>OY728128.1:1248447214-1253447214 GCA_963277665.1 Viscum album | reverse complement strand
CTTGTGTCTCACAGAAAATAAAAGTGAGATGAGAAAACCCTTACCTAAAGTCTTGAATTTCTTCATCCAAGTTAAAAACTCAAGTATATAAATATAAGTTTATTATAAATCTACCACCTAACCATATTATTATATATATAACCATATTTTATTTATTTATGACTTTATATTACCCATTTATTAACTACTCCATGTTAATGTTATGTTTCGGGTAATATCTATTTTTTTTATATGTTTTGACTTGTTATTATTGATCCTATTACTTAGATCTTGATTTAATTATTTAAAAATGTATAAAATGATATAAATATAATATATATTCCTTATATATGTATTTATAATAATATATAAAATATATAAATATGAAATGGAATACACTATTCCTAGAGACAATAGGGTATACGTACGCATTAACACTATTTTAGTTTAATTATTATATTGAAAGAAAGTATGTAAATGACAAATATGTATATATATATAATATCATTAAAATATGATTATTATGTTATATATATCATTTAATTTCCCTAAACTCATCCTTAATAAATTATATGTAATGTGTGAACGAATCACATCGCTTTGAGGAGGTGGTAGTCCACATGTCCACAAATGAAGTTATCATATTTACAAAAAATAGAATGTGTGAAGGTATGTTTTATATAATAATTAACTAATAATAAATAAATAATAAATATCATATATATCATATAAAATCTTATTTTCCATCATTATTCCCAACTATGATGGGTGGTAATGTAAAAAATGAACATTGTTTTTTTGTGAGGCAATAGTTCACCATACACAAGAACAGTAAGTTCGTTACCCATTAGATGGAAGTGTGTGTAATTGTATGTCAAAACCATATAATTAAACCATAAAAATATATTTATGACATTTATTTTATTATATAATAATTTAATAATGATATTTTATGGGGTTTATATTAAAAATAAAATAAAGGAGCTTGAGGAAGGATGTTACCCCTTCTTTGGGTAATTGCTCTTGGTTTACACCAAAGGGATTCCTTGGTTGGATTAATAAAAAAAGTGGTGATTGTATTATAAAGAGATAGATTATGTTATGAGATATGAGAAGGGTATTTTCATGACAATGTGGCTTGAGAGTTGTAAAAAATTGATGGGGTGAGTCCCCTTTTATAGAGGTGGAGGAGTGGCATACTTATAAATATAAAAAGGTAAACACTACTGAGAGGTCTCCTATAAATCATGTGACTAAAATAATTTTTAAAATTAGATAAAATATGGTTATTTTTCTAACTATTTCCATAAAATTTCTTTTTTACATGTGTATAGGTCATTTGGATTCTTAATATTAAATATTAACCATCAAGTAATCTTATTTTTACCTTAATCATTGTAATTAATTTTAATTACTTTAAATAATATTAATGGTCAGAAAATAATTTGACATTATTTGAAATGATATATTATTAAGATTACAAATATTGAATCCATGCTTATAAATTCTAATTACATAAGTTGTAGAAATTAATTTAAATTTAATTCCGATGACAGGATGATAAAGCGGGGTTTTAAAGTAAAAATGCTCAACAGTTTGTTAAGTTTTTATATCTAAATTTAATGTGAAATTATTTTCAATGACCAAAATTTGTTTAAATGGTATAAATGTATCTAATTATAATTAATAAATAATTGAAAACATTATTTATCTACATGAATAAATTGGAGGAAAATGTAGTTTTGAACAAAAAATAAGTATTTTTCATTATTAATCAAAAAATGAAATTTCTCAGAAAAACACAAACAATTTACACAAAATAAATTTTTATATTAGTATTTCAAAGATGAAGTTTATTTTTTAAAAAAAATTATTAAATTTTCAAAAATAACATTTATAAAGGGTTCTCCATTAAAATGCGGTAAAATTACCTTTTAGAAAAATATATCTTTTTATTCATAAAATTGGATTAATTATTTTCTTATACCTATAATATATATTGGATGTGTATAAAAAATATTTATTGATTATATAGTATATAAATTTTATTAAAAACATTAATCAAAAGTAGTTTGTATAATTTGTTGAGATAAAATTAGGTTTATACATAAAAAATAGTTTTCTAAGAAAAGTAACTTCTTTATTTAGAAATAGTTCATAAATTAACTAATACTAATTAATAACCAAAGAATTCATTTTATATACATGTGTAAGTGATATTTTCACAATTTAGTTAATATTATTCATAAATTTTATTCTAATGGATGGGTGGTAGCTATAATAGTACTTTAATATTATAATTAATATTGTATTATTGTTTGGTAAAAACTCATCCCTTTATGTAACACAAGCTATCAAAGGGACTCAGTATTGCATCTAATACAAGAAAAACATAGGGTTGTATATACCTAAAGATAATGTAAGTGTTGTGTGTAGTGAAATATTAACTTGTTGTTGCGCATAACACAATCTAAACTTAGTGCTTTTATAAAAAACTATATTTAGTGTTGTGTGAAATGAAAAATATCAAAAAGATTAAATTAATTTGAAAAAAAATCATAAAATCTTAGGGTGTTACATTCTACGCCCCCCTAAAAATGAATTTTTCCCTCAAAATTTATCTGGGTAAATAAAGGTTTATACTTGAATGTTCCTTTCATAGAAACATGCATTGTTAAAATGAATATTAAAACATCATTTAAAAAGGAAAAGTTGGAACCAAAATGATTACCCAAAGTTACTCACAACTAGGATTACATGTAGGAGAACATAGGTAGGAAATTAAAAACATGCACATGGATTGTAAATATGAAACTCAAGTTCTGATGGAGAGTGATATAGAACATGGTTAAGATAAAGTTAACAATCACAAATTCTTATCCCAAAGAGTTATATAAAAGGTCATTCATATAATCAAAAATGATGACAACTCGAAAACATTTTATTTCAAAAATATTTTTCCTAAAGTTTAAGAATCTTCATGAAAAGTAACTCTTACATGATTTTAGTACAACCTTTCTTGTTTTTGCGCCTTTATCAACTTCTACTTTATATCTTTTTTTTAAAAATGAAGATGAATTTTTCATTTTTAAAACACTAAAAAATCATTAGATCCATAAATAGAATGATAGGTCATCCCATCTGTATTTATCACAACAAAAAGTTTGTAATAAGTTATTAAATATGTATAAATCCTTATATAAAGAGATAATAATTTAATCTCTAAAATATCATTAGATGTTTAAAAAACCATTTCATAAATGGTTAACCTTATAACCCTTCCAAAAGATGGAAGTCCAAAACATTAGAAATAAGGTCACCAAATTTCTCAAAAATATATTAGCATTTATCCCTCAAATATCATAAAGTATCTCTTGGTTGTTACATACCAAACAAGTTAATACCTTCATCATGTATTCTCTTGAAATATGGTAATAACCAGAATAACCACAAATCCTTATTGTAAACATGAATGTTTCCTTATTCCAAAGTTTATTGGATATATTCTTTAATCCCAAAAAAATATGTAAACATCATCAATGATAGCATAATTCACTTGTCAACAAAATACTATTTTGATCCAAGGTTATTAGTATCATCCAATTTACTTATTCATATCCAACATATGTTTATCCCAACATTATTATCGAAACATAAGAATCTTATTAAGGTTTATCTTTCCCTTAATCATGTGTTTCCCACGAACATCACATTGCCATTAAATCACTTTTCTAGTCCATCAGAACCATTAAACAAATTATTGTAATTTTTTAGTGAAAAAACATAAATTTTGAAATCCTTATATATTTCACAATTTATATAAAATAATTATTTAATCCAAATATATAAAAACTTATATTATTCTACTTCTTCATTAAGTTATAAACAAGATTACCTCATCCTATTACTTACTACCCATTTCCTTTCATACTTCACCTATATTCTCATCATTAGCATAAAAATAACCATTAATCATAAAACATTGGTGATTATCTTCCTGAGCTTTCCACTTGGGACATTGATCTTCATAATTACTATTCATTACACACTTAAAGAATTTAACATTCGATGATTTCATAGGGAGGAAAATATTCCCATCCATTGTGTTAACCAAACACTTAATTTTTCCATTGCAGAAACATTCTTTGTTTTCTTCTTTTCCATAGTCAAAACATCTTATTATTCCTCTAATACATTCACTAAGGTGATTCTTTATACATTCTTGATATATTTGAAACTGAATTTTCTTCCCTCTATGGTCTCCATTACCCAAAATCTTAGTTAACCCCTTCCTTCTCTTATTTAGTGAGTTTGAGATTTGGTTAAGGTACTTATTGTTAATCATGTTTTCTGAAAATTGATTCGGCATGATCACGACATCCTTTACTCTAGTGATCATCCCATTTGACTTATCATCAACAAATTTTCCATCACATTCAGCATTAGACAAATTCCTTTTGGTTTCCACCTTATACTAAAACCAAAAATCATAGTTTGAGAATCACTTATCATAGATGGAAACCACATAATCATGACAAATCACTTATATGATGTCTGAATTATGAAAACTTCTTTTAAATATATGACACCTTAGTATTATTCTTAGATAAATCCATAGATATATCTTTAGAAATGTCCCTAGGTATATCACTAATGTTTTTTCATCCTAGATTCCACATTCTAAAAAAAACTTCACTTTGATACCAACTATAGTGACCCTGATTTAACATACATGGATATTGAATTATTTTATATTATTATCTTGCACATTATAAAAAAACATTCTTGAGTACCATAACAGTTTAGTGTCTTTGGAAACTTTGAAAAAATCTTCTTACTTGGTTAAAGATATTCATTGCTTCCAAAAATATCATCCCCATTAGAAATTATACTTAAAACCATTTTTCATAACCTCGAGAAATGAAACATAAGAATATGGTGATCTCATATCCTCAGTAAGGGTAAACAAGAGAGATACATAAGAATAATGTGAGAATAAGGGTATGATAACATGAGAATAACATTTAAAGATCATATCATGCATATTAAAGATAATATATAAGACTACTTTAAAAAATATTGGTCATTCATAAGACATGAATCATAAGGGAATCAAGAGCATAATCCATAAAATCATAACATAGGATTAAGGCATAGAATTTTTGTTAGACACATAAGTATATAAAATTATTTCAAAAATAATCAAGGAATCACTTAAAATGTCATATTAATAGTATGGGTTCAGTCCATATGCCATATTGGTGGTCATGGTTCACTCCCATGACCATCTTAGTAGTCAAGGTTCACTCCCAATACCATCTTAGTGAACGATGTCCTTTACTAAACTGAGTTCACTCCTCATTCCCACCATTCCTATCTCATGAGATATAAATCATTACCCAATGAATTGGATAGTGATATAAGTTCCACCAATATCATAATGAAATCATACATACATGTTCCACTAGATCATAAACATTCATCATATCATAACACATGAAATGAAAATGGTGTCATAAACATGTAATCATATCATAACCTGTAGAAAAGGGATAGGTTTTATAATTATTTCATCAATTCATAACATGTGAAATGAAGTGGGTTTCATAATCATATAACCCATTAAATTGAAATTTTTTCCATAAATATATGACCCGTAAAAGAGAAAAATGTATTATAAACATATAACCCATGAATGAGAAATAATTTTCATAAATATTTAACCCATTAAAGAGAAATGGGTTTCATAAATATCAAGTCGTAAAAACATAAACCATTAAATAAAGAATATGAATATAACCTTTGAATAATTTCCCTAGAAAGGAATTATTAATACCTATATATGTCATCTTAGATGGAAAATAATATTTTGAGAAACATTTTCAAAAAATTTATTGAATAAAATATCCTTTCTTCTTTGAAAAATAAAATTTTAAACAAAAACATTTTGAAAATTATTTTCTTTGAAAATAACCATGAAAACATATAAAGGAACCTTGAAAAAAATTTCAAAACATTTTTCCTTTAAATATTCTTTGAAAAATTATAAAGGTATCTTGAAAACATTTTTGAAAACCATTTTCCTTAAAAACATATAAAATAATATTTAAAAAAATTAAAACCATTTTCTTTAAAATTTTATAAAGGAATCTTGAAAACATTTTTGAAATCCTTTTTATTTGAAAATAAGTTAAAAAAATGAATTTCTAGAATATAAGGAAAAAAATTTAAGGAATCTTTTAAACTTTTAAAGGAAGCTTCAAATGAAGGATATTCATGATGGAAGATAAATCCATGCATGTCAAACATTACTTTTACGCTGTAAAAAGTTTAAAAATGTGCCTTGATAGGAAAATTATAAGAATTTTATTTTTTTTAAACCATTTTTTAAGGTAAAACACGGGTAAAAATTTATTTTAAACAATATATTATAAAAGTAAAATATTGTTTAATACATTTTTAGAAAACAGGGTTTTGAAATATCATGTATTTCTAACTAAAGATGGAGATAAAGTCATATTTTTTTAAAATCATTTTATTAATTATATTAAGCATCAAATAGTGTAAAAAATATAAATAATACTTAAAGATATGATAAATGACCATATAAGAATAAAATTAGTTATTTTTATTGAAATATGGAGCATAAATTTTCATTAATGAAAGCATAATCATAAGCAATCCCAATAAACGATGAGATTGTTGGAATAAAATCTTACCACTTGGTAACTTAGAATCATACTCCCCATGTAAAAAATGACATTAAATGAATATTAAAATATCATGGGAAGAATTATATTCATTATATAACATTTAAAATGTTAGTTTATACACATTTTAGATGAATATAGGTGCATAACATGGCATGGGTCTCAAATAAGCCAAATTGAGACAAAATTACTTTACCAATTTGGTATCTTTTGAAACATAAACCCACATAAATGAAATATCATCAAATAGATATGTAAATAAGCATAAATATAAGTATAATAATCCTATAATTCATCCATGGGTATTATACACACTACATATTAGAAATAGGATGTGAATATGGCTTGTGTCTCAAGGAAAATAAAAGTGACACGATAAAACCCTAACATTAAGTCTTGAATTTATCCATACACATTCAAACCTACTATATAATAAATATAAGTTTATTATACATATACCACATAACCACATTATTATATATAATACCATATAATATTTTTTTATGAATTAATATTACCCACTTATTAACAACTCCATG
This sequence comes from Viscum album, assembly GCA_963277665.1. Taxonomy (NCBI): domain Eukaryota; kingdom Viridiplantae; phylum Streptophyta; class Magnoliopsida; order Santalales; family Viscaceae; genus Viscum; species Viscum album. The sequence goes on along the minus strand of OY728128.1, from coordinate 1,253,439,986 downwards.
TTAATGTTACATTTTGGCTAATATTTGCTTTGTTGTTTGTATATGTTTTGACATGTAATTATTGATCCTCTTACTTATATCATGATTTACCTATTTCAAGAATTTAAAAAATTATATAAATATTATATATATTCATATTATAAGTATTTATAATAATCTATAAAACATAGAAATATGAAATGGAATACACCATTCATGGCGAGAATAGGCCATACGTACGCATGAATGTTGTTTCCATTTTATTATCATATTTAAAGAGATAAAATAAATGAAATATATTTATATATATATATAATAATTAAATTATTATTATTATTTCATATATATTATATAATCTCACTAAATCCATCCTTTATACATTCCATGAAATGTGTGAACGAATCACATTACCTTGAGGAGGTGGTAGTCCACACATCCAAAAACGAGGTCAACATATTTTCAAAAAAATGGAAAGAATGATGGTATGTTTTAGATAATAATTAAAAAACATAAATACTTACTAAATAACATATATATCATTTAAAAATATATTTTCCGTCATAATTCCCAACCATGAAAGGTGGTAATGAAAAAATTAATAACAGTGTTTCCTGAGGTGGTAGTTCCACATACACAAGAATTGTAAATTCACTACCCATTTGATGGAAGTGAGTATAAGTGTAGGTAAAACCATTAGAATAAAAAAAATATTTGTATATTTAGGATACTGAGTTAATTATATCATTATTTAATAATAATATTTTAGTGGGTGTATAATGAAAACAAAACAAAGGAGCTTGAGGGAAGATGTTACCTCTTCTTTAGGTAACTCCCCCTGGTTTTCCCCAAAGTGATTCCTTGGTTGGATTTATACCCAAATAGAGGCTTATAATATTAATTTAGGGATTTTTTTAGGAGATTTGGGTAGGTTTTTTCTATGAAAAATTGGCTTGATATGTGTAAGTGAGGGTGGTGAGTGCCCTTTTATAGAAGGGAAGTAACATTCTTATAAATATAAAAAGGTAAACACTATTGAGAGGACTACCATATGTCATGTGCCTCCAATAACTATTAAAATTAAATAAAAGAGATAAATTTTTATAAATATTTCCGTAAAATGGTATTTGTAAATTTTTTATGTCATTTGGATTCTTAAGATTAAATTTTAACCTTTAAGTAATCTTGTTTTTACCTTAATTATTGTAATTAATTTTAATTAATTTTACTAATATATTTGGTAAAAAATAATTTTACACTATTATAAGTTATAAATTATTATGATTTAAAATATGGAATTTATTTTTTCAAATTATAATCACATAAATTGCAGAAATTAATATAAATTTAATCACACAGAATAAACGATAAACCAGGTTTTTAAATTAAAAATGCTCAAAAGTTTGCTAAGATTTTATATCTAAATTTAATTTGAAATTGTTTCCAATAATCTAAATTGTTTTAAATAATTTAAAATTATTCTAATTATACTTAAAAAATGAAAAACATTATTTGACTATATAAATTAAATGGAAAAAAAGTAGTTTTAAACTAAAATTTAGTGTTATTGACTATTCATCAAAAAAATGAAACTTCTCAGAAAAATACCAAAAAAATATGAAAATTAAATTTTGGTATTCCAATTTAAAAAATGTAGTTTATTTTTTAAAATAAAAATTTTAAAATTGTGAAAATCATATTTCAAATGGTTTCTCCATTAGAAGATGGTAAAATTACCTTTTAGAAAAATATAACTTATTATTCATAAAATTGGATTTATTATTATCTTATACCTATAAAATATATTGGATGAATATCAAAAATCTTGATTTAATATATAATATATAATTTTTATTGAAACAATTAATCAAAAGTGGTTTGTTTAATTTATTGAGATAAAATTGTGTTTGTAGATAGAAAAATAGTTTTCTTAGAAAAGTAACTTCTTTATTTTAAAATAGTTCATACATTAACTTATAATAAATGATAACCAAATGATGAATTTTATATACATGTCTAAATAATATTTTCACAATTTAGTTAATCTTATTTGTAACTCCCATTCCAATGGATAGGTGGTAGCTATAATAGTATTTTAATAATATTATTAATAGTGTATTGTTTTCGGTAAAAACTCATCCTTGAGTGCAACACAAGCTATCAAAGGGACTTGGTATTGCATCTAATATAAACCAAACATAGTGTTGCGTGTATTTCAAGCAAATATAATTATTTCATGTAGTGCAAGTTTAACTTGGTGTTGCACATAATGCAAGCCAAACTTAGTTCTTTTATAAAAAACTATATTCATTGTTATGTGAAATGAAAAATATAAAAATATTAAATGGATTAAAAATTATGTTTTTCACAAAATCTCAGGGTGTTACAAATCCTATGGGACAAAGGACTATGTGGCCTGTATTTTTCCTCGCTCGTGTCCTTTATCTCTTTGAGCCTGGTGTGAATTTTCTGGTTGGTGTTAGAAACTAGTACCATCTTCCACATTATACTTCTATACCCACTCCTCCACCATATCTTCCAACCTATGGACCTCCATAATCTAAACTCTACCTATAGAAAGGAAGTCCATAAACCGGGTCCCTCTTATTATCATGGCCGGTCGGATAATCTCGAGCAAGATGTCCTCAGCCATCAAAATTATAACACTACATATCATATGTCTAACCAAAACCATCCAGGATTCCCTAAGCCTCATACCCTCCATCATTGGATCACCTCTAGAATTGATTCATATGACTGGATCCCTAATCATGTTATCAACTACCATCTACCAATGTATCATCTCCCACATGCATAGAACTGACAGTTAGAGTCTACTCGTCCATGAATCTCTCCACCACCAAGTCCCACTCAAGCACTCCAACATAGCTGTGAATGCACAATGACACCCTTGATGCCCTGATCTCCTAGTGTAATCCCTTCTGAAGGTTCTTTATCTAATAAATTGATCTCAAACCATATATAGAGAGTAACGTGATTGGTCTTTAAACCTCTCTAAAAACTCCTCCATGATTATGTTATCCTTCCAAAGCTATAGAAGTTCCTCGATGTGCATAGATCACAGTATGGATGAATAGAACTCCTCCATGAAGATCCACTAAAACTCTTCCCAAGTGAGCATCACCTCATCATGGGTCTACGTGACTAGGCTCCACTATCGCCTCACGAAACTCGGAAGAAGGCTCACCGCTTGGACAATAATATCATTGGGAGGGGTCCTCATAAGATAGAAAACATCCTTGACTGCCTCAATCTAGTCATCAGCTTCCTAGGGGTCTGGATCACCCAAAAACCTAGAAGTTTGCTGCATTTGGAACTCGTACAGTGAAATAATCCTACACACATCCTCATCCTGCATTTCTGGAATAATCTATTGCTTGATGGGTGGTTACTCAACTAGTGGACCTCCCGAGGTCTAGCCTCAGAACCAGTTCCCTGCACTGAAGCCTCATCTCAGGGTGGATTGTCACCACAATCACATCGCGGAACCCTATCTGAGTATCTTTGTAGTGTAATCCTAAAAAAGAACCAAGATACACCATGGTAAAAGAGTATATATAGGGATCTCACTCTATAAGGACAAGGTAAAACCCAAAACATAGTCCTATATGATGCATGTACCAAATTTTACATCCAACTAATGCCTTAATGTACCTATTTGAAAGGAATATTTTCAGAGTCCTCGTGATGGATATGTCAACCTCTGCACTACTACTAGAGTCCCTGGCAAGAAATATGAACTTAAAACACTTTACACTGCCGCTATGCAACCCAAACCAAGCTAACAGCTTGACCAACAACACTCTATAGTCTCAAAGGTGAAAACTACTCTGATACCACTCTATCAAAACCCAACCAAAGGAGTTTTGATTTGTGACTCACTAAGATCGCCTCTATAGGAAATCGGATGGAGTATAGCACTGAGTAGTCATATCACACACATGGTATGCCTCCACCAATCATACCTATATACACACACCCAGATAAACCTCCATGAAACAATGTAGAGATATATAAAATGAAAAGAAAACCATGCATAAATACATCCCAAAGAAGAGTATGGAATAAGTACAAAAAGGTAAAAATACACACCCACCGAAAGAAAACTATAAAAGTGACCAACATGGGATCACTTTCAAATACACCATCCAGAAAGATCCACATATAATCTTCAGTAAACACCCTATTTGGTCTATCTCACTAAGCTCCACCTACACTATGTCCTCTAGGGACTCTATTAAAATGTCTATAGTCTACACAAGACACAACATGTGTGGGGAAAGACCATTCAGGGGTGAGTATGAAAATACTTAATAGGAGACAAAAATACCAAAAATAAAAGGGAGAAACTAAAGGGAAAAAGTCCGCTCGACCCAATCAGAGGGAACCCAAATGAAAGAAAAATGTCATCTCAAGATAGTCCTTAGCTATACAGGACTAGTAGACTCATACCACATGGTATTTCAACCCAGGAATGTGAAAACACTGCAAGGAAAACCAGAATACATGTAGATATACTCATATCAAAATCCAAGATTCATGATCTTCCAAACTCTTATCCAGGGATAGGTGTAACTCAAGGCTCGATGGTAACACTAAACCAAGAGTATATACTTTATAAGATCTCTAATCCCATATGAAACTCGTCCAAGAGATATCACTCCATCTGGTAAAACCCTGATATCCCTAATAGAAAATTTAAGAGATTCTAATCAGTTGGTTATTAAAAATCTATGACAAAACACGAACATCGAAAGTACAAAATATAAGAGAACACACTCATCATATCTAACCACAATGAAAAAAACATTGTAACTTAGTGGATCATGCTACATGAATAAGGGATCTCACCCATCCCTAATGGGGGTGCTACTGACCCTACTGAATCCATGTAATGTTTGAATCCTTAGAAAGGGGATAACACCCAATATTAATTGGAGGACACTATGAATCCAGTTTTTAAATCCACATCTCCTCAAATAGGGGATAATTTCTAGGATCCTATAGCAGACACCATGAACCTAATCAGCTATCCCAAAGATCTCACTCAGATAGGGGATCACTCCTAGGATCAATTGGGAAATTCCATAACCCAATCTAACATCCTTGAGATCATATCACTCAGATAAAGGATCTCCTCCCATGTAGTGTTGGTCACAATGATTTCATAATCTCCATATGGTATAAATAAAAAAGTTGGGGATCATATAACTGACGATGCCATAAACCCTAATAAAACCAACTATTGAGTAGGGGATCGTATACCCAATGATGTCACAAACCCTATTGGAATCACCCTCCATATAGGGGATCATATACCCAATGATTCCTCTAAACCTACTAGGCTATCCCTCTAGATATATCATCACCTCCCTCATATTGTTGGTCACAATGACACAATGAACCCAATCTAGGGAAAAGTCACACTGGAGGATCCCACCCCTACCTCTCTGGAGGGATGCAGCAAATCTAAGCATATGATAGAGGATCTCACCCTATCCTCCCCAAATGGATGATACAACTCTATCCAAGTTAATACTATTGAGGGGATCACAATCATATACTAAGGATTCAATTCCACATGTACCCTCGTTGGGATAGACCAAAGGAACTAACTCAACCATTGTTGGTCCAAATTCCACTAACACAAGAAACCCGCAACATCACCTCACCTCGCATATCCTAGGGCCAAACCATGGCACTCATCATGTTCTAAATGGAAAACTACTTGGGATAGGCTACCCACATGCCTGAATCTGAACCCTGAAGAAGGAGATATGAAAGGTGGAAGGTCCTCCCAAAAGGACTACACAAAGTTTAAGGGGGTTTACATGGTGTGTGACTCCCCTTGAACACATGGTTATTTCCTATGATATATAGATTGGATGACCATGTGGGCTCACATGACATGTACGAGTGATATATAGAAAGTATCACCTAACCCAGGTCCCCGATCATGTCTTCCTTTCACACGGTTCGGCCAACCATGTATCACACAAGGCGTGTACCCCTTGGTACACATCGTTTTACGAATAAACAGCCTCCTAGAAATGATATCTACCCTTGTCCATGTTTGGAACCTCATCCTTGTATACCCTAATAATGTACTCACACACGTTCATGTATGTTCACATGGATTCCCTGTCCATGTCCTCATTCCACAGGACACGGGGTCACTACACGGGGTGTAAACCCAATATATGGTGTGTAGTCCACAAAACTTATCTTCCCTGAATAGAAATAACACATTGCATGCTCCACAATACTACACAACATGTTTTTTTAATTCCATCAATAATTTCCCTACGAGAAGCCCAATTCTCCATCTTTTTTCCCACAATACACAGATCACCCCTCATGAGGTCCCTAGTAATCATTTAAGTGCTCTAAAACCTTAAAATGGTGAATAAAAAATGATATCAGGACAAAAAATCAAAACTGAATAACTAGTGATGAAATGTCGAAGATTAAAGGTTGAATCGACACTCAGAAGCTATAGTATCATGATCTGGGAGTGATCAACATTAAGATCATAGATGGACGACGCCTTGATTCATCAATTTAGTCCTCAGGTCATTTGTCGCTCCAAAGAGAGGTTAAGGGGATTTGGATCCTCCAATTTTGTTCACCAAGGGGGAGAGAGGTAATTTATATTGATTTAATTTAATTAAATAAATATGCTCTATTTAACACCCTGCCACAAAATCACCTCCGACCCAACACTTGATACTGATATATTTTATGTCACGCCTAGGGTAAACACGACCTTCAATACCCAACTATCGTATCATAATTATGATCTGAAACTCTTTTATGGATTTATTCCAATTTCCAATGAAAAATTTCATGTGTGTTAAAATATATTTAATATTTAATATCACTGCAACAAGGCTCTCTGGGCCTCAAAACCCCATGCTGACTTAGCGCTAAGATTCAGAAATATTCTTAGAAATATTCCAATGTCTTATAGGGAAAAACTTGATTAACTACACTAAAGGACCCCTCTTCTCATATCTTATGTTTTTAATGGAATTCAATGAGTTTATTCCAATTTTTTAGGTAGTTTTCCCTATATAATTCATCTTTCATTTTAAATTACTATAGTTCTTGAATTTAATTTGGTTTAAATTGATTGGTTGTGCTTGGTTTGAGTTATTTTGGGATAACTTTTTCTTCTACTATATTATTTTTTGTGAGTGTGGGAATAAATGGTAGTTTCACTAATTTTCCCTCTAAAACCATATTTTTTCATGTAGAGTTCTTAATAAAAAAAATTATAAAATGGTTTTTGAATCCAAATGGAGTTTTCAGAGAAGTTTTTGAAAAGGTAAGTTATTTGGTTTGATATTAATTAATGGGATGGAAAGGGTGTTGTAGATTATATATTTAAATAAATTATTTTCTTTTTTATCATAGGTTACTTATCTATTGTGTCATAGGGGTTCCCTTTGGTGCATATGGGTGACCTGGATGGCTGATTCCCTGATATAGATTGTAAACTAGAAAGGTAATATGGATCAAGTGGGTTAAGAGTTAATGGAATGGATACTTGAGACCTGGTAAGGCTATGAGAGTTCCTAGATTCTAAATAATTTTATGTATGTTTTCCAATAATCCTTGAGAAATTTCTAGTTACTTATAGGCCAAAGGGTACATCCCCATGTGTGGATGTTGTGCTTGTTTATCCATGTTATGTCTATTTCCCTAGTTTCCTCTTTTTGAAGAATTTGTGTTTTATAGTGGTATCGTTCATGAATTAAAGGGTTTTGATTATTTTAATAATAACCAAATGATATTTTAAATGTTTTTAAAAACATGGTTCTTGTAAAATAAAGTGTTGTTTTAAAAGAAATAGTTTCAAACTAGAACCAATTATTTGTAATGTGAAAGGTGTGATATATATTCATGGTGTTATCCTAATAGGGTATTCCTCACACCCTCTATATTACTTTAAGAAAATGAATAATTGTTTTTAAAAGATACTAGAAAAGGAAAATAAACCAATTCTTATGGTGGAATTCCTTAATTATCAATGATCTTCCAAGATTGATATCAGGTGGTGACCATAGGTCATGTGGAGATTTTTTCATGGAGCATTTTTTGGGATTCCATTATGTTTTCTATTTTGGGATAGTTATGGTATCAACCACATAGAACTTGGACTTATTTTGGTTGTATCATGTATTTATGATTCCATGGTTACTTAAATTCAACTTATAAATTTATGGGTATTTTATTTGAATTATTCAATTATATTTCTAACACTTATGATCTATTAAGTTATTTCATTTATTTGGACACCATTTATTCAGTTCATGGAAGTTCTATATTTTGATGGGTCATTCCAGATTTCTAGGTGGAATTTGTGTGATGGTAATTTGGATCCCAAGTGTGAAATAATTCCCAATTGATCATTTTTTATACCCTAGCACTAATAGTTATCACAGGGTGATCTTGAATATGCCTCGGACCATATGAAGTTACATTTCAAGTGAATAGTTAAGTTTACTTGGGTTGGTTGGTTATAATCTAGAAAATTAATCATAAATAACATAGGCATGATACATGGGAAAATGTAAGCGTAAACCATAAAAATATCTTATGATATGGTAATTTAGTTATATGGTGATATGGACTTTTTTACAAATGGTCATTTGGTTATTTAGTATTATGGTCATATGGTAATATGGTCATATGGTCATAAGTTCATTTTGTCCATTGTTCATTTTTTTTCATTAGGTCATTTTTTCATTTTCTTTCATTTATTAATTTCTTAATTTGTTCATTTTCTCATTTTATTAGTTCATAATTTATACATTTTTTCATATATTCATTTGGTAATTTGGTCACTGATTTTCTCAATAATTAATTTGCTCATTTTTTCATTTGGTAATTTTTTCATTTGATAATTTGATAATTTTATCATTTTATCATTTGATCATTTTCCCATTTGATCATTTGATCATTTGGTCTTTTAGTTGTTTTTTTATTTATCCATTTGGTCATCTATTCATTTGTATATTTGGTCATTTGTTCATTTAGTTGTTTATTTATTTGGTAATTTTTTTTATTTGGTCGTATATTCATTTGGTTATTTGTTCATTTGGTCATTATTTCATTTTTTTCATTTTCTTCATTTGGTCATTTGTGCATTTTTTTCATTTTTTATTTTGTTTATCTGGTTATTTTATCATCTGGAAATTTGGTCATTTGTTCAATTGGTCATTTTTTTATTTTTTTTATTTGTTATAATCGAATGGAATTTATGAAAAAATAATTGTATTTTAACTAAAAAATAATATAAACCAAACCTACACTTTCTAAATAAAACCAACATGAAAAAATATGAGCCTTCCCTAGCTAAATCAAATGAAACCAAATTAAATCAGCTTGAATAGTACGAACCTAAAAGACCCAAGTTGAGAAAAACTAAATTAATTGAGACCAAATATCATTTATTATATATATTACCAACCACTATATTAGGTTCACAATAAACTCAAACAATTTATGTATTTATTCATCATATATGACATATTGATCAAGGCCAATGGGGTGGTGATGGTGTCAATTTCATGCCCATCATCATCGAAAATACATATTTGAATTACTTTAGTAATTACACTAAATTTGGGAATTTGAGGTTATTTTTTATAAAACATTTTTTCTCCATTTATGCCAAAATATATGTCTCATCAATTTCAAAAAAAAATCATATAAATAACTCTAAATATATAGTCATCGATAAATGTTCCATGTTGCGTAATTGAATCAAACTGCTTTTATTTCATCACAAAGAGTAAACCATGGGATAATAATCTAATATTATTATTTTACAAAAGAAATATATAATAATACACATTTTTAAATAGATTTAGGATATTATATGAACTTTTATAATAGTCTACCATAGAATTTAACTTAACACTGTCATGTTGTGTTCTCATGTTCAGTGCTTGACCAGTTACAACAAAGTTTTAGCCATTGATCACCAATTATTTTCATTCATAGGCCAAGTTTTTTTGAACAAAATAAAATGATCTTATATCTTGAAAGATATAGTCAACTAATAAAATCAATACCTAAAATATATATATGAATATTTATTATTTATTTTATAAAATTAATGATTTCACCATCGATTTCAACCCCGCAAGAGACTATTTTCCATCAAAAGTCTCTCTATCTCTCTCTCTTAAAGGTAATAAATGGTTAATTCTATTTATAATTCATTTTCATTTTCTATATAAAAGGATTTCTAAAATTTAATGATATATGAACAATTACATATAATGGTAAAACATATATATGTTCAAATTACTTGACGTAGTCATCAAAAAAATCATAGTTAAACAAGACTGTGTCATGTTCCATCTCCTGCTTTTCAAGGATCAATGTATTCGATGTATATAATCTGGGAATTCCCATTATTTGGGGAAGTGATGGAAAATTGGGATCAATTTTAATTTTCTTCCCATATTTGTCTCCTATTTATTTGTTACATCTCATGCTCACATTATCCAAATACATTAAACTAAAATCTATTCATTCTTAAGCTAAATAAACTTTCAAAATGAAACCTTTTGGATGATTTCTATTCTTAACATATGAATTCAGTTTGTACATATTCCTTTCTCATAGATACAAACAAATAAAATAAATGGATCCCCTAGTAATTATTTTAATTATAAGATAGATAGTTAGATATAACATGAAATTGAAAAAAATAGAGGGAAACATTTCTCTAACTCAAACATACTAAGAGTGTTTATTCCTATATTTTTTCAAGAAACACATAGAAAAAAATTAATCAAAATGATATTAATAACAATATCCCATTTTAAACATCATCACCATTACATTATTTTATATTAAATTATGGGTTTCTATTGGAATCAATTCATGAAAAAGGATTTATAATCATGAATTTTCAAATAATTCAGTTTCACCTCTCTTCTATTGAAAATTTTTAATATATTTTTTAAATAGCTGTCAGGAACCTTGAAAGTAAATTGTGTTTCTATAAATTTTTTTCTATGAATTATTCCTCATATTAGAAGAATAGGGAACTTTTTAGTTATTCTGAATGATACACTCAGGATGTAGTTCTGTTCTGATTCCCCAATACACCAATTCACCTCAAGATCGTAAATCATATTTGGTATTCTCCTTGAAATTTATAAGGATTGAAATAAATATTTCACATATATTTTTCTCAATATGAATTACATATAAACAATGAAATAACAATTTGATTGACTAATAAGTAAAATCAATGTGGATTCTTTTCTTTCTCTAATTCTAATTGGATTTAGTGGACACATTCTTCCTCTTTTTATATTTCATCTATAATTTACAAAATGAAAAACTGATATCTTAAATTTCATTCAGAAAATCAATTCTAGTTATATAATGAGGTTTATTCTAGTTATCAATGGTATTGAAAAACCATTGATGATTTTTTATGAATGAATGATCCATTGGAAAGAAACATATATGTCCCATGAAATTGAAACTATGATGATGTTTAAGCCTTATAGATCATGAATTATTTATAAAAACATGATAGGATAGTTTACCCTTCATTATCTATCTAGAAATCATTTCAAAATAAGGAGAATAATCTATCATGCACATAAGTGAAATATATATATTCCCTAAATCCACATCCTGCATGCAATGTAGGGCTATCATACTCTATAAAATATTGTCTAATACTTATAATGAAATATCTAGACACTCAATCATTTATCTATGAATAATATATCATTTATGGAACTCTTTCATAAGATGAAACATTTGGGATTTTTTTTCATTCATGTATGTAACACGTGAACTGGCCATAGAATTAACTCATCTATTATGAATGTATGAGTTAATGCTAGAATCACTGAGTAATATCCTAGGTTCTACATAAAGATGAATCCATTTAATGGAAGTATGTGTGGTGGTTCTTGATGCTTGGTAAAAACTCTCAAATACCCAAAACTCTCTTCTCCAACATCCTTAACACACTAAGGTGATAGAACACCATGATTGAAGGAGAGTCCCTCTCATTCGATAAGAGATTCAGCTTAGCCCTTCGATACTTCCGGAGGTGGTACATCCTTCAATTTCAACTCCTATAACCATTATCAAATGCATTAAACAAATATCATGAAGTTTATAGAGGCTTATTATGTTAATAGTATGTATTCATTTAGGCTTTCTTCATTTCTATTTTATACATGGTTTCAATTTTCTTCCATGGTGATCCTGGGTATGTGTTTTCTTTTTCTTCCACTATTATGATTACGTTTCAATCAAACTTGAAGAAACCCAATAGAGGTATCAAATCAATACATGTTCCTATTTTATTAAAATATTTTTAAAAAATGAATAATCCCAAATAATAGATCATCGTATTAACTATTGATATGACTTGGACAACCCATCACCACAACATAGATATAATTATTTTAAACCATTTGTCAAGAGTTAACAAATGAAAAACAATAACTCTGTGTTCACTAGGGTGGATAGGAAAAAATTAGGTTTATATGTTAAGGGTTAACACTTGTGAAACAGTTATCCAATAATCACCAAGGTGTGTAATTGATGTCATTTTACACAGGTCCCTCAAAAAGGCTTCAGAAAGAACAATATGGTGTAGTGTATTCAATAGTGGAAAAATTTACAATTACAAAGCCTAGATATGTAAGGGTTAGTGACAATGTTCACTACCATATCCTAGCATAATCTATAGAGTTTAGGAAAAAAATTATAATTTTTTCCTTTTTAAGTTGAATTAATAATTTTTTAAATGATTTATAAATTATAATAAAACGTATTTTCATGGATATTCATTAATTAATATAATTTTATTTATTAATTAATTAAAAAGATTTATTATTAATTAATAAATTTTTATGAATAATTTATTATTAAATATTCCATAAAATATTAATTTTTAAAATTTGAAATAACTTTAAAATAAATTATAACACATTTCATTTGATCTAGAAGTAAAATTATTCATTTTGAAATCGTAATAGTAATTTATAAATTGTTTATGAATTTCATAAATATGGCCAAAATGAAAATATGTTTTTATTTTATTTATGAATAGTTTATAATTACTTAACTCGAATTGTTCAAATTAAAGGTCCATATGTGAGATATTATTGAAACTACAACAAAGGGTTTTGATGATTGACTTGATCAAGGATTAAATAATGAAAAATATGTGATATTTAAATTATGTAAAATGTTTACATAAAATAAATTTCATTATAAAATTTTTCATAATTCATAAAATATCATATATTTAAAATAAAATTTCATATAATGAAGAATGTGAAAGAGTTTGTATTTGAATAAATACAAAGGGTTTATATTAAAATCTATAGGTTATCTATAATATTGAATCTAAAATTATAAAATTTTTATAATTATATTTTATTTATGAATTTCTCATAAATGGTTATCTCATGTTTAAATATTTGAATTGTTTATTTATTTAAAGTTTATTCCCTATTTTTTATAGTTATAATTTTTTATATTAAGAATATTTTTATTTCAAAAATTATATAATAAATTTATTCTAGGATAGATACTTGCAGTTTAATGCTATGAATGACTCCATAATAAATTTAGTTTTTTATCCAACTTAAACTTAGATTGTAATATAAGTTTTAAACTTGAATTTAGTTATTAAATATATTTTATTCACATTATGTTTTAGATTTATGATAAATTTTATTCTCACTTGAGTAAAGTATAACTGATTAGGATTGAACTCCACCCCTCTCACCCTATGTTTCCCCTTGATAGAAATATGGAGGGGGAAGGATTTTCTCTAGTGCCTTCCCCCTCCTTCTATAGTTTCTTATTCCCAGGTGCTTCATGGACAGGGTCTCTTATGGAGGTTTTTTCTTTCAGGTGAAATACTTCTATAGTGGTTTGGATAGCCCCGATGAATTTAGTTCATTGTTTAAGACCCTGGTTGCTCCATCCCTACTCTGACCTTGTTTTCGGATACTCCTCCTTGAGTCAGATCTAGATAGATGGACCTCTGTGGTTTTGGGGTTTGTAGTTGGGAGGTATATGGATTTTTTGACACTCCTAAGTCATCTCATCTTTGCTTCTGGTTTCTAGTTTCAGTCTCACTCGGATAACTTTATCATTTCTATCCCTACCCTGATTTCTAATCCATATACTCTTCTCATGGTTGGATCTAGAGTGATGGGTACAATGAGGTTTTGGGATGTGTCTTTTGGCGGATTAATTTTCTTCTTATTCATTCTGCAGGGTGGTATTTAATGGTTGTTTCATCATTGTGATGGTTCAGTTTTAGGTTTTATTTTTTATTTTTTTTGTTATTATTGATGTGGGGTGATCGTTCCTCACTTCTGGTTTAATGGGGGACGTTGGTGATTTAGTTATGATGTTTTATGGCAGCTTGATGGTCTTTGATTTCCTTTTTTCAAGTTCTCTATGGAAAGATGACGACGACTTGGTGATTTTTTACAGTAAATGTGATGAAATTTTATGGGCTCAGGTGAATTGGGCAGATGGTGGTAGGTTTACATTGTGGTCAATGGGTTTCATGATTATGGTTACAAGAGATGATACCTTTAATGAAGTCGGTAATCTTTGATGGTGATTTTATAGGGATTTGTATTTTCTTTGGGTATTTTTGAATTTTTTAATTTGAATTGGGTATCCTCTTTTTTTGTATCTCATCAGTCACCTCTCAACCAAAAAGTGAATGTTTCCAAAACCAAATAAAAATTTATTTTTCAGTCATTCAAGTATAGGGACTTGGGTTCATACTACCTACCGACTAAGAGACATATTCCTTATATAGGAAGGTGAGTGAGGTTGTATATCTACCACTCTGGGATTACTCATGTGGAGGTTATCAATCTCAAATAACATTATCCCTTTACATAAAAATTCTATGTCTTTTATGAATATGATATATTTGGATATGTATGAATATGTTTGGCTTCTATTTTTGGATGAGTAACACAAAATTGTAGGTTGTGTAAAGGGTTACACATCAATATGGTTTGAACATATTGATTGGGTGTAGGTAATAGGATTCCGAACTAAATTATGAGAAGCATGCATAAAAAGGGAATAACATGTGATAAGATTGTGAGATTAAAATACCTTTAAATACTAAGTGTTATATTCCTTCTATAATGGAATGTGTCAATACCTCGATCATCCAACCATGTTGTTTCACACTAAAATTGGGTTCCCCTATATTATCTTGTATATATAAATAATGTAATGGGTGTTGTTGGATCATCCTTGGTTAGTTTCAGGCCAAATTGGTGTACCCTTGGATTGTCTTGTGGCATCTCAATTTTTATGTTTTATTTGGGATACACTATCATGGAAACCCCAAGGGTTGGTATACTAGAGGGAGAGAGTTGGGTATATCCATATGATGGATTAGGAAATTAGTTTTCTAATCGACTATCCAAGATTCATATATGATATTATTGGGATGATTCCATACCTAAATAGATATGTGGTGAGAGTAATTACAAAGAGGAATCATCGGATAGTGTAATATGTATCTTGGACCACTATTGGATAAAAAGTATTTAAAAGGGATAAATCATTTTAGAGGGATCTCATTCAATAAAATTCTTTATTGATGGTAATAAAAAATTATACTCATATGATAAATGATTTTCTTAGGTTAATAGAATCATCATTGTCAAACCAAACTTTGAGGTTAATCCCTATAATGAAGAGATTAATGTAATCTACTTATAATAGTGATAACTTAATAAAAAAATTTAAGTAATATTGGTTATTTAAGAAAAATTATTAAGTAGAATTCTATGTGTTAGACCATTACCTCCCTGGGTAATCAAGTGTTAATTTTTTTTAAAAAAGTGAATCTAAATGCTTATTTTAATCATATAATAATTCACTTATAGTTTCAAAGGCATTAGATGAAAAATGGCCAAATTAATCTCAGTCTCCACATGTACACAATATGATAGGGTATATCAAAAATTTAAGTAATTTACTCTCATATACTTAATATGATTGGGTATTCTAAATTATTTTCAACATTATTGAATAGCTTAATTATTTGGTGAGACTAAAGGTTTTATTAAATATTTATTGGTTATATAATTCAATTCTATTGTTCTAATAGATACATGATATTGACTATATGATTTACAAGTGTTGTAAATAAATAGAAGGTCATAAAGAGAAAAGAATTTAAGAATTAATATTGAAGTAATAGAGAAAACATTTTCTTCATTGATAACATGGATTATTAAAGCATGGATGAACATATCATAAGATATGTAAAATCTCATTTTTCTCTTGACAAGGGAATGTAAACAATAATTATTTAATAAGATAAGACTAGTGTTTTTTAATACACATAGTTTATGATTTGTTTTATTATATAAAATTAAAATGGATTGTTTTGGTTAGAAAATTCATCCTATTATCATTTATGGTAATGTTCCAACAATATGAATGAATTAAAAAAATATTTACCTGATATTCTCAAAGTGTTAAGAATAGATGAATTGGGAATATAATGTTGAGTTATTAATGATGTAAAAGTAGGTAAAACTTTAAACCTGAAGAATAAAATTTAGTTAAATTAGTTCAATAATGTTTCTCTAACAATCTATTCAAGTTCATTAAATCCTATGGTTGTTAGGGAGAATGAGTAATAATTTTATATGATGGATTATCAAGATACCAGAAAAAGTATTAGGAAACTCCATGGAATGTCCATATTATGTATAGGTGTTATATAAATCAATTATTTAATTTTCAAGTTCATGTAATATTGAATGTATATTTCACAAGTGTTTTAAATATGAAGGAGTTCAAAATAAAATGGATAATTGATATAGCTTGTAGTTTTCTTTCAAATTATTAAGAAAATAGTTACTATAAAAAATATTTGATTGTAAAATAATTTATCAAGATTATATGAATCCATGTAAAGGATGTATATCTTCATCTCAATTCACTTATATGATAAATAAGTGGTTCAATAAAATTTATTTTTTCATGAATAAAATTTATATGATTAATTGTATACAAATGTTTTAAATTTAATCATATTTTATAGTAAAGATGAAAATAAGATTAGGGTAAAAGTATTTGTCTTGTTATTTGTTAAAATTTGAAGGAATGTGATTCTAGAACCCATTAATGAAATATTTTAAATAATTATATTCTTTTCAAGAAAATTGATTTTAACACATTGAATACCATAAATGATATGGAGATAATAATTTATTTTTTAAATACTACCACTACGGGTAAACAAATCTTATATCCTAATATAAAAAGTGGATTTTTTGTCTTAGAAAGATATTCTAAAAGAATATAGTATCAAAGAAGCTACTGGGAGTTTTTTACTTATAGATGTTCAAAGATAAAAAATAAAGGATTATACCAATCTAAGATTAAAGTTTTATTCACATAATATCATAAAATATTTTAGGATATGTGATGATAAATAAAAAAATTTAAACAGTGACATTTATTTATTATGAATATGTGAAAATCGCTATTTACAATAACATTGTACCTGTAAAATTAAAAAGTGAAATACTCTTGGAATCCTCAAATATTTTAGGGTATAATGATAAAGAAAATTTAAAGTGTTAAATTGGTTACCATAACAAAGTAAATTTTACTTTATCCTAAAATGGATTAGGATATGGTAGTAAAGTAAAAAAATGTAAAAGTAAAATTATTAAAAAATTTCAAAAAAAAATTGATTGAAAAAGTTCCAAGGATAGTGATGATGCACTTAAAAGGATTTAAAAGAAGATAATAGAAGTTAACATCATAAAATTTGATGTTATAAAGTTAATAACTTTGAATATTTTCAAATAATTGAACGTTAGAAATATGATTCCAAAATCACACCATTATTCAACCTAATTACTTTATAGATTTTAATCACTAAAGACTTAGTGGTATGGTTTAATTATATGGATACATAGAGATGTGATAGGAATTACATATGGATGTAATGAGTTAGCGAAAATTATGAAAGTACATCATACATACAGTTAATCTGTTAGTTTAACATATATGATATGATAAAGAGGTTCTTATGGTGGGTTTTTTAAATATTCTTAAAAGGTTTTAAGTGTATGAAATGTATTATATCAAAAGGAAACCTCTATTTTATCATTCGTTCACATTGGTTTCTTAAATGTATATATAGAAATATGTTTCATGAAGTTCAGTGGTAATTGACCTCTCAAAGTACAATATTGATATATCCCTAACCTATGTTTATTATGGAGAATTATAGGTTATAATAAAATGTAAGGGTTAGTGTGAGTATGATTATTATATAGGGATACTAAATATATTCATGATGCATAAAACAAAGAATGATATTCTTTTTTCCATTATATGGACCACTAAGTACACCACATGGAGTGTCATTCAGATTTATTTGTCATACTAGGGGTGCATGGATCATATTTGAGTCCCCACTACCTGAGGTTGGTGATATACTTTGGATTATAACCTTCATACATTGATTCTATACTAATGTCGATCTACATATTGACATAACTAATACAAGGGTGGTTATGTATATTTTTGATCATCTCACCGGTTGGAGCTCATCCAAGATGGGGTTTATCCTCTCATATGATGTGTAGGACATAGAGGCCTTCAATTGAGATAATTATAGGATTACGTCATCACACCTATATAATATATATTTATTTAGATAAAGGATGTGTGATGTGCCTATCAATGATAACAAATGGAATGTGATGTATTCATCGATTAATCCAATCTATACTCTAAAAAAATAAATATGAGTATCCTATATATGATTAACATACTACATGTCCCATAGTCACATGGTGTCTTGGATGAAGGGAAATATGAAAATGAATATTTATATATGATACAGACTGGTGGATATAAGTATGGGGATACCTGTGATGGATAGAGATCACACCAGATCCCTGTATAGATTGAGTAGTATTGATACGAGACTTATCTTTTCTAACATTTTTAAATATATATATATATATATATTCATACTTGTTTTCAATGTTATAAAGTCTAGTGGTTTCATAGTTTTTCATTGACTAAATGGGGAATGATTTGACATAGAAAGATGCTCTAAAAGTGTTTTAGAGTTAATCTAAAAGTTTTTTGGATAGTTATTCATGAGGTATTACATATGATGTGATACTAGGTGGAGTTAATGATATATTTACAAAAGTTTTTGGGAAGATATCCAAAAGTATTTTTGGATTTTATTTCAAAATTTATTATATATGATATAATATAAGGTGGAATGGCATAAATTCTATGAGACTTTAGTGAAATTGAGAGGTTAAAATAGATATATTTAATAAAACCAAAACCTTCTTGTAATTCATGGATATCGTACTGCATAGAATATTGTCCACAACATAAAATGACGTGGTTATACACTAAATAATTCTTTCACACCAAATTTATCATTTATACAATAATTTCAATAAGGTAAAACATGTGGTAGTTTATTACAGTCACAAGTGTGATGCATGAACTTTTAGTATAATTAAATCATGTGTTTTTAATTTTTGATTAAATGCTATCATCATAGAGGAGTATCCTCAGGTCTATATAAAGACACTTCCATGAAATAGTAGTATGTGTGATGTTTCTTGATTATTTTCCAAAATTATTATAGAAATAAAACTCTCTTATTTATCATTCATAACATGATGAGGTGATAGCACACTATGGGTGAAGGATTTTACCTCTCATATGATGAGGGATTCATCTAAGATTGTGTATACCTACATAGGGGGGATCTTCTTTTGCTTCCACTAAGGTAATATTTATCAATCACATTGGGAAACGATCAAGAATGTTGTAGAGGATTTTTAGGTGAATAGTACTCACATTTATAGGCTTTTTTCATTTTCAATTTATATTCAGATTCATATTTCATCCATGTCAATCATAGGTGTGTGGATTCGTTTTCTCCTAATACTAGGATTAATCTTACATAAACCCTGAATAAACCCAACAATAAGAATAGCACATATATGAAGTATGCATTTCAAAGCATCATCATATGTGTGAACATCCACATTACAAAGTTATTTCAATTGTGTTATTAGAGGTTTCAATAAAATTTCTATATCATTGTTAACATAAAAATGTATACATATGAGTATACTCAAGAAAGTGAACAGTTTTTTCATAAACATTTATATAGGAAGGTTATAAATATGAATGAAATTGTCCATGTGTTGTAGAAAGTAAGAATCAGAGTAAATAGATTAATACCATCACATAATAGACCCAACCTAAATTTACGCACCTCGGCTAAAAAATTAGGATATCATGCATCAAATGGTATCCATGCTATTCCATCTATTGGATGAACCAAATCATCATTATCCTTAATTCTATTAGCATCAACCCATCATATATTTTTTGATATTTCATCAGACATGAAAATATTTTAGAGCCTAGGAATCAGTGGAAAGTACCAAATTACATTATATGGATTATGATATGGTGATCCCATGGTTTCCACCCAAAATAAGCTAAAATATGTGTGAAAATCATGAATTTTACTAGTTTAAAAACCAAGATGATCAATTAACATCCATACCATTTAACTATTTGATGGAATATCTACATCATCTGGAATAAATTCCTTCAAAAAAATAATATAATCAACTCTAAGTATTGTAAATTCCATACATGGTTTTCCTATGATAAATTTGTATTAAAAATTTAATATTTTTTATTCTTCCACATGCTCAATATATAGGATTTCTTGCATCATCAATCAATTTTTTAACTCTCTAAACATCTTTATTTTTATTAGTTGAATCATTCATACTCATACTATTGTTTTCTTGTATTGTAAAATTTTCTTTCTAATGATGATTAATAAACTAATACTTATCAAATATAAAATTCTTCATTCCACTCCTTTTATTTTGACTATCAATGGTATAGGATTACTTTTTCTCTCCATTTTGATACCAAACATAATAGTTTGTTTGAAAACCAACTTTTTTATGTGGTGGATAAATTTTTCTTAACTTAAAAAATATTTTCTAATTTAATCACAATAAGGGAAGCATGTGAATCCTCTATCTAAGTCATTGTTATATAAAAATATAAAAAAACTAAATTATTTTAAATATCAGTTGAGATTTTATCAGTATCATACATACAGCTTCTATCCATTCTGTAAAAAAATAATAATTTTAAAAAATCAATATAGTGGTATATAATTTGAAAATTCATGATATCCAAGAATATTTTGAATATATATTTGAACAAAAAAATAATTTCATAACTAAATATTTATGTTTTTATCAAAGAAAAAAATTATTAAAGAAGAAAATTATTCAGCACAAGATGAAAAGTCTTATCTTCGATACATATGTTTTTATAAAAGGAAAAATATATAATAACAGAATGAAATAATTAAATATCTAATTTCTATAGAACATATCCAATAATATAATCCAAATACCAATTTTAATATGAAATGTATCAAATCATAATAATAGTTACCCAAGAAAAGTAGTAGAGATAGAAAATGATATAGTCAATGAATTCTAGTAGTGACCTAAAATAAGTATAAAGGATGAAATAGATAAAAACTAATACGTACTAGTATCAATACAATAAAATCATAATCATTGTATTATGAAATAATATAGACATTATAATAGAAAAAAATATGTTCCTCATCAAAATAAATTTTCAAGGTTATAAAACATAATCTAGGAAAATATTTATTTATAAAAACAAGAAATATCCAATGAAAAAAAAATTACACATTAAACATTTTCAATATATTAACTGTTTAATTTATATAAAAAATGTTTACCACTTAATACATAATAAATGACACAAGTATGGGTTATAATGGAGAAATGTGATTGAATTCTTAAAAAATATTAAAATCTCTAAGATGATATGTTTTCAATAAATAATAAATTATATAATTCAAGTGTGGTTTAAGAACTAACCCATAAATAAAGAGTTTTCTTAAGATAGTGAAACATGTGTTTGTTTAATTTAATGGACAGTTTCCAAAAAAATCATACACAAGAAATGTTCAAAAAAATAAAACTTGTATTTAAAAATTGATTTTTTTAAAGAACAAATTTTATACTCAATAGTTTTTCAATGTAAATGAAATTAATATAAATATTGTTAATTTTTGGATTAAAACCCCTATTTATTATTACAAAATGTATTAATGATGGCATTCTATAAATGAAAACTTTTAACTTCCTTTTCTAACGAAAATCCAAAATAAAAAAAAGTTTCATACTTTTTTTAAGTATCAAAGTGGAATGACCGTAAATAAAAGCATTCAATTACTCTATTTAATAAATCATTTTTAGATAATTATATTAACATTACATTAAAAAATTAAATTTTATATACACAATAAACTCAATATTCACTTTTATCATAGATTTCAATGAAAATAATCACTTACTTTTAAAAGAGTATGCTTATAAAAACCATTGAAAAAGTATCCATGAAAGTAAAAGTTTTAACATAAGTCATAATATTACATTATAAATCATCCTCATACTTAGTTTTTATTTAATCATAAATACTGCAAAAATCATTCACACTATCAAAATCATTATCGCAGTGCTTGATAAAATAAAATTATGGTCAATAATTATTGAAATAATCTATTTAGGTTATCTTTTTTAATTTAAGTTAATTTCATATAATATATCTATAATTACCAAGATACTTTTTTAAACATTTCATGCCACATTATATTGAAATTATTATGCCAAAATTTTATTATTCATTATTTAAAACAAAACGATTAAATGAATGATTTCATCACTATAACATCTCGTTACCTTGGTCGGGTAAATATCCCTTTTCAAAGTTCTCTCCTGGTTTTAAAAATAATTTTATGCAATTTTTATGGGTTTATTTTATATTGATAAGAAGGTACATGTTGTGTACCTGAAGTACACGATGTGTACTTGGTGCTAGTTGCATGTCGAAGACCAGGAGATCAGATCGTGAACTAGGGCATCATGTTGTGAGCTGGTACACATCATGTAGGGGATAAATATAGGTTTTTCAACTGGATGTGATTGGTTTTTTAGGGTAACATATCGTTGAGGCATACACATCGTGACCCAAGGGTACACGTCATGACCAGGCCCTCACTCAGATTTAAGTCACATGTTTTTCAGTTTCTCTCAACCTTTTTCTCTCAAACCTCTTGGCTCTCGACCCTAACTTTCTCCTAGGCATTTTTCAGAGGAGTCTCGCCTTTCAAATCGATCCAATCTACTTCGTTTCATCATTTCTTCTATGGTGAATCTCTCTGGGTAAGTATTTTTTCCGGTTCTTTGTTTCGGTTGATCGTGGTAGCGCCCTTTCATTGCGTTATCAGATCCATTGATCTAGGTTGGTTGATACTTTTCATCTTCTTCTAGATCCATTATGATATATTGCCTCAAATTCCTTTCCATGTCTAGTTGTGGTGTAGTGGACATTCGTTCTTGAGGTACGTGGACGTTCTTCTATCTGAAAACACCTTATCTTCTATTTGGAATCAATCATTTGAGGTGCAGGTTTGATTCAAGGGCCTTCATTGACAACATTATTAGGTTTAGTTTCTTTTGGATCCCATTGTAGGAGTGTACAACCTATACTTTGAGGTAGGTGATTCCGTCTCTAGCCTATGATAATGATCCTGATTGCTATCACTTTAAAAATTTATTTATGAAATTTTCATGATTGTTTGTGTGTGTTGAAAATGGGGTTTTGAAAGAAAATGGTTTCTCACTAGATTTTTATAAATGGATTTTGAACTTTTTTGGAATGGTTTTCAAATCATTTAAATTGTTTTGTGAAATTGAGTGCATGGGTTACCTTGGGTACTATGGTGGAAGGTTATCTTGAGGCCATCTTCCATTACTTTGTGATTATCAAGGAGGTTTGTCTAGGGGATTTAATATGTTTACTAGGCCCATTGTTCTAGGGTACCTATAGTGACTTTGGGGGGGGGTTCTCATGGGTTATTCCTCTTCTTCCTAGGCTCTTTATTCTATGATCATTATTGTGTACTTGATTATTTTGGTACCAGTATTCTACTACCTAGACCTGTAGTATTCCTTGGTGTGTTATTCATGTGCTTATGTTATATACTTCTTGTATTTTTGAGTTATCATTGATATACATGTTGATGATTGTGAAAGATTATATAGAAAATTTTCTTGAAACAATTATACCTACTTTTTTTAGAATTGTGGGAAAAGGGAAATTTACCATGTTTTCTATAAAATTGATTTACTTCTTATCATGTCATGTTTTATTTTAAAAATTAGCATACAGGATTGTTATATAGATACTTGTTATAGAACACCTAGGTAGGATCATACTAAGCCTTTTATCTCACACCCTAAGCACTACTACAGTGGTGTGTATACCTTTGTTTGTCTTCTAGTGTAGGGAAATTCAAGGCACCGTAGTGAGGTGGTGAGGTTTGTGTCAGATGGGATGGGTATCTAGTGGTGAGATGGTTGGAGTTCATCCATGTTGTCATTAGAGTAGATGTTTAGTTTTGATTCACTTACAGTCAGACTTGTCCTTTGGGTTTTAGCTGTTGTTATAGTTGTTTTGTTTCCGTTGTTTTCCTTACAGTTATGTCATATATATTTGTTATCCTTCCACTTTTTTTATCTCTATATGTATTCCATATGGTTGTTATGGTTGAGAGAAATCATTACCTTGGTTTTTTCATTTGATGCTTGAGTGTTTTCACCAGCCCGTGGGGATCGAGAATTGCATTTGGGTATATGAAGGATCAGTTCGGGTGCCGAGTTTTAGGGAAACTCGGGTCGGTTTGTTACAGTTTTGTATTAGAGGGATTTTTTCCCTCAATAATATTTTTCTTGGGACTTTTTTTAGACTGGAAATAGGATTTTCGGAACTTGGGGTTATGTTGCAATAAGTTCCTGGCCAGATATTTTCGTAACAAGACTCAAGTTACCATGGGTTGTTAGGATGTGTGTCTCTAGTGTTGGTTTTTTCTTTTAAAATCTCGGTTTTTCTTATGGGTTTTCTAGCTTGAATTGAGATTTTTTCTATGTCTAATAGTTCTTATGTTTCAGTGTGCAGTAGTACGCCTATGAGACGTCTTCCACAAATTCCTCAGGAGGGTGCAGCTGATGCCCCTCAATGAAATCCACATATGGATCAGAATCTTATCGAGACTATTGTACGAGCAGCCCGTACTATTGATCAAGATGTTCCATGAGTTCAGAACGTAGTGGTTGAAGTATAACTAGGAGATGGATGAGAAATAGATCGATCGTGGGAGTTCTTATGAGAGAAGACACCATATTTTAAAGGGATTACTAAACCCCAAGAGTCAAAGGATTGGTTGTACAGGATCAATTAAATCGTTGAATTCCTGGAGACACCTGAGAATATCAGGGTGAAGTTTTCATCGTTCAGACTCAAGGGCTCCGGTAAGCATTGGTGAGACTCTACGGTCCTGACATACAGACATGTGGGCTTGGATTGGAAAGGATTCAAGACCCTATTCTTTTAGAAATTTTTTCCAGAGTCTCTGATGTTGGAAAAATCTCTGTAGTTCCTATCATTGAAGTAGGGAGATCATTTGGTGTCATCATACACCAACTGTTTTTCTGAGCTTGTCTGTTTTTCTCCAGACAGGGTAAAGAATGATGAGCTGAAGGCGTAAAAGTACCTACAGGGATTGCAACTGTACATTCAATCATAGGTTTTCATGTTGAAGCTTTATACCTATACAGAGTCGGTATAAAGATAAATTATGTTATAGATAAACATGTCAGGAAAATTCATATTTACCGCCTCTTCTTTTCCAACAGGTGAAAGCTTTAGTGGCATGCATGGGAAGAAGAGAAGGTGGCAGGACTGTCACAGAAGTGGTGGAGATGGATCTTAGTAGCGATCCTCCTCTATACCATCTGTTATAGCTAGAAGTTTTCCTATGAATTTATATTAGTTTGGAAAGGTAGAACAAACAAGATATTCTTGTCCTATTCCTATAAAGAAGTGAAATAGTTGTGGACATGTAGGTCATGTGTAGAATTTCTATCAGGTGATGAATATGCATCATTATGTTCAAGGTTCGTCAGCTCCAAAGGATACTACAGTGCAGTCAAGAGCTTCAAAGACTATAGGGCTCTAGCTATAGGCCTTAGGAGTGATGAATTTACACACATTAGATGAGTGTCCAATGGAAGTTGTTGAAGGCCCGACAACAGTGAGAGTTATGCTCTTTATTATAGCTTAGTTAGAAATTTCTTTGTTTGATACTAGTGCCTCCCACTCATTTATATCTAAAAATTTTGTTGGTATGCTTAAACATATAATGAAACTTATAACCTTTTCAATGGAGTTAGTGACACCTATTTGAAAGAGGAAAGAGCAGGGGTTTCAGTTTTCTTCTTGTTCGTTGACGATAGCCGATATAGAGTTGGTCTGGGATTTTCTTATTCTTGATCTTTATCTATTTGATACCATCATCATTATGGATTAGATTATTTCTCATCGATATGAGGTTGATTTTTATCATTGCCATGTTTTTTTTCTTGCTACTGATGAGAGATATCATTTGTTTTAGGGAGAGTGGGACCCGAGGTTAGGTCATGTAGGACCTTCCTGCCTAGAGCTCAAGAGTTTGTTGGTTACTGTTGTATTTGAACTTGATTAATTTTCTTCTATTGGTGATATTCCTATTTTCGCTAGTTGATTTTTTGACGTTTTCCTAGAAGACTTCTCTGATCTTCCTCCAGAGATAGAGGTAGAGTTTACGATTGACCTGGTTCCAGGTACACAATTGATATTGATTCCTTCTTATCATATGGAACTAATGGAGTTTCAAGAGCTCAAGATTCAGTTGGACAACCTGTTATATAAAAGTTTCATTCTCATTGGTATTTCTCCTTGGGCATCCCCTTTGCTCTTTTCCAAGAAAGTGGATGGTTCACTTTGGTTGTGTGTGGACTATCAGAAGTTGAACTGAGGGACAATTAAGAACAAATACCCTTTTCCTTGTGTGGTTGATTTGTTTGATCAGTTAAAGGAGCGAAACTGGTTCTTGAAGACTAACCTTCAGTTGGTTTATCATCAACTCGGAGTTTGAGAGTCTGATATATCTAAGACAGCCTTCAAGATTAGGTATGACCATTATGAATATCTTGTCATGCCTTTTGGTCTAACTAATGCCCCTGCAGTTTTTATGACTTTTATGAATCGGATATTCCATCAGTATGTGGAAACTTTTTTGGTAGTGTTAGTGGATAATATTATTGTTTATTCAAAATCTGAGCATTATCATGATCACCATCTATGTTTTGTTTTGGAAGTTCTGAGAAATCACCATTTGTATAGAAATATTTCGAAGTGTAGTTTCTGGATTCAAGAAGTGAAATTCTTGGGGCACAGAATTTCTGAGAATGGCGTATCAGTTGACCCAAAGAAGGTAAAATATTTTTTTCCTAGAAGGAATTTCATAATTCCTTTGAGATACAAAGCTTCCTTGGTCTTTCTGGATACTACCAATGGTTCATCAAGGATTTATCTAAGATTGTGACACCTATGAATTTTCTTACCAATAAGGTGGTGAGATTATAGTGGGATGCAATGTGTCAATCTTCTTTCGATGAACTTAAATTACTTCTGACATCAAAGCTTTTTTTGATCTTACCTGATCCCATTAAGGGATATGTGGTGTTTTTTGGTGCATCTGCAGGTGGTTTGGGATACGTGTTGATGTAAGATGTTCATGTGGTAGCTTATGAATGTCGTCATCTCTGGCCACATGAGAAGAACTAACCCACTAATGATTTAGAGCTTTCTGAGGTGATTCATGCGCTTAAGTGTTGAAGACACTACCTCTTTGGGGAAAAGTTCATGGTGTTCTCTGATCATAATATTTTGAGCTATATCTTTTCTCAAAAAGACATGAATTTTAGATATAGAAGACGGATAGAATACCTTTAGACATTTGATTTTGACATTGCTTACGCCCCATGAAAAGGGAATGCTGTTGCAGACACTCTAAGAAGGAAGGTACCATCACATGCTATTCTGGAGTGGAAGGAGGAGTGGAATCCTATGGGGTTTTTTGCTCAGTTGAACTTGGATGCCTAAGAGGATTCTTTATATATGAAAATAACCAGTGGTTAGTTATCATCATTTCTCCTAGAGTCTATTTTGAAAATTCAGCAGTAGTATGATGAGTTTTAGAAGACACAAGAAATACTTTATGGTGGGGAGACCATTTCTGGTTGGTCTCTTTATTTAGATGGAATACTTCACTTTGGAAAGCGAGTTGTCATCCTAGAACCTGTGAGGGGTTTATTATTTTTTATTTCATTTTCATAGATCTTGATGGTTCGTTCATCTAGGCACTATAAAGATGTATTATGACATGATAGGATGATTATGGTGTCCATGTATGAAGCGTGGCATTGCAGATTATGTATCATGTTGTTACACCTACCAACGGATAATGGAAGAGCACTTGAAACCCTCTAGTTTGCTTCAGCATCTTCTGGTACTAGTTTATAAATATGATGAGGTGTCCATGGATTTTGTTGTTGGTTTTTCATAGACACCCTGAGGGAAAAATTATATCTGAATGGTTATTAATTGGTTGATGAAGTATGTTCATTTCATTCTGATAAAAGACACCACTAAAGATGAAGATCTGGGTAAGCTGTTTGTGCAGAAGATTGTGAGGTTGAATGGGATTCCTTCTGCCATTATTTTAGATAGTGATCCTAGTTTTACCTCATGGTTTTGGAGGAGTCTTCAAGAGGAAATGGGGACTCATTTCAATTTGAGAAAATCTTACCATCCATAGACAGATGGCCAGACGGAGTGTGTGATTCAGATCCTGGAAGATATGATTTGTGCTTGTGTCTTGGATTTCGGTGGATCATGGGATAGCCATCTAGGACTGGTTGAGTTTTTTTACAACAATAGTTATCAGTCATTGATCTGAATGGATACTTTTGATGAATTTTATGGTCACCCCGGTAGATCACATCTTTGTTGGGAAGAGGTTGGTGAAGTAGCTTTGGTTGGACCAGGTCTAGTTTAGGAGATGTCGGTAAAGATTTAGGAGGCGTGATGACATCTAGTTACATCCCAAAGTCAAAAAAAATCATAAGTATATCAGCGGTGTCATCCACTAGAGTTTTCCATAGGTGACTGGGTTTTCATGAATGTTCATCCTCAGTTGGGTCACTATCAGCTTGGAAAATAGGGAAAGTTGGCTCCAAGATATGTTGGACCGTTTGAGATCACTTAACGGTTTGGGTAGGTTTCTTATTGGTTAGCATTGCCGATTCAGTTGATGGTAAATCATGATTTTTTTCATATATCTCAAATCCGGAAGTATCACCTAGATCCTACTCACATTTTGAGTTGGGAAGAAATTGAGTTACAGTCAGATGCTTCTGTTCTGGAGAAAATAGTTGAGATTATTGATTATCAAGTGAAAGTCTTGCGTGGGAAGTTGATTTTGTTGGTCATAGTTTTATGGAAACTAGGATCATATTCTCATGATACTTGGTAATATGATTCATTAATGAGGGATCAAGGGCCTCATCTTTTTCCAGGGATTACATATTCCACAAGACTTCCTGGGGATGGAAATTCTTTATGGTGGGGAGTTTGTAACATCTTGTTACCTTGGTTGGGTAAGTTTTATTTTTCAAAGTTACCTACTAGTTTCAAAAATTCTTTTATGTTATTTTTCTGGTTTTACTGCAAACTATTGAGCAGGTACAGGTCGTGTACCTAAAGTACACGATGTGTACATGGTGATGGTTTCATGCCGAGGACTGGGAGATCATGTCATGAAATGGGGGATCATGACGTGATTTGGTACATGACGTTTACCTGAGGTACATTTCTTGTAGTGGATAAATATCTTTTTTTCAACCTAAGGTGATGGGTTTTTTGTTGTAACTTATCTAGAAAGTTATACACATTGTGACCTAGGGGTAAACGTCATGACCAGGACCGCGCCCAGATTTAATTCTCACGTTTTTCAGTTTCACTTGGTCTTTTTCTCCCTAACCTCTTGGCTCTCAACCCTAACTTTCTCCTAGTCATTTTTAGAGGCGTCTCACCTTCCGAATCAATCTGATTGTCTTTAATTAATTGTTGATTCTATGGTGCGTCTCTCCGAGTAAGTATTATTTCTAGTTCTTCATTGCGGTTGATTGTAGTAGCACCCTTACCTTGTGTTATTGGATCCTTTTATCTAATTTGGTTGATCCTTGTCGTCTTCATCTAGATACATAGTGTGATATTAACTCAAAGGCCTTTCCTTGTATAGTTGTGGTGCAGCAGACGTTCGTTCTTGAGGTATGTGTACTTTATTCTATCCGCAAACACCTTGCCTTCTATTTTTAATCAATCCTTTGAGTTGTGGGTTTTATTCTAGGACCTTCATTGACAACATTTTTGGGTTTAGTTTCTTTTGGATCCCATTGTGTGCATGTGTGACCTGGACTTTGAGGTAGTTGGTTTCATCTCTAGCCTAAGATAATGAACCTAATTTCTACTACTTTAAAAATTGATTTATGAAATTGGCATGATCGTTTGTGTGTGTTGAAAGGGTGTTTTGAAAAAAAAAAGGTTTTCCCTTGGATTTTGATAAATGGATTGTGAAATGGTTTTCAATGTTTTTCAAATAATTTAAATTGGTTTGTGAAATTGATAACATGGGTTACCTTGGGTGCTAAGATTGAATATTAGCTTTAGGCCATCGTCCATTTCTTTATGATTATCAAGGAGGTTTGTCTTTGGGATTTCCTCTATTTCCAAGGCCCATTTTTCTAGGGGACTGATAGTGACTTTGGGGGGGGTACTCATGGGGTATTCCAATGCTTCCTAGGCCCATTGTTCTATGATCAGTTTTGTGTACTTGGTTATTTTGGTATGAGTAGTTTGCTACCTAGACCTGTAGTATTCTTTGGTGTATGATGCATGTGATCATGTTCTATAATGCTTGGATTTATGAGTTAGATTTATATGAATGTTGATGTTTGTGAAAGATTATATGGAAAATTTTCATGAAACTGTTATACATGTTTTTGTTTACAACTGTGGAAAAAGGGAAATTTACCAGGTTTTCTATAAAACTTCTTTACTTCTTATCATTCCATGTTTTATTTTAAAAATGAGAATACATGATTATTATACAGATACTTGTTATGGAAAACCGGGGTGGGATCCTACTAAGATTTTTATCTCACACCTTGCACACTACTAAGGTGGTGTATAGACCTTTTTTGTCTTCTAGTGTAGGGAAATGCAAGGCGCCACAGTGAGGCAGTGAGTTTTGTGTCATCTGGGATGGGTAGCTGGTGGTGAGATGTTTGGAGTTTTTCCATTCCATCATTAGAGTAGCTGTTTGGTTTTGAGTCCTTTGAAGTTGGACTTCTCCTTTGGGAAACGTAAGGCACCATATTTGTTCTGTTTCTGTTATTTTCCTTACAATTATGGAATATATATTTGTTAGTATTATGCTTTTCTTTTTTTATCTTTATATGTATTTCATGTGGTTGTTTAGTTTGGGTGAAATCATTACCTTTGTTTTGTCGTTCGTTGCCCAGGTGATTGTCGTCATATCTTGGGGATCTGGAATGCCCTTCAGGTATGTGATGGATCAGATCGGGTGTCGGGTTTTAGGGAAACCTGGTTCTGTTCATTACAATAACCACCTATTACTTTAAAAAAATTACTACAATTATTAGTTACATAATCCCCTAACATATATTATACAAAAAATAATTTTACATTGGATTTAGGTATTGGTAGTGAGCAACTGACTTTAAAAAAAATCAATTTTCATCACATTTATTATAAAATATAATAACAAATATAATAAAAACAAACCCCAGTTCAATGAATCAGGATGAATAATTTCCTAATAGAATCTTGGATTTTTTTTATAACAAGATAAAAATGAAATTGATGATTGGTAGAATAGATGATGGACCAAGAAATCACTAATTTGATATTGAATAACAATTGAATCAAAAAACAAATGAATGGTGGGGATTCTCCAAGGGGGATGAGGTCATGATACACTAGTAAGAGGGATAAATTAGGGATCATATGAGAGGGGAGGTTGTGGCCTTCATTTGTGAAGGATTTTTAAAAATGGTTTTAAAAAACTATCAATATGGCCAACTCTGTACCAATGGATTTTTAATACCATTGGTATAGGGTATTGGTTTTGACTTTATACTAATGTTTTGTATAAACCATTGGTATAAGGACCTCTATAAACAATATTATAGTAAACTCTGGCTATAGAGGATGATAATTCTAGTATAATAGTACATATACACTTGAGGGGGGTTGAATCCAGTGTTGTAAAATTATTTTACAAAAAACCAATTACTCTATGGAATCTGAAACCCCCTTTGGTATTTTGAGCCTCTATGGTCTGTTAAGACTCAATTGGATATTCTTTTTCAATGCACATGCACCAACTGTACGAAAATAATATAGAAAATAAAATATGTGGTATTTTTGTAATTTATTCCCCCTCTTAGGATGTTTTCTCCTTATTTTGGTCAAATCTCATTGATTCTTGAATTATCCACTAAAATCTTATTTTCAATTACAATTGGAGTATAGGATATTTTTATCCTAACCCACTCTCACCATATTACATAGGTTATTTAGTTAACTATATGACACATGTGACCTAGTCAAAATATTATCCATGTGACCTGACTACTATACTACACAGGTTATCACTGATTCTTAGGGTTTTTTATACATTCTCCCATAATTTATTCAAGAAAATCCTGCCTTATTATAGTAGTAGATCAACATTCTCTCGATTGATTTATATACACTCAAAATACTAAACTTCTTCCTCAATCATATAACTTTTAATACCTAAATATATTTAAAAAAACACATGCAACTTGGCCTATGAATCACTACATTGATACTAGAATATCATGAAAGTGAATGTTTTATTTCTCTATACTATTCTTATACTATATCTATTTACTAGAATAATTAGGCTTTTTATTATTCTTCTTCTTCTTATTCAAAATCCAACTAGTTCTACCTTCTACATGGGCTTAGTAGCTTCTCTTTCTTCCTTAAGAGGAATTTTTTTCTTGGATCTCACATTACTCACACACAGTAACATCCCTCACTATTTTTATCTTGTTTAGAGAGAGTCTTCACATTTTTTTCAAGTGGATAGTCACATTTTAATTGGAGTATCTTAAATTTAATTTAATTGAATGATCTCAGATTATGAATGAAATCCAAATAACATACATAGCTAATCTCCTATGATCTCATATCTTCTTTTTATTTTTTCCAAATTTTGTGTATTTCCCAACTCAAATGAGTATCATAGAAATAATATTTATTTATATCTTATTCTTTTTAGAAAAAATATATATTCCAAATATTCTAGTAGACATAACATATTCTTTTTTTCTCAAACTAAACACCAAATAATATTCACTTCAATATCTATAATTATGCATAAAAATATACAGCACATCATCATATGGTGTGGTATAGCTCTTGTGTCATGAGAGATTTCTTTGAAATCCTATATAGATTCCAATTGAGTATTCACACACTAGTATCACCTCCTACCTAACACTTTATTAAATATATCACTTTATAAATTATTTAATATTTTATAAACAAGTTGATGTTTGACTCTTCAACATCTATATTATTCTTGAAATTTAAATCAATTCATTTCATCTTCTTTTCAATATAGAGAATTTATACATTATTTGACCTTATTTTACCTCAAATTGTAGAACACAAACTCATAATTTTCATTCTTGGATCACATACTAATTTGAGTGTTTTTATTTTTTAGAACACTAATCAAAAATATCCTGCACCAACCTAATTTAAATTCCTTCTTCATGTTTTAAATCTGAGAAATCATGTTTTTCATCCAATGTAATACTCAATCATTAACTAAGAAAAAAATGACTCTTAGAGAAACAATATATGGCACATATTTAGGGTAAAATGTCCCATAAATAGATCTCTAGTCACTTATACATAGCTCTTCGTATGAGTGAATGACTCATATGAACTTTCCAAAATACACATACTCTACTCTCAATGTCTCATACACCGCATAGAACTCACTCATACATAGATAATTAATTTGATAATTATTTATGTGTCCCTTAAGATGAAATATATGAAAAAAATAAATGAATACTATGAATTATAGAAAACGACTCATATGGTGCTAAGACTTTTCCATTTTTCTAATTTCTTTTATGAATGAATTATATAAATATTCCAATATATAGACAAATTTTCACCTTCTAACATAAAATTACATATTTCTTTAAGATAAATATAAATCATTATAAACCATCTAATGCCTTCTCAAGACATAATCCAGGAGTTTTTAAACACATAACACATTATACTGTATATTATAAACTCCATTGATGGGTTCATTAGTTCTTCAGGATAGATTTTCTTGATTGAATAATTACACTTCAATTTAACTATTTATATGGATTCTACCAAACTATGGTAAAAAAAACTAGAAAATATCCATAATCATGTGTCATGTTCTTCTTTGAATATTATCTCTTTCAATACTTTGATGTAATAATTAAAACCTAGAAGATGTCCATCTTGGTTTTCATAGTTAGTAACAACCTTTTCACTTCCTTTTCCCACGTGAGATAGATTCTTCTTTTCATGGTTCATGGTATCCAACTATTAATTCTTTATAACACATTAAAATTTTTAATATTGAAAACAAATAAAATAAAAGCTTCTCCAAATCCTAGTGAACTTAATTCTCCCCATTTAATTTTTTTCAATACCATTTCACTACTAAAGTTAATTCTATTTCTTTATCCCCCTTATTGATAAGAAATGTAATTGATTAAATAATATTTTACCCTAATTGAAATTATAGTAAAGGTCCTCCAAGGGAATATTTTTATCACCCTTTATTAATAAAACTATTATCCCCATTTCTTTCATCCTCTAAACATATTCTTCATCAGTTTCGAGGGAGAGGGGTGGAACCACATTTTCTTACTCAATTGTCATCAAATAATAAACTCTAAGTCTTCATAGGATAATAATTTGTAGAAAAAAATATAAAATTTTATAAAACAAATCTATCTATATACTCATTCTAATTGGGTGTCAACTTCTGACTTTATTCTCAATGGGCTATCTAAAAAAAATTAGATTTAAGTAGAATTTTAAAAACTATGTCAACTTTACTTATTTTAAAATTTACCATAAAGGGATTCTCACTATTATTCTTCACCTCTAATTTTAAAAATTTAATCACAACCAAGATTATATGGAAATAAGTTGGATCATATTCATTATCTTAGTTAGAGTAGTGGGTTGAAGACATGTTTCTCAAACCATGAAAAATCTTCTTGGCAGATTCAGTACATTAATAACTCTTTATGTTATCTCCTCCATTTATTTTCTAAGTATGATTTCTTATGGGTAGAATATACTTCTTGATTTCAACCCTCTTCATATTTGTAATGGGATTCTTCACTTTGAAAAATAGTGAACTTTGATTTGTTTTAGTTGTCTCTGATATCTTAGCCTCTTCCATCTAGACAAACCTAATGATTAAAAAATATTTAGGCTCATTCTAAACCTTCTTCATGTATGGTGACTCCATAGAAACATATTTCTAGAAAATAGTATTCGTTGGTATCATACCTTTGTTCTTCACTTGACCAAGAAAAACATTCACACACTTTGTATCATTATGACCAACTTGTTGAAACTTTTCACACACATCTTTAACCACCTTTTACCAACACATTTTGTGAAGCCTATTAATATATTCACTATATGTGTAAACAAGTAATATAATTTGTCTATCACTCTCTTGTATGGACACTTTTCTTATTTCCTACATGCTACTTTAATATTTGATATTTATGTCCATCTAAAAATGTATTATAATGTGTCCTCTATTACCAAAATAAAATCACTTAATTCTACTAGGTTGAACAAAATATTTATCTTTATTAATTTTATTTTTGGGTTTATTTAACTTCACTTATTTTTATTGGTTATATCCCAAATAATACCTGATTTCTTTCTTTACCTACCACCCAAAATGTGTTAGTTATGATAACCCTTCTCTTTATTACAAACTTAAACATTATTTATTACCTAAACATCACTTGATACAGCATATAAGATTAAGAGTTATAGTTTCTTTGGTTCTAAGTATCATTATATAACAAATTAAAAAATTAAATACAAAATATTTATTCAAAACTTACTTTACATGACCACTACATTCCCTCATACTTAGCATTTCCTGTGATAACTTGAGGACATGCATAAGAAAAGGTGTGCTATAAAGCCCAGTAAGGGAATAAACATGGAATAACATGATGAATAAAATACATGTTAGACAATAGAAATATCAATGAAGCACAAGAGAAACATGAACATAAAGACATGATAAATCATGATAATCATAACATGGAGATGTGGCAACAACACTAAACATAGGATTAGCGTGAGCCAAGGGTCATTGCACATAGAGCATGATTAAACCCTCATTGCACATGAATAATGAGTAAATCCTCATTTCAATTGAATTATCATGAGTCAAAACCCATTTCAAATGACTTTTAATGATACTATACTTTACCAAATACATTGGAGCGCTATTAGGGCGTACCCTTCTTAAACATTTCATTTCATGCATAAGTGTGCCACATGGATCATTAAACATGGATTCATCATCATTTATTCCATGATAAAGGAATGTGTAATTCATAATTTAAACTCAATAATCATTAATTAAATGTTCATAAAGTTGAATACCCTTGATAGAGAAATGGGAATGGTATTCACTACACAATAACATGGCTTGGAAAAATGCAGTACAATTTCAGAAGTATAACGGCATGACATAAGATTTCATAAAATGGTTGATGAGAGAGAAAGAAGTGTCTCATCATATTTACATGAAATATAAAATAATGGGGTAATATATATACATGTACCAACAATTTTAATGTAATCTAGATTCATGATACAAAATAATTACTTGAATGTAAATGAGGAGAGAGAAATTCCTTACAGAATTTCGGCATGGTAACGAGTGTACATGGGAGGAATTAATGAGAGAGAAAGGGGTATCTAATCATTAAAACATAAAGAGGAAAGTATGGGGTAGGTTATAAATCATACCCCAACATTTATACTTCAAAATAAAAGGTTATAACAATATAAGGAAACTTAGACATAAATAAGGAAAGTGAGAATCCCTTACTTGGAAGTGTAATCCCAAAGGCTTGGGAGGGGCTTGAGAGAGGCTTTTTGGGAGCTTGGGGTGCCTTGGGAGGATTCTAGAGTGAGGAGGTCAGAGGTTAGACAAACTCCAAGGGCTTCGAGTGAAGAGGAAGTGGGAGCTTGGGTGGGTTTATATAGGAATAGAGAAGGAATTCTTTATTATTTAAGTTTGGGACACCTCACATAAAACTAGTCAAAACCACAAACCAACCCATGGTTTTTTCCCATAGTTTTATCCAAATGGAATTTAAAAACAATATTTTATAAGTCCAATGTCCAAAATTCTTAAAATAATAGGGTTCCTTATGTGAAGGTGAGTCACCCTCTCAAGGAAAACAATTTAAAAAGAAAAAATGTTTTATAAGTCTTGAAGGGTCCACTAAAGCTTTGTAAAATAAATAAAACAAACCCAAAATCACATTATTTTAATGTTAAAAAGTATATTGGAAGAAAATAGTGTTTATTTTATTTTATTACATCACTATTAGATCATTATGTTATCATAAAACACATTATATATTTAAATGGTATTTAATTTTTTCCCAAAAATTCGATTGTCTGACAAAATTATGAAAAATTCACCATTGAATAATTTAAATGTCCTAATTCCAAAAATAATATTCATTTTATAAAAATAATTTTCTTAATATGTGAATTTTTACTTTTAAAATAAAAACCAATATTTATCGAAAATTCCTGGTTTTTGAGAAAAACAGGTTTTAAACCTTAATAAAAATTACAATTTCATTCATTAATTATAATATAATTTATATTTAATAAAAAATAATTTAATAATAATTAATATATGTTATTAAAATATTATTTAATTCAAAAATCCATTAATTCATCAAAATATATTTCTTAGTTGAATATTAACTAAAAATACTATTTGTGCTTTAAAAACTCTGTACAAGGTAACAATAATAAAATGAATTTATATTATCTATACAAGAATAATGTAAATAGTCATAGTACTAGGGTATTATTACATAAATCCTTATAACACCTTCATAATATGGAAGGGTAAGGTGTGCGATGGTGATAGGCTCTTGGGGTGGCTCGGATAACATTGCTCGAGTAGTAATCTCTATCAACTTCCACTTCTCTCATAGGCGGTTCTGATTGATATTAATGTATTAAAGATTGACTTGGGATTGGTCAAGATAAAATACCAACGACTCCACCTCCTTTACAATATCTAACAAATGGGCTTCGTACGGGTGACCGTACCACGATTCACTGCTTCATTTTCACCCTTACACCACTGTGCTAAACTGGTTTTGTATTGAAAATTATAAAAATAATAAAAAATTGAACTTCATGTTTGATTCCTTTATTTTTTTATCACTATTAAAATGTGAAATGTTACTTGTTTTGATGATTTCAATGTACGAGCAGATGGTTTTGAGGGCTCATGATGAAGTGGAAGAGAAATGGGCCAAAATTGCATGGATCCATGAAGACCTGTGCATTGTTTTGCTTTTTCAGAAAATTCAGTGCATTAAAATGGGCTCATATTTTTTATTCTGGTCCCAAATTTAATTTTTTTCATCTATTATGAAGAAACCCAAGCCCAATTCTTCCATAAAGGTGCCCAACCAACCTGATCTGTCCAAAACACTAAATTTGTAAGAAGTCAAAAGTAGCGTTCTGTAATCTTTCTAAATCACTGGATCCACTTTTCCAATTGATTACAAACATTCAGTAGAGATAGTAAGGAAGAAGGGATACAAATTTACAGTTTTTTCCCAAATCAGACTCAATTTTATAATGGCCAAAATGCATGGTACAATTGGTTTGAAGAAATCTGTGTGCCCAAAACCACCTTCCAATTTTCCTATAAAATGGCACATTGGGCTTTCCATTTGAGAGTTCAAACCAGAGGTAAGGTTATACTATTTTGTAGTCCCAAATTATTCCTCCCACCAATATTTGAAGTTTTAGTGTCTATTTGATGTTCTACCTCAATATATTTCTCTTCCTCCTCTCTCATGGTGTTCTTCAACCCCTTGTGATCACCCAGGGAGGAACGTGATGTAATCCTGAGCTTCATGTTTGTATTATTTTGAATAATATTTTTAATTCCAGGTTTTATGTTGTTTTTATTCATCCTCTATTTTAATTTAATTGATTTATATACTGGTATGTTATAATCAAACTCAAATTATCATGTTTAGGGGTACCCTTTCATGTGATGTTTCACATACCGTTCATCCCTTTTTCTCCCCTCATTCAATTGTGGTGTTTGGGTGGTGCATATTGGTCAATTGAACTCACATAAGCACTGTTAAGGCCATTTACATTTATTTCATGGTATCATAAAGAAATAACATACAAACCTTGGTAGCACATTGATTTTTTCATGTGCTTCCATGGTGAGTTTCGGTTATAAAGACGAAAACAAATCACCCAATCATCGACAGTGTCAGGTGAATCATTGTGTGTTTTTGAATAAACCATAGTAGGTATCCTAGTATAAACTTAGTAAAAATATGGTTCTATGTGTTATAAACCAGGTATTAAAAGATCATAACCCTATATCAGGAAGCGATGAAGGATGAACATTAAGAGAGTACCCCAGGTTGATCACGCTTAATTAATTCTCTTAATTTCTATTTTGTTTTATCGCTTTCATTTTCTATTTTCTTATTCAATAATAAAACCCCCAAGTTTTTAAAAATCTTATTCCCCTTATAATTTCGTAATCAAAACCCTATTTTTAAGTTAATGGTCTATGGTTCCATTGAGAGACAACCTAGGGTTTCTGTTATACTGCTGAAATTCTAGTTAAAAATAAACATCTAATTTGATGTGCTCGAAAACGCGATCAAATTTTGGATTATTTTCTGGGGATCCAAGATCATTTATTTTCTTTATTTACTTTTATTTATCTATTTTATTTCTTAATTATATACCTTTCAATACCCCACCCCCATTTTATTATTTTTGTTTTGGGTTTTTGCCTTTATTTTTGGTTGTTTTTGTGTGTTCTTCCTATATATATATATATATATATATATATATATATATATATATATATATATATATATATTCCTGTTATTATCCATATATCTATATATAATTCTGTATTATAACATTATATTATATTTGAACCCTTCTTAAGTGATTTTATCCATATTCAATAACAAAAAAACTTCACATCTTATTTGCATGACCTG
Source organism: Viscum album (assembly GCA_963277665.1). Classification (NCBI taxonomy): domain Eukaryota; kingdom Viridiplantae; phylum Streptophyta; class Magnoliopsida; order Santalales; family Viscaceae; genus Viscum; species Viscum album. Next base: position 1,253,399,421 of record OY728128.1, on the reverse strand, counting down.
ATCAGAAAAAGAAAAACTGCTTGAATTTGACCCTAAAATTAAAAATATACTTCACACAAAAATCGAGGAATATAGAGAAGGTAAATAAAATAACACTGAGGAAACTCTTTTGGATCATCAAGTGGTCCAAAACCACTCAAAAATTGAACCCAATCAAACCCCAGGAATCATGGCTGAAAATAACTGAACTTTAAAAGAACTGACCACCCCGGATGTGCAGTACCAACCTGCATACATCCAATATCTTGAGGAAGTAGCAAACTTTGAGTTGAGATCAGGCCTCATCCACCTTCTTCCAAAATTCCATGGTATTATTGGTTAATACCCTTATAAACACCTTCATGATTTTCACATAGTTTTCTCCACCATGAAACCCCAAAATGTGTCTGAGGATCTAATTAAGTTTAGGGCCTTCACTTTCTCCCTTTATGGTGTATCAAAATATTGGATATACTATTTTCCTACCAAAATTGGGGTCGTAATGACCTGAAAAGACTATTTTTATAGAATCTCATCCCTGCCTCCCAAACTGCATTAATTAGGAAAGATATTTGTGGCATTAGGCAATCACAAGGACAGACCCTTCATGAATATTAGGAGAGATTCAAATGAATCTTCTCAAGCTGCCCCCACCACAAGATTAGTGAACAACTATTAATCCAATACTTCTATTAGGGGATTATCCCCATAGATTGTGGAATGATTTATGTAGCAGCTGGTGGTTCCTTGGTTGATAAAACTTTTTCAACTACGTGTGACTTAATAACCAATATGGATCAAAATGAATAATAGTTTGGTAAACAAGTTACTTCACCAAATCGAGGAGTTCATGAGGTAATTCATTCATCTCTAGAAAAAAATGTAGATAACAATTTTAATGAGAGAATACCCTTATAAGACAATTAGCGAAAGCATAAGGTAACTCACAATCTCCTCCAGTTTCATTACATTGTGGTATTTGTTCGGACAATACTCATTTTTCTGCCACTGCCCACAACTTCAAGATTCACCTGGGTCTTGTGCATCTGTGTTCCTAGGGCATCCATACAAACAAGCACATCCCTTCATGAAATAACTATTCAGGCCAAATCCAACCCCTGGGTATCAAGAACAACCCCAGTACCGACAAGGAGGAAAGTCAAGCTACCCCAAGAAAAATTTGTAACAACAAGGCCAAGGTATGAAACCTTTTAATCCCTCAACTTCTCAAAACAATCATCCTCCTCCTCTCAAATCTATACCAAGACTTAAAGATATAGTGAAACAAATGGAAACCTAGAACCTCCAGTTCCAACAGACCACACAATCAGCTATTCAAGACTTGCGAACTCAAGTGGGGAAATTATCAAACACCATCGGTGAGCTTAAGATGCAAGGTTCCAGACAACTACCATCCCAACTAATTTTCAATCCAAAGGAAAAAGGTAATGTATGAGCAGTTACACTTTGTAGTGGAAAAGATGTTTCTCCTTCAAATGATTCTATGAAACAGGTATGTCCCCCTCTTGAAAAATCTCTTCTCCAACCCTCAAATGTTTCAAGAAAAGAAAAACAATAAAAAGAGTAATCAAATTATCATTAAGGATTCCCATGAACAATCCATTCCTCTTACATTCCCTCAAAGACTCTCTAAATCTAAAAAAACAATAATAATGAGATTGGAAATGAAATAATGGATACATTTAAAAAAGTTCAAGTTAATATTCCATTGTTGGATGTAGTCAAGAAAATTCTCCATTATGCCAAATTTCTTAAATAACATTTCACCCATAGATGAAGGCTAAAGGGGAATGAGAGAGTCAAGTTGGGGAGGAATATCTCAGCCTTGATTCAACCAGCAATGCCAAGAAAATACAAGGATCCGAACACATTCACAATACCATGTAGCATAGGGGAGACTTTATTTTCTAATGCTATTCTAGATTTATGTGCTTACATTAATGTAATGCCTCACTCCGTTTATACTTCTCTTCAGGTTGGAGAGAATCAACCTATAGTAATTGTCATTCAAATTTCCAACAAGAGTACAATGCATCCAAAAAGATTGATTGAGAATGTCCTTGTAAGAGTGAATAATATCATCTTCCCCACTGATTTCTACATTCATGATATGGAAGATACATGAACCCAAGGACATTCCCCTCTAATACTTGGGAGGCCATTTCTTAAAATAGAAAAAATGGTCATTAATGTTCACAATGGTATGTTGTCCATATATTTTAGTGGATAAAAGGTAAGTTTTAACATCCTTGAGGCTATGAAACATCCCGTTCAAGATCACTCCACTCTTCCTGCCTATTCTATGGAAGTGCTCTCAAATGATGCACACACACAAAATTATCTCCTTAACCCATACTCTGATTCATTTTCCTCTTCTTCACCCTTGTATTATTTGAGTTTTGAGTCATGTTTTGAGTGTTGTGCGGGTTCTAAAAAGTGTAAATTTTGTGCTTTAATTGATGTGTGTGTTCATTATGAGGTACCCATAACCATCGATGATTCTGTAAATCTCATTTCAATATATTCTCTATCCTTAAAGAATAAACATGAGCAGATAGAAAATTTAATGGACCTCACTCCCCCTAAATCCCCTCCCTCAGTCCAAAAACCCCTGGCATTGGAATTAAAACCACTTCCATCTAATTTAAAATATGCCTATCTTGAGGGTATTGACCAATTTTCCATCATTATAGCCAATAACCTCTCTCAACAGCAGGAATCAAAACTGCTCAACCTTTTGAGAGAGTGTAAAAAGGAAATATGATGGAAATTAATTGATATTCTCGGGATTATCCCATCTATTTTTATGCACTATATACTTTTGGATGATGAGGCTAAGCCTATGATACAATCTCAACGCCAATTAAATCTGACTCACCTTGAAGTCGTAAAATTGGAAGTCAGTAAATTACTTATTACAGGGATCGTTTATCCTATATCGGATAGTAAATGGGTTATCCCAGTGCGAATTTTTCTTAAAAAATAGGAATAGCAGTTTTGTCAAATGAAAGGAATGAATTGGTTCTAACACGTGTGAAAAATAGTTGGCGAGTCTGTATTGACTACCATCGACTAAATCAAACCACGCGGAAGGACCACTTTCCTCTACCTTTCATTGACCAAATTCTATAAATATTGGCTGGTAAGTCCCATTATTATTTCCTCGATGGCTATACGGGTTATTTTCAAATCCATGTTTCCCCTGAGGATCAAGAAAAGATAACATTTACCTATCCATTTGGCACAATTTCATACAGAAGGATGCCTTTTGGTCTTTGTAATGCTCCTAGTACTTTTAAGCGTTGTATGTTGAGTATTTTTTTTGAGTACCTAGAAAATTTCATGGAAGTTTTTATGGATGATTTCACAGTTTTTTGTAACTTCCTGTGATTATTGTTTGGGTCACCTAGGTTCTATCATCCGTTGTTTCATAGAAAAAGATATTGTATTAAATTAAGAGAAATTCCATTTCATGGTTGAACGAGGGATAGTTCTTGGGAATGTTATTTCAAAATAGGTAATTCAATTGGATAAATAAACAATTGAATTAATTTCAATCCTTCCACTTCCAAAATGTGTTCGTGAGGTGTGATCTTTCTTGGGTCATGCTTGTATTTAATGTCGATTCATTAAATACTTTAGTAATATCGCACTTCCCTTGTCCCAGTTATTACAAAATGATTCTGAGTCTGTGTTTGATAAAAATTGCGAGGATGAATTCAATTCACTAAAAAGGAGTCTCACAAAACCTATCATCATCTAGCCACCAAGGTGGGATCTCCCTTTAAGCTTATGTGTGATGCCTCTAACTTTATAGTTGGGAAAGTTTTATCACAAAGGGTTGAGAAAGCTCCTCATGTCATTGTGTATGCCTCACATACCCTTGACCCTCCCCAAGAAAACTACACAAACACTAAGAAAGAAATTATTTCTATTGTGTTATCCTGAGAAAAATTCCTTTCATATCTTATCAGGTCAAAAATCATTGTATTTTCTGATCATGATGCCCTTCATTTCTTCCTAATGAAACCTAAAGCCAATCCTCACCTCATTCGGTGGATGCTCCTCCTCCAAGAGTTTGACCTTAAAATTAGAGATAATATAGGAGTGGAAAATGTGGAATCTAACCACATTGGTAGGATTTCCCCACATTTGGAACATCATGTTGGCTCACCCCTCCCTATTGGATAATCCGTCCCTCATGAGAACCTTTGTGGTGTTGTGGACTTTACCCCTGGTATGTGGACATTGTGAATTTTCAAGTAACATCTAGGGTCCCCACTGATTTCAGCACTTCCCAATCCTAGAGACTTAAACATGATTCTTGGTATTACATTTGGGATAACCCATATTTGTGGAGAATTTGTGGGGACCAAGTATTTCCTCGGTGTGTCCCAAGCCATGAGTTCACCTCTGTTTTGACCTTTTACCGCACTTTTTCCTATGGGGGGCACTTTGGATCTCAACATATAGCTCAAAACGTCATTGACTCAGGACTTTATTGTCCAACATTGTATAGGGATGCCCATAGATTTTTCAAGTCATGTAGTCATTGTTAATTCACAGGGAATATCTCTAAGAGGAATGAAATTCCCCAAAGCCCATGTTATTCTGTGAAATGTTTGATGCATGGGGAATTGACATCATGGGTCATTTTCCAAATTCCTTTGGATTTTTGTACATCTTATTGGTTGTTTACTATGTATCTAAATTGGTGGTAGAAAATGCCACCAGGAACGATGACTCTCGCGTGGTTTTTAATTCTTTGTGGTCTCATATTTTTAGATAGTTTAGTTTACCGAGATTCATTATTAGTGATCAGGGTTCACTTTTTTTCAATTTCAACATAAAAAATTTGCATCATAAGTATGGGTTTGATCATAAAGACTCCACTGCATATCACCCCCAAACTAACAGACAAGTAGAAATCTCAAATTGGGAAGTTAAGAGAATCTTGGAAAAATGGTATAACCCAATAGGAAATATTGGAGTTTGTACTTGGATGATGCACTTTGGGTATACTGTACATCTTTTAAAACCCCAATCAGAATGTAACCATATAGGATTGTATTTGTAAAGGCTTTTCACCTACCATTTGAGGTAGAACATCATGTATATTGTGCTATTAAACAATGTAATATGAATCTTTCAGATATAGGTGATCATAGGAAGTTTCAGATTCAAGAGATGGAAGAAATTCGACGTGATGCATATGAGAACTCTCAGATCTATAAAGAGAGGAAAAAGGATATCCATGATAGAATGATTCATAAGTAGAATTTTCATATTGTTGATAAGGTTCTCATGTATAATTCTAGGCAAAATCTCTACCCATGTAAGTTTTGTTCTCGATTTTTCCGTCATTATACTGTTACTGATGTTTACCCTTTTGGTGCTATACAGGTTTTTCAAGAGAATTATGGACAAAGGATTAATGTCAATGGGCAGAGGCTCAAACACTTCTCTTAGGATTTTCCAATGCATCTCATGGAGGAAATCCAACTGATAAATTCCACATATGACACCACTTAGCTGGTTGTCCCTTCTCCCTACCTTTATTTATTGTATATTTATTTAAAATACTCTCATTTAAGACAATATAAGTTTTAGGTGTGGGAGAGGGTGACATGTCATAGTTAGGATTAAACAAAACAAAAAAACTAAAAATTAAAAAAATAAAAAACGTGTTTTCATTTTTAATTTCTTTTTCCATATTTTGGGTTTTTAAATAAAAATTTCTCTTAAAAAGAATATCAAAAATCATTTTTCATTCGTGAGTCAATTGTGTGGAAAATTACATTGTTTTTATAAAAAAAATTCAAATAAATGTTGATATGGAATCCCCTGCCTCATTAGAACTGACCAATATTTTAATCCCTTACTCGAGAGACATTCTAAGCCCTTTACTAAATATTCTTTCTTTTAATAACTTTATTGAGAGCCTCAGGTCATTTAGAGAAACTAGAACTTTCCTTGATTCAGTTTGAAGCCATAAAATTCCAGTATTCTACATTCTAGACATAGGAAATCATTCATTAAAAAGCCCTTTTTACAATTATCCTCAATTTTAATCCATCTTTACATTATATCCTTCTTAATCCTTAGAGACTATGAAATTCATGTTAGGTAGCCACATTACAAGCTAATTTCTCCCTACCTACCCATCTCTTGTGTATATTCTTGTTTTATTTTTAGCAAAGGTGGGATAGAGGGTATTTCCATGGGAATTCTAGGAAGATAATCATTATTATGGGTTGATATAAAGGGTGCCTACATTTTCCTTGGCCAATGGGTTCACAAGCCATATTACATCATTGTTTAGCACATGTTTCCCTATTTATCGCCAAAACAAAACTACACATTAAAAAAATAGTTTTGTACATTGAAAAAAAATAGAAGAAAAGATAAAAATGGAGAAAATAGGATGTTTACTCATTATTATTCACTGCTTGGTTGTGACCCACAAAGTTGGACAATGGGGAGAGTGAGTTGGAAGTGATAAAATTGATGAGGGGTTGAGTGTGTACATTCATTATGAACACTTGATGAATTTTGACATGTTTTGTACATAAGAGATCAAACATTCCTCTTCTGCCTCATATTTTTAAACATTAAATCCTACCAACCCTTGAACCTCAGAACAACCTGTTAGAATTCCTCTTGAGCAGCACATTAGTTTCTGCCAATAGAGAATTGAGAATCTTGGCAAGCATATGGTAAGATCACATGAACTCTGGTAAAAGAGCATAAATCCAATTTAATATGTTCCTTTAGTGAAGATCGAAAATTTTTAAGTGAGGTAGGTTACAACATGTTGCATGGGTGAACAAATGAAGTTGAACAAATTTGAATGTGAGAAAATAAAATTGATAGGAAAATTGATTCCATAAACGAGACATGATGAATTTGATTTCAAAATAATATTGGATGTTTTCACACCTTTGATTTAGTAATGGTACATTATTGGGATATTATACATTGCTCAGGATTTCAAATGTTTAGGTGTGGGGGTGTGATCGTACCACGATTCACTGTTTCATTTTCACCCTTACACCACTGTGAAAAACTTGTTTTGTATTGAAATTTTTAAAAATAATAACAAATTGAACTTATTTTTTGATACCATTATTTTGTTTTTATCACTATTAAAATGTTAAATGCTACTATTTTGATGATTTTAATGTAGGATGAGATTATTTGGAGGGCCCGTGATGAAGTGGAAGAAAAATGGTCCAAAATTGCATGGATCCATGAAGACTTGTCCACTGTTTTTCCTTTTTAGCAAATTAAGTGCATCCAAATTGGCTCATATTTTGTATTCTGGTTCAAAATTTAATTTGATAGAACTATTATGAATAAACCCAAGCCCAATTAAGCCATAAAGAGTCCCACCTGACCTGATATGTTCAGAACACTGAATTTGTGCGAAGTCAAAAGTGTCGTTCTGTAATCTTTCCATATCTCTGGATCTTCTAGTCCAATTAATTCAAAACATTTGGTGGATATAGTAAGTAAGTGGGGATAAAACTTTCTAGTTTTGTAAAAAGGGATCTTCTATATTCTAATGGCCTAAACGCGTGGTATAAATGGTTTAAAGAAATTTTTGTTCCCAAAACTACTTTCAAATTTTCCTATTAAATGGCACCTTGTACTCTCCATTTGAGAGTTCAAACCATAGGAAAGGTGATGACATTTTGGAGTCCAAAATTAGTCCTCCCACCAATATTTTAAGTTATAGAGGCTATGGTAAGTTCTACCTCAACATCTTTCTCTTCCTTCTCTCCCATGGGTTTCTAAACCCCTTGTAATCACCCGGGGAGGAACGTGATGTAATACCGAGCTTCATGTTTGTATTATTTTGAATGATCTTTTTAATTCCAGGTTTTATGTTTTTTTATTAATCATATCTTTTAATTTAATTGATTTATATACAGGTATGTTATACTCAAACTCAAATGATCATGTTTGGGGGTACCCTTTCATGTGATGTTTCACACACCGTTCATCCCTTTCTCTCCCCTCATTCAATTGTGGTGTTCGTGTGGTTCATATTGGTCAATTGAACTCACATAAGAACTATAAAATCCATATAAATTTATGTAATGGTATCACAAATAAATAACATACAAACCTTGACAGCACATCGAGTTCTTTGTGTGTTTCTTTGGTGAGTTTCGGTTTTGAAGTCAAACACAAATCACTCAATCATCGGTGGTGTCCGGTGAATCATTGTGTGTTTTTGACTGAACCCTAGGAGGTATCCCAGTATAAAATCAGTAACATTATGGTTCTAGGTGTTACAAACCAGGGATTAAAATATCATAACCCTATATCATGAATCCATAAAGGATGAACATCATGAGAGTGCCTCGGGTTGATCACGCTTAATTAATTCTGTTAATTTCTTTTTTATTTTATCACTTTAATTTTCTATTTTCATCTTCAATCATCAAACCCCCAAGTCTTACAAAACCTCATTACCCTTATACTTTTATAATAAAACCCCTCTTTTTAAATTAATCATCTAAGGTTATGTCGAGTGATAACCTAGAGTTGCTACTATACTGCAGAAATTCTAGTTAAAAATAAATATCTAATTTGATGCACTCAACAACGCGATAAACGGGGAAAGTCTACTAGATAAGTCCATCGCTTCCTTTTTTGAATAAATTGGATTTCTTAAATCACTATATTTATACTAATCATGTGATCACTATTCAACAGATATCTTAGAAATGGTCACAATTCTTAATGGTATTTTAACATCTAAAATATAAAACCAAATAAGTGAAAACATTTTACATAACCATGAGAATACATTTAAATAAACCAAGAGGAATTTTCATTAATGAATTTTTGGGTCGTCAAAATATTTCCCCCTTAAGAAATTTTACCCTCAAAATTTCCTTTTCCTACACTAAAATGGATGCGGGTAACTCTGATTCATCACTTCCTCTGATTCCCACGCCGCTTCATCAAACTTGTGGTTTTTACACAACACCTTGATGAGGGGTATTGACTTATTTCATAGAACTTTTTCTCTATGATCTAATATCTTCACTGGTTTCTTCTCATAATAAATATCATCCTCTAGTTATACTACCTCTGAAGTGAGTACATGTAAAGGGTTAGGTATGTTCTTCCTTAAGAGTGATACATGAAAGACATCATGTACTTTGGCCATGGTAGGTGGAATTTCTAGTCGATAGGCCACAGCCCCAAAATGATCAATAATCTTGATGGGGACGATGTACATAGGAATTAACTTCCCTTTCTTTCCAAACCTCATGACCTTTTTCCATGGATATATTCTTATAAATACCCTATCTCCAACTTTAAACTCAAGGTCTCATTGATGGTTATCTGCATAACTCTTCTCTCGACTCTGGGCTGCCTTGATATGCTACTAAATGGTTTTCACCTTCTCCACCATTTCTTCAACCATTTCTGGTCATAGAATCATACGCTCATCGACTTCATCCCAACATGTTGGTGTTCTTCACCTATTCCCATATAGGGTTTCATAAGGTGTCATTCGGATGCTCGAGTGGAAACCGTTCTTATAAGAGAACTCAACTAGAGGAAGATGTTGATCCCATCCTCCTTTGAGGTCCATTGAGCATGCTCTCAACATGTACTAAAGTGTTTGGATAGTCTGCTCGGATTGGACATCAGTTTGAGGATGATAAGTCATACTGAAGTTCAGCTCAGTATCCAGAGAATGTTGAAGACTCTTCCAAAACTTATAGGTGAATCAGGGATCTCAATCGGATACAATAGATAGTGGTACTCCATGAAACTTTACCACTTCCCCGATATATATGTGTTTCAGTTGATCCAATGAGATATCCACCTAAATAGAAATGAAGTGTTCAGCCTTTGTAAGATAATCCATAACAACCCAGATAGCATTGTTTCCTTGGATGTCTTTGGAAGTCCAGTGACAATGTCCTTGGTGATGTTCTCCCATTTCCATGATGGTATGGGAAATGGTGGCATCATCCCCTTAGACTTCTTCCTCTCAGCCTTCACTTGCTAACACATTAGTCACTTTGATGTATACTTAGAGATCTTCATCTTCATGTTATCCCACCAATAATGCTCTTATAGATCTTGATACATCTTTGTTTTTCTTGGTTTAATAGAGAAGTTTGAACTATTTTTATCATCCAAAAGCTCCTTCTTCAGCTCCGAACTTTATGGGACACATAGTTTCTTCAAAAATCTCACAATTCCATTATCATTGAAATTGGACTTCGAGGATTTTCCTTTTCTGTTATTTTCCACCTTCTTCTGAATTCCCGCATCATCCTTTTGAGAATCATTTAAACTTTAAAAAAGATATGGTTGAGAAATCATTTATGAAAGGATTGATGATGTTCCATTCTTTATGATTCCCATTTCCATACTTTGTAAATCTAAGAAGATAAGATCCTTCTCAATTCTCATCAATGACAGAATCAGTAGATCAATTCTACTTTGAGCATCTTCCACCTTATTCACTTTCTCAGGGTCATAATCCTTGATGAGTTCTATCCGTATACATTGGCGCATATTAAACTCTTTCTGTGTGAATATATATTTTAGGATTTTGTGATCAGTGTATATCTCACACTTTTCCCCATAGATAAAATACAACCAGATTTTCAACACAAAGAACAGAGACGTCAACTCCAGATGTTGTGTGGGATATTTTTTCTCATGGATTTTTAGCTTCCTTGAAGTGTAGGCTATCACTTTGTCATTCTGCATCAACACACAACCTAGTCCCTTCTTCTAAGCATCACTAAATACCACAAAACGTTCTCCACTCATGGGTAATGTGAGAACGGGTGCAGTGATAATCCTTCTTTTAAACTCCTTGAAGCACTCTTTTCATTCATCACTCCAAGAAAAATTTACCTCCTTCCAAGTTATCTTGGTTAGAGGGTTGGAAAATCATGAGAAATTTTACATAAATAGGCAATAATATCCAGCTATCCCAAAGAATCTATGGATATCTGTTACCGATGTTGGCCTCAACCATACCTCAATTATAGTTGTCTTAGAGGTATCCAAAAATATCCCATTGATTCTGATGATATGGACCAAGAATGATACCTCCTTTAACTAGAACTCACACTTGTTTTACTTTTCTTAGAGCTTCTCCTTATGCAAGGTCTCTAGTACAGTTCTTAGATGCTCCTCATGATGCTCCTTGGTTTTGGAGTATATTATAATATCATTTATAAAACTACCACAAATTTTTTTAGGTAATCTCTAAAGACTCTATTCATCAATTCCATGAAGATTAATGAAGCATTAGTGAGTCCTAAAGGCATTATTATTAATTCATAGGGCCCATATCTTGTACGAAAAGTATTCTTGGGGATATATTCCTTCTTCACCCTTACTTGATAATATCCTAACCACAAATATACCTTGTAAAAGTATTGTGCTTCACACAGCTGATCAAACAAGTCATCAATTCATGGAAGAGTATACTTGTTATTTATTGTGATTTTGTTGACCTCACAATAATCCATGCAAAGGCACATTGACGCATCCTTCTTCTTGATGAAAAGGACTGGTGCACCCCACGGTGAAGCACTTGGGCATATAAACCCTTTATCCAGATTCTCTTTTAGTTGTTTCTTCAGCTCTTCAATCTCTAAAATAGAAATTCTATATGGATTCTTGGATATTGGAAATGTACCAGGTATAATATCAATTGATAATTTAGAATCTCTTCTAAGAGGAAGACCAGGAAATTCCTCGGGAAACACTTTAGCTAATTCCCTCACAAGAGGAATGTCTTCAAGGATGGTTTCCTCCTTAGACTCAATTATCTGAGCTAGATATTCATGCTCATAGGGCAGTAATATCCACTATTGAGATGATGGAGCTAAAGAAGATTCATCTTCCCCCTTTCACTTGTACAGAATCGAGGGTCGATTCTCCACATGGAGAGTGATTTCCCTCTCACAAAAATTTATCTTGTCTCTATATAGGGAAATCCAATCCATGCTATGAATTGCATAAAATTACACCAAAAGGAGTATGGTGGGGTTATCAAGAAATTTGAATCCACTGATTAAGATTGGTTAGGAGTTATATTTATGGGATGTAATGATTTCCTCATTTTTCGTACTCACTGACATCTTTACTTCCATGATGTGTGGTGGTGTTGGGATTGTTCTACTAAACTTTTGGGATATAAAAGAATGCATATAACCTGAATCAAAAAGTATGTTCACTATTCTTGAATGAATAACTATTGTACTTGTCACCACTTCATTTTCGGGGTTCACTTCAGTGGTTGTGATTGAAAAAGCTCACCCTTGTTGCCTCAGAGTTTGTTGGTTTCCTCCAAAAACCCTTGGCTTAGGGCACTAATTTTCAAGATGCCCTGATTCTTTGCAGTTGAAGCAATAAACAATGTGTTGAGAGTCGGACAGAGTGTTACTCTTCTATGTCAAAATCGTGGGTTTTTCTTGTCGGTAGTTAGCAACTATGTGTCCTCTTCCACACCTAAATCATTTCCTCATCCCTTCAACAATTTTCGAAGGTGCTTCTTTCCTCACCTTTGGAAAGTGGGGTGATGGATCTTTTTAGCACTGTGGGATTTATCCATTGGACTTCTAGAATTGAATTCCACCTTATGCTTTGTGTCCCCATGATACCTCTGAGATTCTCTGATCTCTATTTCAACCTTGAGGGCACATCAGACAATTTCACCATAGATTTCGAAGTCAAGGATCACTAGGGCTTTCCGCAGGCTAGGTTTCAGCCTACCAAAGAAGCGGTCAACCTTGCATTCAGGGGAAACAATAAAGTCAGAGGCATATAGTACAAGACTTATAAAGTTTTCCCTACATGCTCCAATGGATTCGTCATCTTTTTTTCTTGAGGGAAAGGAAGCCCCTTTCCATCTTAATCTGGAGGGAGCACGGAAAATATTTATCAAAAAACATCTTCTGGAAATTTTTCCATTCCAATGCCTCGATCTCCTCCTCAGGCTTCGTATTTTTTATCAATGTCCACCATTGATCATCTTTACTGTCCATACAATATGTAGCTAGGAGAACCTTCTCTTTTTCATAACATTAAAGGATAGAGAATATCTTTTCAATTGAGTTTATCCATTGTTCGGTGATTGAGGGATCATATGATCCATTAAAAGTAGGAGGCCTTTGTCTCATGAAGCTCTCAATAGTGACTTGTTATTTCTTAGGGGGGGGGGGGGGGTTGAATGTTCCACTTGACCCATGTTTCTATTCAATTCTTGAGTTAACTGAGATATTATCGTGGCAAAGTTCGTGATTCCTGCTCCCATCGGATTGTGCATCTCATTAGAGTAGTAATCACATTGGTCTCTGCATCGGTTGTTAGCCTGAGTCCTCATATTACCAGTCATTGGCTAAAATAAAAATAAAGTTAGGGGTAATGCATAAAGGGTAATCCAAGGACAAAACATATGACTTATAAATTACTTTTATTTCCTTAACTTGTGAATCTATAGGCTTCAATATATGTTATCCATGATCTACTTTCTAACATATATTCTTAGGGGAATTTTTTTAATTCCCTTAATAATGGTTCATACTAAGATTGTGAATTTTTCAAAGCATATCCCCCGGGAGTTTCATAACCAAGAGTGAAGAAATCCCCGTTTTTGTGTACCAGGATACCCCAGGTCAATCCCAAAACTCCTTGTCGGGGTTTTCACCCCAAGGTACATTTGTATCGGAGCAACCTCTACCTGCTCGTATCCAGACTGGGATGTATTTTATTGATAAACCACTTACTCAATACCCACCAAAACATAGGGATGTTTTTTTATACTTAGTATTTTCTCTAAGGATTCACTTGGGTTTTCAAATCCAAATCTGAAAAATAACTAAACCTATCATCTGATACCAACTATGACAACCCTTCTCTTTATTACCCATTTAAAAATGATTTATTACATAAACTTTACTTGATACATCATAGAATATCGAGAGTTATAGTGTTTTGGGGGCTTAGGATCATTACATAACAACTTAAAACATGAAATACAACATCTTTATTGAAAACTTCCTTTACTTTACCACTACATTTTCTCTTACTTAGCATTGCATGGGATAACCTGAGGATACACATGAGAAAAGGCTGAACTATGAAGCCCAGTAAGGGAATAAACATGGAATAACTCGAGGAATAAAATTAATTTTAGAAAATAAACATATCAATGTAGCACAAGAGAAACATTAACATAAAATCATGATAAATCATGATAATCATAACATGGAGATGTGGAAACAACACTTAACATGGAATTAGAGTGAGCCAAGGCTCATTGCACATGAAACATGAGTAAACCCTAATTGCACATGAATAATTATTAAACATCCATTTCACTTGAATTATCATGATTCAACACCCATTGCACATGACATGTCATGATATTGTACTTTACCCAATGCAATGGAGCGCTATCAGGGTGCACCCTTCTCAAACATTTCATTTCTTGCATAAGTGTGCCACATGGATCATAAAACATGGATTCATCATAATTTATTCCATGATAAAGGAATGTTGAATTAATACTTGAAACTCTATAATCAATAAGTAAATGTGTATAAATTTGAATACCCTTTATAGAGAAATGGGCATGGTATTCACTACACAGTGACTTGGCTTGGAAAAATGTGGTGCAATTTCGGCAGCATAACGACGTGACATAAGAATTCATAAAAATGGTAGATGAGATAAAAATGGGGTTCTCATCATATGTACATGAAATGTAAAGTAATGGGGTCATATATATACATGTCCCAACAATTGTAATGTAATTTAGATTCATGATACAAAATAATTACTTGAATGTAAATGAGGAGAGAGAAATTCATTACGGAATTTTGGCATGGTAACGGGTGTACATGGGAGGCATTAATGAGAGATAAAGGGGTATCTCATAATTAAAACATAAATAGGGATGTATGGGGGAGTATAAAAGTCATACCCCAACATTTATACTTGAAAATAAAAGGGCATAACAATATAAGGAATTTTGGACATAAATAAGGAAATTGAGAATCCCTTACTTGGAAGTGTGATCCCAAAGGCTTGGGAGGGGCCTGAGAGAGGCTTCTTGGAAGCTTGGGGAACCTTGGTAGGATTATATAGAGAGTAGGGAAGATGTTGGACGAAATCCAAGGGCTTTTAGTGAAGAGGAAGTTGTAACTTTGGTGGACTTATATAGGAAATGAGAAGGGATTCTTTATTATTTAGGTTTGGGACACATCGCATTAAACTAATCAAAAACACAAACCATCCCATGGTTTTTGCCCATATTTTTTTCCAAATTGGAGTTAAAAACAATATTTTATAAGTAAAATGGACCAAATTATTAAAATAAAAGGTTTTTTTATGTGGAGGTGAGTCACCCTCTCAAGGAAAACAATTTAAAAATCTAAAATGTTTTATAAGTCTTGAAAGGTCCACTAAAGCTTTGTTAAATAAATCAAAGAAACCCAAAATCAAATTATTTTAATTTTAAAATTTATATTGGCCAAACATAATGTTTATAGTATTTTATTACATCCCTATTAGGTCGTTATGATGTCATAAAACACATTATATATTTAAATAGTATTTAATTTATTCTCAAATATTTGACAATCTCAGAAAATTATGAAAAAATTCACCATTGGATAATTTAAATGTCCTGATTCCAAAAAAATATTAATTTTATCTAAATAATTTTCTAAATATGTGAATTTTTACTTTTAAATTAAAAACCTACATTTATCGAAAATTCATGGGTTTTGACAAAAACAGCTTTTAAACCATAATAAAAATTACAATTGCATTCATAAAATTATAAGATCAATTATATTTAATAAAAATTTATTTAATAATAATAATAATAATATTTTATTAAAATATTATTTAATTTAAAAATCCATAAATTCATCAACATAGATTTCTTAGTTGAATATTAACTAAAAATACTATTTGTGCTTTAAAAACTATTTATAAGGTAACAATAATAAAATGAATGTATATTATCTATACAAGAATAAATACATAGTTGTAGTACTAGGGTATTTTCACATAACCCCTTATAACACCCGCATAAGACCTAAGGGTAAGGTGTGCGATAGTGACAGACTCTTGGGGTGGCTCGGATAACATCGCTCGAGTGGTAATCTCTGCCAACTTCCACTTCTCTCGTAGGTGGTTATGCTCGAGCTTAAAGTATTCAAGCTTAGCTTGGGCTTTGTCAAGAGAGAATCCCAATGACACCACCTCCTTTTTGAGCTATAAAAAATGGGCTTCATATGGCACAAGTCTACTAGATTAGGCCATGCTTCCTTTGTCTGTGTAAATTGGATTTGTTAAAGCCTTATATTTACACTAATCATGTGATAATTGTTCAACAGATATATTAGCAACAGTCACAATTCTTAATGGTATATTAAAATCTAAATCATAAAACCAAATAAGTGCATACATTTTTCATAACCATAAGAATAAATTTAAATAGACCAAGAGGAATTTTGATTAATGAATTTTTGGTTCATTACAATCTTACCCCCTTAAGAAATTTCACCCTCAAATTTTCCTTTTCCCACAATAAAACAGCTGTCAGTAACTATTCTTCATCACTTTCTCTTATTCCCACATCTCTTCTTCAAAATTTTGGTTTCACCACAACACCTTGATGAAAATAATTGTCTTATTTCATTGAACTTTTTCTCTATGATCTAAGATCTTCACTAGTTTCTCCATGTTAGAAAGATCATCCTCTAGTTGTACTACCTCGGAATAGAGTACATGTGAAGAGTTTGGAATGTACTTCCTTAAGAGGCATACATGAAATACATCATTTAATTTGTCCATGGTAGGTGGAAGTGCTATTTGATAGGCCACAACCCCAACACGATCAAGAATCTCGAAGGCGATGATGTACCTAGGAATTAACTTCGCTTTCTTTCCAAACCTCGTGACCTTCCTACATTGATATATACATAGAAATACCATATCTCCAACTTTAAACACAAGTTATCATTGAAAGTTATCTGCATAACTATTCTCTCGACTCCAGGATTCCTTGATATGGTGTTGAATTGTTTTCACCTTCTCCACCATTTCTACAACCATTTCTAGTCCTATAATCTTAAGCTCACTGGCTTCATCCCAACATGTTGGTGTTCTTCACATCTCCCCATATAGGGTTTTATAAGGTGTTATTAGAATGCTCGAGTGGAAACTGTTATTATAAGATAACTCAACCAGAGGAAGATGTCGATTCCATCCTCCTTTGAGGTGCATTGAGCACACTCTCAAAATGTACTAAAGTGTTTGGATAGTCCGATCATATTGGCCATCAGTTTGAGAATGATAAGTCTTACTGAAGTTCATCTCAGTATCCAGAGAATTTTAAAGACTCTTCCAAAACATAGAGATGAATCTTGGATCTCGATTGGATATAATAGATAGTGGTACTCTATGAAACCTTACCAATTCCCTGATATATATTTGTGCCAGTTGATCCAATGAGAAATCCTCATAAATAGCAATGAAGTTTGAAGACATTGTGAGATGATCCACAACAACCCAGATAGCATTGTTTCCTTTGGATGTCTTCAAAAGTCCGATGACAAAGTCTGTGGTTATGTTATCCCATTTCCATGATGGTATGGGTAATGGTTGCATCATCCCCTTAGACTTTTTCCTCTTATCCTTCACTTTTTGAAAAACTAGGCACTTTGATGTATACTCAGAAATCTCTTTCTTCATGTTATCCCACCAATAATATTCTCTGACATCTTGATACATCTTTATGTTTCCTGGGTGAATAGATAAGTTTGAACTATGTGCATCATCCAAAAGCTCCTTCTTCAGCTCCGAACTTGATGGGACACATAGTCTTTTCCCAAATCTCACAATTCCTTCTCCATTGACATTGAACTCTGAGGATTTTCCTTTTTTGATAGTTTCCACATTCTTCTTAATTCCCAAATCATCCTTTTGAGCATCCTTTAACCTTTCCAAAAGTGATGGTTGAGCAATCATTTGTGAAAGGATCGATGATGTTCCCTTCTTTATGATTCCCATGTCCATCCTCTATAAATCTAAGAAGATTGTACCCTTCTCAATTCTCAACAATGAAAGAATCGCTAGATCATTTATACTTAGATCATCTTCTTCCTCGTTCTCTTTCCCAGGGTGGTATTGAGCAGTCATAATCCTTGATGAGTTCTATCTATGTGTGGGATAGTTTTGTTCATGGATTTTTAGCTGCCTTGAGGTGTAGGCTATCACTTTATCATTCTACATCAACACATAACCTAGGACCTTCTTCAAAGCATCACTAAATACCACAAAAAGTTCTCCACTCATGGGTAATGTGATCACGGGTGCATTGATAAGCCTCCTTTTCAACTCCTTAAAACTCTCTCCGCATTCATCACTCCAAGAAAACTTTACCCCCTTCCGAGCTAGCTTGGTAAGATGGTTGGAAAATCATGAAACATTTCTCACAAATTAGCGATAATATCCAGCTAACCCTAAGAAGCTACGGATATTCATTACCAATGTTGTCCTCATCCATATCTCAATTTTAGTTGTCTTGGAGTGATCCACAGATATCACATTACTTGTGATGATATGGTCCAAGAATGAGACCTTCTTTAACCAGAACTCACACTTGTTGTACTTTTCATTTAGCTTCTCCTTTTGCATGGTCTCTAGTATGGTTCTTAGATGCTCCCCATGATCCTCCTTGGTTTTTGAGTATATTAGAATATTGTCTATAAATACTACCAAAAATTTGTCGAGGTAATCACTAAAGACTCTATTCATCGATTCCATGAAGATTTATGGAGCATTAGTGATTCCGAAAGACATTACTATGAATTCATAGTGCCCATATCTTGTACAAAAAGTATTCTTGGGGATATCTTCCTTCTTCACCCTTACTTGATAATATCCCGACCGCAAATCTACCTTGGAGAAGTATTGTGCTCCACGCAGCTGATCGAACAAGTCATCAATTCGTGGAAGAGGATACTTGTTATTTATTGTGATTTTTTTGAGCTCACGATAATCAATGAAAATGTGCATTGACCCATCCTTAATCTTGATGAAGAAGACTGGTGCACCCCATGGTGAAGCACTTGGTCATATAAACACTTTATCCAGATTCTCCTGTAGTTCTTTCTTCATCTCCTCAAGCTCCACAACAGCTATTATATACAGAGTATTGGATATGGCAATGCCCCCAGTATAATATCAATTGAGAATTCAGCATCTCTTCTAGGAGGAAGATCAAGAAATTCCTTGGGAAACACTTCAGCGAATTCCCTCACAATGGGCATGTCTTCAAGGATGGTTGCATTTTTAGACTCAATCATCTAATCTAGATGCGTGTACTCATAGGGAATTAATATCCACGCTTGAGATGATGGAGCTAAAGAATATTCATCTTCCTCCTTTCACTTGTATATAATTGGGGGTCGATTCTCCACATGGATAGTGATTTCCCTCTCACGGAAATTTATGTTTGGATCTATATAGGGAAATCAAATCCATGCCAATAATTTCATTAAATTCCACTAAAGGGAGTATGATGATGTTTTCTAGGAAATTCAATCCACTGATTATGATAGTGGAGGAGTTGTATTCATGGGATGAAATGATTTTCCCATTTTCCATACTCACTTACATATTTACTTCCATGATTTTTGGTGGTGTTGGGATTGTTCTAAAAAACTTTTGGGATATAAAAGAATGCATAGAACCTAAATCAAAAAGTATGATCGCTATTCTTAAATGAATAACTAGCGTACATGTCACCACTTTGTTGTCGGGGTTCACTTCGGTGGTAGTGATGGAAAAATATTTCCCTTTCTTCCATAGAGTTTGTTGGTTACCTCCAAAAACCCTTGGATTAGGGAACTGATTTTCAAGATGCCCTGGTTCTTTGCAGTTGAAGCAATGAACAATGCGTTGAGAGTCAAACGGAGCATTACTCTCCTCTATCACAGATGTAGGTTTTTCTTTTTGGTAGTTAAAAACTAGGTATCCTTCTCTTCCGCACCTAAAGAATTTCCTAGTCCCCTTCAATCAATTTCTAGGGTTCTTCTTTCAGCACCTTTATCAAGTGGGGTGCTGGGTCTTTTTAGCACCGTTGGATTTATCCATCAGACTGACAGAATTGAAGTCCACCTTACACTTCTTATCCCCATGATGCCCCTGATATTTTCTGATCTCCATTTCTACCATGATTGCACATCAGAAAATTTCCTCATAGCTGTCAAAGTCACGGATCATTAGGTCTTTCCTTAGGCTAAGTTTCACCCCACCAAAGAAGCGGTCAACCTTACATTTGGTAGTAATGACAAATCCAGAGGCGTATCGTGCAAGCCTTGTGAATTTTTCCTCATATGCTCTGACGAATTCATCATCTTTTTGTGAGAGGGAAAGGAATTCCTTTTCCATCTTAAGCGAGAGGAAGCATGGAAAATATTTATCAAAAAACATCACCCATAAATCTTTCCATTTCAACACCTCGATCCCCTCCTTAGGATTTGTATTTTTGATCAATGTCCACCATTGATCAGCTTCACCCTTCATACGATAACCATCCAGGAGAACCTTCTCTTAATCAGAACATTGAAGGATGGAGAATATCTTTTTCAATGGAGTTGATCCATTGTTCGACGATTGAGGGATCAGATGATCCATTAAAAGTAGGAGGCCTTTGTCTCATGAAGCTCTCGATAGGGACTTGTTCTTTCTTAGGGGGGTTGAATTTTCCTCTTGACCCGTGTTTATATTCAATGTTTGAGTTAACTGAGGGATTATCTTGACAATGTTTGTAATTCCTGATCCCATCAGATTGGGAATCTCATTAGAACAGTCATCACATTGGTCTTCTCATCAGTTGTTAGCTCAAGTCCTCCTATTACCAGCCATTTGTTAGAATAAAAAGGAAAGTTAGGGGTTAAACATAAAGGTTAATCCAAGGACAAAACAGATTACTTATAAATTACTTTTATTTCCTTAACTTATGAATCTACATACTTCAATCTATGTAATCCATGATCTACTTTCAAACATATATTCTTAGGGGCATTTTTTTAATTCCCTTAATAATGGTTCATACTAAGCTTGTGAATTTACCAATGCATATCCCCCAGGAGTGTTGTAATCAAGAGTGCAGTAAGGCCCATTTTCGTGTACCAAGATACCCCGGGTCAAGTCCAAAACTCTTTTTCGGGGTTTTCATCCCTAGGTACATTTGTTCCAGAGCCGACTCTACCTGCTCGTATCCAGACAGGGACATATTTTCTTGATAAACCACTTACTCAATTCCCACCAAAACATAGGGATGTTTTTTTATACTTAGTCTTGTCTCTAAGGCTTCACTAGATTTTTCTAATCCTAATCCCAAAAATAACTAAATATATCCTCTAATACCAACTATGAAAACCCTGCTCTTTATTACACACTTAAACAAGATTTATTACATAAACATCACTTGATACAACATACAAGATCGAGGGGTATACTGTATTTGAGGCTTATTATTATTACAAAACAACTTAAAACATGAAATACAATATATTTATTGAAAACTTCCCTTACACGACCACAATATTCCCTCATACATAGCATTGCATGGGATAAGCTGAGGACATGCATAAGAAAAGGGTGATCTATAAATCCCAATAAGGGAATAAACATGGAATAAGATGAGGGATAAAATACATGTTAGACAATAGGCATATAAATGGATCACAATAGAAACATGAACATAAAGGAATGATAAATAATGATAATCATAACATGGAGATGTGACAACAACACTTAACTTGGAATTAGCATGAGCCAAGGCTCATTGCACATGGAGCATGAGTAAACCCTCATTGCACATGAAGCATGAGTAAACCCTCATTTCACTTGAATTAGAATGATTCAACACCCATTTCACAACATGTATCATGATAATATACTTTACCCAGTGTATTAGAGCGCTATCAGGGTGCACCCTTCTTAAACACTTCAATTCATGCATAAGTGTGCCATATTGATCATAAAACATGGATTCATCATCATTTATTCCATGATAAACGAATGTGGAATTCATACTTGAAACTCTATAATGAATAAGTAAATGTTCATAAATTTGAATACCCTTGATAGGGAAATGGGCATGGTATTCACTATACAATGACTTGGCATGGAAAAATGTGGTGCAATTTCTGCAGCATAACAGCGTGACATAAGAATTCATGAAAATGGTTGATGAGATAGAAAGGGGTGTCTCATCATATTTAAATGAAATGGAAAGTAATGGGGTTATATAGATACATGTCCCCCAAATTTTAATGGAATTTAGATTAATGATACAAAATAATTACTTTAATGTAAATAAGGAGAGAGAAATTCATTATGGAATTTCGACATAGTAACGAGTGTACATAGGAGGCATTAATGAGAGATAAAGGGGTATCTCATCATTCAAACATAAAGAGGGATGTATGGAGGTGGTGTGAAATCATACCCCAACATTTATACTTGAATATAAAGTGGCATAATAATATAAGGAAACTTGGACATAAATAAGGAAAGTGAGAATCCCTTACTTGGATTTGTGATCCCAAAGGCTTGGAAGGGGCTTGAGAGACGCTTCTTGGGAGATTGAGGCCCCTTGGGAGGATTATAGAGAGAGAAGGTAAGATGTTGTATGAACTCCAAGGGCTTTGAGTGAAGATGAAGTGGGAGCTTGGGTGGGTTTATATAGGAAAGGAGAATGAATTCTTTATTATTTTGGTTTGGGACACCTTACATAACTAATCAAAACCACAAACTAGACCATGGTTTTTTCCCATGTTTATTGGTAAAGAGGATTAGAAAACAATATTTTATAATTTCAATGGCCTAACTTCTTAAAATAATAGGGTTTATTATGTGGAGATGAGTCACCCACTCAAAGAAAACAATTTAAAAATCTAAAATGTTTTATAAGTTTTTAAGGGTCCACTAAAGATTTTTAAAATAAATAAAACAAACCCAAAATCACATTATTTTAATGTTAAAACATATATTGACAGACCATAATGTTTATAATATTTTATTACATCACTATTGGTTCATTATGATGTCATAAAACACTTTATATATTTAAATGATATTTTATTTTTACCCAAAAATTCGACTGTCTCAGAAAATTATGAAAAATTAAAAGTTGGATAATTTTGACATCCTGATTCAAAAAATAATATTCATTTTATCTAAATAATTTTCTAAATATGTTAATTTTTACTTTTAAAATAAAAAATGACATTTATCGAAAATTCATGGGTTTTGACAAAAATAGTAATTAAACCATAATGAAAATTACAATTGCATTCATAAAATTATAAGATCATTTATATTTAATAAAAAAATTATTTAATAATAATAATAATATTTTATTAAAATATTATTTAATTCATAAATTCATTAATTCATCAAAATATATTTCTTAGTTGAATATTAAGTAAAAATACTATTTGTTCTTTAAAAATTATTTACAAGGTAAAAATAATAAAATGAAGTATATTATCTATACAAGAATAATGTACATAGTCATAGTACTAGGATCTTATCACATAACCCCTTATAACACCCGCATAATAACAAAGGGTAAGTTCTACGATGGTGACAGACTCTTGGGGTGGATCGGATAATATCGCTCGAGTGGTAATCTCTAACAACTTCCCCTTCTCTCGTAGGAGGTTCTAGTCGAGCTTAATGTATTAAATCTTGTCTTGGGCTTGATCAAGAGTGAATCCCAATGACACCACCTCTTTTCTGAGCTCCAAAAAATGGACTTCATACGGGGCAAGTCTACTGGATGATGTCATCACTTCCTTTTTCAGAGTAAATTAGATTTTTTAAATCCTTATATTTATACTAATCATCTGATCATTATTCAATGGATATATTAGCAACGGTCACAATTCTTAACATTATTTTAAAATCTAAAACATAAAACCAAATAAGTGCATACTTTTTACATAACTATAAGAATACATTTAAATAGACCAAGAAAAAATTTCATTAATGAATTTTTGGGTTGTTACATAAGTTTTATCTTCTATTTAGTGTATGAATAATACCCATCAGTATTATACTATAATTCATAATATAAATAAACACCTATGTTTCAAAACACACAAAAAATTCAAAGCACTCAAATCTATTTTTTGGAAGATATATCTCTCTTCATGTGTGGGGTCTCTTTTTTGCAGTATAATTCTTTCTTGTTTCATCTATTCTCCAAATTTATTTTGGGTCTCTCTGATTTTCACATGCTTAAAATTTATACCACATTAAATATCCTTATAATGAAAATTCTAATAGCACCAACATCTCCAAATTAATCTTGTTCATTTTCATATGGGTTTAGTATATCTATCCTAACATGCTTGCTATTTTTGGGTTGGAAAACCAAATTTATGCTATCCTTTTAGGTTAATTTGTTCTTAGATATTCCATCCTCCACAATTCAATTATTAGTGAATTTTCCAAAAAAAATATCCACCCACATTTTTATAGATTTTTTCCCTTCACTTATAGAAGAAATAAATTCATTGAAAACTATATTTTCAAAGTTATGGGAAACATTTTGTATGATCTAGAGTTGATTGATTCTACATATGTTCTAAAGATAATTTTCAACCATTTTGAGTCTTCTTTGATGCAAAAATATTTCTAAAACCACTGGTTGTATCACTCTTTTTAATCTTTTTGGGAAGTTATAGATCTTTATTCTTTTAGATTATTTAATTTTATTTTTAACTCTATAAATTTTAGGTTGATATTGTTTTTTCATCTTCCATTGAACTAATCTCTTCTTATTGATCATTATTCAACTTCCAAACTTTATCTTCATGCTTTTGATCTGTCTCTTGAAAAACAAATCTATTTCCTTTGTATTTTCTTCTTTTACTTCTAACTAATCATTTTTAAAATTCATGGATACTATATGTATTTTCTCAAAATAATGTATCACCTATTAAAAAAATTATAAAATACATCATTCTCACAAAGAACTATTTTCAATTATTCATCCACTAAATATAATCTTTTTTTTAATGTTTTGTAAATTTTTACTTTTTTTCACATGCTTTGTGAGAGTGTTATAGGAAATAATTTTCTTTACTTATGTTTTTTTCAATATATCAGCCTCTTCTTCTAGTTATGAATTCTCATCATAAATTATCTTAATGAATTTTAAAAAATATGTCACAAACTCAATTGGAAAATTATTTATATATTCCTTAACCACAAGGTAGAGGTCTTTGGAAAGTTCAATGCAACCATAATTTTAACTTGAACTTTCTTCACTAGAGTAATAATGATTAACATATTAGGAAATATTTTTACCACTCTGAACACATTAAACTAGTGTTTTTTCATATTATTTCTTTGATCCTTTTCTAAGATTATTATCCTCTTTCTTCTAACTATTTATCTAGGTCTTTTTTGAGACCCCCAAGTTTGTTCTGATAGGGATGTAAGTATAATATTTCATTTGAGTCTCTGCATACTAAAATATGTACTTAAAGTATATAAAGTTAAAAAAAATTGAAACAATTTTATAATCAATCAATGATTTCCCTTTATTCAATATCATTTGGAATAGAACTACATCCAATTAGAGTAAACCTACACTCTGATACCAATTGATAATCCCAATGGACTAGGTAAGATACACCTGATAGGGGGTTAATTAGGTGTGGTCAAATTCTTTTACCAAAAATCAACTCCTCATTTGAATATTAAACCCCCTTTTTCTATTTTGACCTTATGAGGTATGTTAATACTCACTTGGATTTTCTTTTATTCACATAACCCACATACACAACAAGTAATCAAGTAAGTAGGGAATTATAGAACACAATATTTTTACAAGGATTGAACCCTCCTGGGAATCTTATTCTTTGTTGTTTCCAATTCCAATTTTTAAATGATTGTTTACTAAAACCTTGTCACCAATTACAAGTGGATTTTGGGATGTTTGTATCATAAACCACTCTCACCATATTATAAAGGTGAATGTTTTCATAGCATGACACATGTGAACTAGTCACAATATTAGGTGTGTGACATGACCATTATATTACACAAGTGATCACTTCTATTGAGTGTTCTTTATACTCACTCCTATGATTTATTATAGTAAATCTTGCCTCATTTCTAAATTATATCATCATTTTATCCATATATTTTTATGTACCCAAAAAACTATCCTACTAATTCAATCAAAAAAAATTCCTATATGAATATCTTTAAACAAAACACATGAAACTCTACCTCTTAATCTCTATATAGATCCTAAATTATATTGAAAAGGAATGTGGGATTTATATAAACTCTTCCTTAACTATATCTATCTAGTATAAAAAGTTATACTTTTCTCCTTATTCTTCTTATTCTTCTTCAAAACCCATCTAGTTTTAATTTCAGTATGGGCTCAGTGGCATATCCTTCTTCCTCAAGAGGACAGGTTCTCTTAAATATCACATTACACACACACATAGCAGTATCCCTCACTATTGAAATTTTTTAAATAGATACTTATCATATTTTTTTAATAACCTACTCACCTTTTGATGGGATTATCTTTTATTTAAATTAATGGAAAGATGTTATATTATGTGTGCAACCCAATGCACATGAACAATCGATCTCTCGTGATCCCTTATATTCTTTTTTGTTTTTTAAAATGATATATCTTTCTCATATAAAATAAGTATTAAATAAATAAAATGTCTTTATATATTGTTACTTTTAACCAAAATATATCTTGCAAATATTCCAGGAGACATAGTTTCTTATTCTTTCTCAAACTAAACACCATAGCATCCACAATTTAACCTCTATAGTTTTGTATAAAAATATACATTGTGTTAGTGTGCTATGTGGGATATCTCTTATGGTATAAGAAATTTTTTATAAGAATATATATATTCTAGTTAATAATTTAAAAACTAGTAGAACCCCATCCCTTCCTCTTTATCAAATTGTGTTCTTCAGAAATGACTTAATCTCAAATTAATTGGTTAAACTTTGACTCATAAATATCTACATTATTCTTGAGAATCCAATGAATTCATTTTATCTCCTTCTGAATATATATACATTATTAATTAATTTATCTTATTTTCCCAAATATGGAATATCAACAACTCATACTTTTGTTTCTAGATTCACACATTCATTATAGTGTTCAAAATTCATTGAACTCTTATTGAACATCTATTGAATCATCCCAATTTTTATTAATTCTTAAAATACTTAATCTAGAAACTCATGTTTTACATCCAATAGAATACTCAATTCTTCACTAAGTTTGAAATGACTTAAATGTATACTAAAAATGGAACATATTAATGTTATCATAACTCATATAAATATCTCTATTCACTCATACACAGCTCTCTTTATGAGTGAATAACTCATACAAGCTTCCCAAAAGACACATATACAACTCTTAATGACTCATACATAGCATAGAATTAATTCATATTTAAATCATAACTTTTACAATTATTCATTAATACTATAATATTAGACTTACATAGATCAAAAATTAATCGTACATAATATAGGAAATGAATCAAATGGTATTGGGACTTTGAGATTTTTATTCTTTTTTATCCAAATGAATCATATGTAGATTCCAATACATAACCAAATTCTAATCTTAGAACACCAAAATTAGAAAATTATTCAAGGAATATATGAGTCTCTATAAACAATATCACATATTATCAAGACATAATCTGAGTTTTTAAGTACATAAAATGAAAAATAATATTTTATAAACTCTCAGGATGGATTATTTACTTATTCATGCAATCTTTTCTTGATTAGATAATTACACTTCAATATCCCCGTTTAGTTTTCTTCCACTAAACTATATTAAACATCACTATGACATATCCATAATCACTTTTCATGTTCTTATATTAATATAATCTCTATAAATCATCTAATATAATATTCACTGCCTAGAAGTTTTATATCCAACTCTTCGTAGGAAATAGAAATTGTCCTACATAATTTTCCAACATGAGATAGATTCTATTTTTCATGGTTCATGGAATCCAACAATTCATTCTTTAGAACACATTCACTTTATTAGTATTGAAAAAAAATTATAGGCTTCTCTAAATCCAAGGAAACTTCATAGGTGTGGTTATAGCTCACATTTCTAGTAGTGTATGTGGGTTGTAGTATGGTCTTCATTATTCATGTCATTGTTCCATCAGTATTAAATTCATCTAAACCTAAATATATTTATAGAAAAACCAATATAACTATGGTGTGAGGCATCTATGTAAGAATAATTTCTTCTTCTGGATCAAATGATTGTAGTGTGGTGAGCTCCCTTGAGCCATGATATTCTCTAACTCAAATAATTCTTTAATTCCAAGCCACCACTTCTTCTTAGGTGATCTCCATCATCTATAATGTCCTCCAATATCTATAATGATTATATATAATCATATAAATCATATATTATGAATCATATTAAGATCCTACATTAACATTAAGACTTAAAATTCATCTTCATTCTTCATTATCCATGTAATAACACATGTGATTTTTCAAGTTTCATTCCAATCATAAGGATATCATCTCAATAACACCTATAATACAACACTAAAAAAGATATATATATATATATATATATATATATGAAATATATTATTACTTCATGTTCCTCGTCAATTAGGTAGAATCCATAGCAAACTCCATTCAGAGGTTCATGCCATCATACCATCAATTTTTTCATAAACCAACCCGAGAAACCCATAACTCAAGCACCCAAGCCGGACTATGGTAAGGCCTAAAGGGCGTTACCAATCCCCATGTTATAGAAACTAGTGCATGTGAATTGATAATTTTCATTGGTAGTAGTTTTACTAAATAAAATAATCAACAAAAAATGATATCTTTAAAAAAACCATAACCATCCATATACAAAATAAACTTCCAAACATAGAATAAAAAACAATGAATTAAATGTGTAAAAAATATAGTATGGGAAGATAAAATTATAACAAAAGGGGATATAAGATACTAAAACCAAAACCCGCATTGAAATATAATATAGTTAGACATCTCTATGTGACATGAGACAAAACCTCCAACCATGTCACTACTATCACCCAACCATAGTCTGATATAATGAATACCCACTACATCCAAGTGGTGTATTTATATAACTTGTGTTTTAATAAAAAAAATTATACATACTCCCATTGGGTGTGTGTTGGGTGTGATCAGAAAATCCCAATAGGGTCCCATTGATAATTCCAAGAATAATAATTTCTAGATAAAATAATCATGATAATTTAAAAATGTCAATTTATTAAAAACATTTTTTTAACATTTTAAATAAATAAAGGAATAATAATAGAAAAACACAACCAATAACATTGTAGAAACCCTTAGGTAGATAAGGTTGGGCCTCATCCTTGGATTCTCATACTCTTAGTGATCGAATCATTCATAACTTTTTCCATGCATGAGCTGCTAGGGAGTATGAATCCAAAGTCTCAGTGATAACCACGCCCTTATAAGTATTTTTTTAGTTAGTTTTGTGTTTTAGTATAAGGGGGAGGGATAGTGTTTTCCAAGAATTAATTATCCTATTCATACCACCTAGGTTATAAGGCCCCGGCCTTAAACCTTACTTAATATTGAATTAAATGAATAATTCACGTCGAGGATATTTTCAGGTTTAGAGTTTTAGAGAATTAGAACATAACTATTACATCTCAAAAGATTACAAAGTAGTCACTTCTACTAAGTTTACATAATAATAATAAAAAAACTCTTAAAAAGAAACGTGTCTAGTTCCATGTTTTATATAGGATGACATTCCCTTGATCCCATCCTTGACCTTATTCCACATTAAGTCCTGTGGAAACATTTCAAAAAAAACTTGGGGTGAGCATAAAAAGCTCAGTAAGGGATATAGAAAGAATGAAAACTGTTAGTTTTTCAAACATCAAATAAACCATATATACTCTATCAAAGTAATACCTTCACCTTTATGAAGTAGTAAAAACTCTTTACTAAATAAAGTATCATTACTTACCTTTTTGTAACCAAATGATTACCATAAAATCCATAAAAAGAACACATAACATATATAAAGGTAACTTGGGACATAAACATACTTAAGTGGAATAACCATACGATCGAATTCCACACATATCACTTAATGGAATAGCCATGCGGCCAATTTCCATACATACTTAATGGAATAGACATACGGTCGACTTCCATACCCAATGCATTGGAGGTTATAACGTAACCACCTGTCCTGGTATTCACGGCACCACCTGTCATATGGTTTATAACGTAACCACCCGTTAAAATGTCCAAGTACCAATATAAAATCATAAAACATAAAACCAATATAAAGAAATGATAACATTTCCACATTTCAATCACAATATATCATAAATATATTGACATAATAGAATCCTTTTTCAAAACAATTTTCAATACCAAAATACATAAAAGATTACATGGTATTTATTTTATTCTAAAAACATTACGGCTTGTTTATAAATCCAAAGACCAAATAATACTCGCGGCGGTGGAAAAGGTCGTTGTCACCGCGTACGTTAAAAAAACATTTCTTTTTATCGTTTAGTAAAACGCTTCGTAGAAAAAGATTCCTTTTGTATAAAATTAAAATTCAAAGGGGTTTATACACCGTATAAAATAAAGTTGTGTATAAAATGAAATATGCCTCAATGAAAAGAGATTGAGACGAAGTCCCTTACCTCGGGTCTGACTTGACTCGATCGTTCTTTAACGTCCTGAATAATAAACTTGAGTTAATTTATACTTGATTAAGAACCTTTTTAAAGTTCATTATTCCTTTTATATCACTTATTTCCATGTTATAAACATTATGTAACCATATAAGTTAATAATGTTTGTTTTGTCAATATTTGGTTCTTAAGTCGAAAGTGGACTTCTTACAATTACATGTTGTTCGTGTGGTCAAAGGTTCTTTATATCCAGAATGAAATTCCCAATTTGGATATAATATGTATCATATATATCCAGAATATACATGTATTTATAATATTACATAATCATTTAGAGGTAAGAAATGAAATGCACCGTTCATGGAGACGGTAAGCCGTACGTACGCATGAATGCTACTTTCATTTCTTTGTCATATTAATGGAATTAAAACTAAATGAGAGGTATGTATATTTTAATTCCAGAATTATATTCAACATTTAGATATATCATTAATTATATATATCCATTATATACATGTACTTTTAATAGTACATTACATTTGGGGATAAGAAATGAAATGCACCGTTCATGGAGACGGTAAGCCGTACGTACGCATGAACGCTACTTTCATTTCTATATCATACTTTAATGGAAAGAAATAATAATAATATAGAGGTATATTATAATTCCAGTATAACATCATATATATTAACTTTAAATCCATCCTTTACACGTCCAACATATGGCATTAACGAATCACATCACTTTGAGGGGTCGGTAGTCCGCACTTCCTTAAATGAAGATATCGTGTTTACCCATAATGGAAACCATAAAGGTATGCCCAAAATGAAAAATACAGAAGATTAAAGAAAAAATAAACATATTATATATCATATATAAAAATAGTGACATCATAATGGCCACCTTGGAATGTGTTAAATGAGTATTGAACAATCATCGTTTCGGGAGGCAGAATTTCGCCATCCACGGAAACTGTATGTTCTTTAACCATTTGATGTAGTTGTGTGAGATTTTAGCTCGAATAAATCTTATAAAAACATCCTAGTATATTGAAGATACTGGTGTTTTTACAAAAGAAGTAAATAAAAAGAGTTTAGAGGGTTGGAGAAGCAAAATAAAACAAATGAACAAGAGAGAATGAATTACCTTTAAAAGTGTAACTCCTTTTGATTTGAGCCTAAAGGCTTCCTTTGAAAGGATTATGCCCAAAGGGAATCCTCTAGGATGAGGAGAGGGATGTGGAGAGAGTAAATGGGCAGGGGTTGGCCGAGCCAAAGGCTTGAGGAGTGTGTGAAATAAGGTAGAGGTGGGGGCCTTTTATAAGAGGAGAGGAGGGGCACTTTTGGAAAGTAAAGAAATATTACTTTATTTGAAAATGTGTTTCGGTTTTAAAAGGTCCCACATTGATATAATTAGTGGATAAGGTGATAAGGGTTCTAAATCCACCCATCCAATAATTTTTGGACATGTTTAGTTCATATATTTTACATTATCTTTCCATTTTATTTAAATCGTCAAATAATGATGTCGTCGCTGCATCATTATTATGTCATAAATAATTTAATTTATTTAATGTATAAAAATTATAAAAAAAATACTATGATGTAGGAAATCGTTTTAGCTTTCCAATGACTATTTATAATCAAAACTCTGACTTGTATAACCCCATTTAAAATTTTTTTGAGTAAAACATATCATGTTTGTGTCATTTTTACTTTTACATTAAATAAAAAGTTATTTATGTCATTTCCCAACCAAAGTGGCTCCATGGGGTCCCCAAGTTGACTCATGGCTTGTCTTGGTCGGACATGACACAAACAATGAGGGTAGGACATGTGTCAAGCTCATCTTAGTTTATTAAATCATTATTTTTACCTTAAACTACACTAATTACCACTAATCGCGATTAAAAACTTAATAAGTTACTATTCACCAAAAAATTATTTTAATCTCATTGAACCACATTTTACTTATTAATGACAACCATGTATTTCGGATTTTTGAAAATCAAAACACAATGATGGCAAAATTTCATTTAAACGGAAAATCAATTTTTATAAGTACCACTTAGTGGTTTCACTATTCATCAAAAATTGAAGTTTTTCAGAAAATTACCAAAAATTCACCCTAAGCTATATTTGATATTAAGAATTAAAAAATGAAGTCTATTTTAAAAAATTCAAAACATATAAGTCACATTAATTAATTTAATAATTAATTCCTGCTATCAGAGCAAATAGCGTGTTTTTATGAAACAATAAGTATCAAACGATTGACACTAGTTTAAGTCCGATTTCAAAGTAAAATTAATACCAACAACCACTATTGGATTTAATGGTAAAAATATTTTCTAATTTCACATTAAAACCAATTAAAAAGATAATCTAATCATATAAATAAATTAGATTAAAAAGAGGTTTTGAATTAAAATACAACATTTTACACTATTCATTAAAAAAATGAACTTTATCAGAAAGGTACCAAAAATTTACACAAAGTAAATTTTGATGTCCCGATTCTAAAGAAGAGTTATATTTGGTCCAAAAGAATGTTTAAGAGTAAACAAAAATATATTTAATGATGGTTCAACATCAAAAGGTGATAAGTGAACCTTTAGTGAAAACTAGGGCATATACGCCTAAAATTGAATTCTTTCCGTATTTTAAGCCCCTATCCTTTATTGGATAAATGTAAAAACATTTAAAAAAATATATAATCATATTTTAGTTATTTCTATCCATTCCCGCCAGTACAATGGCTACTTGTTAACTAACATTTAAAATAATATTATTTTATTACTTGTGTGCAACGTAAGTTTTCAAAGAAACTCATCGTTGTGTACCGAGTACGCTATCGAACGTAGAAACCCCTTTTAATTAAAATTAATATTTAATTCGTAAATATTAATAAATATGAAAATTATTTATTCTTTATTTACCTGGGATGTTACATCCTTCCCCCCTTTTTGGGAATTGCGTCCTTGCAATTTTATTCACTTATCAAAATAAGTGGGGGTATTTATCCCTCATAGCATTTTCAGATTCCCACGTTGCCTCTTCAATCACATGGTTTTTCCACAAAACCTTTACCTGATGAATCACCTTATTCCGTAACACCTGCTCCCTGTGGTCAAGAATCTGGACTGGTTGTTCTTCATAAGATAGGTTCTCTTCCAACTGAACTACCTCTGGACTCAAAACATGAGATGGATCTGGCATATACTTTCTCAACATTGAAACATGAAAAAAAATTGTGTACCTGGGATAAACTCGGAGGTAAAGCCACCCGGTATGCAACTGATCCAACTCTCTCCAGAATTTCATATGGTCCAATAAACCTTGGACTCAGCTTTCCTTTCTTACCAAATATCATCACATTTTTCCAAGGAGAAACCTTGAGAAAAACATGATCACCTACCTCGAAAGATAGATCCTTCCTCCGGTTATCCACATAACTCTCCTGCCTGCTCTGAGCTGTTCTCATGTGCTTCTGAATCAACTGAACTTTTTCTGCCATCTCTTCTACCAATTCTAGTCCCATCAGCTTCATTTCACCCACTTCATTCCAAAATGCTGGAGTTCGACACCGCTTCCCATATAATGCCTGAAATGGTGCCATCTGTATATTGGAATGAAAACTGTTATTATATGAAAATTCAACCAAAGAAAGATGTTGGTCCCAACTTCCCTGATAATCCATAGAACAAGATCATAGCATATCCTCCAATGTCTGGATTTTTCGTTCTGACTACCCACTGATTGAGGATGAAAAGCTGTACTAAAATTCAATTTCGTACCCAACGACTTCCGAAGGCCTTTCCAAAAGTTAGATGTGAACCTGGGATCACGATCAGATACAATGGAGAGAGGAACTCCATGTAACCTGACTATCTCTTTAAGATACAAATGGGAAAGTTGATCTAGAGAGAAAGTATCTCGTATAGAAAGGAAATTAGCAGATTTGGTCAAGCGATCAACAATAACCCAGATTGCATTATTACCTCGAGATGTCCTCGGTAATCCCACAACAAATTCCATGGATATGTTTTCCAATTTCCACTCTGGCACTGGTAAAGGCTAAAGCATCCCTTTCGGTAACTGTCGCTCTGCTTTAACCTGTTGACATGTCAAACACTTCACAGTAAAATCAGCAATATCTCATTTCATTCCATCCCACCAGTAATACTCCCGCAGATCTCTGTACGTCTTAGTACTGCCAGGATGAACTGAAAACAGGGAACTATGAGCCTCACATAAAAACTCATTCTTCAACTGTGAATCACAAGGCACACATAACCTCTTCCCAAACCTCAAGAAACAAACACATACTTATCCAAGAACTCATGGAAAATTTTATTCATAAGGTCCATGAATACAGCAGGTGCATTGGTTAACCCAAAAGGCATAACTACAAATTCATAATGGCCATATCTAGTATGGAACGCAGTCTTTGGAACGTCTTCTTCTTTTACTTTCAACTGATGGTACCCCGACCTCAAGTCAATCTTCGAAAAATACGGAGCTCCCTGGAGCTGATACCACTTCATTCGATGGCCCAACATCTGCTGAAGTTGTTGCAAAGGATTTTACCACCCCTTTCTGCTTGTAGTCTGGCTGCATTCCCCCAGTTGAGTTCTTCGTTGGACACTCGTTTGCATAATGACCCATTTCATTACACTTAAAACATCTTACCGTTGGCTTTTCATTTCCTGCTTGATCATCTTCCTTACAGTTACGAGCAATATGACCAAACTTACCACACTGAAAGCACTTACCAGACTTGGATAAACATTCTCCAGGATGCATTTTACCACACTTCTCACAGGATGGATATTTGGTTTGCTTACCTCCTTGCTTCTTTGATGAATTCTTCCCCTTTTCCTGCCAACTAGACCTCTTATTTTGTTGTTTTTCATAGAACACCTGATCATCGGCAAACTCCATTTCCACCTTCTCCGCACATCGAACAAGTTTTTTATAACTTTTGAACTCATGAGAAGCTAAAGCCCTTCGATACTTTGGCTTTAACCCTGAGTAAAAACGGTTTATTTTACTATCAAGATCTCTTATGAAGTTTGGAGCATACCTTTCCAATCGAGTGAACTTTTCTTCATAAGCAGCCACTGAATCATCCTCCTGCCTCAATTATAGGAACTGTTTTTCCATCCTAAGATGAACCACCTTAGGAAAATATTTCTCAAGAAACATACCTTTGAATTCGTCCCAGTGAAGATCCTCAATCTCATCACTATCCCTTATATTTTTCACCATCGACCACCACTGATCAGCTTCACCTTCAAAACGGTAAACAGCAAGACTAACCTTTTGATGTTTTGAACACCCCATGACATCAAAAATATTCTCCAGTGCATTAATCCACCCTTCAGCTTGCACAGGGTCAGATGATCCTCTTAATGATGGGGGATGTTGCCTCATGAAATGTTCCACCACTGACATGTTCCTCTGTGGTTGATCTGGCTGATCTCGTGCATGGATACCACCACCATTTATAGCCTGAGTCAACTGTTTCATCACTGCAACAAACTGTTCAGTTCCGATTCTGACCATCTCAGGTTGCTGATTTGGAAGGTTATCTTCCTCCTGATGTCGTCCCAACATAGCTTCTTTGTTTCCTCTGCGGAAAACCATTCCGAACACAGAAATATCTTAGGCGAAGCAACATGGTAATCTGTAAATGCTATATCATTTCAATCATATTATAATTTAACACTTTTCTAACTCCTAAAGTTGTCTAAACCGACCTCTGATACCAACTATAAGGCTCTGGCCTTAAACCTTACTTAATATTGAATTAAATGAATAATTCACGTCGAGGATCTTTTCAGGTTTAGAGTTTTAGAGAATTATAACATAACTATTACTTCTCAAAAGATTAAAAAGTAGTCACTTCTACTAAGTTTCCATAATAATAAAAAAAACTCTTAAAAAGAAATGTGTCTAGTTCCATGTTTTATATAGGATGACATTCCCTTGATCCCATCCTTGACCTTATTCCACATTAAGTCCTGTGGAAACATTTCAAAAAAAACTTGGGGTAAGCATAAAAATCTCAGTAAGGGATACAGAAAGAATGAAAACTGTTAGTTTTTCAAACATCAAATAAACCATATATACTCTATCAATGTAATACCTTCACCTTCATGAAGTAGTAAAAACTCTTTACTAAATAAAGTATCATTACTTACCTTTTTGTAACCAAAGGATTACCATAAAATCCATAAAAAGAACACATAACATATATAAAGGTAACTTGGGACATAAACATACTTAAGTGGAATAACCATACGGTCGACTTCCACACATATCACTTAATGGAATAGCCATACGGCCAATTTCCATACATACTTAATGGAATAGCCATACGGCCAACTTCCATACCCAATGCATTGGAGGTTATAACGTAACCACCCGTCCTGGTATTCACGGCACCACCCGTCATATGGTTTATAATGTAACCACCCGTTAAAATGTCCAAGTAACAATATAAAATCATAAAACATAAAACCAATATAAAGGAATGATAACATTTCCACATTTCAATCACAATATATCATAAATATATTGACATAATAGAATCCTTTTTCAAAACCATTTTCAATACCAAAATACATAAAAGAGTATATGGTATTTATTTTATTCTAAAAACATTATGGCTTGTTGAGAAATCCAAAGACCAAATAATACTTGCGGCGGTGGAAAAGGTCGTTGTCACCGCGTACGTTAAAAAAACATTTCTTTTTGTCGTTTAGTAAAACACTTTGTAGAAAAAGATTCATTTTTTATAAAAGTAAAATTCAAAGGGGTTTATACACCGTATAAAAGAAATTTGTGTATAAAACGAAATATGCCTCAATGAAAGGAGATTGAGACGAAGTCCCTTACCTCGGGTCCGACTTGACTCGATCGTTCTTTAACGTCCTGAATAATAAACTTGAGTTAATTTATACTTGATTAAGAACCTTTTTAAAGTTCATTATTCCTTTTATATCACTTATTTCCATGTTATAAACATTATGTAACCATTTAAGTTAATAATGTTTGTTTTGTCAATATTTGGTTCTTAAGTCGAAAGTGGACTTCTTACAATTACATGTTGTTCGTGTGGTCAAAGGTTCTTTATATCCAGAATGAAATTCCCGATTTGGATATAATATGTATCATATATATCCAGCATATACATTTATTTATAATATAACATAATCATTTATAGTTAAGAAATTAAATGCACCGTTCATGGAGACGGTAAGCCGTACGTACGCATGAACGCTACTTTCATTTCTTTGTCATATTAATGGAATTAAAACTAAATGAGTGGTATGTATATTTTAATTCCAGAATTATATTCATCATTTAGATATATCATTAATTATATATATCCATTATATACATGTACTTTTAATAGTACATTACATTTGGGGATAAGAAATGAAATGCACCGTTCATGGAGACGGTAAGCCGTACGTACGCATGAACTCTACTTTCATTTATATCTCATACTTTAATGGAAAGAAATAATAATGATATAGAGGTATATTATAATTCCAGTATAACATCATATATAATAACTTTAAATCCATCCTTTACACGTCCCACATATGGCATTAACGAATCACATCACTTTGAGGGGGCAGTAGTCCGCACTTCCTTAAATGAAGATATCGTGTTTACCCATAATGGAAACCATAAAGGTATTTCCAAAATGAAAAATACAGAAGCTTAAAGAAAAAATAAACATATTATATATCATATATAAAAATAGTGACATCATAATGTCCACCTTGGAAGGTGTTAAATGAGTATTGAACAATCATCGTTTCGGGAGGCAGAATTTCGCCATCCACAGAAACCGTATGTTATTTAACCATTTGATGTAGTTGTGTGAGAGTGTAGCTTGAATAAATCTTATAACAACATTCTATTATATTGAAGATACTGGTGTTGTTACAAAATAAGTAAATAAAAAGAGTTTATAGGGTTGGAGAAGCAAAATAAAACAAATGAACAAGAGAGAATGAATTACCTTTAAAAGTGTAACTCCTTTTGATTTGAGCCTAAAGGCTTACTTTGAAAGGATTATGCCCAAAGGGAATACTCTAGGATGAGGAGATGGATGTGGAGAGAGTAAATGGTCAGGGTTTGGCCGAGCCAAAGGCTTGAGGAGTGTGTGAAATGAGGTAGAGGTGGGAACCTTTTATAAGAGGAGAGGAGGGGCACTTTTGGAAAGTAAAGAAATATTACTTTATTTGAAAATGTGTTTCGGTTTTAAAAGGTCCCACATTGATATAATTCGTGGATAAGGTGATAAGGGTTCGAAATCCACCCATCCAATAAGTTTTTTACATGTGTAGTTTATAGATTTTACATTATCTTTCCATTTTATTTTAATCGTCAAATAATGATGTCGTCGCTGCATAATTATTATGTCATAAATAATTTAATTTATTTAATGTCTAAAAATTATAAAACAAAATACTATGATGTAGGAAATCTTTTTAGTTTTCCAATGACTATTTATAATCAAAAATATGACTTGTTATACCCCATTTAAAAATTGTTTTAGTAAAACATATCATGTTTGTGTCATTTTTACTTTTACATTAAATAAAAAGTTATTTATGTCATTTCCCAACCAAAGTGGCTCCATGGGGTCCCCAAGTTGACCCATGGCTTGTCTTGGTCGGCCATGACACAACCAATGAGGGTAGGACATGTTTCAAGCTCATCTTATTTTATTAAAGCATTATTTTTACCTTAAACTACACTAATTACCACTAATCACGATTAAAAACTTAATAAGTTACTATTCACCAAAAAATTATTTTAATCTCATTGAACCACATTTTACTTCTTAATGACAACCATGTATGTCTGATTTTTGAAAATCAAAAAACAATGATGGAAAAATTTCATTTAAACGGAAAATCAGTTTTTATAAGTACCACTTAGTGGTTTCACTATTCATCAAAAATTGAAGTTTTTCAGAAAATTACCAAAAAATCACCCTAAGCTATATTTGATATTACGAATTCAAAAATGAAGTATATTTTAAAAAATTCAAAACATATAAGTCACATTAATTAATTTAATAATTAATTCCCGATGTCAGAGCAAATAGTGTGTTTTTATGAAACAATAAGTATCAAAAGATTGACACTAGTTTAAGTCCGATTTCAAAGTGAAATTAATTCCAACGACCACTATTGGATTTAATGGTAAAAATATTTTCTAATTTCACTTTAAAACCAATTTAAAATATAATCTAATCATATAAATAAATTATATTAAAAAGAGGTTTTGAATTAAAATACAACATTTTACATTATTCATTAAAAAAATGAACTTTATCAGAAAGGTACCAAAAATTTACACAAAGTAAATTTTGATGTCCCGATTCTAAATAAGAGTTATATTTGGTCCAAAAGAATGTTTAATAGTAAACAGAACTATATTTAATTATTGTTCAACATCAAAAGGTGATAAGTGAACCTTTAGTGAAAACTAGGGCATATACGCCTAAAATTGAATTCTTTCTGTATTTTAAGCCCCTATCCTTTATTGGATAAATGTAAAAACATTTAAAAACATATATAATCATATTTTAGTTATTTATATCCATTCCCGCCAGTACAACGGCTACTCGTTAACTAACATTTAAAATAATATTATTTTATTACTTGTGTGCAATGTAAGTTTTCAAAGAAACTCATCGTTGCGTACCGAGTACGCTATCGAACGTAGAAACCCCTTTTAATTAAAATTAATATTTAATTCGTAAATATTAATAAATATGAAAATTCTTTATTCTTTATTTACCTGGGATGTTACATAGGAAATCAAGGTTCTCATGTGTTATCCCATTTTCAATCAATCTAATTTCTACATCTAATTCACCATACAAAAAAACATGTCATATTGGACCATTTACATTACAATTCTAATGGAAACAATTTGAATTAAAACAATCACAACCATTTAGTTTTCAAAATACCCCTTTTGAATCAAAACAATTAAAATATTCTTTATATGTTTAGGAATGCACATTAATTTATCAAGAAATGATATAACACAAACCCACTTATCATTAACCAATCCAACCATTGAAAATTAGATGAAACCCACAATCCAATAGGAAAAGAGACCCCATAAAATCAATAGGGAACCATGGAAATTAATTAATAAACCATCACGTTCAGCTTTATCAAACCCTAGTATATCATGTCTATAAGGATGGAGAAAAACAAAGAAGAAAGGGGTGAAAATCCAAAATAGTGAATAGGATAACCTTTCTTATAGATTCCCTAAAGTATCTAACCAAAATTCCACAATAATCACACCCAATATGAATGGATGAGGTTTTATCATGAATGGTAAAATTGGGGTAAAATGGGGTAAATAGGGGAGAGGTGGGAGTAAAATTGGGTAAGGGTAAACAATTAATTTTATATTTTAATTTTGTAGGGTAGGCTATATGGTTTTCTGAACCTTGCACCAACCATGAAGGTTAGAATATCTCCACCAAGGAACTTTCATGGTTGATATCCATGGTTTTTTAAAGCATTTGATAACCATGTGAATATTCATGTTCAAGTTTCAAACATGTGTCTCATGATTGTCATGTGGTTGTCCCTAATTGGGAGTTAACCTTATGATACCAACTACTTTACCTAAAAACAAATTTTCAAATACAAAAACCTGGAAACAAAAGGATAATGATAAAAATATTTAAAGGAAAAAACATAACTAAAAGTGATATTGTGGGTGTGACAATTATCCACACCATATCACTTTATTCCCTCAGAAATTCAACCTAAGGCATGATCAAGGAGAAGATGAGGCCATTGTCCCTTTATAAGGGACTATCTCTCCCAATTCCTATAAGAATTTTTACCATGTCTCCACAAAAATTTGAATATTATAATTTATTTCCTATGATTAAATTTCTCTCGGGTGTCAATAGTTTGAATTGGTTTCTTAGTCATCAAAGTGTCAAGCTCTAACTCGAGTTCCTCCCAATTCAAAACATGAGAGGGGTTTGGGTTGTACTTATTTAATTGTGTGGCATAAAATATATTATTTATTATGGTATGTTGAGGAGGAAACTCAAATTGGTTAAAACCCTTATTGATCCCCTAAATAACCACAAAAGGTCCCACATACCTTAGAGAAAGCTTCCCCTGCTTCTCAATTCACTGGTGACCCAACTAAGGAAACATCTTTAAGAAAAATGGTTCCCCAACTTTAAATTTTAAGAGATGGTGCATAAGATCCGAATAAGAATTATAGAGAGTATGATCCATCACAAATAACTATTGAATAGTATTAATCATTACCATTGTCTCTTTTACAACACTCATCCCGATGAGGGAAGCTTTACCCACCTCGGTCCAATAAAGAGGAAATTGACATGGTCAACCATATAGAGCCTTAAGCATTGAAATATTTATTGAATACTAGTAACTACTATTATAATAAAACTCAACCAATTCTATATGGTTATCCTATGATCCTCCAAAATCCAAGGCACAAGTGCATAGAGTATCTTCTAGAATTTTCATTGCATGCTTCATCTAGTCGTTGGTCTATGGATGGTTGGTCATTTTCATATTGATATAGGATCCCATCATGTGAAAACATAGGCAATCCATGAAATAAATAAATCAGATGATATATAATTATTCATATTTTATTTTCATATTCATTAAATTTTCATAAATAAATTTATATAATTTTTCAATAGAAAAAGGAAGAGCTTTATTTAACAAAATTGTTTTTTATGTATTACATAGTTTCATTTAAAAATTGAATTTCAAAATTTTAAAATCTGAATTTTATAAAAAGTTTTATTTTTTTAGTTCATTATATTAAATTTTTCTTAGGGTAAATTTTTTGGATTTTTTTGAAATGATTAGTTTTTAATGAATAGTGAAAAATACATTTTTAGCAAATACTGTAAATTTTATGAAAACATTAAGATGTAATATTGAATTAAAAATTTATAAAACCTTACACTCAAAGAAATATGTGTTTAAGGATTAAAATAAATCATTTAAAAATATTATTTTAAATTTTCAAACCCATGTTCACTTTTTTGGAACATAAGTTATATTTTAATCTAATTAAAATATATTTTTTTCATATTTACATTTAATAGTGTGGTTGTAAGATTCCATTCAGATTTGGAATGTTCCAAATGTCATGTAATATTAATTTGCTTAATTATAATCAAACCAAAGTGATTATAATCAATTATATAAATAATTTAAGTGTAAAATTATTTTTACTCTTAAAACAGGTATTTTTATAAAAACTATTTTTCTTCACATTTTTTGGACATATATTAAAATTAATTTTTATTACCTTTATAAATTAAATCTTATAAAATTAATTCCATATTTGGAATCATCATGTCTAATTTTGGAAATGATTTCACTTTTATTTTTTGTTATGAAAAATAATTACCTATGTTAAAACTTCTCCCCCCATTTATAGCTAAATTAGGGTTAAAAGGGTTAAAATAAAGGTAAAAGTCTTCAAGATAACACAAAATAATTACTTAAATCTCTTCGGTTTAGTCGATTTATACCTCCATCACCATATATTTAAAAAATTAGACATTTTTTCCATTTTTCTTTAGGTGAGCATATATTATATTTAAAAAATTTAAGTTTTTACAAGAGTGTCACTGCCTTTACTTATAAAAGGTAACCTCATCTCCTAGATTCTTCACGCACATTATGTAAAGACCTCAACCCCAATATCCCAGAGTGAGTGGTTACTTTATTAAATTGATAATATATTCATTAAAATGGATCCCAAAGAACTGAATAGTTTAGAAGTCTTGGAAAACTACATACATACTTTATTTTCACATTACATTTGAAAAAATAAAATACAACATAGTATTTTCTTTGAGAACGCCATTATTTCCT
Organism: Viscum album; assembly: GCA_963277665.1. Lineage (NCBI taxonomy): Eukaryota > Viridiplantae > Streptophyta > Magnoliopsida > Santalales > Viscaceae > Viscum > Viscum album. The sequence continues at coordinate 1,253,355,644 of OY728128.1, read as the reverse complement.
CTAGAATAACCATGTATATCAATCATAATAAACATCCTAGTATCTTAGGGAAAGAGATATAAGAAATAGGTGAGGTCAGATTCTCAATAAAGGTATTTATATGGAAAAATATAAATAAGTCGTGAACAATATGGTTGGAAATAAATGATAATAAAATAATTCCATATAAATAATCATATGAGATAAAAACATATCAATGGATATAAAAACATTTCAAGTAATCACATGGAAATAAATATATAATTTTATTATGATGGAATTCATAATATTGGACATCTAAAACATACTGTCAAGGCCTTGTTCCAAGACATCTATATCGTCAAGGCCTCATTCCAAGACATCCATACTATCAAGGCCTTATTCCAAGACATCTTACATAAATGGTTAAGGCCTTGGATAAATAACCAATATATTTTTTTCTCATGAGATCTACTGATTCATTAAGGGGATACATAATTCATGTCCCCACCCATCACATAATAAGTCCAATGAATTCCTCATATGAATAAATAACACAACATAATCAACAGAATTAAAAATCAATAACTTCTCGTATTGGATGAACTATAATATGGAATGTTAATACATTCCCTAGTAAAAATGATCATAAACTATCCATAAAAATATCATGTATGGTATCTTAAGATAATATCCTTTGTAAATCATAAGACTAGAAAAAGGATATTGACACATATTAAAATAATTTAAAAAATATCATTTTAAAATCATGAGAAAAATACCCTTTTCACTTTGGTATCACTTATTGAAAAATGTCACAAATATGAATGAAAAAATTATATTAAAATAAACTTTTAAAATTTTAGTGGAAAATTAAAATAAATTATTATTCATGATTGTGGGAAATAAATTCATGTTTTATAAGTAAAAAAATATTCCATTTACACATTTGTAAAAAGGTGAAAAATTACCTTGTTCAGAAAACGACTAGAAGATTCTTTTCAACCCATTTTTTAAAAATTAAAACATAGCTAAAAATTTAATTAATAAATAATTATAGAGTAATATAAAAATTATTTAAAAACTTATAATGAAAATATAGATATGGAATAAAAATATTCCCCCAACAGGGAATTAGACATAAATAATCCTGAATAATTATGAGACTGTTGAATAATCCCTTACCTCAGGTCCAACTTCCTTTGTATATATTTGAACCTCATGTATAATAAATATATAAATATTATAAATATATTACAAAACCATATCATATATATCATACCATATATGACATACTTATAATCTTTTATCACCTGATTATTAATAATTCTTTGTAAAAATCATTATTTTGCGTAATAACTTCTTTATTTTTAGAGTATATTGTAGTTTAGTAGATTCAGTATTTGTACTTTGATCAAGTTTCCATCATCTTAAAAAAGTTAATAATGATATAAAAATCATAAATATTCATTATTTAGGTATTTATATTAAACCTTAAAATTTAGATATAAAAACATGAATTGCATTGTTCATGGAGATGGTAGGTTATATGTACACATGAATGTTGTTACCATTTTTTGACGGATGGAACAAAAGAAAGGAAAATAATTATTCACCTTTATAGAATAATTATTATATAATTAAATTAATATATATTAATCAATTCCATCTTAATTATCATCCAATAAAAATAAATATAAAAAATGAATCATGTCACTTCGTGGTGGTGGTAGTCTGCACGTACGCATGAGCGACGTTATCGTTTCCCAACAGTTTGGAAGGTAAGAATTTAGATATTATATTATCATTATATAAATAAAATTATTTTATATATATCATATATAATAATTAAACCCATAATAATTCTCATCCATAAAACATGGTAATGAAAAATCAATTGTATCACTACATGGAGATTGTAAGATGTATGTACGCATGAGTAAAATTTCACTTCCCAATTGATGGGAAAAGGGATTGATAATATTTGTTTCAAAATAATGATAAAATTTCATTATATTTTTTAAAATTATGTTACCATTTTATGATAAATTCTATATATTTAGAGGAGGGAAAGGAATAAGTTAAAAAAATAAAGTGAGTTGTTAAGACGATTACCCCTTCTTTGGAAGAACTCCTTTGGATCTCCTCTTTAGGATCCTAATGTTGGTCTTTTGGTGAGACAAGAACCACTATAATGTTTATAGGAGAGTTTATAAGTGATTTATTTGGGTTATGGCTGATATTTAAGACTCAAATTGGTGTAAAGAAGATAAAGGAGAGGTGTTTGTTTATAATTGAGGGGATGGTCATTCTTGAATTTTATAAAATATTAAATTAATAAAAATTAATATCCCTGCCCAGATGGATCCAAAATTGATAATATTAGAATATAATATGAGGATAGGTCTAAAACCTATCATACAATAAAATTTGAAAAATATTTTGGTATGTTTTCACCCTTATCCTTTAAGTTCAACCCCCTTTTAACTCTTTTTAGAATTACCATAATATTAATGTTTCATGCACTTTAAGGGTTAATAATGTTACTATAAAATGAAAAAATACCCATAAATGGACCATGGTAGATTTTTAAAACCATAACCCATTCATTTGGTTAAATATAATATTTTAATGATTTTTAAATCTTTCATAAAATATTATTTATTATAAAATATCATTAATGTAATTTTTAAAACTATTTATTTAATTTGACATTAAATAAATCAAGATAGAGGGTGATTTGAATATAATTATTTAAAAATCTCTAATATTTCATATTGATATATAAATTCTTATAACAAATTAACTCATTCAAATTATATCGCTTTAAATATTTTTAAAATCATTTATTTTATATTTCTATTAATTAAATAAATATTTTCTTAGTATTTCACAAGAATTTAAGGAAATTATATAATTAGTAATAAATAGAAATAAATTTATATCATGAAAATAATTTTATTAATCTCAAAATATATTTTTTCATAACCTTCTTTTGTCGATATGTGGACATATAAGAGATATTTAAAACAAATAGAGTGACATTTGTAACTTTATTTGCTCTAAATATTAAATTTGTCATTTTCATGGACAAATTTCCATAAAAAAATATATTTTTATCCTAATATATTGGTATAATTATATTAATCCTATAATAATTAGTATGTAAAACAATGTCCTTGCCACTTATTTTTAACCAAGATTTCCCTGATTTACTCTTTACCATGGTGATAAAACTTACCAAGGTTATCATTCATATTGACTAAAATAAAACTAACCTATTTAAAAAATTTGGACCTAATGATTTTAAATATGGAATTAATTTTTCACAATTCAATCTCTATAAGTTTGAGAAATTAATTTTAAATTAAGTGTTCATACCGTGATGAAAACTGATTTTTAGAAAAATAAAATTTTAAGCATAAAACACAGTTTATTTTTATCTCATGCTTAGAAAAATATTAAATGAATGTTAAAATTTTGATCTAATATATAATATATAAATTGAATTAAAATAATTCACCAATAGTTATTAATTTAATTTATTAAGATAAAAATATTTTTCACTAATAAAAATAGTTTTCCAAAAAATTATTACGTATAAAATATGTTTATACTAAATTTAAACATAAAATTGGTTACAATGAACTTAATTGGATTATTTTAACTATAAGAGAACAAAATTTTAATTTAGAGATATTTTAAATCAAATTTTATCTTTGTAAATTCTTGAAACAAAAATACAATTTTAAATAAAAATATGTATTTTCCAGTATTCATTAAACATTCGATCTTTTCAAAAAAATAAAGATATTTCACCCTAAGATAAGTTTGATGTGATGATTTAAAAAAAGAAATTATTTTTATAAAATAATATTTATATAATTTCCAGATATGTATTATAATATTTGTTCACAAAATCAAAAAAACTAATTTTTTAAGAAAACCTATTTCTGAAGCATAATAAACATTACTGACGAATTTCATATTTATTTCATAATAATTAATTAGATAATATTTTTTATTTAGTCACTTTATATATATATTGCCTAATTCAGTTAAAAATATAAATTTACAATGATTCAATGACTATGTGATGACTTTTACATGAAATAATAATATTTTAATAGTATATCTTGTTTGTTTAGACTCGATGTTTCATGCTATGCAAGATATCAAAGAAATTAAATTTATTTAAAGAAAAATATACTATAAAATCTCATGGTGTTACATTCTACCCCACTTAAATAAATTACACCCTCATAATTTTAACTTTTTCTCAATAATCAACAACTTGTCTTTTAAAAATTCCTTTTTGGAAAACTCACATCGTAAAAATGATTAATAACACTTCCTCTTAAAATATGGAATGAGAAATATGAAGGTCACCATAAAATTGGGTTTCCAAATAAGAGAACATCTATGAGAAGTGAAAATATTTACATGAAAGATAAAACTAAGCCCCAAGTATTAATAAAGAGTGATAGAGAACATGGTCATGAGAAAGTTAACCATCACAAAACCATAAATCTGTGATGAGTTAAAAGACCATTGATTTATTAATAAGAAAAGTAAATGGTTAATATTTTTATTTCAAGGTCATTTTCCTAATTTTTATGGATTCTATTCCTATCTAAACAAATAACTTAAAAATATATCCATACTTTAAAAGTTAAATTTAATCCTTTAATAAATATCATCCTTTCTTCAAATGATGAGAATTCATGATTAATTTTTCATGTATGAAGAACTAAAATTTACTTTTCATAGATCATAAAATTCATAAAAGAATGAAAATTATTTCTGTATGCCTTTAAATATTTACCAAAACCAAAATTATGAGAATAAGTTATCTAATACATTCAACCACAACCTCTAAAGTTCGACTTAATCCATTTCAAATAGTTAACAATAAAACTCCTTTAAAATATTTCTTACCACATTAAAAACCCAAAAATATAAAATATTTGATCAAAATTTTTTCCTTATACAACATAAGTTAACTCATAATGTCACATAAAAAACATGTGAATAACTTGAGAACATATTCTCTTAAAACGTATTAATAACCAGAATCACCATAAAACCTCAAACAACAATGATTTCCAAAATATATTTTTACTATTATTCCTTAACCAAAATATCATATTATTAAATATATTATATAAATCCAAAAAAAATAGTAATCTTAATCACTTTTTCATCAAATCTTCAATCATTTTCAAGGTTACCAATACTATCCCATTAGATTTTTCAATTTCAAATATAAACATTATTAACTTAACATTAGGAAAACATGAATGGTTATATTTCCCTTATTCATGAATTCTCTAAAAAAATTAAACTTTCAACTAATCACTTTTTTATTGGTATCATTCAACATAAGCTTTCAAAACCTTAAGAAAACTACTATAATAAAATCTTTATATATTTTATGATTCTCATAACTAGAATATATTTGATAAAATACTTCTAAATCATAATTTTTTAATCCAAATACAATATCACTTTAATCATACCAATTTGATAGTATCAATAGCATAATATTGACCTTGATCCCTTATATTATTCTGAGGTATATTCCATTGATCATTGGGGTATTTATTTGAATAGTGTACCATATTCTTACAGTTGAAACACCAAATATTAAAGGTTTATCTCTTACCCTTTGATGTTCCCACGTGTGTCATTTAATTCATGCAGGCTATGGTTCGATTAAAATTTCTATTTATCCATAACTATACTTTCTACAGTGATGTATTATATTGATATTGTGGGGTCGATCCCACAAGGAAAGATTTAGATGGTAGGGAACCAAGACTTTGAACCCTTTGTGTAAGCATCCTCAAGAATTGGTTTGGGTTTGGGATTTGATTAAATCTATTGAGTTTGGTTTAAAACTCTAGAGTAATATAGGGATTGGGATCAATTTGGGGGTTTTGGTAAAAAGTATAATCTCAATCCTAACTCAGAATAGTCCTAGGGTTTAGGCTACAAAGTAGCGAATAGAACACTATTTGATCATAGTAAAACCAACTAGATCTATCTAAGATGTAACTATTCCTTGGTCTTTATATATCTAAAAACCTTGATGCATTAAGACTATCTTATATGGTAGAAATTATTATAGGTTAATGGTCGTAGCCTACTATACTCCAGTTTGGTCAGTTTCATTCATTTAAACTTATCATGGTCAGGGTTTCTTAAAATAATTGAATAAACAGATGTAATATATCCTCATTACTAACTTTAATATTACCAAGCTACTATTTAGATATTCATTAAGATCAAAACACCCCTACTCTCAACCCATACCCTAAGTTGTTTTTCCTCTCATGATGGTAATAATTATGATTAAAGAAAAAATTATAGACATTATTGGAATATTAAGAAAATAGTATAAATAAAATATTTTGCAGGAGAGGGTTCAAGAATTAAGCAGTTCGCAATCAAAACAAGTAATAAATCAATCAAACACTTAAAATAGAAAACAAGCAAGAATGTATTGAAGAACCATTATCAAATTGAAAAACAATGGTAAATGGATGTTGAAATGGTAAATGTCAATGAACAAAATGAATAATGTGTGTAGAATAATAAAAGGTACTTGGATTCAATCAAAATGGTAAAAATTTGTCTAGAGTTTATTTGGGGGAGAATAAAAGGGAGAAAATAAGAGATAAAAAGAAGAAATTTAGAGGAATAAAAGTTATTCACTATTGTGTACATGCATGAAAGTAAATAGTTATGGAATTACATGATGTGTAAACTTCTCACATCATGTAATCTAGATCAATTTTTTTCTCTGTGTATCTTGGATATGGAATGAATCTGGCTTAAATATTTAGGTTTTGTAATTTTTACTCATCACACAATGTGTACTTGTAACTCATGACATGATTCTTTATATGTCTTGAACATTAAGGGGGAAATGGTATTTGAATATTACACAATGTATATTAAAGATTCATGTCATGTAATATTTTCATGGATTTTAATTTCTTCATGACTTGCTGCATGACTTGTTTCATGCTGTAAATGATCCATAAACCTTATTTTAATGATTTTCATGAAGTGCATTGATCATTTTTTCGCAGTTTCCATATCATTTCATTTAGAGTCTTGGAAACCAATTCTCTATAATAATCAACACATACATGGTGCATTATCGAATAAATCATGAATTATCCTTAATTAAATTACTCTATAATGTATATAAAATTTCAACTTATCAAATTCCCCCACACTTGAACAACTACTTGTCCTCAATAAAAACTAATCTCAATAGGGATTTCAAATGAAACAATTTTTAAAACAACAAACATTCATGACAACCGGGAAAATAAAACTAAGTGTAAGTAGAAAAATTTAGTCCTTCAGAATCAATCTAATAGAGAACATCAGTCATGTCTCATAGTTCTATTCTTTTATTCATATTCTTAATCTTTTAATTACAATATCAAAACTATTTCTTAAAGTCTATACCCATTTTTTAATTTACCTCATGATTAATTTTTTCTCATCACTTACGGTAAAAAATTGTAACTTTAGTTTTTCTCATGCCATGAATACATTTTCCTAACCATAGGCTGGAATTGGTTCTATCATTTCCACTTTGTAAAGACAAATAAAAAATAAATGATGAGGGATTCTGCAAAAAAGGGTTCAAATGACTTTGAGGATGAAGGAAGGTGGATAGAAATTAAAAATCATGCTCAAAAGGAATGTAATCTCTAAATTTTAATGAATTATAAGTGGGAATAGTATAATGATGTTGTTCCTTCATGATCAAATAGTTTCTATGCTCCAAACAGCTCAAAATGGATCCATAAGTGTGTCAAGTATGTATCAAAAATTTACCATGTTACTTTATTTTTCTTTTATTTTTCTTTTATTTTTCAAAATTCATGTTTAGGATAGATCTTACATCCAACCCCTAAAAACATATGATCCTTCAGAGGATTCATTGATTTTGAAATGGTAATTTTTAACCTTCCTAATAACAATCCAAATTTTTTTTCCTTTTTTTGTATTTTTCAAATGAATAGAGTAAGTATGAAATTCTAAAAATAACACATGTATCTTAACAAATCAGTTAGGTAATTAACACAATAAATCTTCTCAATCAAAAAATCTTGTTCCCAATAGGTGAAAACTCCACAAGACTTGTTCTAAGTATAATCATGCATAAAACCAAGAGCATGGTAGAAAGGGATAATTGGATTGGAATAGTTGTATCCTAAATAGGTCATTCATGGAAACTACAACGTAAATGAGGGGAAAATGTAAGGTGGGTCTCAGGAAAAAGTGTCTCAATAAATATTTCCTCAATCATCTAAAAATTGTATTTATTCATTCATAACCTCAATAAGTTCTCAATGAATGTTCTAATAGGTTTACATGTCCCAGGTTTCACTCAAGAAATATGTCAACAAAATAATATTAAATTGTATAGTTAGAACCCTCTTGGGAATGGGAGTAAATAAAAAAACTGGAAATCACTCAGGGTATAAAATCAAGTAATAATTCAATCAAGAGTAATTTAGAAAAAATAAAATAAAATTAATAAACTCAAAAAACATTCTAAAAAACTAAATAAGATAAAAGCATGGAATTCAAAAATTTTCAAATCATATTTATATTATATTTAAATGGGTTTAATGAGTTTTTAGGTTTAAAATCATGATTAAATTGAAAATTTTGTCTTACATAAATGAAAATAAAAAAAAATACATTTTTATCAACATTGAAACTTAAAAAAGACTCCCCTATACTTAAAATGAGATATTTTCTACCCTATCCTGGAAAGTATCATTGAAGATATAATATATATATATATATATATATAAAATAAAAAATGAAATGGAAATTTTGAAAATGAATGTAGGAAATTGAGGGATCCCTGTAATGATTATCATGCCATGGGTAAACTTGGTGAATCTTGATTTTGAATGGGGCTACCTATATAATGGGTTATAAAGAAAAATCCTACACTAGATAAAACATTAGTTCACATGGTTTAAATATTTTGGAAGTATGAATATGAGGAGGTGTACATAATTAATAGAAATAAAATACATCTTAGATATATGTATATGTGTATATATATACAATGATGTTCAAAGTGACCTCGGATAAAAAAATGTTATCAATGGAAAAACATAAAATTCTAATTTCAAGACTAAAAATGAAGAAAACAACTTAAATATGGATTTCTAACTATAAATAACTGACAAATTCATCGTCATATAGATGGATAGACAAAAGAATAAATCAAGTGTGATCCATATGCTCAGAAGTCCTCTATCGCCTACAAGAAATGGTGGTTGTGTCATCAAGATCATGTGGATGCTTAGTGGGATTAACCACCTCAAGAGCATACTAACCATGAATTTTATTTTGTAGGGATATAATTCATGCTTTTTATGGTGGTGATGGATACATATCATGGATATCTAGTGATACATCCTCAATTTGGTACTCAACATCAGTTAGATGTTGAGTCATCGGTAGTATGAGGGAAGATGGCGATTGAAAAGGTGCATCAATGACCATAGAATCGGTAGAAGAACAAGAAATATCTACAATAATATAGTAATGAAATTAAAATTAACCCAATCAATAATGATGAAAAATTAGTATCCGATGTATATAATAAGTTTCATGATACATAAGTAATATGAATACATACAGTATAAAGATATGATCACCCAAAAAGAGTAAAAAAATGGGGGAGGGTACTAGGATACACTAAGAACAATAAAAATCATTGAGGTGCTCATCTAAAGTCCTCTCCTAGATAGATGGTTCCAATAGGTGGCTCGCCAGATCAATAGCAGCAATTGGGGAAGGGGCTGGTGGACCAACTATTGGAGGTTGTTCCACGGTGATGGAATCTATCTCAGTGGATGGCAGTTTTGAGGTACAAATAATGATTGTGTTTTTTGATCTTGAAGTGGGGTAAATGAAAGGTACCTCAGGAAATGAGGTAGGAGGAGTTCTCCTGCCCCTTTAAGACTTCTCTTCAAAGAACTCATGTTAAGAAGATGGATCTATCAGCTTGTGTGGAAGGTCATATGGGGTGGTGGTGGGTGCAGGGACGGTGTATGATGATGTAACTACTAGATGTGTAGGATGAGAGGCCAAAATGGTGTATAGGGATGAAGTATTGTTATGTAAAGAAGAATTATCAAAAGAGATTCTCATGTGGTGGGTAATCCAGTGTAGATTCTATAGGATGTGAAATTGCATAGCCTGGAGATCTACTGGATAAGATTGGGTGAGCAGTGTAGTGGGAAATTTTGTGGTAAAAGGGGAAAAAATATGGGTGTTTCCATGGATGGGAATAGTAGTGGTAGTAGTAAGGGCTGGTATAGAGATGAAAGTGGTATGGGTGGTGGCTGGATCTGATGTGGTAGGAGTATGTTTTGGGTTAGCTGCATGATCTTTGGGTACCTCGTCAGCACCCTTAAATCATACATGTGCCCATTGATAGATGTCATTATCCTTCATTAATAGATATAACTTATGAGGAAATAGAAATTCTATCAATTCTATGAGACCTAGAGAGGTTGGGGGATGGACAGTGTTGAAAACGCTGGGATGATGGGACAAGTGAGTAATGAATGACCCTCCCATCAGCATACCTTGTATCTTCTACACATGCACCCTGTAGTAAAATACAAATTGAGATGTCATGTTGATAGTTGAACTACCCATGTAAGTATTAAGGATGAGGACATACAGCTGGACAATGCTGTTGTGAGACTCTATGCAAGAAAACCAGGCATGAGTCAATGAGAGATGGAGAATCCATTACACTTCACCTGTGAGCTATGTGGGTTTGGTAATCTATGGATCTTGCTCACTTTGAGAATCCCAAACAATCATCCTCAAGAGTCTTTTTTCATCCAAATTTCATGTCTCGAGCTACAAAGTATGGAATACCTCATAAGTGGTGAAGTCAGAAGAATTGATAACATGCCTGATGCCAAACTCTCCAAAGTATGGATCATGTGGTCTTCTGCCTAGATATAAGTGGAGTCTATCTAAGGCATCCTATAAAGTAGATATGAACTCTAGGAACAGCTCCCAGTAGGTCTCCTTGTGAATATCAACAATGGAAGTGATGTTTAGGTGGTCAAGGATTTAGATGACCTCCTAGATGATGTGTAGGAATGTGAGGATATCCAAATCCAATTTTTTCTGCATGTACTTTTCTTATATATGGTTTAGTGCAACATAGTGATTTGGGTTAGAAAAATGAAGGACGAGGTGAAATTGGGGGGATAGAGGCATCCTAAAAATTACTTGATGTTGAGTAGAAGTCGTCAGGGGTCGATGGTGTTGTAAAGGATAAAGCGGAGATATATTAGAATGATGTGGGGGTTCTAGAGGTGTGGAACCACATTGGAACTTGACTGAATATGGATCATCATGATTAGGTGCAGAATCATTAGGAGGAGTCTTCACCATCTTCATGCATTTCATTACAGTCATGTAGGGTTGGAGAAGATGTATAGGTGGAAAGGGATGGGTGGGAGTGGGAGAAAGTATAAGGTTTTGGAGATGGTAGAGTCATTGCTGAAGGGTGGAAGGCGGTCAAGAGAAAACAGTGGGAGATGGGGTTTGTGTGATGGGAGAAGGGTAGGGAATAATGGGTGTGGGTGAGTATCATGAACCTAGGGTTCATAACATAAATATAACATGAAATTACATGATGTGTAGTTCATGAATTAAATATAATCAAACTATGAATTGTACACATTATGTAGTTGATTACACGATGTGTAATTGGGGTTTTTTGAACATTTTTAAACTAGACCCTGGTCCTTTTCTCTTAGAATTACCCAACAAACCTAAACCTTATTCTATTCTATTTTATCCTATGGTGACCTAACATGGGTTTCCTCCTAGTTAGTTCTTCATTTAACGTTGAGATCTTGACTCAGTGGTGCTCAGATTAATTTCAATGTGATGACACATCCCACACAGAATGGTTCCTGATAAATCTTCAATCTTTGACCATTGACTTTGAATAGTGGTTCTCATCCTTTCTGAATTGTTATGGTCCCATAGGGGAATGCTTGTATGACCATGAAGGGTCCTGAACATCTTGATTTAATCTTCATAGGGAATAGTTTTAATTGTGAGATTAATAATAAGACCTTATTCCATGGAACAAAAAATTGTCTCATGATGTTCTAATCATTCCATTTCTTGATTTTCTCTTTATAAATATTTGAATTTTCATTTTAATCCTTTCTTATATATTCCATTTCATTGAACTACAACATCCTAACTTCCCCAAATTTTTGAGAATCTAAATTCATCTTCTTAATTTCCCAATACGAACGATGCACTAGTTCTACCAGAAAATGGAAAGGTTTTCCGTATGCTAATCAGAAGGGGGTGTTTATGGGTGATTTTTAAATTGGGTGGTAGTACAAAGTGAATCATCCAACTTTAGATAGTAATCCTTTTTATTTTTTCTTATGGTCTTTTCAATTATTCATTTGATTTCCTTATTTTACATTTCAACATGCCAGCTTGTTTGAGGGTTGTACAAAGTGCCTGTGTTAGAATGGACTTTTTACTTCCCCATGAGTCCTTTAATAGAATGATTAGTAAAATTCCCCCCCCCCAATCACTAATGATTAATCTAGGAAATCTGAATCTTTAAAACACATTTTTCTTTAATGAATGTATGACCAATTTTGCGATTTCATGAGTGGTAGCTTCAGCTTCTACCCATTTCGAGATGTAGTTAATGCCAGTAAGGATATAGAACATCCCATGTGAATTGGGGAATGGCCCCATGAAATCTATTCCCCATTCATTGAAGTTTTAAACTTACATGATTGGGTTTTTTGGCATTTCTTTTCTTTTCCCAATGGTGTCAGTTCATAGGCACCGATCACAGTGCTGCTAAAAATTTATTTAAACTTGATGAAGTGTGGTCCAAAAGAGTCCACATTTCAGGATTTTTTCTATTGTGAATTCTGGTCCATGATTCTCTATATTTTTTTATGTGTGACACATTTCTATCACACTCTAGATCACATATTTCAGGATGTATAATTTCATTAATCCATCATCATTGTGCTTAAAATTTAGTGGATCATCCCAGTAGTAGTGTTAAGTCTCAACTAAAAATATCCTCCTTTTCTTTTAAGAGAGTTCTGGGTAAATGGATCCCATAGTGATATAGTTCTCAGTGGTGGAAAACCATGTTCATGCCTTTATTTTTAGGTTAAAGATAGTTTCATTGGGAAAGTCTTCCTTGATGTCCAGATTATCATCTTCCTTAATAAGGCGAAATGGGAATCAGGATAGATGATCAATGACACCATTATTTATTCTCTTTGGTGTCTTTGATGAAGATGTAAAATTATTATAGAAATAGGATCCACCGTGTGAGTATTGGTTTATAATCCATTTTACTTGTTAAATATTTCAGGTCTTCATGATTAGTGTACACAATCACCTTTGACAAAACTAGGTAAGAGATAAAATTTCGAAAGCAAAGATTATTGCTAAGAGTTATTTTTATGTGGTGGTGTAGTTCACATGGGCATAATTCAAGGTGTGGATAGAATAATAAATGAGATATAAATTGTTTTTGACACAATTCCCTAATATATCACCTATAATGAATTCAATTTCATCACACATAAAATCCAATACTTTTTTCCAATCTGGTGAATTGATAATCAAAACAGCCACTGGGATTTTCTTTAAAATATTGAATTCCATATGACACTCTTTAGTGAACTCAAAGGGTGTATCTTTAATGATCTATTATTTACATACATTGATATTACTTCATAATTGAAGTATATTTATTATAACATATAGCAAAACCATGATAGGACCGTATATGAATAGTGTATTTAGAAATTGGGAAACATAAACAACTGGTTCATAAAACATCAACAGTGTCTCATGTTTATTTCATCATAACTAGAATCCATTTTGGAATATCATACTTAATACCCTTATTCATGACCTAGAGAAAATAAACATATAAAGGGTGAGATCAAATGCTCAGTAAGGGTAAAAAAATGAAATATTAATCATATCACATTCATAATAACATAACATTTGAAAATCTTATCCTGCATATAAAAGATCATAATATCATGTCATTGGATAAATCATAGAATTGAAATGTAATCCCAATATTCATATCATAAGACATGAAATTTTTTGTAATACACACATAAGCATATAAAATCAATTCATATTATTCAAGGCTCGTTTCCAAGACCATCATAGAAGACAAAGTCCATTACTGAACCGAGTTCACTCCTCGTTCCAGCCCTATATCACTGAACCAGATTAACTTGTCACTCCAGCCATGTCTATCTCATGAGATATTAATATTTACCCAATCAATTTTATGGATATATATATATATCATCCATATAATAATTAAACCATTATTATGTGTTTAAAAAACAAAAACCATTCATCATAGCATAACCCATGTAATAAAATGGGATTCTTGAACATCATGTCATCATAACATAATTCATATAAGAAAAATGGACTTCATAAAAATAATTCCATCATAAAATTAATCAAATAAATGTAATAATAGGGATATAAACATAACCCTATGTCATCTTAGATGGAAAATAATTTTGATAAAATACTTGAACTTAATTCCTGAGGAAAATATCCTTTCTTTTTCAAAAATGTTTTCTCTTATAAAAATTCCACACAATTTTAAAAGAAAATATTTTTGTTGAAAATAAACTTGAAACCATGTATAGTAATATTCATGTAAATAAGTCTTCAAGAAAGTGTAAAAATCAGTTCATGTCTTATAAGTTAAAAAACATTATTCTCGTACTTTTTCCAGAAAATTCAAAAAGTACCTCGTATGCTAAATGAAAGAAAGATTCCTTCCAAACCATGTTGTAAAAGTAAAAATGAGTTAAAATGAATTAAAACATACATATAATAATAGTAAAAATTTTATGAGAATATTCTTATAGAACATGTAAATGGATGACAAATATACCCCCAATAAATACTTACGTATAAACAATCTCGGATAAAAAATAGATTTGAAGAGTTATCCATTACCTTATGTCTGATATGATTAGTATGTATCTAAACCTCGTGTATAATTATTTAAATAATTTTAATGATTTATAATAGAATCATAATCATTTATTATAACATGTATGATCATATTTTCATCTGTTTGTTAGTAACATTTCATTGTTACTTGTTATTAGGGTATTAATTGCTTTATGTTCTTAAGTATGTTTTGTTGAATAAGTTCTTATTCATCTTAATATGTTATAGTTATATCATTTAAAGAAAGGTGTTAGTATAATATATATCATATTTATTCACTCAATTCATTTATATAATCATGTTTTAATGAATATTATGTAGAACGAATCACATCGCACCGTGGAGACGATAAGTCGTACATACGCACGAGCGATGATATCGTTCACATAATTGTTCAATGATACTGAAGTGGATAGTGTATAGTATCTCAGAATTATTTTAAAGTTATAATAATCATATATAGTTAGTTTTTCTACCATTATACTCATCCATGTAAGGTGGTGGTGAAAAACACATTACACCACGGCGTGGAGACAGTAAGCTATACGTACGCACACGCGGTGATTTCATTTTTAGTGGGATAAAAAGAAGGTGAAATAGGGTTTTTCATATTTATAATAACATATAAATATATTAGTGATACTGATTTTATTACTTTATAATTAAATAACTAAATAAGATTAAGTAGAAGAAGAAATAAATTTGAAAGAGTTGGTAGAAGAGATTACCTCTTCCTTGATGTGCCTCTAAATTTCTTCTTATGGCACTAGAGTTGGTCTTTTGAGAAGACCAGAACCTCTATAATGTAACTAGGGAAGTTAAGAAGAGAAATGGGTAGGGTTTGTCTGAGATTTAAGGCACAAAATGGAGTGAATAGGAGAGGGAGTAGGTTCCCTTTTATAAGAGAGGAGAGGGGCACTTTAGGAAAGTCTTAAAATATTAATTTATAATAAAAGAAAACCCTACCTAAAAACCTCAAAAGTGTCCAAAATTCAAATATTATATGATATAGTGTTTTAATCTCATCAACCAATAAATTTTGGACAACTTATTTTTTCAATTTAAACCTTATTTCTTTAATTGTCACTTAGTTATTCTATTAATATTTAATTTTGGTAATAACATTCAAAATATTTAATAATAATGAATATTTACATATGTGGTGTTAATTAACCATAAATGGATAATTTATGACATTATAGACATTATAAGTATCACTTTATAATTTTTAAATATTTTTATTATTTTTAAATAATTTAATAAAATGTTATGTTTATAAAATGTCAATAGTGTCAATTTTGACACTATTCATTTATTAAACATTAAATAAAATTCACACAAAAGATAAATTAGAAATAAAATATCAAATACACTCCTAACTTGTCATAGTAGACTATAAAATTCTTGGATCACATTAATTAGTTCATATGATATTTATTTTAATATTTTTAAAACCATTTATTTGGTATTTCTTTTAATAAAATGATTTCTACATCACTACCATGTCATCCTTAATGGTAATTATTTAACCTATAAAAAATATAAGTAAATTTATATGATTTATTTAATTCTTTTATCTTTATAGAGACTATATTTAGTCGATTTTTTCTCCTAGTTATCAGTATATTAAAATTAATATACTTATATAAAATGAGATTGTGACATTTTGTCCATTTCATTAGTTTCTATTAAATTCATGTCATTTTCATACGTAAAAGGTCATAAAGAGATTAAATTTCAAAAAATATATGATAAGGGTCCAATTTATTCATCCAATAATATTTTTACATGTTTTAAGGTAATTTTATAATATTATTTTTACCCTTAATTACCTGATTTACCTTTAACCATGGTAATAAAAATAATTACCAAAGTTAATATTTATAATGCCTAAAAATAAAAGTAGACTTTTAAAATAATTTGGACCTAATAATTATAAATATGGAATTAATTTCTCAAAATTTAAAACACATAATTTTCAGTAATTAATTTAAAAATAATCTCGTTGTTGAGAAAATGGGTTTTAAAAGTTAAAACATTGCAAAAGAAAGAAATGTTTTTACCTATGAATTCATTGTAAAATTAATACTAATGATATAAATTATATTAAATGGTAAAAATATATTTTATTTATAATTTAATACAATTAAATATTATAATTTAACCATATAAATTATCTTGATGAAAAAATTTGTTTTAATTAAAATTTAGCGTATTTTTACTATTCATTAAAACATGAATGTTATCAGTCTGAAGTAAATTTTTATATCCCACTTCAAAATAACATGTTTATGTTTTCATATAGAAATTATTAATGTGTATAAATATTAATTTAAAATGGTTTCTCCATTTAAAGGTGTAAAATTAAACTTTTAAAAAAATAGGTTCTTATACATAAAATAGTGTTTTATTCATACCCTATTACCAAAATATCCATTGGATGAATATGAAAAATATTTTATTAAGTATATAACACATATATATCTCATTAATTTAATTACAAAAATTAATTCACTCTAAAATAAAAATATCTAATTGATTTATATTTTTTATAATTAATTGATAGCCAATGAATTCATAATGCATTTTCATAAGTTAGTTATAATTATTCCCGCTAACCTAACGACTAGTATATAATGGTAGTTTTATAATAATTTCATCTCGCAGTTCTTTTAAACTCATTATTTCATGCAAATAAATCTAATAAAGAATAAAAATTACTTAAATATTTCATAAAAACTTCTGGGTGTTACATTCTACCCCCCTTAAACTGGATTCCTCCCTCGAAATTCGTCACTGCGTAATAAAAAGATGAGGCTACCTCTCCCTCATCATATCCACAAGTTCCAATATATATTCTTCAAATTGTTGGTTCCTCCATAAAACATTAACCAAGCAAGTGGTCTTTTCTTGTAGAAATTTCTTGCTCTGATCCAGACTCTTTATCAGTTGTTCTTCATAAGAAAGATCTTGCTCCAACAGTACGACTTCTGAGCTTAGTACAGGTGAAGGATCAGGTATATACTTTCATAGGAGTGATACATGGAACACATCATGAACTTGAGAGAGATTAGGTGCAAGTGATAATCGGTAATCTACCTTCCCAATATGATCCAAAATTTAAAAAGGACCAATATACCTAGGGCTCATCTTTCCGTTCTTTACAAATCTCATTACTCTCTTTCAGGGACATATTCATAAGAACACCTTATCACCCACTTCAACCTCTAGGTATTTCCTTCAGTTGTCAATATAACTTTTTTGTCGACTCTGAGCTTCTATTATGTTTTTTTGAATAGATCCGACAATTTCTTCCATTTCAACAATAAGATCATATCCTAATAGATTTCTTTTCCCAAATTCATCCCAACAAGTTGGAGTTCTAAACTTCTTTCCATAGAGTTCTTCATAAGGAGACATCTAAATACTGGAGTGAAAGCTGTTATAGTAAGAAAATTCCACCAATGGTAGGTGTTGATCCCAATCACCTTTGAAATCTATATAGAAAGCTCTTAACATGTCTTCGAGAGTTTGAATTGTCCTCTCAGACTGACCGTCTATATGAGGGTGATAAGTAGTGCTGAAACTTAACTCTGTATCCCGGGAATATTGAGGACTTATCGAGAACATCTGGGTAAGACTTAGATCTTTATTGGATATAATTTAAAGTGGTACTTCATACAATCTTACCACTTCCTTTACATATATCCTAGAAAGTTGATCAATAAAGAAATACTCCCTAATAGATATGAAGTGTTTCAACTTCGTTAGTTGATAAAAAATAATCCAGATATCATTTTTGCCTTTGGATTTTTTGGGATGTCTAATGACAAAGTCCATAGTGATGTTTTCCCATTTCCATTCTGGTATGCGTAATGGTTGTAACATTCCCTTAGACTTCTATCTCTCAACCTTAACTTATTGAAAAACCAAGAATCGAGAGACATATTCGGTGACCTATCTTTTCATTACATATCACAAGAAGTAATTTTCAGGTCCATGTACATATTTTTCCCTCTAGGATGTATAGAGAATGAAGAACTATAAGCCTCATCCAATAGCTCCTTCTTTAATTCTGGTATGGGAGGAATACAAATCCGCTTCCTAAGCCTTATTATTTTATCACAATCAAGGTTGAATTCAGGAACATTTATCTCCTCTTTTTGTAACTCTACATCCACTACTACAAAAATGGGCAAGGGAAACGCCACCCTTTATCAGTGCTAAAAAAAGTGCTGATAATTGGGCAGCCTTTATCAGTGCTAAAAAAAGTGATAATAAAGCCCCCCCCCCTTATCTGTGCTTTTTTTTAGCACTGATAAAGGGGACCCCTTTATCAGCGGTTGTTTTAGTAACTCTGATAAAGGGGGGCTTTATCAGTGCTGATAAAATTTATATTTAACAAAAATAATGAAAAATAATATATTGTTATAAAGGTATGTTTATATTGATATAAATATAATATATATTTTTGAAATATGTTTTAGATAAGTATAAATAGACTATTACATTTAATATATAATAAATTTAGTGAAAATGGCTTTAAAATATTTTAACAACTATTATTAATTAAAAATTTCACAATTATCATCGATTAATAATCATTTAATAACAATCTAAAGACAAAAAAATCAAAAAAATGAATAAAATATCTAAAATAAGTTGAAAATGTAACTCAAACTTCAAACGGCCATAAATTTTGATCTGAGTGTCTATTTGAGCTCTACAGCATATCAAATCAAATCTTGTAATGATATCTACACACTAGTTATTAAAGGGAACCTTCGATCACATTTTTTCAATACTCAAAAAGTCCCAGAAGGCCTCCAAAACTAAGTTTTTTAATCGGGATACCCTGATTTTGTTAACATTCAAACAGGTATAACTTCTAATATGGATTTCCTCTAGGCCTGTACCACATATCATATTGAATATTGTTTCATTTTCTTCTATTTGACTAGTTTTGGAGTTGAAACAAACTTCTGGATTAGAATTTATGGTCATTTTAACATTCTATGGCTTTTCAAATACATATATATATGTATTTATTCGTAAATATATATATATATATATATATATATATATCTGTGTGTGTGTCTGTGTGTGTGTGTGTGTCTCTGTGTGTGTGTGTGTTGTATATATGCATGTATTTATTTATTTATTTATTTATTTATTTATAAACACATATAAAAAACATATTTTATAAATGTATTTAAAACTAATCTTATAAATATATATTAATATACAAATAAATGTATAGATAAAAAATTATATCTAAATATATATATAAATAAATATAAATATAAATCAATATATGAATAAATATATATACTAATATATGAATAAATATATATATATATATATAACTAAATTTATTTATATTAATATGAATCTATATTAATATACGAATAAATATAACTATATATATATAAATATAAATATATATTAATATACGAATAAATATATATTAATAAATGAATAAATATATATTTATTAATACAACTAAATATATTTATATTAATATGAATCTATATTAATATATGAATAAATATAACTATTTATATATATATATCATTAAATAGAGAAAAAAAAAGAAATGGATTAGTGGTAAAGGTGTAGGCCCGCAAGGGGGGAGGTCTCAGGTTCGAGTTTGGGTGGAAGCAAAAAGGTGCACGTGGGCATGTTGGGCAATGCGAGGGTAATGGAAGCTCATGGTAGAGTGGGAGGGGGTCTGCTTAACACTGATAAAGGGGGGGTCAAGCGCTGTTAAAAGCTCCCCCCACACATTATATATTCTTTTTTATTTTTAAAAAAAATTAACTTTTATCAGTGCTTTTCAAAAGCACTGATAAAAGGTTTCCTTTATCAGCGCTAAAAAACGAGATGATAAAGGACCCCTTTTATCAGTGCTTTTTTAGCGCTGATAAAGGGAACCTTTTATTGATGATTTTCTAAGAGCTGATAAAAGGGACCCCCTATCTTTGTCTCAATTAACAGTGCTTTTTTTAGTGTTGTTAATGCACTTTTATAGTGCTAATAAAGGCCATATTTGAAGTTGTGATCTTCCTTCTGTGTCTCTTTAATCTTCACTTGCATAGATGGTTGAACATTTATATGAGAAAGATAATATTTCTCCCCTTACAATATAATTTCAAGATCTATCCTTTAAAAATCCATAAATATTAGATCTTTACTAATCCTCATCATGGATAAGATAGCATGGTCTTGTTGACTTAATGCATCTTCCACCTTGTTTTCTTTCCCAAGGTAGTAATGTATTGAGCAGTCTTAATCTTTAATCAACTCCAATCATCTTCTTTGGCACAAATTCAGATCATGTTGTGTGAAAATATACTTTAAACTTTTATGATCGGTATAAATATCACACCTTTCAACCTAAATATAATGTCTTAATATCTTTAATGAAAATATTACCACAGCTAACTCCAAATCATGAGTTGGGTAATTTTTCTCATGGATTTTCAACTGTCGTGAGGCATAAGCTATCACCATATCATTTTTCATGAGAACTCACCCCATCCCTTTCTTGGATGCAACACTCTATATCACAAACCGTTCTCCACTACAAGGCAGTGTGAGTATAGGTGTATTGGCTAACCTTCTTTAAGTTCTTTGAAATTATTTTCATATTCCTCTGTCCAAACGAACTTAACTCCTTTTCTAGTCAACTTAGTGATCAGATTAGATAATTGTAAAAAACTCTTTCACAAAACATTGATAATGTCCAACCAAACCAATAAAATGTCGGATCTCATTTATTATTGTTGGTCTCGACCATTTTTCAATAACCTCTATTTTTTATAGATCCACGGATATCCCCTCCCTTGAGATTATGTAACCCAAAAATAAAATATTATAAAGCCAAAATTCACACTTAGTAAATTGGAAATAAAGCTTATCCTTTATCAGGGTCTTCAACACAATTCTCAAGTGATCTTCATTTTCTTCCTTTCTATTTGAATATAAAAGAATATCATCTATAAAGACTAGAAAAACTAATCAATATAGTCTATAAAGACTAAATTCATTAGATTCATGAACATATCAGGGGCATTAGTAAGACCAAAAGGCATTACTATAAATTCCTAGTGTCCATACCTTGTACAGAATTTTGTCTTTGGTATATCTTCTTTTTTGACCCTCAATTGATGATATCCTGAATGAGGATCAATCTTTGAAAAGTATTTCGCTCCACATAGTTGGTCAAATAAGTCATCAATGCAGGGAAGATGATATTTTTTCTTGATAGTGATCTTGTTAAGTTATCGATAATCAATGCAGAGTCTCATTGATCCATATTTCTTCTTAACAAACATAACATGTGCTCCCCAAGGTGACACACTAGGTAATATGAATCCTTTACAAATATTCTCTTGGATTTTCTTCTTCAATTCTTGCAACTCAATTGGGGTCATTCTATAAGGTTTCTTTGAAATAGTCTTAGCACTCGGTATGAGTTCTATTGAAAACTCAAATTCATGCTTTGGTGGAAGACCTGGAAATTCATCTATAAAGACATCATCAAACTCTCATACAATGGGATAATTTTTATTCATGAGTTTCTCCCCAACCTTTTGAGATAAATACCTTAATTTATTAGAATCAAGACCCATAATATGGAAGAAATTTACACTTGAAGGTTATATTCATCCTTGCACCAATAGATGGTCATATATTGATCTGGAATATGAAATCTAACTTCCCTTGTTTGGAAATTTATTTGAGCTCCATATAAAGAAATACAATACTTTCCAAGAATCACATAAAATTACACTATAATAAGGATCACAATATTTGTAGGAAGCACTTTCCCACAAACTTCAACCTGAGAAGAATTATAATCTTTTGATGTGATTATTGGTTCATTAATAATTTTCACAGCTAACTAAACATCTAATTGTTGAGTTAATACAACGATACCATTAGAAAATTCTTCAGAAATAAAAGAGTGGGTTGATCCCAAATCAAATAAAACATTTTCTACTTTAGAGTGGATTGTAAGTGTACCTTTCACTGCTTCATTATCGTACTATGTTTTGCCGATAGTAATTTCATGTGACTTTCCTTTGTCTTTGGCCTTAAGAGTTTGTTGACGTCGATCATCATCAATAACCCTTGTATTAGGGCATTGATTTTCATAATGCCCCATTTCCTTGCACTTGTAAAATTGAAGTATAGGAGGTGCATTTTTTGTATCCTTTTCTTTGTTTTCATCATTAGACATCTTTTTCCCATAACTTCAGCATTTAATTTCCTGATAACCTTCTTTTCAACACTTAAAACATTTACTAGTCCCTTAAAGAAAATTCCCTCTATATTTCTATCCAAACTTTGAGAATAAGGGAAAACTCATCTTCTTTTCAGCGTGGTCTTTATATTTTCCTTTTAATTCTATTTCCCTCTTCTTATCAAACCTATATGACTAATGGGTTATTTTAATCTCCATATCAACCTTGAGATAACATTGAACAATTTCCTCATAGATATTGAAGTCCCTTATGGAAAATTCCCTTTGGATACTTGGTTTTAATCCACTAAAGATTAAATCAATTTTACTCTCAGGTTGGATAATAATTCCAGAAGCGTAACTTGTAAGTCTTGTAAAATTTGCTCCATAGGTACCAACAGATTCATCAGCCTTTTTCTTAAGTTCAAGGAACTCCTTATCCATATTTGTTTGAAGAATATGAGTAAGGTACTTATTGAAAAATCAGTTCTTGAACTCATACCATTCCATAGACTCAACTTCATCTCTTTGCCTCGTATTCTAGATATGATTCCACCATTTATCAGCTTCACCTTCCAAATGATATATGGCTAAGATGACTTTATCATGTTCAGAACATTGTAGAACTAAAAATATCTTTTCAGTGGTACTGATCCATTGTTCATCCACTAATGGATCCGAAGACCCACTGAATGAAGGTGGATTATGTCTCATGAAGGACTAAATAGAATGTTTCTCCCTACTTTTCTCATTTGGAAGTCATGCATGATTCATAGCTTAATAAATTTGTGTGAGCATGGCTACAAGATTTTTCATTCCATCTCCCATAATATTTGGTTTCTTATGGGGGAAATCATTTCATTTGTCATCATATTCAGCATTAACGTGATTCCTTCAGGTTCTATCCATTAACTAAAACCAATAATCATAGTGTGAGAAACACTAATCATAATAGGAAAATCACATAATCAAGAATAAAATTTCAATTTAGGACACTTTAGGTTTTATCCTAGGTTATTCATGTTCATTTCTAAAACAATAGGATTATATCCTATACTTAGACATATCCTTATGTTTCTTACTAAGGTTTTCCCATCCTAGTTTCCAAAGGTTAACTATAACTTTCCTCTAATATAAACTTTAACGGCCCATTATTTACATATATTGATATTACTTCAGAGTTGAAATATATTTTATCAAAACATATAAAAACCCATGATTGGATCATATAGGTATAGTGTCTTTAGAAACTGGGAAGCATAAACAATTTGTTCATAAAACATTTACATTTCTCTCGTTTATTTAATCATAACTAGAATCCTTTTTGGAATATCATAATTAATTCCCTTATTCCTGACCTGGGGAAAAGAAACATATAAAGGGTGTGATCAAATTATTAATAAGGGTAAACAAATTAAATATCAATCATATCACGTTCATAAGAATAAAACAATTGAAAATATTGTCCTACATACAAAAGATCATAATATCATGTCATGGGATAAATCATAGAAGTGCAATGTAATCCCAATAGTCATAACATAAGACATGAAATTTTTTTGGCATACACACATAATCATAGAAAATCATTTCGTATTATTCAAGGATCATTTTCAAGACCATCATAGAGGACAAAGTCCATTACTAAACCGAGTTCACTCCTCGTTCCATCCATGTATCACTGAACCGGATTAACTTGTCATTTTATCCATGTCTATTTCATGAGATATAAATCTTTAACCAATGAATTGGATGGAGATATAAGTCCCAACCATCTCATAATGAAACCATTATTATGTGTGCCACAAAAACATAAATCTGTCATCATAGCATAACCCATGTAATAAAATGGGATTCTTAAACATCATGCCATCATAACATAATCCATATAAGATAAATATAATTCATAAAAATAATTCCATCATAAACATAATCAAATAAAATTAATAATAGGGATAGAAACATAACCCTATGTCATCTTATATGGAAAATAATTTTGATAAAATACTTTAACTTAATTCCTGAGAAAAAAATATACTTTCTTTTTCAAAAACATTTTCTCTTCTCAAAATGCCATGCAATTTTAAAAGAAAATAATTTATTTGAAAATCAACATGAAACCATGTATAGGAATATTTATGTAAATAAGGCATCAGGAAAGCGTAAAAATATGTTCATGCTATATAAGTTAAAAAAACATTCTTCTTGTATTTTTTCCAAAAAGTCAAAAAGTACCTCGTATGGTAAAGGTATGAAAGATTCCTTCCAAACCATGTTATAAAAGTAAAAATGGGTAAAAAGGACTTTAAACATACATAGAATAATAGTAAAAATTTTATGAGAATATTCTTATAAAACATGGAAATGGATGATAAATATACCCCAAGTAAATACTTACGTATAAATAATCTCAGATAAAATTGAGATTTGCAAAGTTATCCCTTACCTTAGGTCCGATAAGATTTTTATGAATATGAACCTCATTTATAATGATTTAAATAATGTTACTGATTTATTCCAAAATAATAATCAATTATGATAACATGTATGATCATATTTTTATCTGTTTGTTAGTAACATTTCATTGTTACTCGTTGTTCATGTATTAACTGCTTTATGTTTTTATGTCTGTTTTATCGAATAAGTTATTATTCCTAATTTTAGGTTATAGTTATATAACTTAAAGCTTGGTATTATTATAATATATATCTTATTTAATCATTTAATTCATTTATATAATCATGGATTAATTAATATTATGTAGAACGAATCACATCGCACCGTGGAGACGGTAAGTCGTACATACGAACGAGCGACGATATCATTACCATAATTGTTCAATGGTATTAAATTGGATGGTTTATAGTAACTAATAATTAGTAACATGTTATAATAATAATATATAGTAATTATTTACACCATTATACCGATCCATTTAAGGTGGTGGTGAAAAACAAATTAGACACGATGTGGAGACGATAAGTCGTACGTACGCACGCGCGTTGATTTTTTTTTGTTAGGATGGATAGAAGGTGAAATAGGGTTTTTTAGTATATATAATAAAATATCAGTATATTAGTGATACTTATGTTATTCCTTATAATTAAATAAATATATAATATAAAGTAGAAGAAGAAAGAAATTCGAAATAATCGGTAGAAGAGATTACCTCTTCCTCGATGTGCCTCCTTTAAATTTCCACTTATGGCACTATAGTTGGTCTTTTGAGAATACCAGAACCTCTATAATGTAACTAGGGAAGTTGAGAAGATAAATTTTCAGGGTTTTGTCGATATTGGAGGCTCAAAATGGAGTGAAGAGGAGAGGGAGGAGGTTCCCTTTTATAAGAGAAGAGAGGGTCACTTTAGGAAATTCTTAAAATATTAATTTATAATAAAATCAAAACCTACCCAAAAACCACCAAAGTGTCCCAAATTATAATATGATATGATATAGGGTTCTAATATATTCAAACAATAAATTTTTGATATCTTATTTTGTCTATTTAAACATTATATTTTTAATTTTCACTTAGTTATTCTATTTATATTTAATTTTCGTAATAAGATTCTAAATATTTAATAGTAATGAATATTTACTTATGTGGTGTTAATTGACTATAAATGGATACTTTATTAGATTTTAGACCTTATAATTATCACTTTGTAATTTTTAAATATTTTTATTATTTTTAAATAATTTAATAAAATTTTATGTTTATAAAATGTAAATAGTGCCAATTTTGACACTATTCATTTATTAGACTTTAAATAAACTTTACACAGAAGATAAATTAGAAATAAAATATTAAATACACTCATAACATGTCATATTTAACTATAAAATTCGTGGATCACATTAATTAGTTCATATTATATTTCTTTTAATGTTTTTAAAACTATTCATTTGATATTTCTATTAATAAAATAATTTATACATCACTATTGTGTCATCCTTAATGGTAATTATTTAAACTATAAAATTTATAAATAAATTTCTATGATTTAGGTAATTATTTTATTTTTCCATATACTATCTATAGTCTATTCTATCTATTATTTATTTATATATTAAAATTAATATACTTATATAAAATGAGATTGTGACATTTTGTCCATTTCATTAGTTTTTATTATATTCATGTGATATTCATACATAAGTGTCCATAAAGTGATTAAATTTCAAAAACTAGATGATAAGGGTCTAATTTGGTCATCTAATAGGATTTTTATAGGTGTTAAGGTAATTTTATAATATTATTTTTACCCTTAATTACTCGTTTTACCTTTAACTGTGGTAATAAAAATAATTACCAAAGTTACTTTTCATAATGCCCAAAAATAAAAGTATCCTATCAAAATAATTTGAACCTACTGATTCCAAATATGAAATCAATTTCTTAAAATTAAAAACATATAAGTTTCAGTAATTAATTTAAAATTAATCCCATTGTTGACAAAATGGGTTTTAAAAGGTAAAACATTGCAAAATATTGAAATGTTTTTGCCTATGAATTCAATGTAAAATTAATGATAATGACATAAATTATATTAAATGATAAAAATATATTCAATTTATAATTTAAAACTATTCAATATTATAATTTAACTATATAAATTATATCTATGAAAAAATTTGTTTTTAAATAAAATTTAGCGTATTTTTATTATTCATCAAAACATGAAAGTTATCCGAAATTTATCAGAAATTTATCCAAATTAAATTTTTATATCCCACTTGAAAATAACATGTTTATTTTTTCATATATAAATTAATAATGTGACAAAATATTAATTTAAAATGGTTTCTCCATTTAAAGGTGTAAAATTAACCTTTTAAAAAATTGGTTATAATACATAAAATTGGGTTTTATTCATACCGTGTGACTAAAATATCCATTGAATGAATATCAAAAATATTTATTATGTATATAACACATATATATCTCAATAATTTAATTACAAAAATTAATTCACTATAAAATACAAATATCTAATTGATTTATATTTTTCATATGTAATTGATAGCCAATGAATTCATAATGAATTTTAAAAAGTTAGTTATAATTATTCATGCTAACCTAACGGCTAAGCTATAACGGTAATTTTATAATAAGGGCATATTGAGGTTCTTTTAAACTCACGATTTCATTGAAAGAAAGTTACTAAAGGATAAAAATTATTCAAATATTTCATAAAAACATTCGGGTGTTAGATTATCCTTTATAATAGTTGTGTTAGATTGTGGGAAACTTTTTTAAAAACATTCATGAAGTGGTAGTTGAATACTGCATGGCCTAAAAAGTTCCTTTTACCCTTAACAATTAAGGTCTCAGGTAATCTTTGGTCACTTTGATTTTTATAGGATCAACTTCCATGCCATCCTTAGATATTTTATGTCTGGGGACTATGCCTCCTTGAACCATAAATTCACATTTTTAGTAGTTTACAACTAAACGCTTCTATTCATAGCATTGAAGGACTAGTTCAATATTATATAGGGATACATCAAAGGATTGTCCATATACTGAAAAATCATCCATAAAAACATACAATAATTCCTTCACTATATTGTAGAACATATGTGTCTTACACCTTTGAAAGGTATTCGGTGCATTACACATACCAAATTACATGAATCTGTAGGCGAAGGTACCAAATGGGAATGTGAATGTTGTTTTAGAGTAATCATCTGGGTCAACTACAATCTTATTATATCCTAAATATCCATAAATAAAATAGTATAATTCATTTCATGTGAGTCTTTTCAGTATTTGATCCATGAAAGGCATAGAGAAATAATATTTTCAAGTTTTTGTATTTATGTTCCTATAGTCTGCACATACTCGCCATCCAGTGATGGTGCTTGTCAAAATCAATTCATTTTCATCATTCTTGAAAACTTTTATGCCACCTTTATTTAGAACTACTTGTAGTTTACTCACCCACTCTCTATCATAGATTGAAAAAATTATTCCATCATCCAAAATATTTAGTACTTAGTTCTTAAATACCTCCTTAATTAGTGGTGTGATTCACCTATAAGGATAATGTTTGGGATTCTTGCTTTCTTCTAATAAAATTTTATGAGTGCATAATGTGGGTATAATCCATTGGATGTTATTCACCCCTAGAAATCAACTTTTTATGTCATTTTAGGACTTTGATCAACTTTTAATCTTGTGGATATGTTAGTTCTGAGTTAATGATGACTAGAAGTGCATCTTTTGTCTCTAGAAAATAATACTTGAGTATGCTTGGGAGAGTTTTCAACTCCAATATTGGTGGATGAATTATTGATGGTATGAAAGGCATAATTTTTTACCTTGTAAGAGGTTATGTGTAATTGTTTCCTCAATATCATACTCCTCTCCTTTATTAGGAGATAATTCATTACTATAATCCTCTAGGTCCATGAAATCATTCTTCTCTTGAGTGAAAAATATGGCCTAATAGTCAAAATAATCATCTATTTGTTTTTTAGCTTTGACTAAGGTGAAAACTAATTTTTCATCACCTACTCTGAATATCAGCCTCCCTTGATTTAAATATATCAATGTATTATTGGTGGATAGAAATAGTTAACCTATGATAATCAGAACATATCCTTCTTCTTTCATGTCCAAAATGAGGAAGTCTACCAGGAAAATGAATTTACCAGTTTTTACTAGGATATCCTCAAGAAGACCTTGAGGATACTTAACTGATTTGTCATCTAATTAGAGTGTCATGCTTATTTTCTTGAGTTCCTCGAGTCCCATATTGTGAAATACACTCATTTTATTGAGTTTAATGTTTTCTCTTAATTCGCATAGGGTTCTTACAAAGTTTCATTCTCCTATGGTGCATGGAATTGAAAAACTTCCAGGATCTATCCTCTTTGGTGTAATTTTATACTGAATAATATCAGAGTATTATTCATTCAAGTAAATGACTCCTAGTTCTTCCATCTTCCACTTGTTGGAAAGAAATTCCTTTATAAATTCTTCATATGTAGGTATTTGGGCAATAACTTCAGAAAATGGGATGATGATGTGAAATTTCTTAAACATCCCCAAAAAATTCTTATATTTCCCTTCAATCCATACTTGTCTTGTTATTTATAGAAAGAGTAGAGGTGGTTTATAAGATAGTGGTTCAGCATAGATATCCTAGTTGGGTTTCTCTTGTGTCAGAGATTTTACAGGAGGTGGTAAATCTAAAGGTTTCTCTTGACCAATTCAATTCTCTCTTTTGTTTTCATCCTCATCAATAACTATTACAATATTCTTATGTTACTTATAATTTTTATCATCTCCTTTGAATGGTTTCTTAAAATACAACACTTTTCCGCTCCTTAATACCACTACCTTTTCCTATTTCTTTGGTTATGTATTAGTATTACTAGGTAGCGTTCTTTGGAATCTATCATACAAGGTCTTTGAGATTTAACCCATTTGATGTTTGAGATTTCAAACGGTAGCTCTTTGATTTTTCATTTCTATTTATTAGGTGGTCGTCCTTTTATATACCTTTTAAATTAAGGCTATGAGAATATATCCCAAATTTTTTTGAAGAGGTGTAGCTGGTTGTTGTGGTCTCTGTGGAGTAGGTTGAAATTCTAGCTAGCCTCTAGGAGGGTAAGGATATTGGGGTACTTGTTAAGGTGGCCGAGGAACAAGATTAATAGGTGGATAACAAGGTGTTACTTGGAACCTTAGTATTGTTTGGCTACTTATCTACTGGTAGTACCCTTTATTTTTTTTCTAAGTTTATTGAGATAGCCTCTACTGATAATATTGTTACGGTTACTGGTATTGTTGATTTTACTAATTTTAATTAACATAACTACAATCTTGGATTTTTTGTTAATTAAATCCAGCCCTTTGGTCTTGATATGAGTGCAGGCCTATGTACATTCCAAAATATCAAATATCCATTATAGGATAAGTATGAGGATTGTGAGAAATAGGTGTCTGAAAGAATTCTGGATTCTAATTTAGTTCCTCTTCTTGTGCAGTTAGATGGGTGTTTTCTTCAACTTAGTGGATTACACACTGATACATTCCACGATTACTATTCCATAGGTTTTCATAGTAAAATACCTAGTATAATAGTTTTTGGCCTACTTTATTTGTTTTTATAATTATTCAATCATCTTTGATAGCATCTACCACTGTATGAGCAGCTGGTTGAAGACCATGGAAGAAGGTTTGCAGCTGAAGCCACATATCAACTGCATTATGTGGGAATTTCCTTGTAAGTTTCTTAAATCAATCCCAGGATTCTTGGGATGATTATCCATTGGTTTGAGAAAAATTTTGGATGTCATTTTTCATTTTCCACGTCCCAATAGTTGGAAAATATTTATTAATAAATTTCTTGGCTAGTTCATCACAAGTCGTGATCAACTCGGGAGATTGACTTTTTAGCCAATTCATGGATCTATCGCAAAAGGAGAATGGGAATACCCAAAATCAGATTGCATCAAACAATACTCCCTAGTTGTAAAAGGTATCATAGATTTCCAAGAAGTTGGAGATGTGTTCATGATGATCCTCACTCTGAAGTCCGCTAAACTGATCGATGTTTCAGATCATACTGATGAGTCCATGTTTTATTTCAAATGTATGTGCCTAGATAGGATGGTGAAAAATACTGGGTGTAGAACCATTGATTAATGTAAAGCCATAATCCATAATTTTGTGCTCCAGTTTCATGTTGGGTTTATATCTTTGAAGTGATGGTGGAACATATTGCTTGTTGGGTGGGTTGGGACCTACAGGATTGTTACAGTCTGCCTTGCTTAAATGGCGACATGCATAAAGGTACCTTTTGATTTCAGGCTCAAAGATAAATGGTTCTTATGCTTCAAGGCTTATAAAATGATTCATGGGGCTCTGAAATATGCATTAGGCCTGAAGAATAAGGACATTGTATCATTTTAAGGAAAAAGGAAATAATGAAAAGAGAAAGGGGCGAGTGAGGTAATATGGGGTTCATGCCAAAGGTTCATGTGCCTAAGCACAGTAAAACAAAAAAATCTCAAAAACAGTGCCAAAAAATGAAATTACCAAAAGTTTAATTTAACTCACATGGGCTTAATTCATATTATAATTTCTATTTATCCCAAAATACACTTTATATAATGATGTAGTATAGTGATAGTGCGGGTTTGATCCCACATGAAAAGTTTTAGCAAGCAAGGAACGAGGACTTAAAACCCTTTTTATAGGAGTCCTCATGAATTGGTTTGTTTTGGGGATTTGATTAAATCTATAGATATTGGTTTAAAACTCCTGAATAATATATCGATCATAATCAATTTTTGGGTTCAGGAAAAAATTAAAATATCAATCCAAACTCAAAATAGTCCTAGGGATTAAACTGTGAAGCAATGCATAGAACACTAGTTGATCATGGTCAAACCAACTAAATATATCTATGATTAAACTATTCCTTGGTATAAATATAGATAATAACCTAGATGCATTAAGCCTAGATTCTATGGCAGAAATTATCATAGGCTATTGGTCATAGACTACTCTACTCCAATTAGGTCATGTTCATTCAATTAAACTTATTATGGTTAGGGTTTCCTAAAAGAATTAATTAAACAGTTATTATGTAACCTTGTTACTATCCTCAGGATTACTGAGTTATGATTTATAGATTCATTAAGTTCATAGCACCCCTACTACCATCCCTTACCCTCAGCGGTTTAGCTGCTCATGAAAGTAATAATCAAGATTAAAGAAACAATTATAGACATGCTTGGAAGATCAAGAAAATAGATCAAATATGACAGTTTTCAAGTGAGTGTCCAAGAATTAAGTAGTTCACAATCAAAACAAGTAAAAAATAAATCAACCCCTTACTTGAAATAGTAAAAAATAAATAATGTATGGCACAACTTCTATAAAATGGAAGCAAAAATGGTAAACGGATGTCAAAATGGTAAATGGAGATGAATGGAATGAAGAACATGTGTAGAACAATCAATGGCACTTGGATTCAATAAAAACAGTAACAAAAAATTTCTAGAGTTGAGTTGGGAGTGAATAGAAGGGATAAAAAATAGGGAGAATGAGAGAAAATTGAGAGGAAGAAAAGTTATGCGCTGTTGTGTGCACTCTAGAAGGTAAAGAGTTTGGTAATTTCATGGCGTGTAAACTTCTCATATCATGTACTCTCATTCCATTTTTTTTCTCCACGTATCCTGGATCTTTCAGGAATCTCTGCCTGAATCTTCATGTTTTGGAATTTTGACTCATCTCATGACATGTAGTTGTAACTCATGAAATGATTCTTCATAATCCTTGAACATTAACCAGGAAATGGTATTTGAATTTTATATGTTGTATATTAGATATTCGCATCGTGTAATATTTTCATGGAATGTAATTTCATAATAACCTACTTCACAACCTATGACATACTGTGAATGATTCCTACACATCGTATAAGTGATTTTCATGATGTATAAAGGTCATTTTTGTCCAGTTTCCATAACTTTTCTTTTGGAGTCTTGGAAACCTATTCTCTATAATAATGAACACATACCTTGTGCATTATCAAATAAATCATGAATAATACTTAATTAAATGACTTCAAAATGTATATACTATTTTATCTTATCACCCTTGTATTCACATTCCTGATTTTCTTTCTACCCACAATTGAAGCAAACTACCTTTCCCTTCAAGCAAGCACTAGGGTGTTTCTTTTGAAAATTATCACATGTGGGGAAATCCTTATTTTTTTTATTACCTTTATCTATTTTTTCCTATGTAATAATTTTCATATCTTTATTTTCATTGAGGCCATAATACTTTTAGAATTATTTCTCTATCTTTATAGTACATGCTACTATATCCTCATTTGATGATAATTTTTGGGAGACTGGTTCCTTTCAAAGTATTAGATTA
This sequence comes from Viscum album, assembly GCA_963277665.1. Classification (NCBI taxonomy): domain Eukaryota; kingdom Viridiplantae; phylum Streptophyta; class Magnoliopsida; order Santalales; family Viscaceae; genus Viscum; species Viscum album. The sequence goes on along the minus strand of OY728128.1, from coordinate 1,253,321,442 downwards.
ATCTCATAAAATAAATGATAAATCTCACTCTTTGGATTAAGTATATATTCTTTGGCATGTCATGATAACCATTTAAAATTATATTTATACTTAGTAATATTTTCTTCTTCCTTTTTTCTCATACTCAATAATTTTCTTTCCATGTATGCCTATTGTTCATAGGGAAAATATTTTTCCAAGAAAATTTCATTAAAATACTTCTATTCCATACTAGTTATTTTTTCCTCATCCTTAGTGTATTGAATCAAGGACCACCATTGATCTACATCCCCTGGGAGATGATAAACTACCAGATAGTCTTCTCTATTTTGTTACTTCCCAAAGTAAGAAACATCCTCTCTAAGGAACTTATCCATTACTCATTTACAAATAGATTTAAAGTCCCATTAAATAATGGAGGTTATTGATGCATGAAGAGGGATAACATTATTACACCACACTATGGGTTAACTAGATGCTCCATATGGGAAAGGTTGTTTCTCATAACATGATTCAGCTACCCCAATATAGTTATAATTTGTTCAGATCTAGTTATATCTCTAGCTCCAGCTTCACTATCTTTATAAGGAAGGAAATACCTATATGGATATCGTGCAGTGATACAATTCTAATTCCTTACATGAGGCACCATTTCTAAATAATGGAATACATTTGATTAGATCATAACATTATGAAGCATAATGTATAATTACTAAAAAAGTGAAACACTTGCCATAAATTGACATTTTTATGTATATATAATCTCAGAATCATAATCTTAGTTTATTGGAGATTATAATCAAATTCCATCATAGGTTTATGTTTCATAATCTATAATTTCCTAAATCTACATAATGTATAATTACTAAACTAGTGAAACACTTACCATAAATTGAAAATTTTATGTATATCTAATCTCAGAATCATAGGCTTAGTTTATTTGAGATTATAATCAAATTCCATAATGGGTTTAAGTTCCCTAATCTATAATTTCCTAAATCTAGTTCACAAGGTTTCTATTAAACTGACTTTGATACCAACTATAAATACCCTGACCCTAACAGATCAGAGTCAGTGGTTATTTTATTACATTGGAACTAGATTCCAGAAATCACATCCCAAAGGACCAAATAGTTTAATAGTATTGGAAACCTAGATACATACTTGAGTTTCATATTACATTTTAAAACTTAAACTATAACACAATATTTTCCTTGAGAACAAAATTATTTCTACTAACATAACCCTGTATATAAAACATAATACACATCTCAGTATATTATGGAAAGAAACATAAGAAATTTTTGTGTTTAGATGATTGTTAATGATATGAATATATCATAAGATAAATAAGTCATGAATAATATTCCTAGAAATAAATGATAATCAAATAATGCCATATAAATAATCATATAAGCTAAAAACATATCCATAGATATAAAAACTATTAAAATAATCACATGGAAATAAATAAATGAGTTCATAATGATGGAATGCACAATGTTAAACATTTAAAACATACTATTTAGGCCTTGTTCTAATAGATATATATTGTTAAGGACTCATGATAAGATATTTATGCCATCAAGGCCTCATGCCAAGACATCTTACATAAATTGATAATGTCTAGGACAAATACCCAAGAAAGTTCGTTACATGATACCTAACAATAAATAGAGAGGATATTTAATTTAATGTCATATTCATCACTTAATAATTCAAATTCATTCCTAAAATTAATAAATAACACAACATAACCTACTGCTTTAAAAATCAATAATTGTCTGTGTTTGAAGAACTAGAAAATGAAATTCTAATACTTTCCCTAGTAAAATTGATTATAAACCATCCATAAAAATATTTTGGATGGTTTGATAATATAATAACCTCAATAAATAATAATATTTAAGAAATGAAGTTGAAATAGATGAAAATACTTTAAAAATATCATTGAAAATTTCTTGAGGAAAATACCCTTTTCACTTTAAAATAACTTATTTAAAAAAATTTACAAATATGAAGGAAATTTTTTTAAATGATATTATAAAATTGTAAAGGGATATTAACATAAAATGTTATTAATGATATTGATAAAATATTTTCATTTTTTTTAAGTTACAAAAACATTCCTTTTTCACAATTGTAAATAGTTTAAAAAGTACCTCATTCATATAATGGTAAGAATATTCCCTTCAAACCATTTTTTAAAAAGTAAAACATGGGTAAAAATGTCATTAATAAATCATTGGAGAGTAATAGAAAATTTATTTAAAACTTTTTAATTAAAATATGGCTATCTAAGAAAAATATCCCCCTATCAGAGACTTAAACATAAAAAATCCTGATTAATGATGAGATTGTGATAAAAACCCCTTACCTCAGGTACGACTTCCTTTATATGTGTTAAAAAATACTATATAATAAATATATTATATATATATATATATATATTATAGAACCATAATCATATATATAATTCCATATATGACTTACTTATAGTCTTTTATCACCCGTTTATTAACAATTCTTTGTTAAAATCAATGCTTCTGGTAATAACTGCTTCGTTTTACAAGTATGTCTTAGTTAGGTAGTTTCATTATTTTTACTTTTATCAAGTTTACATCATCTATAAAAATTTAATAATGATATAAAAATCATATATATTCATTATATATATATTTATATTAAACCATAAAAATTAGAGACAGAAAAATAAATTTCACCATTCATAGAGACGGTAGGTCGTACATACACATAAATGTTGTTTCTGTTTTTTCAAGGGATGGAAAAGAAAGGTTGATAGTTATTAACATTTAAAAAATAATTATTATATCATTTAATTAATATATATTTATCAAATACATCTTAATTTCTATCTAAATAAAATGAAAATGAAAACTAAATTACATCACTTTGTGGAGGTTGTAGTCCACACGTACGCATGAGGGATGTTATCATTTACCAATATTTTATAAGGTAAGAAGGTATATGTGATATTATCATTATATAAGTATAATTATTTTATAAATATCATATACAAAAATTATACCTTCCATAATTCTCATCAATAAAATATGGTAATGAAAAAAGTATTGTATCTCCAAGTGGAGATAGTAAGTTGTATGTACTCATGGTCAATATGTTCACTTCCCATTTTATGGAAAACAGTTGGATAATGGTGGATTAATAATCATTATAACATTTAATTATATTTAAGATATTTATTTTAACATTTTATGATAAAAACATTTATTTATAGGAGGTAAAATAATAAGTAAAAAATAAAGTGATCAGTTAAGGTGATTACCTCTCCTTTGGAAGAACTCTTTTGGATCTCCTCTTAATAATCCTAGGGTTTGTATTTTAGGGAGACCATAACCTATGTAATATGTATAGGGGATTTGGTATGATATTTTTTTACGGTATTTTTGAGATATAAGACTAAAAATAGTTTAAGGAAGATAAATTAGAGGTGCCCTTTTATAATTAAGGGGAAGGACATTCTTAGAATTTGATAAAATAATAAATTAATATAAATTAATTTTAATGTCCAAATGGATCCAAATTGATAAGGTTAAAATTTAAGATGAGGATCAGTAGAAATAATCTCATAAAATAAAAGTTTGACAAGTTTTGGGTTTTTTTTCACCCTTATATTTTAGTTTTAACCCTTATTGACCCTTTTGAAAATTACCATAACATTAAAGTTTCATACCCTTAAGGGTTAATGATGTTATTATAAAATATAAAATGACCTATAAATGGAAAATTACTGATGTTTATAATCATATAACATTAATTTGGTTTAATCTAATATTTTAATGAATTTTAAATCTCTTAATAAAATATAATTTATTATAAAATATCATTAATTTCATTTTTAACACTATTTATTTAATTTGACTTTAAATACCTCAAGACAAAGGGGGGATTCTAATCCAATAATTTCACACCTCCCTAATATTTCATATAGATATATAAAATTAAAGTTATATATTAAATCATTCAAATTATATCACTTCTATATTTTCAAAATCATTTATTTTATTTTTCTATTAACTAAATAAAAAGTATATTAGCATTACAGAAGAATTTAAAACTAAAAGTGTGTCAATTTGTAACTTTATTTTATTTAAATATTAAATATGTAATTTTCATAGAAAAATATCCATCAAAGAAACATATTTTCTACCTAAAATGATAAGTTTAGAATTCCCTTCATCCAATAATAATTAGAATGGAAAATTATGGCCTTATCACATAGTTTTAACCTATATTAACCTAAAAAATCTTTATCAAGGTGAAAATTTATACCATGGTTACTATTTATACTGACAAAAAATAAGTGACCTATTTAACAAATTTATACCTCCTAGTTTAAAATATAGAATTATTTTTTCATAATTCAATTTCTATACATGTAATAAATTAAGTTGAAATTAAGTGTTCAAAACACGATGAAATCCTATTTTTGAAAGATTATGTTTTTAAGTATAAAACATGATTTATTCTTATCTCATGCTTATAAAAATACTAAATGAATGTTAAAAATTTTGATTAAATATATAATATATAAATTTAATTAAAATCATTCAACAATAGTGATTAATTTAATTTATTAAGATAAAAAAATTTTATCCGCATAAAAATAGTTTTTCAGAAAAATGTCTTTTTACATATAAAATATTTTTACACTAAATTTAATTATAAAATTGAATATAATTAACTTAAATTTATTAAAAAAATATAAAAGTACTGATTTTTAGATTTAAATAATTTTAGAAAAATTATCTTTTTAAATCCTTGAAACAAATATATAGTTTTCTATTAAAATTAGTATTTTCACTATTCACTGAAAAATCAATCTTTTTAAAAAAATCCAAAAAAAATTAAATTAAGATAAATTTGATATGATGAATTAAAAATGATATTATTTTTATAAAATAAAATATTTATAATTTACAAAAAAATATTATAATATTTTTCCACAAGAGCACTAAAGTCATCTTTTTGAAAAAATGTATTTTTGAAGTATAAAATTACTTTACTAAAAAATTGAGTACTTATTTCCTAAGAATTAAACGATTCATTTGTATTGAGTAAGTAATTTATAAATATTAAATAATTCATTTAATATTATTCATACCCTCTAATTAAATGGATAGGATATGACTGTTATATTAAATAATAATATTTTAATAGTATATCTTGGATCATTTAGACTCATTATTTCCTATAACACAGGCTATTGAAGAAATTAAATTTATTTAAAGAAAAATATATTCTAAAATCATGGGGTGTTACAAATTAAGAACCCTATATCTACCAATATCTACAAAAATCCCTCTATAACTCTCCTCCTCATGTGTTCAAAGTCCTGGTCTCCTTAAAGCACCCATCTTAGAAGGCTTAAGGCGTAAACCAATGTAGTTATCTAAGGAGGAGGTATAAGTCTTTAACAAAATATTTTAAGTTTATTTTTTATTATAAATCCTTATAAATATATTATAACCATTCTAACATAATTAAATAAATATATTCACTATATTGAAATGTTGTTATGTTTATGGAATAACTATTTTATACTTCTGTTCCGACCTTTGTGAAATGAAAAATTTGCTCGTGCTTACGTGTGGACTACCACATACACGAAGTGGTGTGTTTCTTTATTCATAAATTCCATATATGTATAGTTAAAATGTTAGATAAAATGAATATATATGATATTTATGACATGATTATGATTCTGGAATGATGATATATTACTTACCTTCTTTCCCTCCCACCCATCAGAAAATGACAACATCGCTCGTGTATACATGTTGACTACCACTTCCATAAAGTGATGTAATTTTTTTCATTACCACCTCACATTTATTGTCATCAGGATATAAATAATGAATAAATATAAAATTTACATCATATTTATGATTCTTGAAAATTAAAATATTATCTACTTTATTTATTTTCCACCCAGTAGTACATGCGGATTACCACCTCCAAGAAACGATGTGTTTCATTTTTCATGACTGCCTTACATGGTTGGTTTTTAAAAAACTATTTAATGTATAAATATAATAATTATGAAATAAATATGATTCTAAAACCATTAACCCTTAACTATGTACAACCTTTAAAGGTTGTTTCAAAAATTAAATGCCAAACAACTTCTAAACATCAAACATAAACTTAACTGATTTAGTAAATAAATAAAACATGGTAATAAATGAAATAAAAGGAATAAAGATATTATAATGAACACGAAAATTGTTATTAAAAAGGTTAATAAATAATATAATTTTATTATTCTAGAGTTACATAATGTGAAAATTTAGATGAGAATTAATATAAGGGGTTTTTCTTTAAAAATACTTGTTTTAATATATTCATTTCAAGTATTTTTCTTCCCTATCCATGCTATTAAAAATGTTTCAAGAATATCATTTTTATAATTCAAAGATTTTTAATGGTCATTTTAAAATATTTTTAAATTTATTTAAAAAATAAAAGTAAACTTATTTACATTTTTGATATGACTCATTTTGAATTTCTTTATAAAAGTAAAAAAAAGAATTATTTTTTTAATATTTAATCATGTCCACCCTTTTCCCAACATCATATAATTTATTATTTATTAAGATTCCTATATAACTGTGCATGGATTTTAAAAGAATATCGTATTCCCTCCCTTCTAGTAATTTTTCATTTTTAAGATTTTTCAAATTAAAGGATATTTCTCTTTATTCTTATGTAAAAATGGAAAGTGATTTTTTTATTGTTCTAAATGATTTTTTTAGGGGTTTTATGTTAAAAATGTGAAATATTATAAATATTTACATCATGATACAGTACTTGGGAACTATAAATGCTGACCAGGGATCCTTATATAGCTCATGATGTTGGGTGTGCGTGATATAGCTCCCCATTGAATTATGTAATGATTTAGTCTTCAAAGATGAAAATAAGGGAGATAATCAGGTAGGTTAATCCTATATAATCAAATAGGCATAGTTATTTTGAAACAGGTTAAAATCATGTGAATAAAGTTTATGAATACGATGTTACAAGATACCTATTTTATGTTTTCTAAGGGTTTTTATGGAAATTTTTTGATTTCATGAGATAAGAAAAGTTTATGAACTTTTAAAATTCAAAGGATTATTTTCAAAGAAATGAACTCATGTGTTCTCATATTCATCATGATTCTTTCATGGTTTTACTATTCTTACTATGGTGTTTCAAATTTTTCTTTGAGATAATGTTGATTTTATCATTTGGATAGGTTTTATTTATGTGCTCAAATTTTTATTGTGAAAAAGGTAGAAATTTTATGGGTTTTCATTTTTTCATTGGACTAATGGGCTCTTTTATTTTTATATCCATCACTGAATTTTATTTTCTCATACCATGTTTTCAAATGTATTTTATATGATATAATGATTGTTATAAGTTATAGCAAGTTCAATCTTTCTATTATGGTGAATCATGTTAAATAAATCTAATGTGTCTTGAATGAATATGGGTGTAAACCTAAAGCCCCATTTTTTGCAAAAAATGTACATAATGTGAAGTATCCACTTTCCTATCTAATGAATTTAATAATTCTCTAAAACTCTAAACCTAAAAGATATTAAAATTGTATAAAAGTGTAACTATGGTGACCCTATCCTTTTACACATATTATTACATGATTTTAAGCATAATTATCTGTCAAGTACAAACTAAGGATCATAAAGTCTAGTGTCTTTGTAAGATTAGGTAAATAATTAGAAATCATGAAAATAAAATAAAACATAATTTTATTTATCTCTTTAATGATATCCGAACTCCCTTTGATCTCCTGCAAATATATAGGATAACTTGGGGAATACTTTGATAAAAGGGATGAGCTAAAATCCTAGTAAGGGAATAAACATGGTAATAAAGCATAGAACAGGAGTTAGAAGTCATAACATGATAAAAAGGAATGGATCATAAATAAACATGTTTAAGAATAAATTGTAGAATATGGAATCATATGATCATAGAAATATTAGAATGTGGCAGCAATATATAACATGAAAGAAACATGAGTCAAGGTTAACTACCAATACTATATCACTTTGTAGAAAAAGTCGCATAATAGATTAGGTTTACTCCTTAATCCCATACATGAAATCACATGAGACTAAAAAATTACCCAATTTATTAGAACATTATTTGGGAATACTCATAATAATATGTTCATGCATATGTGTTCCACATAAAGAATAAAACATAAGGAATAAACATATGGATTACCCATGGAAAGAAATGGGTATCACAATCATATCATAAGGCATAACCAAAGGGAATAAAAATGGTATACATGAAAGAAAGGATTTAAATAATTATTAGTCATTTATAAGGAAAACTAATAATATATAATAAACAATATTTTATATCTAAATTAAAAACAATAAAGGGAGTGGTTAGGTAACATTATAAATGTCCCACTTAAGTGTGGTTTTAGGGAAAAATAAAGATTCATTAAAGAGGAAAAAGGTATAATTTTTTATTGAAAACCAAAAGCAAAATAAGATATTTTTTCATTATAAAATGAGTTATTTTGGAAAAATATTTGTGGGTTAAAATAGTTTGTGGATTGTTCTTGAAATGGGTAAAAAGGGGAGGAGTTCCCTTTGATTGGACTTGTTTATTAGGAGGAATTAAGAAGGGAACCTTTTAAAACATATATTTCCCCATAAAAGAAATATTAATTGAGATATATACACATTTTTGGAATATATACATATAATTTAGGATAATTATATAAAAATTGAGAATAAATATATTAGGTTAAAGGGAATAAAGAATAACTTGAAGGAAAATGGAGGTTTTGAGAGATCTCTTACCTTATGTCTGAATGTGTTCTTCACTTACATTAATATCATGGATAATAAAATTAGATTAATTAATTACTTAATTAAAAAACTATAATACATTTATTTAATTTATAATATTTTTATTAAGTTTATTTAGGGCTATTTCTATGAGTTATAAATTTTAATTCTATCATTATGAGAGCGTTGGTTTCATGCTTTCATGGTTTCATAGTCTGTTTACTTTTATATAATTATGGAGGATCTTAAAAAATGGTAATAATTCTACAAAAGTGAAACTATATGCTATTAATTAACTTCTATAATTTTAAATGGTCCCATATATCATTTTTTCGGGTATAAGTATGATTCATTTGATAAATTGTTGATGATATATGTTTAGTTTATTTTGGTGGTTTTTCGATCATCATGGACTAGTTTAAATTTATTTAATATTATGTCTATATATTACTTCTATAACATGAAACAAGTTATAATATTCATATTACAATTTCTTAACCATAATAATGGTTTTATGACCCGACATGAAGGTGGTAATTGAAAAAAAACCCATCACCCATTGTAATGTCCCGGATTTTGGGTGGCACACAACGAGTGCCCTGAACTCAGTTGGTCACATGACCTCAAGCACATTTCCCCAAACACCAGAGGCTGCTGACTAGCAGCGAGGGCCTAGGTCTGATAGTGGGGAAACTATGCCCTCATTTGTCAAAGCATAGCGCAGTGGAGAAAATACAAACATAGTAAAAGTGGAAGAAATAACCAATACTAAGTTGAAATGGACAACGGTACTGAAGTAAAATATGACCACAGTCATATATATGATGATGAAATATGTCCCTAATACTAAGAAAGTATCCAAAACAGGATACACTACAATATAAAACAATATAGCACAAGGTACAAGTACAGCAACGTAAAACAAAATAGTGCAGCAGGAACTCAGCAGCATCGCACGACTAAGCTCGGTCTCATGCTCTCCTACTCCTCTGAAATAATCAAGTACCTATATAGGGACTCTTGACCTTATCAAAACCTATGGTAATATAATCTATTTGGGTCCAAGACATGACCCAAACAGTGTGTGAGAAATAAATCCCAGTAGGCAACCACCAAAGTTCCATTCCCAACTGTTAGTATAAATGTGCAACAGAAGTATCCAATAAAGAAAAGTAGTAAGCTAAAAATTAATCAAAAGTAGCTACTCCTACCAGTTCCATTACTATTTAATTGTTATTTAACAATTCAATATAATTAAATTATAAGTTCCTGAGACTCGGCCTCGGCCGACAATCTCATGTATAGTGCCACAGAAAAACTACAACAATCTATCTAATAAATAGAAGGTATAAAAATACCAAACATGTGCTTTAGCTTGGTAGGTATAACACAATAAAACACCACAGTGAACATTCAAGTGGACATTTCCCTCAGGCTAAATAGTACCTTGCCCTCAGGCTAATCAGAACCTTTCCCTCAGGTAAAACAGTAAGTTTCCCTCAAGCTAATCAGAACCTTTCCCTCAGGATAAACAGAAATGAAACCCTCAGGTAACTTCCCTCAGTCATAAGGAACATTGCCCTCAGGCATACGAGATATTTCCCTCAGGCACAAAAGCTACTACCCTCAGGCATAAGAACGTTTACCTAATGCGAATCAATACCTTGACCTCAGGCTAAAAAAAAATACTTCCCACAGGCTAAGCAAGTAATCGGGCCAAGACCAATGCATAAGCAAGTAATAAATATGTTTCCTCTCAAGAAAACTAAAAACATGCTATCATTATGGCATACCCACCAGTATCCTGACCAAATGGCTAAACAAGGGAAACGCACCCACGGGGTGGCCCTAGATCAAAGCAACGATCCCAAACAGCAGTTTATATTTATCATTATATTATCTATTCAATTATAGATATCATAAAATATAAGGCCTTATCCATATGACACCCTGAACATGGGTGTGTAACACAACAGTACACAAAACCAACTCACAGTTGGAAATAAACACCAGACCACCTACCTCGATCTCCTCTGATCGATATACATGAACGACCCCTCCTGAATCCACCGAGAACGATGTAGATCTGGGATAAACGTTCACTAGTTCAAATGTTAATAAATTTCCTTTGGGAAATAATTGGAAGTATAGGTTCAAGAAGAGAGAAGAAATCACTCGTGCGGTTCAAATGAGATAGACGGTGAAAGAATCGGAGTCTCGTTGTGCGGTTAGGAGCTCCTCCAAGATCCGGCCTTCTCTCTGGTGGCTCTCAGTCATTCTAAGCTTCCTCTATCACAATAAGAGGCTACTACCTATTTTAAGAAAAAAACATAACTACACGGCATTTTCTCTCAAGTACATGGTGTGTACTTTCCATGTTTTATTAACTGTTCCTCTGGCAGCCACTTTCCACTGCCTCACTGTTCATTAGCCGACTTGGTTACACGGTGTGTATTTCTATGTACACGACGTGTACTATTGTTCCAATGGAGGCTACTCCCACCACCTTAATATTCACCTTCCAATATATTACATAGAATTTATATACTAAGTACCTGGCGTGTAGTCATTTTTTACACCCTTCATCACCGACAGGCCTACACGCCTTGTATACTCATCCCACACTGCCAAAGTACACAGTGTGTGGAAAAGTACACGGTGTGTACCCACAAATTTTGGTATTTTTCCCCATTTTCCTTATTTTCTCGAAACTTAAGGAAAAGTGAAAAGAAGAAACTTGTACCTCAAGAATAAGAACCAGGTTCTTACAAACTTCACCCCTTCAAGCAATTCATCCCTGAATTTCCCTTCCAAGGGTGGTTAAGATAAAGATGAGAACAACTCTGTCCACTAAGCACATACATTAGTCTCCCACTCCTAGGTTTCGTCCAGCACTCGGCCATGCTGCCATAGCACCCGTACGAGAGGAACTGACCGACCTCGGAGAACCTTTGTGCTAATATCAACAATATGAATCAGATGCTCCTCAAAGGATTCATCTACCTAAAGTTCAACCTCCTCGGTCTGAAAAATGTGATATGGTTCTGAGTGATAACGGCACAGCTGAGATACATGGAATAAATTGTGCATGGCCCGATACCTCTGTGGTAACTGCAGCCAATAGGCAACTGGCCCAACTCTCTCCAGAATCTCAAACGGCCCCACATACCTCGATGAATGTTTACCCTGTCTCCTGATCCACCTGTGTCCAAACCTCGGTGAAACACTCAAGAAATCCTGATCCCCGACCATGAACTCCAATGGTCGTCTGTGGCAATCAGCATAAGATTTATGAGGAGACTATGAAGTAGTCATCTACTTCTAAATCAACTGGACCTGCTCTGAATTCTCCTACATGAGACATGTTCCAAGTAAAGTTTCCTCACCTGCCTCTAACCAGCATAGAGGTGATCGGAATTTCCTACCATATAAATCCTCGTAAGGTGCCATATCAATAGTTTCCTGAAAACTATTATTGTAGGAAAACTTGACTAGGGGTATGTGCTTTTCCTAAGAGCCCCCAATGTCTAGGATGCATGCACGTAGCATGTACCCAAGCACCTGCATTGTATGATCTAACTGGCCATCGGTCTGAGGGTGGTAAGTTGTGCTTAGATTCACCTATGTACCCAGTTCCCTTTGAAACCTATGCCAAAAAAGAGACATAAAATGGGAGTCCCTGTCTGTAATTATAGAATGAGGGACCCCATGAAGGCATAACACATCTCGAATATAAAACTTCCCGAGCTCGTCAACACCAAAGGTCTCCTTGATTGGAAAAAAGTGAGCTACCTTCATAAGCCTGTCCACAAAAACCCACACAGCATCATTGCCTCGAGGTGACCTCGGTAACCAGGTCACGAAGTCCATCACGACATCATCCCATTTCCACTCCAAAATGGGTAACTATTGTAATAGTCCATGTAGCCTCTGATGCCCGCCTTCACCTGCTGACAGGTGGAACATCTCATAACAAAACCAGCTACCTATCTTTTCATACCCGGCCACCAATACTAACGTCTCAATTCACGGTACATTTTGGTAACTCTGGGATGAACAGAACAATTTGAAGCATGAAATTCTTGCATCAAATCCTCACGTATATCCCATGTAACCCACACTCGTCCATGGATACATATTACCTCATCATCATCTATCATCCAACCAGGAGGAGGGTCCTCACTTTCCACTGACTCCTGTAGAACTAGGACTTCTGAATCTGATATTTGTGCCATCCTCACTCTATCTAGGAGGATAAAAGTCACAGCTAAGGATGAAAGATATTCTTTCCCCTAACTATCATGCACCCCCAAATGCATCTCAGAGAACAAATCCATAAGCTTCCACTCACCACTGGCCTCATGTACTATCTGTATCATATTCCTCATACTTAGTGTATCAGCAACTGCGTTGCCTTTACCAGGTGTATAGGCAAGCTCAAAGTCGAAGGACTAAAGGTATTCATCCCACCTTCACTGTATCAAATTCAGGTCACGTTGGGTAGAGATTTATTTGAGACTTTTGTGCTCCGTAAACACTAAAAAATGTTCTCCCAAAAGAGGATGTATCTAACAGCATAATGCATGAACAACTACAGCCAACTCAAGATCATGCGTCGGGTAATTCCTCTCATGTGGCCTTAACTGTTGAGACCCATATGCAACTACTCGATCGCCATGCATCAACACTTCTCCCAACCTAATACCTAATGAATCATGGTAAACTTTATAGCTCATCCCTTGCTCTGGAAGTATCAGGACTAGTGTTGACATCAACCTTCCCTTTAGCTCTTAAAAGGCTGTCTCACAAGCTTCTCACCAAATGAACTTCACACCCTTCTTAGTAAAACCCATCAACAGTGCTGCTAAATGGGATAAGTCCTGTATAAAGTGCCTATAGTATCCATCCAGCCCTAAGAAACTCCATATTTCAAACATGTTCTTAGGCTGCTCCCAGGAAACTACTGCTCTAACTTTCTCTATGTCCACTGCAACTCCTGCCTTTGAGATGATATGACCCAGGAAGTTTATCTGGTCCATCCAAAAGTGGCACTTTGAGAGCTTAGAATATAATTGATTCTCTCTCAGTGTACTCAGTATGATCTCAAGATGGGTACCATGGTCGTGTCGAGTGTGAGAGTACACCAAGATATCATCTATGAAGAGTACAACAAAAGAATCCAGATATGTGTGTAACACATGATTCATCAAAGCCATGAAAACTGATGGCACGTTTGTGAGTTCGAACGGCATAACCAAGTACTTTTATAGACCATATCTTCTCTAAAAGGCTGTAAGCGGTAGATCTGATGGTCTAACGCACAAATGATGATATTCAGATCTCAAGTCAATCTTTGAGAACACTCATGATCCTCGAAGTTGATCGAAAAAATCATCAATTCTTGGTAAGGGATATTGGTTCTTAACTGTCAACTGGTTCAGTTTCTGATAATCCACGTAGAGTCTAAGGGTACTGTCTACCTTCTTTGAAAACAAGACAGGTGAACCCCAAGGAGAAGTGTTGGGTTGTATCAAACCCTTGGCTTGTAACTTCTCTAACTGCCTCTTGAGCTCCTGCAATTCTGGTGTGTCCATCCTATAAGGAGGAATGGACGCTGATGTCTCTCCTAGAACAAGCTCAATAGAGAAATCCACCTCTCACTCAGGAGGTAGACCTGAAAATTTGTTTGGGAAGACATTCCTAAAACAATTTACCACTAGAGGGAAATCCTTCTGACAAGTAACCTGATCATCTAGATATAAACTCTCAATTTGGGTTGTCACTCCACCTCACCCACGATGCTCAGATCAATCTCGTCTCACTTGGACATCTCATTCTCCCTTATATAGAAACTATCCACCCTCTGGTGACGTGAAACTCACCCTACGATGATAGCAATCTACAAAGGCTCAAAAGGGTACCAACCAGTCCATCCTGATAATGACATCATATACCATCATCTCTAAGACATATAGATACCATAGGAAGTGACACCCACCAAACTCTAGGGGGAACTCCTTGCACTGACGTACACCAGCCGTTCTAATCCCCAATGGAGTGTCTAGAGTTATGATAACAGAAGAAGAAGAAACAAATAGCCCAAGGATCTACAAAATGGGGACAGATATAAAGCTATGTGTAGCACCAGTATATAAAAGTAATAAAGACAAAACAGAAGCAACTAGAATAGTACCTCTGACAGTGGAAGGTCCAGGATCCTACTCATGTTAGTTCTGTTGCACTGCATATGTCTTCCCAGTGTCACGGCCCTGCGACATAGCCTGGCTACCCAGAGCGGACCCGTCCTGCTGTCTCTGAGATCCTGGTGTCTGGCTACCATAGCCATGACCACCACCTCAGCCTGAACATCTTGACGTATTCCAATTCGTTGACCGGTAAGAAGTTGTTGGACCTACTCCCACACATGGAGTTTGCACAGAACCCCTCTCACTAGTCACTGGTGGAAAATCCCTGCAAAAATGTTGAAGATGGCCCACCTTGCCGCAAGCTCAGCACACCACTGGATAACGTGGACACGGAGGTCTTTTTTTCCTCTCTTTACCACAATGGTATCATATTACCGGGCCACATGTTGAATTATTCTAGCTAGTACTACCACCATGAGAGAAATCCATCTGCCTCTTCCTCTTAACGGTATAAATAGTACCAAAAACTGGTGTCAAACCGCCCTAGCATGCACCACTAGCTTCCTGTAGGTTCTTCTCAGTAATTAACACCTGGTTCACAATAGCATGCACTACAATAAACCTGAAAACATTCACCAGCACTCAGATGTCATACTGAAGACCATCCTCAAAGAGTCTATCCCCCAATGCCTCATCACCCACTATAACAGGTGTGAAATGATATAACTACATGAAGTGGGTAGAATAGTCCATCACTGACACGGATTCTTGCGATAGATTCATGAACTCTCGAGATTGATCTGCCCTTAGTGTCTCTGGAAAGAAAAATTCATAGAAGAGTGTTTGAAAATATTCCTACACCATGTCTCAGTGATGCTCAGACTGGGTGGTAACATCCCACAATCTCTTGGCAGAATCACGCAGCATATAAGTAGCGATCTTGACCCTCCTCCCAGGAGGCATCCCAAGATGCACGATGATAGTCTGCAATGAATCCAACCATGACTTCATAGCCTGTGTTCTACCATCCCCTAAAAACATAGGCGGATGCTGCTGCTAGAATATATGTGTCAGCTCTACCATAGATGTGGCAGTTGGAGGTGCTCCCTGGAAGGTCTTCATGAACTGCATGAAGCCCTCATGGAACTGCGCATCCACACCTGCATTCGGTATAATGGTTGGTGATGCATCTGGCACTGCTGGAGGATCCATCGGTAACCCATGGCCTACCATCTCTGGAGTATAATCATTTCCTCTCTCTTGGAAAACAACTCATGGTCGTCTCGGCAGCATGACTCTACAAGGTCAAACACACACCTTAGATAATTATCATAAAATACTAAGAATGGGAAATGTAAGAAGGGATCAGGAGAAAGAAAACATTCAAGTTTTACAAAATAATACTACATGGCGTGTATAATAACTACATGGTATGTTCCCGTAATTATTTCACATGGGTGTGTACTTTCTACTAGAACAGGTCATGTAACACCCCAAACACACGACATGTTGTCCACCCACACGGCATGTACCTGAATTTTCTTCCCCTTCCCGAGTCCTTCTACACGGCTAAGCCACACAGCTCTCTTTTGAATGAGACTACACAGTGTGTATAAAGTCTACACTGTGTGTACCCTTAATCCCTTATATGGTCATGTTCTATTGCTGGCCTAGGCATGTCCTAACCCTAGGTACACGGCATGTTACACCCACACAAGTCATGTACACCACTCCATCTTCCCATCCACACGGCCAATTCCACACGGTCTCTCGCCGGTCAAAACTACACGGCGTGTCCCACAGGTACACGACGTGTACTAAATGAGCTTCGTCGACCCGTGTTCTTCATGACACGGCTGGATACATGGCTCACACTACACAGTGTGTTCCATATGGACATGGTGTGTATGATAAAGTATAACCTGACCTGTGTTGTTAGTTACACGGCCGGATTCCCAGGTTACGCTACACAGCGTGTTCATCATTGACACGGCGTGTATAAACAAAGATTTATTCGTATGTGTTGTTAGTCACACGGAGGACATAGGGTCAAAATGACACAGCTTGTGCCCTCCAAAGTTTCACTATCCCTTGTTTCTACCCACACGGCCTATGACACGAGTAGAAGCTACATGGCGTGTATATACGATACACTGCGTGTACTTAAAAAAATTTCATATCTTCCTGAACAGAAGAGTAAAGGACGTGTAATCAAAATTACACGACGTGTATTCAAGGTTTTTCCAGACAGTAAGCCTCAGAAACTACTTCGATGTTCAAAGAAACACTTAACAAACACCAAAGTTCCAAATTCCGATCTGTGAGGGCCCATACTCCCCGTGAACCAAATCATGGCATCTTATACATGCTATAACAAGGTAAACAAGTCAATGATCCACAAAATTTTGGTTGATGAGGGCTCATACTCCTCAAGAACCAAAGTTTGGAATTAATTCACAAAACCTTACATAATAATACCCTATCAAATAGCAGGTATTTTATCAAGGCATCTATCACAACGGCATGCATTTTCTAGTACAACATATATCCCAACAACATGAAATTTCTAATGCACCTACCTGGCATGGAAACTATGCATGGAATGTGATTATAACATGTGCCTAAATGATTCATGAGATGTCATACCCTCATCTCATCGGGTTGGAACTAAATAGAACCCAGGTATAAAAATATAAACAGCACACCACAAGTGTGTCACCCAGTGGTGAAAATCAAATCAATTGTATTAATCATAAACAGAAAATCACAATTTAATTTGAGGCAACCCAGCCTTACCTATACATGTGGAATCTACTTTCGGGCATAGTTATTACTGAATCCCGTAACAATATAACTCTTTCTGTCATTACCAAAAAATAAAATAACATAGAGAAAAGAAAAATGCCTCTGATACCACTTTGTAACGTCCCGGATTTCGGGTACCACACAACGGGTGCCCCGAACTCAGTTGGTCACATGACCTCAAGTGCATTTCCCCAAATTCCAAAGGTTGTCGACTAGAAGCGAGGGCCTAGGTCTGATAGTGGGGAAACTATTCCCTCATTTATCAAAGTGTAGCGCAGCGGAGAAAATACAAACATACTAAAAGTGGAAGTAGTAACCAATACTAAGCTGAAATGGAAAACGGTACTGAAGTAAAAGATGACCACAATCATAAATATGATGATGAAATATGTCTCTAATACTAATAAAGTATCCAAAATAGGATACACTAAAATCTAAAACAATACAGCAAAAGGTACAAGTACAGCAAAGTAAAACAAAATACTGCAGCAGGAACTCAGCAGCATCGTAAGCCTAAGCTCAATCCCATGATCTCCTACTCCTCTACAACAATCAAGTACCTGTATAGGGACTTTTTCCCTTATCAACACCTACAGTAATATAATCTGTTTAGGCCCAAGACATAACCCAAATAGGGTGTGAGAAATAAATCCCAGTAGGCAACCACCAAAGTCATCTGCCCAACTGTCAATGTAAATGTGCAACAGCAATATGCAATAAAGAAAAGCAGTAAGCTAGGAATTTCTCAAAAGAAGCTACTCCTACCAGTTCCATTACCATTTAATTGTTATTTAACAATTCAATATAATCGAATTATAAGTTACTGAGACCCGGCCTTGGCCGACAATATTCTTTACAATGCCACAACAAAACTACAACAGTCTATCTAAAAAACAGAAGGTATAACAATACCAAGAATGTGCTTTATCTTGGAAGGTATAACATAAGAAAACACCACAGTGAACATTCAAGTGGGCCTTGCCCTTAGGCTAAACAGTACCTTGCCCTCTGGCTAATCAGAACCTTGCCAACAGGCTAAACAGTTCCTTTCCCTCAGGCTAATCAGAACCTTACCCTCAGGCTAAATAGAAAAGAAATCCTTAGGTAACTACCCTCAGGCATAACTAACATTTCCCTCAAGCGTACGAGATATTTCCCTCGGGCACAGAAGCTACTGCCCACAGGAATAAGAACGTCTCCTTGAGGCAAATCAATACCTTGCCCTCAGGCTAAACAAAACACTTCCCTCAGGCTAAGCATGTAACTGGGCTGAGCCCAATGCATAAAAAAGTAATAAATGTGTTTCCTCTCAAGAAAACTCAAAACATGTTGTCATTACGGCATACCCACGGGTATCCTGGCCAAATGGCTAAACAAGGGAAATGCACCCACAGGGTGGCCCTGGAACAAATCAACGATCCAAAACAGAAGTTTATATTTATCATTAGATTATCTATGCAATTCTATATATCATAACAGCTAAGGCCTCAACCCTACGACACCCCAAAAATGGGTGTGTAACATAATGGTACACAAAACCAACTCATAGTTGTAAATAAACACCAGAACACCTACCTTGATCATGTCTGATCGATATACGTGAACGACGCCTCCTGAATCCACCGAGAACAACATAGATCTGGGATAAACGTTCACCCATTAAAATGAAAATAACCATCTATTGGAAAATAATTGGAAGTAGAGGTTAGATAAGAGAGAATAACTCACCCATACGGTTCAAACGAGATAGACGACGAAGGAATCGGACTCCTAGTGTGCGGTCGAGAGATCCTCCAAGATCTGGCCTTCTCTCTCGCAGTTCTCGGGCGTTCTAAGATTAGTCTGTCAAAAGAGGATGATACTTCCTGTTTTATGTGAAAAAACATAACTACACGGCATGTAATCTCAAGTACACGGCGTGTACTTTCTATGTTTTTTTAACTGTTCCTTTGGCGGCCACTTTCCACCGCCTCACTATTCATCAGCCGACCTAGTTACATGACGTGTATTTCTAAGTACACGGCATATACTTTCATTCCACTGGCAACTACTCTTACCGCCTTACTATTCACTTGTCGACTGATTACACGATGTGTATATACTAAGTACATTGCGTGTAGTCATTTTTTACACCCTTCATCACCGATAGGCCTACACGCCCTGTATACTCATCCCACACGGCCAAAGTACACGGCATGTACCCATAAATTTTGGG
The DNA here is from genome assembly GCA_963277665.1 of Viscum album. Lineage (NCBI taxonomy): Eukaryota > Viridiplantae > Streptophyta > Magnoliopsida > Santalales > Viscaceae > Viscum > Viscum album. The sequence continues at coordinate 1,253,301,436 of OY728128.1, read as the reverse complement.
ATTTTTCCCCATTTTCCTTATTTTCTCAAAACTTAAGGAAAAATAAAAAGAATAAACGCATACCTCAAGAATAAGAACTGGGTTCTTACACCCATGAAGGTGATGAATTGACATATCATGGAAGATATATTAATTTTTTGAATAAAAGGATAAGATATGAAATTTGATGATGGATGTTCCATTAACATAATAAAATTATAGTATATATATGATATTGGAGTTATCATTACAACTTGGATAGGGTATGTAAGGAGAGGATAAGAAAATAAAATAAAATAAAAGAGAAGGATTGAGAATTTTACCTCTTGAATGGTGTCTTCTTGAGAACCTTCTTAAGGAACTTGGGTTTAGTATTTTGTTGGTACCAGAAGATCTTGGACATGGGAAATTGGATTGGGAATATAATTGGGAAAAATAATGACAAGATTTGAGTCTTAGAATGATTGGGGAGAAAGAGTTGTGAGGGGTGATATTTATAGGGGGATAGGGGTGTTTTTATTATTATATTCCTTAGTTTATTATTTTGGATCAAGACTATCAATAGTGTTGATTCCTATAACTAAATATAGTAAATGGTTTAGGAGTTTTTTTACCAATGGGTTCTTATATCACTCTTACATCATCCATGAATCAAAAATTCATGTATTTGTCTTACAACATAAATTATTGTATTTCACTATTCACTAAAAATTCAACTATTTTAGAAAAATCCCAAAAATTCACCCAGCCCATTTTTTAACATGTATATTTAAAATATGGAATCCATTTTATGAAAATAATTTTCTAAATATGATAAATTTAATTCTTACATAAAATCATCATTTATTCGAAAAATATCGATGTTAATATTATCATCGATTTTATAACCCTATGAAAAATTAATTAAGGCCTCGTAAATTATCATATAATTATAATACAACATAATATTAATTTATGAATCTATTTTATGAAATTGAAATTTATTTTAAATCATTATATTAATTATAAAATTTTAAATTAACATTTATGTTATACAACAATACCAACACTTAATTTATTATTTTAAAATATTTATTTACTTATACTATGATATAAATATATCATATTTTCATTTATAATATGAATAAATTTTGTTTTTACTTTTATATGCGAGGTAACTATTAAAACAACCATATTAATATTCCTATCATTCATATTACTATTCCAACAGTCAGGTTATTATTCCAATGATATAGGTTTCTTAATTTCTATAAACACCTCTTATTTCATTAATTATTTATTCAATTATATTTTCTCTTAAGGTTATATATATAATTTAATATTTAAAATTAATACTATATTATTAACATTATGTTTTATTTCTGTAGCTTTTTTAATGAGTGCAGTCATTCTAGTGGATCGACCAGATCCAAATTTTCCTATTCTAATTATCTTATTTTCTATTTATTATCCTGATATAATATTTAAAATTATTATTGGTATATTTTATGACTAATGTAACATTATTAATTTATGAAAATAATTTTTTTATTTCTTTATCTATGTGATATATTTGTTTTATGAAATAAGAAGGGAAATTCCATTGATAAAATTTTGGGTTACTGCATTCTTTATCCCTTATGAAATTTCACCCTCAAATTTTCATTTTATATACAATGCTAAAAACAAGTTAGGGTATTTCTCTTCCTCTCTTCCTCCAATTCTCATGTTGTATTTTCATACTTATGGTTTCTCCATAGTACCTTGACCTAGAGAGTGGTTTTTTTACATAGAACCTTGTCTCTATGGTCCAATATCTTCATCGACTACCTATCATAAGAGAGATAATTTTCCATTGTACAACCTCTGATTTTAGTACATGTGAGGGATCTAGTATGTACTTCATCTGGAGGGATATGTATATTACATCATGTACTTGATACATGGTTAGTGTAAGTTCTAATCGATAGGTCATAGCTCTGACCTGATCAATAATATAAAAGGGGTGGATATACCTAGGACTTAGCTTTCCCTTCTTCCAAAATCTCATTACTCACTTCTATGGAGATATTCATAGGAATACCTTATCACCAACCTCAAAATCTAAGTCCCTTCAATGATTATTTTCATAGATCTTATATCGAATTTGGGAATCCTGGATATGTTGTTATTTAATCATCCCCTTTTATTCCATTTCATTGACTATTTTAGGTTAGAACAATATACATTCACCAACATCATCCCAGCATGAAGGTGTTCTACATATTTACCTATAAAGTGCATCATATAGAACCATTTTGGATTCTTAAGTGGAAAATATTTTTGTAATAGAACTCAAAAAATGGATGATGTTGATCCCATCATCATTTTAATTCTACTAAGTATGATCTCAACATTTATTCTAGTATTTGAATAGTCCACTCATATTGGACATCAGTTTTAGGGTGATAATCCATACAAAAGTTTATCTCATTACTTAGATAATGTTGGTGACTTTTACATAATTTGAAGGTAAATATCATATTATGATTTGATATAATCGACAATGGTACTCCATTCATCCTCACAAATTCTTTGTTGTATATCCTTGAAATTCGGTCGAGTGAGAAGCCCTCTTGATTTGTAACAAATTGAGCAGTCTTTGTAAGACAATCTAAATGACCCATATATCATTATTGTCTTTGGGTTTCTTTATAAGTCCAATGAAAAATTCAATTGTGATATTTTTTTTCCATTTCCATATAGGTATGGGTAATGGTTTCATCATTCCCTTATAATTTTTCCTTTAAATCCTCACTTTCTAACTTTCCAGTCACTTTGATGTATATTCATCAGTCTCTTTCTTCATATTATCCTATCAATAGTGCTCTCGGAGATCTCGATACATCATTGGGCTCTCAGGGTGAATAAAGAAGGTTGAGTTATGTAAATCATTCAAAATCTCCCTCTTTATCTCATTATTTGATTGTACACATAATCATGACCCAAATATTATGACTCTTTCCACATTAATTTTGAACTTTGATGATTTTCCCTTCCTTATAGATTCCACCTTCTTCTAAATTTCTACATCATCTCTTTGAGAATCCTTTATCTTCTCTAAAATGGATGGTTAAGAAATCATTTGTGAATGTAATGATGATGTAACTTACTTTTATATTACTATATCAATACTTTTCAAGTATAACTAGATTGGATCCTTATCAATTACAATAATTGTTAAAGTTTCAACATCCTTTCTACTTAGATCATCTGCTACTTTATTCGCTTTTCCAGGATGGTAGTGGATTGAGCAATTATAATCCTTGATAAGATATAACCATATTCATTGGATCATATTAATCTTATTCTATGTGAATATATATTTTAGGCTATTATAATCATTATATATCTAAAACTCCTCCCTATATAGATAATGCTTCCAAATTTTCAATGTGAAGATCATATACACAAAATCCATATCATGTGCGGAATAGTTTTTCTCATTAAATTTCAACATACCAAAGGATTAGGCTATCAATTTATTATTTTTTCATTAATACATAGCCTAATACCATATTTAAAGCATCATTGTATACTAAAAAGAGTTCCTCACTTATTGGAAGTGTAAATAATGGTGTAGTGATAAGCATATTTTAAACTCTTTGAAGTAGTCTTCACATTCCCTAGTTTAGAAAAAATTTACTCCCATCTATGTAATATTGTTTAGTGGGTTTGAAAATCATGATAATTTCCTCAAAAATCATTGGTAATACCCGTGTAGATTAATAAAATTAAATATCTCCATTATAGATGTCAGTTTGGGTCACTCCTCAATTGCCATTGTTTTATATGGGTCCAAAGATATACCTTTGTCTGTGATAAAATGCCCCAAGAATGACACTTTCTCTATCTATAACTCACATTTATTGTAATTTTCATATAGTTTCTCCCTTTTCAAAGTCTTTATCATAGTATTCAAATGCTCCTCGTATTCCTCCTTCTCTTGTAGTATAGCATAATATCATCGATAAAGACTACCACAAATATATCGAGGTATTATATAAATACCATATTCATTAATTCCATGAAAATTATTGGAGCATTAGTGAGTCTGAAGGGCTTCACTATAAACTCATAGTGTACATACCTCATTGAAAAGGAATCCTTGGGAATATCTTCCTTCCTCATCTTTAATTAGTGATATCTTGACCGAAGTTCCACCTTAAATAAATACTTGGCCCCATATAGCTAATTGACTAATTAATCTATCTATGGTAGGGGATAATTGTTCATTATCATAATTTTTTTTAGTTCATGATATTAATATAAGGCCCCAGCCTTAAACCTTAAACTTGAGTTATTACAAGATTACACATTGAGGATCTTTTCAGGTTTAGAGTTTTAGAGAATTAGATCATGAAACTTGCATTACATTCCACATTTAAACAAAGTGGTTGAAAAAACACAGTATTCATTCTTCCCATCAACGGAAACATATTGAAAATAAAACATGGATTCTTTCTTGACACATCCTTGACACTATCATCACATCATGTACCTTTCCCTTGACCTGTGAAAAACATTTCAAAAACTTGGGATGAGCATAAAAAGCTCAGTAAGGGTTATAAAAATAAGGAAAGGAAACATGAGTTCATATATACATAAGAATGAAATCATACTTTACCCATAAAACATAGGCACTTTAACATACCTCATCAAACCATGAATAAATCATATAAAACATAAGACATAAAGGTAACTTGAGGAATTCATAACATTCTTACCTAGGGATTAACCCTCTTGGTTACGTTCGGAATACCCATCACAGAATATTCCCTAAATCTCTTCGGAGAAACCTTAATGTTTCACTCCTTCGTGTTACCCAATGCATTGGAGAGCTATATCGGTCTCACCCGCCCTTAGTTTATCACGTAACCACCCGTTCTTCATAACAATGCCCAAGAACCATAACATAATCGTATACATAAACATGAATAAAGGAAACATAACATTTCCACATTTCAATCACAATATAACATTTTAGGATATTGAAATAATGAATCCATTCAAAAAGAAACCATTTCCAAAACCATTTAAAACATTTAATAAAGAGATTTTTGAATCAAAGTGTCCCATACCACCTTGAAGCTTTTAACATTTTAAACCATTAATATCCATATAAATAAATCCTTAAATCCATTTTGAAAACATGGATATTAATAAGAACAAATAATTAAAACATTTAAAATGATATTTTGGTTAAAGGGGTTTTACCAAAATTAGAGACACTTGAATACAATAATCGAGGAATAACATTTGGTCAGAACTTTATAATATCATGAGAATAAAAGGATTCATGATATAATACTCCAAAGGACAGTATATACACCATATAAGAGTGAATTGGTGCATAACAACAATGAACCCTCAATAGAAAAGTCAAATGTGATGAAATCCCTTATAAAGAAGGTATCCTTAAATTAAGGACAAATAAATCTCAAAAATATGTGTGTGACAAATATATATACACCCAATATAAGTGGATATTAATTGTAAAAAAATAAAAGGTCAATCACACATATTCAATGGATGACATATTCAATGACTACAAGTTGAACCCAAAGAAATCGAAATTGGGTTAAAAAGTTCCCTTGACAGCCTAACGGCATCACATCAAAATGAGTTGATGAGAGATAAAAAGTGTATCTCATCACTTGGACATAAAATTTAAATCAATAAGGATGTATGAGAACATATCCCAACATAAAAATATGTAAATTAAAAGACCCAATAAAATAAGTCTTTTAAAAAAAGGAGGGTGAAAGGTTCCCTTACCGACTTGGGTATCTTTCAAAACATACACCCCATGGAAGAAAGACAATAGGTCATTGATGTAAGTACTCATAAACGAAATTATATTACACAAAGAGTAGAATAATGGGCATTACATACACCACTCAATGGAATTTGTGGAAAATGTAGCAAAAATCTCACGGGAATAAAAGTGAGATGAAAAATCCCTTAGGAAAACTCGGCAGCCTAACGGGGCCACATAAAACTTCCGAATATGGATTGATGAGATCAAATAGGGTATCTCATCACATTAAAATAAAATGTACAGAAAGAGGAATATAAAATAACATCCCCCAACATTACAAAGTGGAGCTTAAAAGAAGTGACATAAAGGAGAGTACTTAAAAAGAAAGAGAGAGGTTAGATCTCTTACGAAAGTTCGGCAGCCTAACGGCGCCACTCAAAACTTCCAAAATGGATTGATGAGAGAGAATAGGGTATATCATCAAATGAACATAAATATTACAGTAATTTTAATATAAAATATCATCCCAATAACAAGAAAGATGAGCTTTAAAAGGAATGACATAAAAGTGTATACTTAAAAAGAAAGAGAGGAGTATGATCCCTTACCTCGGGTCCGACTTGACTCGATCGTTCTTTAATCTCCTGAATAATAAACTTGAGTTAATTTATAATTCCTTAAGAACCTTTTTCAAGTTAATTATTACTTTTATACCACTTATTACCATGTCATAAACATTATGTAATCATTTAAGTTAATAATATTTGTTTTGCCGATATTTGGTTCTTAAGTCGAAAGTGGACTTCTTACAATTACATGTTGTTCGTGTGTCCAAAAGTTTATTATATCCAGAATTGTATTCATGATTTAGATATAATATATGTCATATATACCCAGTACATGCATGCATTTATAACATTACATAATCATTTAGAGGTAAGAAATGAAATGCACCGTTCATGGAGACGGTAAGCCGTACGTACGCATGAACGCTACTTTCATTTCTATTTCGTATTTTATAGAATTGAATAATAATGATATAAAGGTATATTATAATTCCAGTATAATATCATATATAATATCATAGTTCCATCCTTCATACGTCCCACATATGGTATTTAACGAATCAAATCACTTTGAGGGGGCGGTAGTCCGCACTTCCTTAAATGAAGATATCGCGTTTACCCATAATGGAAACCATAAAGGTATGACCAAAATGAAAAAAAACAGGAGCTTAAGGAAAACATAAACATATTATATATCATATATAAAAATAGTGACATCATAATGGCCACCTTTAAAGGTGTTAAATGAGTATTGAACAATCATCGTTTCGGGAGGCAGAATTTCACCATCCACGGAAACCGTATGTTCTTTAACCATTTGATGTAGTTGTGTGGGAGTGTAGCTCGAATAAATATTATAACAAAATACTAGTATATTTAAGATACTGTTGTTGTTACAAAAGAAATAAATAAAAAGATTTTATGGGGTTGGAGAAGCAAAATAAAACAAATGAACATGAGAGAATGAATTACCTTTAAAAGTGTAACTCCTTTTGATTTGAGCCTAAAGGATTCCTTTGAAAGGATTATGACCAAAGGGAATACTCTAGGATGAGTAGAGGGTTGTGGAGAGAGTAAATGGTCAGGGTTTGGCCGAGCCAAAGGCTTGAGGAGTGTGTTAAATGAGGTAGAGGTGGGGGCCTTTTATAAGAGGAGAGGAGGGGTACTTTTGGAAAGTAAAGAAATATTACTTTATTTGAAAATGTGTTTCGGTTTCAAAAGGTCCCACATTGATATAATTCGTGGATAAGGTGATAAGGCTTCGAAATACACTCATCCAATAAGTTTTGGATATGTTTAGTTCATAGATTTTACGTTATCTTTCCATTTTATTTAAATCGTCAAATAATGATGTCATCGCTGCATCATTATTATGTCATAAATAATTTAATTTATTTAATGTCTAAAAATTATAAAAAAAATACTATGATGTAGGAAATCTTTTTATCTTTCCAATTAATATTTATAATAAAAAATATGACTTGTATAACCCCACATAAAAATTGTTTTAGTAAAACATATCATGTTTGTGTCAATTTTTACTTTTACATTAAATAAAAAGTTATTTATGTCATTTCCCAAACAAAGTGTCTCCATGGGGTCCCCAAGTTGACCCATGGCTTTTCTTGGTCGGCCATGACACAACCAATAATGTTGGGACATGTGTCTAGGTCATTTCATATTATTAAATCATTATTTATACCTTAAACTACCCTAATTACCACTAATCGCGATTAAGAACTTAATAAGTTACTATTCACCAAAAAATTATTTTTATCCCATTGAACCACATTTTACTTCTTAATGAAAACCATGTATGTCGGATTTTTGAAAATCAAAACACAATGATGGCAAAATTTCATTTAAACGGAAAATCAGTTTTATAAGTACCACTTAGTGGTTTCACTATTCATCAAAAATTGAAGTTTTTCAGAAAAATCCCAAAAAATCGCCCTAAGCAATATTTGATATTATGAATTCAAAAATGAAGTCCGTTTTAAAAAATTCAAAACATATAAGTCACATTAATTAATTTCATAATTAATTCCCGCTGTCATGACAAATAGCATGTTTTATGAAACAATAAGTATCAAAAGATTGACACTAGTTTAAGTCTGATTTCAAAGTGAAATTGATTCCAACGACCACTATTGGATTTAATGGTAAAAATATTTTCTAATTTCACTTTAAAACCAATTCAGAATATAATCTAATAATATAAATAAATTAGATTAAAAAGTGGTTTTGAATTAAAATATAACATTTTACACTATTCATTAAAAAAAATGAACTTTATCGGAAAGATACCAAAAATTTACACAAAGTAAATTTTGATGTCCCAATTCTTAATAAGAGTTTTATTTGGTCCAAAAGAATATTTAAGAGTGAACAAAACTATATTTAATGACGGTTCTCCATCAAAAGGTGATAAGTGAACCTTTAGTGAAAACTAGGGCATATACGCCTAAAATTGAATTCTTTCCGTATTTTAAGCCTTTATCTTTTATTGTATAAATGTAAAAATATTTAAGAACATATATAATCATATTTTAGTTATTTCTATCCATTCCTGCCATTACAACGGCTACATGTTAACTACCATTTAAAATAATATTATTTTATTATTAGAGTGCAACGTAAGATTCCCAAGAAACTCGTTGTTGCGTGTTGGGTACGCCATCGAGCATAGAGTCCCCTTTAAAGTCATATTAATATTTTATTCACAAATATGGATAAATATGAAAATTTCATATTCTTTATTTACCTAGGGTGTTACATCCTTCCCCCCTTTTGGGAATTGCGTCCTCGCAATTTTTAAAATTGTGCTTGGAAACATCCTTGAAAGTCCCACATCGGAGAAGAGTCGGTAAAACAATCACTTTAAAATAAATAAAGATAAGTACAAAGGTCACCCGAGTTAACCCATACTAGGATTCCAAGTATGAAAATATGGACATGGAGGAAAAAACAACGGGTCATGTTCTAATGGAGAGTGATAGAAAACATGTTTAGGAGAAAGTTAACCACGAGAAAATCACAAACTTGTGATGGGTTAAACGGTATTCGATTCCCCAGTAGGAAAAGTTAATAGACAACATTTTTGTTTTAAGTTACTTTTTATTGAGGAATTTATTCATAAGGAAGCATAATCACTTATCATGTTGACTTTCAACTTTTACTAGATTCCTTAGTCAAACTCATATTTTTTCCAAAAGACGAGTATTTAGGGAGACTTATTCGCATTAAGAGTACTATAATCAACTTCTAGAGAATCACCTAATCCCCAAAAGAGAACTATATACATCCCATGTTTTTAGGCTTTAACCAAAAACAAAACCAAAAAGCTTAGTACAAGATCAGATAATCCAGAAAAGGATAACCCCTTATAAAAATAAAATCTATTCTTAATCTCCAAAATTTGTCCAACAAAACCCAAAGTTCAACGAGGACCATCCGATAAACAATTTGTCCATAAAATTCTTCAAAGTAAACCAATATAAGATTGAAACCCAAATATTTGAAGGATTTAGTCACATAGTCTTCCAAGTTAAATCGTAACATTTATCTCCAAACAACATAAGTTGCTCCTAAAGTCTCGTATTGAAAAGTAATTAACCTAATCACATATCCTCCATGACAGGTTAATCATTTTCATAAATAACCCAAAATCAACTTACTCTTAATTCATAAAATCATATAACCAAAAAGAATCAGTCAAACTAACCAGGGACTTCACGTAGTCCAGTGGTAGGCGATAAATACCAGTCGCACTTTGGTTGTGGGTTCGATTCCCGCAGCTTTGTCCGACGCGACGGGATGTCACACGGTCTGCGTGTTGTCCTTTTTCCAAAACTATATTATTCTTAAAACATTCCCCAAAATGAGATAAAATCTTCAAGAATAATCATAACATATTTTAACCTCAAGTTTATCTCATTCCTTTCATTTTCCATCATATCATATAGTAACCCATAATTACCTAAGAATTAAGTATCATATAAACCCTAATGGTTACCTTAATAATTATTACCTGAACTTCCACATCGATTGGTCATCTCATACATGATGCATCACAGAACATACCACGGTTCAAGTGGTTGATCGTGAATCCTTGATAGTTGGTTTAGAACAACCATGAGTTTCCTCATTGAATCCCCCATTTTATCTAGTATCTTAATCATAGAACCACCACAGTTTCCTTCAACCCATTTGTCTCTTTGGTGCCTGCTAGATCCATCCATTCACTAAGAACAGAAATGTAAGTGTGAGTATATCAAAAAAACCATCATGTACTAATGAGGAAGGTAAACACTAAGATATACTTACTCATTCACTTTATCTAAAACTAATACTCTTTCTGAAATCCTAACCATTATGGTAATGTCACTTGTGCTTAGAGAATACCCTAACCTCTAAAGTTATCTAAACCGACCTTTGATATCAACTATAAGGCCCCAGCCTTAAACCTTACTTAAACTTGAGTTATTAAAAGATTACACATTCAGGATCTTTTCAGGTTTAGAGTTTTAGAGAATTAGATCATGAAACTTGAATTACATTCCACATTTAAACAAAGTGGTTACAAAAAGACAGTATTCATTCTTCCCATCAACGGAAACATATTGAAAATAAAACATGGATTCTTTCTTGACACATCCTTGACACTATCATCACATCATGTACCTTTCCCTTGACCTGTGAAAAACATTTCAAAAACTTGGGATGAGCATAAAAAGCTCAGTAAGGGTTATAAAAATAAGGAAAGGAAACATGAGTTCATATATACATAAGAATGAAATCATACTTTACCCATAAAACATAGGTACTTTAACATACCTCATCAAACCATGAATAAATCATATAAAACATAAGACATAAAGGTAACTTGAGGCATTCATAACATTCTTACATAGGGAGTAACCCTCTTGGTTACGTTCGGAATACCCATCACAGTATATTCCCTAAATCTCTTCGGAGAAACCTTAACGTTTCACTCCTTCGTGTTACCCAATGCATTGGAGAGCTATATCGGGCTCACCCGCCCTTAGTTTATCACGGAACCACCCGTTCTTCATAACAATGCCCAAGAACCATAACATAATCGTATCACATAAACATGAATAAAAGAAACATAACATTTCCACATTTCAATCACAATATAACATTTTAGGATATTGAAATAATGAATCCATTCAAAAAGAAACCATTTCCAAAACCATTTAAAACATTTAATAAAGAGATTTTTGAATCAAAGTGTCCCATACCACCTTGAAGATTTTAACATTTTAAACCATTAATATCCATATAAATAAATCCTTAAAACCATTTTGAAAACATGGATATTAATAAGAACAAATAATTAAAACATTTAAAACGATATTTTGGTTAAAGGGGTTTTACCAAAATTAGAGACACTTGAATACAATAATCGAGGAATAACATTTGGTCAGAACTTTATAATATAATGAGAATAAAAAGATTCATGATATAATACTCCAAAGGACAGTATATACACCATATAAGAGTGAATTGGTGCATAACAACAATGAACCCTCAATAGAAAAGTCAAATGTGATGAAATCCCTTATAAAGAAGGTATCCTTAAATTAAGGACAAATAAATCTCAAAAATATGTGTGTGACAAATATATATACACCCAATATAAGTGTATATTAAGTGTAAAACAATAAAAGGTCAATCACACATATTCAATGGATGACATATTCAATGACTACAAGTTGAACCCAAAGAAATCGAAATTGGGTTAAAAAGTTCCCTTGACAGCCTAACGGCATCACATCAAAATGAGTTGATGAGAGATAAAAAGTGTATCTCATCACTTGGACATAAAATTTACATCAATAAGGATGTATGAGAACATATCCCAACATAAAAATATGTAAATTAAAAGACCCAATAAAATAAGTCTTTTAAAAAAAAGGAGGGTGAAAGGTTCCCTTACCGACTTGGGTATCTTTCAAAACATACACCCCATGGAAGAAAGACAATAGGTCATTGATGTAAGTACTCATAAAAGAAAGTATATTACACAAAGAGTAGAATAATGGGCATTACATACACCACTCAATGGAATTTGTGGAAAATGTAGCAAAAATCTCACGGGAATAAAAGTGAGATGAAAAATCCCTTAGGAAAACTCGGCAGCCTAACGGCGCCACATAAAACTTTCGAATATGGATTGATGAGATCAAATAGGGTATCTCATCACATTAAAATAAAATGTACAGAAAGAGGAATATAAAATAACATCCCCCAACATTACAAAGTGGAGCTTAAAAGAAGTGACATAAAGGAGAGTACTTAAAAAGAAAGAGAGAGGTTAGATCTCTTACGAAAGTTCGGCAGCCTAACGGCGCCACTCAAAACTTACAAAATGGATTGATGAGAGAGAATATGGTCTCTCATCAAATGAACATAAATATTACAGTAATTGTAATATAAAATATCATCCCAATAACAAGAAATATGAGCTTTAAAAGGAATGACATAAAAGTGTATACTTAAAAAGAAAGAGAGGAGTATGATCCCTTACCTCGGGTCCGAATTGACTCGATCGTTCTTTAATCTCCTGAATAATAAACTTGAGTTAATTTCTAATTCCTTAAGAACTTTTTTCAAGTTCATTATTACTTTTATACCACTTATTACAATGTCATAAACATTATGTAATCATTTAAGTTAATAATATTTGTTTTGCTGATATTTGGTTCTTAAGTCGAAAGTGGACTTCTTACAATTACATGTTGTTCGTGTGTCCAAAAGTTTATTATATCTAGAATTGTATTCATTATTTAGATATAATATATGTCATATATATCCAGTACATTCATGCATTTATAACATTACATAATCATTTAGAGGTAAGAAATGAAATGCACCGTTCATGGAGACGGTAAGCCGTACGTACGCATGAACGCTACTTTCATTTCTATTTCATATTTTATAGAATTGAATAATAATGATATAAAGGTATATTATAATTCCAGTATAATATCATATATAATATCATAGTTCCATCCTTTATACGTCCCACATATGGTATTTAACGAATCAAATCACTTTGAGGGGGCGGTAGTCCGCACTTCCTTAAATGAAGATATCGTGTTTACCCATAATGGAAACCATAAAGGTATGACCAAAATGAAAAAAACAGAAGCTTAAGGAAAACATAAACATATTATATATCATATATAAAAATATTTACATCATAATGTCCACCTTTAAAGGTGTTAAATGAGTATTGAACAATCATCGTTTCGGGAGGCAGAATTTCACCATCCACGGAAACCGTATGTTCATTAACCATTTGATGTAGTTGTGTGGGAGTGTAGCTCGAATAAATATTATAAAAACATCCTATTATATTGAAGATACTTTTGTTGTTACAAAAGAAATAAATAAAAAGAGTTTAGGGGGTTGGAGAAGCAAAATAAAACAAATGAACATGATAGAATGAATTACCTTTAAAAGTGTAACTCCTTTTGATTTGAGCCTAAAGGATTCCATTGAAAGGATTCTGACCAAAGGGAATACTCTAGGATGAGGAGAGGGGTGTGGAGAGAGTAAATGGGCAGGGTTTGGCCGAGCCAAAGGCTTGAGGAGTGTGTGAAATGAGGTAGAGGTGGGGGCCTTTTATAAGAGGAGAGGAGGGGTACTTTTGGAAAGTAAAGAAATATTACTTTATTTGAAAATGTGTTTCGGTTTCAAAAGGTCCCACATTGATATAATTAGTGGATAAGGTGATAAGGCTTCTAAATCCACTCATCCAATAAGTTTTGGATATGTGTAGTTCATATATTTTACATTATCTTTCCATTTTATTTAAATCGTCAAATAATGATGTCATCGCTGCATCATTATTATGTCATAAATAATTTAATTTATTTAATGTCTAAAAATTATAAAAAAAACTATGATGTAGGAAATCTTTTTATCTTTCCAATGAATATTTATAATCAAAAATATGACTTGTATAACCCCACTTAAAAATTGTTTTAGTAAAACATATCATGTTTGTGTCAATTTTTACTTTTACATTAAATAAAAAGTTATTTATGTCATTTCCCAAACAAAGTGTCTCCATGGGGTCCCCAAGTTGACCCATGGCTTGTCTTGGTCGTCCATGACACAACCAATAAGGTTGGGACATGTGTCTATGTCATTTCATATTATTAAAGCATTATTTATACCTTAAACTACCCTAATTACCACTAATCGCGATTAAGAACTTAATAAGTTACTATTCACCAAAAAATTATTTTTATCCCATTTAACCACATTTTAATTCGTAATGACAACCATGTATGTCGGATTTTTGAAAATAAAAACACAATGATGGAAAAATTTCATTTAAACGGAAAATCAGTTTTATAAGTACCACTTAGTGGTTTCACTATTCATCAAAAATTGAAGTTTTTCAGAAAAATCCCAAAAATTCGCCCTAAGCTATATTTGATATTCTAAATTCAAAAATAAAGTCCGTTTTACAAAATTCAAAACATATAAGTCACATTAATTAATTTAATAATTAATTCCCGCTGTCATGACAAATAGCGTGTTTTATGAAACAATAAGTATCAAAACATTGACACTAGTTTAAGTCTGATTTCAAAGTGAAATTGATTCCAACGACCACTATTGGATTTAATGGTAAAAATATTTTCTAATTTCACTTTAAAACAAATTCAAAATATAATCTAATCATATAAATAAATTAGATTAAAAAGTGGTTTTGAATTAAAATACAACATTTTACACTATTCATTAAAAAAAATGAACTTTATCGGAAAGATACCAAAAATTTACACAAAGTAAATTTTGATGTCCCAATTCTTAATAAGAGTTTTATTTGGTCCAAAAGAATATTTAAGAGTGAACAAAACTATATTTAATGACGGTTCTCCATCAAAAGGTGATAAGTGAACCTTTAGTGAAAACTAGGGCATATACGCCTAAAATTAAATTCTTTCCGTATTTTAAGCCTTTATATTTTATTGTATAAATGTAAAAATATTTAAGAACATATATAATCATATTTTAGTTATTTCTATCCATTCCCGCCATTACAATGGCTACATGTTAACTACCATTTAAAATAATATAATTTTATTATTAGAATGCAACGTAAGATTCCCAAGAAACTCGTTGTTGCGTGTTGGGTACGCCATCGAGCATAGCGTCCCCTTTAAAGTCATATTAATATTTTATTCAAAAATATGGATAAATATGAAAATCTCATATTCTTTATTTACCTGGGGTGTTACATCCTTCCCCCCTTTTGGGAATTGTGTCCTCGCAATTTTGAAAATTGTGCTTGGAAACATCCTTGAAAGTCCCACATCGGAGAAGAGTCGGTAAAACAATCACTTTAAAATAAAGAAAGATAAGTACAAAGGTCACCCGAGTTAACCCATACTAGGATTTCAAGTATGAAAATATGGACATGGAGGAAGAAACAAAGGGTCATGTTCTGATGGAGAGTGATAGAAAACATGTTTAGGAGAAAGTTAACCACGAGAAAATCACAAACTTGTGATGGGTTAAACGGTATTCGATTCCCCAGTAGGAAAAGTTAATAGACAACATTTTTGTTTTAAGTTACTTTTTATTGAGGAATTTATTCATAAGGAAGCATAATAACTTATCATGTTGACTTTCAACTTTTACTAGATTCCTTAGTCAAACTCATATTTTTTCCAAAAGACGAGTATTTAGGGAGACTTGTTCGCATTAAGAGTACTATAATCAACTTCTAGAGAATCACCTAATCCCCAAAAGAGAACTATATACATCCCATGTTTTTAGGCTTTAACCAAAACCAAAACCAAAAAGGTTAGTACAAGATCAGATAATCCAGAAAATGATAACCCCTTATAAAAAGAAAATCTATTCTTAATCTCCAAAATTTGTCCAACAAAACCCAAAGTTCAACGAGGACCATCCGATAAACAATTTGTCCATAAAATTCTTCAAAGTAAACCAATATAAGATTGAAACCCAAATATTTGAAGGATTTAGTCACATAGTCTTCCAAGTTAAATCGTAACATTTATCTCCAAACAACATCAGTTGCTCCTAAAGTATCGTATTGAAAAGTAATTAACCTAATCACATATCCTCCATGACAGGTAAATCATTTTCATAAATAACCCAAAATCAACTTACTATTAATTCATAAAATCATATAACCAAAAAGAATCAGTCAAACTAACCAGGTACTTCATGTAGTCCAGTGGTAGGCGATAAATACCGGTCGCACTTTGGTTGTGGGTTCGATTCCCACAGCTTTGTCCGACGCGACGGGATGTCACACGGTCTTCATGTTGTCCTTTTTCCAAAACTATATTATTCTTAAAACATTCCCCAAAATGATATAAAATCTTCAAGAATAATCATAACATATTTTAACCTCAAGTTTATCTCATTCCTTTCATTTTCCATCATATCATATAGTAACCCATAATTAGCTAAAAATTAAGTATCATATAAACCCTAATGGTTACCTTAATAATTATTACCTGAACTTCCACATCGATTGGTCATCTCATATATGATGCATCACAGAACATACCAAGGTTCAAGTGGTTGATCATGACTCCTTGATAGTTGGTTTAGAACAACCATGAGTTTCCTCATTGAATCCCCCATTTTATCTAGTATCTTAATCATAGAACCACCACAGTTTCCTTCAACCCATTTGTCTCTTTGGTGCCTGCTAGATCCATCCATTCACTAAGAACAGAAATGTCAGTGTGAGTATATCAAAAAAACCATCATGTACTAATGAGGAAGGTAAACACTAAGATATACTTACTCATTCACTTTATCTAAAACTAATACTCTTTCTGAAATCCTAACCATTATGGTAATGTCACTTGTGCTTAGAGAATACCCTAACCTCTAAAGTTATCTAAACTGACCTTTGATACCAACTATAAGGCACCAGCCTTAAACCTTACTTAAACTTGAGTTATTACAAGATTACATATTGAGGATATTTTCAGTTTTAGAGTTTTAGAGAATTAGATCATGAAACTTGAATTACATTCCACATTTAAACAAATTGGTTACAAAAAGACAGTATTCATTCTTCCCATCAACGGAAACATATTGAAAATAAAACATGGATTCTTTCTTGACACATCCTTGACACTCTCATCACATCATGTACCTCTCCCTTGACCTATGAAAAACATTTCAAAAACTTGGGATGAGCATAAAAAGCTCAGTAAGGGTTATAAAAATAAGGAAAGGAAACATGAGTTCATATATACATAAGAATGAAATCATACTTTACCCATAAAACATAGGCACTTTAACATACCTCATCAAACCATGAATAAATCATAGAAAACACAAGACATAAAGGTAACTTGAGGCATTCATAACATTCTTACATAGGGAGTAACCCTCTTGGTTACGTTCGGAATACCCATCACAGTATATTCCCTAAATCTCTTCGGAGAAACCTTAACGTTTCACTCCTTCGTGTTACCCAATGCATTGGAGAGCTATATCGGGCTCACCCGCCCTTAGTTTATCACGGAACCACCCGTTCTTCATAACAATGCCCAAGAACTGTAACATAATCGTATCACGTAAACATGAATAAAGGAAACATAACATTTCCACATTTCAATCACAATATAACATTTTAGGATATTGAAATAATGAATCCATTCAAAAAGAAACCATTTCCAAAACCATTTAAAACATTTAATAAAGAGATTTTTGAATCAAAGTGTCCCATACCACCTTGAAGCTTTTAACATTTTAAACCATTAATATCCATATAAATAAATCCTTAAAACCATTTTGAAAACATGGATATTAATAAGAACAAATAATTAAAACATTTAAAACGATATTTTGGTTAAAGGGGTTTTACCAAAATTAGAGACACTTGAATACAATAATCGAGGAATAACATTTGGTCAGAACTTTATAATATCATTAGAATAAAAGGATTCATGATATAATACTCCAAAGGACAGTATATACACCATATAAGAGTGAATTGGTGCATAACAACAATGAACCCTCAATAGAAAAGTCAAATGTGATGAAATCCCATATAAAGAAGGTATCCTTAAATTAAGGACAAATAAATCTCAAAAATATGTGTGTGACAAATATATATACACCCAATATAAGTGGATATTAAGTTTAAAACAATAAAAGGTCAATCACACATATTCAATGGATGAAATATTCAATGACTACAAGTTGAACCCAAATAAATCGAAATTGGGTTAAAAAGTTCCCTTGACAGCCTAACGGCGTCACATCAAAATGAGTTGATGAGAGATAAAAAGTGTATCTCATCACTTGGACATAAAATTTACATCAATAAGGATGTATGAGAACATATCCCAACATAAAAATATGTAAATTAAAAGACCCAATAAAATAAGTCTTTTAAAAAAAGGAGGGTGAAAGGTTCCCTTACCGACTTGGGTATCTTTCAAAACATACACCCCATAGAAGAAAGACAATAGGTCATTGATGTAAGTACTCATAAACGAAATTATATTACACAAAGAGTAGAATAATGGGAAGTACATACACCACTCAATGGAATTTGTGGCAAATGTAGCAAAAATCTCACGGGAATAAAAGTGAGATGAAAAATCCCTTAGGAAAACTCGGCAGCCTAACGGCGCCACATAAAACTTCCGAATATGGATTGATGAGATAACATAGGGTATCTCATCACATTACAATAAAATGTACAGCAAGAGGAATATAAAAGAACATCCCCCAACATTACAAAGTGGATCTTAAAAGAAGTGACATAAAGGAGAGTACTTAAAAAGAAAGAGAGAGGTTAGATCTCTTACGAAAGTTCGGCAGCCTAACGGCGCCACTCAAAACTTCCAAAATGGATTGATGAGAGAGAATAGGGTCTCTCATCAAATGAACATAAATATTAAAGTAATTTTAATATAAAAGATCATCCCAATAACAAGAAATATGAGCTTTAAAAGGAATGACATAAAAGTGTATACTTAAAAAGAAAGAGAGGAGTTTGATCCCTTACCTCGGGTCCGACTTGACTCGATCGTTCTTTAATCTCCTGAATAATAAACTTGAGTTAATTTCTAATTCCTTAAGAACCTTTTTCATGTTCATTATTACTTTTATACCACTTATTACCATGTCATAAACATTATGTAATCATTTAAGTTAATAATATTTGTTTTGCCGATATTTGGTTCTTAAGTCGAAAGTGGACTTCTTACAATTACATGTTGTTCGTGTGTCCAAAAGTTTATTATATCCAGAATTGTATTCATGATTTAGATATAATATATGTCATATATATCCAGTACATTCATGCATTTATAACATTACATAATCATTTAGAGGTAAGAAATGAAATGCACCGTTCATGGAGACGGTAAGCCGTACGTACGCATGAACGCTACTTTCATTTCTATTTCGTATTTTATAGAATTGAATAATAATTATATAAAGGTATATTATAATTCCAGTATAATATCATATATAATATCATAGTTCCAGCCTTTATACGTCCCACATATGGTATTTAACGAATCAAATCACTTTGAGGGGGCGGTAGTCCGCACTTCCTTAAATGAAGATATCGCGTTTACCCATAATGGAAACCATAAAGGTATGACCAAAATTAAAAAAACAGTAGCTTAAGGAAAACATAAACATATTATATATCATATATAAAAATAGTGACATCATAATGGCCACCTTTAAAGGTGTTAAATGAGTATTGAACAATCATCGTTTCGGGAGGCAGAATTTCACCATCCACGGAAACCGTATGTTCTTTAACCATTTGATGTAGTTGTGTGGGAGTGTAGCTCGAATAAATATTATAACAACATCCTAGTATATTGAAGATACTTTTTTTGTTACAAAAGAAATAAATAAAAAGAGTTTAGGGGGTTGGAGAAGCAAAATAAAACAAATGAACATGAGAGAATGAATTACCTTTAAAAGTGTAACTCCTTTTGATTTGAGCCTAAAGGCTTCCTTTGAAAGGATTCTGACCACAGGGAATACTCTAGGATTAGGAGAGGGGTGTGGAGAGAGTAAATGGGTAGGGTTTGGCCGAGCCAAAGGCTTTAGGAGTGTGTTAAATGAGGTAGAGGTGGGGGCCTTTTATAAGAGGAGAGGAGGGGTACTTTTGGAAAGTAAAGAAATATTACTTTATTTGAAAATGTGTTTCGGTTTTAAAAGGTCCCACATTGATATAATTAGTGGATAAGGTTATAAGGCTTCGAAATCCACTCATCCAATAAGTTTTTTATATGTGTAGTTCATAGATTTTACATTATCTTTCCATTTTATTTAAATCGTCAAATAATGATGTCATCGCTGCATCATCATTATGTCATAAATAATTTAATTTATTTAATGTCTAAAAATTATAAAACAAATACTATGATGTAGGAAATCGTTTTATCTTTCCAATGAATATTTATAATCAAAAATATGACTTGTATAACCCCACTTAAAAAATTTTTTAGTAAAACATATCATGTTTGTGTCAATTTTTACTTTTACATTAAAAAAAAGTTATTTATGTCATTTCCCAAACAAAGTGTCTCCATGGGGTCCCCAAGTTGACCCATGGCTTGTCTTGGTCGGCCATGACACAACCAATAATGTTGGGACATGTTTCTAGGTCATTTCATATTATTAAATCATTATTTATACCTTAAACTACCCTAATTACCACTAATCGCGATTAAGAACTTAATAAGTTACTATTCACCAAAAAATTATTTTTATCCCATTGAACCACATTTTACTTCTTAATGACAACCATGTATGTCGGATTTTTGAAAATCAAAACACAATGATGGCAAAATTTCATTTAAACGGAAAATCAATTTTATAAGTACCACTTAGTGGTTTCACTATTCATCAAAAATTGAAGTTTTTCAGAAAAATCCCAAAAATTCGCCCTAAGCTATATTTGATATTATGAATTCAAAAATGAAGTCCGTTTTACAAAATTGAAAACATATAAGTCACATTAATTAATTTAATAATTAATTCCCGCTGTCATGACAAATAGCGTGTTTTATGAAACAATAAGTATCAAAAGATTGACACTAGTTTAAGTCTGATTTCAAAGTGAAATTGATTCCAACGACCACTATTGGATTTAATGGTAAAAATATTTTCTAATTTCACTTTAAAACCAATTCAAAATATAATCTAATCGTATAAATAAATTAGATTAAAAATTGGTTTTGAATTAAAATACAACATTTTACACTATTCATTAAAAAATGAACTTTATCGGAAAGATACCAAAAATTTACACAAAGTAAATTTTGATGTCCCAATTATTAATAAGAGTTTTATTTGTTCCAAAAGAATATTTAAGAGTGAACAAAACTATATTTAATGACGGTTCTCCATCAAAAGGTGATAAGTGAATCTTTAGTGAAAACTAGGGCATATACGCCTAAAATTGAATTCTTTCCGTATTTTAAGCCTTTATCTTTTATTGTATAAATGTAAAAATATTTAAGAACATATAAAATCATATTTTAGTTATTTCTATCCATTCCCGCCATTACAACAGCTACATGTTAACTACCATTTAAAATAATATTATTTTATTATTAGAGTGCAACGTAAGATTCCCAAGAAACTCGTTGTTGCGTGTTGGGTACGCCATCGGGCATAGCATCCCCTTTAAAGTCATATTAATATTTTATTCACAAATATGGATAAATATGAAAATGTCATATTCTTTATTTACCTGGGGTGTTACATCCTTCCCCCCTTTTGGGAATTGCGTCCTCGCAATTTTTAAAATTGTGCTTGGAAACATCCTTGAAAGTCCCACATCGGAGAAGAGTCGGTAAAACAATCACTTTAAAATAAATAAAGATAAGTACAAAGGTCACCCGAGTTAACCCATACTAGGATTCCAAGTATGAAAATATGGACATGGAGGAAAAAACAACGGGTCATGTTCTAATGGAGAGTGATAGAAAACATGTTTAGGAGAAAGTTAACCACGAGAAAATCACAAACTTGTGATGGGTTAAACGGTATTCGATTCCCCAGTAGGAAAAGTTAATAGACAACATTTTTGTTTTAAGTTACTTTTTATTGAGGAATTTATTCATAAGGAAGCATAATCACTTATCATGTTGACTTTCAACTTTTACTAGATTCCTTAGTCAAACTCATATTTTTTCCAAAAGACGAGTATTTAGGGAGACTTATTCGCATTAAGAGTACTATAATCAACTTCTAGAGAATCACCTAATCCCCAAAAGAGAACTATATACATCCCATGTTTTTAGGCTTTAACCAAAAACAAAACCAAAAAGGTTAGTACAAGATCAGATAATCCAGAAAAGGATAACCCCTTATAAAAATAAAATCTATTCTTAATCTCCAAAATTTGTCCAACAAAACCCAAAGTTCAACGAGGACCATCCGATAAACAATTTGTCCATAAAATTCTTCAAAGTAAACCAATATAATATTGAAACCCAAATATTTGAAGGATTTAGTCACATAGTCTTCCAAGTTAAATCGTAACATTTATCTCCAAACAACATAAGTTGCTCCTAAAGTCTCGTATTGAAAAGTAATTAACCTAATCACATATCCTCCATGACAGGTTAATCATTTTCATAAATAACCCAAAATCAACTTACTCTTAATTCATAAAATCATATAACCAAAAAGAATCAGTCAAACTAACCAGGGACTTCACGTAGTCCAGTGGTAGGCGATAAATACCAGTCACACTTTGGTTGTGGGTTCGATTCCCGCAGCTTTGTCCGACGCGACGGGATGTCACACGGTCTGCGTGTTGTCCTTTTTCCAAAACTATATTATTCTTAAAACATTCCCCAAAATGAGATAAAATCTTCAAGAATAATCATAACATATATTAACCTCAAGTTTATCTCATTCCTTCCATTTTCCATCATATCATATAGTAACCCATAATTACCTAAAAATTAAGTATCATATAAACCCTAATGGTTACCTTAATAATTATTACCTGAACTTCCACATCGATTGGTCATCTCATACATGATGCATCACAGAACATACCAAGGTTCAAGTGGTTGATCATGACTCCTTGATAGTTGGTTTAGAACAACCATGAGTTTCCTCATTGAATCCCCCATTTTATCTAGTATCTTAATCATAGAACCACCACAGTTTCCTTCAACCCATTTGTCTCTTTGGTGCCTGCTAGATCCATCCATTCACTAAGAACAGAAATGTCAGTGTGAGTATATCAAAAAAAACCGTCATGTACTAATGAGGAAGGTAAACACTAAGATATACTTACTCATTCACTTTATCTAAAACTAATACTCATTCTGAAATCCTAACCATTATGGTAATGTCACTTGTGCTTAGAGAATACCCTAACCTCTAAAGTTATCTAAACCGACCTTTGATACCAACTATAAGTCCCCAGCCTTAAACCTTACTTAAACTTGAGTTATTACAAGATCACACATTGAGGATCTTTTCAGGTTTAGAGTTTTAGAGAATTAGATCATGAAACTTGAATTACATTCCACATTTAAACAAAGTGGTTACAAAAAGACAGTATTCATTCTTCCCATCAACGGAAACATATTGAAAATAAAACATGGATTCTTTCTTGACACATCCTTGACACTATCATCACATCATGTACCTTTCCCTTGACCTGTGAAAAACATTTCAAAAACTTGGGATGAGCATAAAAAGCTCAGTAAGGGTTATAAAAATAAGGAAAGGAAACATGAGTTCATATATACATAAGAATGAAATCATACTTTACCCATAAAACATAGGCACTTTAACATACCTCATCAAACCATGAATAAATCATAGAAAACATAAGACATAAAGGTAACTTGAGGCATTCATAACATTCTTACATAGGTAGTAACCCTCTTGGTTACGTTCGGAATACCCATCACAGTATATTCCCTAAATCTCTTCGGATAAACCTTAACGTTTCACTCCTTCGTGTTACCCAATGCATTGGAGAGCTATATCGGGCTCACCCACCCTTAGTTTATCACGGAACCACCCGTTCTTCATAACAATGCCCAAGAACCCTAACATAATCGTATCACATAAACATGAATAAAGGAAGCATAACATTTCCACATTTCAATCACAATATAACATTTTAGGATATTGAAATAATGAATCCAATCAAAAAGAAACCATTTCCAAAACCATTTAAAACATTTAATAAAGAGATTTTTGAATCAAAGTGTCCCATACCACCTTGAAGATTTTAACATTTTAAACCATTAATATCCATATAAATAAATCCTTAAAACCATTTTGAAAACATGGATATTAATAAGAACAAATAATTAAAACATTTAAAACGAAATTTTGGTTAAAGGGGTTTTACCAAAATTAGAGACACTTGAATACAATAATCGAGGAATAACATTTGGTCAGAACTTTATAATATCATTAGAATAAAAGGATTCATGATATAATACTCCAAAGGACATTATATACACCATATAAGAGTGAATTGGTTCATAAAAACAATGAACCCTCAATAGAAAAGTCAAATGTGATGAAATCCCTTATAAAGAAGGTATCCTTAAATTAAGGACAAATAAATCTCACAAATATGTGTGTGACAAATATATATACACCCAATATAAGTGGATATTAAGTGTAAAACAATAAAAGGTCAATCACGCATATTCAATGGATGACATATTCAATGACTACAAGTTGAACCCAAAGAAATCGAAATTGGGTTAAAAAGTTCCCTTGACAGCCTAACGGCATCACATCAAAATGAGTTGATGAGAGATAAAAAGTGTATCTCATCACTTGGACATAAAATTTAAATCAATAAGGATGTATGAGAACATATACCAACATAAAAATATGTAAATTAAAAGACCCAATAAAATAAGTCTTTTAAAAAAAAGGAGGGTGAAAGGTTCCCTTACCGACTTGGGTATCTTTCAAAACATACACCCCATGGAAGAAAGACAATAGGTCATTGATGTAAGTACTCATAAAAGAAATTATATTACACAAAGAGTATAATAATGGGCAGTACATACACCACTCAATGGAATTTGTGGAAAATGTAGCAAAAATCTCACGGGAATAAAAGTGAGATGAAAAATCCCTTAGGAAAACTCGGCAGCCTAACGGCGCCACATAAAACTTCCGAATATGGATTGATGAGATCAAATAGGGTATCTCATCACATTACAATAAAATTTACAGAAATAGGAATATAAAAGAACATCCCCCAACATTACAAAGTGGAGCTTAAAAGAAGTGACATAAAGGAGAGTACTTAAAAAGAAAGAGAGAGGTTAGATCTCTTACGAAAGTTCGGCAGCCTAACGGCGCCACTCAAAACTACCAAAATGGATTGATGAGAGAGAATAGGGTCTCTCATCACATGAACATAAATATTACAGTAATTTTAATATAAAAGATCATCCCAATAACAAGAAATATGAGCTTTAAAAGGACTGACATAAAAGTGTATACTTAAAAAGAAAGAGAGGAGTATGATCCCTTACCTCGGGTCCGACTTGACTCGATCGTTCTTTAATCTCCTGAATAATAAACTTGAGTTAATTTCTAATTCCTTAAGAACCTTTTTCAAGTTCATTATTACTTTTATACCACTTATTACCATGTCATAAACATTATGTAATCATTTAAGTTAATAATATTTGTTTTGCCGATATTTGGTTCTTAAGTCGAAAGTGGACTTCTTACAATTACATGTTGTTCGTGTGTCCAAAAGTTTATTATATCCAGAATTGTATTCATGATTTAGATATAATATATGTCATATATATCCATTACATTCATGAATTTATAACATTACATAATCATTTAGAGGTAAGAAATGAAATGCACCGTTCATGGAGACGGTAAGCCGTACGTACGCATGAACGCTACTTTCATTTCTATTTCGTATTTTATAGAATTGAATAATAATGATATAAAGTTATATTATAATTCCAGTATAATATCATATATAATATCATAGTTCCATCCTTTATACGTCCCACATATGGTATTTAACGAATCAAATCACTTTGAGGGGGCGGTAGTCCGCACTTCCTTAAATGAAGATATCGCGTTTACCCATAATGGAAACCATAAAGGTATGACCAAAATGAAAAAAACAGAAGCTTAAGGAAAACATAAACATATTATATATCATATATAAAAATAGTGACATCATAATGGCCACCTTTAAAGGTGTTAAATGAGTATTGAACAATCATCGTTTCGGGAGGCAGAATTTCACCATTCACGGAAACTGTATGTTCTTTAACCATTTGATGTAGTTGTGTGGGAGTGTAGCTCGAATAAATATTATAACAACATCCTAGTATATTGAAGATACAGGTGTTGTTACAAAATAAATAAATAAAAAGAGTTTAGGGGGTTGGAGAAGCAAAATAAAACAAATGAACATGAGAGAATGAATTACCTTTAAAAGTGTAACTCCTTTTGATTTGAGCCTAAAGGCTTCCTTTGAAAGGATTCTGACCAAAGGGAATACTTTAGGATGAGTAGAGGGGTGTGGAGAGAGTAAATGGGCAGGGTTTGGCCGAGCCAAAGGCTTGAGGAGTGTGTGAAATGAGGTAGAGGTGGGGGCCTTTTATAAGAGGAGAGGAGGGGTACTTTTGGAAAGTAAAGAAATATTACTTTATTTGAAAATGTGTTTCGGTTTCAAAAGGTCCCACATTGATATAATTCGTGGATAAGGTGATAAGGCTTCTAAATCCACTCATCCAATAAGTTTTGGACATGTGTAGTTCATAGATTTTACATTATCTTTCCATTTTATTTAAATCGTCAAATAATGATGTCATCGCTGCATCATTATTATGTCATAAATAATTTAATTTATTTAATGTCTAAAAATTATAAAAAAAATACTATGATGTAGGAAATCCTTTTAGCTTTCCAATTAATTTTTATAATCAAAAATATGACTTTTATAACCCCACTTAAAAATTGT
This sequence comes from Viscum album, assembly GCA_963277665.1. NCBI lineage: Eukaryota > Viridiplantae > Streptophyta > Magnoliopsida > Santalales > Viscaceae > Viscum > Viscum album. Next base: position 1,253,274,081 of record OY728128.1, on the reverse strand, counting down.
TTTAGTAAAACATATCATGTTTGTGTCAATTTTTACTTTTACATTAAATAAAAAGTTATTTATGTCATTTCCCAAACAAAGTGTCTCCATGGGGTCCCCAAGTTGACCCATGTCTTTTCTTGGTCGGCCATGACACAACCAATAATGTTGAGACATGTGTCTAGGTCATTTCATATTATTAAAGCATTATTTATACCTTAAACTGCCCTAATTACCACTAATCGCGATTAAGAACTTAATAAGTTACTATTCACCAAAAAATTATTTTTATCCCATTGAACCACATTTTACTTCTTAATGACAACCATGTATGTCGGATTTTTGAAAATCAAAACACAATGATAGAAAAATTTCATTTAAACGGAAAATCAGTTTTATAAGTACCACTTAGTGGTTTCACTATTCATCAAAAATTGAAGTTTTTCAGAAAAATTCCAAAAATTCGCCCTAAGCTATATTTGATATTATGAAATCAAAAATGAAGTCCGTTTTACAAAATTCAAAACATATAAGTCACATTAATTAATTTAATAATTAATTCCCGCTGTCATAACAAATAGCGTGTTTTATGAAACAATAAGTATCAAAAGATTGACACTAGTTTAAGTCTGATTTCAAAGTGAAATTGATTCCAACGACCACTATTGGATTTAATGGTAAAAATATTTTCTAATTTCAATTTAAAACCAATTCAAAATATAATCTAATCATATAAATAAATTAGATTAAAAAGTGGTTTTGAATTAAAATACAACATTTTACACTATTCATAAAAAAAATGAACTTTATCGGAAAGATACCAAAAATTTACACAAAGTAAATTTTGATGTCCCAATTCTTAATAAGAGTTTTATTTGGTCCAGAAGAATATTTAAGAGTGAACAAAACTATATTTAATGACGGTTCTCCATCAAAAGGTGATAAGTGAACCTTTAGTGAAAACTAGGGCATATACGCCTAAAATTGAATTCTTTTCGTATTTTAAGCCTTTATCTTTTATTATATAAATGTAAAAATATTTAAGAACATATATAATCATATTTTAGTTATTTATATCCATTCCCTCCATTACAATGGCTACATGTTAACTACCATTTAAAATAATATTATTTTATTATTAGAGTGCAACGTAAGATTCCCAAGAAAGTCGTTGTTGCGTGTTGGGTACGCCATCGAGCATAGCGTCCCCTTTAAAGTCATATTAATATTTTATTCACAAATATGGATAAATATGAAAATTTCATATTCTTTATTTACCTGGGGTGTTACAATTAAAGTTAGAGTCACATTGATCCATCCTTCTTCTTGATGAAGAGGACCGGTGCACCCCACAGTGAAGCACTAGGGCGTATGAAAACCTTGTCTATATTATCTTGTAACTTCTTCTTCAGTTCCTCTAACTCAATGTGACTATCATTTAAGGAGTCTATGATATGGGAAGATATCTAGGTATAAGTAAATTGAGAACTCAGCCTCTTGGTCAAGAGAAAGATATGAAAATTCTTCAAGGAACACATCAGTGTACTTCATCACATTAGGAATGTCGTTGAGCATGATCTTATCCTTTGTCTAAATAATTTCATCTAGATATGATTGATTATAAGGAAATAATATCCAAAATTGTGATGATTACTCTAAAGTAGATTCATCCTCATTCTTACACTTGTACATAATTGGTGGATTCCTTGGGATGTGAAGAGTGATCTCCCTTTTCCGAAAATTGATGTTGGATTTATATAAATATAGAAAATCCATTCCCAAAAGAGAATCAAACTCCACCAAAGGAAGTAAGGTGGAAATTTCTAGTGGATTTAGTCCACAAACATTTATTGGGGAGGATTTATATACTTTTTGATTCAATAATTTCCCCATTTTATGTTATCATGGATAAATCAAAATTCATATTTTGAGTTGGTGTTTGAATATTTCTACTAAACTTTCAAGATATGAAATAATGTGTAGAACTATAATAAAATAGTACATTTGGTATTCTTGAATGAATAACTAGTGTACCTATCACCATATCATTGTTAAGATCCACTATAGTAGTAGTGATAGAATATTCCCTACCTTGATTAATTGGATATTTTTGTTGTTGATTTCCTCTAACAACCCTTGGCTTAAGTAATTGGCTCACATAATTCCAATGTTTCTTGTAGTTGAAACACTATTCTATAGGTTGAGTGATGATCTGAACCTACCTTTATTCTTTCACATTAGTGGGATTCTTAAAATTCCTTTATCAATAATTATCCCGATTCCCCTCTCTTCCAAATTTGAAGCATCTCCTAGCTCCCTTTAGACCATTCTTGGGATGCTTATTCCCATACTTTTGACATGTGGGATGTTGGGTATTCTTTTATTCATGGGATTTATTAGTTGATCTTGTCATATTAAACTCTATATTTATATTTTTATCTTTAATACCATAAGACAACTAAGATTTTATAATATCCATCTTAACCTTTAGGTCACATTGAAAAATCTCTTCATGGCTATCAAAATATCGAATCACCATAGATTTTCATAGAATATACATTAATCCACTAAAAAGTGATCCATATTTCTTTCAACATTCATGAAAAATTTGGAGGCATATCGTGTAAGACTGGTAATTTTTTTCCTCATATTCCTTGATAGATTTATCTTCCTTTTTCTTCAGTTTTATGAAATCCCTCTCCATATTAAGATGAGAATTTTCAGTAAAATATTTATTGTAAAATATTTTCTTTTATCCTTACCAATCTATGGAATCAATTTACTCCTCATACTTTATATTTTTTATAAATTTCAATCACTGATCATCTTCCCTATCAAAACTATAGACCTTCATTATCACTTTCTCTTCTTCGGAGCATTGAAGGATAGATAACATATTCTCAATGGAGTTAAGCCATTGTTTCACGATGAGGGGATCATAATATCTACTAAATATAGGATTCCTTTGTTACATAAAGTATTCGACCACAACTTTCTCTTTCATAGGAGAAGGAAGTAATTTTACACGATTCAAGTTATTATTCATATTTGAGCTATTTGATCTAGTACTATCATGAAGTTATGGGATCCCATTCCCATTATTTTTGGAATATAATTAGAGAAATCATCACATTCCTTATTACATTTCTTGTTGACATGGATTCTTCTATTTACTGACATTAACTAAGTAAAATAAATAAAATAAAATTAGGGTTCTTGAATACTTAGCTAATGAACATATAAAAATTAAACTATGAACATAGAAGTAATAACATATAAATGAAAATTATATCATAGATTATTATTTCCCTAAGTTTCAATCTAGGTTATCCATAGTGATAGAATTATCCCTAAATTTATTATTAATTTTGTCTAGTCCTAATCCCCAAAAATAACTAGACCATCCTATGATACTAAATATGGAGACCCTATCCTTTTACACGTAATATTACATGATTTTAAGCATAATTATCCATTAAGTACAAACCAAGCAACATAAAGTCTAGTTTCTTTGTAAGATTAGGTACATAATTATAAAATATGATACGAAAATAAAACAAAAAAAATTATCTCCATAATGATCTCCTAACTCTATTTGAGAACCTACAACTGTATTGGATAACATGGTGAATACATAGACAATAGTGATGAGATAAAAATCCCACTAAAGGAATAAACATGGGAATAAAGCATACCACATGATTTATAAGGCATAACATGATAACATAAAAGTAATGGATCATGACTAAACATATCGAAGAATAAATTATAGAATATGGAATAATATGATCATTGAAATATTATAATTTGGAAATAAAATATAACATGAAATAAACATGAGTCATGGCTAACTACCAAGACTGTATCACATGGTGGAAAATGTCCCATAATAGATTAGGTTTACTCCCTAATCACATACATAAAATCTCATGAGAATAAAACATTACCCAATGCATTGGAGAGATATCGGGGTGCACCCATCATTACATGTTCATGTACATGTGTTATATATAAAGACTCAAACATAAGGACTAAACATAAGGGTTACCCATGGAAAGAAAGGGGTATCATAATCATGTCATAAGGAATAACCAAATAAAATATAACAATGGAATCTATGAAAGAAGGAATTTAAAAAATTATTGTTCATTCATAAAGAAAGGTAATAATATATAATGAACAATGATGTCCGTATGAATTGAAAACAATAAATATAGTGGTTAGGTAACATTATAAATGTCCAACTTAAGTGTGATTTTAGGGAAAATAATAAAGATTATTTAAAGAGGATAAAGGAAAACTTGATTTCATAAAACCATAAATGAAATAAGATAGTGTTTCATGATAAATGAGTTATTTTATAAAAATATCAGTGGCTTAAAATATTTTATGAAGTGTTCTTGAAAATGGGTAAGAAATAGATGAGTTCCCTTTGATCGCCCTTGTTTATCAGGAGGAATTGAGAAGGGGCCTTTTAAAACATGTATTTTCTCATGAAATAAAGATAAATTGAGATATACACACATGTTTGGAACATATAAACATAATTTAGTATAATTATATAAAAATAAATAATAAATATATTGGGTGAAATAGAGATAAAGTGCAACCCGAAGAAAAAATGGAGGTTTAGACATATCCCTTGCCTTATGCCTGAATGTGATATGAACTTTCACTAAATGTCTTGGATAATAAAATTTTATTCATTAATTACTTAATTAAAAACCTATTATAAATTAATTTTATGTATTATAGTTTTATTAAGTTCATTTGTGTCCATTTCAATGAGTTATAAAGTTCAATTTTGTTGTTCTGGGAGTATTCGATTCATGGTTTCATGGTCTCTTTACTAGTATATAATTAAGGAAGTTATTATAAAATGAGAATAATTCTATAGAATTGAAATTATATTCTTTTAAATAACTTTAAAAAGTTTAAATGGCTCCATATATCATTTTTTTGGTATTAGGATGATTCATCTAATAAAATGTTAATGATAGATGTTTAGTTTATTTTTGCGGTTTTTTGATAATCATGAACTAGTTTAGTTTTATTTAATATTATGTCTATATATTAGTTCTAAAACATAAAAAAAGTTATAATATTCGTATTAAAATATATTTTAACCAAAATAATGGTTTTATTACCATCCTTGAAGGTGGTAATGGAAAATAAAAACTCATCATCCATAAAGGCGGTGAATCAAAATATTAGGGATGATGTTTTCATTTTTAAAATAAAATGAGAAGATAAGAGTTTTTATGATGGATATTCAATTAAAACAATAAAATTATAGTATATATATTATATTTTATTTATCATGCCACTTCTTATATGGTAGGTGAGTATAGGATATGAAAAGAACATAAATTATAAGAGAAGAATTGAGGATTTTACCTCTTGAATGTTGTATCCTTGATAGCCTTCTTAAGGAACTTGGGTTTGGTATTTTATTAATATTGGTATCTCTTTGATGTGAGGAAGGGTATTTCTATGATAATTGGTTATAATATTGACAAGATAAAAGTCTTATAAGGTGTGAGGAGAAAGGGTGTGGAGGGTGATATTTATAGGGGGGAGGGATGTTTTTTATTATTATATTCATTAGTGTATTATTTTGGCCCAAGACTATCAATAGAGATGATTCCTATGAATTAATATAGTAAAATTTTTGGGATAGTTTGAACTAATGGGTGATTATATCATCCATACATTATCCATGAATCAAAAATTTATGTATTTAGATTATACCGTAAATTATCATATTTCACTATTCTCCAAAAATTCAAATATTTTAGAAAAATACCAAAAATTAACCCTAATAATTTTTTATGTGTATATTTTAAAAATGGAATCAATTTTATTAAAATAAATTTATAAATTTTATAAATTTAATTTTTAAATAAAATCATCAAATATTCAAAAAATACTGATTTTAATATTATAATCATTTTTATAACCCTTTTAAAAATTAATTAAGGTCTCATGAAATTATCTAATAATTATAATACATCATATTATTAATTTATTAATATATTTTATTCATATAATTTTCTTTTAATATTGTTTTAGTTATAAAATTATAAATAAACATTTATGTTTTACAAAAATATTACCACTTAATTTACCATTTTTAAAACTTTTATTTACTTGTACCATGAAAAAAATATCATATTTTTATTTATAAGATTCCTAAATTTTATTTATAATTTCATAGGTGAGGTTACTATTCTAATGTCCAAATTACTATTCTTATCTGTCAGATTACTATTCTAATAGCCATGTTACTATTCTAAAGGCATAGTTTCCTTAATTTTTATAAAAAAATCTTCTTTAATTAATTATTTATTCACTTCTATTTTATCTTAAGGTTATATATATACTTTCACCTTTAAAATTAATACTATATTATTAACATTGCGTTTTATTTTGACATCTTTTTTCATGAATGCGGTCATTATAGTGGATTGAGTATATCCAAATTTTCCAATTCCAGTTATCTAATGTTCTATTTATTATCATTATAAAATATTTAGAATTATTATTGGTTTATTTTATGAATAATTTACCATTATTAATTTATGAAAATAATGTTTTTATTGGGTTCTCTATGTTATATATGTTTTTTATCAAATGAGAAGTGAAATTCCATTGATAAAATTATAAGTTGTTATAGTAACACTTGTTATAAATAATCTAATTATGGGTTATTTATGATACGGGGTATTGTAGTTGGTGTTAGAGTAAATTTTTAGATAACTTTTGAGGTTGGGGTGGTGTTAAGAGAAATTTTAAAGAGATTTAATTTATAGTTAAATTATCATGAGATAGATTTTGAATATTTCCAGGTGGATTTATCTAATCCATGTCTATTTATAATGTTTTTCTATAGAGGGAAAAAGGTGTATATAGTAGGAAGGAATCAAGGGGTAATAAAATCCAATAACCTATAATGATTGGAACATATCATCTTTGTTAGTGTTAACTAACTTGATGTAGGATATTAACAATGGTACCCATGAAAGAGAGTGATAGAATTGATGAAATATGAAGGATGGATTAATTCATTATATAATGTATTTAAAGTTTTGAGATTTATGAAACATTAAAAGGTAACACTTTTTATTCAATTTTTTTAAGTTTAAGATGATTTATGGTGGTCTCTAATTAAGAATACTATGAAAAAAGGTAAGAACGATGTCAAAGATTTGATTTCATTTAACAATATTTTTCTTAAGAAGTATTTTCCTAAAGCTCTTATAATTAGAATGGAAATTGAATTTATATATTTAAATAAAAATTAAAAAGGCTTAGTGGTCTCTTATGAAGAAAAATTTACTATACTAGCCAGGTATGCACTAAATTTCATTCTGGACCATGAGAGTAAAGTTGAAAGATTTTACACAGATCTAAAACTAATGTTATGAAGAGAATTAACCTCTAATGAATTTAAAAGTTATTAGTAAATTGTTCTATGTACTGATAAATTTCAGATGGGGTTTGATGACATTTCCATACTTCATGACTATGAGGGTAATAAGTGGTCTAGGTGGAAAATAATATAGAAGCGTTCAATTGAGGAATCTAGTGGTAAAGCCCTAAAATATTCCAAATATTGTAAAATAAACTTTAAATAAGTTTTTATAGTATTAATAAAGTGTTTTTTATGTGTAAATCTTGTTCATTTGGATCATGACTTCAAGGAAAATAGTTTTGATCAAAATAGTAATAGTAAAATAGATAGTTATCTAGAAGTGAGATGCTTTAATTTCAATTAGTTGGGTCATTATTCTAAGGCATGTTCAAATTTAGTTACTCAAGGTGGGAATCATTAATAATTAAAGCATAAATGTTTTTAAAATTCTTTTTATACTACAATAACAGAAGTTGAACCCTCAAATAAAGTAGTGGTGGGTGTATTACTTACTTTTTCAGATTATGACAATGTCTTATTTGATTCAGGATCCACACATTTTTTCCTTTTTGAGAATTTTAAAGTATAATGGAAATAATATATCAATAAATAAATTTGTGAATTTTGGTAAAAACTTTTGGGGTAGTATTATGGTAACAAGAATTTATAGGAATATTCCTCTTATAATCTATGGAATATTGTTTCCTACAAACTATCGTGTTATGACCATTATAGAGTTCAATGTTATTCTGAGTATGGATTAAATTTTATTTTATCATGCTAAGATATATTGTAGATATAACAATGTTATTTTTTGAATGATTTTTAGTTTTCATATAATAATGAATTCATAACTTTGATAACATATTGAGAAGCTAATAAATTGATTAAATATTTGAGTGAAAGTTATCCTAAACATACTATTAAAAATAAACAAACTATTCAAGTTAGTGATGTGTTAGTATTAAACGAATATATAGATGAATTTCCTGATGATTTTTCTATTTTTATTTCTAATCAAGAGGTTGGATTTACTATTTAATTGGTTCCTGATGCTAAACCATTTTCAAAACCCCCTTATCAAATTGATCTAATATAACTTTTGGGATTCAAAATGAAGCTACAATAGTTTTTTAATAAGAGTTTCATATTCCCTTGAACTTCACCTTAATGTGATACTATTTTGTTTGTTATAAATAAAGTTGTTTCTTTGAGGCTTTTAATTAAATATAGAGCACTCGATAACATTACTGTTAAGAAGAATTTTTTGTTTCTTCATATCGATGACTTGTTTGATCAGATCCATAGTGCTTATTATTTTTCAAAGATAGATCTCAAGTCTGGGTATCACCTATTTAAAGTTAATGAGTAATATATTCCAATTATTTAATTTCATACAAGGTATGTCCATTATGAGTTTGTGGTAATTATTTTTGGGTTAAACAATTCACTTGTTGTATTTATGGATCTTATGAATAGAGTTTTCCATGATTATTTGGATAAACTTGTGGTGATTTCGACTAATGATATTCTTGTTTATTCTAAATGTTATTGGGAACATGATAAACAAATAAGGATTTTTCTACATACTTTAAAATAAAATAAGTAGTAAGAAAAATTTAAAAAATGTGAATTTTGGTTATATAAGATTTCATTCCTTGGGAATATTATTTCTAAAGATGGTAAAAAAATTATCTTGATAAAAATAAAGTGGAATAAGAGTGGTCAAGGCCTATAAATGTCACTAAGATTTGATGTTTTCTTATATTATTAGGTTATTACTAATGGTTAGTTGAAAATTTTTCTCAGTTATATATCCCACTAACTAAGTTAACTTGAAATGCAGTTAAATTCATTTGAAAAAATGTGTGTGACGAACATTTTTGTGAATTAAAAATAATATTAGTTAATGTTACAGTGTTATCCTTTCTATTTAGAAATGTTGAGTTTGTTATTTATAGTAATTATTATTTAAATGACTTTTTTGTGTCATAATGAAATATGATCGGGTAATATCATTTGCTTCACATTATTTAAAACTACATGAGAATAATTAAACTATTCATGATCTTGAGCTTACAGCAGTGGGTTTTTCTTTAAAAAATTGGAGGAATCTTTTATTTGGGATGAAATGTGAAATATATACTGATCATAAAAATAAAAAGTAAATATTCACTAAAAAAATTGAACATGTGGAAGATAATATGGTTAGAGTTGATAAAGTTTTATTATTTCATGTTTTACTATCATCCAGGTAAAGAAAAAAATTAATTGATTCATTGAGTTGAAAATTCAATGCATCACTAACCATTCTATGTTTGGAACATCATCCTTTAGTTAATTATTTAATGAATGTTTTCCAAGAAATTGTGCATGCAGAAACTCTCTATATCTTTGTTTAGGTGTTAGTGCAGTTATATTTATTATATAGAATTAATAATACTCAATATAAAGATCATGATTTGTAAGAAATTGTAAAATTGGTTAATAACAGTAGGCCGAATGAATTTAACATTGAAAAAGAAGGTGTTGGGAGATTTGGAAAGAGGCTGTGTGTTCCAATTGATTACTAGTTGAAGAAGGAATTGTTATGTGAAGCTCAGAGATCTTAATTTTCTTTTTATCCTATAATCACTAAAATATATAAAGATCTTTGGGAATATTATTGGTGGGGTGTAATGAAGAATAATATTTCTTATTTAGCATGAAATTTTTGAATTTTTAATGGGTTAAAGTTGAGTGACAACTACCAAAGGATATAATTTATCTTCTTACAGTGCTTTAATGTAAATGGGAGAATATACCTATGGATTCCATGCTATAATTACCAAAGAAATTTCAAGGTAATAATATGATTTGGGTTATTTTTGATCTTTTGACTAAATATACACATTTTCTCTATTCGAGATATGATATATTTGCATCAGATTGATAGAATTTGTCTTAAAGAGATAGTCATATTACATGGATTTTCTCTCTCTATTTTATATGATCATGATCCCTAATTTACCAAAAAAAATTGAAAGGACTTCAGAATTAGTTGGGTTCTAAATTAAATTTTAGTACAACCTTTCATCCAAAATCTAATGGAAAATTGTGGAGAATGATTTGGGATTTTTAGGATATGCTTTAATATTTCTCTTTAGAGTACCAAGGAAGTTAGGATCAGTATATTTTATTAGTTAAATTTTCTTAAATGGAAACTTTTATTCCAATATACAGATTGGTCCATTTGAATAATTATATGGAAAGTGGTGTTGAACTCGAATATATTGGGATAAAGTTAGTAAAAGGAAGTTATTTTGACCAGAACTAGTATAAGAAATGGTTGGAAAGGTAAATATGATTTAGCAACAAATTAGTACATCTTGGAGTAGGCATAAGAGTTATGTAGATAATAGGAGGAAATGTATTTCATTTGAGGTATGATACTATGTTTTATTAAAATATATCCTTGGAAAGGTGTTGTGTTCTTAGGTAAAAAAGGAAAGTTAAGTCTTAGTTTTATTAGAGCATATAAAATTTTGGAAATAGTAGGATCAGTTAATTATCTAGTATCTTTTCCTATGATTTTATATCAGGGTACATAATGTGTTTAATGTTTCATTTTTAAGGAAATATATAATTGATTCCCCTCATGTTTTGAGCCCAGAGGTGGTACAGTTTAAACAGGATCATTCTTATAATGAAAATCCAATTTAGATTATAGATCATAGAGATAAGGTATTATAGAATTAAGTGACTCATTAGGTAATGTTTTTATGTCAGATTCGCATGATTGAGGAAGCATCATGGGAATCAGAAAAATATATGATGGGGAGATACCTTAATGTATTTAATAAATGAATAAAATTGTGATAATATAATTTTTTATGGGGGGATAATGTGAAAACCCAGGTTATCTACGAAATAAATAAATCAAATTATTTATAAGTATTCATTTTATAGATTTATATTCATCATATATTTATAAATAATTTTATATAATTTTTTAACTAAAAGTAATAGCTTTATTTAACTAAACAGTTTTTATATATATTACATGATTTTATTTAAAAGTTAAATTGATTGATTTTAGAATTTTAATTTTATAAAAAGGAATACATTCTTGAAATAATCATATCAAATTATTTTTAGGATTAATTGTAAGTATTTTCTAAAATGGTCAAATATTGAGTGAATAGTCAAAAATGCCTTTTTTATAAATATCATAACTTTTATAACATCATCATGATGAAAACTTAAATTCAAAATTCATAAAAACTTTATATTGATCAAATATGTGTTTAAGAGGTAAAATAAATCATTTAAAAACATAATTTTATATTTTTTAATCCATTCCTGACTTTCTAGAACTTAAGTTATACTTTATTATAATTAATAACTATTTTTGGATCTTTAGGTTTAATACTATGGGTGGAAGATTTCATTTAGTTTTAACATGGTCCAAAAATAATCTAACAGTATTTTTTAAAATTATAATTTAGTTAAATTCATTAGAATGAATTATATTCATAACTTTATAGCAAAATCATTTTACACTTAAATCATGTATTTTTCTAAAAAGTAGTTTTTATCACATTTTTCAAACATATATTAAAAGTAATCCCAGCCATGTTTAGAAATTAAATCTGATAAAATGGATTTCATGTTTGGAATTATAATTCCCAAATTTTTAATAATGTTTCTTTTATTTTTGGTTATATAAATTAATTACCTGGGTAAAAATTCATCCCCTCAATTAAGGCTAAAATATGGTTAAAAGGGTCAAAATAAAGGGATTAGGCTTCAAGATAAAAATAATAATTTCTTAATCTCATTTATTGGGTTTATTTAGACTTATAACACCTTATATTAAAAAAATTGAGTTTTTGCAACATTTTCCTTAAGAAAGTTATATATTGTACTTAAAAGTTTTAAGTATTTACAAGAGTTCCACACCCTTCCCTTATAAAAGGACATTGTATCTCCTCACTTATTTACACACATTTAACACCCTATATAAAAAAAAGATCTACCCAAATCCCTCCCCAACTATCCTCTGTACTTCTTATAATTCTTTATCTCTATAAAATACCCATCCTAGAACTCCTAATGTGTATGAAAAATAGGTTTTCCAAGGAGGAGGTATAACTCCTAACAAAACTCTTTCAAGTAAATTTATTATTGGAACACATTATAAGTCTATTATAACCATTATAAAATAATTAAATTTTTATATAAACTATACAAAAAATTGATTATATTTATGGGAAAACTATTTTATAATTTATTTCCATCCTATGAAAAATGAAAACTCCACTCATGTGTACATGTGGACTCCATTATCCATGAAGCAATGTGTTTTATTTTTCACCACTGCCTCAAATGGATGGTTAAAATGATGTATCAAATAAATATATCTTATATTAATGAAATAATTATTATACTATAAATATTTGATATTAATTTCCTTCTTACCCTCCCATCCATGAGAAAATGATAACATCGCTCATTAGAGTCGGCCTCGGGGAAAGCCCCACAAAACCCTAGGCTGGGAAAACATGATGGAGGGGGAAAATAAGAAATTTTATTCGATATCACCCTATTCTAACTCCATTTTATGGGGAAAATTCCTACAGGAAGTGCACGGGAAAAATTATTTCCATGGTTTGAGGGATATTTCCATGGTTTATAAAAATATATATAATATAATATATATATATATATAATGGTTTGTAGAGGAGTGGTTAAGTTGATGGATTCCAATAGAGAAGGTCTAGGGTTCAAATCCAGCTGGTCCCATTTTTCTCTATCAATGGTTTCACCACTGTGGGAATAGACCTATTGCCATGGTGGACAACTGATATGTTTATTTCCATGGTTTTGAAACTGTGGCTATAGTTATATTGAAATAGTGTACAATAGTGGTTATATCCCTTAAATTAATTTCTATAACTCCAACCTAAAGTCAAAAAAATAGGATCCATATCCATCTTGATCATGGCTATAAGCTATAGCCATAGTTTTTATAGCAATGATTTTTTAACATGGATATAGATGATTTTTCTAGTTGTGCTCACTCGTGTGTGCATGAAAACTACTGACTCCATGAAATGATGTGTTTCATTTCTCATACCCTTGTTATATGGTCGATTTTTAAAAGTTTATTTAATGTATAAATATAATAATTATGAAATAAATAAAATTCTTAAACTAGAAACCCTTGACTGTAGTCATCTTGTAAAGGTTGTTTTAAAAATCAAAGAACAAATAACCTCTAAACATCCAATGTAAACTTAACTAATTTGGTAACAAAATAAAACAGTGTAATAAATTAAATAAAAGGAATATTTTTAATGTAATAAACATTAAAAAGTTTCTTAATCAAGTAAATAACTAATATAATTTTACTATTTAAGAGTTAAAGAACATATGAAGCTATATAAAACTTAAGGTAATGGATTTTTCTTTGAAAATACTTATTTTAAAGTATTCCTTTCAAGTGTTTTTCCTCTATATCCATGTTCTTAAAAAATATTAAAGAATGTTATTTTTATACTTAAAATATTTCTAAAATTAATTTTCAAATCCTTTTTAGTTTCTTTACAATTCTTTTAAAAGGAATCTTCTTTGTGTCTTTCATATATATCATTTTGACTTTCTTTGCGAAAGTGAAGAAAGAATGTTTTTTAACGTTTACCGCATGACTTCCCTTTTCCTACCACCATAGTCATAATTCATTATTAGGACCCCTCTATAATTTTACATGAATTTTCAAATAAGATCTTATTCACTTTCTTCAATGAATTTTCAAATAAGATCTTATTCCCTCTCTTCTATAAATTTTTTTTTAATATTTTTCAAAAGAAAATGATGTTTCTCTTTGTTATTATAAAAAAATGGAAAGTGATTTTCTTATGGGATAAAATTATTTTTCATGTGTTTTATATTGAAAAATTTAAAGGTTATAAATTTTTCCTTCATGATACAGTAATTGGGAATTATATATGGTTACGAGTGAGCTTGATATAGCTCATTATGATGGCTGAGCTCGATATAGATCTCTAATACATTGTATAATGATTTAATTTTTTTGAAGGTGAAAATGAGGGAGATAACCAAGTAGGTTACTTATATGGAATTAATTAGGCTCTATCTATTTGAACATAGGTTAAAAATGAGTGAACACTGGTTATAAATATGATGTTACAAGATACCTATTTTTTGAAGTGCATTTTCTTGTATCTAAGATAGCCCATGACCATGATTTTTACTCTTTTGATAGTATGGGATCCCTTCCCAGTGAGTGTGTGAGTATCCTTATAGGGTATGCTCTCGGTCTAAATTACTTTAGACCTTAGTGACTTGTTTTCTTGTTTCCCTTCATTTCTTTGTCTAGCTAGTTAATAAAAATCTTATTATTCTGGTTAAAAAATGTTTGTTTTCAAAGAACTTTTGTCATGAGTTCTCATGTTCCCCATGATTCCTTCCCGGTTTTCCTATACTTGATAACGGGTTTCAAAGGTTTTATTTGATAAAAGGTTTATTTTTTCGTGAGGATATATTTTATTTATGATCTCAAAGTTTTATTGTGAAAAAATTAAACATTTTCATGGGTTTTCATATTTTTAACTAAACAAATGAGTTTCCTTTATTTTTATATTGCTTATTGAGCTTTATTTTTCTTATGCAATATTTTAAAAAATAATAGGAACTAAGGATGAGTAGAAATTAAATTATGTTCAATCTTTTTTTATAGTGAATCATCTTAAATTAATATAATGTTCCTTGAATGAAATACGGTTGTAAACTTAAAGGTTTATTTTTTTGTAAAAATGTACAATATGTAGAAATATACACCTTTAATGTAATGGTTTTATAAATTCTCTAAAACTCTAAACCAAAATGATCCTAAAAGTTTAATAAGGTGAAACCCTTGTTTTAAATCATGTAATTATTGGTTGGTTATGATATGAGGTGTTAAAATCACCTCCTAGATTCCCTTCTAGAAATGGGAGGTAAATTGGGTGTCTCTATCAGAGATAATAGTAGAAATAAACTCATAAGACCTCATGATCTCCTAAACATACAAATTACTAATCTCTTTCACCTTATTGATGTCCTCTATTTTAATGGAGTGACTAAACTTGGTAATCCTATCAACCATGACCCATATAGAATTTTTAAACC
This sequence comes from Viscum album, assembly GCA_963277665.1. Classification (NCBI taxonomy): domain Eukaryota; kingdom Viridiplantae; phylum Streptophyta; class Magnoliopsida; order Santalales; family Viscaceae; genus Viscum; species Viscum album. The sequence goes on along the minus strand of OY728128.1, from coordinate 1,253,258,516 downwards.
TAATGGCTTCAAGGTATCCCTATAACAATGTCTATGGACACCCTGTCCCACTTCTTGGTAGGTATGGGAAGCAACTGAAGCCAACTCAATGTATTTTGATGTTCAAATTTGATTTTCAAGAAATGAAATAATTGAGCCAAAAATTATACTATATATCATCTTATACCTAGCCACCAGAATCATTACTTCATATCATAGTACATCATGGTGGTACTTGGGTGAGTAGCCCACTCGGACCAGTAACAATCCTCAATTACCACTCTCCTCAGAGAAGAAGTGACTATATATCTATTATAAAAATATTGAACACTCTCAAGAGACTAAAACCACTCATCGGTGTCTCCCTACCATTTAAAATTATCCCAATACACTGACATTCCTCATCACTAGCTTGATTTAAAAGTATAAGCACAAAAAGAGAAGGAGAAAACTATATAGTAGCAAGAAACATACTCTCTTTTTCTTCCCTCACTTCTAGATTAATATAAGTACAAAAGACTCATAAAACTCCATTAATCACTATAATCTTTAAGGGTTTGGGAGGTATGTTGTCCCAGATAGAGTTACATAATGATTCAATAGTTTGGGTGAATTGAGTTCTTAAAATTTTAACCATAATTAAGATCATCCCTCAAGCTGTTATTTAATATTTTATTACAAAATAATTTAAAATAAAAACATAGAATAAAAGAGAATAAAATAATTTTTTTTTAGAAATTTAGGAAATAAATATCCCATGTTATAGCCCAAAAACTCTCTCTCTCTCTCTCTTCGAGCTTAGTGATTTTCACCATACAATTCATTTTCCTAGGGACCTTAGTAGTTCATTGCTTGTAACTAAAAATTGTTATAAAAGTTTACAAGAGCTTTCAATGGGGCTCCCCCATTGTAAAATACCTCTCCTTTTTTTTAAACACTCATAACAATGAGTGTAAACTTTATAAAAACATGAGTATAAATATTGCAAGTTCAGTACACAGTTACAAGAAGAAGCTGACAGTTGAAGAATAACTATTCCAAAGAAATAATTAATGAATTTTAGAATCTTATAAAGATCTTAGTTTGATGTCAATGTGAATATAAATTACATAGTATTAGCATATTTTTTGTTCCTTGATGCATATAAATAATATATTGAAAAACAGAGTATACTCGCCCTTGTTATTTCTCTTAACTAATCATAAAAAAACTATTTTTCATGTGTAAAACTTCTTCTTTTTTGAATTTAAATATATCTCTATAATTAAAATAGTATATATTAAATAATATAATACTTATAAATTAATTACCTTTTACTTTTTCAAGTTAATTCATCTAAAAATATAACAAGTAGAGTATTGTACCAATGAAACTTTCATCTTCCTTGAAACTTTACTATTCTTGGAAAAAAATTATTTCTACAGTCTTTATTTATCTATACGTCACTAATTTTGATAAATTATGAGTATAATTATCTTGATATACTAAAAAATTAATAAATTACCTCTAAACATTAATAAAATACCGTAAACTTTATTAAAGGTATCCAATGACATGATTCTTCAATATCGTAAGACTTCTAATTATAAGTCTTCACTTGATAATATGACTTCTCCAGACATCATAAGGCTTTATCAAAATCTAATAAATTTCTATAAGTGTAATAATTCTCTTTGATCATATGACTTTATAGTATAATCATAAGTCTTTTATGTATTCCTTTCTAGTCATAAAACACACTTGATTTAAAGGATTTATTGTGAACATAAACCTTTACTATGAGCGTAATGAATTGGTATGAATGTAAGGATTTGGTGTATAGATTAATCATGAGACTTCTTTTTGGTTGTAATTATTTAATTTATCTTAATACCTGAAAATAATACTTTAAATAATTGTAATACTTGGGTGTGATTCTTGGTCTGATTGTGAGATCTGTAATTTCTATTAGTCTTAAAACGATCATAAATCTTGAATGTGATACTTTAGAAATTCATATAACATAAACATAAGTCTTCCAAACTTAGAAATAAATATTCAAATCAAAAGTTAACATCTTATGAAAAACATATTTTAAACTTTAAATATTGATCTTTAGAATTTAATTAAAAACATTTGAAACAAAATTTGGGGGGTTTTATCATTAAAACATAGGATAAAATGGAATATGTTGGAACAAAATTAGTGTGTCCAACAATATCCTTATTTTTTATGATCACTAAATATATAAAACTTGGAATATAAAATTTTACAGATTTGAAAAATGAAAATAATTAAAATTAGTGAATGTCAAAAAGTACTGATTAAAATGTTCAAAATATGAAGTATGAGTAAATATTTTTGTTTATTTCATTATATTATCTCCCTTTTGTGAGGTCAAAAATAATACTAAAATAATGGATGTGATATATTCAATATGAAACACTAATTTTTAATTGTAATAATATATGACTGAAATGAATTATATTTGGACTTGAGTGGTAATACTATTTAAAAAATACAAAAAAATATAGTGACCATCATCAAAATAACAAAGATAAAATAAAAGGATTATTCCCCTAAACTTGATTAAAAAAGTAACAAGATTATAAAGAGCTGGAATATATAGAATCCATGAAATGAAGACATATCAGTCCTTTGGATTTGGATGGATCTAGGAGGATGGTTCAAGTTGGGAAGAATAATTAAATTGGGTCCTGAAATGCACGGCCGATTGTCGCCTATCGACCGGTCAAGGTTCTGGTGCTCTGCTAATGTGTATAGCAGCACTCGGGTCGAATCCTCGGCGATGGTACTTTGAAATATTCGATTGTTTTTAGTTAATTGTATTCTGATTGGGGGGTTTGTTTGCAGAGCATATGAAATAATTTTTGGATGATTTTTTATTCAACAAATTGATAAATATTGGGGTGAGTTCATTATTAGAGAGTTAATCTTGTGATATCCTTGAGCTTTGCTTTATATTTCATTTAAATTAACACCCACTTCACAAGTTGACATCGATTAGAATTCCTAAGTGTTAAAGCTTTAATCCAAGACTTAACATAATTAGAATTTTAATCTCAATCATTAAATGTTTATGGTAGTGTATTTTTAGTTCCAATAATCCATGGAAACCACATTCTAAACAAAATATTTCATTAATCCATGACAAATTAAGTCCAACATACACAATGTTAAATTAACGAATACTCATCGAGCAAATACTCTCAATCACTTAACATCCCTAAATTATAACTCACCCCAATGAGATATTTACTCATCCATTTGGGTGTTTAATATTCTTGTTATAATAATTATGATGATAAATTAAGAATAGAAGAAAAAGAAAGGGATTAGAAAAGAGTGGTACGTCGACACACACACACGAACGATGATGATAATTAAAAATGGATTTTCAATTGAATGAGGAAGCAAAATAAGGGAAGGGGATTCAACTGAATTTAAACTATTTTAAGAACTTAAATATTAAACTACGTAAGGTTGATGAGAATAAGAGATATTGAATAAGAAACTTACATTAAAACATAATTACAAAAGAAAGGACATACAAAATTACAAAAACAAAGAACATGAAAGTAAGTGAAAACAAAGAGAAGAGGAAAGGTTTCTCAAGTAAAAACTTGAGTATGTCAGATCCTCCCAATCATTTGGCAAGGCTTTCTTCTTGACAATATGATCTCCTCTCTTCTGAAATGCCAACCCCTCTAAAGGAGATAAGGGGAGAGTATTTATAGCCCAAGGAGTGGACTGTTTGCATTCCCAATATGTCCCTCCACTTGAATCGCCAATTTGTCTATTCAGACAGTCAAATCTCCAAATATCTCCTTATTCACAGTTGTAGATAATAAAGTTTTCCGACTACTCCCAAAATTTGGAGTCATTTGGACTTAAGTACCAAACGTTATGGCCGGTTTAATAAACAATGTAAAACTGTCCATTTCAATCCAGTCTTTTTGAAGTCCATAATGTGAAAGGGTTTTTGAATATGAGGATGCCTTCAAATCTGAATGGGTTCTTCAACAAAGTCTGCCGCCTATATCTCCTCTTTCACACTACAAAATCTAAGCTCTATTTTATTATTACATCATTAGATATGTCATGCATGATTTACTGATTTTAATTCTCGTCCAGAATGGTGGGCTGGACTTCAAAGCATTATTTGGGCCCCTTGTACTTGGATTTGGGCCTTGAAATTTTTATCCAAGATGAAATGTAGTGTCCCCCGAATTATGGTGGAGAGTTAATGTTTTTGTAATTCTTTATTGAGCCCATTAAATCAATCTTCAAGGATAGTCCAGTTTGTTCACAGATTCTTTGGTCTTGTTTGTGAGGACCATATATTACCCTTTAAATGGAAGAATTGGAACATAATCCCTTCTAATTAAATGTTTTAAATTGAAATAGGAATCTTAAAAAACAAAAACCATGAAATTTGGATCAGTATAGTAATAGTTATAGATAATACATTAAACTGACTCAAATCTGGATTTATTCAAATAGTGCTCAAAATTATATTTAATATTAAAATATGAATATTACACACAAATTATGTACTTTTCATATAAAATCAGTAAAGGGGGTTAGTAAAATGTAATTAATAAATGAATAACATCAGGTCCCTAGAACAAGAGATCCTTTCTTGAATACAATGTTATTATGAGCGATAGACCTTTTTTATAAACCAATGGCTTGAAGATTAATATTAAATATCCTTACAAAGTGTGGACTCACAAAATCAAATACAAAACTATTTTGAGATTATATTAATCAACCTCAACCACTTTAGAGTACAAAATATTAGATAGAGGAGGTGTGAATCTAGATATCCAAGCCAGTTCACTCTAAGTAAAATTAGAAACCTAGGATTTAAAATCATGGTATAAATCAAAAGGTCCAAACCACTCTTCTAGCCTTTTCTAGAGGATGGATATTGGTTGGGAGGAACCTCACCTATAGATCGAAGAAATTTAATTTCAAAAAATCCTTTTCCAACAATATATAACTATCTTATAATCTTGTCCTTAAAGTAATATAGTAGTACATGTATACCTCTTATTCAATCCAAATGTATACTTTTTTTCAAGCCCAAAAGATCAATTATGTAAATTATAGAGAATATTTATAGTGTTTTCTTCAAAAAATTTACCATTTAATTAATTTGAACAAGTAGATCAACCAAAATATCAAATAATTGAATAAATTATTCTAAAAAAACCTATATAACAAGATAATAGATAAATTCTAGTTGGGTAGGAGAGGTAGGTTCTCATATAGAAGGAACATCCTTTGAAGAAGTCATTGGAGTAGCTTTAGCCTCTCTGCTTGTAAATCTTTTCTACAAAAGCTCATTAGATAATGAGTATTTCTCATGAATATATGGTCCAAGGGTTATTCCAACCCTGATCTCAAAAAAAAACTTTTACAAGGACCAATAACCTTTAAACTATCTTATAGTCATAGTGAATCTTCTCGTGGAATCTCGAGTCACCAATTCAGGTTGATATAAACACTTGGTTATTCAATTCTTCAATAATTACAACTAAGATTTTGTTAGAATAGGTAGAGATGTGGCTGGGTTTATCCTTATAAACTACTAACTCTTTTCCTTTATATGAGTATCTTTTCACATCTAAACTCTCAGGAAGAATTTCATCAAAAAGATTCTCAACTGTAGAAAACACTAGAGTATTGATCTCCTTTGTACTTGAGCCTAAAAATATGAAATTTTCAATTAAATTTATTTATCATCCTTTCAAAAAAATTACTATATTTCTATTCTTTTCATCCAGTTCTTTTATATTGGTAATAATGTTTCTTGAAATATATTATAGGGTAGACATACAATCTACATGGAGATATTGGACACTTCCATTTACCATACTAATATCAGATGAAACCATCATCAAATCATCCCTTATATTTGTAGTTTATTTTAATAATGAATTTAAAACACCAGATTAAATAGGTTCCAAAATTTTTGAAAATAAAAATTTAGCCTTCACTAACTTTTTCAACTTATCCAGATCATATTGGGAGATAAAATTTTATGGAGAGTAATAAATCCTTTTGAGTAATTCAAATTCAGAAATCATAGTGCTCTATAGATTATAAAAACTATTTTGGAAATAGAAAGATCCTTTATAACACTTAATTATTCTTAAAATACATTAAAATGTGACTTTAGAATTGAATATTCCTAAAAATTTAAAAATTTATACCTTAAATATCTCACTACTTCCCAAACAACTAATGATTCACCTATTATAACGGGATGAAAATTCTCAATCAAACCAGACTGGTCCATTATCATTCCCTTGATCTCTTCCAACTCAGAATTAGAAATTGAGTTATCTTTCAACTCCTTAAATTGAATATTTAAAGATTCAACTTCTTCCAAGTTTATAGAAGAACTACCTATGTGAATAGGTTGGAGGTTACTTAAAAAATTAGACTTAGCATCCAACATTTCCATCATGTTATATAAATCAGTTTTGGAAATTGAGTTCTCCATTAAACTTTTCAACTCACCCTTTGAGGATTTAAGCTCATCCTTGAGCTCATTTATTTTCACCTTAGAATTTTCAAAATCATTGAAAAAATTAGGTGAAAAGTTTTGGATATGGTATTAAAAATTTGAATTATCTTTATTCTGATTTCATTATTGTGTTTCTTATTCTTTCTCAAAACCAAAAAAGGATAAATTCGAATTCTTACTAGCTAAAATTATTTCATTATCTATTACATTGATAACTATTGAAGGAATTTTATCATTTAAAACTTGTTTGGATCTTCTAACAGGATAAATTTTATCATTTCCACTCACTAAATCCTCTATATTCTCTTTATTCATCTCAAAACCTTCATCATATGGTCTAAGATCATAATCAGTTCTAATTATAGGTGCTTGATCCTATGCAGTAATAGCTAGTTTCTCTATAGAAACAACATAATCCATTAACCTCCATTCTTCATCATCTTCTTCTAGAGACTATGCCTCATTAATCTCATTTTTCCACTAACTTTAGTAGGTGAAACTTCAAGACTTGAAATAGGTTCTTTTTCTTGTAACACCCTACCTTTTTGGAGAGGTACATACTTTTATTTTACTTTTCAAAACCTCTCATTTTATTATAATAAGGTACTATAAGGGATAATGGTTGGTTTAGGAAACTCCATGGCTCGTTTGGAGCCCAGAGATCTATAATTCAAGGAGGAATACAGAGTTGCATGGTTAGCATATGGTTAGTGATAATCATGGGACTCAATTGTGAGAGTCACCCAGTGCATAAGGGAGGCTTCATGGTTTGTCTTCAAATCATATGAGTCAGACTGCATTCCCATGTGGGATTTAAAAACACCTTTATAGTGTCCTTTCACACATATATTTCATGGTTATTCAAACCATGCACCTATCCCATGCAAGGGATGTTCTTGGATGGGGCTCAGAACATGATTCGTGCATGGTTTGGCCAATTGTGTGGAAAAACTATGTAACCCCTTGTTTGGGGTAGATTTTATTTAATTGAACCTGAAATGTTTTAAAATATAAATCCACCTTCCTCTTTCTTTTCCTCTAGTGTAAAAATCCCTCTCCCGCATGTTAAGAACCTCCCTCAATCCAACCCAGGATTTTTTATTGCTTCCTCGTCCAACCTTTATTCCTACCACCATTAGGTGCATTGGATCCCTCTCGGTAAGTTATACACTCCAAATCCTTATATTCTTGGTTTTTATTTCCATATCCAATGTTATTTTAGTGTGACCTTGTTTTCCCCATTTTCATGGAATTTGAAGATTCTTACGATTTCTCCCATCCTATCTTGATTCAAGGATCAACATAGGATGTGGAGAGTGATATGAATCTAAGGTAGGCATCCAAGCTTATTTCCATCAAGTTTAGTTGTAATTATATTGTGCATCATTGTGATGCACATAATACCTTTCTATAAACTCACCTAAAATGATTATTAAATTAATTCAAATGGTTTATCGTGCTTAATGTGATCCTAACTAGCAGTGAATCTCCTCCTAGGTCGTTCTCCTGGTCATGGGATACCCCTATGGGTGTGACCTTCCTTGATAACCTATTTTTTCACTTCCTTAATTTGTTAAACCATCCTCAAGGGGTGTGTTTTCATGTAATAAATGTTTTTTAAGTATGAATTGAATCAAGGAAAATGGTAGACCATGAGTTAGGCCCCAACACTTCTTGACATAACTGAATTGCTTGACCAAATGATTGGCTAGATAAATTAAATAACCATAAATTCAATGACTTTCTAAATGAATTGTATTGTGATAGATATGACTTTATATCATACCCAAGCTAAGAGATATACTTGTAACCATATGTTATTCCAGGGAAGGGGTTATTGATATTTATAATTGGTATTTCATATGGATTGTTTATACGCTGGGAGTGATACTAGGTATTCCTTGGATGGGATAACCATGTGTTTACTTACCTCCATGTGAGTGATACCATTTCCCTAGATGAGACACCATAGATAAGCTTAGTGTCTATATGGTAATACTAGGTCAAAAGTGATACTCGGTCTCCTATGTGAGATATTAAGGATGGTCTTAGAGGGTTTGACTCATTCCACACTGAGAGTGGCACTTGATATTCCATTTATGGATCGCCTTGGACGAACTCTTCTAGTATTGGAAATTTACAGTTCCCCTAGAGTGATACATGGGATTACTTCTAGATCACCTTGGATAAGCTTAGGGTTCTTCTTCTTAGTTCTAAATATGAAAATTAAATTGAAGAATGTGAATTTGTAACTTAATTTCCCAAGATGCACCCACCAAGACAAATCACATGCTTAGGGAGGGTCCACCTATTGATTCATATTTAGGATGGACCATTTACCATATTTCTTAATTGTATAGGTTACCTCAATTTTGAGACGTTTGACTTAGGCTGAATCATGTAGAGATGGATGGGTATCCCAAGAGGAGCCTAGTCAGATGTATCTTATTTATTTATTTCCTTTAATCTATTTTTATTGTAACATTGTTCATTTTATATGAACATACCGGATTGATATAAATACCATTGATGGTGGAAAGATGAGTATATCTCACACCCTTCATGGGCCACCCTTGGTACATAAGAAAACTTCATGATTTCAAGTATAGATAAAGGGAAGTGGAAAGCTTCCTATGTTTTATTCTGAGTTATAGGATAGAGTACGGGAGCAGAGGACAGAGCCTATGCTCAGGGTGCTAATAGTAGAATCTTTTGGTCTTTTTAGTATTTTTTATAGCATGTGGTATATTATTGATCCCCCGTATCCCATGTATCTCTTTGGTATAGCTAAATGATGTAATCATCACTTTTTCAACTATAATTGATTTAGCTTCCAAATTCTTATTATAGTTGGATGTTTATTATTATTCTATTGTTTCTTATTTATTATGTTTCCACTGCTTATCTACATTGATTATTATTATGATACACTTTAACTTATGAGGGAATAGTCTCCCAGTGGACACACCCTAGTCCCTTAATGCTAGTCGGTAACCTATGAAGTATGGGGAGGCACGCTTGAGGTCATGTTCCCGACCATCTTGGGGAATCGCTAAGTGGCTCCCGGGGTGGGATGTTTCAAAGTGATATCAGGGTGGTATTTTACATTTTTTTTATTACTTGGGTATTATATAGGTGAATAGGATGTAATGGTATTTGGTAATGAGATTGTTTCTAGGAGTAGCTAACCCACGTACTAGGGAAACCCAAATTACCTGGGATGGGTTATTGTTGTTCTTGTTTTTGTCTATTACAGTTGATTTTTTTCACCATAGGGTGATGCACATGTCTAGTGACATATTATTACTAGTTTTTTTATTAATATGGATTTTATTTCCCTTGTCCTGGTATGATAAGGAAATATAAACTCATTCATTATACTTGACACCTTAGGACGTAAATTTCATGCATTATGCCATGCCATATTTATATATATGCAAGCATTGTAAGTATTTCATGTGTTTTCTATGTGTTATTTTATTTTTATTATTGAAATGTGATAATTTATTTTGTAGGAATAACATGTTTGAATTAATTAAAGTACCTACATCAATCTAAATGGTGCTTTCCTACAGCGATTGATGATTAAACCTTAATTAACCAATTATTCCACATTTGAGCCATGAACCACTATTTATATGATCTGAAATATTATTTTGTTTGATTTATGGATTCTAATGGGAATTTAAGAAGAAAGTAATTTTATAAATACAAAATAGTAGTTCATTCAATAAAATCAGTATACATGACTTGTTACATCCTAATATGGGACATAAAGTTTAGATCGCAATTAATTGGCATAACAATTACAATTTTTAAAGAGTATAGGCCTTTTGAAATTTTGAATGGTGATGCTTTTAATTGGATTTTGACATCTATATCCAAATAAATAAGAATAAATTTCAATAAATTTATTTTTTAAAATGAAAAGGTTATTGCTAAACAGAGATTCCAATTGATAAGTAAAGGGTGTTTTCCTCATTACCATAAAATTGTCACCCCATATTCTAAAACCTCTACTAAGTTGTGTGAGACCTTAACCCTGACATGACCTTGATAATGGAAATTTGGATATGTATCTTATAGTTAGTTAAGATCTCTTTTATCACCAAGTCCTGGCTTTAAGAGTAGGCAGAGAGGTGTGACCATGTTATAGAAAGGCTATGTGCATGTCCTTTCCTTCTTTCATTCTCTTCTATATATTTTAAATATTATATAAGCAATGTTATTGGAAATTATAGACCTATTCCGCCTCAAAATCCTTGATACATATGCTAAAAGGGTGGTGAAGACCATGCTCTATAGGTGGTGGGCCACAATTCACTTGCATTTACTCCTATAGTGCTACCTGAGGCACCTCCTGTAGATCTTTCACTTAGAATTGATTCTTAGCTCCATGATATATTTTTCTTCTTTATGCAATCTATACAGGGTTCTCCATGACCTACCCCTTCTATGGAAGAGTTGACCCATGAATTCTATCAGCAACAGCATCCCACCTTCTCATATGATGGAGGGACTCTGGCTACTAAATCTTGGTTATAATCCATGCTTTCAATCTTCACACATCTAGAGACACCTCCAAATCATAGGGTCAAGCTTGTTACCAACATGTTGTGTGATTCTATGAAATCGTGTTGGGATGTCATCCCCCAGGCCAGACGTCATCAAGTTATGGTCGAGGCGGGCTTCTAGATAGCCTTATATTACTACTTCTTCCCCCAAATTTTTTGATCAGACCATGCCTAGTAGTTTATACATCTTTAGTATGGTACTATGTTAGTAATGGAGTATTCATCTTGTTTCACTGAGCTTTAGCATTTCACACTGAATATTACTAGTGAATATATAACCACTATGAGATGATTTTAGGATAGGTTTGTGTATGCCATCCGATCATAGGTAAACATTTTATGGTTGAGAAATATTACTGAGATAGTGAATTAGGCCCTCATCGTAGAGAAAAACCTAAGGAAAGGTGGTAACATGAGCCAAGGTGATTTAGTTTCCCTGTATGAAGGTGGTTTATCTGGAAATAGGAAATGAGGTTTCAAGGGTGCGTGAGGGGGAGGTACTAGCCACATTGAATACACTGATAGATATGTTTTTTGTCATCAGTATAGTAGGATAGGCCATACAAATCCCCAATGTACGAGGAACCTGATCAAGTTCTAAGATTACAATAGGATGGGTCACCTATAGCACTTCTTTCGAAATTTCTCTTTTGTATCTAGTGAGAGGGGATCCGTGCCAACATCTCTTTCAAGTACATGATCAGTGGCCCCACATCAGGATGAGACTGGTATACTACCATATGATTAGGCTAAGAAGTTTTTTGTGGTTGATGTAGTCAGACATCATATGTTCAGTGCCAATAAAGCGGGCCTTCCTAGGCTAATAAGGTTTCATATCAGGGCCATGGATTGGTCCATATCTATATATTACATCCTATGCATAAGGGTTATAGTCCATGGACTTCTACTATATGAGTTACTATTATAGTAGAATCTACACTAGCTTGTGTCTTATTTGATAGAGGTGCATCACACTCATTTATATTTGTTGTAATTATGGAAGGTATAGTCCTTGTAATGGAGTAATTTAGCGGTGTCATGACTCATGACACACCATTGGGGTTTTTATCAGATAATGTGTTCTAGTATAAGGAATTACCCCTTGAGATATGTGGGTACCATTTCTTTTGGAATTTCTTTGTCCTTGAGATGATCTATTTCGATGTCATTCTTGGTATGGACTGGCTAGTGCCTTTTCACACCCATGGTGATTGATATCATCAACGGGTGTAATTTACATAACCTAAGGGAAGTGATTATATTCAAAGGGAAGAATGGAATATCTAAGAATTTCTAGATGGACCTAATCATCATGGGTTGGGAAAGGGGATAACCCAGATGGATAGTCACTTCATGATTGATCATGGAAAATGACTTGTGGAATTCCATCCTATTTTGGATCATTTTAGGGACATCTTCTCTGATGATTTATTTGGATTACCTTCTAAGATATAGGTATATTTCACCATATAACTAGTTCTAGGTGTTGAACCAGTGCTCATTCCTCCTTATTGGATGACACCTAAAGAGCTCTAATAACTCAAGAAGTAGTTGGAAGACTTGGAGGTAAAAGGTTTTATATGTCCTAGTACTTTGCATTGGGGTTCAATTGTCCTTTTCACTGAGAATTAGAATGGTTATCATAGGTTGTGCGTAGATTATATATGGTTGAACCAACTTATGGTTAATAACCAGTATCCACTACCTCTTATAGATGGCATCTTCAACCAACTCCAAGGAGATACAATTTTCTATAAGATTGATTTGAGATCAGGCTACAATCAGGTGTGTGTGAGATCATCATACATACCACATACAATATTCTAGAGTATATAAGGATTTTATGAGTATCTATTCATGTCTTTCGGCCTTAAAAATATTCCATTAGTCTTCATGGATTTGATGAATTAATTTTTGCACTCGTATCTGAATTAATTTTTTACAGTATTCATAGATGAAATCTTAGTGTATTCTCACATTATACACGACCATGATAACCATATTGATATCAAGATAAATACACTGAGATATCATCATATGTATTCTAAGCTCATAAAATTCAAGTTTTTGATCAATAAGGTTTTCTTATTGGGACATATTATTTTATAGGAAGGTGTATCTATTGACCCAGAGAAGGTGAGTGTCAAGGTTTCCTGGGAGAACCTAAAGAATGTATTTTATATACATGGATTATTAGGTTTGGATAGCTGTTACAGATTATTCATTAAAGATTTATCATGATTAGCAGTGCATATTACGGGCTTGACTAAGAAGGGTATGAAATTAATATGGTCATAATCTTGTGAGACAGCATTTCAGGAGTTGAAAGGGAGACTAACTTAAGCACCAATCCTGATTCTACAAGAGCTGGGAAGAAAATATAAGGTCTACTATGATTCTTAAAGAATTAGACTAGGATAAATTCTAATATAGGATGGTCAAGTTATAGTATGCAGGTCCCACTAGCTAAGCCCTCATGGGAATAATTACCCTACGCATGATCTTGATCAAGAAGTCATGGTTTATTCTTTACACTATTTGAGGCACTATCTTTTGGGTGAGCGTTATATTTTTTATACAGATCATAAAATTCAAAAATACATCTCCATATAGTAATAATTAAATCTGAGTAACTGTGGGTGGGTAGAATACTTGCATCCATTTGACTTTGAGATTTCTTATACACTCAGGAAGGGTAATATAGTAGCTGATGTCTTGAGCCAGAAGACTCAGAAATAGGCCATCCAGGAGGCCAACAGTGAGTGTCAGTTTATGGACTTATTTTATAAGATACACTTAGAGGTTCAAGAAGAGAATAGGATACTTTTTTTATTATCTCTAGTACTGACATCTTCCCTTATGGAGTGAGTTCGGATGAGATAGCTTTTAGATATTGAGAGCCTTATCCTAAGGAAAAGTGTCTCGGGTGAGAACCCACTTCCCGGCTAGGTTCTTGATAAGATTTAGATCCTTCTCTTTTGTGGGTGTGAGTGAGTGACTACTGGCATATGGGGATAGTTTATGTGAGAATATCATGACTTTGTTTGACCAATTCACCTTATACTTACCAACATGTACCGAGACATATGTCATCCGTATTTGTGGCCATATATGAAGATGAAATTTCTAGGTTTTATCACAAGGTGTTCCACCTATCAGTAGGTGAAGGCAGAGCACCAGTGACCTACTGGGATTCTATAGCCTCTATCCATTCTGGAGTGGAAATAGAATGACTCCACCATGGATTTTTTATGGGATTACTAAGATCCTCATGAGGTAGTGATGTAGTATGGGTGACCATTGACAGGTTGACCAAGGTCATTCACTTCCTACCTATATGGGAGATATTTTCTAAAGATGATATTGGGAGTATCTGTATTTAAGAGATTTTGAACCTTTATGGTGTCCACCATTCTATTATATCGGCCTGATATTCCCACTTTAAATCATGGTTCTAGCAGGGGATATAGAGATCCCTAGGTTAAAAGGTGATTCAAAGCACATCTTATCACCCCCAGACTAATGGGAAGTCTAAGAAGATGATACAGGTGTTAAAGGAAATACTCCGAGAATGAATCCCTAATTTCGAAGGTTTATAGGAGAATTATATACTTATTATTGAGTTTTCCTATAATAACATATTCCAGGAAATGGTTAAAATGGCACCGTATGAGTCCCTTTATGGTTTGACATGTCATTCCCCTATATATTGGTTAGAGGCCAGTGAGGTAGTATTATTGGGTCCTCATCTCCTTTAGGATAATTTAGAGAAAGTATAGATGATTCAGAAACAAATGGCTACAGCTTAGTCTAGGTAGAAGTATTATACTAATTATTACTGATGACCTCTAGATTTTGAGGTGGTACATTAGTTCTTTTTGTGATTTTCATCTAGATTAGGTCATAGAAAAATTCATAGATAGGGAAAGTTATCATCGCGTTATTTCAAGCCTTTCAAGATAGTGGAGAGAGTTGGTCTTATAGCCAATTAGTTGTAGTTACCTTAGAGGTACTATTCCATGAAGGACGTCTTCCACGTATCAAATCTTCTCCAACATCTTGCTAAACCATCTCATTAGTTTGAACCTGAGGATATTGATTTAGAGGTGGATGCATCCTTTTAGGAGAATCTAATATATATCATTGATCAGATAATGAATTCTCTATGTGGCAGGTCAGTTCCATTGGTCTGGGTGTTATGGTTGCATGGACATATTCAGGAAGAGACCTAGGAGTGAGAATCTAATGTACATACTTAGTGTCTAAAACTTGTTTCAGAAGAAGCTTTACCACCCTTGGAAGGGAAACTCAAGGATGATTTGTTTTAAGGAGGATATGTTGTAACATACTAGCATTTTGGAGAGATTCTTATATTTAATTTAATATTAAAACATCGTTTTTTATTATAATAAGGTACTATAAGGTCTAATGAGTGGTTAGGGAGATTTTGGGGCTCTTTTAGAACCCATATATCCATAATTTAAGGATCCATCCAGATCTACATAGTTAGCGCATAGTTAGTGCTCACTGTGCGAGTCACCCAGTGCATAGGGGTGGTCATATGGTTTGTTTGAAACTCTGCAATCCAGGACACATTCCTATGATGGATTGTATACCACCTTTACAGTTTTATTTTTAATGGATAGTGCAAGGTTACTCAAACCATGCACCTATCCTTTGCATGGGGTTTTCTTAGACATGGTTTGGCGCAAGGTTTTGTCAACCATGCAGTCAAACTATGTAAACCCTTGTTTGAGGTGATTTTATGTAATTTCACAAGAAATGTTTTAAAACATAAATCCTCCTTCCTCCTTTTTATTCAGCAGACAAACCCCTCTCCTTCACTTAAATCACATCCCTCAAGCCAGCCTAAGATTTATCATTGCTTCCTTATCTTACCTTTGTTTCTACCATTATAAAGTGCATTAGATCCCTCTCTGTAATCTCTACACTCATATTCCTTATATTCATAGTTTTTATTTCTATCTATTGAACTATTTTAGTGCAACCTCATTTGCACCATTTTTAGGTAAATTGATGATTATTCTAATTTATCCCATTCTAGCTTGATTAAAGGGCTGACATTGGATTAGGAGAGCACTAAAAACCTATGGTAGGTGTTCTAGATTATTTCCCTAAAGTTTAGTAGAAACAATATTGTGCGTTGTTATGTCACACGTTGTACCTTTCTGAAAATACATATAAAATTATTAGTAAATTAATTCAAACAATTTTTCATACTTAATTTAATTCTAGATAGCATCAAATCTCCTCCTAGGTTATTAGCCTTGTCATGGGACACCCCTAGGGGTGTGACCTTCCTCGATTGCCTATTTTTTTACACTTCCTTAATTTTTTAAAACATATTTGATGGGTGTGTTTTCATGTAATAAATATTTTAAAGTACACATTGAATCAAGTAAAATAGTAGGCCATGATTTAGGCCCCAACACTTTACACCATAACTGAATTGCTTGAACAAATGATTGGCTAGTTGAATTAAAGCACCATTAATTCCATGCCTTGATAAATAAATTTTATTATGATAGCTGAGTATTTATCTCATACCAAAGCCATGAGTGATACTTGTATACTTATGGTATTTCTTGGATGGCCTCATCGAGATTTATAATTAGTATTACATATGGATTGTTTATACACTAGGAGAAATACTTGGTATGCCTTGGATGGGATCATTGTGTGTTTACCTACCTCTATGTGAGAAATACTGATTAACTTGGGGAGATATAATGAATGGGGTTAGTGTCTATATGGTAATATCAATTCATAAGTGATACTCAGTCCCCTATGTGAGATACCAAGGATGAGATTCGAGGGTTTGACTCACGCCATGCCGAGAGTGATACTTGGGATTCCATTTATGGATTGCCTTGTACAGACACTTACTGTATTGGGAATTTATAGTTCCCTTGTACCAATACTTTTTATTTCTTATGGATCACCTTGTATGGGATTAGGGTTCCTCTTCTTAGTTCTAAAGATCAAAATTAAATTAAAGAATGTGAAGGTGTAACTAAATTTCTAGAGACGCGCCCGCCAATCCAAATCGCATGCTTAGGGAAGGTTCACCTTTTGATGCATATTTATGATGGACCATTTACCATATTTCTTACTTGCATAGGTTACCTTGGTTTAGAGACATCTATATTAGGTTGAATTAGGTAGATATGGACAGGTATCTCAAGAGGAACCCAGTCCAATGTATCTTATTTATTTATTTCTTTTCATCTATTTTTATTACTACACTGCACATTTTATATGCATAGACCTGATTGATCTAGAAACCATTGGTGGTGGCCTACTGAGTATATCTAACACCATACTTGGGCTGATCTTAGTACCCAAGCAAACTTTACAATTATAGTTATAGATAAATGGAAGCATCCAACTTTTTATGTTTGATTCTGAGTTCTATGATGGACTATGGGAGCATAAAAATGATCCTATGCTCACAGTGCTAGTAGTAGTAGCTTTTGGTCTTTTTGGTATTTTTTATAGAATATGGTATATTCCTGATCCCTTATATCCTCTATATCTATTTGGAATAGCTACATGATATTATCATCATTTTTGTAACTATAATTGATTCAGCTTATGCCTGCTTATTATTATGTTGTTGTTGTTTATTTATTCTAGTTGTACTACTTATATGCATTTATTACCTATGTGTTATACTCTAACTTATAAGGGCATAGTATCCCCAAAAACACACCCTAGTCCCTCACTGCTATTTGGAAGTATCTATCATACGGGGATGTGTGCTTGAGGTCATATGGCCTACCATCTCAGCGAGTCACTAAGTGGATCCTAGGGTAGGATGTTGCACTTCTATATCCCTATAAGACTCCATCTCAATTGGATTTATATACTGGGAATTTTATAGATCAACTCCCCCAAATAAATAGTAAGGGTATCTTCTTCATCATAACTTATAGTTTCCCTTTCATTGTTACTCTTAATAACCAACACATTCTAAGTAAAATCTCATAACAATTTAATCTTCTTTAGTAACCCCTCAAAGAGGGTGTGATGCCTTAAAAACTTAGACACATTAGTGTCATCCAGGCTGAAATATTTCCTTTTGAAGATCAAATTAAAAATTCTTCCAAAAGGGTATAACTTGAGCGTCTTCTTGGACTAATTTTAATGATGTATATAGTGAATCATAAGCCTTATAAGATTTAATTTCACAACATTTAGCAACAAAAATAGAAAATTATTGTCTTGATAAATAACTTTCTCAAATACTTCATCTCTCTATGCTATATTGATTTGAATGAATGTTTATAATATCCTATAATCTAGTGATAAGTAATTATGAGACTTCTTCTCAATTATAGGACTTCCAAACAAGTATTTTATCATAACTATATGTCTAATTTTATTATCAGAGTTCAGAGAATGGATATAGTGGTATCTTCCTTTATGAGGACAATAGAAAATTTCATAAATCTCCTTTGAAGAAATAATGAATATTTTCTCTATTAACTGTTGATTATACAGTATCTCCATTCTAAGAGAAGAGAAAATTAGTATTTTTATAAAATTCTATTACAAATTTTTTTAAACATGGTTCTAGTGTTTTTCTCATCAAAAATCTACTCCAAATGTTGAAAAACAAATACTCTCTTTTACACGAGATTATTCTGATATGGTAAACCAAGATCCACTACTTTTTTAGGAAACACTCTTCAATATTTTCCACAGGTCTTATCTCTCTTAAAACTTTCAGAAGCTCCATCATCAGTCCTCTTTGACTTTACCATTCTTAAGAAAGATTTACGATTTTGATATGGAAAAGGATTAAGGATAGGATTGGGTTGATAGAGAGAGATAGAGAGATTTATATGGTTTGAGAGGGATGGATTTTAAACTAAGATACCATTCATCTATTAAATTATTACATAAAAAGGAGAAACCCATCTTGTCGCTTTCATTGGTGTGTCACTTCAGGTCTTAAAATAAAAATAATAAAACAAGTTCTTTATAAGTTTAATAAATAAAATTGAAAAAAAATAGTAAAAATAGATAACATGAAAATAAATATAATTATTTAACTGGATTAGAGTAATTTTTCTTATACTTGAACATTCCTAATTCATTTTTAATAAAATAAAATCTATCCACAGATAAAGGATTTGTAAATATATCAACAAGGTAACTCTTAGTATAAATAAATTCTAAATAGATGTCACATTTTATGAGTGAACCCTTAATAAATTATGCCTTAAATCAATATATTTGGTTCTTGAATAGATTATTTTATTTTATTTAAATTTTGATTGTAAAAGAGTTATCTCATTTTATTGAAACATGCTCAAAATTAAATCCAAAATCTATAAGGTTTTGTTTCATCCACAACACTTGTCCACAATAAATATCAGTTGTAATGTACTAATCCTTAGTAGTTGATAAAGAAATACTGTGTTGATTCTTACAAGACGATGAAACTAAATATTTCCAAATAAATTGGAAGGATTTAGATGTACTATTTCAATATAACCTACAACCTACAATTTCAGTATCATAATATTAAACTAAATCAAAGTTAGAAGCTTTTGGAAAAAGTAAAGATAAAGAAATTGTTCCTTTTAGGTACCTTAAAATTATTTTGGAATCTGTTAAATCTGGCTCTTTTGGGTTTTATTGAAATATATAATAAATAAATACTAAAAAATAATGTATGTTATACTTTTAGTAAGATAAAGAAATATCATAATTATTCCTCTATATAGCTTTTTGTCAACTAGTTTCCCAATTTCATTAAGATTGAGATTTTTATTAGAACTCTTAGTAGTTGAATAATTCATACTACTTTTAAGTAAAAACTTCTTATGTAAGTCATTTATGTAATTAATTTCATTTAAAACGTTACCAAAATAATTTTTTTAAATCTAAAAATCAAGAAAGAAATTTAACTCACCCATAATGCTCATTCAAATTCTTTTTGAATGAGCTTTAAAAAATCAATACATATTTTTTTGTTTTTTGAACCAAAAATAACATCATCGACATAGATTTGAACAAGTAAAGTATATTTTAAATATATTTTATCAAAAATAAGGGGTCTTAAAAACCCACATTATATCCATTTGATAAAATAAATGAACTCAATCATTCATACCAAGCTCTAGGTGCTTGTTTAAGACCATACAAAGATTTGGTAAGTTTGAAAATATAATTTAGAAAATGAGAGTCTTCAAAACCTTGAGATTGTTCAATATAGACTTCATACATTAATAATACATTTAAAAAATAATATTTTACAAATATATGATATAATTTAAAACAAATTTAATATTTATATGATAAGATGATTATAATGGATTCAATCCTATAAATAGGGGAAAATTTTCCTCATAATGTATTCCTTACTCTTGGTTATAACTATTAGAAACTATTCTAGCCTTATTTATAGTGATTATTCCTTGATCATACTACTTATTTCTAAATACCCACTTAGTTCCTACAATAGGATAATCAAAGGGTATATCAACTAAATCTCATACCTTGTTCCTCTTGAACTAGTTTAATTCCTCTTGCATGACAACTACCCAAATATTATCACTTAAAGCATCCTCTATGGTTTTAGGTTCTTGCTGGGATAGGAAAGAATAAAATTAATAAAGGTTTCATATACTTCTTATAGTCCTAACTACCTTATCTAAGCTTCCTATAATTGTTTATTAGGGGTGATTTTTAAGGGTTATAGGATTTATAGGTAGCATAATATCAATTTATTTAGATTCAATTATTTCTAGACTAGATAGTTCATGATTATGTTTAATATCATCATACTTTTGTCATAAAATAATGGTTCAAGTCTCATCCTATGTAAATAATCACTTGTGTCATCAATTTGATTTTTTTATCAAATGGATCACTTTAATCAAATTTCACATGAGAATATTCTTAAAAAATATTTGAATTATTTTGGAAAAAAATTTAGGATTTAGAATTGGTAGAATAACATAAAAGGATTCCTTCATCATCCTTTGGATCTAAATTACCAAGATTATCCCAAGAATTTAAGATGCATATTTTCATCCAAAAACTTTAATGTATCTAACCTTTTGTTTTCCATAATTTCATAGATCATATGGTGTTTTCATCAAGATAGGTTTCATTAGTACACTATTAATGGAATATCATGTTGTGTTAATAGTGTCATTACAAAAATGATTAGGCATGATATATTCACACAACATTATTCTAGAAATATCTCGCAAGGTCATATTAATTCTTTCAATAACACCATTATATTAAAGCTCCCCTAGGGAAGAGAATGTGTGGTTAAAGCCATGTTTTGAACAAAATAAATTAAATTCATGATTATAAAACTCTCCCCTATGGTCACTTGTTAATGACACAATTTTAGAATCCTTTTCATTTTGTACTAACTTTTATAATTTTTTAAAAATATTATAAGCCTAACATTTAAGCCTCAATAAACAAACACATCTAAATAAAGAAAAATCATCAAATAAAATAAAAAATATATTTACCACTTAGTATAACAGTTATAGAGGGACCAAAAATATCCATATGAATAAGTTATAGTGGTATAGAATATGTAACCTCTTTTATTTATTTAAAACAAGACTTATATTGATTCCACATTTGACATGAATAACATAGTTTCTTTTTATCCAATTTAAGTTAAGGAAAATCTAAAATCAAAATTTTCATAGATAATTTCATTATAGAATATATATTTTAATTTTTAATCCTTCTATGAAAAATCAAATATTACTTGATTTTAGTATTCAAAAAATTCACATTTTATTGACACAAATAATGGAGATCTAGAGTGTAAAAATTTTCAACTCTTGGTGTTTTAAACTTAATAAATTTATTTTTGAAAAATAAATATTTCCTTTGAAATTTTTACTAAATGTGATATAGCCTCCATAAACTTTAGATAGTGAGTGTAATTTAGAAAAATATCCACTCATATGTCTTGAATAACCAATATCCATAAATGATTTTTCATTATATCTCTTTCGGGTTTTTTTCTTAATAAAATAAAGTAAATGAGAAGTTTTTTTGGTACTCAAATTCTCCTAAGTCCAACAATGTTAGCTATAAAATATTTTGAAACCCAAATATGTTTATTCGTTTTAGAATATCCAAAATTAAAATATGATACATTTATATAAGTAAATTCCTTCTCGATTCTATATATATTATAATATATTAGGAAGTAATCATTTGAAAATGACCATTTACTCTATAGTGTAAAAAAAATTATATTAGATATGTTTCTATTTTTTAAACTAGGCACAAAATAATTCTTGTAGAGGTTGGGAATTTTCCCCTTCATATGGAATATTTTTTATTATGTGTTTTATTCTTATTAAGGATTTGATTTAGATAATTTTCCAACTTAGTAAAAAAATTAGTATCACGTTTTAAATATTTGACTTTAGCCATTTATTCTTTAATTTTTTATTGTGGACAGCATAATTAGATGCATATTTTTCTAAACTATATTTTAATTATGAAATCTATTAGGTCAGTCCAGATTTTTATTTTAAAATAACATTATAATATTTATTAAGAGAACTTTTGTTTTATTTTTTAATGATTTTTATTTATCTCTGAACATTGAAAAATATTAATTTAACACATTAAAAAAGAATATTTTTCATATTCCAATTTATAAGAAGAAGAATAAACAGGTTGTCCCTCTTTTGACTGAGCTATAAAGCACATATTATCTTTTTTATTTTCAAGAACAGCTTCTGAATTAGAGTAAGAATCGTTATTGGAGTCCTCTAATTCTCTATTTATAGACTTAAGTGATTTATTCTATTTCTTATATTCCAATATATTTTTATATTTCATTTCATACTTTTTATTATCCATAAGCTGAGGGAAATCAAGCTTGATATTCTCAATTTTCATACACTCATATCATCTTACTTATTTAGTATTTCCATAAAACTTTTTATAATTGTTAATGTATTTATTTAATCCTATTATCTTATTTATATTTGGTATTTAATCTTATTATCTATTGTATAGGGTGCACGGTTAGCTTTTATAGTTAGAAAAACCATGTGGAAACCATGAAAGTAATTTTTTAACATTGACAGAGCCATTTAGCATGGTTGGTGCATGGTTTTCCCAACTATGTTCCACCCAGTTTCTCTATAGTTAAGGGAACACATTTGGAACATGGTTTGGTAAATCGTACGGCTAAACTATACACAATTCCTAGAATATAAAATTTATATTTTCTCAAAATACCTCATTCAATTTTAAGACCCCAAATGGAGTTCTTTTCTCCCTATTAAGTTATGGAACATAAGAGGTCTTAGTGAACACCCTGTCCATTTTTAAACCTTCCCTATTCAATTATTGGTGTCATGTTCAAGGTATGGCCTCTATTCCTCTTCTCCTTCCATTATTCCTTTATTTTCCTTTTATCTTGTGTCTTGGGATTTATAAACACCAATAATTATACCAAAGAAATTTCTCATCTTAGAATTATTTCATATAGTATAAATCACGTAAAATAATATAAATAACAAAAAATGAACTTTATAAATTAAGAATTAATGAAATAAGAGGCTTTTCATAAATTAAGGAACCTATACCAATGGAATAATAACTTGACTTTTGGAATAGTAATATAACCCTTATGAATAGTAAACCTTCCAATAGAATAGTAAACTCACCAATGAAAGTATAAATAAAATTTAAGTATCTAATAAATGAAAATATGAAATAATTATATCATAGTTTAAGTAAATAAACTTTTTCAAAATGATAAAATAAGTGTTGGTATTTTTTATAAAACATAAATGTTTATTTATAATTTTATAATTAGTATAATGATTTCAAAGAAATTTTATTTTCATAAAATATATTAATAAATTAGTATTTTGTTCTCTTATTATTATAATATAACTTTATTAGACCTTAATTAATTTTTTAAAGTGTTATAAAATCAGTTATAATTTTAAAATTGGAATTTTTTGAATAATTGATGATTTTAATTAAAAATTAAATTTATCATTTTTAGAAAATTATTTTCATAAAATGGATTCCATTTTTGAATTCTAAAAAATGAACAATTTTTGGGGTGATTTTTTGGATTTTTCTAAAATAGTTGAATTTTTTATGAATAGTGAAATATGGTAATTTGTGGTATTTAACATTTTAAGCCAAATACATGAATCTTAACATCATGAATGATGTAATAAAAAATTATTACGAACTCACATATAATAGTTACTATAATTATTCACAATAATCCACACTATTTCTTGTCTTGATCCAAAATAAGTAAAAAAATGATTAAAATAATCAAAAAAACACCCCTCTCCTCTCCTATAAATACCTTCCCTCACTGCCTCTTCTCCTCACATCTCCAAATCCTTAAATCTTGTCCAATCTGTTCCCAATAATCTTCCCAAGACTCCCCCCCACATTCAGGAGCCTTTTGTCTTTATAAAATACCAAACTCAATTACCCTAAAGAGTTCTCAAGGAGAAGAATTCAAGTGGTAAAACCACTTTCTTTTTCTTTTAATTTGTTTTCAATTTATTTTATTTTATTTTCCTATCCTTTAATACACTTATAAAAGTGGCATGATAACTCTATTATATTTTATATAATGTAATTATATATTTTTAATGGAACAACTCATCATCATTTCTTTTCCCCTCCTCTTTTGTTCTAAAAATGAAAACATCTTCTGTGATGTGTTAATTTATCTCATTCAAGGATGACGAGTTTTCAATTTATAATAACGCCTTAAATGATGGTCATAAAAATATTTTTATGGTTAAAAAAGATTATAATATATTTATTATATCTTATTTAATATTCTGGAACTAGTTTATATACATAATATTAATTAATAAAACAAAACTAGTTTGTGATGATCGAAAAAACGATAATTTAATCTAAACAGCTATCATTAAAATTTTATCGAATGAATCATCCAAACATCTAGAAAAAAATGGTATAAATACCATTTAATATTCTTTAATTTTATTAGTAACATATCATTACAATTATGGACAACTATTCTCATTTTACATGATTTTTCATACATGTATAAAAGTAAATTGATCATGAAAACCAAGGAAACGAATGCTCTCGGATGATAAAGTTGTATCTTATAACTCATAAAAAAGAGAATAAATTAAATTAATATAATTATAATAAATAAAATTCAGGTATAAAAGGTTATTAATTAATTAATTTTATTATCCAGGACATTAAGATCAAGTGCAGAACACTTTTATACATAAGGTAAGAGATTCTTCCTGAACCTTTATTTTTTCTCCAGGCAATGCTTTCTCTTACTTTACACCAATGTAATTATTAATTATTATTATTTAATCCTCCTAAATTATATTTTTATGCTCCAAAAATATTTACCAATATCAATTATTCTTTCTTTGATGAGAAAATACATGTATTATAAGGTTCTCTTCTCAATTCTTCCCAATAAAAAATCTCGATCAAAGGGAACTTCCCAAATTCATACCCATTTTCAAGTACCATCCATAATATTTTTTAATTAACCAATATTTTTATAAAATCAATCATTTTATCATGAAAATATATCTTGGTTCATTTCTGGTTTTAAATAAAACATTATTCATTTTCATCTTTCAAGGCTCTTTAATATTTTTCTTAAACTGCAATAAAATGTTTCATTTCTAATGTTTATTAAACACACGTTTTCACTTCATTTTGTCATCCCTTGTCATTATTTATGCCTATTTTTCCTTATTAATTTCCATGTATGTTTTAAATCCATTCTATCATGGACACCATTATGATACATGCTTTGGGTATGCCTTATGATATGATTATGATACCTATTTCTTTCCATGGGTAACCCTTATGTTTTTGTGTTATTATTTATATGGCACATATATTCATGAACATGTTATAATGGGTGCATCCAGATAGAAATCCAATGCATTGGTTAATTTTTATTCTCATGATATGTTATGTCCAATGGTCTTGTTGGTTATCCTTGACTCATGTTAATCATCTGTAGTGGTCTTGGTGGTTATCCTTGACTCGTGATAATTATGTGAAATGGTCTTAGTGGTTAGCCTTGACTCATGATTATGTCATGTTGTATATTTTTTCCATATTCCTATAATACCATGATTACATGATCCCATTTTATACATGTTATTCTTCCTTATTTATATTATTTCATTTTTTATGTCATCATGTTATGCCTTCTAACTAATGTGTTATGTTTTATTTCTATGTTGGTTCCCTTACTGGGATTTTTAGCCCATCCATTTTTTCATGTATTTCCCAGGTTATCCTTTGTAGATTTAAGGGCTAAAAGCAAGTTATGAGCTCATTATGAAGATTAAATAAAATAAGTTTTTTATTTTGGTTCCATGTTTTCATTTTTATGTAACTAATCCTCCAAAGGCACTAGACTTTATGATCCTTGGTTTTTATTTCATGGTTAATTATGTTTAAAATAATTTAAAATATGTATAAAAGGTTAGTGATGTTATAGTTGGTATCAGAGGAGGAACTAGTTATTTTTTGAGATTATGTTTAGAAAAATTTAGTAATAACCCTAGGGATAATTCTATCACCATGTATAACTTATATTGAATGTTAGGTAATCACAATCTAGAATTTACTTTTTATTTACATGTTTATACCTTCATGTTCAATGTTTTATTTTATCATACTTATTAGCTAAGTATTAAAGCCCTATAATTGTATTTTACTTTTCTTATTTAATGGATGTAAATAGAAAAACTTGTTCCAACAATCAATGTTATAGGAAATGTGACGATTTCCCTAATGATATTCTAAATATGATGGGAACATGTGATCAAAACTTCATGAAAGTACTTGTTCAACCGGCTCAAATTATGAATAATAACTTGAATCATGTGGAACGCCTTCCTTCTCCTAAGAAAGAGAAAGTTGTAGTTGAATCATTTATTCCATAAAGGCCTCCCATGTTTATTGTATATTACAATCCTATCCTCACATAAAAATGGATTAACTCAATTGAGAATATGTTCTTTGTCCTATAGTTTGTATAAGAAGAGAATATTATGTTTGTAATCTATCGTTTTGACAGTGAAGATGATCTGTGGTGGTCACTGATCAAGAACATAAAGTACAAGGAGGAAATTTATTCCATGGACCCTCTATCTTAATATAGAAAAGGAGTTCCTCAGACTGAAGCATAATGAATATGAGTCTATCAGGGCATATGAGGAAAAATTTAAAAGGATTTCAAGATACACCTCTAGAATTTTCATGAACAAATAAAGCAAGATGGATCACTTCTTTAGTGGAATAAATTTGATTATATGAAAAGTGTTGGAAATTCAAGACTTCAACAGTTATGAGGAGATTGTTTGTTGTTCCTTTAAGGTTGAAATGGATATTAGAGACTCTCAGTGGTCTCATGGACCTAGAGATAAAAAGAAAAATGGAGTTTAATATAAGAGGATCGGTAGATAAATCCCATGATGTAAATAAAACCCAGCATCCCATGTGTAAAAATTGTGGGAAGAATCATTTTGGGAACTATCTAAAGGGTACTGGTAAATGCTTCAAATGTGGAAGAATGGGGCATCTAGATAATAACTTCCAAAGGGATATAAAGGATCCCATTAATGTGGGAGAATAAAGGAAGGTTCAATTCAAACTCATCATGTAGTTAAGTGTTTCAATTGTAAGGAACATGGTCATTATGTGAATCATTTCCATAAGATAAGGGTTGTTAGGGGAAATCAACAACAATAACCTCTAAGGAAATAAGGAAGGGAATATGTTATCACTACTGCTAAGATTGAGCCCAAAAATGATGCATTCATAGGTACGCTAGTTATTCATTCAAAAATATAAAACATAATATTTGATTTTGGTTCTATGCATTCATTCATACATTGAAAGTTTAGTAGAACTATTCAAAAAACACCTCAAATTATGGAGGTTGAGTTATCTATGAGAATATAAAATAGGGAAATTATTGCATCCAAAGTATATAACTCATCACCAGTTAATTTTTGTGGACTGAACCTCCCAT
Organism: Viscum album; assembly: GCA_963277665.1. Classification (NCBI taxonomy): domain Eukaryota; kingdom Viridiplantae; phylum Streptophyta; class Magnoliopsida; order Santalales; family Viscaceae; genus Viscum; species Viscum album. The sequence goes on along the minus strand of OY728128.1, from coordinate 1,253,230,351 downwards.
AAAATCTTATCTTACTTAATTTGGTATAGTTTGATACTATATTGTCCATGGATTGGCTATCTTTATATAAATACAACATCAACCATGGGGAAATGTAGATCACTCTTTACATCCTAAAGCATCCTACAAATCTATACGAGTGTAAGGAGGAGGATTAATATACTTCAGAATCATAATATCAATTGTGAATATTAATACCTTATGAGAAATCATATCTAGCTCTAATTATTGAGGAAAATTATAGGATCATTCTCAAAGACATGTCCATTATGAGGGACTACACTTATGTGTTCCCCAAATAGTTGTTTTGTCTTCCTCCGGATCGAGAGGTTGAGTTATCAATTGAAATTATTCTTGAATATCTACCTATATCAAAGATAACTTATATAATGACCGTTGTTGAGTTGTAAGAACTAAATAAGAAGTTATAGGATAATATGGATAAGGGTTTTATACTCCTGAGTTCTTCACCATGGGGTTCGTTGGTCCTCTTCATCAAAAATAATGATGGATCAATGTTCCTCTGCATTGATTATCATGATCTCAAAAAAATCATGATAAAGAACAAGTATCCCTTACCAAGGATATATGACTTATTCAATAAACTATTTGGGATAAAGTATTTCTCTAAGGTGTACCTTCAGTCAGTATATCGCCAATTAAAGGTAATAAAGGAATATATTCCCAAGACTTAATTTAAAATGAGGTATAGAAACTATAAGTTCATAGTGATGCACTTTGTACTCACTAATTATCTAGAAATTTTCATGGACTTAATGAATAGAGTCTTTAGAGATTACCTCGACAAATCTGTGATAGTCTTTATTGATGATATTCTGATATACTCCAAGAGAAAGGAGGAACATGAGGATAATTTGAATATTATGATAAAAACTTTTAGAAAGGATAAACTTTATGAAAAGTAGAGTAAATGTGAGTTTTGTATATATGAAGTATCATTCTTGGGGAATTTTATCACTAGAAAAGGAATATTTATGGACCCTTCCAAGAGAGAGGCAATTGAGGTGTTGCCCAGGACAACATCTATAATGTAGATCCATAGTTTCCTTAGTATAGCTAGGTATTTCCAACGATTGGTGAATAACTTATCACAATTTTGAAACACAATTACCAAGATGAATAGAATGGGAGTGAAGTTTTTCTAGGCCAATGAATGTGAAGAAAACTTCAAAGAGTTGAAGAACAGGCTTATCACTTCGAACAAGAGGGGAACTATTTGTGGTATACAGTGATGCTTCAAAGAAGGGATTTGGTTGTGTGATGATGAAAAATGATAAAGTGATAACCTATACCTCATGGAAGTTGAAAATATATGAGAAAAAATATCCCACACATGATCTGGAGTTGGCGGTTGCGATCTTCACATTAAAAATCTAGCATCATTATCTCTATTGGGAGAGGTTTGAGATATATACTGATCACAAGAGCCTCAAATATATATTCACACTAAAAGAGATTAATATGCACCAATGAATATGGTTAGATCTCATCAAGGATTATAACTTATCAATCCAATACCATCCTGTTAAAGAAAATAAGGTGGTGGTTTCTCTAAATAAAAAGGATCCTCTAACATTATCAGTGATGAGAATTGAGAAGGATCCAATATTCTTATAACTTAAATGGATTGACATGGGAATCATTAATTAAGTAACATCAACAATCCTTTTTAAAATGATTTATCAACCATCCCTTGTGGAGAAAAAAAAGGATACACAAAAAAATGATGTATAAATTCATAAAAAGGTGGAATCTAATAGAAATGAGAAATACTTAGAGTTCAAAATGGATGAGTAAGGAGTTGTGATATTTGGGTCATGATTATGTGTACCATACAATCGGTAGATAAGGAAAGAGATTTTAAATGATGCACATAGCTCAAACTTCTCTATTCACCCATGGAGCACAAAGTTGTATCAATATATTTGAGAGAACTATTGGTAGTACAATATAAATAAAGAGATCAATGAGTATAAATAAAAGTGACTGGTATGTTAGAAAGTTAAGGATAAAATGAAAATTTATAATGGGATGATTCAACCATTACCTATACTAATAAGGAAGTTTGAAAACATAACTATGGACTTTGTCACTAGACTTCCAAATAAATATAGAGGAAACAATGCTATATGGATTGTTCTGGATAGTCTTACAAATATAGAACACTTTATCAAAATTAGAGAGGACTTCTCACTTGATCAACTTGTATGGATATACATCAAATAAGTGGTGAGTCTAAATGGAGTATCACTATCTATTGTATCTAATCGAGATCTTTGATTCACCTCCAAGTTCTAGAAAATCCTACAACATGATCTGAATACTGACTTGAACTTCAATATGGCCTATCATCCTCAAAATGATGGCCAATATAAGTGGACTATTCACACACTATAAGATATGTTGAGATCATGTTTTATGGCCATCAAAGGAGGATGAGACCAACATATGCCTCTGGTCGAGTTCTCTTACAAAAATAGTTTCCACTCAAGAACCTAAATGGATCCATATGAATCCCTTTATGGGAAAAGTTGTAGAACACAAACATGTTGGGAGGAGGTCGGTGAACGTAAGCTACTCAGGCTTCAAATGGTTGAAGAAATGGTGGAAAGGGTGAAAACCATTCAGCAGAACATCAAGTAATCCAAAAGTTAATAAAATATCTATGAAAACAATCATTTATGGGACTTAAATTTTAAGGTTAGAGAAATGTTATTCCTACACATATCTCTATGGAAGAGGGTTATGAGATTTGGGAAGAAAGGAAAGTTGAGTCTCATGTACCTCAGCCCCTTCGAGATTCTTGATCCTGTCAGATTTTTGGCCCATCGACTAGTAATTCCACCAACCATGTCTCAAGTACAAAATGTATTCCACATATCCTTCTTAAGAAGTAAATACTATATCCCTCACATGTACTAGAAGAGGTGGTATATTTAGAAAATGATCTCTCTTATGAGGAACAACTAGTGGAGATCTTGGACCGAAGAGATAAAGTTCTACGCAACAAGACCACTCATCTGGTCAAATTATTATGGTAGAACCATAAGTATAAAGATGCAACATGGGAACCAGAGGAAGTAATGAAGGATAATTACCCTTACCTATTTCCCTATAGTTTGAAAAACAAAATTTTGAGGGAGAAATATCATAAGGAGGGAAGAATGTAATGACCAAGAATTCTACCATTAAAATTTACCATATTATAATTATTTCATAAAATATAAATCACATAAAATCACATAAATAAAACAAAAAAACTTTATAAATGAATAATGAATGAAATAAGAGGCTTTTCCAGAAATTAAGGAACCTATACCAATGGAAAACTAAGTTGAGCTTATAGTAATATGACTCTTATGAATGGTAAACTGGACAATAGAATAGTAATCTCACCAATGAAATTATAAATAAAATTTTGGTATATTATAAATGAAAATATGATATAATTATATCATATTTTAAGTAAATAAATATTTTGAAAATGATAAAATAAGTGTTGGTATTTTTTATAAAACATAAATGTTTACTTAGAATTTTATAATTAATATAATGTTTTAAATGTAAATTTATTTTCATAAAATATATTAATAAATTAATATTCTGTTTTCTCATGATTATAAGATAATTTTATGAGACCTTAATTAATTTTTCAAAGTGTTATAAAATCAGTTATAATTTTAAAATTGATATTTTTCAAATAAATGACGATTTTAATTAAAAATTAAATTTATCATATTTAGAAAATTATTTTTATAAAATGTAGTCAATTTTTTAATTTTATATGTTTAAAAATGGCTATGGTGAATTTTTTGTATTTTTTTGAAATAGTTGAATTTTTCATGAATAGTGAAATACTAAAATTTACAGTATTTAACATTTTAAGCCAAATACATGACTTTTAACATCATGAATGTTGTAAGATACCATTAGTTAAAAATCACATTCACTATTTACTATACTTATTCATATTGATCCCCACTATTTATTTTCTTGAGCCAAAATAATAAATAAATGATTAAAATAATCCAAAAACACCCCTCTCCTCCCCTATAAATACCACCCTTCGCCACATCTTCTCTAAAAAACTACAAAGCATTTAATCTTGTAAAATTTCTACCCAATAATATTAAAACTCCTCTCTCCCATGTCTAGGATATTTTGGTCTCAATAAAATACCAAAACCAGTTACCCTAAGGAGGTTCTCAAGGAGTAGAATTCAAGAGGTGAAAACCTCTTTCTTTTTCTTTTAATTTATTTTCAATTTCATTTATTTTATTTTACTCTCCTCACCTCCCATAATTAAAGTGACATGATAAATCCATTATATTTTATATATTATAATTTTATTATGTTAATGTAACAACCCATCATCATTCCTTTCCCCTCCCCTTTTTTTCAAAAAACGAAAACATCGTATGTGATGTGTTAATTTATCGCATTCAAGGATAGAGTTTTCAATTTCCATTACCACCTTAAAGTATGGTCATAAAACTATTTTTATGGTTAGAAAATATTATAATATATGTATTATATATTATTTAATACTTTGGAACCATTTTATATACATAATATTAATTAATAAAATGACACTAATTCGTGATGATTTAAAAAATGCCAAAATAATTTAAACGTTTATCACTAACATTTTATCTAATGAATCAACCAAACATATATAAACAATATAATATAAATACCATTTAATATTATATAATTTCATTAATAACATATGATTTCAATTATAGACATCTATTCTCATTTTACATGATTTTCCATACCTGTATACAAGTAAATCGATCATCAAAACCAAGGAAATGAACGCTCTCGAACGATAAAGATATATATTATAACTTATAAAAATGCTATAAATTTACTTAATATAATTATAATAAATAAAATAAAGGTATAAAAGGTTATTAATTAATTAATTAATGTATTTAATTGTATTATCCAGGACATTAAGATCAAGTGCAGAACACTTTTGGACATAAGGTAAGGGACTCTTTCCGAACCTCTATTTTTCCTTCTCGAAACGATTTATCTCACTTTACCCCAATTTAATTGTTAATTATTATTATTTAATCCTCCTAAATTCTATTTTTATATTCCAAAAATATTTACCAAGATAAAATATTCTTTCTTTGATGGAGAAATATATGTATTATAAGGTTCCCTTCTCAATTCTTCTCGATAAGCAAGTCTGGTCAAAGGGAACTTCCCAAATTCTTACCCATTTTCAAGTACCATCCATAATATTTTTTGAACAACCATTATTTTTTATAAAATAAATCATTTTATCATGAAAAATATCTTCTTTCATTTTTGCTCTTATAAAAAATATTTTTCCTTTTCCGCTTTAAATGATCTTTAATATTTTCCTTAAATCACACTAAAATGTTTCATTTCTAATGTTTCTTAAACACTCTTTTCCACTTCATTTTTTTCATCACTTACCATGATCTAATCCTATTTTACATAATGAATGTATATGTATATTTTTAATCCATTGTTTCATAGAAACTATCATGATACACTCTTTGGGTATGCATTATGATATGATTATGATACCCATTTCCACTAATACAAAACTGTGTTTATCTAGCGCTAGGGTTTTAACAACACTAGCTAAAAGTGATATAAAAACACCCTTTATCAGCGCTAGAAAAATCAATGTTAAATGGGGTCTTTAAAAGTTTTTTTAGAACTATTAAATGGGGCCTTTATCAGTGCTTGTAAAAAATCACTGATAAAGGACCCCCCTTTATCAGTGATCGTAAAAAATCACTGAAAAAAATGAAAGTTATCAGTGATTTTTAAAAATATATAATAAATGGTATATTTCAGAAGAAAAAAATATTAAAAATAATATACTAATATATAAATATATAAATATATTGATATTGATATAAATATAATATATATTTTTTAAAATACATTTTAGATAAATCTAAATAGGAATTTACACATAATATATAATATATTTAGTGAAAATGGATTATAACTCTATGAAATACCTATAAACCCAAAAAAACCCAAAAAACCAATAATAACTCTAGAAATCCTTAAAACCCATAAAAATTTTAAGAAACCCTAAAACCCTGAAATGACTATAACATTTGATCTGAGAGTCCATTTCAGCTCCAAAACTAATCAAATTGAAGCTTTTGAAATGATCTCAAACCAAATGATATTTAAATCATGTTTAAATAAAAGGAATAAAATATATCACAGTTTAAAAAAAGTCAAAAATTGAACTCAAACTTCAAAAGTCCATAACTTTTTATTTGGATGTCTATTTGGGATCTAACACATATCAAATAAAATCTTATGATAATAACTACACTATGAAGTGATATAGATGATCTCATAGAGCTAAAGTCACATTTTTTAACCCCTAAAAAGGCTCATAAGGCCCCCAAAACTGATTTTTTAGTTGTCGACCCCAGTTTATTAAAATTAAAATGGTTATAACTTCTTATTTGAGTGTCTGTTCAGTCTTTACTACATATGATATCAAATATTATTTCATAAGCTTTGATTTTACTAGTGTGAAATTTAAATGTAATACTAGATAAGAATTTATGGTCATTTCATGGTTTTTAGGGGTTTTAGGGTTTTCATAGTTTCTTAACATTTTTATGGGTTTTAAGGGTTTTTAGAGTTAAAAACAATTTTAAAATATATATATAAATATATATATATATTTAAATATAAATATATATATAAACATATATATATAAATATATGGATATATGGATAAAAATATAATGAAATATATATAAATATATAGATATATCATAAAATATAAAACAAAACAGTATAGGGGAGTGGAAAAGGTGTTGGTGTATAAGATGGAGGTATCAAGTTCAAAACTCGTTGGAGGTAGGGGCGCATGCTGGGGGTGGGATTGTCTAAAGTGTTGATAAATGGGTTTGGAAAGTGCTGAAAAGGGGGGTGGGGGAAGTGCTAATAAAGGGGAGCATGAAAAAAAAAATATACCCTTTATCATTGGGTCCTTTATCAACACTTTTTTAGTGCTATTAAAGGGGGCCTTTAACAATGATAAAAAAGAACTCATAAATGTGGCCTTTAATAGTGCCAAAAAAAGCACTGATAAAGGACCCCTCTATTATCGCTGAAAAAAAGTGATGATAAAGGCCCCCTTTATCAGTTATTTTCTTAGCACTATTAAATGGGGAATTTATCAGCACTTTTTACAAGTGTTCTTAAAGCTAACACTTTAACATAATTTACATTATCAGCACTTCTATAGTGCTGATAAATCCCTTTTACTAATGTTGTTAAAGGACCAATTTGTAGTAGTGTTCTTTCCATGGTTAACCCTAATGTTTATGTTTTATTATTTATGTGTCACAAATATTCATGAACATATTATGATGGGTGCACCGAGATAGAACTCCAATGAATTGAGTAATGTTTAGTCTCATGATACATCATGTGCAATGGTATTGGTGGTTAGCTTTGACTCATGATAATCATGTGCAATGGCCTTGGTGGTTAGCCTTAACTCATGCTTATGTCATGTGGTATGTTTTTTACACATTCATATGATACCATGATTACATGATCACATGTTATATATGTTATTCTTTCTTATGTATATTCATTCCTTTTTATGGCATCATGTTATTCCTTATAACCCATGTGTTATTATTTATTTATAATTTTATTCCCTTACTGGTATTTTTAGATCATCCCTTTGTTCATGTATTCCCCAAGTTTTCCTATGTAGACGTAAGGTCTCAAAGAAATTTATGATCTCATTATTAACGTTAAATAAGAATTTTTTTATTTTGGTTCCATTTTTTTTTTTATGTACCTAATCATCCAAAGAAATTAGGCTTTATGATCCTTGTTTTTTATTTCATGGTTAATTATTCTTAAAATCATGTAAAAATATGTGTAAAAGGTTAGGTATATATAGGGTCTCTTTGGATAAACCTTAGGATTGGTGTTTGATAATTTTTTCATTAGTTCCTGATGTTATGGTGTGTAGATCGAGTCTTTTTATTCCTTTTTTTAGATGTTTTTTTAATATTAAAGTGGTTTTAGGTGGTTTGTTTCATTATTTTTATTTTCTTCACATTCCATATATTGTTGAAATTTATAAATATGAATCCCATAAAATTTTTATGGTTTCAATGGTTTGTAAAGGGCTTTTAAATAAATTTTCAAAGTAATTGACTTTTTTAATTGATTTCAAAGGATATAGGTGTATTCCATATGTTTGATAAAATTCCTAAATGGGTTTTTAGTGGTTTTTGATTATTTAAATTTATGATGTTTTATTAATAAGGCTTCTATAGGATTTTATTTTAGGTTTGAGGTATTTTTTATTTTGAGTTTCTCAATTTTTGTAGACTTTGGTGGTTTACCTTGTTGAACCATTTTGTTTTAATAAATTTCTTGAATTTTGTTTCTCATTAGTTACCTTGGTGCTTCCTATGAACATTGGTATATATATACATGTGAATCTATTTATGTATGTCTATGAATCTATATAAAGATGTATGGATGTATATATATATATATATATATATTGAATCACATAAGATACCTTATTTAGAACAAGGGATTTCTAAAATGTATTTGGTTTTCAAATGGTAGTTAAAAATGGATCTCCAAATGTGACTCCCTAAAATAGGACCCATAGGCCCATTTGGCACTTTGGAGTGATTTTTCAAGTGGTATTACTTTCATAATGGTTTTCAAATAGATTTTTAAAAATGCTAAAATTTTCTAATCCTTAAGGCTTAGTTGGTATCTTTGAATTTTTTCTTTTAAGGTGTGCACATCCATGGAAGCCTTCCACTTTAGGGACAAATTTCACAAGGTTTGTGTAGGGAATTGGGCTGAGGAAATGGTGTTTAGTTTGTAGTGATTCTTTATTAAACATTTTATATATAGTCTACCTCACCTCCCAAAATTATTATCATCATGGGATCCTAGGAATCATATTGAGGGTCAATAGATGATTATTACCTAGTCTCGATTAAATAGACTAAATCCTTCATGGTGTAGAAGACCATGGGGTTGTGCCACTGGTGAGTCTAGTTTAGGGTAATCCAGTAATTTATTGAAATGGGAATGCATCAATAGGCCTGCATATGGTTCCAAAACAAGTACATCAAACGTTTCCTCATGCGTTGTTTAGTAATTTCCCATGATTATATATTATTTATGTTTTCATTCTTATTGTATTTAGATACATCACTACTTCCCTCATTAATGTTCTTTATATGACTTATCCCATTAGTTCCACTTTGATATTAATTTCATGTTTCTTTTATCTTTTTTCATTAATTGGTTCATGTAGTATGAGTTCAATGTTTATCTAAAATAGTATTTCAAAGGGTGAATTTTAAAAATTATGGATTTAAAAATGATTTTAAAGGTTTCATTAAAACATGTTTTGGTTTAAAATATTTGTTAATTTGAAAACCACTTAGTTGGTTTTCTTAAAAAATAAAGTGTATCTTTTATCTACATTTAAAAATATAAATAATATTCTATTATGGAAAATGGAATGCATGAAATCTCATGTGATTTCCTACTAAGATTAGTTATTTTCACACCATACTAATTCCACTCATCATTGGTACACCCAATTTTGTTTTACAGGTTTATTTAACATTTTTTGATCACTCTTGGAGTGAGTGGTTTTTGTATATATGGTGACCAAGAGGTCACATGGATTTCATCTTGGGTTCCTGGTTCAATTTTAGTTTTTATTTTATATCATTGATGTATCATCTTATTAAGACTCTTCTTCCTTTTATCATGCTTGTAACACTTTATTTATTTAGTTATGTTCAGTTGATTATGTATTCTAGTAAGGTGGTGTTTCTCTATTTTATTTTATTTGTAACTTTTTCATGTTTTTATATATTAGCATGGATGTTAAATTTATAGACAGGTCATGCCATAAATTATTAAGAAATTAAATTGTTGATAAATCATTATTTATTGTTAAAAACCATCCCCAGTTATTGATCATGATGCCTTCGATGCTTTTTGTCGGACCAAGGGATTGGGTACGCCACTTGGGTATGTAACGTACCAACAAGGTTGTCCATTTTAGGTATGACATGGATTGGTTAATGAAAAAATGGTACCGAAACTTTGTTTTCTTGGAGACTTAATTTCTTGGAGAACCATATGTTATTTGGGATGTCTAGTAAATTAGAGGTTAGGACTGTTGAAACTTGGTTGGTTGGGAAGGGTGTTGTGAGCTCTTAATGTCCTAATCCTTGAGTTTCCATGGGTTTTTGGGAGTTTATTCTTGAATTTTATCTTTATTTATTTGTTTCTAGTGTGTTTTTTCTCATATTTATGGTATTTGAGATAATATTAACATTGCATAAGTGTTTTTATGATTTTATATGATTAGGAGGTGATATATAATGATGGAATAGTAGTTCATGTTTTCCCCACATAGTCTATAAACCCATTAAGATACCATTAAAATAGTTTTGTTAACTTCTAATGGTAATTTCATGGTTAGTGCATGGTTCTCCAAACTGTGCGACCAAATCGTAAATAGCCACTAGCCTCTTTTTTAAATTTTTCATTGAACTGTTTTTTATCCCATTTCTTATTGAGTTATGTTTAGATTATATAGTGATGATTTAAAGGTTATTTGTATGGAGTTTCTATAAAAAATGGTTTTATTTTAAAATGATTTTGAAATTGAAGTTTATTTTTCAAAAGTGGAAGTTGGGTTGTAAATTTCAAAATAGGTGTTTCATGAAGTGAAATGAAGGGAGTTTAAGGTAGAGGACCTATGAATGTTTTAAATATAGAAATTTTGTGTCTTTCAGATGGAATTAAGTGTGAAACTAAAGTTTTGTAAATTGAAGTATGTAGTTTAAATTAGTTTTCAAGTAATGTTTTAAAAAATAGAATTTGAACTGTGAAGTTTTCAAATGGTACAAAGAGGGTAAATTTTCAAATTTTGTTTAGTGACTTGATTTATTTAATTTTTTGAATTATTTTTTTATTAAAATTTATTTTTGGCTCGGTTTGTTTTATATTTGAGTTGATATTGAATGATTATTAATTATTCCTTGTTATTTAGAGTATTCTTCCTAGAATAATTCTAAAGGTTTGTAGGGATTTGATTGTGGCTTGGTCAGCTGATTAAACCACCTAGACTCGTGACTGAGTGGTGGAGCCATTTTTTTCTTTGTGTCTACCTATATTTAGAGGTGATCAAGGTCCTCTAGAATCTATGAAGTGGCTCGGGAGAGTTAAAGAAGTCTTTAATCCTTTGGTAACTCTAAACACTTTTAGGGTGAGAGTTGTCTTTGTTCTATCTGAAGGGATGAGTTTGAATCAATGGAAGGTCATCATCCTAGCTTAATTACAAGATGGGATGACATAGGAATTCCTTAAGGCCACATTTTCTCAGTGGTTTCTTCCTAAGGAGTATAAAATGGGTAAGCTAATGAAGCTCATAGTTCTTCAACAGGGTCAAAATATAGTGAAGGATTATGTCAACCATTTTAATGAGTTGGTTCCTTTTTATATTGATACCATGTTTAGTGATTCCTTAAAATCTCATTTATTCATGAAAGTTCTTCATTTGGATCTTAGTGCTTGATTTATTTCATATGTGATCATCGGTTTTAAATACCTTATGAAGGAATTTTATCAAGAGTAGTTGGTTTCTAGAGGGTAACCCATGATGGGTGGTAGCTCTATATCTTTTAGAGTTTTTAAAGGTTCCCCATACAGTGATGATTTGATATCAGAGGAACCTATTTGGGAAGAGTCCTATTCTTTGGATTCCACTTCCTTGAAGAAGAATAATTCCCTCATGTGCTTCCAATGTGGTCAGTTTGGGAATTATAAGTTGACCTATTTAGATTTTCCAAATACCTATCATCTATATGGTTGGTTGGAACACTTTTAGAAATTATGTAAGTAGTATTATCACCCAAGTAAAAAAACTCATAAAACTTGGTATCTTGATAGTGATTCAGAAATATTTTGAGGTATATCTCTTTATCCTTTTCTTTATTCTCCTTTCCCTTTTGTGTATCTTGTTTTGATCCTTAATATGTGATTTTTGTTTGTCCAATGTTATGAACTCATTTAGAGAGTGATAATTTTTTTTGAGGAAATATTTGATAAATCTGTATTTAGTTTGTTTCCTAGGTCTCCTCGGTTAGAGATTCAAGTAGTGTCTTCTTATCATTTCCTCAATCCACCATGTTAGTGAATTCTTAAATGGTGGGGAGACCCATGTTCGGTCCCCACCTTTTTAACTCTTGTTTGGTTTGGTCTGGTGTGATTTTTTTGGATATATATTATTCTTTTATGGTTTTAGTTTATTTGATAAGTTTTTAGTGATTTGATTAGTGGTGAATTTCTTCTTTTTGGTTATAACATTAGGCTTGTCTTCCTTTCTTTGAAACTCGGTGGATTTTTTTGGAAGAAAGAGTTATGGTGGGGATTTTTTCAAAACCCAACCTATACCAACCTTTTTATTTTACTATTTTAATTATATTTGGTATTTTACTAAATTTTTCGGTCGAGTGATTGGAAATTTTTGAGTTTTGTGAATTTTGTGCGGGGTCCATGGTTTGCCCACATAGCTATAAAAACCATGTGGAAGACATAAAAGTGGGTATAAAATATTGAAATAGTTGTTTATCATGGTTTATACAAGGTTTTTTCAACCTTGTAGACCAAACATGTTATTCTTAGTTGCACTCTGGTGAGAATCACATATTTGGAACACAGTTTTGTTAACCATGTGGCAAAACCATTTGCAGTGCCAAGAAATTTAAAATTTTGGAATTTTCCAAAATACCCCCATCAGGTTTATGACCCTAAATAGGTTTTTTTTCTCCCCATTCAAATGTGGATTGTGAGAGTTCTTAGGGTGCACCTTCTTCTTTCCTTCTTCTCTATTTTTGAAACTTCCCTCTTTGATTATTGGTGTCATGTTCAAGGTATTACCTTTATTACTCTTATTTATTCCATTATTTCACTTTATCCATTGTATTGGGGTCTCTTTTAATAAACCATGGGGTTTTTTTTGATGATTTTTTCTTTTCTTATTGATTTTAAGGTGTGAAGAATGTGTCTTGAGACTTGATATTCCCATTTTTTGAGGTTTCATTTAATCTTCACATGGTTTTAGCTAGGTTGTTCCATGATTTTTATTTTTCTTCACATTTCATGTATTCTTGAAATTTATAAATATGTTACCTTAATAATTTTATGGTTTTAATGGTTTAGAAAGGTATTATAAATAAATTTTCAAATAACTTGTCTTTTTTAATTGATTTTAAAGGGTATAGGCATATGTTATATATTTTATAAAATACTTAAATGGGTTTTAAGTGGGTTTTAAAAGTTTAAATTGATGAAGTTGGATTTATAAGTCTCTTGTATGATTGTATTTTTCATTTTAGTTTTTTTTTATTTTGAGTTTCTCAATCCTTGTGGACTTTGTTGGATTACCACGTTGAACCCTTTGGTTTTTATAAATGGATTTAATTATGTTTATCCTTGGTTACCTTGGTGCTTAATATGAACATGGTCATATATATGTGTGTGTGTGTGTGTGTGTGTGTGTGTTTAATCAGATATATATATATATATGTATATATATGTGTATACATACATATATTGGTGTGTAGATATATATGTGTGTCTGTGTGTGTGTGTGTGGAATTTCATAAGACACCTTATTTAGAACTTGGGAGATCTAAAATGTATTTGGTTTTCAAATGGAAATTAATATGGATCTATAAATGCAACTCCCTAAAATGGGACTCATGGGATCGTTTGGGAATTTGGTGTGAGTTTTCAAATGGTATTTCTTAAAAAATGGTTTTAAAATCTATTTTGGAAGATAATAATATTTTTTAATGCTTAAGTCCTAGTTGGTACCTTGGAATGTTTTATTTTAATGTGTTCACCTCTATGAAAACCCTCCAATTTAGGGATGAATTTTTCCGGGTTGGTGTAGGGTGGTGGGATAAGAATATATTGTTTTTTTTGTTGATTATTGGTTAATAAATTTTGTGTATAGGCTACCTCACCTTTCACGTTTATTATCATCATGGGATCTTAGACATATTAGTGAGGGATGAGATATGGTTACTACCTAGTCTCAATTGGATAGAATAGATCCTCTGTGGTGTCACAGACCATGGGGGACTACTAGTAGAGAGGCTAGTTGAGGGTAATTCAGTTGTTTATTGAAATAGGGATTCATCAAAAGGGTCTCCTCTTTGGTTTTTTATTAATTTCTCATGTATTTGGATATATCACTACTTCTCTCCTCTATGTTCTTGATATGACCTATCCCACTAGTTCCACTACGATATTATGTTCGTGCCTCTTTTAACTTATTTCATTACTTGGTTCCTTTGGTGCGAGTTTAATGGTTTTTAAAAATTGAATTTAAAAGGGTTTATTTTAAAAAGGATGGATTTAAAAGGGGTTTTAGAGGTTTATTTAAAACAGTTTTGGGTTTTAAATATGTATTTGTTTTAAAATCACTTTTTTAGTTTTATTAGATAATAAAGTGTATATTTTATCTATATTTCAAACTAGAATTGATAGTCTATTTTATAAAAGGGAATGCATAGACTCTATAGTGATTTCCTACTGAGCTCTACTATGATCACACCCTACTTTTCCCACTTAGAGTCAGTAGACCCAAGTTTTTTTTACAGCTTCATGTTCTATTTTTGGATCGCTCTTAGAATGAGTGGATTTATGGATGGATAGTAACTAAGAGTTCATGCGGATATTATTTGAGGTTCCTATTTTTATTTTAGTTTTTATTTTGTATGGTATATGTTTTGGATTAGTCAGCCTCTTATTCCTTTAATCCTTCTTATACCTGAATATTATACTATGTGTTTGTATTGTATTTTTTTCCAATGAGTTATTATTATGTCAATATATCTTAAAGAATAAGATAATCTTGTAAGTTGATTTATGTTTACAAGCATGTTTTTTGAATATTGAAATGAAGTTCCCAAGACAAAATATGCATTAAGTTGAAAATAACTTTGTGAAGATCAAACATTGATTGAATAATCTAGGATGTGTTTTAGTACTGAAAAGGAATATTCTTAAAAAATCTCTTTATGTTTGGAAAATAGAAATTGAAACTATATTAATCTTATAAGAAGCTCCATCCACAAGAAGTTAAAATGTTGTATCATATTTTGTATTAAAATGTGATTCTTGGAGAATTGTTATGGATTCATCTTATAGAATTAGTTTTCATGCTTAAGAAATTATCTTTTCAAGGGTGATGATTATTAAAATTCTCTTGATGCCAAATACATGTTCAAGTTACATTAGTATAATTCACATTATTTAAAAAAATAGAGGTGTTTTAGCCAATGAAGAAGTTTATATTGGATGAAGTTTTAAGAAGGTGGAAGTTCATGAATATATATTTTTACATTTGAAGGCCATTCAAAAAAGATAATACCACTATATTTTTCATGATGGATAATTTGGAATAATTCATTCTAGTTTTATTGACAATTATACACTTGGTAAAATACTTAGTATATTTTATTTGGCCTTATTAAAAAATTGAGTTATCCCATAGCCAACCAAGGACCTATTAACCACATGTAGGACCCAAGGGGTTAACCATGTGGTAGAGTTCAACCTAGAAAACCAAAGAATATTCTTAGAAGATATCTTTATGTTTGGAAAAGATAAATTGAAAGTAGTTTAATCTTAGAATAATATCTATCCAAAATAATTTCAAAGATCATATCATATTTTAGATGAAAAGGTGATTCTTAGAGAATTTCTATGAATTCATCTTAAGGCATGGATATCATGATTCATAAATTCTCTTTACAAGAGTGATGATTTTTGAACTTCTCTTAATGTTAAAGACATGCACAAGTGACATTAAGAGAATGAAAATTGTTTGAAAAAATAAATAGGTGGTCCATCCAATGTGGAAATTTTTATTGGATGAAGTCTTAAGAAGGTGGAATTTCATGAAAATATTTATTTTCTTCTATAAATTTTAAGGTTACAAAAAATAGAGAATACCAATATATTTTTCATGATGGGTCATTTATAAGAATGTATTCTGGTTGGATTAAAAATTCTATACTTGGTAAAATACATGTTATATTTTATTGGGACTTATTAATAAATAGACTAGACCACATCCAACCAAGGACCGCTCAACTAATATATTTTTCATCATGGATCATTTGAAAGAAGGAATTCTGGTTGGCTTAAAAAAACTGCACTTGGTAAAATTCTTAGTATATTTGGGTGGGCCTTATTAAAAAATTGTCCATTCCACAGCCAATAAAATACCCCTCAACCACATGTGGAACCCAAGGGGTCAACCACATGGGAGAGTTTGAACTATAAATCCATGGGTGAAAGATAGTAATAGTGGGCATGCATTTCTCCTGAAAGGTGTAAGTTTATTAAAATATTTATTTACATAAGGAAATTTTAAGGTCATACAGAAAGAGATAATACCAATATATTTTTCATGATGGTTAATTTTGTAGAAATCATTTTGTTTGGATTAATAATTATACAATTGGTAAAATACTTGGTATATTTGAGTGTGCCTTATTTAAAAATGGGTTATCCCACAGCCAACCAAGGACTCCTCAACCAATATATTTTTTCATGGAAGAAGGAATTCTAGTTGGATTAACAATACTACACTTGGTATATTTTTGGGGTCTAATGGGCCAAACACGTGGGCGAGGTCAACCTAGAAAGTCATAGGGAGCAGGTAGTCATAGTGGGCATGCATTTCACTCGCAAGGTGGAACTTCATGAAA
Organism: Viscum album; assembly: GCA_963277665.1. NCBI lineage: Eukaryota > Viridiplantae > Streptophyta > Magnoliopsida > Santalales > Viscaceae > Viscum > Viscum album. The sequence continues at coordinate 1,253,213,495 of OY728128.1, read as the reverse complement.
ATATTTATTTTCCTAAAGAAATTTTAAGGCCATATAAAAAGATATATTACCAATATATTATTCATGATGGATCATTTGGAATAAATAATTATAGTAAACTTAAAAATTCTACACTTGTTAAAATACATGGTTTATTTTAGTAGTCCTTATTAAAAAATGGGTCAGCCCACAACTAACTAAGGATACCTCAACCAATATATTTTTTATGATAGATCGTTTAGAAAAAGGAATTCTGGTTGGATTAGTATATTTGAGTGGGAATTATTAAAAAATTGGTTAGCCCATAGCCAACCAAGGACCCTTAAATAACATGAGGGTCCCAAGGATTCAACCATGTGGGAGAGATCTACCTTAAAAGGAATAGGTGGTAGGTAGTAATAGTGGGAATGGATTGTGCCTAAGAAGAGAGCACAGAGAGAATTGGAGGGTGAATAACACAAGTTAGGGTGTATGGTGGAGTGAATAGGGATGAGCAATTCAGCCGACCCCATGTATGTGTGTGAACATGTATCTAAGTGCCAACCCTAATGCTATCTTGAGCATATTTACACACAAATTTACTTATTTAGTGGATCTTGACCATGTCTAAGTTTGATATGGAATGGAGATGTGGGATATTATCCATGCGTCCATAAAAATGTATTCATATAAGTTGTGTCATTTGATGAAATAAATCTAAGGCGTGTGATCAAAATAATTTATCAACTTTAGTCTCATGGAAACCTAAGTCGACCCCAGAATTTTTAACCCCTCTCCTATTGTACCATAATAATATGCAACTCACTCCAACTCCATGGATAATCATAATGGCCACATAATAACTTCACCCTATTTTGTTGAAGGTTCTAAATAGATATATGAATCGATTTCAAGATACATATAGCTATGTCGTGATCCTTGAACTTGTGCCATAATAAAATATTAAATCCTTTCAAGTTTCTTAAAAATCGGGGGTGTTATACCATAGATATTTCAGCTATACCATAGTGAAGGTAAGGATTTCAGGCTATAGGAGGTTATTCCATAATCCCTTAGTTTTCATTATAATAATTTATTACAAATTTTTTATGGTTCTAGGAAAATTGAGGGTGTTTCATAATAGAGATAGTGGTTACACCATAGTATCCATACTTGAATAAAATATGAAACATCTTCACCATAGAAGAGTATGCCACAATGCAGTCAGTGGCTAGTTGATTTTTTGAGGGATTTTATTATGCTACAGATAAGTGAACTACACCATAGAGTTTTTATTCATGCATAGGATAATATACTTACATGAATATGAGTATGAGCACACAGAGGGAGAATCTGGAAAATTTTCATGATTCTCACCATCTAGTAATATCAAAAAATTAAGATAGAAACCATGTGGAGTTTAAATTATTGAAAAATTATGTAATATTATCATTAGAACCAAAACTTAGTATATATTATCGGTATTTAAATGAAAATAAAATAGGTTGATACGAATATCTAGTGAGTCTTATTTTTTTGGATATTTACGATGATAAACTTTCCTTCATAAGAAGATGTCACCTGAATAAATGCATACTATCAGTTTTTGGAAATAAATATGTAGCATGAATTGTGAATATTTATATAGATCTTAATATTGAGGATATTCATAACTAGTGAATATAGAAATTGTAGAAGAAGAAGAATGAAATGTGGTTCAACACCATGATAAAAGTGAGATAAATTTATTATGTCAAGAAGGAGATATGATATAATACATCTACTATATAATTTGATATATCGAAGAAAGAAGAATATTTAGGTTGGGAACTTCTTTGATAGGAGTATCTACCCATGAATTTTATAAATTGAGGAAGAAGAAAACTTTCCTTATGTTGACAGATTCTACAGTTGATCCTTATAAGAAAGAAGTGAGTTGGAGTTGAAGTTGTATCTTTCACTTATTGAATATTACTAGGACAACGTGTATATAATATTATTAATACAGTATAATTTTAAGTCCTACAGTTAAGGAATAAGTTCATTAAATTGATTTAAATACATCCAATGTAGCATAGAGATATTGTTTAGAAATTTATTTAAAATATTGGATGAACTAGTGGGGCCATTATAAACAATTTCATTAAAGAAATGGTGGTACCAGTATAAATAATTCCACACAGTAAAGAATATTTTTTATTTTCTACCCAAACATTTTGCGCCAATTCTAGTAATTTTTAATCACTAAAAATTATAATGATAATAAAATCCATGAAACAACCACATCGTGATCATGATCAGGTGTATATTCCCACAATGAGACCAAAATAGTAAAATTCATTATCTAATGCTATCACATTTATTATGTTCATTAAATGTTATTGTTAAGAGTTCATATATGATCCATTTATATGAAAAGGGGAATAGGTTTTAGAGTAAGAGAGGATAATTGAAAAATAAATTAAAAATTAGTAAAAGTTGAGTACACTACTTCACCCCCCCCCCTCAGTATCCCTTCGTGATCCATCTAGGATCTACAAGTGGTAACAGAGCATAGGTATTCCTCTGATTGAATCAATTTTTCTACAAGGAGTATATGAAATTTATATTTTAAGTTGATTCTAAAGTACCTTAGGTGGAATATTTATTCTCCACTCTTCTTGAGTAAGACATGAAGGTTTCTTCCAAGAATCTGAAAAATAGGAATAAGTAGAAAGAAAAGAGATTTTGAAAAATCTAAAATAAATAAGAGAAGGATTAGGGATATCTTATCAAAATAGTTGAAAATGTTCCTTTTAAAGAATCTAGATAAAACTATAGAGTACGTGGAAGATAATTTTATCAAAACTATTTAAGAATTCACTCTTAATTTAAAATATATATGGAGAATGTTCTTGAAGAAGTGATTTTATATATACTTAGTTTTTTCATAGTGATTATTGATGAAAAATAATGAATTAAAGAGGAAATTAATACACTAGAGGATACACTTGGTAAGAAATTCAAAAGGTGAATTGTTCTCATGGGCCTTATTGAAGCAAAGTAATAATCTATGACTCTTTTCAATAAAAATATTTAAATAATTGAATAAGAATTTTAATGGAATGTTGATGAGAGAATTGTGAGTAAACATGTTTTTAGTGAATTAATCCATGCACCTAAAACATTGTTCAATGTTTCCATTAATGTCATAAATACACAGAATGAATAAAAAAACTTATAAGGTTAAAGAGATTGACATGTTTGTGGAAGAAAATACCAAGTTACATGAAGTGTATATTCAGAAGATCCATAGTCTAAAATAATCAAATAATTCTACTATCAATTTCAAGGACTCCCAAATAAAATTTAAAGCTAGAATTATAAAATACCTTAACAACTCTTTTAATGAAGGTAGTGGACAACATGAAGATCGTATTAATAAAATTAAAGGTGAATGGGAATGAAAAATAACATCAGTTGAAAATGAGAAGTTTTTCATCTGTATGAAATTTCTTAAAATAGAGTTTAATTTTATAAATTTTAAGGATACATATGTTGAAACTTTCGAAGTTATTGAGAAGAATAATTCTTCTACCCAAACATATGAAGAGATTAAAGTCTCAAAAAAGGATGTTGTTATAGAAACTATTGATGAGACTCATGACTCTAAAGAGTCTCATATTTGTGGAAATAAGATATCAAAATCATTTATTGATCAAAATTATACAATCTCATTGAATAAGGTAACTCATAACCCAATTAATTATATTTTTAATAATGCAGTGTCATCTTATAGGGAAGGTTCAAAGCCAAAATTTGGGAAGATTTGAGTAGATATAAATGATAATACAACCATCAAAACACCAATGGTGGATACTAGAAATATAAAAAAAATAACTCCCAAAATTATGCTTCAAATAATAAAATTCAAACACAAAAAAAACAAGTTACTAAATCTAGTCATATTGGTATTACAATAAAAATAAGGAGATAGAGGTTTCGGGCACACTGGAAGTGCCAAATGGGGTATGCCCAACTTGGGTTTTTTCCTACTCAATGATTAATCTGTGATGTACATCAATGATAAATACCATGACCAATGGAAAGGAATAAAATATTAATTTATGATTGAACATCAGAACCAAAGAGTAGGATCATCTCATATTATTTATAATTAATTTAATCAATTAAATAATTTCCTTGAGATGAATTATTTATTCATTTATGAATCTTCCAACATCTCTATGTCATAATTTTATTGTGTCGTGGGAATAAAGAGTAGATTATCAATAGTGGTGATCCACATGTTCTCCACGAACCTCTAAACGTTGTTGTGGTAATCTTCGAGTGCTAGAACAACATATCTTAATGCTTGCATTATTTTCCTTTGATCTCCGCAAAAATCACTTCAAGGAAAGGTTTTTTTCCAATCTATCTAGACTTAAGAGTGGTGGTGGAGGAGGATTGGTCTCTATTCTTGAGAGAGTTCTTAGAGAGGGATCTCTCTAGGTCTTAGAGAGAAGTCTCTTTAGAAGTCATTATGCACAACCAAAAATGAAATGGAAAAGAAACCCTAAGAAATAAAATAATTGGGTTTAAATGCACCTAGGGTTATAAAATAATAATTTTGCATGTACCCTTATTATTTAATTAATCCATGTAGAACCCCATGTCTATAATAATAATAATAATATTATTATTATTATTATTATTATTATTTCTTAATATTTTCTAAACTCGAAAATTTAATTAAATATTATTTATTCAAATAAAATTAAATATATATTATTTCTCACCAGATTATTAAACGAGGTATAACATTCCTCCACAATATTTATCAGACCATTAATAATGACTATTTATTCAATAAATAAATATCAATACATTATTCTCTAATATATTAATGAATATTTATTTTAAATTTATTGAATATAATATTTATTAATTTATTAGAGAATAATGTATTAATATTTATTTATTAAATAAATAGTCATTATTCATTGTATGATAAATATTTTGGAGGAATGAAAGACCAATATTAATAGTTCAGTGAGAAATAATATATATTGACTATTATTTGAATAAATAATATTTAATTTAATTCATGAGTTCAGATCATGTCAAAAAATAATAATATTATTATTATTATAGACATGGGGTTATGTAGGGATTAATAAAATAATAAGGTCTTATGTAAAATTATTATTTTCTAACTCTAGTAGTATTTAAACCCAATTATATTATTTCTCAAGGGTTAGTTTCCATTTTATTTTTGGTTGTTCACAATGACATCTGGAGAGAATTCCATCTAATCCTTAGAGATATCCATCTCGAATAATGGTCTCAAGAACAGAGAGTGATCATACACCACCACCAATATCAAGTCTAGATAGATCAAAGAGAACCCATCCTTGAAGAGATTATTGGGCGATCAAAGGTGAATGATGCAAGCATTACAATCTACCGCGTTAGCACCCAGAGATTCCTACAGTGATGTTTAGAGGTTTATGGAGCATGTGTTGATCATCGTTGGAGGGAATTTAATCATGATTCCTATGACGCAATGAAGCTATGATGTTGACATGTTGTTAGATTCATTAACAAAGAAATAATTCATCACAAGGTAATTCTTTAATTGATTAAATTATTTATAAATAATATGTGATGATATTGTGATTTGGGTCTAATATTTAATTATCAATTAATATTTGATTAAATTATGTTGTTCATGGAATTTATCATTGATGTATATAACAGATTAATCATAAAGTATAAAAAATCATGAGTTGTAAATACCCCATATAGTGCTTCAAATATACCTAGAACCTTTAACTAGTATCAGAGGGTTCACATAATTATTTATAGTTATTTGAATATCATTGATTGATTTATGAATTTATCCTTATTTTTCAAATATAGTTTAACTATTCTTTAATTTGAATCATGAGAACTAATCTTCTTCCACATTGTTCTCACAAATATAATCAAATTAATTAATTTTATAAAAAAATAACATTTGAAAAACTCATCCAGAGGTGTTGAGAATTTTTTCTATATAGTACAAAAGTACACATCATATATCCCGTTGGTACATGTCTTGTTATTGTGTTTATTCCACCTTGAATTAATTCAAAATTAATTCAAAATTTGTGTATTTATTACATGCGGTGTATTTAAATACACACCATGTGTTGACCAGGATAGTCTGGAGCATGGTCATATAGACTACACTACATGTAACATCCATACCTGACATGTAGTCCTTTAGTCACATATAGGATGTGTATTTTCTTACACCACCTATATGATTAGTGACCAAATAACTCAAAGACCACATTCCATGTAGCACATATACACATTTTTCACTCCATTAATTTCCATGGAATGGTTACACACTAAGTCCGTGGATGTGTGACATGGATAGATGGTGATAAATAGACACATTGTGTGGCTGAATTTTACATGCCATGTATATTACCAAGTTACACAGAATTAAAAATTAAGCTATTATACTACTTAAACCTTAACAACATGTGTTCTATGTGGTCATTCAGTTGAATTTTACATTCTATGTAATTGTTTTTATATATATATTAAATTTCTAATTAATTTTTTTGTAATTTTCATAACAGTATATCATGTATAAGTCGTAATTCATTATTTTACACGTATTAAAACATAACATGCTATGTAAATACGATGTATTTCATGTGTCCATTTAGTTTAATCATACACATTATGACATTACATGGTAATTCATGTATACTAGATACCTCATGAGTAACTAGTATACAAATATAATACAATTTGGGTAGTTCGTATGGGTTCTCACTATGTTTCCTCCAAGGTACATATTTTATAGAGACCCTGCTTTTTCTTACATTACTATTACATCATTTTAATGATAAACAGCATAAAATAATTACATGGCTAGGATATAAAGGTTTATTGTCTTGTGAAAAATAGGACCATACATAACATTTACAAAATAAATCATAAACATTTATTTAATTCCTTCTTATCTAACTTCTTATTGTCCCTTGAAACTCCTTAGTACAAGTAGTCACCTAAGTATATACATCAAGAAAGGGGTGATCTAAAATCCCAGTAAGAGGATAGATAAGAACATGAAACAATATAACATGGGGTGATCATAATCATAACATCATCATCATAATCACGATAGGAAGCATTAGATAAAGGAATGGAATGTGTCAATGCATAAAAATGAAACATCGTGTCTTAGTGGTAAACTACCAAGCATAGTTATCAAAAAGACTATCATCATGTTCACACATATTTCACTTTTATCATGAGATTAAACAAATTACCCAATTAATTGGAGTGCTATATAATTTCAGGCTCACCCTTCACATCATAACATTTACAATGCGCTATACAATTCTGGGTGCACCCATCACATAATTACATTTACATTATCATGCATGCCACATAGAACATATAACAATCTTGAACATAAAATAAACCATAAAAAGGAAATGGTTTAATTTAATAAATCATATATTCATAAAATTTGGTCTCCCAAATGAAATTGGTGATAACATAGTTGATATAAGAATCAACCACCTTAAGTGAATAAGAAACAATCTTGATAAGTAAAAGTTTGATTTTCTTTAAATAATAGTTCTTTTGGAAAACATTGTGTTTATCATAAACTCAAGTAAAAAAAATTATATCCCATAAAAGGTAACCTAATGATTAATAAATTATATTTAAGGAATATCCATACAGAAAATGGGGTGAGAGAGGTAAAACCCAAAGAAAGAGAGTTGGGTTTGAGAATTCCCCTTACCTTGTGTCTGAAAAATTACTTCATGTTAATATACTATATAATCACATTAGATTAATTAATTAAAAAACCAGAACCTTTAATACAATTATTTTATTCATTATGGTTTTATTAATCTCATTTATAGGCTTTTTTATGAGTTATAGAGTTTAATTTCATCGTTTAGAAGTGTTCATTTTCTTAGTTTTCATGATCGGCTCACTTGTATACATGAATGGAAGTTTGTGTAAAATGTGGTTAAATTTATAAAATTGTTAATATATGTTATTAATGATATTACATAATCTTAAATGATCTTATAAATAATTTTTTTATATTCTATGAGGATGAATCATTAGATAAATGTTAATGATGATCGTTTTAAGTTAATTTTGGCAGTTTTTTTATCACAACAAATTCTTTTTGTTTTATCATTTATTATTATGTATATATGTTTGTTAAAGAACATAAAGAGAGTTTTAACATACACTTTATAATCTGTTTCAACCATTAGATTGGTTTTATTAAAATCCTTGATGGTGTTAAATGAAAATGAAAGTGCATAACCCCTGATGATGGTAAATTGACACATCACAGGCGATGATTTCATTTTTAGAATAAAAGAGAGGGGTAGTTTATTGATGGATCATCCATTATAATGATAGAATAATATTATATCAAACATAATGGAGTTATCATTCTCTTTTATTAAGGTAAGGTGAGTTCGAGAGAGAAAAAAAAAGAAATGAAATTGAAATGAAATTAAAAGAAAAATGGAAGAGGATTTACCTCTTGGATTTATCCTCTTGAGAACCTCCTAAAGGTAAGGTTTTGATATTTTGGTGATACCAAGATCTCCTGGAAGTGGGAGATGTGCTTTGAAATATATTTGGATATAATTTATACAATTATAAGAGCATGACATGTGTGAGGATAATAGGGGGTGAGGGTTGGTATTTATAACAGAGGAGAGGGGTGTTTCCCAGTTATTTTAATCATTAGTATATTATTTTTGGCTTAAGACATTGAATAGTTTGATAAATATCACTAAAAATATTAAAATAATGAAGGTAATTTTGATATTATAGTGATTAAATTAGTGATGACTCAATGAAAAGTGTATTTAACTTATAATTTATATATACCGTAAATTACTATATTTCACTATTCACCAAAAATTCAAGTATTTCATAAAAATCCCAAAAATTCACCCTAACCATTTTTTGATGTGTAGAATTTAAAAATGAACTCCATTTTATGAAAATAATTTTCTACATATGAGTAATTCAATTTTCATTTAAAATCATCATTTACTTGGAAAATACAAATTTTAAAATTATAATTGATTTTATAACACTTTGAAATTTTACTTAAGGTATCATAAAATTATCTTAAAGTTATAAGAAATCAAAATATTAATTTATGAATACATTTTATGAAAATAAATTTTATTTTAAATTATTAAATTAATCATAAAATTGTAATTAAATATTTATGACTTGTAGAAATACCAACACTTAATTAATAATTTTTAAAACACTTATTTACTTAGACTATGATATAATTGTACCTTACTTTAATTTATAAGATGCATAAATTTTATTTATACTTTCATGGGTGAGGATACTATTCATTTGGATAGATTACAATTCATAAGGGTCGTATTCCTATTCCTAAGGTCAAGTTACAATTTCATCGGTATTGGTTCCTTAACTTCTAGAAATACTTCTTATTTCATTGATTCTTAATTTATAAAGCTTTTTTTATGGACTCTATGTGATTTTTTGAGATTTATACTATATAAAATTACTATAATAAGGTATAAATTCCATTGATAAAAGTTTTGGTCATTACTTTATTTCCCCCGTTTGAAATTTTTCCCTTGAAATTTCATTTTACATAAAGAGGTGGGGGTACTTCTCCTTCATTGCCTTCTATGGTTCCCAAGTTGCTTATTCATACTTATAGTTCCTCCACAACACTTTGAAAAGGTGTGTTGTATTATTACATAGAACCTTATATGTCTAATTCAGAATCTTTATTGGTTTCTCTTTATATAAAAGATCAGCTTGCAGTTGTACCACCTCTGAGTTCAATACATGTGAGGGATATGGTGTATACTTCATCAGGAGTGATAAGTGGAAAACATCATGAACTTGATCAATATTCAGTGTAAGTGAAAGCTAGTAGGACACAACTCCTTTGAGATCAATGATATCAAAGGGGCTAATGTACCTCGGGCTTAGCTTCCCTTTCTTTCCAAACCACATGACTCTCTTCCATGGTGATATTTGAAGGAAGACTTTATCTCCAATGTCAAAATTTAAGTACCTTCAATGGTTATCATCATAGATATTTTACCGACTCTAGGTAGCTTTGATATGGTTCTTGGTGTCTTGAACCTTCTCTATCATCTCTTACATAAGATTAGGTCCAAGTATCCCAATTCGTTGGAGTTCTACATCTCTTTCCAAACAGAGCTTCATATGGATCCATCTGAATACTCGAGTGGAATCTATTATTGTATGAGAACTCAACCAATGAGATATATTTATCACTTCCACCTTTTAATTATAAATAGTAGGATCTTATCATATCTTCAACCATCTAAATAGTCCTTTAATATTTTTCATCTGTTTGGGGGTGATAGGTCATGTTAAAATTTAACTCAGTACTCAAAGAATGTTAAATACTCCTCAAAAATTTATATGTGAAACTTGTATCATGATCAGAGATAATCGAGAGTGGAACTTCATGCAGTCTCACCACTTCCATCACATATATCTTTGTAAGTTTTTTAAGCTATATATTTTCTAAAATAGTGATAAAGTGGGCATTCTTGGTGAGTTGGTCCACCACAACCAATATTGTATTATTTCCTTTGGATGTCTTTAGGAGACCAGTGAAAAATTACAGAGTGAAATTATCCCATTTCCACATGGGTGTAGGAAATTGTTTCATCATCCCTTTGTACTTATTTTTATTGGATTTAACTTACTGACATATCAATCACCTTGAGATATACTCAACAATCTCCTTCTTCATGTTGTCCCACTATAAGTGTTCTCAGAGATCACAATACATCTTGGTACTTCTAGGATGGATAGATAAAGTTGAGATATGTGCATTTTTCAGTATATCCTTCTTTATCCTAGGTGATTATGTCACATTGAGCCTCATTACAAACCAAATCACACCATCATCATTGGTATAGAACTCTCATAGCTTCCCTTCCTTTACAGCATTCACCTTCTTTTGTACCTCAGGATCATCCCTTTGTTCCTCCTTAATCTTATTTTGAATAGATGGTTTGGAAATAATTTGGGAAAGGTAGGATATATTCCCCACTATTATAATTTTCAAATCCATCATTTTAACATCCATGAATATAGGCTCCTTCTCAATCTGAAACATGGATAGAGTTGCGGGTTCTTTTCTACATAGAGAATCAGCTACCTTGTTCGCCCTTCCAGGATGATAGTGAATAGATCAATCGTAGTCTTTGATTAGCTCTAACCATCTCATTTGGTGAATATTGAGATTATTTTGTGTGAATATATACTTTAAGATATTTTGATTGGTTATATGTCACACTTATCACCAAAGAGGTAGTGTTTCCATATTTTCAAGGAAAAATCATAGCTGCTAGCTCTAGATCATGTGTCGAGTAGTTATTCTCATGGATCTTCAATTATTGTGAGGTTTAGGCTATCACATTATCATTTTTTCATGAGTACACAACCTAATAATTTCTTTTAATCATCACTTTATATAACAAAACTTTCTCCAATTTTTGATAATGTGAGTGTAGGTGTAGTGATAAGCCTTCTCTTTAGCTCATTGAATATTTCCTCACATTATTCCATATAGACATAATTTACCGCCTTTCCTTGTTAAATTTGTTACTAAGATATAAAATTATAATAAATTTCTCAAAAAACATTGGTAGTACCCATCTAATCCAATAAAACTATGGATTTCTGTGAAACTAGAGGTTTTGGGGCATTCCTTAATTTCCTTTTTTGTAAGGGTGCATAGAAATTCCCTCACTTATGATCACATGTCCCAAGAATGTGACTTGATGCATCCAAAAGTCATACTTTCTAAACTTTTTGTACAACTTATCCATTATTAATGTCACCAAAACATGCCTTATATATTCTTTATGTTCATCCTTTCTCTTGGAGTAGATGATAATATCATCGATAAACCCTACCAAAAAAAATTCTAAATAATATGTAAATATTTTATTCATCAAATCCATGAAGATTTTAGGGTAATTAGTAAGTATGAAGGGAATCACCAAAACCTCATAGTGTTCATACCTTTTATAGAAGGAAGTCTTTTGAATATATTTCTTCCTCGTCTTTATCTAATGATATCCATAATAGAGATCCACCTTTGAGAAGTATTGAGATTCTCTTAACTGATAGAAAAATTCATCAATACTTGGAAGAGGATACTTATTCTTTCTAGTGATCTTATTGAGTTCCAAATAATCGATACACAGCCTAATTGATCCATCTTTATTCTTGAAAAAGACCAGTGGATCACCCTAAGGTAATGCACTAGGGTGTGTGAACCCTTTTTCAAAATTCTCTCGTAGCTACTTCTTTAACTCCTCTAGTTCGATAGGAGCCATCCTATAGGGACACTTTGAGATAAGAGAATCTCTAGGTATAAATTCTAATGAAAAATATACCTCAAAATTTTGGGAAATTCTAGTTAACTCTTCAGGAAATACATCAATGTTTTCACTCACAATGGGAAATTTCCCTAGGTTTATACCTTCCTTTGACTCAACCATTTGAACGAGGTATGCTTCTTCATAGGGAATCAATACCCACACAATTGATGGAATTTAAAAAGGATATTCATAATAATAATTTCATTTTTAGAGGATCGTGGGATGGTTTGAAATATGAAAAGATATTTCCTTTTCACAAAATTTTATGTTTGCTCTATATAATGAGATCCAATCCATTCCCATTATAGCATCAAATTACCCCAAGCGAAGTATCATGAGATTCACAAGAATAATATTCCCACATACGCCAATAGGATAAGATTCCAACACTTGGGTTGCAATGATTTCACCACTTGTTTTTTTATATATATCTCTACTTCAAGGTTTTGGGGCTTCGATTCAATGGTTCTAACAAACTTGCAAGATATAAAAAATGTATAGAACCAGAATAAAATAAGACATTTTTCATTCTTGAGTGAATAGGAAGTGTACCTTGTACGACTTCATTTTCTTGATAGACTTTAATAGTAGTGATGGCATAAGACTTTCATTTATCATTTGGATTTTGTGGATACTAATGCTGGTTTCCCTCAAGGACTCAAGGATTAGTGCACTGGCTTTCATAGTTACCTTTCTCCCTATAGTTGTTGCATTTGACCATGGGTGGTTCTCTCATTTTCTCTACCAAATTGTAATTATTTCTCGTCTCTTTTTTATTTTCATGAGCTTGGTGGCCTTCTCTACCATACTTGAAGCATGTCCCTATCCCTTTGAGGCATTTCCCATGATGCTTCTTCCCACATTTTTGACTTGTGGGTGGTTGAGTTTTCTTTCCACATTTCTCAAAATATCCTTCATCTTGAAAATCAATATTTAATTTCTTATCACCATATTAATTGGAATATTCTCAAAACTCCATATCTACTTTAATAGAACATCAAAAAACTTGTTCATAACTCCCAAAGTCTCAAATTACAAGAACCTTTCGATGGTTTGGTTTTAAACCACTAACAAATCTATTGATTTTTATATCATTATTGATAAAAAATCCTGAAGCATACCTTGAAAGCCTTATGAAATTTTCTTCATAGTCCATGAAAGATTCACCTTTATTTTAATTCATCTCTATGAATTCTTCCTTAATTTTTTGTATTAATAGTTATAGGGAAATAATTGTTAAGAAACATTATCTTAAAGTTTTCAAACTCCATCTCTTCAATTTTATCCTTTGTCTTGGTACTCTTAATCAAATACTTCCATTAATTGGAATCTCCGTCTAAATACTAAATATAAAGATTCATATTCTCCATATCAGAACAGTGAAACAAAAAAAATATCTTCTCCATTGAGTTTACCCACTATTCCATGACTAGTGGATTAGAAGATCTACTAAATGTCGGTGGTTGTTGATGCATAAAGAACTTGATAGCCAATTTTTCCCTCTTAGTTGAAGGATAATATTCCAAATTATTCAGTTTATTGTTTATAACCTGAGATATCTAGGTAATAATCACCAAAAAAATTAGAACTCCAACTCCCAAATCATTGGGGATGTCTTTCAGGCAATCACTGCATTGTCCCTCGCATGGGTTGTGGACCTAGTTTCTCCTGGTTTCCACCATTTTCTAAAATATAAAATGTTCAAACAAAACATAATTAAACAAGTTATCAATAATTTATACCTTTTTAGAATTAACTCTAAAGGCATATCTTATGGGATCCCTATTTTTAACAAATCTTCTTGGGTGCTTACTTATACTTAGTCTCATAATAAGTTTTTTCACTAAGTTTCTATAATCCTAATTTCCAAATTAACTAAACTATGCTCTGATACCAACTATAGTGACCCTTATTTTTCTTACGTTACTATTATATCATTTTAATGATAAACATCATAAAATCATTACATGACCAAGATCCAAAAGTTTATTGTCTTCAGAAAATTAGGACCATAGATAACATTTACAAAATAAAACATAAACATTTATTTAATTCCTTCTTCTCTAGAATCTAATTGGCCCTTGAAACACCTTATTACAAGTAGTAACTTAAGGATATACATCAAGAAATGGGTGAGATAAAATCCCAGTAAGATAATAGATAAGAATATGAAACAATATAACATGGGGTGATCATAATCATAACATCATCATAATAATAATTAGATGAAGCATTAGATAAAGGCATGGAATGTGGAAATGCATAAAAATGAAACATCATATCTTATTGGTCAACTACCACACATAGTTTTGAACAAATATAGAATCATTTTCATACATATTTTCCTTTTCTCATGAGATACATCACATTACACAATTCATTAGAGCACTATATAATTCTGAGTGCACCCATCACATCATAACATTTACATTATCATGAATGCCACATATAACATATATCAATCTTGAACATAAAATAACCCATGAAAAGGAATATGTTTCATTTCATAAATCATACATTCATAAACTTTGGGTTCCCAAATTAAATAGGGAATAACATACTTGATATAATAATCAACCACCTTGAGTGAAGAAGAAACGATCTCGAGAAGTAAAATGTTTGTTTTTTTAAGAAGAGTTATTTTATAAAACATTGTGTTTATCATAAATTCAAGAAGAAAACATGTATATCCCAGAAAAGTTAATATAATTATGAATAAATTATATTTAAGGAATATCCATACTAAAAATGGGGTGAGAGAGGGAAAACCCAAAGAAAGAGAGTTGGGTTTGAGAATTCCCCTTACCTTGTGTCTGAAAGATTCCTTCACATTAATATCTTGTATAATCACATTATATTCATTAATTAAAAACTATAAAATTTTATACATTTATTTGATTAATTATACTTTTATCAAGTTCATTTATAGGCTTTTAGATGAGTTATAGAGTTTAATTTCATCATTTGGGAGTGTTCATTTTCTTAGTTTTTATGATCGGTTCACTTGTATACATGAATGGAAGTTCATGTAAAATGTGGATAAATGTACAAAATTGTTATTATATATTATTAATTATCTTCCATAATTTTAAATGATCTTATAAAGAATTTTTTTATATGGTATGATAATTAATCATTAGATAAAATTTAATCATGATCGTTTTAATTTAATTTTGGCGGTTTTTCAATCACAACGAATTGGTTTTGTTTTATCATTTAGTATTATGTATATATGTTATTTATAGAACCTAAATAGGGTTGTAAAATAAAATTTATAATATTTTTAAATAATTATAATGGTTTTATTAACATCCTTGAAGGCATTAGTGGAAAATGAAAGTGCATCACCCACAATGTTAGTAAATTGACACATCATGGGCGATGATTTCATTTTTAGAATAAAAGAGAGAGGGGAGTTTTATTGATGGATCTTCCATTAACATGATAATATACTAGAATATAAAACATAATGTGTTTATCATTCCATTTTAATGATATAAGTATAGTATAACAGAAAAAAAAGAAATGAAATTGAAATAAAATTAAAAGGAAAAAAGGAAGAGGATTTTACCTCTTGGATTTATCCTCCTTGAGAACCTCCTAAGGGAAAGGTTTTGTTCTTTTAGTGATACCAGGAGATCATAAAAATGGGATAAGGGATTGAAAATAGGTTTGGTTATAATTTTGAAAAGTATAATATCTTGAGATGTGTGAGGAGAAGAGGAGGTTAGGGGTGGTATTTATAGTGGGGGAGTGGGGTGTTTCCCCATTAGTTTAATCATTAGTTAATTATTTTGTCTCAAGACACCGAATAGTTTACGAATTATCAAAAAAAAATTAAAATAATGAAGGTAAGTTATAGATTATGTTTATTACATCAAGGATGACCCAATAAATAGTGTATTTAACTTATAATGTATATATACCGTAAATTACTGTATTTCACTATTCTCTAAAAATTCAAGTATTTCATAAAAATTCCGAAAATTTACCCTAACCATTTTCTAAAATGTATAATTGAAAAATGTACTCCATTTTATGAAAATAATTTTCTAAATATGAGTAATTTAATTTTCATTTAAAGTCATCATTTACTTGGAAAATACGGATTTTAAAATTATAACTGATTTTATAACACTTTGAAATTTTACTTAAGGTCTCACAAAATTATCATAAAATAATAAGACATCAAAATAATAATTTATTAATAAATTTAATGAAAATAAATTTTATTTTAAATTATTAAATTAATCATATAATTGTGATTAAATATTTATGAATTACAAAAATACCAACACTTAATTAATAATTTTTAAAACATTTATTTACTTGGACTATGATATAATTATACCACACTTTCATTTATAAGATTCCTAAATTTTATTTATACTTTCATGGGTGAGGATACTATTAATTTGGTTGGTTTACTATTAATAAGGATTATATTACTATTCCTAAGTTCAAGTTACAATTTCATTGGTATTAGTTCTTTAACCTTTATAAATACTTCTTATTTCATTAATTATTCATTTATAAAGATTTTATTATGGAATATAAGAGATTTTATGAGATTTATACTATATTAATTTACTATAAGGGAGAAATTGCATTGATAAAAGTTTAGGTCATTATATATTTGGTATATATTTAATTTTAAATAAATTTATTTAATTTACTTAAAATTATTGTGTATGGGGATCTCAAGAATTTTCAAATGAAAATTAAGATAAAATAATTGATTAATTAAAGAAGATAATTAATTGATTCAATAATGATTTATCTTAAATAAGAATTATTATAATTGAATACTATTTTATTAAATGTGTAATTTGTTACATGTATGTAGATCATCATGATTAAAGACTAGACCTTTTTATGTGATTGGTTTCCTTTTAATTTATTATTAAATTAAATTGATGTCTTGCACATCATCCCTCATCTCATTATGTAAGGGTCTACAAGTCCATGTTTTCTTGAACCAATATTTTTATTCCCCTCACCTATGAGTGATTAAAATTGTATGTAATAGATGGAGATCCCAAGCTAGCGTAGGTAGTTTAAGTTTGGAGTTGAGGGAAACCAATCTAAGATATATACAAAAGTGTAAGGGTGGAAAGATAAAATAAGGACCATAAAATGGTTCAAGGTGTTTTTTGCCTAGGTAAATTGTTAGATTATCATGTACTAGATAAAATAACCCTTAGTAAAATCTCATGATCATAATAATTTATTATTTTATTTTTGTCTAGTGCATGGTTAATTTCATTATGGATGTTTTTTCATGATCACATGAATTAATGAATTAGCAATCATAAAAGATAAAACTAAAATATATTAAATTATAAAAATTTATCTAATACATTGTTAATAACTTATGTAATCCACTTAATAATAACAATCATGTAGTAAAGATAAAATGGGAAATGTAAATATAAATATAAAATCCATGAATTATATATATTAATTCGGCATAAAATTTCACTACTTAAGTTAGAATTTAACCATAGATCAATGTGATTAACCATCCAAGGTTTGTGTGCTTTAAATTATCAGGGAATTATACATTTATTTTTTGGTTTGACTTAATTTATTTTACATAAAAGGTTAACTGCCAAAGTAGGACTTGGTTTAACTAAAAGGAAAAGGTTGAGGAAAATGCAATTTAAGGATTTCAAGATTGGGGAGTCCACTCAGCATATCAAGGAACATTGAGTTAATACAGTTGGAATTTGGAATGTCTATCTAAACCCTTAAAATTGCTTGACCATCCAAAGTTAGGGTGATGAGAATGGGAATAAGGATCATTTCCACTAGAATTTCTTAGAAATGGTATATTATAAAGCCAATGGTAAGGGGTTTTGGGTTTTTATAAAATAGTGGGAGATCAATAAATATAATATAATATATATTTATCAACCTTTATCATATAAATTACTAATATATATCTCATATTATTTTTGGAAATAGTAATAAACATGAATTTAAACATATCACTATGATCCATAATTGGGAAGGATAACCTTCTTACCAAAACAAATTTCTAAGAGTGGAAAAGGTGCTTAAATGTTATGCTATGCATTGAAAAGAAATTGTGTGTTTGGGAAGAACCTATTACTAAAGTGTTTGGTAAAGTGTCTAGTGAATAATATTTGTCTCTCTATGAGTAACATTTGAACAATTCCATATATGTTCAATGTTGCATGCTATCATAGATGAATAATAATATTATAAAGCAACATGAGGACACTAATGTGTATAATATGATGTCTCACCTTTAAGATCTATATCAAGAGAAGGATGGATAATATATATATATATATATATTAGATCTCAAATTATCTATTTATAACCAAGATTGGAGAGTTTATGTTAGTTGGGAATCATGTATTTAAGATTATTGGCTTCATTGAATTCTTATAGATCTTGGGGATTAAATTTCTAGATGATTTGTGTATAGATCTCAGACTTTCCTCACTACCCAAGTCATTTTCTAGTTTCATTGTTAATTATAACATGATAAATAATGAGAAGAGTCTTTTATAAATTCTTACATTTATTCTCCAAGTATACAAGGACATGGGATATGAAAACCTCACAGCCCTTATGGTGAATAAGAAAAATAAGAACAAGGAAAAGGGGCCCAAGACTCATAACACATCTAAAGTTCTCGAGCACTATCCATCCAAGAAGAGGAAGATCTAGAGTCAAGGAAAGGAAAAGTAAGAAGAATGTTTTCCATGTAGAAAGTAAGGCCATTGGAAGAGGAACTGTACCTAAAAGTAAGGGGAAGCTAAAGGTGAATTCATTATCGAGTGTAATCTTTCAATATCTGTATATTTGATATTGGATATAGCTTTTAGTGTTCGCATCTATATCCAAATGTAGGAAATAAGTAGATTCTAAAATATTTCCAGAGGATAGGTGTATTTACAAGATGTTAATGGTGCGAGGCTGGATACCTTGGATTTTAGAGACTACCACCTTTCATTTCCAATAGAAATTATATTAGTTTTAATAGATTGTTATTATGTACCAACTATTACCGAGAACATAATTTATGTACCCTTCCTAAATAAAGATGGTTTTATTTTTAAAATTTTTAATTAAAGTTGTTTATTTTATAAATAAAACAAATTTTATGGTATGAAACATTTAAATAATTGTTTTTAATTATTAAATTACAAAACCAAGTATTTGAAATTGATAATGAATCATTTTCGCATGAATCATATAAAACCCAGTTATGGAATCATCATCTTAGTCATGTAAACAATATGTTTTTGAAAAAACTCTATCAATATGGTTATTTAGACTATTTTGATCTAAAAACACTTGAAATATTTCATGATTTTTTATAAATAAAACTAACCAAACCACTATTCGATGGACGTGGTTAAAGGGCCACTAAGATTCTTGGATAAGTATGCACTAATGTGTGTGGACCATTTATAGTAGAACCTAGAGGTAGATATTCTTACTTCATAAATTTTACTAATGAATTAAGTATATATGGATATGTATACTTGATAAGGTATAAGTCTAAGTCCTTTGATAAATTCAAATAATTCATGAATGAAGTAGAGAATAGACTTTGAAATAAGATAAATAATCTTTGATATTATTGAGGTGGTGAATATATTAACCAAGAGTTTATTGAATTCCTAGGTAATTTTGGGATTCTATCTCAATTAACACCTTCCTACATGACATATTGTAATATAGTTAGTGAAAGGAGGAATTGTACCTTGAAATACATGATGAGGTCGATCATGAGTCATGTGCATATTCCTTTATCCTTTTGGGGATATGCATTACAAATTGTGGTATATACACTATACCAATTACCAACTAAATTGGAAAAATGAATTCCATTTTAGTTATAGAGTGGAAAGAAAACATCTTTGTAACATACATGTTTATGAGGTTGTGAGGCATTTATTAAGGCCTTCTTAGAAAACAAACTAGCAACCTAGGGCACAATGTGTATCTTTATTGGTTATCCTAAGTAAAAAAAGGGATACTTCCTATAAAACCCCTTAGATAACAAATTGAATGTCACTAGAAAATATGTATTTCTTGATAGGGATCACATTCTCAAGAAGGATAGTGGGATAAATATTGATTTTGATAAAGTTGATGCTCAAGATACAAAAGAGTTGGTATAGGAACATATTCCATCAGTCCCCATGGAAGAAGTTATTCTTAAAACATAACTACTACATAGAAGAACCAAAGAGATATGGTTTTCTAGTCATTCAATATCATGACTCATTATTGTTTTACATTAATGAACCTCTCTCCTATAAAGAGGTAATATAGAGATAAGAATCTATTAGATGGAGATATTTCATGAATTTTAAAATGGATTATATGTATCATAACCAGTTTATGATTTTTCCATATTCTAGTTGATGTAAATCTTGTTGGGTTAAAATGGGTATTCAATAGAAAACTAGAAATGTAAGGTAAATTAAGTAACTATAAAGTGAGGATAGTGGATAAAGATTTTAAATAATTTCAATAAATTAACTATGAACAAACATTTTCAAAATTTTCCATGTTTAAATCCATCAGAATTATACTTGCTATAACTGATTATAATGACTATGAAATTTTGTAGATGGACATTAAAACAGATTTCATGAATTGGAACCTTTAGGAAGATGTCTATATGACATAACCAGAAGGGTTTGTGAATCCAAGTGATGTAATATTTTTTTTAAAAGGTTGGGGTCAAAGCCTCAATTTATTATTTAAAGGAAAGACCTATTTAAGACTGGGTAGTGGGAGACCATTACATAGCCCAAAGGTCAAAGGCCAAGTGACCTGAATACAAGGCTTGAAAGCCCATTTTGGCCCAAAGGACCCCTCGGTGAATAGTACTACTACAGTACCACACTACTAAAGTACCATTGTTGCTACAGTACCTGATATAGTGCCTCCGCCGCTATTTTGGTTTCATCAAGAATGAATGTGATCCATGTGTTTATAAAAATTTTAGTTGGAATGAGGTTGTTATCCTAGTAGTTTATATTGATTACATATTATTTATTAGAAAATGACATACCAATCTTACATTCTATTAAGGACTGGTTAAACAAATGTTTCTCTATGAAGGAATTAGGTGAAGCAGCCTACATTCTAGAGAACAGGATCATTTGTGATAGATCTAAGAGGCTTCTTGACTGACTGAAAATTAACTTTTTTTATTATCAAAAACACTTTTGAGGGAAAATTGAGAAACCAAAAGATTCAACCTTATAACCAAATAAAACCATTAAAAAGGATAATCCAGATCAAAGCTACCATATTTTCCCCTCCCCAGTGATTAAACATTGATGAAAAGCCTCCACCCTCGTATGACCACTTGGAAAGCAGTCCCATGCAGAGTTGCATAGGCACGGAACCAATGGTAGAGCCATACCCTCTCGAACTTCCAATTACAAATGGTATGTGCAGGTGAAGGATTCTTGATCTGAACTTCATCTGGAGAAAATACATGTAGTATGTTGGTTGTAAATACATCAAAAATTCATAGAGAATTCAAATAGTAATCAACAAATAGATCACGAACAAAAGAATGACATCCAAAGAAGAAGATGCCACCAAAACCAATAGCATATTCCTCTCATTCACTAATGTCCAACTAGCCGCAGCACACCAAAAGCTCCACCATGTCAACGCATTCAAAAACAGTTCCACCACTTCAATGTATTCAACACAATAGTATAAAACCACTAGAATCAAACATGTGAGATATTTCATAGGACGCCAGAAGCTAGAACAAGAGACCCTCCCCACTTTGCGCCACACCAGGACCAACGTCGAGCCACACCTAAAGGAAACTAGCTAAGCTGAAGCCTTGACCACCGATGTTGAGCTGAGAATGCCAAGACACTTTCCTGAGGATGTCGGAGCTTTTTCTGAGCCATCTCCAGGCCAACAAACACTTCACTGCCAATGCCGAGCTGAGATCCAATGCCAAGATGCACGCCTGAGGAAGCTGAAGCCATGCCTGAGCCAACTCTGAGATGACACTCTAGAAATCAAAGTTAGGGCCTCGCATGAGCCAATATTGGGAAGAAATTCCAGGGTAGTCGAAATCGGAATCCTCTCCATTTCATCAAAGCTACTCTGATGTTGAGAAAAGGGTGATGACTCCGACCCACATCGCGCTGCGCCGGAGGAGGGGAGGGGATAATCTTGAAGGCAAAAACCCTAGTCTGTGAAATGGAAGAGATGTCGTCACTCTGAGGCCTCTCGCCTCACTAAGAGGCTTCTTGGAATAAGTCAAGTTACATACATTAACCAAATACTAAAGAGATTTAGTGTGGAAACATCTAATAGGGTATTGGTTCCAGTGTCACATGGTATATATTTTTCCAAGAAAATGTGTCCTCATAAATAACAATAGGAAGAGATAATGAGTAATATCTCATACGCGTCATCAATATGATCAATCATGTATGTTATGTTATATAATATATTGGATTTTTCCCATGTATTGAGTATGCTAGGGAGATACAAAGTCTATCCATGTGAACAGAATTGGTATAATGTTAATGGTATTATTAAGTATCTGAGAAGAACTAAGGATATATTCCTGGTGTTTGGAGGAGACGAGGAGCTAGTCGTTATGGGTTATAAGGATGAGAGTATGAAAACAGATTATAATGATCTGAAGTTTTAGTCATGATATGTTTTCAGTCTCAACGTAGGAGCTATGATATGGGAGAGTTCAAAGTATCCAGTTGTCACTAATTCTACAGTGGAGTCTGGTTATATAGCGACTTATGATGCAGCGAAGGAAGCTGCATGGACATGAAACTTTTTCTAGGAGATTGATAAGGTACCTAGTAGTAAAGACCCTATCACAATGTATTGTGATAATACTATAGTGGTAGATCATGAAAAAGAGAAAAGTTCAAACCAATGTAAAAATCACATACTCTGAAAGTATCACCTCTTGATGGATTTTTCTCAGAAGGGTGAAGTTATAGTGATCAAAGTTTACATAGAATAAAATATGATAGAACCCTTGAATAAATCATTATCTCAGTAGAATCATGAATATTATATGAGAACAATAAGACTGAAGGTTATTAGTAGTTTGATCTAGTGAAAGTTGGAGTCTGTTGGAATTGGTTCCCTTGAACCAACTTCAGTGTACTTTATGCTAACATGTATTCATAGTTTTTAATATTAAAAAAAATCATTATCACATTATTATTTTTCTTTTGTGTGACATAGTATTTGATAATTCCCTAAGTAGTTTTCTCACTGAAAGGTCATAGCAGTACCCTACTATGATGAGAACCCAGAAGTGACACAATAGTATTCTTAAATATATATATATATGAAATTATTTTAGGGACACAAATGATACATGATATCAGGGGTGGAGACTCGTATTACTTTGAGGAATCTTCTCTTGTCGTACACCCTTGGTAATTTCCCATTTAAGGGATTATGAGAATGAGACCCATGAGTAGGAAATCTATATTTATATGTTTCATTGGATGTTCCTATCTAAAAACATTTGTATTTATAATTATACTTTAAGATTATTATTAATATATATTATGATTCATGTACTTTTATGTATTGATGAAAACAATGATGACATATGTTGAAACAAAGTAGGATACGTTAGGTGTGTCATGAGTAATATTTCATTAATGAATAATGTGAGAAAGTATTTTTCCCTTATATTATTTAATGTAAGTTCATATCTTAAGTCATTTGATTGAAATGATATATCATAAATAAATCCATATTTATGGCGTTCTCTAGGAAAGTTCAATTTATGGAAAGTCAAAGAAAGAGACATCGAACACATGGGTTGATGAAACTAGCATGTAACCTTATTGATTAGAGATATTGATATTATTGGATTATAAAACACATTAAGTGTTTTTATGTGGTTTTATATCATTATGACATTAACTTATTTCTCTATGGGTGCCTTGGCATATTACAATATGCTAACTCTGAACTTTAGGTTGTTTCACCTGTTGCCACTGAGAAAGAGTTCTAGAGGTTCAAACACTATGTCTATCCATAACTTTAGTTAAATAATAATATTATTTATTATTAAAAATAATAAATAAATATTATTTAACTAGAGTTCCTGAAACACTTAGTGTGTGAACCCCTAGGCCTATTTCTCAGTGGAAATAGGAAAAATAGCCCAAAGTCCAATGTTGCTATCTAGAAATATGCTAAGGCACCTATAGATAAAGAAGTTAATGTCACAATTAAGTAAAACTTCATAAAAACACTTACTGTTTATTATAATCCATTTATCTTGATACTTATAATCAAGTAGGTTTCATGTTTGTTCCATAAACCTATGTGTTCGATGTCTCTTCCTTTGAATTTATAGAAATTGAACGTCCATAGAAACACCATGTAAATGGATTTATTTAGGTTGTATCATTACCATCAAAG
Source organism: Viscum album (assembly GCA_963277665.1). NCBI lineage: Eukaryota > Viridiplantae > Streptophyta > Magnoliopsida > Santalales > Viscaceae > Viscum > Viscum album. The sequence goes on along the minus strand of OY728128.1, from coordinate 1,253,188,629 downwards.
GGTATGATATATCAAATTTTGTTAAATAACATAAGGGAAAAAATCCTTTCTCACATTCTTCATTAATTAAATATTACTCATGACACACCCAACATATCCTAATTCTCCATGAACATATGTCATCATGGTTTTCATCAGTACATCAAAGTACACAACTCATAATATCCATTAATAAGAATCTTAAATTATAAGTATCAATACACACATCCATAGATAGGAACATCTAATGACATATATAAATGTGGATTTCCTACCGATGGGTCTTGTTCTCAAAATATTCTAAACTATAAATTACCAAGGTTGTACACCATGATAAGGTTCCTCAAAGTCATATGAGTATCAACCACCAATATACTATATCATTTGTGTCCCTTAAATGATTTCATATAGATATAGAACATATATATTTAAAAATTCTATCTTAGAAATTATGGGTTCTCATCAAAGTGGGGAATCACTATAACCTTTCAGTTCTATAACTAATATTAGGACATTATCACATAATATGTCACACATAAGAACAATTTTTATGTGATAAGGAGTTTGTTAATATTCAAAACTATGATTAAATATTATCATAAAGTAAACTGAAGTTGGTTCTAGGGCACCAAATCCAATAGGATATTCATTAGATACTATTGGTTCTACTAGAAGTTTTGGAATTATGTTGTTGGGTGTTGGAATAATATGAAAATTTATGAAGACTATATAAGGCCTACATTTAGGGGGAGTAGAGGTGAATAATTGAAGAAACCTGCTAAATATAAGCAACTTCCACAAAATATAATGAATCTACACACTAGAAACATATTCAAATGTCTTGAATAATACTGTGAGTACCATAACATAAGTGGTCACATATAATAAGAGTGTTGGTATGCACCATATAAATAAAAATCCTATATTAATTTTAATATAAGACCACAATCCATATAGAATCATCTTAGAAAGAAAAGAAAACTATATTCATTAGGAGATAAACTGGTGAAGAAAATATTCAATAGATGAAAAGAACTAAACAAACTAATATTAATAAGATTCAAAAGATGGATTACAAGAATTTTATGTCAAACAAGAAAAATCCTTCTACTATAGGAATAGATGTCATACCATGGAATGTTGTAAATAGTTCATGAAAATTAAAACCAATAATATCAAGTTTAATTCATGAATAGAATCAATCCAGGAGACAAACAGGAAGATGAGATTGATTAAAGAAATTCCTAAATAAGATTCTAATAAGATTACCAAGAAATGTAACTCAAAAACATTGAGTAATCCATGTGAAATATCAAAAGTAGAATATGTTAAGAATGAATTTCTAATAATTTTTCTAGATCAAGTGAAAGCTACTAGGGAAATGAAAATGATGAAGATAAATCACAATATAGAGTAAAGGAAAAGGGAAAATATATTTTTTCACATGAATAAGATCTGAAATTTCATGATTGATTGTAAAAAAAATACAACTAAAGTGTTTCACAAATATCATGTGGAAGGTGAAAGAAGTTTGGACATAATGAAACAAATGATATAACTCTTCTTTTTACTCAAAAGGATATACTAAATATAGAAACAAAAGGAATCAAGGGAAACTATTTCACTTCTTCTGAATATGAAGATAAATAACCCACACAATAAGAATATGAATGGAAGTAAATATTACATGCTTTTAAAGAAATATTAAAATGAGAAATTTAAAGGAGACATGAGTATGAAGAGTACCAAACACTTTATACCTATAACTAAACGAGTCTTTAGGTTGATATAAAATTATCAACCCAATTTCACTTATTAAGAATCTCATAAGTGTACCACATTATTCCCATATCACTTGAAAATTTTATTTGTACTTACAATGCATGGAATTAAAGGTGAATCATGGTCTTAGGGGGCTAAACTGATAAAATGGAAGTGTTTTCAATTATGGATAGAAAATATAAATAAGTAATCATCCATGTATAATTTCTCAATTGGTATCCAAATAAAAATATTTTGTAGAATCCTCTTTGATGAATTTTATGAAGATGTTGTCAAATCGGAATAGAAAAAAGGATGATGATATCATCCTATATTGATCTTAAAAGTTTGTATTTTAAAGAGAATCCATTGAATAATATCATCCTTGATGATGATGTGGAAGTTGTCAAATCTGTAAACCACATAAAGGATTCCATTTTTGTGTATCCTCAAATTAAAACATCTTTAAATCTATATTTTAATAGATTCATTATGATGAATATGTTGAGGAGTGTTTCCCTTTAGGGGGAGAAAAGTCAATAAAAAGCTACCATAAGTATTTGTCTCATGAAAATATAAACTTTATAGAAATTTATTTAAGATGGTTTCATTGAAAAGGTATGTTATCATAATCTATCAAACATTATAATCAACATAAGATACTTTTATAAAGGGGGATAATTTTAATCAATTACAAAAATGGTAATTTTAAGAAGTTCCAAGGATGTTATCAAATTATGTTATTTGTTCTTGAATTTTATTAATATGTTTGATTAAAGTGGGTGAAATAGTTTCAGGTTGATATTATTGAATTAGTGTTTATGATTTTTCTTAGCCTATAATATAGTTTAATATTTATTGAAGAAGATTGTGAGTTCTCATTCCATTTGGTATCATATTATAAATTGAGAATAGACATCATTATTTTATAAATTAGATCCTATTATTTTCTACATTAGATTTTCCCAAGTAAACTTAAAGTGGAATAATTTATGGCACATTGCTTAAGAAAGAAATTATATCATACTATCTCAAGTACTTTAAATTTTTTATCAATAAGGTGTATAGAATAAAATGAAAAATTTTAGGAAGAAATTAGGAGAAAATAAATAAATCATATGTGTAAATTTGATAAACATATTGATATGGAATTTTCTATTGGAATTGACAATAAATAAAAAGGAGGGGATTCAATATCCTAATTTGTATTTTTATTTTATTTTTTAAAAATGAGTTAATATGATGTAAATATGTCTTGAAGAAGATGAACATATTATAATTTTATTGATATTCCCAAGAATGTTTGTTGAAGATTGAAATGAATTTATCAAGCCATGATGTGCATTAAGTTGAGAATTACATTGTGAATCTCAAGCATTGATTGAATAATCTTGGATGTTTTTTGGTAATATAACGAATAAAACTTTTTATACATAGATGTCATATCTTAATTGAAGAATAATCATTACCCAAAAAAACAATCCACGCTAGAATCGTATAGGTCTAGTGCCTTTGGAAACATGAAAACATAAACAACTGGTTCATAAGAGTTTTAAATAATCTCCCACTTAGTTATTCATAAATATAACCCTTATTAGACATATCATACATAAAATTTTATTCATACCCTAGGGAAAGGAAACATAATAATGGGTGATCTGTAATGCTCAAAAAGGGTAAATAAGGGAGATATCAATGACCACATAATTATAAAATGAGAATAAGGGTAAGAGAACATGATCGTAAAATTTGAAAACAATGCCTTTAATATCAAAGATAATAACATTAATTCATGGAATAAAGTTGGTATTTCATAAAAAAATAATTATAAAGGAATTAAAGAACATGATCCATGAGAGTATAATAAAGGCATAAGACATGGATTTGTAGAAAATTCATAAGCATAGAAAATCATTTACTTATTATTCAAGGCTCATTGTAAAGGATATCGTAGTGGAATGGGTTCACTCCACAAACCATTATAGTAGTCAAGGTTTACTCTTAATATTATCACAATGGAAAAAGTTCCTTACTAAATTGGGTTCACTCCCCATTTCAATCCTATTTATCTCACGAGATATCAATCTTTAACTGATGAAGTGGAGGGAGATATAGGCCCCCCATCACATAATTAAACTCATACATATGTGTGCCACAAGATCATAAAACCTTCATCATATCATAACCCATGAAATGAAATGGGTTTCATAAACATTTCATCAGAGCATAACCCATGGAAAAGAAATGGGTTTCATAAACATTTCATCATTTCATCATAGAATAACCCATGGAAAAGGAATGATTTTAATAAACATATTTTCCTCATAAACATAAAACATTTGGAGAAATAATATTGATGATATCATTGGATCATATCCCCAGTAAATCTTAAGTAATGTCAAAGTATGTCATCTTATATGGAAAATGAATTTAAAAGATCACTTCGAACATTTCTTGAGGAAAATATCCATTCTATTTTAAAATAACTTATTGAAAATATAGAAAAAATTTAAATATTAAAGAAAAAAGTTTCTTTTAAAATATACTTGGAAACTTGTAAATGAATCTTTAAATGGTTTAGTATTCATGACGGTGGTAAATAACATTCATGTCGAACATGGTAAAATAAAGATTTCTTTCATATTTTTGGTAAAAATTCTCAACAAGAAGATTCCTTTAAAGAAATTTTGTAAAAATTAAAACCTGGGTAAAAATGTATTTAAAAAATAATTTTAAAATATTTAAAACTTTCTTTAAAATATTTTTAGAAAACATGTACATAGAATAAAATGAGTTTTCGACCGAAGAGAGAAATGAAGTCAATTTTTCTCAAAAAAATTATTTTAGTATCTTTAATCCTTTAAGATAGTAAAATTAAAGGAAAAATTTATTATATATAAATAAATATATTATAATAAAATACATTAGTTTATTTATATTTATATCATAATATTTCATCATTGGAAACTTAATCATAAATAATCCCGTTAAACAATGAGATTGTAATATATAAAAATTACCACTGGTAACTTATGAATTATAAAGACCATGAAATAAATAAACTTATATGGATATTTATATCCCTTTATTTTAATGTGAATAATAATAAAATAAATTCATGTTAATTATATACACCACATAAAATAAATAACTGGTGAATATGGCATGTATCCCATGAAAATAAAAGTGAGACAAAAATATTTTACCTCAAGTATCAACTTTTTTGTACATTTTTAAACCTACTATATAATAAATATATATTTATTATACATATATTACATAATCATAATCATATATATCATACCATATTTGATTTAATTATAACCTTTTACCATCCATTTATTAATAATTCTTTGTTAAAATCGCTATTATGGATGATAATTACTTTGTTTTTCATGTATATTTTGGTTCTATGGTTTTGGACCTTGTAATTTGATCATGGTTTCATCATATAAAGAATTTTACCCATGAAATAAATTTCATATATATTCATTATATATGTATTTATATTAATCCATAAAATATATATATATAGAAAATTAATTACACCATTCATGAAGATGGTAGGTCCTACGTACGCATGAACGGTGTTTCCATTTTTTCGAAGGATGGGAAAAAAGAAAGATAAATATAAATTCACCTTTAAATAATAATTTTATATCATATATATCATATTTACTCATTAAATATATATTTATTTCCATACATGTCAAAATAAAATGAAAAGCATATCACATCGTTTCGTGGAGGCGGTTGTCCACACGTACGCACGAGCAACGTTATCGTTTTCCAATGGATTGAAAGATAAGAAGGTAGTTGTTATATTATAATTAAATAATTTTAATTATTTCATAAATATCATATATATATACATTAAATCCATAATCATATTCACCCATGAGATACAGTGATGGAAACGAATTACATCAGTTTGTGAGGTGGTAGTACGTCGTACAAACAATTGACAGTTTCATTTCCCATTTGATGAAAGAGGATATGGATGTTGATTATGAAACTAAAATAATGAAATATAATTATATTTGAGATAATTATGTTATTATATCAGAATATTTAAATAATATTTTAAGGATGTGGAAAAATAAATAAAATAAAAACACTCGGTTAAGAACGATACCTCTTATTTGGACAACCTCCTTAGGTTAGCAACAAAAGTATTATTAAGAGAATTACATAATAAAAATAAGGCCTATAGAATGTGGGTATGTAATTAAGGGATGTATTTGGGAAGTTATTTTACTAAAAAAGGATTTTTAATTGTCAATATGATAAGATAAGGAGTTCCCTTTTATAAGTGGGGGAGAGGACACACATGAAATATTTCGAAAGAAAAAGGTATGACCACATTATACGCAATACAAAAAGATAAAAAATTGCTAATTATCAAAACTAAGATGATATAAGGTCTAAATATGTCCATAAAATAGTAATTTTACAAGTTTTTAGGTTATTTTAACCCTTATCTTTTTAGTTTATCCCCTGGTAAACCCGTTTTAACCCTAACTGCAGTAATAACATTTTACTATTTTTACAATTCATTATCAGAAAAAATTAAGTTGATATTATTATATAATATTAATTTTTATGATTCCAAATATGGAATATATTTTTTCAAATTAAATTCATATAATTTTTAGAATTTAATTTAAATTTATACCTAAAGATGTGATGAAAAAGCAGTTTTCCAAAGAAAAAGTTTCATTAGTATAGAAAATTTTTATATCAAATTTGAACATAAAATTGATTAAAATAAACTAAATTGTACTAATTATAATATAATTTATTTATTTTTTCTTTAAAACACATTTTAAAACAAAATTTAACCTTATAAATTCTTTAAACGAAAATAAATTTTTCAATAAAAAATAGTATTTTTTCACTATTTATTGAAAAAAATATATTTTCAGAAAATTATAGAAAATTTAATCTAAGATAATTTTTAAATGTTAATGTCAAAAATGAGGTTAATTTTTTCAAATAAATTTTTTAAAATATTCAAAAAATAATTTTATTATTTGTTCACAAAAATCAATGAAAATCATTTTTTGAGAAAAATTTATTTTCGATGTATATAAAGACTTTACCAAAAATTAATTGTTTAAAACATTCATAACTAATTTTAAAAATGTGTTTATTCATATTAATAATTATAAGTTTAATGGATAGGTTATAATAGTAATTTTTAAATAATAATATTTTTAATAGTATATTTTGGTTCGTTAAAACTCGGTGTTGCGTGTAATACAAGTTATTGAAGAAATTAAATTTAATTAAAAAAATCATAAAATATAATGGTGTAACATTATAACCCAATTAAAATGAATTTAAACCCTAAAAATTTGTCTCTTTGATACAAAAAAACTAAGGATACTACTGCACCATCATATTCTCATGTTTCTATGTAGCTTCCTCAAGTTGGTGGTTTTTCCATAAAACCTTGACAAGGTGAGTAGTCTTGTTTCATAGAAATTTTTCTCTATGATCCAAAATCTACACCAATTATTACTTATAGAAAATATCATGATAAATTAGTATGAACTATGATTTTAGTACATGTAAAGGGTTAGTTATGTACTTCATTAGAAAAGATACGTGAAACAAATTGTGGACTTGAGAGTGGTTCAGTGGAAGCACTAGACAATAAGAAATCATCCTTACTCAATAAAGAATATTTAAAGGGTCAATATACCTAGGGATTATATTTATTTTCTTCCTAAATATCACAACCTTATTCCATAGAAAATTTCATAGAAAAACATTCTCAACAACTTCAAACTCTAGATCTCATTGATGATTATCAACATAACTTTTATGTCAAATTTGTGTTGCCCTTATATGTTAATGAATGGATCTAGCATAATTTTCCATTTATTCAGCCATATCTAATCCAAATAAATTTCTTTCTCCAAATTCATCCTAATACATTAATGTTATACACTTATTTATATATAGGTATTTATAAGGATCCATATGAATTATTGAGTGAAAGTTATTATTGTAAGAAAACTTGATTAAAGGAAGGTGTCGATCCCAACCACATTTGAAATACATAGAACATGACCTAAATATATCCTATAGGTTTTGGATTGTTCTCTTAGAATTACCATATATCTAAGGATTATATGTAGTATTGAAATTGAATCTTATATCAAGATCTTGTTGAAGGCTTCACCAGAACCTTGAGGTAAACCTTGATTCCCGATCAGATACAATAAAATTTGGTACTCCATGCAAACTTACCATTTACTTAATGTATATCCCAGCAAGATTATCTAGTGATAAATCTCCCCTAATAGATATAAAGTGTTTTATCTTCATAAGGTGGTCAACTATAACCCATATAGAATTATTCCCTTTAGATGTTTTAGGGAGTCTGATGATGAAATCCATGGTGATGTTTTCCCATTTTCATTCTGGTATAAGTAATGGTTATGATATCCCATTAGAATATTTTCTCTCAACCTTAAATTTCTGACATACCAAGTACCAAGATAAAAACTCTAAAATATCTCTCTTCATATCTTCCCACTAGAAATACTCTTCCAAATCTCTATACATCTTTTACTTCCAGGATTAATAGAGAATGAAGAACTATGAGATTCCTCTAATAGCTCCTTTAAATCCAGTATGGATGGGACACATTCACGATTCCTAAATCTTATCATTCCATCATAGTCAATGTTAAACTAAATAACATTTCTCACCTTCTTCTATATCTCTACATATTTCTTCTATGCCTCTTTAATCTTCACTTGGATTTATGGTTGAACACTTATTTGAGAAATATAATATTTTTCCCATTACTTCATGATTTTCAAGTCCATCCTTTGAAAATACATAAATATTGGATCTTTTTTATCCTCATCAAAGATAATCTAGCATGATCCTTTTGACTCAAATCATCAGCAACCTTTTTCACTTTCTCAGGGTAGTAATGTATTGATCAGTCATAATATGTAATTAGTTCCAACCATCTTATCCATTGCATGTTCAACTCTTTATATGTTAATATATACTTTAAACTCCTATTATCAGTATATATATCACACCTTTATCCATAAATATAAATCCTTCATATCTTTAATTAAAAAATTACCATAGCTAACTCCAAATAATGAGTTGGGTAATTTTTCTCATGAACCTTTAATTGTCATGAGACATAAGATTTTACAATATCATTCTACATGAGGATGCATCCCAACCCCTTATTCAATAAATTACTATAGATTAAAACCCCTTCTCTAGTGTAGGGTAATGTAAGAATAGGTTCACTAACTAACCTTTTCTTTAGTTCCTTGAAATTTTCTTCACATTCATATATCCAAAGGAACTTGAATCCCTTATAAGTTAACTTGGTGAGTGGATTGGACGGCTATGAGAAATTTTCCAAAAATAATAAATAATATATGGACAAACCAAGAAAAATATGGATCTCAGTCTCCATTGTTAGTATGGGACAAAATTCAATATTCTATTTCTTTAATTTATACACTAATATACCCTTACTTTAGATTATATAACCCAAAAATGAATCATTTTGAAGCTAAAATTCACACTTTGTAAATTTTACAAACATTTTATCCTTCCTTTGGGTCTTTAGTAAAATTCTCCAGTGATGTTCGTAATCTTCTTTTATCTTTGAATAGATAATAATATAATCTATAAATACTTCCAAAAAATGGTCAAGGTAATATCTAAAGACTATATTCATTAAATTCAAGAAGATAGTAGGGGCATCAAAAAGATTAAATGGTATCATTATATATTCATAAATCCTTTGACTTTTATGGAATGTTTTATTTGTTATATATTCTTTCTTGACCCACAATTGATGATATCCAGAATGAATATCAATCTCAGAAAATTATTGAGCTCCATGAAGTTAATTGAAAAAACATCAATACGAGGTAGATGATACTTGTTCTTTATTGTGATCTTGTTTAGTTACTGATAATAATTTCAGAGTCGCATCAATCCATATTTATTCTTAACAAAAAGAACTTGTGAACCCTATAGTGACACACTTAGCTAAATAAATACCTTGTTAAGATTCTCTTGTAGTTACTTCTTTAATTCCTCTAACTTAATCGGGGTCATTCTATAGTGAGTCTCTGAAATGGGCATAGAACCAGGTATGATTTCTATTGAAAACTCAACTTCCTGATTTAGTGAAAGAATAGAAAAATATTCTAAAAATACATTAAAAATTCCAAAATAATTTATATCATTTATTTTGAGTTTCTCCCCAACCATCTGAGATAAATACCCCTTTTTAATAGGAATCAAGACTCATACAATGGGTGAAATTTTCATCAAAAGTTCATATTTATCATTAAACTAATAAATGATCATAGGTTAGTTTTGAATATAAAATTATAATTCACTTCCTTGAAAATTTATGTGGAATTTATGTAGATAAATTCAATCCATGCCTAAGATAACATCAAATTCAACCAAAGTCAAAATAAAAAAAATACATGAAGAACGTTCTCATAAAATTTGAATGGAGAAGAATCATAGACTTGAGATGAAATCATCATACCATTAGGGGTTTTCACTACTAATTCAATATCTAATCATTGATTTGGTATTGTGATACCCTTAGAAAATTATTTATATATAAAATAGTGGGAATATATAAAATTGAATAAAACATTTGAAATTCTAGAGTTGATGGTAAGTGTACCTTTCACCACATTATTATCATACCCCTCATCAAAAATAGTGATCATATGAGATTTTCCTTTGTATATTGCCTTAATACATTACTGAAATTAAGTATCTTCATTAACATTCAGATTTGGTAACTAGTTAACATAATTCTCATACTCCTTATATTTGAAAAATTAGAGTATGGGTGGTGCATTGTATAGAGATTTCTCTATATTTTCATCATTAGTTGTCTTATTCCCACTAATTTTAGAATTATATTTCTTAATTAACTTCCTTTAAAAACTTAAAACATTTACCAATCCCCTTAAGATAATATACACCATGTTTCCTTCCTCACTTTGAGCATAAGAGGAGGATCATCTTCTTCTATCTATGGTTTTTATAATTTTCCTTGAATTCCATATTTCTTTTCTTTTAAAAACCATGAGATAAATAGTTAACTCCAATCTCAATTTCCACCTTGAGAGTACATAGAATGATTTATTAATAGCTACTGAAGTCCCTTATGGATAAAACTCATCAGAGACTTGGTTTTAAGTCACTGCATAATCGATCAACCTTACTTTCAGGTTGAATGATAATACCATAAGTGTACCTCACAAGTCTTGTGAAATTTTCAATATAGGTACTAACAGATTCATCATCCTTCTGCTCAAGTTCAATGATTACTTATATTTTTTTGTATAAATAATATAAGAAAAGTACTTATTGATAATAATCTCTTAAACCATCCCACTCCTTGGAGTCAATTTATTCTTATTGCCTCATATTCTTGATACGATTCCACTATTTATCTACTTCACCTTCCAAATGATAGATAACCAAAATTAAATTTACATATTCTGAATACTATAGAATGGAAAATATATTTTCATTAGTATAATACATTACTCGGAAACTAGTGGATCAGTAGACCCACTAAAAGAAGGTGGATGTTTCCTTATGAAAGACTCAACAGAATATTGTTCCCTCCTTTTATTGTTTGAAATATCGGCATGATTCATAGCTTGAGAAAGTTTTTTGAGCATAGAAATGATATTTTTTCATTCCATATATCATAACATTTAGTTTCTCATGATGAAAATTATTTCATTTTCTATCGCAATCATCATTAACACAATTCCTTTTGGTTCCAACCATTGAATAAAACTAATAACCATAGTGTGAGAAATATTAATCCTAGTGTAAAACCACATAATTGTGAAAAATAAATTATAGGGTGTCTAAATAATGACACATTATTTTAAATATATAACACCTTATGTTTTACCTAGTTCATTCATGATCATTATCTATTCAAATCATTCATTATGGTAAGTAAAGAGTTTGTGAATTTCCAAAACATATCCCCTGGGAGTGTCAAACTAGGTGTGTAGAAAGGATTATTTTTTTCACCAGGTGATTATGAATTCAAATCCCAATGAAACCTTTTAATAGTTATTACCCCTAGGTATATTTGTTCCAAATCCAAATCCAATTATAGTATCCATACCTAGATGTAATTTCTTAGGAACCAATTACTTTATCATTCACCAAAATTCCAAGACATTTTTCCATGCTTTGACTTATCCTTGGAGTCATCCTTATACATATCCTTAGAAATATCCTTAGATATATCCCAAGGTATCTCACTAAAGTTTTCTCATCCTAGTTTTCAAAGGTTAACTATACCTTTCTATGATACTAACTATAATGACCCAATCCTTTCATACATAGATATCACATCATAATTAATGAATATTCATTACATAGAATGATCCACACCAGAATCATATAGGTCTAGTGCCTTTGGAAACTTGGAAACATAAACAACTAGTTCATAAGAGTTATAAATCATCTCCCACTTAGTTATTCATAACTATCACCCTTATTATACATATCATACATAAAAGTTTTCTTCATACCCTAGGGAAAGGAAACATAAGAAAGGGTGATATTTGATGCTCAGTAAGGGTAAATGAGGGATATATTGATGATCACATAATCATGACTTGATAATAAGGGTATTAAAACATGTGCATAGTATATGAAAATAATACCCTATATATCAATGATCATTACCTTGAGTCATAGAATAAATCTTGGTAGTTTATAAGACATTAATCATAAATTAATCAAAGAATATGAGCCATGAGAGAATAACATGGAGATAAGACATGGTTTTTTGGAATACACATAAGCATAAAAATTATTTCCTTAGTATTAAAGGCTAATTTATAAGGCTATAATAGTGGAATGGGTTTAATCTCCAAACCATCATAGTAGTCATGGTTTTCTCCCAAGACTATCATAGTAGAAAAATTCCCAAATTGAACTTGGTTTACTCCCCATATCAGTCCAATTTATCTAATGAGATATCAATATTTACCCAATTCATTGGAGGGAGATACAGGACTCATCCATCATATAATCAAACTTATACATATTTGTTCCACATTATCATAAAACATTCATCATATCATAACCCATGAAAATAAATAGGTTTTATAAACATTTCATCATATCATAACCCATGTAAAATTAATAGGTTTTGAAAACATCTCATCATTTCATCATGGAATAACCACTGGAAAAGGAATGGGTTTCATAAAAATATTTTAATAATAAATGTAAACCATTAGTAGAAAGAATAAGGGAGATATAATTGGATCATATCCCTATTAAATCTTAATTAACATCAAAGGATGTCAAATTATATGGAAAATGAATTTGAAAGATCCCTTGGAATATTTATTAACGAAAATATCCTTTTCATTTTGAAATCATTTATTTAAAAACTAAAAAAATATTAAAGAAAATATTTTATTTGAAAATATCCTTGTAAAATTTTTAATGAATCTTTAAATCACTTATTGTTTATGATGATAGGAAATATTGTTCATTACATACATGTTGAAATAAAGATTCCTTTCACATTTTCTATAAAAAGACAAAAGAGCCTTCTTCAGAAAATGAAAACAAGATTAATTTTAAAGAATTTTTTAAAAAAATAAAACATGGGTAAACATTTCTCTAAACAATCATTATGTAATAGTAAAAACTTTCTTTAAAATATTTTTAGAAAACATTTACATTGAATAAAAGGGATTTTCAATCGAAGAGAGAAATAAATTAGATTTTTATTAAAAACATTTTTTTGATATATTTAATAATTTATCTGAGGAAAATGAAATTAAATCATGTATTATATATAAATAATAACATGATAATAAAATTCATGAGTTTCTAGATAGGTAGATCATAATATTTCATCATTAGAAACTTAATCATAAACAATCTGGAAAAATAATGAGATTGTAACATAAAACTTTTACCACTTTGGTAACTTATGAATCCTAAGGACCGTGAAATAAAGAACCTTATGTGGATATTTATATCCCATAATTTTCATGATAATAAAAATAAAATACATAAATGGGAATTATATACACCATACAAAAGAAACAAGTGGTGAATATGGAATATGTCTCATGGAAATAAAAGTGGGATAAAATTCCCTTACCTCAAGTCTCAACATTATTCATACAAGTTTGAAAATCATGAATAATAAATATATATTTTTATAAATATATAAATAATAATAATAATAATAATATATCATACCATATATTATTTACTTATAACCCATTACCACCTATTTATTAACAATTCATTGTTAAAATCATTGTTCTGTGTGATAACTGCTTCGTTTTTTTATCTATGTTTTAGTTTGGTATTTTTGGTCCTTATAATTTGATCATGGTTCCATAATCTCAATACTTTTATCCATGATATAAATATAATATATATTCATTATATATGTATTTATATTAATCCACAAAATATAGATATATAAAATGAATTGCAACATTCATGGAGAAGGTGGGTCATACGTACTCATGAACGTTGTTTCCATTTTCTTGATGGATAGAATAAAAGAAACATAAATATTAATTAACCATTATAGAATCATTTTTATATTATATATAACATATTTATTTATTAAATTTATCCTTATTACCATATATTTCAAAATAAAATGAAAAACATATCACATCACTTCGTATAGGTGGTAGTCTACACATACACACGAGCGACTTTATCATTTTCCAATGGATTGGAAGTTAAGTAGAAAGTTGTGATATTATAATTTTGGAAGTATAATTATCTCATAAATATAATATATATTCTTTAAATCCATCATTAATTCCACCCATGAGAGGCGGCAATAGAAATGAATTACATCGGTTCGTGAGGCGGTAGTTTGTCATACACATGATCGATGGTTTCGTTTCCCATTTAATGGAAGAGGAGATTTATGTGAGTTATGACACTAACATAATGAAATATCAGTATATGGGATATAATTATGTTATTATATCATCATTTTTTAAGAATATTTTATAGAGGTGTAATAATAAATAAAATAAAACACTTGGTTAAGAACGATACATCTTCTTTGGACAACCTCCATATGTTATCACCAAAAGCCTTATTAGGAGGGTTACATAATAAAAATAAGGCCTATAGTATGTGGGTATAGAATTAGTGAATTTATTTGGTCATTTATTTTCTAAACCAAAATTATTTTTGAGTGTAAATAGGAGAGTAAAGGTGGTACCCTTTTATAAGTGGAGAAAAGGACACACTTAGAATTTTTAAAAAGAAAAAGGTATACACACATTTTTTACATGCCAAAAGGATAAAAAATGGATCATTATAGAACCTTAGATGAGATAAGGTCAAACTATGTCCATAAATTAGTAATTGGGCAAGTTTTTAAGTCATTTTAACCCATATATTTTTAGTTTAACCCATTAACAAACATGTTTTAACCATAATCACGATAATTAATTTTCACTAATTTTACTATTCATTATGACCAAAAATTAATTTGAAATTATTATATAATATTAATTATTCTAATTAAAAATAAATAATATAATTTTAAAAATTAAATTCCTAGAAGTTTTATAATTTAATTTAAAATTAAACCCGCATACGTGATGAAAAAGTAATTTTCTAAAGAAAACGTTTTCATAAGTATATAAAGTTTTTATATCAAAGTTGAAGATAAAATTGATTCCAATGACATGAATTGAATTAATAATAATAAAATTAAGATAATTTTTATTTTAAAACCATTTCAAAAAAAATAACCTTTGAAATTCTTTAAATGAAAAGTTGTTTTTCAAAAAAATCAGTATTTTGTCACTATTCATTGAAAAATTAATCTTTCCATAAAATTTTCAAAAAATAACTCTAATATAATTTTAAAATTTTGATTTAAAAAATGTGGATCATTTTTTTAAATATATTTTCAAAAAATTTCAAAAAAAATTATTATTTTTTCACAAAAATAAATGAAAATTATTTTTTGAGATAAAATGTATTTTTAAAGAATATAAAGACTTTAGCGAAAATTAAGAACTTGTTTATCAATATATTTTCATTGTATAAAACCTTAATACTTAATTTTAAAAAAATTTCTATTCCAATTCATGCATACATATTTAATGACTAGGTTATTATGGTCATGTTTAAATAATAATATTTTTAATAGTATATCATGGTTCATTAAAACTCGATTTTGCGTGTAACACAAGCTATAAATGAAGTTAAATATATTTGAAAAAAATATTTCATAAAATTTCAGGGTGTTACAAGTACTTTCAAAGAATATTCTTAAGATATCTCTTTATGTTTGGAAAAGAAACATTGAAAATATTTTAATCTTATAAGAATATTCATCAATAATAAGTTCAAAGGTCATGTCATTGTTTCCGAAACTTTCTGTTAGAACACACCACATGAGCGTGTTGATGTTCACTGATGGTGAATTGTACCCCACATTCCCACTTTCCAAATACGGGTGGAATTCATCACTTATTTAGATATTTCTTCTCCTTGATCGAAATGGCATGATGGGATGTCGGTCCCTCCATCTATGGATTCCTCCTCAGAATTCGTCACCTAGTCTGGGTCTCCCTTATATATTAAGACATTATTTGTGAAACTTGTTCCCGGTACCATTTCTTTGTGGATGCCAGTTAATTATGATACTTCTATCAGGAATTTCTAACAGGTAAAGTCAGGGTAGCAAACTTCGTTCAGGAGAGTAGTCATGTTGGGCATTGATGGCATGTCTAGACGCTGAAACACTGGAACACGTGTATTCTTCCTCATCAAAGGTCTTATCAAGGGAGCATAAACTCAAGGATTTCCATGTCGATCATGGGGTATCGTATTCCATAGGCATGTCTCTGAGGTTTTACTTGTCTTTTCAAACACGAGGTATTCCATGAATTAAACATCTAGAGGATATGGATCGAACTGATCAGAACACTTATGAGGGTGGATTAGATAGATGCATCCCGAAAAGGGAGAACCTTGAAGGTTTACTAGATGGATGGATCAGAATGCCCTATGAGGAAAAATTCGAAAATGGCATGTCCTATAAAGGGAAGGTTTCACACTGTGAAGGATGATCTGCACACCACTAAGGGTTGATCAAGGGAGGTGGGTCCCGATGAGGGGGGACACCAAGGTTTATCGCTGACTAGGATTGAACCTCAAGGAGGCTTCCTACATACCATGTGTATAAGACAGGGATCAAACCACACATAGTTTGAGGGGATGTTTTGGGGCTTATGCATGGATAGCTTCCCTTTACAAGAGGATCTCTCTTGGTTTGATGATATGGATTATATAGGGATTACATATGGTTAGTTTTCTGGGTGTTTCTAGGAGAAGTGATGATGTGGATGGAATTATCTCATTAGGATGTGGTAGATAGGGTAAGAATCAAGATGCAAATGAAGGAAGTGCTGAAATAGAATGGGTGGAATAGATGGAGTGTGAGGGGTTTTGGGGATTTAATCTCAGGGAGGCTTCCTACATACCCTTTTTAGAATATAGGGATCAAAGTCCACATAGTTTAAAGGGATTCAGTCTTGAACATGGTTAACTACCCATCCAAAATGGGACATGTGGTTCGGGATTACACATGGTTAGCCGCCCAAGTAGACCTAAAGGAAATGTGACCTCTGAGTAGAGCATGATCCTCCTGAGGTATACTGGATAGAGGGAAAGACTAGTATGGGAATAGATGATGGTGGACACTGAGATCCAAGAGGAGGGCATTAGGTTTTTTTTTAGTTATTGGATCAGAATGACCTATGAGAGAGAACCTAGGGTAGTGTGTCCCATAAATGGAAGATGTTACATCGTGAAGACTGATTTGGACACCGATGGAGGTGGATCAGAGAGGGTTCACCCCTAGGAGTGGGAACAAATGTTTACCATTGGTTGGGATTGAACCTCAAGAAAACTTTATACATACCCAGTATGGAATACAAGGATCAAAACCCACATAGTTCGAGAGTCCCATATAGTTTAACATCATGCGGCATGGACGATAGTAAACCGGCATGAATATGATGGAATCGGGCATGGGAAATATATGTGGAAGCAGTCCATCGCAAGAGGATCACTCTTGGTTGTAGATTGACTTCATAGTCATTTATAAACTTTAATCCCATGTAGGTTATGCTTGGTGTGATAAATAGGTGACAGTAGTAGACCTGAAGCTCATGTCACTAAAGATGCATCAACAAGGGATGGTGTGGGGCTTACGCATTAAAGAAGCCTATGGAGATGGAAATTGGGGCTTACTCTAAGAGGGCGTCCTAAGTAATATGTCTTATTGTATGAGAAGGATGACATTACATTTTAGGAAAGTCTCATTCCATGTCAGTCGTACACAAAGCAACCCTATCAAGGTGTGTTGGTTCTTAAATAGAGACTTCCTGAGGCGCACATGGTTACAAAGCCCAAAGGGAGAGAGATATGAGAGGGATCTAGTGCCCATCCCCTCTCTAATTATCTCAAATTTTCTATGCATGCAGAAATCACATTTTAACTTCATGTGTTGAGGAAGTTGGTGCTAGGTATTTTAACGTCCTGTAGCTCAGATGATGAGGACTCGCTCCTCAGCCATAGGACTTACATAACTATAACCCTTTAACCCTTTGTGAAGGGATGACACTATAAATTAGAGGATACAACGGGGTGGATGAGTGGTCAGTTTGAGGGTTCCAAGTTAGAATATCTATGTGAAGAAGCAATAGTTATTAGTTTACATGTGTGAATAAGCATTAGGTAAGGAAACGCAAAAAGGAACATCACATGATGGACCAATAAATCACTATGTACAAGCATGGACGGCTATAGGGAAAGGGTCTCGTGATGCAGGGGGGCTCTCAAAGAGGTTCTTCTCAAAGCTTGGGTGCTTCGTGAAGATTAGGTGCTTCAAAGGGGTCAAGGGTTTCACGGAGGTCAGGAGATCCATGAAGAAGGGTAGCCTTGCCTTGGAATGGATAATGAGTTGTAAAACTAGTAATTTGTAAAGGTTTAATGCTTCACGAAGCCTTAAGTACCTCAGAGGGCCATCCTCCTTTTCAAAGGGCACAGGCCTTCATGAAGGAAATCCCTACCATAGGCAGGGGTAAATTGGAATAGGGTAAAGGGGGTTTTATGATGCTCATGTACCTTGGGAAATTCATTTTTCTCTTGGGTTTGTGGTGCTCATGAGCTTTGTGAAAATGGAGCTTATATGGAAAAATGTGGAGTAACCATGATTTTAAGGGGGGTGAGCTAGCTATTTATAGGAAAAGGGGTATCGTGATGCTTAAAGGCGTGCCTTGGAGAAAAAGTGAACTTTGTAAAGTTGTGTGGGGCTCTTCAGTCTCACAGAGCCTACCTTCAACTTCCTCTGTAGTGGTTGTGAGGATTTTAGGACTCACAGAGCCTACCTTCAATTTTCTATATGGTGGTCGTAGGGATTTTTGAACTCATCATGACTTCTGTCAATGCCTTTCAAGTTTGTGAGACTGAGGGTTATACGAAAAAGCTTCATGAGGTAGACCCCTTTGTTGATATTTAGGATGTTTTGATCCTAGATCTCTCCTCAACCCATTGTGGTCTTTCTTGAATTATCGTGAGGCGTGTTTTTTAGTGCCAACAAATTTCCCCCTAGAATTGTAGCAGATAGGAAAAGGAGGGTCGTATTATGAGGGTCAGATGCTGAAAACTGGTCGGTCATGAAGCTGGCTCACGGTAAAAGGTGTGTGATGCATGATGGGTGAGATTCACTAAGAAGATTGTAACACCCCAATATTTCATAGTACGTTATCTCTATAAAGTAATTTAATATCTTATATTGCACACAACACTGACTTGGCTTTTATTATACACAAGATTGAGTTTCTGCGAAACAACACGTTAGTATTATAATTATTTAAATGGTATATTTATTTATCAATTAAATATTGTAATATGAATAGTAAAAAATAAATTTTAAATGTTATTTATAATGTTTCAACAAAAATAAAACATATTTATAATGAAATGTATAATTTTTGTTAAAATAGTTATATATTTAGAAAAACTATTTTTCTTAAAAGACTACTTTTATGTCCTTTTGTGATAAATAATTAATTTTAGACACTCATAAAAATTGAATTTGGTAAAATAGACTTAATTTTTGAATTCAGAATATCAAAACTAGATTAGGGTGAATTTTTTTAATTTTTCTGAAAACATTCAATTTTTGATGAATAGTGAAAAATACTGCATAGTACATAAAAATCAACTTTTTCATTTAAATAATTATTTTTAATTAAATTTTATATTAAATAAAAAATATATACATAATAAATGTATTATTCCAAAGTAATTCATTGGATTCATTTTATTATAATATTATATATATATATAATTTTATTGAACTTTTTAACGTCTTTTACCCGCCTTCTAAGCACATTTGCAAATTTGAATAAAATGTAATTTTATCACTTCTGTGAATTGAATTTCAAAAATATGACAAACACGGTTTTCATCAGTAATTAAAATTTAGATCAATATGATAAAAATAATTTTTATGGAATAGTAACTTTTGAATTTTATTTACCAGGGTTAAAAGTAAATATGGTAATTAAAGGTAAAGAAAATATTATAATAATATAAAATTACCCCAACACATGTCCTAATTCTATTGGATAAGTATTTTTAGAAAAAAAAACCTTAGGACAAAAATATGATCCTTTTTTACCCACTTCGATTAGATTAGGACATTTATTATATTTTATTTAAAGAAGAGTTAAAAATGTCATATTCAAATTTTAATAACTAAACCATTTTTAATATAGGGTTATACATAAGTTAAATTCTACTATAAATATTCATTATAAAGATAAAAATATTTTCTACATCATATTATTTTATTTAAAAAAAATTATACATTAAATAATTAAATTTATTTATGACACAATGATGATAAAGTAATTGCCTTATTAATGAAAGATTAAAATAATTGATATTATAAATATTAAAATAAATTTAAATTGAATCTTTTGATGTCATACATGAATTTTATAGGAGAATATGAAAATTTAGGGTTGATTCAATGTATTTATTTCTAAGGAATCAAGTTTTTATGACATTCACAAAAACCAAATTCTAAATAGTGTCAAAATTGACATAAATGAGTTTTTAAAAAAATACTATTTTATTAAATTATATAATAGTCTTAAAAATATAATATTCATACAAATGACTTAAATAATACTAAATATGTCATTAATTAACCACTTGAGGTTCTCTTGGTATTTTATGGTAACTATATTAACCATTTAGTATAAAAATACAAGAAGACATCGTAAAAGTTAAACTATTTAACTAAGGGTTAAATCTAAAATATAAGGTTAATATGGTGAACTTAAAATGTCTAAAACTTATTGGTTGAGATTATTTCAACACATCCACACCTTATCCTAGAAATAAATTCATTTGGAGCTATTATAAACCAAAAATAAATTTATAATAAATTAATATTTCAATCTTTTCCTAAAGTGCCCCTCACTTCTCTTATAAAAGGGTACTTCCCTTTCTATTAAATTAACACCTCAAAAGACATTTTTCTCATCCAAACCCTACTCAAATATCCTACCAACTACCCTAAATTCAACCTAGAGGCCTTACTTTGATCATAAATCCAACCTAAGGAGCTCTTTTGTTCAAATCAAAAGGAAACACCCGAAGAAGAGGTAATTATTTTATCACCTCTTTCAAAGTTCTTTTCTTCTTCTACTTCCTCTTTCATTGTTGTTTCAAAAATAAAATAATAAATAAAATACCTTATAAATACTTATATTTTATTATAAATATGTTACAACTATATTCCATATTTTATCCATCCTATGAATGACAAAGTCACCATGCATGTGTACGTACGACTTACCTTCTCCACGTCGTGGTGTAATTTATTATTCAAAATTATGTTATTTGGATGGATATAATGCTGAGTATTATTGTTGGGAAAAAATCCATCAATGCATCATTGAAGTATTTTTGAGGTGATTGTGTTTGTTGACAAAGTGTACATCTGAGTAGTGATTGTTGACAAAGCAAAACAATGACATACAAATTTGTTGACAAAGAGGATTTCATCATGGAATGTTGAGTTCAAGAGCTGAGGTCAACGATCCATGTTTGATTCAAGAACGTCGACAAAACGAATGGATGATCTGGAGGTGGTACAAAAGAACAGATACAAGGTGGCGCCGTTTTCTAGTGTTTGCCAAATTTTTGGGCCTGAAAATCGGTAAATGAAGAAAAGTGTTTTTGGAAAAGGGACTTGTGCACCGAGGACTTGGAGTATAGGAAACTTGCACGCCATATGTTTTTCAAGATCAGAAGATCAAAATATGGCTAAGGAAATAGGTTCGTGCAAGTTTGGGAGTTGGTCACGCAAGTGTCTAAGAGGACAGAATACTTGCACGCCGAGACTGGGTCGCACAGGTGACTTGTGCGCCATCGCGTAGGGTGGTCAATTTGCCTATAAATACTAGACCACCCCTCTTCATTCTTCACCGAAGTTCAACACTTTGAGAAATCAGAGCTCCCGTCACGCAGGTGTGGTGGTCGCGCAAGTGGTGTGTGGGTCACGCAAGTGAAGTTGCGTGCCAGTGTGAGAAGTTGTGCGCCGGTTGGCAGTTGCGTGCCAATGTTGGTTTGGGCGTAAAAGGAAGAGAGTCGCGCAAGTTTGGAGTTGGGGAAGATTGTTCCACTCAAGTGTCTGAGGTGGAATTACATGCCCATTGTGACTTGAACGCCGATAATTGCGCGCCGAGTTAGACTTGCGCGCCAAGTAAGGATTATTTCCTGCAGTGATTTTCGGGCTGCGTGGAAGTTGGAAGTTTGCCCGATACCTTCGGTGCAAAGAGATATTCATCTATGGGTGAGATTTTTACTTCAATAGAGCATCTACATAAAGAGGAAGATGCATTCTTTCATGCAAATTAAGAGACCTACAATTCTATAAACTATGAGTGGATTCCTTCCAAAATTTCTCTGGTAGTTCTTTATCAATAAGCATCATTCTGTCCATGTTGTTGATAATCCGATTTCTCCTTTCAACCACTCCATTATGTTGGGGAGTTCTCACTGATGAAACTTGATGCCTTATCCCATGTTTCTCGAGATATTCTTCCACTTGACTGTTTGTGATTTTTTTACCGTTATCTGTACAGAACTTCAAAATTTTCTTCCCAAGCATCCTTTCTGATTCCCTCCTATACTGATTTATGCAGCTGAACACTTATGTCTTATGGGTAATGACAAACACCCAATCCATTCTACTAAAATCATCAATGAAAATAACATAGTACCTTTTTCAATTTATAGCTAGTGGTGAAATAGGTCCACATACATTAGCATGCACCAATTCGAGAACTCCAGTTGATTTTTGTTCCTTTGGCATGTATGTCTTTCTGATGATCTTCACTTGTTGACAAGCATCACATGTATGAGTGCGATCACATGATAGTTTGGGAAGGTCTCTAGAAGCATCAAACTTTACCAGATCATCCATGGATGGTTGACATAGATGACCAAGTCGCTTATGCCACAGCTGGTTTTCTTCTTCTCTGGATAAAAAGCATGAATCTTCTTCCCCACCTACCAGGTAAAGATTTCCCTTTGTTCGTTTTCCCTGTAGAATGACTGCTCCATATTTTCCTTTAACAATACACATCTTCTTGGTAAATCGGATAGAGTTCCCAGAGTCACATAGTTGACTGACACTAAGTAAGTTATGACTGAAACCCTCTACTACCAAGACATCAGCACGTCTCATTTCTTTGCCCCCAAACTTGGCTTTCCCTGAGCCAACAATCTTTAGGCCTTCATCGTTTCCAAATTTGACAACTCCTTCTTTGTCATATTTTATGCCTGTAACAAGATCCTTATTACCCGTCATGTGAGATGTGCAACCACTATCAAGGATTCACACACCAGAGCGATCTGATGCTTTAAGGTCAATCTCTACCACCACGGCCTTCTCAATTTTCTTCTTCTTGGTCGATAATTTTTCCTTCATACTCGTCATGGATTGAGGCTTCTATTCTTTCTCAAAGTATGATGGACCAGCTTCATCTTTCAAAGCTGCAAATCTATTCTGCATTTTTAACTCACTTGTCAGTTTATCGATCTGCTGCTTGATAACGTTTTGATTCTGCTTTGGCACATTTCTCTGTATGGTCGAAATGCAGTTCCTATCCATGTGCCCAAATCCTCCGCACCAAAAACAGTTTCCTTCGAAATATGTTCTGGAAAAATGTTCTCTGTTTGGCTGTCATCTCTGTTCTTGTTCCCTTCGATATCTTTTGGCTATGGAACACACATACTGTGAATGTCCCAACTTTCCACAACAATAACACCTGGTATAAGGTGAATTCCTTTGTGTTACTTCATCACTATGGGTTTCCCCTTGGGATCTCTAAATATTCTGATTCTGCTTTGTTCCCAAATCCACCTTCAATATCAGGACCGGTGCTTGTGATCTGACTTCAACTACCACAGATTTTTTTTCTGATTAAGACATGAATCAGCCTTAACTTATGAGCTCAATTGCTGCTTATTTACTACTGAACTACTAGGATCTTATTTCTTCTTTTTAGTCTTCGTAATGACCTGCTTTCCCAAGAATGTGTTGGGATTCAAAGGTTTTTCCTGGTCTTTAACTTTTCTCCGAAGACCGACAACTTCTTCTTCAAGCTCTTCGATACGCTTGACATTATCTTTCACTTTTCTATTCAAGCAATCGATCTCCCTTTTCTTTTCTTCAATCTTGAGATTATGCTCATCAACCTTTTCTGTGCGCTCTGGCCTGGAATACTTAAGATTTTCAATCTCTTTCACTAGCTATGACTTCTCTTCTTCTTGTTGTTGCATGTAGAGTTTGGCATTATGTACCACCTTGTTGTCTTTCTTTGTTTTTGCTCTCTAAACATATATCTCTTCAAGATCTGCTTCTAATTCAGCTTCCATGTCAACTCTCCCTTCAATTTCTTCTTCTTCCTCATCAGTTTCAGTTTCTTTCTTTTCTTGAGCACTACTAACAACATCTACCATTGCATTTTGTCCACGATCTTTGTAGTTTTCTATCTCTTCAATTTCTTCACCCTCAGACTCATCTGAACTGTCTATATCTTGTGAAAGAATATTCTTCTTCTTAAAGAAATTTCTCTTGAACTGCTTCTTCCCCTTCACATAGGCTGAAGATTTTTTCTTGTGAATTTCAACTTCATCTTCATCATTTTATTCTTGAAACTTTTTGGGGCACCTTGCAGCAAGATGACCAACTTTTCCACATCTAAATAAAGCAAGTGGAAGCTTCCCTTTGAACTTTACTTTTCCTCTTTGAAGATTTGAGGAGAGGAATGACATTACCTCATCTGTCTCTTCTTCTTCCTAAGAATCTTCAATGGTACGATTCTTCATGGCCTTAAATTCCACCTCTTTGGACTTCCCTTTTTCCACAGCCTCATTATCATCGTTCCTCATTTCATATGCAATCAAGGTATTGTTCAAATTGTCCAGTTTCAGCTCTTTTGGATATGTATCTTCTAGTATTGCAACTTTCGGATTGAACCGAGGTGGAAGTTTCCTCAAGATGTGCTTTACGATCTTTATGTCTTCAATGACTTCTCCAAGATCTTGTATATCTTCCACAACAATGTTTACCCTATAAAAGAATGTGTCAACAAACTCATTAGGGTTCATTTTCAGATCTTCATATTTGTTCCACAACACTTGCATCTTTGCCTCTCTGAACTTTGTATCCCCTTCATATATATTCAAAAGCTTTTCCCACATGGAATGTGACGTTTTGCATGACATCACCTTCGTGTAGATGGGATTGGAAAGTGCTACCCCTAAGGAATTGATTGCTTTGGAATCAGCATCCAAATCTTTATACTCAGCTTTTGATAATGCACCACTATTAATATCAGCTATGATACCATGTATAGAAGCTGAAAACACATCCATTCCCATGGATCGGAAATAGTGTTGCATTCGATTCTTCCATATCTGAAAATTACATCCGTTGAAGATCGGAATCCCTTTATGATTAGTGACCTCCATTGAGAGAAGACCTAATATTAACCTTTCCCTCTGATAGAATTTATATACATAGGGAGATACGATCCAAGGGGAAGAGGCATATAAGGATGCGAAGTGGAGAAGTAATATTCTTCAGATTTTTAATTGGATCAAATCAGGTACAACAGTTGAAGAAGAAAGGGATCAACAGAGCACAATAGGAAGTGATTGTGTTATTAACTTTATCTCTTGTTTCCTACACTGAGTTTCAACTCAGTAGGCTTAGAGATTTTGTTAATGGCTCAACTTTGAGTGGAAGATGAGAACAAATGATGCCAGAGGAAAATACTAGTTATGGGTCTAAACTATTGGGACTAACAACTGGAATATTCGCATAACACAGGGGGATCATTCTATATCCTAATCAGATGCATGATCTCAATATGATATGAAGGATGAATGTCTATGCTCATGAAGAATGATTGGTGGAAATGTAGCAACACACAGTTTTTCATGATTATCTATTTTGTTCTAACAATGTGGTATCAGCTGACTGCTTTCAGGATACCAAGAAGCTACGAGGAAAAATCAAAGGCATGTCAACAAAAATATGAGATAATAAGTTCAAAGAAATGACATCATTGACACAGTGACAAGTTTTCAGCTGAAAGAAATGAAGCCACTGAAAAATTAATCAGTGAGAAATTTCCTGATGAATGTGTTGAGGAAGAAAGCAACAAAGGGGTAGCATAAGTGATTGATGTCGATTCAGAAAATAATTTGACATGGGAGATTTTTCAAGGTTGGCAGATAAAAATGTCATCAGGACTAAATGGATCTTTTGCAATAAGATGAACGAAGATGGCATAGTGATTCGAAACAAAGCATGACTGGTGTTCAAAGCATACTCCCAAAGAGAGGGTACTAATATTGATGAGACATTTGCATAGGTTGCAAGGCTGGAGACAATCAGATTATTCCTAGCCATTGTAGTGCAAAGAAAGTTCAAAGTGTTCTAGATGGATGTCAAGTCTGCATTTCTAAATGGGTTTCTGGAAGAAGAGGTGTACATTGAGCAGCCAGATGGTTTTCTCATTCATGAGGATGAGAACAAAGTTTGCAGGCAGAAGAAGGCGTTATATGGGCTAAAACAAGCACTGAGAGCATGGTACTCAAGGCTCGATCAGTACTTGAAGAAGCTTGGTTTCCAGCGTGGGGGAGTTGATTATAATCTTTATTTCAGCAATGATAGTAATCAAAGGATTATGGTGCTGCTCTATGTTAACGACATAATATTTGGCGGATCAGATTAAGATCAAAGCAGACAGTTCTCCGAATTCATGAAAGATGAGATTGAAATGTCAATGATTGGAGAGATAACATTTTTCCTTGGTTTACAGGTGACACAAGGAAGTAATGGCACTTTCATTTCTCAATCCAAATATGACAAGGATGTTCTAAGAAGGTTTGGAATGGATAATTCCAAGGAGATGAAGACTCCGGTTGCTACCCGGATGAAATTATCAAAAGATGAGGATAGAAAAGCAGTTAATATCACAGAATATAGGAAAATTATTGGAAGTGTGTTGTACTTGACCATGAAAAGTCCTGATATTGTTTTCACCACATGCCAAGAAGCGAGATATCAGAGTAATCCCAAGGAAAGTCACATGCTCACAGAGAAAAGAATACTTCGGTATATCAAGGGCACAGCAAAATTTGGCTTGACATATAACGAAAAATCTCAGACAGAGTTATTGGGATATACTGATGCAGACTGGGCCGGTTCATCGGATGACAGGAAATCAACATCTGGAGGTGAATTATATCTTTGTGGACTATGTATTGCTTGGTTAAGAAAGAAGCAAGATTTAATTTCGTTGAGCACCGCGGAAGCTGAGTATATTGCGGCCACTCAAGCATGCACACAGTTATTGTGGATGAATCAGTAGCTTGAAGATATGGGAGTTGAGGTGAAGTCTATGATCAGAATCCAGTGTGATACCTCAAGTTCTATCAATCATAGAAAAAATCAAGTTCATCACTCAAGGAAAAAGAACATTTATATCAAATATCATTTTATCAAGGAGAAAGTGGAGCAAGGGATTGTGAAGTTGGAGTATGTGCCTACAGAGCTACAGGTTGCAGACATTCTGACAAAGGCCTTACCCAAGGAAGCTTTTGAGAGGCATCGACTGGCTCTAAGAGTTCAGTCGATTTCCCACACTTGAAATAGTGTGGATGTGAAACCCCCCCCCCCCCTCTCCCTGAGGTATGATGTGTTTTCCCTAATGTGCTGATATATGTTCACTACTCTGTTACATACTGCAAAGGAGTGACCTTTGGGTTCATTGAAAAGGGGGGAGAAAATAGTGATTGTTCAAGGGGGAGACAGTGTGGCAATTTGATAAATCATGATTGATACGGGGAGAAGCTAATCAGTCGAGCAGCCAGATAGGGGGAGAAATGATAAAGGGGGAGATTTTTAAATCTGACGATGCTAGAAGTGATCGATCAAAGAATAGATATCACGAAAGCTGAGGATCGTGATAAAAGCATAAGAGTGGTGTTGGAGAGTGGTAAGAATATTTCCAAACCAAACATTGGTCTTCCAACAAGTCTTTCAACAATTGGTATTAGTTTAGTACAAATTGGTATCAGTTTGGTGTCAACAGTAGATTTCAGAGATGAAGTGATTCATTGATGAACTTTTCATTTACTCTTGTTTCTCACGCTGATCATTGCTCATGTGGGCTTGGAGTATGTGTTGAGTAAATCCTTGATTTCTATCAGAATCTTAAAAGGTGAATGGTGGTTAAAAAATCAACAATTCATCTTTTTATGGAAGAGTTGTCAACAAACCCAAAGGGGGATATTGTTGGGCAAAAATCCCTCAAGGCATCATTGAACTATTTTTGAGGTGATTGTGTTTGTTGACAAAGTGGACATCTGAGTAGTGATTATTGAAAAAGCAAAACAATGACATAAAAATTTGTTGATAAAGATGATTTCATGATGGAATGTCGAGTTCAAGAGATGAGTTCAATGATCCATGTTTGATTCAAGAACGTCGACAAAAGGAATGGATAATATGGAGGCGGTACAAAAGAATAGATACAAGGTGGCGTCGTTTACCAGTGTTTGCCAAATTTTTGGCCCTGAAAATCGACAAATGAAGAAAAGTGTTTTTGGAAAAGGGACTTGTGCGCCGAGGACTTGAAGTATAGGAAACTTGTGTGCCATATGTTTTTCAAGATCATAAGATCAAAATATGGCTAAGGAAACAGGTTCACGCAAGTTTGGGAGTTGGTCGTGCAAGTGTCTAAGAGGACAGCAGACTTGCGCGTTGAGACTGGGTCGCGCAGGTGACTTGTGCGCCGTCGCGCAGGGTGGTCAATTGCCTATAAATACTGGACCAACCCTCTTCATTCTTCACTGTAGTTTATCACTTTTAGAAATCAGAGCTCCTGTTGCGCAGGTGTGGTGGTCGCGCAAGTGGTGTGTGGGTCGCGCAAGTGAAGTTGCGCGCCAGTGTGAGAAGTTTCACGTCGGTTGGCAGTTGCGCGCCAATGTTGGTTTGGGCGTAAAAGGAAGAGAGTCACGCAAGTTTGGAGTTGGGGAAGATTGTGTTGCGCAAGTGTCTGAGGTGGACTTACGCGCCCGTTGTGACTTGCGCGCCGATACTTGCGCGCCGAGTTAGACTTGCTCGCCAAGTAAGGATTATTTCCAGCAGTGATTTTTGGGCTGCGTGGAAGCTAGAAGTTTGCCCGATACCTTCGGTGCAAAGAGATATTCATCTACGGGTGAAAGTTTTACTTCAATAGAGCATCTACATAAAGAGTAATATGCATTCTTTCCTGCAAATTAAGAGACCTACAAGTCTATAAACTGTGAGTGGATTCCTTCTAAGAGCAGTGAGCAAAGGAAGAGAAAGAAGGTGATCCTCTCCACCGGCAGTGAGCCAGAGAGAGAGAAACAGGGAGTGACCCTTGGGAAACCAATGAGCTAACCCTAAGCTTTGTAAAGGCAGTGATCCTGGGCATAGAAGTGATCTAGCCCAAACCTTGTAATCCACAGCTAGTGAAGTATAGTGGAATTTGGTACGACTGGCAACCTGTCAGCGTATGATCCTTGGACGTAGCCCTTAGCGGTGAACCAAGTAAAATTGTTGTGTCCTGTGCTTTCTTTACTTTCTGTTTATATTGAGAAATAGGCAAGAGAGAGAAGAGTGTTTTGCTTAACATTGAAACAAGATCAGAATGGGCTTTAATTTTAAATTAGTCATACCCTGATTCACCCCCCTTCTCAGGGTATTCAACCTAGTGGACCTAACAATTATGTATATAAATAATGAACCTAACATGATAATGTTTCATTATAATTAATATACCATTCAATTTCATACCATTTTATCATTAATGAAATTATATCATCACTCATGTGTATGTACGGCTTACTGTCTCCACGACATGATGAGATTCATTTCTACGTTCATCATTAAACAATGATTATAAAAAATATATATTATTAATAAGTATGTAATATGTGACATAATAATTCTACTGTAAATATGTGTGTGTGTGTCTGTGTCTGTGTGTGTGTGGTTACATATATCTCATTCACTAACTTCCATTCAATACGATATAGAAACATAAACAATGTTTATGCGTACGTACGGCCTACCATCTCCATAAACGGTGTATTCCATTTCATATATCTATATATTATACATATTTATATTATGAATACATATATGATATATAAATAATTTTTTATATTCTGGAAGTATGTAAATCATGATCTAAGTGATACGACCATGAATAACAAGTTAAAACACGTATGATAAAGAAACTGATTATTACCTAAAATGTTACTTTAACATGAAAATTATTATTAAATGGGTAGTATAAAGTCATAAATGAATCATATATGACATCATAAATATAAATATGGTTCTGATATAATTTAATAACATACTATAGTCATTATACATAAGGTTAAACATACCCTCGACTAAAGTAAAGTACAAGGTAAGGGTTAATTCCTCAATCTCATTATTATCCAAGATTGTTTATGTGTAAGTATTTTCTGGGACATATTTATCATCCATGTCCATGTTTCATAAAAAAAAGTAATCATTTAAGGTATTATGGAATGGAATCTTTAACTATATCAATAGTTTAAATGTTTTAAAGATTTATTTTTCTAAATATATTTAATTAATGTCCATGTTTTCACAATGATTTAAAGGATTTATTTATATGGACATGATTGTTTTAAAATGTTAATATGATTCAAAATTTTCAAATTGATATGGGACACTTTGATTCAAAAATCTCTTTTAAATTACTTCCTTTATAAATTTTGTGACTTTTAAATTACTTCATGAAAAAGGGATATTTCTCTCAAAGAGTTTTACTGATCATTTTCAACTATGTCAACATCCTTTACTGGATATTATTCTTGATTGAGGTTGATTTATTATAATAAAATCTTCCATATTATGTTGAATGATTTATGATATGTTTGACTGTGGATGTGATATTTCTATACCATTCATGATTTATGGTTAAAGTATTGACATTTCGTATGATAGTTTCAATAGGAATGATTATGTTATGTTTCACCCTTTTCATATAAGGAATGCATTGGACTTAGTAAGTGACGGGCACGGCCTACTATAGCCCCTCGATGCATCGGTAGGTCTCATGAGACAAAATTGTGTCTTGGCACAAGGCCTCGATAGAATATTTTTTAATGGTCTTAAAACAAGGCATTGACATAGTAGTTATTATGTCGGGCATTATGCATTCCCTCATTTTGAAATTAGTTATTACATGTGATTATTCGATTAGTATAATATCCATGTGCATGTTTATATGTTAATGTTTGATTTATTTTTACCATATTATGTTCAAGTTTATGTTTTAAAAGGATGTTGTTTTTATTTTACATCTTTCCTTAAAGTCTATAGCTTCCACTAAATTATTTTCCCTTACTGAGCATCTGAGCTCACCCCTTTATTATGTTTTATTTTCCTAGGATTCCAAGAAGTGTATTATGATTGATATGCAGGGTTAATCTAGGAGAATAATGGAATTATAAAAGGATTATTTATGTTGTGTTTTATGTTAGAAAGTGTAATGTAACCTCTATGTATGTAATATATTTTCCTAGACTGCTAAATTGATCGGTCCTTTGGGACTTGATTCCTTGTAATCATTCCAATGCATTAAAATAATGCATCGTCTCTGGGATTCTGGGGTCGGGGCCTTACAAAGCTCAGGAACATGAAGGCCACCGCAAATCTCATATGTCTTTCTCCTATAAATAGAGCATGAGGGGACCATTATCTGTACTAGATCTCCTTGAAAAGATTTCTCCAAATCTATCTTTTCTCAAAGTGATCTTCCTCATGAGGTGCTCTGGAATATCAGTGAGGGGAAGAATCCATTGTGCATATGTGGACCGCTCCACTTATTGTATGGTTGGGTGGCAGCACACATGGTGGGATATGAATACTTGAACCTCATTTTCCTTCTTGATATAGACTTTCGACCAGCCATTATTAAATTTGTAGGAAGTTTTCCTTTCAAGTTGAAATTAACAACAGTGTTGAACAAGATCTGGAGGGTAGATGAATTCAACTTTCATCCCTTTCCTTTTCCAACAAGAGTTTTTACTAATCATGGTTGGGAAACTGAAGAGTAGTGGTCATGTATCCTGGCCTTTGATGTGTAGTACTGGTAGTGTGGGTGGATTTCGAGCCAATCTATGAACCATACACTCTACACCAATTCATAAGGCAATTCATATGTTTATAGAGACTGACCTTGAAGGTATACTTAGGAGAACATCATGATAATCACCCATGTGTGATGATGAATATTTGGATCATGTTCACGTGAGAAGATGGGAAGATGCGGAATGAGTTTCCTCCACCCACTTCCTCCTATGGGATAGTTGAAGAGTGTGAAAAGAGCTGGGAGGAAGCCTACCCGGGAGAAATATCGAAATAATGGACCATCTGAACTAGCAATGGAGGGGGCCTTCTGCCTCATAGTTGAGGCCAAACGATGACAAGAGTCCATCATGGTGGTAAGTCTAATACACATCATGGTGGAAAATCTGTAGCAGTAGAGTCAACAGTTCCAAGGCCTAAACTGGCCAGAAGTGGAAGAAGAGTAGCTACAGCAGGCGTAGTGGTTCCCATTGGGTAGACTTAGGATAGAGAGTGTCCATCAAGACGGTTCCGTAAAATTCCTACCCAAGCTCCCTAGAAGCATCTACATTGTGTGGATATACCTAAAGATGTTGTCTACCCCCAATCTTGGGAATATTGGGATGTTAATAGGAAATTACTTAATTCTTTTGAAATGTGGGAATAACTCAACTAGTACAAGATAGATCTTCTAGGAATTATCATGCCAAAGCTAGTTTTCTGGCATCCCAAGTAGAGGGAGAGCAGTACATGGCTGATTTGGTGGATTTAGTAAACTCTCGAGGCACTCCACATCCAATGACGGATCAGGTGAAAGTATTACTAGATTTGAAATCTCCACCACAACTATCGATGGTTGATATGGCGATACACTTTCCCCTTCCTGAGGAATCAGACTAGTCCTTGCAGGTAGATGCTGATAGAGGGAGCCCCTTGGAGGAAGGCGAGGTGCAACCTTGGAATAAACTTCTCTGGGAGGATTTTCCAAAGCTCTTGAAGTAAGCTCCAAATCATTCCCTTATGCTATTATTTCCTTGAATGAAATCTATTCTGTATAGTATAACATTACACAAGAGACCCCTCCTCATGGGGATGGGGGTGTGGTGAAGATCATGGAGAACCAAGCCTTGGGGCCCACTCTGAAGCAATACTTGTTGTAGGGTCCAATAGTGATGGGAAGGATAGGTTGGAATCTATGGAGCCTTTGAAACCCACAAACATATACGGGGGGCCACGTCCTAGCATTCTAGAGATGATAATCCAAAGGAGAGAGCCTGAACAGCCATTTTTTACCATCATAATTTTTTTGCCTCACTGAGTCATACTTGTGGTTTACTCAATCATATTGACTGACATTTCCCTTTTCCAAACAGTCCTCAAAATGGTGGGATCCCTACTGGTAAAAATGGTTGGAGGGGCTGGTCCCCTTTACTAAGAGGGGTGTTGGTTTATATGAAGCCATGTGTCTAATTTGACCAGGCCATGAACTCTATTACTCAGTTGATCATGGTTTTTGGTAGTGTTACCGATGGGGCTGATAGGGAAAACCTTATCATAGTGGGATCAAGTGATAAAGATCAACCTTATGATATGGATCCTAACCCAACTGACATGATGTCGAAGGAGGATCCTACTACGAAACTCCTGGGTGCATTTCTATAGTATGAACTTGCAGGTCTGATGGAGCTATAAGAGTCTAATTACAATGTGGTCGAGGGAATTTGGGTTACCCAATGATGAGCATAGAAGATAATCAAGCAATTCATCAACAAGACTCTAGAACCAGAATGGATAAGACGAATGGGATCATGATTAGCCACTAAATGAGGCTAATATTAATTATTAATATATATAATATTCATGTTCTTTATTATTCATAAACACCATTTTAGTTCATTTTACACTTTGAACTTCATTTCACATTATGATTGTAATTCTTTCTTCAAATGCACTATTACATGGTAAATTTTTGAACATCATTTAAAATACCAAATGATATTGATTTTATTTTAATATTTAATTTTCAGGTTTCTCATTACATTGGGAACAATTCATACTTTTGGAGTATTGTAAGATTCACATTGGAAGACCACCAAAATGGGCTTTCATGGAAACACATTCTGGGAAAAGTAAATCGGACAGCATCCCAATAACAAGACTATAGTGGCCAAGATCCAAGCCCAATGAATCTAAATATTTAACTTAAGATAGATAAAATCATGGGAAAAAATTCATAAAATAGTGGAAAAATCAAATTTGGATGTTTGAATGGAGTTACAGGTAGCTCAAGTTGAAGATAAAATTCTAGGCTAGATTATGCGGTCCAGAAAAACATCCCACCATTTTGCACATATCTCATAAACCATAAACGCTTTTGGGATGAAACTTTACATAACATTAGGGGCCATCCGGATATTAATTTTATTATTCTATGTCCCACTCTAATTTTTCCATCTAGAAGCTCATTTAGGCGATTCTGTTCGATGGATGCAAGTTAGATTCCATCTCAGGTCAGGATTATAAAAGACTAAGTTCCACAAGCTTTCCCCCACCCTAAGCCTACTATAATCAAGTGGGATGACTCTCACTATTGGAGGATAGACCCAAGGCTCCCATAGTTCCTATTTAAGGATATGGTGTTGGAGGATTTATTCATCTTGGATGCTTTCTTTCATTGTAATGTTATGCTACCACTTTTCCTTATAATGTTCTTCCTCAATTGTAAGTTGTTTTAATTCATCCTAGTTTCTTAATAAAAGTTATTCTTCTCCTATTATTTTGTTCTTATCCATATAACTTTGATAACTTTTCCTCAAGGTGTGAATTTATTCACACCAAACCTTGTGAAATTATTCACACAACAGTGGAGTGGTCATTTTATTTTTATTGTTTTCTTTACTTCTTGAATTCCTCCCTCATGATTCTACTTCCCACTTCCACTGAAACCATTGCATCAATTGAGCAATAAACCACTTATGGGTTGATCCAAGGGAGTAGAAAGGGGATGTATTGGATGTTATTTATTTCCCCATTAATTTATAATCACTTCTTTTAATTGAGATATTTATTTGATGATTTTAAAGATTATTCTTCCTTGTGGAATTTTAAGGCCACATACTTCAAGTGATAATATTAACCTTTAGGTTGGAGTGCTCATAAATTTGATCCTACAAGTTTATAGGTGATTATTATTATGGTTTTTTAGTATTAAACCTATAATTGATGAAGTTTTTTGATC
This sequence comes from Viscum album, assembly GCA_963277665.1. Classification (NCBI taxonomy): domain Eukaryota; kingdom Viridiplantae; phylum Streptophyta; class Magnoliopsida; order Santalales; family Viscaceae; genus Viscum; species Viscum album. Next base: position 1,253,152,816 of record OY728128.1, on the reverse strand, counting down.
TTCTTGAATAAACCCATCTCAAATATAAGAAATTGAAATTGTTAAAAAAGAATTTCATCAAATACACCCCTTGTAATAACCTAGGATCAACCCTTCTCATAATTTGAATTCACTTAAGTATCTTAGAGTTCACTTAAACCCATATAAAATCAACCCAAGTTGGCCACTTCATAGCCAAAAACAACCCATAGAATGTACATGTCTTTAAGTTACTTCTTAGGTCTCAGAGGATTCGACAACCCAAGCTAAACTACAAGTGACCACTTAACCCTAAAAACGTGGGTAAATTTGGGTGAGACCAAATTTTTGTGTCATTTATAGGGACCTAAGTAAGTTATCTTAGACACTATAATACTTTTCTCACCCTAAGTTCTCTATTCTCACCCCCATTTCTCTTATCTTTTCACCTTTATGTTTGTGTGTGTCCTAAAAATCTCAAATCCTAGTTTCAATATACTCCAATGGAGTCTATTCAACATTAAACTATCATAAACCCATGTTAGAATCAATTTGGAAATAATTATTGGGAATTATATAACTCAATGAATTTATTTTATCAATCCTTGAATGATCACCCCACACTTGGGGAGATGCATAATCATTTAAATGATGATTGTTTAAAGGATAAATTTCAAGCCCTCTCAAGGATGGTTGAATAGATAAATCTTGGAGAATTCCATGATGTTAAACCTCATACACATTCTATTTCTCAAAAATTTATTGAAAAATTGTGTAATCAAATTAAGATAATGAATTATGAGGTTTCATCTTTGAGATTAAAACTAGAATGCATTAATAATTGTGAGGAACTCATCCCTACACCAATTGTCCCTTCCATAACCTTATGTGGAGTTTCTATTTTCCCAAAAATCTCTCATGAATTTATTGAAGAACCAACCTTTGGATTTTGGGTAGAGGAAGTAAATCAAGAAATTTTTTAGGGTCTTTAAATTAGGAGGAAATTGATTTCATGTATTCACAAGAGGGAAATTTGACATCTTGGATTGAGTTCCCATATTATAGATCCATTGATGATTTTTTAGAAACATCAATCACTGAAAAATTGGGAGAAATTACAAAAATTGAGTCCATAACCATTCCTAACACTAATCATTCCAATTTGGTGGTTGGATATTCTATTCAAAAGGAACCAGTTTTATTGATAAATTTGGAAAATGAAACTAAGTTGGATTCAAAATCTCCACCTGTGTCTGAATGTCCTATCCAACTCGATCTCAAAATTATTATCCTTCCTTAACTACTAAAATATCCCTTAATAGGGTATAACCATGACCTTTTATTTGAAATTAATTCTTCTATTGAAACCAAAAAATTTGGAATGATCATTTATGTCTTAGGCAAGACTATAGAGGAAAATGGATCAACCATTTCTGATATTCCTTGGATTTTTCCACTCATGGTAGAACATATGTTTGTACATGACACAAATTCTAAACAAAGAATCAATCTCAATAAAGTAGAAGTGGAGAAATATGGGGTCCTTAAAATGTTGAAAATTGGTATTGGGTAAGTTAGGGGTTTCATGTCGAGCTAACGACATTAAACAAAAGCACTGCATGGGAGGCAACCCATGTTTTTCATGTTTCCAATCTTTATGATTAAACTTTATTTTTAAAATAGGATTAATAAATAATTTTTATATTTAAAAAAATTACTTAATTGATCAACTTTGAATATTATATTACCTTATACTATTTACATGTTCTTCTATTATGAGTATGGATGGGTATGAAAGGGGAGCGTTGTATTCATCTGTGTCACGTGGTGTGATCCTTGAGTAATACCTTACCCAGAAATTTAAAAAGAAGATAATGTATCATCAATTCATTTTTTATGTGTTTTAGGTTAAAATAAAAATACAAAAAAATAATAATAATAAAATTAAAAGGACACGTCGTAGGTCATGGGGAAAACCCCATCCCAACCGGAGAAGCAGTAGGGACTCAAACTCGGGACCAAAGGGAGATAGGGGCATGCACTTACCACTGACCTACGGCTTATAGTCATTCTTTATTCTATAATTTTTGTATATATACTTATATTTTACTTTTTTTACTATATGAATAAATATATATATATCTATATTTTTTTGTTTTGTTTGTTTGTTTTTTTCCTTTTTCCACTAGGGAACTTTGCAAGTGACATAGATATCAAAATACTAAATTGGAGCAGTAAGAACTTCAACTTCAACCACCAGGTGACTTCATTCCATGATCCTCATATTGTAAATTCCTTTTATAACTCCTTTAATCTACCTCTACCCCTTCTCAATTTTATTTTCTTTAAACACTAGGGATAGTGTTATTCTAAGTTAGGGGGGTAAAAAGAATGAAAAAAAAAATAATTAATTTTGTGTGCATAAAAAAATGTGTGAAAGGAAAAATTTATTTAACCTTGAAAATGATAATACATATTTCACACTTTGAAACTGAATATCAAATAATTTAGCATGCCCTGATTCTGATTTTAATCCATGTATAATTTCATGAGCATAGATTTTGGAAAGTGTGGCTGTCTAATGTGAAATTTCATCGTTTATATTTTCATCCAAATAAAAAAATCACAACGCATATCCTATGGATTGTGGGGTATTATTTTGAGTTCATGGGGTCCTCCAAATAAATATCACAGGTTTGGTGATCATTTTAGTTTTAATATGAGTATTAAATAAAAAAATAAAAAAAACAATAAATTTGTACGTAGAGAAATGAAATGACCTAATGTGTGGATTTTGGAACTTGTGGGGTCGTGACTCCATAGTTGGATGGCCCATAGTTAGTAATTTCATCTATATTTGTGGTAATTTGACTTTGTTTTTGACCAAGTTAACTCAAGATGTTGCCCGAGTATGTGGGCTTCACTTGATACCCTAAGGTCTTTGAGACTGGGAGTCATCAGCAAAGTCTCGCTACATGGGTTGAATCTATTGAGTACAATTTCAATTACCATGGAAAATTTGAAAAAAAAAATGGATACTCTTCTTGATATTGAAATGTGATTCCACCTAGTGCTTCTGTCATTTCCCCCTTGAATTAAAATGAACCCCCATGTATATTGTGATACACAAAACATCCTCATGTTTAATTGATATTGGATAAAATATGGTGATGAATTTGAACAAAGGAATGGTCTTGGGCTTGGGATATTCTTATGAAATTATCTTTTATTAAAATATTTTGATGGTTTTCATGACTGTTTGGAATAAGGGTTCCTGGTGATCATTGTGTATTAAAATGTTTTTGGAAAAGGAAATTTGAATTTCATATTTTTGAGATATATTTTGTTTGGGACTAGAAAAACTCAAGTTGTGGGGTTTGATTACCACATAATGAGGATAATATTCATTGTTAATATATATAATATTCATGTTCTTTATTATTCATAAACACCATTTTAGTTCATTTTACACTTTGAACTTCATTCCACATAATGATTGTAATTATTTCTTAAAATGCACTATTACATGGTAAATTTTTTAACATCATTTAAAGTACCAAATTATATTGATTTTAATTTCATATTTAATTTTCAGGTTTCTCATTACATTGGGAAAAATTCATACTTTTTGAGTATTGGAAGATTCACATTGGAAGACCACCAAAATGGGATTTCAGGGAAACACATTCTGGGAAAAGTAAACTGGATAGCATCCCAATAACAAGACTGTATCGGCCATGATCCAAGCCCAATGATTCTAAAACTTTAACTTAAGATATAGGAAATCATGGGGAACATTTAATTAAAAAGTGTCTAAATCTAATTCGGATGTTTGAAATGCATTATAAGCAGATCAATTTGGAGATAAAATTATGGGTCAGATTTTGCAGCCCAGAAAAACATCACACCATTTTACATATATCTCATAAACCATAAATTATTTTAGGCTGAGACCTTACATACGGTTAGGGGAAATCCATAAATTAATTTTATTCTTCTATGGCCCACTCTAATTCAGCCATATATAATATCATTTAGGTGCTTATGTTCGGTGGATGAAAGTTGGGTTCCACCTCGGGTCAAGAGTGGAAAATTCTAAGTTCCACAAGCTTTCCAACACCCTAATACTATCATACTCAAGTTGTATGACTCTAACTATTTGATTATAGAACTAAGGCTCCCAAAATTCATATTTAAGTCTGTACTTTGTAGGATTTATTCATCTTTTATACTTTATTTCATTGTAATTTTATGTTTCCACTTTTCTTTATAATGTTCTTCCTCAATTGTAAGTTGTTTTAATTCATCCTAGTTTCTTAATAAAATTTCTTCTTCTCCTATTATTATGTTATTCTCCATATTACTTTGATACTATTTCCTCAAGGTGTGAATTTATTCACACCAAACCTTGTGAAATTATTCACACAACGGTGGAGTCATCATTTTCTTTTTATTATTTTCTTTACTTCTTCAATTCCTCCCTCATGAGTCTACTTCCCGCTTCCATTGAAACCATATAATCAATGTAGTGATAACCCACTTATGGGTTGATCCAATGGAGTATCAATGGGATTTATTGGATGTTATTTATCACCCTATTAATGTCTAATCACTTTTTTTAATTTAGATTTTTATTTGATGATTTTAAATCTTCTTTGTCCTTATTGAATTTTAAGGCCACATACTTCAAGTACTAATACCAACATTTACCTTGGGGTGCTCATAAATTTGATCCTCCAAGTGTATAGTTTATTATTATTATGGATTTTTGGTATTAAACTAGTAAGTGATGAAGTTGTTTGATCTTCTTGAATAAACTCATCTCGAATATAAGAAATTGAAATCGTTAAAAAAGAATTTCATCAAATCCACCCCTTGTAATAACCTTGGATCAACCCTTATCATAATTTGAATTCACTTAAGTCTCTTAGAATTCACTTAAACCCATCTAAAATCAACCCAATTTTTCCACTTTATATCTGAAAACAACCCATAAAATGTACATGTATGTAGGTTACTTCTTTGGTCTCTGAGGGTTTGACAACCCAAGCTAAACTACAAGCGAATGCTTAACCCTAAAAACGTAGGTAAATTTGGGAGAGATCAGATCACTTATCCATTGAATGTTCGGTCTATGCATTGGAGGGAAGTATACGCAAGGTATTCACATTCTCATCTGGGACTATCTTTCTAAAAAATATAAAAAAGCAGCTATGATTTGGATTTTTCTTGGTGCCATAAGAAATATGAAAACATCCAGAAGATCCATGAGGCTGAGCATGAAATTCAGATCCTTGATGATCAGATTAAAGATCATTCTATAATCATCACCAATCAATCGAAACTCATCACTCAATTACAGGTCCATCTAGATGAGGCCTAAGAGAAGCTGAAAAAGGCATGCCTCCAAGTAGATGACCTCTGAGACGAACATGACCATGCATAGATCAGGGATAATGAGCTTCCCCCTCCATCCATTAATGAGTAGAGGGAGATCAGGAAGTGGCATGAGACACTGGAATCCACTCTCCAAAAAGTGGTAGTACTGAAATGTTCTATTGAGGGGGAAATCCATAAGGGGTGTGTTTTGGACAAACTTATGAAACATACTTTCTTGATTGATTATCTGTTTTGAACTATGTGTATGGATATCTCTCTTCATTTCTTTAATTGTTGTACCTTGATCATATTTTTTAAGACACTAATGATAAATACATAAGCTCATGTGGGTCATGCCCAGTGTGAGAAACAAGGATTACCACATAATCGTTCACTTTGTATAAGAGTGTCAGCCAACCATTAAATACTCAGGGTCTGCTATTGTTGACTGACCACCCAAAGTATTTGGGATAAGAGAAGCTATGAATGGATAATAGGTCTCCACGAATAGAAAAATTTCCTTTCCCAATGTTCCTTAATGCATGAATGGGATAACTCTAGTGAATTAGAATCAATCCGAACAATGGGGAAATGGAAAGTGTAAATCATGACGCCAAAAATTTGGAATCATAGAGAAGATGGAATGTCGGTACGAGGTAATTACTGACTTTATTTGAGTCACAATATTCATAATGTCATACTGAAATTGGGACAAACAAATGGGGTCCAACCACTGACCGTATTTGAAACACGAGACCAAACATGAAATGTCATCCAATGTCTTCTGGGGTGTTGGCCCAGAATGGTAGGTAAGTTGAAGCGGCATGGGACCAAATCATTAAAGGGTCCCTTCAGACGTGAAATACAATGAGGATTCATATAAAGGGGAATGAAAATAATGAAAGTGGAGTGTTGTAGTGTTCAAAATGATTCCAAATCTCATGAAATTATGCCATTATGGCTTGGAGTACATTGGTGTAGGAGAATCAGTCTGAACAAAGATCAAACATATCTCCAAGGGGAGCATATTCTTAGATGTTGATAGATAGATAAATATGTTAATAATGTGGTAAACAACCATCACTATGGGATAGGATCTCTTAGGCGAGGCCTGTGATACTTCATAGTTTTACTTCATTCCATTGAGGATGATGAACATGTGATTTAACGTCATACAGTGAGGAAGATGCATAGAACAGTTTAACGTTGTCTAATCAAGACATGTCTCATAGTTTAACGTCATGTGATGGGTATTTTTGCACATATTTTAATTTCATACTTCTTGGACCTTGGAAAACTGTTTAAATTCATGTTATATGGACTATGATATCTATTCATATAATATTTTCACGGTACAGAGGAGAATAACCTGATGTGAATGAGCCAAAGAGGGATTGTGTGTCATACAAATACCAAGGGACAAACAGAAAGAATGCATATGTAATGTTTTTAGGGATAGAACTTGACATAAATGAAATACAAGGAGACCTACTGCTACACCAAAAATCCCTATGAGGCTCCTAGTTTAATTTCATAGAGTGTAGACCATACATGGGGCCAAAGGGCCTGAAAGGTTAATGAACCTATAGCTAAGACCAAATAAAAAATGTTTAGGAGTTTCTAAATATCCCATGATGATGAGATTAAAGTCATATGTAGTTCTTGAAGGTAAATCTCACCATGAAATTCTGACCCATGAATAGAGAAAATAGGCATTAGATATTTCTTGTTTGTTCTTTTATTGTTGTTTTTTTTTAGCGACCGGACTAGGATGAAAATTTTGGGTGTCTCTAAAAGAAACAATCTATATATAGGTATTGACAGGTGGCATGGTGGATGTCCAGTTCCAAGGTCGATGCCCTCTCAAGTGAGAACACCACAATGCTATTACATTTTTTCTTCATGCATCCAAGACGATGATGTTGTAGTTTAAGGTTGTATGACAGGACTGGACTGTTCACTTTAACATCATGTGGTAAGGAAAAAATGGTTTAATGTCATTTAGGATGGAGCAGTACTATTTAACGTCATGTTTCTTGGACAAAATATCTCTTAGTTTAAGGTCATAGAACTCATACCATAGGGTTTAGTAGCTTCTCTATGTGGGTATAACCCTACCAAGACTCCTAAGCCCATGTGATTCATGATTAGTGTGGGAAACATAGAGTGATGTAAAGATTTACCCATCATATAGGAGCACACAACACTAGAAATGGAATCTCGGGCGGGAAAATCTTGACCACACCAATATTTCTACTCAACGCATGCAGATGCATGGAGGGACAAAAACGGGGGTGTTGGAAATCCACAAAAACATGAGGGGAAAGAAATATGAATCACAGTGTAAAACATTTGGGTCACAATGAGGATGAAATGATAATGGAGGATGACTACTGACCTTTTTTGAAACACAACATCCATATCGTGTGTCCTGGGATGGGAACGGACAACTAAGGGTCAGCCACTGACCATATTATAAATGAAAAACCTGTCTCAAAATGTCATTCAAAATCTTCTAGGGTGTTGTCCCAGGATGGTAGGTGAGCCATGTTTCTAGACAGTATGATTCTAGGGGGTCCCTTCAGACATGAAATATGATGGAGACCCAAATAAGGGGATACGTAAAGTGTAGAAGTGGAATTGGGGGAATATCCCTATGAAATTCAATGTTCCAAGTCTCATACCACCGCACATACAAACATGATGGTGTGGATCATCCATAAGTAGGATCAGATGTTTCCTCATGGATCGAGTTCCTGAGGGATTTTGCGAACAGTTTAAAGGTCATGTTTCCTAGGCTAGAATCTCTCAGTTTAAGGTTATAAAGTGTGGACTATAGGTTCTCAGTTTAATGTTGTGTGTTTGGGATGTACCCATGTAGTTTAACATAATGCAGTGAGGATGAAAATGTAGAACAAATTATTATCATGCGACTGAGACATATGCATCCTAAAGAAGAAATTCATGGTGTAGTAAATAACCTGAAGTGAATGAGGATCAATAAGATCCACACAACACATTATCAATGAGGGAACCCAGAACAAATAAGGGTGAAAGGGTTCATGTTTTTATGGATGGTCCAGGGGAAAAGATGTATGGGAATCACCATATATCTCACAAAGATGAGTATCAAGCCACACATAGTTATGTAAAATGGTGTGGAAAGTGGAAAATTCTAATATGGGTGATATCCTCTCAAATGAGAAAATCTTGGTTGTTACGTAGTTTACTATCATGCAAACTAGGACATTGAAAATATTAGTTTAAGATCATAGAGTTCATACCACTTAAAGGGGAGATATGTGGTGTGGTTCCATGAGTAAACCTGATGTAAATGAGTATAAAAGGTATCCTATTCATACCACACATTCCCAAATGATATCTAGGACAAAGGGCCAAAGGGGTGAGTTTTTTACTGTATAGTTGGACCTGAGGACAAGATGTCCATGCATCACTACGTATCCTGTGAGGGTAAAAATCAATCCATACGTAGTTCTTGAATATGGCATGGAATATGGATAGTGTTGAGGGGAAATGGCTTCTCAATTGAAGACATCATAGTGTTGTATAGTTTATCACCATACATCTTAGATATAAAATATGTAGTTTAATGTCATATGAAAAAGATGAGGGATATTATGTAGTTTATCATCATGAAATAAGAACATTGGGGATCTTAGTTTATATTCATAGAGCTTGGACCATGGGAGGAATCTTCCGAAGAGAAAATGTGTTAGTGTTGTTCCATGAAGTAGCCCGATGTGAGTGAGGACCAAAAAAATACACACCAAACCACACATTCCCAAGGAGGAAACCCGCGCATAGTTTGAAGCCATAATGATTGGACTTGGATGCTTGGTTTAACTTCATGTGGGATGTAAACTCCTAGTTTAAGGTCATAGAATTTGGATCATAGGATGAGATTATTCCATGAAAGTAAAAACCCTACCAAGACCCATAATCCCACATGATCCATGCTCAGTGTGGGAAACAAGGGGTGGAGAGGATTATTATGACACATGGGAACACGCAGTAGGGGAATAAAGAAGTTGGTTTAAGGATGTCTTAATGATTATGATCTTCCTTATCAGCACATAAAGGTTCATATAGGGGAAACACCAAGGGTATTGAAGCTCTTCCTGGACATAAGGATTTGTAAAGGGATTTGAATCACAGTGTCTAATATTTGGGACACAATGGGAGTGGCATAATGATGGAGGATAATTTCTGACCTTATTTGAGTTGCATCATCCATTTTGTGTAGCCTGGGATGGGAATAGACAAATGAGGGTCGGTCGCTAACCATATTTGAAACACAAAACCTATCTCAAAATGTCATTCAAAATATTTTGGGGCGTTAACCTAGGATGGTAGGCGAGCCATGTGTCTAGAAATCATTCTTCTAGGGGTCCCTTTAGATGTGAAAGATGATGGAGACTCAAATAAGGTGACATGTGAAGCATGGTAATGGAATGAGAGAATGTCCATGAAGAATAAAACACTCTAGGTCCTACATCACAGCGCATCTGAGCATGTTAATGTGGAACATCATATAGAGGGATCCAAACCCCTTCCCAAGTATAGAGGCCTTAAGAGGGATCTTGGATATGGAATGGTAATGGACCAATTACAAATGAAGAGGATGAGTATAAATAAAAGAGGTTTAATAAACTAGGGTTGGACCCAAATACAAAACATCCGGGCATTCCTACATATCCTATAAGTATGGGAATCAAGCCATGCATAGTTCTTAAAGATTCCATAAAATTTAATGTCATGTGGTAAGGACGAAGTTTTTGATTTAGTTTATCGTAATGTGACTAAGACGATAGAAAAAAGGAAGTATCCTAAAGAAGTATATATGATGTGTTCACTATAACCCAGAATAAATAGGGACCAAGGAGGCCCATTACACCATAGTTTTCTAGGGAACACATAGTTTAATGTCACAATGCATAGAATTTGGATTCTAGTTTAAGGTAATGGATCTTGGACCAAATGAGAGGCCTTTATAGTGGATAAACATAGCATGGAGAGGAGACAAGCCTGACATGGATGGGGACCAAGGAGGCTCGTCTTCATACCATATATTCCTAAGAAAATGGATATTGAACCTGGGCTAGACATAAAGACAAAATGTCTGGTCATTATTATGTATCCCATAAGGATGGGAATAAATCCACACATAGTTCTTGAATCCCTTGTAATTTAACATCATGTGGTAAGGAAGAGGTTCAGGAGTGGTATTCCAGAGGGAGGTACATGGTAGAGTTGTTATAGCCTGATGTGAATGAGAACCATAGAGGTATCAGCACCACACCACACACTTATAATAGGAACCTAAGCCAATAATTTGAAGGAATTTTTGGCTGGACCATAGATGAAATGTCTAGGAATCCCTACATATCCCATAAGTATGGCAATCAATCCATACATAGTTCTTATTGATGAAATGGTGATTGAACAATGCCAAAGGAAATGCCCTCTCAGATGAGGAAATTGGGGTGTTGTGTAGTTTATCATCCTGAAACTAGGACGAAGCAGTAGTTTAATGTCATGTGAAATGGGGAATTTTAACATCATGCTATATAAAGGATAACATTCCTTTTAAGATCATATATAAATTACCATAAATGCTATGCAGTTTAACGTATTTTAGGTAGGACGCAGTAGTTTAACGTCATATGGTATGGGGCAGCATAGTTTAACACCATGTTTCTTGGACTAAAGAGATCTTAGTTTAAGGTCTTAGAACTCGAACCATAAGGTACTATGCAATTTAACTTCTTGTAGATAAGACACAACAGTTTAACGGAATGTGGTATAGGGAAGCACATTTTAACATCATGTTTCTTGGATGAAAGAGATCTTATTTTTTAAGTTCATAGAACTTGGACCATAAGGTTTATCTACCAACATAGGGGTGTGTAATGTGTTTCCATAAAGCAACCCAATGTGAACTAAAACTAAGGAGGTCTCATTACCACATCACACACTCCTAAGAAAAAACTCAAGCCATGGGGCTGAAAAGTTGAATTGGTGGTTGGACCATAGATGAAATGTCTAGGCATTCCTATGTATCTCATAAGGATAGGAATCAATCCATACATAGTTATGAATATTCCATTAAGTTTAATGAAATGTGGTATGGATGAAAGGGGTATTAGTTTAAAGTTGTAGATATCAGACCATATAATTATTGTGTAATTTATTATCATTAAGGACAATGTTGTGTGATTTAATGTCATACAAGATGAGAAGGAAGCTCTTTGTAGTTTAATGTCAGATAGGACCTAACAATGGTTTAATATCATATAGTATGCAATAACCCCACTCATGTGAAGTACTATTTGATGAAATTTTCATTGGTGGTAGGAGTGTCTTTCTCTCCATTCATAGTGACCAAAGAGTATGCACCATTAGGGTAAATCTTGTGAATAATGTAGGTTCCTTCCCATTTGGGCTATAACTTTGGCAGCTTCCTACCAGGTATCATAAGCATCTTCAAATCCAATATTGTATCACCTTTAATGAAGGATCAAAGATGAACTTTTCTATTGAAATCTCTATCTATCTTGTTTTGGTGCCTCTCTAGATTGTGCAAGTCCTGAAGTATGTTCTCATCAAGGGCTTCCAGCTTATCTAGATGGACTTTTGCTACTCATTCTAACATCTTCTAATTGTAGATAGCTGTATGGAGTGATGGAAACTGAATCTTGATGGGTAAGACCACCTATTTTCTATACACCAGGGAATAAGTGGTCACCTTGGTGGAATTTAGAGTTTTCATCCGATAAGAACATAGGTAATTGGGAAGATTTTCCAGATAACTCTTATTTTTTTGGCCCACCATCCTATGAAAAATGTTAGATAGGTTCTTTTTTAGCACCTCGATCTATCCATTTTTCTTATGCATGGTATAGAGAAGTGTGGTTGGACTAGATGCTGTACTTGGAATATAATTTCTTTAGCTCAGCTACTCAAAAATTGTTTTCGTTATCGGTGAGAACAGTGTGAGGGAATCCAAATTGATGGATGATATTAGATCTCACAAACTCAATAATAGATTGAGACCTAAATTCCTTGAGTGTAATCACCTTTTCCCACTTGGAAAAGAAATATTTTATGGTCAGAATGAACTTACATTAGCAAGTTGTTGCTGGCAGATATGGCCCCATGAAATCATGTCCCCAAACCACGAAGGGACAAGAATACTTGGTGGTATGGAGGGGATGTAGCGGCCAATGAACAAATTTGGCATGAATATAACATGCGCGGAAACTCTTGAAGAACTCAATGAAATCATAGACTATGGTGGGACAAAAGTAGCTTAACCTTTGAATATGGTGAGAGAGTTTCGACCCTTCTTGATGGGATCCACAAGAACCAGCATGAAATTTCTGTATAACCTAGGTAATCTCACCTCCCTAAATGACACGGAGGATAATTACATCAAACCCACATTTGTAGGGGAACTATTCAAGTTTGGTACTGATCTGGAGGGTAAACTACATTGTACCCTAATATATTTGTTTATGCTCAATTATGTCTATCAGGAGATTGTCGTGATGGAGGTACTTGATGAAAGGATTTGTCCAATCTAAGTTTTCTTCTACTACAGAAGTTGGATCTGGAGTACCCAATGTGGATGCACCAGTGGTAAGGTGGATTACCTACTGGTTATCATCATCTTCCAAACTAACTGGGGCGATGATCGTTCAATGTGCCACATGGATGAATAGATCTTCCTAGTGAGGATCTTCAAGAGAAGCAGCTAAAATGGACAAGGAATCAACTCAACCATTCTACGACAAGGGAACATAAGTGACCTTTGGTTGATAAGGGAACTAAACCATCATATTTCAAGCATTCTAGATAGAGGGTAAGGGATTTATATTTCCAATGATATATTCACCATTAATCTGCTTAATAACTAGCTTGGAATCCCCCTTCACATATAGTTGGGGAACATCAATCTTGAGAGCCAACTCAAGACCAGCAAATAGATCCTGATACTCTGTCTTATTGTTGGTGAAGTCTTCTAAAAATAAGAATGAATATGGTAATATATATTGTGTAGGTGTGATGAAGAAAATTCACAGTCCTACTTTATTAAGTCGGGGATCATTGAGCCTTCTACCAATTGGACTTTGGGAAGCACCGTTGAAATGATTCTTCTATCATGGCATAGCTTAATCCACTGAGAGGATGGACTCATCTGGAAAGTCAAGATCTATGGAATAATCTTCAGAAGCAAGATAGGAATCCAAAAATTCTTCTAGGGCCTGACCCTTGACTTCCATATATAGGATGAACATGATGTATAACTACTGAAGGATAAATGACCAATGAGCTAGATGGCCTATTAACATAGGGAAGTTCAGAATATAATTTAGAGGATCCACACAGGAAACCATCTGTATCTCATAATTCTATATATAATGCTGAAACTTATGCACTGTGAAACCCATCATGAGGCAACTCTTCTTGATAGAATAATATATGGTCTCTGAGTCAAGAATCATGTGACTGAGATGGTACAAATTGTTATCCATCCCCTCATTATTTTTTTGGGTGAGAAGGGAATTGATGGATCATTCCAGGGTAGTCGCGTAAAGGACTAGTGGATTTTCAAAGACTGCTGTCATCAAAACCAGAGGATACAGTAAATACTTCTTGATCTCCTTGAAGGTAGTCTGTCACTCTTTATCCCATTAGTAGATGGAACCTTTTTTTATGAGTCTAGAAAAGGGATTATAATTTCCAACCAGATTCAAGATGAATTATCATATATAGGATAAGTGGCCTTGAAATCCTTGGATCTCTTAGAGGTTTCTTGAAGGAGGCATATGACTGATATCCTTGGTCTTCTATGGGTCGATCTCAATGCCTTTTTATATGATGATGAAGCTGAGAAACTTCCTAGAGGTAACCCTGAAAGCACATTTCAAGGGGTTCATCTCTAGATGGTAGGAGTGGAGGAAGCCTAACACTTCCTCAATATCTCTTAGATGAACCTAAATCTAGTTTTATTTAACTAACAAATCATCCATGTAGCATTCCACTAGAATTTCGAGGATTGGTTTGAATATGCGGTGCATGGAACACTGATAGGTATTTTCTGCATTCTTCAAACCAAAGGGGATTAACCAATAGAAAAAAGGTCCCTTACAGAACCCTAAAGGTGGTGGATTATTCATCTTCAAGTTCCATCCATATCTGATTATACCAAGAATATCCATCCATAAAGAAGAGGTATTGGAACCCAGCAGTGGCATCAATCAATAGCTCTGTCACATGAAGGGGAAAATCGTCCTTCAGACAATGATGGTTGAGATCTTGGAAGTCGATATAGACTATGATCTGTCTTTTTTTCTTCTTGATAGTAATAATTTTGTCGAACTAGGGTACTGTACTTCCTTGATGAATTTTTATTTAATTAGATTATCAACTTTTTCCTCAACCATCGCACCATGAGATGGGTGCATCTTCTTGGGAGGTTGTTTGAACCTGAGATGACTTATCAAGAGACTAAGATGATGTACAGAGAACCGAGGGTCTATTCCTAGAATCTCTTCATAACTCCATGAAAATACATCATGATTATGATTTAAGAAATCCACATATTACTATTGTTCTTTCATAGGCATAGCTATGTTGATCAGTGTTGGCCTCAGGTCTGCCTCAGTATCGAGATTCACCAACACCAATTCATCAACAGTGGTGGATACACCCTATTCAAATGATGGATGAGCATCTTCCAAATCCTCTTCATTATTTGAGGCGAGAGGATCATCGGGAGGATTCAATTCCCCTGAGTTAAATAACTCTGGAGGAATGTTGGTGTTGGATTGAGTGTCAGTGTAATATTCACTAGGAGAATCCTACACTGTTGAAACCATGACAACAAAAGATTTTGAATTGATTCCACTAGGCCTTCGACTGAGGGGCCCATGCTTGATGAATTAGTGGTAGAAGGTCGGTCTGTGTTGACTTAGCCTAGCCCGGAGAAATAATAAATTGTGGTGTAATGATATAGCTATAAGGAGAATGTCTCAATACCTAACAAGGGTAAGGGGTTATGGTATCACTAGAGCCTAGTCTGTATAGTAATATGGGGTAATATTTAGGAATTACTTAAACCTAGAAATGTGTCTTCCCCTCATCTTAGATACAACAAAGTAATTTCCTAATTCTAGTGTCATAGCCTCCAACTAGTGAATCAAGAGAATGAAGTCATTGTCCAAGTCTATATAGGGATTGGCCATAGTATCAGTGTGATCAAACTCATTGGTATGAACCCATTTTTTCTTGGTCTTGTAATATTAGTCATATAGATAGTGGGATTCAAAAGAGTTAAAGGGAGATGCATCACCTTGGATCACATCTAATCAGCCATTAAGGAGGTACTTGAGTAATTGGTGATATAAGTAGGGAACCTCTACATGTAGATGGAGCTAGGGTCTACCCATAAACACATTATAGGTGTTGTCCTATGATATGACCATAAATTCAATGTAGAAAATGAGGCCAACAAACTGGGTATTCCAGCATATTCTACCACATGGAATTTTCTTGGTACTATCATAACCTTGAATCCTCAAGTTAGAGGGACTCAGGTCTACCTTAGTCAATCCTAGATTAGGTCAGAATGAGATTGATCTCAATACCTATGTATTTGAGAAAACGATGGAATTCCACACCATTAAACTGGCTTGTGATATATAGTAGATGTAAATTCCCCTATACAGGGGATCCTTCATCCTTTCCTGAGAATGAGATTATGTCTTGGAATTCTGCTTGCTCGACTTCCTTAGCATGGAAGGTCTATACCACTGCTACCTCTATTTTGAACTGAAGGGGGATTTCAAAGCCTCTACAAGGGCCTCACGCATATCCTCTAATAATAAGATATCCTAGAATATTGATATATTTTCAATAATTCTAGAAATATGCTTAATCACATCATACTTCGGTGTTAAATGCACATTTATTCCGGCAGGAGGTCACTCTTAGGAAGAAAGTATGATGGGAATTTTTGGTCGAACTAGTGGATTCTAGATGGTGCTGGGGATGTCCCATTTCTCACAATATGAACCATGAAAGTCACTACTGGATGAATAGGGTCTGTCCACAGTTGTACGTAGCTGATCATGACACGGTCGTAGTGGCTCTTCCTAATCGAGTAGAATGAATGGCGGTGGAAGTGAACCTGATGAGACGGGATGGGAAGACTATTCATACTGAGATATGAATTGAGCCTGCTTTCTAGTCTTGGTAGCATATACAGTTTGGATGGAAGTGTTGATCATAGCATTTTGACAATTCACCTGTCAATAGCCTTTTCAAAGATGGTGATGACCGAGAACATTGGGAGGTTCTTCCCAACATTCCTCATTCTCAAGAACCGTGCAGGGGTCCACCAAATCGGAAATATTCACCAAGGAATACTCATGATCATCACCTGAGGAATCCTCTGATATTGTGAGAATTATGGGGGTTATTCTTATCTCTAAGAGCAATAGTGCAATATGGGCTCGGCACCGACTGGGGGATTTGCTTTCCCTTATATTTTCATATCCTTCTCTTATGATGAATAGAATGATGAGACGTGGATACATAAGTGATAGTGGGGGGATTTGTGGTGAATTTAGAAGGCTCAGGATGATTAAAATGAGCACGAATGATACCATGGGCATTATCAACTTCTCTATGGGCTAACCAATTATCATACTTCTGAGACCCGTGACTAGAGACCAGCCTCCATTCACCTTCATTGTCTCTGTCAGATTTTACAGAGATATATGCCACCTATTTTGGGACTACAAACAACCTAATAATATTATTATCAATCTAGTCCTGGATCCATTCCTTTAATATATAGCACTATTTTATGGTATTTCAAAGGAATTAGTGATAGGGGTAGTAATTTGGGTGATCAGTGAGGTCTACCTCCTGGGGCCTCTTACATTCTGGAAACTTCATGATTCCCTAATCCAAGGCACTTTGAATATAACCGGGGACCTAAGTTTCATCAAACAAGTAGGTATAGTTTTTCCTATCTAGAAAATGGAAATTTGGGAGCATATCCTTGGTGAGGGGATAGAGCTTGATGAGGGGCTTGAGCCTGATTGTCTCGCCTAGGCAGTAATGCTTAATGGGGTATCATCATCCAATTCTGTAGAAGGCAATGTTGAGCCTGAGAAT
The DNA here is from genome assembly GCA_963277665.1 of Viscum album. Classification (NCBI taxonomy): domain Eukaryota; kingdom Viridiplantae; phylum Streptophyta; class Magnoliopsida; order Santalales; family Viscaceae; genus Viscum; species Viscum album. Next base: position 1,253,135,272 of record OY728128.1, on the reverse strand, counting down.
GGACCTGAGGATGTTTTCCTTAGAAATTTTATGAATGAGGCTCTGTCAGTAAAAATTCTTGCGATCTAGGGGCCTCTACCTATACGACAGAAGTAGTCTCAGCCTTGATGGCTCTTCTTGTAGTAGTTGTGGGAGGAAATGGATGTGCCTATTTATCTTGATACAAGGCTTCCTCTAGGCACTGAGCCATGTCAGATAAATCCCAAAATCATCTTGGGAAGTTATTATTGATGAGGGAAGCAACCAATTTAGTCTTTATGTTCCCTATGCACATCATCAGTAGTTTTTCTTGAGTTAGTGGCATATCAAGTGAATATGTGATATATTTCCACCTGGTGATAAAGTCTATGACTCACTAATCTAGTTTTTTTTACTTAAAGAGGTTAGAAAAACTGGTATTGTGAGTGGTAGAGCTAAACTGATAAAGAAACTTCCTAAGAAGGTCTTCCCAACTAGCTATGGACCCAATGGGTAACTGGTTGTACCAGACGAACGCAGACCCTTCCAATGTATGTATGAAACATTAGAGCTTGGTGGATTCTTTTAGCACTGGAGTTACCAGTATGGGTTCACACCTTGAAATAATGTGGTTCAGATGTTTTAGTGGTTTGTCTATCTATTTGAATGGGGAAAGGTTGGATTCCTAAAATTTGGGGGTGTTGACATATCATCAACCTATGTCGGGTATGAATTTCAATCAGGTAGGATCTACACTTTTCATGTATCAAAGGCCTCGAGGTGGGAAATGAGAGTGGAAATTGGATCCTTCAAATAGGGATTCCTGTCCTAGAAAGGATTCCTAACTACTAATGCATTAGTGGGATCATCAACATGGTAGGTAGACTCAGCAGTTCGTGGAGTAGCTGGTGGAACCGCTGGAGTAATAACCTAAGGAATCATTGGAGGAATGACTTGAGCTAGGTCCTAAGGATGATTCTCACACAACTCAGGTGGATTGGTTGATAAATACCACGGTCTCTTTCTATAAGATCTAGTCTCTAACCTATTGGAATGTTTAGGGTTTTCCAGATCACCATGAGGCAACTCATTGAGAAGAACATGTGGTTGCCCATGCTTCCCCAGTGGTGGGTGGATGGGATCATATCAAGTATCACTGTAGTCTAGATGTTGTCCTATAAGGCGCTCAGTGAGAATCTCTTCAATGATCCTTTTTTGTTCTCTAAGTTTCTGATGCAAAGCATCTATAGTAGGATCAACCTCCATCTTCTATAATTAACCAGATAGTTCAGAAGGCTTAGTAGTCTTGGTTAGTCCTTTACACTTATTGGGGTCTCGACCTAAGGTCAGTGATACAGAAGGATATCCAAGGACAAGAAACTGCCTCTGCTGACAAGTGTGGACACTTGTAGGGTCTTTCGGGTGTTGTATTTCCCTAAGTGGTGGGTTATCCTCTTCAGGCCCTGTGTTAATGCCCCCTTCTGGGTATATCTTTTTGATGACCATGTTCACTGTGATGGTGCTCAGAGGCATATCCTCAATATTACCAGAAAGGTTCGGCTGCCACATGATCAGGCTAATGTGGAGAGTAATATACTACCTCCAACCCCAAATCTGCACATATGGAGATTCCTATTTGATAATTCTGTGGAGAACAGTGAAGCTCTAAATTCATTTCTGGTAAAGATTTCAGTGAAATCCAGGCGATGTAGGGTGCTGAGTCACAAGAAACGCAGCTAGTTCAACCATGCAACATTGTTTTCTGGTGTATTCATAATTCTCCTAGATTTTTGGATAAGCCAACCATAAAATACAAAGGAGGAAATATTTCCCCAAGAGGTGTAAGTTCATAACTTCATCCTAGTTTAGGGACTCCATAATATTGAATTCTAGAGTCATAATCGGCCAGAACATCTCAAATATCTGGTCTTCTGCAAGATTGTCCCACAAACTTCTCCACTCAGAGGTGGTATCTATCTCTCAGTTACCCCATTATTTGATTGGGTGGCTAATGAATTGGAAATGGAACTGATGTAGACTTTTTTATTGGTGGAATAGTTGGTGGAGAGAATGCTACAAGATCTGATAGGCCACTTCTCACTAGGTCATCTCTCGGGGGAGGTACCAACTGCATCAACATGTCCCTATAATATGGTATTTCGATCATCGCTTCATGTGTGAGGTCAGCAGTTGTTGGTGGTGAGTCTGGTGGATGATCATAATCAACCATGCCCTATAATAATTCTTCATGATATCGTGTCAGGGTAGAGAATTATTTTAGTGATGTTAGGCAAGACTGCATGTAAAGACCCTAGAAGGGAGCCAAATCTTCCTCCTCCTACATGTACCTATGAAGGGTTTCAAGGATTTGGTACATCTCAATTTCTGAGTGTGAAAAACTCACATTCTAGGTTCCTTCCCTAGACTTTGATTTAGAGGATCAGGGTGAAGGATCCATCATCAAATCACACTCCACTTCATAATCTAAAAATCAGACTAGATTAAAAACGATCTAATGCTTCTCATAGTTCTACCTTTGGTGGTGACGGTTCTCCATTCTTCCCTGAGATAGTTATTTAGGGAAAAGTAGATCTTTAACATGGGGATGACCTCTATGTGGGTTGGTTCTAGAGTGGGGAGAACCTCCTCTTGGTCTAGTCATGACATAAGGAGGACCTTCATATTGGTTGTTGTTGGAGTAGGAAGGACCTCCACTTTGATGAGATGAAGTGCAAGGAGAACCTGGGAATATGTATAATGAAACATGGGGAGGACCTCTGTGTTGATTACTTGACATGTTGGGTGGACCTCCATGGTGGGGAGTGCTGTATCAGTGATGGCCTTCACTGGAGCTACTGAAAACATGGGGAGGACCTCCATGTTTATCACAGATTTCACGAGGAGGATCTTTGTGCTGATTGGAAGTGGTAGCATGATGAGGGACTTCATATTGATCAAAATGGGCATGGGGAGGACCTTTGTGTTGGAATTAAATGAATCAGGTATGACCTTCACTTGGATAGTTTCTGTAGTGGGAAGGACCTCTGCTAGAGCTTGTGAGAACATGGGGAGGACCTCCATGCTAATGGGTGACAGAGCAAGGAGGACTTTCTCTCTAGTTAGTGATACAGTGGTGCAGAACTCTACTTGATTTTGGGAATAATGTGAAGAGGACCTCCATATCTAGAATCATAGGCATAGGGAGGACCTCTAAGCTGGGTGTTGAAAATATGGGGAGGACCTCCTCTTGGACCGATGTTAGTGACATGGGGATGACCTCCATGCTGAGTACAATAGTGGGGAGGACCTCTGCTCTGGATGACGATGGTATGAGGAGAACCTCTATACTAGATCTCATCATCATGGGTCAGCCCGCAATGGATACTGATCATGCTGATGACCGAAATATTCAACCCAGCCTACACATGGGGTAGCTGAGGTCTTGGTCCCGATCAGGCATAAGTGGATTCATGCTTTGCGGTAGATGGGAATTGATAAAATGCATCGAGGGTGTAATAGGACAATGAAGTTGTATAATATGACTCTCCCTGATGGGAGTTTTTCTGAGCTTGCTCCCAACATTGGTGTTGGGTCATCAGGATTGGGTCCAGTGGTGCAGGGGAATAGATCACCTGTTCTTTAGCTTGAGGGACTGGTAATTGGTGGCATTGATGTGGCCTAGTGGGATCCCTCCTTGGTGAATCCCAAGTGATAGTCATTGCTTGGATGACTAGGACGACACTTACCTCATCGGTGTAGGGGATTGATTCATATGATTGTTTCAGGGAGAGGCTCCTATAATGGTTGGATGTTAGTATAGGAAGCAGTGTCTCCCTAAGCAGCCCTTGGGGGTGGCAGTGATGGAGAGGCACAAAATCCTCCAGGTCCTGGTGGTCTATGTCCCTCATGGGAATAACCCCATACTTCTCATATCATTAGACAATAACATCTATCACTCCCCTATGAATAATTTTGGATAGTGAAATGGGGCATGGTCACCTGGTAGTTGTGGTCATGGATGACTTTGTGGAGGAGGCAGAACTATGCGGGATTGACGCATTATCGTTCCTCCTGCCCCTGCTTATGTGGGAGAGGGGCAATTGGTTTCCTATTTCTTGGATAATTAAAAGTAGGAATATTCATCCATCATCACAGATAGTAGGAAATCAATTCCGAATTCCCCAAAATTGTTCATTCTTCCATGGTCATAGAGAGATCCACGCTGATAATGTCATAGACCACAATGCCTAATGATTAACTATCTCAAATTTTGGTGAGTTTCATGCCAGGACCACTATTTTATTAGTGGTACCTAGTGTTGGATATATGGATCTAGTGACTTGCTCATATATTGATTCCTTGGTTGTTACCAATCCCCATAATTGGAGGATAACTAGTTCAAGTCGGGTTCACCATTTCTGTTTCTGATGCTTTTCATCGGGGTGTACTGCCTGAGCATGTTGACCTTCACTGATGGTGCATTGTACCCCACATTCATGATTTCTAAAGGTGGATGGAATTCATCACTTATTCAGATATGTCTTCTCCTTGATAGAAATGGGATGATGGGATTTCATTCCCTCCTTCTATGGATTCCTCCTCGGAATTCATCACCTAGTTTGGGTCTCCCTTATATATTAAGATGTTATTCATGAAACTCATTCCTAGTTCCATATCTTTGTGGATGCCGATTAATTACACTTCTTTTTCCATGAAATTTCAAAGGTTAAAGTCATGGAATCAACATTGGGTTAGGAGAGTAGTCACGTTGGGAATTGGTATCATGTCTAGACATTGAAACACTGAAACACATGTATTCTTCCCCATTATAGGGCTTCTTAAGGCCATAGAAACTTGAGACCTCCCACATCAATCATGGGGTATCTTATTCCAGAGGCATGTCTATGAGGTTTTCCTTATCTTCCCAGGTTTAACATGGGGTATTCCATGAGTTAAATAACCAAAAGATATGGATCGGACTAATTGGAACACTTATGAAGGTGGATCAGATAGGCGCATACCAAGAATAGACCACCTAGAAGGTTTACCAAATGGATGGATTATAATATCCTATGAGTATGGATTTACAAATGGAGAATCTCATAAATGGAAGGTTTCACACTGTGAAGGATGATCTGCACACCACTGAGGGTAGATCAAGGAAGGTGGGTCCCAATGATGGGGGACACCAAGGTTTACCATTGGATGAGATTGAACCTCAGAGAGGCTTCCTACATACACTGTGTAGAATATAGGTATCAAAACTCATGTAGTTCGAAGGGATGGTTTGGGGCTTATGCATGGCTAGCTTCTCTTTTCAAGAGGATCGCTCTTGGTTAGATGATATGGATTATGTGGGGATTACACATGGTTTTCTTCCCAGGTGATTCTAGGAGCAGTGAAGATGTGGATGGAATGATTTCACCAGGATGTAGTGGCCCAAGTATGAATTAGGATGTAAATTAAGGAAGTGCTAAAATGGAATGGGTAGAACGGGTGGAGTGTGAGGGGTTGTTGGGATTGAACCTTAGGGAGGCTTCCTAAATACCCTTCTTAGAAGACAGGGATCAAATTACACATAGTTCAAAGTTATTAGGGCTTACACATGGTTAGATTCCATGTCAAAATGGGACATGTGGTTGGGGATTCTGCATGGTTAGCCACCCAATTGGACCTGAAGGAGATGTGACCTATGAGTAGGTAATGATCCTCCCAATGTATAGTATCTCAAGGGAAAGGTATGGATGATAATGGATGATGGTGGATGATGAGATCCATGAGTTTCACCCCCAAGAGGAGGGAATCAGGGTTTATTAGTGGTTACATCAAAATTCCCTATAAGAGTGGACCTGGGGTGGTGTTCCCCATAAAGGGAAGATTTCACACTGTGAAGACTGGTATAAACACTAATGGAGGTGGATAAAAGAGGGTTCACCCCTAGGAGGGGGCACCAATGTTTACCATTGGTCATGATTGAACCTCAAGGAAGTTTCCTATGTACCCTATATGGAAGATAGGGATCAAAACCCATGTAGTTCAAGAGTCCCATGCAGTTTAACATCATTGGGTGAGAATGATAGTGAAACAATGTGAATATGATGGAATGGGTAATGGGGATTACGTGTGGAAGAGGGACATAGAAAGAGGATCTATCTTAGTTGTAGAGGTATTTCATATTCATTTATAACCTCTAATCCCATGTGATTCATTCTTGGTGTGAGAAATAAGAGGTAGCAATAGACCTGACGCTCATGTCGCGAAAGATGCGTCAGTGAGGGATGGTGTAGGGCTTATGAATTAAAGCATCCCAAGGAGATGTAAATTGTGTATTACTCAAGGAGGGAGGCCCAAGGAGGATTTATTTTTGCATGAGGAGGATTATATTCCATTTAAGAAAGGTCTAATTCCATGTTAGTCATACACAGAGAAACCCTATCAAGGTGTGTCGGAGATTACATAGAGACTACTTGAGGCACACATAGAGACAGAGACAAAGGGAGAGAGGAAAAATAGTTATTTGGTGACCATACCCTCTCTAATTCTCTTATACTTTACATTAATGTGTAAATCACATTTTAATTTCATGTTTTGAGGATGTTGGTGCTAGGTAGTTTAACGTCTGGCAACTCAGATGATGAAGACTTGCTCCTCACCCATAGGAATTACAAGACTGGAACCCTTTAACCCTTGGGGAAGGTATGGAACTAGAAATTATAGGATACAATAGGGTGGATAAGTGGTCAGTCGAGGGGTCCATGTTACCATAGTTATGTGAAGAAGTAATATCTATTAGTGAACTTATGTGAAGAATCATTCGGTAAGGCAATGCAATAAGGAACACCACATGAGGGACCAAGAAACCATTGCATATAAACCTAAAGGCTTTCATAAAATAGGGTATCATAAAGTAGGGGGCCTCTCTAAGAGGTGGTTTAATAAGATCAATTACTTTGCAGAGGTTAGGGGATTCATGAAGGTAGGAACTCCGTGAATCCGAGTGACCCTGCCTTGGTATAGAGGCATGAGTTGTAAAAGGAGTGCTTCACAAAGGCTTAATGCTTTGAGAATAATAAGGTACCCATAAGGGCCTTCCTACTTCATGAAGGTTGTAGTAATTTGTAAAGGGAATCCATACAATAGGTAGGGGTAAATTAGAACAAGGGAAATTGGGTTTCACAATGCTCTAGTACCTTGGGAAATTCACTTTTCTCTTGGGTTCGCGGTGCTCGAGATCTTTTCAAAAAGGGAAATTGAAAGAAGAAAGGTCGAAGTAACCATGATTTTGAGGGGGGTGAGATAGATATTTATAGGAAAAGGGGTCTCTCAATGATCAAAGGTATACTACAGAGTAAAGTTATCTTCTTGAAGTCATGTGGGGCTCATCGAACTCACGGACCCTACCGTCAACTTCCACTATGGTAGTTGCAGGGCTCGTCAACCTCACATAACCTACCATTAACTTTATCTACAGCAGTCATGGGGCTTGTTGAACTTGCAGTTCCCTCCGTCAACACCTTGTGAGTTCAGGAGTACTAGGTTCTATGAAAAATAGCTTCACAAGGTAGACCCCTTTGTTGGTATTTGGTTCATTTTGAGCCTATATCACTCCTCAACCGGTTGTGGTCTTTCTTAACTTATCCTAAGGAATGTTTTTCAGTGCCAACAATCATATTTTGGATAAATAGTTGATTCTTTTATAATTTTTATGGATTCATATTATGTAATTGGATGTCATTCCTGAGAAATTATCCTTACAAGAGTGAAGATATTTTAACCACTCTAAATTCCAAAGGCATGTTCAATTGACATTAAGAGAATGCACATTTTTTACAATAATGAACAATGGAGGTGATCTATCCAATGAAGAAGTTTTGATTGGATGAATTCCTAACAAGGTGGAATTTCATGAAAATATTTATTTATATTTTAAGACCATTAAAAAGGATATATCTCCAATATATTGTTTCATGATGGATTATATGGAAGAAGAAATTCGAGTTGGATTAATAATTTTACACTTAGTAAAATACTTGGTATATTTGAGTTGGCCTTATTAAAAAATGGTCCAACCCACATCCAACCAAGGACCCCTTAACCACATATAGGACCCAAGGGGTCAATTGCATATGAGAGGTCAACATGGAAAGCCAAAGAATATTCTTAGAAGATCTCTTTATGTTTGGAAAATAAATATTGAAATTAGTTGAATCTTAGAATAATATCCATCCATAATAAGTTCAAAGGTTGTATCATATTTTGGATAAAGATGTTATGCTTAGTGAATGCTTATGGATTCATCTTACAGCTTTGTATGTCATACTTGATCAATTCTCCATGCAAGAGTGACAATTTTTAAACCACTCGTAATGCTAAATACATTTGAAAGTGACATTAGGATAATGTGATGGGTGTATTATGATAATCATATGACCATATTCAATAGAAGACAACCGAAAAATAGGCATATCTATCTTCAAGAATCAACGTGTAAATAAAACTACAAAAATAGAGTACCTAGAAAAATCCAACACCTATAGTATTTTTGTTCCTTGTTAAAGGATAATGCATGATAAATATCACAAAGTAGTGAAAAAAATAACCCTTTATCCAAGGAGGGAATTCTAGCTAATGGATCTATGGTCATGTCACAAGGATACACAAATGCTAAAGGGGTGATAGTACCTTCATCTCATATGATGAACAGTAGTATGTGAGGAAGAGATAATTTAGAGTCTTACAGATAATAATTAGTTCATAATATAAGGGGTAACATCCATTTATATAGACATCCATGATGTGTTTCATTAAATGAAATGAATTTACCATATTTATGTATCTATATACATTTATTCCAATTTTCATTAATTCATTGAATCCTATTTAATGAATATTTAAGATATTTAATCCATTTATAACGGATTATCATTTAATAAATCCCCTTGGAAGATAAATGAACCTAAATTAAATACTCTATTTAATTATTTTAGTGAATATTAAATAATCTCCCACTTTCACTAAATTATATAAGGAATATGTGAAAAAATTCACAACTCTTTATGAATCCATCAAAACTATTTTGGATACATTTTTTTATCAAACTCTCTTAATTTTGAAAAAATACTTTATCTAAAGTTTTATCCATATATAGGGGCCTAATTGTGTGATCCTATGGTCCTTAGTAGCATTGAAAACAACTCTGAAATCTCTATTTCGTAGATGTAAGCAAATAGCATCCTCTAGTTTAATGTTAGTGCTACTCAAACTAAAAATGGGTATGGTGTGACCTCTATCAAACATTATCATATCTTTATACGAACATTTACACCACAAGATGTATCATATACATTGTGTTTATATTATATAATCCCTTTTTCCATGACATTGAGTTAACACTATACATGGAACATGTCAATGTAGTATAAGCCTCTCAAATTTTTCTTGATTCTCTGAAAAATACTGACCAAGTGGATGAATACATCACATTTCATTCATCTATCTAAAAAACACATCACATGTCACTTATCGAAGTATTTGAATAAATTATATGTGAAACAACTAATTATGGCCATGAATTTCCTTGGTCTAATTAAATCAATGTCTAGATGTCTTTTCTTATTATACAAGTGGAAAAATCCCATTTTGGTTGCACTCTAATTGATGACATGATCAGCAACATACCCAACCACCCCCTGATTAGCTAAGTTCATATGGTGACTTTCATAAGTGGGGTATAAAAGTATGAATTTTACCATTCTAGGTATTTCATCAACCTCGGGTAAAAATAGTAATAATAATCATATACCCCTAAGTATATCCATGATTGTATGACATTACATGAGATATACTTTAGCAGATCAGTCCAAGTAATAAGTATCTAATTATTACCTCAATAATATATTCTTCAATATATAATATACAATCATTTAAAATGGATATAATAATATATTCAAGCTAACCTTTATATATCATCACAACCCATTATAATCTATGACGGTCATCAGTTAGGGATAACTCAAATTTTATACTTTTAGGGGATATTTATTATTTGTCCATTCATGTAAATTAAATTTTCAACACACATTAATGAATAATAAATGTATATTTCCTTTATTATAATAACATGATATATGTACAACCATTACAACCAATATCTTATAGAGATATAACATGACCCTCATGCGATTTTTTTAGTAAAGATTAATTTTCTGATCATTACATCCATATGTAATCTCCATCACATCTCTATGTGGAAATCTGATAAAAATACTTCTACTAACCTCTTATTGAGAAAAAAATTATAAATAAATCAAGTTGGAATAATGGTGAGACTTAGGAATCATATTTATTAAGTTTAACTCTTTAAACTTATATTCAAACTTCTTAACTTCATTACATAGAATTTTATAATATTTTTTTCTATTATCTAATTAGAAATCATTTTAATTATATTATCATCATACTTGAAACCATTTCTATCAAAAAAATCTTGAACTCTTTTATAAATAATGTAGCTATTTACATTATCACTTTACCAGCACATCCTAAACTCTTTTAGGATAAATTGATATCCACTTCGTTATAATAACTAGTTTCACTATTTAAATTTATATTTACTATCATACCCTAATCATTTTTATGATACCAAGTGATACACCTATTTTATTATATGGTATAAGACTTTGGGCAATAGTTTTGTTCCCCTGTTATGATGATCAAATGTAAATCTTTACATTTTTATCCAAAATTTTATAAACTCTTTTAAGATAAAATGGAATTTACTTCATTGTGGTAAACATATGTAACCATTTACATTTATCCTTACCATTATTTCTTAAAAATTTTAGGAAATCAACTAAATTTCAATTTTTAAATAAGTTTTCATAATAGTGATATTTACTAAATATAATTGTTTTCATGTTTATTTATTGTATCATGTCCTAAATATTTAGGATATAAAGTAAATAATCACTTAAACTAAATCAGGTACAATCTTTTGTTTATTAACTTTGAACATCTCTAAGTTCAAAATACTCCCACTATATTCTTAGACACTATATTTTGTTCGGGATATCTTTTTAAGATAGAATACAAACTACTTTTTGTTTTAGGAAATAACATTTATTTTTTTTAGTAGGAATATTTAAAAAATAATATATTTTTTCTATATTATATATGGTATTCTCTATGTTTGAAATTTTTTATATTTTTAAAATAATGCATTATTAAAATATACCACTAATGAGTGGTGGGAACACCTTCCCATGTATTTTCAAAAATATTTGGATAAACACTTTTATCCTAAATAAACAATTTTATCCAAATATTCTTCTAAAAAATATGTTATAGAAATTTTTGAATCATTAACCATGTGTATACATTTATTCATCTCATAAAAACCCTTTATTATCAAAGACCCTCTCTTATCATATAATAGAATTTATATGAAGATGCACATATTTTACTTAGATTCATCCATGATTGACACATTCCTTTACATTAAAATTATCGATGTAGTAAGTATTTACTTCATATTGTGAGTGTAAACTATAATACCAATCAATTTTTCTTTGAGTTTTAACTCTTGTATATTTATAACACTTGTAAAACATACACTCAGTATCACGTACACTTCAAAATTGAATAATTAATTATCATAACATTAATACCTGACATTTTCATTTCATGGAGTTCCAAAAACCCTTTCAGTATTTTATATAATCCCATATTATGGAATCATCACTTCTTCCTGATAATAAACTTATGTTTCAAATAAACTTAATTGGATTCTTGAAGAAATATTATTGGACTTTCAAACATTTCTCTTTCATTTTTGAAGTTTGATATCCTTATACTATATGTAAATTATCAAAACTTAGATATCATATTCCTAGTTGATCTATTCCTAAAACTTTGAGAATATTGAGTAAACTTCTCTTGAATTCATCCATATTGGTAGAACATTTCCATAGATGATAATAGGATAAAATACCTAACCAGAAAAAGCCTTATACTAATTATTTAGTCTTTCAAAAAATATTCAATCATAATAAATATCATGGACATACCCAATCATATTGAATATATGAAAGTATAATTCATTTGGTCAATTATACATTAAATTCATTTGAAACCTTAAATGAATCACTCCATGCTTCTATATACAACTAGATTCACTTGTTGAACAATTTAAACTATAATTTACATAGGAAGGAACTTCTCTAACACATAGAATGTTTCACTTACTCAAGAACTTTTCTTAAGGTTTCGGTATTATGTGTCACTTACTTTAATATTATCATTTCAGAAATTAATATAAATTTTAGTTTGATGGTGATGATGCATTTATCTACAATATAATTTTTAAAATCATATGAATATCATGTATTATATCATTTAATTAAGTAATTATAATGAAATTTATCCAACTAAAATTGATTACCACATACATCATATCCATTTAGTGATCCAATATCCATATTTCACCATAACTTACACTTATTATCATATAATAAAGTCATGATTATTTACATTGGTAATCATCCCAATCATAACAGTTATGATTCTTAGATAGTTTAGTGGATAACTCTTTATCCAAATCCATTATATGGATTCAAGAAACTCTATTCCTTTGGTATCCTAACTATTAGGGCTTCCCAACTAGTATAACCCAAATAAAACACCAAAAATAAGACAAATAAGAATAATCAAGGGATACTTATGCTAATCTCAACAATACCCAACATGAAAGTCTTGAGTTACTTATAGATTTATTTCCTTACATAATATAATCTGAGGGTACTTGTGATAATCTTGAAAATACTCAGTTGGATGATCGAGGTTTTGACAAGTGTCTCTTTAGAAGGAATCTCGTACTTAGTATTTGAGGAGTTTTCTTTTAAAGTCTTAATAACTTAATATACATCATATACATATTAAATTCATAACTATTATATCATATGTAAGTATTATCATCTCATTTTTTATTCTATTACTGTGAATTCATGCTTCCTTTAGTTTAGTTTTTGAATCCCTATTCTAACCATCAAATTAATGTGTTCATGCCACATTAATATTTAACTATTTACACAACCCAAAAGTATATATTAATCACTCAAAAACAGAAGTTTATTATACTCATACATATTCAAATGAATTATATGGATAAGGTATATGAACACTTCATGTAAAGGCATAGATTTATATGATATTTAAAAACTCCACATGATTAAGCCTAGATTAATAGATAGTCAGCCCCATTCACTTTCCTAGCCAAGGAAAGACTCAAAGAAATTAGGTGGTTTGACCCCATGTCAATCTACCCAAGGAAACTTTACTCAAGAGGGAATTCATTTATTGATGACTCTAACACCTAATATGCACAAACTATTCCCAAAAACTATTTTCAATCCCATAACTTCAATTATAAAATGAGGTCAAGGTAGATAAAAACTAAATTTTATGATATCAAACCTATCATGTAATGCAATGCTCTATCTTAGAAGAAATTTATTATATAAACTTTAGCATATAATCATTCATAATATAAAAAATTTATAACTATGAATAAAATAGGTAATCGACTTTAAATAAATGAACTATTCAAATATTTAAACATGAGATATACATTTATGAACAATTTCATAAATAAAATCTAATTATAAAAATTTTATAATTTTGACTTTAACTTTATGGACATTCCATGATTTTGAATATAAACTCTTTATATCTTTCCAATATGAACTATATCATATTTATCATTATATAGAATTTCTTTTTTAAATATATGATATTATATGAATTATAAACAATTTATAATTCAATTTTTATTATGTAAACATTTTACATAATCTAAATATCATTTACTTAATTATTATTTAAATTGTGATCATATAAATTATCAAAACACTTTTTGATGTTGCTTAGATAATGTTCAAAATAAGTTCCATTTAATTTGATAATTTTCAAATTAATTAATTACTAACTAAACATGAATATCAAGTAAATTTAACAAATAAATAAACAATTTATTTATTTTCCAAAACATGATACATGTATGAACTATTCATAAATAAATGCTAATTATAAACATTTTATAAATTAGCAAGAATATAAAAATTTTATATTCATTTCAATATTAACCCCTTTATATTTTATATCAAATGGAATTTATATGATATTTCATGAATTATAAACATTTTATAATTCAATATCTATTATATAAACATTTTTATATAATCTAAATATCATATATGTTATAATTTATAAACACTTTAAAAATAACCTTTTATGATTTCTAGACAAACCATTTATTTATATATCATAAATCACATCATTTAATTTGTCAAAAGGTATTTTAAAAATTAACATTTAATATTTGGAATATTTTTTTAATAAATAATTCTTAAAATTTTATATAATTAATTATAAACACTTTCTAATTAATTAATTTATCAATAATTTATAAATTAAAATATTCCCAAAATACCATTTTTAATAATTTATAAACTTTTATAAACCATACATATTTGAAAAATATTTATCAATTGATCATAAACATTTTATTGTTAATTAATTTATAAAAAAATTATAAATATTTATAAATATTCCAAAATATATTTATCATTATTTGTAAAAAATTTATAAATAATATAATTCAATTCATAATTAAATTCTCTTTATTAAAATAAATATTTTATTTATTTTTATAAACAAGATTAATAAATATTAACTTTTCATATTTATTTTCATGCTTGAAAATCTCATTTTTTAATTAAAATGTGTTTTTTCATAAAATAATTAACACATTGATTCGTCAAATAAGTCTATGCTCTGATACCACTGATGGGTGTCATATGATCATCATATAACTATATATAGTGGTAAAAAACCCAACCGTATGCAGATCTATCTTTAAGAATCAACGAATAAATAAAACTGTAAAAACAGAGTACTTGGAAAAATCCAACAACAACAGTTTTCTTCTTCGATGAAGAAGAATACTTCATAAAGATCACAAAGTAGAGAACAAAATCACCCTACCTATAAGGGAGGAACACTATCCAATGAATCCATAATTTTATCGTGAGGATACCCAAATGTTTAAGGGGTGGTAATGCCTTTATATCAGACGATGAACAGTGGTATGGGAGGAAGAGAGAATTGAGAGGCTTGCAGACATTCAGTTGTTCACAATAGAATGGATCGCATCCCTTTATATATCTATTCATGATTTGTTTCATAAAATGAAATGAATCACCCATATTTATGTATCTGTGTAAATTTATTCCCATTTTCATCAATTCATTGAATCATATTCAATGAATATTCAAGTAATTTGATCTATTCATAATGGGTTATCCTTTAATGAAACCGTATGTAAGATAAATGCACCTAAATTAAATATTCCATTTAATAATTTTAGAAAATATTCAATATAATGAACATTGTTTACAATAATAGAGAATGGAGGTGTCCATCCAATGAAGAAGTTTTGATTGGATGAAGTCTTAAGAATGTGTAAGTTCATGCAAATATTTCCTTGCATAATGGGTTATCCTTTAATGAAACTGTATGGAAGATAAATGCACCTAAATTAAATATTCCATTTAATTATTTTAGAAAATATTCAACAGAATTCACATTGTTTACAACAATGAAGAATGGAGGTGATCCATCCAATGAAGAAGTTTTTATTGGATTAAGTCTTAAGAATGTGGAATTTCATGAAAATATTTCTTTGAATAAATAAATTCTAAGGCCATGAAAAGAGATAGTACCAATAAATTTTTCATGACGGTTCATTTATAAGAAGGAATTCAGGTTGACTTGGTATATTTTAGTGGACCTTCCAACTGAGGACCCTTCAACCACATGTGGGACCCAAGGGGTTAACCTAGATAGCCATAGGTGGAAGGTAGCAATAGTATTCATGCATTGCACTGCAAGGAGAGTACTAGAGACTATTGGAGGGAACGTAGCACTAGCAGGGTGTGTGGTGGAACACATGGGGGTAGGTGGCTCTCTGCACGACTTTACTTATTAAGTGGAGCTTGATTGGAACATGAGCCTTAGCCCAGTTGTTAAGGACTCCGTAAGTGCATACAAGCGACCAGGGATCAAATCCAGGCGGAGGTAGAATTTCCGATACTGTAGCAGTACTGTAGCAGGGTACTGTAGCGGGAACTGTGTAGTACTGTAGCAGGTACTGTAGTGGGAACTATAGCAGGCACTGTTTGGCACTATAGCAGCTGAAAATATGCCCCTGTTTGGGCCTTCAGGTCACCAATTTGGTCCCTGAGTCCTGTAAGGCCTTCGGGCCACCTAGGCCTTCGGGTCAGTAAGGCCTTTGGGCCACCTCAAGGCCTCCGGGCCCCCTTAAGTGCAGATGCAAACTAGAAAACCTACAAGGAACAAGCTCTACAAGGAGGATGAGCAAGGATCTTTCACCACAACAGAAGCTAAACGGATTTCAAGAATGAGAGGGTATGGAACCTACCATAAGGAAAAGTTTGTGCATGCACGAGAATGCCTAGCCGAACAGCCATACGAAGGTGGAGAGCTGATTTCAAAATGAAGATGCTGGGGAGGAGCAGTTCCAAGTAGTTAGTCTAGGTTGTATGTAATGTTTCAATCCTATGGGAAATGAATTTCTCTAAGGCCTACAGGCCATGTAATACTTACGCCTACGGGCCTTGTAAGGGTTCCACCTCACCCCTTGAAAGGTGGATTATCAAAAAATCAATAAAAATTTAAGGCCTTCGGGCCATTGGAGGAGCTTGACTATGCATGAGTCTGATGTGGGATGGTGATGCAGGATATTGTTCACGCATCATTAAAAAGGTACGCATCTAAGTTATGTCATCCAATAAAATCAATCCAACCTTTCCGATTGAAATAATTAATGGTCTTTAACCTCACAGAAACACTAGTTGATGCCAAGCTTCTGAACCCCTCACCTACTACACCGTAGGAAGATGCAACTCATCAAAGCTCTATGGATGATCGTAATTGTAACGACCCAGACCTGAATAGCCACTCGAACAGTGCTAAATGGGTCGGGTGTTACTACCTTAGGATCACCTCCCCGAACACCAAAGGCTGCCGACTAGCAGTGAGGGTCTTTATAGATATAGTGGTGAGGCTATACCCTCTCATAGGATAATAATGGTACTGGTGCAAGTATAATAATAAAGAATCAGCAGAATAAACGACTCAGCAGACTCAAACCAGACCCGTAGAGTAGAAGCACATTCACTATCAATAAACAGTGGGAGAAACAAATATAAACAATGGTAGCGGAAAGTAAACACAACAACATGTTGATCACTTGTAACTACCACTGACAACAACAAACATGCATCTAAGGCAGGACATACATATCCATATGTAAAGGTGCCAATGGCTAACCAACTGTAGCTACAAAATAAGTAAGCATGCTAATACAGTAAAGTAAGCAAAACAAAGTAAACTCCAGCTAGGCAAGACCTCAAGGTCCATACAATCTCCATGCAACAACTAATGTAGCCCAGCTTATGAAGCTAGCCTCTTTCCTGCATGTAAATCCATAAAGTCTGCACGTGTCCCAAAGGGCCCGTGTAGAGTGTGAGACGAATATCAGTAGGATACCACCCAATGGTGTGCACCTAATATAATTGTTTAAGCAGGCATGCATTTATAAGGAAAACAATAAACAGTACGATGCACAAATAAACACAAACTCCACTGGTGCTCAGCAGCCACCATGGAGTGTCACCTACTTCAGCCAATGTCGGAATCTCTGTCATGTAGACCGGCACCATGTGCCCCCATGACACCGCATGTCTCAAGTACCGACGTCCCAAAGGCAAGCCCAATAAATAGTAACCCAAAAGAATAGCGATGTTTGTCCTCAATAAGTAACCAGAGGGACAGTAGTGTCTACCCTCAAAATAAAGTAATTGGAGGGACAGCGATGTCTTCCCTCAAAATAAAGTAACCAGAGGGATAGCGATGTCTGCCCTCAAATCACGGCAAGTCTCTTCCCCAAACCTGATAGCCTCAATGATATCCCCTGAAGGCTCCTCACCTTCCATGTGGCTTTCTACGAAAAGCACCCCCAAACCAATAGTACCTAAACTATAACTAATGGGGGCCTCTACTCACACGAGTGGTCAAAACCACCTCACCACGGAGTCTCTTTATCTGCACACTACTCATAGTTCTGGGTGAGCGATAATCACCAAAATAGTACCCAAGCCACAACATCTCTCACACCTCGTGCCCCTGCAACCATGTCACTCAAGTCTGATGGCCCTACCATACAAGTAACTCGAGCCATGCCCAACCTGACAGTCACACCGCCTCAAGCTGACGTCCATGATGCCCAATCCCATGGTCAGAACCGCTCAACGTAACCCAGGACAAGCCCAACCTGTGATCAGCATCACTCAAGAATATTTGGGTCATTCCCAACACAACCCAAAGGTTCTAGCATATGCAATTCAGCAATTACATATATAGCACATTTAAACAAAACACATAAACAGGAAAAACAATCTAAATAGTTGAATTGCACTAGCCCAACGGCTATCAAACAAAATTACTAAGGTCTTAAATGCCTTTAACAATTCATATCAAGGTTTAATAAACTAAACTCAATAGTTTAATCAAACAAAAACAATTATAACCATTTTGGCATTCCCTGGCCAAAATGCCCTGATGAGCAACAACCACTTGCCTGGCCCTTCTCAAGAAAAACCGGTAACAGGGCATACCCAAAGGCATCCCATAGGTCAAATAACAGTTAAAAAGGAAATAACAAGTAAAACAGGGTCACACTCAAAATACCCAAAAACGCACCAAAGGCCACACTGCCCAAAAGTTTGTGAAAACACAAAAAGAGGTATGCACCACCTACCTGAGACTCGTATTATGATACTCCTCTGGTAACAGCCTCCAATTAGGTCTAAAACGTGGTAGATCTACCAAAGAATCAAAACCGATAAAACCCCTATAACACATTCTAGAACAGAAATCAAGAAGAACGGATCAAGAGGAATCAAGGCTTTACTAAGGGGGTTCTCATGAATCAAACAGTGTTTGAATCCGACTTCAGATGAATAAATGGGAAGGATTTGAAGTCCCAGTCAGCTATTCACGTCTCCCAGACGAAACCCACTGCCCCTTGCCTCAAAACGAGGCTACTACCCATTTTAACGAAAAAAACGAAATTAAATGGCATGTATATATGACTACATGCCGTGTATCATTTTACTGTTCATATGGTGACTGATATTTCACTGAGGACTTGCTGACTGACAGCACAGCATGTACCTATGGTACACGACGTATACCTCTTTACCTGGTCGACATCCTCAACGTTCCATGTATATCCCCATACACAGCCCCTCTACACGACATGTACAAATAGTACACAGCATGTACTTGCTAAAAACATTCTACCCTACCAACAGGTCTACATGCCATGTATGGCCTTCTCACATGGCAAGGGTACACAGTGTGTTGAGCAACATTACACGCCATGTAGTAGGAAAATTCCTACACGGCCATCAAATAGCATGTACTCGGCGGGCACACGGCCGGTACTCGCCCAACCCATACACGGCGTGTACTCTAGAGTACACGACGTGTAGTCTGTAAATTTCCTGAACATCTCAAATTTTCCCAGTTTTCTCAGGGACAAGTCAAAATTCAAATAGGATCGGGATTTTTGACACGTTCTAAAAACTCGGGTTCTTATAGTAATGGCCATGTCATAGCTTCATCTTGTGTCGTGGAAGGTTCAAAATAGATAGAGGCATGGATTTTGGGCTACAGGCAGCTATGTCGTAATTCTTTATCTTGTACTATAAGAAAATATTCAAGATTTTGAGGTTATGGAAAAATGGAGGGTTCTTCCCCATGGAGATTCCAGTTATGCTGTAGTGATGTAAATGAATTCGGGATATAGGAGGTTATGCAGTAATCCATTAGTTTTCACCATAAGAAGATATTTCAGTTTTTTGATGGTTCTATAAATATTGAGGGTGATTGGGAAAAAATTATTAAATGGGTTTAAATTTTTTTTTACAAAAACGATAGGGTTGGTAGTTTTTTTTAAGGAGTCTAGAGATGCGTCAACGCCCTTGACGTTTCTGCCCTTGATAAGAAGAGCGAACAGGGTTGACGCATCTTGTGTAAGGTTTCTGAAGGAAGATTGAACCTCGTTCACTCTTCCTACAGATTGTTTTTTAATAAATAAATATTAATATATATGTATATATAATTAAATATTAAAATAAATATTAATAAAAAAAATAAATATTAATAAATACTAATTAAATATAAATAAATATTAATTAAAAATTCATCAATATTAATCAATAATTATTAATATTAAAAAAATATTAAAAATATTAAAAAACATTAAAAAATATTCATAAATATTCATAAATATTCATGATACAAATAAATATTAATAAATATATATTAAAAATTAAATAAATATTAATAAATACTATTGGATATAAAAAATGTAAATAAATATTAATAAATAAAAATAAGTAATAATAAAATACTAATAAATATTAATTAAATATTCACAAATATTTATAAATATTGAAAATCATTAATAATTATTCATAAATACTAAAACTATTAATAAATATTAGTATTTATTAAAAAATATTAACAAATATTAAATAAATATTCATAAATATAAATTAATTTTTTATAAATATTAATAATATTAATAAAATATTCATAAAAAGTCATAAAATATAATTAAATAGTCATAAATACAAATAAATATTAATTAAATATCAATAAATTCCAATAAATATCAATAAATATAAATAAATATTAATACATATTAATTAAATATTGTTATATATAAATAAAATACTAACAAATATTAATAAATAGTTTTGAAATAATTTTTAATATTTATAAATATTATAAATATTAATTAAAAATTAATAAATACTAATAAATATTAGTAAATATTAATTAAATTTTCATCAATAATAATAAATGCTAACTAAATATGAATAAATTTTAATAAATTTTAATATTTAATTATTTTATTAGATATTTAATTAACATTAAATTAATATAAATTAAAATTTGTCAATATTTATCAGTATTATTAATATTTATTAAAAAAATGATATTTATTAAAATTTAATTAATATTTATTTAATATTTGTTAAGATTTTTCAATAAATGATAATATTCATTAATATTTTTATTATTTATGAATAATTATTAATAATCGTCAATATTTATAAATATTTGTGAATATTTAATTAATATTATTAAAAAAATTCATATTATTGATATTATTGATATTTATTAAAACTTAATTAATATTTATGAATATTTATTGAGATTTTTTTATAAATACTAATATTTATTAATATTTTTAGTAATTATGAATAATTATTAATATTTATAAATATTCATAAATATTTATGAATATTTAATTAATATTTATTAGTATTTTATCATTACTTATTTAAATTTATTAATATTTATTTACATTTGTTTATATTCATTAGTATTTATAAATATTTATTTAATATTTAATCTATATTTATTAATATTTATTTGTATTATGAATATTTATGAATATTTATTAAATATTTTTTAATATTTTTTAATATTTTTTAATATTTTTTAATATTTTTTAATATTTTTTAATATTTTTTAATATTTTTTTAAAATTAATAAATATTTTATTAATATTTTATTAATATTAATGAAGTTTTAATTAATATTTATTTATATTTATTTGGTATTTATTAAAATTTATTAATATTTATTAGTATTTATTAAATTTTTAAATAATATTTTTAATATTTATAAATATTAAAAATTATTTCAATTCTATTTATTAATATTTGTTATTATTTATTTATATATAAGAATATTTAATTAATATTTATTTTTATTTTTTGATATTTATTAATATTTATTGGAATTTATTGATATTTGATTAATATTTATTCGTATTTATGAATATTTAATTATATTTTGTTACTTTTTTTGAATATTTGATTAATATTTATTAATATTATTAATATTTATAAAAATTTAATTAATATTTATGAATATTTATTGAATATTTTTTAATATTTTTTATAAATACTAATATTTTTTAATATTTTTAGTATTTATGAATAATTATTATTAATTTTCAATATTTATAAAAAAATTTAGGTATTTAATTAATATTTATTAGTAATTTATTATTACTTATTTTTATTTTTTATTTTTTATTTACATTTGTTTATATTAATTAGTTTTTATTAATATTTATTTAATATTTAATCTATATTTATTTATTTTATCAATATTTATTTTTATTATGAATGTTTATGAATATTTATTAAATATTTATTAATTTATTTAATGTTTTTTAATGTTTTTTAATATTTTTTTAATAATAATACATATTTAATTAAGATTCTATTGATATTTTATTAATATTGATGAATTTTTAATTAATATTTATTTATATTTAATTAGTATTTATTAATATTTAATTTTTTATTAATATTTTTTTTAATATTTTTTTTGATTATATATACATATATAGTATTATTTATTTATTAAAAAATTGTAGGAAGAGTGAACGGGCTTCACTCTTCCTTCAGAAACCTTACACA
The DNA here is from genome assembly GCA_963277665.1 of Viscum album. NCBI lineage: Eukaryota > Viridiplantae > Streptophyta > Magnoliopsida > Santalales > Viscaceae > Viscum > Viscum album. The sequence continues at coordinate 1,253,112,668 of OY728128.1, read as the reverse complement.
AGATGTGTCAACTCAGTACACTCTTTTTACCAAGGGTAGAAGCATCAACAGGGTTGACGCATCTCCAAACCCTTTTTTAAAAAAACTTCCAACCCTATCCCTTTTGTAAAAAAAATTAAAACCTATTAAAAAAATTACCATGTTGCATCATGGAGATAGTGGCTATGTCGTAGTACCCATACTTAAATAAAATGTGAAACATATGCACTACAAAAGAGAATGCCATGACGTAGTTAGTGGCAAGTTGATTTTTTAAGGGCTTGTCTTATACAGAATAGAAGTACACTGCACTGTGGAGTTTTTATTCATGCATAAGATAATATACTCACATGCACGTGAGTCTGAGTATGAAAAGGAAGAATCCAAGAATTTTCCATGATTCTCAAAATCTGTTGATATTAAAAAATAAATATGGGAACCACATGGAGTTTAAATTACTAAAAGATTCGGTAATATTATCATTGGAACCATGAATCAGTATATATTATGGGTATTTAAATGTGACTCAAAAACAGGTTGATATCCACGTGAAGTGATTCTGATTCTTTTGGATATTTAAGATGATGAAGTTACCTACATAAGGAGATTTCGCGTGAATAAATTCATATTGTTTGTTTTAGGAAATAAATATATGGAATGAATTGTGGAGATTTATAAATATATGAATATTGAGGATATTCACAAAAAGTGGATATAAAAATTGCAGAAGAAGAAGAAGAATGAAACGTGGTTTGGCGCTGTGATAAAAGTGAGGCAGATTTCTTCTGTCAAGAAGGAAATCTGATATACTACATCTACTGCATATTCTGATATATCAAAGAAAGAAGGAGATTGAGGCCAGGAACATCTTTGATAAGAGTAGATTCCCAATCATTTCATAAATTGAGGAAGAAGAAAACTTGTAGTGTGTTGACTGATTCTTCAGTTGATCATTCTGAGAAAGTAGTGAGTCTGAGTAGAAGTTGTATCTTCCACTTATTGAATAGTATTGGGCCAACGTACATATAATATTGTTGAGAAATTAGCAGTCGAAGTCCTATAGTTGAGGACAAAGGTTATTCAATTGATTCAAAGATGTCCAGTGTGTCATAGAGATCTTGTTCAGAAGTTTGTTGAAAAACTTTGAAGAACCGGCGGTGCCAGTATAAAAAACACCATTGAATAACTTGTGGTACTGGTATAAATAATTTCACTCGCTTATGAATATTTATTACTTCATTCCCAAATATTGTGTTCCAATTCTAGTAATTTTTAATCACAACAAAATTATAGTGATAAGAAATCCTGAGAAACAACCATCAGTTGATCATGGAAAGGAGTAGGTTCTAACAATGAGACTAAACCTTGTAAAAATATCTATGTGTTGTTGTCTCATTTATTATATTCATTACATGTGATTTTTTAGAGTGCATATTAGATCCATTCCTCTTAACCATGGTAGAGGTTTGAGAGTAAGAGGGACTAATTGAAAAAGAAAGTAAAACTCAGTAAAAGTTGGGTACACTGATTCACCCCCCCCTAATGTCCCTTCATGATTCATCTAGGAAATATAGTACTATTTTAGTTATTTAGTTATGTTTATTTGATTAAATATTTTGGTTAGATTATGTTTCTCTATTTTATTTTATCTATATTTGTTTCTATTTCTATTTTTATGTCTTTGTGTGGATTTCCAATGCACAGACGGGTCATGTCGAAATTTCTGAAGAAATTAAATTGTCGATAAATCGTCATTTATTGGGAAAAATAATCCCTAATGATTTCTCATGATGAATTTTATAATTGTCATTGGACCAGTGGGACTAGGGATTCCCCTTGGGTATATCACAGACTGAATAGATATCCAGTTCAAGGATGACCCAGGATGGTTTATGAAAACTTGTCTTAGAGTTTCTTGAGGTCACTTAATCATTTGAGCATGAAAATGATGACCCTTTATTTTTCTTCTCATATTTTTAAGTGGGTGATTTTAAGGTATCATTATCCTTATTTATTTTCTTAAAATATTTTTCCTCATATTCCATCTATTCCTCATACATCATAAGTTTGTAAATAAGATCTTTTGTCTTAAAATATTTCACAGTAGTAGACTACCTAATAGCAGCTCAAATTTCACTCCATTTTTATGGAATAACTTTGAGTACTTTGAGAACCTGATTAGGTTCAGGAACATCATTTCCTAAGGTAGATACATTTTTTAAAATTTTATTTAACCTTACATTCATTTGAATAATAATCTCATAATCAACCATTTTAAATATTAAAAAAATTAATTTTGAAGTGTTGTATATGAGTTGCCTTATATTATCAGTGCCTTTATAAGCAAAAAATATAGTTGTCCACATTTCATGTTTTGTATCACATTTTGAAACTTAGTTAAACTCATTAAGAACTAATCCACATATAAAATCATTCATAGCCTTGGATTTTAGTTTATATTCCACTTCTACAGTAGCATCCCATTTCTATTATTCTCCTTCAAGAAATTTATAGGTCTTAAAATATTTCAAATAAACCTTTAGACCAATATTTATTAGTTGGATAATCATTTGATCCTTCTAGTACTCGTAGTTCTCTCCATTGAAATAAGGATCCTTGACCATAAACATTCCATCTCTATTTTTATTCATTGAAACCATTTGAAAAATATCTTTACAACTTCAACCAATTATAGTTGATAACTCAATAGTTTTGAGCTCTAATACCAATAGTTTTCCTAGATGAAGTTACATGATGACTCAAGAGAGGGTGAATTGAGTTATTAAGAATTTTAACACTGATTAATATCATCCTTCAAACTATTATTTCCTCTTTTATTAGATAATCTATGAAAATAAAAATAGATAATAAAATAGAATATCATGAAGGATTTATAGTGGTTCAAGGAATAATGATACACTATTCCACTCCACCAACATTCTCTTTTTGAGCATGGTGATTTTCACTATGCAAGTCCTTTTCTCGAGTACCTTGAAAGCTGACTGTAAGCCACTGAAACTTCATAAAAAAATGTTCCAAGAGATTTAAACAAGGATCTCTCTTTTAAAAAGGCTTATATTTAGTATTTATACATTTAGAATAATGATTGTAAACTTTAAAAAAATATGAGTAGAAATATTTCAGGTTCGGAGCACAGTTGCATACAGAAACTGATAGTTGAAGAAAAAAATTCCGAGAGAAAAATCAAGGAATTTGAGTAGATCTGAAAGATCTTTTTTCTGTAGATATAACTATAAATCACACAGAATTAGTATATTTTTTTCTTAAATTCATTGAAATAATATACTGAAAAATAGAGTATATGTGTGCTTGCTATGTCTCTTGATTGATCAATAAAAACTATTTTTCTTACATAGCGCTTCTTCCTTTTTGAATCCATGAATCTCTCTATAATTCAAATGGTTAAGAGTAAATAATATAATACTTATAAAATAATTATATTATCCTTTTTCATGTGACTTCCTCCATAAATAGAAAACGCAGAGTATCATACTGTTGTAACTTGTGTTTTCTTTAAAACATTACTCTTCTTGGAAATAGAAAATTTAATTACGCTAAACTTTACTTATTTAAAAATAACTAATTTTGATAAACTCTAAGTATGATTTTACTTATATTAATATACTACAATGATAATAAATCACTAAAAATAGTAATAAAATGCCTTAAACTTACTTAAAGTTATCTATCATTGTGAGTTTTTTGCATCGTAAGACTTTTGATCATAAGTCTTCACTTGATCATGTGGATTTTTTGGTTATCATAAGGAATTATCAAAATATCTTAACATTATATAAGCATAATAATTTCCTTAAATCATAATACTTTTGAGTTTGATCATAATTATTTGATGTCTACCTTTCTAATTATAAAACTCAATTGACTGTATGGCTTTATTGTAAATGTAAATCTTTACTGCGAGCATAAGAAATTGGTTTGAATGTAATTTTTTTTCATAGAGCTTCATCGAAAGACTTATTTTGTCTATAAGACTTTAACTAAGCATAATTATTGAATTTAAGAGTTTAAATGATCATAAAACTTGATCATAAGTCTTTTCTTAATCATAAGACTTCCAAAATTAGAAAACAATTAGAGAACTAGAAATTATATCAAACTTCTAATGATCATAAATCTTTAGCATAAATATTTAGAACTTCATATAACTTGAACATAAGCCTTCAACAGTTAGAATAAAAACTTCAAATCAAAAGTTAAAAATTTATGAAAAAAATATTTAGAACTTTAAATATTTATCTACATACATCAATAAAAATCATTAGAAACAAAATTGAATATTTTTGTGTTCATTAAAACATAGGATAAAATGGAATATTCTAGAAAATCATTAGTGTTTATAATAAGGAAAACTTATAAATGAGGGAATCAGTAACCACATTCCTCTTTCCTAGAATGTAGGTGATGTTGAAGTCAAATCCCTGAAGATATTCTACCCACCATCACTACCTAAGGTTCAGGTCCTTCTCGAAGAAAATGTATCACAAAATTTTATGATCCGAATAGACTATGTACCTTTCCATAAAGTGATAGTGGTGCCAATAATTAAGATCATGCATCACATATATTATTTTATATTCATGGTCAGGTAATTATTTTCATGTGGTTGGAGTTGGAAAGACAAAATATGCCACCACATGGTTTCCCTTTATAATAACACACCCTAGACTCATACCTGATGAATCACAGTAAATCACATAACCTTGATCAACCTTTGGTAAAATTAGAATTGAATCTAGATTAATATGTTGCTTTAATGCATCAAAGGGAACCTGACACTCCGAGCTCTACAAGAATTTCACCCCTTTCCGAGTGAGTGATGTTAGGGGTGATGCAATCCTGGAGAAGTCCCTTACGAAGTTCCTATGGTATCTTACCAACACCAATAATATCTTAATCTCAAAAACATTCTTGGGATCATCCCAATACATTATAACCCTAACCTTATCAATATCGATTGATATACCTTGTTCTAACACAATGTTCCAGAGAAACTTTATCTCATGGATCTAAAAAACTAAACATGGATAACATATAAAAGAGGTGGTTATTATTTAAGGTTACTAAAAAAATAAAATGAAATTAATGATCCTCGTATATATTATAGTAAAATATAATTTCATCCATAAATACCAAGAAAAAGGTGTCAATATACCTATGGAATATATGGTATATGAGTGCCATAAAAACTATAGGATCATTAGTCAAATCAAAAGGAATCACCAGGTACTCAAAATAGATATACCTTATTATAAAAAGAAATCTTGGGAATGTCGACCTCTATCACCCTAAGATGGTGATAGCCTAAAAGAATTTCAATATTTCAAAACCTCCTTGATCCATTCATCTGATTGAAGAGGCCTTCGAAATGGGAAAATGGGTACTTATTCTTGATTGTAACCTAATTCAAATTTTGTAGTTTATATACAAGTGGAGGGTCTCGTATTCTTTTTTAGAAAAAACATTGGGGTGGCCCATGGGGACATGCTAGGGAAAATGGATCCTTTAGATTCCAAATATTCCAGTTGAATTTTTAACTCCTTTAACTCTATAATATCCATTCATTACAAAGTTTGATATATCTGCTTGGTCCATGGAACTAGATTGATGTAAAACTTCATTTCCCTATCTGGAGGTAAATGTGAGAAATAATTCAGTAATACCTTTAGAAATTCCCTAACATCAGGAGGTAACTCACTCCCATAATTCCCTTCATCTACTTGTAATCAAATAGAAGATACCTGAAAAATAATATTTCCTAGTTATGGAAAAGTTTATCCCACCCAGCTAAGTCATGGGTCCCATTATTCTTGGAATACTTGGGTGCTCCCATCAGGGATGGTAAAAGTTACTCTTTGATGGTAATAGTCAATATGAGATTTATATCCAATAATCCAATCCATCTTGTGAATTACATTTAAAAGTTCCATTTTAAGGATGAGAAGGTCACATAGAATCTCAACTTCTAGAAAAGATATCACACACAAAGAGCACCAAGAATCTTTCACTCTTTTTACCAAGAGGATTCAATATTTGCATCATATATAGAATGAGTTCAGTGGGAAGTTTCATCACTTCTACAATACATAAAAGAGTGGTTTTCACCTATATCAAATAAAACATTATTTATACTTAAATCAAAAATAATGGTACCTATCACTGTCATGGGAACTACCTCAAACTCCATTGCTTCTTGATCTACTACATGAAATTGATTTACCTTATAATGAGCTTGAGATTTGCTACTAGACATAGGCTTAGTCCTGAGTTAACACAACCCATATTAAGAACTAGTCCTTCCTCCACACCCATGAGAATGGGGTCCCACTATCTAGGAGGCATTGGACTGCACCGCGGATCACTTAGGGATGAAGATCCTATACCACTCTAGGAAGGAAGGGTGGATTGACATAATCTATAGAGATAAAATAGATATACACCTGAATAAAAATATATGGGTTCCACTAGACATGAAGAATACACATGACCAGGCTTACCACAATGGTGGAAAATTACAGACCCACCACTCATAGTTGTTATTGATAAAGGTCGAGGTGGATACCTAGAACTTTTTCCACTGCCCTTCCCCTAATCTTTATGCTTACCCTTATTCTCTAAGGAACCAATATCACCTTAACTAGGTATATAAGGAACTCTAATCACCTCATACATCCCCATATAATCAATATCTACCATTAAGTCTCAATTTACAACCTTGTTATAGGTCTTAAGTTTTAACAATAATACATGTGATTGAATGTCGAGTCATAATCCCATATCAAAGATTTTAGATTTCATCACTTCATTAAAAAATCATGGGAGTAAATTTCACCAATTCAGTAAATCGATTTTCATATTCTATGACCAACCAATTTCCTTGCTAGAGGCACACAGATTCTCAAAAATTTTCCAACATTGAGGTGTTAGGGTAATACTGTTGAGTAATTATCACATTAAAATGTTGCCACTCTATATTATCATGATGCTTTTCTTGGATAAATGAATCTCATTATATCTGACTAGGGACTTTGTCACATCCCAGCCCAGGTGCCATGCACTAGTGCCCAGATCTAGTCAGTCACATGACCTCAAGCATGCCTCCCCGTATCCCCGAGGCTTCTGACTAGCAGCAAGTGTCTGATATATCGATCATGGGGAGATTATATACTCTTTTATGAGAGTAATACATCAGCAGAAATAAATAAACAATAGAGGAATAACATATAACCATAAATAGAATAGTACCAATATCATAAGATGACAAAAAATGGAAATACAATATCAAAACTAAAGTAGTAAACATTCCATGCTATAGTATATGTCCAGTGTTAAATGAAAAATCAAATATAAAGACACTAACTACTCCCAAGTGGGCCCTAACCACATCTGGTTCCCTCAACCATGCTCCATCCCAACTTAATAATCTAAAATAGGTATTTTTCCCTTAACCTTTTCTACATCCATGAAGTCTATTAGAGTACCGATCAAGCATCCCGAGTAGGGTGTGAGTATAACTCAGTAGTTCACCTCCAATGGTGTCTAAAACAAATCCAATCAATAACAAGTGTATGAAAATGTATAAATAAATAATTTCAATACATAAGTAAATAGTTATCACATTATCAATTAATATTTATTTAACCACATAAACCACTAGGTTTCCAAGGACACTCATACCTCAATACCTACTCTAGCCTACACCGGGTCTAAATCATGTCACATATTCAATTATCTTTTTGTTAATACACATGGGATTAAATTATCTATGTCATTTCAATATTCATTATTACAACCATTTGGAACCATAGTCCGATTCCAATGTTTTGGAGGTATAATTACATGTCTATCACCCCATGAGTATTTAGAGAATTAATCCTTGTCTCACACCTCATGGGTATTTGGAGCATCAGTCCATGTCCCATATATTTAGCATACATGATAGGTGTATAACGTCATGTCTATCACCCTGTGAGTATTTAGAGCATCGGTCTCTATCTCACACCCTATTTATCAATCATACATATATATCATGGGTGTAGAACATCACGTCTATTACCCAATTTCTCAATCATTCCCACATAAAATAATGTAGCACATTATCACATGTATCTCAATATCACATGTTTTCACGTTTTCATGTCAACCAAGATTAATCAACATTAATCCTCTTCTCACAATTAAACACAACAATATTCCATTAATTAATTCAATAATTAATTAATCCAAGTCCATTAATTAATTTCATAATTAATTAATCATATCAATTTCCTTTAATTAATTCAAAAATTAATTAATCATATTTTTCCATTAATTAATTCGCTAATTAATTAACCATGTCTCTTCCATTAATTAGTTCAAAAATTAATTTACCATAATAAGTCTATTAATTAATTCAATAATTAATTAATCATTTAACAATCTCAAAATACAATAATTAATTCACCAATTAATTATTCTCAATTCAAAATTAAATAATTCTATAATTAACTCAACAATTAATTATTCCCAATTCCCCAATTCTATTATTCAATCAAATCCCTAATTCTTCAATTCATTAATTGAACACATTAATTAATAAAATTTAGGAATTTCAATTTCTAACCAAACCCTAGAAATTATATAATCATGTACACTTAATTAATATCAAGACTGTGGGATTTGAATAATAGACCACCTACCTTGATTCATTGATGAACGATCGCCGAATAGAAATCCCCAAAATTTCAGCGGAGTAGTGGGGTAGAACGAGATCCAGATCTATAACCCAAAATAAAGATTAAAAAAGTAAATATCTATTAGATCTAGATATAGATACACAATCCTAGATCTAGATTTATCAAATCTAGATCTAGATCTAGAAAAACATAGGATAACTTCCAACCAAAAGAACAGGAGAAGTACAAGAATCAATCAAAATGGGATTGACTTACTGAGAGGGGTGAAGATCTTTGATCGGGGTTTCGAATCACAAATAACAGAAGTTTATAATGATTGGAATTCATCCTAAGCACTCCAAAATCATGAAAGAGGACATAGAGTCAAATGGGTGTTGATTTGGGATTAATTAGGGGGGTTCAAAAAAATTTAAAACTAATTTTTTGGAGACTTTAATTCCCGCACACAGTTTGCTGAGTAGGGGTGCACAGTTTTCCCTAACCATGAACCTAAACTATGGACTGTTTTATTGAGGTGAAAAATTACTCCTAATATGGTTCACGGTTTGACAAACTATGTGCCAACCATGTAAATATACACTATTTAGGGTTGCATGGTTTGCTCGGTTGGGGCGCATGGTTAGGGAAAATCATGCGACAATCATGAATGGCCCTATTTCTTCCATTTTTCTCAAAATTTCACCCAAACACACCCCATGGTAAAAACAAAAAAAAATTACTCAAATGAGGACAAAATATTACTTGAAATCATGCATGATACAACTCCATAAAAGTTCGGTATCTTACAATCTCTCCACCTTATAAAAGCTCATCCTCGAGCTGCATTCCCAATCATCTCTAAGATTTTGAGTCAAAAATATTGAGCTATTGAGCCCTAATATATTCTTCCCTTTCCTATGCTTCCTCCTACACACACCCATGTTTCTATAATATATGAACTATCGGCACGGTCATTCCCTGTAACACTTTCTCAATGTGATCCAACACACGTATCAGATTCTCCTCAAAGGATACATATATCTCAATCTCAACATCATCCACATCGATCACATGAGAAGGGTTGGGTTGATACTGTTATAGTTGTGACACATGGAAAACATCATTCATAGCATTGTATTTATTTGAAAGATCCAATTGGTATGTCAGCAGCCCAATTCTCTCTAAAACCTCAAACGGTCCAATGAACTTGGGCGCCAACTTGCCCTGTCTTTGTATCCTACGATGACCCAATCTAGGTAACACCTAAAGGAATAAATGATTAGCATCTACAAACTCTATGGTTCATCAGTGTCTATCAGCATACAACTTCTGTCTTCTCTGAGCTGTATCCATATGTTTATGAATCATCTATACATGATCTGATGTCTCCTACATGAGACTCAGTCCCAATAACTTTGACTCGCCTACCTTCATCCAACATAGAGGTGATCTACATGGCCTACCATAAATATCCTCATATGGTTCCATTTGAATAGTTTCTTGATAACTATTATTATAGGTGAACTCCACTAAATCCATGTGTTCCTCCCAAGACCTGCCAAATTCTAGAACATAATCTCATATAATCTCCTCAAGTACCTTTATAGTATGCTCCAACTATCCATCTATCTGTGGGTGTAAATATTTACACAAAAACACTTGTGGACCAAGTGCCTTCTATAAGACTTTCCAGAAGTGTGAAGTAAAGAGTGAGTCATGGTATGAAACAATAGTATATGGCACCCCATGTAGATGGACTATCTCCTAAACATACAAAAATCTCAGTTGCTCCACTGAGAATGTCTCCCGTATAGGCAAGAAATGTGCTACTTTTATCAGTATATCCACAAAAACCCAAATATCATCCTTCTTCCAAGGAATCCTTGGGAGACCCACCACAAATTCTATGGTCACATCATCCCACTTCCACTAAGAAATGTTTTAATGGATATAGAAAACCACTAGGTCATTGATGCCCAGCCTTCACTTACTGAAAGGTGTGGAATTAGGTCATGAACTCTGCTATTTCCTTTTTCATGCCTAGCCACCAAAACTATAGTCATAGGTCATGATACATTTTGGTCACACCAAGATGTAATTCCCACTTTTATGAATGAAACTCACACATCAACTCCTCTTACATGCTCGTAGGCACAACAACTCGATTCCTAATATAGATGATATCATCCTCATCTATGATCCAATTTGAAGGTGACTCCCCACCTTCATGTCTTTCCCTCAAGGTCAAGTACTCTAAATCCTCATACTTTTTGTCTCTAATCTAGCTCAAAAGTGTAGACTCCACTAAAAAAAATATGATAGTCATCTGATCCTGACTCTCTCAAACCACAACATGCATTTTATCCAACAATATTATCATCTTCCACTTAGCACTAGATTCCTAGACTGATTGAGTCTGTTTCTTTCTATTTAGAGTGTTGAAAACACTATTCCCTTTCAGACATATATGCTATATCAAAATCGAAATACTTCATATACTCAACCCACCTTCGCTTCTGGATATTTAAATATTGTTGTGAAAAAGATGTATTTTAAGTTCTTTTGATCAATATACCTAGTAAACTTTTCACCCAAAAGATAGTGTCACCAATAATTCAAATCATAAACCAATGTTGATAGCTTGAGTTCTTGCATTGGGTAATTTCATTCATGTGGTCTCAACTTTTGAGACCCATACACCACAAATCGATCTCCTTGCATCAACACTGCTCCAAGTTTGATCCCAGAAGTGTCACAATACACCATGCACTCCTCACTTGGCTCAAGTAGGATCAATATTGGTGCTAATGACAAATTCTTATTCAACTCTTTGAAATCATTCTTATAAGCTCCCAACTATTCAAACTTTATCCCTTTCTAAATCAAGCCTGAAAGTGGCACTACTAAATAGGAAAAGTCATGAATAAACCTCTATTGATATCCAGCTAACCCCAAAAAGCTACGAATATTGAAAACATTCTTGGTATTCTCCCAAGAAACCACTTCTTGTACCCTCTGGGTCCAGCGACACACCTTCCACTGAGATAATGTGACCCAATAAGTGGACATAATCAATCCAAAAATGACACTTAGATAGTTTGGCGTATAGTAAATGCTCCCTCAGAATACTCGGGATAATGTCAAGGTGTTGGGAATCATTTTTATGAGTCTTGTAGTACACCAAGATGTCATCCACAAACACTAACACAAACTAATCCAAGTATGTATGTAAAATTCTTTTCATCAAGGCCATAACTATAATAACCCTTCTCTTTATTACACACTTAAACATGATTTATTACATAAAATCTTCACTTGATAAAACATAGAAGATAGAGAGGTCTAGTGTATTTAGGGATCAGCAACATTACATAATGACTTAAAACATGAAACACAACATATTTATTTAAAACTTCTTTTACATGACCACTACATTCCCTCGTACTTATCTTTGCATGGGATAACCTGAGGGCATGCATAAAAAGGGGTGAGATATAAATCCCAGTAAGAGAATAAACAAGGCATAACATAAAGAATACAATACATGTTATTCAATAGGAATGTCAATGGATCATAAGAGAAACATGAACATAAAGGCATGATATAGCATGATTATCATAACATGGAAATGTGGCAACAATATTTAACATGATACTAGCATGAGACAAGGATCATTGCACACGGATCATGAGTAAAACATCATTGAACTTGAATTGGAATGAGTAAACCCACATTACACTTGATTTATCATGATAATAATCTTTACCCAATGCATTGGAGCATTATCACGGTGCACCCTTCTTAATCATTTCATTTCATGCATAATTGTGCCACATGGATCATATAACATAGATTCATTAAACATCATCATTTATTCCAATATAAAGGAATGTGGAAATAATACATTAAATTCTATAATCGATAAGTAAATGTGAATAAATTTGAATACCCTTGATAAAGAAATGGGCATGGTATTCACTATACAATGGCTTTGGCTTGGAAAATCGTGGTGTAATTTCAGCAGCGTAACGGCATGGCATAAAAATTTGTAAAAATAGTTGATGAGAGTGTAAAGGGTGTATAATAATATGTGCATGAAATTTACACTAATAGGATCATATGGATACATTTCCAAGCATATGTAATGGAGTTTAGACTCATAAAACAAAATAATTTCTTGGATGTAAATGAGGAGAGAGAAATCCCTTATAGAATTTCAGCATGGTAACATGTGTACATGGAAGGAATTAATGGGAGATAAATGGGTATCTAATCATTAAAATATAATTAGGGAAGTATTGGGGAGGTGATAAATTATACCCCAACATTTTTAATTGAAAATAAAAGTGCATAACAAGATAAAGAAATTTGGAAAAAACTGAGAAAGGAAGAAATCACTTACGGAATTCCGACATGGTAACAGGTGTACATGGGAGGAATTAATGAGATATAATTGGGTCTATAATCATTAAAAAATAATGATGGAAGTATAGGGTAGGTTGAAAATTATACCCCAACATTTTTAATTGAAAAGACAAGGGTATAGAAATATATACAAACTTGGACAAAAATGAGAGAGGAAGAAATCCCTTACGAAATTTCAGCATGGTAACTAGTGTACATGGGAGGCATTAATGAGAGAGAAATAGGTCTATAATTATTCAAAAATAAGTAGTAAAGTATGTATGAGGTTTTAAATTATACCCCAACATTTTTAATAGAAAATAAAATGGTATAATAGCATAAATAAATTTGGAAAAAAAAGATAAAGGAAGAAAATCCCTTACTTGGAAGTGTGATCCCAAAGGCTTGGGAGATGCTTGAGAGAGGCTTCTTGGGATCTTTTGGAACCTTGGGAGAATTTTATAGAGAAAAGGTCATAGTTTTGTCTAGCTCCAAATTATTTTAGTGAATATGAAGTGGGGCTTGGGTGGGTTTATATAAGAAAAGATAGGGAATTCTTTATTATTTAGGTTTTGGGCACCACACATTAAACTAATCTAAACCACAAACCAACCTATGGTTTTTAACCATGGTTTTTTCCAAAGGGGATTGTAAAAATTATTTTATAATCAAAATTTCCAAACTTATTAAAATATTAGGCTTGTTTATGTGGAGGTGAGTCACACTCTCAAGGAAATCATTTTAAAAAGATAAAATGTTTTATAAGTCTTGGAGGGTCCACTAAGGATTTGTAAGATAAATCAAAAAAACCTAAAATCATATTATTTTAATTTTAAAACATATATTGGCCGAAAATTCCATTTATATTATTTTATTACATCACTATTAGGTCATTATGATGTCATAAAACACATTATATAATTAAACGGTATTTAATTTTAACCCAAAAATTTGACCATCTCAACAAATTATGAAAAATTAACCATTGGATAATTTTGACATCCTGATTCAAAAAATAATATTCATTTTATCTAAATAATTTTCCAAATATGTGAATTTTTACTTTTAAAATAAAAAAATTGACATTTATCAAAAATTCATGGATTTTGACAAAAATGGCTTTCAAACCTTAATAAAAATTAAAATTGTATTTTTAAAAATTATACGATCATTTATATTTAAAAATTAATTTATTAATAATATTTTATTAAAATTATATTTAATTCAAAAATCTATTAATTCATCAAAATAGATTTCTTAATTGAGTATTAACTAAAAAAATATTATTTGTGCTTTAAAAACTATTTACAAAGTAACAATAATAAAATAAATATATATTCTTTATTCTATAAAAAAAATAAAGCACATAATCATAGTGCTAAGGCCTTGTTACACAAACCCTTATAAAACCCACATATGACCTAAGGGTAAGGTGTGCGATGGTGACAGACTATTGGGGTAGCTTGGATAACATCGCTCGGGTGGTAATATCTATCAACTTCCCCTTCTCTCATAGGCAGTTCTGTTCGATATTAATGTGTTGAAGCTTAGCTTGGGCTTGGTAAAGAGTGAATACCAATGACACCACCTCCTTTTCAAGCTTCAACAGATGGGCTTCATATGGAACAATTCTACTAGATGAGGTCATCGCTTCTTTTTTCTAAGTAAATTGGATTTGTTAAAGCCCTATATTTATATTAATCATGTGATCACTGTTCAACGACTATATTAGCAACAGTAACAATTGTTAACGGTATTTTGGAATCCAAAAACATAAAACCAAATAAGATCATATTTTATATAAACATTTTACATAATAAGACATTTAATTAGATCAAGAGTAATTTTCATTAATAAAAGTTTGGGTCGTTACAATGTTCCACCCTTAAGAAATTTCACCCTCGAAATTTCCTTTTCTCACACTAAAAAATATGTGGGTAACTCTGATTCATCACTTCCTCTGATTCTTATATTTCTTCTTTAAACTTGTGGTTTCTTCACAACACTTTTACTAGGGGCATTGTCTTATTTCGTAAAAAAAATTCCCTATGATCAAAGATCTTCACTAGATTATTTTCATAGGAGAGGTCATTCTCAAATGGTACCACCTCTAGATTGAGTACATGTGATGGGTCAGGTATGTACTTCCTCAAGAGTGATACATGGAACATATCATGTACTTGAGATAGGTTCAGTGGGAGTTTTAGTCGGTAGGCCCCTGCTCCGATGAAATCAAATATCTCAAAAGGGCCGACGTACCTTGGACTAAACTTTCCTTTCTTCCCAAATCTCATAACTCTCTTCCACAACGATATGCGTAGGAATAACATGTATCTAATATCAAACTCTTGGTTTTGTCAATGGTTATCAGCATATCTCTTTTGTTGACTCTGAGCATCTTTAATGTTCTACTGAATGGTCTTAACCTTCCCCACTATTTCTTCGACCATTTTTAGACCTACGAGTTTTCACTCTCCAACTTCATCCCAACATTCCAGTGTTCTGCACCTATTCCCATAAAGGGCTTCATAAGGATCCATTTGGATGCTTGAGTGGAAACTATTTTTGTAATAGAACTCAACCAGAGGAATATGTTGATCCCATCCTCCTTTGAAGTCTGTTGAGCATGCTCTCAACATGTCCTCAAGTGTCTGGATAGTCCGCTCAGATTGGCCATCAGTTTGAGGATGATAATCCATACTAAAGTTTAGATTAGTATTCAGAGAAAGTTGAAGACTCTTCCAAAACTTAGAGGTGAATCTTGGATCTCGGTTAGATACAATATATAGTGGTACTCCAAGAATCTTTACCACATCTCTAATGTATATTTGTGCTAGTTTATCCAGTGATAAATCCTCCTGAATTGCAATGAAGTGTGTAGTCTTTGTAAGACGATCCACAACAACCCAGATAGCATTGTTTCCTTTGGATGTCTTCATAAGTCCGGTGAAAAATCCCATGGTGATGTTCTCCCTTTTCCATGCTGGTATGGGTAATGGTTTCATCATCCCCTTAAACTTCTTCCTCACAGCCTTCACTTGCTAATATACCAGGCACTGTGATGTATACTCAGTTATCTCCTTCTTCATATTATCCCACCAATAATGCTCTTGGATATCTTGATACATCTTTGTGTTTCCTGGGTTAATGGAGAAATTCAAACTATGTGCATCATCTAAAAGTTCTTTCTTTAACTCCAGATTTTATGGAACACATGGTCTTGACCCAAAGCTCACAGTTCCTTCTTCATTGACATTGAAATCTGAGGATTTCCCTTTTCTAATAGTTTCCACTTTCATCTGAATTCCCACATCATCGTTTTGAGCATCCTTTAACCTTTCCAAAAGAGATGGTTGAGAAATAATTTGTGAAAGTATTGATGGTGTTCCCTTCTTTGTGATCCCCATGTCTATCTTCATCAAATCTAAGAAGATTGGATCCTTTTCAATTCTCATGAATGATAGAATTGTTAGGTCCTTTCCATTTATAGCATCTTCTACCTTGTTCAATTTCCCAGGGTGGTAATGGATTGAGAAGTCATAGTCTTTAATCATCTCTAACCATATTCATTGGCGCATATTCAACTCTTTCTGTGGGAATATATACTTGAGGATTTTTTGATCCATGTATATTTTTCACATCTACCCAAATAGGTAATGTTGCCAAATTTTTAAATCGTAGATTACCACAGCCAACTTCAGATCATGTGTTGGATAGTTCTTCTTGTGAACTTTCAATTGACTTGAAGCATGGACAATTACTTTCTCATTTCGCATCAACACACAACCCAGTCTCTTCTTCGAAGCATCACTAAATACCAAAAAAAGTTCACAAGCTGTGGGTAATGTGAGCACAAGCACAGTGATAAGCCTCCTTTTCAACTCCTTTAATATCTCTTTGCATTCGTCACTCCAAGAAAACTTTACTCTCTTCCGATTTAGCTTAGTAAAAGGTTTGGACAGTCATGAGAAATTTCTCACAAATCGGCGATAATATCTAGCTAACCCTAGGAATCTATGGATATCCATTACCGATGTTGGCCTCATACATCCCTCTATTTCATCTATATTGGATGGATCCATAGATATACCATTGTTTGTGATTATATGACCCAAGAATGAGACCTCCTTCAACCAGAACTCACACTTGTTGTACTTTGCATAGATCTTCTCCTTTCACAAGATCTCTAGTAAAGTGATTAGATGCTCCTCATTATCCTCCTTAGTTTTGAATCATATTATAATATCATCTATAAAGACTACCAAAAACTTGTCTAGGTAATCTCTAAAGACTCTATTCATCAATTCCATGAAGATTTTTGGAGCATTAGTGAGTCTGAAAGGCATTACTATTAATTCATAGTGTTCGTATCTTGTACAAAAGGAAGTCTTGGGGGTATCCTCCTTCTTCACCCTTACTTGGTAATATACCAACCGAAAATACACCATAGAGAAGTATTATGATCTATGTATCTGATTGAACAAGTCATCGATTCGTGTAAGAGGATACTTGTTCTTTATCATGATTTTTTTGAGCTCATGATAATCAATGCAAAGGTGCATTGAAGAGGACTGGTGCACCCCATGGTGAAGCACTTGGGCATATAAACCTTTTATCCAAATTCTCCTATAGTTGTTTCTTTAGCTCCTCAAGCACTACAACAGTCATTCTATACGGAGTCTTGGATATTGTAAATACCCTAGGTATAATATCAATTAAGAATTCAACATCTCTTCTAGGAGGAATACCAGGAAATTCCTCGAGAAACATTTTAGAAAATTCCCTCACAATAGGCATGTCTTCAAGGATGTTTTCTTCCTTTTACTCAATCATCTGATCCAGATATATGCTCTCATAGGGCAGTAATATCCACACTTGAGATGATGGTGCTAAGGAATATTCATCCTCCTCCTTTCACTTGTATAGAATCAGGGTCCAATTTTCCATATGGAGAGTGATTTCCCTCTCACGGTAATTTATGTTGTCTCTATATAAGTAAATCTAATTCATGCCAAGAATTTCATCAAAATACACTAGAGGTAGTATGAGGAGGTTCTTTGGGAAGTTTAATACACAAATTATGACATAGTAGGAGTTATATTCATGGGATGAAATTATTTCCCCATTTTTCGTTCTCACTGACATCTTTACTTCCATAACTTGTGGTGGTGTTGGGATTGTTCTACTAAACTTTTAGGATATAAAAGAATGCATAGAACCATAAATTATAACCCTACTTTTCACTTTTTGAATCTTGTTCTACTTATTAACTTCATCCAAAATAGTTTGGGGAAGATAACTATTAAACACATAAAGGGTAATCCAAAGAAAAAAAGGATGACTTATAAATTACTTTTATTTCCTTAAATTATGAATTTATAGGCTTCAATATAGGTTATCCATGATCTAATTCCCAACATATATTCTTAGGGGAATTTTTTTAATTTCTTTAATAATGGTTCATACTAAGCTTATGAATTTACCAAATCATATCCCCCGAGAGTTTCATAACCAAGAGTGCAGCAAGGCTCATTTTCATGCACCAGTTTCCATTCGAGTCTAGCTCAAAGCGGTGTTTTTAGGTTTTACCCATAGGATACATTTATGCCAGATCTGCCTCTACCTACTTGTATCTAGATAGGGATATATTTTATTGATAAACCACTTACTAAATAATCACCAAAATTTAGGGATGTTTTTATTATACTTAGTCTTATCCCTAAGGCTTTCACTAGGGTTTTCCAATCCTAATCCCAAAAATAAAAAAAAACTTATCCTCTGATACAAACTATAACAACCCTTCTCTTTATTACACACTTAAACATAATTTATTACATAAAATATTCACTTTATAAAACATATAATATCGAGAGGTATAGTTTATTTAGGGCTTATGAACATTATATAACAACTTAAAACATGAAACACAATATCTTTATTGAAATATTCCTTTACATGACCACTATATTCCCTCGTACTTAGCTTTGCATAGGATAACCTGAGGACATGCATAAAAAGGGGTGATCTATAAATACCAGTAAGGAAGTAAACAATTCATAACATTAATAATACAATACATGTTAGGAAATAGGCATATCAATGGATCATAAGAGAAACATTAACATAAAGGCGTGATATGGCATGATTATCATAACATGGAAATGTGGAAAAAACATTTAACATGATATTAGCCTGAGCCAGGGATCATTGAACATTGAGAATGAGTAAACTCTTATTGAACTTGAATTATCATGATTAAACCCATATTTAACTTGAATTATCATGATACTAATATTTACCCAATGCATTGAAGCGCTATCAGGGTGCACCCTTCTTAATCATTTCATTTCATGCATAATTGTGCCACATGGATCATATAACATGGATTCATTAAACATAATAATTTATTAAATGATAAAGGAATATGGAAATAATACATGAAACTATATAATAAATAAGTAAATGTTCATAAATTTTAATACCCTTGATAAAGAAATGGGTATTGTATTCACTACACAATGACTTTGGCTTGGAAAATCACGGTGCAATTTCGGTAGTGTAACGGCGTGACATAAGAATTCATAAAAATGGTTGATGAGAGTGGAAAGGGTATCTCATAATATGTAAATGAAATGGAAATTAATAGGGTCATATGGATACATGTCCCAACATATTTAATGGAGTTTAGATTCATAAAACAAAAGAATTGCTTGGATGTAAATGAGGAGAGAGAAATCCCTTACAGAATTTTGACATGGTAATGGGTGTACATTGAAGGAATTAATTAGAGAAAAAAAGGGGTATATAATCATTAAAACATAAGGAGGAAAGTATTTGGGTGGTAAAAAATCATACCCCAAAATTTTTAATTGAAAATAAAAGGGCATAACAATATAAATAAATTTGAACAAAAATGAGAAAGGAAGAAATACCTTACAGAATTTTGGCATGGTAATGGGTGTAAATGGGAGTTATTAATGATAGATAAAGGGGTATATCACCATTAAAAAATATTGAGGAAATTATAGGGGAGGTTAGAAATAATACACCAACATTTTTAATTAAAAATACAAGGGTATAGAAACATAAAAAAACTTGGACAAAAATGAGAGAGGAAGAAATCCCTTACGAAATTTCAACATGGTAACGGGTGTACATGGGAGGCATTAATGAGAGAGAAAGGGGAATATCATCATTAAAAAATAATGAGTAAAGTATGGGGAGGTTATAAATCATACCCAAAAAATTTTAATGTAAAATAAAATGGTATAACAATATAAATAAATTTGGAAAAAAAAAGAGAACGGAAGAAAATCCCTTACAAGGAAGTGTGATCCCAAAGGCTTGGGAGAGTCTTGAGAGAGGATTATTGGGAGCTTGGTGAGACTTGGGAGGATTTTATAGAGATAAGGGAAGAGGTTTTTCAATCTAAAAAGTCTTTTAGTTGAGAGGAAGTGGGATCTTGGATGGTTTTATATAGGAAAAGAGAGGAAATTCTTTATTATTTAGGTTTTGGGAACCACACATTAAACTAATCAAAACCAAAAACCAAACCATGGTTTTTGCCCATGGTTTTTGATAAACTGGTGTGAAAAACATTATTTTATAAGGAAAATGTCATAAATTCTTAAAATATTAGTCTTTATTATGTGGAGGTGAGTCACACTCTCAAGGAAATCATTTTAAAAAGATAAAATGTTTTATAAGTCTTGGAGGGTCCACTAAGGATTTGTAAAATAAATAAAACAAACCTAAAACCACATTTTTTTTAATGGTAAAACATATATTGTCCTAAAATTCCATTTATAGTATTTTATTACATCACTATTAGGCCATTATGATGTCATACAACACGTTATATAATTAAACAGTATTTAATTTTTACCCAAAAAATTGATTGTCTTAGAAAATTATAAAAAAAATAACTGTTGGATAATTTAAATATCCTGATTCCAAAAATAATATTAATTTTATCTAAATAATTTTATAAATATGTGAATTTTTACTTTTAAAATAAAAAAATTGACATTTATCAAAAATTCATGGGTTTTGACAAAAATGCCTTTCAAACCATAATAAAAATTACAATTGTATTCCTAAAAATTATACGATCATTTATATTTAAAAATTAATTTATTAATAATATTTTATTAAAATAATATTTAATTTAAAAATCCATTAATTCATCAAAATAGATTTCTTAATTGATTATTAACTAAAAAATATTATTTGTGCTTTAAAACCCATTTACAAAGTAACAATAATAAAATGAATGTATATTCTTTATTCTATAAAAAAATAAAGCACATAATCATAGTGCTAAGGTATTGTTACACAACCCCTTATAACACCTGCATATGACCTAAGGGTAAGGTGTGCGATGGTGACAGACTCTTAGGGTGGCTCGGATAACATCGCTCAGGTGGTAATCTCTATCAACTTCCACTTCTCTCATAGGCGGTTCTGTTAGAGCTTAACGTGTTGAAGCTCGGCTTGGGCTTGGTCAAGAGAAAATCCCAATGAATCCAACTCCTTTCAAAGCTCTGACAAATGGGCTTCATAAGGAGAAATTATATTGGATGAGTCCATCACTTCCTTTGTCTGAGTAAATTGGATTTGTTAAAGCCTTATATTTATACTAATCATGTTATCACTGTTCAACAGCTATATTAGAAACGGTAACAATTATTAACTATATTTTGAAATCCAAAAATATAAAACCAAGGAAATTCATATTTTATATAAATATTTTACATAATAATACATTTAATTAGATCAATAGGAATTTTCATTAATAAAAGTTTGGTTTGTTACAATAACACTCCTAGTGTGTTGGTCAACCCAAATGGAATTATAATGAATTAAAATAGGTTATATTTTCTTCTAAAAGTATTCCTCGGTATATCAAAATTATGAACTCTCAATTAATCAAAATAATCATCAATATGCAGAAGAGGATACTGGTTCTTAACTATCATCTAGTTCAACTTTTGGTAATCATCACATAAGCACGGAGTTCCTTTAGACTTCTTTCTAAACAACACTGGTGAACCCCAAGGAGACGTACTTGGATGGATAAATCCCTTATCCTTCAACTCCTCTAACTGATTCTTAAGCTCTTGTAGCTCTGTTGATTCCATTATGTATGGTGGAATAGAAATCGGCCCAGCCCTAGGCATGAGCTCAATTATAAATTCTACATCTCTCTCTAGTGGAAGCCCTAAGAATTATTTAGGAAAGACATCTTGAAACCTATCCTTAATAGGTGGAAAGAAATATAAATTTACATCCCTATCATCCAGCAATAAACTAGCAACCTAGGTTATGAGGTCTCTTAGTTTCTGAGTAATTATCCTTACTCAGCCTTCCTAGATATCCCACTCTCAATAATGAATATTGTTTTCACCTTTAGGAGACATAAAATTCACTATCATGTGGTAAAAATAAATTTGGGATTGGTATCTAACTAGCCATTCCATACCCATAATTTGGTTGAATCCTAACATGTAAAGAATTTAAATATCCCACAAAAAAACGATACTCCCCGATCTCAATAGAACACCCCTTGAACAAACAGATGTATCTAGAATGTACTCCCAAAAGTGTATATGTCATCATCATCTCACTCATAAACTCCACTTCCAGGCTCAAACTATTAACAAGTTTTGAAGAAATAAAGGAATGAGAGGCACCAATATCAAATAAAGAACTATCTAATGTAGAATCTACAAGAATAGTACCTCTCTCTTTGGAAGGTCTAGCCCCGCTATCCCAAATTATAGGTTGAATAGCATGTAATTGTCATGCCCATATTTCTTGGGTTGCAGTCTAACTCCCCTAATTTGTGCCACTTTTTTAATATGGTATCTCTTTCCTAGAAGCACCACATCCACTGCCTATACTGCCTTGCCCAATATAACTCTAGCTGCCATACTGATATGGTAAAGAACACCCCCTTCTTGCACTCTGTTTATGTATAGCTCCTTCATCATTAACCATATGCCTTAGGTTCATGCAGAACCTCTATAGGTAACCCATATTTTCATTGTATTAGCACTCCACTAGTGGTTGGTGACAATGTTTATGAAAGTTCTCCGGCCTACCGCACTGGTGGAAAAGAACTTGGGTAAGATCTTGAGTAACTGATCCCCCTGACTAGCCTCTTTGCTTGCCACTGATCTAGTTAAATTTCTAATAATGATGCTTCCTACTATCTAAAGATATACCTCTAGATTATCCAAAAGAAACCACTTATATACCACTAGAAGCCTCCTTCAGGTTTCCCTCAACAATGAGAGCCTGGTTTACCACTTTTGAAAACTTCTTCAGCTTTAATATATTCACCTAGGACTTAATTTAACACTTAATTCCATATTGAAATCAATTTTTTTTTTTGAAGTAGCCTCATCCTCCACCAATGTTGGAGCAAAGCACTATAAATCTGTGAAGCATCCAGCATAGTCCATCACAGATATACTCCCCTGAGTCAATCTCATAAACTCAACTTCTCTCTCCTACCTGACTCTGAATGGATAAAAGTGTTCTAATAAATTCTCCTAAAAGTCCTTCCACTCCATAGTCTATAACTTTCCATCCTGGGTCTAGATTTCCCACCATTTTTTCGATTGACCATGCAACATGTAAGCATCCATATTGACTCTCATCTTAGTAGGAGTCTCTAATTGATCAAGTATAGTCTTTATCGACTCAATCCAAAACTCAGCTCCCTCGAGCCCACCCTCTCTAGTAAACTTCAGAGGGTGTTGAAAATGAAACTCCCTTTTCAGATCAAACAATATTTTCACAACCTGTCCTGGGACACTTTCCATGAATTTCATGAATCAAGCAAAGTTGTCTTGGAACTGCTCCCCTACTTCCTCAACCGGTACTATTGGTGCCTCAGGTTCCACTACTGGTGGAGAATCTCTAGCCATATCCTCCTATCATCCCCTCAATAGGCATCATCATGGATGTATATCTCTACAATTCCAAACGCATATATTAGGACTCATAACACAACCTTATCACATTTACATGAGAGGAAAATCTCAAAAATTCACAATAATTCATTTCCCCAAACCTCGCCACATGGTCAAAACTGATGTGATATTACTACCCTTAACAATCCTACACTTAGGTCCTTATTAACAAGGTTAAACATGTCTCATTAATCAGGTTTTCATATTATACACCCATTTGTTCTCATTTTTTGTCATTTTAAAATTCACAAATTCATGTTAGGAACCTTTTTCATTTCAATCTCACAAGAAAATAAAAATAGTTCAGGTTCAACAACTTACCCAACACCCATTTTCTCATGCATTCCTAAAAATGATGCATGTCACAAAATAATCCTGAGTGCCTAGAATGATTCATGAGGACAACTTTAATTCCATGTCAGGCCATGAGTAAATTATGAACAATTTTCTCAAAAATAATAATCACATCACACAACAAGTGTGTCATTCAAGGTGAATAATATTCAATTGTAACAAAAAACTGAAATAACAACAATCTCACCCTGGGTACTTGAGTTTTCCCCCATACATGGGTTTGTAACTCCCATACATGAGCTCATGAACAAGGCCCGAATCTTTCTAGTCTCCTGTATACCTTTCCCAAATAGTAAGATAAAAGAAAAAGAAAATAAAACTCCTTTGATACAACTTTGTCACATCTGGGTTTGGGTGCCATGCCTTGGTGCCCTGAGTTGGTTGGTCACATGAACTCAAGCACACCTCCCCATACACCATAGGATTTTGACTAGTAGCAAGGGTCTGATATATTGATCATGGGGAGACTATACCCTATTTTATCATAGTAATACACTAGTGGAGATAAATAAACAATAGTTTAATAACATATAACCATAAAAATAATAGTACCAGTATCACAAGATAACCAAAACTAGAAATAAAATATCAAAACTAAAGTAGTAAACATTTCATGATATAGTTCATGTCCAGTGTCAAATGAAAATTCAAAAATAAAGACACTAATTACTCCCAATCAGGCCCTGAACCACATCTAGTTCCCTTAACCATGCTTCATCCCGACTCAGCCATCTAACACATGGCCTTTTCCCTTAATCTGTCCCGCATCCATGAAATCTATTCAGGTACCGATCAAGCATCCTGAGTAGGGTGTGAGTACAACTCAGTAGGCCACCACCAATGTTGTCTAAAAATAAATCAAGTCAATAAAAATTATATTCAGTTGTATAAATAAATAATTACAATGCATAATTAAATCATTATTAGGTTATCAATTAATCCTTATTTAACCACATAAACCACCGGGTTCCCGAGGACACTTGTACCTCAATACCTACTTTGGAATGTGTCGTGTCTGAACTATGTCACATATTCAATTATCTTTTTATTATAACACATGGGATTAAATTATCCATGTTGTTTCAATATTCTTTATTACATCCATTTGGAACCATAGTCCAATGCCAATTTTTTGGGGGTAGAACACCATATCTATCACCCTGTGGGTATTTAGAGCATCAGTCCTTGTCTCATACCTCATGGGTATTTGGAGCATCAGTCTATGTCCCATATATTTAGCATACATACAAGGTATAGAACGCAATTTCTATCACCCTATGAGTATTTGGAGCATCATTCCCTATCTCACACCCCATTTATCAATTATATATATATATATATCATGGGCATAGAATGTCATTTCTAGTACTCCATTTCTCAATCATTAACACATAACATAACATGTCACATTATCACAGGTATCTCAATATCACATGTTTTCACATTGTCAAATCAATCAAGATTAATCAACATTAATACTCTTATTACAATTAACCACCACAATATTCAACTAATTAATTCAACAATTAATTAATCTAAGTCCATTAATTAATTCCATAATTAATTAATCACATCAATTTCATTTAATTAATTCAACAATTAATTAATCATATCTTTCCCAATAATTAATTCACTAATTAATTAACCACATATCTTCTATTAATTAATTCTATAATTAATTAACCATAATAAGTCTATTAATTAATTCAGTAATTTATTAATCATTTCACAATATCAACATACAATAATTAATTCTCCAATTAATTATTCTCAATTTAAAATTCAACATTTTGATAATTAACTTAACAATTAATTATCCCCAATTTGATTATTCAATCAAATCCCCAATTCCTCAATTCATTAATTGAACACATTAATTAATCAAATTTAGAAATCTCAATTGCTAAACAGCCCCTATAAATTCTACAATCACATACACGTAATTTACATAAAGACTGTGGAATTTTAATATTAGAACACCTACCTTGATTCTTTGATGAACGATCACCCAACAGAAATCCCCAAAATTTCAGCGGAGTAATGGCATAGAACAAGATTCGGATCTATAACCCT
The DNA here is from genome assembly GCA_963277665.1 of Viscum album. Lineage (NCBI taxonomy): Eukaryota > Viridiplantae > Streptophyta > Magnoliopsida > Santalales > Viscaceae > Viscum > Viscum album. Next base: position 1,253,086,186 of record OY728128.1, on the reverse strand, counting down.
AAATAGATATTTAACAATTCAAGATCTATTAGATCTAGATAGATATCCACAATCCTAGATCTATATTCAAAAAATCTAGATCTATATCTAGAAAAATAGAGAACAAATTTACACCAAAATAATGGGAGAAGAATAGGAATAAATCATAATAGGATTGACTTACTGAGAGGGGCGAAGATCTTTGATCTGGGCTTCAAATCGCAAAGAATAGAGGTTGGAAAGGCTTAGATTTCATCCAGAGAGCTCCAAAATCGTGAAATAAGAACTATATTAAAATGGGGATAGATTTTTGATTAATTAAAGGGTTTATGAATTTTTAAAACTAATTTTAGGGAGACTTCAATTCATGCACACAATTTGATGGGCAGGGGCACACAGTTTTCCCTAACCATGCACCTAAACCATGTACCTATTTTATAGGGGTGCATGGTAACTTCTAATATGGCACACAGTTTGAAAAACTGTACATCAACCATGAAAATACCCATTGTCCAGGGTTTAATGGTTTTTTGGGCTAGGGATCACAGTTAGGGAAAACTGTGCACTACCCTATTTCTTCCATTTTTCTCAAATTTTTACCCAAACACACCCTAAGGTAAAACTAAAAAATATACTCAAATAATGAAAAAATAGTACCTAAAATTAATCATGATACAACTCCAAAAAAGGTCATGATCTTATATACTTTAATCATAAATGTGGCTCACTGCACCTTAATGAAGTCTGGAGTTCTGAGGAAGTCAAGGATCCACTCTATCTTCTCTAACAAATCATCACCTTCTTGAGGATTGTTTATTCCCTAAAAATAGGGACGCTTATACTTGAGAAACTTTTAATATCAATCCTTATTAGGATCTAGATCAACTTACTTATCTTGATAGGGTTTGAAAACCACCCCCTGGTCCATGGCTCGAACAGCCCAAACCACTACCTTAATTAGATTCTAATCAACTTGTGGATTAGATCATGTAAAGTTATCTACATCATCCTTTAAAAGGTTCACATGTCACTTTTAAGGGGGAATGGTACTATATAAAATCAATAAAAGAGGGAAACCATCAAATCCAATAATAAATCATCATTTCAAAACCATAAATAGTCATCAGGCAACTAAATAAACCACAAAAAAAAAAATATGATATTTCATGAAACTAGGCATACGTGTGTGGTCCACAGTCCATGAACTATACCCAACAAGGGTAAAACAAGTCTAAAACCAATACCATGTTTCCAAATATCCCCTAGTAACTCAAGGAAGATTACGAAGAGTTTTGTCTAGACACTCTTTTATACCTATTAATTTATCCCCAACAATCCTATCTCCAGTATATCCTGACTTTTAAAATAAAATAGAGCCCAAAAAGATGGATTTGATATCATTTTGTCACAAACCAACATGGTATACCCCTAACTTGGGCACCCAAGTTGGTCTATGGAAAGGCCCTAAGAGTGTTACCAATCCCCATGGGCTGATAACTAGTGCTTGTGTAAGAACCCGGGTTTTTAGAACAGGACAAAATCCCGACCCTGTTTGAATTTTTGACTTTTCCCTGAGAAAGCTGGAGAAAATGGGCAGTTTCTGGAAATTTCTAGACTACACGTCATGTACTTTTAAGTACATGTCGTATATAGGTTAGGCGAGTGTCGGTTGTGTGCTCTCCGAGTACATGTCGTGTGATGACAGTGTATAAATTTCTTACTACACGGCATGTAGTTATAGACACGTCGTGTACTCTTGACTGTGTGGAGGCCATACATGGTGTGTGGGCCTGTTGGCTAGGTAGAATCGTTTAAACTAAGTACATGTTGTGTCCTTCTTGGATAGGACGTGTAGTCTATCCATGTATGAGGGATATACATGGCATGTGGGTAAGTCGGTGAGGAAGAGAAGAAAAACTAAGTACACACCATGTTCCCCTAGGTACACGCCGTGTAATCATATCAGCAGGTTTTAGAAAGTAAGGCGGTGGAATTTTAGCCATCTTAAGATCATTAAAATGATACACGGCATGTAGTCCTAAAGTACACGCCGTGTAGTTTCTTTTTTTTCATTAAAATGGGAAGTAGCCTCATATTGAGGCAGAACCTCATTTGTTTCACCGGGTTTCATGAACCAAGTCAGTCAGGACTTCATTTCCTTCTCGGATCTTCATCCAAACCCCGATTCAATCGCCGACAAATGAGTTGGGATCCCCTCGGTATTTCCTTGATTCCTCTTGAGCTGTTCTTCTTGATTTTTGTTCTAGATAAATTTATAGGGGTTTGAGAAGTTTGGATTCTTTTGTAGATCTACCGTGTTTTAGAGAAAATTAGAGGATTTTATCGGAGGAGTGGCATCATACAAGTCCCAGGTAGGTGGCGCGTACCTTTTTTTGTGTTTTCGCAGACTTTTGGGTGGCGCGGCCTATGGCGCGTTTTTGGGTATTATGATCGTGACCCTATTTTATCTGTTATTACCTGTTTAACTGATAATTGACCTATGGGATGCCTTTGGGTATGCCCTATTACCTATTTTTCATGACCAGGGCCGGGTGAGTAGCCGATGTTCATTGGGGAATTTTGGCCAGGGGCGCCAAAATGGTATTAATTGAGTTGTATTGTTATAAACTATTGAGTTTAGTTTATTAAGCCTAGTATGAATTGTTAGAGGCTTTCAAGACCTCAGTGCTGGTATGGGACAGCACCTTGCTAGTGTAATTAAACTCTGTCATTGTCTTGCATGTTTAAAGTTTTCCATTGTGATTATATATTTGATGTGTGATATTTCATATGCTAGAACCTTCGGGATGTGCTAGGCATGGTCTGAGTATTATTGAGTGATATTGATCATAGGTTAGGCTTGGCCCGAGTTATGTTGGGTGGTTCTGACCATGGGATTGGGCGTCATGGATGTCAGTTTGAGGTAGGATGACTATCAGGTTGGGCATGTCTTGGGTTATTGGGATGGTTATGCCATTATACCTGAGTGACATGGTCGTAGGGACACGAGGTGTTAGAGACATCATGGCTTGAGTACTATTTTGGTGATTACCGCTCACTCGGAAACTTTGAGTAGTGTGCACACAGAGAGACTCCGTGATAAGGTGGTTTTGACCAGTCGTGTGGGTAGAGGCCCTCATTAGTTGCAGTTTAGGTACTATTGGTTTGGGGGTGCTTGCCTTAGGAATCCAGGTGGGAGGTAAGGAGCCTTCAGGGGATAGCATTGAGGCTATCTGGTTGGGGGTCGAGACTCGCCGTTATTTAAGGGAAGATATCGATGTTCCTCTGGATACTTTATTTGAGGGCAAGCATTGTTGTTCCTCCAGATACTTTATTTTTAGGGAAAGCATCGCTATCCCTCCGGCTACTTATTTTGAGGGTAGACATCATTTTCCCTCCGGTTACTTATTGAGGACAGGCATCTTTGTTCCTCCAGGTTACTGTTTCTTGGGCGTGCCTTCGGGACGTCGGTACTTGAGACATGTGGTGTCAGGGGGCACATGTTGTTGGGTTACATGACATAGATTCTGGCGTTGGCTGAAGCAGGTGACACTCCATGGTGGCTACTGAGCACCAGTTGAGTTAGTGTTTATTTGTGCATTGTACTATTTAATGCTTTCCTTACAAATGTATGCCTGCTTAAACACTTATATTAGGTATGCACCGTTGGGTGGTATCCTATTGAGATTTATCTCACACCATGCACAGGCCCTTTGGGATGCGTGCAGACTTTATGGTTTTACGTACAGGAAAGAGGCCAGCTTCAGGATCTGGGTTGTATTAGCTGTTTCATAGAGATCGTATGGACCTTGAGGTTCTTCCTAGCTAGAATTACCATGTTTTTTCTTTATTCATGTGTTAGCATGCTTTCTTGTTTGCAGCTATAGTTGGCTATCCATTGGCGCCCTTTTTTATATTCAGATATGTATGACCTATTTTGGATGCATGTTTTATTGTTCAGTAGTAGTTACAGGTGATCAGCATGCTGTTGTGTTTATTTTTGCTGCTTTTGTTTATATTTATTGTTTTCGCTGTTTATTGATATTGAATGTGCTTCCGCTCTATGGGTCTGGTTTGAGATTGTTGGGTCATTTATTCTGTTGCATCTTTATTATTATACTTTGACCAGTACCATGATTATTATCCTCTGAGAGGGTATGGCCTCCCCACTGTACCTATAAGACCCTCGTTACTAGTCGGAAGCCTTTGGCGTTCGGGGAGGTGCGCCTAAGGTAATAGCACCCGACCCATTTATCACTATTCGGGTGGTTGTTTGGGTCCGGGTCGTTACAAAGTGGTATCAGATCAGTTCTTGATAGGGATTTAGTAGCAGCGTTTTACTGGCTACTAATGAGATTGAGACTTATCTTTTTTTTTCTGCTGGTTTTACTATTTGGGATATGGTAGACTGGAGATAGGTTGTTACTGGAACAGGGTTTCTATCTTGTGTTTGGGTGCCTATAGCCCCAGGTATGAGGGATGGACCATGTTTCCATGAGTGGTAATTATTGTTTTCTTTTTCTCATATTACATTTTATATAATTTCCACCTCGGTGGCTCACTTGGTGTGCGATGTTATTGATTGTGATATGAAACCCTTGACCCGGTTCGGTAAGGGAGAATTGGACCTTGTCCCGGTATGGAAAGTCTTGGTTGCTTGGCTTTGGATAGGCACATTTTTAGGGTATTTCAATTTCATAACTGCACGTATTCTTTGTGAAGTGATAATGCCATGTGAATGATATCAATTTCCATGCTTTGTATTCTTGAAATGTGAAAAGGTGACATTCCTGATAGAATTGATTATTTATTTCAATGTGTTATGTCATGCTTTGTATATTTTTATAATTTCATATGATAGGGTATTTGGGTATGTCTCTTGTATGGGAAGGAAGGTACTATTGGTTGAGGTGATTTTGATCACCAGGATTGGGCGACTCGGTCATCGGTTTGAGGCAACGTTAGTTGTCAGGACGGGCATGGCCCGAGGTACTTTTGATACTTGGCTCTGTTAGGGGCGGGTAAGGAGGCCATGAGGTTGGGATGCCATGGGCATGGGTTACGGTGGGTGAGAGTAAGGGTAGTAGTTATGCACTGCCTTTTACTGCTTTCCTTATCTACGTTGAAATACATTGTTATATATATATATGGGTTGTCTGACCATTTATGGTATTCAGCGGGTTCCTCCTATACATCTTGATGGAGTGTCAGGAAAGTGATGGTACAGTGCCATAGGTGCAGGATCAGGTTCAGGATCCGGTGAAGGTAGAGAAGAAGCCGCAGGTACGAGCTCAGGGATAGGATTAGGCCCATGATTCAGTGTAGGCAGGACAACATATGGGTTTGGTAGCATTTGGACCATGGCTCTACAAGCAGCTCTGAGCTATCCTGGTGTGTTTCTTGTAGGGGATCGATAGAGGCACGCAGGGTACAGAGCCATCTATGGAATATCTGACACAGGAGTTCCATGCACATCATCCGCCACTTTTTCAGGGTGAGGGTTGTCTGTAGGCAGCTGAGAACTGGATAGAGAGCATGCAGATTATCTTCAAGTAGCTTGACATGCCTCCAGGACGGAGGGTCAAGCTGGTGACGTACATGCTGAGAGGACCGGAAAAGCGCTGGTGGGATGTAAAGTTTCAGGCTCTCAAGCATGAGGTACTGTCATGGAAGGACTTCGAGGATAGGTTCTTCGAGCAGTTTTACCTAGAGACACTGAGAGTATAGAGATCTTGGGAGTTCTTGAGTCTTTAGTAGGGAGACATGTCCGTCATGGACTATGCGGCTACCTTCACTGAGTTGTCTTGGTTTGCACCTGGTATGGTAAGCGATGATGCGGAAAGGGTGAGGCACTTCGAGGATAGCTTACAACACACCATTCAGGTCCAGGTGAATATCTTCAGTCTGGGTTCTTTATTAGAGGTAGTGAAACATGCGCTCATAGCGGAGGGAAACCATAGAGATAGGCCCCAAGTTGGTCGGGCAATAGCTTCAGGTGATGGTTCGGATATCAGGAAGTGAGGACGAGATGAGTTCCAGCAGGTCAGTCAGGCCAAGGACTCAGCTACACCACCTCATGGTAGTTATTCAGTGGTTTTCATTTAGTGTGGACAGCCAGGGCATGTTTGGACTCAGTGCGATAGGCCTCCGAAAGAGTGTCGGGCTTGTGGATAGTTTGGGCATCTAGAGAGGTTCTGCAGACAGCCTTCTCAGACAACCGGAAGGCAGGGACCAGGATAGATGGTGGCATCTGGAGTTGTATCAGGTTCGGTACCAAGAGAGGGTAGCCAAGGTTCAGCTTCACATGGAGGATGATACAGAGACAGTGGGATCTAGCTGAGGGGTCAGTAGTCGGTGGTTGGAGCAGCACCGCGGGGAGGTTAGGCATCAGGCAGTCGTACTTTAGGCCAGGTGCACGTCGTGGAGCTGCCAGAGGCTGAGCTAACCAGTGAGATGACGATGGTTAGAGGTACACCATGGGTGTGGTCGTGATTTTCCATGTTTCTTTTTGTCATGACATGTAGAGGCATGTCTGTTTTGAGTGCACGTGATGCACAGGATCTATGAAAACTAACTAGATGCTAGTCAATGGGATTGGAACCCTATCAAGTGTGTGATATATTTATATATATATGTATGGGATGCGTATCATTTGGGGCATCAAGGATGTGGGTTACTTGAGGTGCTATGGGCATCGGGGCATTGAGGATGCGGGTTACTTGAGGTGTCGTGGGCATCAGGGCATCAAGGATGTGGGTTACTTGAGGTGCTAGGCACTAGGTTTGTTTTCGAGCATCCATGAGATGCAGGACCTTGTAGAGGTGGACACCGATGCGGTGCGGGGATACGTTGGGTGTTGGGAACGACACAGGAGCACTAATGAGGTGCAGGGGTGACGATACGTCATGGAAGGACTATACGTTTGGAAAATAGGTTAGTGAACCTTTGTTTACTTTGAGTTTTGTCGTGTTGAGACTGAGTTAGGCGATTCCTAAGGTGGGGAGCCCCTTGAGTAATTTATCCAGAACCTTTGAGACTAGGGAAGTCTGGGTTACTTTGATCAGGGTGGGATGTTCGGTGCCATATTCGGGTTTCATTTGATAGCTTAGGGACAAGATATATTAAGGTGGGGAGATTGTAAGAACACGAGTTTTTAGAATGGGTCAAAATCCCGAACCTATTTGAGTTTTTTACTTGTCCCTGAGAAAGCTGGAGAAAATGGGCAGTTTCTAGAAATTTCCAGACTACACGACATGTACTTTTAAGTACATGCCATGTATAGGTTAGGCGAGTGTCGGTCGTGTACTCGCTGAGTACATGTCGTGTGATGATCATGTAGAAATTTCATACTACACGGTGTGTAGTTATAAACACGTTGTGTACTCTTGACCGTGTGGAGGCCATACATGGCATGTGGGCATGTTGGCCGGGTAGAATCGTTTAAACCAACTACACGTCGTGTCCATCATGGACATGCCATATATTCTGGTCATGTATGAGGGATATACATGGAGTGTGGGTAAGTCGGTGAGGAAGAGAAGAAAAACTAAGTACACATCGTGTTCTCCTTGGTACACACCGTGTACTCTTGTCGGCAGATTCTGGAAAGTAAGGCAGCAAAATTTCAGCCATTTTATGAATAGTAAAATGATACACGGCATGTAGTCCTAAATTACACATCATGTAGTTTCTTTTTTTTATTAAAATGGGCAATAGCCACGTATTGAGTTAGAACCTCATTTGTTTCGCCAGGTTTCATGAACCAAGACATCTGGGACTTCATTTCCTTCCCAAATCTTCATCTGAACCCCTATTCAATCACTGACATATGCGTTTGAACCCCCTTAGTAAGCCATTGATTACTCTTGATCTGTTCTTCTTTATTTTTTTCTAGAGTAAGTTATAGGGGTTTGATAATTTTTGATTATTTTGTAGATCTACCATGTTTTAGACCAAATTGGAGGCTGTTATGGGAGGAGTAGCATCATACGAGTCCCAGGTAGGTGGTTCATACCTTCTTTTGTGTTTTCATATACTTTTGGGTTGCACGGCCTATGGTGCGTTTTTGGGTATTATGAGCGTGACCCTGTTTTATCTGTTATTACCTGTTCAACTGATAATTGACCTTTGGGATGCCTTTGGGTATGCCCTATTACCTGTTTTTCATGAGCAGGGTTTGGTGAGTGGTCGATGCTCATTGGGGAATTTTGGAAGGGGGAACCAAAATGGTATTAATTGAGTTGTATTGTTATAAACTATTGAGTTTAGTTTATTAAGCCTAGTATGAATTGTTAAAGGATTTCAAGACCTTAGTGCTGGTATGGGACAGTACCTTTCTAGTGTAATTAAACTGTTTCGTTGTCTTGCCAGTTTAAAGTATTCCATTGTGATTATATATGTGATGTGTGATATTTCATATGCTAGAACCTTCGAGATGTGCTAGGCATGGTCTAGGTATTGTTGAGTGATGTTGATCACAGGTTGGGCTTGGCCCGGGTTACGTTGGGTGGTTCTGACCACGGGATTGGGCATCATGGACGTCGGTTTGAGGCAAGATGACTGTCAGGTTGGGCATGGACCAGGTTACTGGGATGGAGATTCCATCAAACTTGATCGACATGGTTGCAGGGACACGAGGTGTCAGAGACGTTATGGCTTGGGTACTATTTTGGTGATTACCGCTCACCCAGAAACTTTGAGTAGTGTGCACACAGAGAGACTATGTGATGAGGTGGTTTTAACCACCCGTTTGGGTAGAGGCCCCCATTAGTTTTGGTTTAGGTATTATTGGTTTGGGGGTGCTTACCGTAGGAATCCACATGGGAGGTGATGAGCCTTCAGGGGATAGCATTGAGGCTATCAGGTTGGGGGCCAAGGCTCACCGTTATTTGAGGGAAGATATCACTATTCCTCCGGATACTTTATTTGAGGGCAGACATTGTTATTCCTCTGAATACTTTATTTTGAGGGAAGACATTGTTGTCCCTCCGAATACTTATTTTTAGGGCAGACATAGATGTCCCTCCAGTTAATTATTGAGGACATGCATCGATGTTCCTCTGGGTTATTATTTCTCGGGTGTGCCTTTGGGATGTCAGTACTTGTGACACGCGGTGTCAGGGGGCACATGTTGTCGAGTTATATGATAGAGATTTCGGCATTGGCTAAAGCAGGTGACACTCTATGGTGGCTGCTGAGCACCAGTGGAGCTAGTGTTTATTTGTGCATTGTATTGTTTACTGCTTTCCTTACAAATGCATGCCTACTTAAACACTTATATTAGGTACGCACCGTTGGGTGGTATCCTATTGAGATTCGTCTCACACCCTTCATAGGCCCTTCGGGACACGTGCAGACTTTATGGTTTTACATGAAGGAAATAGGCCAGCTTTAGGAGTTGGGTTTTATTAGCTGTTTCATGGAGATGGTATGGACCTTGAGGTTTTGCCTAGCTGGAGTTACCATGTTTTTTCTTTATTCCTGTGTCAGCATGATTTCTTGTTTACAGCTACAGTTGGTTATCCATTGGTGCCCTTTTTTATATTCAGATGTGTATGACCTACTTTGGATGCATGTTTTATTGTTCAGTAGTAGTTACATGTGATCAGTATGTTGTTGTGTTTATTTCCGATATTGTTGTTTATATTTATTTCTTCCGCTATTTATTGATATTGAATGTGCTTCTGCTCTGTGGGTCTAGTTCGAGTCTGCTGAGTCATTTATTTTGCTGCATCTTTATTATTATACTTAGACCAGTGCCATGATTATTTTCCTCTGAGAGGGTATAGCCTCCCCACTATACATATAATACTATCGCTTCTAGTTGGCAAACTTTGGCATTCAGGGAGGTGCGCCTAAGGTAGTAGCACCCGACCCGTTTAGCACTTTTTGAGTGGTTGTTCAGGTCTGGTTCGTTACAGCTTGGGTATTGAGAATTTCTTTTGGGAATGGTTTTCCCAAATGAACTCATCAAAAAAATATGAATGAAATATTTAAAGAAACCATAACTATCCATATACAAAATAAACATCCAAAAATATAATAAAAAATAAATACTTACACATGTATAAAATATGGGATTGGAAGCTGAAAATCTAACAAAAAATTAGATAAGATACTACACCCAAAACACAAATTGAAATTGTGACGAACCAACCCAGGTCAACTAGAAAATTCACCCAAAATTGGTCTGCCACATGGTGAAGTACGAACTAAGGAACGAAAAACTAGCCTAATGTTAAAAAAAATAAGGTACACTAACATAGTACATCACGAAGGAGAGATAAAAATCCATGATACTAACAAAGTCAATCCAAACATTCCAAACTAGAAATATAAAACAAGACAAGTCTAAACATAACCTTTGTGACCATCTGTCACCTCCAAACTATATAGCTACGAATATGACCAACAAGAGAAACCAGCATGCTACAAAATGCCCTTCCCTTTACCTAAATTCTAAAAAAAAAAATTCAACCTCCTAAAGGAAAAAAATTAGGGTGTGAGAACAAATCCTAGTAGGATACCATCAAAGAATCTATATAAGTCCGAATATCAAGAATCCATTAGTGCTAGCTTTAAAAAAATCTATTTTACAAATAATTTCCAAAAGAATAAACCATTTTGTAAAACATTATTTTGGTTTCCATAATACCATACCATATTCAATAAATCTAGTAATATGTTATGAAACAAGGTAAGAAACCACGATTACATCATAAGATAAGAATTTTCATAATAACCATGAAATATACCATCATGTGATAAACAATCCAAAAATGAAAAAGAACACCATTTGGGATCTAACCTATGAGTATACATACTAAACATGAAAGAAACGACCCATTCAATGCCTAACATGGATCCATCCAATAAAACCTATAGTGGAATTACACACACTAACCTGACATAAAACCACTTGTGGAATTACATGCACAAAGAGTGAAAAGTCTATTCCTAACACACCCAAGGTTACCTAATTTTATAAGTTTATAAAAATCCATTTCAAGAATAAAACTTCCCTTTAAATCATTTAATCAAATACTTGGTGTGTGTAAAATCATTTTTAAAGAAAATCCCTTTAAAAATGTGTATCTTTTACAAAAAGGGTATTCCAATGTAAAATCAGTCAATTTCAATGAGCAACCCAAAGGAATTGAAAAGAACATAAGTAAATTCATGAATTGGAACCACTTTTATAGATACACCTTCCTCATGAATGAAGGAAACCTAATTTCCTTCAAAAATGAATATTGGAATCAAAAAGATCAGCCTCCAAAAGAAAAGGCATGATGGAAAACTAAAAAGGATTAATAAAAAACCCAAAACGATCACAACCTGATCTATAAATGAAACCAACTCCACTATAGTTACCAAAGGTAGAGAATAAACAAGAAGACAACTTAGAAGGGATAAGTGACACAACTATCATAGGGATAAAATGATAAAAGAAATGATACAGAGGATAAAGAGTCACCCAAAATGCAATGGGAGAAGACTAGGGCTTGATGGGTAAACCTATGTGCAATGAATGAGAGAGATCAGGTGTGCTACATGATATAACCAACTAGGAAGAAGGTATTTCTGGTGTAAACCCATGACTTATGGTATAAAAATCCCACAACTCATATATTCTAATAAACATGTTTCCTTGAGTTAATTTTATCCCAATTCACAATCTTACAGCATATAATAAGATCTTATAGTGTAAAGGTAATTTACAATATAACAGAGGATTTTATGGCTACCAAGATTCTCATGTCATAAACTGATTCACGACTTATAACCAATGTTGGACTTATATTATAATATATAAATTTATGGCGTAAATGTCTCTTGTAGGTAGTACCAAAAATATACCCCTACATAAAATTCTCATGAACATCATAACCCCCCTCCATGGCCTTTTTCACATTTATACCTGAACTCCACTAAAGAAAAAAAAACATACATCCCCAAACTTTAAGTCATTTTCCCCATAAAATGCTCTTCATCCTTAAAAATCCCACAATAAACCCAAACAAGAAGAGGAACTAAAACAAGAGCCAAATAATACCTGAAAGAATATAATTGGGTGTTATAGAAACAAAATAAAGTTACTTGTCTCAATGTGACATAAGGGTCAACCTCTCATCATGTCACTACTGCCATCCAACCATGATCTTCTAGAAAGAATACGCACTTCCTCCAAGTGATGCCTTGATTTTTCCTATTTCTAACAAAAAAATTCTACATATACCCATTAGATGTATATGGGGTGTGATCACAAAATCTCAGTAAGATCCCACCATGCATTCCATAAATAACCATTTATATAAAAAATAAATATTCTAGTTTGAAAAATAATTTAACTAAGAACAAGATTTTAATGTTTTAAATAAATGGAAGAATAATAATAATAATAATAAAGTACAACCAAGAATGATGGGGAAACCCTAAGGTAGCTAAGATTGGGCCTCATTCTAGGATCCCCATACTGATCAAACCATTCACAACATTTCCTGTGCAAAACCCAATAGGGAGGATTAATCCAAATTCCCAGTGTTAACCACAACCATAGAAGTGTTTTTTTATTTAGTGTTGTGTCATGGTATAAGGTATAGGGATGGTAGACCTTTTCCTAGAAATACTTTTCCTAGTCACCCCACCTAGGTACCTGGGGTTCCCATATGCTATCTTCTTTTCAAGCAATAAACTTTCCATGTATGATTACCATATGAACAAAACTTTTCATATCAAACCATTTACATTACAATTCCAATGGAAAAAAATTTAAATCAACCACACATACCCATTTGGTTCTAAAAATACCCATTTTTCATCAAAATAATTAAAACATATTCTATAAGTTTAGGCAATCACATTAAGTTCATCAATAAATGGTATAACATGAAACCACTTAACTCTAACCAACATAACCATTGAAATTTAAATGGAAACCATAGGAAAAGAGGAGATAAGACCCTATGGAAGAAAGAGGAAACCATAAAAATAAAGTCACAACTCATTAGGTTCATATTTATCAAATCCTGAGCCATCATAATCATAGGGAAGGATAAAAACCATGAAGGAAGGTGAGAATAAACCAACTAAGTAAAGAGGATATCCTTACACTAGTACAAAAAGAATTTATCACATCAGCTTCTTCATGTTGATTATTTATAACCAATATGAAAAATACATGTATATTGTTTTATCATGTTTGAAATGACCCAAAGTTTTATCTATAGAAATTCCCTTATTATAATTATTTCATATGGTATAAATACATAGAGAACACAATAAAATCTTTATAAATTATTAATGAATGAAATAAGAAGCATTTATAGAAGTTAAGGAACCTATACCAATGCAATAGTAACTTGACCTTTAGAATAGTAATATGACCCTTATAAATAGTAAACCAACCATTTAATAGTAACCTCACCAATGAAAGTATAAATAAAATTTATCTATATTATAAGTGAAAATATGATATAATTATATCATAGTATAAGTAAATAAATATTTTAAAAAATAATAATTAATTATTGGTATTTTTATATGTCATAAATATTTAATTACATTTTTTATTAATTTAATAATTTATAAGAAAATTTATTTTCATAAAATGTATTCATAAATTAATAATTTTATGTGTTAAGATTATAAGATAATTTTATGAGGCCTTAATTAATTTTTCAAAGTGTTAGAAAAGCATTTTTAATTTTAAAATTTGTATCCTCCAAGTAAATGATGATTTTAATTAAAAATTATATTTCTAATATTTAAAAAATTATTTTCATAAAATTTATTTAATTTTTTAATAATACATATCAAAAAATGGTTGGGGTTCATTTTTTGGATTTTTCTGAAATACTTGAATTATTTTTGAATAGTAAAATACAGTAATTTACAGTATATATACATTATAAGTTAAATATACTATTCATTGAGTCATGGATGATGTAATCACAATTGTTTTGATCTTACATGATCTAATTACTTAATTTAGTCTTAAGAATAAACACTATTGATTTTCTTGATCAAAATAATAAAATATTGAGTAAAATAATGAGAAAACACTCCTCTCTGCCACTATAAATACCACCTCTCACCAACACTTCTCCTCGCACTCATAAAGTCTTGATACTTGTCCAAATTATTCCCAATACACTTACCAAACCTATATCCCATGTCCAGGAACTTTTTTTATTAATAAAATACCAAAACCAATTCCCTAAAGTGGTTCTCAAGAAGAAGGAATAAAGAGGTAAAACCCTCTTATGTTTTCTTTCAATTTATTTTAAAGTTCCTTTATTTTATTTTTATATCCTCACCTAACCTCACACAAATGGAATAAAAACTCCATTATCTTACATTTAATTTAATTTTATCTTGTTTATGGAATAATTCTTCATTAAATATCTTCTCCTCTCTCTTTTACTTTAAGAATGAAAACATTGTTTGTGAGGTGCTGATTTACCACCATTGTGGATAACATGCTTTCATATTTCAATTCTGTCTTCAAGGATGGTCATTAAAGAATATTTATGGTTGAACCAGATTATAATATATTTATTATATCTTATTTAATATTTTTTAATCATTTTTTACACATTATATTAATTTATAAAACAAAATGAGTTCGTTGTGATCAAAAAATGTTAAATTAATCTAAAAGATTATCATTAATGATATATCTAATGAATAATCCTAAATTCTTGAAAAATGGTATTTTAATATTATATAAGTTAATTAATAACATATAAGTTCATTTCTGGATAACTATCCTCATTCTACATGATTTTCTATACACTTATACAAGTAAACTAATCATGAAAATCAAGGAAATCAACGCTCCCAAACGAGGAAATTGAATCTCTTAACCCATCAAAAAGGCTATAAATGAAATTAATAAAGTTATAATAAATAAAATACATGTATAAATGTTTCTTTAGTTATTAATTAATTAATATAATTTTATTATTCAGGATATTAAGATTGGGTGCAGAATCGTTTCGGACATAAGGTAAGAGATTCTACCCGAACCTCCTTTATTCCTTCGAGATATTCTTTATCTCTTTTTACCCAAATGAAATTATATTTTATTATTATGTAAATATTATAAATTTTGTGGATATTTTCTAAACTCATGTATCAATATCCATTCATCCTTATTTTTCAAGGATATACATGTTTTTAAAAGGTTCCCTATTCAATTCTTCTTGATAAGCAACACCAGTTTATGGGAACTTCCCAAATTCTTACCCAATTTCAAGCACAATGTATAATTTATTTAAATACACCTTTATTTTTATAAAATAACTAATTTTATCATGAAAAACTACCTTTTTTCTGTTCTGGTTTTATACAAACAATTATTCCTTTTCCATTTTAAATAATCTTGAAAGTTTTCCCTTAAACCGTACTAAAATGTTTTATTTCTAAAGTTTCTTAAAAACTCTTTTTACTTTAGTTTGATATAAATTATCATGATATATGTATATATTCCCTTGTTAATGTTCATGTATGATTTAAATCCATCCTTTAATTTACACCAATATGATATTCTATTTTGATATGTGTTTTGACATAATTATGATACCTAATTCTTTCCATGGGTAGCCCTTATGTTTATGTTTGATTACTTATTTATGATTATTTATGTGGAAAGAATATTTATGAAAATGTTTTGATGATTGTTCCTAGATATCAATCCAATGCATTAGATAATTTTTAGTCTCATGAGATGTTATGTGCAGCGGTCTTGGTGGTTATCCTTGACTCATTCTCCTCTATGTGCAAAGAGCCTTGACTCTTGATCCTCTATGTGTGAAGAGTCTTGAATCATACTAAATTAATGTTTTATGTTTCTACCAAATTAATATAAATCCATGATTTTATTATCCCATGTTATGATTCCTTGTGTCTAATAATGTTCCATGCCTTTATATATCACTATGTTATGTCTTCTAACCCATGTATTAAGATTTATTTTAGTGTTTATTCCCTTACTAGGCTTTTTAGCTCAAACCTTTGTTCATGTTATCCCCAAGTTATCATATGAAGATGTAAGGGCTCAAAAAAAAGTTAAGATCTCATAATGAATGATAAATAAATAAATTTTTTATTTATTCTCATGTTTTCGGTTTTATGTACCCAGTTATCCAAGACACTAGAATTTACAATACTTAGCTTGTAATTTGATGTTTAATTATGATTAAAATCATGTAATGATATGTGTAAAAGGCTGGGGTCACTATAGTTTGTATTAGAGGAAAATTTTAGTTATTTATGGAGACTAGGAATATAGAAATTTAGTAATAACCTTAAGGATAAGACTAATTCAATGAAAACATCCCTAAATTTTGGTTAGTATAGATTTATTGGTTCATGAAGAAAATAAATCAATTTCTAGATACTACAAGTGGACGTGGTTCTGGCATAGATTTACCTAGGATTAACAACTCCAAAAAGGTGTTCTGGTCCTAACTCGGGGTAACCTAGTACATGACAATGGGCCTTACTACACACCTGGTTTGACACTCCTGGGGGATATGATTTGGTAAATTCATAAGCTCATTATGAACTATTATTAAGGGAACAAAAAAGAGCCTATAAGAATATATTTTAGGAAATATATTATAAATAACCAAGATTGAATCCTAGGGAATCACAAGTTAGGATATAATTTTTATTTAAGAGCTTATCCTTATATGTTTAAAGTTTCTTATGTATTATTATTATATAAGTATTCAAGTCCCCTAATTTTACTTTATTTTTATTCTTAGTTAATGGTGGGAAATATAAGAACATGTGACAACAATCAATGTGATAGGCAATGTGAATATTTTCTAAATGATATGCCAAATATGATGGAAATGGGTTCTCAAAACTTCATGATAGTACTTGCTCAACTGGATCAAGTTATGAATAATAACTTGAATCACGTGGAATGACCTATTTCTCCTAAGAGAGAGAAAGTTTCCATAGAATCCTTTATATGGAAAAGGCCTCCCATGTTTAGTATATCTTCTTATCCCCTCATCACAAAACAGTGGATAAACTCAATTGAAAAGATATTATCTTTCCTCCAGTGCTTAGAAGAAGAGAAATTTGTGATGGAAGTCTATCATTTTTATGGGGAAGCTGATAAGTGGTGGACACTAATAAAAAATAAGAAGTTTAAAGAGGAAACTGATTCCATGGATTAAAAGTAATTCAAGAAAATGTTTTTTAATAAATATTTTCCCTAAACCCTACATCTCAAGATGGAAAGAGAGTTCTTTGGACTTAAGCAGGAGGAATATGATTCTATTAGGGAATATGAAGAAAATTTTACAAGGATTTCAAGGTATGCCTCTAGATTTTTCATGAACACTGAAAGCAAGGTGGATCACTTCTTTAGCGGACTAAAGCCGAGTCTACAAAAAGAATTGGTGATTTGAGACTTCAAAAGTTATGAGGATATTATCAGTTGTTCCCTCAAGGTTGAAATGGATATCAGAGACTCTCAATAATCTCATGGTCCTAGTGACAAAAAGCATAAAATGGAGTCTAATATGGGTGGATCTACAAATAAATACCATGATGGAAAGAAGACCAAATATCCCACGTGTCAAAATTGTGGGAAGAAGCATCATGGGAACTGTCTAAAGGGAACCAAGAAATGATTCAAATGTGGAATAATGGGGAATATGTCTAGGAAATAATGAAGGGATATGAATAATCCCACTAACATGGAATAAGAAAATAAGGTTCATATCAATGCTCATCCATTAGTGTAGTGTTTCAACTATAGGAACATGGGAATTTTTTGAACCAATTCCCTAAGCCAAGGGTTGTTGGAGGTAATCAACAATAATATTCAAGGAAATAAGGAAGGTCTTATACTATCAATACTGCTAATATAGAGCCAGAAAATAATGTGGTGATAGGTACACTAGTTATTCATTCAATAATAGCAAACGTACTATTTGATTCTAGTTCTAGGAATTCTTTCATATCTTGTAAGTTTAGGAGAAATATTCAAGCACCACCTTAAAATTTGGAGGTTGATTTATCTATGAGAATAACTAATGGTGAAATTATTGCATCCAAATTATATAACTCCTCCCCGATTAATTTTTATGGACTTAACCTCCCATAAAATATCATCATACTTCCTTTGGTAGAGTTTTATTCTATTTTGGGAATAAATTGGCTATCTTTATACAAATCCAACATCAACTGTCGATAAAGGGAGATCACTCTTCACATCCCAAAGCATCCTCCAATTCTTTATAAGTGTAATGAGGAAGATGAATCTCTTTTATAATCATCATCTCAAGTGTGGATATTACAACCTTATGAGCAATCATATCTTGCTCAAATGATTGAGACAAAGAAGATGATCATGATTAAAGATATGACCATCGTGAGGGATTACACTGATGTATTCCCTAAAGAGTTGAATGGTCTTCCCCCTGATTGAGAAGTTGAGTTCTCAATTTAATTTATTCTTAGATATCTACCTATATCAAAGACACCTTATATAATGGACATCTTTGAGCTAGAAGAACTAAAGAAGCAGTTACAGGAGAATCTAGACAAGGGTTATACGCTCGAGTGCTTCACCATGGGGTGTGTCAATCCTCTTCATCAAGAAGGATGGATCAATGTTCCTTGGCATCAATTATCGTGATCTAAATAAAATCATGATAAATAACAAGTATCCCCTATCATGTATAGATGAATTTTTTGATCAGCTTTTGGGGATAGTTATTTCTCTAAGGTGGACCTTTGGTCAGGATATTACCAATTAAAGGTGAGCAAGTAAGATATTCCCAAGACTACCTTTAGAACAAGGTATGGACACTATGAGTTCATAGTTATGCCCTTTGGACTCACTAATACTCTATAAATTTTCATGGATTTGATTAATAGAGTCTTTAGATATTACCTTGACAAATTTTTGGTAGTATTTATCAATGATATTTTGATATACTCCAAGATAAAGGAGGAACATGAGGAGCATTTGAATACTATGATGAAGAATTTGTGAAGGGAGAAACTATATGAAAATTATATTAAATGTGAGTTCTATATGGAAGAAGTATCATTCTTGGGGCATGTTATCACCAGCAAAGGAATATCTATGGACCCTTCCAAGATAAAGGCAATTGAAGAGTGGCCTAAGCCAACATCTATAACAGAGATCCACAGCTTTCTTGGTCTAGCCGAGTATTAATGACTATTTGTGAATAAATTATCATAGTTTTAAAACACAATAACCAAGTTTAAATGGAATGGAGTGAAGTTTTTTTGGACTCAAGAATGTGATGAAAGATTTAAAGATCTTAAAAAGAGACTTATCACTGTGACAGTACTCACACTTCTAAAAAGTGGAGAAATATTTTTGGTATACAGTGATGCTTCAAAGAAAGGATTAGGTTCTATACTGATGAAAAATGATAAAGTGATATCCTACACCTCAAGGAATTTTAAAATTCATGAGAAAAGCTATCCTACTGATGATCTGGAGTTAGCATCTGTGATATTTGTGTTGAAAATATGGAGGCATTATCTCTATGGGGAGAAGTGTGAGATATATACTGATCACAAGAATATCAAATATATATTTGCATATAAGGAGATTAATATGAACCAGCGAAGATGGTTAGATCTCATCAAGGATTATTAATACTCAATCCAATACCATCTTGGTAAGGAAAATAAGGTGGCATATGCTCTAAGTAGAAAGGATCCTGCATATTTATCAATGATGAAAATTGAGAAGGATCCAATCATCTTAGACTTACTAAGTATGTACATGGGAATAATTAAGAGAGTAACATCATCAATCCTTTCTCAAATGATTTCTCAACTATACCTTATGGAGAAAATAAAGTATTCTCAAAGAAATGATGTGGAAATTCAAAAAAGGGATTGTTGGTCAGAGTAAATTACTCAAGAGGGGGGTGAATTGAGTATCTATAAAAATTTCTGTTAAAAATTGGTTCTTTGAAAATTTACCCCAATTAAAAATATAATCTAAGTCAGTTTGTAGTGAATTTATAAGAATCCTGAATGTTCAATTAATTTCCCAAAATATTGATTAGTTCTTAGATATACCAATCTAAATATTAATATAACTTTTGAAACTAACCTACTGATTCAAAACATTTATAAACACTTGATAAACCAACTATCAAATTTCAATTTAGTTTTAGTAAATTTATGATAAAAACAGAGTAAAAAATAAAAGGTAAATACACATGGGAAATAAAAAATAGGTTTTGTCTCAAGATGAGACTTAGTCCTCTTCACTTGGTGATCACCTAACACCAAGGAGTTTAAATTAATAAACAGTTCGATCCACACCTTGGATCGGGGTTCATAATATCACACAAGAATATTTGGGTCACACTTAACATCTACCATAGTTCTTCATGGGAAAATAGAAAATAGGTCACATTTTACCTCTTCCACAGTTCTATGTGGGATACAAAAGGATAAATAGAATGTGAGTTTGAGGATATCAGGTATACTTCAGTTATGCATAGGATTCAGTGTGTGTGTGTAATAGATAGATACACACACTACTTAGAAATGTAAATAAATGAACACAACAGATCTTGAAGATGTAGAGTTAGGTTTAGAAGGATCTGTGTGTTATGCAGTGAATCTCTGGACTCATTTGATGTAGTGAAGTTGAATTTTGAATCCTTATCTGGAAGTTGACTCCAAAACAGAGTGTCGTAGCCTCTATGGTTTGGCTTCCAGAAGTAAAAGATATTCATCTTCTTTGTTTGAAAGATGTTCAGGTTATCTCAGTAGGTTTAGCTCGACTCCTTGATCTCCCAGTATGTTCTTCCTTTGAGTTCTTGGGATTTTTGCAGTATGCTCAAGAGTTGCAGGAGTTCATAGGTTTTTCTTTTCTTTCTACTTTTTAGCACACTCAGAATGATCTAGCTTGTAATTATTTTATACTTTGAGGTCCAGAAAACAAGAAGATCTCCCCACATGCATGTACCTTATACTATCCTCTGAATATACTATAGACAACATTAAATAATGTTAAAAACATTAATTTGTTTAAATATGACTGTTAGATATAAATTTGAATTAATAAATTAAAAACATTTTCTATGACTATAGATTATTCAGAAGTATCGGTGATTCATTGGCATCAGTCTGTCAGCATCGGTCTGTCAGCATCATTCTCTCTATATTGTGAGTCCTTTCCATTGGTATTAGTGACTATGGGCATCGTTGAGTTGTCATTGGTGACTTGTTTTGAACTATCAGTGTGTCACCCATTGGTGACTCATCCATCAGTAAGTCCTTTGAACTAACAGTGCATCACCCATAAGTGAGTCATCCAATGGTGAGTCTCTTGAATTATCAGTGCGACCAATCATCAGTGACTTTTCCATAAGTGTTTTGTTTGTTCTATAAGTGTCTTATTTCACTTGGTGAGTCCTTACTTATGTCGGTGAGAGAGTTGAACTATCGGTGGGACCTTGCGTCGGTAGCATCATGCAATGGTAGGTCACTTGTACTGATGGTAGGTCGTCTGCGTTTGTGATTCATATGCAATGGTGATTCATTTGTCTTTCGGTGTCATGTCCAACGATGAGGCTTTCCAATGGTGTCAGCATCACATACTTAGAACATATGCATGTTTGATCTGTTTGTAAGTGAGTCATATACTTGTTAGTGAGTCACCTGTCTGTCGGTGTCAGTGACTCATACTTGGATAATTTTTAGATGTTTTGTCTATCGTACATTTCAGAAAAGTTAGAGAGTGTTAAAATCCATAAACACATATATAATTAGGTATAAGCTTGTTTAGACTTAAACACAAATAAATAGTTAACATAACTTAAAATCTTTAACATAAGGTAAGATGTATGCTAATATATGACATGATTTTTGATAATTAAAACCATTATAGTTAGAGATAGTGGCCAATAGTATCTATGGGCCAACAATATTCTCATTTTTGATAATCACAAATAATTTCATTATTAAGTACCATTGGATAATGATTAAAGTAAATAATTAATACTGTATCAGAGAGAATATTAACATAATGTATTAGAGATAATAATTTTTATAATGCATAAACACATAATAATGTTTAAACTCATAATAATGGTTAATAAAGGTTGCTCAATTTTAATAATTCTTAATAAAATTCTCCCCCTTTTGGGATTAACAAAAAGTGGGAGGTGAAGAGAATACCAAAAATAGAAAAGTAGAAACAAATAAAGAGCATTCATAAAAAAAGTACACTAGAAAAGAAAACGCACAATGAGTTATCCCTATCAAAAAAATCACTCCACACTAGAGGGTAGGATCAAGGGGTTCCTTTCCTTTATTAGAAGGATCAATGGAATTTTCATCAGGAGGATTAGGCTGAGAAGTAGGAGGGTCTGAAAGTACTTTTAGAGGAGGTAGAGGCACTCCTTCAGGAACTATAGAAGTAAGGGAAAGTCTCTATTGAGAAAGAAGATGAGGCTAAACAGTTGCTGTAATGACTAGTCTGATATGAGATAAAGCCTGAGAAATTGACATCTAAGGTTGAGCAAAAACAGAACTAGCAGATCCAAGTGGTGCAGCGGGAGGTACCACAATGGATTCACTTTGTACGTGGAGATATTTTTTTAAGATCTTTATGAACTCTTCAATGATCTATGCACCATATTTCATAGCATTTTCAAAATCATCTTTGCTTTCTATAAACATATCCAACAAGGGAGTAAATTATATCATCTTTTAAATGTGATCCTTAAAATACTTTTTCACTAGAGGATGTGTCCAAATACTTAAATAGGTTGTTCATTTTATGTTTTGTAATGAGTTTGGAGAAAAACTCATTAATCCTTTTGGTTATCTATTCATGAGTCTATGAAGCACTCCTTATATAATACTTCACATGATCATTCACCTTATCTGAAGTGCCCTCAACTTTTTCCATACTTGAAATCAAATTTTGCATCTCATCTTTCAATACTGAACTAATAGTAGCAAGATCTGTAGATTTGAATGACTGAGCAGGTGGAGCAGAGGTTGAATCAAGAGAAGAGGAGGTAAGTTCCTGAACTTATTTTCTTATCTTGGAAAACTCAAGAGCTTTAAAATGAGAAACAAGATTATCAAGTCCTTTCATGACAGTTTCCATTGTATTTTTTTACTCAGTTGTCAAGGCATTGAGGCCTATGGTTAACTTCTTCATATCATTCCCGAGCTTGGTGTTGCTTGTCACAATAGTATCTACAGTAGTAATTAAATTTGGATGAATTTATTTTATCACCATATTTGAAACTGAAGTAGCATCAGCTTGATATAGACCATTTGAGGCAAGAGTATAACAAGAGACACCATCTTGATTTACACCATCAACCATAGATCGAATTGATTTCAAGTTTTTAGACAGATCAGTATTTTCTATCCTAGCTTCATCAATCTCATTCCTCATTTTAGATTGCACTGAGTGTCTTATGGAGGCACATATCTCTTGCTTTAATTGTTCAAAATCATCCTTAGTGACATAGTCTCTAGTAGTGGTCTCATCCACTGGTTCCCTTACAGCAAGTGAAAAAACTTCATCATCAAAATATTCATAATTCAATACCAAGGCTACATAACCAGGATTCCTTACCCATTCAGAAAGAATATCAGAATCTAGAGGAGTAAGAGTATCAAGCCTTACTCTTCTAGTTTGATTCTCTTCATCAGCTTGAGTAACTGGCCCTTGAGGCTCCCCCTCAGTGTCATCCTTCTCAGCAAATTTCTCCCCCTCAATCAAGACTTCCTGGATAGGTTGATTTTCCTTATGAAGAGTTATTTTCCTAGTATAAACAACTTGAGAAATAGTTTCATATGGAGCAACATTTTCTTCTCGAACAACACCCTAAATAGATACACCAGTATTAGCTTCAGAAAATTCCATACTCATAGCATCTGGATTCTCATCAGGATGATCAGATTCACTATCACTTTCATCACTTTATTCATTATCACCCTCCTCAATATTTCCATTCCCAACTTCATCATTAGACTTCTTATATTCTTCTTCCCTTTCTGATTATGAACCACTTTCACCACTACCAGCTTCTTCTTCATCATATTCTTCTTCATATTCTTCTCCATCTTCTTCTCCATTGGATACACTGACATAATCTACACTACCTTCAACTTTTTCTTCTTTAATTCTAGTAGATTTGAGAATAGTTTCATGAGAGGGTAATTTCATAGGTGAAATTTTAGGTCCAATAGAGACTTTTTTTTATTGTTCCAGTAGTGTCTGGGTCACTTCTATCATTAACTGGTGATCCCACATCTCTGATAGGAGTAGCAGGCTCCTCTTCCTCATCTGAAGAATAGGTTACTTGTTCGTCTGGACTGAGGCCAGTATCCACTAGATCCCTTGGTCTAACTGGATGGTCTATGGGATTGAATTTCTCATACAATCTATCTTCATAACTAAACCATTCCTTCCTCCATGGGTTTCAATTAATTTTCATTCTCTTATGGATGTCAGAGATTAGTAATATTTCACTACATTCACTAACTAAAACGCCATCAACTTCACTTACACACCTTTTTCCTTAAGCATAGTTGAAATCATTATGGAATAGAAAATAGAATTTGACTTATAACTAGGTTTTATAGTCTTATTAATGTGCACCATCATATTTAACTCCTTTCTACAGCAAATACACTAAGTACACATCCTGATACTTAAGTTAAGCAAAGTCCTTTTTCCTGGGACAAATTTGGTGATGAATAAACTTGAATAAAATCCTACACTCACCATTTAATTTTGAGGCAATGGGTCTCCTGTGTTCCTCATTCCCATTTATCTCTTTCAGAGTTATCTCATAGAAAAAGAATTCACTTTCAGAAGGATAAGTACCTTGTTAATCATCAAACCTTCCTTCATGAGGTTCCTTAAGAAACTCAGCCCAATGACTTGAAGAGAAAGATATTATCTTCCCTTTCACAATCAACTTTACCCAAGAAACGTCAATTCCTTCCAGAAAAAGTTCTATATTCATGTAGAATTCATATACCAGCTTAGGATAAAAGACTCTATCATTGTTTTCAAATCATTCAAGACATCCTTGATCTTGTAGTACTTTCAACAACAAAGACTTTCTTTCCAAGATCCATTCCCCCAAAAATTCTTTCTCTGATGTTATAGAACGGTTTATCAGACTAGGATTTACAAGACCTAAAGGTTTGATCGATTCTCCTTTCTATTTCTTAGATGCATGAGACTCACCCTCTTCCAGAGCTCGCTTCACTCATACCATTCTGATCAGTTTATTCTGGAGGTCTTAAGGTCAAAGGTCAGGGGTAGAGAAAGAGAGAGAGATAGTCGAAAGAGAGAGTAGTAGTAAAGGGAGTAGAGTGGATCGATTCAAATTTATATCATTTAGGTATTTTGAAATTTTACAATCGAAAAATTGTGAACTGGGTTCATTAGAATTAATGAAATAGTTTCATTTTGATAAAAACATAAAACATATAAAAGCAATGAGTCATCGGTATCGGCATGATGGACTTTGTAAAACACTAACAGTGTCGGTATGACAATGGTGTCGGCATGACAATGGTGTCATCATGACAACGGTGTCAGCATAATAACAGTGTCGGCATGACAATTTCATATAAAAAGATTAAAGGAAAGGAAAACATAGGGTCTTACTAATTGATCATTCCTAACTCATGTCTGAAGTAATTTATCCTTTCAGAGTTCAATGGATTAGTGAATATGTCAGAAAGATGATATTCAGTGCCAATAAATTCTAAAGTGATATCACCCTTTTGATAATGATCTCTCAAAAAGTGATGTCTTAAATCAATATGTTTTGTTCTAGAGTGATAAATTGGGTTCTTAGAAATTTTAATAGCACTTTTATTGTCACATTTTATAGGTACATGTCTAAATTAATATCCATGGTCTAGAATAGTGTGGTTCATCCACAAAATTTGTGTACAACAGCTACCAACATCTATGTATTCATCTTCAGCAGTAGATAATGCTACGTAATTTTCTTTCTTACTACAACATGAAACCAAAGAATTTCCCAAAAAGTGACATGTATTAGAGGTTCTTTTTCTATTTAACTATCATCAACCAAAATCAGCATCATAATAACTCACTATATCAAATGATTGTCCTTTGGGGTAAAACAAACCTAAATTGATGGTATTTTTGAGGTATTTAAAGATTATTTTAGCAGCATTTAAGTGAGATTATTTTGGATTAGCTTAAAAATGGGCACACATACACACACTAAACATTATATCTAGCCTACTAGTAGTCAAGTAGAGCAAGCTTCCAATAATTCCTCTATAATTGGTTTGATCAACAGATTTACCATCTTCATAATGATCCAAATTACAAGTAGTACTCATTGGAGTGTCACCACTTTTAATTCTATCAAAGCCAAATCTTTTTAAAATATCTTTTTTATATTTTATTTGATTTAAAATGATACCTTCTTTATTTTGAAAAATCTGAAATCCAAGAAAGAATTTGATTTCGCCCATTAAACTCATTTCAAATTCATTTTTTATCATCTTTGAAAACTCAATACATAAATAATTTCTTGAAGATCCAAAAATAATATCATCAATATAGATTTGAACTACTAAAATATATTTAGAAATTTGTTTTATAAAAAGAGTAGGATCAGAAATTCATTTTGTAAAACCTTTTGAAATGAGAAAACTACTTAGTCTATCATACCAAGCTCTTGAAGCTTATTTTAAACCATATAAAGCTTTTGTTAATTTGAAAACATGATTTTAAAAATATGGGTTTGTAAAATGAGGTGGTTGTTCAACAAAAACATCCTCAACTATATACCCATTTAGGAATGTACTTTTAACATCCATTTGATATAGTTTGAAATTAAGATGAGCAGCATAAGAAAGTAGGATTCTGATGGCTTCAAGTCTAGAAACAGTCACAAAAGTTTCTTCATAGTCAATTACTTCTTCTTGACTATAACCTTGTGAAACTAATTTGGATTAATTTCTATCAATATTACCATATTCATCTACTTTATTCCTAAACACCCATTTAGTTCCTATGGTCAAGGTGTCTTTGGGTCTATCCACAAGTTTCAAAACTTTATTTATTTCAAATTTATTAAGTTATTCTTGCATAGAAATCACCCAAAATTCATCTTTAATTACATAACTAATGTTTTTAGGCTCAAGATATGACAAGAAGACTTGATGTTTAATCTGATTTCTAAGAGAAGCTATAGTCTGTGTCCCTTTATCTAAGTCTCCAAAAACAGTATCTAAAGGGTGGTTCTTGAGAGTTATAGTTGGTCTAGAAAAGGAGGGGCTAGTAACTTCAGGTTCATCTACAGTTTTGGGTTCATCATGTTCAGATTATAAATAATTTCCAGAACTTTTTGATTTTAGATATTGATTGAAAGAAGGATTAGATAATTTTTCATTTATGTCCAAATTTGACATATTATCTTCAAAGTTGTCTAGAGAGATCTTAGATTCATGTGGATATGTTTCATCAAATTTAATATGCATAGATTCTTCCACACACTTGGTTCTTTTATTAAAAACTCTATAGTCTTTACTAGAGGTTGAGTAACCTAGTAAGATTCCTTTATCACTCTTTGATGTGAATTTTACAAGATTTTACTTTGTATTAAGAATATAGACATTGAAACCAAAAACTTTGAAATAACTAACTTTGGGTTTTCTATTGTTCCACAGTTCATAAGGAGACTTTTTGAGGATAGGTCTAATTAAGACTCTATTAATTATGTAGCAAGTTGTATTCACAACCTCAGCCCAAAAGTAAATAGGTAGATCATATTCATTAATCGTTGTTCGAGTTATCTCTTGTAAGGTTCTATTTATTCTTTTTACAACTCTATTTTGTTGAGGTGTCCTTGGAGCAGAGAAGTTATGAATATAGCCATTTCATGATAAAAATGATTCAAAGTCTTGATTTTCAAACTCATGGCCATGGTCACTTCTTAAGGATTTAATTCTAAGTACACTAATATTTTCCATTGTTTTAGAATACATGGTGAATTAAGTACATGCTTCACTCTTGTGAGCTATGAAATAAGTCCAAGTATACCTAGAATAGTCATCTACAAGAACATAGACATAGTGATTCCCATTTAAACTAGAAACTCTAGATAGTCCAAATAAATCCATGTCAACCAACTCTAAAGGTTGAGAAGTTAAAATTTTTTTCTTTGATTTGAAATATATCTTGTGTTGTTTTCCCTTTTGAAAAGGATTATAGACTTTTTTGTTTGGAAACTCAAGTTTAGGTAGATCCTTGACTAGTCCTTTTCTAGTAAGCTTTTTGAGAGAGTGTACATTATAGTGTCCTAGTCTTCTATGCTAGATCCAAGACTCTTTTTGAAAATCACTTAGACAAGAAACATCTTGTGATACTAATGTGTCTAGGTTTACAGCATATACATTATAATTTCTAAGAGTATAAAATACTAATACTTTTTTAGATTTAAAAACATTGAAAGTGTAATTTTCAAATTTAATATGAAATAAATCATCACATAGTTGTGAAATACTAAGAAAATTATATTTCAATCCATCAACAAAAAGTACTTTAGAAATTGAAATAGAGTTAGGGTTACCAATATGGCCTAATACAATGATTTTTCCTTTACCATTATCACCAAAGGTGACATATCCACCATCAATATTGATTAGGTTCTTGAATCTTGAGTAGTCTTCTATCATGTGTCTTGAACAACCACTATCCAAGTACCAAATTATTCTACAGGAACTCTTTAGGTAGTTTACCTATAAAAAAATTCATATAAGAAACGATTTTGATAACCATGTTTGTTTGGGTCCAAAAACATTATTAATAAAGGAATTATAAACCCATAGTTGTCTTATGGGTTTCTTGTATATAGAATATAAAGTATTTGAAAAATAAACTTGGTTTGGTCCAGCAAAACCAGAGGTAGTAAAAGATTTTTTAGATGTAGAACTAGTAGCAGAGTTTTGATTTTTAGGTAAAAGAACATATTTTCTAGATTTAGTTATAAAATCTATTTTAGATAAGTTTCTTTTTCTAGGATAATATCCAATAGTATAATTGTACTTAGGAGCTATATTTTTACCAAGAATTTGAGTAAGAGTATCTTTTACATTGGTAAAGTTTTCTAAATATTTCTTCAATTTCTCATTAGAAATTTTTAATTCATTGTTTTCTTTGATTAGTTGATCATTATTTTCCATTTTAGTAGTAAGTTCATATTTAATAGTTACATTAAGAGCATGATGTTTATTTATAGATTTATATTTATCTTTTAGTTCATTACAAGTATCTTCCAACATGTTATCGTATTAAAATAGTTCATCACTTGTCATATTCTCAGACTCACTTTCATTTTCAGTATAATAAGAATTATATGCAGGTGAATCTAAAGTTACCTAAGAGGTTTTTTCCATAAAACACATATTTTCCATGTCATATTTCTCATTATGAGAT
This sequence comes from Viscum album, assembly GCA_963277665.1. Taxonomy (NCBI): domain Eukaryota; kingdom Viridiplantae; phylum Streptophyta; class Magnoliopsida; order Santalales; family Viscaceae; genus Viscum; species Viscum album. The sequence continues at coordinate 1,253,056,710 of OY728128.1, read as the reverse complement.
GATGATGATTCACTAGATCTATCCTTATAATCACTCCAGGTGGCCTTTATAGCTTTCTTATAATTCTTGTCTTTATTTTCATAATTATTTTTTGTATTTTAACTTTGGACAGTCATCTTTGACATGTCCTCTCCTATTTAATTCATATCAGATAATATCCTCTGATTTGTCATTTAATTTCTAGTCTTTTTTCTAGTTTCCCTTGTTATCATATTTTTCTTTATAATTGGGCTTCCTGAAAAACTTATTCTTCCTATAAATTTTCTTAAATCTTATGGTCAGCTGATCCATCTCTTCTTCATTATCTGATGTTGAGCCATCATTACTGGATCTTTCAATAGAGTCTAGTACCTTCTCTTTTTTCCTTATTCTTAGAGATATTAGTCTTAAAGGCTACAGATTTTCTTTTAGGTTCATCCACCTCTTCTTTGTTGACTTTTATCTCTTCTTCATACATCATCAATTTTACAATAAGTTATTTGATAGGTAATTTTCTGATGTCACATGATTCTCTAATTGTGACAGAAGTTTCTCTCCATCTATCTGGTAAGCATCTGAGAATCCTCATGATTTTTTCTTTGGCAGTAACATTTCTTCCCAAATAGATCATAGTCTTCAATATTTCATTCAACCTAAGATACATGTTAGAAATAGGCTCATTAGGATTCATCTTAAAGTTATCATATTTAATAGTATATGTGTTAATTCTCATTTCATTAACACTGGAAGTTCCTTCATGTGAAACATACAAAGTATCCCAAATTTCATGGGTTGTTTTACATGCAGAAATTATGTTAAATTCCTCATCTCATAAAGAGCAGTATAATGAATTCATGGATTTACAATTATTGTTATAAGTAGTCTTATTTGGGTCATCCCAAGTAGTTCTAGAAGTAGCAGGAATCTTATACTCATCTACAACTGAAGACCAAATTTCAAAACCCATACTTTATAAGTGCATTTTCATTTTAATTTTCCATTGGGCATAATTTATTTCATTAAATAATGGAGGTATATTGGTAGCATCATCTTCCATTCTATTATCCATAATAAAAATTTAGAACAATATTTTAAAGAGATAAAAATTTAGTATTGGTATAAATTTTAAGATCTTTTAAATATAACTAAAATCATAGTTTAAAAGATTTGAAAAAGCATTGAAAACTAAAAAATTCCTAACTCTTTTGATACCAAATGTTGGTCAGAGTATATTACTAAAGAGGGGGGTGAATTGAGTATCTATAAAAATTTCTGTTAAAAATTGGTTCTTTGAAAATTTCCTCCAATTAAAAATATAATCTAAGTCAGTTTGTAGTGAATTTATAAGATTCTTGAATGTTCAATTAATTTCTCAAAGGATTTATTAGTTCTTAACTATACTAATCTAAAGATTAATATGACTTTTGAAACTAACCTAATGATTCAAAATAGTTATAAATACATTCTAAACCAGCTATCAAATTTCAATTTAGTTTTATGAAATTTGTGATAAAAATAGAGTAAAAACTAAAAGGTAAATACACAGCAGAAATAAACAATAGGTTCAGTCTCAAGCTGAGACTTATTCCTCTCCACTTGGTGATCACCTACCACCAAGAAGTTTAAATTAATAAACAATATGATTCACACCCTAGATTGGGGTTCACAATAGCACACAAGACTGTCGAGGTCACACTTGACCTCTACCACAGTTCTTCATGGGAAAACAGAAAACAGGTTACACTTGACCTCTTACACAGTTCTATGTGGGATAAAAAAGGATAAATAGAATGTGATTTTAAGGATATCATGTTTCCTCCAATTATGCACAGGAGTCAATGTGTGTGTGTAATAGATAGATACATACACTTCTTAGAAATGTAAATAAATGAACACAACAGAGCTTAAAGATTTAGAGTTAGGTTTTGAAGGCTCTGTGTGTTATACAGTGAATCACTGGACTCGTTTGATGTAGTGAAGTTGAATTTTGAGTCCTTTTCTAAAAGTTTACTACAAAACAGAGTGTTGTAGCCTCTATGGTTTGGCTTCCAGAAGTAAGAGATATTCATTATCTTTGTTTGAAAGATGTTCAGGTCAGCTCAACAGGTTTAGCTTGACTCCTTGATCTCCCAGTATGTTCTTCCTTTGAGTTCTTGGGATTTTGGTAGTATGCTCGAGAGTTGCAGTAGTTCACAGGTTTTTCTTTTATTGATACTTTTTAGCACACCTAGAATGATCCAGCTTGTAATTATTTTATACTTCGAGGTCCAGTAGACACGAAGATCTCCCCACATGAATGTACCTCATATTTTCCTTTGAATATCCTACATACAACATTAAATAATGTTATAAACATTAATTTTTATAAATATGATTGTTACATATAAATTTGAATTAATAAATTAAAAATATTTTCTATGACTATCGGTGAGTCATAAGTATCAGTGAGTCATTGTCATCGGTCTATCAGCATCGTTCTGTCAATATCGGTCTCTCTGTATCGGTGAGTCATTCCCATTGGTATTGGTGACTCTAGGAATCGGTGAGTCATAATTGGTGACTCATTTTGAACTATCAGTGTGTTACCCATCGGTGAATCGTCCATCGGTAAGTCCTTTGAACTAACGGTGCGCCGCCCATCAGTGAATCTTCCAACAGTGAGTCGCTTGAATTATCAGTGTGACCGATCATCGGTGACTTTTCTGTCGGTGTGTCGTTTTTTCTATCTGTGTCTTGTTTCACTCAGTGAGTCATTCCTTGTTTTGGTGAGACAGATGAACTATCAGTGAGACCTTGCATCAGTAGTTTCATGTAATGGTAGGTCACTTGGACTGAAGGTAGGTCTTCTACGTCAGTGAGTCATATGCAATGATGAGTTTCTTTTCTGTCAGTGTCATGTCCAATGATGAGGATTTCCAATGGTGTCAGCATCACATACTTAAAACATATTCTTGTTTGATCTATTTGTTGGTGAGTCGTATACCTATCAGTGAGTCACTTGTCTGTCGGTATCAGTGACTCATACTTGGATAATTTTTAGATGTTCTGTCTGTCTTACATTTCAGCAAAGTAAGAGAGTGTTAAAATCCATAAACACATAGATAATCAGGTATAATCTTATTTAGACTTAAACATGCATAAATAGTTAACATAACTTAAAATATTTAACATAAGGTAATATATATGTTAATAATTGACATGATTTGTGATAATTAAAACCATTATAGTTAGAGATAGTGGCCAACAATATCTATGGGCCAATAGGGTGGAATCTATCCAATATGGGAAATACTCTGAGTTCTAGATCGGTGAGGTTTGACTCATAAGATTTGGGTCATGAATATGTGTACCATCTAATCCATAGATAAAGAAAGATCTTCTGAATGATGCACATAGCTCAACCTTCTCTATTTACCCAGGGAGCACAAATATGTATCGAGATATCCTGGAGAACTTTTGGTGGGATAATATTAAAAAGGAGATCACTGAATATATCAAAGTTCCTAGTATGTCAGAAAGTGGGGGATAAAATGAAAAATTTTAAAGGGATGATGAAACCATTACTCATACCAACATGGAAATGGGAAAACATCGCCATGTAATTTTTCACTAGACTTAAAAAAACATCCATAGGAAACAATGATATATGGGTTATTATGGATCTTCTTGCAAAGACATCTCACTTTATCACAATTATAGAGGACTTCTCACTAGATAAACTTGCACATATATACATCAAAGAAGTGGTAAGGTTGCATGGATTACCACTATCTATTGTATCTAACTGAGATATGAGATTCACCTCCAAGTTTTAGAAAAGTCTCCAATATGATCTAAGAACTGAGTTGAACTTCAGTATGGCCTATCATCCTCAAACTAATGGCCAATCTAAGTAGACTATTATGACACTAGAAGATATGTTGAGAGTATGTTCTATGGATTTCAAAGGAGGATGGTACCAACATCTTCCATTGGTATAATTCTCCTACAACAATAATTTCTACTCGAGAATACAAATGGATCCATATGAATCTCTTTATAGGAAAAGGCACAGAACACCAGCATGATGGGATGAAGTTGGTGAACATAATATGTTAGGACCTAAAATGGTTGAAGAAATGGTGGATAAGGTGAAAACCATTTAGCATCACATCAAGGTAGCCCAAAGTCAACAAAAGTTCCATGCAAAAAATCATCAACAGGGTTTGGAGTTTAAGGTTAGAGACATGATATTCCTCCACATATTTCTATGGAAGAGGATCATGAGATTCGGGAAGAAAGGGAAGCTAAGTCCCAATTATATCAACCCCTTCGAGATCCTTGATCGTGTCAAAACTATAGCCTATTGACTAGCACTTTCACCAACCATGTTTTAAGTACACAATTTATTCCATGTATCCCTCTTAAGGAAGTATATACTGGATCCTTCACATATACTGAATTTAGAGGTGGTACAGTTGAAGAATGATCTTTCTTATGAGGAACAGCCAGTGGAGATCTTGGATCATAGAGATAAAGTTCTACGCAACAAGACTGCTCACCTAGTCAAAGTAATGTGGTAACATGGGAGCTAGAGGAAGTGATCAAGGAAAAGTACCCACGTATTTTTTCACATTATTATGTAAAACAACATTTCAAGGGTAAAATTTCATAAGGGGGGAAGAATGTAATGACCCAAAGTTTTATCTACAGAAATTCCATTCTTATAATTATATCATATGATATAAACACATAGAGAACACAATACAATCTTTATAAATGATGAATGAATGAAATAAAAAAAATCTAGAAGTTAAAGAACCTATACCAATGAAATAGTAACTTTACCTTTGGAATAGTAATGTGACCCTTATGAATAGTAAACTAACCAATTGAATAGTAACCTCACCAATGAAAGTATAAATAAAATTTATCAATATTATAAGTGAAAATATGATATAATTATATCATAGTATAAGTAAATAAATATTTTAAAAATTATTAACTAAATATTAGTATTTTTATAGGTCATAAATATTTAATTAAATTTTTTTATTAATTTAATAATTTAGAAAGAAAATTTATTTTCATAAAATGTATTTATAAATTAATATTTTTATGTCTTAATATTATAATATAATTTTATTAAACCTTAATTAATTTTTCAAAGTGTTAGAAAAACATTTTTAATTTTAAAATTTGTATTTCCTAAGTAAATAATGATTTTAATTAAAAATTATATTTCTCATGTTTAGAATATTATTTTCATACAATGGACTTCATTTTTTAATTCTACACATTGAAAAATGGTTAGGGTAAATTTTTGGGATTTTTCTGAAATAATTAAATTTTTGATGAATAGTAAAATACAGTAATTTACAGTATATATACATTATAAGTTAAATACACTATTAATTGAGTCATGGATTATGTAAGAACAGTTGGTTCAAAATAAAATGATCTAATTACTATACTTAGTCTCAAGAATCAACATTATTTCTTGTCTTGAGAAAAATAATAAAATATTGAGTAAAATAATGAGAAAACACTCCTCGTCACCACTATAAATATCGCCCCTCACCACCTCTTATCCTATCACCTATCAATACTTGATCCTTGTAAATATTCTACCAAATACTCTTCATAAACCTATACCCAATGTCCAGGATATTTTTTTCTTGACAACAGACCAAAACTATTTCCCTGAGGTGGTTCTCAAGAAGAAGGAATCAAGAGGTAAAACCCTATTCTGTTTTCTTTTAATTTCTTTTCAAGTTCCTTTATTTTTTTCTCTCCTAAACTCCCCTAATACAAATGGAATGAAAACTAAATTATATTACATGTACTGGAATTTTATCATGTTTATGTAATAATTCTTCATCAAATTTCTTCTCCTCTCTCTTTTACTTTAAGAATGAAAACATCATTCGTGAGGTGTCGATTTACCACCTTCATAGATAACGTGCTTTCATCTTTCAATTACATATTTAAGGATGTTCATGATAAAAATTTTAGGTTTAAACCAGATTATAATATATTTATTATATCTTATTTAATGTTTTGTAATCATTTTGTTCACATGATATTAATTTATAAAACAAAATGAGTTCATTGTGATCAAAAAATGCTAAATTAATCTAAATGATTATCATTAATGATTTATAAAATAAATCATCATAACTTACAGAAATAAAATGGTATTTTAATATTATATAAGTTAATTAATAGCATATAAGTTCATTTCTTGACAACTTTATTCATTCTACATGATTTTCCACACACTTATACAAGTAAACTGGTCATAAAAACCAAGGAAATCAATGCTCCCAAATAATGAAATTGAATCTCTTAACCCATAAAAAAAGAAAATAAATGAACTTAATAAAGTTATAATAAATTAAATAAATTTATAAATGGTTCTTGAGTTATTAATTAATGAATCTAATTTTATTATTTAGTACATTAATATAAAGTGCATAATCATTTTGGACATAATATAGAGGATTCTACCTGAACCTCCTTTATTCCTTCGAGTTATTCTTTCTCTATTTTTACCCAAATAAAATTATATTTTATTATTATGTAAATATTATTAACTTTTTGTATATTTTACAAACTCATGTATCAATATCCATTCATCCTTCTTTTTACGGGATATACATGTTTTTAAAAGGTTCCATATTCAATTTTTTCTAATAAGCAAGCCTAATTTAAGGGAACTTCCTAAATGCTTACCAAATTAAAAGTGCACTATATAATTTTTTTAAATCCACCTTTATTTTTATAAAATCAATAATTTTATCATGAAAAACTAGCTTGTTTCATTTCTGGTTTTATATAAACAAATATGACTTTTCCTTTTTAAATAATCTTGGAAGTGTTCCCTTAAACCATACTAAAATGTTTTATTTCTAAAGTTTCTTAAACACTATTTTCACTTCATTTTGATATCAATTATCATTTTATATGTATATATTCCCTTTTGAATGTCCATTTATGATTTAAATCCATCCTTTCATGTACACCACTATAATATTCCCTTTTGATATGTGTTTTGACATAATTATGATACCCAATTCTTTCCATGGGTAACACTTATGCTTATGTTTGATTACATATTTATGATTCTATATGTGGAAATCATATTCATGAACATGTTATGATGGTTTATCCCATATAGTGATCCAATGCATTGGGTAATGTTTGGTCACATGATATGTTATGTGCAACGGTCTTGGTGGTTATCCTTGACTTGTGCTCCTCTATGTGCAACGAGCCTTGACTCGTGTTACTCTTGTTCGAAGAGCCTTGACTCATGATAAATTAATTTTTTATGTTGCTTCAAAATTACTATGAATCCATGATTTTATGGTCCCATGTTATGATTCCTCATGTCTAATAATGTTTCATGCCTTTATATATCACTATGGTATGCATTCTAACCCATGTGCTAAGATTTATTTTAATGTTTATTCCCTTATTGGGATTTTTAGATTATCCCTTTGTTCATGTTATCCCCAGGTTATTTTATGAAGATGTAAGGGATAAAAGTAAGTTAGGATCTCATAATGTATGATAAATAAAGAAATGTTTTATTTAGTCTTGTGTTTTCAGTTTTATGTACCCAGTCTTCCAAGACACTAGACTTTACGATCCTTGGCTTGTAATTTGATGTTTAATTATGATTAAAATCATGTAATGATATTTTTAAAATACTAGGGTATCTATAATGTTTTTTATCTAATAATTGATGTGAAAAACCAAGTATACTTATTTTTTACATCATTTATATAATAACTGACATTATAAATCTTATTTTTCACATTGATTATTATATAACCGATGTGAAAAATCAATAAAAATTACTTTATCATGTCATTTATTATATAACCGATGTAATATACCATTTAAAATTTTATGAATTTCCATTTTGAATCATTTCTGTGTTATTTGATCTCACAAAACCAAACTCGTTTCTCTCACACAAAATCCCTAACCTCATTTATTTGATCCAATAGACTCTAATATTAGTTTTACATCTTCATACATCCTAAGGTTTTGTTAGAATCATTCTTTCACATTCGATCTACTCATCTCTCAACTCTCAATTAATCCTCACCCATCGATCATCGCTTTCAGTTCTTCAATGTTTCAGATTCCTTAACTCTTGTTTTTTTATTCCATTAACTCAAATCTCACATTACCATATTTTTAAACCCTTAGGTTTCATCGACCTCATTGTTGCACATTCATATATTGATAAGCTCGTCTCAAATCTTGGATTATAGTCTTAATATACCTTAATTATCCATTGACTTAATTGAAAATGCGTGGGTTTCATTATATCTTAATTTTCTATGTTAGATCATAAATTTCAGCATTATATCTTAATGTTTTGATGTTTCTACTATATATAATGTAATTTTCACTGAATTGATGCACATATGTTTATACTGCATCTCAACTTAAATTACTACATTGAATCTCTAAAATTTTCTTATTTGGATGATGTTTGTGAATCATTCATTATTTATGCATACACTTCCATGTATATGCATAAATTTCAATTCACATTATTTATTTATTAGTGAATTAGTAATCATAAAATGTAATGTATGAATACATTGCATTTTTCATACAGTTCAATATACAATATCTAATAAGTAGTGTATATGTATATCAATACTTTTCATGTGATGTGAGAATATTCTTATCTTGAAAAATAATATATTAAATATTCAGTCTGCATATTATGAGTTATTGTCAATATAATGTTGACATTATTGGTGAATACACAATAGGAATTTTCAATTGGTTCATTTACATATATTTGTTATATTTTGATAGATATATGTTAGGTCTTGACTCTATTTGGACTAATTAACCCATTTGGTACAAATGATAATAGATATTTATGTGCTGCCTATCCCCAGTCATACTTTATCCTCGTTCATACATTATCCCCAGTCATACATTAGGTTTAATTAATTTTAAAATATAGAGGATTATCCCACTACATAGGTATAGTTTTTCTATGTTATATTTTCATGTAATTACACATGAATCACATGGTATTCGCACTGAAATAATTTTTCTCCCCATAAATTTGGATTTTTATTATATTAAATGAAGTGGACTAAAATATTTAAAATGTAGATTATTAGTGTGGTGCATTCAAATAAAACATGTTGTCATAGATTAAATATTACATGATATACTTTTCAAAATTTTCATAATACACTAGGAATAAATATTATATAATATTAATTCAGTATATATATATATACTACATTAAAAATTCATCATTATGTTTTTTGAACTCTACTATATGATTATATTATAGTATGAATTCATGTTTCTTATAATAATTTTTTGTTTTTTTATGAAAAAAATAAGTTAAAATTTTGATGATAAATATTCAAATCAAAATGGAAAATGCGCACTTGATTAGGATTCTGGTCAATAATATTCAGTTTCAAGTTTCATATAATTTCATTCATAAGAAAATGAAAAATAAGAGAATGGTTTAACTATATTTTATTTTGTAAATTACTTTCATACATTTCTTTTTATGATTTACCAATTATATTTAAACTTATATTCCATTATTTTCTAGAATTTATAATTATACTTTTCAAATATTCATATATATTTTTAAAATTTAAAATTTTTTTTACTTTCAAATTATGACATCTTTTATATAAATTTAAACTTGTTTTGAATTGAATAATTTATTCTCACTTTTATCACCACTATATTCTTCTTAAAAGATACTTATTTTTTATATTTGTTATATATAATAAGGACTTAAATTTGTATTACAACACTTTGAATAAGTGATGAACATGAGGAAAGGGTTGATGCTTTTTTGGAATTTTCTAAATAAAATGTTCCAAACAAAAATGAATTTTTTTTCATGCCTGGAATTTTTAAATATGAAGAAGTTAAAAAGAAGTTAGATCAAAGGTCATTTAATTTTTCATGGTTTTAATCTAAATTAAAACCCTTGTATTTGGCATGGTGAAACAAGGAAAAAATTTTGATCTATTGATGATGATTCTTTGCAAGATGATAACTCTGATCAAATTGAAGAAATGATTTGTTATATTGAAGTAGAGACAATTGAGAAATAATTGAAAATTGAGAATCTATATGGTGATATTGAAAAAACATTATATCTGGATTGTATGAAATTTACGGTTTTATCAATGGTGTTAAGATTGATCAACTTGAAGGTGAAACATGGATTGAGTGACAAGTGTTTTACAGAGTTGCTACAATTGTTGACAGATATTCTTCTTAAAGACAATGATCTTGTAGATTGACATTATAAAGTGAAAAAAATATTATTCCCAATGGGATTAGGGTGTAAAAAATACTTTTATACCTGGATTATTTTGTTCTATATAGGAATGAATACAAATTTCTATCAAGTTGTTCTAAATGTGGGATGTCATGGTATAAGTTGAAATAAAAATCACATGCTGATTTATAAGTTATAGAGACCTATGCCAAGTCATTTTGGTATCTTCCTATAACTCCTCATTTAAAATGTTTATTTACAAATTCACATGATGAAAAAAGGTTAAGATGGCATTCATATGAGTGGATATGTGAAGGAAAATTATGGCATCAAACTAATTATTCACAATGGAAGAAAATTGACCGAAAGTTTCCTATATTTGGAAATGAAGTTATAAATCTTAGACTTGGATTATTGATGGGTGGAATGAATCCATATCAAAGCCTTAGTATCACATATAATTCATGGACTATTTTAATGGTATTTTACTACTTATCTCTTAAATTTTGTATAAAGCGAAAATATGTCATGTTGAGTTTAATGATCTCTAGACCAAAACATCCCAGAAATGATATTGATGTTTTCTTATTACCATTAATTGATTATTTAAAAATTTTATGGGAGGGAGTTATTAGGGTGTATGATTATTATGAAATGGAATATTTTCAACTTCATGCAATTATTATGTTCACTATAAATTATTTCCCAGTATATATAAATTTTTTTGGATATAGTGTTAAGGGGAATAAATATTGTCCAATTTTTGAACAAAAAAAATCATATTATCAACTGCATCATGGGATAAAAATAGTATACATAAGTCATACAAAGTTTTTTTCTATGGATTACACTTATAGAATATTAAAAAGGCATTAAATAGATTATAATAATTTTATATTGATCCAAAACCTTTATCCATTGATCAGTATTTTGAGAGGGTGAAAAACATTGATGTGACATTCAGAGAGAGACATAAATTTGGTAATGATAAAAATATTTGGAAGAAACGGTAAATATTTTTTGAGCTATCATATTGAAGATATCATGATTTCAAACATAACATTGATGTCATGAATGTAGAGAATAATATCTATGATAACTTGATTAGAATGTTGTTAGATATTAAATTAAAGACTAAAGAGGGGTTGAATTAAATATTGTACTTACTCCCAATGGGAATGCATTTGGAGTTAGCTCCCACTTTGGATGGAAGGCCAACATTCCTACCCCTAGATTTTTATACATTATCCAAGAGGTAGAAAATTATATTTTTTCAGTGTCTTCATGATATCAAAGTGACATAGGGTTATTCTTCAAATGTAAAAAAATTTATGTCTTAAAAGATTTGAAGTTGACAGGTATGAAATCACATGATTGTCACATAATGATGCAACAGATCCTACCAGTTGAATTGCATGGAATATTGTCCATCCATGTGAGAATGAATATCATGAAGGTGTTTTATTTTATCAATTCAATTTTTAATAAGTTGATTAATATTAATGATTTTAAAAATTTGGAGAATGAAGAGGTTTCTACAATTTTTCAATTGGAAATGTATTTTCTTCCATCTTTTATTGATATCATGGTGCATTTAATGGTTCATTTGGTGTGCGAGATAAAACTTTGTAGGGACTATATATCTATGTTGGATGTATCCTTTTGAAAGGTATATGAAGATATTGAAGGGATATGTTAAGAATCTATATCGACATAAAGCCTCCATTGTTGAGAAGTATATTCCTGAGGAGGTTCTGTAGTTTTGTACAAGTTGCTTATCTACAATGGATAAAATTGGTTTGTATACATATTTACATGAATGAATTGATTATAGAGAAAAGGGGATACGTGGCTTGAAAGTCAAATCATTAATAGGTGAATAGATAAAGAAGTTATATTTATACATCTTGAATAACATAGATGATGATCATCCATATATAACAATGAAAATTAATGTGTTGAAAACAACGTTATCTAAAGAAAAAAAATGTGTGGATTTTGAATGAGCATAAAAAACTCTTTTTACATGGTTTAAAGAGATCGTGCCTGGTAGATCAGATGCATCAGAAACATTGATATGGTTAGTGGGTGGTCCAAGTTTAAATTTGGTAACATGGTATTGGTATGAAATTAATGGCTATACATTTCATACGAAAGATCAGAACAACATAAGTGTGGTTCAGAATATTATTGTATTGGTGTTCGCAGAAGCAATGCATTTTTTGAGTGCTAAAGAAAGAAACTCAATTTCCATATCAAGTGCATATTATGAAGTCATTGAAGAAATATGGGAGGTTTATTAGATTAAATTTCAAGTTCCAGTGTTTAACTACAAACGGTTTATCGGTAACAATAGCATCATACATGATGAATTTGGAATGACACTAATTAATATGAATAGATTAGAATACACGGTTAATCCTTTTATAATGGAAACACATGAAAAAAAAAATTTATGTTCTTGATCAATACAATATGAAGTTTTATATTGTTTTAAAAGGAAAAAATAGTATGTTGGTGATGATAAACTTGAAGAAGATCCTAATTTATGTGAGATCCCTACTTCCATGGAAAGATTAATAGATAATATTGATGATCACATTGTAAACATGGTTTGTTCCGTATAGAATGATCATGATGAATGAATTTGGGAAAACAATCCATTAGTACATTCCTAACATTATAGGAAATATTTGTTTATTTCTCATTTACTTTCCAAAATTTCATAAAACGTTATATATTTTAATTTTATTTTCTTTATTAAAACATTTATTGTAACTAATAAGTTAAATTTTTTGTTTATATGAATTTATTTTAGTTTAGTTTAGCATGTTTACCCTTATGTAACTTATCTATTAATTGATTTTGTTAAAAAATAATTATTTTAAATATAATATTTTAAATAAAAACAAAAATATTTTATAATAGTATATTCAAAAAATATTTATTTTGGTATAAAAATGATTTATTAGGTTGGAGCATTTTTAACATTCACACGCCATTTTTGGACTTGTTTTTATTATTTTATATATCATTTCATATCTCATTAATGTTTTTATCATTTTAGTTAACTATAAAAAAATATGAATAAAAATGTGTTAAGTTTAGTTTAGTTTAGTTTTTGTTTTATAATTTTTCATTTTTTATTTACATTACTATATAATAGTTAGATTGGTATGTTTTTGTACTAATTACTTGTTTCTTTGATTTGTAGGATAATGACAGATCAACCAATTGATCCATCACATACTTCTGGATATGATCGTACTCATACCTCTTGTGAGGAATGTACACATGCTCCTATTGATGAGCCCCATACTTCTTTATAAGTGACATATACTCCCATAGGACCAAAGAAAATTTTGAGGGTTGGTAAACATAGAAAAACATGTTTACCAAAATTATTAGTTACCCATAGCCAGGATCATAGGATACTTCTAGAATTTGATGATAATGATATTCCAATAGGTCCAAATTCAAAACAATTCAAGACTTTTATATCAGTGAAGGCTAAAATAAAAGTTAGTATTTTGATTAATGATTGGAGAAGTGTTGAAAAATTAATAATATCTCACTTGTGAGAGACCGTTTTGGTAATCTCATTTGTTATTATTTTAATTATATTGAAATTTTTATAGTAATATATGTTTTCCCCCTTCTTATTAGATGACATATGATATACTTGATATTGGAGGATTCATGAGAAAACGTTTATCATTGGATTCTAGGAGATGGGGGGATTTTAAATCAAATCTCACATCAGATTTCATTTTTGGGCATATGAAACATCATAATCCATGTGATATATATCCATTTATAGATGAAAATACATGGAATCAATTTGTTTAAAGTGGAAGATGAGAATCATTTTTGGTAAGTGAAATGTTACCTTTTAGAAGTTTTTTTATATTAATTATATTATTAGGGATTTATTTATGATTTATTTATTATTAATTTATATAAATTGAGGAGATATCATTAGAAGATACAATATAGAAACATATACCATTATACTTTATCTTGGGGAGGGTATACGTTATTGGAAGAATAAATAATGGATGAATATTTTCAAAAACTGAGATTTGAGTCTTCAGGATCTATAGAGGTTTCCCTTCCATCCCCCCCCCACTAGACATGAAAAATAGAAGATGGATCAGATGAGAAAAAAAGGAAAATATCTTATAGAAGAGTCGAGGGTTGTAGCTAATAGGAATGTAATGTGTTTACATTATTTATTTATTTAAGTTAAGTTAATTCTTTATATATTGTGATTCATTATGTGTTTTTTAAAATATTTCATATAGGATTCTCTTGAGGAGCAGAGAAAATAGGGGGTATTTATAGCTGAGGGTAAAAATGATATTTTAACTACAGATTTTGGAAATCCCGAACACCCAGGTCGTGTACGAGGATACCCGATAGGTGTATAGGTGAAAAAAGTGTTTCCAAATTCTATATCTTCTTAAATGGAGGATGTTTATAAAAAATAGAATCTTTGGAATCTTAAGTTTAGGATATTCATGTGATGATAGAGGATAGGATCGGATCTTCGATATGGTTTATTTTTGCAAATATGAAAATAATGTTTTAAACTTTTGATCCCACTTCACCTCTTCAAGTAGCTCCCACTCCTCCACATCCACCTATAGACCCCACTCCTTCTTATCCTACTCCTACACCACCTCATACATAGCTTCACAGCTATTTTTAGATATATGTTAATGACACCTAACATCATATTGTTATATATGGAATGATATTTTATATTGGAGATACCATTCATCATTAATAGATAGATATGGAGCATCATGGGGTCACTGTACAGGATATTATAGATAGATTAGTAGAAGTACCATTACCTACAGATGAGATGAGTACATTTGGACAAAGTATCATCCACTTTTTAGTTTTTCCATCTATACTTGTTTGACATATTACCATAGAGGTATGTGTATATTTTATCTTTTATCTTTTATTTCATTTTGGTATTACATTTGTTTTAGAATTTTAAAGTTTATATATTTATCTATTTTTATACAAGAATACTTTAAAGGTAAAGAAATGTTATATATACAACAACAAATACAATGTTTTATGACTTTAGATACAAATTTTACTAGTGTTAATATATTTTCAACATATTCAAATATTTTGTTGGATTTTTATGAGATTCTAATTGAATTTGGTGTTTATGGGTGTGCAATGACTATGGCACTTTTGAAAAATGATATCATGGATCTTGTAACTGGAGATCAATTAGGAATCAATACAATGAATTTGTTCCCCATGTAAGTCTTAACAAAAATATTTTTGTATATTTAATTTATTGAAAATTTATACTTATGTTTGTTTTTTATTAGGTATATTTATACAATTTGTAAGGAGAATGAAAAAACAAATGTATATGGATTTATATACCCACGTTTTATTTCACCTATAGCGATAATAATGACTGAAGTGGAAAGAACAATTTATATTGTTGAAAGATTTCAAAAGAATAAAATTATTTAGTGATGAATGTTTTCTTATCTTCAAGAGTATGAAATATATATCTCACAAAGTTTTATATATCTTTTAACATAATAACCACTAATATTAAATTTTCTTTTATATTAGTGGTCATTGGTTGTTATGTGTTTTTTGTTCAAGGGAGAAGGCACTTTACTGGTTATGCTCTATCCATGGTGAAGTGAGACAAAATTTTAAGAATATATTGGACATGTGAGTTTGAATTTTTTTAATACTTATTTATATTATAATTACTTTTAAATTTATTTCATTCATATTATTTTCAAACATGGAATGGAATTTATTTAAAGATACCACAAGAAATAAGAGCTCCAAGATCAAATATGTAAAAGAAAAGGTGAATTTTCATTTACAATTAGTAACTTTTGGATATATTACATAATAATGTTATTTTGAATTGAAAAACTCTTTTAAACATAATTTTCATAAACAATAAGGTGTAAAAGAATTTGGATATTATGTTTTAATATTTATGTATGAAATAATTTCAATTGGGACAGTTATAAAGTTCCACCAAGTTATATTTATTTATAAAATTTTCCTTAATATTTAATTCATTTTATTCATAATACATGTTTAATTCTTTCCTTTTAATTTATATCTTTTTGATGACTCTCATCCTTATAGTGCACAGGAGATGAGACACTTACAAATTAAATGGGAAAATAATTTTACAGGTGTTATTGGATTTTATTTTATTTGTACTATATATTATAATCTTGAAATTTATAATTTTAAATGTGTTTTATTGGTTTTTATACTACTATTTATGATTTTATTATTCTTGGTTTCTATTGTTTTTTCTGTTTATTTTCTCTTCTTGTCTGTTGTGGAGAGGAGGGTTGAAAATAAAATTATTAAAAAAATTGTTTTTTCACCTCGGTTATTTTATAACTAATGTGAAAAACCCATTAATATTGGTTTCTCACATAATTTATCAAATAAATGATGTGAAAATACATTTATCACATTGTTTTTTCACTTTGGTTAATTGATAACCAACGTGAAAAACCCTTTATAATGTTAGTTTTTCACGTTAGTTATAAAATAACTGATGTGATAAAAGGTTTTTTATGTCATTTATTTTATAATTGGAATGAAAAACCAATCCAATAATTTATTTACAATGTTTTTTAACCAATGTTAAAAACTTATTTACAACATGTACTGCAATAACGCTGCATATTAACTAATGTTAAAAGGCAAAAAACCAATGTGAAAAACTATTTTCTACACTAGTGTTACTTGAAGATTAATTGAAGTATCTAGCCAAAATCCCACCAAAATATCACCCAAGATAAAAGGAGATGGAATTTCATGCGTGAGAAGGAATATGGGGTAGAAATAGTGTAAAATGAGGTGAAGGTAGGAGTTAGATTTATGGAGGTTAAAGGATCTATTTCATATTTTGATTTTTCTGGGAAGGTCGCACAGTTTGAAAAATCATGCGTCAACCATGTGGGTCAATATTGTCTCATATGAGAACTTTCATGTTTAGTTTGAATAATTTGGTAAACCATGCACTAACCATGCGAATCTTCACTATCAAGTTGCAAACCTATGTCGCACAGTTATCCCTAATCGAGCATTAACCTTGTGAAACCTACTGTTTTTACAAAAATTCAAAATTTCAAATAGAAATTCCCAAAAAAATGAGAATGATAAAAAAATAATTAAAGGGAAAACATACTTGAAAGTGACATTGTGGATGTGATATGTTTTGATAGTGTCTGTGGTAGATCTCCATCTCTTGGAAAACATTCAATCATACCACTGAGGAACTTTCTTAATTATCACAAGGATTCACAATATATTACTTTTCCTTAATACTCCATGTTATTCTTCATTCCACCGAGAGTTCTTCATGAGATTTTCAATGAAAGTGAACCTCAATGACTTGATTCTAAAAGAGCTCTATGTACCCTTTCATGAATCTCTTCAATGAGTCATGTAAGGCAACCAGTAGACTGAAACATATTTATTTATCTTCATGGATAACATATAATATTACCCCATAATAGATGATGGAATCTCTAATACTCTTCTTCCAAGGACAAATCATCACTTCATTTATCATCAAATCATGTTATTATGATCTTATCTAATATTCATCTTCCTTAACAAACCCAACACAACATGCACATATTAATCTTCCAAAGCATATCTCTCCCTTTAATGTAGTCTAATTACATCATGTTCTAAATCATAATGTGTGAACGGTGTCATCAACTATTGACAAAAAATCTAACACAAAATTACAATATAAGTGATGCATGGACTTCATCTTCATGACATTCATGGGAACATCAGAAACTTTCCAGCCAAATTACTCTCTTACTCTCAATTTTATCCTACCTTTAAACTCAAGGTTCTAGAAAATCATGGTTCTCATCCATTAGGAGATTCCCACAATCCATGGATACCTTAAGAGGGGGAACCCTTTGATTGTTCCACAGTGTTCTCTATCAAACACCAGTTTGAATCTTGAAGTCTATATCATCAAGGTGAAAGGTACATGTTTTTCTTTATTTTATTATTCATTTAAAATTTATGGATATATTATGGGATTAATAGTGTTTTGAAGTTATTCTTTCACTATGTTTTGGATGTTATAAATATCTCTAAAACCCTTAAATAATTACTTGTTGTCCATGGAGAGTAATTCTGAAACCAAAACTTCTAAAGTAAATGTGAATAATTTACTTGTTCTAACTCACTCTAATGGTAGATTGGATAGTCGTTTGAATCATTTCAAGATTTACATTCTAGTTTAAGAAAGGTATCATTGGTCTATACTGCAGAAGTATGTTATGAATGTTGTGCATCAAATTTGTGTCTACTAGATGACAAAGTGGAAATTATAGAATATTAATTTTTATACACCCCTAATGGTTTCAAAATATATATGAGAAATATTATATATGGATTTCATGTTGATTATTTCTCATACCTAAAAATATGTCTATTCTGTATTTTTCCTATTTTTTTCCTTTTTGGTTGAAAATTTTTCAAGAATAACCCAGTTTATATTATGAAAAGGATTCTAAATGCAAGAAATATGGACAACTATTTTTTAAAGAGGAAACTATCTATATTGTGTTTCAAGCTCATAATTTCCACACACTATGTCACCCATGTGGCACCCCACCTCTTTCCATCATAGTGAGGTTTATCCTTTCAACACTTCTATTTGATATGAGGTTCATTGTTTTCATCTTATTATAGACTCATTAAGAGAATGACTCTAAATCACAACCATTGAGGTGTTAAGGAAAACCATGACATGCACTCTTCCAATATCATTGGTAAAAATATCATTTCTCTTGAAATGAGAATAACCAGGTAAATTGTATCCTTTTCATTTCAACTATTGTAGGATAGGACTACCTCGTTTTTGAGTTTGCGACATTAAGATACCTAAATGGACAAGTGGAGGATGGTGTGTAAGATCTTGACCCTTTTAGGGGGTATGTTCATGTTTAAATTTTGATTTAAATCCCTTTAAATTGGTTAATGAAATGCTCCCCAAGAGTATAATAGGTAGCATGGATGTTCCTTAGGTTTAGGTCATTGAAAAAGGGATAAAGGATGTCATTCTGTGTTAGGGAATAGTTAGAACATGGTTAGTACTAACTGTGTGACCTATCCCAGGAAGTTGTGTGGCCTAACTCCTTTCTATAGTGGTTGGAACACAGCCATCATATGGTTTTTCAAACTATTTGGGTGGCCCAAAAAAATCGTGTTGCCAGGGGCCCCTCTTGGATAGAGGGTGTCACATGGTTGGCACACAATTTGGCCAACTGTCACTAACAGAAAAATACCCTATACCAATGGTTTGGAACTGTTGGTATAGGTCTCCAAATCATTGGTATAGCCTATACCAATGGTTTGGAGAACCTTTGGTTGTTTTGGCATGGGTATAGGTCTATACCAACTGTTCTGGGAAAACTGTTGGTATAGCTCATAAGAAAAACCTATACCAACAGTTTCATAAAACCGTTGGTATAGGTAATTCAAAAAAAACCTTTCTTGGTTTTGATCCCAGCCCCTCCCGTTTATAATCCAAAGACCTAACCACTAACCTAACGTGACTTTTTTGAACATAATTACATATATATATATATATATATATATTCATATGTATTTTAAATTTTTATTTATTCAATGTTATTTAACAAAATAATCCATAAAATAATGTATGTACCTATACCAACGATTATCAAAACCATTGGTATAGATCTATACCAATGGTTTTGAGAATCATTGGTATATGTGCTTTGTTTTTTTGAGTTATACCAATAGTTTTGGACAAACTATTGGCATAGGTCCACCCTATCCCGACGGTTTGGCCAAAACCGTTGGTTTAGGGTCACTATATTGGACCTATACCGACGGTTTTGGCCAATCCGTTGGCATAGGTCCAAATTAGTGAACTATACCAATGGTTTTGGACAAACCGTTGGTATAGGTCCATATAAGTGACCTATCCCAATGGTTTTGGCCAAATCATTGGTATAGGTCCAAACTAGTGACCTATACCAACGGTGTGGCCAAAACCGTTGGTATAGGTTCTATTTCTACTAGTGTGTGCAGCCAAATCGTGCACCTCATTTAAAGAGGAAAATTTACCATTTTTTCCCTCGGGATTTAAGAAACCATACCCAATTTTCTTCCACTATATACCTATAGTCACTTTATTTAAAAACCAAGGCCTCCCTCCTCCTCCAAGGGTGATTCTACCTCAATCTTGGGACATTTGAAGCATCATTGGTTTTGAATCGAAGCTCCATGTGAGTCTATCACTCCTTTTTATTCTATTTTCTTGAATAACCATGTTGGGATATTTTTTATCCTTCTAAAACCCTAAAAACTTTTTTTATAGAAGATTCTTAGATTGGGTTTTGATGGTTAGTTGGGCTTGAATAAAGGGTCGTGTTTGAGTGAGTGTTCATATACGAACTTGAGGTAGTTGGTCTACAAGTTATATCCCGAAGTCTTATTGTTTATTTATGTGTATGTGGTTGTGATTTTGTTTCATTGTTCTACTCATTTGATTTTTTTAGTGTGAAATTATAAATTTGATGGTTAATGTATGCATTAGACCCCTCACAGTCAACATTGGATCCATTGAGAATGATTAGACTGGGCATATGGTCACCCATGGGGTGTGACACTCCCTTTGATATGGTAAAATGTATTGTGAAATGATGTTTTAAAGGGTTTATGATATTAAACTGTAAAAATTTTGTTTGTATTTTTATCATGTAATAAGGGTTTGTTTGGATTAACTTGGAAAATTTAAATGAGACTTAGCATGTTAATGAGTAAATGTGATAAATAGTTAAAAAGGAATGCACATGTGGGTAAATGATTTAAAAGGGGTACCAATGGTTATAATTATGCTTAAATGATGAAATGGGCTAGGTTTGAAATTGATTAAAGTGTTGAATGTAATGAACCTTAGTAATGTGATAAATTAAAATGTACAACCTTGTTGTTATTCTTGGTTAAAAAGGTCACTAGTGATGAATGTTAAAATAAAGGCTAAATGGTGTGGTGGGGATATTGGACTGAGGCCCCTCTACCTTGGGTTGGGTCAAACTAATGTTCTAGGCCCCACTGATGTATTGTATATTTTAGGATGTCAGACTGATGCTCTAAGCTATTAAAGTATGGGCATGATATGTATACCTAGACTAATGCTCCAAGGTACATTGTTAAATTTATTTGATAAATAAAATTTCATATGATGTAAAGTGTTTTAATCCCTCTGTATATTGTTCAGACAACTAGCATAGGTCAAATAAGGTTCGATGTGTATGGGTATCACTTGAACTAAGAACAAGAATGGTTAATTTAAATAATGATAAATAATGAAACCTGATTAACTTTCCAACTTATCCATTATTTACTATACTTTTTCATACACTGTATTAGACTAGATATCTTGTAGAAATTGTTGGTGGTGGCCTACTGAGTTTTACTCACACCCTTCTTAGGATGTTGTTGGGTAGCTGAGAAGACTTCATGGTTGCGGGTCGGGATAAGGAAAAATACCCTATGTTAGATAGTTGATATGGGAGTTGGGGTGGTGCATTGATGAGTTGACAAGACATGATGTTAGGATCCATTTGGTTATTGTATTTAGTGTCTTATTTTGGTTTTATTTTGGAACTTTAGACTATCATGACATGACATGTTTACTACTTTGGTTAGTTGGTACTTCCCTAGATTGGGAATTTGGTACGTGATGTTTTGGTATTTATTATTATTGCATGTCGATGATTATTTTGGTTTTTATTGTTGTCTTGCTATGGTAAATAGGTTATAGTCTCACACATGTTCCATTAAACCCTCACTGTTAGTTAGTAGCCTCTAGCGTATGGGGAGGCATTCTTTAGTTTATATGGTGAACCAGCTCGGGGCATCGATTATAGGGGCACCTGGGTTGGGACATTACAAAGTGGTATTGGATCATGTTTTCTTTTTAGTTGTATTACTATTTGGGAAGATAGAGAGGATATTAGGATGTATTGGGCCTTGGTAATTATCTCTTGTATGAGAGTAGCTAACTCATGTGCGGGGGGAAACCCAAGTACCCAGAGTGGGATTGTTGTTCTTGATGTTCGCTTGATACCGTTGGATGTTATTTTACCTTGGGTGATGCACTTATTGTGTGTTGTTATTATTTTATGAGTTTTTATTCATGTCCTAAATGGCATGAGGTTTTTATATCAAAGCATCATTTTATCCACTCATGATTAATGTGGCATGCATAATATTCGGCACTAAGAAGAAATAAGGTTATGGTAGGTTGTGGGAAATGAAAGCACTTTTCTAGTTTTATTGTTGTTTTAAGGAAATAGTGCCTAATAAAGAAGTTAAAAATAATTAAAGTTGAAAAGTGACTAATTATAAGGGTTAAAAAAGGGCCTAAATGATAACTTTAAAGTTATTTGAAATTTAAATGATTGAAATGGTGTCATATGAAAATTTTTTGATCTTGTAAGTTTGGTTTACCCCATGATAATCATGGCCCGTGATCGGGATGTTGAGGTTAGTGATCATGTTATAGTTATAATCATAAAGATAGTGTATATGGAGTATCCTGTTATGGTTAGTGAGACCCCTCCATTTTAAAATTGTGGAAACTTTATGTTATGTTCCATGAAATATGTGTTTGGAATTGTAGAGAGATTCCACCATGACAACATTTACCGATTGTGAAATAGGAGTACATCACCGAGAATTCTCCTCCAGTATTGGGATAATAACCCCCATTGATTTTGGGTAATAGGTGGGAAGAGAAGTTATGAGATAACTTTTCCGATTTTATACAGTTTGTGGAGGGAGATCAATAGTGGGTTGCGATGAGTATGTTTGATTTGACTCGATAGTTTCAGCTACAGCATCCTATGACTTTTACTAGAGAGGTTGGACCTGAGGAAATAGAGTTCTAGATAGAGTCTATCCATAAGATTCTTGACCACTTAGAGACTCCACCTGAGAAAAGGGTAAAGTTTTCAGCATATATGTTTTAAGGATCGGAGAAATGCTAGCAAGACATTCGGGCTTAGACTGAGGAGGTAGATGTTATTTTGTGGAAGGATTTCCAAGAAAAGTTTTTGGAACATTTCTATCTGGAGACTCTTAGACAGTAGAGAGTTGTGGAATTTATGAGGTTGACTCTTGGGACTATGTATGTGATGGATTATGTCGGTCACTTCACTAACTTTTAATGCTTTGTTCCATCATTGGTAGGGGATGAGGTAGTAATGGTGAGATGTTTTCAGCATGGACTTATATGTGAGATCAAGTCCCATGTGAATATCTATTTAAATGGGTTTGTTGAGGTGGTGGATCAGGCACTCATTTATGAGGAGAACCTGAAAGAGGCTTCTAGTGGTGGACATGTGGTTTCAACTAGGCAGTCCTATGGTATGAATTTTGATAGTATGAATCATTATTTTGATAGCTTTCACTAGGGCAGTAGTAGATAGAATAATCAAGGTGGGAAATCAGCCTCTCAAGGTAGTGATCAAGTTTTCTTCTACCAAAACGGCAGGCTGGGACACATGTGCGATCAGTGTCCCTGACCACTAGTCAAGTGTCAAGTGTGTGGATGGATGGTACATGTACAGAGATTCTAGTGATAGAAGATCAAAACCAATGCAGGGTGTAGGAAGGAGGTCCACTACCCCATACCAGGCAGGCAGTTGGAGTTCTACTAGTTATGCTAGTTGGAGTGGTGGATGTGGTACTTCGGGACAAAAGTGTTCATATTAGTAGGGTAGTGTAGTGCATAAGACCCAGATAGGAGTTCAAGGAAGAGGGGAAGGTCAGCTGCATGCAGTTTAGCCTACACTTGGATGTGGTGAGGTCGGACCATTGACTATTCAAGGTACAATTCTTATGGATTCTACACTTTCTAGTGATTTATTTGATACAAGATCCTCACAATATTTCATATCTTCCCATTTTATAAGTGGTTTGGGTCTAGTAGTGGAATATATGTTTGGGGTTATGTAAATTGATACGCCATTGGGGGTGTGATCAGAAGGTATTCATTAATATAAGGATTTTACCCTCGAGGTTAGTGGGTGTCATCTCCTTTAGTAATTGTATGTGCTTGAGATAACATATTTTGACCTAATACTAGGGATAGACTATTTGTTTACATACCAGACTCACATTGATTGTTACTATAGAAGATTAAGTTTCACATCTCCTGAAGGTGACACTTACGTCCATCATGAGGAATGGGATATCTTGGTAGGTCATGTGGGGATAGTTCTTCCATGGTTGGGTGAGCTCATAGCCCAAGTTTCTAGTCTTTTTTTGTATAATTAGGGAGTGGAGAATAATTTCTTCCCTCAAGTGGTGGATCAGTTTCAAGGCTTGTTTCCTGAGGACTTCTCAAGGCTGCCACATGAGAGAGGTTGAGTTTATGATTGAGCTGATTCCTAGAGTTGATATAAGGCCCCGTCCTTAAACATTACTTATTATTGAATTAAATGAATAATTAACATTTAGGATCTTTTCATGTTTAGAGTTTTAGAGAATTAGGACATAACTATTACATCTCAAAAGATTACAAAGTAGAAACCTTTACTAAGTTTCCATAAAATAAAAAATCTTAAAAAAAACATGTCTAGTTCCATGTTTTAGATAGCATGAATTTCCCTTGATCCCATCCTTGATCCTATTCCACATTAATTCCTGTGAAAAACATTTCAAAAAAAACTTGGGGTGAGCATAAAAATCTCAGTAAGGGATACACAATGAATGAAAACTATTAGTTTTTCAAAACAACAAGTAAACCATGTATACTTTATCAAAGCAATACTTTTCACCTTTATGAAGTTGTAAAAACTATTCACTGAATAAAAGATCATTACTTACCCTTTTGTAACCAAAAGATTACCATAAAAACCCATATAAATATCACATAACATATAAAGGTAACTTGGGACATAAACATACTTAAATGGAATAACCATACGGTCGACTTCCACACATATCACTTAATGGAATAGTCATACAGCCGACTTCCATACCCAATGCATTGAAGTTTATAACGTAACCACCCGTCCTTGTATTCATGGCACCACCCCTCATATGTTTTATCATGTAACCACCCGTCAAATGTCCAAGTACCATTATAAAATCATAAGACATAAAACAAATATAATGGAAAGAAAACATTTCCACACTTTGATCACAATATATCACTTAAATATATTGACATAACAAATCCATTATAAAAACCATTTTTCAATACCAAAATACATAAAATAGTATATGGTATTTATTTCATTTTAAAAACATTATGGCATGTTGAGGAAGCCAGAGACCAAATAATACTCACAGCGGCGGAAAAGGTCATTGTCACCGCATACGTTAAAAGAAACATTCCTTTTTGTCGTTTTGTAAAACGCTTTGTAGAAAAATATTCCCTTTGAATGAAATGAAAATTCAAAGGTTTTTTATACAGTGTATAAAATAAAGTCTTGTATTAGAACAAAATATGTCTCAATGAAAGGAGATTGAGATGAAGTCCCTTACCTCGGGTCCGACTTGACTCGATCGTTCTTTAACATCCTGAATAATAAACTTGAGTTAATTTCTACTTTATTAAGAACCTTTTTCATGTTAATTATTAATTTTATATCACTTATTACCATGTTATAACCATTATGTAATCATTTAAGTTAATAATGTTTGTTTTGTCGATATTTGGTTCTTAAGTCGAAAGTGGACTTCTTACAATTACATGTTGTTCGTGTGGTCAAAGTTTCATTATATCCAGAATGATATTCATGATTTGGATATCATAAATATCATATATATTCAGCATATACATGAATTTATAATATTACATAATCATTTAGAGGTAAGAAATGAAATTCACCGTTCATGGAGACGGTAAGTCGTACGTACGCATGAACGCTACTTTAATTTCTATGTCATATTAATGGAATTAAAACTAAATGATAGATATGTATATTTTAATTACAGAATTATATTAATAATTTATATGTAACATACAACATATATATCCATTATATATATGTACTTATAATAGTACATTGCATTTGGGGATAAGAAATGAAATGCACCGTTCATGGAGACGGTAAGTCGTACGTACGCATGAATGCTACTTTCATTTCTATCCCATAATTTAATGGAAATAAATAATAATGATATAAAGGTATATTATAATTCCAGTATAATGTCATATATAGTAACTTTAACTCCATCCTTTATACGTCCCACATATGGCATTAACGAATCAAATCACTTTGAGGGGGCGGTAGTCCGCACTTCCTAAAATGAAGATATCGCATTTACCCACAATGGAAACCATATAGGTATGCCACAAATGAAAAATACAGAAGAATAAGGAAAACATAAACATAATATATATCATATATAAATATAGTTACATCTTAATGGACACCTTTGAAGGTGTTAGAAGAATATTGAACAATCGTCGTTTCGTGAGGCAAAAATTCACCATCCACGGAAACAGTATGCTCTTTAACCATTAGATGAAGGTGTGTGTAAGTGTAGCTCAAATAATTCACATAAAAACATCCTAGTATATTTAATATACTGGTTTTGTTACAAAATAAAGGAATAAAAAGAGTTTAGGGGGTTGGAGAAGCAAAATAAAACATAAGAACACAAAAGAAAACACTACCTTTAAAACGGGTAACTCTTTTTGATTTGAGCTCAAAGGCTTCCTTGGGAAGACTTATGCCCAAATTGAGGCTTCTAGGAGTAAGAGAGGGATGTGTAGAGACAAAATGGTCAGGTTTTGGTAGAGACAAAGGCTTGAGAGGTGTGGGTAAGGAGGTAGAGGTGGGGACCTTTTATAAGAGGAGAGGAGGGGAACTCTTGGAAAGTTAAGAAAAGATACTTTATTATAAAATGATTTTCGGATAAAAAGGGTCCCACAATTATATATTTAGAGTATAATGTGATAAGGTTTATAAATACACCCATACAATAGGTTTTTGACATGTTTAGGTCTTAGATTTTACATTATCTTTTCATTTTATTTAAATCGTTAAATAATGAGGTAATCGCTGCATCATCATGGTGTCATAAATAATTTATTCTATTTAATGTATAAAAATTATAAAAAAATATCATGATGTAATAAATCTTGTTAGATTTCTAATGAATATTTATAGTCAAAAATATGACTTGTATAACCCCATTTAAAAAATTTTTTAGTAAAACAACTCATGTTTGTGACATTTTAATTTTAACATTAAATAAAAAGTTATTAATGTCATTTTCCTACCAAAGTGGCTCCATGGGGTCCCCAAGTTGACTCGTGGATTGTCTTGGTCGGCCATGACATATTCAATAATGGTAGGACATGTTTCAAGTTCATTTCATATTATTAAAACATTATTTTTACCTTAAATTACACTAATTACCTCTAATCGCGATTAAAAACTTAAAAGTTACTATTCGCCAAAAAATAATTTTAATCCCATTGAACCACATTTTACTTCTTAATTACAACCATGTATGTTGGATTTTTGAAATTCAAAACACAGAGGTGGTAAAATTTCATTTAAACGAAAAAATCAGTTTTTTAAGTACCACTTAGTGGTTTCACTATTCATCAAAAATTGAAGTTTTTCAGAAAAATACTAAAAATTCACCCTAAGATATATTCGATTTTCCAAATCCAAAAATGATGTCTATTTTACAAAATTGAAAACATATAAGTTTCATTGATTAATTTAATAATTAATTCCCGCTGTCAAAACAAATAGCGTGTTTTTATGAAACAAAATGTATCAAAAGATTGACACTAGTTTAAGTCTGATTTCAAAGTGAAATCAATTCCAACGACCACTATTGGATTAAATGGTAAAAATATATTCTAATTTCACTTTAAAACCAATTCAAAAGATAATCTAATTATATAAATAAATTAGATTAAAAAGAGGTTTTGAATTAAAATACAACATTTTTCACTATTCATTAAAAAATGAACTTTATCGGAAAAATACCAAAAATTTACAAAAAGTAAATTTTGATGTCTCGGTTCTAAAGAATGGTTCTATTTGGTCCAATATAAAGTATAAGAGTGACCAAAACTATATTTAAAGAAGGTTCTCCATGAAAAGGCAATAAGTCGACCTTTAGTGAATATTAGAGTATCTATGCCTAAAATTGAATTCTTTTCTTATTTTAAGCCTTTATCTTATATTGGAAAAATGTAAAACCATTTAACAAACACATATAATCATATTTTAGTTGTTTATATTCATTCCCGCCAATATAACAGCTATGTGTTAACTACCATTTAAAATAATATTATTATATTACTAGTGTGCAACGTAAGATTTCAAAGAAACTCATTGTTGCGTATCGAGTACGTTATTGAACATAGCAACCCCTTTAAAGTAAAATTAATATTTAATTCGTAAATATTAATACATATGAAAATGTTTTATTCTTTATTTACCTGATATGTTACATCCTTCCTCCCTTTTGGGAATTGCGTCCTCGCAATTTTATTCACTTATCAAAATAAGTGGGGGTATTTATCCCTCATAGAATTTTCAAATTCCCACGTTGCCTCTTCAACCATATGGTTTTTTCACAAAACCTTTACCTGGTGAATTACCTTATTTTGCAACACTTGCTCTCTTCGGTCAAGAATCTGGACTGGTTGTTCTTCATAAGAGATATTCTCTTCCAACTGAACTACCTCTGGGCTCAAAACATGAGATGGATCTAGAATATACTTTCTCAACATCAAAACATGAAAAACATTGTGTACCTGAGATAAACTCGGAGGTAAAGATACTCAGTAAGCAACTGATCCAACTCTCTCCATAATTTCATATGGTCCAATAAACCTTGGACTCAGCTTTCCTTTCTTACCAAATCGCATCACACTTTTCCATGGTGAAACTTTGAGAGAAACATGATCACCTACCTCGAAAGATAGATTCTTACTCCGGTTATCCGAATAACTTTTCTGTCTGCTCTGAGCTATTCTCATGTGTTTCTAAATCAATTGAACATTTTCTGCCATCTTTTCTACCAATTCTGGTCCCATCAGCTTTCTTTCACCCACTTCATCCCAAAAAACTGGAGTTCGACACTGCTTCCCATATAATGCCTCAAACGGAGCCATATGTATACTGGAATGAAAACTGTTATTATATGAAAATTCAACAAAAGAAAGATGTTGGTCCCAACTTCCTTGATAATACATCGAACAAGCACATAGTATATCCTCCAAAATTGGAATTGTTCGTTCTGACTGCCCATCTGATTGAGGATGAAAAGTTGTACTAAAATTTAATTCAGTACCCAACGACTTCTGAAGGCCTTTCCAAAAGTTAGAAGTAAACCTGGGATCACGATCAGATACAATGGATAGGGGAACTCCATGAAACCTGACTATATCTTTAAGATAAAATCGACAAAGTTGATCTAGAGATAAAGTATCTCGAATATGAAGGAAATGAGAAGATTTAGTCAAGCGATCAACAATAACCCAGATTGCATTATTACCTCGAGATGTCTTCAGTAATCCCACAACAAAGTCCATGGATATATTTTCCCATTTCCACTCTGGAACTGGTAAAGGATGAAGCATAAATTTTGGTAATTTCTGCTTTGCTTTAACCTGCTGAAAATTCAAACACTTCACAGTAAAATCA
The DNA here is from genome assembly GCA_963277665.1 of Viscum album. Lineage (NCBI taxonomy): Eukaryota > Viridiplantae > Streptophyta > Magnoliopsida > Santalales > Viscaceae > Viscum > Viscum album. Next base: position 1,253,026,716 of record OY728128.1, on the reverse strand, counting down.
GCAATATCTCTTTTCATTCCATCCCACCAGTAATACTCCCGCAGATCTCTGTACATCTTAGTACTGCCAGGATGAATTGAAAACGGGGAACTATGAGCCTCACATAACAACTCATTCTTCAACTGTGAATCACTAGGCACACATAATCCCTTCCCAAACATCAAAACACAATCATTATCAATGTTAAATTCAGGCAACTTACCCTTCTGAACCAGCTCTACCTTTTTCTGCAACTTGTTGTCTTGCTTCTGTGCTTGCTTAATTCTGTCTGATAGAGAATATTTCACTAATACCTGAAAAAAAACATAAGGACTTCCTGCACAAACAAATTTTATTCCAAAGTTCATCAAATCCTTAACCAAAGGATCATGTTCCAAACGCAACATTGTTAATGAAGCATTACTTTTTCGACTCAAAGCATCATCCACTTTATTTGATATTCCCAGATGGTAATGAATTGTACAATCATAATCCTTGATTAATTCTAGACATCTCCTATGTCTCATGTTCAATTCTTTCTGAGTGAATATATACTTTAAACTTTTTTGATCGGTATATATTTCACACTTTACTCCATACAAATGATGCCTCCAAATTTTTAAAGAAAAAACAACAGCAGCTAATTCCAAGTCATGTGTAGGGTAATTTACCTCATGAGTTTTCAACTGACGTGAAGTATAAGCAATTACCTTATCATTCTGCATAAGGACACAACCAAGTCCTTTCAATGAAGCATCACTGTAGATAACAAACTCACCATTCCTGGAAGGAAGTGCCAAAACTGGAGCATTCACCAATCTTCTTTTCAACTCCTGAAAACAATCATCACATTATTTTGTCCGGATAAACTTAACACCCTTCCGAGTTAGCTTAGTCATTGGACTAGATAACCGTGAAAAAAGTTCAACAAACCTTTGGTAGTAACCTTCCAAACCAAGAAAACTACGGATCTCGGTTACATTTGTGGGTATTGGCCATTCTTCAACAACTTTTTTTTTAGCAAGATCAATAGGTATGCCATTTTTTGAAACAATGTGACCAAGGAAATAAATTTGTTGTAACCAAAACTCACACTTGCTAAATTTTCCATACAGTTTCTTTTCTTTTAAGGTTTGAAAGATAGCCCTTAAATGACTTTCATGCTCCTCTTTACTTTTAGAAAACACCAAAATATCATCAATAAAAACAACCAACATTTTTCACCTGAGTCAACTGAGCCATCACTGTAACAAACTGTTTAGTTCTGATTCTGACCATCTCAGGATACTGATTTGAAATGTCATTTCCCTTTGTATGCCTTCCCAGAAAATCTGTTCTGTTTCCTCTATGAAAACTCATTCTTAACACAGAAATATCTTAGGATAAGCAACATGGTAATCTTCAAATGCTATATCATTTCAATCATACCATAAATTAATTTATAATTTAAAAATTTTCTAACTCCTAAAGTTGTCTAAACCGACCTCTGATACCAACTATAAGGCCCCGGCCTTAAACAATACTTATTATTGAATTAAATGAATAATTCACATTGAGGATCTTTTCAGGTTTAGAGTTTTAGAGATTTAGGACATAACTATTACATCTCAAAAGATTACAAAGTAGAAACTTCTATTAAGTTTCCATAAAATAAAAACTCTTAAAAAGAAACATGTCTAGTTCCATGTTTTAGATAGCATGACTTTACCTTGATCCCATCCTTGACCCTATTCCACATTAAGTCCTGTGAAAAATATTTCAAAAAAACATGGGGTGAGCATAAAGAGCTCAGTAAGGGATACACAATGAATGAAAACTGTTAGTTTTTCAAAGAAACAAGTAAACCATGTATACTTTATCTAAGCAATACTTTTCACCTTTATGAAGAAGTAAAAACTCTTCACTGAATAAAAGATCATTACTTACCCTTTTGTAACCAAAAGATTACCATAAAACCCATATAAAGATCACATAACATATAAAGGTAACTTGGGACATAAACATACTTAAATGGAATAACCATACGGTCGACTTCCACACATATCACTTAATGGAATATCCATACGGCCGACTTCAATACCCAATGCATTGGAGGTTATAACGTAACCACCTGTCCTGGTATTCACGGCACCACCCGTCATATGGTTTATCATGTAACCACCCGTCAAATTTCCAAGTACCATTATAAAATCATAAGACATAAAACAAATATAATGGAAAGAAAACATTTCCACACTTTGATCACAATATATCACTTAAATATATTGACATAAAAAATCCATTATAAAACCCATTTTTCAATACCAAAATACATAAAATAGTATATGGTATTTATTTCATTTTAAAAACATTATGACTTGTTGAGGAAGCCAAAGACCAAATAATACTCGCGGCGGCGGAAAAGGTCATTGTCACCGCGTACGTTAAAAGAAACATTCATTTTTGTTATTTTGTACAAAGATTCGTAGAAAAAGATTTCCTTTAAATGAAATGAAAATTCAAAGTTGTTTTATATAGCGTATAAAAGAAAGTCTTGTATTAGAACAAAATATGCCTTAATGAAAGGAGATTGAGACGAAGTCCCTTACCTCGGGTCCGACTTGACTCGATCGTTCTTTAACGTCCTGAATAATAAACTTGAGTTAATTTCCACTTGCTTAAGAAACTTTTTCAAGTTCATTATTAATTTTATATCACTTATTACCATGTTATAAACATTATGTAATCATTTAGGTTAATAATGTTTGTTTTGTCGATATTTGGTTCTTAAGTCGAAAGTGGACTTCTTACAATTACATGTTGTTCGTGTGGTCAAAGGTTCATTATATCCAGAATGATATTCATGATTTGGATATCATATATATCATATATATGCAGAATATACATGCATTTATAATATTACATAATCATTTAGAGGTAAGAAATGAAATGCACCGTTCATGGAGATGGTAAGTCGTACGTACGCATGAACGCTACTTTCATTTCTATGTCATATTAATGGAATTAAAACTAAATGAGAGGGATATATATTTTAATTACAGAATTATATTCATCATTTAGATGTAACATACATCATATATATCCATTATATATATGTACTTATAATAGTACATTACATTTGGGGATAATAAATGAAATGCACCATTCATGGATACGGTAAGCCGTACGTACGCATGAATGCTACTTTCATTTATATCCCACACTTTAATGGAAATAAATAATAATGATATAAATTTATATTATAATTCCAGTATAATTTCATATATAATAACTTTAACTCCATCCTTTATACGTCCCACATATGGCATTAACGAATCAAATCACTTTGAGGGGGCGGTAGTCCGCACTTCCTAAAATGAAGATATCGCGTTTACCCACAATAGAAACCATAAAGGTGTGACACAAATGAAAAATAAAGAATCATAAGGAAAACATAAACATAATATATATCATATATAAATAGAGTGACATCTTAATGGCCAACTTTGAAGGTGTTAGAAGAATATTGAACAATCATCGTTTCGTGAGGCAGAAATTCACCATCCACAGAAACAGTATTTTCTTTAACCATTAGATGAAGGTGTGTGTAAGTGTAGATCGAATAATTCACATAACAACATCCTAGTATATTTAAGATACTGGTGTTTTTACAAAATAAAGTAATAAAAAGAGTTTAGGGGTTGGAGAAGCAAAATAAAACATAAGAACACAAAAGAAAACACTACCTTTAAAACGGGTAACTCTTTTTGATTTGAGCTCAAAGGATTCCTTGAAAAGACATCTACCAAAATTGAGGCTTCTAGGAGTAAGAGAGGGATGTGGAGAGACAAAATGGGAAGGGGTTGGCCGAGCCAAAGGCTTGAGAGGTGTGGGTAAGGAGGTAGAGGTGGGGGCCTTCTATAAGAGGAGAGGAGGGGCACTCTTGGAAAGTTAAGAAAAATACTTTATTATAAAATGATTTTCGGATAAAAAGGGTCTCACAATTATATATTTAGATCATAATGTGATAAGTTTTCTAAATCCACCCATACAATAGGTTTTTTACATGTGTAGGTCTTAGATTTTACATTATCTTTTCATTTTATTTAAATTGTTAAATAATGAGGTAATCGCTGCATCATCATGGTGTCATAAATAATTTAATTTATTTAATGTATAAAATTATAAAAAAAATATCATGATGTAATAAATCTTTCTATATTTCTAATTAATATTTATAGTCAAAAATATGACTTGTATAACCCTATTTAAAAATTGTTTTAGTAAAACAACTCATGTTTGTAACATTTTAATTTTAACATTAAATAAAAAGTTATTAATGTCATTTTCCTACCGAAGTGGCTCCATGGGGTCCCCAAGTTGACCCATGTATTTTCTTGGTCGGCCATGACACATACAATAAGGGTAGAACATGTTTCAAGTTCATTTCATATTATTAAAACATTATTTTTACCTTAAATTACACTAATTACCTCTAATCGCGATTAAAAACTTAAAAGTTACTATTCACCAAAAAATTATTTTAATCTCATTGAACCACATTTTACTTCTTAATGACAACCATTTATGTCGGATTTTTGAAATTAAAAACACAGAGGTGGTAAAATTTCATTTAAACGAAAAAATCAGTTTTTTAAGTACCACTTAGTGGTTTCACTATTCATCAAAAATTGAAGTTTTTCAGAAAAATACCAAAAATTCACCCTAAGATATATTTGATATTCCAAATTCAAAAATGATTTCTATTTTAAAAAATTCAAAACATATAAGTTTCATTAATTAATTTAATAATTAATTCCCGCTATCAAAACAAATAGCGTGTTTTTATGAAACAAAATGTATCAAAAGATTGACACTAGTTTAAGTCCGATTTCAAAGTGAAATCAATTCCAACGACCACTATTGGATTAAATGGTAAAAATATATTCTAATTTAACTTTAAAACCAATTCAAAATATAATCTAATCATATAAATAAATTATATTAAAAAGAGGTTTTGAATTAAAATACAACATTTTTTACTATTCATTAAAAAATGAACTTTATCGGAAAAATACCAAAAATTTACACAAAGTAAATTTTGATGTCCCGATTCTAAAGAAGAGTTTTATTTGGTCTAATAGAAATTATAAGAGTGACCAAAACTATATTTAAATAAGGTTCGCCATGAAAAGGCGATAAGTCGACCTTTAGTGAATATTAGAGTATCTATGCCTAAAATTGAATTCTTTTCTTATTTTAAGCCTTTATCTTATATTGTACAAATGTAAAATCATTTAACAAACACATATAATCATATTTTAGTTGTTTCTATTCATTCCCTCCAATATAACGGCTACGTGTTAACTACCATTTAAAATAATATTATTATATTACTAGTGTGCAACGTAAGATTTCAAAGAAACTCATTGTTGCGTATCGGGTACGCTATCAAACATAGAAACCCCTTTAAAGTAAAATTAATATTTAATTTTTAAATATTAATACATATGAAAATGTTTTATTCTTTATTTACCTGGTATTTTACAGTTGAGCCTGTTTCTATTCTTCCTTATAGAATGGCACTAAAAGAACTCCAAGAACCTAAAACTCAATTGAAGTAATTGTAAAATAAAGGGTTTATCCGCCCAAATATGTCACCATGGGGTTCTCCAATTTTGTTTTATAGGAAAGATGATGGAGCATTTTGATTATGTGTTGATTATCGGAAGTTGAATCGAATGATGGTTAAGAACTGATACCCACTTCCACATATTGATGACCTTTTTGACCAGCTAAAAGTTTCATGTGTGTTCTACAAAAATTGATATGAGTTCAGGGTATCATTAGCTAAGGGTTTGGACTTCTGATATATTGTAGACTACTTTTAGAAGAATGTATGGATTATATGAGTTCATCATGATGCCTTTTAGGTCGATGAACTCACATGTTGTGTTTATGGATTTGATGAACTGAATCTTCCACTCATACCTGGATCAGTTTGTGGTTATTTTTTGTAGATGAAAACTTGTTGTACTCCCAAATTCATGATAATCATGCCTCACATCTTGACATCGTCCTAAGTACACTGAGAGAGAATCGACTATATTCTAATCTATCTAAGTGTCTGGATCGATGGGGTCCATTTCTTTGGTCGCATTATTTCAGAGGAAGGTGTTTTAGTGGACCCCAAAGAAAGTTTAGGAAGTTTTTTCTTGGGAGAATCAAAGAATATTTTTCATATTCAAAGTTTTTTGGGTTTAGCGGGTTACTATAGGAGGTTCATTAAAGACTTTTCATGCTTGGAATCACCACTCTTAGGATTGACCAAAAATGGTATAATGTTTGAGTGGTATAAATCATGTGAGAATGATTTTTAGGAGCTGAAGAGTCGTTTGACCACTAAACCAGTCTTGATCCTACCTAAGCCAGTTAAGAAGTATACCTTGTTTTTTAACGTGTCTGGAATTGGAATTAGGATAGTATTGATGCAAGGAGATTGATTTGTGGCATACAGATCACAATAGTTGAGGATACATGAACGGAAATATCCTACGATCAAACTTGAGTTGGTCGTGGTGGTTTATTCCTTGAAATTTTGGTGGCATTATCTCCTGGGTGAGAAGTTTATCATTTACACTTACCATAAGAGCCTTAAGTACATATTTTTCCAACATGATTTGAATCTTCAACAGTAGAGATGGGTTGAGTACATGCATCTTTTTGACTTTGAGTTGGCTTATACACCTAGTGTAACATCCCAAGTAATTAATGAATAATAGATATTTTTATTTATTTCTATTAATGAATTATATAGTGTTTAGAGGCTTAAAATGAGAATAAATCCAATCTTAAGCATGGAATACACTAATATTTTTAAAAGATTGTTTTACTGCCTTTTGATGGCAAACCATTTTTAAATCAAACTTTTGACAATTTTATAAGCTCTATTTGTCAAAATAAACTTATTCTTTATGATTGGGACATTGAAATTTACTTTGGGTAAATTTTTGGTATTTTTTCGATAAAGTTCATTTTTTAATGAATAGTGAAAAATGTTGTATTTTAATTCAAAACCTCTTTTTAATCTAATTTATTTATATGATTATATTATCTTTTGAATTGGTTTTAAATTTAAATTATAATATATTTCTACCATTTAATACAATAGTGGTCGTGGAATTAATTTCACTTTGAAATCGGACTTAAACTAGTGTCAATCTTTTGATACATTTTGTTTCATAAAAACACGCTATTTGTTTTGACAACGGGAATTAATTATCAAATTATTTAATGAAAATTATATGTTTTTAATTTTTTAAAATAGACATCATTTTTGAATTCGGAATATCAAATATAGCTTAGGGTGATTTTTTGGTATTTTTCTGAAAAACTTCAATTTTTGATGAATAGTGAAACCACTAAGTGGTACTTAAAAAACTGATTTTTCGTTTAAATGAAATTTTACCACCTCTGTGTTTTGAATTTCAAAAATCCGACATACGTGGTTGTCATTAAGAAGTAAAATTTGGTTCAATGGGATTAAAATAATTTTTTGGTGAATAGTAACTTTTAAGGTTTTAATCGCGATTAGAGGTAATTAGTGTAATTTAAGGTAAAAATAATGTTTTAATAATATGAAATGAACTTGACACATGTCCTACCCTTATTGGATGTGTCATGGCCGACAAAGAAAATCCATGGGTCAACTTGGGGACCCCATGGAGCCACTTTGGTAGGAAAATGACATTAATATCTTTTTATTTAATGTTAAAATAAAAATGTCACAAACATGAGTTGTTTTACTAAAACAATTTTTAAATGGAGTTATACAAGTCATATTTTTGACTATAAATATTCATTATAAATATAAAAAGATTTCCTACATCATGATATTTTTTTATAATTTTTAGACATTAAATAAATTAAATTATTTATGACATCATGATGATGCAACGATTACCTCATTATTTAACGATTTAAATAAAATGAAAAGATAATGTAAAATCTAAGACCTACACATGTCAAAAACCTATTGGATGAGTATATTTAGAACCCTTATCACCTTATCCTCGAAATACATCAATGTGGGACCTTTAAAATCCGAAACTCATTTGAAAATTAAGTAACCTTTTATAACTTTCCAAGAGTGCCCTCCTCTCCTCTTATAAAAGGCATCCACCTCTACCTCCATACCCACACCTCTCAAGCCTTTGGATCGGCCAACCCCTGCCCATTTAGTCTCTCCACATCCCTATCTTACTCCTAGAAGCCTCGCATTGGGCAGAATTCTTCCCAAGGAAGCCTTTGAGCTCAAATCAAAAAGAGTTACCCGTTTTTAAGGTAATGTCTTCACTTGTGTTCTTTTGTTTTATTTTGCTTATCCAACCCCCTAAACTCTTTTTATTCATTTATTTTGTAACAACTCCAGTATCTTCAATATACTAGGATGTTTTTATAAGAAGATTTCGAGCTTCACTTACACACACCTACATCTAATGGTTAAAGAACATATTATTTCTGTGGATGGCGAATTTATGCCTCAGGAAACGATGATTGTTCAATATTCTTCTAACACCTTCAAATGTGGACATTAATATGTCACTATATTTATATATTATATATAATATGTTTATGTTTTCCTTATGCTTCTGTATTTTTCATTTATGTCATACCTTTATGGTTTTTATTATGGGTAAACGCGATATCTTCATTTTAGGAAGTGCGGACTACCGCCCCCTCAAAGTGATTTGATTTGTTAATGTCATATGTGGGACATATAAAGGATAGAGTTAATGATATTATATATGATATTATACTGGAATTATAATATATCTTTATATCATTATGATTCCATTCCATAAAATACGAAATAAAAATGAAAGTAGCGTTCATGTGTACGTACGGCTTACCGTCTCCATGAACGGTGCATTTCATTTCTTACCTCTAAATGTTATGTAATATTATAAATGAATGTATATACTATATATATATGATATATATGATATCTAAATCATGAATATAACTCTGGATATAATGGATACATGAACAACTTGTAATTATAAAGAGTTTATTTTTGACTCAAGTACCAATGATCGTTAAAATGCCCGTTATTAACTTAAATAATTACATAGTGTTCATGACATGATAATAAGTGATATAAAAGGAATAATGAACTTGAAAAAGGTTATTAATCAAGTAGAAATTAACTCAAGTTTATTATTTAGGAGATTAAAGAACGATCGAGTCAAGTCGGACACGAGGTAAGGGACTTCGTCTCAATCTCCATTCATTGAGGCATATTTTGTTTTATACACAACTTTATTTTATACGGTGTATAAACCCCTTTAACTTTTACTTTTATTCAAAAGGAATCTTTTTTATACGAAGCGTTTACTAAACGACAAAAGGGGATGTTTTTTTGTCGTACGTATGTGGCGACAACGACTTCTCCGCCGCCGTGACCATTATTTGAGTTCCGGCTTCCTCTACAAGCCATAACCTTTTTTGAATGAAAAATAAATACCATGTTTTAGTTTTCTTTTATTTTGGTATTGAAAATGGTTTTCATAATTTTTTTATATCAATGTGTTGTATTGATATCTTGTGATTGAAAAGTGGAAATGTTATGTTTCTTTTATGCATGTTTTATGTGATATGATTATGTTATGGTTCTTGGGCATTGTTATGAAGACGGGTGGTTTCGTGATAAACTAAGGGCGGGTGAGCCCGATATAGCTCTCTAATGCATTGGGTAACGCGAAGGAGTTAAACGTTAAGGTTTCTCCGAAGAGATTTAGGGAATATACTGTGATGGGTATTCCAAACGTAACCAAGAGGGTTACTCCATACGTAAGAATGTTATGAATGCCTCAAGTTACCTTTTTGTCTTATGATTTCTATGATTTATTCATGACTTGATGAGGTATGTGATTATGTTTTATGAGTAAAGTATGATTTCATGCATGGACTAATGTTTTCATTTCATATTTTTTTTATAACCCTTACTGAGCTTATTATGCTCATCCCAAGTTTTTGAAATGTTTTTCACAGGTCAAGGGAATGGTACATGATATGATTATAGTGTCAAGGAAGTTTCAAGAAAGAATCCATGTTTTATTTTAAATATGTTTTTGTTGATAGGAAAAATGAATACTATCTTTTATGTAACCACTTTATTTAAATGTGGAATGTAATGCGAGTTTTATGATCTAATTCTCTAAAACTCTAAACCTAAAAAGATCCTCAATGTGTAATCTTGTAATAACTCAAGATTAAGTAAGGTTTAAGGCTGGGGCCTTATACCTAGGGAGGGAAACAGCATTGTGGATGAATTGAGTCAGAAGACACAGTCTCAGGCGGATCAGGAGTCTAGTTCTGAGTGAAATATGATAACCCTGCTTGTGAGATGCATATAGGTGTTCAGGAGATGCATGAGCTGATGAAACTCGTGTCCTTGTTTGTTGATCCATATCTTCTTAATCGTGTTAATAGGAGTTAGTAAGAGGATTTAGAATGTCTAGCTTTGAGATCCAGTTTTTAAGGTGGGGAGCCACCTTATGATTAGACTATTAATGATGATGAGATTATTCACGTTTGTGGTTGTTTTGTTTTACCTACTTGTATGTGGGAAGAGTTGATGCATGAGTTTCATACCTCGAAGTTGATGGTGAAACCTGGTTTGACCAAGATATACTGAGATATTCAGAGATAATATTGGTGGTCGGGAATGAAAAAGGAGATTACAGGTTTCGTGACATGATTTTACACCTGTCAGTGGGTGAAGGTCAAGCATCAGTGACCTGTTGGACTTTTACAGCCATTGTCCATTCCGGAAGGGAAGTGGGATGATGTTACCATAGATTTTGTGGTAGGTCTCTCGAGAATTACTCAAAATACTGACATTATTTGGGTGATTATGGATCACTTAAAAAAAGTATCTCATTTCTTGTCAATTTGGGAAACTTTCATTATTGACCGGTTGGGTGACTTGTATGTTCAGGAGATAGCGCGTTTTCATGGGCTAAATCAAAGTATTGTTTTAGATCATGATCCTTATTTTAATTTTTGATTTTGTAAAGGGTTGTAGAAGGTGCTTGGTACCCCAAGTATTTTTTGGTATAGCTTTCCCCCCACAGACAGACGAGCAGTTGAAATGTACTATCCGGGTGTTAGAGAACGTGTTGAGGGCATGCATCCTAGAATTTGGTGGATCTTGGAAGAAACATTTAGCGCTTGTTGAGATCACCTAAAACAAAAATTATCATGCGACTATTAAGATGGAACCATACAAGGAACTCTATGGTAGGCTATTTAGATTACCCTTACGTTGGATGGAAGTGATAGAATCAAAGTTGTTAGGACCGGGTCTTGTGCAGGAGACATCGAAGCATATTCAGTTGATTCGAAAGCGTATGGCTACGGTACAAAGGGTAAAAAATTCATATGTTGATCGACATCATCGACCTATTGAGTTCAAGGTGGGTGATCATGTGTTCATTCGGGTGTCGCCAAGGTTGGGTCACTGTTGGATTCAAAAACTAGGTAAGTTAGCAACACCCTAGTATGTGGGTCCATTTGAGATTGTGGGGAGGATTGGACTGGAGGCATATCGATTGGCTCTTCCACAGCGGTATAGTGGCATGCATAATGTTTTCCTTGTGTCGTAGCTTCGGCAGTATCACCCCAACCCATCTCATGTGATAGATATTGATGAAGTTGAGCTTGAGGTCAATGCATCCTTTGAGAAGCATCTGGTTCATATTGTGGATCACAGTGAGAAAGTTATGCGGGGCAAGACCGTGTCGTTGGTCTGAGTGTTCTGGAAGCATGGTAACGTCCAGGAGGAAACTTGGGAGAGGGATGTGGGCCTGGTGGACAGATCTTTTTACCTTGGAGACTTAGTGATGCTTCGGAGAGTAGATTGAGGATGAGCTGTTATAAGGTGGGGAGTTTGTAAGATCTTGACCCTTCGAGGAGGTACGTTCATGTTTAAATTTTGATTTTAATCCCTTTAAATTGGTTAATGAAATGCTTCCCAAAAGTATAACAAGTCTTGGGGTTGTTTTGGGGTTCGGGGCATGAAAAAAGGGAGAAAGCGGGTCATTATGTTTTGGGAGCATGGTTGGTGCACGGTTAGTACTGACCATACGCCATGACCCTAGAAACTGTGCGGCATAACTCCTTTGAAAAATGGTTGGTACATGGCCACCGCACTGTTTTTCAAACCATACAGGTGGCCCAAACAAACCATGTGGCTCGGGCCCCTCTTAGACAGAGGGTGTCGTGCATGGTTTGTCCAACCATACACCTCATTTAAAGAGGTGAATTTCCCATTTCCCCCTCAAACTTTAAGAAACCTTACCCAATTTTCTTCCCCTCTCTGCCTCCAGCAGGTTGAGTGACAAACCAAGGCCTCCCCCTCCTCCAAGGGTGATTCTACCTTAATTTTGGGTCATTTGAAGCGTTGTTGCTTGTGAATCAAAGCTCTGGGTGAATCTATCGCTCCTCTTTCTTCTATTTTCTAGAAGAACCTTGGTGGGATGTTTTCTATCCTTTTGAAGCCCTAAACCCTTGTTTTTCTAGCAGATTCTTAGATTGGGTGTTGAGGGTTGGTTGTGCTTGAATAAAGGGTCGTGTTTAAGGTAGGTAGTCTACAAGTTATATCTCACAGTCATGTTGTTTATTCATGTGTATATGCTTGTGTTTTTGTGTCGTTTTGCTATGCATTTGATTATTTGGTGTGAAATGATAAATTGGGTGGTTAAAGGATGTGTTAGACCCCTCATGATCCACGTTGGATCCCTTGAGAATGATTAGATCAGGCCTATGGTCATACATGGGGTGTCATTTTCTTTGGTATGGTAAAATGTGTTGTGAAATGACGTTTTAAAGGGTTTGTGATATTAAACCGTATAAATTGTGTTTGGCTTGTTATAATGGAATAAGGGGTTGTTTAGCTTAACTTATAGAAGTTAAATGAGTCAGGGCATGTTATTGGGTAAATGTGATAAACGGTTAGAGGCATGTCCATGTGGGTAAACGATTTAAAAGGGGGACCAATGGTTGTAATTGTGCTTAAATGATGAAATGGGCTAGGTATGAAATTGAGTAGAGTGTTGCATGTAATGAAACTTGGTAATGTGATAAATGAAAAGGTACACCCTTGTTGGTGGTGGTGGTTAAAAAGGACACCAGTGATGAACCTTGGAATAAAGGATAAATGGTATAGTAGGGATATTGGGTTGAGGCTCCTCTCCCTTGGGTCGGGCCAAACTGATGCTCTAAGCCCCACCGATGTATCATATGTCAAATTGATGCTCTATGCTCCTAAAATATGGACATGAGATGGATACCTAGATTGATGCTCCAAGGTACATTTTTAAATTGATTTGATAAACGAAAACCCTTGTGATGTGAAGTGTTTGACTCCCTTTGTATATTGTTCAGACAATCGGTATGGGCCCAAGCAAGTTTGATGTGCATGGGTATCACTTGAACTAAGAACGAGAATGATTAATTTAAATAATGTTAAACAATGTTAAACAATGAAACTTGTTTAGCTTTTCAGCTTGTCCATTGTTTATTGTACTTATGCATATACTTTATTAGATTATATATCTTGTAGACATCATTGGTGGTGACCTACTGAGTTGTACTCGCACCCTATTTGGGTCGTCGTTGGGTACCCGAACAGACTTTGTGATTGCAAGTCATGATAAGGGCAAATGCCCCATGTTAAATGGATGATATGAGAGTTAGGACGATGCATTGTTGAGTGGATCAGACATGACGCCAGGACCCGTTTGGGGCATGTCTTCAGTGTCTTATTTTGGTTTTCTTTTGGCACTTTAGACTGTCATAACTTGACATGTTTACTATTTTGGTTAGTTGGTACTTCCCCGATTTGGGAATGTGGTATGTGATGTTTTGGTATTTGTTATTATTACATGTCAATGTTTATTTTGGTTTCTGTTGTTGGTGTGATCAGGTGAAGAGGTTATAGTCTCCACACATGTTCCATTAGACATTCGATGCTCGTTGGCAGCCTCTGACATATGAGAAGACACGCTTGAGGTTATGCGGAGAACCAGGTGGAGCACTAGTTATAGTGGCACTCGGGTCGGAACGTTACACAGTGTGGAATAATGTTTGATTCCATTATGAACTTTAGTGGTAAAACTCATTGTGGACAAACACAAAGTGGAGGTGGCAAACAAAGCTTCGGTTAATCTCATATGAAGTAATGACAATGTTTATACAAGACCTCGAGATTTAACCTAATGACAAAGGGTAATGACAATGTTTATACAAGACCTCGAGATTTAACCTAATGATTAAGGGTCATATGGAATGGAGTGTCGGGTAAGTCTCAGGTTTGAGTCTCTCTAACTTCTTGTGTTTACATTTTCTTTGTAGTTTTATAATTCTCATTTCCCAACTTTTTGAATGACAATATTTGTACAATATATCTACAAAATGCAGCATAGATTTTCAAAATACCGAATATGCCCAATTTTTCCCTGTATTTCCATCATCGCAAGGCTTTCACACCATATCAAATATAATAATAAATAATATAATTATTAAAATAAGATGATGAGCATCTTAATCTAAGGGAGAGTCACATTTAAAGCGTAGATCTTGAACGTTGGTCATCTGGACAAGTACTCCCAAATGGTAAAACACGCATCAATATTGTTGTAAATCAAATTCAGTGATACAAAACTTTATGAAAATTTTGATATGAACATTTTGATATGAACATTTTTGACATGAAAAGAGTCTCACTGCTTCCGCCTGGATCTGACATCCCCTCCGGACCTGGCCACCGAACTCCCTAGTGAAGGAAAATCATCGCTCTCCAGAAGGAACGAACCAGCTCGGCTACGGTTCTTGCCCGCTGCAACAGATTCATGCTGGGAGTGCTTGCCGCCACTGCCATCAACAGATTCATCATGGGAGTGCTTGCCGCCACTGCCATTAAGCTGAGCTGTGAATGGTTTCAGGACGAGCAGCTCCGGATTTGGAGAGAAACAATATGGGAGCTTGCTCTCATCCATTTTTCGGAAAGTGATTGAAATCCTGCAACAACAAGGTTCGGTTGCAATATTGTCCAAGATTGACAAAGAACCCGATCCCATCTTTAATGGCAAAGAGCAGGACAGTACCTTTTTGCAGGAACACTTGGGATGCAGTGCTTCGCAACATCTGCTCCGTTACCGTTCAATATAAGCACAGAGCTGCAGAAGATTTCCAATTAAGCAAACATTAAAAACAGAATCCAGTCTAATAAGCAATGTCCCACACAGCAAGCTGATTAAATTGAGATGGGCATCAAATTATTTGCAGCTAGAAAACACAATGTTGTTTCTGGAATGGAAAAGTGATGATGACCTACAAAACATACCCAAGAGGGAGTGAAATGGATGCCGAACCGGAGAATTCTCCGGGACCAATTGTCTTGAGGTTCAAACCAAAGAGAATGTTGCACTCCACCAAAAAGGAAACAGTGCAGAAGGGTCTGTGGAAGTCATGGTGGTCTATGTGGGGAGGAATACAGTCACCCTCGTCATATATGTTCACAATGCAGCTGTCGGGGACACATGTGGAAGGAAGGATTCGCCACCTGACCATCCGCTTGATCATTTGAATGAACATGGGAGGGAGGGGATCGACCTCCTCCGCCTTAAGTATGCCTGGGGGGTTCCCATCTTTGTCCTGTAAGGTCACAACAGAGTAAGAAAAGCTCATCTCCAGCCCACTGTAAGAGATTCAGCATAGCACGGTTGAAACAATACCACGGCGTAATTGTAACAGCAGCCAAATTGTATTGTGACCCGCCCCTTCCCCCGCATCCACTTTCTTGGCTCCGTATACGTGCGCTCTGCTCAAATAGATCAGACATCACCAGGTTGGTAATTCATGCAGTAACAAAAGAAAAGCCAGCAATGAGAGTTAACCCAATTTTGAAGACACTTTACCACTGAGCTGACGCTTCTGTCCCTTGCGCTGTAGATCGTAGACGCATTGGACAATGGTATTCTGCTCCTCGGAATTGAATACCCCGGTGTGTAGCTCCAGCCCTTGAAGAATGTTGGTCATCTTTCCGTTAAATTTCTCAACAAAGGTAAAATCCTTCTTCCGACCCACCTGTGAAATCCTTATCTGCTCCTTTTGATCTTCAGATAACATGTCATTGGCAGAAGATGAAGCCCGGCTGAGCCCATCATTTAAGCACACTTCAGCACAGGAATGGGCCGACCCATTGCCTTCACTGTTAACAGATGGCACCGATGCTGGGGATGGATAAGGGACGCGTCCCATGCTTCTCACTGAGCCAGAACTTGAAGGGCTGCTTTCCTGCCAGGGGGACTTGTCGCTGAGACTGATGGATTGGGCACCCTTTCGAATGGAGCTCAAATCTGAAGCGAAAGTTGACACAGAAGCGGCCGACGGATCATTATACTTGCCCTTTGCTTGCTCTGCAAGAAATTTAAACAATCAAAGTCACCAAGAAGCTATTTGTGAGATTGAAAAATATAAGTGGAACTGAAAACATAAAATACAGCGTTAGAAGAGAGAGAGATTATCTGAAAGGGGCAGCATGAAATTTGAGGAGGAAAGAGGGTAAGAAAGCGCTTTCGAAATTTAAATGCCTTTTTTCGGTCCCAACCAAAACAATCCAAAATTCCCCCAACTAAAACATGAAATCTGGGACGAAGGATGAGAGGGAAAAACACAAGAATTTGACAAGCCCTGGAATCCCAACCCGAGGAAATTGAAAGCATGGCCCTAAAAAGTGAAATCCGCGAAGACTGCAGGTCCCAATTCTATAGCGATACACAAGGAAACCATAGCTATCGCCGTAAACGAGGAACTGAAGCCTAAAAAGACTCCTAGAAATTGACAGCAATTTTAGCAACAACCAAAATCAAAAGAAATATTCGGAAAAAAAAATTGAGAACATTCCCTGGGACTTACCGTTCCTGAAACTGGTAGCACAGGCCGTCAAAAGCGTACGACAGTTCCGGCAGAGGCCGTCGGTGGAAAAGGAGAGGACTTGCAATATCTCCTCACGATCCAAGGAGCGTAGGAGAGTCATCAACTCGCCCTCGACGGGGGAAGGCGGAGACTCCGCAGATGCTCCGTTCATCTCTGCTCGGTGAAGCGCAAGGTTAGGGTTTATCCGGTCCCGGAGTTTTAAATATTATCTTGAGCGGGGATGGTAAATGGCGATGACGACGACGCCCTAGGTCGGCGAGATCTAAAAAACAGATATGGCGAGATCTAAATTTTAAATTATATTGATTTTTAAAAAAACAGATTAATTTATTTGAATGCGTTAGATTCAATAGGATTAAAAAAAATCATATCCTTAAACATTAAATAAAAACAAAATATATAGTAATAAATAATTAAAAATTAATATAATTGGAAATATAAAACAAAAATAATAAATATATAAGAATAGTAAAAAAAACTAAATGTATAACAATAATTAATAATTAGTTATATGTTTGTAAATATATAATGATTACTAATAATACTTTTTTTATTTATCGAAAATTTACACTAATTTTTCATTCAAAAAATACACCATATATTTATATTAGGAAATCCATGGTGTGTGGAAAGTATGTATTAAATTTTTGTTCATGTTAAAATTTTAACTATAATTTTCTAGTATAAATACGCAATGAAATTTGTTAGTGCAAATTTGCACCGCAAATTTGCGATGAAAATTTACATTGTTTTTTTATATATTAATATATTTAAAAAATTGGGTACAACCGCGAAATCGGCACACACACAAGAAAAAAAATTACATTAAATCGCAAGTCCGGGGACTTGACCCCGCAACCTACCTCTCACCCCCCCCCCCCAAACCTTTACCACCCCCCACCACCAATGTTGGGGCATTATATATTAATATATTATGTATGCATATACTGAAAATTTGTATTATAAATTTTCACTGGAAAAATAAGTTGTATGTTTATACTAAGAATCATATGATGTGTAGGAAATAAACATTAGATATTTTCGGTGGGAATTTTCAAAAGAAATTTCCGATGGAAATAAACAATGGAAATTTCCATTGGAATTTTGCATTGTTTATTTAAGTATTAATATACTCTCACTTAAATTTTCAGTGGAAATTCAAACTGAAAATTTAAGATGAAAATTTCCATTTTGGATTTTCACTGTATTTTCCAGTGCAAATTTGCATTTGTTTATTTATGTATTGATTTATTTTCACTTGTAATTTAAGTGGAAATTCGAATTTAAATTTTGTAATGAAAATTTTCATTGCAAGTTTTCAGTTTAATTTGTGTATACTAGCACTAGAAATTTCAAAATATATTTGATGATAATGAGGGGTCATCCTATGATCCTAGGCATGAAACCAAACTCAAATACATTCTAAATCTATCCCAAACATAATAAACATGCAATGAATAACAAAGAACACTAAAAAAAGATCATACCGAGAATGCTCTTGTCGCAAGGTTCCACTGATAATTATAAATTTTTAGTGTGAATTTTCATTGAAAATTTTCAAAGGAATTGTGTGACTTTCTAATGTAAATCTGCACTTGAAAATTATGTTGTATATTTATATTTGTTTATATACATATTTGCATGTATGCACATATTCATGCATTCAAATTTTGTACTGTGACTTTGCACTGAAAATTTTCAGTATAGATTTACATTGTAAATGTAAAACACAGAATTTCAATGCAAATTTACATGGATGTTTGTATATAAATATTGAAAATTTCCACAACACAATTTTCACATGAAATTTACAATTTAATATTATCATGTATATTTGCATTTGTATGTGCGACTTTGTGTTTTTTTAGTTTGCATTGAAAATTTTCATCATACAATGAAATTTTATTGGAAAAATTCAGTGCAAATTTGCATAAAGTTTTTTTCATGAAAATATCCATTGAAAAATATACATTGAAAATTTCCATGGGAAATTTGAATGGAATTTTACACTAAAAATATCCAGTGTAAATTTGCACTAAAGGTTTCAAATGTAAATTCTCAATGCAAATTTCCTGTGAAAATTTACACTTTTTATTTATGTATTAATATATCTTCATTGCAATTTCAAGTGTAAATTTGAACTGAAATTTTCCATTGAGGTTTGCAATGAAATTTTTCAGGGAAAGTAATTTTTCAGGGGGGGTCTCCACTGAAAATTTTTAGTGGGAGTTTGCACTAGAAATTTCTAATAGAAGGTTGCACTGAAAATTTCCATAGAAAATTTCAATTTCAGATTTTCAATAGAAAAATACATTGTTTATGTGTTAATATATTTGAACTGAAAATTTGAACATGCATTTATTTTATAATTTTGATAATCAATGTTTTAGTTTAATTATAATAAAAATGAAGTTGAAATACGCACTCGAAATTTATGAGGAAATATGCACTAAACTTTTCCAATAGAATTATGCACTAAAAGTTCCTAATGAAAATTTTCAGTGCATTAATTTTATTGCAAAATTACATTGTTTATTTATGTATTAATATATTTGTACTAAAAATTTAAACATATATTTATTTTAGAAATATGGTAATCAAATTTATTGTATAGTTTTTTAGTATAAAATTTCATTGCAAATATCGAATATAGATTTCCACTGAAAATTTTCAATGTATGTATAAAAAATTTGAGTATAAATTTCCAACATAAATTTGAAATGCAAATTTATAAGATGAAATTTCTATTAGTGTCATTTTTCATTGGAAAACTTTAATATAAATTTTTAATGTAATTTTATATAATATGTTGGTGCAGTGTATGTACTTGTATATATACAAAATTAAAGTCACATAATATATATATATATATATAATGATTTTCCATGTATAAATAATAAAATATATATAATAATTTCATTATAATAAACTTTACAATATACATAATAATTTCAATATATTATTTTATATTTTAATTGTAGTTAAATTATAAACAAATATCATATAATAAATATATAAAATGTATATATATAATAGGCATAGGGGGTATGCAGGGGTATTCCCATAAAAATAGTTTGGACTCTCTGGTTAGGGGTCTCAACCTAAGGTGATATTAATTCGATTATTTAAGTATTAATAGTCAAATTTCTAAAACTGATATTTATAATCAAATCTAACAACTCGTTTGACAGCGACGATTTTGGGGGGAAATGAAACAAAATGGAGCGATTGATATTCATTTTCCCTGTCTGCCGAGATTATACTAGACATAGTGTCACGAACCAACCCGGGTCGACCCTGAACCTGTCACCCGAGCCGGTCCGCGACATGGCCCGAGAGGCGTTCCCGATCCTCCCGGGCTGGCGACAAGCGCCAGGGCATCAACAGAGGCTATGGGAACGATTTCGCCCAATATAAATAAATAAGACAGCGAAAATAATACAGAGCAGCGCAAAAAAGGTAAACCAGATAAAGTGACTAAACAGGAACAAACAAGAAACAAACTAACCAAACACGACATGCGAACAAACTCCGTGCGACCTCGCAGGTCGCTCTCCAACTCAACGATCAAGCGTCGCCCTAGGCGAGCGCACTCAAGCTATAGCCTGCACAAACACTAAAAACAGAAAACAATTATAGGCGTGAGTATTAAAACTCAGTAGGCTAGCCCGATATCTATTCCCAATGCACTACCTTTAAAATAAAAGAAACATCATTTCAAGTTTGAACTACAATCTATAAAAGTATGTTTTTAATAATATTCTACTTAAAAACAAAGTACGAACCATTGCCCTTAGCCATTTTCCAAATTCGTGTTCATTTCATTAGTGCCAATGACATTTCAGGAAAAGGGGAAAGTGATGTTTAAATTTTCAAATTTGAACAAAGGGGGTTAAACACTTTTATTTGAAAACAATTTTTAGAAACCTAATCAAAAGCAATTTACCATTTTCCAAAGGAAACAATACACCAGAATGCACAAAGTAAAACACACAGCAAGGGCAATGTAAGTATACACGCGAGCATCATAATCATTACTGCAAGCTACAAAAGCTGAATAGACATGGGTGAACCTAGGAGATCGAGAATAAACCAGAAGACACCAATACATGAGAAATCATCCTTATTGACATGTCACGATGAAATCAAAACGCACAACACGCTCGACCATCCACTCACAGGCAGGTCGAGGGCAAATCCCATAGCAATAAACCCAATATATCCACCTACTATGGGCCACTGGTCAGTACCATAACCTACCAGTGCAGCAATCGTTCTTAGAATATTCTCTCAATATGCCAGATTCCCATGTCTCAAGTGTTTAAGAAAAAGGGGTTGAGCCAACCGATGCCAACCGAGCATCCAATCAGATATATCTATATATAAAGAACAACAGGCATTCCCCGAGCCACTCCATGGGACAACCTCATGCCTTTTTCCACTCAAGTACCCGGGAGCCTCTAAGCGCGGCCTCCCAAACAATCAATCGCAACCAAGGCATGAGAGTCACCCTAAGAGGGTTTTTATCGAAACATTTTTATCGCTTTCCATAAAGTGCCAAACGGGCATTTAATACAGTTCACAATTACTACCAAAACCAGTTTAAAACTATTTAAAGAACCCACAAAACACTACTTCACAGGTTGCCAATATTTTTATAAACCAAACCAAACCATTTTCTTTTCCCAAATAAACTTTAAGAGCCAACCGGGCAATTTCTCAAACGAACCAAAGTATTTGTTCACACTTCAAAAGAAATAATTTCTCATTAAACCAGAACTCTATTTTATATTCCGTGAATTATGTTTAAAAGCCAAACGGGCATTCTTTCATTATTGGGTGTCCGCTCGTCAAAAGGATGTTTCATGTGTCGTGTATAAAATAAACGGCTCCTTTTGACATTAATTAACCATTTAAAAATTAACCGTCTTATATTAAAAATTAATTATCGTATATTATCTCATATTTATTACAATTAATAAAATGTTGATTTTAAACAATTAGGGTGCGCAAACAGCATGAAATAATATAACTTAAATTTTAAAAGCAGTGCAAAGGGGACCTACCTCAAAACCAAGCGCGACGGCAAAACGACTTTGGAAGCAGGGCGCGATGGCACAACGTGTGTCTGAAGCCACGCGATAAAGTCCGACACTCTACATAATCAAAACCAAGGACTCAGACACATCCAAAACTCACCAGAGCATTCGAAACCAAGCGGCGGGAATAAGCGCTCACCTTGAAACCAAAGCGCGGCGATGACGGAACCTCGGAGACAAGGCGCGGCGATGGCGCTCACTCGGAAACACCCCGCGCGGGCCCTCAAATAATAATCCTACCAAAATAAACATAAAAAGATAACCCCCAACAATTAAAAGGCCAAAGCGATAATAATAATAATAATAAAAATAAAATTAATAATAATAATAATGAAAATAATAATGATAATAATAATAATAGTAATAAAATTAATAATAATAATAATAATAATAATAATAATAATAAAATTAATAATAATAATAATAATGAAAATAAAAATGATAATAATAAAATTATTAATAATAATAATAATAATAATAATATTAGCAATACTAACATACATAAATCATAATTTTATAATAAAAAGGTTATTAACATTAAATAAAATGAAATAGCAAATTAAATTAAAATAGATTAAAAAAAACGGACCTGTGCGGCGGAGCAGAAGGAGGAGAAAGAAAAGAAGAAGAAGAAGAGAAGAAGAAGAGGAGGAAGAAGAAAAGAAGAAGAAGAAGGAGAGGAAGAAGGAGAGAAGAAGAAGAAGAAGAGAAGGAGAAGAAGAGAAGAAGAAGAGGGGGAAGAAAAAAGGGAAGGCCGAGAGCTGGAGGGTGCTGCGCATGCAGGGACCGGACGGCGGCGGTTCGGCCGGAGGAGGTGCGCCGGCAACGGAAAAGCCCGGTGCGGCAGTGCTGGGGTGAGTTGAGTACCGCGGTGCTACTGCGACCCAAGGGGAAGAGTTGGCGGCCGAGGGGTGCAAGGGTGGTCGGCCGGCTGTTGAGGGGGATCGGGCGCGCTGCTGCAAGGAGGTGCGGGGCAGGCAGGGTGCTGGGCTGAGTGCGGCGGACAGAGAGGAGAGCAGGTCGGGGGGGCCGTGCGCTGCACCAGGTTCGGAGAAGGGGGGAGCTCCGGAGGGGTGCGCAAGTGTTTCGGCCGAACTAGGGAAGGTTTCCAGTGTAGGATCCCGGTCGGAGAGGAGCCGGTTGGTCTGGTATGCGAACGGGTTGAACCAAGGGAGCTCACACGTTCGTCCGAACCAGGGGTGCTTCGGCCCGATGGGGATGGGGCGCGCGCAGTCTTCGGATCGATGAGGAGGGGCGCGCGCGGACTACGGCTCGACGAGGAGGGCGACCATCATGCGGACTCCGACTGAGGAAGAAGGCTGCATCCGGTCGACAGGAGGAGAAACGAGGAGGCGGCTAGGGTTCGACGCACAATGGGGGAGATGAGTGAACAGAGGAGGGGGTGACGGCGGCTCCAGCGGGGAGAAAGAAGAGAAGAAAAAAAAAATATATATATATAAAGGGGGCCTGCTAGGGTTAGAAAAATAAGAAAATAAAATAAGAAAATTAAAACAAATCAAAATTATAATAATAAGAAATTACAATAATAATAATTACAATAATAAAGATTAATAACAAATCATATTTAATAACTATTATACTATTATCCGCAACATTAACAATTTAATTAATTATTTATTTATAACATAATGATAAAAATAATAATAACGATAATAATAAACATAGCGATAAAAATATAAATGATAAAAATATTCATTTCGTCTTAAATAATAAAAATAATTATTAACTTACAATAATATATGTGCGTGTTAAATATAAAGACTCTATTTAAAATTTTCCAAAGACAACGGGATGCGCAAAAACACCGGGCAGGGACGCGCGGGGCTTCCTGAACAGTCTCCGCTCACGCGCCCCACGACGTCGCGTCCAAAAGTGCACTTTTTTTAACAAAAACTCAAAAATCTAATTCGAGGCTGGACACAAACCCCAGCAAAATAATTCAAAGTCAAAGAAATCATAAAATAAAATAGATGCACGGTTTGGGGTGCGACAATTCTCCCCACCATAACGCTTTCCGCCCCCGGAAAGCCACCACACCAACCAGTCGATCGATCAACACCTAAGGATTTCACAGAACACGATCCAACCTCTTATCTGAAGGATGTCACAACGACTACCAACGGGACTGAACCTCATTTCCCGAAATAAATCACTAACAGAGGGAAGGCCTGAACGGGCTCCCCACCCTAAGAACTCAACTAGCATTCGATAACGACTTAAGATAAAATCCAAAGAGACTCATGGTGGGTCTCCCCACCATAAAGAACCGACCAACTAACGACCAAACGGGAAACCGGCTTAGACATGCACGAGACCTTACTCCAGCTAGAAAGAGCACAGCAAGGACCTTTAAACCACTTACTCACGTCCAAAAGTAATAGGATTTGATCTGAAAATTTTACGCAAACCAAAACCCTTACCCCATGGGCGGGGAGGGTGGGCCCAAGGATTGGATCACTGAAACTTGGACGGAAAAATACTCACGTACCACTACTTAGGGATGGACACATACCAAAGCCATAATCGATTCACATCGGTGGTCCACACGAGGTCACTGATTAGCAACATACATCCAAAAAGGCACAACTCCCGATGCTATGCGAGGGATAAGTCCATCGCGCGCTTTGCGACAAGAGGAAAACTACAACGACAGAGAAACTAGAGCAACAACACCAAAACTATCACACCACGACGATAGAGGCACGACTTTCACCAGACTCTTTAAAATTTTCCCCCGGGGGTTCCTGACTACGCGCCGACTTCACTCCGAGACCTTTTGGTTGGAGCTCTGATGGATGAAGCATCTTCTGCCTCGCAGTCAGGTTCTGATAATCCCAATGAGATACATACATCTTTTGATCTGACAGATTGAAGGACAAGATTTTAAAATTAAAACACACCAGCATTGAAAGACGAGGTTCGTCAAAAGACCCATGAAGTTCTCATACATTTCAAACCCAAAACAACACCCATACATAGGCCACGATAATAGATCACTTACACTGAAAGGAAACTAACACTAGAAACTTTGAACAAAGACCCTACAACACATTACTTCTGAGAACTTCCTCTGCGACGCTTCCTTGCAACGCCCCGACAAAATCGTCGCAAGTGACCCAGACGTCCACACGCCTGGCAGGGCTTCGGAGCGCTTGGGCACGATGACTTCTTGTGACCCCGCTTGCCACACTGATAACACACAATAATCTCTCGCTCCGAAGAGGTTGATGAAAGATCTCGAGGCCTCTTGATTCCACGACCTGATCCATCCACTTCCATTTGCTTACTCATCTCCTTTCCAGAATCTTCACCAGTGCTCATAGGGATCGAAGGAGGGAGAACTACATCGAGCACTCCTACCATCGCAGCTTCGACACGAAAAGCTTGTCTTGCCACATCGACAAAAGAAGTTAGGTTGGACTCTGAAACTTTCGACTGTAGATCAGGGCGGAGACCCGCCTCGAAGCGTCGAGCCTTCACAGGGTCATTTGTGGCATACTCTGAATCATAAGGCACTAGCTCCACAAAGCGATGGAAATATTCTAACACGGATCTGTCACCCTGCTGTAGACAACACATTTCCATCCCCTTTCTCACCCTATCTTCCTCAGAGAAATACTGACGAATGAACGAGGCCTTGAAAAACTCCCAAGTAATCTCTTGACGAGGCTTGTTCCGAGACACTGACTTCCACCACATCCACGGTGAACCTTCAAGCATGAAGGTCGCAAACTTGACCTTCAACAACTCGGGCAACTCAATGAGGCTAAAGTCCCTTTCAATCTTCCGCATCCACTCCTCTGCCACAAAAGTTTCTTCTTGACCATAAAAGAGAGGTGGATCCAACTTCCGAAACTCAAGCATAAAATCCTTAGGTTGATCGACCGCACTACGATCACCCATCGAAGCTTCAAAGGGATAACCGCTGGACAAGGAAAGGTCAAAAACCCAATCAACGCCAACTCAATGAATGAATACAACCTCAAAATCAAACACTGCATAGGTGACAAGCTCAAAACCCGAGAAAACAAGTTTTCGTAACATCAAAAATTTTCTCTTTGAAAACATCTTTAATTTTGAACAAGCTTGGTGGGTTAAACCATCGCCATTGGTATTCTTTAGAGCCTCACTCACATGCATGTATCCGTGCCACCCAGGGCATCCATCCACCATACCAGAGATCCATCCACATTTCCAACATACCACAATGCATGTGAGCACTCATCAGAACACCAAGGTCAAAACAGAGCAACTTCATTTTCCAAAAACAATTCATTTATACCACTTCTTTTAAAACAATCTGCAAATTAAACATGTTATTTCAAACAACCATTTTTTTTTCAAAACCAACTTTTCTGATTCAAACCACTTTCAGAAATCAACGGAAACCCAAAACAAATCAAACAGGGGACTAGCGTTAGTGGGTGACTTGACCATATGGTTGGCGGCCATATGCCAAACACGCCACTGACACAGAGAGCCTTCTTGGACCATGCCCCTAGATCCACATGGCTTGCCAGGCCGCGCGGGTTAGGAGGAATAATGGCCCAACTCCCTTTGTCGTATCCCAATCGCAAAACATTTCCATGAAAACCCAAACAAACAAATTAAACCGGACTTCCCATGGAAACCTGAGGGTCAGTACGGGCAAGAGTTCGCGACGCTCTTCTCGCACCTACCCCTCAAGTCCCGACAATCCTACTCCATCTACCTTGACATCCCAAATAACAAAGGGCGATCTGAAAAGTGAGGTCTGCTAAGAGAAAACCTCCCCTCTGATACCATTTTTTCACGAACCAACCCGGGTCGACCCTGAACCTGTCACCCGAGCCGGTCCGCGACATGGCCCGAGAGGCGTTCCCGATCCTCCCGGGCTGGCGACAAGCGCCAGGGCATCAACAGAGGCTATGGGAACGATTTCGCCCAATATAAATAAATAAGACAGCGAAAATAATACAGAGCAGCGCAAAAAAGGTAAACCAGATAAAGTGACTAAACAGGAACAAACAAGAAACAAACTAACCAAACACGACGTGCGAACAAACTCCGTGCGACCTCACAGGTCGCTCTCCAACTCAACGATCAAGCGTCGCCCTAGGCGAGCGCACTCAAGCTATAGCCTGCACAAACACTAAAAACAGAAAACAACTATAGGCGTGAGTATTAAAACTCAGTAGGCTAGCCCGATATCTATTCCCAATGCACTACCTTTAAAATAAAAGAAACATCATTTCAAGTTTGAACTACAATCTATAAAAGTATGTTTTTAATAATATTCTACTTAAAAACAAAGTACGAACCATTGCCCTTAGCCATTTTCCAAATTCGTGTTCATTTCATTAGTGCCAATGACATTTCAGGAAAAGGGGAAAGTGATGTTTAAATTTTCAAATTTGAACAAAGGGGGTTAAACACTTTTATTTGAAAACAATTTTTAGAAACCTAATCAAAAGCAATTTACCATTTTCCAAAGGAAACAATACACCAGAATGCACAAAGTAAAACACACAGCAAGGGCAATGTAAGTATACACGTGAGCATCATAATCATTACTGCAAGCTACAAAAGCTGAATAGACATGGGTGAACCTAGGAGATCGAGAATAAACCAGAAGACACCAATACATGAGAAATCATCCTTATTGACATGTCACGATGAAATCAAAATGCACAACACGCTCGACCATCCACTCACAGGCAGGTCGAGGGCAAATCCCATAGCAATAAACCCAATATATCCACCTACTATGGGCCACTGGTCAGTACCATAACCTACCAGTGCAGCAATCGTTCTTAGAATATTCTCTCAATATGCCAGATTCCCATGTCTCAAGTGTTTAAGAAAAAGGGGGTGAGCCAACCGATGCCAACCGAGCATCCAATCAGATATATCTATATATAAAGAACAACAGGCATTCCCCGAGCCACTCCATGGGACAACCTCATGCCTTTTTCCACTCAAGTACCCGGGAGCCTCTAAGCGCGGCCTCCCAAACAATCAATCGCAACCAAGGCATGAGAGTCACCCTAAGAGGGTTTTTATCGAAACATTTTTATCGCTTTCCATAAAGTGCCAAACGGGCATTTAATACAGTTCACAATTACTACCAAAACCAGTTTAAAACTATTTAAAGAACCCACAAAACACTACTTCACAGGTTGCCAATATTTTTATAAACCAAACCAAACCATTTTCTTTTCCCAAATAAACTTTAAGAGCCAACCGGGCAATTTCTCAAACGAACCAAAGTATTTGTTCACACTTCAAAAGAAATAATTTCTCATTAAACCAGAACTCTATTTTATATTCCGTGAATTATGTTTAAAAGCCAAATGGGCATTCTTTCATTATTGGGTGTCCGCTCGTCAAAAGGATGTTTCATGTGTCGTGTATAAAATAAACGGCTCCTTTTGACATTAATTAACCATTTAAAAATTAACCGTCTTATATTAAAAATTAATTATCGTATATTATCTCATATTTATTACAATTAATAAAATGTTGATTTTAAACAATTAGGGTGCGCAAACAGCATGAAATAATATAACTTAAATTTTAAAAGCAGTGCAAAGGGGACCTACCTCAAAACCAAGCGCGACGGCAAAACGACTTTGGAAGCAGGGCGCGATGGCACAACGTGTGTCTGAAGCCACGCGATAAAGTCCGACACTCTACATAATCAAAACCAAGGACTCAGACACATCCAAAACTCACCAGAGCATTCGAAACCAAGCGGCGGGAATAAGCGCTCACCTTGAAACCAAAGCGCGACGATGACGGAACCTCGGAGACAAGGCGCGGCGATGGCGCTCACTCAGAAACACCCAGCGCGGGCCCTCAAATAATAATCCTACCAAAATAAACATAAAAAGATAACCCCCAACAATTAAAAGGCCAAAGCGATAATAATAATAATAAAAAAAAAAAATTAATAATAATAATAATGAAAATAATAATGATAATAATAATAATAGTAATAAAATTAATAATAATAATAATAATAATAATAATAAAATTAATAATAATGAAAATAATGAAAATAAAAATGATAATAATAAAATTAATAATAATAATAATAATAATAATAATATTAGCAATACTAACATACATAAATCATAATTTTATAATAAAAAGGTTATTAACATTAAATAAAATGAAATAGAAAATTAAATTAAAATAGATTAAAAAAAACGGACCTGTGCGGCGGAGCAGAAGGAGGAGAAAGAAAAGAAGAAGAAGAAGAGAAGAAGAAGAGGAGGAAGAAGAAAAGAAGAAGAAGAAGGAGAGGAAGAAGGAGAGAAGAAGAAGAAGAAGAGAAGGAGAAGAAGAGAAGAAGAAGAAGAGGGGGAAGAAAAAAGGGAAGGCCGAGAGGTGGAGGGTGCTGCGCATGCAGGGACCGGACGGCGGCGATTCGGCCGGAGGAGGTGCGCCGGCAACGGAAAAGCCCGGTGCGGCAGTGCTGGGGTGAGTTGAGTACCGCGGTGCTACTGCGACCCAAGGGGAAGAGTTGGCGGCCGAGGGGTGCAAGGGTGGTCGGCCGGCTGTTGAGGGGGATCGGGCGCGCTGCTGCAAGGAGGTGCGGGGCAGGCAGGGTGCTGGGCTGAGTGCGGCGGACAGAGAGGAGAGCAGGTCGGGGGGGCCGTGTGCTGCACCAGGTTCGGAGAAGGGGGGAGCTCCGGAGGGGTGCGCAAGTGTTTCGGCCGAACTATGGAAGGTTTCCAGTGTAGGATCCCGGTCGGAGAGGATCCGGTTGGTCTGGTATGCGAACGGGTTGAACCAAGGGAGCTCACACGTTCGTCCGAACCAGGGGTGCTTCGGCCCGATGGGGATGGGGCGCGCGCAGTCTTCGGATCGATGAGGAGGGGCGCGCGCGGACTACGGCTCGACGAGGAGGGCGACCATCATGCAGACTCCGACTGAGGAAGAAGGCTGCATCCGGTCGACAGGAGGAGAAACGAGGAGGCGGCTAGGGTTCGACGCACAATGGGGGAGATGAGTGAACAGAGGAGGGGGTGACGGCGGCTCCAGCGGGGAGAAAGAAGAGAAGAAAAAAAAAATATATAAAGGGGGCCTGCTAGGGTTAGAAAAATAAGAAAATAAAATAAGAAAATTAAAACAAATCAAAATTATAATAATAAGAAATTACAATAATAATAATTACAATAATAAAGATTAATAACAAATCATATTTAATAACTATTATACTATTATCCGCAACATTAACAATTTAATTAATTATTTATTTATAACATAATGATAAAAATAATAATAATGATAATAATAAACATAGCGATAAAAATATAAATGATAAAAATATTCATTTCGTCTTAAATAATAAAAATAATTATTAACTTACAATAATATATGTGCGTGTTAAATATAAAGACTCTATTTAAAATTTTCCAAAGACAACGGGATGCGCAAAAACACCGGGCAGGGACGCGCGGGGCTTCCTGAACAGTCTCCGCTCACGCGCCCCACGACGTCGCGTCCAAAAGCGCACTTTTTTTAACAAAAACTCAAAAATCTAATTCGAGGCTGGACACAAACCCCAGAAAAATAATTCAAAGTCAAAGAAATCATAAAATAAAATAGATGCACGGTTTGGGGTGCGACACATAGGGAAAGCCTTCACACAGAAATAGGGAGAAACCAGTTTCTCCCCAAATGAACATTTCAAATCACCCCAAAATCGGGGTGATTTGGAAGGAAGCCAATGTGAGTTTTTTTATGTGTTTTATGTTTTTTAAAATGTGTATGAAAGGTGGAAGCCCCCCTGCCGCCTTTCAGTAAAAAATATATATTTATATATGTTTTTATATTTATAAATTTATTGGTTTGTATATTATGATTTATATGTAGATTGTTAGAAATCACTTATGTAGGGTTTTATTCTTCATTTTGTTTAGTTAAATACAACTTTTTTTGTCATTATTAGATAACTATAATTTTATTATTCTTTATAAATATATAAATTACGATGACATGTTTTATGTTTGTGCCATACTTTATGCTCTCTTATGTTTACCATACTCTTATGATATTTGACTCTTATGCCATGTTTTTAAGTGATGTTTTATAATCATTCCCTTTTTGTTTCCATTATACGATCATTGACTCTCGTGATATATTATCCAATTTTATCATGTGACAACCTTAATGGGATTTATGACTCACCCCTTATTTTATGTATGTCTCAAAGATATTCCATGTAGTAAGAGTAAGGTGAGGTCTAGGAGAAAGTATGGAGATGAGAATAAAAGACTATGTTATTGTTTTTATCGTGTATCCAATTCCCAAAGACGTTGGACCTCTAGATTTTTGGGAGTACTATATAGATGTTTATGATAAAGATGATGTAATAATATGTATATGAGATCTAGGTCATTATAAGAAATATTTGAATAGACTTTATCATCGTAATATACGAAAATGTTTCTTCATAGTCAATACCATTATTTTTTTGTAACATTTTCCACCAAGTGTTATTTATAAGTAGACACTCTACTATCCATTTTATTTTTCTTGTGAAAACCCCACTTAAACCCTATGGGTCTCACCCCTTCATGTGCATCCACCAAGTTCCAAACTTGGTTTATGTACATGGAGTCCATTTTAGATTCTATGGCTTTTAACCATTTCTTAGAATTAGAACTCTCAATGTGCTCTCAATATTAGCAGGTTTATCATCTATGAACATTACTTCATCATCATTTTTCATAATAAATTCATACATCTCTGGCTTCTGATGAATCCTACTAGAGCATTGAGGTTATTGTGTAACTTGAGTTGGTTCTTCCACAACTCTTTATGGAACCGACTCAACTTCCATATCAGGAGAACTTCCTTTTTCTTGGTCCTTAACTTCTCCAAGATCAACTTTTATCCCACTAGCTCGTCAATTAATATATTCATTCTCAAAGAATATACTAGTTTCATCCACAAACACTTTGTGTTCCATTAGATTATAGCAATAATATCTCATAGTTTCCTTGAGATGGACAACAAATAATCATTTCACTAATTTAGGGTTGTGTTTATTAGAAACCAATTTTCATATGAGTGATTCAAAACCCCAAATATTAATAAAAGATATTTTGGGACATTTACCAGTGCATACATCATAAAGTGTCTTTATGACCACATTAGATAGAAAATAGTTAAGTATAAATGAAACTATTTTCATAATATACCCCCATAATGAAATAATAAGATCACACCAACACATCATTGACTGAACCATGTCCAATTAGGCATAATTCATTATCTTAGACACACTATTCAACTATGGTTTTCCATGAGGAGTGAGTTGTGAAACAATTACACAAACTCTTATATGATCAGTGAATTCCTAGCTCATGTATTCAACACCTCAATTTGATCAGTGAATCTTAATACCTTTTCCCAATTGATTATGTAATTAATTCTAAAAATATTTGAACTTTTCATAAGTTTCATACTTGTGCCTCATCATAAACACATAAAAATATCAACTTAAGTCATTAATAAAGGTTATGAAGTACCTAAAACAACACTTCAAAATTCATGAAGGAGTACAATCAATGTATATGGGGAGGTTCCATCCCACATGGTGGTGTACGAATAGTATGCCCGTATTGAGATCACCGAGCTCCATGCTGGGGTGAAGTCTGATTACCTAGAGATGGTTGATACTTGGGCACTATAACATCAACCGTCACATACTCTAATTGTGTCTCAGTGGGAGGAGGTGTCAACTGAATTTCATATTGCACACCTAATCCTTCTCTCACTAGTGTGGTAGAAGGACCCGCCATCATCACATGGGGAAACCATATAGGCTGCGAAGGATCAGGACCCCAAGTTGGAGAAAAACATGGATATCCTCTCAAGAAATATAGATCCCATGCCGCCTAATGCACATCCATAATCGGTTGAGGCTGGATTGCTAGAGGGTCGACCTTTACTTATGGAACAGGTGAAGCCTCATGTGCAGGACGACGCAGTCTACGTCATCGTCGTCGTGGATCCTCAGCATCAACAGTTTATGGTGGAGGTTTCTAAGTAGGAACCTCCACTCCCTGGGTAAGAACCTCTACTCTCTAGGGTGGACTATAAAAGATGTTCTCATGAATCACATGATTAGCTGGCCTCAGCACCAGTGTTGCAACATGGATCACTGCAAGGCTAACGACCCCCTCCTCCTCTGGATCACTCATGCGAATAAGCTGCTCTGATTGAGTATGTTGTAAATAGATTCAAAATGAATTATAAAATAGTTTAATAAACAAACTAATGAAAATTTATTGACTTACCATATCATGAATCCCTCTTTCGTGTCGGGTAAGATGTAATATAAACTTCAGTCTATACCATGACTCATACTCGACCTACTCTAAAAGATGGAATGACATCGTAGGTACACTCGAAATACGAAGTGCTTCTCGTCTACCCCAGAGGTTGAGATACTTAGCATATCATTGATGCCAATCCTCATCATGCCTCTCTGTCAGCTTCATGTCATGAAGCTCCCATGTCTGTCTCAGCAGAAATGGAATCAGTTGAACATAACCAAACTGACACATGAATCTATCAGGCTGCTACCACTCAATAATATGAAAGTAAATGAGTGACACTACAGTCATAACGTCACGAAGTCCAGTAGTGTAGTATGCTGATAATTGGTCCAATAAATCCTATTATGGAATCCATGAAATTTGAAATGACATGTGAGATTTGCCAACAAATTTCCTTACTAAAAACCAAAATTGATGTTATTATTAAATTTGTTAGACAATGATAGATTGTATATACTTACCTTGTCAGGTAGGAGATTGTCCAACTTGAGAAGATATGCACCCAAATAGTGTGTCAGAATGCTGAAGAAGTTGAGTTTCTGAGTCCACATATAAAATACAACATTGAAAGTGATAAATAATATGAAATTAAATTCAATAACTCTTACTAGAATTAGAAACCAATAGAGATGAGTGATCATACCAGCATCCACAT
This sequence comes from Viscum album, assembly GCA_963277665.1. Classification (NCBI taxonomy): domain Eukaryota; kingdom Viridiplantae; phylum Streptophyta; class Magnoliopsida; order Santalales; family Viscaceae; genus Viscum; species Viscum album. The sequence goes on along the minus strand of OY728128.1, from coordinate 1,252,992,643 downwards.
GGAGTGTCGTGCAACACCTCTATAGGTAGAAACTGACTAGAAAGCTAAGGGTAGAGTGAGGGGATGTGCTCCCATTCCCACATCTGATAAAGGACGACACATCCCCCAAGATCCATGTGGTCTGCGCGGCATGCCATGCATAATGCTCTGTATGTGTAATCCAAGAAGGCAGGTCCCCAATTGTATGCCCTGGCCTGATCAAATTCCTCCAACATCCCTAGATACATCATGTGAACATGCATACCCGAGTGATCAGTTTACAGGGTCCCTCAAATGATTTGTAATATATATGCATGAGCATGACACATGACAACCTGATCACCAGCGTCATCAGGTAAATGTTGAAAGTGCCTCTTAAGCCATCCCATAGATATCTATCTACCATTTATAGCCCTAGCGTTGGACAAAATGTCGATGCCTAGCAATATCTGAACAAGGTCAGGCCAATATGCATGGGTGGGTCCAATAACGACTTCTTCTCAGATAGGAAGACCAAGAAGTACTGCCACATCCTTAAGAGTGATGGTCATCTCTCCCTCAGGTAGGTGGAATGCGTGTGTCTCTGGCCTCCACCTCTCTAGGAGGGCAACAAGCAACTGATGATAAATAAATTTTCAATCAGATACTGTAATGTTGTAGAATCCAGCACGACACAGGTACAGTATAATGGCTGGTGGAGGTAGTGTGTGATGAAAACAGTGCACTCGACACACCCTGATCTGTTGAACCTCATTACCCTATAGCACAATCTGGGAAACATGGGTATCCTGCTCAATTAGTGGTCTAGTATCCTCTATTTGTATGTAAAAATGAAATAAGTCGTAAGTGTAAAATATAAATATAACATTATGGTCAACAAAATGTTATAACTTGTAGAATGTAAGACATGACATGTTTATTCACATTTTTTATGAAGTTATTTTTTACCAAAAGAAAAGGGAATGTCTTCATGTTTCTTAAATCATATTTCTAAAGTGTTTTTGAGATATTTTTTTACCTAGAAAAAGGTGTTTTGTGAGATATGGTTTTATATATTTATATATATAAACATTTTGTTTTTGTTATATAAAATTTTATTTGAAAATGGCGTGCTTTGTAATTTATGTATGATTTCCCACATGATGGTATATTTCGTGATTATTTGATCACATGCTTGCTTTATGGTTTAGCTATGGACAGATTGATTATTCATTAATGTCACCTCAAATACACTTGTCATATTCCTTTTTAATGTGGATATGGAAGGCTTATTGTTATTTTATAGTAAAAGTATTTGGTGATTTCAGACAATTCTACCAAATAAAGGATCTTATATTAACACCATATAATTAACAATATTAGAAGATCATAGAAGAGACAATACTTCATTATGGCTGAGAGTGTAAAATCGATCTAGAAATATTAGGGAATCTTTTCTGGTTATGACCTTCTTGATGACATATGGTGCATCTCAAATGTTTACCTTGTTCTTGAGGGCATTCCATCTCATTCCACATCCCACTGGACTTCGTTCTCCATCATTTACACAACCTGTTGATGTCAAGCATCACTATCAATTGGCCTTCGGGCATTGGGAAATATCGAAACTCCCCAATAGGAATCAATGGTGCATCATAATAGTTAGCGATGGTGTCCAGTTGGTACACTGGATCAACATATGCTTCCCATGATATGTTCACAGAGGCACATGCTACGATGAAATGCGTGCATGGAAACCCTTAGGCCTGGAAATTTCCACATTGATATTGCCTTGCTTCTAGTAATACCACCATTTTTTTACTAATTCTATTTGTGATGGGGTCTAAATGCTCTTGAACTTCAAATCAAGAGTCTTCTTGGTGGAAAAGGCAGACATGATAACTAAAATCTTCTTTGATGTTCTTTTCAATATCTCATTGAAAGTGCCTTTCATACCTTAGCCCCTACTAAATCTCATCTGGGGATAGTTTTTTTCTATCAATGAAGTACTTCACACACTGATAAAATGTCTCCTAAACTAGGGAAGTTATAGGTAACTTGAGAATCCCCTTAAAGACACCATTGATGCACTCCACAATGTTTTTGGTCATGTGTCCATACCTATTCCCTCCGTTATATGCTAATGCCCATTTTTCTTTTGGAATTAACATCATATAATCATACACTTCTTGATTAGCCTTGCAGATTTGTTCAAAATGTTCTTCAAACCTCTATTGATCTGGATCATATGGTACATAAAAGTGATAATATTTCACATAAATTGATTTTATCTTTATGTTTAAATAATAAAAAATAACAAAGACATTGCATACAAAGCCTCATGATTTCCTTCTTCATAGGTTCATTATGTAATGTTTTCCACACATTGCTAGCAATGTGTCTAATGTAGTACTGATGATGTACATTCGGGGGTCTCTATGCATCAGGTTCCACATTGATTGCCTAATGATAATAAGACATCAAACAGACGCCCCATATGAGGGTGAAATGGTTGTTGATACATGCCCAAAACCAACTCCATGATTCATATTTTTCCTTATCCACAATGGAAAAAGAAAGGATAAGAGGTGAATGATTTCCATCTTGGGTTGCCACAATCAACAATACTCCCTTTTATTTTTCATATAGAAACGTTCCATTAATCTGTATGAATTATTTTCTGAAAATAAATGCAGAGATACAGGGGAGGAATGCCCATAACAACTGATGAAATTGAACATGAGATGGATCGAGTCAGTTATCTTGAGACACATGTTCATTCATATGAAGATGGAATATAAAATTGGTTGTTGTGTCTCATTATGGCTAGCAATTGCAGCAACACCCAACACGATTCATCCCAATCACCATAGACCTTCATAATTTCCTTATGTTCCACCATCCATGCCTTATTATAGGAAATATTATAACCGAAAGTTTGTTGTATCCTCTCTTGAACAAGGGCTATAGGAACATATTGGCATGTCCTAATCATCTCGATGGTAATGGATGACACAAATTCAGTATCCAATAAGGTATGATCTTGTGTTAGGTTTAGCTGAATGCAAGTATGAGTTGCCTCAATCTTCAAGATTCTCCAACCTCCAAATGTAATGTCCAAAATCACCCTCAAGTATAATATACAATCATCCCCATACTTGTCACACTATATGATGTATTTTTTATGGCCTGATTCCTAAACTATATATCTATAGTTCATCTCAATGTGAAATATATTTAGTGTATTTTTAATGCATATTTACTTGGAAAATACCTTACAACTATAAGGTTTTTTTCTAGCTTAATAAATATATCCGGTACAACTCTGGGAAACTCAATTGCGGGTGTGAGAACATTACAGTCGAATTCAGGCACACATGCCATTGCTTCTGACCAAGATATGAAGAGTGGTGGATGATTTATTGTGGGTCGAGGCTGTTGTACAACTAATGATTTTTTAGAAACTTCCTCCCCAACTTTTGCTGCTCCCTCCTCATTAGCACTATTGTCAACGTCTATTCCATCATTACAAAAATCCTCATCAGAAGTCAGATTTAAATGTATTTATGGAATATCATCTAGGTTGTCCTCTTTCGTATCATATGGAATACCCTCAATTTATTGGGGTAGGCCTTCTTCAACCACTCATGTAAGTCTACATCTTTGTACAATTGGACATTGTTGTTGTATAGTAAAAACATCAACATATAAATCTATCATGGTACCATCTAATCATTGGGAAAATAAATTTATTTCTTGGACCCACTGGGCATCAACAACCAATGGACAAGCTAGATGCCACAATGTAGCTAAGAATTGAAAATTTCTATAGCTCATAGACTTGATCTCTTGGTCGGGTCCCAGATTTAAGGAACCAAAAATTCTATCTTAAAGTTCACTTAGGGTTACACAATCAGCTGTAATAACCACTGCTTTGGCTATGTACTATAAGAAGCTCCTTTCTCAATTTAAACAACTTCCATGTAGTAGTACACATAGGTAAACTTGACTCTCTACATCAAAAATGTTTTTTGATCAAGATTATGATAGTGTAACTAATATTGACAATGATAGTTGACCATATAATATTTATTATACTGAAATTTTAGAACATCTTTTTATACCCTAAAATATGATACTAATATTTCGTTATATAAAATTTTATTAGAATATAAGTCACATAATGGTTTGGAAATTGCGGTAAAATGAAAAGAAAACACAAAATCGATTTATTTATCATTGATAAAATGAAAATTACGATCATAAAAAGTGAAATAGAGAAGAATAAACACATTAAATAAAACATGAATTATTTACAACAAACAAGAAGTACCTTGACATTTTTCAATAGAACACAGTTTGGATGAGATGAGCCTGACTTCAGAATTTAGGTAAAATCCAGCTTATTTTCAATTAGTATCTTAATAACATCTTCCAAAGGCATGTACTTAACTTATGAATTTTCAAAAGCTTTTGGACTTCTAAAGAAATATCTTAGATGTTATCTTAGATGTAATTATAAGGATTTTTTTTTGAAAATTCATAAGTTAAGTACATAACTTTCAAAGATGTTATTAAGATACCAATTAAAAATAAGCTGGATTTTACCTCATGTTCGAAGTGAGGATCATCTCATCCAAACCATGTTCTATTGAAAAATTTCAAGGTATTTATTGTATATTGTAAAGTGTTCATGTGTTATTTAATGTTTTTTTTTCTCCATTTCACTTTATATGATCATAATTGTCATTTTATCAGTGATAAATAAACTGATTTGGTGTTTTCTCTTATTTTTACCTTGGTTTCCAAAATATTCTATGAATACTGTTGACAATGAGGGGTGACCATATAATCTTTATGATACTAAAATTTTAGAACATCTTCTTATATCCTAAACTATGATACTAATGTTTCTTAGTACAAATTTTAATCATCCTAAAGGTATTTCAGTAGTTTATAAAGAAAATATGAACCATCTAAAGCATATTCCTTAGGAGTGTCAAACCAGGTGTGAAGCAAGGCTCATTGTCATGTACCAGGTAACCCCAAGTCAGGCCCAAGACACCTTGTTAGAGTTTTTACTCCTAAGTACATATGTGTCAGATCCACATCCACTTGTTTGTATCTAGACAAGGATTTGTTTGTTTAGATAACCACATAATATTTTTTCTACCAAATTTTTAGAACGTTTTCTTATATCTTAAAAGATAACAATAATCATTACTTAACCATTAGTTAATCATTTATTAACTATTAGTTAAACATTGGTTAACCATTCCTTAATCATTCCTTAATGACTCTTTAATCACCCCTCAATAATTCTTTAATCACCCCTTAATCATTCTTTAATCACCCCTTAATCATTCTTTAATCACCCCTTAATCATTCTTTAATCATTATTTAATCAATAGTTAATCATTACTTAATCAATATTTAATCATTACTTCTTTATTAATTCCTTAATCGATCTTTAATCATTAAATTATCATAATTTAATCAATACTTAATCATTAGCTAATCATTAGTAAATAATTATTTAAACATTATATAATCATTAGTTAAACATTACTTAATCCTTAATTAATTATGCCTTAATAAAAAGTTAATCATACAATATTCATTAGTTAATTATAATTAGATAATCATTATATGTAATCATTTTTAACCCCAAGTTATTCATTAGTTAATCTATACTTAATCATTACTAATAATAACTATTATTTCCAATCTAATTATTACTAACTAAACTACTTAATAAATAACATATTTCAAACTAACTAAAAAATCAATTAAATAAATAAATAACTTTAAATTAAATAAGAAAAAATACCTCTAAATGAGCTTGGAAAAAAACCGGGACTTCTTTTAGGCCACCGGATCCACCACACACGAAGAAGACTTATTCTAGGGAGAGAGAGGTTGGAATGTAGAGAGAAGGGTGGATTTTAAAGTGAGGAGGATATGGGGGCCTTTTATAGGGAGTTGAGCGAAATGTGGTAAGGTCCCCTACCTTTCACCTGTATGTTAGACGAAAGGTGCCCCCTACCGCCTTTCCCTTTATCTTTAGGTGAAAGGCAACTACCCCCAACCACCTTTACCAAGAAGTGGGTACCAGAAACAAGGTATATACATATCCTTATGCTCTGTCAAGAAGCTCGAACAAGGTCGTAAGGGGATCTTCATCCCGTAGCTCAGCCCAAGAAAATGAGTAGCCAACAATCCCAGAAGTAACACCATCGATGCCCAGCATCCCCCACGTCTGCCCCGAACCGTAATCCAAGGGATTAATCACCACACCTCAACATTATCCGCTTTGGGCGGCACTGACTCGCCCGTACGGTTTTAGATTGCGTCACAAGGACGCATCTCGGTGGGGGAAAGAGCTCCCCATACTTGAGAGTTCTGGGGGAACGTCAACCATAACTCGTCACTGCCCCACAGTCGAGAGGTCTACTCAAAGTCGACAGGCGACCCCCTGCCCAGCCCCGCTGGAGGATCCCTGGAAGTCAACGGGTTCCCACTACAGGGAGACCCGGAAAGTCGACGGGTGCTACACTGCCCAATCCCGTAACAGGGTAATTCACTCGAGGGAGACCCGGCTAAAGTCGGTGACGGGACCACTGCCCAGCCCAGCTGGACGTAACCTGACATCGGGGACCACTACCCAGCCCAGCTGTAGGTAAGCCCGACATCGGGGACCACTGCCCAGTCCAGCTGGAGGTAAGCCCGGCATCGGGGACCACTGCCCAGCCCAGCTGGAGGTAAGCCCGTCATCGAGGACCACTGCCCAGCCCAGCTGAAGGTAAGCCCGGAACTGCTCTGTCTATCCCTGCTGGATGGTACTGCTCAGTGAACACCGTTGTACTGGCCATCCCTGCTGAATGGTAACCCACTAACGAGCTCTGCTCGATACAACCTCAGCCCTGTTGGAAACAACCTCAGCCCTGCTGGAACAACCTCATCCCTGTTGGAAACAACCTCAGCCCCGCTGGAAACAACCTCAGCCCTGCTGGAACAACCTCAGCCCTGCTGGAACAACCTCCTGGGTATAGGATCAGTGCCCGCATAAAGTGTTGGTCACACCGAATCTATAAGAACTCTACCAGGGAACACAGGGTGATGGGAGAAACTCCTCGGGCCTCACAAGGAAATCCCTCTCCAATCCGCTGAGTCACTGTCGAAGTGGACCTAGACATCTCATCCCAAAAAAAAGTGGGAAAAATGCCCATGCTGCACGAACACCCGTAGTCGAAAACGGTGTTGCAGACCGGTGAAAGGGCACAGTACTGAAACCCCTCACAGCTGAAGAAGTAGAGGAACCAAACCATCTCTGCCGGCCAAACCATCGAGAACAAGACCAGGGGGAGACCACTCAACCTTGCTGGTCAAAAAAAAGAGCAACAGGCCAGGGGAAACTCCACCCTGCTGGTCAAACAAACAAGAACAGAGGAACCCTCTACGTCGCGAGAGGTCAAAAGTACGTAGAACTGATCACGACAAGAACGTGGGTCTCACATGACGTGTGGCCCCAAGTCAACCCCAACTGATCGCACAAACATCCTCAAGTACAAAAAACCACACGTACCTCTAAGTGCTCCCGTATACTCCCAGAGTATACCTCGTCTCCAGCCCAAGGGCTATCGTGCACACGACACCCAACGTCAACGCGAAGGTGTGACGTAACAAATCTACCTCAAAGGCCCATGCATGACCAACCACATCTTGTGAATCATTTATATCACTCTCCCAAGAGTGCGCGATCACACGCCAAGGGTCTGCTACAAACAAGGTAGGACATACCACCACTGGAGCACCTTCCATGCTTCCACATTTAAAAAGATCGCACAAGAGGCTCTGCACAGCCAAAAGGATTGCACTGTTGAAATCCTCACGGAAAAACACGCAAGATCGACTGCTTACTCGCCTCCAACGGATATCTGACGGAAAAGTCACCAACACCGCCTCATGCCCGTACGGCGTCCCGTGATCCCCAGCCTCAGCCCCAAAAACAGTCGGGCACATTGCACCATTGTGATCCCCTCGGGAAAACACGTCAAAAAGACTGCTCACTTGAGTGCAACAGATATCCGGAGAAAAAGATGCATTCCGGCGCACCGCACACGAGCAGTGCTTCGTGGGACCCGCATCCCGGTCCCGAAATTCAATGAACGGATCTCACCGTTGCGATCTTCTCGAAAAAGTACACGAAATAGACTATTCACTTTTCCAAAACAGACACCCAGTGATAAAGCTGGAAATCACCGTCAAATCCTGAAAACGGCCCTCGTGGGGCCCGCACCATCGTGCGGAATTACAGCGGGTAGACTGCGCCAACACGATGCCCTCAAAAAAACACCCAAAAATGACTGCTCGCACGCCCCAAACGGTCGTCCGATGAAAAAGGCAGTAAACACTGCTCGCAGCTCGAAAGACGGCCCATGGGGCCCATGCCTCAAATCCAGCTTCAGCGCCCGAAACCATACTAGAAAACTTCGCCCCGGCGCCAGGGTCCCAACGCCATTAACGGTGCTCAAAACGGACGTCAGACGCGCCCGTGCTGTCCAAAACAAGATTCCCGGAAAAACGAAAATTCGCTAAAAGACGCGTCGCGCCTCCGAGGCCCCTCGTTTCGGGAATTAAAAAATCCCGAAACCATCTCAAAATATTTCTCTCATTACGAGGCACGCGCCGCCCAGACGACTCGCAAAACCGACTCTCGGTTTATGATTTATTGAAATATAAGTCATTTCATAATAATAATAATAATAATAATATATTATTATTATTATTATTATAATCTTATTCCTTTTTTTGTCTGATTTTATTTTCTCTCTCTCTCTCTTTTTTTATAAAACCAGACCGGTCGTCCGGCCGGTCTTTTACTTCTCCCAACAGGACCCGCATAAGGTGGGTCCTGGTTTCCTCCTGCAGCCCTCGAGGTCAGCGCCTTGGGGTGACCTCCTCCGATCGCGAAGGCACGCCGCCGCCTCCGCCTCCCGCAGCCGATGCCGCCTCGCCGTCCCGGCCCTGCACCGCCTCACCGTCCCGACCTCACGCCGACTCCCCTGCGCCGCCTGCACTCGACCGCGAGCCACCTCGCCCGGGAGACCGCCGCCGCGTCGCCGTGCCGCCGCCGTCCGACTCACCGCGCCGCCTATGACGCCGACCCCCGCTCGGCCTCACCCTCACCGACGCTTGCCGAAGCCACCCTGATCCATCGATGAGCTGGGTCGCCTGAACCCTCGCCGGACTGCCTTTGTCCACCGAAAAATACCAAACCCGCAAAGTTCGACGAACGACCGCGACATCATCCGAACCCGGATTTCAAATCCGAAATGAGCGCTGGAAAGAGTAGAATTTATACTATACGACCATGGAATTTGTTCAAAGATTTAACAGAAAATCGACGTATAAAATTGAATCCAAAGGAAGTTTCAGAAATGAAAACGCAACGAAAACCTCCTACCTCTTGGGCGTTGCCCGGAGCTTCAGGGAGGATCCGCTGTCGCGCCGTCGCCTTGCCGGAGCTTCCTCGCCGGAGTGGAAGAGGAGAGGGAAGAGGGTTGGAGGGCTTCTCCAGGGGGGTGAACAAGGGGAGAAGGGTGAGGGGTTTACTTAAATAGAAATTAAATAAATTTTAATTAATTAATTTCAAAACACCCCAAATTAACCCGTGACCAAAACTCTCGATGGGGTCAAGGTTAAGCCTCCCCTAGGGTAAACACCACCTCCCAGGCACAACAGCGATCTCAGAATTTTAATCCGAGACCTCTTTCAAAAGTTATAAAATTTAACGTCTGAAGCCGCTAAATTACGAAAACGCCCCTGGGACCATTTTTCACAAACGGCCCGTGCCCGCAAAACTTATACCCCTCCTAGGGTAAAAGGCACATTACAAACTCAAAGGTGCCCTCAGTTTTCCAATCCGAGCCACTGTTTAGAAGATACTAGAGTTTCAACATTAAACGAATTAATTAATTAATTAATTTATCCGTTTAACCTTCTGAAAGCGAGCGAGGGGTCCAAACATCCCGCGCCGACAAGTTTTATGTCATTCCTAGGGTAAAAACCCCATTCCAGACCCATCTGTACACTCAGATCCCTGATCTGGTGTACCTTTTAGGAGTTATCACATTTATTTAGCATTTCCAGTGCGAACGCACTGAAAATTTAATTCCGGCCACTCCGGGGCTCAGAATCGCACACCGTCTGAAGGCGCTGCTCTGGAATATCATCAAGAATATTCCAAATTCTTTCAAAGCAAAACCAGAGTTCTTACATCATTCCCCCCTTCAAGATTTTCGTCCCCGAAAAGCAAAACTAGGGAGCAACATAGGGTACTAAGCCCACTTCTGGCTTTCCCATACCCAGAAGAACCCACACACAGCTCTGCATCACCGCACATAGACCAAAGGATTGATCCGTCCACGCGAGGTCGGCCCTTGCCGATGTCGTGCATAGGATCACACACACTCTTTCTCGGGTGAGTCACGTGGGAGACGTCATGCACCCACTCAAGACTTTGGGGTTAGGGCAAGGTGGTAGGGAACCTCACCATCCCTTTGCACGGTCTCAAACGACCCGAAGGTTCTCGGGAGTAGCTCACCTCCCCGGTAAAACCTCTACGTCGCACGCCACGACAGGAATCATCGCTTGGGCATGGGACAAGGCCCGATGATTCCCTCCTTCATTATATCCATATGGTGAAGCACCCAAGGATATCTGATCACGCAATATTTCACAGTCGATGCTCTCTTACACGCTCAAAAGGCGAAGGAGTCGACACCATCGACTAAAGAAAAAGGTCCCACGCCTTTTACCTTACCAACACAGGGTTACACCGACGCCCCGCGTCACCCCGGTAACACCACAAGCAAGGAGCAGGGAGGAAAATAGTTCACACACAGAGTCTAACAATTCTACTGCAAAAAGGTAAAAGAGCTGTAGAGTATACCTCTTATCTCCTCATACTCTGCAGGATCGTAGACATCCAAAGCTCGCGGCTGTCCGCGGTCCCAACTGTCAGCTCCCGGAGCCTGACGTGGACCACCTAGTGGTGATGGGAAGACCCCATAATGTCGTCCCCCACCTACAGCTCCTCCCACTCCTCTGTTAGCACCACCTCTCTGGGCACTACTCCGATCACGGCGCTGCCTCTGTCATGGTGGTGCGCCTTCTGCCTGCCCGAAGCTCTCAGCAACTCGGGTCGGGCAGTCTCGTGCCAAGTGACCTCTCCCGTCACAAGCATAGAACCAACTCTCTCTGGGCTACACTGGTACCCTCCGATACCACTATGGTGTAAGACCATGCCCCTGAGTCCGGTTGTTAGTAAGCCACCTGCGTCGAGGTTCTGCTTGCCGATACCCACTAGCTGCGGCAGACGTCTCAGCTCCAACGTGCCTGCTACCATCACCAACACTAGAACGCGACATGAATCCCTCTGTCACCAGCGCCTGCTCTAGCACCCCGACATATGTGTAAATTCCCAAGGGTACTATGACAGCATGAATATCTCAGCAGAGACCCTTCTTAAACTTCCGCGCTCGGAGGTTGTCGTCATGGACCAAGTCCGGGTAAAAGCGTGCACGGTCTGCAAAACTAGCCGCGTACTCGGCCACCGTCATCACTCCCTACTGAAACTGCATGAGCTCCTGAATCCGAATGGAGCGCAAGCAGGAGGGGAAAAAATCTTCTCGAAACAACAACTGGAAGTCGTCCTATGAAAGCGACGATTCGTCAAGAAGCTGAGTCACCAGACTCCACCAACGCCAAGCCGATCCACGGAAAAGGCTGGCTGCCAAAGCCACTCTATGATCTTTCGGCGTCTGCACAAGCCTGAAAAGGCTAACCACTGCCTCGAGCCAAACCTCTACTGCCTGAGGGTCTGGCTCACCACTGAACCTCAGCGGTCTCTGCCGCTGGAACTCACGGAGCGCGCTCAACCTGCGCTCAAACTTAGCCTGCTCTGCTGAAACTGTCTTCTGCTCAACAAGTGGGGGTGCTGCTACCAACCCACTCGGAGAAAGGGGATCGCATGATGGGTCCTCGACTGTGGCCTCATAGCTCACAGGGTCGTCGTCACGAACCAAAGCTGATATCCTGGCTGGCTGTCCTTGCGGAGACATCCTGAAAATTATCAAGGAGTGTCGCGGTCAGATGAGCATATATGTATATACCAATAGCAACGATGGGGAGCTAACTCAAGAAGGACAGTCAAAGACTCAATCCTATGTGATGCACAATCCAATTTCCCTGCAACAAGTGTCTCAGCATGCCGAGTCGACAAGCGGGTTATCAAGGTCCTGGTGAATGGATACGTTGGCCGCCGCACCATCACTGGACTCCCTGGCCTGGGAGCCGCTCTCGAGACACGTTAACACTGTTGCCCTAAATCCCAACCAATTCCTCTTTTAAGGACGTCCGAACAACGTCCCAAGGAACGAACCACCTCTGATACCACTTTGTCACGACCCGACCCTACCTGGGCTCAAGCCGCAACTACCCCAAGCCCGCCTCCATAGGCCAGGGGTTGGCGACTAGCGCTGAAGGCACAACAACTCGGGGAGGCCTTTGCCTAAGTACCTATACACACACACATGCAGCCCGCTCAATGCAACAGTGCAGAGTAAAAGGAAATACAAGTAAAGAAAACGGGAAACTACTATATAAATACCACAAATGTGCATCGACCTCTAAACAGTACAAGTAAAGTGCTGAAAAGGAAAAAGGGGAAAAACACGCGCCCAACCAGAAAAGGTTCCACAACCCGACAACAGGTAAACAAAAAGAAGCAGCTGACAGGTCTCCCACCTGAAACCCGGCCACGACCACCGCACGCAGTCCAAGCTCCCAATCTCCTACGCTCTACTGAAGTCATGATCCACCCGTCCATCGTCTGCAAGGGCACACTAAGTGCGGGAAAATCCCAAGAATGGGTGAGTATAAAAATACTCAGTAGGATATCCCGAAGGCTCGAGGGAGCAACAAAGGAGGTACCGAAGGGTGAGCAGTAGAACGAACAGAGAAAAGTAGATAAGTACAACCGAAAGGGTAGTAAGGAGTACAGTAAAGAGTTCAGCTCAACCCAACAAGAGGAAAGAAGGTAGACTCGTCCAGGCACAAGGAGCTGGAAACGGTGAGAAGATGAACTTCTCGTCAAGTCTTCTCTACCTATAGCAGGCGAGTAGACTCGTCCAACCATGAGAAGCTAGACACGGAAAGCACGTGGAATACCCCGCGCGTCTTCGCCTCTCCTGGAAGGAGAGTAACCAAACCCAAGAAGTGGGTACCGAAAAAAAGGTATATACATATCCTTATTCTCTACCAAGAAGCCCGAACAAGGTCGTAAGAGGATCTCCATCACGTAGCTCAGCCCAAGAAAATGAGTAGCCAATAATCCCAGAAGTAACACCATTGATGCCCAGCATCCCGCACATCTGCCCCGAACCGCAAGCCAAGGGCTCAATCACCACACCTCGACACTATCCGCTTTTGGCGGCACTGACTCACCCGCACGGTTTTAGGTCGCGTCACAAGGACGCGTCTCAGTGGGGGAAAGAGCTCCTCGTACTTGAGAGTTCTGGGGGAACGACAACCACAACTCGTCACTACCCCGCAGTCAAGTGGTCTGCTCAAAGTTGACAGACGACCCCCTGCCCAGCCCCGCTGGAGGATCCCTGGAAGTCAACAGGTTCCCACTACAGGGAGACCCAGAAAGTCGACGGGTGCCACACTGCCCAGTCCCGTAATAGGGTAATCCACTGGAGGGCGACCCGGCTAAAGTCGGCGACGGGACCACTGCCCAACCTAGTTGGAGGTAACTCGGCATCGGGGACCACTGCCCAGCCCAGCTGGAGGTAAGCCCGGCATCGGGGACCACTGCCTAGCCCATCTGGAGGTAAGCCCAACATCAGGGACCACTACCCAGCCCAGATGGAGGTAAGACCGGCATCGGGGACCGCTGCCCAGCCCAGTTGGAGGTAAGACCGGAACTGCTCTGGCCATCCCTGCTGGATGGTACTGCTCGGTGAACACCGCTGTACTGGCCATCCCTACTGGATGGTAACCCACTGATGAGCCCTACTCGATACAACCTCGGCCCTACTGGAAACAACCTCAGCCCTGCTGGAACAACCTCAGCCCTGCTGGAAACAACCTCAGCCCCGCTGGAAACAACCTCAGCCCTGCTGGAACAACCTCAGCCCTACTGGAACAACCTCAGCCCTGCTGGAACAACCTCCTGGGTAGAGGATCGGTGCCCGCGTAAAGTGTTGGTCACACCGAATCCATAAGAACTCTACCAGGGAACACGGGGTGACGGGAGAAACTCCCCAGGCCTCATAAGGCAATCCCGCTCCAATCCGCTGAGTCACTGTCGAAGCGGACCGAGACATCTCATCCAAAAAAAAGTGGGGAAAACGCCCACGCTGCACGAACACCCGTAGTCACAAACAGTGCCACAGACCGGTGAAAGGGCACAGTACTGAAACCCCTCACAGCTGAAGAAGCAAAGGAACCAAACCATCTTTTCCGGCCAAACCATCGAGAACAAGACCAGGGGGAGACCACTCAACCCTGCTGGTCAAACAATAGAGCACCAGGCCAGGGGAAACTCCACCCTGCTGGTCAAACAAACAAGAACAGAGGAACCCTGTACATCGCGAGAGGTCAAAAGTACGTAGAGAAGATCACGACACGCACGTGGGGCCCACACGATGTGTGGCCCCAAGTCAACCCCAACTGAGCGCAAAAACATCCTCAGGTACAAACAACCACGCGTACCTCCAAGTGCTCCCGTATACTCCCAGAGTATACCTCGTCTCCAGCCCAAGGGCTATCGTGCACACGACACCCAATGTCAACGCGAAGGCGTGATGTAACAACTCCACCTCAAAGGCCCAGGAACGAACAACCACATCTTGTGAATCATTTATATCACTCTCCCAAGAGTGCGCGATCACATGCCAAGAGTCCGCTACAAACAAGGTAGGACAAACCACCACTGGAGCACCTTCCATGCTTCCACATTTAAAAAGATCACACAAGAGGCTCCACACAGCCAAACGGATCGCACCGTTGAAATCCTCGCGAAAAAACACGTGAGATCGACTACTTACTCACCTCCAACGGATATCCGATGGAAAAGTCACCAACACCGCCTCACGCCCGTACGGCGTCCCGTGATCCCCAGCCTCGGCCCCGAAAATAGTTGGGCGCATCGTACCATTGTGATCCCCTCGGGAAAACACGTCAAAAAGACTGCTCACTTGAGCGCAACGGATATCCGGAGAAAAAGATGCATTCCGGCGCACCGCACACGAGCGGTGCTTCATGGGACCCGCATCCCGGTCCCGAAACTCAACGAATGGATCGTACCGTTGCGATCTTCTCAAAAAAGTACACAAAATGGACTATTCACTTGTCCAAAACGGACACCCGGTGATAAAGCTGGAAATCACCGTCAAATCCCGAAACGGCCCTCGCGGGGCCCGCACCATCGTGCGGAATTACAATGGACAGACTGCGCCAACGCGATGCCCTCAGAAAAACACCCAAAAACGACTGCTCGCACGCCCCGAACGATCGTCCGATGAAAAAGGCGCTAAACACTGCTTGCAACTCGAAAGACGGCCTGTGGGGCCCACGCCTCAAATCCAGCTTCAGCGCCCGAAACCATACTGGAAAACTTCGCCCCAGCGCCAGGGTCCCAATGCCACTGACGGCGCTCAAAACGGATGTCAGACGCGCCCGCGCCGTCCAAAACAAGATTCCCCGAAAAACGGCAATTCGCTTAAAGACGCGTCGCGCCTCGGAGGCCCCTCGTTTAGGGAATTAAAAATTCCCAAAACCATCTCAAAATATTCCTCTCATTTCGAGGCACGCGCCGCCACAGACGGCTCGCAAAACCGACTCCCGATTTATGATTTATTGAAATATAAATCATTTAATAATAATAATAATATATTATTATTATTATTATTATTATTATTATTATTATTATTATTATAATCTTAATCCTTTTTTTTTTCTGATTTTATTTTCTCTTTGTTTTTTTTATAAAACCAGACCGGCCGTCCGGCCGGTCTTCTACTTCTCCCAACAGGACCCGCATAAGGCGGGTCCTGGTTTCCTCCCGCAGCCCCCGAGGTCAGCGCCTCGGGGCGACCTCCTCCGACCGCGAAGGCACGCCGCCGCCTCCACCTCCCGCAGTCGATGCCGCCTCGCCGTCCCGGCCCTGCACCGCCTCACCGTCCCGGCCTCACGCCGGCTCCCCTGCGCCGCCTGCACTCGACCGCGAGCCGCCTCGCCCGGGAGACCGCCGCCGCGTCGCCGTGCCGCCGCCGTCCGGCTCACCGCGCCGCCCATGACGCCGACCCCCGCTCGACCTCACCCTCACCGACGCCTGCCGAAGCCGCCCCGTACCACCGATGAGCTGGGTCGCCTGAACCCTCGCCGGACCGCCTTGGTCCACCGGAAAACACCAAACCCGCAAAGTTCGACGAACGACCGCGACATCATCCGAACCCGGATTTCAAATCCGAAATGAGCGTTGGAAAGAGTAGAATTTATACTATACGACCATGGAATTTTTTCAAATATTTAACTGAAAATCGACATATAAAATTTAATCCAAAGGAAGGTTCGGAAATAAAAACGCAACGAAAACCTCCTACCTCTTGGGTGTTGCCCAGAGCTTCAGGGAGGATCCGTCGCCGCGTCGTCGCCTTGCCGGAGCTTCCTCGCCGAAGTGGATGAGGAGAGGGAAGAGGGTTGGAGGGCTTCGCCAGGGGGGTGAACAAGGGGAGGAGGGTGAGGGGTTTACTTAAATAGAAATTAAATAAATTTTAATTAATTAATTTCAAAACACCCCAAATTAACCCGTGACCAAAACTCCCGACGGGGTCAAGGTTAAGCCTCCCCTAGGGTAAACAACACCTCCCGAGCAAAACAACGGTCTCATAATTTTAATCCGAGACCTCATTCAAAAGTTATAAAATTTAACGTCCGAAGCCGCTAAATTACAAAAACGCCCCTGGGGCCATTTTTCACAAACGGACCGCGCCCGAAAAACTTATACTCCTCCTAGGGTAAACGACACATTCCAAACTCAACGGTGCCCTCAGTTTTCCAATCCGAGCCACTGTTTAGAAGATACTATAGTTTCAACATTAAAAGAATTAATTAATTAATTAATTTATCCGTTTAACCTTCCGAAAGCGAGCGAGGGGTCCAAACATCCCGCGCCGACAAGTTTTATGTCGTTCCTAGGGTAAAAACCTCATTCTGGACCCATCCGTACACTCGGATCCCTGATCTGGTGCACCGTTTAGGAGTTATCGCATTTATTTAGCGTTTCTAGTGTGAACGCACTGAAAATTTAATTCCGGCCACTCCGGGGCTCGGAATCGCACGCCGTCTGAAGGAGCTTCTCTGGAATATCATCAAGAATATTCCAAAGTCTTTCACAGCAAAACCCGGGTTCTTAAAACAATTTATTTTCTTTTATTTTAAAAAATTTCACTAAACAAGATGGAGAGAAAGTAAAATCTTTTCTTTTCTTTTACTCATTTTTTTCATTCCAACAAAATGAAAAAAAATCAAAATCTTTTCTTTTATTTTATGAATTATAAAATCATTTCTTTTTTTAGTAATACATGACCAAACATAGTGTAAGAGTCTTAAATAAGGAGATATTTCACTACAAATTTAAGTATTAATAATTAGATTTCTAAAATTGATATTCATAATAAGATCAAAGAGTTTTAAATAAAGGGATACTTTACTACCAAATTAAGTATTAATAGTAAAAATTTTAAACTGGTATTTATAACAAAATCCTAGAGTTTTAAATAAGGATACACTTCACTACAAATTTAAGTATTAATAGTCAAATTTCTAAAATTGATATTTGTAACCAAATCCAAGAGTTTTAAATAAAGTGATACTTCGCTGTGAATTTAAGTATTAATAGCCAACTTTATAAAACTAATATTTGTAACCAACACTAATACAAAACACGAAATAAGTAGAGACAAACTTTATTAGTGCTAAATAAAAGCACTCATAAAGGTACCATTTATCACCTCTAAAAAAAGAGATGATAAAGGGCGGTCTCTATCAGTGCTAAATAAAAAAACGATGATAAAGATTTTCTTTTATCAATGATAAATAAAAGCATTGATAAATAGAACCCTTTATCAATTCTTATATAAAAGCACTGATAAAGGATTGACCACATATGTGTGCGTTCCACATTGGATTATGAGATGCGATTCATGCTTCTTTATATGTTAACCCCTGACACCATACCTACAGTGAATATAGAACGATGTTAGAGGATGACTACCACCATTGGTGCCACCCCATGCCGGTGACACCTTATATAGCGACCCTGTTTTTTCTTACATAGCTATTATAACATTTTAAAGATAAACAACATAAAAGTGTTACACAACCAAGATCCAATGGTTTAGTGTCTTGGGAAAATTAGACCATACATAAATTTTACATAATAAAACATAAATATTTATTTAATTCCCTATCATCTAACTTCTTATTGACCCTCGTGTTCTCCTTAGTACAAGTATTCACATGAGGATATACATCAAAAGAAGGGGTGAGCTAAAATCCCAGTAAGTGGACGAATAAGAGACATGAAACATGAGTGATAATAATAATCATCATCAAAATATAATCAAAGGATCATAATAATAATCATGATAAGAAACATTAGATAAATTCATGAAATGTGGAAATTCATAAAAATGAAGCATCATGCCATGGTGGTCAAATACAACACATAGTTGCGAACAAAGCCAACATCATGTTCACGCATACTTCACTTTATCTCATGAGATTCATCACATTACCCAATGCATTGGAGAATTATATAATTCCGGGTACACCCATCACATCATAACATTTACATGTGCTATATAATTCTAGGTGCACCCGTCCCATCATAACATTTACACTATCATGCATGCCACATATAACACATATCAATACATAATGTAACCCCAAAAAAGTAATGAGTTTCATTTAATAAAGCATACATTCATGAATAAACTTTGGGGTTCCCAAAATAAATAGGGATTAACATACTTGATAAATGAAACACCAATCTTGAGTGCAGAAGAAACAATCTCACGAGAAGTAAAAAATATATTTTTGGAATGAAGAGTTCTTTTGGAAAAAAATCCTTGCATTTGTAATAAAATAAGATTGGAAGAATGTATATCCTAGAAATGAAAAGGGAAGGAAAAATAAATTATATTTAAGTAACATTAATGGAACATTCATACTAAAAATGGAGTGAAAGAAGGAAAACCTAAAGGAAGAGAGTTGGGTTTGAAAATCCCCTTACCTTATGTCCGAATGACTTATTCACTTTAATATCCTGGATAATCAAATTCAATTAATTAATTATCAAATAAAAAACCTTTTATACATTCATTCGATTCATTACAGTTTTATTAAGTTCATTTATGGTCTTTTGTATGAGTTATAGAGTTCAATTTCATCGTTCGAGAGTGTTCGTTTCCTTGGTTTTCATGATTGGTTTGATTATATATGAGTATAAAAGTTTATGTAAAGTGGGAATGATTCTCTAGAATTGAAATTATATTTTATTAATGAACATAAATAATATTAAATGATCTTATATATCATTTTTTATATGGTATGAGGATGATTTATTAGATTGAATGTTAATGAAAACAATTTAATTAGTTTTGGCAGTTTTACGTCCATTATGAGCTTATATCATTTTATTTAACATCATTATTATATATTGGTTCTATAACATTTCATAACTTATAATATGTACAATAAAATCTTATTTAACTATATTGATGGTTTTATGACCATCCTTGAAGGCGGTAATGAAAAATGAAAACACATCGTCTATGGTGGTGGTAAATCGGCACACCACAGACGATATATGTTTAGAAAAAAGGAAAAGGGAATATACTTGAAGATGAATTATTCCATTAACATAATAACATACCAGTATATAAAAGATACTGGATTTATCACGCCTCTTTGATATGTGGAGGTGAGGAGAGGATAAGAAAAGAAATGAAATTGTAAAGAAATTAAAAGGAAAAGAAAGAGGGTTTTACCTCTTGAATTTCTCCTCCTTGAGAACCTCCTTAGGGAAAAGGGTTTGGTATTTTGATGAGAACAAGAGATACTAGATGTGGGGGAGGGTCTTGCAAATAGTATTGATCAGAACTTGTACAAGACTCAAAGCTTGGAAGGTGTGAGGAGAAGAGGTGGTGAATGGTGGTATTTATAGGGGAGGAGAGAGGTGTTTTCTCATCATTTTATTCATTAGATTAGTATTTTGGATCAAGATTTTAGAGGCCCT
This sequence comes from Viscum album, assembly GCA_963277665.1. Lineage (NCBI taxonomy): Eukaryota > Viridiplantae > Streptophyta > Magnoliopsida > Santalales > Viscaceae > Viscum > Viscum album. The sequence continues at coordinate 1,252,972,314 of OY728128.1, read as the reverse complement.
GGTTTTTCCCAATAAGACTTTGGAATATTTCTAGAAATATTTCCAGAGCTAAGTGCTGGGACAATGTACAATTTTGAAACCCGATGTGTCTGGAATCAATTGTATAAAAATATTAAATATATTTTATATTAAGCATGCACAATTAATTAAAAAAATTGGATAAATCTTAAACGATTGATCATATCGGAAATCTAAGACTACGGTTGGGTCTAGAATGTGGTGTTTACCCTAGGTGCGACATAAAATGAGTCGGCACAGGACGTTCAAACCCATCGCTTGTTGGCGATGTGTTAAGTGGATGAATTAAATTATTAATTTATTAATTTAATAGCTCAAACCTGAATAAATCATGGAAGGGAGTTCAGATGAGAAATATGAGACCTTCATTGAGTTCAGAATGTAGGTTTTACCCTAGGTGGGGTATAACCATTGTCGGTATCGAGATTTTAGCTTATGTGTCATCATGGATGGATAATTAAATAATTATTTATTTAATTATTTGATTAATAACCTAAACCCAATTTATGAGTATAAATTCATATTTTAGAGAGTTTGGATCATAATTCTATTTTTCCAATGATGAAAACCCTCTCCTCTCCTCTCCTCCCCATTGACGAATGAAAAACAGTGAATAACAACAATGAAGCCTTGGATCCAGGTGAATCGAAGCATGATGAACGCAACAACTTCTTCCGATCGTTGCACAAGTGCAATATTCGTCAACAACAATCAATCCAATCCAGGCAGGACTCGGTGTTCTTACACCCTGAATTAAATGTTTGATCATTTTTTCAATTAAATATTCAACTTGCACCTTTTAATCCAAACATTGCATGAGCCCAAGTACTGATTCTTCATTCTTTATCGGTTGATCTAACCCAAATTTCACAATTATGATTCTTTGGCCAAAATGCTCGACCAATGATCCAAACCTTTGTTTTGATGCCTTTTTCCCTCCTCTCCTTATTCGTGTTTGTCATCGTGACATCCCTGAGGATTTGCGGTTTGATGATTGTCGGGCAAACCGAGCTTTATTAGGTGCTCAAAACGAGATAGATCCCTATCAGAATCGTGCAACGACAACAGAATTGTGACCCAAGGATTGCATATCTGAGATCATTCCACAATTTCAGGTTGGATTGAAGTTTTGGTGACTTGCCGAAGGTGTCGGCGGTGCGAGTCGGCCGGGATAGCGATGCGCGGTCCAGCGAGGTGACCCGCGGCGGCAGGACGAGGCGGCCCTGGCGGTTCGAGGCAGCGTAGCAAGCGACACAGTCACGATGAATTCTAGCGAGGCAATGTAGCAGGTGGTCTGGTCCGGTGAGCAGTCGATCAGTGTGGTAGCGTGAGACAGGGATACCGAAGCAAGCCGGGGTGTGCGGCGGTCGGAGGTGGTGCGAACAGGGCGGTTCGACGGCGGCAGGGCGCAGGTGGCACGACGGAGGCAGCTGCGAGGGTGAAGCGTGGTTGGTGTGAAACCAGGGGGGAACCCTAGAGGAAGAATAAAAAAAAAGAAAAAGGAAAATAATAATAATATTATAAACAATAATATTATTATCAATCTTTAAAACCCCTTTACTCCCGCTTGGGGAGTCCGATTAACATGACATCAGTGGCGGTGTGACCCCATTAATAGTACAGTCATTTTAAGCTCATTTTTGATGATTTTCTCCAACTCGTGGCCTCGGCCCACAAAATGCCTGAGAAATAATAGATCTCATATTGTTATTAAATCTTCAACCCGCCATAACTCCTGCATGCGACATTCGTTTGATGTACCGTCAACGACGAAGTAACCCTATCTTTAAGACGGTCAATTAAAGACCAATCTTGGACTTTAAATTTGGGTTTGTGACTCAAGTCCTTGAAATGCCCAACAATAATAATAATATTATTGTTGCAGAATCTTGCATCTATCGTAACTCTTCCATACGACATTGGATTGGTGTGTCGTCTGCAGCAATGCGACCCAGTTTTCAAGACGGTCTTTTCACGACCAATGTTGGGTTTCTTCTTTGAGTTTGTGGATCAGGTCCCTAAAATTTCCAAATAATAATAATATATTATTATTATTAAAGCTTTGACCCACCATAATTTCTGTATGCTACATCCAATCGACATGCTGTCAGCGGCGTTGTAATCTCAATGTTGAGGCAAGTCTTTTGACATTAATTATGGATATTTAAATCAAGACCGAGTCATGGTCCCCATGGGATGCCATGTGAGTGCAATGCGGCGACTTACAACCTTTTTCATCTGATGACCGTTTGGAGCGAGTGGATAGTCTACCTCGCATGTTTTTCTGCAAGGATCGCAACCGTGTGATCGGTTTGGATATGTGGAGCCTTGTCCGTGATCTCATTAGATGGGAAAACATGAAATGAATATCAGTGGAAGATCCTTTTGATGTGTTTGAATAGAATCCACAACTTATGCCAACATCGACTCTTGTAAGAGTGGAGAATATGTATGAATAAATGCGATATGAGATGTTCCAGGTGTGACGCCTTTCTAGGGTGACACCTGATGACTATAGTGGAGTTCCTCATGCTTCCTAAGAGGTACCATTCAGCAGGGATAACCAGTGGAGTTTCTTGTTGACTTCTGAGTGGAATCCTCTAGCCAGAATGGGCATGGGTCCTCGACGAAGCTAGAGTGGAACCCTCCAGCCGGATTGGGCATGGGTCCTCCACGACGCTAGAGTAGAACACTCCAGCTGGGCCAGACACGGTTCCTTAACCCTTTTTCAAGTGGAACCCTCCATCCGAGCTGGGTATGGGTCCTCGATGACACTAGAGTGGAACCCTCCAGCCAGACTGGGCATGGGTCCTCAACTTTGAGACGACCTCCTTACCACATATCATTGACGAGACATACTTTTATGTTACCTTGGGATCACGAGTAAGAGGGGAACTTTCCACACCGAGATGTGTTCTGGTAATGTGATTTAAAACCGTGCAAGCGAGTCAGTGCCGCCCAAAGTAGATAGTATCGAGGTGTGGTGATTTGAGCCCCTTTGACTTGTGACTCTTGAGCAGATGATGAGGTGCTGAGAATTGTAGATGGTTTTACTTGGAACTGTTAGCTACTCACTTTCTTGGATTGAGTTATGATATGAAGATCCCCTTAATCTCTCATTTGGGTTTCTTTGGCTGAGAATATATATATATATATATATATATATATATATATATATATCCTGTTATAGTACCCACTATTTGGGTCTTGGTTACTCTCTTTCCAGGAGAGGTGAAGACGTGCAAGGTATGCCACATGCTTTCCGTGTCTAGATTCTCATGGTTGGAGGATTCTATTCTCTAACTATAGGTAGTGAAGACTCGACGAGGAGTTCACCTCCTTGCCATTTCTAGATCCTGTTGCTTGAATGAGTCTACTTTTACTCTCTTTTTGGGTTGATCTGTACTCTTTCCATTCCCTTTTATCATACCTTGTTCTCTCTACTACTTCTATTCAATGTATCTCTTACTGCTCCCCCTTCACCTTATTAGGGCATTCTATTTGGTATGTATATACTCACCCCTACATGGGATTTTCCCAACACATGTCATTTCTTTTGCAGATGGCGGACAAGTCAATCATGATCTTAGAGGAGCTTAGGGATACAGGCTGCGTGGACTACGTATGGTGGTCAGAGTTGGGATACAGGAGTGGGGCTCTCTCGGCTGTTACTCTTTTTTAGTTTCCTTCAGGTTGGGACTGGTTTCCAATTTGGGCATATGTTTTCCCCCTTTACTTTCTATTTGACACCACCGTACTCTTGTATTGTCTAGAGGTTCATGCATGTTTACTTTACTTTACATCAGTTGCACTTTTTTTCTACTTTCCATCTGCACATTTGCATTGAGTTGGCTACATGTGTGTGTACAACTTCTTAGGAAAATGCCTCCCTAAGTTTGTTGTGCCTTTGGTACTAGTTTCCAGCCCTTGACCTATGGATGTGGGCTTGGGGTAGTTGTGACTTGAGCCCTGACATGGGTCGGGTCATGAAAAAGTGGTATCAGTGGTGGTTCTCCCCTTGGGACTTTGTTCGTACATTTCTATAAAAAGGCATTGGTTGGGTTTAGGGAAATAGTGTTGAAGAGTATCAAGAGCGGCTCTCAGGCTAGGGAGTCTAGTGATGGTATGGGCAACCAACATATCCATTCACGAGGACCCTGATTACCTGCTTGTCGACTAGACACCCTAAGACACATGTTGCAGGGAACAATGGTACATGCATCATATAGGATTTAGTCTTTGACTACCCTTCTTGAGTCATCTCCCCATCATTGTTGATATATATATATATATATATATATATATATATATATATATACTCATTTGACCATGATACTCCTTGATAACATTCAATATGTCTCTGCAATGACAACCAACTATGATACTAGCTCTGTTTCATGATGAAGACCCTGTGAGCAATGAGGCCTCAATTAAGGATCCATCATGTGACCCCCTTCCTCTAGGTGGGTAGGTAGATGCACCCTACCTATTGAGCAGTAGATATCCCCAGAAAAGTAGGTTGAGGACGTGCGTAGGCTGAGCGCACTTCACGAGTTCTAGCGATAGAGACCGCTGGGGTTTCACGGTGAGCCAAACCCTCATGCATCAAAGGTTTGGTTAGAGTTGGTGGTCTGCCTCTTCAGGTATTCATAGACACCAGTAGATTATATGGTGTCTTTGGTAGCTAACATTTTCTATGGAGTAGCTAGGTGTTGGTGGAGCTTGGTTACTCAGATACTCGATGAGTTGACACTCTCATGGGACAACTTCCAATAGTTGTTTTTTGTAGAGTACTACCCCTTCTGCTTTCACTCTGTTCGACTTTAGGAGATCCTCCAGTTTCAGTAGGGAGGGATGACGATGACTATGTACACGACTAGGTTCACAGACCTTGCACGCCACTCTTTGGACATGCTCTACGATGACGTCTTCCGAGTACGAGGGTTTGATCATGGACTTCGTAGGGAGATCCATGTTATCATAGTACCTGTATACATCCCCACCTATATCGGGGTGCTAGAGAAGGAATTGATGACATAGAGATTTCCATCACGCCATGAAACTGGTTATAGTAGAGGGCGCAATGGAGTTGATACATCAGCTGCATCTAGAAAACGTCATTCGATAAGATATCGGCATAGGAGATCTTCTCATGATCGATCTTAGGCATGTAGTCATATGGGGCCCAGACAACACAGAGCGCAGAGAAAAACCAGAGAGGGACGGTGAAATGCTTGTGACGAGTGAGGTCACATGGCATGAGATTTCCTGACCAAACGTGCTGAGAATATAAGGTAGGAAACAAGTGGATCAACATGGAAGAGACAACGTCCTGACCATGGTGGTCCACAGGGAGGTGGTGCTAGCAGAGGAGCATGAGGAGCTGGAGGTGGGTGACGACATTATGGGGTCTTTCCACCACCACCAGGCAACCCACATCAGGCTCAGGGAGCTGGTAGCTGGGTCTATGGACAACCACAAGCTTTGGATGTCTACAATCCTACAGATCATGAGATGATAAGAGGTACACCATGAATCTTTTCTACTTTTTTCATTAGAAATTGTTAGGAACCGTGTGGAGTGCTCTTTTCTCCCTGCTCCTTTCTTGAGGTTTTATCTTGGTGACATAGGGAATCCACTACAGCAGATTAGGCATCTAGCGGCGGTTATAACCGTCGCTAAATGGTGTGGCGGCGGTTTTCAGAAACCGCCGCCTAATACGGCGTCGCCAATCTTTTCACGGCGGTTATTTTCGTTTAGCGGCGTTTTTAGGGAAGCTTCGTAGCTGCCTCATTTCGCGGTGGTTTTAGCGGCGGTTATAACCGCCGCGAATAAATTTATATCCAGCACCGTAAAACTGCTGCTAAATCCAGAAGAACCACCGCGAGATGAGGCTGCCACGGTGCGACTATTTAGCGGTGGTTATAACCGCCGCTAAATGTATATTATATTTTACCTTTAGCGGCGGTTTAAACCGCCGCTAAATAGCCACCAACTTTCATTTAGCGGCGGTTTAAACCACCGCTAAAAAGTTGCCTAGAAAAAAAAAATTACCTGATTCTGCTGCCCCAGAGCCTGAAAACCAAACCAAAACACATATAACAAAGACAACAAGTATAATATGACTCATAATGAAATATGAAATTCGAGAAAAATTGGGCTCCTTGCAGAGGCTGGTATGAAAAATCAACACCCAAAATGGATAGTACCATCGGAAGGGAGAGACCAACAAAAAACTGTCTCCCCACCATAGATTGTTTATTAAATTATCATGAAATCATCATCCTAATAACGACTCTACTAGATAGACAAAAATAGAGATGATGATAACTAAAATCTTGTAAGAATCATACCTGGAACATACTCTATTATGAAGGTAAAACATAGAATAGATCCACATAAGGTTCTAGTCATATGATTCCATAGTAGCCTATGATGGAACTTCACATCTAAGAGTGTCTTAAACTATATTCCTCTTCCCTGAGGTGTAAGAAATGTCGAAGTCCGACATATAAAGGCATTCCAATAAATTATTGTCCTACATATGAACCCAAACATGAAAAATACCAGAGGAATAAAATAAAACTACAAACACCTTTCCAAGGTCAGGTATGATCAGAGTAGGATCTGATGACATAAGTAATTTTAGATCATCAAAATAAGACAAACACAATAAATACCATATTTATTTAACCCCTTTACTTGTAATTACTGTCAAAGGTGAATATACATTGATAAATCTGTGATGAACTATCATTAGTGTACTATAAGGCCAAGGAAGCTTCAAATATCAATGATGTTACATGGATCTCCCCATGAAAAAACAGATTCCCCTTCTTATGATAAGTTGGATATTCATGATCAAAAATAACATGTACCAGAAACTCCAATTCATGGACCCAAAAACTATATTTCAAAATAATTTCATAAAAATGGACACTCATCGAGATATCTAGAATCATATTCGAATGCTACTCATATTTATCATAATATTAATTTTCTAATCCCATACTCATGACCATCCATTTAAAAAATGTTCCCCGCTGATAGTACATATACTCATCCTTAACATGGTATTCAGAACTTGGCCTCCCAGGCACCACCAGTTGTCCCATAGATAGGTGGTCCCCTACATGAGGCCTACCCACATGCACAGATGGATCATCAAACTAATAAATACCCATACAATCCAACAGATGTTACTTCAATTGTTCTTTTCCCTCACTTTCACACACCTAGGGAATCTTCCAAGGAAGCCACCCATCCCAACTACTACTCGAGGACAATGAAACATAAATGTGGATTTATAATTAGATTGCATCTAAAAAGTAAAGTTAACCCATATTAATAACCATGAATATAAAATATAGGTTCTAATAATTGTACAAACACCTATCCTTAACATGGTATTAAGGTCCTGGATTGCTATGAATAAACAGTTTCCCCGCAGACATAAGGTCCCCTACCTGGGGTCCACTAACCTATAAGCCCACAACCAGAAATATATCACATAGCCTACAATTCTTCAAACCTTCTAACCTATAATCCCACAACCATAAAACTTGAAAAAATGAAACATTTATCCCCTACACCACATAACATTGTCATTTAAAACATTTAGTCAAATGGAAATACTTCAAATAACATCTAAAGATTTCATCCCTAAATATATCACATTAGGCATGGAAATAAATTTAAATATCATATTCTAGTGCACATTTTATTCAGTAAATGTTCATTCCCTATCAAATTTTATCTTTGATCATTTTTTTCTAGTATCAAATTCATTAACATCAAAGGAAGATGTCCCAAGAGCCATAGAAATATGTTTGTGTGTAATAAGGTTATTTCCATACTAGGGTAAAGTTGTAACCATCAGTTTAATTTAAGGTAACTAAAAAATTATCATATAATTTAATATAGCATTTATAAAAACTCATAATTTTTTTCACAACATTGAGGTATATGGGTATACTAAAGGAAGTATATATAAATCACAATGCCCAAAATTCATAGATAACCAATTGGAAAATCTCAAACCGTACTAACAATACAGTGGTAGATATAAAATATATTTCAAACCCCTAAAAATTTATAAAAATTTAGAACAAGGTTTAACCATCATTTGGGTCCAAGGGCACAATCATGGAAGAATATTCTAAAAATAATGCAACAAGGGTTAACATAAATCAACCAAATCATCATTGGTTCACTATGAAAATGATGTATAAATTATATTTTTATATAGAATCCATTAACCAACTGTATGTCACTCTATCTTATGCCCATGTATTAGCTACACTTGATTTAATGAATAAGTAGCATATATTATTGAAAAATGAATTCATTGAAGTAGATTTCTAACAGTTTCTATTAGTTCAGAATAAATGCAATATATATGTTAGTCAGGGGAAATGAATATGACATGAAAAAATTCAGTATTTTTGGTTGCAATGATTTTATAAAAATAGTGGTGATTGAAAATAGAAAACACATACCTGAGTAGAAGAAATACTACAAGATTGTTGTAACTTACCCAGTTTTAGTGTTCCAAGCAACTCCAAATTTACCTCTATTGTGTCATCATCTAAATAAAATGATATACCATGATCTACAACAGAACTTCACATGATCAAATGATCTACAATAGAATTTTACAGGATCAACAGAAGTGCACATGATCAAAATACTGGGAACTGCACATGATCAAAATACTGGGAACTATACATCATCAACATAACATAGAGCTTATGGTCATCATCTAAAAGAGAAATGCATATCTAAGAATGGAATAGTAAATTATATCCATTATATCATCATCTAAATCAAATGATCTACAACAGTACTGGACATGATCATCATAGACATCAAATAGATGGTCATGTGAGTGTAGGAATTGATGTAAACATGATGAACATCTTAGAAAAATAGTTTTATTTATTATTTCTATTGGTTGGGATGTTTTAGTGTGAACATGAATTCACATTAGAGAGAGTGAGAATGGTCTATTAGATTTAATTAACCACCAATATCTATATTTTTGGACGAACCATCATGTCAATACTCTTTAACTCAAACCTGTAGTATTTGTTGGTTAATCCCAAGGATTGAGTGACTTGATGTATCTATAACACAATGGTAAAATGAATATTATCAAAATGTGGACTATGTTTTGTAAAAAATTACAATTGAAAAAGTAAAAAACAGTAGCTATTCTTGCATCTTCCAATTCTGATTTTGCAGATTTTGGATGAAAAATTCATGAGCTTTCGAATGATTATCACAGATGTTCATCAACAAATGTTTCAGATTGATATCCAGTTTTTCTTCACAAATGTTTTGTTTTTCTTCAAATTGATGGGGACTTATAAGGATGGCTATATTTGCAGGAGGTAAAGACAAAACAGTTGCTTCAAAATACCAAAATAGCAGACATAAATATTGTTTATAAGTGGTAGGAATAGGCACAAAACATTAGCTTCAGAAAACACCTACCTTTTGAGATACATGCTCCAATACATAGCAAAAATTAGTTTGCCAGATATTGGAAGAGCAAACTGAAACAGCCAGTGAAAAGGAGTAACAGAATACTATGAAAGTACTGAAAAACAATGGAGTATCATACTTCTTATCATCAATTTGGCCAATAGAAAAGATGGAAAATGGTCAAAAAGAGAACAGAACATATGGTGGAACACAGGACTGCCATATAGAAGCAAAAATGCAGACAAAAAGAAGCCCATTTCATTGAAATACCCAAACTAAATTCAATGATATCCTCTTAAAGTATCCAAAATTAAGGATTATATCAACTGAATAGAAAATGGAAATCCATACCAGAATAAACCTTTGACAGTGCAGGAGTTTCCATAAGTTCTATGTTCATCCTTACTAACAATATAAGGGCATCAATTCCAAAGGAATCTCATAAAGAGGATGATTGAGGTATATTGTGTACCTGATAAAGAGTAGGAACCAACTCAAAATGACAAACCTTCTGAAGAGATAAAATGGAGTTTTAAGTCAATAACAGTTTAAACATATATACAGTTAAAACACATATACATTTTCTTCCCACATAATTGGGAAGATACATAATTCACATAGCCACCAATAACTGGCTCAATATAATGAAAGTGAATAGAAACACATAATAGTAAATAGAAGATTATGTTAATCATGTTTCTATAATTGTGATTTCAGGTCGGCAAGACTGGAAAATAGATCATAGATAAACAATGAAAATGTACTCGAATACATATAAAAAAGTAATACAATATAAAATGCACACAAAATTATTATATGGGATTTTATTAACACATATACATATGGAGAATTAAATGTTTTATTCCACATATGTATGGTATTATACCATACAGTTAACATGAATACAAAGATCAAACAAATATGCCGTATTTAATGTTAACTGAAGGGGTGAGACATAATGAAACCTAGTCAAGAGATATTATAACATGTTAAGTCAGACTAACAGTGGTATAATGTCACTATATTGAGTTTTTCAGAGATGCAAAAATTGGAAACATAAGATAACATACTGCAGGGGTGAAGATAGATATCATACCTTGGATAGTATTTCATGACCAAAATGTCATTCGAGGTGTCCATGGGTTTTTCAGTGATCCATATGATGTTCTGCTGGAGGTCATATTTCAGTTTTTCAAGCAGATGAGAAATGAACAAAAAATTACAAAAGTATCAACTACCTCATACGAATTTAATGAAACAGAAATGCTATTGTATTGAATTTGCATACTGAATTCCAAAACATTTATGCTGAAATTACCTGGAAGCAGATGACTGTCGGAACAGAGGTTCACTTCCCATCTTTACGACACAATACATGTAGTCATTACATATTCCTATCGTCGTAATCACGATATCTCGTAAAACAATTAGATAAAAGTGAAACAACACAGTAAACATTTAATGATGAATACAGGGTGAGAAAATGTGATTCTATGCATAACGTCTATACAAGGAACCTACATTATCCTTGGAAAACCAAATACAGAACATATAGCCCAGTTTTTAACAATGTCTACTATGAGTAATAAAAACTTAAAATAAAGCATTACATTGTCTACCATTAAAAACCTCCACCATTATCGTATTCCACAATGAGTAATGACCAACATAATGACAAATAATTTAGCAATGAAAACTGATACAAAAGAGTAATTCATGAAGTACGTCGAGCATGTCATGAAAACTATCCAGCATTATAATTGCCCTGCATTAATATCATCCAACATGTTAATTTTATAATAAACCTGAAGATAATTCATATAGAAACGTTCTCCATGATAAATTTCAAATACAACAATATTCAGATCATTGTGTATTGCACTTAAATTTGGAAATCAAATGAATGAAAACCAATTAAACAACCACTAAGTATTCTTACCTAGACAGTAGAGTAGAAAATCTTAATCTAATTATAACAAAATTATTAAATTTAAATACATCTAAAAACTAACTGTATGCCTGGAAACAAAAAATAAAAACAGAATACATGTTTTGTATTTCAACTAAACTATCTAAAACAGAACACATGTTTTGTTATCTATAAATAAGAACATCAATAATAAAAAAACATGTAACATTTCAACTATTGATATAAAAATAGAAATATATTTTAAATTGAAAAGACAACCCAAAAACAAAAGTTTACTTCAACAATAAAATATCACACCTAATCAATAGAAACTTAACAATGTGTGGAATTACCTATGTGGGGGTATTAAATATTTTGGTAACACCATGTGGGTCTGTCAACAATGGAATAGTTTAATGATATCCAGCAGAATGAGACTTCACCAACTGCAAAATATTATTCATCATAATGAAAAGCAAGTTAAAGAATGAAGATAACGCATGGATGGATGTTCCAATTCAAGAATTAATAGTGTTGTGGAAACACCTATGAAAATCCCAATCACAGCCCACCTAGAAGTTGTAATCATCTCCTTTGATTTTCCAAAGATTATTACCAAAATGAAAGAAAACATAAAAACAATTCTTATATTCAATAATAGAATACCAATTTTAAAACATAATAAATCATATTAATATCAGTAAATTTTAAAATACAAATGACTGGTACATCCATTATAATGTAATAGAAGTAACAGAATTGATGGAATTGGGAAACTAATCAATAACAAAACATGTTAGCCTAACGATTTCTTAAAGAAATAGCCATAAGGAATTTGAACAATTATAATAATCAGAAATATCAATTCCTATCCTTACAATAAATGTTCTATATCGGAGGAAAAAAATTAGAAGTGTTAGATGTAATAGGTTGTGATAGAACCCAAAAACAGAATCTCTTTCAATTTCACAAAAGAATGGATTTTAGGGATCATTCCCATGGATCTATTACTCTAGAAGAATCCTCAATTTCTCTATCAATGAAACCTTGAATGGATTATCATTCATTTGAATAGTTTGAGCTCAATTTCATAGTACAAAAAATCTCCCTCATCATTGACATAGGGATTGTTTTGAAATCTTCTAAACAAATATTGAAGCATGTACCTTTTGATGGATCATTGTTTTTTGGGGTCCATGTTTTTGATCCAACCATAGCCATGAGCAAGCATTGCAAGTCCCCTCCATAAGATAAGTCCAATGCTGTTCAAACTCTAATGAAACCAAGAAAGGAGTTGTGGGTGAACCTTGAGTCATGAACAATTATAATATTTATAACCACCCTATTGAGTTTCATAATCTTAGACCCACATAAACACACACCTCCCCCCAGCACCAACACCCCCTCTCCCCCCTGCTCCAGCCCCCCTATCAACTTATAACATCCAAATAATTGTACACGTGGATGCTAGAAATGCCAGAATTAGTAGATATAGTCGATGATAAAAACAAGAAGTAATCCATATCATCAATTTTCAATCAATAAGATTCAACGCATAGTAGATGATAAAAATAAGAAATCAAGACATAAAAAGAAACATCAAAAATCAAACAATTTATTCCTAAATGATGTATATCACACTCGAGAAATCAAGACATACAACTACTCAGTAGGCTAATCAAAAAATTTATTCCTAAATGATGTATATCACACTCGAGAAATCAAGACTTAAAAAGAAACATCAGAAATCAATAAAATGCATAAAAGGAAAATGAGAAATCAAGGAAATTTTAGGACATGAAAATGTGTGGTGGCAACTATGTGCCACAAATATTACATATACAAACCAACTGTTTTCATATTACAAATCAACAATACAACTACTCAGGGTATGATGATGCATCATCACCCTCTCCACCTTCATCTCCACTTTGTTCTGTCACCTGTAAGAACATTATATTGAAAATTAAATACGATTGCATATTTATATTAAAAATTTAAACCAATGAAAGTTAGCAAACTAAATGATTTTGATTTTTTGTGATTTACCTGCATACCACCAGTCGATGCACTACCACCAGGGGCATATCTGCTCATCTGCTGACGTATTTCAATCAACTATTTCTGCAATGCAGATATCTGATCCCCCTGCTGGTGAACTGTGATTCGTAAAGAAACAATCTCTCTCTTATCATCTCCGGGTATGGGCTGACTAAATTCAGGAGTAGATGTAGCTGCTATCCCCGATGGCCTGCTAAAAATCTCAGATGGTACGGGTCCCAAACCCATCCCGCGCACTCTCCCAGCATGCTCCTTCCCAAGGACATGAGCAACCGGGTCATTCTGGGAGACTGAGTAGGACTGCGCAGGATTTTCATCCCATAGCTCTTTAATTTTTACCTATAAATCAAATATCAAAATATATTAACATAGTAAAAACTGATAATAAGTTATTATGATGAAAAATTGACTTCATAACCCAACTTCTTTAGCAGGCTCGTTAACAAAACTTCCATCTGATTTCTTATGAACATCCAACCACAGTTCAGTCCTGGATGCTTCATGCCCTAAACTTTGTGACTGCATTAAACAAAGATAAATCAACAATTCAATATATTAAACAGATAATATTGTCTTATAAATATTTAAACTAATTAAAAGATTACCAATGTCATTCGGCTTCTAGAAAAACTTTTTGAGCCCGCAGTGTGCGGGATGACTTGCTTTGCCCGGTTTGATGCATTTTGTCTTGAAAGATCCTGAAATAAATAAAAAGCAATTTAATACTGATGTATTGAATGTCATTTACTTTTCATATACATGTATAAATGTAAAATGAGGATCATATAATAATATATATTTCAATACCATCCGCTTCTGATCACGATGTCTGTCAACAAACACTTTCCACTGCTCTTTTGGTACCCCACTGGGTAGCTTCTCATACATTTGCTGCGTGGTCAACGAAGTATCGTTGACATCACACCATAATCGCCATTTGAAATCTTTCCACTTCTTACCTAGATTTTTCAACGTCCACTTCCGTGCTATCACATTAGCAACGGTAAAGTGGAAGAACATCTGTATACAGAAATTCATTTTGAACATATTAGTAACATGACATTCAATTGAACCATAATGTAATAAATTTACCTTTATTTGAGAATAAAACACTTCATTTTTTCAACTTGAAGGCATATGTCTCTAATTGTCATATGAAATGGGAAGGGAAATGGGCTCTGCTGCCAGTTGGCCTAGAATCTGGCCAAGTAACCCCACGACATCATCCATAGGGACCCCGTAAGAATCAAATGGCACAACAATCTTCTAGCCATTCAGATTCCAAACATCTGAACTTTTTATATTTTTCACCACGGTTTCATTTTTTTCATCTTCAATGAGCAAACAATTAGTATAAACAAAATTCAATAAATTTATTTAATTAAAATTTGTACCTATGATAGTGACACTCCAGTGTGTCCGGGATGAACTGGAAGGGGAACGACGCTACCCCACTGCTGAGCCTTCTGAAAGGGGAGTCGACGACTCACCCTCTACTGGGACATCCACGGAAGGTGTGAGAGATGGTGCAGGGGGGGATGGTGTAGGGGTGTCGACACCTGGCGTCTCCGATGTCGTGGGGAGGGAGACAAATGGATCGCCATCTGTCGCGGAACTAGATGAAACAATATACCTCTTCTTCCTTGGCATTCCTGTCATTTAATCAAATAAAATTAAGTTCAGAATATATATTTCAAAAAAATTATGCAGAAAAAAATTAAAAATGATAATAGATGACCAGTACTAACGAACAAAATATATATAACAATGATAATGAAGAGTGCAGAAATGAAACAAGTGGTTGCTGAATAAATAAAAAATTGTACATACAATCATTTTCTCCTTCAATCATGTCGGTTTCCTACTCCATTGCTTCATCCACTTCATTCATCCTTGCTAGACTAATATTTTCAATATCATGATCGACAACTAATTCTGCTTCCACATGGACGAACATATAAGTTGGAGTACATAAAGGAAAATGAAATGAAATACAAATCTACACTAATATATCTATGGAATATAACCTATACGGTCTCCACATACATATCTGAGCCATCCGTTCAATTACTCTAGGTCAGCACCTTATCTTGGTCTTTCAATCAAGCAAACTTCTTCTCGAGTAACATAGTGAAATCGATTCCCAAACAGGATGTGATTACAATACTCAGTAGGGAACCACCAATACAGTCCAACACATATCCATTAATATATAGTTTATGTATATATGAAAAACTCATTAAAATTTCAGTAATACTAGTAATAACTTCGAGAATTAAGATAAAATAAAAACTCATATAATGTATGGTCAAGGAATGTGATCAGTCTAGCTGAGACAAAACTAGAAATGAATAAATAAAATAAATAAAGTGAAACCACAATCAACCCCTGGCTTCGTGATCCTATTCAGTGAGCTACTGTGGAATTATAAATATATATTTATATTTATATGTGGGAAAATATATATATTCCGATAAATGTATATGTATACACATAAACATGTATATATATGATTTAGGTGAAAAATGTCATGAAACAATAGGAGCCTATTCTTGGGTCTGTAATCATTATTATGTGGATGTCCTTAGAAAAGGGTGTTGAGCTAGATGTCATACCAATCAAATCATTCATAATTAGTGAATCCTCAAGTCTATAATCCTTATTGACAAAACCATCTCCATTCAGTGCCATAAATATGTTTGAGAAAGCCATATCACTATAGGGGAATACACGTCTTAGAACTATCTTCCCCTATAGTCTCCCCCAATAACTATAATTTTGGATGATGTATATTAATGGAAAATCCTATTAAGCAAATATTGTCTGAGGTCTAAGACCTAGGCCATGATCCATAGCCTATCCTTATATTGGAACATAGATGAACACTAATGGGCTATCCCTATTGTGATATATAAAAGGAATTCTATTTAAACACAAGTACATGCTCAGAATCTATTCATAATAACGATCAATATACACATCATCAAGAAGTACATCTAGGATATATAGTAATGTTTCATCCACCCAACACTAAAGAGTATCCTCAGAATCACTCAAGTAGAGCATAATTATCTGTTGAGTATATGTCACATCAATGGTGATGTTCACCATGTCCACCACCTCAATCATGTAATTGATCAAGGAGAGGGTAATTGACCACTTCCCTTAGGAGAGAGTAATCAACCATGATTTCCAATCAATGATATGGATTGCCATGTCCAACACTATGTCCATGTGATAGATCATGGATATCATAATAATCCCAATCACTTAAGAGAGCATAATCATCTATGAGCATCCAATCACATGGTATGTTATGCCAAATCGTCATAATCAATTATCTCAAGAGCCAGATTCGAAGATGTATGATTGGGTATCCCAATATTATAAAAATCAAATAAAATGTCTTAGAAGCCAGACCCCAGAATGTACATATGGGATTCCAAAATATATGAGTAAAAGGGAAACTAAATCAGTTCTTATGAAGCACATTTGGGAAACTGGAAGTGGGTCTTATCAAGCCAGGTTCATATTCCATAATCTAGGAAGTGACTCTTGTAATCATAAATATGTCTTTGGTAAAAGGTGAAAGCATAAACAAAATCATGACGGTGGTAAGACATCTAAACCCACCACTACATCCAACACTATGTCCAATACTTTTCATCTATAAAATGGTACAATTCATAATCAACTAAATAAGGAAGTTGAGTATAATTTTTATATTCTTAACCCACATAGATGAGCCCCATAGATCCTAATTCACCATACTTTTCATCACCATCGTCTAATCATTAATTTTAAAGGATTATGAAGCTGGAACAGTAAATACACATTGGTATGATTAATCTGGAAGATCAATGAGATCAAAAATCACATGTTGAGGGAAATATAGCACAACATGTCACTTAAAGAAACAATAATATATAAAAAACTAATATCAAAACAAGTAAAAAATTAGAAATCAAACCTTAGGGTTTTTATAGGTCGCTGGGGAAGCCGGGTCACTGGGGTCGCGGGGTCGCGGGGTCGCCGGGGTCGCAGGGGGCCAGGGTTGCGGGGTCGCTGGGGAAGCAGGGTCGCCGGGGTTGCGGGGTTGCTGGTGTCACCGGTGTCGCGGGGGGCCGGGGTCGCATGGAAAGTGGGGGGCCGGGGGAGCGCAGGTGAGAATGAGAGTCGGGGTGGGGGAAGGGTCGGGGCTGTTTAAGAAAAAAAAATTGTTTGGCGGCGGTTTATTATAAACCACTAAAAAACTGCCGCTAAACTGTGGTTTTGTTGTAGTGATCGATGTAACCCTATGTCAGTACTGTTCAATTTAGCTTTGAATGTACAAAGAAGAGGGGTCCTTCCCCCACTGAGATTCATTTTTGTGACGTGAGAAAAAATGTTAGAGAAAATCAGTGCCGCCCAAAGCAGATAATATCGAGGTGTGGTGGAACAGTCTCTCTGACTTTTTCACTTAGGGAACGGTTGTGTAGTAGAGTTTTTTTTGGGGATTTCACTCCTTCCAAGAGGGGTGAAGACACACAGGGTATGCCGTGTTCTTTTTGTGTTTAGCCTCTTGTGGTTGGATGAGTTTACTCACCTTCCATATTCATTTATACCCTGTATTCTCAACATCAAGTCTTGATATTACAGTTATCAAGTATAGGTTGGGGTGATGGAGACCCCATGAACAAAAAAACACAACTCACTACCTGGTGCTGACATCGATGGTCTTCAACCTAAGAATTTGGAGACACTATCTTCTGGGAGAGTGCTTTGTGGTTTGTTCAGACCACCAAACTCTCAGGTACATCTTCACCCAGAGAGACTTGAACCTGAGAAGACAATGCTAGATGAACTTATTGCAGGATTACAGCTTCAAGATAGTATATACTTCAGTAAATGGAAATGTTGTAGCATATTCCCTTATCAGGAAGTGCGAAAAGTCCCAGGCTCACCTAATGCAGGAAGTTTCAGAGCATTTAACCCCCTACAACTAACCCTAGTGGAGGAGGGTACAACTTTTCTTCATTTGACGGTGTTGACTCCTTCGCTTCTCAAGTGTGTAAGAGAGTCTCGGTTGTGATGCATTGACTGTGAAATCCTATGTGACCATATATCTTTGGGTGTTTCACCATATGGATATTTTGAAGGAGGGAATCATGAGACCCTATCCCAGGATAAAACCTTATGAGGATGAACCATCCCTTTGGTTCGCATGCAGTGATAGTACAGAAACATCTTGGAGTTTCCTTGGGAGTGGGAGAGCAAAGTGCAGGCCTAGTATCCCGAGTTGTTTCCCTAGTTTTTATTTTTGAGGAAGAAAATTTTGAAGTAGGGAATAATGTAGAGACCTTAATTTTTCCCTGTAAGACTTTGGAATATTTCTAGGAATATTTCCAAAGATAGGCACTAAGACGACGTGAAATTCTGAGGCATGGTGTGCCTGAAATTAATTTTATAAAAATATTAAATATATTTTATATTACGCGCACACAATTAATTAAAAAATGAGATAACTCTTAAACAATTGATCAGATTCGAAATCTGCGACCATGGTTGGGTCCGAAACATGGTGTTTACCCTAGGCGTGACATAAAATGAGTTGACATGGGGTGTTTGGACCCCTCACTCGTTGGCGGTGTGTTAATTGAATGAATTAAATTATTAAATTATTCCTTTAATAGTTCAAACCCGAATAACTCATGGATAGGAGCTCATATGAGAAATCTTAGACCTACGTTGAGTTGAGAATATAGGTTTTACCCTAGATGGGGTATAACCTTTGTTGATATTGGGTGTTCAGCTTATGTGCTATCATGGACGAATAATTAAATAATTAAATAATTATTTATTTAATTATTTGCTTAATAACCTAAACATAATTTATGAGTATAAATTCATATTTTATAGAGTTTGGATCATAATTTTGTTTTTCCAATGACGAAAACCCTCTCCTCTACTCTCCTTCCTGTTGATGAATGACGAACGATGAAGAACAATAATGAAGCCTTGGATCTAGGCGAATCAAAGTGCGATGAATGCATAAACTTCTTCTGATTGTTGCGCAAGTGCGATCTTCATCAATAGAAATAGATATGATCTAGGTAGGAATTGTTCTCAGTGTTCTCATTCCTTGAATTAAATTTTTGAGCATGTTGTCAATTAAATCTTCAACTTGCACCATTGAATCAAAACGTTGCATGATCCCAAGTACCGATTCTTCATTCTTTATTGGTTGATCTAACCCAAATTTCATAATTACGACTCATTTTCCAAGAATGCTCGGCCAACGATCTAAAAATTTGTTTTGGTGCCCCTTCCCTCTTCTCCTTCTTCACATTTGTTGCTGTGACATCCCCGCAGATTTGTGGTTCGACGATTGTTGGGTGACCCAAGCTCGATCGTGTGCCCAGAACGAGACAGATCCATGTCGGAATTGTGAAACGACAACAGAATCACAAGAGAAGACTATATATGAATAGATTATGACCTGAGGATCGTAAATCTAAGATTATTTCATAGTTTTGAGTTGGATGGAAGTTATAGTGCCTCATAGAAGGTGTTGGCAGTGCGAGTCGACTGGGACATCGATGCGCGGTCTGGCGAGGTGACCCGCGATGGCAGGACGAGGTGTCCCCAGTGGTTCAAGGTAGTGTAGTAGGAAACACAATCATGGTGGATTTCAGTGAGGCAGCGCAATAGGTGGTCCGGTCCAATGAGCAGGCGATCAACACATTGGTGCACGATGGGGACAACAGAGCAGGCCGGGGTGTGTGGTGGTCGGAGGCGGTGCGAGCAGGGCGGCCCGGCAACGACAGGGTGTAGGCGGCGCAGTGGAGGTGGTTGCGGGAGTGTGGTGCAGCTGGTGTGAAACTAGGGGGATTAATGGAAAACCCTATAGGAAGAACAAAAAAAAAGAGAAAATAAAAAAAGGAAAATAATAATAATATTATTAACAATAATATTATTATTAATCTTTAAAACCCCTTTACTCCTGCTTGGGGAGTTCGATTAACGCACCATCAATGGCAGTGTGACCCCATCAACAGTAAAATAATTTTAAGCCCATTTTGATTGATTTTCTCCAACTTATGGCCTGAGCCCACAAAATTCCTGAGAAATAATAGATTTAATAATATTATTAAATCTTCAACCCATCATAACTCCTGCATGCTATGTCCGTTTGATGCAACGTCAGTGATGACGTAACCCTATAATTAAGAAAGTAAATTCAAGACCAATATTGAACTTTAAATTTGGGATTGTGAATCAGGTCCACGAAACTCACAACAATAATAATAATATTATTGTTGCGGAATCTTGCATCTATCGTAACTCTTCCATACAACATCTGATTGGCGTGCCGTCTATGGCAGCGCGACCCACTTTTCAAGATGGTCTTTTTGAGACCAATGTTTGGTGCCTTATTTTAGTTTTTAGATCATGTACCTGAAATTTAAAAATAATAATAATAATATATTATTATTAAAGCTTTGACCCTCCATAATTTCTGCATACTACGTCTAATCGACGTGCCGTCAGCAGCATTGTAATCCCAATGTTGAGGTGGGTATTTTGAAATTAATTTTGGATATTTAAATCAATACTAGGGAGTGGTACCCATAGGACACCATGTGATTACAATGTAATGAATTATGACCTTTTTCATCTGATGACCATTTGGAGTGAGTGGATAGTCTACCTCACGTGTTTTTCCCCAAGGATCGCAACAGTGTGATTCATTTGTATGTTCGAAGCCTTTTTCACGATCTTATTAAATGTGGAAACATGAAAGGAATATCGGTGAAAGATACTTTTGATTTGTTTGAAGAGAATCCACAACTTACGCCAGCATCGACTCTTGTGAGAGTGGAGAAGATGTATGAAGAAATGCGATATGAGATGTTTTGAGTATAAAACTTTTATAGGGTGACACCCAATGACTACAATGGAGTTACTCATGCTTCCTGATAGGTAACATCCAGCAGTGATAACTAGTGGAGTTCCTTGTTGACTTCTGAGTGGAACCCTCTAGTCAGGCTGGGTATGGGTCCTTGATGACACTAGAGTGGAACCCTCCAGTCGGGCTAGGCATGGGTCCTCGACGATGCTAGAGTGGAACCCTCCAGTCGGGCTGGGCATGAGTCCTCAACCCTTTTTCGAGTGGAACCCTCTAGCTGAGCTAGTTATGGGTCCTCAATGAAACTATAGTGGAACCCTCCAACTAGTCTAGGAATGGGTCCTCAACTTTGAGACAACCTCCTTACTGCGGATCAGTGATGAGACGTACTTTGATGTTACCTTGGGATCATGAGTAAGAGGGGCACTTTCCCCCACTGTGACATATTCTGGTAATGCGATTTAAAACTGTGCAGGTGATTCAATGCCGCTCAAAGCAGATCGTATCGAGGTGCGGTGATTTGAACCCCTTTGACTTGTGACTCCTGAGAAAACAATGAGGTGCTGGGCATTGCAGATGATTTTACTTGGAATTGTTGGCTACTCACTTTATTGGACTAAGTTATGAGATGGAGATCCCATTATTATCTCGTTTGGTTTTATTTGATTGAGAATATATATATATATATATCCTATTACAGTACCCACTCCTTGGGTATTGGTTACTCTCCTTCCAGGAGAGGCGAAGGCACACAAGGTATGCCACATGCTTTCCATGTCTATATTCTCATGGTTGGAAGAGTCTACTCTCTGACTATAGGTAGAGAAGACTCAATGAGGAGTTCACCTCCTCACTGTTTCTATCTCCTTATGATTAGATGATTCTACTTTCACTCTCTTGTTAGGTTGAGATGTAGTCTTTCCATTCACTTTTACCATACCTTGTTCTCTTTACTGCTTATCTTCAGTGCATCTCTTACCACTCCCCCTTCACCTTATAAAAGAATTCTACTGGGTATGTATATACTCACCCATGAATGGGATTTTCCCAACATGTGTCATGTCTTTTGCAGACGGCGGACATGTCTATCATGATCTCAGAGGAGCTTAGGGATACAAGATGCATGGACCACGTACGGTGGTCAGAGTTGGGATACAAGAGCAGGGCTCTCTTAGATTTTACTATTTTTTAGTTTCCTTCAGTTTGAGATAGTTTTTTGGTTTGGGTGTATGTTTTTCCCCTTTACTTTCCAATTGACACTACCATACTCTTGTACTGTCTAGAGGTTCATGCATGTTTACTTTACTTTACAACAGTTGCACTTTTTTTCTACTTTTCCCTCTGCACTTTTTCTTTGAGTTGGATACATGTGTGTGTACAGGTTCTTAGGAAAAGGAATCCCTAAGTTTTTTGTACCTTCGACACTAGTGGCCAGCCCCTGGCCTATAGAGGCGGGCTTAGGGTAGTTGCGGATTAAGCCCCATCATGGGTTGGGTCGTGACAAAGACTATGAATAGTTTGATACTTATCACTAAATATATTAAAATAATGAAGGAGAGTTCAAGATTTTGGTATTACATCATCCTTACATCATCCATGACTCAATAATTCATGTATTTGGTTTTTATCATAAATTATCATATTTTACTATTCACAAAAATTCAAGTATTTTAGAAAAATACCAAAAATTACCCCTAACAATTTTTCTAAATTTATAATTCCAAAATGAACTCCATTATATGAAAATAATTTTCTAAATAAGATAAATTTAATTTTTAATTAAAATCATCATTTATTCGAAAAATACAAATTTTAAAATTATAACTAATTTTATGGTACTTTCAAAAATTAACTAAGGTCTAATTAAATTATCTTATAATCAAAATACAATAGAATATTAATTTAAGAGTTTATTTTATAAAAATAGTTTTTTAAATCATTATATTAATTATAAAATTATAAATAAATATGTATGACTTATACAAATACCAATACTTAATTTATCATTTTTAAAATATTTATTTACATATTTCATGATATAAATATATTATATTTTCATTCATAAGATACACAAATTTTATTTATTATTTCAAAGGAGAAGTTACTATTCTATTAGATGAATTACTATTCCTAAGGGTCATGTTACTATTCCAAAGGTCAAGTTATTATTCTATCGGTATAAGTTCCTTAATTTCTGAAAAAACTATTATTTCATTCATTATTCATTTATAAAGTTTGTATTGTGGTCCCTATGTGATTTTATGTGTTTTATACTATATGAAATAATTATAAGAAGGTAATTTCTATTGATAAAATTTTGGATCGTTACATTCTTCCCCCCTTATAAAATTTCACCCTCGAAATTTCATTTTACATACTATAATGAAAAAAAGTGAGGGTAATTCTCTTTCACTGTTTCCTCTGGTTCCCATGTTTCCTCTTTGTACTTATGGTTCTTCCATAGTACTTTGACCAGGTGAGTAGTCTTGTTACGTAGGAATTTATCTCTACGGTCCAAGATCTTCAATGTCTTCTCCTCATAAGAGATATCATTTTTCAACTGTACCACCTCTAGATTCAGTACATGTGAGGGATATGGTATGCACTTCCTCAAGAAGAATATATGGAATAAATCATGTACTTGAGACATGGTAGGTGGAATTTCTAGTCGATAGGCCACAAATCTGACACGATCAAGGATCTTGAAGGGACCGATGTACCTAGGACTCATCTTTCCTTTCTTCCCAAATATCATGATCCTCTTCCATAGAGATATACAGATGAATACCATGTCTCCAACCTTAAACTCTAGTTCCCATTGATGATTGTTTGCATAGATCTTTAGTCGACTTTGGGACGCCTTGATGTGATCCTGAATGGTTTTCACCTTTTCCACCATTTCTTTGACTATTTCAGGTCCTAGGAGCTTACATTCACTGACTTCATACCAACACACCAATGTTATTCATCTTTTCCCATAAAGGGCTTCATATGATTTCATTTGGATGCTCGATTGGAAACTATTGTTGTAAGAGAACTCAACTGGAGGTAGATGTTGGTCCCATCCTCCCTTGAAGTCCATATAACATGACCTCAACATGTATTCTAGTGTTTGAATAGTTCTCTCATATTGGCCATCATTTTGAAGATGATAAGCCGTATTGAAGTTCAACTCAATGTTTAGAGTATGTTGGAGACTTTTCTAGAACTTGGAGGTGAATCTTGCATCTCGATCAGATATAATCGATAATGGTACTTCATTCGGCCTTACCACTTCTCTAATGTATATCCATGCAAGTTGATCTAGTGAGAACTCCTCTCAAATTATGATAAAGTGAGTTTTCTTTGGAAGACGATCCACAACAACCCATATAGCAATATTTCCTCTGAATGTCTTCGGAAGTCTGGTGATAAAGTCCATGGCGATGTTTTCCTATTTCCATGTTAGTATGGGTAATGTTTACATTAACCCCTTAGATTTTTGTCTTTAAGTATTCACTTTCCAACATACCAGACACTTTGATGTATAATCAATGATCTCCTTATTCATATTGTCCCACCAATTGTTCTCTTAGAGATCTTGATACATCTTTGTGCTCCCTGGGTGAATAGAGAATGTTGATCTATGTGTATCATTCAGAATCTCATTCTTTATCTTTTTATTATATGGTACACATAATCATGATCCAAATATTATAACTCCTACCTCATTAATTTTAAACTCTAAGGATTCCCCCTTTCTCATATCTCCCACCTTCTTCTGAATTTTTTCATCATTTCTTGAGCATCCTTTATTTTATTCATAAGGTATGGTTGAGAAATAATTTGAGAAAATAATTAATGATGTTCCTTCCTTAATTATTCTTACATCCATCCTTTAAAAATCTAAGAATATTGTATCCTTATCAATTCTCATCATTGATAATGTTACAGGATCCTTTATACTTAGAGAATCTTCCACTTTATTCACTTTTCCAGGATGGTAGTAGATTGAGCAATCATAATATTTAATGAGATATAAACATATTCACTAGAACATATTAATCTCCTTCTATGTGAATATATATTTAAGTCTCTTATGATCAGTAAATATTTCACAATTCTCCCCATATAGATAATACCGCCATATTTTCAATCCAAATATCCCAACCGCTAACTCTAGATCATGTGTGGGATAGTTTTGCTCATGAATTTTCAACTTCCTTAAGGTGTAGGCTATCAATTTATCATTTTGCATAAGTACACAACCTAATAACTTCTTTAAAGCATTATTGTATACTACAAATAGTTCTTCACTTGTTGGAAGTGTGAGTACTAACACAATGATAAGCCTCTTTTTTAACTCTTTGAAGCAGTCTTCATATTCAATTGTCCAGAAATTTTTTTCTCCCTTTTAAGTCATCTTGGTTAGTGGGTTCAAAAATCATGATATGTTCTTCAAAAATCACCAATAATACCTAGATAAATTAAGGAAACTATGGATCTCTGTTACAGATATTGGTATGGGCCACTCTTCAATTGACTTTGTCTTAGAAAGGTCCACAAATATTCTCTTACTGGTGATAACATGACTCAAGAATGATACTTCCTCCATTCAGAACTCACATTTACTATACTTTGTATAAAGTTTCTCCCTTCACAATTTCTTTAGAACAGTATTAAAATGCTCCTGATGTTCCTCCTTTCTCTTGGAGTATATCAGAATATCATCGATAAAGACTACCACAATTTTTTCAAGGTAATCTATAAAGACTCTATTCATTAAGTCCATGAATATTTCTAGATAATTAGTGATTCCAAAGGGAATCACTATGAACTCATAGTATCTATACCTCATTCAAAAGGTAGTCTTGGGAATATCTTCCTTCCTCACCTTTAATTGGTGATATCTCGACTGAAGGTCCACCTTAGAGAAATACTTGGCTCCATACAATTGATCAAACAAGTCATCTATCCATGAAAGGGGATACTTGTTATTTATCATGATTTTGTTGAGATCATGATAATTAATGTGGAGGTTCATTGATCCATCATTCCTCTTGATGGAGAGGACTTTCTCACCCCATGGTGAAGCACTCGAGTATATAAAACCCTTATCTAAATTCTCTTGTAACCGTTTCTTCTATTATTCTAGCTCAACGATGGATATTCTATAAGGTTTATTTGATATAGGAAGAGATCCAAGAATAATTTCAAATGAGAACTCAACCTCTCAGTCAGGAGGAAGACTATAAGATTATTTTGGGAACACATCATTGTAGTTCCTCACAATGGTCATGTCTTCGAGCATACTTCTCTCCTTTGTCTCAATCATTTGAGATAGATATTATTGCTCATAAGTAAATAATATCCACACTTGAGATGATGATTCTGAATAAGATTCATCCTACTCCTTACACTTATACAGAAATTGGAGGATACTTCAGGATGTGAAGAGTGATATCCCTTTCCTTACAGTTGATGTTGGATTTGTATAAAGATAGCCAATACATTCCCAATGTAGCATCAAACTCTACCAAAGGAAGTAGGAAAAGATTTTTGGGGAGTTTCAGTCCAAAAATATTAACCGGGAAGGAGTTATATACTTTGGATTCAATAATTTCCCCATTTACTATTCTCATAGATAACTCAACCTCCATATTTTGAGGTGATGTTTGAATAGTTCTACTAAACTTTTAAGATATGAAATAATGTGTAGAACTGGAATCAAATAGTATGTTCACTATTCTTGAATGAATAACCAGTGTGCCTATCACCACATCATTGTTAGGCTCCACCTCAATACTAGTGATTGAATAAGACTTTCCTTGATCCTTTGGATTTGGTGTCTGATTATGCTGATTACCCTCGAGGATTTAGGGTTTAGTGCACTAGCTTGCATAATTACCTTGCTTCCTATAGTTGAAGCATTGGACCATAGGTGGAGATCTCCTTTATTCCACCACATTGTCTTGCTTCCTCATGTCTCTTTTAAATTAATGATCTTGGTGGCCTTATCTACCAAACTTATAGAATTTCCCCATCCCTTTAAAGTAGTTCCCATGATTCTTCTTACCACATTTTTGACATGTGGGTGGTTGAGTTTTCTTTCCACCTTTTTCATTAGATCCTCCATCATGAAACTCCATCTTTTGTTTCTTATTACCTTATCCATGGATCCATTCTACAAACTCCATATCCACTTTGATATCACATTGAAAAAATTATTTATAACTCCCAAAATATTGAATTTATAGAGCCTTTTGAATGTGTGGTTTTAAACCACTAAAGAATCTATCAATTTTTCTATAATTTTTTATAACAAAACCCAAAGAATACCTTGAAAGCCTTGTAAAAATTTCTTCAAATTCCATGAAAAGTTCACCTCCTTTTTTCTTAATCTCTATAAATTCTCTCTCTATCTTTATATGAAGAGTTCAAGGGAAATACTTGTTAAGAAATATTGTCTTAAATTATTCCCACTCCAACTCTTCAATTTCATCCTTCAGCTTGGTGTTATTAATTAATGACCACCATTTATCAGCCTATCTATCTAAATGATAAATGACCATAGTCACCTTCTCTATCTTAGAATAGTGAAGCATAAAAAAGATATTCTCCATTGAGTTGACCCACTTTTCCAAGATGAGTGGATTAGAAGTTCCACTAAATGTCAGTGGTTGTTGTCGCATAAAAGACTAGATAGCCAGATACTCCCTCTTAGGTGAAGGTGTATATTCCACATTATTCATGTTATTATTTATAACCCAAGATAGCTGGGTAAGAATCACCATAAAATTTTGACCTTCACCTCCCAAGGAACTGAGGATGTCATTCAGGCAATCACTGTATTTTCCCTCACATGGGTTGTTGGAATGGTTTCTCTTGGTTACCACCATTTTATAAAATAGAAAAGGTTATAAAAAAATATAAGTCAACAAGTCATAAATAAATAATTTATTCCTTTGTGAAATTAAATCAAAAGGAATATCTTTTAGGATATCTATGTTTAACATTTTCCTAAAACAAATCTTATTGAGTGATCACTTATACTTAGTCTCATAATAAGGGTTTCCAATAAGGTTATCTAATTCTAATTCCCAGATTAAATAAAGTATGCTCTGATGCCAACTATATTGAACATAATTTTTATTACATATATATTACATAATTTTAAAGATAAACAACATAAAAGCATTATACAACCAGGATCCAAAGGTTTAGTGTCTTGTAAAAATTTGGACCATACATAAATTTTACATAATAAAACATAAAAATTTATTTAATTCCTTATTCTCTAGCTTCTTATTGGCCCTCATGTTCTCCTTAGTACAAGTATTCACCTGAGGATATACATCAAAAGAAGGGGTGAACTAAAATACCAGTAAGAGGATAAATAAGAGACATGAAACATGGGTGAGCATAATCATCATCATAATCATAATATAAGTAAAGGATCATAATCATAATCATGAGAGTAAACATTAGATAAAGACATGAAATGTGGCAATACATAAAAATGAAACATCGTGTCTTAGTGATCAAATACCAAACATAGTTGTGAACAAATAGAGCATCATGTTCATGTATATTTCACTTTATCTCATGAGATTCATCACACTACCCAATTAATTGAAGTACTATATAATTCCAGGAACACCCATCACATCATAACATTTACATGAGCTAAATAATTTTGGGTGCACCCATCACATCATAACATTTAAATTATCATGCATGCCACATAGAACATATATCAATCTTGGATATAAGGAAACCCATGTAAAGGAATTGGTTTCATCTCATAAAGAATAAATTCATGAATAAACTTTGGAGTTCCCAAAATAAATAGGGAATAACGTACTTGATAAATGAAACATCAATCTCGAGTGAAGAAGAAACAATCTCATGAGAAGTAAAAGATATATTTTTGTAAAGAAGAGTTATTTTGGAAAAAATATTTACATTTGTAATAAAATTAGATTGGAAGCATTTATATCCTGGAAATGAAAAGTAAAGGAAAAATAAATGATATTTAAGTAATATTAATAGAAAATTCATACTGAAAATGGAGTGAAAGAGAGAAAACCCAAAGGAAGAGAGTTGGGTTCGGAAATCCTCTTACCTTATTTCTGAATGCTTTATTCAATTTAGTATCCTAGATAATCAAAATAAATTCATTAATTATCTAATTAAAAACCTTTTATACATGAATTTGATTTATTATAGTTTTATTAAGTTCATTTATGGTCTTTTTGATGAGTTATAGATTTCAATTTCATCATTCGGGAGTGCTCGTTTCCTTGGTTTTCATGATTGGTTCGCTTGTATATGAGTATAGAAGTTTATTTAAAATGGGAATGATTATAAATAATTAAAATTATATGTTATTAATGAGAATATAGAAGATTAAATGATCTTATATATCATTTGGTTATATGGTATGAGTGTAACGTCTCGGTTCCGGGTGTCACTGAAAGGTGCCCCATACCCGGTTGGTCACATGGCCTCAAGCACATTTCCCCAAATGCCAGAGGCCTCTGACTAGTAGTGAGGTACTTGGGTGTGATAGTGGAGAAAATATGCCCTCATTGGCAGAACAACACAACAAAATAACAATAATAAACAATAGTGGAAGCAACAATACCATACAACAAAGTAAAAAAATGGAAGAATGATATTAATAACAAATGCAGTATATATATATATATATAATGATTCATGTCACAAGTATCTAGTAAAGCAGCCAAAAAATTCACAATTCTGAAAATAAAACACTAAAACCAAATTACTGAAAATAGTAAATAACTCCAACAACATTGCAAGCCTCAGTTTGGTCCCATGCTCTCCAGCTTCAACAAAAATCAAGTACCTGATGTAGAAGGGAAATTAACCTTATCTATACCTTCAAACATATAATCTATTTGGGTCAAAAAGCATGACCCAAACAAGGTGTGAGACGAATCCCAGTGGGAAACCAACAAATGATATGTGCCTAACTGTTAGTGAATATATATAGCAGGCAACATGAAAAATGAAGCAATGAACAAGGAAGCACTCAAAAGTAAACAATCCTACAGTTTCCAATTACATTCATTTACATTTATTAATTATCCAAAATATTTAATAATAAAATCCCAGGATCTAGCCTAAGCTCTATATCCCCTGTGTAAAATAAAAATAGATGTCTTAGAAGACCATCTGATAATCAAGTAAGACCAAGTCCAAGCTTGTGCTTTGGCTTGGAAGGCTCATCACAATCAATCAATCATTCACACGCAACCCTATAGAAAATTTATTATAGTCTAACCCCTCTGGTTAAACATATAAACAATTCAATAAATATATAATGACCCTATGGGAAAGCTCACACAGTCTAACCCCTTTGGTATCACAAAAACAAAGACTCTTTGAGGAAGCACTCACCGTCAATTCCCCCCGTGGTCTTTTAACGATAAACTACAGACTCTATGAGGAAGAACTCAATGTCAATTCTCACTGTGGTCTCATAATGGTATAATATAGACACTCTGAGGAAGAACTCACTGTTAATCCCCCCTATGGTCTCACAATGTAAATATAATAGACACTCTGGGGAATCCCTCAATGTCAATTCCCCCTATGGTCTAACTACACCAGGTTCTCACGGACCTATGTAATACAATCGTACACAAATGATATCCAACATCCCAAAGTAATCTCAAATACTACAAGGTTAATTAGCTACAATGCATAACACAATAATTTAACAAGTAGCAACAAGAAATCAATTCCATCCTAACAAGAAAGTCAAGGAAACAAGGTCTGCCTCATAGACAACCTGGACCAAATGACCATAAACATTCAAACAAGGAACACACCCACAAGGTGTCCCCTAAACATGAAATTTAGCATAAATCATCAACAAAAACCCATAATCTAACAATAAATCTAAGTTAGATGATAATAGGGTTCAATTCCTTAACACGAAATACCCGAATCATGGGTAATTGGAACTTAGGCATATATAACTCAAAGAAAAACTCCGAAAGGAAACAAACCACCTACCTCAATGTTGTACGATGAATAATATTGAACTTCGGCCCTTAAATCATCCTAGAAAGACATATATATACAAAAAGGTCAAAAATGTTCAACCTTGGATAACTCAAGAAAGAGGAGAAATCAAGAAGAGTGATTTAAGAAGAACCAAGAACTCACTGAGGCGATTCCAACACAACCGACGATGTGTGATTTGGAGAACAGATGATGTATTAGTGAATTAGAGAAGATTTGGTGATTCCATATGCTCCTTCATGAGGCATGACTAGAATAAGATTAAAACGAGGGTTAGACGTGACCCCAGTCCGATATCTCAATTAAAAAGAAAAGTACACACCGTGTTCATTTAATGTACATGATATGTACATGCCACAACCATCCCCCACTTTAGGCAGTCCACACGACCATGTACTCAGCCATTACACGACCAATACACTACTAAATACAGTAACTAAGTACATGGTGTGTACTCAAGAGTACACGGTGTGTACTTAGAAAAATTACCAAAATCTTTATTTTTCCTCAAAAACACCCAAAATCAAGATCCATACCTGAAATGAAGATCTAGGTTCTTACAAAATTCCTCCCTTAAAGCAATTCATCTATGAATTTCCCTTCCAGGGGTGGCAAAGAAGAAGCTTCAAACAACTCTGGCCACTGTGATCGAACGTTGGTCTCCCTCTCTCAAGTCTCGTCTTATACTCGCCCGTGCTGCCATAGAACCCGTACTAGAGAAATAGAACGACCATGGAGAACCTTCATAACATGATCCATAATTCTAATAGGGAACTCATTTAAGGATGTATCCACCTCCAAATCAACCTCCTCAGGTTGAAAAACATGAGACAAGTTTGAAAAGTAACGCTGTAGCTGAGAAACGTGGAAGACGCCGTCCATAGCCCGATACCTCTGAGGTAACTGCAACCGATAGGCAACCGACCTGACTCTCTCCAAAACCTAAAATGGCCTGATGTAACTCGGTGAAAGATTTCCCTATCTCCTAATATTCTTATGTCCCAACCTCGATGTGACATGTAAGAAAACCTGATCTCCGACCTCTAACTCCAGAGGTTATCTCTGTCGATAAACATTAGATTTCTGGAGAGACTGTACAACATCCATCCTCTTCCAAATCAATCCCACCTGCTTAGCAGTCTCCTAGACAAGATGAGGTCCCAACATAACTACCTCTCTTACCTCTAACCAACATAGGGTTGATCTGCATGTCCTACCATACAAATCCTCATAAGGTGCTATCTGAATCATCGCCTGAAAGCTGTTATTGTAGGAAAACTCCACTAGAGGTATGTGTCTCTCCCAATAAACCACAAAATCTCAGATGCATGCTCAAAGCATGTCCTACAACACCTGAATTGTGCACTTGGACTGGACATCTATTTGGGGATGGTAAGCTGCACTCAGAAGTACCTGTGTACCCAAAGCCCTCTGTAGTCCATTATAGACATGAGAAGTAAACTGGGAATCCCTATATGAAATGATAGAGTGTAGAACCCCATACAATCGTGCAATCTATCAGATTCACAACCTTCCAATCTTATCAACACTAAAGGTTTACTTGATCGGTAAGAAATGTGCAACCTTCATGAGTCTATCAATAACAACCCATAATACATCATTCCCTCAAGGCGACCTCAATAAACCTGTCATGAAATCCATCACAACATCATTCCACTTCCACTCAAGAATGGGTAACTGCTGTAAAAGCCCTATTGGTCACTGATGCTCCACCTTCTCCTACTAACAGGTGGAACACCTCATAACAAAACCAACAACATCTCTCTTCATACCTGGACACCAATAATGATAGTGTAAATCTCAATACATCTTGGTGGCACCAGGATGAACTACCCAAACTGAGGAATAAAAATCTCACAACAGCTCCTCACATATGTATGCTGACACCCATACATGCCCATGAAAACACAAGACCTCATCCTCATCTATGATTTACCCAAGAGCAGGGTCCTATCCTAACACACTCTCCCATAGGACCAGGCCTTCAAAATCTAATAGCTGCCTCATTCGCACTCAATTCAGAAGGGTAGAGGTAACAACTACAGAAGAAATAAACGTCTTCCCCTATTTGTCATGAACCTCCAAATGCATCTTAGAGAACAAATCCATAAGCTTCCACTCACTACTGGCCTCCTGAACTGCCTGTATTTGAGTCCTACTTCTCAATGCATCAGCCACCGCACTGCCTTTCCCAGACATATAGGAAAGCTCAAAGTCAAAATACTGAAGTTACTCAACCCACCTTCACTATCTCAAATTCAGATCTAACTGAGTAAAGATATACTTGATACTTTTGTGGTTAGTGAATACCAAAAACTGATCTCCCAAAAGATAATGTCTCTAAAAACGTAAACCATGTACAACTGCAACTAACTCGAGATTGTGTGTCAGGTAATTCCTCTCATGAGGCCCCACCTGTCAAGACCCATACGCAAAGACTCCTTCCCCGTGTATAAGCACTGCTCCCAGCTCAATACCTGATGCATCACAGTAAACTATGTAACTCTTTACTGGATCTAAAAATACCAGTATCGGTGCTAAATTCAATATCCCTTTCAGATCCTAAAAGGATGAATCACATGAATCAGTCCACAAGTACTTTTCACCCTTCTTAGTCAGCCCCATTAGTGGTGCTTCTAAGCATGAAAAGTCCTGTATAAAGCATCTGTAGTATCCATCCAGCCCTAGAAAACTATGTACCTCAAAGAAGTTCTTTGTCTGCTCCCAGGAAACTACTGCTATCACTTTATTTGGGTGTACTGATACTTCTGTCTTTGAGATGACATGACCTAAGAAGTGAATCTAGTCCATCTAAATGTGGAATTTTTAGAGCTTAGCATATAAATGATGCTCTCTCAGTGTACTCAAAATGATATCAAGATGGGTGGCATGGTCATGTCGAGTGTGAGAGTACACCAAGATATCATCCATGAAAAGAACCACAAAGGAGTCTAAGTAAGGATGGAATACTCGGTTCATCAGTTCCATGAAAACTGCTAGTGCATTCATGAGATTGAACAATATAACCACATAATCGTACATAGCATACCTATTCTGAAAGGCTGTAAGAGGTATATCTGATGGTCTAATGCACAATTGATGATAACCAAATCTCAAGTCAATCTTAGAGAACACGTGAGATTCTCAAAATTGATCAAAGATATCATCAATCCTCGGTAAGGGATATCGGTTCTTGACCATCAACTGGTCCAACTTATAATAATCCACACAAAGTATGAGGGTACCATCCTCCTTCTTCGTGAAAAGGATAGTAAACCCCAAGGAGAAGTATTAGGTTGGATTAAACCCTTTTCCTACAACTCCTCTAACTATTTCCTGAGTTTCTATAACTCTGGTGTAGCCATCCTATATGGAGGAATGGAAACCGGTGCTGCTCCTGGCACAAGATCAATAGAGAAATCTACCTCTCACTTCAGAGTTAAACTTGAAAAGTTGTTTGGAAAGACATATCTAAAACAATCCAACACTGGAGGAAATTACATCTATGAAGTACCCTGGTCATATAGATATAAACTAGAAATATGGGCTATAATTCCTCCCAATCAATGATGCTTGGGTCCCGCTCTTCTTACCTAGACATCCCATTCACCCTTGTGTAGAAAAGACCCACCCTCTAGTGATGTGAAACTCACCCTACGGTGATAGAAGTCAACAAAGTCTTGGAAAAAGACCAACTAATCCATTCCGAGAATGACATCGAAGCCTATCATCTCTAAGACATAGAGGTCCCATAAGAAGTGACACCCACCAACCTCAAGAGGGAAATCCTTACACTGACGTACACTAGCCATCCTAATTACCAACGGAGTGTCTAGCATCATAAAATCCTTAGAAGTAAAGATATAGATCCCAAGGATCCCCACAATGACAATAAGAAGAACCTGTATCAAAAAGAGAAAAAGCTAAAACTGAGGAAACTAGAATCATACCTCTAACCATAGAAAGTCTGAGATCCTGATCCTACTGGGTATGCTCCACTAAAAAAGTTTGACCTGTACTATAACCCTATTACCCCACCTAACTACCCTGAGATGGTCCACCCCACGATCGCTAAAAACCTGTAGCCTGACTCCCATGACCACGAACACCACCTCAGCTAGAACGACTGAAGTAACTCTATTTCCCAGAATGATGAGAAACTGGTGGTCCTTCTCCTGAACGTGGATTCATAGCATAACTCCTATCACTGGATACTGGTGGGAAAAAACTAGAAAAAACACCGAAGATGGACCATCTTGCCGCAAGATCGGCACTCAATTGGGTCTCTCGAGCACTGAGGTCTCATATGCCCACTCTTACCACACTGGTAGCATACTGCCTGACTACCTAAAGGAATATCCCATTTACTCAGATTTCTGTGCGTAGACTCCCTGTGGTGCTTCCTACTATAAGTCGAATAAGTACCAACTCTGGATACCGAACCGCCCTAGCTCACAGCTCCAAACTCCCTCAGATTACGCTTGGTGATCAGTATGGGTGTCCAGAACTGACCCAACCCAATGGACCCAACTGAGTTGGGATATGTTGGGTCGGGTTTAAAAATTTATATTAATGGGTCGGGTTGGGTAGGATTAATCCATGGTTAGGTTGGGTCGGGTCACGGGTTGGAAAAAAATTCCCAAACCCGACCCAACAGACCCGACATATTCACTACAACGCACGTCACCCTGCCTAGCCCACATCGCTTGGTTTGGTTTCTCATGGGAAGTGAGCAAACCCCATTATTTCCTTGCCACTCCAGAGTCCAACTGTGTTCCCCACTCTCATCGCCTATTCAGCCGACACTACGATCCCCACCCCTATTGCCTCGCTGTGATACCCACCCCCTATCACCTCACTGTGATCTCCACCCCACATCACCTCGTTGAATATCCCCACCCCCTGTTGCCTCTCCTAAATCTCCACTCCATCCACCATCACCTCACTGATGATCCCCAGCCCCCGTCGCCTCGCTACGATCTCCATCCCTCATCGCCTCACCGACGATCCCCCCATATTCAATCCGGCGATCCTCACCCCCTATCGCCTTGCCCGGGATCCCCACCCTCGTCACCTCGATGCGATACCCACCCTTGTCACCTCATAGATGATCCCCACCCCCCATCGCCTCTTCGAGATCTCCATCTCCCATCGCCTCTCCCATCGCGATCCACACCCTCGTTGGTCGACGTTGCTTGCTGGTGGAAGTGGCATAGAAGACCAAGCTCACGGGAGGGAGGAGAAGTCACCACGTTGGGATGATCCAGGAGCTGGTTTGATTTAGTTTATGAAGCAAGCATCATCAATTTTTTTTTTCAGTAACCCAATCAGGCTGATCCGACCCAACCCGATTCGAGATGGGTTGGGTCAGGTTGGGTTAGTGTTGAAAATCATCCTTGACCTGACCCAACCTGACCTGAGATTTTTTTATTAGGTCGGGTCCAAACCCCCCCAAACCGACCCATGGACACCCCTAGTGATGAATGCCTGGTTGACTATAGAAGATATGGAATTTAACCTGAAGATGTTCACCTGGGATCAGATGTCATGTCTGAGTCCATCCTCAAACTTCTTGGCCAGAAATAACTCATCACCCCCCATAATGGGTGTGAATCACTGCAGCTCTGTGAAGCGAGAAGAATAATCCATTACTGAAAGAGTACCCTATTCTAGACCCATGAACTCTCAGGCTTGGTCATCCATCATGGTATCTAGGTAGAAATAGTCATAGAAAGTATGATGGAACTCATACCAAGCAACAACTCGTTGGCATCCCACATATGATATCACATCCCACCATCTCTTGGAGGAATCTCGAAGCATGTATGTTGTGAGCTTCACCCTCCTCTCAAGATGTGTCTCGTGATTATTGAAGATAGAAAACATGGCTTCTAACCATGACTCTGCAACCTGAGTTCCTCCATACCCTGATAAAGTGGGAGGATTTTGCTGCTAAAAAATCCACATCAACTCTTCCATAAACGGGTCTGGATGTGGTGATCCCTGGTAAGTCTACATAAACCTCATGAAGCCTTCTCGGAACTATGCATCAGCACCTATGTCCGGTATAACAGCTGGTGCCAAGACAGACATGAAGGGAGGATCTTCCGGTAGTCCCTGATCTACCATTTCCAATGTCTGATCGTTGCCCTGTATCTAGCGTACAACCAGAGGAAGTCTTGGTGGCATGACTCTGCAAGGTCAAGCACACACCTTATTTCAAGATTATCAAGGTCTGAAACTTATAAGTTCAAGAAACGAACAAGAGAAGAGAACATTAAAGTTTATCAAAACAGGGTTACACAACATGTATATCCTCTACCTGATGTGTTTCCTCAGGTTGCAACATGGGAATGTACCTCTACCCAATCCGGTCATGTAACACCCATACACACAAAGTGTTCATTCTATGACACAGTGTGTAATTGATCTTTCCTTCTTTACTAAGTTCTTCTACATGGCTAAACCACACAGTTCTCTCCTAGGTAACACTACACGATGTGTTAACCCTAGACACGACATGTACCACTTAAGTTCCAACCACCCATGTTGTTAGTCACATGGTCGGAGACACAGTCGACTCTACACAATGTGTAATAATGGGGCACGACGTGTAAAACCTAATTTTTATCCACCCGTGTTGTTAGTCACACGTCTAGATATATGGCCTCTTTGGCACAACATGTACTCCCAGTACATGGTGTGTTCTACCCAAGTTTTCCAACCCCGTGTCTCTGCTCACACAGTAAGTCACATGGTTAAAGACTATACGGCGTGCACATATAGTACACAATGTGTACTTAAGAAAAGTTGTTTCTTCCAGAACAGAAGAACACATGGCATGTGTTCATAACACCACATGCCATGTTGTCTGGGTTTCTGGATAGTAGACCTTTGAAACTTCTTTAGAACCCTTAAAGACTTAATTTTTTTCCAAGGAATGAAAAATTACGACTCGTGAGATCCTATACTCCCACGAATAAAAGTTTGGAATCCTTATTCATATCATAACTTGAAAAAATTCAACTAAAGCTCATACATGATCCACCAAATTCTTATCTAAGAGGACCCATAAAACCTCAGGGACCAAAGTTTGGCATCTATACAAATGAAACTTTACATATTATCAATACCCTATCAAATAAAAGGTATTATATCAATACATATATCACAACAACATGCATATCTAGCACAACATCTATCACAACAACATGAATATCTAGCACAACATCTATCACAACAACATGTAACCAGTAATGCACTCTAAATGGCATGACAAGAATGCATGGTATGTGATCTCTAGAAAGTGACTATATGATGCATGATATGGCATACCCTCATATCATCGGGTTGCAATAGAAATAGAACCTCAATAATATAAATCATAATAGCAAAAAACATGTGTATCACCCAACGGTGAAATCAAACCAACTGTAACAATTGCAAAACCAGAAAAATTGCAATATTCGAGGTAGATTAGATTTTACCTGTACACAGGTTAGCTACTCCCAGGTAAAACTTATTACCAACTACCTATTCCTTCCTATCCTTGTCTATAGGATTCAAACAATAAGACAAAGAAGAAAATAACCACCCTTTTATACCACTTTGTAACATCCCAGTTCCGAGTTCCACCCAAAGGTTCCCCGTACCTGGTTGGTCACATGGCCTCAAGTACATTTCCCCGAATTCCAGAGGCTTCCGACAAGAAGAAAGGGACTTGGGTGTGATAGTGGGGAAACTATGCCCTCATTGGTAGAGAAACACAATGGAATAACAATAATAAACAACAACAGAAGCATCAATACCATACAACAAAGTAAACACCGGAAGACTAATAGTAACAACAACTGCATCATATATATATATATAAATAATGATGAATATCACAAGTATCTAGGAAAGAAGCCAAATAAGTCACAATACTAGAAATACAACACTAAAACCAAAGTACTGAAAATAGTAAATAAGTCTAGAAACATCGCAAGCCTCATCTTGTCCCATGATCTCCAGCTCCAACAATAATCAAGTACCTAATGTAGAAGGGAGCTTTCTCTTATCTATACCCGCAACCATATAATCTGTTTGGGTTGAAAAGCATGACCCAAATATGGTGTGAGATGAATCCCAGTAGTCAACCACCAAAAGATATGTTCCTAACTATCAGTGAATATATATAGTAGGAAGCATGAAAAATGAAGAAATGAACAAGGAAGTACTCAAAAGTAAACAATCATACAGTTTCCAATTACATTCATTTACATTTATTAATTATCCAAACCATTGAATAATGAAATATTGAGATCTAGACTAAGCTCTGTATCCCCTATGTAAAATAAAAACAAATGTCTCGGAAGACCATCTAACAATCATGTATGACCGAGTCCAAACTTGTGCTTTGGCTTGGCATGATCATCACAATCAATCAATCATTCACACACAACCCTCTGGGAAAGTTCTCACAATCTAACCCCTCTGGTTCAATATATCATTAATTCAATAAAGATATAACGACCCTCTGGGAAATCTCACACAGTCTAACCCCTTCAGTCTCACAAAAACAAAGACTCTCTAAGGAAGCACTCACTGTCAATTCCCCTATGGTCTTTTAATGATAAACTACATACTCTCTGAGGAAGCACTAAACATAAATTCCCATTATGGTCTCATAACAGTATATTATAGACACTATAAGGGAGAAATCACCATCAATCCTCCCTATAGTCTCACAATGTAAATATAATAGACACTCTGGGGAAGCCCTCGATGTCAATTCCCCCTATGGTCTAACTACACCAGGTTCTCACAGCCCTGTGTAATACAATCGTGCACAAATGATATCCTGCATCCCAAATTAGTCTCAACTACTACAAGGCTAAGCATCTATAATTCACAACACATGAGTTTAACAAGTAGCAACAAGCAATCAATTCCATCCTAACAAGCAAGGCAAACATGGTCTGCCTCATAGACAACCTGGACCAAACTGCCATAAACATTCAAATAAGGAACGCACCCATAGGGTTCCCCCTAAACATGCAATTTAGCATAAAGCATCAATGGAAACCCTTAATCGAACAATCAATATAAGGTAGATGATAACAGGGTTCAATTCCTTAACACGAAATACCCAAATCATGGGTAATAGACACTTAGGCATATATAACTCAAAGAAAAACTCTGAAAGGTAACAAACCACCTACCTCGACATTGTATGATGAACAATCTTGAACATTGACCCTTGAATCGGCCTAGAACGTCATAGATCTACAAAATGGTCAAAAACGTTCAACATTGGATAACTCAAGAAAGAGGAGAAATTAGGAAGAGAGATTCAAGAAGAACCAAGAACTCACCAAGGTGATTCCAATTCAACCAAATATGTTTGATTTAGAGAACAGATGATAGATCAATGGCTCGGAAAATATTCAACAATTCTGTATGCTCCTTCGCGAGGCACGACCCGAAGAAGATGAAAACAAGGGTTAGACGCAACCCTGGTCCGATATCTCAATTAAAAAGAAAATTACACAATTTTTTCATTTAATATACACACCATGTACATACCTCAACCGGTCCCCACTTTAGGCGGTCCACACCATCATGTACTCGATCGTTACACACCTAATACATGGCTACACGCGACAACCAGGTACATGGCATGTACTCAAGAGTACACAACGTGTACTTAGAAAAATTACCCAAATATTCATTTTTCCTAAAAAACACTCGAAATAAAGATCCATACCTAAAATAAAGATATAGGTTCTTACAATCAGGATGATTTAATAGATTTAACGTTAATGAAAATTATTTAATTAATTTTTTCAGTTTTATGAAAATTATAAACTTATATCATTTTATTTAACATCATGATTATATATTTGTTCCATAACATTGTATAAAATATAATATATATAATAAAATATTATTTAACCATAATTATGGTTTTATGACCAACCTTGAAGGCGGTAGTGAAAAATGGAAATGCATCATCCACGATAGTGGTAAATCGATACACCACAAACAATATTTTCATGTTTAGAAAAAAAGAAAAGGGAAGAGACTTGAAGATGAATCATTCCATTAAAATAATAACATAATAGTATATAAAATATATTGTATTTATCATACCTCTTTTATAGGTGGAGGTGAGGAGAGGATAATAAAATAAGCTAAATTGAAAAGAAATTAAAAGGAAAAGAAAAAGGGTTTTACCTCTTGAATTTATCCTCCTCGAGAACCTCCCTAGGGAAAAGGGTTTGATATTTTGATGAGACCAAGAGCTCCTGGACATGGGGGAGGGGCTTGGGAATATTATTCGGTAGAACTTTGTGCGGATAATAGGTGGTGAGGGGTGGTATTTATAGGGGAGGAGCGATGTGTTTTCTCATTATTTTATTCATTAGTTTATTATTTTGGCTCAAGACTATGAATATTTTGAGCCTTATCAATAAATATATTAAAATAATGAAGAGTAGTTTGGGATTTTGGGCTTACATTATCCTTACACCATCTATGACTCAATGATTCGTGTATTTAGCTTTTATCGTAAATTATTGTATTTTAATATTTAGCAAAAATTCAGGTATTTTAGATAAATCCCAAAAAATTCAGCCTAACCAATTTTCGATGTGTATATTTCAAAAATGAAATCCATTATATGAAAATAATTTTCCAAGTAAGAGAAATTTCATTTTTAATTAAGATCATCATTTATTCAAAAAATACTAATTTTAAAATTATAACTGATTTTATGACACTTTCAAAAAATAACTAAGGTCTCATAAAATTATCTTATAATAATAAGATAACAAAAAATTAATTTATGAGTGTATTTTATGAAAATAAATTTTCTTTTAAATCATTATATTAATTATAAAATTGTAAATAAATATTTATGACTTATAAAAATACTAATACTTAATTTATCATTTTTAAAATATTTATTTACTTATTTAATGATATAAATATATTATATTTTCATTCATAAGATACCCAAATTTTATTTATACTTTCAAAGGTGAATTTACTATTCTATTGGACGAATTACTATTCCTAATGGTCATGTTACTATTCCAAAGTTCAAGTTACTATTCCATCAAAATAGGTTCCTTAATTTCTAAAAAGCCTCTTATTTCATTCATTATTCATTTATAAAGTTTTTATTATGGTCCTTATGTGATTTTTTGTGATATATACTACATGACATAATTATAAAAAGGGAATTTTCATTTATAAAATTTTGGGTTGTTACACCTTACTCCCGTCGTGGTGTCGGTCTGACCACCGCACATCAGTGTGATGCTCTGGCGTGTCAGTTAAGCTCATATCTCCCCATGTGGCGAGCTCTCTCTATAGGTTTTCCTAACTGACAAAATTATTTTGGGGGTCTATGTAGTGGGTTTCCCAGTGGGTTGAGGGCTAGCCCATTGACATATATTTTTACCTAAAAAATAATGAACTCTTAAAAAAAATTCTCATAGTATTCATTATTAAATTTTAAATATATACAATTAATATATTATTTATTACTATATATATATATTGAATTTATTATTTTTTATTAATAAATATTTCATTAATAATTAACTCTTAAAAAAATTCTCATAGTATTCATAATTAATATAATATTTAAAACTATATATATATATATATTAAATTTATTCATTTTTATTTATAAATACTTCATTAATATTTTTTTTCCATATTTTAAATTTTATTAATTTTTAATTAAATAATCAATATTCCATTTATTATATATATATATATTAAAATATATTTATTTTTATTAATAAATATTTCATTAGTAATTTTTGTAATATTTTTTGTAATTTATTAATTAAATAATTAATATACAATTTATTAATATATATATATATATATATTAAATTTATTCATTTTTATTCATAAATATTACATTAGTAATTTTTTAATATTTTATTAATTTATTAATTTATTAATTAAATAATTAATATGCTATTTATTACTGCATATATATTGAATTTAATAAATTTAATTATAAATAGTATATTAATTATTTAAATAAATAAATATATATATATTGAAGTTGTTCATTTTTTTAATAAACATTTCATTAATATTAATTTAATATTTTTTTTAACATTTAATGTTTTTAATACAATTTTAATTTACATAATTAATATATATCACAGGCTCAACCAGGCCAACCCCCAAATTTTTTATAATTAAATTTATTAAATTATATAAATATATATAGTAATAAATAATATATTATATATATATAATTAATATGTTGTTTATATTTAATAAAAATGAATAAAATTATTAAAAAAAGAATAAATTTAATATATATATATATAAATAGTAATAAATAATATGTCAATTAATTAAATAATTAGTCTATTAAGTATTTAATATTTTTATTAATTATAAATAGTATATTAACTATTTAATTATATATATATATATAATTAAATTTCACACATTTTTAAGATGCATTCATTTAATATAATTTATTCAATTTTTATAATTAATATGTATTCATTTTCAGTTTAACATATATAAATATTATTTTTTTATTTTTTTAAATAATCTATACAATTAATAATAGTTATTCATTTTTTAAATTTATTCATCATTATTATTATTTATTTCATTATTAGATGTTATAAATTATATAATGTCATTGTTCAATTTAACATATATCAAACTTGTATACATATACACACACATTAATTTCACACACACAAATATTTACATAATTAATGAAATCTTATGAAGAAATACACATCTAGTATTTTTGTAATTTATTCAAAATTGAATATTCATTTTAGAATTTCAT
Source organism: Viscum album (assembly GCA_963277665.1). Classification (NCBI taxonomy): domain Eukaryota; kingdom Viridiplantae; phylum Streptophyta; class Magnoliopsida; order Santalales; family Viscaceae; genus Viscum; species Viscum album. Next base: position 1,252,928,070 of record OY728128.1, on the reverse strand, counting down.
TTAGTAATATAACATATTTAATATATTATGTTTTTAATCAGTAAAATTTATGTATTCATTTTTAATATTATTCCAGTCAGTATTATTTATTCATTTTTTATATTTTATATATTTTTGGAATTTAATCATTCTCTAATATTTATTTACTATGTTTTAATATTTTCAATATATATTCATATTCATTTCAATATATATTCATATTTTATTTTTTTAATAATTTATATAATTAATAAAACTTATCCATTTTTTAAATATTTTTAAAGACTACTCATTTTTCATTATTCAATTTCACCCATTTTTAACATTCATGCATTTAAGATTATATATTCATTAATAATATTAAAAGTATATTTGTAAATTAATATATTTATAAATTTATATTGACTATATTTATAAAATTATATATTTATAATTATAAAAAAATAAATCTATTTTTTTAAAAGTATTTATATAATTATAAATAAATAATTATATATGTAAATAATTATAAAATTATAATAAATATATTTAAACAATAAATATATTTACTATATATATATATAATTATATAAATATATTTATAATTATATACAAATATTTATAAATATATTTATTTATAATTATAATTATGAATACATATCTATAATTATATTTTATAAATACATATTAACAATTATTTTAATATATCTATAATTATATAATTAATTATTTGTTTATAATTATGTATATTTATATTTATTTATAATTATATTTATAAATACATATTCACAATTATTTAAATACATTTATAATTATATTTATTTATATTTTAAAAATTTATTAATGATAAATTTATTAAAAAAAATGAATAAAATGAATATATATATAGTAATAAATAGTATATTAATTAGATATATTTAAAATTAAATTATGAATACTATCATTTTTTTAAGAGTTGATTATTTTTTAGGTAAAAATATATGCCTGTGGGATAGCCCTCAACCCACTGGGTAGCCCGCCACATAGGAGACCCAAATTAGTCTTGCCGGTTAGGCCAACTCATAGGGAGAACCCACCACATGATGAGAGAAGATTAGCTATCAAACAGAAGCATTATGCGAGTGTGTGGTGGTCAGGTCCACATGACAATGGGAGGAAGGTGTCACCAGTGCAGGGCGACACCGACAACGGTAGGTGTCCATCAACATGAGTCCGACTTAATTTTCAGTATGGTACTAGGAGTTAATATATAAAGAAGCGCGGAGCATATCTCAAAATCTGATGTTGGACACGCACATATACGATCAACCCTTTATCAGTGCATTTTATTTTAGCATTGATAAAACTCTTAATTATCAGTGCTTTTTTATAAATGTTGATAAACCCTTCCAAACCATTTAAACAGAACCCTAACCGAACTAATTTCTCTCATGCCATTCAAGCTCTCGTGGAAGTTAAACCATGCTACCACTCCTCCTCGAACTTCTCTCAGATGGATTCAACCCTCTCAAATCCTAAGGTATGCTATTATTTCTACTCCTCTCTCATTTATATTTTTTGTATCCTTAATTTCTTACTTTTTTTCATCGTTCATCTTGGTTCCTATTTTTTCTTTTATCCTCTGTTTCTCAAACTCTTTACAGAATGAAATTCATTAGTAGTTATGTGTTCCGAGGTTCACATAAGGGTGTAGAATCTGACAAAAAATATTTATTTTCTCTATTAATGTTTGGTTCCTCTTCTAGTAGTTTAGAGCGGTTTATCAATAGGGTGTGAAATACAGAAAAAAATATTTATTTCACTAGAAAAATGATCAAGTACATATACTATATATATTTCATTAATATATTTAATGAAATATATAAACACATGTTCATCACCACCATACAAATAGAACCTCTTGATTTATTGGAAAGAATTACAACCTTCCCAATAAAAGTGGCTAATTTATCAAACTCCAATTTTTTTCCTAATATTTTTCATATTTTATTTTTCATATTTTTATGATTTAAGAATAATATTAATATATTTCAATGAATAATGAGTGAGATAAATGACTCCCTAGAAATGGTGAGAGTGACAGGTTTTTGTGGGCCTCATAAATCATCAATGACTTATAGAACACTAATAATTTTTATAGGTTTGCTGAATAAGGCTGTCTCTCAAATAGAAACAAATTCACTCTAAATCCTAAGATGATATTATTTATTAATTCATTTAATGAATTAAATCAAGGTAAGTAGTGAGAATAGTTATTTTATATGCCTATATGTACCAAAATTAAATAATTATAGTAAAACACTATGTTAGCTAGGAATGGTAGTGAAATACAGGTTCACCTAGTAGTATCCATATTTATCTATCAATTCCACTATCATAAAATTATTATTGCAATCAAAAGAATTCATACATATCCACCACCTATTTAAATTATATGACCATATTAAATTTCAGACACCTCTTAGATACACATAATGTCACCTCCTATATGGAAAGGGCATGTCACTAACTCTATCCAACCCATAGTATATTCATCATGACCCCAATCCCACAACCTTATCCACATAGGAAGCTAACCACTTATAAAATTTAGTGATCAGACCAAAGGCCTTTTCCTTTTTATGGAGTAATTGAAGCCTTGCTTTGAATGTTGAAATGCAATAACTGTTTCAACATGAGTGCATGTATAACCATCCAACCAAGACTTATCATGGTCACACCAATCAAGTATCCCCTTGTAGGGATAATATTACTGCTGTTGATTTTTCCAACTTTAGGCATCAAACTAAGAAATGTTCACTGGTGCTTTTCCAGCTCCCCAGCCTGAGAACATTTAGATTTAATAAATACAACTATCATCCTCACTAGCTTCATCTCCCCAAAAGTTATTATTTCATTTTATTGCGTGAGACTCATCTCCCATCCCTTATGGAAATGCACATATATTACTTGAACTACTATGGTCATCCCATAATGGGTACCAATGATCATTTTGGATGAATTCAGAGGATAACACCTACCACCACTAGAGTAATTATTTTCTTAAATTCAATTACCCATTTCATTAAAAGCATACTAAAATTATTTGAAACATTCAAATGTTGGGTTCCCCTTATTATAATTATTTATAAATTTATCCTTTTATTATGAATATATTATGTGTATTTATTTATTTTTTATAAAAAATGAATATTTTATGTGCCTAATAGGATAGATATGAATCAAAAATAGATGCATGATAATCATATGCCAAAATAGTATGAATATGTAGTTAAAGAGTTCATAAAGTTTTCAATATGGCATGCATACAACCCTTATTAAATCCTTTTTACATGTTTAAGTTGTTGTTATTCAAGAAAAATTAGTTTGAGAGAGTTGGAATAATATTTTATTTTTCACGGAATATATTATAGCTATAAATGTTGGACTAAATATGGGAAAAAACTGAACGTTCACACCAATTGGGATGATACTGTGGTTTATATATCATTCGATATGAATACTAGTGTAAATGATAATGGATATCGTATGGAAAAAATGACAATGAAAATTAAAGATAACCTTAATGATTGTCTAAAGTTGTTTGAGAAGCTAGATATTTGTGCTAAGAGACACTTGTATAACGTTTGTACTAAATACACAACATTTTCAGTTGTATTGAAGTTATATAATTTGACATCTGACAGTGGATGGAGCAACACCATCTTTACAGAACTACTTGGTGTAAAGACCCGTAAAATTCAAGGGAAATTTTTTCTTAATTTTCTTTGGAATTTTACAAGAACGCGGTTTCTGACGGCACCTGATTCCGAGGCCCAGAGTGCCCGGAATCATTTTCCGAAGTTTGGCTCGGGTACGTTCAGTGAACGAACGAGCGGGAATTTATAACTTTTGAACCGGTGCCCGGAATCAAATTCCGAGGGCACCGATGAACTCGCAGCGCTGATATTCGCTTAAAGAAACCTTTTCCGAGGTTGCGTTTATTGCGGGTTGAGAGTTAGTTTTTGGGAGTTTAGAATAAGTTAATTAAAAATTGTGGAATACAAATTTTTATTTTAACTTGTTGGTTAACTTCTCCCAAAGGGAGTTAGAGGTAAGACCCACATCCACTTAACCTCCCTTGGGAGGATTAAGTGTGGTGGGGCCCACACGAAGCATAACTCTTCATCTTCTCTTTTAAAACTCCCAATAACCCCTCTTTAATTAACTTGACAAGTTGGGATATTAAATGGGTGGAGTTGTTTAATTTCAAACCTTTGAATTTCAAAATGGTTTGGTTGAGTAAATAAAATAAGACCTTAGCTTATTTTATTTGGGTTAGAATTCTCTAGACAATCTTGAGAGAATTTGGAGCCTACTTCTTCTTCTTCTTCTTCAAGCTTTGACGAAGAACGCGAAGAACCTTCGAGCATCGATGAAGAACGCCACGTTCTCGGGAACCGTCTTCCGTGACAAAATACCCGCGACACCAACGACGTCTTCTTCCGCGTCATCTCTTCCGCGACGATTTCCCGCGACGAAATCATCCTCAAAGAACTTCGAATCCTCGCTTCACGACATCGACGTCCTTCTTCCGTGACGCCGACCACCGCGACGCTCGTCTTCCGCGGGTCTTTGACGATCATCGTTCTTGAAACCGAGATAGGGGTTTGTTGTTGATTATTTATTTATTCTCTTTCTTGGTTCTATCATGAAAAACTTGAGGATAAATGTTTATGTGTTATTGTCTAACGAGAGGGGGGCCGGACCGCACAAACACGGCTGAATACCCCCTCCTTTGTTCTTGAATATTATTATTTTTCTTGTGGATGAACGAGATGGCGTGGTGCCGTCGCACCACGGGTGAATCACACGACAAATATTGCGCAGCGCCGTCGCGCCGCGCCGTGGAAAGATTATCATGAACGCGACGCCGTCGCGCCGCGTCGAAGGAAACCAAAGGCGCCGCGGCCGGAGAGGGGCCGCGACGGAGGGGCGTGGTGCCGTCGCACCGCGCCGGACGACGAAGGCCACGACCGGTTCCAGGCCGCGGCGGAACGAGAAGACCGGCGGCTAGCCGGGCCGCCGGTGTCGGAAGCCGGAAAGGGAGAAGGACCGGCCGACCAGGTCGGGCCGGCCGGAAGAGAGAAGAACCGGGGGAATTAATTCCCCCGGCTGGCCAAAACCGGCCCCCCATAATGGGGGGGCCGCGGTTACACCAAGGGGGGGGGGCATCGCCCCCCCGTTTTTCTCAAAGGCAGGCCCCCACGAGGGGGGGGGGGGCGTTGATCCACGGTGCGGAATCCAGCCGTGCCGCCAGCAGGAAGAGCGGGGGCTTTGCCCCCCGCGCGTGGCACCCGAGCGGCGCCCCGGCCGCGCCGCCGCCCCGGCCGCGCCGCCGCGCCGGACCGCGCTGCCGTGCCGGGTCGCGCCGCCGGCCGGGCCGGGTTGGACCCGGGTCGGGTCAAACCAGTTCGGACCGACCCAGGGGGGGTCGGGCCGGGTCGGCCAGGACCCGGACCCCATCGTTTTCGAATCGACTTCGGTCTTTTGCCCATAACTTGAGATACAGACCTCCGATTGATGAACCGTCAGCGGCAATGCGATCCTTGGATCGAGAAGGTCGTTTTGTTATATCACACTCAAGGTTTTGGAATACTTTGAGTTCGGCCGGGTTGGTTCGTACACGAAACCAACCGGGCCCTCGGAGCGGAAACGCTCATATCTTGAGCTACGGACGTCCGATTGACGTGCCGTCAGCTTTGTTGAGTTCCTCTTAGTGAGACGGATCTTTTGGAATACTCCGCCCAAGGTTTGGATGTAGGTGGAGTATGGTCGGGTTGGTTTTGACTTAAAAACCAACCGGGCCCCTGGGACGAAAAAGCCAATAACTCTCAGACCGGGCGTCCGATCGACGCGCCGTCTGTTGCGTTGAGTTCCTGTTGACGATATGGAACTTTTGGATACATCAACTCTGGACTTTGTGACAGTTGATGTATCAGCCTCTCGGCTCGTGGAGCGGACCCTCCCGAACGAGCTTGCTGTGTGCGGGAACCCTAGTGCTGGCTGCGACTGTGACTGCTACTGCTACTGCTACTACTACTGTGACTGCGACGACGAAAGTACAGAGATCCTTAGTGGATTCGATGACGACGACGACTACAACACTCAGCGATCCTACGTGGATCAGTGCTACAAGTCCTGTGTGGGCCCGATCTTGTGTGGGTCCGATCCTGTGTGGGTCTTTGAGCTCAGCGAACCTGTGTGAACCAGCGCCTACAGGTCCTATGTGGGCTCGATCCTGTGTGGGTCTTTGTGGGGGTTAGTTACCTATCGATCCTTCGTGGGTCCGATGACTTAGATGGATCAGAGATCATCTTTATCGTCTTTCGAAGAAGTATACCTGTGTGAGCTGAATCCTGTTGCTTTCCTGTGTGGATTGAGTTGTGCTATCCTGTGTGGATTTTGTTTTGCTTTCCTGTGTGGAATACGTATACTTTCCTGTGTGGACTGAATTGTACTTGGGATCGGAGGTTGGAGCATATTGGAATTGATGACTTAGGTATATGTATGGGCATATACCTAATAAGTGTCGGTTGTTACTTCGTGATTGTATCTTCCTTGTGGTTTATCCTTTGTGGATTTTGGGAGACCTTCACGGGTCTCGGGGTCCCTACTGAGTAGCTTATACTCACCCCTGCACGGGCTATGCCCGCACTACGTTGTGTTGGTTGCAGATGACGGACAGCGTTGATCATGGCTGAGGCTTAGCAGAACGGTACCTGGAGGTGGACCACTGGGCGGGACGTGCTCGGAGCGGACGGCGGGACACGAGGAGCAGTGGAGCTATCTGTACCCACCCTTCAGGTGGGATTTCCAGTGGACAGCTCGGTGTAGCGTCTTTTACTTTACAGTTGCTGTTTTCCCTTTCGAGTTGTACTTTACTTTCAGTTTGGGTTTGTATACTGGCCCATTTACTTTTCCACACTTTCATTTGTACTCTGTTTTCACTTAGTGTTTACTTTTCGCTTGCTTACTCTGTGGTGCTTGTTTACTTTACAAAGGCAATGCCTTCCCTTTTTACCGAGATTTACGCCTTGGTGCTAGTCGCCAGCCCCTGGCCTATGGAAGGCGGGCTTGGGGTAGTCACGGCACAGGCCCCGAGGATGGGTCGTGACAAATTGGTATCAAAGGAGTTCGGTTCTACCGCGAACTCTGATCTTTTCTATGTGAAGCAATAATGTTTAGCGTATTGAGTGTGGTTATCAGTCCAGGGAGTCCAGTGTTGGTGCGGCGACCGACGTATCCATACACCAGGACCCTGACTTCTGATTTCCGACTTAATGCACGAAAACATTGATTGCGTGTGTGTTTCAAAGTTTTCTTTGTGATTACTTTATATCAGCTCACCAGGTATACTGTTCTGACCGTGGTGCACCTGTTTCCTTTTCAGGATGGCCCCACGACAGCAGCCAGCTAGGGTTCCGAGAGTCGAGTGTGACGAGAGCCCACCGAGCGACGAGGCCTTGGTGCAGGGCCCTTTGTCAGCAGTGGCACCGGCGATAGCTCTACCCGTCTAGCCACCGATGCTTCCAGTACCAGCCGCTGACGATGCACGTCGCCTCAGCGCACTGCATGAGTTTCAGTGCTAGCGACCATCCAGGTTTCATGGGGAGACGGACCCCCAGGCAGCAGAGGACTGGCTGGAGGCAGTGGTACGAGTTTTTAGGCTAGTGAGGACACCTGCAGACCTCATGGTGATCCTCACTGCGAGCTTACTGCACGCAGCAGCGGGCCGATGGTGGAGCTTGATGCTCCAGGTGCACGATGAGGCATCTCTACTTTGGATGGACTTTGAGAGCCTCTTCCGCTCGGAGTTCATCCCAGCCACCCTTCGTGTGGTGCGCATCCAGGAGCTTCTTCAGCTGCGGCAGGGCAGCATGACGGTCGCTCAGTACTCGGCGAGATTTACTGATCTCTCACGCTACTCGACCGACATGGTACGAGACCCATTCTTCCAGGCCCAGACCTTCGAGCAGGGTTTGAGACACGAGATCAGGGCATCACTGATCTCCCTCAACATACCGACTCAGACGGGAGTACTAGAGCGGGCCCTTTTGATCGAGAGCTTCCTTGCTGAGTCTACACCAGCGCCGAGACCCACCGCAGGGAGGCACGTGGCAGAGTCATCTGCAGCAGGCAGTTGACGGATGACTCAGGGGTCCAGGCAGACCAGACCTTCAGGCAGACGACCTCAGGACACTGGCTCAGCAGTGTGGGGCACACAGCGCGGAGCCAGTCTTTCGAGAGGCAGGCAGTGCTACTCGTGCGGCGGGCAGGGCCACATGGCTCATGACTGCCCGACCCGCCACGCAGAGGAGAAACAGACAGTTGAGGAACCACCTAGGCAGAGGCAGAGGTTCGACCGTGGCGGTCCGCAGGGAGCAGGCAGACGAGGCAGAGGAGCTGGCCGAGCAGCAGGTGGTGGACGACGCTTTGAGGCTCTACCACCACCACCACCAGGAGGTCCACCCCGACCTCAGGGGAGAGCACAGCTTCAGGCAGCTGAAGCTTATGATCACGGAGCTCTGGAAGCGGGTGGACTAGTGTGGGACTAGATCCAGGCATAGAGGCCTTTGCCCATAATGCCTCTAGCTTCGTAGTTTGTGTTGCCTTGTGTCCTTGTACTTTGATTTGAAGTAATAAAAGACACTTGCTTTGGTGACTTTTACTTTCTTTTCTTTGTTTGTTTTTACTAAGAGGTGCCGGTTAAAAACTATTGACTTGACCCTCACTTGCGAGATTCTTACTAGAGGATACCCAGTGACCACACACTGATGCCGACAGTGTGACTCAACCCTTGGAGGCGAGAGTAACGGTTGGATCTCTTGGTAGCAGCATCGAGGCCTTACGACGTCATACACGCCATGAATTAACTAATCATGACAGAATTGACTGTATTAGGCAAGGAACGAGGTTCATCCAGGGGATGAGACCAGATTTCACTTTTCGGCAAAGGAGAACTCTTTGCAGCTTTGCAAAACGTTAAGGAGGAAAGGGAAAACCCTTCGTGTGGTCAGACAGATGTCAACAGAGCTTCCTAGAGCTGAGACAGAGGTTGACCAGCACACCTATCTTGTGGTTGCCTGAGGAGGGAGTAGGGTACGTAGTTTACTGCGATGCATCAGGGACCAGACTCGGAAGTGTTCTGATGCAGGAGCGGGCAATGATCGCCTATGGATCACGTCAGTTGAGGCCGCATGAGCAGAACTACGCTACCCATGATCTGGAGTTAGCAGCGGTGGTCTTCGCCCTGAAGACATGGCGACACTACCTGATGGGCGAACGATTTACAGTCTTTTTAGATCATCAGAGTCTCAGGTACATCTTCTCGCAGAAGGACCTGAACCTGATACAGCGGCGATGGCTCGAGTTCCTCCAGGACTATGACTTTGAGATAGTCTATACTCCTGGGAAGGGGAACGTAGTAGCCGATGCCCTCAGCAGGAGGACGAGCATTCAGCTACTTGAGGAGGCGACAGAGCATGTAGCCTCTTTGCAGATATCCTTCGTGGATAGAGATGGAGCAGCCTTCCTTCAGTCTCTCACAATCACCCCTCCATTACTGCAGCGGGTCAGAGAGGCACAGCGTGAGGATGCTGACTGTGAGACACGACATGCACAAATATCCTTGGGACAGGCACCTGATGGTTTCTCCCTTGGAGCAGAGCACGACATCCTTTTCAGAGGACGTACCATGGTACCAGTCGCTTTGCGAGAGGAGGTGTTGAGAGAGTTTCACACTTCTCCTTTGGCGGTACATCCTGGAGTGGCGAAGATGTACCAGGATCTCAGACGACAGCACTGGTGGCCGGGCATGAAGAAGGCTGTAGCAGAGTTCGTTTCTCGATGCCTCACCTGCCAGCAGGTGAAGGCAGAGCATCAGGTACCAGCAGGCTTGGTACAGGCCTTGGAGGTCCCAGAGTGGAAGTGGGACGGGATATCTATGGACTTCGTAACTGGACTTCCACGCACTTCCAGAGGTCACGACTCCATCTGGGTGATTTTTGACTGACTCACCAAGTCGGCACACTTCTTACCCATCAGAGAGCAGGGCTCAGTGGAGAGATTGGGACGTCTCTACGTTCAAAATATTGTGCGGCTCCACGACGTGCCATCATCCATCGTCTCCGATCGAGATGCTCGCTTTACTTCCCGGCTTTGGAAGGGGTTACAGGAGGCGTTCGGGACGCAGCTACGTCTGAGCATAGCCTTTCACCCTCAGACGGATGGTCAGACGGAGAGGACCATCCAGACTCTTGAGGACATGCTCCGCGCATGTGTCCTCGACTTTGGTCATAGCTGGGAGGACCACCTACCCTTGGTGGAGTTTGCGTACAATAATAGCTACCACTCCACCATCGGGATGGCACCGTACGAGGCATTGTACGACCGACCTTGTAGATCTCCTTTGTGCTGGACAGACCTTGGGGAGTCAGCACTTGTGGGACCAGAGATGGTCCAAGCCATGACAGAGAAGGTCCAGGTCATCCAGGAGCGGATGAGGACAGCTCAGAACCGGCAGAAGTCTTACGCTGAGAGGAGGCGGAGGCCACTAGAGTTCGAGGATGGCGACCACGTCTTCTTGCGGGTCTCACCTCGACGTGGTATTCGGAGATTTAGCCGAGGCAGAAAGTTATCTCCGTGCTTCATCGGACCCTTCCAGATCCTCAGCAGGATTGGCGAGGTGGCTTATCGCCTGGATCTACCACCTCAGTTGCACCGGGTGCACGACGTTTTCCACGTATCTCAGCTGAGGAGATACGTGCACGAACCGACGCACATCATTGACCATGGAGAGCTTGACGTTGACGATGGGGCGACTTTTACGGAGATTCCGGTGGAGATCGAGGATCGACAGGAGCGGGTCCTACGTGGACGATCGATACCTCTAGTGCGCATCAGATGGCAGCACGAGAATCTCCAGGAGATCACTTGGGAGCGGGAGGCTCAGATGCGTGCTCAGTACCCTCATTTGTTTCCCTAGTTTTTGATGTATCTTTACGGGGACGTAAAGCCCTGAGGTGGGAGTAATGTAAAGACCCGTAAAATTCAAGGTAAATTTTTTCTTAATTTTCTTTGAAATTTTACAAGAACGCTGTTTCTGACGGCACCTGATTCCGAGGCCCGGAGTGCCCGGAATCATTTTCCGAAGTTTGGCTTGGGTACGTTCAGTGAACGAACGAGCGGGAATTTCTAAATTTTGAACCGGTGCCCGGAATCAAATTCCGAGGGCACCGATGAACTCGCAGTGCCGATATTCGCTTAAGGAAACCTTTTCCGAGGTTGTGTTTATTGCGGGTTGAGAGTTAGTTTTTGGGAGTTTAGAATAAGTTAAATAAAAATTGTGGAATACAAATTTTTATTTTAACTTGTTGGTTAACTTCTCCCAAAGGGAGTTAGAGGTGGTACCCACATCCAATTAACCTCCCTTGGGAGGATTAAGAGTGGTGGGGCCCACACGAAGCATAACTCTTCATCTTCTCTTTTAAAACTCCCAATAACCCCTCTTTAATTAACTTGACAAGTTGGGATATTAAATGGGTGGAGTTGTTTAATTTCAAACCTTTGAATTTAAAAATGGTTTGGTTGAGTAAATAAAATAAGACCTTAGCTTATTTTATTTGGGTTAGAATTCTCTAGACAATCTTGAGAGAATTTGGAGCCTACTTCTTCTTCTTCTTCTTCAAGCTTTGATGAAGAACGCGAAGAACCTTCAAGCATCGACGAAGAACGCCACATTCTCGGGAACCGTCTTCCGTGACGACATACCCGCGACACCAACGACGTCTTCTTCCGCGTCTTCTCTTCCGCGACGATTTCCCGCAACGAAATCGTCGTCAAAGAAATTCAAATCCTCGCTTCACGACATCGACTTCCTTCTTCCGTGACGCTGACCATCGCGACGCTCGTCTTCCGAGGGTCTTTGACGATCATCGTTCTTGAAACCGAGGTAGGGGTTTGTTGTTGATTATTTATTTATTCTCATTCTTGGTTCTAGTATGACAAACTTGAGGATAAATGTTTATGTGTTATCATCTAACGAGAGGGGGGCCGGACCGCACAAACACGGCCGAATACCCCCTCCTTTGTTCTTGAATATTATTATTTTTCTTGTGGATGAACGAGATGGCGTGGTGCCATCGCACCACGCAGGAATCACACGGAAAATATTGCGCTGCGCCGTCGCGCCGCGCCGTGGAAAGATTATCATGAACGCGACGCCGTCGCGCCGCGTCGAAGGAAACCAAAGGCGCCGCGGCCGGAGCGGGGCCGCGGCGGAGGGGCGCGGTGCCGTCGCACCGCGCCGGACGACGAAGGCCGCGACCGGTTCCGGGCCGCAACAGAACGAGAAGACCGGCGGCTAGCCGGGTCGCTGGTGTCGGAAGCCGGAAAGGGGGAAGGACCGGCCGACCAGGTCGGGCCGGCCGGAAGAGAGAAGAACCGGGGGAATTAATTCCCCCGGCTGGCCAAAACCGGCCCCCCATAATGGGGGGGCCGCGGTTACACCAAGGGGGGGCAGCGCCCCCCCGTTTTTCTCAAAGGCAGGCCCCCACGAGGGGGGGGGGGGGGCGTTGATCCACGGCGCGGTATCCAGCCGCGCCGCCAGCAGGAAGAGCGGGGGCTTTGCCCCCCGCGCGTGGCACCCGAGCGGCGCCCCGGCCGCGCCGCCGCGCCGGACCGCGCCGCCGTGCCGGGCCGCGCCGCCGGCCGGGCCGGGTCGGACCCGGGTCGGGTCGACCCGGTTCGGGCCGACCCAGGGGGGGGGGGGGGGTCGGGCCGGGTCGGCCCGGACCCGGACCCCCCGTTTTCGAATCGACTTCGGTCTTTTGCCCATAACTTGAGCTACGAACCTCCAATTGACGAACCGTCAGCGGCAATGCGATCCTTGGATCGAGATAGTCGTTTCGTTATATCACACTCAAGGTTTCGGAATACTTTGAGTTCGGCTGGGTTGGTTCGTACACGAAACCAACCGGGCCCTCGGAGCGGAAACACTCATATCTTGAGCTACGGACGTCCGATTGACGTGCCGTAAGCTTTTTTGAGTTCCTCTTAGTGAGACGGATCTTTTGGCATACTCCGCCCGAGGTTTGGATGCAGGTGGAGTACGGTCGGGTTGGTTTTTCCTTAAAAACCAACCGGGCCCCTAGGACGAAAAAGCCAATAACTCTCAGACCGGGCGTCCGATCGACGCGTCGTCTGTTGCGTTGAGTTCCTGTTGACGATACGGAACTTTTGGATACATCAACTCTGGACTTTGTGACAGTTGATGTATCAGACTCTCGGCTTGTGGAGCGGACCCTCTCGAACGAGCTTGCTGTGTGCGGGAACCCTAGTGCTGGCTGCGACTGTGACTGCTACTGTTACTACTACTGCTACTTTGACTGCGACGACGACAGTACAGAGATCCTTAGTGGATTCGACGACGACGACTACAACACTTAGCGATCTTACGTGGATCAGTGCTACAGGTCCTGTGTGGGCCCGATCCTGTGTAGGTCCGATCCTGTGTGGGTCTTTGCGCTCAGCGGTCCTGTGTGAACCAGCGCCTACAGGTCCTATGTGGGCCCGATCCTGTGTGGGTCTTTGTGGGGGTTAGTTACCTATCGATCCTTCGTGGTTCCGACGACTTAGATGGATCAGAGATCATCTTTATCGTCTTTCGAAGAAGTATACCTGTGTGAGCTGAATCCTGTTGCTTTCCTGTGTGGATTGAGTTGTGCTATCCTGTGTGGATTTCGTTTTGCTTTCCTGTGTGGAATACGTATACTTTCCTGTGTGGACTGAGTTGTACTTGGGCTCGGAGGTTGGAGCGTATTGGAATTGATGACTTAGGTATATGTATGGGCATATACCTAAGAAGTGTCGGTTGTTACTTTGTGATTGTATCTTCCTTGTGGTTTATCCTTTGTGGATTTTGGGAGACCTTCAGGGGTCTCGGGGTCCCTACTGAGTAGCTTATACTCACCCCTACACGGGCTATGCCCGCACTACGTTTTGTTGGTTGCAGACGACAGACAACGTTGATCATGGCTGAGGCTTAGCAGAATAGTACCTGGAGGTGGACCACTGGGCGGGACGTGCCCGGAGCGGACGGCGGGACCCGAGGAGCAGTGGAGCTATCTGTACCCACCCTTCAGGTGGGATTTCTAGTGGACAGCTCGGTGTAGCATCTTTTACTTTACAATTGCTGTTTTCCCTTTAGAGTTGTACTTTACTTTCAGTTTGGGTTTGTATACTGGCCCATTTACTTTTCCGCACTTCCATTTGTACTCTGTTTTCACTTAGTGTTTACTTTTCGCTTACTTACTCTGTGGTGCTTGTTTACTTTACAAAGGCAATGCCTTCCCTTTTTACCGGGATTTACGCCTTGGTGCTAGTCGCCAGCCCCTGGCCTATGGAAGGCGGGCTTGGGGTAGTCATGGCATGGGCCCCGAGGACGGGTCGTGACAATTGGTCTCCTAAATGATATGCTACTAGAAGAAAATGATTTTCCTTATTAAAAATATGACACTAAATGAATTCTATGTTCAATGGGAATTATTTCTAAAAAAATACATGCTTGTCCAATTGATTGTTTATTGTTTCACAAGGACCATGAATCAGTCATAAAATTCCATAAGTGTGGTGTAAATTTATATCTGAAAGATGAATCAAGTACTTCAAAAGTTGTATAGTACTTTCCTATCATTCCATGGTTTAGACGAATTTATGGATATTAGGAAACCATGAAACAATTGACATGGAACACATATACAAGAATTAAAGATGAGAAACTACGTCATCCAACATACTCTCCTCAGTGGAAGAAAATTGATTATGAGTATCCTAAATTTGGAAATAATCCAAAATACTTCCATCTTTTGTTATCTATAGATATAATAAATCATTTTAGTTTACATAGTAGTACTCACCGTACATGGATAGTTATATTGGGAAATTTTAACTTTCCACCATGGTTATGCATGAAGCACAAATACATTATGTTGTCTCTGCTTATATCTAGACAAAAACAACTCAGTAATGATATTGATGTCTATTTGGATCAATTGATCAAATATTTTAAATTAATGTGGTATACAAGTGTTAAAATGTATGATGCTCGTAGAAGTGAAGAATTTACATTGAGGGACACATTTTATGAGATGATAAATGACTTTATAGCTTATGGAAATTTTTCAAGATATAGAACTAAAGGAATGTTGGGGGGCCCCATTTGTAAATAATGCACACACTCAGTTTAGTTGAAACATTCCTTGAAGACTGTGTTTTTTGGACATCAATTGTTTTTACCATGATGATAGAAATATCAATCTTGGATGATAACATTCTATGGGAATACCAAAAAAGGTACAACATCATATCCACTAATGGGTGATCAAATGTTTGATTAATTAAAAAATATTAACACTATTTTCAGTAAACCATTTTTGAAAAATCTTACAAAATCAGGTTGGAAAAAAGAGATCAATTTTCATTGAATTATCAAATTGAAATTGTTTGTATGTCAGAAATTTTCTTGATGTCATGCATATAGAATATAATGTATTTTATAGTGTTATTGTCACATTACTAAATTTTTCAAAAAAATGTAATTAAGGCTAGTTTGGACATGTTTGACATGGGGATAAGGGAAGAGTTGACATCGTTGAAGGGTAAAGGGTGGAATTTTCTTCCTCTAACAGCTTACACTCTATCCAAAAAAGAAAAATTGAAAATTTTAATTTTTCTGAATGGTTTAAAATTTATATAATGTAATTAATCAAATATCAATAATGTCATGTCAATGAATAATTTGAAGCTATAAGGACTAAAATAACACGATTGTCATGTTTTGATACATGATTTGATGCTTGTATCTTTATATTGCATTCTACCTAAAAATATATGACATACATTAACTAGACTCTTCTTTATTTTCAAATCCATATGAAATAAATTTATATACTTGACAAAGTTTTTAATCATGAATAAGGAGGTTTCTGTCATATAATGTGAATTAGATATGTTTTTACCACCATAATTATTTGATATAATGGTCCACCTTATGGTTCACTTGGTTAGAGAGATCCATCTATGTGGTCCTACCCATTATAAATGGATGTACCCCATTAAATTATATATGGAGATTTTGAAAGGGTACATAAAGAATCAAATTCGGCCATATGGTTGTATTGTAGAATGATATATTATTGAAGAAACTATTGAATTTTGTATTGATTACCTATCAGATGTTGATAGAATCAGTCTCCCAAATTCTTGTCATAGTGGAAACCTTATAAAAGAAGGTATTTCTGGAAAATATATTGTTAAAATTACCATCATATAGTGGGAGAAAGATCACCTTTACATTTTACATAATAGTGAAGATGTTGATCCATATGTTGAATCCCACAAATCCATTCTTAGACATTTGAATCCATCAAGGGATGAAGGATGAATATCAGATACACGTAATAAAAAGTTTATAGGATGATTACAAGATCATATTTATAAGAAGTTATCTGAAAATAAAAATTCAATTTTCAAATGACTTCAAAGGATATCCAGGGGATTAAATGAAAATTTTATATCTTACATTGATTTTTTAATTAATGGTTATACGTTCTATACATAAGAACATAATAACCAGAGTATGATGAAAAATAGTGGAGTTATGCTTGTGGTAGAAGAAATGATCTTATCTGGTTCCAAGGATATAAATATAATTTATGTGATTATGTAATATTTTGGCATCATTGAACAAATATATGAGTTAGATTATATAACATTTCAAGTGCTGATTTTTCATTGCAAATGGGTTTACAATAGGTGTGTAGTGAAAGCCGATGAAATGGGATTTGTGAAGGTGAATTTCAGTGTGTAATGGTATAAGGACGATCTGTTCATAATGGAATCAAAAGAAGTGCATGTATTTTACATCTTAGATCCAACAAACAAGAATTGGTCAATTGTCATATTGGTGACTAAAACAATTGTAGGGTCGGATGAAAATTCAATTGATGATGACCCTTTCATTGGGAGATCACAATAATTTAATGGAGGTATCAATGTAGACAATGTATTGTATATTAGATGAGACCATAAAGATGGGATTCAGATTCTCGATAAAGGATCCAAATCCTGTCAACCTTTAAAGAAAATAAATAGAGTTCAGTGAGCAAGTTAAAGTGTTTTTTAATATACTATGATTTTCCTCATAATATTATGTGTTCTCTACTATATTAATATAATCGAAATTAAATGTTTGACTACTCATGTTGACAATGACTTCTGCATATGATGATGTTACTAATATTAGGAAAGAATAGAGAGTTGATTCTAAAACTACATAATTATTAGGGTATCAACAACATGTTGATAAAAAATAATAATGGCGTAGCATCATTATGTTGACTAAAATTATCAATGCAATAAGCAAGGGCATAAAATTTGAGGTTGGAGGGAATCAACATGACCAACCTATTAACCCCAACAAGTCAATGTTCATTAGTTATGTTGGGGTAAAAATGATAATTAATCTGCCAATTGATATAGATTTGTGGTGCCATGTACAACCTGTAACAAATGAAACCCTTTGGTAAGATATTAAGGTAATGTTACAATATACTTTCTCTATTTTTTCTGAAAAATTATATAATAAAACAATGATTTAATTTTCATTATCCCCTGTATATTTTGTTTATTTTAGATGATTTATGTAACAATTATGTCTTAAATTCTACCAGAAAAGGCCATAAAGGCTTCCAGACACTTCTTACCAAGCTTTATTTTAGGGATGCTGGGGGTAAAGTAAACCCCCACCCACTAGTTACGTATGCACACATTATAAAGTAAGAAAAATGAAATAATTTCATCAGTCATTGCAATAAAAAATAATTCCAGATACATTGTAATCATTAATATATTATTTGAAATTATTTAATTTATCTAATTTGATTCAAAATTGTTAATTTATGAAACAATAAAGGAGTGCTGAAAATAAACAATGTGCATCAAAAACAATATACGCCTATCAAAAAGAAAGGATGAGGTATGATTCACTAGTGAATAAAATGGTATGTATTTTAAATATATAATAAAAGCTTTATGTGATATGAAATAACATATGTTCCTTTTTTAGATGCATATTTATGAATCAAAATCTAAATCCACTTTCATCACACATCATGTGCTATAGAAGGAGGACCACATAAATAAAGAGGGTAAAATAGTTGATAAAAACCAAAAAGAATCATGGGAAACATGTGTAAGTATAACATAATTGTAACAACCTAATATTTTGTGATTTTTTTGAATTAATTTAATATTTTTTATATTTTTCATTTCACACAACACTAAATATATATTGTGTTATATCAAAGCACTAAGTTTGGATTATTTTTCACACAACACCAATTTAAGATTTCACTATACGTACACTTAGATTAGCTTGTAGTACACACAATATTATGTTTGGATTATGTTATACACAATTCCGAGTTCCTTCAGTAGCATGCATTACACACAAGGTCAAGTTTTACCAAACTGCAATATACTATTAATATTGTTATTAAAATATCATTATTGTTACCACCTAGGTGTTGGAATATGATTTATGAATATTATTAATTTAATTATGAAAAAAGGGTTTGCACATGTATATAAAATGAATCCATTGGTTATAAATTAATTAGAAATGAAAGTAAAATCTATTTGAAAATAATGAAATTCCTTTTATAAGAAAACTATGTACACACATCATTTTATCTCAATAAATTAAAAAAACCACTATTGATTTTTTAAATAAAATTTATATATTTTATATTCAATATTTTTTTCACCCATCCAATAGTTTTTATAGGAATAATATAAGAATAAATCTAATTTTATGAATAAAAATATGTATATCTCTAAAAGGAAATTTTACCACCTTTTAATGGAGAAACCATTTTAAATATAATTTTTTGAAAATTTTATAATTTTATTGGATAAAATAAACTTAATTTTTGAAAGAATAATATCAAAATTTATTTTGGGTATTTTTTTTGGTATTTTTCAAAGAAGTTTCATATTTTGATGAATAGTAAAAAACACTGAATTTTAATCCAAAAATGTTTTTTCATCTAACAAATTTATAGGGTTAAAATAAATTTTTAATTGGGTTTAAAGTTTAATTAAATAAATTTTAATTTAATTAATCTAATTTAAGTCATTATACTAAATTTTATATTGAAATTGGATATAAAAACATTTCAAACTTTTGAACATTTTTACTTTAAAAACCCACTTTTTCATCCCGTCTACGAGATTAAATTTAAATCAATTTATGCCAATTATGTGATTGGAATTTAGAAAAATTTATTCCATATTTTGAATCATCATAATTTATAATTTATAATAACATGAAATTAGTTTTTGACAAAAAATATTAGTGAAAGTGATTAAAATTAATTACCACGATTAAGAGAAAAATTATCTTAACAAAGGACTAAACCTTAAAATTAAAGTCCCAAATGACCTAGAAACTTATTTAAAATACATTTTATATTAATATATTGACCATATACCCCCTTTTATCAGATTTGTACCATTATTATATCCACTTGATATGGGAAAAATGTGGGTGAAATTCCCTTTTCAAAAATTTACAAGAATGCCACTCCTCCACTATAAAAAGGCACTCACTCCTCCCACTTATTCACACCTATAAATCCATTTTTATTGGATAAAATATGCCAAAATGTCCTCCAAAAATCACTAAATAAATCCCAAAATACTTTCTTTTTGAAGAAATCCATCCAAGTAATCCCTTTGGTGCAAACCAAAAGGAGTTACCCAAAGAAGTGGTAACATCCTTCCTTAAGATCTTTTATTTTATTTTCATTCTAGACCCCCAAATATCCTTATAACATTATTATATAATAACCTTAGTATAATAAATATACTAGTATGTTGTTATTATAATCTTTAAACTTACACTGACACACACTTCCATCTAATGGGTAATGAACTTACTGTTCTTGTGTACGACAAACTACCGCCTCACGAAACGATGTTGTTAGTTTTTACTTTACCACCTCTCAAGGTTGGGAATTATGATGGAAAATATGTTTTATATGATATATTTAATTTATTTATGCTTTTTTAATTATTATATAACACATACCTTCATTATTTACATTTTGTGTAAATACGATAACTTTGTTTGTGGGCGTGTGGACTACCACCTCCTCAAAGCGATGTGATTCATTCACATTTTACGTGGAATGTATTAAGGAAGAGTTTATTGAAATTATATAACATATATGACATAATAATTCTATTGGAATGATATTATATATATATATACTTATATTTTATTTACCTTTATTTCAATATGATAAGAAAACAGAAACAACGTTCATTCTTACGTACGGTCTACCGTCTCCATGAACAGTGTATTCCATTTCATTTTTATAACTTTTATAGATTATTATAAATATTTATATACTGAATATATATGATATATAAATAATGTTTTATATTATGGTAACACGTAAATCATGATCTAAGTAAGAGGATCAAGAATAACAAGTCAAAACACGTATGATAAACAAAGCGGTTATTACCCAAAATGTTGCTTTAACATGAAATTGTTAATAAAAGGGTAATATAAAGTCATAAGTGAATCATATATGGTTTTATTTATAGGAATATGGTTATGTGTTATATTTATAATAAAATTTTAATGACCCGGACCCGAAAAGCCACCCGAACAGTGCTAAACAGGTCGGGTGTCACTACCTTAGGTGCACCTCCCCGAATGCCAAAGGCTGCCGACTAGCAGTGAGGGTTTATAGGTATAGTGGGGAGGATATAACCTCTTGGAGGATAACAAGGGTACTATTTCAAGTATAATAATAAAGATGCAGTAGAATAAATGACTTAGTAGGCTTGAACCAGACCCGTAGAGCGGAAGCACATTCAATATCGATAAACATCAGAAGAAATAAATATAACAACAATAATGGAAAGTAAACACAACAACATGCTGATCACTTGTAACTACTACTGAACAAAAAAAATGCATCCAAATCAAGTCATACATATATATATATAGGGTGCCACTGACTAACAAACTGTAGCTACATAGCAAGTAAACATGCTGATACATGAAAGAAAGCAAAACATAAGTAAACTCCAGCTAGGTAAGACCTCAAGGTCCATACCATCTCTATGAAATAGATAATGCAGTCTAGATCCTGAAGCTAACCTCTTTCCTGCACATAAATCCATAAAGTCTGTACGTGTCCTGAAGGGTCCGTGCAGGGTGTGAGACGAATCTCAGTAGGATACCACCCAACGGTGCATACCTAATATAAGTGTTTAAGTAGACATGCTGTTATAAGAAAAGTAGTAAACATAATGATGTACAAATAACAAAAACTCCACTGGTGCTCAGCAGCCACCATGGAGTGTCACCTGCTTCGGCCAATGCTGGAATCTCTGTCATGTAACCTGGCACCATGTGCCCCCTGACACCACGTGTCTCAAGTACTGACGTCCTGAAGGCACGCCTGAGAAACAGTAACCCAGAGGAACAACGATGCCTGTCCTCAATAAGTAACTGGAGGGACAGAGATGTCTTCCCTCAAAATAAGTAGCTGGAGGGAAGGAAAGTGATGTCTACCCTCAAATGAAGTATCCGGAGGGACAATGATGTCTACCCTAAAAAATAAAGTACCTAGAGGCACAATGATATCTGCCCTCAAATAACGGAAATCCTCTGCCTCCAACCCAATAGCCTCAATGATATCCCCTGAAGTCTCCTCACCTTCCATGTGGATTCCTACGAAAATCACCCCCAAACCAATAGTCCTAAACCGTAACTAATAGGGGCCTTTACCCACATGAGTGGTTAAAACCACCTCATCACGGAGTCTCTCTGTGTGCACTCTACTCAAAGTTCCGGGTGAGCGGTAATCACCAAAATAGTACCCAAAACACAACACCTCTGACACCTCGTGTCCCTATGACAATTTCGCTCAAGTCCAATGGTCTCACCACCCTAGTAATCCGTGCCATGCCCAACCTGACAGTCATCCTGCCTCAAACCAACGCCCATGGTGCCCAATCTCATAGTCAGAACCACCCAATGTAACCCTGGCCAAGCCCAACCTGTGATTAACATCACTCAACAATACCCAGGCCATGCCTAGAACAACCCAAAGGTTCCATCATATGCAATGTCACACATCACATATATAATCACAATGGAAAAATTTAAATAGGCAAGACAACAAAATAGTAGAATTATACTAGTAAGGTGCTGTCCCATACCAGCACTGAGGTCTTGAGAGCCTCTAACAATTCATATCAGGATTAATAACTAAACTTATCAGATAAAATATCACAGTTCAATCATAACCATTTTGGATTCCCACATCCAAAATTCCCCAATTGATCAATGACCCCTCGCCCAGCCCTGCTCAAGAAAAAAAGGTAAAGGGCATGGCCTAAAGGCATCCCACAAGTCTAATGAACAATTTAATATGCAATATCAGATAAAAATGGGTCCCTCTCAAAATACCCGAAAACATACTGAAGGCCGCACCACCCAAATGATCACAAAAACACAAAAAGAGGTATGCACCACCTACCTGAGACTTGTACGATGCTACTCCTTCGATAACAGCCTCCAATTAGGTCTAAAATGCGGTAGATCTACAAAAGAATCAAAACCTCTCAAACCCCTATAACTTGTTCTAGAACAGAAATAAAGAAGAACGACTCAAGAGGAATCAAGGCCTTACCGAGGGGGTTCCAACAGATCAAGCGGTGTTCGAATCAAGACTCGGATGAAGGAACAGGAGTAAGAATGAGCTCCGACCATCTCTACCTGCTCAAACCCGTCGAGGGTTTGAGATTCTGCCTCAATATGTGGCTACTACCCGTTTTAGTGAAAAAAAGAAAATACATGGTGTGTACTTTAAGTACATGGAGTGTATCATTTTACTATTCATAAGATGGTTGATATTTCACTAACTTACTTTCCAGAACCTGCCGACATGAGTACACGACCTGTACTAGGTAGAACATGGCGTGTACTTAGTTCTTCTTCTCTTCCTCGCTGACTTACCCACACACCATGTATATCCCTCATACATAGCTAGAATAAAAGGTGTGTCCAAGGAGGACACAACATGTACTTGGTTAAATGATTCTACCCAGAAAACACACCCACATGCCCTATATGGCCTCCCCACACTCACGGGTACACGACATGTCGATCAACACTACACGCCGTGTAGTAGGAAATTATTACAGGGCCATCACACGACATGTACTCGACGACACATGGATAGTGCTCACCCAACCCATACACGACGTGTAATCTATAGTACATGGTGTGTAGTCTAGAAATTTCCATAAACTGCCCAAATTTTCCTAGTTTTCTCATGGAAAAGTCAAAAATTAAAACAGGGCTGGGTTTTTGACCCATTCTAAAAATCATGGTTCTTACAATCTCCCCACCTTAACATAGCTCGTTCCTGAGCTATCAAACAAAGCCCGGAGATGGCGCCAAAACATACCACCCCAATCAAAGTAACTCGAAATTCCCCAATCTCTAAGGTCTGGATAAATTACTCAAGGGCTCCCCACCTTAGGAATTGCCTAACTCAGTCTCAATATGAAAAAACTCAAAACAAACAAAGGTTCACTAACCTGTTTTCCAGACACATAGTCCTTCCGTGACGCATCGTCACCCCTATACCTCATTGGTGCTCCTGTGTCATTCCCGACACCCAACGTATCCCGCACAACATCGGTGTCCACCTCCACGAGGTCCTACATCCTATGGACACTAAAAAATAAACATGGTGCCTAGAAACTCAAGTAACCAGCATCCTCGATGCCCCGATGCCCAAGGCACCTCAAGTAACCTGCATCCTCGATGCCTTGATGCCCACGACACCTCAAGTAACCCGCATCCTCGATACCCCTGATAATACGCATCTCATACATATATATATAAATATATCCCACACCTAATATAGTGCCAATTCCACTGACCATCATCTAGTCAGTCCACATAGGCCCTGTGCATAACGTGCACTCAAAACGGACATGCCTCTATAGGTCATGCCAAAAGAGAACAAGGAAATCACAACCACACTCGTTGTGTACCTCTAACTGTCATCGGCTCGCCAGTTTTCTTAGCCTCTGGCAGCTCCACAGCATGCACCTGCCCTGAAGTACGACTGCCTAATGCTTGAACTCCCTGTAGTTCTGCTCCAGCCACTGGCCACTGATCCCTCAGCTGGGTCCCGCTATCTCTGTCACATCCCCCGCGTGCAGCTGAACCTTGGCTACCCTCTCCTGGTACTGAACCTGAACCAACTACAGATACCATCGTCTATCCTAGTCCCTGCCTACTGGCTGTCTGAGAAGGCATCCTGAAAAAAATCTCAAGGTGCCCGACCTGTCCACATGCCCTACACTCATTTGGAGGCCTATCGTACTGATTCTGAACATGTCCTGGCTGTCCAAACTGAAATCAAACCACTGAAGGACTGCTACTAGGCGGTCTAGCTGAGTCCTTAGCCTGAATGCCTTGCTGGAACTCATCCCATCCTCGCTTCCTGCTGTCCAAACCCTCACCTGAAGCCTTCCCCCGACCAACCTGGGGCCTATCCCTATGGTTTTCCTCTATTATGAGCGCCTGATTCACCACCTCTGAGAATGAAACCAGCATGAAGATATTCACCTAGATCTGGATGACATGTCTCAATCCATCCTCAAAGCGCCTCACCCTTTCTGCGTAATCACTAACCATACTAGGTGCAAAGTGAGACAACTCAGTGAAAGTAGCTGCATAGTCCATGACAGACATGTCTCCCTACTGAAGGCTCAAGAAATCCCGAGATCTCTCAGCCCTCAGTGTATCTGGGTAAAAGTGCTCGAAAAACCTATCCTCAAAGTCTTTCCATGCTATTCCTTCATGCCTTCGAGCCTTAACCTGCACATCCACCCAACGCTTTGTCGGTCCCCACAACATGTACGTCGCCAGCTTGACCCTCTGCCCTGGAGGCATCTCGAGCTACTCGAAGATCATCTGAATGCTCTCTATCTAGTTCTCAGCCGCCTGTGGACCACCCTCACCTTAAAAAAGGGGCAGGTGTTGCGACTGGAACTCACACGTCAGATATTCCATAGAAGGCTTTGTACCCTACGCTCTTCTATCGATCCCATGCACGACATGTACCAGGCTAGATCAGAGCTGCTCATCGAGCAATGGTCCGAACACTGTCAAACTCGGCTGCTGCCCTGCCTGTACTAGATCCTGAACCTGATCCTGTCCCTGATCCTGTACCTACGGCTTCTGCTATTCCTGCACTGGATTCTGAACCTGATCCTGCAGCACTGTACCATCTCTCACCTGACACTCCATCTGAGTCATATAAGAGGAACCCATTGAATACCATAAATGGTTAGACAACCCATATATATATATAACAATATATATTCAATGTAGATAAGTAAAGTAGTAAAAGAAAATGCATAACTACCACCCTTACTCTCCCCTACCGCAACCCATGCCCATGGTATCCCAGCCTCATGGCCTCCTTATGTGCTCTTAATAGAGCCAAGTATCAAAAGTACCTCAGGCCATACCCATCCAGACAACTAAAGTTGCCTCAAACCGACGACCGAGTTGCCTAATACCGGTGATCAAAATCACCTCAACCATAGTACCTGCTTGCTCTCATAAGAGCCAAACCCAAACACCCTACAATTATTCAATTATAAAAGGTATGGAAATTGACATTTTTCACATGGTATTATCACATCACAAAGCATGCGTGTAGTTATGAAATTGAAATACCCTAAAATGTGCCTATCAAAAGCCAAGCAACCAAGACTTGCCATACCGGGCCAAGGTTAAATTCTCCCTCACCATACCAGGTCAAGGGTTACACATCAAAATAAATAACATCACACACCAAGTGAGCCACTGAGGTGGAAATCATATAAACTGTCATCTGAGAAAAAACAAACAGCAATTCCCACCCATGGAAACTTGGTCCATCACTCGTACCTGGTTCTGCAGGCACCCAATCACAAGTTAGAAACCCAGTTCCAGTAACAAACTATCTCTAGTCTACCATATCCCAAATAGTAAAACTAGCATAAATAAAAAGATAAGTCTCAATCTCATTAGTATCCAGCAAGACACTACTACTAAATCCCTATCAAGAACTCCTCTGATACCACTTTGTAATGACCGAGACCCGAACAACCACCCAAATAGTGCTAAACGGGTCGGGTGTTACTAACTTAGGCACACCTCCCCGAACGCCAAAGGTTGCTGACTAGTAGTGAGGGTTTATAGGTATAGTGGGGAGGCTATACCCTCTCAGAGGATAAAAAGGGTACTAGTCTGAGTATAATAATAAATATGCAGAAAAATAAATGACTTAGCAGACTCGAACCAGGCCCACAGAGTGGATGCACATTCAATATCGATAAACAATGGAAGAAATAAATATAACAACAACAATAGAAAGTAAACACAACAACATTTTGATCACTTGTAACTACCACTGAACAACAAACATGCCTACAAAGGATTCCATACACACACACACACAGATATATATATATATATATAGGGTGCCATTGGATAACCAACTGTAGCTACATAGCAAGTAAACATGATGATACATGAAAGAAATCAAAACATAAGTAAAATCCAGCTAGGTAAGACCTCAAGGTCCATACCATCTCCATGAAATAACTAATACACTCTAGCTCCCGAAGATGACCTCTTTCCTGCACGTAAATCCATAAAGTCTGCATGCATCCCAAAGGGCCTGTGCAGGGTGTGAGATGAATCTCAGTAGGATACCACCCAATGGTGTGTACCTAATATAAGTGTTTAAGCAGGCATGCAGTTATAAGGAAAGAAATAAACAGAACGAAGTACAAATAACACAAACTCCACTGGTGCTCAGCATCCACCATGGAGTGTCACCTGCTTCGACCAATTCCAGAATCTCTATCATGTAACCCGACACCATGTGCCCCATGACACCATATGTATCAATTACCGATGTCTCAAAGGCATTCCCAAGAAACAATAACCCGAAGGAACAACGATGCCTGTCCTCAATAAGTAACCAGAGGGACAACGATGTCTGCCCTTAAAATAAGTACTTGGAGGGAGGGACAATGATGTCTTCCCTCAAATGAAGTATCCAGATGGACAACGATGTCTGCCCTCAAAACTAAAGTACTCAGAGGGACATCGATATCTGCCCTCAAATAACGGCGAGCCTCTTCACCCAACCCAATATCCTCAATGCTATCCCCTGAAGGCTCCTCACCTTCCACATGGATTCCTATGGAAAGCAACCCCAAACCAATAGTACCAAAACCGCAACTAATGGGGCCCTCTACCCACATGAGTGGTCAAAACCACCTCATCATGGAGTCTCTCTGTGTGCACACTACTCAAAGTTCCGGGTGAGAAGTAATCAAAAAAATAGTACCCAAGCCACAACACCTCTGACACCTCATGTCCCTGCGTCCATGCCGCTCAAGTCCGATGGTCTCTCCATCCTAGTAACCCGGGCCATGCCCAAATTTACAGTCATCCTACCTCAAACCGACGTCCATGGAGCCCAATCCCATGGTCAGAACCACCCAATGTAACCTGGGATAAGCCCAACCTGTGATCAACATCACTCAACAATACCTAGGACATGCCTAGCACAACCCAAAGGTTCCAGCATATGCAATGTCACACATCACATATATAATCACAATGGAAAACTTTAAACATTCAAGACAACGAAACAGTTGAATTACACTAGTAAGGTGCTGTCCCATAATAGCACTGAGGTATTAAGAGCCTCTAACAATTCATATTAGGCTTAATAACTAAACCTATCATATAAAATATCACAGTTCAATCATAACCATTTTGGATTCCCCTGACCAAAATGACCCAATTGATCAATGGCCCCTCGCCCGACCCCGCTCAATAAAAATAGGTAAAGGGCATGCCCAAAGGAATACCACAGGTCTAATGAATAATTTAATATGAAATATCAGATAAAAATGGGTCCCGCCCAAAATATCTGAAAATGTGCCTAAGGACGTGCCACTTAAATGACCACAAAAACAAAAAAAGAGGTATGCACCACCTACCTAAGACTCGTACGATTCTACTCCTCCAATAACAGCCTTCAATTAGGTCTAAAACGTGGTAGATCTACAAAAGAATCAAAACTGCTCAAACCCCTATAACTCATTCTAGAACAAAAATCAAGAAGAACGACTCAATAGGAATCAAGGCCTTACCGAGGGGGTTCCAATGGATCAAGAGGTGTTCAAATCGGGTCTCGGAAAAAGGAACGAGAGAAATAACGAGCTCGAGCCGGCTCTCCCTGCTCAAACCCATTGAGGGTTTGAGATTCTGACTCAATATGAGGCTACTGCTTGTTTTAGAAAAAAAATAAAAATAAAAGAAAATAAAATACACGACGTGTACTTTAAGTACACAACGTGTATCATTTTAATGTTCATAAAACGACTGATATTTCATCCACTTACTTTCCAGAACCTGCCGACATGAGTACACGACATGTACTAGGTAGAACACGGCGTGTACTTAGTTCTTATTCTCTTCCTCGCTGACTTACACACACGCCATGTATATCCCTCATACATAGCTAGACTATATGGTGTGTCCAAGGAGGACACGACATGTACTTGGTTAAATGATTCTACCCGAAAAACACGCCCACACACCCTTTATGGCCTCCACACGGTCACTGGTACACAGCGTGTCGAGAAACACTATATGTCGTGTAGTAGAAAATTCTTACATGGTCATCACACGACATGCACTCGGTATCACATAGCCGGTGCTCTCCCAACCCATACACAACATGTACTCTATAGTACATGGCGTGTAGTATGGAAATTTCTAGAAACTGCCCAAATTTTCCCAGTTTTCTAAGGGAGAAGTCAAAAATTCAAGCAGGGTCGGGTTTTTGACCAGTTCTAAAAATTAGGGTTCTTACAAAACTTATATTTATTATACAGGAGTATTGAATGTGTAAAAAGATATTCAATACTTTAGGTAAGGTTTTTCTCATCTCACTTTTTATATCCATGAGATATATTCCTTATTAACCACTCATTTATTTTGTATGGTGTATATATTTCCCATGAATGAATTATATGATTTTTATGCTTAAATTTATGGGTATTTACATATACATTTTATGATATTTATTTTGGGGGGTTTATGGTTCAAAATCTACCAAATCGGTAAAGTAATTTCTATCTCAAGTTGCATTCTTTGAGATACCTTCCATGTTATGCATCTATATTTTTCTACAGGGTGTATATAATGCCCTTTAAAATGTTATATCATGAATCTAATTCTTTCATGATATTTTAAACTTCATTTAATGTTATTATATCATGTATATTATGAGTCAAAGTTACCAAATTGGTAATAGTTTATTGCTACAGTCTCATCATTTTTTAGGATTGTTTATGATTATGCTTCCATTGATGAAATATTATGATAAATCTCTCAAGAAAACTCTTAAATTTTATTCAACTATAGTTATACATGATATATTAATGTATTAGTTCCATTTTAACACTCTTTTTACTTAATATAATTAAGAAAATGTTTTTATGAAAATCCTATTTTATTTATCATTTTGGTCAAAAATCCATGTTCTTTAAAAAAAATGTTTTCTAAAAAAGGTATTAAAAAGGGTTTTATGTTTAAAAAGTGTTTAAACATTTTCAATACCTTTATGTTTTAATTTTTTTTCAATATTTCTTTATAAGTTTTCAATGAAAAAGGTTTTCAAAATTATTTATATTTTAAAGAGTGTTTTTAAAAGTAGAAAATATATTTTCCTAAAGAAATGTTTTAAATGATTTTAAATCTAACTTTATATTTTGTAAAAGTTTTTTTAAGAAAAGTATTTTGAATATATTCTATGTTTTAAAAAGTGAATTTAAAATAAAGGTTATTTTCCTTAAGAAATACTCCAAGTGATATTTCAAAATCCTTCTCTATATAAGATATCATCATTTGATATAGTTTAATATTTATTATAGAAATGATCCAAGAATACCATTCACATTATTTATTGAATGGTTTATGTTTTGATGGCATTATTTTTACAACACCCATTTCTGTTCCATGGGTTATATGATTTTAGAACCCACTACTTTTCACGGGTTATGATTTGATAAAATGATTAGAAAACATTTCTATTTTCCATAGGTTATGATGTGATGAAATTTTAATGATACAAATTTCATTTCATGGGTTATTATTTGATGTTTTTAAAACCCATATCTTTTCATGGGTCATGATATGATGAATGTTTTGTTATCTTGTGGAATATGCATGTATGATTTAATTATGTGACAGGTGGGACCTATATCTCCCTCTAATTAATTGGATAATGATAAATGTTTTATGAGATAAAAGGGTACTTGAGAGGGAATCCAAAGCCTTAAACAAGAAGGAATACTAAGCTTGAAATAAGAGGGTACATGGTAGGGCATCCCAAGACCAAGACAAGAGGGCATCCTAAGCCCGAAACAAGATGGTACATGGGAGGGAATCCCAAGCCTGAAACAAGAGGAAATCCTAATCCCAAAAAAGAGGGTAAATTAAAGGGAATACCAAGCCTAAAACAATTGGGTACATGGGAGGGCATCCCAAGCCTAAAACAAGTGGGTATAGGGGAGGGAATCCCAAGCCCGAAACAAGAGGGTACACAAGAGGGAATCCCTAGCTCAAAACAAGAGGGTATATGGGAGGGAATCTCAAGCCTGAAGTAGGTACCCAGGTTATTAGACCAATCATAAAATGTTATTAAGACCTTGTTTGGTATCATTGACATAAGATTTTATATGATTATTTGTATTCCACAAATTCCATGTCTTATTCTTATGTTATGATTTCATGTATTATGCTTCTGATTCCCTTATGATTCATGTATTATGAAATTCCAATATTTATTCCATGAATCTTGATTATGATCTTTGACATGCAAGTTATAATCTTTTAATGTTATTATCATGTTATAATACCCTTATTCTCATGAAATACTTACATATCTCCCTTGTTTAACATTAATGAGCATTTGAGATCACCCCTTTCTTATTTTCCCTTTACCCAAGTTATAAATAAAGGTTTTAAGTAGGAGTACTAAAGGTAAAGATATTCAAAGGATATGTTGAATATTTTCCACCAAGTTAGAAGATTATGTTTCCAAGTTTCCAAAGACACTAAACTATTATGTTCCTTGGGAATATATTTTTGTAATTTACTAAATATTCATCTAAAACAATGTAATATCCATCTATGTTAAGACTGGGTTGCTATAGTTGGTATCAAAAGAAAGGTTTAGTCAACCTTTGGAAACCAAGATGATAAAACCTTATTGATATCCCTAGGAATATTTCTAAGGATATGTATAGGGATTTATCAAAGTATAAACCTAAGTTATCCTAGATTTAAATGTAGGTGTCATTATTTAGGAATCCTATAAGTAATTTTTCATGATTATGTGGCTTTCTGCTATGATAAGTGTTGCTTAACCTATGATTTCTAGTTTTAGTCAATGGTTGTAACCTAAAGGAACTGTGTTAATGAGGAATACAATAGACAATGCAATGATTGTACTTCTGAGAAAATTAATTTTATAGGAGATGGAATGAAAAAACTCATGACTATTCTCACAAAAATTTATAAAGCTATGAATCATGGTGAACATCCAAATGAGAAAAAGAGGGAACAACGATTTTTTGATTCCCTCATGAGGCAACACCCACCTTCATTCAGTGGTTCTGATGACCCATCAGTTGTTGAGAAATGGATCAGTACCAACGAAAAGATATTTTTCATTATCTAGTGTTTAGATCATGAAAAATTCACTTTTGCGGTCTACTGTTTTTAAATTGAGGTAGATCAATGGTGTAATCTTATTAAGAATAAGAGGTGAAAAGATAAAATTGAATCTATAGATTGGGATGAGTACAAGTACTTATTTTTCAATAAGTACTTTCCTCATATTATTCATACAAAGTTGGAAAAGGAATTATTAGAGATTAAGAAGAAGGATGATGAATCAGTTGGTGCTTATGAAGAAAATTTTAAAAGGCTTTCGAGGTACTCTTTAGGTATTATCATGCAACCTAAAAGAAAAATTGACAGATTATTTGGTGGCTTGAAACATATTATTTTAAAGGCCTTGGATATAAGATACTTTAGAAACTATGAAGAATTTGTTCTATGTGATATTAAGGTGGAAATGGAGGTTGGAATTTCATATCAATATCATGGGTTTGGTAAGAAAATTAAGATGGAGTTGAAAGGAAAATCTAATAAACCTGGAGAAAAGAAAATGAGCCTTCCATTATGTACAAAGTGTGGGAAGAAACATGGAGAGAATTATCTTAAGGGGAATACTAAATGTTTTAACTTTGGAAGGTAAATTCATCGAGCGGTTGAATGTATAAGTAATGGGAATAAGTTATCTAATGATGTGAATAATGATAAATCCCTATAGAATGCACCTCCCACACTTCAGTGTTTCAATTTCCTAGAGTTTTTCCATTATTCTAACAAGTGCCCCAATCCAAGGACTATAGTAGATGATAAGACACAAAAATATACGAGGACAAAGAACAAATTTAAATCTTATGCAATCACAATGGATTAAGTGGATCATGATAATTAGGGAACACTTATCATACCCTCCTTAGTTGGGAATTTCATGTTTGATTTTTTATGAATAATCCCTATGAAAATATTATTGTTCATCCTTTAGTGAAGTTTCATGTGATTATCTTCCTCTATATGTATTTTAGAATAATAAAAGCACATTTAATATTCTATTAGTTCAAGGATGAACCTAATTTTCCAAAAAAAATGTTTTTTGTATAAGATAAGAGATTATTTAATGAATAAAGGGTTAATTATATTTTGGAAGGGTTATAAGGCTAAAAATTTATGGAATGTTTTAAGTTAAACTTCAGATGAGGTTTTAGAAATTAAAGTATTATCTTTACATATGAGTATTTATGCATATTTGATAACTTGTGATAACCTTTTTGTTGTGATAAAGATAGATGAAATTATCTATCATTCTATTTATGGATCTCATGATCTGTTAATGCTTTAGAAATAATAAATTCACCATTATTTATTGGAATACGAGATGAAGTGAAAATTGATCAAGGAACAAAAAAGGGTAACACTATTGGGAAAATACCCTATACCAATAGTTTAAAACCGTTGGTATAGGCCTCCAAACTGCTGGTATAGCCTATACCAATGGTTTGGAGAATCGTTTCCAAGTAAGTCGTGGGGATAGGTCTATACCAACGGTTTTCCCAAAACCATTGGTATAGATCTATACCAATGGTTTTCAAAACCGTTGGTATAAGTAATATGAAAATCTATACCAAGAGTTCCATAAAACCATTGGTATATGTAATTAAAAAAACAATCATTCGATTGGTTTTGATCCCAGCACCTCCCGTTTTTGATTGAATGACCTAACCACTAACCTAAATTACTTTTGTGAACATAATTTCATATATATATATATATATATATATATATGTATTATCATAAGTATTTTAAATTTTGATTTGTTTAATGTCCTCTGTAAGAAGATTCCATTAAAAATACATGTACCTATACCAACGGTTTTGAGAACTGTTGGTATAAGTTATTTGATTTTGGGACCTATACCAATGGTTTTGGACAAATCGTTGGTATAGGGGGTGCCTATAACAATGGTTTGGCCAAAACCGTTGGTATAGGGTCTCTATAATGGACCTATACCAACAGTTCTGGACAAACCGTTGGTATAGGTCCAAATTAGTGAACTATACCAACAGTTTGCCCAAAACCGTTGGAATAGATCATATTTCCAGTAGTGTAAGGTTGTTCTGAAATCATGTAATTATAACTTGTCAGGTAAATTCTTCAAATTTAGGAAAATTATCTCGAAATAAAGCGTTTTCATGTTATCATCATTTTTGATGACATCAATAACCTTTTTCAATCCTCTTTGGGTTACAAATTTGTGATTTTTAACTTTCTCCTAACCATATTCTCTATCACTCTCCATTAGAATTTGAAAGTTAGATTTCTCTTCTATGTCCATGTTTTCACTTTCCACCTATGTTCTCCTATGTGGAAACATAGTTATGAGTTACTTTGGGTAACTGTTGTGTTTTAACTTCATTTTTTAAAGGAAGTTTTAGTATTCATTTTTATGATGTGGGTTTCTATGAAAGGAACTTTAAAGTATTAAAACTTTGATAACCCAGATGAATTTCTAGAGTGAAATTTATTTTAATGGGGGTGGAACGTAACAACCTGATATTTTGTGATTTTTTTGAATTAATTTAATCTTCTTGATATTATTCATTTCACGCAACACTAAATATAGATTGTGTTATATGAAATCACTAAATTTGGATTGAATTTAATGAAACACCAAGTTAATATTGAACCACACACAAACACACACACTTAGATTAGATTATGATACATGAAACATTATGTTTGTATTGTGTTACACACAATGTCGAGTTCCTTTGATCGCTTTCGTTACACACAAGGCCAAGTTTTACCAAACTAAAATATACTATTAATATTTTTATTAAAATATCATTATAGTTACCACCCAGCTGTTGGAATAGAAGTTATGAATATTATTAATTTAATTATGAAAATAGGGTTTACACACACATATAAAATTAATTCATTTTTTATCAATTAGTTAGAAATGAAAGTAAGAACTATTTGAAAATAATTAAATTTATTTACTAAAAAAACTATGTAGAAACATCAATTTTTCTCAATAAATTAAAAAAACTACTATTGATTAACGATTTTAATAAAATTTATATATTATATATTCAATATTTTTTTCACTCATACAATAGTTTTTATAGGCATACGATAATAATAAATCTAATTTTATGAATAAAAAGATGTATATTTCTAAAAGGCAATTTTACCGCCTTTTAATGGAGAACCCATTTTAAAAATATTTTTTGACACTTTTATAAATTTTATTTGAAAAAATAAACTTCATTTTTTAAATAGGAATATAAAAATTTACTTTGGATAATTTTTTTGTTATTTTTCAAAGAATTTTCATATTTTGATGAATAGTGAAAAAGCACTGAATTTTAATCCTGAACTACTTTTTCATATTAATAATTTATAGGGTCAAAATATATTTTGAATTGGTTTTAAAGTTTAATTAGATAAATTTTACATAAATTAATACAATTTAAGTCATTGGAATCAATTTCACATTTAAATTAGATATAAAAACATTTCAAACTTTTGAACATTTTTACTTTAAAAACCTGCTTTGTCATCTCGTCAGCGGGATTAAAATTAAATTAATTTCTTCTACTTATGTAATTTAACTTTGAAAAAATGGATTCAATATTTGGATTCAGAATAATTTATAATTTAAAATTATGTAAACTTAGTTTTTAATAGAAAGATTAGTGAAAGTGATTAAAATTAATAATAATAATTAAGAGAAACATTAGCTTAACAAAGGAGTAAACCTTAAACTTAAGGTCCAAAATGACATAGAGAGTTGTCCAAAATCCATTTTATGTTCATATTTAGATCCTATAATCCCTTTTATCATTTTTTTATCATTAATGGAACCACTTGATATGGAAAAAATGTGGGTGGAATTCCCTTTTAAAATTTTTACAGGAATTCCACTCCTCCTCCACTATAAAAAAAGTCACCCCTACCGCTTATTCACACCTCAAAATCCCATTATATCAGCCAAAATTAGAGAAAATATCATCAAAAAATCACTACCTTAATACTATAATCCTCCATTTGTGTATAAATTTATCAAAGGAATCCATTTGGTGAAAACCAAAAGAAGTTTTCCAAAGAAGAGGCAACGTCCTTCCTCAAGCTCTTTTGTTTTATTTTCATTATCCACACCAAAATATTATTATACCATGATTATATAATAACATAAGAATCATAAATATACTGATATGTTTTTATTCTAATTTTTATACCTACATTTACACACACTTCTATCTAATAGGTAACAAACTTACCGTTCTTATGTATAGCAAACTACCACCTCACGAAATGATGTTGTTCGTTTTTCCTTTATCACCTCTCATGGTTGGGAATTATTATGGAAAACCTATTTTTATATGATATATATGATATTTATTATGTATTTATGATTTTTAATTATTATATAACACATAAATTCATGCTTTCCATTTTGTGTAAATACGATAACTTCATTTGTAGACGTGTGGACTACCGCCTCCTCAAAGCGATGTGATTCATTCATACTTTACATAGAATGTATTAAGGATGAGTTTAGTGAAATTTTATGATATATATGACACAATAATTCTAAAATAATGATATTATAAATATATAAATAAAAATATATATATATATATATGTAATTTACCTTTATTTCAATACGATAAGAAAATAGAAACAGTGTTTATGCGTACATACAACCTACCGTATCTATGAACGGTGTATTCCATTTAATTTATCTATATTTTATATATTATCATAAATATTTATATAATGAATATATATGATATATAAATCATTTTTTACATTATATAAATAATTAAATCATTATCTAAGTAAGAGGATCAAGAATAACAAGTCAAAACATGTACTATAAACAAAGCAGTTATTACCCAAAACATTAATTTAACATGGAATTGTTAATAAATAGGTAATATAAAGTCATAAGTGAATAATATATGGTGTGATATGTAGTAATATGTTTATTTGGTATATTTATAATAAAATTATATTTATTATACCGAAGGTTTGAACATGTACAAAGAAAGTTAAGACTTAAGGTAAGGGTTTTCTCATCTCACTTTTTATATCCGTGATATACATGCCTTATTCAACACTATTTTATTTTGTGAGGTGTATATACTTCCCATGAATGTATTATATAATTTTTATAATTAAATTTATGGTTATTTACATATTCATTTTATGATCTTTCTTTCATGGGGTTTATGGTTCAAAATCTACCAAATCGATAAAGTATTTTTTTTGTCTCAAGTCAGCTTCTTTGAGATACATGCCATGTTATGCACCTATAATTTTATATGGAATGTATATACTAAAATTTGACATGTTATATAATGAATATAATTATTTCATGATATTTTAATCTTTATTTAATGTTATTATCTCATGTATAGTATGAGTCAAAGTTACCAAAGTGGTAATAGTTTATTACTACAATCTCATCATTTATGAGGATTGTTTACAATTATGATTCCATTGATGAAATATTATGATACATATCTTAATAAAACTTATGAATTTTATTCTCAAATAGTTATACATGATATCTTCATGTATTAGTAACATTTTACCACTCTTTGGTACTTAAGATAATTAAAAAAATGTTTTTATGAAAATCCGACTTTATTTCTCCTTTTGTTTTGAAACATGTGTTATTTCAAAACCATGTTTTATAAAAAAGGTTTTAAAAAATCTTTTATGTTTAAAAATCATTTTAAAACTTTAAAATCCCATTTTATATGTTTTTAAGGAAAAATGTTTTTAATTTTTTTTTTCAATATTTCTTTATAAGTTTTCAAAGTATTTTCAAAGTAAAAGGGATTTTAAATGTTTTAAAGACTCCTTTATAATTTTTCAAAGCTATTTTCAAAGGAACATGTTTTCAAAATGATTTATGTTTTAAACAATATTTTTCAAAGTGTAAAATATATTTTCCTCAAGAAATGTTTTAAATTATTTTAAATATTACTTTATATATTTTCAAAGTGTTTTTTAAGAAAATTATTTTGAATATGTTCTATTTTTTAAAAAGTAAATTTCAAAGAAAGGTTATTTTCCTTAAGAAACGATTCAAGTGATCTTTCAAAATCCTTCTCCATATAAGATGGAATCCTTTGATATAATTTAATATTTATTGGGGACATGATCCAAGAATATCATTCATATTATTTCTTGAATGGTTTATGTTTTAATGGCATGATGTTTATGAAACCCATTTCTCTTCCATAGGTTATATGATTTTGGAACCCACTTATTTTCATAGGATATGATTTAATTAAATTATTATGAATCCTATCTATTTTCCATAGGTTATGATGTGATGAAATGTTAATTATACCCATTTCATTTCATGGGCTATGATTTTATGTTTATAAAACCCATCTCTTTTCACGAGTCATGATATGGTGAATGTTTTGTTATCTTTTGGCACATGCATGTATCATTTTATTATATCAAAGGTGAGACCTATATGTCCATCCAATTAATTGGGTAATGATAAATTATTTATGACCTCAAAGGGTACATAGGAGGGCATCGCAAGCCCAAAACAAGAGGGCATATTAAGCCCGAAAAAAGAGGCTACATGGGAGGGCATCCAAATCCCAAAACAAGAGGGAATCCTAAGTTTGAAACAAGAGGGTACACAGGAGGGAATCCCGATCCCAAAAAAAGAGGGTACATGTGGGGGAATCCCAAGCTTGAAACAAGAGGGTATATGAGAGGACATACCAAGCTCAAAACAAGAGGGTACATGGGAGGGAATCTCAAGCCCAAAAAAAGAGGGTATATGAGAGGGAATTCCAAGCCCAAAGTAGGTACACGAATTATTATCCCAAACCTAACATGTTATGACGACCTTAGTAGTAGCCTTGAAATAGGATTTTATATGATTATGTGTTTACCACAAATTCTATGTCTTATTCCTATTTTACAATTTCATGGCTTATGCTTTTAATTACCTTATGATTCATGTCTTATAAACTACCAATATTTATGCCATGACTCTTGATTATGATATTTGATATACAGGGTGTGATATTATAATGTTATTATCATGTTATCATACCCTTATGCTCATGTTATGATTAAATATATCCCTTGTTTATCTTTAATGAGCATTTGAGCTCACCCATTTATTATGTTTCCTTTCCCTAGGTTATAAAGAAAGGTTTTAAGTATGATTACTTACGGGAAAGATATTCAAGTGATATATTGATGATTTTTCACCAAGTTATAATATTATATTTCCAAGTTTCCAAAGACACTAAACTATTACTTTCCTCAGGCATGTATTTTTGTTATGTGCTAAATATTTATCTAAAACAATGTAATATCCATGTATGTTAATATTGAGTTTATATAATAATAGTAATTCATTATTATTTATAATAGTATTATATAAAAATATATTTTTGTCTTCATATGTTTTTTATATGGTTTAGACACAAGAATTGGTAATGAACATACCTAAAGAAAAACTACTTTCAGTAACTTTTAAGCGACCAAAACAATATGGTTGTGTTAGAGGTGTAGGTTTTAGAGTTTCACCTTGAACGTATTTAGAGAAGATAAAAATTCAAGAAGATACATATCATATTATGAAAGGATTGCAAGTGAAAATAGATTCTTTGAAAGATATTATTATATGGTCTCATTTTGTGGACCAATATATGAAAAAAGATCAAAGAGAACCGATAGTGGAACAAATATCAGCACATGAAGAGCTAAATAACCCCTAAATTTGAGGCTAGTAATTCCCCTAAACCACATACCTTACCCAAGGTAATCAGTTTTTTCATTATGATTTCTCCTAAATGTGAATCAAACAACTTATAATAACTTTATATTACTAAAAATATATATGGTAAAGCTGTATGTGATTTATATCTACCAACACCCATGCACTACCTTGTTTTGAGGGGTAAAATGTATAATATTTTGGGAGACATGATATATAATAAAGAACTCCCAAAAGATCACATGAGAGTGAGGATTTAAGTATCTCAAGATTTGATCATTAAGTCTTCTATTCCACTTGATGATCCATATATTACAATGGTAAATGATGCTATTGTAACTTTTATAGCATGATCATATAGTCTTATAAATATACATGAGGTATGTCCTTATTTTTTTTCAAATAAAAATTCTATAACAGGTGATGAAAAAAGGTTTGAAGTGAGGTATGGTATTATATACAGATAAAATTATGGGGAAACAGAAGGTAGGATCAAGACAATCCAGTGAATAGACCAAGAAAACACAGGGACCTTACAATATTTCTATCTCCCCTCTAGTTCCACAGTAGCATATATTAATATTACAACTTCTTTCATATCCCACATTCAAATATAGAGATATTTCCTACATTAAATATGAAGAATAAATATTTGGAAATTTCATTACAAATGTAGTTGGTCTTGAAATTATAAACAATATTCTCATGTTTGAATGGATGGGAGTCTCATTTGTGAATACATGCATGAGGTATATTTTCATAATCTGTCTATCCAAAAAAAATGATCTACTCTATTCATTAAAATTAATAACTATTCAAATTTTCTACTAGAGTTTATATTACTACTATATAAAGGGAAACCC
Organism: Viscum album; assembly: GCA_963277665.1. Taxonomy (NCBI): domain Eukaryota; kingdom Viridiplantae; phylum Streptophyta; class Magnoliopsida; order Santalales; family Viscaceae; genus Viscum; species Viscum album. The sequence goes on along the minus strand of OY728128.1, from coordinate 1,252,887,575 downwards.
CTCAAAACATGATTTTGATTCATTAATCCATGTATTGTTTCTATGTAAGAAATTTCCTTATAAGTGAAATAAATTGATAAAAAAATATGAACTAAGTGAGTCATTTGAGAAGAAAATAAAATAAAATATAATCTTCTTTATGCCTATAATGTAGGGGTAAAAATATAAAATCTAATTATATAAAATATACTTTTCTTTTATCATTACTTATTTTATTTTGGTTTTTTAGGAAGCATTGGATGCCGGTCACAATCAATTTGGATTACCCAAAATATTTATTTCTTGGATCCAATGCATGAATTTTCATGAAACTAACCACACATGATGTGTATTGTAATTTTTAATGCATTTAAATCAATATTTTTTAGATAAACTTTGAATTATATGTTTTAGTTTATGTTTTAATGAGAATTTTGTTATGATAGGGTGATTTATAAATATAGGCTAAATCATGTTATGATTTTGGTCACTAAACATAAGAAGCCTATGGATTTGTTCAAATGGAAACAGATTAAGGTATATATATAAATATTTAACTATCAAAAAATATTTCAAAAAAATTTACTTATTTTGGTAAATGTTTCTATAGTTTCTGAAGCAAGATAACAATAATGATTGTGCATATTACGTTTTCAAATTTATTAAAGATATCATATACCATCAAAATAATAGAATCCCCAAATAGGTAATTTCCAAATGTAATTAAAATTTCAATAAAAATATTTTTTAATCATTTTTATATATATATTTTCTTAGTACTATCAAGATTTCCAACAATATACGTACTCAAAACAACAGGTAAATTTATTTAGAGATGATTAGGAAAATTACATAGTGTCAGAATATTTTTTAATATAAAATTTAGTTGATTACCTATTATGTTTATGATCTAGTATGGGTTATGACCTTAGAGATGTATTAGGGATATAAAGTATTAATATTGGAATGATTATATATTATTTTTGATATGTTTCTTTAGGATAAGTATAATGGAGGAAATAAATTTGTTAAGAAATGAAGGAGAAGAATACATGGTGTCAGAATGTATACAGAAATCATGAAGAGGTGACTTCCTACTACTTATTTAGTTAAATTTATTATCATTTTATCAAATTTTTTTATTTAATTTCCTTATAATTTTTATCTGATACTTTTTTTTTTAAATTTACACATTATTTTAAAACACACATGCTCAAAACCAAGAAAAAAAATTCACATTGTTTTGATAATTTAGGAAAATAATCCATAAGTCATTTTTGACGTGTTGAAATTTACCTCACATCAATCTGACATATCATGTGGTTAATATGATTTGAAGTGCATGTTTTCAACACAAAAGTGTCATTTTAGTTTGAAACACATATCACATAGACAAAATTGAGAAAATGAGTTCATATTGTTTTTAAACTCTAGGAAAATGATCCATAATTAATTTATGATGTGTATAAATTGACCGCACATAAATCTGACATCCGATGTGTTCAATATGACTCTAAGTATGTGTTTTCAATATAAAAGTATCATTTTAGTTTAAAATTCACATCACATAGTAAGAACTGAGAAAATGAGATCATATTATTTTTAAACTTTAGGAAAACAATCCATAATTCATTTTTCATGAATAGGAATTGACTGCATTCCAATATGACACATTATGTGGTCAGTATGACTCGAAGTATACATTTTCAATATAAAAGTGTAATTTTAGTTTAAAACACATTTCACATTTCCAAAACTGAGAAAAAAGAGGTCATATTTTTTTCAAACTTTATAAAGATGATCAATAATTAATTTGTGATGTGTAAGATTCTACCACATGTCAATTCAACACCTGATGTGGCTGATATGACTCGAAGTGCGTGTTTTTAATATAAAAGTTCCATTTTAGATTAAAACTCATGTCACATCACCAAAACTAAGAAAAGAATATTATATTGTTTTCAAACCTTAGGAAAATGATACATAATTCCTTTGTCATGTGTAAGAATTGATCAAACACCAATCTGACACACTATGTGGTTGGTATGACTCGAAGTATGCGTTTTCAATATAAAAGTGTCATTTTAGTTTAAAATGCATCACACAACCAAAACCAATAAAATGAGATCGGATTGTTTTCAAATTTTAGGAAAATGATCCATAATTTATTTTTGATGTGTATAAATTGACCACATGTCAATTGGACACCCTATGTGGCTGATATAACTTAGAGTGCATGTTTTTAATACAAAAGTGTCATTTTAGTTTAAAACATGCATCAAATAGACAAAATTGATATAACAAGATCAAATTGCTTTCAAAATTTAGGAAAAAAGTCGATAATTCATTTGTGATGTGTAGGAATTGATTGCACATCAATCTAAAACCCGATGTGGTTGGTATGACTCAAAGTGTGCGCTTTCAATAAAAAAGTGTCATTTTAGTTTAAAACATGTGTCACATAACCAAAACCAAGAAAAAAAGCTCATATTGTTTTCAAAATTTATTAAAACGATCCATAATTTATTTTTGACATGTAGAAATTAATAACATATCAATCCAACACACTGTCACAACCCGCCTTCACCAAGATGAGGGAAGGGACAACAAACTACCAGACCCTTCCTTCTTCAAGTTCAAGGAGAGATAATGACCCCTAAGTCCCACCTTCAATAGGCCCCAGAGTGGTGACTAGCACTAAGGGTATAAAATCTCATGTAATATGGAAGGCATTACCCTTTTTATAGAACAAGATCAGGAGATAATATGGTAAACCCAAACAAGTCCAAATGCTGAGAGTAAAAGTAAAGCTAAAAATCCATTCCCATATGAATGTTCAATATAAAATGATAAAAAGTACATAAAAATTTGAAAGGATGTACCAAAAGAAAAGAAAATAAGAAATGACAGCTGTCCCGACGTCTAAGATATTAAGGTTCAGAACGGTCCTCAAAGTCCTCCTAGAAACCTGGAAGCAGTTTTATATATGTAGGGTGAGTATACAGGTATACTCAGTAGGGAAAACCAAAAGCTATTGTGCACAAGTGGGGAGGCATTCTAATGCCCAGTGAGAAAAGAGTTAACCAAAACACATAGAAAGGAAACTATCTCCCAGCCTCAACAAGGCACACTCCACAAATAACGCAAGTTAGGTAAAGTAATAGTAATAATACATCAATATTTGGGTACCCCACACTACTTACCCACTAGTTATTTAGGACATACTATGCATTAGACCTCCTCCATAGGTTCCACTACAGTCCCATTGCCGCCCCAACAACAACCTTATGGGACACCACAACCACGCATCCCACTCACAGACACTTGGACCACCACAACCACACATAACCATGCCCATAGACACCTGGGCCACAATAACCACCGCCACGCCTGAAGACACATGGGACAAAACAACCACTACCAAGCCTGAAGACACATGGGACAAAACAACCACTACCACGTCTAAAGACACCTGGGCCAGAACAACCACTGCCACATCTGAAGACACCTGGGCCTCATCACCAAGACACTTAGGAAACAAACCTACCTGCACACAACTGGTCCAACCACCACAACACACCATGCCCAAAGAGTCTTTGGACATAATGAACCTTAGGCCATCACATCCTACCCAAAGAATCTTGGGATACCTGGGAGAGGGATAAGAAAAGGATCTAATAACTAGCCACTCATAAGAATGTTGGAAAAAACACCCTCCCCCATGAAATGGGGGTGTTTAGCACGCAATGATCAACATGGGTGGGGTGCATATAAGAAACAAAAAAAAATTAATTTTATACATATAGGTAAATAAGAACTCATCCTAACCTAAGGGTCCCGAAATAGACAACCGGACCATACACAACCACTCTTGCTGTTATCCATACATGCACAAGTACACAAAATCCACAACCAAACCCATTTCTAGAAAATAGTTCTCCATCGTACCTGTTCTCATTATCACTTTCAAGTGATTCCATTTAAAACATTTTTCCACTAATGGTAAACTAACATTCATAACCACAAGATAAAACAAAAACTAAAGTAAAACATCCAAGAAGACATTTAAGCATTCACACTCAGTTCTCTTATAAAGTAACAACATTAAAAGGGATCTGTGAGATACCTTGAAGTACTGGAAACAAACCAAGCCCCAACATACTGGCTCCACATAGCCTTCGATTCACAAACCAATAACCCCTCAACAAGAGGTTCCATTCCCCTCAACATCACCCCATAAGGAATCAAACAAAGCAACCATTCATATCACTAGAATAGAGAAAAGAAGTTTTCATATTTAGCCAACACCATTCATTGAGTTCCTTATTTCCCTTTGGTTAACCGGGGAGATCACACAAGGTTTATTATTCATCAGGCATCTATTTAATCAACCATGTTTATGTGATTAACTAATTTCCATGTTATAGCCATTAAATCACCAGATTTTCTAGAAAAGTAGAGCTTCATTAGTATGCAAGAAGGGACCACCAACGACCATGATTTTCAGTGGACATAAGCCCATACAATTCACCACATAAAAACAAAGGCATAACACAAAAACATCATTAACTTCCCCACCCATTCATTCTTTAACAGTCCACTTATTATCTTCGTTAAAGTTGGTTTCATCTACATCCTGAAGGATCATCATCATACCCACCCCACATGATGTACAATAAAGAGAGATGAAGGAAAAACCCCTACTTGGGTGATCAAGGATCGATGTTTTTCTCCTTGATCCAAGAACTGGGGATGGAATGACTTGTAGGAAAAGAAAACTCCAAGGATAAGTAGGAAGGGCTCTAGCACGGGCGTACAATTCATCTCTGGAAGAGGGAATCCAACCTCACCAAGGGAAAACAAATAGACCAAGGAAGAAGAAGATATCAGTGTGATAAAAGGCCTGATCCTAGAGTTACGGGATGTGAAATATTGAAGTGCTTAAAAATAGGATCGTAGTTTTACCATGTGGTTGGGTGGTTTCACATGTTAGAATTAATTTAGATTTAATAATTCCCTCGAATATAGAAATACATATCATTTAATGGTAGAGAGTTATATAGGTTAAATTTAAACCAAGAAATTTCATAACAGGGGCGTAACTAGAAACACAACAAAGGGTGTGAAACTGATTAAAAGGGATACACGTTTTGGTAAGTCAAGGATCGCCCCACTCCTGATATACTTTACTAGCCTTAAGACAGTCTTAACCATTTTAAAAGAGGTATTAAAACTTCAAAGAGGTGTTATAGAAGGGAAACTAGAAAGAAAACTTGATACCCCATAGTCATACCTTTTGGGTGTGACACCGATTAGCAGCACCGATTGGCGACACTGATAGGTGACACTACAGCGACACCCTACCACCAACACCGATGCACTCCTGGCTCACTGATGGTGTCCAAGACACCCCAAACACTAGAATTTGACAAAGAAATAGACCAGGAAGGTCTGAAACATTATATCATATACCTCTCAAACTATTATCACCCTCAAGAATCCAAGAGTAAACCCAAAGAAAAGAGAGCGGTCCAAAAAACCACATCGTAAGATACCTCTCAGAAAAAAACCACCATAGATTTGTTTGAAAGCCGGAATAAAACCCTGAAATCCAGGAAAACCTCTCTCATATATCTCTTGAACAACCACAAAAACACTAACACTCCTTTCCCCCAAGTAACCACATAAACATAGAAAGGTCACACCATCCATACTTATGGATTAGAGAGTCCCTTTCTCCATGTTAATATACTATCTGCTTTAGGCGACATTGACTCACCCACACGAGTTTAATCACATCCACCTTAATTTTTCTTGATTAGGGATCAGGACCTCCCCTCTCCATAGTTATGAAATTTCACAAACATTTAGATAACAAGGGAAACAACCCATATTATAGAAAAAAAGGTCAAGAAATACATCACAACAAGGCACAAATAAAACACAAGATAAAAAATCAGAACAACTCTAGGTACTAGGCACACATATGTGCCTCTTGTTCCTAGGTACTTTCCTCGAGGCCACCATGCCTCCACAAAACATAAACCAAAGGAATGGTCCATCAATGAAGCACCTTATCCTTACGATCCTCGATTCTCACTAGTCACTCAACAAACATCACATCGTCCTCAATATCCAACTCTCCCTAGTCAAGTATGTGGGAGTCATCATGTAGATATTACTGAAGCTAGGATACATGGAAGACGATGTGGATACTCTCCAGCGGCAGTGGTAACGCCAGTTGATATTCCACCTCACCGATTTATCTCAACACCTAGAAGGGTCCGATGAACCTGGGAGAAAGATTAATCCCCCTGCCGAACCTCCACTATTCATGCCAAGGGGAGACCTTCAAGAACATGTGGTCCCCAACCTCTAACTCTAAGGGTCTCCTCCTATGATCGACATATGAATTCTGCCGGTCCTGAGCTACCTTCATCCTCTCATGCACAAGCTGAACCATCTCCGTTGGGCTCTGCACAGCCTTTGGGCCAAGAACACCTGCCTTCCCAACCTCTTTCCAGCACATGGGTGAAAACATGGTCTCCTATACAAGGCTTAAAATGGTTCCATGCCAATGGTAGAGTGATAGATATTTTTTTAGCCAAACTCTACCAGAGGCAAGTGTCATACCCAAAATCATCCAAAGTCCAGAACACATGCTCTCAACATATCCTATAATGTCTGGATGGTCCTCTATATCTTTCCATCCATATGAGGGTGGAAAGAAGTTCTAAGGCATAACTAGGTTCCAAAAGCACACTATAATCCCTTCCAGACTCGTGAAGTAAAGCATGTATCCCGATTTTAAATGATGGTTTTGCTAACTTCTTGCAGCCTCACAACTTCACCCTCGTACTTATGTGCTAAAGCATCCACTGTGATCGACTCCTTAACCTCTAAGAAGTGAGCCAATTTCGTCAACTGGTCCACCACTACCCATATGTCATCACAACCTCCCTTAGTTCTGGGTATTCCTATGACAAAATCCATAAAGACGTCATCCCACTTCTACTCAGGAATGTCTAAGGGCTGCAACAGACCGCTGGGAGCACGATGTTTAGCCTTCACCTGCCGACACACGAGGCACTTTGCTACAAACTCCACCAATTCCCACTTCACTTTAGGCCACCAAAACTAACCTATCAATCCCCAATTCATCTTGGAAACTCCTAGGTGTACCGTCAGGACTGAGTTATAGAACTCATGGAGAACTCCCTCGTGCATTACCACCAGAACAAACAGCTTCCCATAGAAAAGTACCCGATTTTGACCATCCTCCGACCATCCATCCGGTGCATCAACCTAGATAATGATATCACACATCACTTCAGTCTCTGAGTCTCCCCACTGAGACTCTTCCACCTATCGTACCATGGTAGATTTCACTATCATCTAAAATAGACAACCTCTACCATCCTACACTCTCATGACCAGATGTAAAGTAGACAACTCCTCCATTGCTTCCCAAGAATCTGCTGACTCCCAGACCACATTCTTCTATGACTTCCTTCGGGACACATGAATGCAGGACCCAGACACACTAAAAAAAAAGAGCAGCCCCAGAAGAGGATTCAGAGCAGGTGCACTCACCAGAGCAGAGCCAAATGGATTGTCAGAATGAGAGGGTATGACTATGCCATCGGTACCAGCCTGTGCTTGCACGGAAAGCCTAGACAGATGGTCATGCAAAGGTGGAGAGATACTATCAGGATGCAGATGTTAGGGAGGGGAAGTTCCTTGTAGATAGTCTGGTTGAATTCCCTAAGACCTTCGGGTCATGTAATCTTGTAAGCCTACAGGCCATGTAATCTCTGAGCCTACGAGCCTTGTAAGGGTTCCCCCTCATACCTTGAAAGGGGGGTTATCAAAAATCAATAAAAATGAAGGCCTTTGGGTCATTCAGGCTGAGGTTTAGGAGATCTAGAAGTCATAGTCTTGGAGAAACTCCATCCACCTACACTGCCACAAGTTCAGGTCTCACTGGGATAAGATATACCTCAAGATCTTGTGATCTGTGAAGACCACCAAGCATTCCCTGATATGGTAATTCTGCCAAAACATTAGTTCTAAAAACACCATTGAAAACTCTAAATCATGGGTGGCATAGTTACATTTGTGAGGACCTAACTTCCTAGACCCATAAGAAATCACACTCCCCACTGCTTCATCAGCACACACCCCAAGCCTAGAATGAAAGAATCAAATAACACTTAAAATGTTACCCATTCCCATGGAAACCTTAGTACTAGGGCACTGACCAACTTTACCTTCAGATAACTGAAATCCTCCTAGAACTAATCACTCCATAAAAGGCCTGGTATTTTCTTTTCAAGGCCATCAAAGGTGCTGCAACTCGAGAGAAGTCGAGTACGAACCTACGGTAGTAACCTGCCAGTCTTAAGAGACTACAAACCTCTTCCATGTTATTGGGTGATTCCCAAGAAACAACTTCTTTGACCTTCGATGAGTCCACCTATATTCCCTGTTGGGACACCACGTGCCCAAGGAAGTGTACCTCTCGTGTCCAGAACTTGCACTTGGACAACTTCCCGTAGAGCTGGTGGTGTTAGAGGACCTCCAAAACTATATTTAGATGCTCAACATGATACTACTATGATATTGAGTAGATTAGGATGTCTTAGATGAACACAACCATGAACCAGTCCAGATACTTGCAAAAAATGGAGTTCATGAGCCCCATGAACATAGCTGGTGCATTCGTAACACCGAATGACATGACCACGAACTCAAAGTGCCCATACCTGCAACTGAAAGAAGTATTTGATATGTCATTGATAGAACAAATATTTTCAATTATTTTATTCTGAATTTAAATTTTTTTAATCCCACCAATGTGTTATTTCAATGGAAATTGTCACATTTTATTGTTTTAGGAGTATTTTTGAGCTTAATTGGAAAAATGGCTTATTTTGGATTTAAACAGTTTTCATTTATTATAATGTTTCGGCCATAACGTTTTCTAAACTGATCCAAATTGCACAATTATTATTTTATAGGTTCCTATGTTCGATGAGATTCATTTTATCCTTCTGGACCCAAAGCTCAATCCATCATTTGGAATCTCAAATCCAGCTCACAAACCAGGCCTCAAAAACTGTGTACAGAACTGCATAATTTTATTGTTGGGACCATAGAGAATTAATGGTAGAACCATTGGAGCTTAAATTTTACATGGAGCTATAGGAAATCCAGAGGAACAACTTTTATTAAGATATCCGCGTCTGATTCTTTCATTTTCAAGGTAATTAATGCGTTGTAACTCGGTATTTTGGAATACGAAGAGTCACCTGGACAGAATTAAATATCCGGAGTAGTGTGGCCATATCTCCTTCATACGTGGACCAATAAGGCTAAAAGTTTTTGGGTCGACAGAAGAGATCTAGGGGAACAACTTTGAAGAAGGACAAAGTTCCAAATTCTGTCATTAAAGATGCCATACACGCGCCTAAATTCGGGGATGATTTTTGGAGCCAAATTTCCACACCCTTTCCCTATAAAAGTGTATCCCTTTTTCATTCCAAGGGGTTGGCAACTTAGGAATAGCCTTTGTTGGAAATTATATGTAGTTTAGCTTTGTATTTTATTTTAATTTCATTATGTAATATCATTTAATATTTTTATTCAAGTGTTCTCCTTTCACTCTTATGCTTTCTCTCTTTTGTTTTCTCCCCCCGTTTTCTTTTCACTGTGAACTCTTATGCTCGTGATCATGAGTAGCTAACCTGAGGAATTTCCCAGGGGAGTAATCCAGCGATGTACCCAATTCTTTGAAAATTAATTCTTAATTTTTCTTATTTACTTATAGTTATACCGAGGTGGATCTTATTGGGCAAGGCGCCTTTGTGTCTCCACTTGCCACCCGAGGTTTAACTTTCACTTTTGTCACATTCTCCCTCGATCGAGGAGGTGGATGTACGGTCTTTCGGCGATCGTTGAGTGTAACATATGTTAAAAACCATAGGAAGAAGGGGATATTAATGCATAATATGGAGCATGCTCATTAAGTATATTTGAAACTTAAAAAGAGACGATGAAGTTTCACTCTGGATAATCTCCCGGGAGGATCTCCTTTCTGTCTGACATCATTCTGTTTGCATTCATTCTATCTGCATTGCATTTGCATATTTACTTTTAGTATTTCATTCTCATTTATTAAATATCATTTTCATTTATTTTATTTAACATATATATATATATATAGTGAATTAGAAGTAGTGAGTTATTGACTGCAAAAGGCTCCTCAAGAGATCGACCTAGGTCAGCTACTGTGCCGCACTTAGTATAAATATTTTTGAGAGCGCGCACGACAATGCTTCATAAAATTGGCACCGTTGCCGGGGAGCCAAGTTGCCTTCACTCATTATTTTTATTCACTTATTGTAAATTATTTTTCTTCCTTTAAATTAAAAAAAATAAAATAAAATCATAAATTTTAAAAACTAAAAAATATTTGTTCATGATAACTTTCAATTCAAATTTTTATGCATGGACGGCTGAATCTCAAGTTCCAGAAGAAGTTTTAAATGATATTGATGATAAATATAAAGGTATTAGTAATGTAAAGACCCAGAAATTTCAAGGAATTTTTTTCTTAATTTTCTTTGGAATTTTACAAGAACACAGTTTCTAACGGCGCCTGATTCCGAGGCCCGGTGTGCCCGGAATCATTTTCCGAAGTTTGGCTCAGGTACGTTCAGTGAACGAATGAGCGGGAATTCCTATCTTTTGAACCGGTGCTCGGAATCGAATTCCGAGGGCACCGATGGAACCGTAGTGCCGGTAATTTCTTAGGAACGCCACTTCCGAAGTTGCATTTACACACGTTAAGTTGTTGGAATTTGTGGAAGTTGAAATAAAAATTAAACTACAATTTTTATTTTAACTAAGTGGATTAAGATTTGGGTGGAAGTTGGGTTACTACCCAACTTCCCAAGGGAGGTTATGAAGGTGGTGGGTCCCACAATAACCCTACCCCTTCACCTTCCCTAACCTTCCATAACTCTTCACATTCTTTAACCACCCTCAACTCACATTTAATATTTGACAACTTAAGTTTAATAACTTATGTTATTAATTAAGTGAGTTAAGTGTGGTTATTTGAATTTTAAACACTTGAAATTCAAATATTTGTTATGTTAATAAAATAAGAGGTAAGATTATTTTATTTTGGGGTTGGAACCTTTGTTGTTTGAAAGGTTTTGGGGAGAAAAGCTAAGGAAAGCTAGAGTTCTTTATCTTCTTCGTCGAAGAACACGAAGAACGCGAAGAACACATCGAACTCCGTCGAAGAACACCGAGTCCTCGGAGACCGACTACGCGACACCTTTTACCGCGACGGTTCTTCCACGACGTCTTCTTCCGCGACGTCTCTTTCCGCGACGAATCCCCATTCGACGAACCTATGTTCAAGCTCGCACAAGGTAGGGGGTTTACGTGATTTTTCCTTACGTGATTCTCTTCTGTCTTTTATCCGCGTTTATTTGGACCGCATGATATCAGTTAACGGGAGGAGGCCGGACCGCACAAACACGACCGCCCCCCTACCTAATGTTTTTTCTTGTTATTGCGGATCGAATGAAAGTAACGTGGTGCTGTCGCACCACATGGGATTGAGCAGCAGGAAATGCGCGACGTCGTCACGCCGCACATTCAAATTTTTGAACCAATTCCGTGGCGTCGTCGCGCCGTGCCGAAGAAACACAAAAGAACCGCGGCCGGAGTCGGGCCGCGACGAAGGGGCGCGGCGCCATCGCGTCACGCCGGAAAACCACAAAGACGGTATGTTTTGTTAATTGATGCGCGGATTGACGGGAGACGACAAATGGGGCCACAAAGTATTTTTTTGAAGCTTGCGCAGTAAAGTTCGAGACCCGAGATGATCACCGGCTCAGACGGTTTTGAAAACGGACCACCGGAGCAACTCCGGTGGCCCGTAGAAACACCCGGAGGCGCGGGTTGCCGGCGCGGCACCGCCGGCGACCGGGGGCGGCGGCCGGAGCCGTCCGTCCGCCAGGAGGTGGCGGCGCTCGAGCGCGCCGCCGGAAGATTGGCGGCGACGGATCCGCCGCCGGCCTCAATCAATGGCGAGGGCGGGCCGCGCACCCCCCCCCGATTCGCGACTTCGGCCCGGCCGGGCCGGTCTGGGCCCAGCCGGGCGGACCTGGGTCGTGTCGACCCGGTTCGGGCCGACCGGGGGGTCCCGGGTCGGGTCGGTCTTGGGCCCGAAATCCTGTTTTTCAGACCCTCTTTGGTCTTTTGCCCATATCTTGGGCTAAGAACCTCCGATCGATGCACCGTAAGTTGCGTAGCGATCCTTGGAACGAGACGGTTGTTTCGGTATATTATACTCAAGGTTTCGGAATACTTTGGGTTCAGCCGGGTTGGTTCGGATACGGAACCAACCGGGCCCTCGGAGCGGAAACACTCATATCTTGAGCTCCGGACGTCCGATTGACGTGCCGTTGACTTTGATGGATTCCTCTAGGTGAGACGGATCTTTTGGATTACTCCTCTCGAGATTTGGATGCCGGTGGAGTGCGGTCGGGTTGGTTCGCTCACGAAACCAACCGGGCCCTTGGAACGAAAAAGCCAATAACTCACAGACCGGACGTCCGATTGACGCTCCGTCTGTTTCATTGAATTCCTCTTGATGAGACGGAACTTTTGGAATATTTCGCCCGAGTTTTGGATGTAGTTGGATAGTGTCCGGGATGGATTGTACCTGAAATCCAACCGGGCCCCTGGAACGGAAAAGCTGATATCTTTCAGACCGGACGTCCGTTTGACGAACCGTCAGCGGCGTTGGTGATCACGTTGAGAAACAGTCCCTATGAGTATACCCTATGAGAGTTCGGGGTACAGTTGAGATACGGCCAGATTGGTTCACACACGAAACCAACCGGGCCCCTGGGATGAAAAGGCTAATAACTCACAGACCGGACGTCCGATTGACGGGCCGTCTGTTGCGTTGAGACCCCTATGACGAGGCGGTCCTTTGAGATACTTCTTCGTGGGACTTTGAGATACTTGGAGTATCGACCTATAGCTTGTGGAGCGGACCCTCCCAGAGATGAGCGTGCGGAGTACGGAGACCGTGTAGCCGACTGAGACCTGACGACTGCTTGACCGACTCGACATGGAGTGAGTCGACTAGCCCAGTGGACAAAGCACTACTTTGTGAGGTGCAGACCCATGGCGGACGGAGCACTACCTGTGTGACAGTGCAGACCCGCGGTACTCGTCCGGAGAGTACCTCAGCAAGCTACTAGGGGGTGTGCACTACTGTGTTTGGGTGACATACCCCGGCGGGAAGCACTATTGTGTTTGGGTGGTTGACCCGTGGTACTCGACAGGAGGAGTACCTCAGCAGTCTTAGGTTAGTGAGCAGTACCTCAGAGTCGTGACAGGACCACAGTACACACCAGAGACGGATCTCTTCAGCAGTTACGGTTTTGATAATGAAAATCCTGGTTTGAGCTAAGACTTTTGACCTTTGTGTTTACCTCATGATTGAGATGGGTCACTTGATAACTTAGGTATATGTATGGGCATATACCTGGGTAGTGGTTATCCGTTGATTTCATGATCTTGGTGTTTTCCTCATGATTGAGATGAGTTACTTGATAACTTAGGTATATGCATGGGCATATACCTAAGTAGAGGTTATCTGTTGAGATATTCTTTTTGGTTAACCTTGTTGGTTTTAGTGAGACCTTGAGGGTCTCGGGGTCCCTACTGAGTATCTTTATACTCACCCCTACACGGGCTATGCCCGCACCTCGTTGTGTTGGTTGCAGACGACAGACAGTGCTGACGGAGGCCGAGTGTTCGAGGACTGGACGGTACCCGGAGGTGGACTACATGACGAGTCAGTACCCGGAGGTGGAATTTACAGGGAGATGACACTCAGAGGAGGTTAACGGGCGAGAGCTTTGTGGAAGCTATCTGTACCTACCCTTCAGGTAGGATCTGTGGTGGACGATCTAGGAGCTGGGCCATCTGTACCTACCCTTCAGGTAGGATCCGAGGAGGATGACCCAGGAGCTTCTTCCTTTCTTCCAGCTGTTTGTCTTTTTCTGTTGTACTTTTGTTTAGTTGTAGCTATACTTTCAGTTGGGTTTGTATTCTGGCCCATTTACTTTTCAGCACTTTCTTTTGTACTTAGTGTTTTACTTCCGCTTGTACTTTGTGGTGTTTTGTTTACTTTTATAAAGGCAATACCTTCCCAGTTATCGGGATTTACGCCTTTGGTGCTAGTCGCCAGCCCCTAGCCTATGGAAGACGGGCTTGGGGTAGTCACGGAACGGGCCCCGAGGACGGGTCATGACAAGTAATGTAGTGGAAAAATTGGAGAGCCAAATAAATTTGATTTCTGAATATGTTCATGCATGTCAAGAGAAACCCGAACCTGATCCTAAGCTGGAACCTGAACCTGAACAAGTGGTGGAAGTGATTTCACCAATCATTTTTTATGTCAAAGAACCCGAGGAGGGTGAGAAAGAGCTTCTAAAGGAATTAATCATACCATCCCGTACTCAACCATTGCTCGAGGAGGTCCCTAATTTACACATTCCAGCTGATGCACTTATGGGAGATCAACAATTTTTGGATGAATCCTGGAATCACTTTGTTGAAGATAACCTGAAACTTGATCTTCCCATGATTGATATTGAAAAATCAGAACCTTTTGACCTCTCTCTTGCTTTGGAAGATGAATATGATGATGCACCTGCTGAGATGGAGTTGCTAATGGACTTTCCTGAAGAGATCAATTTTCATGCTGACTTACTTGAAAGGGAAGATTTCTTAATTGATTAATCTTGTTTTAATATTATTCAAACTGAATTGTTTTCTGACTTCTCCTTTCCTGAAATTTCTGATATAGTACAAATTGAGCAGACCTTGGATGATACGGAAGAGTCCACCGAAGTGGTGATGATCAAGGAAGAAGAGCTAGAGAAGCTAGTGGTGGTGAGACTGCCTCCTCTACAACAAATTTCATACCATTTGGAGGAGGACACCACAAATGTTCACAGGGAGCACCCCTATATTCTATTCCCTCCCACTCTGGATCTCAAATTCTATCTTTATTATTTCTTGGGGGTTGGGAACTTTATTATTTTTGTTGGGGTTCTCAAATCTCAGTGTCTACTGATGGACGCTGGAAAAAGTCACATGTGGTGGTTTATCTCAAAGAAACCACATCCACCATCTGATTGGGGATAATCTGCTGCAACTACCTGACTAGGGGCTGTAAAAACCTAGCACCCGCTTGGGGGGTCAAACCAAGAATTATCCCTTTTCTATTCCTTTTCTATTTATTTTTATTTATTTTTCTTATGAGTTTTCATTTCTTTTGTTTGTGCTTTCATTTTATTTTTCATGTTGATTTTTTTGAAATTTTCTTATTTTCCTTTTTCATTTTTTTGGTGTGTTTTTCAGAATTTTGAGATGAATCGAATACTTTGGAAAAATTAAAACCACCTTGGTATTTTTGACCCATTGCTTGATTTGATTATTTGAGGATTTAAATGATTTCTGAATGGATTTTTTTTCTGATTTCTGATCTTTTCATTTGATGACGTTTGATTGATTGTGAAACTCATGTGCACTAGTGCTGTCCAAATTGAAAATCATTCCCAAACCGAGAGGTTTCTAAACCTGTTTTATATCTTCTTTAAATTTCTCTTTTTCTTGAGAGTATTGAGACATGTTGTGTGATCCAGAACTTGCTATTTTTATCTTTTTCAAAGCTGTTAGAGTTCATGGAATGTGTTAAGTATGATTGAGGCATCACTTTGAAATCCCTTTTTGCATTAAACTCTTATTTGGCCTACCTTTACATATGAACTTCTTTAAGCCCCTAGTACCCATGAAATACCTTGTTAGGAAGCCAAATTACAAGCCATTTATCCCTTTACAACCTACTCTAGAAGTTAAATGCATGATTATTGTTGAACTCAAGTGTGGGGGAGGGAGAAGATGAGATTTATTTTGCTTTCCTGAAGAATCTTTTTGAGCTGAATTGAAAGTGTTGCCATATTTATTGTTGATTGGGTGGAAGAAATGTCATGATGTGAAGATGTATGGGTGGACCAAAATATCATTACACATATGGGATGGTTGTTCACCAATTTTTCAAGATCAAAAGATGCCTCTCTTTTCCTCCAAAACATGATTCTGAAGAGAAATCCAGATCTGAATTCAAGCTGAAAAAATGCTACAAATGGGGAAAAGAGGGATGAAATTAATTGATGCTGAAATCCCAAGTGTGAACTTCCCGAAATAAGAGGTGTTTGGAGGTGATTCGTTTTTGATCTGATTGAGGAGCACACCATTCTTGAGCAAAACTGTTTTCATGCATTTACTTCACTTTAGAGCATAACCCTCCTCATTCTGCCTCAGATGTTTTTACATTTTAAACCTGCCAAAACTAAGCCTCAGAAAAACCCATGAAAAATACCTCATGATTGACACATTTTTGACTCTGTGAAGTGGAGATACTAGAAGGATAGCAAGCCTATGTAGATCACACATGTTATTGGGAATGAGAAAAACTCCACATTAAATATCCTTGAGTGAAGAGAGAAATAATTTTTCAGGGAGGTAGGTACGACATGCATGTGAGGATTAACATGAGATTGAATAAATTCATTTGATTTTTTAGGATTTATTAAATTCTGATCCATTTTGGAGGCATGATATTTTCTCTGATATGATAATTGAGCTCTGTTGTTATTTATGCTTTGAGAAGTTTGTTTTTGACCATGGTATAAGATGATTGCCTAGGAGTGCAATGTTTAAGTGTGGGGGAATTGATAGAAAAAATATTTTCAATTATTTTATTCTTAATTTAAATGTTTTTAATCCCACCAATTTTTTATTTCAATGGAAATTGTCACATTTTATTGTTTTAGGAGTATTTTTGAGCTTAATTGGAAAAATGGCTTATTTTGGATTTAAACAGTTTTCATTTATTATAATGTTTCGGACATAAATTTTTCTAAACTGATCCAAATTGCAAACTTCTTATTTTATAGGTTCCTATGTTCGATGAGATTCATTTTATCCTTCTGGACCCAAAGCTCAATCCATCATTTGGAAGCTCAAATCCAGCTCACAAACCAGGCCTTGAAAACTGTGTACAGAACTGCATAATTATATTGTGGGGACCATATATCATTAATGGTAGAACCATTGGAGATTAAATTTTACATGGAACTATAGGAAATACATAGGAACAATTTTCATTAAGATGGATGCGTCTGATTCTTTCATTTTCAAGGTCATTAATGCATTGTAACTAGGTGTTTTGGAATATGAAGAGTCACCTAGACAAAATTAAATATCCGGAGTAGTGTGGCCATATCTCCTTCATACGTGGACCAATAAGGATAAAAGTTTGTGGGTAGAAATAATAGATATAGGGTAACAACTTTTAAGAAGTACCAAGTTCCAAATTATGTCATTAAAGAGGCCATCCACGCGCCTACATTCGGGGATGATTTTTGGAGCCAAATTTCCACACCCTTTCCCTATAAAAGTGTATCCCTTTTTCATTCCAAGGGGTTGGAAACTTAGGAATAGCCTTTTTTGGCCATTATATGTAGTTTAGATTTTTATTTTATTTTAATTTCATTATGTAATATCATTTAATATTTTTATTCAAGTGTTCTCCTTTCACTCTTATGCTTTCTCTCTTTTGTTTTCTCCCCCCGTTTTCTTTTCACTGTGAACTCTTATGCTCGTGATCATGAGTAGCTAACCTGAGGAATTTCCCGGGGGATTAATCCAGTGATGTACCCAAGTCTTTGAAAATTCATTCTTAATGTTTCTTATTTACTTAGAGTTATACCGAGGGGGATCTTAGTGGGCAAGGTGCCTTTGTGTCTCCACTTGCCACCCGAGGTTTAACTTTCACTTCTGTTACATTCTCCCTCGATCGAGGAGGTGGATGTACGGTCTTTCGGCGATCGTTGAGTGTACCATATGTTCACAACCATAGGAAGAAGGGGATGTTAATTCATACTATGGAGTATGCTCATTAAGTAGATTTGAAACTTAAAAATAGATGATGAAGGTTCACTCTGGATAATCTCCCGGGAGGATCTCCTTTCTGTCTGACATCATTCTGTTTGCATTCATTCTGTCTGCATTGCATTTGCATATTTAATTTTATTATTTCATTCTCATTTATTAAATATCCTTTTCATTTATTTTATTTAACACATATATATATATAGTGAATTAGAAGTAGTTAGTGATTGACTGCAAAAGGCTCCTCAACAGATCGGCCTAGGTCAGCTACTGTGCTGCACTTAGTATAAATATTTTTGAGAGCGCGCATGACAACGCTTCATCAGTCACCCTCCTTCACCCTCATATGAAGATATCTAGACCACATTTCGATCTTAAAGAACCAACATTCCCCCTTAAACTGGAAAAAAGGCCATTGATCCTCGGGAGGGGGTATTGACTCTTGACCGTCACTTGATTCAGTCTTAAGTAGTCTATGCACAGCCTGAGACCACCGTCTTCCTTCTTTGCGAACAAGACTGGATCACCCCATGGAGACGCACTTGGTTAGATAAAACCCTTCTTCAATAGGTCATCAATTTTAATCCACAACTCCCACAAATCATAAGGTGTCATCCGATAGGAAGCCATCAAAATCAAACAGGCACCAGGCTGTAAGTCTATCCCGAACTCAAAATCACGTCGAGGGGGTAGAGTCACAACCTATTCGGGGAAGACATCCAGGAACTCACTAAAAATCCCCAAAACTTCCACTATCTATGAGTCTAATGACTCCAATGATATCTTGGCTAATAAGGAAAGAAGGGGATCCACTTGCTGGCTACCCTCTTAGAAACCCCGCTCACCAACGAAAGCTACATGATGGACACCCATATCTGAGAACACAGCCCCTATCTGGAAGTAGTTGATAACAAAATGCACATAAAACAGCCATTCGATGCCTATTATGACATCGTACGATTGAATTTGCAGTAGAAAGAGATCCCCATTGGACTGATGTGGCCCTAACATTAGCCTATATCCCCAAAAAACATCAAATAAGCTGGTCTGACCTCTAACTGGCATGCTCAACACCAGGGACATGAAAAGTATCTCTACATCTAGTCCCGATTCATAGGCTATAATAGGTGCAACTAAGGAGTGAGAATCTTTGGAATCAAACATGTCATAAGAAAGAGTATTAAATAAACCGATCATACCTCGAATGACCTCTAACCCTGCTGGAACTGCTGCCTCTGCGGCGTGCAACTGCCCATGCCTAGCTCGTCTTCCCCTCGGTTGTCGGCCACCTCCCCTACCACACCCTAGTTTAGGTACTTGAGGAGAACCCTGAGGTCGGCCTCCTCCAATACCATCTTCCCTCGATGGATTGGGAGCTTGCTGTCCCCACTGTTGCTGCTGAAAAGGTCTGGATGAAAACTGGTGCTACTGAGGTGGGTGCTTAACCTGCCCACCCCCACTGTACTGCACTTAGTCTGGACACTGATTCAGAAGGTGACCAAAGTTTCCATAAATAAAGCACCTTGGTCCTAGGCTCATGGAGAAAGGGCAAGGACTGAGATATCAAAACTGGAACTACTGATGCCTGCTCCCTACCGACCGAAACCTGGAAGGCCCTGATGCTAGAGGCCTACTGATAACAACCTTCCCCTTTGATGAGCTCATCTAGTTCCCCTATCATGGAACACCTCCTAGTGTGTGCATCCTCTCCAACACTTCAGTCTTCTTATGAACCTCCAAGTACGTCAATAGAGTGAAGGGAGTAACAACGTACTGAAGAGAAGGTTAGAGAGCCTCCTCTAGGTGCCTTTCCAGTGACTCCTCATACAGGAAGAGTTCTGGAGAAAAATAAAGAGATCCTTGAAATTGATCCCAAACTACCTTACTATTATACTACATTTATGGAGGGAGAGTAGCTCTTGCCTATTTTTAGACTTCATCATGGAGGAAAGGAATTCCGACCGAAACTCCTTCTCAAAGTCAGTCCATGAAACCTCAACTTCCTTATTGTCCCTGAGATAGAGCGTCTACCCCTGACATGCTGTTATCCACATCTGGATCATGGCTAGAGGAACCCAGTACTCCGATAGAGCTCAGATAAAGCTGAAAGCTATCACCAGCTCCTCAAGCCATCTCTCCATCTCCATGTCTAAGACACTACCCTCATACTTCTTGAGGGTCTGCTGCTGAAAGGCACAAAGCGTCTTCTGCCATTGGTTATACTCCTCCTCTTGATCAACCCTATGTTGATCAAACGAATCATAATACTGGGCCTCAATCACCCACACTACTTTTGGACATCATCTGGGTGCCATAGCTGCAAGGTAAGCAAGGAATTCCTAATCCTGAGTAGCGTAGAAGATTCTGTTTAAACTTTTTATTTATTTTAAATTCCCAAAATGTCCAAGACACAAAAGAACACAAGTAATTATGATGAATGTACCTTTCCTAGGGTCTCTATCCTATAATCAGTGTAGCCTCACCTTTTCGTTCGGTAGGTCCAGAGTCCTTGCATCAGATCACGAGGGCCCCTAAAATCCCGTGTCCTAGCTAGTCTTCCCTGGCCTATTTCACACACCAAGATTTGCTAACACTATTTCCCTAACATCCCATGCAATCCTCACTGTGTCTAACCCTGAACTTCATCCTATCTCTCAACTATCACCTCAGATACTATTCTGTCATGACCCACCTTCACCAAGATGAGGGAAGGGATAGAAAACTATCAGACCCTTCCTTCTTCAAGTTGAAGGAGACATAATGATCCCTGAGTCCTACCTTTAGTAGGCCTCAGAGTGGCGAATAACACCAAGGGTATAAAATTTCACGTAATATAGAAGGAATTACCCTTTTATAGGACAAGATCAGGGGATAATATGGTAAACCCAAACAACTCCAAAAGTATAAGAGTAAAAGAAAATACAAAAATCCATTCCCATATGCATGTTTAATATAAATTGATAAAAATTACAAGAAAATATGAAAGGAAGTACCAAAATAAAAGAAAACCTATAATGACAACTATCCCGACGTCTGAGCTAGTAAGGTCCAGCACGGTCTTCAAAGTCCTCTTGGAAACCTGAAATCAGCTTTATATACATAGGGTGAGTATACAGGTATACTCAGTAGGGAAAATCAAAAGATCTCATGCACAAGTGGGGAGGAATTCTAATGCCCTGTGAGAAAAGAGGTAACCAAAATTCCTAGCAAGGAAAATATCCACCCAGGATCACCAAGTCACACTCCCTAAATAAAAGAATTAAGGTAAAGTAATAGTAATAACACATCAATATTTTGGTACCCTGCACCACTTCCCCACTGGTTATTTAGGATATCTTACGCATCAGACCTCCCCCATAGGTTCCATTGTAGTCCCACTTCTTCCCCAACAAAAACCTTATGGGCCACCACAACCACGCATCCCACATGCAGACACCTGGGCCACCATAACCTCACATAACCATGCCCGCAAACAACTGGGCCTCAAAAACCATTTCCACGCCCGAAAACACCTGAACCAAAATAACCACTACCACGCCCGAAGACACCCAGGTCAGAACAATCGCTACCACTCCTGAAGTCACCTGGGCCTCATCCTGAAGACAATTGGGAAACAAACCTGCCCGCACACACCTGGACCAACCACCACAACACACCCTGCCTGAAGATTCTTGGGCCACAATGAACCTTAGGTCGTCACAGCCTGCACGAAGAATCTTGGGCTACCTGGGAGATGGAGTAGAAAAGGAGCTAATAACCAGCCACTCATATGAATTTTGGGAAAACACCCTATCCCATGAAATGGGGGTGTTCGACACATAGTGATCAATATGGGTGGGGTGCATATAAGAAATACAAAAACTTAATTTTATACATACAGGTAAACAAGCACTCATCCCAACCTAAGGGTCCAAAAACTGAAAACCATCCCATACACAGCCACTCTTGCTGCTATCCCTACATACAAAAGTACAAAAAACCACAACCAAACCCATTTCTAGAAAATATTTCCCCATCACACATATTCTCATTATCATGTTCAAGTGATTATATTTAAAATATTCCTCCACTACTGGGAAAATACTAGGCATAATCACAAGGCAAAACAAAAACTAAAGGAAAATGGCCAAGTAGACATTTAAGAATTCACACCCAGTTCTCTTGTAAAGTAACAACATCAAAAGGGATCCGTGAGATCCCTCAAAGTACTGGAACCAAACCAAGCCCCAACATACTAACTTCACATGGGATCAGATTCAAAAACCAATAACCCCTCAACCAGAGGTTCCATTCCCCTCTACGTCACCCCACAAGGCATCAAACATAGTAACCATGCATATCACTAGAATGGAGAAAATACGTTTTTAGATTTATCCAACACTATTCATTGAGTTCCTTCTTTCCCTTTGGTTAACCAGGGTGATCAAACATGGGTTATTATTCATCAGGAATCTATTTAATCAACCAAGTTTACATGATTAACCAGTTTCCATGTTATATCCATCCAATCATAAGATTTTCTATAAAAACAGAGCTTTATTAGTGCACAAGAAGGGACCACAAATGAAGAATATTTTCAGTGTACATAAGCCCATACAATTCAAAACATAAAAAAGTTATAACACAACAAAATAATCAACTTTACCACCCCTTCATTCTTTAATAGTCTGCTTATTATCTTTGTTAAAGATGGTTTCATCTAAATTCTGAAGGATCATCATTATACCCACCCCGCATGATGCACAATAAAGAGAGATGAAGGAAAAACCCCTAGTTGGATGATCAAGGATTGAAGTTTTTCTCCTTTCTCCAAGAACTTGGGATGGCACAACTTGCAGTAAAAGAAAACTCCAAGGCTGAGCAGGAAGGGTTGTAGCACGAGCACACAATTCGTCTCTAGAAGAGGGAATACAAGCACCCCAAGGGAAAAGAAAGAGACTAAGGAAGAAGAAGATCTCGATGTGATAAAAGGAAAAATACTAGAGTTATGGGATGTGCAATCTTGAAGTGATTAAAAAGAAGATCATTGTTTGACCATGCGGCTGGGTAGTTTCACACATTTGAATTAATTTAGATTCAATAATTCCTTTGGAGACATCATGGTTTGACCACCCTTTCATTATTTAATAGTCCACTTATTATCTTCGTTAAAGTTTGTTTCATCTACATATCAAAGGAT
Organism: Viscum album; assembly: GCA_963277665.1. Taxonomy (NCBI): domain Eukaryota; kingdom Viridiplantae; phylum Streptophyta; class Magnoliopsida; order Santalales; family Viscaceae; genus Viscum; species Viscum album. The sequence goes on along the minus strand of OY728128.1, from coordinate 1,252,864,357 downwards.
CATCATTTTACCCACCCACATGATGCACAATAAAGATAGACAAAGGAAAAACCCCTACTTGGGTGATCAAGGATCAATGTTTTTCTCCTTGCGCCAAGAACTGGGTGTGGAACGACTTGTAGGAAAAGAAAACTCTAAGGTTGAGTAGGAAGGGATCTGGAACATGCTTACAATTCGTCTCCAGAAGAGGGACTCCAACCACACCAAGGGAAAACAAAGAGACCAAGGAAGAAGAAGATCTTGGTGTGATAAAAGGCATGATCCCAGAGTTACGAGATGTGCAATCTCAAAGTGCTTAGAAAGCAGATCATAGTTTGACCACACAGATGGGTGGTTGCACATGTTAGAATTAATTTAGATTTAATAACTCCCTTGGATATAGCAAGACATATCATCGCATGGTGGATAGTTATAAAGGTTACATTTAAAATGAGAAAATGCATAACAGGGGCATAACTAGAAACACGACAAAGGGTGTGAAACTGATTAAAAGGGACACATGTTTTGGTAAGTCAAGGGTTTCCCCACTCTTAGGGGATTTAAGATATACTTTACCAGCCTTAGGATGGTCTTAACAATTTTAAAAGAGGTATTAAAACTTAAAATAGGCATTACGAAAGGGAAATTGGAAAGGAAACCCGACACCCCATAGTCGCACCGGTCGGTGGTACCGATAGGTGACACCACGATGACACCCTGCCACCAACACCAACGCCCTCATGGCTCACCGATGGTGTCCATGACACCCCAAACACCAGAATTTGACAAAGTAATGGACCACGAAGGTATGATACATTACACACACAATATGATCAATATGAATTTAAACACATGTTTTCAATACAAAAGTGTAATTTTAGTTTAAAACACACATAAATAGACAAAATCAAGAAAAAGAGATCAATTTTATTTTTCAAACTTTAGGGAAAATGTCCATAATTCATTTATGACATGTAAGGATTGAACACACATCAATCTAACACATGATGTGAATGATATGACTCAAAGTGTGTGTTTTCAATATAAAAGTGTCATTTTAGTTTAAAACACACATTACAAGAGAAAACCAAGAAAACGAGCTCATATTGTTTTTAAACTTTTGGATAATAATCCATAATTCATTTGTAATGTGTGGAAATTGATTCTAAATTATTTTGAAACATGATGTGGTTGGTATGAATTAAAGTACATGTTTTTAATATATAAGTGCTATTTTAGTTTAAAGTACACATCAAATAGGAAAAAATTAGCATAATAAGATCAAATTGTTTTCTCATCATTTTATCTAATATTACCTAAATTAATTTCCTTATCATTTTTAGTTGATACTTATTTAGTTAGTTTTTATAGAGATAATTCTTGAGGAAGAAAAATAAATGGTGTGATAGTTTAAGACTTTTTCTCAAAAATCAAGTGCTATTAAATTGGATCACATCCATAGTGATATTTTTACCACCACATATGTAAGCCAATTCAAGAGCACATTTTTTAGAGAATAATAAGAAATGGTGTGACGTGTAAGAATCAATCACAACTCAATCCGATACACAGTGTACCTTGTATGACTCAAATTATATGTTTTTAGTTTAAAATTTAAACTTGGTGTTTAATTTATTTCATTATAGTATTACTAAAATAATAAGTTTTTTATTATATAGGTACATTATTTTTCTTGAGTTGGGGTTGTTTTTTCGACAACTAATAGCATGACCATGGGTCAGGGGCCAAAGAAAACGGAACATTGATGTTTTTGAATGTCTGTGATAAATTTTACTTACTCATGTAATTGTACAAATAGATGTTTGAAATTTAAATAATATAATGTTTTTTCTTGTATTTGTGTTGTAAATTTTATTTCAATTAAATTATGTATTTTCACTCCCAGTACTTTCTCCTTACTCCCTATTTTTTCTATTGTAGTGTGCTATAATTTTGATAGCATGCTACAACAGTATGACCCTTTATCAGTGCTAATAAAATCAATGATAAAGGGATTCTTTATCAGTGATAAACTAGCATCAATAAAGGAACCCATTTATCAGTGCTATTTTTAGCATTGATAAAGGAATAAGGATTTTAAGGGTGATCTGATTATCAATGTTTTTTTTGCATCGTCAAATCCCTATAATAGCGCTTTTAAAGGCCTTATATGTAGTAGTAAAAAACCAAGAGTTTTAAATAAAGAGATATTTCACTATAGATTTAAGTATTAATAGTCAAATTTGTAAAAATGATATTTGTAACCAAATATAAGAGTTTTAAATAAGGAGATACTTCAGTGTGAATTTAAGTATTAATAGTCCAAATTCTAAAAATGATATTTGTAACCAAATCCAAGAGTTTTAAATAAGTAGATAATTCGCAATAAATTTAAGTATTAATAATAAACATTCTAAAATTGATATTTTCAACCAAATTAAAGTGTTTTAAATAAGGAGATAATTTTCTGCAAATTTAAGTATTAATAGTGAACTTTCTAAAAATGAAATTTGTAATCAAATCCAATAGTTTTAAAAAAGGAGATAACATTGATATGTATTTATGTATTAATAGTAAAATTTTTAAAACTAATATTTATAACCAAATATAAGAGTTTTAAAAAAGGATATACTTCTGTGATAATTAAAGTATTAATAGTTAACTTTCTAAAATAGATATTTTCAACCAAATCCAAGAGTTTTAAATAAAGAGACACTTCATTGTGAATTTAAGTATTAATAGTCAACTTTATAAAACTAATATTTTTAACCAAATACAAGAGTTTTAAATAAGAAGATACTTTGAGATAGAAAAGAAAAAAAAACAAAAAACAAAAAAAGGAGACACTTCACTAAAGATTTAAGTTTTAATAGTCAACTTTCTAAAACTGATATTTGTAATAAAATCCAAAAGTTTTAAATAAGGATATAATTTGGTGATAATCTAAGTATTAATAGTAAATTTTATAAAACTGATATTTTTAAACAAATCTAAGAGTTTTAAATAAGGAGATACTTCACTGTGAATTTATGTATTAATAGTCAACTTTCTAAAATTGATATTTGTAACCAAATCCAATAATTTTAAATAAGGAGACACTTCATTACAAATTTAGTATTAATAGCCAACTTTCTAAAACTGATATTTGTAACCAAATCCAAGAGTTTTAAATAAGGATATATTTCACTGTGAATTTAAGTATCAATAGAAAACTTTCTAAAACTAATATATATAACCAAATATTAAAGTTTTAAATAAGGGGATAACTTTACTACATATTTAAATATTAATAGTCAACTTTCTAAAACTGAAATTTGTATCCAAATCTAAGAGTTTAAAATAAGGATATACTTTAGTGTGAATTTAAGTATTAATAGTAAAATTTCTAAAATTTGAATCTCTAACCAAATCCAAGAGTTTTAAATAAGGAGATACTTCATTGTGAATTTTAGTATTAATAGTTAACTTTATTAAACTGATATTTTTAATTTAATACAATATTTTTAAATAAGGATACACTTCAGTTTGAATTTAAGTATTAATAGTCAATTTTCTAAAACTGATATTTGTAATCAAGTCCAAGAATTTTAAATGAGGAGATACATCGATGTGAATTTAATTATTAATAGTAAACTTTATAAAACCAATATTTGTAATCAAATCAAAGAGTTTTAAATAATGATATACTTCACTATGAATTTAATTATTAATAGCCAGCTTTGTAAAACTGATATTTGTAACCAAATCTAAGATTTTTAAATAAGGAGATACTTCGCTACATATTTAAGTATTAATAATCAAATTTCTAAAGATGATATTTGTAACCAAAGGCAAGAGTTTTAAATAAGGATATAATTCTGTGCAAATTTAATCATTAATAGTCAAAATCTAAAATTGATATTTTTAACCAAATCCAAGAGTTTTAAATAAGAATATACAAAAATATGAATTTAAGTATTAATAATCAACTTTCTAAAAATAATATTTTTAAACAAATCCAAGAGTTTTAAAAAAGGATATAATTAATTTTGAAGTTAAGTATTAATATTTAACTTTCCAAAACTGATATTTGTAACCAAATACAAAAGTTTTAAATAAGGAGATACTTATTTATAGATTTAAATATGTCAAATTTCTAAAAAATGATATTTTCAACAAAATCCAAGAATTTTAAAATAAGGAGATACCTTGGTACAAATTTAAGTATTAATATTCTACTATCTAAAACTAATATTTGTAACCAAATCCAAGTGTTTTAAATAAGGGGAAACTTTTATGTGAATTTAAGTATCAATACTCAACTTTATAAAACTGATATTTGAAACCAAATCCAAGAGTTTTAAATAAGGAGATACTTCACTATGAATTTAAGTATTAATACTCAACTTTCTAAAACTGATACTTGTAACCAAATCCAAGAGTTTTAAATAAGAAGATAATTCACTATACATTTAAGTATTAATATTCATCTTTCTAAAACTAATATTTGTAACCAAATACAAGAGTATTAAATATAGAGACAATTCATTAAAAATTTAAGTATTAATTGTCAAATTTCTAAAAATGATATTTATAACCAAATATAAGAGTTTTAAATAAGTAGATTATTAACTATGAATTTAAGTATTACTAGTAAACTCTATAAAAATTGTATTTGTAACCAAATCTAAGTGATTTAAATAAGGAGATACTTTGCTATGAATTTAAGTATTAATATTGAATTTTATAAAACTAATATTCATAACCAAATCAATGATTTTTAAATTTGGATATACATTGATACATATTTAAGTATTAATATTTAACTTTATAAAACTAATATTTGTAACCAAATCCATGAGTTTTAAATAAGAAGATTCTTCGTTGTGAATTTATGTATTAATTGTCAACTTTATAATACTGATATTTGAAACCAAATCCAAGAGTTTTAAATAAGGATATATTTCAGTACAAATTTAAGTATTAATAGTCAACATTATAAAATTGATATTTGTAACCAAATCAAAGAGTTTTAAATAAGTATATACTTCTATATGAATTTAAGTATTAATATTAAAATTTATAAAACTGATATTTATAACCAAATCCAAGAGTTTTAAATAAGGAGATACTTCACTACAGATTTAAATATTAGTATTAAACTTTATAAAATTGATATTTGTAACCAAATACAAGAGTTTTAAATAAGGAGATACTTTAGCGTGAATTTAAGTATTAATAGTAAAATTTCTAAAATTGATATTTTTAACCAAATTTGATTGTTTTAAATAAGGAGATACTTCACTGTGAATTTAAGTATTAATAGTCAAATTTCTAAAATTATATTTATTACCAAATCTAAGAGTTTTAAATAAGGTGATACTTCACTATGAATATATGTATTAATAGTTAAATTTCTAAAACTTATTTTTGTAACCAAATCCAAGAGTTTTAAATAAATAGATACTTTGCTATAAATTTAATTATTAATAGTTAACTTTCTAAAACTGATATTTGTAACCAAATCTAGTAGCTTTAAATAAAGAGATAATTTGGTTAAAATTTAAGTATTAATAGTCTAATTTATAAAAATTATATTTGAAACAAATACAAGAGTTTTAAATAAGGAGACACTTCACTGTGAATTTAAGTATTAGTATCCAACTTTTTAAAACTTAAATTTGTAACTAAATACAAGAGTTTTAATTAAGAATAATTTCACTATGAATTTAATTATTAATAGCCATGTTTCTAAAACTAATATTTGTAACCAAATCAAATAGTTTTAAATAAGGAGATAATTCACTATAGATTTAAGTATTAATAGTCAAATTTCTAAAATTTATATTTATAACCAAATAAATTTTTTTAGATATTCATTTTAAAATTTATTTTATTAAAAACTACATCTTTAACTCTATATTTCATTATTTCTATAGTTGATATGGTAAATTATATATATATATATATATATATAATATTTCATATAAATTAATTTTTTACACTTCTTTATTAATAAATTTGAAAGATTCATTTTTTGGAATTGTGATTTGGATCTATTAAAAAATGGATTTATGGATAAATTTATTTTAAATATAAAATTGTGTTGGTTGGCATTAATTCCACCATCTATATTCCGCGTGAAAGCTATGTGAAGTAGTCGATGGGTGGTGTACACAAATTTGGAATCACCTTAACAATTTATTTTTGATATCAAATATCCTTTATGGTTTATTGATTAATATGTGTTTGTATACTGTCTTATTAAAAATATTTTCTATAAAAACTCAATGGAATAAAAACTGAAATAAAGAAAAGAGTATAACCATGTTAGCATCCCCTTGAAAATTACACTATGAAAAAAATTATTATTTTTTATCATGTATTCATACCCAAATCATGTACAGGTTTTCTAAAAACTATTGTTGATAGTGTCTTTATAAATAGATATATCATGTCATTAGTTGATCAAGAAATCTAGATAAGGAAAATAGTTCAATCACATTACCCCCTGAAAATTACACTACAAGAAAAATTAAAATTTTTATAATCTACCCATTTTATATTATATGCATTTTTTTAAAATATGAACTTGATAGTGTTTTCATGAATATATTTTTCCCTTTGTTTCTCGATAAAATATATTGCATGTCAATGTAATTATTTTTTGAGAACTTATGAGAGAAGAAAATAAATGTTGGTGGGATGTGTTTTATCCCATAACTTTTAACATAACCTTCTTTTATCTGAGTGAATATGATAAATAATTAACATATATAAAATTGAGCATCTTTTTTTTTGATTTTCTAGAATACAATAAACCTAAATTAAAAGTTCCATGAAAATAGTGAAAAATATATTTAGTTCCATTCCAATGTCTAATTATTTTAGGAAAACTATATTTTTCCAATAGATTAGTTGAAAATTCTATATATAATAAAGTGAAATTATTAAGATACATAAAACTCCTATTATACTTGAATATGGTAATTTTGATCCCAAAAACTTTGTATTTTATTCACAAGGTCTAAATGATTTTTTATATTTAGTGTTTTGATGACCATTAGTGTACTTAAAGGATTCACTTTATCCATATTAAATCAGTTTAGGACTTTTTCAGTATAAATCAATTAATACAAAATTATGTTACATGACATATACTATACCTATTCTAATGGTTTCACAAAACCATTGGTATAGGTTTCCAAACACCCTACCTATACTAATAGTTTTTCAAACCATTGGTACATGTTCACTAGTATTGGTCAAATCTATAGTAGTGAAATTTAGGGGCTAACATACCATGTTTTATATCCAATATTTTACTAATCATCTGAAGTAGTTTATCTGAAATCATAAAATGATGAAAATACTTCATATCTAATTAACAACCACTTTTTATATTTTTTGTTAAAAATGTGAATTAGAACTAGTTGGCATAATACTAATATAATTTTTTTTATGAAAACTCATTCAATGTCCCTAGATATCCAAATAATTCAATAAAAATGTATTTATGAATCCATCAGAACCAACTGAGGAGTTATAATTTAAGTTGAATATAGTGGTTTTAATTTCATCAACAAGAGGAAAAGCTATGAAAAATCTTTTTTTACCTTATCAAAACATCTTGGAATGAAATCCGTATGTTTTTTTGGAATTGATTTCACCTTTCTCATCAAATAAATCAAATAAATAACTAAAAACATCATTAATAATATCATCATCATGTACATAAATATAACAATTGATCTTTATAGAAATTAAGGAAATTTAAAATTTTCTCTCCTTATTAACAACATGGAAGAAACCAATGTTTCTATCCCCTTATTTCAACCAATTAATCTTGTTTTATTCATTTATGATTGATTACTTTACTGTGATCAACACATCCAATTCATCCATATTTATAATTTTATCTTTCATTATAGAATCATGAATAGTTTTGTACTTTGGAGTTCTTGTAAGCATTTTTATGCATATTAATATTCAAATAAATTTTACTAAATTGATATTTTCTCCATATTTTAAATACAGGTTTAATTCTATTAATATTATATAAAACTATTTGAAATACACTCCCCTTATCAGTTTTGGACCATTCATGAGAAATAATATCCCTACAATCATCATGATGAAGCCATGCATTATAGAAAAAAATAAATGAATGTTTTATTTTACCATTTAATTATACATTGAAAAATATATATTATGATATGAATGAAAAAGAGATAAATATGTATAATAAATAATCCTCATGTTCATTAAGGTGGATGAAGGCCCTATAAATTTTAGTTGCTTGTTTACCTTTAATAGTACTCCCCATCCAAGTAAATTTATCTCTAGTACACCAAATTTCAATAAGAGAAAAAATGTCAATGAATATTTTAAAATAATTAGATGAAATTTTATGGAATATATTACCCATTTTCTTCCCATGTTTGATAATATCATTAATTTCACCAAGAAATTTCCACTGGAATTTAAGGATGTTCAATATGTTTGTTATTTCATCATAAAATTCTTTTCTTGAGACATAATTTGTAGATGTATAGATAAAATAAACCATATATAATTTTCCATTAATACACACATAGATTGAGATTGATTGAGATCTGGGATTAAAATTGACGATTCTAAAATTTTTATGAGCTAGAACCCATAATGATTTAACCAAATCACTACAAAAAATTCCATATAGTTAAGATATAACCTAAACTATTGCAACTGATTAATAAAAAGTTTATAAAAGAAACCCTCAGTTCAAAAATACTAAGTAGAGTTTGAAAACTAATACTAATAAAAATACTTAAGATAATTATTTGTTCCAAGATTATTTAAATTATAGAAATTCCAAAATAAACACTTCATTTTGAAAACAATGTGGCCATTTTTTAGACTCCTTACCTTCCCACTATCTGAGAAGAGGCTTTTCTGATTTTGTCTTTTACCAATTTTTCAATGTTTTTTATTCTATTCTATAGGATCTATAACATTATATGAGTGGTAATCTATTATATAATCCCATTTTTCTACAGCAGATGGACCAATTGCTAAAAAACTAGAGATTAAATCATAATTTTTATGTGATAAAATTATATTATATTTACGTTTAGAGTTTATTATAAGAGTAAATGGAGTAAAAAAATCATAAATCCTATTGGTCTCTAGAAAATCCCTATTAGGGTGTATTATTTTCACAATTCATAGATTTCCATACAAAAAAATTATAGGGGAACCTTATTTATTAGTCATTTTATTGGAAACTACTTTATTTTCCCCCACAACATTTGTTTGATCGACTATATCAATGGGGAATCCTTGTTCAGAATTAGCCCATTTGGTAAGGGAGTATGATCTAAATTTTATTACTTTCCCTTTTATAATATCATAGTTTTTCGTTTTCTATATGCATCAACTTATTTTCAATTAAGTTTACAAGATAAGTAAACAAATATATAAGCTTTAATTATTTAAAAATTCCTCCTATTATAACCAATAACTATAAAGTTAACACAAAAGGGTGGAAACCTCTAATATTCCACCCTTATATTGATATTTTCATCTAGAGTTGATAGAATAATTTTATCAATAAGAAGGGATAAAAGATCAACTTTAACTAATTTTCTTATGAAATTCCTAAATCATTCAACTTCAATATCCTTATCCATTTTGATAAATATACTGATATATGAAGCCTGATTATTTGAAAATTTTATATGTCAATAAATATAGTTTAATATAAAAATTCTAACCCATAAAAGTATATGAGATTTTTATAAATAAAACTGGATGAGGTGAATATCCCACACTTGGTTTCAAAGAAAACCAGGCTTTATTAATAGTGACCCAAATCCCTTCACTCATCTTTTCAACTCATTATAAGGTAAGATGACATGAAAACAATATGTATCCCATCAAATAATCCCCCACATCGGTGTAAGGATTTTATATGTGTTTTCACCTTTTGTGAAGATAACAAGATGAACCCTTTATCTTGAGAGAGAGAAATATCACCTCAGGTCTGTGTGTGAACCTGAGTGCCAGGTACATGGTGGGATGTCCCCCCACCTGGAAAAAACATGATGTGGCAGCAGATCTATTTTTTTGGATTAAAATGTTTTTTAAAATCAAACCCTTTAATTTGTAACAATTAGATGAGAATATCCTCTCACCCATCATGTAAACCATTTTAATAAATAACTGTAAAATGTTAAAAAAATTATTATTATAAAACATTATAAATAAAGATAAATAAAAATATAAAATAAAAACAATATATATATATATAAATATAAAATAAATTCAATCTATACTGGAAATTTCTAGTGTGAATTTTCACTGCAAAATTTCAGTGCAATTTTACATTATTTATTTATGTGTCAGTATATTCACACTGAAAATTTAAACATATATTTATTTATATTTTTAATAATAAAATTTCTAGTTCATATTTCCAGTATAAAATTCCATTGAAAACTGAAAATTTATGTATGTATGCATGAATATATTTATACTAGTATACATATATATGATTATATTGAATTTTGAGTATGATTTTTTTTGCTAATAATTATACTTTTTCACACTAAATTTTCACTATAAATTTTATTTTTAATTGTTAGAATTTTAATTGAAAATTAAATTTCATTTATAAATTTATATTGATAACTGAATATTTTCACGATGAATTTTCATTGAGAATTTCAATATAAATTGTGGAATTTTCCATTAGAAAATTTCACTTTGAATTTATATTAAAAATTTCAATGTAGATTTTAATGTCTTAATGTATGTATGCATTGAAAATTTCCAATGTAAATTCACATTGAAAATTTATATGGAAAATCTATTGAAAATTTTTGATGAATGTTTTTAGTGAAAATTTATGTATATGTATGTATGCACTGAAAATTTCTAATGTAAATATATACTAGAAAATTACATTATAAATTTAAATTTATACATATACATATATGTTTTTTTGCAATATTCATTCAAATATACATTATAAATAGTCACTTGAAATTTCTAATGTAAATTTTCACTATAAATTTCCAATATGTTTGTACTAGAAATGTACAATGTAATATTATGGTGTATATTAACATCAATGTGTGTGAACGTGTGTGATTTTTAATAAAAATTTCTATGCTTAATGCTGTGCAGTAAATATACATTTCAAATTTGCACTCAAAATTTTTAGTATAAATTTTATTTGAAATTCCCATGGAAAATTTTCATGGAAAATTCTCAATGTAAATTTTTATTGAAAATTTCCAATATAAAATTTTCAAAGTATGTCTTTATAAACTTATGTTACTATATATGTATATACATACAATGTATGTATGTATGTCTATATGTATGCATGTATACACTAAAATTTTTCACTAAATTTTTCAATAGAAAATTTATTTTATATTTATATTTTGGATATATACACACACATATATAGACATTGGCACAAATAGTTTGTAAAAAATATACATAAATATTTTCACTGAAAATTTAAGTGAAAATTTATGCACAAAGTTTTTAGTGGAAATTTACACTAAAAGTTTATAGTATAAAAATTCAATGTAAATTTTCAGCGAAAAATTAATTTTTTTATTTATGTATTATAAAATTTTAATTTTAATTTTAAGTGAAAATTTTAACTATAAATTTTATGCAGAAATTTGCACCAGAATTTTATTATTGAAATTTTCACTAGAAATTTACAATGGAAATTTGCACTGGTAATTTATGTGTAAATTTGAATAAAAATTTTTCATTACGAATTTACACTAAAACTTTCTAGTAAAAATTTTCAACAACATCTATATTGATAGGTATGTGAATTTACAGTACTCTTTATTTATAGATAGTATACATGGGGATCTTGAGAATAGCTTGTTTTACTTACACATGATTTATAAAGTGTTTATTGAATCCTAGAAATCTCTATAATTTACACTAGAAGTTTTTAATGCAAATTTTCAATGTAAATTATAGTAAAAAATTACAGTTTTTATTTATATATTAATATATTTTCATTAAAATTTGAAGTGAAAATTTGAATTGTAAATTTCATGTGGAAATTTTCATAGGACATTTATAGTGGAAATTTATATCGGAAATTTCCAGTAGAAAATTTCACTAGAAATTCCCCCATCTACTTGGACCCATAAGAAAGGGATTAAGAGATAAGTCTTATGAATAATTAATCACCCCAAGAACTTTTTGGGAAATATTAAATATTTATATGCCATTTTTAGTAGGGATTATTATGAAGTATTATAAAAATATCAGACCATAATTATTGATTTGGCATCAAATGAGGATAACCAAATTAATACAGATAGTTCTCCCCATGACCTCAATGATGACCTACAACAATGGTATGATTCACATAATTTTTTATGATTTTTTAGTTAGAGATGTATTATTTCTTAATAGATTACTATATAATAGTTTTATACTTTATAGAAATTATGATCAAATAAAATCTTGGAATTTTCCTCAATATTGATTTGAAATAGTTATCATGGAAATACCTTAGTGTCTCCTCTAGTTTTAATAGTATCTAGGTGTGGTGATGTTTTGTTTCTATTCATTTTTGTTTTGTTTTTTATGGATCTAATAAACTCATGGTTGTCCTATAGTTTGGGCTGTTGTGTGGGTTTTCACTTAATCTAAAAAATTATTTTATTTGAAAATCCAAAAAATATATTTCTAGAGAGAAGATAACATATTCAATTATATAATTATTTCATATCTCTAACCTCTCATAAATTACCTCTTGGTTTAAAATAACATGAACTATGTCGCTATTATTAAAAATTATTCCTTCAAATACATCTTTTAACTGGAAAATTGATCAGTATTATGTAGATTTGGATGATCCAACCTTCATGTAGATAATTGGATATTATATTTTTCCTTTATTATTAATATTTTTTTCTTACTCCAAACCAAAAATAACTCCACATGACTAAAAAATTCACCATAAAACTTTAAATTGTTGCCTAGGATTATTGTATAATCATGAATTCTATTAGAATCATTGGATATCTATATTTAAAATTCCATATTATATAATAGTAATAATAATAATTATAAAGGAAATTAATAGGGATATAAATAATAGAAATCACACACCCACACACACACAGATACCAATTGGACTAGGCCGTCGACCATCCCCCAAATGGTTTACCCACTTCCAACATCCCATTTTATCACAAAGGTATCAAAATCCAAGAAAGTTTTAGTTTGAAGTGACTAATTTCAGACACCCCCATGATGGGCCTTGTGTTTTTTATCCACATTACTATCTGTACGAATCCCAACCATTTGATCCCTGAATGATACCTTGTTTGCATCATGTAACACTTTTTTCACTGCATTACCCTATCATATTTTTCGATCAATTATTTAATTCCCCAATGCATAGTAAAGCATTGTCACATGCCTTTCATACAATGATACAACAACCCTAATGACATATTCATCTATCCAATGGAATAACTTTCAATCATGACCCTATCAATGCATGTCCACCATTCATGCATGTTAATTAATCTAAAGATGTTTTGACTTGGTATTTTATAACACCAATGAGCCACTACTGTATTAAAAGTCTATAATTCATAATGTGTCAAATTATCCTCATTTCCAAGAGAATAAAGAACAACCATTTTTGAACCATGATTTTTTTGATGTGGATAAGGAGCACAACCACATGGTTGTACCCTTTTCTATATTTGAATAATAATAACACTATTTAAGGTATATTACAACCCACATAGAAAATAAATAACATATTGGGTTTGAACTAAAGATGTGTAAACCATCCCCACCCCACCCAAATCACCTACCCCAATGCAAGGTGTATGCCAATAACATAGCAGCAACAACAAAAACACCACAACTAAAAACAATGTTTATTTGGTATAGGGTGTTACAAACCACAAGAGACTCACACACACCCATGCTACCTAGTGGGTCAAGCCTTAACTTTATCCACTGGAAATGAAATACACCCAATGGAATTATTTTATTACATTTTTAAATGACCCAAAGGCCCATAGTTATTAGCCCAAAAACCCAAAGATAATATCTTCAAGTATTGAAAAATTACATTTACCTGAAGTTTTCTCTTTTTCAAATGAATAAATTCTTTATTAAGTAATGATGTTATATAAAACACATGCACTAATTTGGTTATTTTTGATTGTTATAAGTTATATCCTATCTGATTTAAAATACCTTTAAGAATTATAACCATTTTTCAGTGACCATTAAGATTATTATTTATTAAGGGTTATTATAAAGTCCAATTAACACAGATGGAATAAGCGATAACCTCAATCTGGAGTATCATACACTATAAATCCCATATATCAAATATTCTGAATGAGATAACATTAATAGGCTTTTCCCTTGATCAAACCTAATCCGATATTCAAAAACAAAAGCATGAGTGAAAACATTTATAGGATAATTTTAAGCTTATCGAGATCATAACCCAAACCATGTTCACTGAACCGCCCTAAGAAAGTGTTACCATTACACACCTTACCTTTAGATCATACGACGATGTAATAAAAGGTTATGTATATAGAACCTAATAGTATGAAGTTTTATATTTTTATTTTAAATAAAATAATGATTATATTTATTCTTTTTTATTACTTTATAAATGATTAAATAATGAGTTTGATAAAAATTATATTTTGATACAACAAAACACTAATTGTATTTTTAGTAAATATATAGTTTCAATTAAGAATATTTTTGATGAATTCATTATTTTTGAAATAAATTTATTTTAATAAAATATTATTATTAAATAATATTTTTTAAATAGCAATTATAATATAATTTTATGAAGTCACTTGTAATTTTTATAAGGGTTAGAAACTGTTATCATTTTAAAACCTCATATTTTTCAATAAATGAGAATTTTTGATTTAAAAGTATAAATTTTCATATTTAGATAATTATTTTGAAAAGATAAATATTATTTTTTAAATAAGAATGCTAAAATTATACAACTCTGAATTTTTCATAATTTTCTGAGATAGTTGATGTTTTGTGTAAAAAATAAATACGGTATGTATTATTACATCATAAAAGAAAAAAGTGATGTAATAAATAATATAAAGAGTATAAAAGACCAAAATTTTGTTTCACATTTAAAATAATGTTTTTTGAGTTATTTTATTAATTTTATAATTCTTTAACGAATCCTCCAAAACCTATATTATATTTTAAGGTTTTGAATTCATTTTTTTTATAAACATGACTCACTTCCACATCACCAAGGGTATTATTTTAATGAGTTATGTTATTATCATTATAAAATATTTAAAATAAATCCTCTTTGGTAGAAACCATGAGAAAAAACCCTGAAAAAGTTTTTTTTTGATTATTTTATCATATAGAGTCCAAAACCTATGTTTATAAATTATTAAAGGATTCCCCTATCTTTTTATATAAAAACCCACCCAACCACCAATTAATATTCACTAAAAATAATTTTATCATAAAATTAATCTTACTTTACCTCTCTAGAGTCCTCCCAAGGTGTTACTAAGCTCTAAAAAATCTCATCCCAAGCTTTTAGAAGCACCCTCTCAAGGTAAGGGATCCTCTCCAACTCTTTATTGAAGCACTTACTTTGTACTATGTCTTTTGATTTAAAATTTTTCTTGTTTTAATATATATTTAAACATACCTCTTAATATCCTTATGATTCCCAAGTTATGTGATATCCCATTTCACTATCATTAAAACCTTCTATGATTATATATGTATATCTATTATGGTGCCGAAATTATCTTACGATTTTCCATGACAAACATTTGTGTAGTGAATACACATACCCATTTATACTCAAGGATATTCAACTATATGTAAATATCCTTTATTGATTGGTAAATTCCATGCATTTAACCCACACTCCTTAATACTTGTGTTAAAAGTGATACAATATGTTCTTATGTTTTATGATCTATGTGACACACTTATGCATGTACATGGTATGAATGTGATAGGTGGGATCGGAATTATATATCCCTCCAATGCATTGAGTAATGTTTTTATATCATTAGATACCATGTATAGTTCATTAGAGGTTATCCTAAGAACACTATTTTATAATGTCTCGATGGTTATCCTTGACTTATGTTTATGATGTCATTTTATATGTTGTTTTCCAAATTCCCATGTTGTATTAGCCCGAATGGCCTGAAGGCCTTCTTTTTATTTTATTATAGATAATCATCTTATATCATGCTTCTATATTAAAGTTTATGATTCTAAACCCTATTATGTTACCTTTATATGACTATTTACTCACATGTGTTTCTTTATCTTATTCTATTCTTTGATTATTTCTTTACCAGACTTTATATCTCACATATTTCTTATATACGTCCCTAGGTTATCCTATAAAATTTTAGAAGAGAAAAATAATTTTAAGGTAATGTTTCTGAGTTTTTAAATAATTTTTTTATACCCATCTTTCAAGTTATTATTCTATGTACCTAATTTACCAAAGACATTAGGCCTCATGATCTTATGGGATTGTATTAAGTGTGTTTTTATGTAATAATTCATGAATTAAGGTGTATTAAAATATGGATTGTCATAGTGGTATCAAAGGGAAGTATAGTTATTTTTGGGGATTAAGATTATAAAACCCTATTAAAAGGCTTATGAATAAGAATAAATATAGGAAAACATCCCTAAATTTTGGTAAAGTATAGAGTAAGTGGTTTCCAAGAAAATGAATCCCTGTATGGATACTGAAAGTGAATATGGCTCTGGCATAATTATACCTAGGGGTAGTAACCTCAAAAAAGGTGCATTGGGATTGAATCTATTTTCACCTAGTACATGAAAAAGAGGCATTTCTGCACACCTAGTTTGAAACTCTTGAGGGACATACCTTTTTAATTTCACAATATCCTTATGAACCATTAATAAGGGAACAAGAATGCCCATAATATTTTATGTTAGGAAATATATCATGAATAAATTAGATTCAAACCTAGAAATTCATAGGTTAAGGAATATATTTCATTTATGATTTGTACCTTTAATGTTCATGGTTTTCCATTTATGTATTTAATAGTTTTAAAATTATTATCCCAAATTTTTCCTTTATTTTAGTCAATGGATGGAAATAGGAGAAACCGTTTCAACAACCAATGTGAGGGGCAATGTGATGACTACCCAAATGAGATTCCCAACCTGATAGGATCAGGATTTGGGAACTTTCTGAAAATAATTTCTCAATTAACTCAAGTTTTTAATATAAAAATTAATCATTAGGAATAACCATACCCCCTAAGAAAGATCGAGTTTCAATTGAGACCTTTATTTGAAACATGCCTCTAACTTTCAATGTATCTTATGATCCCTTAATTATAAAATCATAGATAAAATACATTGAAAATATCTTCACCTTACTTCAATGATATAAAAAGAAGAATTTTGTGTAGGGTATTTATCATATAGAGAGAAAATTTGATTAATGGTTGATGTTGATTAAAAATATGAATCCTGAGGAGGATATCATTGCAATGGAGTGAAAAGGATTATGATTTTTTTAAATAAATACTTTCCTCACACTCTCTGACTTAAAATAGAGAGCTATTTACTTAGAATTATTCAAAAGGATGATTAATCCATTAGGTCGTATGAGGAAAAACTTATAATACTTACATGATATGCCTCCAACTTTTTCATTGACCCTGAAAGTAAAGTTTATCACTTCTTTGTTGGGATGAAGCTGAGTCTTCAAAAATATTTGGAGATTTGAGACTTTGGAAGCTATGAGGAATTTTTTTGATGTACCAAAGTTGAAATGGAGATCAACGAATCTCAATGGTCTCACTGGTCTGGAGATAGGAAGAGGATAATGAATTTTAATTATGGTGGTGCGATGGATAAATCTCATGGGGGAAAGAAAGTCCAACATCCCACTTTTCAAAATCATGGGAAGAAGCATTATGAAAATTTCCTAAATGGGACAAGGAAATAATTTAGTTGTGGTAAGTAATGAAAACTAGATACCAAATAAAGTTATGAGAAACCAACAAATATGATAGAAGAAAAAAATTCTCTAGTCAACCCTCAACCTATTGTCCAATGTTTCAACTACAAGGAACAAGGATACCATGTGAATCAATGCACTAAGCCAAGGGTTATCGATGGAAACTGATGAAAAAAACCTATAAGGCCTAATAATAAAGGAAAATATTATTCCATCATAACTGTTTAGATGGATCCTAACAAAAAATTGGTACTTGTTATTCATTCAAGGATAGTGAACATGATATTTGATTTTGGTTCTACACATTCTTTCATATAATTCATGTTTAGTGGAACCATTCAAACACCACCTCAAAACATGGAAGTAAAGTTATCAATGAAGATGAAAAATGGGTGAATTATTGCATCCCAATCATATAAATCACCCCCTGTAAAACTTTTTGGGCTGAATTTCCCAAAAAACCTTGCAAGACTCCATTTAGTGGAATTATATGTTATTATAGGAATTTATTGACTTTCCTTGTATAGAGAAAACATAAATTTCCAAGAGAAGGAAGTCAACCTCCATATCACAAATCACCCTTTAATTCTATACAAGTGAAAAAAGGAGGTTGAATATCATTTAGAAGCATCATCTACAACATATATATTATTACCTTATGAGAAAGTGTATCTAGATAAAATGATTCAGACTAAGGAAAAGATCACCCTTGATGATATTCCCATTATAAGGTAATTAACTGATTTGTTTCCCAAAGAATTTCTTAGTCTTTCTTCTAGCTGAGAGATTGAGTTATCAGTCTAACTTATACCTGAATATTTTATAATATACAAGAATCCATATAGAATGGTCACTGTTAAACTTTAAGAGTTGAAGAAGAAATTACAAGAGAATCTGGATAAAGGGTTTATATACTCAAGTGCTTCATTGTGGGGTGCATATGTCCTTTTTTTTTAAGAATAAGGATGATTCAATGTGACTATACATAGATTATAATGAGTTCAATAAGATAAAAATAAAGAATAATTATCCAATTCCATGGATTGATGACTTATTCAACCAACTATGTGGTGCCTAATACTTCTCTAAAGTGGATCATTAGTCAGTATATTACTAAGTAAAAGTAAATAAGGAGGATATCCTCAAGACTGATTTTCATACAATGTATGGGCACTATGAGTTCATAGTGATTCAATTTAGACTCACTAATTATACAACTATATTCATGAACTTGATGAATAGAGTCTTTAGGTATTACCTCAAAAAATTTATGGCAGTCTTTATAGACGATATTCTTATCTACTCTAAAAGAAAGGAAGAATATGAGGAGCATTTGAATGTTCTGCCAAATACTTTGAAAAAGGAAAATTTATATATAAAGTATAGAAAATTAAAGTTCTAGATGGATCAAGTAATATTACGAAGGAATTTTATCACCAAAAAGGGTATATATATGGATCCTTCAAAAACAAAGGTAGTTAAAGGATGACCCAGACCAACATATGTGATAGAAATCTATAGTTTCCTTGGATTATTTAGGTACTATCGTCTATTTGAGAGAAAAATATCATGATTTTCAATACCACTAACCAATATAACTTAGAAGGAAGTTTAGTTTTTTTGAATGATGAATGTAAAGATAGATTTAAAGAGTTAAAGAATAGGCTAATCACTACACATGTACTGACATTACCCAACAGTTGGGAAAGATTTGTGATCTAAAATGATGCGTCAAAAAAGATATTGGGTTGTGTCATCATTAAATATGAAAAATTGATATCCTATTCCTCCCACCCATTAAATATACAAGAGAATAACTTCCCAAAACATGATCTATAATTAGATACAATTATCTTTATGTTTAAGATTTAATGAAATTATCTCTATGGGGAGAAGTGTGGCATATATATGGATCGTAAAATCCTTAAGATTATATTCACACAAAAGGATATCAATATGAAACAATCAAGGTGGTTAGATATGATAAATGATTATGATTGTTCAATCCATTACCATCTTGGAAAGTAAAACAAAGCGGAATATGCTCTAAGTAGAAAAGATCACACAACCTTATCCATGATGAGGATTGCAAGGGATCTAATCTTCTTGGAAATAAAAAGGATGTAAATAGAAACAATAAAATGAAATTCATCTTACCATACTCAAATAACTACTCAACCATATATTTATGAGATGATTAAGGAGGCCCAAAAATATTATGAGGTGCTATAGAAAATGCTAGTGAATATTATAGAGTTAAATTTTTATAAATATGTATTTATAAGGTCCGGAAACAAAATATGTGTCCCATCAAAACCAAAAACGAATAGGGAACTTCTAGACAACTCACATAAATCATACTTCTATATTAATATAGAAATCACTAATATGTATAGATATATGAAGTAAAACTTTTAGTGAGATAAAATGAAGAGGGATATTTAAATTTTTTTATCTCAATGCTTGGTATGATAATATGTCAAGGATGAATGAAAAAAATAAGGGTATAATTAAACCATTTCCCATACTAGTGTGGAAATGAGAAAAAATAACAATGGATTTTTTAATATGACTCCCATAATATCTAAAGTAAATAATATCATTTGGGTGGTAGTTGATCACCTTATAAAGTCATCACATTTCATTACTGTTAGGGAATATTTCTCTATGGACCAACTCTCCAATATATATATATATATATATATATATATAAGAGAAGTGGTAATACTACATGGAGTGCCATTATTAATTTTATCTAATCAAGATCTAAATTTTACCTTGAGGTTATATAGAAGTCTTCTAAAAGAATTGGATATAAATCTAAGTTTTAGTACTGCTTATCACCCTCAAACAGATGGTCAGTATGAGAGAACTGTTCAAACTCTAGAGGATATGTTAAGATCATGCTTAATGAATTTAAAAGGATTTTGGGATCAAAACTTTCCCCCAGTAGAGTTCTCATATAACAACATTTTTCATTCTAGAATTCAAATGGAACCTTATGATGCTCTGTATGGGAAGCAATGTCAGACTCTAACATGTTGGGATGAAGTTATATAGTGAAAGATGATGGGACCTGATATTGTACAAGATATAACAGAGAAGGTTCACACCATTCAACATTATATGAAATCTATACAAATTTGATAGAAAAGATATGGAAAACAATCATCAACATTATCTAGAGTTTGAGGTTAGAGATAAAGTGTTCCTTTTTATATATCCATAGAATAAATTCGTAAGGTTTGGGAAAAAGGGAAAGCTTAGTACAAGATACATTGACCCCTTTTAGATATTTGGTCTCATCAGAGTCGTGACCTATCAAGTAACACTTCCACATAAAATATATCAAGTAAATGATATATTTAATACATCCCCATGGAAGAAGTACATACCAAAACCCTCACATGCACTGAATCCATAAGTGATACCAGATAATGATATTTCATATGAGGAGCAACCAATGAAGATCTTAGATTATAAAGACAAACTTATACAAAACAAGACAAATAACCTTGTCATAGTACTGTGGATAAACTATAAGTTTGAGGATGTAATATATAAATCAGAATAGGTGATAAAATAGAAGTAACCTCATCTGTTTTAGTGTATAAAATGATATTTTGGGAAACATTTTTGAAGTAGGGAAGAATGTAATGACCTGGATTTTTATAAATGGTATTCAATTTTCAAATGAATAAATTCCTTAGTATGTAATGATGTTATAGAAAACACAAGCACTCCTTTGGTTATATTGGACCTTTATAAGTTATATAACATCATATTTAAAATACCATTAAACATCATAACCATTGATAATATAGTTTTTGTACAGTGATCATATGGCATGTTGCCTTTTTATTACATAACTTTTCATTACATTTTACAAACAGAGGATCTTTAAAGTTTAGTGTCTTAGAAATAAGATACATAATACATGAAAACATAAGGAATAATTATAATAAACTTTTAAGGATTCATAATAGGTTCATACTAAGTAAACTTACTGCATCTCCTAACCTAGGGACATACATCAAAGGAAAGGGTGAGAAGAAGGCCTAGTAAGGGTAAACAAGGGAAACATTTTACTTGTGATATCAATAAGAACTTAATGAAATACATAAAGACATGGTAAATTGAAGAAAATAATATCAAAATAAAAATAACATGAATCATAAATTGAAAATTTGTCTAAAACATTTAATTTAGACATTCATAAGAATATCACCAAGGTCCACCCCTAAAGTGTCCTAAAAATTATAGAGGTTATTCACCAAGGTATCATAAAATTTGTCATCACTAGAGATTAATTTATTTACCCAATGTATTAGAGATATATCCGGAAACACCATTAATATGTATTTATATTAATTTTATCCACATATATCATAATCAAACATTTCATAAATAACCCAAAGAGAATAAAAGAAATTGGTTTCATATCAAAATCATGGTGTTTAAAAAAGTTCTTTAAAACATGATCATTATATCATTTATAACCCATGGAAAGGGAATGATGGTTTTATGTATGTAAATTAAAGAATAAAATAAATAATTTTTATGTATTGATGAATACCATTGTAAATTAAATAGTTTTGGGTATTTACATAAATAAAATAAAATAATTTCTTGAGAAAAAGATATATATTTTGAGACGAAAAAATTCTGCAACATAATGACTATGCAACATGGTTTTAGAAAACATTAAAAAGAGAAGGGAAATGGGTCTCCAATTTATAAAATAATCATAATATAGTAAATGTAAAGAATAAAATTTAAATAAGAACATGGAATGGAAATTTTAAATCCATACCACAAAAAGAAAACTTGAAAGGAAAAGAGAAGTTGAGAATTCCCTTACCATGAAGAGTAACTTCTAAAAATCTAAGTTCAGGACCTTGGGGGATTTAGGACACCTTTATAGAACTCATTGGGAGGTATAACGAGCATAAATTCTTGTTGAATGATTTTTTAATGAAAGGAAACGAAGTAATGGGTGGGTATTTATAGAAAAATTAAGGGAATATTTTATTAATTTCAAAGGACACCTCATTAGTGGTAGTTGAAAAATCATGGGATTGCCCATGGTATTTTCTACTTGGGAAAACTCATATCATATTTTATTCCACAAGATTATACCACAATTATTAAATCATTATAACATCACTAATGATTTCATTAAACATAACAAAAACTCAAAAATGTATTTTTACTATTCACTGAAAAACAAAGTATTTTATAAAAATATCATAAATTCATTGTAACATAATATCAATGTTATGAATTAAAAAATGAAATTTATTTTATCTTAATAAATTTCTAAATATGAGAAATTTAACTTTTAACTATAAAAATAATTTATTATTAAAAATAATAGCAGACATAAAATGCTTAGTGACATGCATAGTAAAATTTTCGGCACTTGAAAAAAGTAAAATTATTTTATTATTTGTAAATAAAAAGAGTGTTTTTATAACACTATTTATTTATAATAAATATTATTAATAAATACTTATTTTAATATTAAAAAAGTACAATCTTTACCTATAAAATAAATTTATCAAATTTGTCTCAATTAAAAATATATCTTATTAAGAAAAACTATTCTTTAAATGGAAATGATGAAATAAAAATTTTATTTATAAAAAGGGATTGAAAAAAGTAACTAATGCCTAATTAAATAACCCCTTATAAAACCTGCCTAGGACCTAAGAGTAAGGTGTGCAATGATGATAGAGTCTTGGGGAGGCTCAGACAACATTGACCAAGTGGTGATTTCTATCAACTTGAACTTCTCCCGTATGCGATTTCGTTCAAGATTAATACATTGAAGCTCAGATTGGGCTTAGTCCAAAGCAAATACCAGTGACACTAACTCCTTCCCAAGATCTAAGAAATGGTCTTCGTATGGCAGGATTCTACTGGTAGAGACCATCGACTCTTCTTTCTACATTAATTATCTATTATCATTTCTATTTATAAACAATAATTATAACATTAAAAATTATTATGGTTTCCAATGGTTATATTAAGCAATAGTCATATTAACCAATTTTTATATAATGTTAAAAACTCAATGGTTACATTTCAATTATACTTATATAGTTTTATTGATTATAACACAGTAAAAATTATATTTTTAAGAAAAAAAATATTATTCAAAAAGTTTGGGTCATTACATTATTTTCCCCTTAAGAAATTTCATCCTTGAAATTTCAACTCATAACCTCAGAAGAGAAAAGGTGTGGGTACTTCTGTCTCATAGTCTCCTTTGGTTCTCGCATGGCTTCTTCATATTTGTAGTTCCTGCAAAATTTTTTTACAAGGTGGGTAGTCTTGTTACGTAGAATCTTGTCTCTACGATCCAAGATCTCCACCGTCTGCTCCTCATAAGAGAGGTTGTGTTATAATTGTACCACCTATGGATTTAGTACATGTGAAGGGTTAGGTATGTAATTTCTTAAGAGGGATATGTGGAATAAATCATGAACTTGATCTAGATTTGGGGGAAGTGCAAGCCGATAGGCCACTGCACCTATGCGATCAAGGATTTCATAGGGGATAATATACCTAGGGACGAGCTTACCTTTCTTCCCAAACCTCATAAATATATTCCATGGAGAAATTCAAAGAAATACCTCATCACCAACATCAAACTCTAAGTCCCTTCAACAATTTTCAATATAGCTCTTCTGCCGACTATGAGTAGCCTTAATGTGTTGTTGGATGGTATTGACCTTTTCTGTCATCCCTTGCACAAGATCAGGCCCAAGAAGATTTATCTCACTAGATTCATCCCAAAAAGTAGGAGTTCTACATATCTTCCGAAATAGAGCTTTATAAGGCACTATTTTAATGCTCGAGTAGAAGCTATTGTTGTAAAATAACTCAACTAATGGGAGATGTTTATCCCATCCACCTTTAAATTCCATTGAGCATGTTATCAGCATGTCCTCAAGTGTTTTAATAATCCTTTCAGATTGGATATTAGTTTGGGAGTGATAAGATGTACTGAAATTCAATTTGGTACACAGATCATGTTGAAGATTTCTCCAGAATTTTGATGCGAACCTTGGATCATGATCAGATATGATAGAAAGTGGAACTCCATGCAGTCTTACCACTTCCTTTAAGTAAATCCTGGCAAGTTTATCAAGAGTGAAACCTTCCCACACATGGATAAAATGGGAATTCTTGGTGAGATGATCAATTATAAACTATTTTCATTGTTTACTTTGGATGTTCTCGGGATACCAGTGACAAAGTCCATAGTGAAATTGTCCCACTTCCATGATGGTGTAGGTAGTGGTTTTAATACCTCTTTAGGATTTTTTCACTCTGCCTTCACTTGATGACATACTAGGCACCTTGTAGTGTAGTTAGAAACCTCACTTTTAATATTACCCCACCAATAATGATCATGAAGTTCCCTATACATTTTTATGCTTCTAGGATGTATAGAGAATGCATAGCTATGAGATTCATCCATCAGTTGCTTATTTATTTCTAGAATAGATGGAACACATAGTCTTGTATAAAATTTTAGTACACTTTCTTAATCAATATTGAACTCAAGAAACTTCCCATCCTTCACAGCCCCAAACTTCTTCTATAACAAATGATCTTATTTTTGAGATTTCTTGATCTTCTCTAGTAATGACGGTTGAAAAATCATTTGGGATAGGGTTTATAATGTCCATTTCCTTATGATTCCCATGTTCAGTTTTACTGTATATTTGATCAATGGATCTCCTTGAATCCTCATCATTTCCACAACAATAGGCCCTTTTCTACTTAATGCATCAAAAACTTTTTTCTCTCTTCTAGGGTGATAATGAATTGAAAAATCATAGTCTTTAAGAAGTTTCAACCATCTCCTCTGTATCATGTTCAATTCCTTTTGTGTGAAAATATAATTCAAATTTTGATGGTCTGTGTATATATCACATTTCTTACCATAAAGATAGTGCCTCCATATCTTCAGAGCAAAAATAACTGCAACTAGCTTAAGATCATGCGTAGGATAGTTTTTCTCATGAAGCTTTAGCTATCGGGATTCACAAGTAATGACTTTTTCATTTTGCATGAGGACGCACCCAAGAACTTTTAGAGATACATCACTAAAAATAAATAATACTTCTGTAATTAAGGGTAGAGTTAACATGGGTGCAATAACCAATCTTGTCTTTAGATCTTGGAAACTTTCTTTACACTTCTTTGTCCAAATGAACTTGACCCCTTTTCGAGTTAACTTGGTTAATGGATTAGAAATTTGTTATTTTTTTCACAAACCTCCTATAATATCTTTCTAATTCAAGGAAACTATGAATCTCAGTTACTGTTGTAGGATGATTCCACTCCTCTTCAACCTTTGTATTTGTAGGGTCAACTAAGATTCTTTCATTGGTTATAATGTGCTAGGAAAGCAACTTGTTGTAACCAAAACTCAAACTTTCTAAACTTTCCAAATAACCTCTCCTTCCTTAGAGCTTGCAATATAACCCTTAGATGATATTCATGATCCTCCTGAATTTTGGAATATATCAGAATATAATCAATAAAAAACTACCATAAAGTTATCAAGGTAGTCTTTAAAGAATCTATTCATCATATCCATAAAAATAGTAGGTTCATTAGTCAATCCAAATGGAATAACAACAAACTCATAATGCCCATATCTTGATCAGAAGGCAGTCTTTGGATTTATTCTTTATTCACCCTCAGTTGATGATAACTAGATCAAAGATCAATCTTGGAGAAGAACTGATCCCCCCGAAGCTGGTCAAATAAATCATCAATTCTTGGAAGAGGGTACTTGTTCTTTACTGTGATCCCATTTAGTTTTCGATAATCAATGCATATCTGCATTGATCCATCCTTCTTCTTCACAAAGAGAATAGGTGCTCCCCAAGGAGACACACTTTGCTAGATAAATCCCTTCTCCAAAAGATCTTAGAGTTTCTTATTTAATTCCTCCAATTTTTCATTCTCCATTCTATACAGGGGTTTTGAAATTAGTTTGGAACCAGGAATGAGTTCAATGGAGAACTCTACCTCTCTTTCTGGGGGATGTCCAGGTAACTCCTCAGGAAATACATCAATGTATTCATGAACTATGGGGACATTATCTATCCTTATACTCTCATTTCCTTATTATTATTCACTGATAAGCTCCATAAATAAGTCTATAAGAGGGGATTATAGACCAAGATCAGGTCGAGATATCTCTACTTGGAATATAACTATAAGTTCTCCATTCAATACTATTGAGATTTCATTACTTCTGCATTTGATCTTATCATTATACTTTGAGAGCTATTCCATCCCTAGTATAATGTCAAATTCCAACATGGTAATGACTACTAGATTTGTGATAAGATTTTGCTTTCTAAATTAAATACTATAGTTTTTAAACATTGTTGATGATTCGATAATCCCTCCAGGAGTCTTGACTAATAACTCTACTTTTATCAGTTCCGAAATTGATTATATATTCTTTACAAACTTGGAGTAAATAAAAGAATGCGTAAAACCAGAATAAAAAAAAGTACTTGAAAGATTTGAGAGAAAAATAAGAGTACCTAACCCCACATAATTTGGATCTTCAACTTCAGATTTCATGATAGAAAAATCATGACCTTTATCCCTTATCCTTTGTTGATGCTGGTGGTGATTCCCCCCCCACTACCTTATATTTGGACAGTGATTGAAAAAGTGCCCTAGCTTCCCACACTTGAATAATTGGAATTCATCTAGGACCTGCACCATCTTCCCTCTGTCTTAAGTGTTGTGGAGTTTAGGCTTCACCTCACTATGAAAATTATGAGTGATATGGCCTTTTCTTCCACACTTTTAACATTTACCGCTCCCAAGAAGGTAGTTCCCCAAATGCTTCTTCTCACATTTATTATACGTGGGGAGTTTTACTTTCTTTATACCTATTCCATGATCAAAGATCCTCCCCAATCTTGGATTGTTTGATCTATTATTTTCGTTTTATTTATGGGACCATTGCGTCTCACCAAACTCCAATTCGACTTTCATAGAACTTCGTATGATCTCTTCATAGATTCCATAGTCTCAGTTGGATAAATTCTTCCATATATGAGGTCTGAGTCCACTGAAGAATCTATCAAACATAGCATTATGATACATGAAAAAGATAGAAGTGTAACATGAAATACTTGTGAAGTTAATCTTATAGCTTCCCACAGATTCATTCTCCTTCTGCTTCAGCTCTTAAAATTCCTTCTCCATTTTCGTTCTCATCGAATGATGGAAATAATTATTGAAGAAGATCCCCATGAACTCTTCCCCATCCATAGATTCAATCTCCCATATTGGCCTCATGTTTTTAATCAGTACCCACCAATGATCAACTTCTCCCTCTAATTGATAAACAACCAAGGTGAATTTCTATTGTTCATAACAATGAAGTACAAAAAAGATATTTTCTATAGAGCTTATCCACTATTCCTCAATCAATGGATCAGTAGATCCACTGAACGTTGGTGGTTGTTGGCACATAAAAGACTCAACATATTGTTGTTCCCTTCTTGGTGAAATCAGTCTCTCAACTTGATTTAAGTTATTTCTCATAACTTGAGTCATTTGATTCATCATTCTAATGAAATCTTCCATTCTAGCTTCCATCAGAGGGCCGTTGGTGCATGGTCCATTGTGGTCACCATTTGCACGGTTCCTACTATTACCTCTATTTTCTAAAATAAGAAAACCATAGTGTGAAACTTTTTTTATTTAAGAATATTATAACTCTAAATTATTTTTATGTCTTAAAACATCATGCTTAAGCTTGTTATCAATAATTACATTTTCTATAAATCCCTCATAATAGTTCATAAAAAATATTGTGATTAACCAATAATATCCTCCGGGAGTGCCAAACTAGGAGGGAAGAAAGGACTGTTGTTGTGCATCGGTTACCATTCAAGTATAGATCAAAGTAGTGTTTTTGGGTTTTACCCCTAGATACATCTATGTGAGAGCCACATCCACTTTTTCGTATTGAGATAGGGATTTATTTGATCAGAATCCACTTACTTAATATTTCACTAAAATACCAGGAAATTTTACTATATTTAAACTTTTATATAGGGTTCTTCCTAAAGATTTAATACCCTAATTTCCATAAATAACCAAAATATCCTTTGATACCAACTACAAAATCCTGCCTTTTTATTACATAAATTTTCATTACATTTTACAAATAGAGGATCTTTATAGTTTAGTGTCTTGGAAATAAGGTACATAATACATGAAAACATAATAAATTATTCTAATAAAATTGAGAGGATTCATCACGGGTTCATCCTAAGTACACTTACTACATCTCATAACCTAGGTACATACATCAATGGAAAGGGTGAGCAGAAGGCCCAGTAAGGGTAAACAAGGGAAACAATTTACTTGTGATATCAATAAGAACATGATGAAATACATAAAGACAGGAGAACTAGAAAAAAAGAATATCATAATAAAAATAACATGAATCATAACTTGAAAATTTGGCTACATCATTTAATTTATAGATTCATAATCATATCACCAAGGTCCATTCCCAAGGTGTCATAAAAATTACCAAGGTTATTCACCAAGGTATCATAAAACTTGTCATCTCTTGAGATTAATTTATTTACCCAATGCATCAGAGAGATATCAGGTCGCACCCTTAATATGTCTTTATATTCATGTGAGACACATATATCATAATTAAAAATTTCATAAATAACCCAAAGAGAATAAAAGAAATGGGTTTCATATCAAAATCACGACGTTTTAAAAAGTGCTTAAAAACATGATCATTATGTCATTTATAACCCATGGAAAGGAAATAAGGATTTTATGTATTTAAATTACAGAATAAAATAAATCATTTTTATGTATTTATGAATACATCTATAAATTAAATAGTTTTGGGTATTCACATAAATAAAATAAAATAATTTCTTGACAAAAAGAGAGATATTTTGAGACGAAAATTCTACAGCATAACGACTATGCAACATGGTTTTAGAAAACATTAAAAATAGATGATACATAGGTCACCCATTTATAAAATAATAATAATATAGTATAGGTATATAATAAAATGAAAATAATAACATGGTATGGAAATTTTAAATCCATACCACAAAAAGAAAACTTGAAAGGAAAAGAGAAGTTTAGAATTCCCTTACCTTGAAGAGTAACTTCTAAAACTCTAAGATCGGGACCTTGGGGGATTTAGGACACCTTAGGAGGAATAATTGGGAGGTATAACTAGAATAAATCCATTTAGAATTATTTTTTAATGAAAGAAAATGAAGTAATGGGTGAATATTTATAGAAAAATTGAGGGAATATTTTATTAATTTCAAAGGACACCTCATTAGTGGTATTTGAAAAACTATGGACTTTACTATGGTATTTTCCCATGTTATTGGACACTTGGGACACCTAATATAATATTTTATTCCTCAAGAGTCTACAAGAATTATTAAATCATTATTACATCACTAATTATGTCATTAAACATACCAAAAACTTAGAACTATATTTTTACTATTCCCAAAAAAACAAAGTATTTTATAAAAATCTCATAAATTCACCGTAACCTAATATCAACATTTTGAATTCAAAAATGACATATATTTTATCTTAATAAATTTATATATATGTTAAATTTAACTTTTAACTATAAAAATACTTTATTATTAAAAATAATAGAGGATAGAAAATGCATAGTGACATGCATAGTAAAATTTTGGACACTTGAAAAAAATAAAATTATTTTATCATTTATAAAAGTAGTGTTTTTATAACACTATTTCATTATAATAAACATTATTAATAAATAATTATTTTAATATAGTAATAAAAGTACAATTTTTACCTGTAAAATCAATTTATCAAATTCATCTCAATTTAAAATATATATAATAAGAAAAACTATTCTTCAAATAGAAATGATGAAATAAAAATTTTATTTATACAAAGGGATTACATAAAGTAACTAAGGCCTCATTACATAACCCCCTATATCACCTGTATAAAACCTAAGTGTAAGGTGTGCAATGGTGAATGAATCTTGGGGCGACTCAAACAACATTGCTTAAGTGGTGATTTCTATCAACTTGAACTTCTATCGTATGAAATTTCATTCAAGCTTAACATGTTGAAGCTTGGATTGGGCTTGGTCCTAAGTAAAGCCTAGTGACACTACCTCCTTCCCAAGCTACAACAAATGAGCTTCGTATGTCACAATTCTACTGGTAGAGGCCATGAACTCTTCTTTCTACATTAATTATCCATTATCATTTCTATTTATAAACAATAATTATAACGTTAAAAATTATTATGGTTTCAAACGATCATATTAACCAATGGTCATATTAACCAATGGACAGATAATGTTCAAAACTCGATGGTTACATTTCAATTATACTTATATAGTTTTATTAATTATAACACAATAAAACTTACATTTTTAGGATAAAAAATATTATTAAAAAATTTTGGGTCGTTACAGATCATTAATATTATTATATATTTAGTGTTATGATAAAGTCCAATTGGAAAAAATGGAATAAGTGATGACCTTAACCAATAGAATTTCACTCTGTAAAGCCCATTTATCAGATATTTTAAGGGAGATAACATCACTGGGATTTTCCCTTGACCAAGATCAAGTTAAGATTCAATATCTAAAGTATGATTGAAAATGTTTATGATAGAAGTTCATCTTTATTGAGATCACGAACCAAAACATATTCTCTGAACCACCCCAAGAAAGTTTCACCATCGCATACCTTACCCTTAGGGAATACGCTGGTTTAATAAGAGGTTATGTATTTTGACCCCAATAGTATGGATTTTTATATTTCTATTTTTAATAAAATAATAATTATATTTATCCTTTTTATTACTTTATAAATGATTAAATAATGAGTTTGGTAAAAATTATATTTTGATATAATGAAAGAAAAATTTTATTTTTGGGAAATATATAGTTTCAATCATGAAACTATTTTTGATTAATTAAAAAAAATTAAATAAATTTTATTTTAATAAAATATTCTTATTAAATAATATTTATATAAATATAAATGATAATATAATTTTATGAAGTCAAAAGTAATTTGTATATGGTCCAGAAACTATTATCATTCTAAAAACCCATATTTTCAATGAATATGGATTTTTTATTTTAAAGTGAACTTTTCCATATTTAGAAATTTATTTTGATAAAATAAATATTTTTTTTTGAGATTATATTTCAAAATTATCCAATGGTGAATTTTTCATAATTTTCTAAGATGATTGTTTTTTTGGGTAAAAATTAAATATGGTATAAATGTACGATATATATTATGAAATAATAAAAGACCAAAAGTGATGTAATAAATAATATAAAGAGTATATACAACCAAAATTATGCCTCCCCTTTAAAATAACATGTTTTGAAGTTATTTTATTAATTTTATAATCCTTTAATGAATCCTCCAAAATCTATATTATATTTTAAGGTTTTAAAATTAATTCTTTATAAACATGACCCAATTCCACATAACCAAGGGTATTATTTTAATTAGTTAGGTTTCTAGAATTATATAATATCTAAAAATAATCCTCTTTTATAGACACCATGGTCAAAAACCATGTAATGGTTTATGGTTTTGATTACTGTATCATATAGAGTCCAAAACCTAAGTTTAGAAACTAATAAAGAATTCCCCTCTCTTTTTCTATAAAAACCCATCCAGCCTCACATTAATCTTCACTAAAAACCCTTTGATAATTTATTTACTCTTACTTTGAATCTCTAGATCCCTCCCATGGTGTTCCCAAGCTCTTAATAATCTAATACCAATCTTTTAGAAGCACCCTCTTAAGGAAAGGGATCCTCTCATCCTCCTCTTTATTCAAGCACTTCCTTTATACCATGTATTTTTATTTCTAAATTTTCATGTTAGATTTTTTTTAAACACCCATCTTACTATAATTATGATTTATAAGTGACAATATAACCCCATTCACTCTCATTAAATCCTTTTATGAATCTATATGTACACCCATTATGTTGCCGAAATTATAATGCAATTTTCCATGCCAAACATTTTTGTTGTGAATACCCATCACTATTTCCACTCTTTAATATTAAACTCGATGTATCTAACCTTCATTGATTAGGTAATTCAATTTATTTAACCCACACACCTTAATCATTATGTTAAAAGTGATTCAATATGTTCTTACGTTGTATAATCTATGTGGCACACTTATGAATGTACATTATATAATTGTGAAGGTTTGCCCCATAATTATACATCCCTACAATGAATTGGATAATGTTTTTATCTCATGAGATACCATGTATTGTTCATGAGAGTTTATAATAAGAACACTATATTATTATGTCTCAGCGGTTATCCTTAATTTATGTTTATGATGTCATGTTTTATGTTGTTTCCACATTCTCATGTTGCCTTTATATTATCATTTTATATCATGATTCTATGTTCATGTTTATGGTTCTTACCCATATTATGGTACATTGATATGCCTCTTAACTCACATACACTGATTTACCTTATGAAATTCCTTTATTATCCCCTTATTGGGATTTATATCTCACCCCTTTCTTATGCACATCCCCAGGTTATCCCATGAAAATTTAGAAGAGCAATGAAATTTTAAGTGCATGTTATGGAGTTTTTAAATAATTCTCTTGTACCCATGTTTCAAGTTATTATGCTATGTACCTAATTTCACAAAGGCGCTAGGCCTCACGATCTTCTAGGATTGTATTAAGTGTGATTTTATGTAATGAATCATTAATTAAGGTGTATTAAAACATGGATTTTGATAATAATTTCCTTCATAATACCACCTTATATGTTCATTATTATAACCTTCCATGTTTTATTTATCCATCGACCACCTCATACATGCATATTTTTCCACTTTCTATGTTCTGTTCAGACATCTACCACATTAAATGCACAAAATTGACTGCTACTATCTTCAATTGAGTCATCCTCCAAATTTCCCTTCATTCAACCCCAAAGGACCATTGTCCCACCTTGTATCACCACCTACATAAGTGTGTAATTGGGTTATTATCCCTACTTGCATCACCACCCATGTCATCATCCATAAATGGCCTATAAATAAACCTCAAGGTAGGATTTTAGAATTTGAACCCTAGTTAATAAATAATTATGGGGTGACTTTACCACTTATACAAGCCTAAGATTTCAATAATAATGACAATGATGATGATGATGATAATAATAATAATAATAATATTTATTCAAGTTAATGACAATACAAACTAAAAGATTATGTACTTGTGGGTCAAGATTTATCCCACCTCACTAGGATTGAAAAGCATCCATAAGGACAATTAAATATCATGAAAGACCCAAAGGCTCAAATTTTTAGTGGCCCAAAGACCCTCAAATAGATGTTTTGAAGGCTTAGTGGTCTGAAGTCCTTGTAATATATTTTCCCAATGAGGTCCAGTCATATTTTATGACTCGCCCTAGTCGCCTATGATTTTGTGCCTGCACACCTGCATCACTGCATACTACCATGTCATGAACCACCCCACACCTACCATATGTCTACTCCATCCTGTGTCACCCCACTGTCAGCCTCACTCCACACCCACCGTGTGTACTGGCATGTTCATATAGAAAAAATAACATGTTACCCCAAAAAATGGAGAATATAGTAGGGGATGGATTTTGAACCCTAACCCAACCAAATAGGGGTGTCGAGGCTGAGTACTACTTGGTCACAAAACTATCCAATAATAATAATAATAATAATAAACTTTAGGGTCAATCCACTATATAAATAAAATAAAAGGAATAAAATAATAATTCAAACTAGGTTTATGGGAAACCATTACATGAAAAAGTCCCTGAACATTAGTGTCCCAAATTCCCAGAGAAATAAAACCAAAATTTTAGGGTAAACTAGGATCCCATTGACACTAGTCCAATACATGCCCAAAGGCCCAAATAAAATGAATGGGTGTCAAAAATCTTGAAAAAGTGATCCATAGTCCCTGTGTATGAAGACCAAAAAGTAACTCAAAGACCCTAGGTATGCTGATGACTTCCGCTCACCTGAGACTCATGATCTCCCTCACCGTTAGCCATGATCAATCACTATAACTGTCATTGCTGATGATATCATACTAAAGCCACTAGCATAAAGACCTACCATCATCCTAATCATTATATAAACTCAAGACCTGTTTCCACCTAGATTTCATGTAATCACCCCAAATAAATAACACTCTAAAATCCATCCCACCACTATTAAATCAGATATCCAAGAGCAAGGATGATGTAAATACATGATGGACCATCATGACTTCATATATCTGGTGGCCATAGATCTTGAGTGAACATGTATTACTGAGGAAAGGGAAAATTTATGACACTACTCCATGAGGTTGATAGATTATATTAGAGTACTAAATAAAACTCACTTTATAAGCCAAAATAGATCTAAAATATAGATCTTCATGAACACATGCCATATCTATATGATGGATCATTGATAGAAACATAAAACTAATCCAAAGATGTTTGATTGATTCCTAAATCCACTATTGATGCGTGAACTACCATAATCCTCACTGGAGATTGACACGCCAAGATATGAGGCCTCCCCACCAATGATTCCTAGAGAATAAACATAGGTTGGGATCTCTCGAGGACAAGATCTCCCAAACCCCATCTAATTTCTCATCAAACTCAATAATAATAATGATGATGATGATGATAGTGATAATGATAGTGATAGTGATAGTGATAGTGACAGTGACAGTGACAGTGATAGTGATAGTGATAGTGATAGTTATAGTGATTTTGATAGTGATAGTGTATTGATCGTGATAGTGATAGTGATAGTGATAGTGATAGTGATAGTGATAGTGATAGTGATAGTGATAGTGATAGTGATAGTGATAGTGATAGTGATAGTGATAGTGATAGTGATAGTGATAGCGATAATGATAATGATAATGATAGTGATAGTGATAGTGATAGTGATAGTGATACTGGTACTAATAATGAGAATGAGAATGAGAATGAAAATAATAATAAGAATAATAATGAGAATGGTAATTATAATACTAATTGTAATTATAATCATAATTGGAATTGAAATTGGAATCAGAATTAGAATTAGAATCAGAATCAGAATAATAATTATAATTGTAATCATAATTGTAATCATAATGGTAATCATAATCATACTTGTAATCGTAATAATATAATAAAAATCATAATTGTAATTATAATCGTAATCATAATTGCAATCATAATTGTAATCATAATCATAATCATAATCATAATCATAATCTTAATCATAATTGTAATCGTAATTGTAATTGTAATTGTAATCATAATCATAATCATAATCATAATCATAATCGTAATTGTAATCGTAATCATAATCCTAATTGTAATTGTAATCATAATTGTAATCATAATCATAATAGTAATAATAATACTAATCCTAATCATAATTGTAATCATAATCGTAATCGTAATCATAATCGTAATCGTAATCATAATCTTAATCGTAATCATAATCGTAATCGTAATCGTAATCGTAATCGTGATCGTAATCGTAATCGTAATCGTAATCGTAATCGTAATCGTAATCGTAATCATAATCGTAATCATAATCGTAATCGTAATCGTAATCGTAATCGTAATCGTAATCATAATCGTAATCATAATCACAATCTTAATTGTAATTGTAATCTCAATCACAATTATAATCATAATCATAACCATAATCATAATTTAAATCGTAGTCATAATCATAGTGATAATCATAATTATAATCTCAATCATTATCATAATCATAATCATAACCATAATCATAATCATAATCATAATCGTAATCACCGCCACCACCACGATAGGTTATAATAATATTTTATTATGAACCTAGAAGTTACATGAAAAGGAAAAAAAACAAAAATCCGTAGACCCCTATAAGGATTAACCCAATCCATAGCCGACCCATTATAATTTTATAGATCATAGGACATATGACATGACATTTATTACATAGCCTGAAGGTCCCATCTTCTAGGCCCAAAAGGACCCATTTTATAGGCCCAAAGGCCCCTTGCTTATGTCTTGTGCAGTGTCAGCGTGTTTGATGTTATTAATATTTTCATGACTTATTATATACTCCCTTTACTGATTTCATATGAAATGTGTATAATTTGTGTGAAATATTAATGTTTTAATATTAAGTATAATTTTTGAGCATTTTTAGAAGTAGTCCAATTGAGTCAGTTTACTGTTTTAATAATAACTTTAACTATACTGATACAAATTGTGTGGTTATTGTTTTTTAGGATTATAATTTAAATATAAAACATTTCATTATAAGGTACCATGAGCCAATTCTGCCATTTGAAGGGTCATATGGTCCTCACAAACAAGACCAAAGAATCTGTGAAGAAACTGGACTATTCATGAAGATTGATTTACTGGGCTACATTCAAAAGTCCAAATTCTATTATTCTCTACCATATTTCGGGGGACAATGCAAGGAGTCTTGTATAAAAATTTAAGGGCCCAAATATAAGAACAAGGGGCCCAAATGAAGATTTAAAATCCAGCCCACCGTTCTAGACGAGAATTAAAATCAGTATAGTATGCATAACATATCTCATGATGTATGAATCCAATCGAGCTGAGATTTTGGATTGTGAAAGAGGAGATATAGGCGGCCGACTTTATTGAAGAAATCATTCGGATTTGAAGGCATATTCATATTCAAAAACCATTTTACATTTTGAACATTAAAAAGACTGGATTAAAATGTACAGTTTAACTTTGTTTAATCAACCAGCCATAACTTTTGATCCTTAAGTCCAAATGACTCCGAATTTTGAGAGTAGTTGGAAAAATTTATTATATAGAACTTTTAAGGAGGATAGTTCTCGAGATTAGGATATCTGAATATACAACTTGGATATGAAATTGGAGGAACAAATTGGGAATGCAAACAGTCCACTCCTTGGGGTATAAATACTCTCCCCTTCTCTCCTTGAGAGGGGTTGACATTTCAGAAGAGAGGAGATTATATTGTCACGACCAAAGCCTTTAAAAAGTCTTGGGAGGACCTTCCATACTCAAGTTTTCACTTGAGAGACCTTTCCTCCTCTCTTTGTTTTCACTTAATTTCATGTTCTTCATTTTTGTAATTTTGTATTTCTCTTTCTTTGTAATTCTGTTTTAATGAAAGTTACTTCTTCAATATCTCTTATTCTCATCCAACTTGTGTAGTTTAATATTTATGTTCTTAAAATAGTTTAAATATAGTTGAATCCCATTCCATTCTTTTGCTTCCTCATTCAATCGAAATTTTGTTTTTAATTATCATCATTGTTCTTGTGTGTGTGCCGACGTACCACTCTTTTCTTATCCCTTTCTTTTTATTCTCTTATTAATTTATAATCATAATAATTATAACCAGATTATTAAACACCCAAATGGATGAGTAAATCTCTCATTGGGGTGAGTTATAATTCGGGGATGTTAAGTGATTGAGAGTTTTGCTCGATGAGTATTCTTTAAATTAATATTGTGTATGTTAAACTTAATATGTCATGGATTAATGATATGTTTTGTTTAACGAGTGGTTTCCATGGATTATTGGAACCATAAATACACTACCATAAGTAAGTTTTGATTGAGATTAGAACCCTAAGTTAAGTTAAGGCTTGGATTAAAGCCTTAACACTTAGGAATTCCAATCAACTTCAACTTATGAGATGGGTGTTAATTTAATGCAATACAAAGTAAGGCTCAAGGATATCACTAGCTTAACACCCCAATAATGAACTCACCCAAATAATTATCAATTTCTTAAATCAATCATAATCAATTGGTTATTTCAATTAAGCTCTGCAATCAAACCCCCCCCAATCAGAATACAATCAACTAAAAACAAACGACTATTTCAAAGTATCATCGCCGATGATTCGACCTGAGTGATGCTATACACATTAGCAGAGCACCGAAACTTTGACCAGTCGATAGGAGAAAATCGGCCGTGCATTTAAAATGGATCCGTTTCTGGGGATGGTAATTTAATTATTCATTAGTTTCTGTTTATTGTAATAAAAAACCAAAAAAAAACAAAATTTAAAAAAAAATTGAAAAAAAAACACAAAGAAAAACCCGTCTTTCTCTTAAAAATCATACACTGAAAGAAATACAAAGAAAAAACCGTCTTCCTCTTTCTTCAAAAATATCTCTGAATTCCCCGTAGCCTTCCAAAAAATACCTCGGATTTGTTTGACCCCGAAATTGAGCGAACACTTCGCCAAATTAGGAGGAACATAAGAGATAATCAAATAATTCAAGAACCAGTCCTTGTACAACAAATTGAATTAGATATGGCCAATCCTAGGGAAAAAACACTTAAAGAACTCACTGCCCCTGATATGAATTACCAACCTGTTATTATTCAATATCCAAACATAGAGGCTGACTTTTAACTCAAATCGGGTTTGATTCATCTTCTTCCTCATTTCCACGGGCTGGCCGGTGAGGATCCACGTCTTCACCTTAAAGAGTTCCAAGTAGTGTACTCTACCATGAAGCCTCAAGGGGTTTCTGAAGAACAAATCAAACTCCGAGCATTCCCTTTCTCCCTAGCTGACACTGCCAAGTCATGGCTTTACTACCTACCTCCTGGTTTCAGAACCACATGGAATGACATGAAGCGACTTTTCTTAGAAAAATTCTTTCCTGCTTCTCGTACTGCTTCTATCCGAAAGGAAATAAGTGGTATCCATTAGTTCCCAGGTGAATCACTCCATGAGTACTGGGAGAGGTTCAAAAAGCTTGTTGCAACCTTCCCACATCACCAAATTCCTTACCAACTCTTGATCCAATACTTCTATGAAGGGTTATTGTCTATGGAGAGAACTCTCATAGATGCCACAAGTGGTGATGCTCTTGTTGATAAAACTCCTACAACAGCAAAAGATATCATAAGTAACATGGCTGCAAACACACAACAATTCAATACTCGAGAACATGCTCAAGTCAAACAATCCCAAGATAATCAATCAATTGAGCCGAACAAGATGACTGAGCGGATGAGTGAACTTACAGGTCTTGTGTGACAACTAGCTGTGGCTACAAAATCTCTAACCTCATCTTCTCCACAATCAATGTTTCTTGGACATGTCAAAAACTGTGGAATCTGAAACTCTCCATCTCATCCAACTGACACATGTCCACAACTTCAAGAGGATCAATCCGATTCATCTGGACCAATGGAGCTCAATGCAGCATATGCTCAGCGGGAACACCAATCCTCAACTATCAGGTCAGTTTTTTAGAAACTTCAACCAACCTCACTCTGAGCCCTTCTCTTCTTCTTATAACCAAGGCCTGAGGTATGGTAATCCCATCTCTCATACCACTCAATTCCCACCTCAAAACCCAAACCAGTTTCAATATGGTCATGGTGTTGGTAACTTCCAACAACCTTATCCTTTTCTCCCTTAACCTCAAAGGATCAATCCTCCTCTTCCTCCTCCTGGGTTCCACTATCCTAGTGAGACTTCCCAATTCTTAAACCAATTCAATCTCTTTCCCAAGAACCAAAATCAAGGTAATCCCAATCCAGGACAAGACTCTTCTTCCAAGCAACCATGGGAAAGTGCTGTAGAAGATCTTGCCTCTTTCACCCGTTCCAGACTTAAAAATATTGAAACCCAAATTGGTCAACTTGAATCCCACCTAAGTCAGCAGCAACCATCCAATTCTTCCCAACTTCCATCTCAACCATTACCCAACCCCAAGGGTAATGTAAGTGCAATTTCACTTAGATCAGGAAAGCAAATTGTTATGCCTCAAGATAAGTCCTCCAACCCTCCTTTGAATGTTGACCTAGAAAAATAAAAGAAAAAGAAACATGAAACGGAATATGAATCCATTCCCTCACCTCCTTCAATTTCACTTAGGAATCCAATTCCTTTTCCTCAAGCTGTTTCTAAACCAAGGAAGTCCTTTGAACCTGATCCTGAAATGCTTGACATGTTTAGACGTGTTGAAGTCAACATTCCCCCCTTAGATTCCATAAAACAAATTCCTAAGTATGCCAAGTTTCTCAAGGAGTTGTGTACCCACAATAGGAAACTTAGGACCTTTGAAAATGTTTCCACCCAACAGTCTATTCCCATAAAGTGCAAAGATCCAGGGACCTTTACGGTTCCATGCCAAATTGGAAGTTCCATCTTTGATGATGTACTCATAGACCTAGGAGCATCAATTAATGTCATACCCAAATACATCTTCTTCAACCTTGGTCTAGGTCCCTTACATCCAACAGGTGTTGTCATTTAGTTAGCCAATTGAAGCACAGTCAGTCCTAAGGGAATAATTGAGGATGTCCTTATTCGAGTCAATGATCTTATCTTCCCTGCTGATTTCTATGTACTTGACATGGAAGGTGAGACAAAATCTTCTAGATCTCCCCTAATTCTAAGAAGACCATTACTTATGACTGCGAGAACCAAGATTGATGTCCATTCAGGCATCTTATCCATGGAATTCGGTGACCAACTGGTCAAGTTCAACATTTTCCAAGCCATGCGATATCCATCTGAGGATCACTCTGCATTCTCAATCCATGCTTCTGAGTACACTTCTAAGAGTCAAACGAACCCCAATACACCATGTTCTTCATGTTCTACTAATAGAGGAGTTTGTGGATATTGTATCTTCATTAACCAAGTCATAAATGGAGAAGTTGATGTTGAAATTACAAATGTAGACTCCATTGACCTAAAGGATCTTGAAAACTCTTTGGAATCTCATCTCACCCCTGACCTCCAATGCTCCAACATGAATGGTAATAAAGAAAATGAACTTGAATGCTCATTTTTTTATTCAAATATGATTATCCAACACTCATCCTTTCCTATCCATGA
Source organism: Viscum album (assembly GCA_963277665.1). Lineage (NCBI taxonomy): Eukaryota > Viridiplantae > Streptophyta > Magnoliopsida > Santalales > Viscaceae > Viscum > Viscum album. The sequence continues at coordinate 1,252,822,352 of OY728128.1, read as the reverse complement.
TTCTGAAAATTCTGTTATATGTGAAGTGAACCCTGAACCAATGTGTTTATATTGTCCTGATGGTAGTGATGTTTGTGATATTTGTACCCTAATTAATAAATTGATCACTGGTGAGGTTGGAATTGACCATTATTTGGCGAACAACATTGAAATAAAGGATATTGAAAATTTTATTCAGTCTTATGACTCCACTGATCCCCATTACTCTACATCGGTAAGTGATGAAATAAATGAGTCAAAAACAATTGGGATCTCATACTATGCTTTCATGTTATCTAAAACTTACATAAATGAACCATCAGAATTGAGACATCTTCCTGAATTTCCAAGAATAGAAAATCATCACTTTGTGGATAAAATCATTCCTCACATTGAAGACCAAAGGGAGGATAGTCATATTCTCTTTCCATCCCCATTGAATTGCAAGAACACCAACAAGGATGGGAAGAAATTATCCAATGAATAATCAGGCCTCCCAGAGGAGAAGTTTTTCTAGAAGCACACTAGAGTTAAGAAAATATGATGGCCACCGTCAGACTATGGGTAGTCCACTGTAACTGTCTAGCTGTAGACAAATAAATGCAACGCTTCTTGAGAGGCAACCCATGTTTTCTTTTACTTTGGTGAAATTTCAATTTCTTTTTAGTTTTTCATTATATGAATAATGATAGGTAACATCCTAAAATTTTGGATCAACATCGACTTCCATTTGATCCCCAACTTCTGTACTCGACCCACCACTAGATGGAGATGGCAACCCGCCAAATCCAAACCAGGGGGCACCTCTTTCCCTTTAACTCTCTCTCTATCTCTTCCTCTATCTACCTATTTCTTCTTCTTCCTCTCTCTTTAATTTTTTTACCACTTTCTTTATCAAAACCTTTATTTTCACTTTTTCTTTTTTGTGGTTGTATCTTTATAAAAACACAAAAACAAATAAAAACCTAAAAAAATAAAAAAAAACAAAAAAAAAAACAATAACTTAAAACAAATAAAAAAACTCAAGAGTCATGATTACTCACCTTACAATTTTCAAATTTTGTCTAACCATTTTGGGGAGTTAATAGACATGTTTTCATCCCAAAAATTTTGTATTTTAATCATGACTTTGGATAAATAATTTTGTTTCAAAATTATCAAATTTTGAATGCTCAATTTTTGATTTGGAAAATGCTTTTCCCGAACCATGAGGAACATCATTTGCTTTCATGCCAAGGACACCTATGGACATCTTTTCAAAATGTGTGTTTTCACCCCCATTTGTGAGTCTTGAGTTTGTGGACCTTTGAGCTGAATTTCCTACCTTAGTGTGTATTAATATGATAGAGGCATTTTCTGAACCACATGAGAATCACACTAGCCAAATAGACTCCCATTTCCCTTACATTAATCATCCTTTTGAAAGCCCCTTAGAGCCTATGAAAACCTTTTCTTTGATATACACATTACAATCCCAATACCTTTTCCCACCCAATATCAAGATGGATTTTCATTGCATATTTTTTTTTGAATTTTAAGTGTGGGAGGAATAGATTTCATTGTTTGGGTACCCTAATTTGATTTTCAACGAGTTATCATCTTCTTGAGGGAAAACATCCATTTTAGTGTTGGGGAGAGGTTGTCATTAAGTGTATTTTGGGGAATTTAATTTACTTCCATTTATGTAATTTTGTAAATGTTATTGACAAGTGTTCAAAAAAAAAATCAAAAAAAAAAAGAAAAAGAAAAAAACGGGTTGTGTCTTGGGTAGGTCAAAAATCACTCTTTCTCAACCTTTGATCTTTTTATAACTATTAAAATTAGTGTTGTTATGAGATCAAACATGGGTTGGGATATGATTGTGAGATCTGTTTCAAGGTCAACTTTTGAAAAAACAAATAAAAAAGGAAAAAAAGAACACTTGCATTATATTCTTATATCATTGAGAGAAGTTTTGTGGCTTGTAAATATTTCATCTTCTCATACCCTTAATATTTTCGTCCTCTATTGTGTATTTCTTCACACAATAATTTCCTTGTAAATATGTGTTTTCATTTCCTTCCATGTTTTATTTCAAAAAAATGTTCATTTCTTTTTCTATGATGGTGTTTTACCCCTCTTCTTCTCTCTTGGACATTATATTCCTACCATCCCATAGCCACAGAAAAAACCCTTAAAAAGACCTCTTGATTCTTGAGCACTTTGGATAGGGATTGGAAGATGATATCTTCTTTCAAACTCTAAGATTTTCACTTTTGGTTGGTGAAAGAGTGAACCTCTACAAATAAATTTTATCATCTTGAGAGGTGTGAGTTTTCAGTGTCCACATTTTCCATTTCTAAATCTGAGCATGAAAAAATGAATTAGTTTTGGAACATTTTTTCTGTAACAACTTGTGGTGGAATTCAAAATGGATGAGTGAAATAGTCTAAACCTCCCCTGATTGGAGAAAACAAAATTTTAATATTTTTTGGTGAGTGAAACTGATTTTGTCATGTTTTTATATTTGTTGCACATGTGGACATGCAAAAAACTAAGTGTGGGGGAGTTGATGTTATTAATATTTTCATGACTTATTATATACTACCTTTACTGATTTTATATGAAATGTGTATAATTTGTGTGAAATATTAATGTTTTAATATTAAGTATAATTTTTGAGCATTTTTAGAAGTAGTCCAATTGATTCAGTTTACTGTTTTAATAATAAATATCACTATAATGATCCAAATTGTGTGGTTATTGTTTTTTAGGATTCTAATTTAAATATAAAACATTTCATTAGAAGGTACCATGAGCCAATTCTGCCATTTGAAGGGTCATATGGTCCTCACAAACAAGACCAAAGAATCTGTGAAGAAACTAGACTATTCATGAAGATTGATTTAATGGGCTACATGCAGAAGTCCAAATTCTATTATTATCCACCATAGTTCGGGGGACAATTCAAGGAGTCTTGTATAAAAATTTCAGGGCCCAAATCTAAGAAAAAGGGGCCCAAATGAAGCTTTAAAATCCATCCCACCAATCTGGACGAGAATTAAAATTAGTATAGTATTCATGACATATCGCATTATGTAAGCATCCAATCGAGCTGCGATTTTGCAGTGTGAAAGAGGAGATATAGGTGGCCGACTTTTTTGAAAAAATCATTCGAATTTGAAGGCATATTCCTATTCAAAAACCCTTTCACATTTTGGACATTAAAAAGACTGGATTGAAATGTACAGTTTAACTTTGTTTAATCAACCGGCCATAACCTTTGATACTTAAGTCCAAATGACTCCGAATTTTGAGAGTATTCTGAAAACTTTATTTTATACAACTTTTTAGAAGGAGAGTTCTCGAGATTAGGCTATCTGAATAGCCAACTTGGCAATGCATGTGGAGGGACAGATTGGGAATGCAAATAGTCCACTCCTTGGGCTATAAATACTCTCCCCTTCTCTCCTTGAGAGGGGTTGGAATTTAAGAAGAGAGGATATTATATTGTCACGACCAAATCCTTGAAAAAGGATTGGAAGGACATGCCATACTCAAGATTTCACTTGAGAGACCTTTCCTCCTCTCTTTGTTTTCACTTAATTTCGTGTTCTTCATTTTTGTAATTTTGTAAGTCTCTTTCTTTGTAATTCTGTTTTAATGCAAGTTACTTATTAAATATCTCTTATTATCATCCACCTTATGTAGTTTAATATTTATGTTCTTAAAATAGTTTAAATATAGTTTAATCCCCTTCCCTTATTTTTCTTCCTCATTCAATCGAAAGTTTGTTTTTAATTATCATCATTGTTCGTGTGTGTGTGCCGACGTACCACTCTTTTATTATCCCTTTCGTTTTCTTTTCTTCTTAATTTATAATCATAATAATTATAACCAGATTATTAAACAACCAAATGGTTGAGTAAATCTCTCATTGGGGTGAGTTATAATTCAGGGATGTTAAGTGATTGAGAGTTTTACTCGATGAGTATTCTTTAAATTAATATTGTGTATGTTAAACTTAATATGTCATGAATTAATGATATGTTTTGTTTAATGAGTGGTTTCAATGGATTATTGGAACCATAAATACACTACCATAAATAATTTTTAATTGAGATTAGAACCCTAAGTTAAGTTAAGGCTTGGATTAAAGCCTTAACACTTAGGAATTCCAATCAACGTCAACTTATGACATGGGTATTAATTTAATGAAATAAAAAGTAAGGCTCAAGGATATCACTAGCTTAACTCCCCAATAATGAACTCACCCCAATCATTATAAATTTATTAAATCAATCATAATCAATTAGTCATTTCAATTAAGCTATGAAATCAAACCACCCCAATCGGAATACAATCAACTAAAAACAAATGACTATTTCAAAGTATCATCGTTGAGGATTCGACCCGAGTGCTGCTATACACATTAGCAGAGCACCAGAACTTTGACCGGTCGATAGGCGACAATCGGCCATGCGTTTCAGTGTTCCTAAGTTTTCACCCCTATTGTTTTAACCACCTATGTCATTGGATGTGTTGTCGGTGAAAATGGAAAAGAATTCCCCCCAATAGAGGCTGCAAAAATTTAAACCCGAATTATATGGAGAATTATAGGGATACTTTTTCCACTCAGGCAAGCCCCCAATAACAACAATAAAAAAATCAACAACAACAAAAATAAAAAAACAATAATAATGATTATGGGGATGATAATAATAATAATCAGGAATGGATCAAACCATGGATTAATAATAATAATAATAGTAATAAAAATAATAATAGTAATAATAATAATAATAATAATAATAATAATAATTTATTATAAATAGGGAGTATTTTACAATCAAGTAAGAAAACATGAGCTTTTAAGGCCCTAAATAATGGCCTAAGATTTAAAAGAACCCATTGGACCTTTATTTATTATATTTTTTATCTCCATGGTCCAGTGGTTCAATTTCATACATGATTTTTTTTAAATCCTTAAATAATGGCCTTATAAGTCGCCATGCCCATATGTCCCTAAAGTTTGGACCTAACCCATCGAAATGGTCGCACTGAATCCCTATAAAGAAATATTATTTCTTCTTTATTATGGATTCATCACTTCCATATTCAAAAGGATCCCCCACATCACCTTTAACTTGTACATTATCCCTAGTATCTTGTATAAGGATCCCCCCACATCCCTTTCTTTGACGTCATCAAGGAGCCCCTCTTTTCGATGTTGTTGTCGTCATATACAATTTGGAACATCCTAGCCTGATTTTTCACTAACATCAATAGCATCTCTATTCATTAGAAATTAAAGACCCATATAATAAAGAAAACTAGCCTGCACTACTAGCCAACCAATGAAGAAATCCTGCTAAAACGAGTAATCACAAAGTTTTTAGCTGTCGACCTCAGATGCAATAACCGACATCTGTTCCACTTGAACAGATTCCTATTTGAAATAATAATAATAATAATAATAATAATAATAATAATAATTAGTGGGTTATTGATGGTACAATACAAATAAATACACACACACCCATAGGATGGAAGGATAGGCTATATCCCCTAAGGATAACCCATCCAACCATCCTTTTTATTATAAAGAGTTTCCAAAAGTCCCATTGGGATTGAAATCCCATTATATGTACCAAAGGCACTGTGTTACATTATAAATGAACATGGTATTCCCTATGCCTGTGTCAACTTACTTGCATCAGCATGCCTGCATTATATTACATCACAACCATCTTGCATCAACACCCATAAATCCACCCTAGGGGTTTTTAGGAATCAAAACCTGGCCTCTTAAATGTGGAGACCAAAAGTGAGTACCACTAAACTATGGATCATGACACAATAATAATAATAATAATATTAATATTAATAATCAAAGACATTATGAACCATGAGTTTGTTATACCAAGCATATGGAAACCAAATTTATTAAAGAAAACACACACACATAAAATGATGAAATAGTGTTACATGATACACCTTTCCAAAAGAAGAAAAGTGACAAGTGCTTCTAGCTTGTATAATAAGACCACGCATAAGAAAAGTGTCACAAAATGCCACATAAAACCAAGTAGTTATTTTTTCTTGTGTCTAATTACCCTATTTCGAGAGCCACCATGACTTTTGATGTGTCAACCTATCCTCCATTAGGTAGAATGCCACCACAATAAGGTTTGATCATACTCCAAATATTATTTCTTATCACCCAGTACTAGGTAGAATAATTGATAATTATAATTCCTAGATGCACCATCATCATTTGTTACATAGGTTTGAGTATCAACAAGTCCCAAAACTTCTTTATCAGGATGAGATCTTCCACCAAAGATTCCCAGACCATTTATATTTTCATATAGAGAGTCAAAACTACAATATTTCATATATATTTCCTCTTTTCATATATCATCCTTGATTTTTCTAAGGCCTTCATCACCCACTATAGCATATACATTATGGGAGATGTAGGAAGATTGAGTATTACTCTCTAATGTAGTATAATGTGCAAGAAGAGAGTTATCCAGATCTATAACATGAACTTACTTCTCATTATTCTCTTAATAAAGGAGTTTATCCTATGAATAAGTAGTAGCCTGTGTTCTTATGTGTTCTCTGTTTCCACTAGTAGAAAAAAGTGCTTTTGGTGATCCCATATCTTATATAGAGTCTGCAGCACTGACATTAACATATTCCTTATGAGCATCCTAAGATTTAGTTTCCTATATATCGTCCACCAATGCATTTTTATCCCATGGTGCATGGAAATCACAACTATCTCCTTCTCCAATAGCTCCATTATTTTTAGTTGAACCAATGCCACATGAGTAGACTCATATTTATTCCCATTATTGTTTATATTTACCTATACATCAACCTATAACTATTTATTCACTTCATCTACATGAGCCTTATCATATCTATGGTAATCCCTTATATTATTATAGGAAATCTGATCATATTGTCTTTTTACCAAGAAAACCATTCGGAGTAGATACCTGCTGAACACCCCATACCATACAAGCAGAGGCCATAACAAGTTTATTCTCAGCACCATTATCACCCTTCTCCTTGGTAGGATCTATTTGGTCTTTAATATTTATTCAAGACAGCTGAGCAGTCATAGGAAGATCTATATCGTGCCCAAAAATAGTACATATTTATCCTAAAGAGACTATTCTTTCACTGTATGAGACCACAAACCTAGCCCGATGTATTACAGTGTCCCCTTTCATATTACTTGGTTCTATAAATTGAGATGAACTGGAATTCCTAGAGGACTTTTACCACCCTTTTTATTTCTTACCTTCATTGAATGGGGAAGAGAACATCTTTCCATATATTTCTTACCCTTATTGCCTCCAGTTTTTAGGAATTTTTATTCCTGAAAATGAGATACATCTAACTCATGATCTATCTAAAAGGATAAATATTCAAAATAAAATTTACCACAAATATAAATAGTTATGTAGATTTATTCATATGATTGATAATGAGAACATTCAAGCTATCGCCTCTTGTAAAGCACGACATCTTCCACCCTGTTTATCCTATAATCCTCAGGATCACCTCTAGTATAACCTAAAAATGGAAGATTAATTTTAATACCTCTATACTGGGGTTCAAAATTTCCTTATAAATCACCTACTTGGTCATCTTTTTTAAGACCCTGAGATCCAGGGTCTATTTCATTTTAATGCAGTTCTACATCAAGGACACCCTGCTTTGTATGGTTTGCATTTGGACTTGTATCTATAACCCCTTTTCACACATAACCAATGTGAAAATTCCTCCCATAACTGATACAAATAAATCTTATGTGACATCTATCAAATTAGTGTCCAATATTTTTGAAACATGTAAAAAAAATCAAGTAATAATTCCTAGTTAATCACCAAATCAAATATGAAATCATCCATAGATAACACCACTATTTTGATCAAAGGATAAGTGAGATTAATCTCCACCATTAGTCTAGAAAAAATGGTCATATCTTTCCTTTTAATTTTACTCATCAATATTTATAAGAATACAAATAACCAAAGAAGTCTCCCATAAGATATGGGGATGGCAGAGAAACTAACTCAATACATGAATTTTAACCCAAATAGAGAGACAAAATTCCTCACATTTAAAAATTTAATGCTAGATCCATATATTATATCACGAGAAAACTATTATTTGTGTTCACAAGGCTATACCACCATATTTTGAATTTTAGGGACACATTAGGGAAAATAATATGAAAAGATCCATTCCTAAGGAAGTGATTCTCCATCCATCAAAACCCAATATAACAAGTAGTAATTTATTAAGATCAAATAGGATCCATCTATTTTTATAAGTTAAATTACATTTACAACTATGGAACACAATGCAAAAAAAAAATGTAGAAAAATACACAGGCCTGGGGACTTGACCCCATGACATGCCTCTCACCCCAAACCCTTACCGCCCCACCACCAATGGTAGGTAAAATATGCACCATATATTTTACTTATATTAAAAAGATAAATGTGAAATGATAGAGTGATCACATTCATTAATATTATTCGATATAATTCCATGACATTCTTCAACAAAGGCTGTATTCCCCTTATTTGTAATTCTTTGAGATGAAAGGTTGAAATCACTTCAAAACCTATCAAAGGATCTGTGATTTGAAGTAGGAGCCACATCGTGAAAAGTTCCGACATGCTATGGGTCCCCATTGAATTATTAAAAAACTCCTATATTAGATTTTGAGGTCTTATATCTTTTCTTATAGGCCTCTCATTTGCTGAAACAACATCAACCTTTTCAACCTAATAATCTATATTAGGTAGAGGGAATTAAAAAACTATAAGTACACATACACCAAGAAACCATAGTGGGTCAAACCTCATCTCTCCAAAAAATAACTCAAAGGAACCCACTGAACCCATTTTATCATATTAAATGGACTTAATGCTTAAACTATATATCACTTGAAATACCAAGTGACTCGAAGGCCAATACATGGCATAATGCCTCTATTCTCCCCTCCTTGTTCATTCCAGTTTCACTCATATAAACATTCATGCTTTCCACCTATGATATACCCCCACCATCCCCTACATACCTCAATAGGTTCCCCCCATGCACACTAACTACACCAAAATTATTACCCCCATTATCACATCTCATCATTAAGAGGGATGATTGCATGATACAATCCCCATATTGGTATTATCATTGCTGATGACAACAGGTGATTCCCCCCATGTACATAAATCACGTGGATAAATAAATAACCCCCAATTTAATTAGGGAGAAACACCAGAAATTGAGGGTCAAACCGCAGACACGATTCATAGTGGATTTAAAATAATAATAATAAATATTACTATTTTAAATGATAATATTTTAATATTTTATTTTCATAAGTAAAATTTTAATATTTTTAATAGTATTTTGTTATTGTTAATAAAATGTAAAAATTTAATTATCAAACATGCATTTAAAAATTTAATTTAAATAATTATCTATTTAGTAACTAGTAATGAATTTTTCATATAATAATAAAAATGTATTTGGATATAGTTAAATAAAATCAAACAAAATAACATGTTTAATAAAAAATTTCCTAAATTATAAGTTGAAAAATTGAATAAATAAATTAAATAATATTGTAGTGTTTGATGTTAAGTGAGGGCATTGGGATAGGGAAGATAAGATAGAAAACAATTATGATGAGTAATTTATCCTTAATAATCCTCCTATAATTTCAATAATATTAAAATTTAAAACAAAGTAAAAAATATTATGAATAAAAACGATTTATATCATCAAAAATTGAAATTTGAAAATTCATAATTGGAATCATGATTAAAAAATTACAAGTAACAGTCTTTATAAAAATATGTTATATCTAAAAAAATATACCAAATAACCTGAATAACATGATAAAACATTAAAAAAAATTAAATAATGAAATCAAATGAATATAAATTTCAAAAATATATTATAATAAAAATTTAATCTAACAAAGAATAAATTTAAATAATTAAAACCAATAATGAAACATCAAAAATAAAGTCTATTATTAATAATATCTTTTTGACCGCTAGTCATGCTTTGATTAGATTTAGATTGAATGAAATTTCTTCAAATATTAACAATAATTTAAAATAATTTTATGCATGAGAGTATATTTGAACACCTAGTTACTCTAAATGTAAAATAATATCATTAAAAAACCATTTAAAAAAATGAATAAAAATATGCATGATAATTAAATGGTTTTCATAACTTCTGGATAATCTAAATGTAGATAAAAGAAAAAAAATCAATTTCCAAAATCTATCAGGGATAAATTTATAATTATTATGAATAAATAAAGATCATACCATCTTATAATATTATCCATAAAAGTATTTAATGAATATCCTTAAGAAATAGCTAAATAAATATTACCTCTATAGGCAATGCACACTATTTGAATTATTGATAAATTATATAAGACCTAACTTCTCTTCATACCCTTCTAGAAAATTTAACTTATAGAAGAAAGAGAGAATAAGATATCTTTGAAAAATGAGTATCATACTCAAATAAACTCTTAAAAGTTTTGAATAAGAATCCTATATGTAATGAAGGGTGCTTCAAGGGTTGATCAAGGCTGAGAAAAAGACATGTTAAGTAAATGGTGCATAAAGATGAACTATATTACATGGAAGAAGAATACTTGGCAAGGAAGTGGTGTGATATCCTATAATTCATGATTTAAATCAATCATATTGTATTAACAGATATATCCAATATTTAACCATGATTTATGGATTTTGATGGACATATATTTCATCCTATCATTTGCACTAAATTATTATATATTTTTCACATACTTCTCATTATATCATATTAAATGTAACCACTTGTAAAAATATACCCAAAAATCAGTGTGAATAGAATTCCAATCAATTTTGGACAAGATATATGATAAAATATCTTATTTTCATGATAAAATACAATAACAAATAAAATAATCATTCACATAGATTTATGTGTAAATCTATAGGCCTTATATCATTTAAAATGATAATGAATTCCTAATCTATAACCATGAAAAAAATACTCGCCTCTAGAAAAACATCCTTGATTCTAAATATTTTAAGGGGTCAACTATGTTCTCCATCACAGAGATATCTCTCTATACAATAAACCACTAAATATTTCTTTAAATATTTAATAGTCATGTAATCCCTTTTTCCAATATGTTGATTAAAACCAAAAAATATAGATCATGTCAATATAATATCAATAAACTCATAAATTTTCAATTATCCAAGTAAAGACATACTAAGATAAATGAACGCATCACATGCAAATCATTTAATAAATGAGTACATCACATGTAACTTAAATTGGTATGGACACAAAATTTATAAATATTACTCAATCAAGGGTCTAAATTTCATAACCATCATATATAAGAAAATATAACATCTTGGTTTAAAAAATACACAACATAATAAAAAACATACCCAACCACCCACTGATCAATCTAGTCTCAATGATAATGTTATAATGGTGTTAAGGTATGGATGTTCACATATAATTTACTTTGTTAACCACATTTAATGTATATTTCTATAGAACATGCATCACAATTATTCTAATGAAATTATGTATAATATTATATATGGTTTACTCAAGTAAATAAATAAAAAAAAACAAGTCATAATTTTGTTATAGGAGTGAAATCAATATCTCTATAATTTTTTCAACCCACTAAAATAAGACAGTTTTCTAATAAAGGTTAAATTTCAGAAGTAAAGATGGAAAATTAGTTTTAGATTTTAGAAGATATTTGTGGAATGTGTGAGAAACTGGTTCATGTAGAAAATAATTACATCACATAATTTTTATAATATTTTAGCATGGTGTGTTGTTATCAAATGGTTCATAGGAAATAGAAAAATAAATGTGAAAAAACTTGTGGTGGAATTCTCATCAAAAGATTCACAAATGTAAAATCACTGAATTTTGGTAAATAGATGTCCAACACATATGACAGGAGATTTGAATATTATCAAGATTAATGAAAAGTGAATGGAAGGATCATATAAATTTGGAAATAATGGATCACTCAAAATCATAGGAGTGGGATCAATATAAATTGGATTGAGAATGATTAATTCAAATAACATACTTTATGTTGATGGGGTTGTACCAATACCCATAATGAAAAATCAACTTTTGAAACGTCAAATGATGAAAAACGTTTTTATAAGGTTTGGAATGAAACAAACCAATAAATTAGTGTATATTAACCATGAATAATCACACCCAAACCATGCACTAAATCTACCTCAAAAAACCCTCAACTCTATCCAAAAAATAGAACTAAGAAAAATTAAAGTAAGAACTCAACATAGAACACTTAATTTTTACTTATTTAGGAACAAGTACCACTCTATTTGAAACACTGAAATTTCAAGAGAATACCAATATAAAGTCTCAATAATTTATAAGTGATAAAACTTCACACACACTACCTGGGAGAAATAGAAACATAATTTACAACAAACCCATAGTAACAAAACCAAAAAACTAATAAAAAGCTATGATTTATATACAAGTGACCCTAACTATCTATTTATAGGTCATATCCACATTATCTAGGTGGTTGATGTAATGACTCATATTTTCATGATTTTATTTTTGGAAATTATTTGAAAAAATTCTAAGACCAAGCACTAAGACAATGTGTGATTCCAAGGCCCTGTGTGTTCGGAATGATTCGTTGAAAATTGTTCCATTTTTAATAAAGCGCAGGAGTGGTTTTGATGAATAAGTGGAATAACTCTTAAACGAGTTCCCATATCAGAAATCCGAGGGCACCGTTGTGTTAAGAGTAGTGTATTTACCTTATGCAAGGCCTAACATCGGTCTGCGTGGGTCGGATGTGAAAGATAGTTTTGGATGTAACCATAAATAAAATAATTAAATAAATAATATTTTATTTTCAAATTCTAATGACTCATGAATGGTAACTCGGATTGGAAATCAGATACCAATATTGAGTTCATAATGGGAATTTTTTCCTAGGTGTGAGTTAACTTTAGTCAGCACGAGTCTTATGTGGAAATTACTAAAAAGGAAATAATCGTCATTAAAAAATATAAAGATAAATTATTTTATTGTCGCAACGAAGATTTACTTTATAATAATCCTTATGCATAAATTCCAAGGTTATCTGCATAACCCTAGAAATTCAAAAGAATTTCTAGGGAGATCTTTAGAGAAACTTCTCAAGGAAAGGATGACAAAATCACAAATCAACGATCGACCAATGCCATTCTTGACGAATCTCAGAAACGACGATGACATAATGATCGATCTTAGCTGGCGAGCAATCCAAATAAAAGGTAGGATGTGTTATTTTAGTTTTCCTTCCCCATTATTAAATTCTATGATGAAATTGAACCAACCAATGAACAGGTTGATCCACATTTCGATTGTAAGCTTGCAGGATGAGTTTATTTCTATGGGATTTTATTGGGAGTTGATATTGTGATTATTTATTGACGAATTCAATTGTCATTATAATGGAAAAAAACTGGGATCGATACAAACATTGACCAGGGTCTGTTCTTATTGTTTGATTTATTCTTTTCTCCCCCTATTCATCATTCCTCATGGGTGTTCTTTGATTTTACCACGACTCAACATATCCCGATCAATCGATCACTACAAAACCGATTCTTGGCGTAATTATTTGATATCACAGATCTAGTAACGATGTGAAATGAATAAGGTGTAAAGATATACAAAAATAAATTTGGACGATGGTGGATCCCTTCATCCATGTTCTTTGATGTTCTTCACCGGAATAAAGAATGAACCATTTTAATCAGTTGTGCGATCAGATCAAAAGACGAAACACATTGTTTGGGTGATGGTGTGACAAAACGAGGTTAGATCTTGAGTTTCCCGGAAAGGTACAGATGGAGTAGTGGAGGATACAACCAGAGGGGGATCTAGGGATTCTATGAAATCCCACACTACATGGAATGTAATCCGGGATTACACAACATGTGGGACCCCCTCAATGGCAACTAGGGTTTTGGGAGGTAGTAAAGTATCACACGATGTATGAACCCTGTCACATGGAATGTGAGCCCTTCCTCGAGGCTCGATGTGTATCATGGGAGTTACACAGAGACATGGTGGAGTGAACGACTTTCCTACATGGAATGTACACCACCACATGACCAGACCCAGACCAGATACACTGGTTACCCCATGTACTGGTACATGAGCAGGTGATAACAGGTTGACACCGTGTACTGGAACACGACCAGAGTACACAGGTGGACCCCGGATAGTAGGAAACAGTGTGTTAACTTCTCTACACACTATGTATACCTCTTATACATGAAATGTTCTGATGACATGGGCCATTAAACATGAGAAATACCCGAGGTCAAGGGACATGATGTGTGACACTACTACACACCATGTGCCCCTTCCTACATGGCTTGATCTCCTTGTCCATCGTATCTTGGAAAAGTTTCATTTGGGTTGGTTCCCCTTGATCGTTCCTATTAAGGTCAATTGGAATCATTTATTATCCACATGAGTATGATCTTCTTCAATAGGAATTTCTAAATAGAGTCGAGAGTCCCCTCCGAGAGGCCTAGAGTAAGATCCTCTATCCATTCTTGTGCCCTATGTAAAGTTAGGTTATCGAAACGACCAATCCTACGAGACATCATTCCTTTACTTAGTAGGAGAATCTTTATGAATCATGGTATACACCATGGCCCTGGAAATGATCCTCATCTATGTATCATGATCTTCCCCACCTGTGGAGTTGGTTCTCCTAGAGCGAGTGTATCGTATCTCTCTTCAGATCTATTAGTGTATCTCTCTCATGACATTTTCTGATGAACAGTACCTCTCGAATAGATTTCATCAGTGATATCAGGATTCGGAGTATGTGCTACCAAATGAATGCTTCATGTAATCTTCAAACTAAATCGCTAGTGTTGGTATACAGTAGTTGAGTCTTACCTCTAGACTATGGGTGGGTTTGAGTATATCTGTATATCTTTTTTATATGTGTTGTAGACACATACTTGTGTAGAGAAGACTGTACCTTTACTTTGTGTATTGATTTGTGGTTTTAGGGTTCACTACTGAGTATTGTTATACTCACCCATGCATGGTATTTTCTCGCACATGTCTTGTCTTGTGAAAACATGTGAACTTTTGATAGAGTCCTAGGTGGATGAGAACCAAGAATAGGACCAAGAAATGCCTCATGAGTTTAGACAGGCCGAGGTGTTCCTACGACTATAAACAACATTACAATTACCTTTTATTTATAGGTTGGAATTTATATTTTACAGACACTTTATTTTGGTGGGATTGTATTCTGGCCTAGTTTACTGAACTTTACTTTCCCTATTGTACTATGTTGGTTGGGTTTAGTGGTATTCATGGATTTTGTTCTTTAGTCTTTTTACATTTTAGCAATTGTGGTCTTGGAGATGTGTGTGTGTGAGTACATGTACTTAGAAAATTCCTCCCATGTTAGTGATATGCCTAATCGATGCTAGTCACCAGTCCCTGGACTATTGAAGGTAGGATTGGGAAGTCACAGCACGAGCCCCACTGGGACAGGTTGTGACAGAGTGGTATCATAGGTGGTCAGTTCCACCTTAGTACCAAGAGTCTATGAGATTAGTTTAAGTGTTTCAAGTTCGAATTTCAGGACATAGACTCAAGTGTTGGTGCGGAGACCGATGTATCCATACAACAAGGCTTTGATAACCTACTTTTCAACTCTGTACATGAGAACACTGGTTGTAGGGAAACAATAATGATACATGCATCATATAGGAATGGATTGTGGGTTCCATGTACTTGAGTAAACTCTCCAGATATACTCATTGACCGTGGTATATCTTGTTCTCTTATAGGATGTATTCACAACGTATACCATCTTGGATTCAACATCTTGATCATGAGGATGACCCCCTCAGTGACAAGGCTTTGATACAAGTATAAGTTCCCTAGAGGTTACATATAGGTGGTGCACCAACCATACTTCCAACTTTAGAGTAGAACATGGTACTCGTAGTACCAGAAGATGAAGAGTGCAAGATAAGAATGCTTCATGAGTTTCAGAAGTAAATACCCATTAGGTTCTGAGGCAGTCCCAACACACAGGCAGCTGAGGACTGGCTTGAGGTGGTGAATTGAGTTTTCCTTCTAGTTAGGGCACCAGCAAATCAGATGGTGGTTCTGGAAGAGAAACTTCTATTTGGATCAGTAGGGTGATGGAGGGGTTTAGTTACCTGATATTATGATGACGTGACCCTTCCATGGGCAGAGTTTGAAGACCTTTTAAAATAGGAGCTATCACCTTATAAATTGAGGGTTATTCATATCCACGAGCTTCTACAGCTATGGCAGTATGAAATGTTGGTGTTTGATTATTCATCAAGTCATACCTACCTCTCTATATACTTGATGGATATGAAACATGATCAACACTACAGGGCTTGGACCTTCAAGAAAGGTCTTCCCAGAGACATCCAATATAGTGTATTCCCTCTATGCATTCCTACCCATGATGGGGTGCTAGAGCAGGCTTTAGCAGTTGAGAGTTCCTTGGATGGGAAGATAAAACTGGTGGTAGTTAGTAGCGGGTAAGTAGGGGTAGATACCTCAGTAGCAGGAATCCAACGTCAGCCTAAAAAACATAGATGTGGGAGACGTCACAAGAGGAAGACCCAAAATAGAGAGTCTACTGTTCAAGACTCACGGGGTGGGTCCAGTCAGCCTAGAGAAAGGCAATTCTATTCATGTGGCATCATGGGAAATCTCACTAGAGATTATCCAACCCATTGAGCTGGTGATAAGGAGACAGTGGATGGGTTGTCTAGGTAGAGGCAAAAATAGGAGTAGGCAGATTCATAGGACAGATGACGTGGAAGATGAGCTGGGAGAGTAGTAGAATGTGGCAGATATTTCGACATGTTACCACCACCACCCTAGGTAGTCCACACTAGGCTCATGGAGCTAGAGGACAGGGTGGGTATAGCTGTGTGCGATCAAGGCGTATGAACCAAAGGCTCCAAGAATGATTCAAGGTGTGATCTGTGTCTTTTATACATTAGCTTTTATTTTGATAGACATAGATACTATTCCTTATTATCTTTTCACAAATCTTATATGAGACCTTTAGATTCTAGTTAGATCATTGAATCGACCCTTACGCTTGGAGACACCTACTAGAGAAGAATTAATGATCAAACTTATGCGTACAGTGTGACCTGAACCTTGTAGGTGAGAGTTTCGGTTGGAATCTCTTAGTGGTAGCATTGAGGCCTTATGGCGTTATTCGTTGTATGGATTGGTTATCTTTGTTCTATGATCAGATTGACTATTTTAGGGGAAAGGTGCAGTGTGTATATAGAGATGGGACAAGTTTTTTCCTTTGTTAGTGAAAGGAAAACCCAAGAAGCACAGGATCAGATCATGCATAGGAGGGTGCAACTGATAACTCATGAGTTGGATAACCTTACCCTTGGAGAAATAGATGTTATGTGTTTTCAGTTCCCATTAGTAGTGGTAGAGTATGAGGATGCCTTTCTAGAATATGTTCAAGTATTACCTCCCCATCAGGAGATCAACTTCTACATCGACTTACACCCCAGGGAGACACCGATATCGTCACCAACATATCAGATGACTCCTGTAGAGCTTCACGAGCTGAGTGTGTAGTTAGAGGACCTGTAGAGGAAGGGATTAATGAGGCCTAGTGTTTCACCCTAGGTGACCCCGGTTTTTTTGTGTCAAAAAGGCATACATGAGCTTAAGGTTGTGTGTGGATTTTCAGCACTTAAACTAAGTGACCATGGAGAATGGATATCCACTACCAAAGATAAATGACCTTCCCGAGTAGTTGAGAGGGTCACGATGATTCTTAAAGGTTGAACCTAGGTCAATGATTTCAGAAGTTGTGGTAGAGTTTGATGATGAACCAATCTTGAGATTTCCGTATAATGGTTTCGAGTACGTAGTGTTTTGCGATGCATCTGGGACTGGACCTAGTTGTGTTCTGATGTAGAGGTATGAAGTGATTGCCTATAGTTCACACCAATTGAGGCCACATGATTTATACTACACGAACCATGATCTTGAGTTAGCAGCGGTTGTATTCGCATTGAAGAAGTGGCGACACTACCTGATAGGTGAGAAGTTTATCATTTACTTTTACCACAAGAGTCTCAAGTATATCTTATCTCATAATGATATAAAATTGATATAGAGGTGATGGATAGAGTTCCTCTAGGACTATGACTTTGAGATTGTCTATACTCCTAGGAAGGGGAACATGGTGGAAGATTCTCTCACTAGGAGATATAGTTCATAGTTGCTGAATGAGGTGTCAGAGCAGTTGAACTCATTACAGTTATACTTCATAGATGGATATGGAGAAGCTTACCTATAGTCTATGGTTATCACCCCTCCACTCTTTCAGCAATTCAGGGAGGCATAACTTAGGGATACCGAATGTGAGACCCTACGTGCTCAGATGTCCACAGGGAATGATCCTGATGGATCTTCCGAAGGTTTGAAGCATGTCCTTCTTTATAGAAGATGCATGGTAGTACTAGTGATGTTTTAGAAGGAGGTTCTATATAAATTTCATGTATCCCCTGTGGAGGTACACCCTGAAGTGGAGAAGATGTACTAGGACCTCCGACATTAGTTTTGGTGGAAAGAGACGAAGAAGGAAGTGGACGAGTTCGTTTCTTGATGCCTTACATGCCAATAGGTGAAGAATGATCACTAGGTTCCAATGGGTTTAGCTCAACCCCTTGAGGTTCCAAAATGGAAGTGGGATAAAATATTGATGGACTTCGTGATGGGTTTACCACGTACATCCTGGGGACATGATGCCATCTGGGTGATCATTGACCAACTCACCAAGTCAGACCACTTCCTAGCTATCTGAGAGCAGAGCTTAGTAGAGAGTTTGAGACGCCTCTACATTCAGGATATAGTTTGACTTCATGTAGTTCCATCGAAAATTGTTTCATATTGTGATAGTCATTTCAAATCCCAGTTGTGGAATGGATTTTAGAAGGCATTTGGGACCCATTTATGCTTGAGAACAACATTTCACCCCCAGAAAGATGGCTAGAAGGAACGGACCATTTAGGTCTTGGAGAACATGCAATAGGTTTTCATGTTGGATTTCAACCATAGTTGGGAGGATGACGTACCTCTGGTGGAGTTTACGTACAACAAAAAATATCATTCTACCATTAGTATGGCACCATTCAAGGCTTTGTATGGGAAAACCTATAAGTCACTAATTTTCTGAGCTAACCTAGGAGAGTCAGCACTCTTGGGCCCAGAGTTGGAGCGAGCAACTACCGAGAAGGTAAAGTCCATCCAGGAGCTGATGAAGACTACATAGAGCTGTTAGAAATCTTATGCTGATAGATGGCAGAGACGTTTGGAGTTTGAGGAAGGAGACCATGTCTTCCTTCGGGTCTCACCTTGATGAGGGTTATATAGATTTGTTTGGGGAGGAAAGTTTTCTCTGAGGATTATCAGCCCTTTTCAGATACTATGTGGAGTTGGTGAGGCAGCGTATATCTTAGTACTTCCCCTGAAGTTGGACCGGGTACACAATGTATTCCACGTGTCACAATTGAGGAGGTACGTGCATGACCCATCACACTTCATTGGCTGGGATGAGTTGTACATTGATGATGGAGTGACTTTTTCTAAGTACCTAGTAGAGATCAAGGATCAGAAGAAGAGGATCCTTTATGGATGATAAATTCCCTTGGTGCGTGTCAGGCAGTAGCACAAGAATCTACAAGAGAGCACATGAGAGTAGGAGGCTCAAATTCATGCTCAATACCCACATCTTTTTGGGTAGTCATGTTTTAGATTTTAGGGATGTAAAGACCTAATTTGGGGAGAATTTAATGACTTGGATTTTACCAATTTTATTTTTAGAAATTATTTGGGAAAATTTCGAGACCAGGTGCTGAGACGATGTGTGATTTTGAGGCCCAGTGTGCTCAGAACGATTCATTGAAAAATGTTCAGTTTTTAATAAAGCGCATGAGTGGTTTTCTTGAAAAAGTGGAATAAATATTAAACAAGTGACCAAATTATAAATCCAAGGGCACCATTGTGTTCATAGTAGAAACTTTACCTTAGGTGAGGCCTAACATCAACCAGCATGGGTCGGTTGTGAAAGATATTTTTTGGATGCAACTGTAAATAAAATAATTAAATAAATATTATTTTATTTTGAAATTATAATAAATCATGAATGGTAACTCAGATTAGAAATCCAAGACCACCGTTGTGTTCATAATGAGGTGTTTTCCCTAGGTGTGACTTAACTTTAGTCAGTGCAGGTCTTTTGTGGAAAAACCTAAAAATGATGTAATTGTTATTAAATAATTTAATGTTAAATTATTTTGTTGATGTAGTGAATATTTCCTTTAAAATAATCCTTATACAGAAATCCCTGGGTTAGTTGTATAACCCTGGTAACTTCAGATAATTTCTAGGGAGATTTTTGGTGAAACCTCGCAAGGAAACGACAACAGAATCACAGATTGATGATTGGAGAACACCATTATTGATGGATATCACCAACAACGGTGATGTATTGACCGATACAAATCAAAGGTAGGATGTGTTATTTTGTATTTCCTTCCACTTTCTTGAATTTCACAATGAACATAGACCAATCAATGAACAAGTTGATTCACCATTCGATCATAACCTTGCTGGATAAGTTTTATTTCTACTATATTTTATTGGGACTTGATCTTGTGATTATTTTTTGATGAATTAAATTATTATTCTAATAGAAATTAACCACGATCATCACAAACATCGATCAAGGTCTGTTTTTCTTGTTTAATTTATGATTTTCTCCCCCCATTCATCGTTCTTCATGGGCGTTCTTCACTTGGTGCATGAATCGACATATCCCGATCAATCGATCATTGCGCTCTTGATTCTTGGTGCAGTGATATGATATAGTAGATCTCGGATCAGCATGAAATGATGGAGATTTTAAGATAGACATGTATTGATTCAGAAAAAAATGGATCCTTGAATCAGTGTTCTTCGACGTTCTTCCTCGGAATGGAGAAAGACCCCTTTTAATCTGTTGTGTGAACAGATCTGAAGACGAAACACATTGTTTGGGTGATGGTATGACTGAACAAGGATGGATATTGAGTTTTTTAGAAAGGAATTACCAGAATTATGTCTATAGAAGTGGAGGAGATTACCGGAGAGTGAACCAGGGATTCTAGAAAATCCCACCCTACATGGTGTGTGGGCCCCCCCTTAGCGGCGACTAGGGCTTCGGGAGGTAGTAAAGCATCACACAACATGTGACGCCTATCACACGGTTTGTGGACCCTTCCCCGATACTCGAAATGTATCTTGGATGTTATATGGACATGGGTTGGAGTACACAGCTTGCCTACATAGCATGTACACCACCACACGACCAGACCCAGACTGGATACACAGGTTACCCCATGTACTGGTACACAGGCAGGAAAAAATGGGTTGACACCATGTACTGGAACACATAAATAGTATATTGGAGGACCTTGGATAGTAGGAAACAGATTGTGAACTTCTATACACATAGTGTATACCGCTTTTACATGATATTTTCTGATGACATGATCTATTGAACACATGCAGTACCCGGGGTCAATGGACACGATGTGTGACACTAATAAACATTGTGTACACCTTATTACATGGTTTGATCTCCTTGAACACTGTATCTTGGACATGTTTCATTTGGGTTGGTTCCCATTGCTCATTCCCCTGAAGGCCAGTTGGTATCATTTCCTATCCATAGGAGTATGACCCCCTTCAGTAGGAATTTATGGATAGAGTCGGGAGCCCCCTTTGAGAGGCTCAGAGCAGGATCCTCTATCCATTCTTGTTCCCTAGGTAGAGTTAGGTTATTGATGTGACCAATGCTACCAAATATAGGACCTATACTTAGAAGGTGAATCCATATGATTCTTGGTATATTCCATGGCCCTAGCTGTGATCCACATATATATATCATGATCTTCCCCACTTGTGGAGTTCGTTCTCCCGAAGTGAGTGTATTGTATATATCTTCATATCTATCAGTGTATCTCTCTCATGATAGTTTCAGATGAGCAGAACCTCTCGAATGGACGTCATCAGTGCTATCAGAATCAGGAGTATGTGCTCCCAGATGAGTTCTTTGTGGAATCTTCAGACTGAATCGCTAGTGTTGGTATACAGTAGTTGCGACTTACCTCTAGACTATGGGTATGAGTTTGATTATATCTGGAAATATTTTTTATATGTGCTGTAGACACATACTTCTGTAGAGATGACTGCACCTTTAATTTGTGTGTTGCTTTTTGGTTTCAGGGTGTCCTAATGAGTATTGTTATACTCATCCCCACACGGTATTTGCTCGCACATGTCGTGTCTTGTGCAAACAGAAGACCTTTTGATAGAGTTCTAGGTGGACCAGAACTAGGACTAGGACCAGGTGGTGCTTCATGAGTTTAGATAGGTTGAGGTGTTCATACAACTACAGACATCAGTCCTAATACCTTTTTTTTATAGGTTGGACTTTTTAGTTTATAGGCTCTTTCTTTTGATGGGATTTTATTCTGGCTGAGTTTACTTTACTTCAATTTACTTTCTCTATTGTACTATGTTGGTTGGGTTTAGTGGTATTCATGCATTTTGTTCCTTAGGGTTTTTTTACATTTTAGCATTTATGGGCTTGGATATGTGTGAATGTGTATAGGTACTTTGGAAATGCCTCTTATATTAGTGATATGCCTACTCGGTGCTAGTCACCAGTCCCTGACCTATTAGAGGTGGGCTTGGGGAGTCACAACATGGGACCCACTGGGATGGGTCGTAATGGTTCCATTGACTCCACCACCTTTAAATATTCACAATCATCCACCACTCAATCAAGGACCCTTCTAACTACCTGATGAATGCACTGACTCCACCCATAGCTTTTGGTGATCAGTACTAATGTCTAGAATCCATCTATTCACCCTTTAACACTTCCATAATGTTAATTTTGTTACTGATACTTTTAGACTCTTAGTTTATCATATCCACTAACCTATTTTTATAATCATAGTTTTTTACCAAGTATAAATAGAAGTAACCTACAAGGTGTGTGTGTGTGGGGGGGTGGGGGGATGGTGGTGGGGTGAATTTCAATTTTAAAACAAACTTAAAAGTCTCATCCAAACCTTATGTTTTAAGTTGAACAAATTTACAAAATACTGATCAAGTCAAATATTAGAGTAAAATAATACATACAATGGAAATATAAACTGTAAGAGATAAAATTTTCACAATGTAAATAAATGTGTTGAATATTTATAAAAACTTGACATTAGTAAACTAAACAGTGGAAGTAGAAAATTTAAACTAGTAGTAATTAAAAAAATGAATACTATATAAGATTAAAAACAATTCATGAAATACTAGTTAGAAAAAAAATCCTTTAAATTAAATGTTCAAACCAAAATTTTAAACCGAAGTGGAAGGTGTATCTATATACTAAATACATGGTATCAATGAATTTTAACCTATCATTAGGTATCCCTAATTTTATAACCCATCAGAAGGTTTGTATTCCTATCCCCAAAATCCCTTTACTTTGGTAGAATCTCTCTTCTATACACCGTAAGAATCTGAGCTATTTCCTATCCTCTAAGATCTCAATTACAAAATATTAGTAAATAATTTGTATTCCTATCTCCATAATCCCTTGATCACATAGGATTTTTAAAGTAATAATTATAATATAAATACTAAGAGTTGATATAAAACCTCATATGATGTACCTTTTAGTAAATACTTAGAAAAAAATAATAATTTCACCAAGTAAAAAAGATTTTTAAGAATTCAAGAAAGTGTAAACTTTATCGAGTTATTAATTTTTGTTTTCATTTTCATCTACTTCCAATTCTCTAGGTTTTATGGGTATTTATATATAGTTTTGTAATGAATTTTAGTGGTTAGATTCCAAAAATACTATATCCAATTGTAATAGCTTCGAAAAAAACACTTTTATCTACTGTTGAAATCAGTATGTTATTTCATCTTTTGATGAGTTTATTAGAAACTGCTAAAATTATTTTGAATCTAATAGATGTATTATATAATGAAAGTTTAGATTACTATATTTTCACATTACTTTTTAAGTTTTTTGGTATTTCAGTTACCAAAAATTCATTTTTCATGAACACAAAAACTAAAATAAAACTCAATCCAAATCAAGTTTATATAAAGTGTATTGTTATTTTAAAAAACAAATAAAATAAGAGATCCATTGAAAAAAAAATATCCCCCTTTATGAAAATAAAAAACATACCAGTAAAATTAAAAAAATCAACTAAAATTTAAATAAAACATAAAGTTTATTTAAAATAAGATCCCCTATATGAAGTTCTTATTTTTTTCAACACTTTAGAATCAATGTATTAGTCATAAATAAGATATAATAAATATAATTATAATACTAAAAAAATACCTATTTTAAATGTTGTTGATTTTAAAAAAGTTATATCCCTTTTTATTGTAAAAAAAGGAATAAATAAATAAAAAACATTAAAATAAGGGAAAAATAAAATAAAAAATTAGAAAATTTTCCCTTTCAAGAATTATACGCTCATATATTTGGTTAAATTTGATACTTATAAGGATCTTAAAATATTTAATAATTCATTTTAACATAGTTTATGTAATCAAATTTATCAACATGAATTTCATTTTATCCATGTTTTTCTATTTGAAAATATTATCTTATGATGAGTTCATATGTTGAAATTAATCTTTTTCACTGTTTTTTTGGACTTTATCAATAATTTACCCATTATAGAAGATATATTTCTACATTTTCGAGATTTTAACTTCACCATATTCACTATTACTATTTGAGAGTTATTTGGTTGCATTTTATGGTCTGTTAATTGAGGCATATGAAAATTTGAACTTGACAGATGACCTTTTAGGATTATTCTAATAATATTTTCCATAGATGCTTCTATTGAAATCCAATTTAGTATATAGTTGATGTGTAATAAGATAGGAAATTAAAAATGACTAAAATCCTTAATATGAAGTCCTTATATATGTATTTGAGGTGCTACTATACAAAACATTTCCTTTATTGTATAAATGGTCAAGAAAGATTCTTGTAAAAATCATGTACAAAGTATATTTCATATGAATTATTTTTGAGAATTAGATTTATAATATCTTTAGAAAAATATCAGTTATCTTTGAAAAAAGAAAGGAATCCTTAAAAATTTAAGTAAATAAATAAATAAATAGGCGATGTTACCTTCCATGAGTTTTAAGCATCCCCCCTTGATAAATAATGATAACATGGGAAGAAAAAATTAGCAAAAGATATAGTTGTAGAAGTTAAATTTACCAAAAATTATCTTCTAATAAAATTAGATGATCATCCTCTTTTCCAGTTGGTTCATGAAAAATTTCATCTGTGATTTTTCATTATTCACAAAATAAAAATGATACTAATAAAAAATTTATGATTAGATAAAAAATTTAAATCCAATTAAAATATAGATGAAAAATTTGATGAAAGAAAAATGAAAAACTAATGAAAGTAAAATAAAAAACCGATAAAATAAATATGTTCCCCCTAATTCAATAATATTTTCAATGTAATAAGATTATTTAAATAAGAAATTAATTAAATATCACTTTAGGTCGATCATTCCCATATTTTGTTTATGGAATTCAAATATATCAAAATTTAATGATTTTGTAAAAATATCAGCAAGTTAATTCTCTATTCTAAAAAATTTGAGAATTTTATCTCATTTTTCTGTGTGATCTCTAATAAAATTATGTCTTATATCTATTTTCTTTAATCTTGAGTGATGTTATGGGTTCTTAGAGGATTTTATAACACTAATTTTTACAAATGATTGTTGTTGAAGTGAAACTCAAACTAAAATCCATGAGTTTGTGTTATATTAATAAATATAAATTTAATTATATATATATACCAACATAATATATATTTTTATATCTGTATATATATATATATTTATATAAATATAAATAAAAATTAAAAATATAGATAAATACATACATTCTGACTGATTGAAAACACAATTTTTATTCCAAATAGAACAATGGAGACAAAGGTGGTTCAAAGAGGCATGTTTGATGAAGGCCTTACGCATCCTCATAAACAATAATAATACCAGAATGTGTAAAAGATCTTAAAAACGAAAAAATATTAAGATGGGAGGACTCACTTACCATACTATAAAACCTATCCATTATTTTTCTACCTTCACACTAGGTGTGATGAATCTTGGTCTTGGGGGAATTAAGATTTCTTCATTCCCTAATAATATAAGCCACTAACTAGTTAGCTGGCTGGCTTCCTTCCATATGTTTGGAAATTAGAGATAAGTCCAAATCAATCAAAAAAAGGTGGGTAATCTGATCCCAACAAATATAAATCTCAATAATTAAGGCTTTGGCTTTGACTATAAGGGATTTTCATGAACCATAGATTTCACTATGGGCCATTTTCACTAATATGATATGGTGATGGATGATACCCCCTCCTTTCATCGTTCCATAGACACATGATCCATCTGAATTCATTTTCATACCCAAAGAGTGTAGAACCAAGGAGACCTAGTGGTAGGAGTAATAAAAGGATGATGAAAGTCCACAACTAAAATTGAAGAAATTGGTTCACTCCTTTAAGCTGTCGATAGAGATCCAAATGTCATGCTTTTTAGAAAGAACCTTCATCTTCATGTGAGAGTTGATGTGTTTAAATCCATTAATACTAAGTTCATTTCAAGATTCTAAAATGAAATAGAATCCAATATACATGGCCATATTACTCCCCATATAAATAACTCTAATATTTTAATCATCACCAAACCATGAGCCCAACAACTAGTCAAAATTCCCAGTCATCTTACAAAGAAATTCCATGAAAAACTATCCCAATCACTATTTAGAAATAAGTTTTACCTCAATTTGAATTAAGGGATTGAGCAGAAGAGAAACTTGAAGGCCATATTTACACCATTTTATTAAAAATTATAATCTGGGGGGATTTTTTGATGATGGTCATGCCATAATATTAAGATAAATTTTATGGAAATTTCATAATCCCAACACTTAATCACCCAAGGATCCAGTCCTAGCAACACATAGTATAGACTAGAGAATTACTTGAAATTGAAGAGTATAGAATTGGAAAGATAAAATAAGTGGAGACTATAACGTCCTGATATTTTTATGAAATATTTCTCTTTAAATAATTTAATTTATTCTATTTCATTCATTATATGTTACACTAAGTTTAAAAAGACCACAATATACTATTAAAATATTATTACTTAAAATGATAGTTATCACCTAGACGTTGGATTGGAGGGTATGAATAGGACTAACTAAATTATGAAAAATTTATGGTTATATATGTATAAAATAAATTCTTTGGTAATCAATTTTTTATAAAGTAAAATAAATATCATTTGAAAGAAATATAATTTTTTTAAAAGCTGTTTTTATGCACGTAATGTATTTTTATCTTAATAAATTAAATTAATACATATTAGAGAATTATTTTAATGAAAAATATATATTATTTAATTTATAATTTTTTTTAAACAATCAATTTTTTTCTAGGCACATGATAATAATAAATCCAATTTTGTGGTTAAAAATGTATTCTTTTATAAAAAAGCGGTTTTTGTCACATTTTTCCCTCTTAATATAAAATTAATTCCTTCAATTTATATATATTCAATAATATAAAATTAATTAAATATTTATTATTATGAGGTTTACATTTGATGAATATTACCCTTTTATTTTTGGTCTATATGAATAATAACTGTGGTAAAATTTATCACCTCGATAAAGGGTAAATTGGGTTGATCTGCATTAAAAATAAGTGGTAAGGCCAAAATTATTCATCAAAATTATTATTAGATGAGGTTAATTATAATAAATACACCTTATTATCTAAATTTAGTTGTTCAATTGATACTTGTCCTTGAAAATGGCATATATATTATTTAAATCAAAGAATGTTATAAAATGTCGTTCTCTTTGTTTTTAATATGAATTATGTGTCCACATAGGGGAAAAAGTAATTTATGAAAAAATATAAGTGTTTATTTTTATTTTAATAAAATTATTATCATTATATAAATTTATTTTTAATTTTTAGAAATTATATAACAACCTTGATTGCTTATCCAACACCGATGTAGTATTTATCCATTTAATAAACATATATAATAAATGATTTTTAAAATATTAAAATTTATATAATTTGAATGACTTAATGTGACCCACAAATTTTATAGATCAATATGGAATATTATCTAGGTTTTAAATCATTATATTTGAATTCCCCCTTTTTTTGATGTATTTAAAATTAAATTAAATTAATAGTTTCAAATTTTACAATAATGACATTTTATCAAAATAATATTTTATTTAATTATTAAAAACCATAAATTTATTGAAATAAAAAAATGTGGTTATTTTATGGTCTAAATGTTTATAAATTTTCCATTTATGGTACACTTTTAACATTATCATTAAAAATTACAACCTTTTTTATTAAAAAAGTTTTTACCGTAGTTAAAATTAAAATTTGATAATTAAGGGTTAATCATAATTATAAGGTTCCAAATTAAACCAAAAAATGTCTAAATTGTATTATTTTATGAGATTAAAATTATATAATACCATATATTCTAAAACATTTCCATTAAGAGAAATTTGGATTGAGAATGAATTTATTATAATTTAATCTTTTGCGAAATTCCAAAAGTTCCCATCACCTCAATTAAAAAAGGGAAACTCCTCCATCTATTATTCACACCACTTTATGCTTTCTAGATTAACAAAAATCTACCAATTTACCTTATAAACTTATCTGTACTCATATTATATGTTTTTTTCTTCCCAAAATACCAACCCTAGAGCCTTTTAGAGGAGATTTAAAGGAGTTGTTTCAAAGAAGAGGTAATCACCTTAACCAATCACTTTCTTTTCTAATATTCTTTAACCCCTCTAAATATATGTTATTTATTATAAACTAATAAATTCATCATCCTGAATATTCTTAAATTTTATTATTTTTATGAAAAAACCATTATACACCATCTTTTGAATCAAATGAGAAGTGAAAGCATCGCTTGTGCATATGTACGACTTATCGTCTCCACATAGTGATACAATTCATTTTTCATCACCATATTTTAAGGATGGGTATTATTATAGATTTAAATTTTTATATATTATAATTATTAAATAATTAAAATTATTTAATTTTAATGTAACATCTACCTTCTTACCATCCAATCATTTGGGAAACGATAATGTCAATCGTGCGTACGTGTAGACTACCACCTCCACAAACTGATGTGATTAGTTTTTCATTTATATTTTACCTAGATTGTAATGAGGATAAATTTTATGAATATATATGATATATATTAAATAATAATTATTTTTAAATTTGAATTATTATTTACGATTCTTTCATTCCATCCATTGAAAAATGAAAACAATGTTTATGCGTATGTGTGACCTACCATCTCCATGAACGATATAATTCATTTTTCTATCTATAACTTTTATTGATGACTCTAAATATGTATATAATAAATATATATGATATCTATATCATGATAAATATTCTAGATATTATGGAACCATGATAAATGTACAAGTACTAGAACTAATGAACTGATATTCTCATGATAAACAAAACAATTAACACATGGAAATAACAATTTTAATAAGGAATTATTGTCAAAATGGGGTATTGAAATATGGATCATATATGATAGTATAATTATGAAAATTATTATTTTATAGAATTATAATAAATTTAAATTTATTATACATGAGTTTAGAGTTATTTCGATGTAAGGTGAACTCGAGGTAAAAGATTTTCATCCCACTTTTATTTTAGTGGGGCACATGCCATATTCACCACCTATTTATTTTGTGTGGTGAATATAATACCCATGAATGTATTTTATTATTATTATCATTAAAATTATTATGTATAAATAACCATCAAAATTTATTTCTCTCATAGTGGTTATGATTCAAAATTTACCAAAGTGGTAACGGTTTTAGTCCACAATATCATCAATATTCAGGATTGTTTATATTTAAGTATCTACTGGGGAATATTTATCTTCAATACCCATATTTTCTAAATATTTTTTCAAATATGTTTTTATTATTCTCTTATTATTTTTTAAATTCAATTTTACCCAAGTTTTAATTTAAAAAAAATGGTTTGAAATGAATATATATTTTTTGTTTTCCAAATGAGGTACTTTGTGAATTTTTCAAAAAAAATATGGAAGGAATGTTTTTTTAACTTATATAGAATGAATGGATTTTACCTCAATCATAAATAAGTTTTTATTTAAATATTCCTTTACAAGCATATAAGGTTATTTAAAAAAAATGTTTTTATTTATAATTGTGCAGCTTTTTAATAAGAAATGACCTCGAAATGGAAAAGTTATTTCTTCAAGAATTATTCCAAGTGATATTTCAAAATAATTTCCAATATAAGATGAAATTATTTGATTTTACATGTTATTTATAGGGGATATGATCCAGGGATACCATATTTATTATTATTCTAACTGGTTTATGTTTATAATGAAAATATAAAATGTTTATGAAATCCATTTCTTTTACATGGGTTATGTTATGATATAATGTTTATGAAACCCATTAATTTTATATGGGTTATGTTATAATGAAATTTTTATAAAATACATTTATTTTCATTGGTTTTTATATGATGAATTCTTTATGATCTTATGGAATACATATGTATGATTTTCATTATGTGATGGGTGGGACCTATATCTATCTCCAATGCATTGGGTAATGATTGATATCTAATTAGATAAGAAAGTGTGGAATGGGAAGTGATCCTAGTTCAGTAAGGGGTTTCTTCCACTATGATA
Organism: Viscum album; assembly: GCA_963277665.1. Classification (NCBI taxonomy): domain Eukaryota; kingdom Viridiplantae; phylum Streptophyta; class Magnoliopsida; order Santalales; family Viscaceae; genus Viscum; species Viscum album. Next base: position 1,252,791,285 of record OY728128.1, on the reverse strand, counting down.
GACTTGGGAGTGAACTTTGACTACTATTATGGTTTGGGGTGTGAACACATTCCACTATGATAGTATTGGAAAATAGACTTCACTACTAATGAAATCATTTTCTATTCTCATGTAAATGCCACAATTCGATTTCTCATGCTAATGTTATGCTCTTATGGATCATGTTCATTAATTACTTAACGATTTATGTCTTATGAACAACTAATATTTATTTCAAGACTCAATATTATGTTATATGATATACATGGTATGGTTTTGAAATGTTAATTTTATATTTTCATACCCTTCTTCTCATGTTACACTTATATGATCATTAATATATCACTTTTTTACCCTTATAGAGCATCAAAGATTTACCTTTTTTATGTTTCCTTTCCCTAGGTTATGAAGAAAGGTATTAAGTATGTTATGTGAAATAAGGGTGCTAGATACGAAGAAATAAGTGAGACAAGATGTAGATATTTTATGAACCAGTTGTTTATGTTTCCATGTTTCCAAAGATACTAGACCTATATGATTATAGCATGGATCAAAATGTTATGTATTGAATATTAATTTATTAAGATGTAATATATATGTATGAAAATTATGGGTTTATATAGTTAGTATTAGAGTAAGGTTTAGATAACATTTCGAAACTATGATGAGAAAATTATAGTGAGAACCCTAGGGATAAATGTATGTAATGTATAAAATCCTAAATTTTTAGCAATGATCATGAATGAACTAGGTTAAACCTATGGTTTCATAGAAGAATGTTTCAATATTTAGACATCCTATAAATGATTTTCTAGATTATGTGGTTTCCCAACATGATTATTGTTTCTCACAACATGCCTTTTAGTCAATTGTTGGAATCCGAAGGAATTGTTTTAATGTTGAATGTGATGGAAAATGAAATGATTATCCTCCTAAGAAAACGAATATTATGGGAGTTAGAATGAAAAATATTATTTTTATGATCACATAAATTTATCAATATTAGAATCATTTTGATCTTACAAATAGGTAAAGTAGGGAATAAAATTATGTTGAGTCTTTTATGAGATAACATCCACCTTATTTTAGTGGGTCTACCAATCCACTAGTCACTGAGCAATGGATCGATACCACTGAAAAGATATTTTTAGTTATCTAGTGTTCATAACATGAAAATTTTATTTTGGATGTTTATTTATTGGAAGGTGAAATAGATAAATGGTGGACTCTTATCAAGATAATTAGAAAACACTAAGAAGTTGAATATATAGAGTAGTAAAAATTTAAAATCTTATTTTTTAAAAATTACTTTCCTTAAATTTTTAGTACGAAAATAGAGAAAGAATTACTTTAGTTAAAAAAGAAGGATAATAAATTTGTTGGTACTTATAAGGAAAATTTCAAAAGACCTGTGAGTTATGCTTATCATACTATCATTCAACCTGAAAGTAAGGTTGATCAATTATTTAATGTCTTAAAAAAAGTCTTTGAAGTTCACTATCCATAAGGGAATTCAATAACAATGAATAAATCATTTGATGTTCTATCATGGTGGATATGGAGATTGGATTTTCCCATAAATCTCATGGCTTTTACAAGAAAATAAAAATGGAATTAAAATGAAATTCTAAAAACCATGGAGAGAAGAAGATGTGATTTCATTTATATTCATAGTGTGGAAGAAAACATGGGGGAAATTATTTAAAGGGAACTTGTAAATGTTTCAAGTGTAGAAAAGAATGTCATCAGGAAATATAATACCAAAGTGATGGTAAGAAGTTAGATAATGATGAAAATAGATAGAAATATCTATATAATAAAAAACCCACACTCTAGTGTTTTAAATGAAAGGAGTTTAGACATTATACTAACTAGTTCCTAAATATGAAGGTTAATGATGATGATCAACATTAATAACCTCTTAATCCTAGGAAAAAGGTAAATCTCATTTGATTGATATTTACGATAAGGGTCATTATAATGATATAGTGAAATTTATACTTACCATCCACTCTAGAATTACTATTGTCTTATTTGATTCTAGATCTACCCACTCTTTTATATCTAAATACTTTTCTAAGGGTATCATAGTACAAACTCAAGAATTAGATATTGAGTTAGAACTAAAACCCATAATGGTATTATGACTATATCCCAATTCTATGATTCTTATTCGATTCAAGTTTGGAGGAATTTGTTTCCTAGAAATATTGATATTATTCCCCTATTTAAATTCATTGTTATTTTGATCATAGATCGACTTTATTTACATAAATCTTACATAAATTTCTGAGGAAGGGAAGTTACATTTGATATTCTAAACTAACCTATGATCTCCTATTAGTTTGATGAAAAAAATAAACTTCTAATGGAAATTAAATTTATTTTATCGGTCATGATTCCCATTCAAAAGGGGAATTTATCCCATATGGTTAGGGAGAAACTAAACATTGTAGATATGCCTATTTCATGAGAGTTTAATAATGTATTTTATAAAGAGTTTTTTGGTATTCCACTGAATCATGAAGTTGAGTTTTCAATAGAACTGATACTAGGTACTAAACCTATCTCCAAGAATCCATATAGAATGGCCCCAATTGAGTTTCAATAACTGAAGAAGCAACTTTAGGAGAATATTGACAAGGGATTCATTCATCCACGTGCATCACCTTAGGGTGCACTTATTCTGTTTGTCCATATGAATGATAGATCAATGTGAATCTACATTTATTATCAAGAACTTAATAATATCACTATCAAGAACAAGTATCCTCTACCCCATATTGATGACTTGTTTTATCAAGTAAATTTAGATTAATACTTTTCCAAGAATGAACTTTGTTCTTGATATCATCAATTGAGGTTGAAGAAGGAATATATACCCAAGACAACATTCCAAACATGGTATAGAAACTTTGAATTTATTGTGATGCTATCTAGTCTTTCTAATTCCCCTAAATTCTTCATGGATTTATTTAATAGAGTCATTAGTGATTACAATGATCAGTTTTTGGTAGTCTTTATAGATGATATTATTATTTATTTAAAAATTAATGAAGAGAATGAATATAATTTGAGAATTGTGTTGAAGAATCCAAGGAAGGTGAAGCTTTATACCAAATTTACAAAGTGTGAATTTTGGCTTCAGAAAGTTTCATTCTTTGGTCATATAATCTCAAGTGAGGTTATATCAGTAAACCCTTTAAAGATAGAAATTGTTGATAATTAGACCAGACCAAACACTATGAACGAGATACATAGTTTACTTGGTTTGGATGGATATTATTGGTGCCTTTTGGAGATTTTTTCTCAACTATTGAATCCACTCACTAAGTTAACTCAGAAGGGATCCATGTTCCTTTGAATGGATGAATGTGAGGAATGTTTTAAGGAACTGAAAAGAATTCTTACTAGTGAACTTATTCTTACACTATCCTATAGTATAGAAGGGTTTTTAATCTATAGTGATTCATCAAATAATGGATTGGGATGTGTCTTTATAACATTCCTGACCCGACACTCTCTTATGTGGATAAACTGAGATGGTCACTAGACCTCAAGTGCACCTCCTAGTACACAAGAGGTTGCTGAGTAGTATTGGGGATGTAAAGAACATAGTGGGGAGACTATACCCCCTGTTATGGAATTATAATAATAGTGTAAATAATATCAGTGTAATGGAAATAGCATAAATAATATCAGAATAACTAAAATAGCAGAAATAGTGGAACAATAGCAGATAAACAAAATAGTGAAAGTAACTTATCCAACCAACAATACAAAAAATAATGTAATGATAATATTAAATGTAGAAAAGTTTCAATATGAGTGTAATACATATAAATTACTAAAAAAACTCAAAGAAGACACCAAAGACCCCAATTCTGATCCCCATAATGATCCCATCTCCAAGATCCACCCTTACAATAAGAAACAATCAACAACAAGTTCCTTTGAACTTGTCTAAACCTAAATTCATGTAATATTCTTAGAGATCAAATGGAGTCCTAAATAGGGTGTGAGTAAAACTCAGTAGGTTGATATTACCATATCTAAATAAAACCAGACTGACAGTTAGTTAATGTGATAAGGTGGTAAACAAGGGTATTAATTAATCAATTAATACGATATAAAAATTTAACCTTCTTAAAAAATATTCCAGAATATATCTAATCATGTAGAATCACCCTACCAAACATAACCACATGTCCGTGGAATAATCACATAACTAGGAAAATCCCCATGTATAAGCATTTCTATATAATCACAAAATTCCATCATATAAGCATCTCTATATAACTAAGAGAATACCTCTATATAATCATTTCAGCACAACTGGGATAAGACCTTTAATCATTACATCATACCACTCCAATCCTTATAATTATTATAAAATAACTAGTCCAATCCCTATAATAATTACAACACAATCAGTCCAATACCTATAATTATTACAGCACAACCAGGCTAAGCCCTATAAGTATTAATACATAATTGGGCCAAGCCCTATAAGAATTATAGATTAATTAGGAAAATACCTATAAGAATTATGTCATAAGATATAACACAAGTCATTATGGTATGAATAACTCAACATTACATCATAAACCACACAAGTCAATTCATCCAATCACCTTTTATCTTTCAATACCCTTTCATTCATCAAGTTATGTCTTAAACCTTTAAAATTACAATGTACAAAACCATATCATATCAAAGTATCCCCAGTCATTTCACTAAATAAGTAATCCATTTTACAAAGTGATCCTATTACAATAAATCACCTAAGGTATCATGTCATGCAAATTAATGTTTTAATCCAATAGAAAATTCATTATTGTTCAAGGATAGGATCACCCTACTGGTAGTCGCAACCCAAGTATCAATACTATTGTGTCTAAAGGGGTCAAAGGAGTGGTACAAACAAATGATTATCATCACCAATTAATCCATTAGTTAATGTGAATATTGTTTCTACATGATCACATAGTATTTCACACACTTAAATAGTTAGAAACAGACCATAGGGATTTTCCTAGACCACATACCTTTATCCGGTAATCAATAAAACACTCTCAACCTAAAAGGCCAATGAAGAACCAATGTGAATAAGATCACCTAGAAAACCTATATCAAACAAGCATCAAGATAAAAATACAAATTAAATGGATAAAATGATACCACACAACTATAATGGAGGATAGTGGAAGAAAGGATAAAAATAAAGAGAAGGAACTAACTAGAGATCAAACTCTAGATCAGGTTATCTAGGAGGGTAATAATCACCTGAAAATCACCTAGAGTATCCCTAAGGTTTGAGAGAGGAGGATGAACCATGAATGAAAATAAATCTCATGTGTAGCATGGTTAAAAAATAATGATCCTAAAACTTTAATGTAATGAATTTCATGACTAAATAGATAAATTGAAAATCATGTTGCCTTAGGTTTAATTAACACAGATAAAATATTTTCATGTCATGAACTAGTTTCATGATTTGTAAAAAATTTATGCTTTGTACCAGTTCATGTAATCTGATTGGAAAAGGATTAATGTTGTGTAACCAGTTCACAACATGAAAATTTCATACAGACAAATTCTATAGAAACACTTAGGGAAAGGCCCTGGGTTAGCCCAGATCCTTAAAAGACATCCTCTTAGACCCTTTTCACATTTATACCCAAAATAAAATTATTCAAAAAAGCATACATTTCCAAAATTTAGGTCAATTTTCCTAGAAAAGTATATCCATCCAAAAAGAAAAGGCTCAATCACCAAGGTTTAATAAAGAAAAGAAAACACAACTAAAATTTGTTCAATAAAAACTCAAGAGGGATATGTAGATACCTGGTTTTTTCCTTGTAAGACTTTGATATATATATATATATATATATATATATATATTTCTGGAGCTTGGTAATGATATGTCATGTAATTCTGAGGCCTGGTGTGATTGAAATTAATTTCATGAAAATATTAAATATATTTTATATTATGTGTGTGCAGTATCTTAAATAATATGGAATAACTCTTAAAAGGAATCTTGTATTAGAAATATGAGACCGCAATTGAGTTTGGAATGTGATGTTTACCCTAGGTGTGACCTAAAATAATTTAGTGTGGGGTGTTCGGATAAAACATCCGTTCATGGTATGTTTAGTGTATTAATTAATTCATTTGACCTAACCTAATTTCATAAAAATAAATCATTATGGTGAATCCTTTGGGTTTAGTCACAAAAACCCTAAGAGAATCTAAAGAGATCCTCTCTTCCTTTGATTTGTGAATCATGTCTGACAATGAAAAATCTATGGACCAGAGTAGATTGAAGCCTAATGAAAGCAATGACTTCCTTCAATCATTGAAAATCATGTTCTTAGATAAAAAATGATAAAATATTTAGGTATGACTCATAAATTCATGGTTTTCATCCTTTTTGATTAAATTGATTAAGAATAATCATTATTTATTTGATCTGTTCCAATTATTAAACCTTGACATGTGTATATGCATAAGTTTAATTTGATTATTCTATTTCCACTCTTGGATTATACCCAGTTGTGATTGTTGGCTATTAACTCTTGGTCAACAATCATTAAAACTATTTTGTGGTACATATATCCACATGATTTCTTCAATTTCTTCACCATTGGGTCTTGGGGTCATGGATCGATGTTTCTAGGTGGTACCGAGCCTGATCAAACCCCAAGATTTGTGGAAAAATCACATACAATGAACAAAATGAAAAATCAGGAGCGGATTTGGGATGATTGTGAGTTACGAGTGATCTATTTGATAAAAGGTATCCAAACTGGAGGAGGAATCCCACTAGTTATGTGTGTAGTTCATATGAGAATTGATGAAACACAAAGGGATTTTATTTTTAGCCACTGGATCACCAGAAATGACAAAAAAAAGCCAGATCCATTGATTTCAGACAAAGGTAAGGATGTATTCGAAGGGGAAATTTCAGATCTGGATGCATAGGTGTAGATATGAGATTCTAAAAAAAAAAATTTACTACTTAACATGTAGTTATATGAACACATGGTGTGTACCCCTATCCTACAACAGATAGGATCTGACAGATTTAAAAGTATCACATGCCATGTGGGAGCCCCACACACCATGTGACCTGGTGCTGGTACCCGATGTGTACTCTGAGAGTACATGAGAATGGGTATGGATAGAGACACACCAAGTACTAAGTAAAAGAGTATGGAATAAACACATGTGAAACCCTATGTTAAGAGGAATTCCATGTACCAAAGTACATAGACATGGGATGATTACACAAATACGACTAAGGAGCACGAACAAGGACCCCGGGTGGCTTAGACAGGCCATGTAGTCATGCTGTATGCTATATATACCTATATAGACAATTATCAATGTACCTAATGGGACATGACTAGGTGAAAAAGTGGGAACACACATCATGTGGCCCCCCTCACATCCCATTAAACCCTTTATTTCATTTGAGTAAATTTCAATCCTTCATATCTCATTCATTTGAACTCGGATTTTGGCTTGTGTGTAGCCTATCCTATGTGCCTTTCTGCATAGAATGTGATGGTGTAATCTATAGTGGATTTTGAGATATGATAAGAGATGTTCTGATAATGAAACTTATTTAGGTGACACTCGATGATTAAAGTGATCACACATGATCACTAGGGGCATTTAGTGTGGAACCCTCTAGCTGGGATGGGCATGGGTCTTCTATCAGCCAACAGAGTGGTAACCTCCTACAGAGATAGGGCATGGGTCCTCAATATTAGAGAGTGGAACCCTCCTATTGGAACATGTCCTGGGTCCTATACCTACCTATCAGAGTGGAACCCTCATGTTGGTACATTTCATGGGTCCTCTATATTTTAGAGTATAACCCTCTAACTGGGCTGGGCATGGGTCTTTTATCTACCATTTGAATGGAACCCTCCTACTGGGTGTGGAATGGGTCCTCTATCGATTACTAGAGTGGAACCCTCCTGTGTAGTCAGGGTATGGGATGTCTACCAATAGAGTGGAACTCTCTTACTTGGTAGGGTTTAGATCCTATATCAACCATTAGAGTGGAACCCTCTTGTTGGAATAGTGTATGTGTCCTCTACCCATCCACTAAGTGGAACCCTCCTATCGTACCAAGGAATGAGTCCTCTACCTAGAAATTGTGGCCCCTTGACTATGTGTAATAGTGGTGAGGTGATTCTTGAATTGAATGTTTTCTACTAGGTAGACATGTGAGATGATAGGAATCAATGATAAACTTTTGGAACTAATGGGGAATCTTTTTTTGGGCTAGGCTGTGAGATATAGTTCCCCTTTCTCTCTCACTTTATCTTCTTATACTGATCACACACACACACACACACACACACACACACACACACATATATATATATCCATGTTATTGAATTTAGTTATTCTCTTTCCATGGGTTTCAGAGATACATGAGGTATTCCACCAACTCACCATGTTGAGATCCTTATGGTTAGATGAGGTTACTCACTTTCTATGTGTGGAAAATGACTCGATTTCTCACGACTAAAAAATAAACCTTTAACAACACTAAAAATTCCCTTCATTAGTGCTAGATAAGCACTGATTATTGGAGATATATTAAAATCCTGAGTATTTTACAAGCAATGATAAATAAAACCTTTATCAACACATAAAAAAATGTTGATAAATGACCATTTATCATCACTTGTAAAAGAACTGAAAAAGGATCCCTTTATTAACACTTTTATAAGCACTGATAAAGGGGAATACTGTAGTGTGTTGTTAAAGCACACTACAAAACTAGTGAAGTTAACTGTAACAGTACACTGCAAGACCAAAAACACCACAAAATCAGCAAAATCAAGTATGAATACAAAATTTAAATGAAGAGAAAACAATCTAGGCTTATTTGATTGTTTTTGGCAATGTGATGCATGTTTTAAACTAAAACGATACTTATATATTCAAAAAAAAAAACACTTGGAGTCATTCCAGTCACACCATGAATTATATTGAGGTGCGGTTAATTCTTACAGGTCTCAAATGACTTATGGATCATTTTCCTAAAGTATCAAAATAATCTGAACGTGTTTGCTCGGTTTTGAGTATGTCACTTGTCTTTTTTACTAAAATGTAATTTTAAATTGAAAACATGCACTTTGACACATAATGGTCACATAGCATGTTAGTTTGACATGATACCAATTCATAAACATCAAAAATTACTTATGAATTGTTTTCCTCAATTATAAATACAATGCAGGTGCGTTTTCTCAGTTTTAAGTGAGTGACACTTTTTGAACTAAAATATTGATTTTAAACTGATAACAGACACATTGAGTCATAATGGGAACATAATGTATTATATTGAGGTGCAGATGATTACTACACATAAAGAAATACTTCTGAATTTCTTTACTGAAGTATCAAAACAATCTAAATACATTTTATCAGTTTTGAATAGGTGAGCTTTCTTTTTTACTCAAATTGATGTCAATTTTAAATAAAAAGATGCACTTGGAGTTATATCAGTCACACCGTGAATCAGATTGAGGTGATGATAATTGTTAAACGTCCCAAATATATTATGTATTGTTTTTATAAACTATAAAAACAATCTGAATGTGTTAACTCGATTTTGAGTACATTACTTGTATTTTTTACTAAAATGTCATTTTAAATTGGAAACACACAATTTGACTCATACCAATAAAATCATGTTTCAGTTTGATGTGAGAAAGATTACTACACATCAAAAATGACTTATAAATCAATTTCCTAAATTATTAAGAAAATATGAGCATGTTTTCTTAGTTTTCAGTGAGTGATTTTTTTGAACAAAATTGTTGATTTTAAACTGATAACAGACACAATGAGTCATATCAGGCACATCATGTATACACATCACAAATAACTTATAAATCATTTCACTAAAGTATAAAAACAATATGAATGTTTTTCTCAGTTTTGAGAAGTTTAGTTTTACTTTTTATTGAAATTAATGTCATTTTTAAATAAAAAGACTCACTTGGAGTCAAAACGGTCACACAGTGTGTCAGATTGAGTTAAAGATGATTTATACGTGTCTAAAATGAATTATGGATCATTTTTCTAAAGTATAAAAACAATATGAATGTGTTTTCTTGGTTTTGAGTACACCAGTTGTCCTTTTTATTAAAATTGATGTCATTTTTAAATAAAAAGATGCACTTGGAGTCATGCCAGTCAAACCGTAAGTCATATTGTGGTACATATGATTCATACATGTCTCAAATGACTTAAGTATAGTTTTAATAAAGTATTAAAACAATCCTAATGTTTTTTATTGCTCTTGAGTATACCATTTTGTTTTACTAAAATGTCATTTTAAACTAGAAACACAAAATTTGACCTATACTTATCACACCATGTATCATTTTGACATGAGATCAATTAATACATTTCAAAAATGACTTATGAATAGATTTACTAAATTATGAAGAAAATACGTGTGGTTTTTTTTGTTTTCAGTGAGTGATTTTTTTTGAACTAAACTGTCGATTTTAAACTGATAACGGACACATTGAGTCATAGAGGTCACATCATGCATCAAATTGAGGTGTGAATGATTCATATACATCTCAAATGACTTATAGATCATTTCCCTAAAGTATTAAAACAATAAGAATATATTTTCTCAGTTTTGAGTATTTCATTTGTCCTTTTTACTAAAATTAATGTCAATTTTAAATAAAAAGAAGAACTTGGAGTCATATCGATCATACTGTGTGTCATTTTGAGGTGTGGATGATTCCTATACATCTCAAAGCCTCAAAAAAATCCTAACTACCAGTGTTACCACATTTACATTGTCTTTCTATGTTGAATTTCCAAAACTTCATATTGACTCAATGTCCTTATCCTAAGAACCTTTCTCATTATTGAAAGTTAGAAGAGTTTTGGATTTCAACAATGAGAAAGGTTTTTTATCTAGTAACATTTAATCAATATATAGTTTTGTAAGGTTGAAAAATAAAGGAATTGAAAATTGAAAACATTGTAACATTGGAAAAAAGAATCATTTTTATCTCTTTTGTGGATTGTTGCAGATAGTTAAAAGAAAAATATGACTTCCCATAAGTTATGTGAAAAAAACTAAATAATTATTAGATAAAAACAACTAGTTAAATTATAAATATTAGATAAAATTATGACAAAATTAATTAAATAAGTAGTATGAATTCACCTTTTTCCTATTGGTTATATGAATTCTTGATACATTTCCTTGTTATCATTATCTTAGTTGTAGGCTCTAAGTCCAATCATACATGAGCATGACCAACTTAAAACAAACCAACCCAACTCAAACAAAAGAATCTACTTGTACAAGAAAAAAATTATTACATGAGTAATATTGAAAAATAGTAAATTAAACATAAATATGAAACAATAAATTAATTATATGGATAATGATTTTACTCTGAAAACATTATTGACCATAGGGATATTGCAATAGTAAAGAAAGTATGATGATAGAAAAATACAAATAGATCTCTCTAAATATTCAATAAATGAATGAGGAGGATGAAAAGAAAGTAAGATACATTGGATTGAAGATTTGAATTGTATCAGAGAAAGTAAAGATATCCTATTGGGTTCATAAAATATTCATTTTGTATAATAAATAAATAAATACACTCAATATATTCATTATCAAAGTCAAATGTCTCCCATTTGTGAGAAATATATGGATGGAAATTAGAGACTCCCAAGGGTGGATCTGAAACACAATGTTAAAGAATGATCTGTTTTTAGATGGGTTAAAGTAAAACATACATAGTGTTTATTTGATGCTTGATAAAAGAAATTAAGTTATTTTTAATAATTATTAATTAGTGTGTTATCATTTCAAATATGGATATATTTTTATCAACTACAAGAAATATAAGCAAGGATGAAATCAATGAATAAAATGTCACTAGTGATTGGAAACTTTCAGTGAAAACCTGATGGAATCAGACTCTAAAAAAACCTCATTTTTTCTCAAGTAGAGCCTAAATCATTTAGAGAGGCTGACAAGGATGATAATTAGATCAAATATATGTATGAGGAGCTTGATCTAAATGAGAAAAATGTGACATGAGGATCTTGATCTGATTGAGAATAATTAAGGCTTCTTATGGATCAAGTTATTGAATATATTGTTCCAAAAAATGTCCATTAGTTTAAAACATACTAGTTTTTTAGTTAATTTTTTTTTCATAATTTTTTAAAACTCTTAACATAAAAGGTCATGGTAATGTAATATAATGAAACATTTTGATGTCATGTAATTGAGATTGTCACATCTATGGGGAATCATATTACCACTAGAAGGACATAAAAAATGGATTTAGGTTTATGTTATTAAACCCTAAAATTAAATATAATTAACAATCCACAGTGAAAATAACATGTTATTAAATTATTAAATTCAAACTAATAAATTTAACTTGAATTGGGATTATAAAGGTGTAATGATTTTATCCATGAAAATTATTTTTTATTTCATCAAAATAGATTCTATTAAAACTTATTTATTAAATTTACATCAATCAATGTTAATATTTTATTTTATCAAAAATTATTTAAATCTAGTGGTATATGATTTATTCTTGAATGATTTAAAATATTATTTAAAATTCAAATAATAGAAAAAATTTCTCGTTAAATAAGTTACTTTTCAAAGAAAATATCAAATTTTGAAAATTTTAGATCAATCCTAAAGGATTGAGAAAAATAAATTATATAAACAATGCACTCTTCTTCTACACCAAGTAATGAAACAATATTTATTTTCTTAAAACACCATGATGTTGAGGATTTTCCTAGAAAATGACTCATTCCAATTATTTATTTTCTAACTATATTTCAACAACCAAAATCAAAATATCAATTACATTTTTTCTCAAAGTTAGTTTTTCATTTATATTATAATCCAAGGATTATAGAACCTTAAACCTATTTTATTTTTCTTTTTATAGAATTTAAATCATATTATTTAAATTCAAATTTAAATATTTCAAAAATAAAAATTTAAACCATTATACTTTTTTCAATAAGTTGTTAAATAAATAAGACAACAAATCAAACATATATAATGTTTTTTATTATATGATTTTACAGATTCATTAGAATCATTTGATTGTTACATTTCATAAGTGACCTCTAAATCTATCCCAAGACCGATGAAATAGTTCACAATCATCCAAAATAAATCCATTAATTTTACACCATATTTTAGTGCTCATTATCCTTGAAAAAAATTTCATGAAAAAAATCATTATATAGTTTTTCCCATGTGTCTTATATTTCATCATCCATTTTTTAGAAAAAACTACTAGAATTACCTTTATAATAGAAAGGGATAACCCTCTATTTTGGTTCCTCCTCTTTCAACCCTCTCAGTGCCAATTACTTCATGATATAATATAAGAACCCAATGATGTCATATATTTCATTATCCAAGTGATTTATAATGTAATATTCCAAACCAATGACGAAACAAACTGTTATCTGGATGATTTTTTCAAATGTTGATGATTACAAAGAGGTAGATGTCATAGAATATAGGTATTTAGACCCTATTATACCTCACAACAACATGACCCAACATTGGTTTTGACACATTTCAAGTTACACAGTACCAATATTGTCCCTAGGAGACCCACATGATATCGAGGAATACAATACTTCAATATATCTAAAAAACAATGAATTTTGGGTTGTTTTATTATAAGATTTTGAAACTAGACTTATTGGGATACATGGATGTGGGATGAGAAGGTTCAGTGGATAATTAAGAAAAATTAGAGATATCGAGAAACCTAGATTTCATTTGACCTGTGGTTGTGTTCAACCCTCGAATTACTTGAGACTTGGATTTGAGACTTGGAATAGTTGGAGTCTTGATTCTGGCATATATTTGAGCCTGAATTAGACAATAAGAAGCTTCATCAGTAGGTCACTTCTACAGAGATCTTTGAATACCGTGATTTGGTTCACAATGGTTAAGGTTCTTAAAATAGATCATGACACTTTTATCAGCACTAAAAAAAGATGATAAATATACATTTTATCACTGCTAAGTTAATAAGCACTAATAAAATGAATCTTTATCTGTGTTTTTTATTGCTGATAAAGATAGAGATTTATCAGTGCTAAAAAAGTGGTGATAAATACTTATAATACTTTTAAAAAAAAATAATACTTTAAAAAATGTATTATTATCATACTTATAATAATAATTTTTATAAAATAATAATTTTATAATTCTTTGAGTATATAATTAATTATTTATTATTATATAAATATTTTTAAAAAAAATAATATTTGTATCATTATATATATTTATATAATTATATATCTATATAAACATAGTAAATATATTCATTATTTAAATAAATTTATTATATTTTTTGAATTATTTATTTATAATCATATTAATACTTTTTAAAAAAATATTATTTATTTATTTATAATTATAAATATATAAAAATATTAAATATACATTTATAAATATATTTATTTATAAATATTTTTTTACAAATGTATTTTTAACATTTTAATGAATATTGAATCTTAAGTTCATGCATGTTAAAAATGAGTAAAATTGATTAATTAAAAACGAGTACTATAAATTAAAAATTTGGATAAGTTTGATTAATATAAATCATAAAAAATGGATATATATTGAAATAAATATGAATATATATTAAAAATATTAAATCATAGTACATAAGTATATATAAAATAAATAATATAAATTGATTAAATTCCAAAAAAATATTTGTGTGTGAGAATATGTATATAAAAATGAATTAATTATATATATGTGAAATCAATATAATTTTTATGATCTGTGTTATAAATTGAAAAATCAAACGACATTGAATTATGTCCATTAATCGATGCAATTGGTCAGTGTTTTTAATTCATATTAATTTATAAACCATTATTCACTAAATACATTACTATTTAATGCAAAGCATAAATAATATTTTTTATTATATAAATCATATTTATATACATTAATATATATCTATATATTTAATATATACTATTTTTTAACATTATAAATAATCATCTAATTAATAAAATGTTTAATATTTTTCTCAATTTACTTTTTTTTTTAATTTTAATTTTTATATTTTTTATTTTTCATATATCTATATATTTAATACAAAATATTTATTAGTATTTATAATTTATATATAGTATAATAAATTTATTCATTTTTATCAAACATTATGTAATTAATAATTTTTTTTAATAAACTCATTTTTATTTATTATTTATTTTATTGTTTCATTTTTTTTATTTAAACATTTTTCAGTGCTAAAAAAGCACTGATAAAGGATTCCTTTATGAGAGGTAAAAATATAATACTAATAAATGTTTCCCTTTATCAGTGCTAAAAATAAAGTGTTAATAAAGGTTACCCTTTATCGGTGTTAAAAATAAAGCACTGATAAATGGACACTTTATTAACGCAAAAAAAGCACTAATAAGGGGTTAAATTTATCTACGTTTTTTTTCTAGTGATGATAAATACCGACACTGTTCAACTCCTGTTTTGTAGTAGCGTGTAGTTCTCCTACACACCATGTTGCGCCCCTTGTGTTTGGATAAGATTACTTCCTTGCTTTGGGTTGAGCTATTCAGTGTTTACTATCTACTATATTTCCTTTCCTTTATGTTTCTTACTACTCCCTCAATCCTCTCTTGGGGTATCCTATTGGGTATGTATATACTCACCCCTGCATGAGATTTGCCTGCACATGTCATGTCTTATAGAGACGATAGATATTTCAATGGTGAATTTAGAGGAGCTTAGGGATACTTGGTGCCTTAGACCGCATATGGTGGCCATAGCTTAGAGATTAAGTTCTAGGATATCTCATCATTTTACTTTCCAGTTTTTTTAGGTTGGGACATCTTTTTGGTAAGGCATGTATTTTTCCCCTTTACTTTTCAGTTTTCACTGTCATACTCTTATACACCCTAGAGGGTTTTCATGCTTGATTTACTTTATAGTCATTTAATCATTTTATTATTATTCCTCTTCACTTATACATTGATATTTTTGGGTGTGTACATATAGGTACATGAGAAAATTTCCTCCAATTTAGGATATTCCTTTCGTCTCTTATAACCACCCCTGTCCTATGGATGCGGGTTTGGGGTAGTTGTGGCTTGGGCCCTGGTTAGGGTTAGGTCATGAAAGATTGGTATCATAGTAGTTCATTCCTTGAGGTGATGTTTGGTGTTGTCTACTTAGGAGTATTTGGTTGGAATTTGGGAAACAATGTCATTGTGTTTCGAGTGTGGATATGAGTATAGGGAATCCTATGATGGTATGGGCAGCCGACGTACCCATTCACCAGAACCTTGACTTCCTGCTTGTCGACTTGGCATACCAAGAATTAGTTACATTGATTAATGGTACATGCATCACATAAGATCTAGTCTTTGACTCTCCTTCTCAAGGCATCTCTCTATTTATATATATATATAAGTTCCCCTCTGACCTTGATATGTCTTAATTAAATTTTCAGGATGCCTTTATGAAACCATCCAGCTAGAATACCGGTTCCATGTCATGATGATGATATGATGAGCGACGAGGCCTTAGTTCAGGGTATATCCCAAAATATCCTTCCTTTAGGTGGGAAGGTTGTATCATCACCACTTGTTGTGTAGAAGATCATACCAGCAAAGCATGTTTTGGATGCACGCATGCTTAGGGAACTCCGTGAGTTCTAGTGCTAGAGGTCGCTGAGGTTTCTCGGTGAGCCAGATCCCCATGCAATGAAGGATTTTTCTAGAGTTAGTGGTCCGTATCTTCTAGCTTATCCAGACACTGAAGGATTATGTGGTTATGCTAGAATCTAGAATTTTTCTATAGAGAAGTTGGGAACTGGTGGAGTCTTGTTACCTAGATGTACTATGATTCAATACTCTCATAGACTAACTTCCAACAATTGTTATATGAGGAGTTCTACCCCTACTACTTGCGCTTAGTTCAGATTTAGGTGATTTTATAGCGACAATTGGGAGGTATGATAGTGTTTGAGTATATAGAGAGGTTCACATACCTTACATAGTGCTCCCTTGATATGATCCAGGATGGTTAATTCCTAGAACTAATGTTTGAACAGGGAATCCTCAGAGAGATCTGTGCTAGTGTAGTACCCTTTTTCATTCCACTCTATGTCGGGGTGTTGGAATAAGAATTGGTGATATAGAGTTTATTGTAAGAGGGTATCTAGTAAGTTGGAGATGGAAGTGGGTGTCACATAGCTGAGTCAACGGTAGTAGCTAGCAGTTTCCAGTCGATAGGATCTTGGTGCACGAGACCCTATAGTGATCAAACTTAGATGCATGGTCAAGTGATATATGTATAGTGTAAAATACCATGGTAGAACAGTGAGGGGTGGTGTTATTCTTGTGATGGGTAAGTTCACATAGTGTGTGACTGCCCGACCAGATGTGCTAAGGAGCACAGATTGGTAGATGACAAACCACCATGTTAGAGACAACGCTGTGATTAAGGATCACCTAGGCAAGGGTAGGGTGGCCCCCAGGGAGGTAGAGAAGGTATATAAGTAAGAGGAACTTTGGAAGGTGGAATATGCTATGGGATCCTTCAAACACTACCAATAGACATACCATGTTAGGCTAAGTGAGCTAGCGGTCGGGGTCATGGATACCAATAGGCTTTGGAGGATTATAACCTTGCAACACACGAGATGATTATAGGTATGATATGTTTTTTTCTATTTATTTAGTATTAGCAGACACATGTTCTAATAATTCCTTAATCTCTATACTCTTGATGTGAGAGTTTTATCTATTATTTGTGGCGCTATCCCAACATCTTCATCTTGAGGTTTCTACAAGGAACACTTCTTTTGTATATCTTACCTACTGAAAGTGAGAGCTATCAATTGGTAGATAGAGGTTCATGTGTGACCTTTTGGTCATCACAATGAAACTATATGATTTCATCTTGGGTATGGATTAGTTGTCCATGGTTCGAGCCCATATTTACTATCATCATAGATGAGTCAGATTCCTTCACACAGATGAGATGGTATTCACCTTTTTAGGTGAGAGAGATGTCATAGTAGGGCAAGTGAGTGTTGTGATGAGGTTACAACCCATCAACCATCAGTTGGTAGGTATATCCCTTAGTAAAGCATGATTTTCAAAAATATGGATCCCTTTATTCATGGAAGATTATATGGATGTATTACCTAAGGACATTCTAAGACTACCTTCGAGATAGGATATTTAGTTTTGTATTGATTTTCATCCCAGGACTACTTTGATATCTTCTACGGCATATTGGATGGCCCCTACCAAGCTATGATAGCTACAATTATAGTTAGAGGACCTTCAAGAGAAGGGATTTATCAAACCTAGTGTGTCCCCCTTGATAGTTCCAGTGTTGTTCATGAAGAAGGTAAATGGGAGATTATGAATTTTAATAGATTATCATCGCCTGAACCAGGCCCTAATAAAGAACAAGTACCCCTTACTAAGGATTGAAGATTTCTATGACCAGCTAAAAGGTGTGATATGGTTCTTTAAGATTGATCTCAGGTCCTTCTACCACCAGTTTATGTTTCTTAAGGTATATATTCCAAAGCTGGAATTTCAATGTTGCTATATATATTATGAGTTCTTGGTGATTTCCTTTGGTGTGACGAATTCCCCTATCATGTTTTTGACATTGATGAACTTGATATTCTTGATTTAATTGGACCATTTTGTAGTTTTCTTCATTGAAAACATAATAATATAATATATTATAGAGAAGCATATAGAATGCTTGAGGATGGTTCTAGATTTTCTTTGAGAGAACCAATTTTATGGAAATATCCCGAAGTTCCAGTTCTGGATTCATGAGGTTCACTTTCCGGGGCATTTAATTTATGAGAATGGTTTATATATGGACTCAATAGAGATCAATATAGTGATTTATTAGGATCCTCACAAGTGGGTGTCAGAGGTGTGGAGCTTTCTTGGCTTGGCAGGGTACTACAAGAGGTTTGTGGAAGACTTCTCCAAGATTACAACCCTTTTGACCACCTTGACATGGAAAGGGGAACCTTTTACCTGGACTGAGTAGTGCCATAGATATTTCAGTGATTTTAGGTTGAGGATGATGAGTGATCCTATGTTGAGACTACTGGATGAGGTTATGGAGTACATAGTGTATTGCGGTGCCTTAGGAGCTGGGCTTGGCTGCGTGTTGACACAAGGACAGGAAATTATCACATATGGGTAGAGGAAGTTGATATTCCATGAGAATAACTACATGAATCAAAACCTAGAGCTGGTAGTGGTAGTATTCACCCTAAGTATATGGATGCACTACCTTCTAAGAGAATGTTTCATGGTTTACTCAGACCATTAGAGTCTCATATATGTATTCACATTGATAGACCTTAACCCAAGATAGTGACGCTAGATGGAATTATTATAGGACTATAACTTTAACATAGTTAATAATTTAGGGAAGGGAAACATGGAATAAAATTACCTTAGTAGAAAGTCCCAGGCTTCTTTGATGACTGAGTTTTCTAAGTAGTTATCTTCCCTACAGTTGACCCTGGTGAAATAGGAGTGTGGAACTTTTTTTCAGTCGATAGTGTCGAGTTATCTATTTCTGAAGCATGTGAGAGAGTCCCTACTGAGAGACTAGACCATGAGATCTTATGTTACCATATATCCATATGGGATTCACCAGATGAATATTCTAAAGGAGGGAATCGTGTCGTCATTTTATAGGGATAGATGGCGGTTCCACTCATGATGTGAGTGGAGGTGATGCAAGAGTTCCACACTTCTCCCATGGCTGTACATCCTGATGTGGGGAATATGTGTAGATACCTTCAGAAGCTGTTTTGGTAGACTATAATGTGATGAAGCATGGATTATTTTGTCTCTCAGTGCCTCACCTGTCAGCAAGTGAATGATGAACACTAGGTTTCAGCAGGTTTTTTTCAACCCCTTGAGATCTAGGAGTGTATGTGGGATGAAATATCCATGGAATTTTTGATAGGGATTCCATGGAAAATTAATGGCCATGAAGCCATCTAGGTGACATTTGATTTAATTATAAGGTCAGAACACCTCCATTCCATTAGGTATCAGAGTTAAGTGAAGAGTTTGGGGTAGATGTATGTATGGGAGATTGTTAACCTCCATGGGGTTCCGTCAAATACTATCTCCGATCATGATTAATGGTTTACATCATGATTTTGAAGAGGTATACAAGAGGAATTTGGAACAAAAATGAGTATGATTACAACCTTTCATCCCCAGATGGATGGGAATACTGAGCACACTATCCAGGTGTTGGAGGATATATTGAGGGATTACATGTTAGACTTGTGTTTGGAGATGGGAGGATCACCTGCCCTTGGTAGATTCTGCATATATCAATACATAATACTCTAATATTATCATGGTACCTTTCAAGGTCCTTTATGAGAGACCCTTTGAGTCACCCTTGTGCTAGATAGAGATCAGAGATACATCTCTTGTGGGCCAAAATTTGGTGTAGGTGATGATGAAGAAGGTCCAGGTCATCCATGAATAGATGAGGATAAACCATATAAATCATAAATATTACACAGATCACTGTATTAGTACCTTGGTGTTTAGGAAGGGAGACCACATTTTTCTGAGAGTCTCCCCACAATGAGGATATAAGAGGTTTAGATAGGGAGGAAAGATATCCCCGAGGTTCATCGGGCCATTTGAGATCTTTCAAAGGGTTAGAGAGGTTTCTTACCACCTCACCCTACCCCCATAGCTAGAGTGTGTGTATGATGTCTTCCATGTGGTGTAACTGAAGAGACACGTGCATGACCCCATGAACATCATCGACTATAGTGAGTTGGACATTGAGGATAGAGCCACTTTTGTAGAGAACTAGTTGGAGACCAAGGATTAACAGGAGAGGGACCTACATGGCTGAAATATCTCCTTAGTTCACATGTTTTGGTAGCATAGTAATGTACAAGAAAGTTCCTCAGAGTGGGAGATCCAAATGTGAGCTTAGTACCTTGAGTTGTTTGTCTAGTTTTTTTATTTCTAGGATAAAAATATTAACGGAGGGAATGATATAAAGACCTAGTTTTTTCCTTTTAGTACGTTTAAATATTTTTATATATATTCTCAAATCTAGGCACTAAGACGATGTGTGATTCTAAGGCCTGGTACACCCAGAATTATTTTCATAAAAATATTAAATATATTTTATATTATTCACACATAGTTTCTTAAAGAAAATGGGATAAATCTTAAATGTAAGCTCATATCAGATATCCAAGATCATAGTTGACTCCAAAACATAATGTTTACCCTATGTGTGGCCTAAAATAAGATGACATTGATCCTTTAGATAAAATATTCATCAATGGTACATTCAATGTATTAATTAATTAATTAAGTTAATTAATTAATTCATTTGAAATAATATAATTTCCTAAAAATACATCATTATGGAGAATCCTCTTCGTTTAGTCACATAAACCATAGGAGGATCCAGAGTGTTCTTCTCCTCCTTCCATTGGAGAATCACATCCAAAAAAGATGAATATTTGGATTGGAGTATATCAAAGCACAACGAACACAAAAACTTCCTTAAATCATTATAAATTGCATTCTTTGAAAATGAATGATACAATATATAGGTATGACTCATAATTTTTTGGTTTTCACCCTTTTTGATTAAATTTATTGAGAATAATAATTCATTCTTTGATCTACTCCAATATCTAAACCTTGGAATTAAAATATGTACTAATTTAATTTTATTATCCTATTTCCTCACCTTGATTATCCCCAATTCTGATTGTTGTCCAAGAACTCTTGTCCAATGATCGTTAAATCATTTTTTGTTTCATATCTCCCTCTTATTTCTTTGTGTTCTTATCCACTAGTCTTCAGGTTCACGAATCAATGTTTCTAGGTGGTACCGAAAATGATCATACCCCTGGATTCATGGAAGAATTTCATATGATGAATGGAATAGAAAATTAGGATTGGATTTGAGGTGATTATAAGTTGTAGGTGATCGATTTGATAAATGGGATCCAAACTGGAGGAGGTGCGATATGGGTTATGTGTGTGGTGCATAAAAGAATTGAAAAAATAAAAATAGGATTGATTTATGGCCACTGGATGGAAAAAATGACAAACAACAACTAGGTCCACCGATTTTGGATGAATTTGAGGTCAGATTAGATGGTGAAAAGTTAGATATGGATGTAGAGGTGTAGATCTAAGATTCTACGAAAAAGTAGACTACATGATATGTAGTTCGATGAACAAATGATGTGTACCCATATGATGTAGTGTCTAGGGTTTCACAGATTTATAAGTATCACACACTGTGTGGGAGCCCCACATGTCACGTGGCTAGGTGCTGGCAACCCAAAGTGTACTCTGGGAGTACACAAGCATGAGCATATCCAGACACACACAATGTGTTGAGTACATGAGCATGGACAAAGACATGGGATACACCCCATGTGAAGAGTCATTCCATGTACCAAAGTAAACAAACATGGGATGAGTACACATACATGACTAGGGAACATGGGCAGGGAGCCCAGGTGGCTCAGACACACCATGTAGTCATGCTACTCATCGTGTATACCTACATGGCTTGTAAGTCATGTACTTACTAGGGCATATCCAATTGAACAAGTGGTACCACACAATGTGTGGGTCCCCTCACACACTATGCACCCCTTTACTCCGTTTGAGTGAATTTAAATCCCTCATATCTTCTTCATTTGAACTCAAATTTTAGCCCATGAGTAGCCTATTTGGAGTGTTTTTCCATGTAAAATGTGACGGTGGCATCCATTTTGGATTTTGAGATATGATGTGAGATTTTCAGGAATGGATCTTATTTAGGTGATGCTTAACAATGGTAATGAGAACACAGGTCACCAGGGGATTTCAGAGTATAACCCTCCAGTTGGGCTGGGCATGGGTCCTCTATCAAGCATTAGAGTGAAACCCTCATATAGAGATAGGGAATGGGTCCTCTAGTATCAGAGAGTGAAACCCTCCTATTGGAATAAGGCATGGTTCCTCTAGTATCAGATAGTGGAACCCTCCTATTTTCATAAGGCATGGGTCCTCTACCGACCTATTTGAGTGGAATCCTCATTTTAGGACAAGTCATGAGTCTTCTATATTTTAGAGTGGAACCCTCCAGCTGGGATGGGAATGGGTTCTCTATCTACCATTAGAGTGGAACCCTTCTATTAGGTAGATAATGAGTCCTCTATTGATTATTAGAGTGTAAACCTCCTGAGGATTAGTTCCATGGTTCCTCTACCAATAAATTGGGACCCTCTTATTGGGTAGGGAATGGTTCCTCTATTGACCATTAGAGTGGAACCATCCTATTGGAATAGGCATGAGTCCTCTATCTGTCCACTAAGTGGAACCCTCCTATCATATTGGGGTATGGTTCCTCTATCTAGAGATTGTGGACCCTTGACTGTGCATCATAGTGGCGAGGTGAGGCTTGACTTGGATGTTTTCCACTGGATAGATGCATGAGATGTTGTACATCATTCATGGACTTTTGAAACTGATGTAGACTCTTTTCATGGGATGGGATATGATATGGATATCCCCTTTCTCTCTCATTTGGTGTTTTTTACTAAGAATATATATATATATATATATATATATATATATATATCTGTATCTATGTTGTTGGATTTTATTACCCTCTTTCCATGGGTTGTAGAGATGCGTGGGGTAGTCCACCTACTCATTGTGTTGATCTCCTTATGGTTGGATGAGGTTAATCTCCTACTATGGGTGGTAAAGACTCAATGTTTAGTCCACCTATACACCGTGTTTATCCCCTTGTGTTTGGATGAGATTACTTCCTTTATTTGGGTTGAGCTATTCAGTATTTACAATCTACCATCTATCCATTCATTTTTTTCTCTTACATCTCCCCTATCAACTTTTGGGACATCCTAATTGATATGTATATACTCACCCCTACATGGGATTTTCCCAAACATGCCATGTCTTGTGTAAATGGAAGACAAGTTGGTAGTAACTTCTGAGGAGCTTAGGGATACTTGGTGCCTTAGACTGCATATGGTGGTCATATCTTAGATATTAGAAGATGGTCTCTCTCAGTGTTTTAATTTCCATTTTTAGGTTGGGATATATTTTTGGTTGGGCATGCATTTTTTCCCTTTACTTTTTAGTTTTCACTGTCATACTCTTGTACACCATAGAGGTTTTGCATGCTTGGTTTAATTTCTATCCATTTTATATTTTTATTATTATTTATATGAATTTATACATTGAAATGGTTGGGTGTGTGCAAATTGTTACATTAGGAAAATGAATCCCATTTAGGATATGCCTTTTGATGCTTGTCACCACCCCTAGAATATAGAGGTTGGCTTGGGGTAGTTGCGGATCGATCCCTAGTTAGGGTCGAGTTATGACAAGATATACCTAGAAAAGATAGCATACTACAACCTCTCAACCATATAAAAGATGGCCCCTATGCTGCTCTAAGAGTTACTGTAGGGCATCAATTAACAAGTATGACCACAATGCTTTCATATCATATTACCTCTCCTAGGTCTCTTATTTAACACACCCATGCTGCCACTACACTTGAACTAGAGTTTTGGTCTTTCCTCAGAGATACTTATCACAAAGGTCCATAATCCTTATTGGATGCTCCTCAAAGGATGCATCTACATGAATATCGACATCATCAACATCTATCATGTGTTAAGGTTCAAAATAATATCATTGAAGATATGTTACGTGAAACATTCCATTCATGGAATTGTAGTTCTATGGAAGGTCCAATCCGTATACCCTTGGACCAACCCTCCCCACTATCTCAAATGGAATGAAAAACCTATGTTATAGCTTTCCTTATTTCTTGATACAGTGTTTCCCAAACCCAAGAGAAACCTGAAGGAAAATAGAATGACCCATCTTAAACTATAGAGGTCCTATCCACTAGTTAGCATAATATTTCTTCCTCCTATAAATGGTCATCAACAACTTCCTGATAAACCGAGCATACTCAAACATCTCCTATATAAGACTAGGTCTAATAAGCACTGACTCACCTACCTCCAACCAAGAAATAGGTGAATGGAATGGAATAACATATAAATCCTTGAAATGTTTAATTTGGGTTGATGCATAGAAGTTGTTATTATATAAAAACTTAGTGAGTGGGATTTAATCTTCCCATGAACCACCAGAATACAACACATAGTCTCATAACATATCCTTAAAAATATGAATTTTCAGTTTAGATTGGAAATCATTATGTGAATGAAAGGCTATACTAAAAAGAACCTACAATCCCAAATCCTTCTAAAGACCCTTCAATAAATGAGATGTGACATGAGGATCTCTATAAAAAATGATATTCATTAGAACACCATGCAATATAACTATCTACCTCATGTAAAGACCACCTATATAATCAATGGTGAAGGTCACCCTGATGGGTAAAAAGTTGGATACCTTCTTAAGTTGATCTAAGATCACCCATACTGTATCATTATTAAATGGTGTCTTGGGTAATCCTATTATTAAGTCCATAATGAAATCATCCCACTTCCATTCTAGAATAGGAAGAGGCTATAACAACCTAGATAGCCTTTGGTGCTTGGCTTTCACTTATTGAAAAGTGAAATATCTCACTACAAATCCTGATACCTCCTTTTTCATTCCTGTCCACCGGTACTATCTATGTAGATCACGATAAATATTTTTCAACCCTAAATGTAATTCCCATATGGAAGCATGAAACTCTATCATCAGCTCCTCACATAAGCCTGTAGGAACCCATAATCATCCATGGAAAAGTGTATAATTTCCACTACCAAGAGACCATTATGATGGTGGATCCCTACCATATAATATTTCTCTTAGATCTAAGCCCTTAAGATTATAAATCTACTTGGTATTGATCCATTCCAAAAGCATGGGTATAATAGATGTTAAAGTTTGAACTACTCATTTCTAAGTCTCCAAAACATATAGATTCATATTTGTAAAGAGTTCTATCATTCACCACTCATTGTAATAATATCACACCGACTCCTTATACATATTATAGCTTAAGAAATTTGAAATGACATTTCCCTTACCTGGTGTATAATCTATCTCGAATTCAAAAGACTATAGATACTCGACCCACCTTTTATACCAAAGGTTTAGGTCCTTCTAAGAAAATATATACCTGAGGACCTTGTGGTACATATACACTACAAACATCTTTCCTAAAAGATAGTGTCTTCATAATATCATGGTGTATACCACTTACGCTAACTCAAGATCCTGAGTAGGATTAATTCCCATCATGTGATCTTAGCTATCTGGATCCATAAGCAACCACTCAGTCCTTTGCTTCAGAACTTCTTCGAGTCCAAATCTGAATGCATCATATTAAATGGTATATGCCTTACCCAAAATAGATAAGGTGAGGATCAATGTTGAGGTAAACCTACCCTTTATCTCTTAAAAATATCTCTAACAAGCATTCAACTAAACAAACTCCACCCCTTTCTTGGTCATCCTAGAGATCGATGATGCCATACAGGAGAATTCATGGATGAAAAGACGCTAATAACATTCTAAACATAGAAATATATAAATATAGAATATATTCTTATGATTCTACCAAGATACCATGGATGAAACATTATATGGTTCCACTGACACTCCAGCCTCCCAGATGACATGACCCAAGAAGTTCACTTTATCAATCTAAGAACTACATTAGGTTAGCTTGGCATAAATCTGATGCTCTCTCAATGTACTCTAAATGATTTCAATATTTTTGGGAATGATCATCAGCTAACTGGAAGTACACTAATATATCCTTGAAAAAAATCACCACAAATTGATATATAAAAGAATAAAATATCCGATTCATCAAGTCCATGAATACTTCTGGTGTGTTCTTCAGACCAAATGACATTACCATGAACTCATAAAAGCTATACCGACTATTAAAATTATTCTGAGATATGTATGATGGTCTCAATATTAACGAATGATACCCTAATCTCAATTAAATCTTAGATAAAACACAGGAACCTATAAGGTAATTAAAGATATCATTGATGCATGGAAGGGGATACCAGTTCTTGATCGTTATCTGGTTTAATATCAGATAGTCCAAACACAAGAGAAAGGTATTATAAAAATTCTTGGTGAAAAGAATGGGATAAAACCAAGTTGTAATACTAGGTCATATAAATCCATTAAATTCTAGATCTTATAATTGAACATCCAATTCCTCAAGTTCCACTAGTGTCATCCTTTATGGTGGGAGCACTAACTCGATCATGAAATCGATCTCCCGCTTGAGTGGTAAGCCATAGAAATCATCAGTAAGTACATACTAAAAAAGGTATACCAATGGAGGAATATTATCCTACCGTATTCATCCATCATATATAGTAAGACCAACTATATTAGCCTTGAGACAATCTAATATAATCTAAATTGGTCCTGGATGGACAAATTAAAGATCCCACTCACCCTGTTGAAAATAGCTACCTCATTATAGAGATACAAAGGTAAATATCCTCTGGTAATAATCGATATGAGCATGTTAGATAACTAACCAATCAATACCCAAAATCATATAGAAACCAGTCATTTTCAGTATAAATAGTTCTTGAAATAAATGATAATAAAAATTTTCTAGAGAATAGGACTTAGAAAATTTGATATCCTCAGAACACACTCCCAATGATGTGTGAATGGTCAATACACCATCTAATACTTCCACAACCAAGACCATACACTTTTAAAAAATTTCAGATATAAAAGAATGTGATTAAACTATATTAAGAAAAATACAATAAAGGGTAGATGAGAAAAGAATCATACCTCTGACGGTAGAAGGTAATGCATCTAAACCAGAAAGAGTAGAATACATAGAATATAACTAAATTTACCCTAAGCCATGGAATCTAGTGTAAATACCCAATGATACTCCCTCTAGATGGTACTGCCACTCTAGCACTGGGGTACCACATCCCCTTCCTTGTCCTGAATGTCCAGTGGAACTTCAACTGCCAATCTATTGAGGGGTAGATGAGTCTTTCCGAGACGTTGGTACCTATCTTGATCCACCAACACCACTATTATGCTACAAACCCCTAAAAAAATCTTTAGGTGGCCCAAATTACTGTAATAATGATGGTCTAAAGTTGGGTGTGTACACTGAGGTTTTTTATGATCAAACTTTCCACACTGATAGCACTATAAAAAAACACAATATTGAGATGGTTGCCCACTGCCCTAACTGATCTAACCACTATTTCCTTATAAATAATTACCATAGACATGCTTCTTTCCACCAAAAGAAGAAATTCTAGTTTGATATTATAAAACAACATAGACACTACTTGAGGCCTATCTTGGATTCCCTTATAGGATGATATCCTGATTTATCATGTCTAAAATTCTACTCAAGTGAAAAAAATCACCTATGTCCTAATCTCATAGTTAATCCCTTCCTAGAAATGCCTCACCCAAGAAATATCATAAGAAGCTAAATATGGAACAAAGAACTGCAAGTCAATGAAACTTTTATCATAGCCCACCACTGACATTACTTCCTTTGTCAGGTGTAATAAATCACGAGCCTTATCATCCATCAATGTTTCAAGATAAAAGTTTCTTAGAAAATTTACCTCAATGTAATTCTAGGATAACTCCTATTGATGCTTGGTATTATCTAGAATGTCCCAAAAATTCTTGGCAGGTCCATGAATAATGTATTCAACAAGATTCACCCTTCTATCTGTAGGTGTCTCGAGGTTCTTGAAGATCATCTGGAATAACTCGATCTAGAACTCATCTACCTTGGGGCCTCCCTCCCCAATGAATATAGGTAGATTCTACTTTAGAAACTATCAAATTAACTTATACATCAAAGTTATAGTGAGATCAGTATCCCTTTCCATGGATCACATGACCCTTAGAAAGTTCTCACAAAGATGAACATCCATCCGATCCTTAGGAGCTACAGGTAGACCCAGTTTAGCTATGTTAAGAGTGTGCTTATTTCCTATCTACTAACACTCAATTCAAAGATGATGGGGATGAATTTTCTCTATAATATAAACACACTCCTTATAACACTGGATAACATCAAGGTCTACCTCAACAGGTGACAACAAAAAAGAAACATTGGCTCATAGTCACTCAAAATATGGATTAACAAGTGAATTTTCATTAAATAACAATTATTTCATTTAATTTATCAGATATAACATGGATCTCATATCACATTTCACACATAAAAATATATCACATGAAACAAATATGTCCCTATCATGAATAATGAATGTCAATAAACATCCCTAAGTGTCTATCTGGATGCATGCATACTCATATCACACCATACTGTGCCACAAGTATAAATCTCAAGAAAAAATAACATGAAACAACATGTGAATCACCCAAGGTGAAATAATATCAACTTTAGAAAGTAAACAACGTGAACAAAAATCCCATCCATGGGAAGTCAACTTTTCCCCCATACATGGGATAACTACTCCCATGTAAAAGATCATTACCATGTCCCAACACATTCCTATTCTCCTTTCCACCTTTCCCAAATAGTAAAGCTATAGAAAAGAAAAATTTGAGGGCTTTGATACCAATTTTTAATGTCCCCTCTACTAGAACTCTCACAAATGAAAAAAGGGTTCGTTACTAGACCTCAAGTGCACATCCCCATATTTCAGAGGATAAAGACTAGTAGAAGGGGTGAAAATAACATAGTGGGGAGGCTATACCCCCTATTATAGAATTATATCAACAGTGGAAATAGTATCCGAGTAATAGAAATATCAAAAATAATTTAAAAGTAAAAAATAGTGGAAATAACACAACATTGATAGATAAACCAAATAGTGAAAGTAACTGATCAAACCAACAATACAAAAAATAATTTAATGATAGGATGAAATTTAGGTAAGTCTCAAGCTGAGGATAATATAGATGAATGAATAAAAAAGCTTAAAGATGACACAAAAGACCTCAGTCCCAATCCCTACATCAGTCATGTCTCCAAGCTCCAACCCATCTGGTAAGGAATAATAAAAACATAGTCCTTTTCCATTTTACAAACCTGCATCCATGTAATATTTTTAGGTACCAAATGGTTCCCCAAATATGGTGTGAATAATACTCACTAGGTAGACACCACCATGTCTAAACAAAACATGGCTGATAGTAAGTGCATCCAATAAGGTGATAAATAGGGGTATTAATTAATCAATTAATTTGAATAACAATTTAACCCACTTTGGAACCATGTTATAATATCCCTGAGCATGTATCATCACTATTACAACCACAACCACAAGTCCATGGAATAATCACATAATCAGGAAAATCCCTCTGTATAATAATTTTAGCATAACCGAGTGAAGACCTCTATATATTTATTTCAGCATAACTGGGAAAACCCCTATATATAAGCATTTAATAATCACCAAGACAAGCCTTATAATCATTACAACACATATTGGAAAATACCTATAAGCATTACATCACAACCGGGACAAGCCCTATAAGTATTAAAACACAACCGGGTGAAGCCCTATAAGAATTACATTATAACTGGTCCAACCCCTATAACCATTATAGCAATACAGAGACAATCCCAATAATAATTATAGAACAAGATACAAAAAAATAAAATAGAATAAAGAATGAAACATAACATCATAAACCAAAAATTTCAATTTATCCAATTACATTTTAGCTTTAAATTCACTTTCATTCATCAAGTTATGTCATAAATCATTAACATGCTAGTGTACACAACCATATCATATAAATGTACCTCCATTAATTTCATTAAACAAGTAATCCATTTTATAATGTGATCCTATAATAATTAATAACCTAAGGTCTAATGTCATGACAATTCATCTTTTTAATCCAATATCCAGATCATTATTGTTTAAGGGTAGGCCCACCCTATGGGTAGCCATAAGCCGGGTCTCAACACTGTTGGGTCCAAAGGGATATAAGGAGTGGTCCAAACACATGATTATCATCACCCCCTAATGATTTTGTTAACATGAATTCTGTGTTGTCATTATCTCATAGAATTTCACACATGTAAACAATTAGAAACAGACCATAGGGCTTTATTCTAGACAACCTACCTTTATCCGGTGATCAAAAAAACACTCTCAATAGGGAATGAGAATGAATAATGAAGGTGAAAGTGATCATCAGGAAAACCTAGATCACACATGAATCAAGATAAAAATCCTAATCCAACAGCTAAAAGGATATCACACCTATATAACAGAGGATAGCTGAAGAAAGAAGAAAACCAAAGCAAAGGAACTCTCTAGAGATCATACACTTGAAAAGGACATCCGGGAAGGAACGAATCTCCAATAACCCTATTTTTCAAGAGAGGAAGATACACCATGAATGAAAAATAAATCATATATGCAGCATGGTTAAAAACTACTAATCCCAAAACTTTCATTACATGAACCCCTTCCACAATGTGAATTTCACAACTAACAAGATATGAAAAAAATGCATCACCTTAGGCTTAATTAACACAATCAACCATTTTCATGTTGTGAACCAATTTCATGGCATGTAAAATTTTCATGATTTTTACTAGGTCACAACATATCCCCAAAAAAATATTCACACCATGTAACTAGTTCACAATGTGAAAATTCCCTTTATGCAGATTCTGTAGAAACACTTAGAAAAAGGTTCCAGGTCAACTCAGACCCTCAAATTACATCACCTTAAGAAATTTTCACAATTAAATCTAGTCTCCATTTATTCAAACAAATATACATCTCAAAAATTTTGGTCATTTTTCCTGATAAAAGATCTCCACCCAAAAGAAAAATCTCGACCACCAAGGTTTAAAGAAGAAAAGAAAACCCAACTAAAAGAGGTTCAACCAAAACTCAAGAGGTAAATAACTGAAAAGATGAGATATTATAGTCACAATAAAAAAATATATGGCTATAGCTTACACCACATGAAATCTAAAGGTATATATGAAAAATTACCCAACTCATGATTTGGAGTTAGCTGTAGTAATTTTTTGAATTAAAGATATGGATGCATTATCTCTATGGAGAAAGGTGTGACATATATACTAATCACAACATTTTAAATTATATATTTACATATAAATATATAAATATGAACTAGAGAAGAATATTTTAATCGATTAAATATTTTTATTCCTTAATAAATTACAGCCCTAGGAAAGTGAGCAAGGTGGTATATGATCTAAGTCAAAAAGATCATGCTACCTTATTTATGATGAGGATCAAAAAATATGCAATATTTATGGACATGAAAATGGTAGATCTTGAAATATTGAATAAAGGGGAGAAATATAATATATCTCAAATGAGTATTTATCCATCTATCTAAGTGAATATTGAAGAGGAAGAGAATGATGATGTAGAGATAAAAAAGGTTATAAATTTTCCTGAGTTCAATTTTTATTGTGATGGAATAATAATGTTTAGGAACTATGTATGTGTCAATTTGGTACTATATTTTAAGGAGATGATAGATGAAGCTCATAGTTCTTCATTCTATATTCATCCTAGAAGTATGAATATGTATATAGATTTTAAAGAGTATTTTTGGTGGGATGGAATAAGGAGATATATTGCAGATTTTGTATCTCAATGTTCGGTATATCAGTAAGTAAAGGTTGAGTGAAAAATTTATAAGGTGATGTTATAACCATTACCCATACCATAATGGAAATGGAAAAACATCACCATGTATTTTTTGATTGGACTCCCAAAAACATCTAAAGGGAATAATGTTATCTGGGTTATAATTGATTGTATTATGAATTCAGAACACTTCATCCCTATTATAAAAGATTTATCTCTTGATAAAAATACTTTTTTATACATTAATAAAGTGTAAATATTTAATGGTGTACCATTATCAATCATATATGGTCAGGATCTAAGGTTTACCTCAATGTTTTGGAGAATTCTTTAGGAGGATCTGGATATAGAGTTATGTTTTATCATTTCTTATCATCCTTAGATAGATTCTCAATATGAGAGAAACATTCAGACTCTAGAAGACATGTTGAGAGATTTATATATGTATTTAAAAGGTTTTTGGGATTAACACCTTACTTTTTTGGAATTTTCATACAATAATATCTTTCAATCCAACATTCATATGGATCCTTATGAATCCCTCTATGGTAGGAAGTGTATCTCTCCAATGTGTTGGAATGAAGTTAGAGAAAGAAATCTATTGGGACATGATCTATCTAAGAAAATAGTAGATAAGGTTAGAGCCATTCAACATCACAAAATAGAAACTCAGAGTTGAAAAAAGTTATGTTGACAATCATCGAAAAGATATAGAGTTTGAAGTGGGTGATAAGGTATTCCTATGAATATCTCCCTGGAATAGGGTGATGAGATTTGGAAAGAAAGTAAAGTTAATCCATAGGTATATTGGTTATTTTGAAATTCTTTATCATATTGGGATGGTAGCTTATTGTTTTGAATTTACACTAAATATATCACAAGTTTATGATGCGTTCCATGTATCTCTCTTGAGGAAGTAAATACCTGATCCTTCACATGTACTAAACTCAAAGTTCATACCAATGGAGCAAGTTATTTCTTATAAAGATAAACTTTTAGAGATTATATATCTTTGAGAAAATGTTCTATGAAATAATACCATTCACCCGGGAAAAGTTTTTTTGGTGAAACCACTAATTAGAGGAATCTATGTGGGAACCTAAGGATGTAATGAGGAAAAACTATCCTCATATGATTATATCAGTGTGAAGAATTTAGTGGGATAAATTAATTTTATAGGGGGGTTGAATGTAATACCACTATATTTTTATGAAATATTTATCTTTAAATAATTTGATTTATTGGATATCTTGCATTATAAGCAACACCAAGTTTAAACAAATCATAATATACTCTTAAAATATTATTATTTAAAATGGAAGTTATCACTTAGATGTTGGATTGACATGTATTAATAGGAATAATTAAATTATGAAAAATTTATGGTTATATATGTATAAAATTAATTCATTTGATATCAATTTATTATAAATTAAAATAAAAATCATTTGAAAGAAAAAGAAATATTTATCTAAAAAATAGTTTTTATGCGGGTGATGTTTTTTATATTAATAAATTAAATTAATCCCTATTGGTGAATGATTTTAACTAAACGTAAATTTTATTTACTTGATAAAATGTCTCAAATAATAAAAAAATATTTTTCTAGGCATAAGATAAGAATAAATGCATTTTTATGCTTAAATTGTTTTTTAAAATTTCTATTCTTGTCCCATTTTGTGAACTTACCTTAAAATTAATTTCTTCCATTTATAGGTATTAAATTAGATTAAATTAATTACATATTTATAATAAATAGTTTAAAATTTTGTAAATAGGCCCCATTTATTTTCGGTCAATATGAATTGTAACCATGGTAAAATTTATCACCTCGATAAAGGGAAAATCAGGTTAATCTTGATTAAAAATAAGTGATTAGGCCATAAATATTCATAATAATTATTATTGGATGAATGGAAATCAAAATTTAACACCTTATTCTCGAAATTTAGTTTTTTAATGGACACTTATCCATGAAAATAACTTATATATTATTTAAATTAAATAACGTTACAAAATGTCAGTCTCTTTGTTTTTAATATGACTTATGTGTCAAAATAGGGATAAAATTAAGTTATGAATGAATATAAGTTTTTATTTTGATATTTAAAAATTCTTTTCATTATATAAAATACTTTTTAATTATTAGTAATTATATAATGACCTTAATTTCTTGTGAAACACAGCTATAATATTTCTCAATTTAATAAAAATATAAAATAAATAATTTTAAAATATTAAAAGTTATATAATTTTAATGAGTTAATTTGAACCACTAATTTTCTATATCTTTATGAAATATCAAGGAGGTGTGAAATAATTATATTTGAATTCCCCATTTGTTTTGATTTATTTAAAATTAAAGTAATTAAATAGTGTCAAAATTAACAATTGTGATATTTTATCAAAATGATATTTTATTAAATTATTTAAAAGTCATAAAATTATTAAAATAAGATAATGTGGATATTATATCCTTATAAGTAAAAATTTAAACTTTTATTATTAATTTTTTTGTTACTTTAGTTAAAATTAAATCAGGCTAACTAAGTGTTAATCAAAATGATAAAGTTCATAATTACACAAAATATTTTCTATATAATATTGGTTGATGGGATTATAATCCTTTCCTACCTTAACTTTGTATCTATCTACACTTAGAGTTATTTTATTGAGAATTAATTTATTCTAATTTAATCATTTTGGAAATTCTAAAAGTACCCAAAACCTCAATTATAAAAGGGAACATCCTACCTCACTTATTCACAGTAATTTGAGCCTTATATCTTGAATATAATCTAACAATTTACCTTATAAACTTACATATACATATCCTAGATTTTTTTTCCTTCCCAAAAGACTAAACGTAGAGCACTTTACAGGAGATCTATGGAGTCATTTCAAAGAAGAGGTAATCACCTTAACCGGTCACTTTCTTCAATACACTTCTTCACCTCATCTAAATCTATGTTATGTATCATAAAATAATAAATTAATAATACTAAATATTCTGAAATTTTATTATGATTATTAAAACACCATTATACATCCTCTTTCCTATCAAACGAGAAGTGAAATCATCACTCATGTGTACATATGACTTACCGTCTCCACATAGCGATATAATTCATTTTTCATCACCATATTTTATAGATGGGTATTATGATGGGTTTAATGTTTATATATGATAATTATTAATTAATTAAACAAATTTAATTTTAATATAACATCTACCTTTTTACCATCCTAGACTTTGGGAAACAAGAACGTCGTTCGTGAATACGTGTTGACATACCACCTCCACAAAGAGATGTGTTTCATTTTTAATTTATATTTTACTTGTATGATAATAAGGATGAATTTTGTGAATATATATAGTATATATATCACATAATAATCATTCTAGAAGGGTGAATTATTATTTACCTTTCTTTCATTCTATCTTTTGAAAAATCAAATCGACGTTCATGAGTATGTATGACCTACCATCTCTAGAAATGATGTAAATCATTTTTCTATCTATAAATTTAATGGATGAATATAAATATGTATATAATGAAAATATATGATATTTATATCATGATAAATATTCTTAATATTATATAACCAAGAAAAAATTATAAGGAATGGAACTACTAAACTGATATACTCATGATAAATGAAACAGCTAACACCCATGAATAATAGTTTTAATAAGGAATTATCGACAAAAGGGTGTGTTGAAATGTTATAAGGAATAATATGTTATATTATAAGTATTAAAATTACTCTCATATTGAATCATAATAAATATATATTTATTTTATAGGAGGTTGGAGTGCTTTCGAAGAAAGGAGAACTCAAGGTAAATAATTTTTATCCCACTTTTATTTCAGTGAGACACATTCCATATTCACCATTTATTTATTTTGTGTGGTGTATATATTTTCCAGGATTGTATTTTATGATTTTATCATGAAAATTATGAGATATGAAAAACCATATAAGGTTATTTCTTTCATGGTGCTTATGATTAAAAAATTACTAAAGTGGTAAGGGTTTTATTTCACAATATCATCAATATTCAGGATTGTTTATATTTAAGTCTCCACTGGGGAATATTTATCTTCCATATCCATATTTTCTAAAAATGTTTTCATATTTTTTTACCATTATAATATTATTATTTAAATTCATTTTTACCCATTTTTTAATTTTTAATAAATGATCTGAAATGATTTGTTTTTTCATTTTATAAATGAGGTACTTTGTGATTTTTTCAACAAAAATATGGAATGAATGTTTTATTTAACTTATATAGCATGAAAAGATTTTCCCACCATCATGACTAAATTTTTCTTTGAAGATTAATTTAAAATATTATAATGTTATTTTTAAATAAAATTTTTTCCTTTATAATTGCGAAACTTTTTTAAAAAGAGATGATTTCAAAATGTAAAGGTTATTTTTCTCAAGAATTATTCCAAGTGATCTTTCAAAATAATTCTCCATATAAGATGACATTATTTAATGTTACTTATTCTTTACTATGGTTATGATTCAAGGATACCATTTTTATTATTTCTCTATTTGGTTTATTCTTATGATTAAAAGATGAAAAGTTTATGAAACCCATTTTTTCCCATGGGTTATGTTATGATAAAATGTTTATGAAACCCATTTACTTTCCATGGGTTATGTTATGATCAAATGTTTATGAAACTTATTTATTTTCATTGGTTATGACATTATTAATGATTTATGATCCTATAGAATAAATATTTATGATTTTCATTATGTGATGTGTGGGACCTATATCTCCCTCCAATTCATTGGGTAAAGATTGATATCTCATGAGATAAGCAGGACTGTAATTGAGAGTGAAACCTATTCGGTAAGGGACTTTTTTCACTATGATAGTATTGGGAGTGAACCCTAAATACTATGATGTTTTGGGGAGTGAACCCATTCAACTATTATGGTCTTGGAAAATATAATTTACTACTAATTAAATTATTTTCCATACTTATGAGTGTGACACAATTCCATGTATTATTCCAATGTTATGATCTCATGGATCATGTTCTTTAATTCCTTTATAATTCATGTCTTATAAACTTTTAAGCACTATTCCATGACTCAATATTATGATATATGATATTAATGGTATGGTTTTTAAATCTTAATTTCATGTTCTCATACCCTTGTTCTCATGTTGTGCTTATATGATCATTGATATCTCCCTTTTTTACCCTTACTAAGCATTAGAGATCAACATTTCTTATGATTCCTTTACCTAGGTTATGAAGAAAGGTATTATGTATGATATGTATAAGAAAGGCGGTAGTTATGAAGAAATAATTTTGAGATGATGTAGATATTTTATGAAGTAGTTGTTTATGTTTCCAAGTTTCTAAAAACCTATATGATTTTGGCATAGATCAAAATGTTATGCAATGAATATTCATTTATTAGCACATGAGCCTCAGCCCAGTTGGTGAGGACTCGCTAGGTGCATCCAAGAGACCTGAGATCAAATCTGGGTGGAGGTATATTTCTGGGTACTGTAGTAGTACTATAGAAGGAACTGTAGCAGTATTGTTAGGTACTGTAGCATCCAGAACTATTCATCCATTTGGGCCTTCGGGCCACTGGTTTGGTCCTCGGGTCCTACAAGGCTTTCGGGCCACCCAAGGCCTTCAATCTAGTTGTTTCTCAAGGCCTTAGGGCCACCTTGAGGCCTTAGGGTCACCCCAAGGCCTTAGGGCCACATGAATGCAGGACCTAGACATACTATAAAAAAGGAGCAGCCCTAAAAAAGGATTCAGAGCAGGTGCAATCACCAGAGCAGAGCCAAATGGATTGTTTGAATGGGAGGGTATGACTATGACATCGGTACTATCATGTGCTTTCACAGGAAGCATAGCCAGATGGTCATGCAAAGGTGGAGAGATACTATAAAGGATGTAGATTCTAGGGAGGGGCAGTTCCTTGTAGATAGTCTGGTTGAATTCCCTAAGACCTTCGGGTCATGTAATCTCCTAAGCCTACGGGCCATGTAATCTCTGAGCCTACGGGCCTTGTAAGGGTTCCCCCTCATCCCTTGAAAGGGGGGTTATCAAAAATCAATAAAAATGAAGGCCTTCAGGGCATTCAGGCATAATATTCATTTATTAAGATGTAACATCTATGTATGAAAATTATGGGTCTCTATAGTGTCCATATTCATTAACCAGTTAGATGCTATCAAAGATATACTATTAAGAAATTGATAAGACATAGAAAGTGAAACTGGGATGGTCCTTAGTTGTTTTGAAATTAATATTGGGAATATGGTAGTGGGGGGAAAATAATGGGTTACCAACCCAGTTATATTTCTAAAATAGAATATCACCATAACTGATCACCTATATCAAGTGTTCTAGAAGAAGGAAAAGGTAGTTTTGGATGATATTCCATAACAGGGAGGAGAATGATAGGATATTCTAGATAACATCTAGAGTTTTCCTATGTTTTTACTTTATGGAAGTATCAAACATAAAATATTTTACAATTACATCCCATGAAATTTTGACATGCATTCCATGTATAGTTTTGTCTAAGATATATATCCCAATACCATTGTCATCGATAGATGTGTCCATGAGTCTTTAGCTAGCCCAATGTATTTTTCCTTCCAAAAAATAATCCCAAAGAAATTTGTTGATTAAAATTTCAATGAGATAAAGAAAACATTTGAAAACATTCATAACATACATAATGTGAATGAGGAAGTAATTTAGGACAGGGTTGATGAGTGTGATCGTCCCTTATAATGAACGAAGCTTGCTTTTATAGTTGAAAATACAACCTATAATTATTTGGACTAAATTATCATAGTTATTCATCTTAAATATTCTAGCAGATTGGGGGAACCCATATATTATATGGGGAATAAACCACATTTAATACCTAATATCTTCTCAATCGCAGTAGTGTGTGGATAATAACACTTATTGGATATAAAAACATTATTCATAGAAAGACTTATTTTTTACCCACTCTATTTCTCAAATTCATCCATATGATATTTTAAACCCATTAGAGATTTATGTATTCCATTCAAAAAATCAATCATTTTGTAAGAAAAAAATAATCGAGATATCGCATGGCCATCATAACTAACTTTAAAATGGAGAATCAAACTTGATTTAATAGATATTTTCATGTTTATACTATGGGGTTCTTGAGATATAATGATAAGTGTTGGAGATATGGGGTATCCTTGAAGTATCCCTATAATTGATTTGAATAAATCCATACCTATCTTATCTAGGGATATTTAAAATAAGGGATAAGAGAGACTATAAAAGAAAAGGTCATTAAAAACTTAGAAAATCCCTATTAAGACATAATCTTGATAATAAATTTCTATAGAATAGAGAAATAAACTTTTTAAATATCCACCTTTTCCATAATATTTGATCTCACCACATTATTATTAATATCGTGAATCATTTATTGTGAAAGTTTAGCTACTTCTTAAATATTCATGTTCTTAAAAAATTCATATTGTCCTTTTGTAAATAACTAAGGTAAGATAATGAATTCTATTCCATTAATGAATTCTATCCAAAATTATATATGATAAGTTACATAGAATCACAAGGAAAAAATAATAAAAAGAGTAAGGATGTTTCACTTTTAGTGCGAGGACCAGGGAAATTTCACACATAGCTCTGGATAAGTGGCCTCCTATGAAATAATCATTCAATAATATATTATTATCCTCTTTAATGATATATAATGTTGCAATTTTTAAAGTGTAGGGGAATCTATCTGGCCCAGGTTCACTATCTGAGTTGAGGTTCTATAAATCTAAGAATGGTTTGGGGGGGAAGGATTCCAGATGAATATTCATATTCTTATTGATAGTTATTGCGATGTTACTAAAAAAATCATTATTAGGATATTCTCTTGGATAACCTCCATATGATGGAGATCCCCTTCATTAAGTAGGTTTCTAAATAAAAATTCTACCTTTAGTCCAAAAAAATTTATGTCATTATTGTATGACCCATCCTCCATTATCATGTTCAAATTTCCAATCGGTATTTTTCCTTTTATGAAAGCATAAAATTATGTCGAATTCCTATCACCTTTATTAAGCTAGAGAACCCAAAAAATTTCTTAATAATTCCTTTTAACTTCTAGAAGATTATCTATTTTATTTTCTCTTTAAGGTATAAATATACATCATAAATCTAAATGGTTTAAAATATTTCTTCCAAATAAGTGATATCGCTTTTCCAACTCACTAATACCTGATACATTATTATTGAAGAGAGAGGACCATTCCTCAAGATCACCTTTCAACTATTTTGTTTTCTTTTTCATGTATCCCATGTATGAAAATTTATCATCCCATCCCAAGATAATATAATATGAAAAATTAAATCCACCCTTTTGAATCCTACTATTATAAAAACTAGATTTATAAAGCTATTCTCCAACTCTTCAAAAAATTTAGGATAATAGGATAATGATTTGATAGGATTGCAACAAGATGGGTGACTGATGAGTATGGAAAACATGAAATCCCTTTTTGTTTAGACAATAATCTATTAATTCGGATCCACATCCTATGTTTTATTTCTTTGATGTTTCACCATGTGTTATTATCTCACAAGAATCTCTAATCCATAAGTTTTTTTAGGCTAAAAAACCCATTCATGTCCTTTTTGTTGAATCATAAACAAACTTTTTATCTGAGTTGTCCAGAATATTATTGAATCCCCCACCTATGGACCTTTATAGAGACCATATATTGAAATAAAATTGATCTTCCTGTCACACATTGTGGTACCTAGCCTCACATTTTGAATAAAGATTAGTTATGAGAAAAGTGTAATTAAGAATAGAAATATTGATTTTTATAAATTGGTATGATGAACTAATGATCTCAATTTCAATATTTACTACCTAAAAAATAAATATGTATTCATTGGTGGGACTATTATGAAACTAGTTTCTAAAGTAGCCTTACAATAAAGGATTACATGAGGTTGGAATTTTTTTGGGTTCAAGAATGGTTGTAATAGGTATGTTGATATCTTGTATCTCTTTTAGAATGCACTTTCACATTAGGGGGAATTACCCTTTCATTCCATATGAAAATAAATGTCATAATTATGTAGTAAAGTGGTTTATTGATACTTTTTAAACCAACCTTTGAGAATATGAGAGAATACTTGTTGAGATGGATTTTTCCTAAATCATGGTTGCCACACCGCTAGTACCTATGGGGGTGTCTGATGATTTTTGGGATCTATTGGTCCCAAGAGTTTGTAAGGATTTCATATTCTCATTTAGATCATATATGAGGTCAAAAGAGTTATGAGAATATGAATTAGGAAATTCTAGAAACTTATTTATAATATCATAATAGGATCCAATGGGGAAGACTTCTGAATGTTTAAATATAATACTAAGAAGGTCTCCTTTTCTGGATATGCATTTGGAGACTTTAGGTGGGAGGACAAATTAGAACCAAACCTTGAATCCATATCTAGGGTTGAGAATCCTCCAATACATAGAACTAGAATGATAGCATATAAAGGAATTAGAATAGTCTATTCTTCCGTTTCAGACTGAACTAATATTTCCTTAAAGTATGAAACACATTCTAGAGAGTTGCATTGATTTGATAGCCTCAAACACCTCATCAGTAGATCCAACCTCATAACCCAAAATCCAAGGGCCATCAAAGGGGATGAATAAAACCAAGGGGGGTGAAGTAAAAAAAAATTATGTAGTCAAATCCATCTGATGATAGATCATAGGCTAAATATACTCCATAGGAATACTGGTGGTTAGATGGGGAGGAGTTTGGGGGGACTATAGTTGATTTTGTTTCTTATAGGAGGAGATACAATGGTTTTTGAATTCATATCCTTTGAATAAGCTCACCTTATAGTTGGGGAATATTTATTACCCAAATTATATTTCAACACTAGCTCAAAGGAGGATAAGTTGGGGGAGAGGGAATATTTTCTTCCTTGGTATTATGCATTTTCACCATGGAATACTCCATTTAATAAAAAAACATAAGGTATTACCAATTACATCGAGTTCTTAAGGGTTATGAAATAGAAGGGCCCCCGGTAGTCGAACTCAAACATAGATGAAGCGAGAGTCACAAACAACATGCTCATCCCTAGAACATAGAAAAATAAATAACTGATGGTTGTTGAAAGAGCTGTAAACCCTTAACTAGGCTAGAAAAAGGTCATCCTTAGAGAAAATATGAACACAAAAAGAATGGTGGTTGAGAAATGAGAAAATTGTAGGTAAAGTTAGGTTCCATGAGGGAAATGAGATTTAAAACTCTAGTAGAGAATGCTGGACATGGCCAAACATGGAATATAAGAGACCAGGTGTGATACAATTCCATATGAGAGAAATCACACTTGGATAAATAGAATACTATGAAACCATCGAAAAACTTCAAGGGATTAATCTTTAAGGAAAGGGGTGAGATAAAATGAAGAGGGATGGTAATATATGATAGGTAGAGACTAAGATCATGAGTCAAGGCATGCTAAAATGAGCATGGAGCCTTCAATAAAAAAGATGCTGGGAGTGAAGTAGGAGGCATGTCAGGTGGAGGGACCAGAGGAGCAGGGGTCAGTAGACATCCAGATTCCATACCAATAGTAGATTGAGAGTAAAGAGGGGTTGGAGAAGTAGGGAATATGTAAGCACAAAGGAAGTGGTCCACCATTGAAGAAGCTATGGGAGATATAACCACACCAATAATGGTTGGAATATTAAAAAAAATATGGTGAGGGTGGGGGGTCACATGCAGCGCATACTTGGTAATTTCAATTAATCCAGTATATAATC
Source organism: Viscum album (assembly GCA_963277665.1). Classification (NCBI taxonomy): domain Eukaryota; kingdom Viridiplantae; phylum Streptophyta; class Magnoliopsida; order Santalales; family Viscaceae; genus Viscum; species Viscum album. Next base: position 1,252,747,654 of record OY728128.1, on the reverse strand, counting down.
AACCATATGAATAAATACACACACACACACACATATTTATAAAAAAATATAATTGTATATAAACATATATATATATATATATATATATAAACACATATAAATGTAAATTCATACATATATATATCAAGAAAGTTGGGTTAAGGAGAAAAATATTTCATCCACCTATTAAATAAATAAAAAAGTTACAATAGTATGACAATATGTGTTTTAGAGGATTCCCTTATAGTGATATCAAAAAGATCCCTATAAGGCCATCAAGCCACGTGAATACATTTCTTGAGACTCTCTTATTAGATAAATTACTATTAAACACATAACCTTTATGATAGATGTGTGTCACTACCAGGTTGATGGAGGATAGGTAATTCAAGCAGGACACCTATTGAGTGGCAAGTATTCAAGGTTTATAACTCTTCTCACTCTAGAGTTCTAGAAAAATAATAGTATAATCACTTTCAATCAATAATTTTCACTATCCCATGATCTCAACAATTCAAGCCACATGGATGACTCTAAGCATCTTAGGCTCAACAACAAAATCAACTTAGAAATGTGAAATAAATTTTCCAATGATATCTCTTCAATGAGTTATAAATATTGCATGCATCCCACTGACCTTTGGTTTCCTTTGGTGGTGTCATGAACCAACCCTAGACAACCCAAAATTAAGATCCTGATTCTACCCATGACATGACCTTAAGATCACTCCTAATCACCTAGGGTTTTTGAAAAGCACCAAGGCATCGTATTTACTTAGTACAAATGATTTATCCAAAAAGAATAAAATTAATCTAGCAATGTAATTTTATATAAATTTTGATATGAAGTATCCTTACATTAGATAGTGATGAAAAAATTAGATATGTAGCTTCAGAATAGAAACAAGACAAATAAGGAATAATAAAAAAAATATAAAACTATATTAAAGATAAAATGTTCATAATGTCAACTTGGATGAAAAATATAAGGCACAAAATAAAACTAACACATTGGTTCAATATCTCCTTTTGACTCTAGGTTAACCTAAACCCAGTAACTTAAAAATCACCATAATAGTGGTATGGAATATAGAGTCCCTGAAGTGATACTGCTCCGAATCAGAGTCAGGATCTATAAGAACCACTAAGTCTACAGACACTGAGTGGTGTGAGTTGGGTGTGAGAATAATAGCCTAGTAGGATTTCACCAAAGATTTTTATGCATTTACCTTTTAAAATAATTCCAGAAACACTATTTTTAACTAGAATATTTGAAAATGGGATTTTATAAATATTTAGAAAAAAATAAGAACCATTATATAAATTCCCATTTAAAATTAAAAGATGACTATAAAAAATTATTTAAACCATCCAATAAAACCCCCATTAAAAAAATAAAATTCCCAAAAACCATTTCAAAATAATCTTTAAAGACACTATAAAATTAAACTCAATCACACAAATAAATTTTAATCTCACAATTTTAACTATGAATAAAAAAAATATACAAGAAACATGTGACAAGATTAACCCATATCAAATGCTATCATAAAAAATTTTAGATAAAAACAAATAACTATAGAAAAAATGATACCTACAATTAAACCATGAAATAAATAAAATAAGAGTAGACATTAGAATGGAAAAGAAAATGAATAGATGAAGTAGAAGAAAAATCAAGGATAATAATAAATAAAATAGAGTAATGTTGGTATATATATATTATGAGTATCCCCTAAAAATAATTTGATATTATAATATACATACTCAGGTGGAATAATTTGTATACTAATGAAACATTTGAAGAAATAACCACTTGGATTACTCTAACTATCCTTATAGTGGAACTCATCTATATGGTACTTGTTTAAAGCTATAGGATACGAGTCCATATCATCAGGACATGTATTATAATAATCTCTTGATCTCTCACTAAGATTCCTAGTATTATCATGATACTAATAACTGATGGTGAAGAAAGATTCATGACTAATCAGACACACCAATAATAAAATATAAGGAAAAAACATACCCACATCTTACCTCAATCCAGCATCATTTACAACCCCATCATTAGTTCCCCTAATCCAACACATATAAACTTTATCGTCAAATCAAATCAATCATCCAATTAATTCTAGAAAAATATCCAAGGGCCATTGGTTAAGGGTGTAGTTTGACTTAAGGAAAATCCACTGTACAAAGTGAGAACTAAGACTTATGTTTTTAAACTATTAATATATTTTTTCAAAATACATACTAAATTATGTTTCCATATTTAAATCATCATGAAATACCCTTCCCATGTTCTAAATAGGCCTTTAAGTATTGTTTTAGAATCAAAATCTTGAAATTCACTTTGAATGACCATTTTGATTCCAAGAAGTATTAAAAAACCTCTTTTGAGTCATTGGAAACCTAATTTAAAAAACTATTAATTATATAGAATCATAAATCAATAGAGTGATATATCATCAAAAAATTACACAAAAACCACAAATTCATGAAATTACTAAGAAATGAAAGAATGACTCTAAAAACAAAAATAATTCCATTATAAATGAAACCCTAAACATTATCCCACCAACACCCACAAAATTATCATAAAAAACCAATTTAAGGTTGACTTTACCCATTAAAAACCCCAAATCCTTTAAGAAATATCCTGAAACATTTAATTTAATACATAAAATACATAACATCTATGAAAAATATATTTATAAATCCTAAGAACAAACTTTATTTCTAGGAGAAGAAGAAAAAGTAAAAACATCTACCTTGAACAAATGTGGTTGAAGAAAAATACTTGAATATGGTAGAAGAAGATCCTAAGAGCAACCCATCGACCTTTGATATAAGGAATCAATAAAATACAATCAATAATTTACCCTGGGTATTTCTAGTAGATAATAAAAATGAGGGAAAGGATAAAGAACCTCAAATAAGGGGAGAAATAAAGAATAAGAGGAGAAGAAACCCTGACCTAGAATGATTCAGATTGAAATCAAAGGGAGGGGGCTTAAAATCCAAGAAGAAGGTAAGGGTAAGGTTTTTCCTAGTTCCTCCTTGGATTGGTGGTTCATGACTAAGGAAACGGGGAGGAGAGACCCATGTATGGTATTAATTAGGATGGGAGAAAATATAAAATCCCAAATTTTTATGAGGTTGGGTAAAATTCATGATTGTCACATGGTTTTTCCAAATTTTGTGAAACTGTGTGCCCCTCACTGGGAACGCTTGGTGACCTGTAGAGTTTGTATAAATGGTTTCATAAACTATTCAAAAACCATGAAAAATGGATCTACTAAAATTATAGACACATCTATATGATCATCACACAGTTTATACTAACCATGTTGTAACCATGAAACATGCTATTTCCTTAATTTTTACAGAAATTTTTAAAAGTATGGACCCAAAACTCAAGGTAAAGACTAAAAAAAATAAATGGATATAATTTTAGATAAAAAATTGGTTATGTGTGTCAATGTTTCCTACCATAATATTTGATTCCCCTATAAAGTCAATGAGACTAAGGAGGTATATGACTACCTAAACATAGAGAACAAGTGAGGATAACTCAAAACTGAGGTAAAGAAATAACCAAAATGGACCATGTCTCAAAATCTATGAGCATACATAAGTATTAATCTAGATCTTATAAACAAGGTGAGGATATGGGAACCTAAAAATGATTCTCACAAAGGGGGGTTGAGACTGTTATCTAGTCTTCCCATCATATAATAGGGATTCTAATAAGGTGGTTTAATAAAATCTAAATGGCCCTCGAGGGTCATTACGAAACACAACTAAGATTCTAAACAAAGAGTCTTAAATGGAAAACTGAGGAAAAAGAACATCCATTATCCTGATGAAGCAAACAACAACTTCTCCAAATGAGAAAAATATATAAAATATCTCAAAAGTATTGTCTTAAGATGCCTAATATAGACACATTGGAACTATATCAAAAGTTTTATTCCATACAAAGAAAATTATTCCAATACATTAATTTTCAAGGAATCAATAATCATGTGTCATAAAGATCAACTTATTCAACACATCCATGTCCACCACATCACCAAGAAAGACCAAATTAAGGGAAATATCCCAAAACCAAGGTTATGAATGAAGGCCATGAATGAGGAATGGTTTTAAAATAAAATATAATTGGTTAATGTCTAAAAATTAATAAAGGTCATGGCCCACCACTCTATCTCAATCATGGGAAGTGTCGATAACATGTAAGGACTACTCTATATCCCTAATAGATAGTAGAATGTGGAACTTTCCTCAATATACTTTGTCTATGATTCCTCAAGGATTTTATGGGATGCATAATTTGATTAAAAAATGAAGCGTAGGAGCCCATCAACACTCTTTAAAAATTCTTTTTTCATCAAATAAACAAGAAATATAATAAAAATAAAAATAATAAAAAATAAATCATAACCACTTCTAAAAAACCACAACATCAAACAATATTTAAACTCTCTTTCTTTAAACTGCCTCATTTTTTACATTCAAACCTTACACTTAAAATCCTACTTTATATTACCAAGATATAAAATTTTGATTTTAATTATATATTAAATACCTATTTATTAGTTTCATAATTTCACATAAAAAGTAAGATATAATTTCATAAAAATTTCATCAAAACCCATTTTCAATTTCAAAAAACATTTAATTCATTTTAAATAATTTTCAAAACTCTTTTATAAAAGTTCAACCAATATTCGATTCCCATTACATTTTTTAAAAATAAAAAATATTTTTCTATTTTAATTTTATCCATTTTTCAAAATAAAATTCTAATTACTAAATCTCATTGAAATTGAATCAAACAATATTAAGACACAAAGTAAATCCACTTTAGTTCACCCCAGATACCATGAACACAAGACCCAAATAAAATCAATACCCAATGGACTAAAAAATAAAAAATTTCAAATGGGATATTGGTTGTGCATGGTTTGGACACACATATTGACAGACCTTGCACCAACTATGCAATGAGACACTGAGATCTTCATAAAACCATGCTCACAGGAACCACAAGGTTTTTCAAGCCATGTGGGAGAACTGTTCACCTATATTTCTTATCCCATTTTCTTCCCAAATCTTGAAAATTCAAAATAAAAATGATGAAACATATACAATAATTAAAACACCATAAATTCAAATCATAATTCATCAAGAAGAACCAAATATAATGCTTAAAATTAAAACATATCTCCCAAAATCCAATTATAACTTAGGTTTGATCATGATCAAAGGTGATTAGGAACCCAACCATGACCCACCTCTTTAGATTTTATGATATTATCTCTAATAAACTATACTTCTCAAATAATAGGGGAACATTAATAAATTAGTTTATTTTAAAATCGTAGGATCAGATACCATTTTTCCACAACCTGATTTTTTAGGACATGAACCTAGTCATTTAACCCCATGGGTCTTCTATAATACCTTTGTTTTCTTCCAAGAATACCAAAGGCTATTTCCTAGAGGGTCACTTATCATTATAATGAATGTCCCCATAAATCAACACATTTTCTTTCAGTGTTTTTTCCACACTTACACACACCTTAGGAAACTTTCTAGAAGGTCACACATTCTAAAAATACTCCAATACAATCATGATTAATTTTGTAGTTTTAATTGTCTAGGCTCGTGAAAATAAAGTTTCACCTTGCTGATATGGGTAATAATATTTAATCTATTAAGTCTAAAATTTTATGTAGTGTTACACTAATTATCACACCTTGACCATGATAATGAGCGTGAAATTTTAGCAAAGTAGTTCTTCATGGTTAGTGAAATTTTTATCCAACCATGTGGGAAAATTTTGTAGGTTCCTAGGTGTTCCCAATGAGGGTAATATATTTGGGTCATGGTATGGTAAAACCTATGGTAGCCATGTATTTTACCCAGATTCGTAAAATTTTTTGATTTTCAATACCCCCTTCAAATTAAGACCTTAAATGTGTATATATTCCCCCATTTCTCAATCAAGTGATACCTAGATAAGGAGGATCTAAACACGACCTCCCCCTTGCCTTCTCCTTTTATTTCTATCCCCTATCCCTTAATTTTTTAGATTAATTTTTCAGGTTATGTTTTCTTCCCATCCTTATCCTTATTTTATACTTGTTTCTTATTTTTTCTCCCATATATCACTTTGATTATATATAATATGAAAATTATGGTGATGTATTGTTTGTATTTTAGTGATTAATTGTTTTTTTGGTTTTCAAGTTGCTCTTATATTCTTTTTCTTCTACATTCAAGGGTTTTGATTTAACCACATTTATTCAATGTAGGTTTTGTCTTGCTTTTTTTTCATAGAAATATATTTTATTCTTGGAATTTATAAATATATTTATTATAAATTATGCATTATCTATATTAAATTAAAATTTTAAGGATATTTTTAAAGGATTTAGGATTTTTAATGGGTAAATTCTACCTTAAATTGATTTATTTTGAGAAATATTTGGGTGTGGAATGTCTAATGTTTTGGAGTTTTAATTATAATGTGCATCAATGTGTATTTAGATCTATTCTTTTGTTTCTTAGTAATTATATGAATTTATGGTATATGTGTAATTATCTGAAAATATTTCACCCTATTTAATTATGGTTCTTTGTAATTAACTATTTTTAAAATGTGGTTTCCCAGTACTCTAAAGAGGTTTCTGAATACTTATTGGATTCAAAATGAACACTTGAATGTAATTTCATTGTGTGAATTCTAAAATGATACTTAAATGTCCAATGGAAACTTTTCATAAGTGTTTTCCCTTTACTTTAAATACACCCTTAACAAAAAATATTTGGATATTTATTTAGAAGAAATTTTATGATTGATTTGATTTACTGATGCTATTTATATTTTTCAAATGAGGATATTTTGTGAGAGGTTTATAAATGAGGGTGGGTTGAGGTGATATATGGGCATGACTTACCCATTTAGTTTTTAGCGGTGTGTGTATAATATGTCAGGAATGTTTCTTTACCATCTATTACTTATATCATGGGAATACTAGGAGTCTTAGTGAGATATCAAGCGATGGAATTTATACTTTTCTCAACGAGATGGTCTTGTATTCTATTACATTGGACCAATACCATATAGTGGTGTTCCACTAGTGTGGATAGTCAGAGTAGTTTGGCAGTTTATTTTAGAGGAAATAATATTTAAAATGGTAGAAGGCTCCACATTATTATATCTAAGATCATCTCATGGGATGTTTATGGGATACCCATGATTATGTATATATATATATATATATATACCTTACAATATTTTATTTATTAATAGATTTGATTTTGTTTTTATTTCATCACTTATTTTCCTTTTCAATCTTGATGTATAGTCTTATTTTATTCCTTTCATGGTTGAATTGAATGAATAATCTATTCCATGATAATTTTTGGTTATCTTCATTGGTTTATTATTTATTTTGATATGGGTTCATCTAGTTTTGTGTTTCACCTTTATTTTTTTCTACTTTTTTATACTTGTGAGATTAAATTTTATTTTTGTTACTGAGTTTCATTTTACAATGTTTTTAAAAGGTGATTTTGAAATGGTTTTTGGGAATTCTATTTTTAAATGGGGTTTAAAATGAAAGGTTTAATATTTTTTATAACCAAATTTTATTTTAAAATTATAATTTATAAAATGGTTTTGAGTTTTTTTCCTAAATAGTTAAAAAACTATTTTCAAATATTGTAATTAAATATAGTGTTACAGTAATGATTCTAAAAGTAAAATGGGTGGAATAATTGGTGAAATACTATTGAGATATTATAGTCACACCCTAATCACACCACTAGGTATTTTTAAAACGGTTGGTTCTTATAGATTCTATCTATGATTTAGCGGAGTACTACTTCAGGGACTCCATCTTACAAACCACTCTTGGAGTGGGTTTTCAATTAGTAGGTGGAGGGAGACCCCAGGTCACATGGATATATTCACATAGTATGTTAGTTTTATTTTATACCTTAAAATTTTAAAATAATTTATTTTTACTAGAATTTTATATTTCATATTGTTTTATATCTATTTTGTTTTACCATGTTTTTTTATTTATATTCTGAAACTTTTTATCTAATGTTTACATGGGAATCCAATATATAGATGAGTTATGATAGAATTTTTATAAAATTAAATAGGTAGTTTAATTTTATTCCTTTTGGTGAAATCATTATTACTAAGTAAATATGATTCCTTGGTGTTTATCTTCATCTTAAGGAAAATGGGAATATACATGAATTCATGTCACGAGATGACTTGTGATCCTGGTTGGGGGTGTCCTTAATTGGTTTGTGAAAAAATGGTATCAAAGATCAATTTATTAATATAGAATTGGTTCTTTAATCACCTATGTTATTTATGATGTATATTAGATAGGATATATAATCATTCTAGCTTGGGAGGTAGGTTAGTGGTGGGTTCCTGATCAGGGCAGCATTTTAAGAAACATAAGCTACTATGGGATGTTGGGATATTAGTTTCAATTATGATCATTCTATTTTATTCTTTTTTATGAATTATGATATTAATTTAGGTGTTTTTATCTATTTGGGTGTCTTATATGATGTTTGGAGTTTTTTAAAGATTTGGGGTGAAAATAGGTCCAAAACTAGAGGCACACTATTTTACCGTATGGATAGAAAAACCGTGTGGTTCTAGTGTGTATGGTTCTATGAATCTTATAGTTGCATGTTTTATGGTTTCTTTATAGTTTTTCAAAATATTCAGCCAAACCATTCACAACCACTATCCCCTTTGAAAAATTTATTTTATATTCCTTTGGGTCTTGAGATTCTTTGGGTCTTGTGTTGATGCTATCTAGGGAGAATTAAAGTGAATTTCATTAGTTTCATGGTATTATTTAATTCAATTTCAATGATATTTAGTAATTGGATTTTTTTTTCAAAAAGTGGTATAAGTCAAATATGAAAATTTGTAATGGGTGTTTTTCAAAAAATGAATGGGTAATTTTAATGTTAGTTTAAATTTCATAAAGGAGTTTTTAAAATAGTTTAAAATGAATAAAATGTTCTTAAAACCCTAAATTGTGTTTTAATTAATGATTTATTAAATTATACCTTATTTTTTAATGGAAAATATGAATCAAATAAAAGTGTTTTTTATATATAATTAAAATAAAAATTCAAAATTTTGGAAATAAAAAAGAAGGTTTTAATTGTATGGTTTGAATTTTGGAAATAAAGTGGTTAAAAGAAATAGATTTTAAATATTGTTTGGTGTTTTGGTTATAATTTATTGTTTTAATTATATTTTTTATTATAGTTCATGTTTATCCAAGGAAAATGAGTTTCAAAGAGTGTCAATGGGGTATTGAATTTCATTTTCTAATCAAAGTATGCCGCCAAGAAAAGACTTTAGGAATCAAAGAAATTATGTATTGGGGAAGGTTCTATAAAAAATTTTATCTTATCGATCTAGAGTATTCCTTTTTGATTTTCAAACTTGATAATGATTTATGTGGACCGGTAGGGTAAGACCCTTATCAATGTTTAGAATTTACCCAAGGTTTTTTAATTTTACAATAATTCCTCATTCATGGCCTTCATTCGTAACTTCAATTTCAGTAAGTTTCAATTTCTCTAACCTCACTTAGATACGTGGTCAGCAAGACCACATTAACTAAGTTGATCTCTGTGAACTTTTATGAAGGGTATCTTGATATCTACTTTTATATAAATCCTTTACTTTGTGAGTAATAAAGTATTTGATATGATTCTGACGTGTGTAGGTTGGGCATTCTAATACATTGCTTTTCAGATATTTTATATCTTGTGGTCATTTAGAGAAGTAAATATTTGCTTCCTCAAGATGATGGATATGATTTTTCTCAGTGTTCTATTTTGGCCTCTTTGGTTGGAATCTTAGTTTTCTTTCATAAAGACCCCCCATGAATCATTCCAGTTTTCCTGACCAACCATATCAATGTCACTCTTATATGTTAGGGAGACTGGTAACATTCTCAACCCTCTTTTGGGATAATACTTTTGAAGTTCCCATATTCACACCTTATTATTATGTTCAAGCTTATTATTTATGGGCACTCTTGGATTTTTTGATATGTTCATTTTAGATCCCCTTTTTTCCTTAGTTTATAGTTATCTTATCACATTATCTATGTTTATTTAGTCATGCCCCTCCATAGACATAATGAATTTCAGGGTTTGAAAGTATTATGGTGGAGTTAATTTTCAAACCCTGACCACTTTCTTATTTAAAATTTTATTTTTTGTTTGTTTTAAATATTTCTTTTAGTTTCAGTCCTGTCCTTTTTAAAAAAATAGAAAACTCAAGGAAATAGTATTGTCACATTATTACAGCACAGTTTATAGAAACTATTAAGTTATCATGTGGATGCGTTAGAAATTTTAGAAGATTCAATTTTCATGGTTGGTGGATGATTTACCCAAAAGTAGTGCCAAATCAGGTTAGTGCCTATATTTTCCTAGTTAGCTGCACACAGTTGGCACACAGTTTAGTAAAACCATGAAACAACCATGTGGTTTACCCGTCCTCTTAAAAATTTGAGATTTATAATTTTTCCCTCATAATTAATACCTAACATGGGTAAGGTATACCCCTTCTATCAATTGTGTGAATCTTGATGGAGGAAGATCTAGGTTCAACCTCCCCATTTCATTCTTCTCTGATTTCCATCCCCTCTCCATTCGATTTTGAGACAAATCATTTCATGTTAGGGTTTATTCTCCTCATATTCCTTCTTTCTCTCCTTTTTTATTATTATTTCTCCCTTATCTCACTATTATACTCTTATGGATAAAAACTTTGGAGAAGCATTGAACGTATTTTTGTTGATTCCTTGTGTCTAGATTTTTTTGGCTATTCTTAGGGTCTTTTTATTTTATATTCAAGGTTTTTTATTCAAATATGTTTATTCAAGGTGGGTGTTTCAAAAATATATTGTTTTATTAGAAATCTAGGTTATAATTAGTAATTATAAATATTTTTTTTTCGTTAAAATTAGGTATGTTTTGTATTGAATTAATATTTTAAGGATATTTGTTGAAGGAGTTGGGTTTTTGAATGGGTAAGTTTAAATTAAATTGGTTTATTATGAAAATTTTTTGGGTGTTTAATGGATAATGTTTAGGTATTTTATTTATAATGGAATTATATATGTTTTTTGGAGCATTTATTGAGTTTTTTTACCAATTTTATCAATTTATGGTGTTATTATTATTTTTGATGATATTGCGCTATATTAATTTATGGTTCTCTAGAATTAACCATTTTTAAAACGAGGTTTCCCTTTACTCCAAAGAGACTTTTGAATACTACTTGGATTCAAATTAATCTTTAAAATGGAATATCAAGGTGTGGATTATAAAAAAACATAAAGGCACATTTGGGACTTAAAATAGAGATTTCATATCGATTTAATCTTGGAAATAACTTTTAAAGGGCGTTTGGAAAAATATATTATTAGTTTCAGAACACAAGACACAATTAGAACTTTGTGTAATTGGATTTTTATTAAGTTGAACTAAAACCTTAAACCAGAGACCCATGTATATTTTCCTTTAATATATTTTATGATTGATTTTATTTATCAATGAATTTTATATGTGTTGGATTGGGGAATTTAATGAGAGGGATATAAATAAGGGTCATTCCAAGTAAGATATGGGAATGATTTTTACTTCTACTTTATTATTAATGTGTGTATGATAGGAAATTCATCCTTACTCGACATCTGTTACTAGTATTAAGGGAATCCCAGGTGTCTTAGTGAGAGATAAAGAGATGAATGATATACTTTTCCTGGGGATATGGACTTGTATCCTCTAGATTTGGACAAGTACTATCTAGAGGAGTGCCACCAGTGTGGCTAGTTAGAGTAAACCAGGACATTATTGTTTAGGATTGCATCATTAAGATGATGGATGATTCCACCTGAGTATATCTAGGATCATCTCAAAGGATGTTTAAGCGAATCCCATGATTATATATATATAAATTATTTAATTTTATTTATTATTATCCTGGATTTTGTTTCTACTTTATTAGTTATTATCCTTTTACAGAATGATGTCTACACTTGTCTTAGTTCATTCGTGGTTGAATTATATGTATCATTTTTTTCGTAGTAATTTTTGGTTATCTAAATTTGTTTTTGATTAATTTTGATACGGGTTTATCTAGTTACATGTTTCAGTTGTTGTTTTTTTCTACTGATATTGTAACACCCTAGGGAAAGATAGTCTCAATAGACTAAATGTTACTACCCATGTTAACAATTTGAACCTTTATTTTCAGGATCCTACCTGACTAATTCTATGCATTTAAGTGTATTTTTCCTGGAGTAGTTTTAATAAGGGGGTATTTTGGGAAGTTTATGAAGGTATGTGTGTGTGTGTCTGTGCATGAGAGTGGAGAGCATAATGAAGTAACATTTATCAACTTATGGGGAAAGTCATTAGTCTGGAAAGTGATCTTGGTGGGTAATATCCCATTGTGTGCTTGGATAGAAATTAAATTATTATTTGAGACCCATGAGATAAGATGACTAGGTTCATGGGCCAAGGAGTTTGGGTCATAAAAAATGGTATTAGAGCCAATACCTTTCCATAAGTGAAGCGAAACTTATTGGGTTTGTGGTGTGGGGTTAACAATAAAGATGTTATGTTTTAAATGGGTAGAATGAATCTCCATTTGAATTTACCTTCAACCACACAACATATATAGGTTAAAAAAATGATACCCATTGTTCCATATTATTTTTGAATTTACTTATAATTCCATGCCTTTTTAGAATAGATAAATCAAGTAGACTGGGTCATGAGAAAATGGTATTATATCAAATTATTATCATAAAGTATAGTGGAACTACCTGGGTTTGAGTTAGGGGGTCTAAAATGAGGATGTTGTACTTTAAATGGGTGGTAGGAGGTGCTATACAAGTCAACCTTTAACTAGCCAATGGGTGGTGACAGAAAAATGATATCCTTTGTGAATTTATAAGTTTTTAATTTACTAGAAATGCCAAGACTTTTGAGAATAGATAAATCATAGATTATTTTATTAGCATACCTTCTCTAAATTTATTTTATTTACATGATATTGAAAATAATAAGAGAAATAATAGTTGATATGGAAGGATTCTTTCCATTATAGATAACATCATTTCTAAGTCTCCATATGATATACACAAGCTCAACACAAGAAGCAATGAAAAAGAGCCTTAACTACTTGGAAGAGCTTAAATAAAATTTTATATAGAAATAAACATAAAAACACACACACACACATATAAATACATACACACACAATATATATAAATAAAATTAAATAAAAATAAATAAATAAATAAATAAATAAATAAATAAATAAATAAATATAATTAAATATAATTGCATATAAACACTAATATATATATATATAAACATATTAATACACACACACACATATATATATATATACATATCCACATAATATATATGATCTAGGATATGGATTTGATTCAGAAAGAGGTGGCATATAGGGACACTCAGGTTACAGAGACTTTATCTGTCATGGATTAGGGTTCAAAGAATTTAACTACTTCTAATGCAGCAATTATGAAACCCCATCATGATCCTGATTTGGACACTTCTGATGATTCTTCTCCAGTGATTAGGAATCCAAGTATGGAGGTTTAAAAGGAATTTAATATAGTATAAGTTTACAAAAATGAAAGATGGACCCCTATAATTGGGGCTTCTTTTTTTGAGAAGAATCTATAGGTTGTTGAGGGTGGCAGAAGTGGGAAGAAGATTGTTTTACCACCTAAATTTTTTTCCATGTTGGAATAAATCAAAAACCTAGATTTTAATTCCCCATATCCTGTGATACATGATAGGAAAGGTGTTAGTAGTATGATAAAATCTAATTCTAATTCTTCTTACTCCCCTTTAATGACTATACAAGCTGCCAATGAGGAGCTTCATGTGACTGATTCCCACCACAGGAAATACAATCTTGAGGAAAATTACACTCAAGACAATCCTAGATATAGTCCTCCATATAATGAGGCCTTACTCAAGACAATGAACCAATTCAAGAAGGTTATGATAATGATTATCAAATTTTGGTATAAAAATGATTTGAATGAAGGTCAAAACATTGAACCTCATAATTAGGATGATGAATCTTTGGGAATGGATGAGAAGGATAATACATGGAAAAATCATAAGAAATGTAAGATATTAAGACACCAAAGATGTCAAGGTATATCATGAATAAGGGACAGAATACATAGAAAATGTGATTTCTAGAGGGCCAGGTGTTTTTCATGGTGGCGTTCATGCCACCTTTTAACCTTGAAACTCATTTTTATTTTTCTTATATAATTTTTTTGAAAAATTATTTTTCTATGACCATGGGTTCTAAATCCATGGGTATCTCTACTCCTATTAAAAAACTAGTGACAAGAAACTATAAATAATTAATTAAAAGTTTCAATAATAAGTAGTAAATTATTATAGATAATAAATATTGATTATCAATTAATTATTATTTATTAATTATTAACAAGTAATTTAAATTTAACTAATTATTTATTATAATTAATTTTTTATTTTTTATTTAAAACCATTGATAAGATAAAATAAATAATTTATAAAATAATAAATTTCATATTCAGAGGTATTTTTTAATAAATCACTTCAAATTAATAGTTGTTTTCTAAAACCATCCTAAAAAAATAAAAAAATCATTTAAAATAGTTTTAAAAACTAAATATAACATGTATAATTCACATTTTTTGTTTTTTTGTTTATCTTTTATTTTTTTACTTATTTGAGAATCAATAATATATAGGATGGGGTGATGTTCTTTCCATGGATGTAGGACCAAACTGCTTTGAACCATGTTAAATATGTACAGTCTTTTATTTTCTTCTATCAAATTTATTAAATTCTTAAATGAAACCTTCTATGTTTTTTTCATTTTTATTTATTTACTTAAAGAAAAATAGAATACATTTAGTGCTTTGAGGGAAAGTTTTGAGGGTGTATGACTAGTGTTGTCCTAAACATATGTATTATCTCTATTTCTCTAATTTTTATAGAAAAATATCAGCATTAAATTATTTTATATTAATTTTTTTTCAGATTCATATAAATTTCATTGAGACATGTATACCTCTTATTTTGTATCAAGTTTTAGATCCTCTAAGACACACACACACAAAGTCAAATCCCACTAGTTTCTAATTATGTTATGTGCCATAACATCAGATTAGATCACCATTTTCAATCCATTGGCAAGGAATGTTTCCAATTTGAAAAGACACCACATGATACCTTACATAATTAATATTTATTTAAATATAAAAAAACAGAGGATGCTCTTAAATTTTAAGTGGAAATTAAAGAAAATATTAAGGTATTAAAATTTTGATAATCTGACATCTCTCTCCTTGTTCTCATCTTTTTTATTGATTTCTATAGGTTATCTATCACAAAATCACGATATTATAACATAAAACTTGAATATCACATGTCCATCCATTATCATGGAGTCATTTTTATGGAGCCTTTAATTTGTTTTTTAAAATATATACATTAAAATTCCATTTAAATGAATATTTTGAATCCAAGAAGTATTTGAAAACCTCTTTGGAGTTAAGGGAAACCTCATTTAAAAAATGGTTAATTATAGTGAACCATAAATTAATAGGGTGAAATATCATAATACAATTATAAAAACAATATAAATTCATAAAATTTATAAGAAAATAAAAAAACAAACAAAAAAGAAAATTATAAATAAATCCCCAAACACCATCCCTTTTAAAAAAAATACTTTTTTCATAAGAAATAATTTTTTGGTTTACTTTACCCATTAAAAATACCAACTCCTTTAGTAAATCTACTTATAAATATACTTTAAGACATATAATATATAATATCTATGAAAAAAATATTTATAAAGACCAATAATAACTAGGTTTTCAAGAAAAAGAATAAATTGTAGAAACACCTACCTTAAATGGGTGTGGTTGAATAAAAACCATTAAATGTGGAATAAAAAAACCCTAAGAGAAACCCACCAGCCATAGACACAATAATTAACTAAAATAAGGTCAATACTTCACTGTATGATTTTTATAGTATATAATCACAATGATATAAAGTATTAAGAACAATAAATAAGGATAGGAAGAAAAAATGGAGAAGAAACCCTAACCTAGAATGATTCAGCTCAAAATTGAAGGAAGAGGGGTTGGAAATTAGAGGATAAGGGAAGGTAGATGTCCCACATGAATCCTCCTTGGTTGGGTATTATGTGGCTAAGAGAATAGGGAAGAGATACCCATATAGGTTCTTAATTATGATGGGGAGGGGATAATAAATATCAAAATTTTAAGTGGCCGGGTAAGATACACGATTACTGCATGATTTATCCAATACATGTGCAACTATTAACCCCACACTATGCACACTTGAAAAAACACATAGTTTTTATGCATGATTACATAAAAAATGCACCAACCAAGAAAAAATGATCTTCTAAAACTACATACAGATCTTCATGATCATCACATGGTTTATACTAACCATGTGGTAAATATGTGACATGACATTTCTTTAAATTTTATAGATCACATGGTTTATACTAACCATGTGGTAAACAAGTAAAATTCAATTTACTTAATTTTTATAGAAATTTTAAAAAGTAAAATCCCAAAACACAATGGAAAGACTAAAAAATGGATATAATTTTAAATAAGTAAGTGGCCTATGTGTGAAAATTATCCCCACCATAACACCTTCTACCCCTAGAAATTCACTGATTATACGGAGGGACATGACTACTTAATGATAGAACATGAGGGGAGTTAATTGAAAACTGATATAAAAACAACCCAAATAGAGCATGTCTCCAAATCCATAATAATATATAAATATTAATCTAGATCACAAAAACATAGTGAGAATATGGGTACTTCCAATGGATTCTCAATAGGGGGGGGGGTCATGATTGTTTGTTGGTCTCCCCCCATATAAGAGAGACACTAATATAGTGGGTTAAAAAACAAGAATGATCCATGATTGTTTTTATAAAAAATAACTTAGATTATGACCAAAGAGGGATGAATGAAACATCTATAAAAAAATCACATCCATTATCCTAAGGAAACAAACAATTACTTCTCCAGAATGATCACAAGTTAAAAAATATCCCAAAAGTAATGGAATATAATTCCAAATATTGACACATTAGAAGTATATTAAAGGTTTCATTCCTTAAAAATAAAAGTATTTCTATAATAGTATCATCTAGGACACCACTCATCATGGGTCATAGAGAATAAATTAGTTGACAGTGCCTTGTTGACCACATCACCTAGCAAGGCCAGAACTAGGTAAACATCTGAAAACCAAAGTTATAAATGAAGGCTATAAATGGGGAAATGATTGTAAAATTAAAAATCATTATGTAAGGTATAAAAATTAAGAAGGTTCTTACCCTAAATCTCCACCTAAATAATTTATAGGCTTGATAACTATAAAGGACTAATCTAGATCCCTAAGAGACACTAGGTTGTGGAACCTTACACAATAAAAACCCTCTACAATTCCTTAATAATTTTATAGGAGGAATAATTTGATTAATAAAAAAACAAAAGTTCCCAACTATGCTCATTAAAAATAATTTTCATCAAATAAAAATGAACTATAATAAAAACAATGATTCAAATAATAAATCATAACCCCTCCTCAAAAAAACCATAAAAATGAACAATATTTAAAATATCTTTTTTTAACTACTTCATTTCTAAAATTGAAACCATACACTTAAAATCATAATTTATATTCCATAAATATTTAATATTATTTTTGATTATATTTCAAATATCCCTTTATTAGATTCATATTTTCAATTAAAAATTAAGGTATAGTTTTATAAATCATTTATTAAAACCCATTTTGGAGTTCCAAAAACATTTCATTCATTATACATAATTTCAAAAAGTTATTAATAAAACTTAAACCAACATTCAGATTCACATTTCATTTTTTTAAAATACTAATGACATATTTTATGATTTGAAATTTACCCCTATTTGAAAATTAAATTCCAATCACTAAATCTCATTAAAATCAAATCAAGTGCTATCAGGACACCAAGAACATACACTTTAGTTCTCCCCAAATACCATCACACAATACTGAAAGAAAAATAATACTAAATGAATATAAAATACATTTTTTCAAATGGATTAACAGTTTCACATGGTTTAGTCATAGAGTTTTAAAAATCATTCAACAACCATGTAACAAGACATTGGGAGCATCAAAGAACCATGCACACTGGCACCACATGGTTTGTCGGGTCGTGCGGGAAAATCATGCACCTCTAGTTCTTATCCCATTTTCTCCCTAAACCTTTCAAAACCTTAGAAAAACTTATGAAACATCCAAAAGGATAAAAAATCCTCCATTCATATGATAATTCTTTAAAAAGAACAAAAAATAATGCTTATAATCAAAACTAAGATCCAATCATCCAATGATAAATCATATTTCATCATGATTTATGGTGATTAGGATCCTACTTATGACCTACATCCCATGATTTTACAATACAATAACTCATCTACTAGAAATCCCAGATAATAGCGGTACTTTAATAACCTTTTCCCTATTAAGAACCTAGGATCTGATACCATTTTTTCATGACCTGAACTCCTTAGTCCATCAACCTAGTCATCTGATCCCATGGGTCTCTTGTAATACCTTGGTTGCCTTCAAAGCACACCAGAGGATATTACCAAGAAAGTTCACTTATCATTCTAATTATTTTACCCCTAATAAAACACATTTTCATTCAATTTACTTTTTTCCTTACTCACACTCACCATAGGAAACTTTCTAGAAGGTCATCCATCTTGAAACTACTCTAGGCTAAGCACACATAATAGTGGAATTTTAATTAGGTAGGATCGCAAAAAGAAAATTTCACCTTTTTGACATGGGTAATAACATTTAATCTGTTAAGCATAAATTTTCCTATGGTGTTTCAATAATTATCACACTCCAAAAAAATTTCTATTTAAAATTTTATTTATATGTTTTTAATACTTATCTTGAGTTCTAGGCTATTACTTTTATTTTTTAAAAAACATAAGGAAGTGTCTTATCGAATGGTTACCACACGATTAGTATAAAATATGCGATGAACATGAAGATATGTTTGCAATTTTATTAGAGTATTTTTTTCATGTTTTTCACACAATTTACCTAACTTTGATTCCAAACCATGCAGGTGCCCAGGTGTTCACAGTGAGGGGTGTACAGTTGGTACAAGGCATTGTAAAACTTGTGAAAATAGTGTATTTTACCAGACTTATTAAAAATTTGATATTTTCAATCCCTCACCCCCTAATAATTAAGTCCTTACATGGTTCTGTCATCCCCCTTCATCCACTCACACAATGCCCAGCCAAGTAAGAGCCAGGCATGACCTCCACCTTGCCTTATCCTTTGATTTTCAACCCCTATCCCTTCAATTTTGAGATTAATTATTCTAGGTTATGGTTTCCTATCATACTATTATTTCTTCCTCTATTTATTTATTATTATTTATCCCTTATTTAACTATAATTCTATACAGGTTAAAAATTAGGGTGAAATATTGACTATATTTTCACAATTCCTTATGTCTAGGGTTGGTAGGTTGCTCTTAGGTTATTCTTATTTAACATTAAATGGTTTTGGTTCAACCACTTCCATTCGAGTTATGTGTTCATATACTTTATTTTCCAAGAAATATAGTTTATTCTTGGGTTTTCTAAATATTATTATCATAAAAATTATGCACTCTATGTATTAAATTAAAATTTTAAGGTTATTTTTAAAGGATTCACAATTTTTAATGGGTAAAGTATACCTTAAATTGATTACTTATGAGAAATTTTATTGTGTTATAGGGATAATCATTAGGGGTTTTATTTATAATGAATTTATATGTATATTCATAGTTTTTCTAATATTTATTAGTAATTTTTTGAATTAATGGAATTCGTTTAATTTTGTTATGATATTTCTCCCTATAGATTCACGGTTCTCTGAAATTGAAAGTTTTTAAAATGAGGGTTTCCTTAATGATAAATTGGGTTTTGAATACTTTTTGGCTTAAAAATTATATTTCCAAGGGAATTTCAGTGTGTGGATTCTGAAACCTAACTTAAAGACCCAATTAGCACTTTGAATAAGTTGTTTTTCTTTAAGTTTAACTATACCATTAACTAAACCACTTTGGATATTTTTAGAGAATAAATTTTATGATTGAATGAATTAGTGATGAAGTTTATATGTGCTAGATTTGGGGATTTAGTGAGAGGGTTATAAATGAGTGTGGGTTGAGGTGAGACATGGGAATGATTTTTTATTTTATTTTATTATTGGTGCATGTCTGATAGGTCATTAATCCTTTCAATACCTCTATTTATTGTATCATCGGAATCTTATGTGACTTAGTAAGAGATCAAGAGTTGACTATTATAATTTTCATAACAAGATGAACTTTTATCCTATATCTAAAGAGTAGCACTATCTAGAAGAGTTTCATAGGTGTAGCTAGTTAGAGTAGTTTAGGAGTTTATTTCTTAGGAATGTATCATTAGGATGGAAGATGACTCCACATGAGTATATATAGGATCATCTCATTCGATGTTTAGGGGATTCCTATGATTATATATATAATTACCTTACTCTATTTTCTTTGTTACTATCCTTGATTTTATTTCAATTTCATCAGTTCTTCTCTAGTTCTAGCCCGATTAGTACACTTGTTTTATTTATTTCTTAATCGAGTGGAGTGTATAATATATTCTACAATTTTTTTTTATCTCCATTAGTTTCTGATTTATTTTTAAATGGGTTTATCTAGTTATAAGTTTCACTAATATTTGTTACCTATAAGTTATAATTTTTAGATTCAGGTATATTTGTGTGATTGATTTTCATTATACATCATTTTTAAAATATGGATGTGAAATGGTTTCTGGGAATTCTATTTTAAAAATGGGTTTTTTACAAGAAATGATAAATATTTTTAACCATATTTTAATTAAAATTTATAATTTATAAGATGGTTTTTAGTTTGTTTTTCTAAATAGTTATCAAATACTATTTTCAAATATTGTAGTTCAAACTAGTGTTTTTGAAATTATTTGAAAAGGTAAATGTGTGGACTCTTTGGTGAAATCCTATTGGGTTGTTATGCTTGCACCCTACTTACACCACTAGGGGTTTGTTGATTGAGTGATTCTTATAGTTTCAGGATCTAATTCAGAGTAGTACTACTTTAGGGAATCTATCTTCCAAAACATTATTATAGTATATTTCATGTTATTAAGTGGATGATAACCATGGTTCACTTGGATATCTTAACTAGGTAAGTTAGATTTATTTTATTCCTTAAAAGTTTTATCCATGTCATATTTCCTATAATTTTACCTTTATTATTGTTTTATATATGTATTTTTTCCTTTTTTATTTTTTTTATATTCCGAAACTTATAATGTAATTTTTTTATTTTCATCCAATATATGTATTATTCATGCAATAATTTTAGTAAAATTAACGCACTAGTTTAATTTTATTTCTTCTAGTGAAATAATTCCCATCTGATTCCTTGGTGGTTATTGCCATTCCGAGGTGATTAGGAAGACACCTCAAGTCATGTACTAGGCCAACTTAGGACTCAGTTTAGGGTTTGATTGATTTTTTTCATAAAAAATGGTATCAGATCTTAAGATAATTAGAGTTACTTGATTCTTTAAGTTCCCTTGTTATTTTTGATATCTGGTAGATGAGAGATATGACAATTAGAGAATGGGCGGTATGACAGGATTGGGTTCTTGATCATGACTGCTTGTGAAAAAACCTAAGTTACCATGGGAAGTCAAGATTTTAGTTTTGATCATGAACATTATTTTTTTTATCTTTTTAAATAATTATGATATTAATTGAGGGTATTTTAATCTTTTTGTGTGTTTCAATTTTTTTTGAAGTTTTTAAATATTTAGTGTGAAAATTGTTTAATAACTGGAGGTGCACATTTGCTCACATGGCTTGAAAACCCATGTGGTTCTGATGTGTATAGTTCTATGAGGATCTCAGTGGCATATTGGGAGGTTGGAACATGGACTCTAAAACTATATTGCCAATTATTGTACATCCACTTCACCTTTGAAGATTTTATTTTGGATTCCTTTTTATATTGAGTTGTTTTGGGTCTTGTGTTGATGCTATCTTAGGGGAACTAAAGGTGATTTTTTTAGTTTCTTGGTATTATTTGATTAACTTTCAATGAGTTTTAATAGTTAGAATTTAGATTTTATAATGAGAGGACTAGTTTGGGATATACCTAACACTGAGAGGGGGGGGGGGTGAATTAGTGTTGGGGACTTTTTAAACCAATTGAAATTTTTTATCCCTGTGCCTCTTGACCTGTTAGGATCTTGATTCTCTTATTCTCTTTTCCCTGCCTCATGCAATAATATAAAGCAGTAAAATGATGAACATGACATTTTTAAAAGGTTCACCACTCAATAAGAGTAGCTACATTCTTTCCATGCATGGATATGACCAGTGCATGAATTCTCTAATATAATGTGATATTATTTTATAGTGGAGTGGCTTGGAAAACAATCCTCTAGATAGTGTGAGTCCCTACACTTTAGAGGGGGGTGGGAAATAATCCTCTTACCTGGAATGGTGATAGCCTATTCCAACTTGCAGCCTCTAGCTGGTTCATTATACTGCCTATGGAGACAGTCTTCTTCCTTCTTCAAAAGGTAGATTCTGCTCTTGCTCTTATTCAGTACTCTTCACTTGATTACTTGCAAAGCAGTAGGCAAGAAATTATTCTTGTCTTCTTCCTTTATTCTTCACTAGTGCAAAACCTGATGCACTAGGACTTCTTCCGTTTCTTTAGTGGAATAACAAAATGCACTAACACTTCTTCTTCTTTATTAGCAAGAATCACATATACCAATGTGATTATTTAGAAAATGAGGATCAACTTAATTGGAATCATCAGAGTGAGTTCTTCTCTTGTTCATAAATTCATGTGAACATGTATATGACATGTAGTTGAACTCTTTTCCTTATTCTTCTCTTCTCTTTATGCAGCAAACTTGTAAGTTGAACACTCTTCTTATTCTTCTGATTCTTCAATAAAAAACAAGCTGCACTGAAACCTACTCTTCTTCACACGTTTTTTTAGTGAAAAACCATCTGCACCAAGCTATTGTTCTTCTTCTTATTTCTAGAATCACAACTCAGTTGATCTGAAGCTGTTAAGAACTTTTAGAACAACTCACAGCTTGCGCGCCAATTCTTACTTGCACGTCACCCTGCTTTCACACCTCTCTGCTTGCATACCACCAAATAATTGCATGCCATAATTGTTCCCAACTCAAAACATGCGCACCACCTTTGTCTTAAAAACACTCTTTGCTTGCGCACCTCTAACAACTTGCGTGCCAAAACTTGCGCGCAAAAAGTTGCGTGCCAAAACTTGAACGCCAAAACATGTGCGGAAATACTTGCACGACAATACATTCATGAAAAAACTTGCGCGCCTAATAAATAACCTTCATCTTGTGCGCCACTTTAGTTTGCGCGCTGCTTTCTACACTTGCACGTTCAGAGCTCAAATTTTTCTCTTAAGTGTTGAGCCTTAAAAAATTAGCAGGATAGTCATCTATTTATATACATTTTGGTGACTTGCGCGCCATATACACTTGCGCGCCCATACTTTCTCATCGCTCCATCAATTGCGCACCGCTTCATCACTTGCGCGCCCTTCCATCACTAGCACGACACTTTCTTTCATTTTTCATATTTTGATATGATGATGTTGGAATATGACTTGTGCGCATCATACACTTGTGCGCCACTTATATTTGCACGCTGAACTTGTGCGCCACTTATACTTGCACACAACTTTTTGACTTGTGCACCACTGATACTTGCGCACCACACTTGCGCGCCACTTATACTGGCGCACCACTTTTTGACTTGTGCACCAATCTTTAACTTGCGCGCTAGTTTATTTCCTTTGAAATTTTTTGAGGGAATGATCTTGAAATATGACTTGCATGCCACTTACACTTGCGTACCAATACTTGTACACCACTACTTGTGAGACACTACTTACGCACCAATACTTGCGCGCCACTTTCTTTCCTTTTCTATATTTCTGAAATAATTCTATTTAAAATATGACTTGCGCGCCTCTACATCACTTGCGTGCCGCCAATTGCGTGCCGCCACTTGCGTGCCTTATTATTGCCTTTGTCATTTTTGGATAGTATGACGATGAAATGTGTTTTACCAAAAACACTTCTTTACACTCTCTATCATTCATACGGCATGCACCACAAGTTCTCCAAACTTGTGATGATTGTAAAATACAAATCAGCAAAGCATCATCAGATTTCATCCATTCTTTTTGGAATATGAATTCCAAAGAACTTCTTTCATCCTCACTTCAAATGCTCAATTCCTTTTGGAGTGTTAATTCCAAAGAACTCCATTTATCTATCTTCTTCCAAAAGTAGAGGCTTAAGGCTTATTCAAACACCTTCAATGTTGCAGACAATGTATCACCTTTGATACATGTATTTGGAACTTTAAAGAATAGTGCAACAATCATCTGATTTCAAGGAAATGTGTAATTCACGACCTTCTTATAATGCCAATACCTTACACACTCTCTCTTCTTCTTCATCCATCATTATCTACTTCATTCAAATAATATGATTCTTTTCTTCAAGTAGGCTCTTGCATGGTTCTCATGCAATCATGAAGCATTGCATGGTCTTCTTTAAATCCTCATTCTTCTTGAATCATACTTAGATGTATGATACTTCACTATTATTCATTTTTGTAAACAATGTGTCACCTTTGACACAAGTTCTTTGAACTTAGTATCAGTTCAACAATCGTCTAAATTTATCTTCTTAGAGAATTGCTTAAGTATGATATCCAATGCTATGATTCCATAACAATTCACTATGAAACCTCACTTCAGCCAATCTACAGTAACTTTTTA
Source organism: Viscum album (assembly GCA_963277665.1). Taxonomy (NCBI): domain Eukaryota; kingdom Viridiplantae; phylum Streptophyta; class Magnoliopsida; order Santalales; family Viscaceae; genus Viscum; species Viscum album. The sequence goes on along the minus strand of OY728128.1, from coordinate 1,252,722,532 downwards.
GTCCTTCTTCATCTCCTTCTTCATTTTGATGAGTATTGAAAATTGTTGACAACAAATACAATCTTTATACACAAAGTGGTCCCAACAATCCCCCCCTTTGTATTTTGTTGTCAATACCTTAAAGTCTCCTCAGATGAATGTGTCAATGTCAAAATGAGAATCTTATCTCTCCCCTTTACTTATTTCTCTCCCCTAAACATTAATTTCATTTCTACCCCCCTTATTGACAAGAAATAAAAATTTCATGGTAGAGAGGGTATCATTCCATACTTAAGAAATGTGTCAACAATCATTTCACTCTAAGTCTACTTGAGCAATGCTCGATATAGAATACAAGAGGATTTGATTTAGACAACAAAGCTGTCCATTATCCACTGATCGTGATACCTCATGAGATGAGATCTCCTACACTTGTCTTCAAAGGTTTTCCACTTTCATTTCAGGACAAAGATATTGAATGTGATAGAAATAATCAATCCTAAAATTCCCGCACCCACTTCAACAAAAGGATCAAAAACATTCAAGTGAAATTAGCAGGATAAGTGGCCTTGGGGAACTTTCATTCTTCTTTTGTCATACTTTTAGTTACTAAGGATGAGAGATTAAGAAATGAAATACCTTTTCCAATGACATGATCTTCAAAAAATCTTCAGAGTAATTGAATTTTGATATCAATTAAAGTTGACACTAATTGAGATAATGAATCTGGAAACTTCTTCATGTGTATCCCCCTCAAGGGAACACTTCCCATCACTAAATCGCAGGTTCTCCCCCTGAGATCTTTCTTCACCCTCAATTCCCTGATTGTTAAGAACAAATACAAAACAGAAATATTTAAGGTAATAGGGTGGATACTCCATGATTTTTCAATGTGAACAGGAAGGCTGAGATGATTTTATCAACCAATATGATCCATTTTCTCCACTCCTCACAATTTCACATTTGATCTTTAATTTTGAATGTGGATGTGTAGATATCAATACTTCTTCTATCTCTTTGTGTGTGAATCTTCTTTCTTCAAGATCTTTCCAAGCACTAGAATCTCCTAGTGAAACTTTCATCCTCTTCATTAATTCTTTTTGGGCTAGAATAAATTCAAATCACTTTCTAACAGTGTGACCATCCCTGTTGTACCTCACACATAGAACTTCCTTTTCTTCATGTAGAATCTTCTTTTTTCGTTTAGCATAAGTCTTAGCCTGTGCATCTTCCATCTTTCTCATTCTTTCTAAATCTTCTGGGAAAAACCCCAAAATATCATTAGGGAATGAGGCATCAATATTGGATCTTCTACATGGATTCTTCTGAGTGTCTTCCTTCATAGTAGTTTTTTTGGATGCACCACCCTTCACCTTCTTGAACATGGAATCCAAGGACTTCTCAGTTTTCCTCATTGTAATACTCTTGGGAGCATTTGATTTTGTAAAATACTTATGATTACTTCCCAAGATAGACTCTTCATTCTTCTCCAGATTTTGTGGTCTTCTATTCTTATTAGCTTTGAATACATTTTGAGATAGGCATGCACCATTATTGTGACCACTCCCATTTCATACATCACAGATGTTGTCCAGCATTCCAAATCTATTTGCAGTATATAGATGTTTCTGGATCTGTGGATGTTTCTTATTCTTCTATAGATTTCTCCCCCTTGATATGGGATTTCTCTGTGATTTTACATTTAAGGGATTGTACCAAAAATCCAGTGCACAATGCCCAAATCTATTACAGCACCAACATTGACCAACAAACCTTGACTTCTTGACATATTCTTTATAAGGTTACTGAATCTTCTTCTTGATATGTTGTGCTTTCTCTGGGGAGCTATCTTCTAAACTCTTCTTCCTATTCACAATAGCCATGGTGATAGTTATCTCCTCACTTTTCTTCTTCCATACTTATTTAGAATTTTTCTTCCAACCTACACTTTTTGTAGAAAAAATTTTAAAATCATGAGTACAAGTTGGTATGGATGGTACCTTTACATTCTCAGATACATGTGATAGATCAATGAGTGAATCCATGATCTTCTTATCACATGTTGGAGGTCTTTTGATAGTAGAATCCTCCATTGAGCATTGAATAATGACATCAACTGTTTCCTTCTTTTGTGGAGACTCAATATGTGTCTTCTCAAGATTGGTAAACTCAACTTCCAATTCTAGACATCTCATATTGAGGATAAATTCTTGGTCTTCAATCATAGTCATCTTCTCTTGATAATCCTTTTTTAATATTTCAACTTCAGCTTCATGCATCTTCACTTTGTTTTGTAACAAAGAGTCAAGTTCATTGATCTTCTTGGAATCTTTTTCAAAATATAACTCCTTGAAATCATTGCCTTTTTAATCTCATCTTCAAGTGGATGGATATTCTCTTCTAGAGTCTTATTGACTCCCTCTTTTTCTTCAACATCTTTTAGCCACTTTGAATAGCTTACTTCAAATCCCCTCTTGGTTGCTTTAAAGGCTCCAACCTCTCTGTAGATCTTTAAATATTCAACAATTTTTTCTTGTAATCCTTTCTCCAACACATCAATTTCTTCTTCTAGCTGAGTTATATTTTCCTGCATATATTGAAATACTCCACAAAACAGGGATGCACTTTCTTTAGGAATACCATGAAGAATCATTATTAATATATCAATTGAGATTTCTTGAGACGTTGTAGATTGATCAACACCACTTGTGCTAGCATTTTCATCATGAGGATAATTTCCAAATGTACTAACACATACCTCTTGATCAGTTTAGGTAGGAAGGTTGTCCATATTTTTGGTGGGGACTTGAGCCACCTCCTCATTACTTTCCAAGTCCGGTGTGTCTTCAACGTCAGCCAAATATGGAGAACCAGATGCTTCCTCTTCTTTAGATAAGAGGGAAATTCTTCTTCAATTTTCTCTTCTCTTTTTTTCCTGTTCATCATGGTCTTGGTAGATATTTATTTCTGGTCAGAGATAGATGGATCTTTACAAAAACTGCTCTTCATTGTTGACTCTGGAAAGGAGCTCAAGTTTTCAAAAGAGAATAACTTCACTGTAGAGAATCAAACAGAGGTGAACCTGTTCCTCTGATACAAATTGAGAGGACTAGTTTGGGATATACCTAACACTGGGGGGGGGGGGGGTGAATCAGTGTTGGGGAATTTTTAAACCAATTGAAATTTTAATCCCTATACCTCTTGAACTGTTAGGATCTTGATTCTTTTATTCTCTTTTCCCTGTCGCATGCAATAATAGAAAGTAGTAAAAAAATGCACATGATATTTTTACAAGGTTCACCACTCAATAAGAGTAGTTACGTCCTTACCATGCATGGATATGACTAGTACATGGATTCTCTAATATAATGTGATATTATTTTACAATGGAGTGGCTAGGAAAACAATCCTCTAGCTAGTGTGAGTCCCTACACTTTGGAGGGGGGTGGGAAACAATCCACTTCCCTATACTGGTGATAGCCTAGTCCAACTTGCAGCCTCTAGCTCATTCTTTATACTGCCTATGGAGACAGTCTTCTTCCTTCTTCAAAAGGTAGATTCCGCTCTTTCTCTTCTTCAGTACTCTTCACTTGATTACTTGCAAAGCAGTAGGCAATTAATTCTTCCTATCTTCTTCTTTTATTATTTACTAGTGAAAAACCAGCTGCACTAGGACTTCTTCCTTTTCTTTAGTACAATAACCTAATGCACTAACACTTATTATTATTTCTTATCAAGAATCACATATACCAATGTGATTATTCAGGAAACGAATATCGGCTTACTTGGAATCATCAGAGTGAGTTATTCTCTTGTTCATAAATGCATGTGATCATGTATATGGAATGTAGTTGAACTCTTTTCCTTCTTCTTATCTTCTCTTTATGCAGCAAAATTGTAAGCTGCACACTCTTCTTCTTCTTCTTCTGATTCTTTAATGCAAAACAAGCTGTACTGAAACCTACTCTTCTTCACACGTTTTTTAGTGAAAAACCATCTGCACCGAGATCTTCTTCTTCTTCTTCTTTCTATAATCACAACTCAATTGATCGGAAGCTGGTAAGAACTTCTAGAACAACTCACATCTTGCGTGCCAATTCTTACTTGCACGCCACCCTGCTTGCACGCCTCCCTGCTTGCGCACCACAAAATACTTGCGCGCTAAAATTGTTCCCAACTCAAAACTTGCCCGCCACCTTTGGTTTAAACACACTCTTCGCTTGCGCACCTCTAACAACTTGCGTGCCAAAACTTGTGCACCAAAACTTGCGCGCCAAAACTTGCAGGCCAAAACTTGCGCGACAATACTTACGCGATAATACTTGCGTGGTAATACTTGCACGGAAAAACTTGCAAGCGTAATAAATAACCCTCAGCTTGCGCGCCACTTCATCTTGCATGCCTCTTTCTACACTTGCACATTTAGAGCTCAAATTTTTCTCTTAAGTGTTGAGCCTTAAAAAATGAGCAGGCTAGTCGTCTATTTATAGGAATTTTGGTGACTTGAGTTCCACATACACTTGCGCACCAATACTTGCGCATTGTTCCATCACTTACACAGCACTTCATCGTGCACCATTACATCACTAGCGTGATACTTTCTTTCCTTTGTCATATTTTTATATGATGATGTTGGAATACAACTTGTGCGCATCATACACTTGCACGCCACTTATACTTGCACGCCGCACTTGTGCGACACTTATACTTGCACGCCACTTTTTGACTTGAGCACCACTGATACTTGCGCGCCACACTTTCCCTCCACTTATACTTGCACACCACTTTTTGACTTGCGTTCCAATCTTTAACTTGTGTGCCAGTTTATTTCCTTTGTCAAATTTTGATGGAATGATCTTGAAATATGACTTGCACGCCAATTACACTTGCGCACCAATACTTGCTCGCCACTACCTGCATGCCACTACTTACGCACCAATACTTGGACACCACATTCTTTACTTTTCCATATTTATGAAATAATTCTATTTGAAATATGACTTGCATGCCTCTACAACATTTGCGCTCCGCCACTTGCGCGCCTTCTTATTGCCTTTGTCATTTTTGGATAGTATGATGTTAAAATGTATTTGACCAAAAACACTTATTTAATCTCTCTATCCTTCATACGTCTTGCACCATAAGTTCTCCAAACTTGTGATGATTGTAAAATACAAATCCTCAAAGCATCGTCTGATTTCATCCATTCTTTTTGGAATATGAATTCCAAAGTACTTCTTTCATCCTCACTTCAAATACTCAATTCCTTTTGGAGTGTTAATTCCAAAGAACTCCATTTATCTCTCATCTTCCAAAAGTGGAGGCTTAAGGCTTATTCAAACACCTTCAATGTTGCCGACAATGTATCACCTTTGATACATGTATTTGGAACTTTAAAGAATAGTGCAACAATCATCTGATTTCAAGGAAATGTGTAATTCACGACCTTCTTAGAATTCCAAGCCCTTCCAAACTCTCTATTCTTCTTCATACATCATTATCTACTTCATTCAAATCATATAATTCTTTTCTTCAAGTAGGCTCTTTCATGGTTCTCATGCAATCGTGAAGCATTGCATGGTCTTATTTAAATCCTCATTATTCTTCAATCATCCTTAGATGGATGATACTTCACCATTTTTCATTGTTGTAAACAATGTGTCACCTTTGACACAAGTTATTTGAACTTAGTATCACTTCAAAAATCGTATGAATTTATCTTCTTACAGAATTTCTCAAGTATGAAATCCAATGATATGATTCTATAACAATTCTCCAGGCAACCTCACTTCAATAAATCTCCAATAACTTTTTAGTCCTTCATCTCCTTCTTCATTTTGAAGAGTATTGACAACTATTGACAACAAATACAATATTTATACACAAAGTGGTCCCAACATATAACATAGTAAAATTAAAATGTAAAAATTTATAATGTTTTTTTAAAAATTAAGGGGAATTTCAATGTTGGTTTAAATTTAATAAAGGAGTTTTGGAAATTATTTAAAATGAATAATTTTTTTTGTAACTCCAAACTTAGTTTTAATGAAAGATTCATGAAATTATACCTTATTTCTTGAGTGAAATTCTAAAACAAATATAGAGGTATTTGACAATGAATTAAATTCAAAATTCATAATTCGTAATTTTTAGAATATAAAATTGGGTTTTAAGTGCATGGTTTGAATTTTAGAAAATAAGAAGTTTAAAGAAAGTGATTTTAAATATTTTTTAGTGTTAGGGTTTTTTTAGAAGTGGTTATAATTTATTTTTTTAATTCAATTTTTATTAAAGTTTATGTTTATTTTAGGAAAATAAGTTTTAAAGAGTCTTGAATAGTTCTTGAATTTCATTTTTAAATCAACATATTCCTCCTATAAAAGTATTGAAGAATCATTGAAAGTATATATTAGAGAACGTTCCAGAGCCTAATGTCTTTTTGGGATCTAGAGTAGTCCTTTTTTGGTTGTCATCCCTACCCATTATTGGGGTGGAATGGTAGGGTTATACCATTATTAATTTTTTGACAACATCCAAGTATTTTGGATTTAAAAATCAATCCCCGTTCATGGCCATTGTTCATAACTTTTCTTTTAGGGATTTTCCCTTGATCTAAATTTTCTTAGTGATGTGATCAACAAGGAAAAATTGACTATGTTGATCTCTATGACCTGATATGAGTGGTGCCTTGAATACTCCTTTTATAGGAATCTTTTTCCTTTTAAGGAATAAAACCTTTGATATACTTATGATGTGTCTAAATTGGGAATTCTAAGCCATTACTTTTTGGGTATTTTATATCTTGTTCTCATTTAGAGAAGTACCTGTTTGCTTCTTCAAAATAATGGATGTGCTTTTTCCTCAGTGTTCAGGTTAGGAAACTTTTTTTCGAAGCATCGTTATGTTTCATAATAACCCTTGTTGATCATTTCAGTTTTCTTGATCCACTATATTATTATAGATCTTATATGTTAGGGGGATCAACTAGCATTCTCGACTCCCCTTTGTGGTCATTCATTGAAAGTTACCATATTTTTGCCTTATTTTTATTTCATTTATAAGGATTTATGGATGTATATGGATTTGGAGAAATTTTCAATTTGGGTTGGTATTTTTTACCTCAATTTATAGTTATCTTCTTGTGTCCTCTATGTTCAATAGAATTGTCCCTCCATATACAAAATGAATTTCTAAGAATATAAATTATTATAGTGGGGATAATTGTTACACCCTGAACATTGGGTTCTTTAAAATTTTATTTATTTGTTTGTTTTATATCTTTCCCTTAAGTTTTTCCCATCCTTTTTAATTTTTTCGGAAAACACAAGGAAATGGTTTATCATATAGTTACCGCATGGTTTATAGAAACTATTGGGAGATTGTGTAGATGTTATAATAATTTTAGAAGAGTTGTTTTTCATAGTTAGCACACAGTTTCCCCCATCATGTGGCCAAATGGTGTGAGTGACCAGGTTTTCCTGGTGAGGGTCATAATGTTTGGTAAAACTATACAACAACCATGTGGTTAACCCAACCTCTTAATAATTTGAGATTTATAAATTTTCCCTATTTAATTAAAACCCTATGTGGGTCTCTCATCCTACTTTATTTAATCATGTTAAACCTAATAGAGTAGAATATAGACATGGAATCCTCCTCTCCTCCTCTGATTTCCAACCCATCTCCCTTCAATTTCGAGTCGAATCATTTCATGTCAAGGTTTATTCTTCTCTTATTCCTTCTTTATGTCCTTATTTTTATTCTTTATCTCTTCTCTCAATGTGATTATCTTTAGGGAAAACACTAGAGTGAAGTAATAACCATATTTTGGTGATTCCTTGTGTCTATGATCTGTTGGTTACTCTTAGGGTCTTGTTCTTCCACATTAAAGTGTTTTTCTTTAATTTCATCTATTTCAGATTGGTGTTACTATGATTTCTTGTTTTCTAGAAAATATAGGTCATACTTGGGATTTCGAAATATTTATTTTCATTTAAATTTTGCATGTTATGTATTAAATTAAATGTTTAATGATATTTCTTAATGGATTTTGGATTTTTAATGTGTAATGTTAAACTTAAATCGAATTATTATGATAAATTTATAGGTGTTGATGGGATATTGTTTAGGGATTTTATTTATAATGGAAATATATGTATTTTTTATAGATTTTATTATGTTTCTTAGTAATTACATGAACTTATATTATTTTTGTACTTGTATGATGATATTGTTCTATATTTATTTATGGTTTTCTATACTTAATATTTTTAAATTGAGGTTTACCTTGAATCCAAAGAGGTATTTGAATATTTCTTGAATTCAAAATGGCCTTTCAAAGAGAATTTCAAGGTGTGGCTTCTAAAACACAACATAAAGGCCCATTTGGAACCTAGAAAGAGGATTTCAGGATGATTTTAGTTTTAAAACAACTTATAAATGGTATTTTTAAAATCATATTAATAGTTTTAAAACTTAAGGCATGTTTGTAACTTTATACAAGTGGTTATTCCTTGAGTTCCAATACATACTTAACCAAACACCCTTAGATCTTTGTCTAGAATATATTTGATGATTTATGTGATTTTATAATGAAGTTTATAGGTATTGGATTGGGGGATTTAATGGGAGGGTTGAAAATGAGGGTGGGTTGAGGTAAGAATTTTTTCTCCTCAGTTGTATTATTAAGTGTGTTTTTTATAGGTCATGCATCATTATTCTCCATATCTTACTAGAATCATGGGAATCCTAGGTATCTTAGTGGGAGATCAATGGATAGTTTCAATACCTTTCCTAATGATACATACTTGTATCCTCTCACTTTGTAAACGTACTATCTATAAGAGTTCCAACAATGATGATAGTTAGAGTAATATGGGAGTTTAATATCTAGGAATGGATCTTTAGGATGAAAGATGATTCCACGAGAACTCCCCCATTGGTAGTGACTATATCCGGAAAATCAGCACCTTCAATTCCCTAGATACCTCCCATCAGCAATGGTAGCTCATCATTATCCAAACACTCAAATCGGTTGTAGGTCACCACTCCATCAGAGCCGTGGGTACTCATTTTCATAGCTTCAAAGATCCCATCTGAATTATCCAAGGGCACCTCAGCGAGAGGAACCAACTACAGATGGCATATCCCCTCCTCCTCAGTCTGATACCCTACTCCAAGATCATCCCACAACCTGTCAAAACCTTGCAACACTGTTTGATTTATCGGCACCTGCATTGTCTTCATATTTCAAGCAAGGTCCGGGGCAGCAACAAGAAGGCCCTGCCTCACCTCCTCCTCAACAATACCATCATGTTTTTCTTCCACTAATGCAACAGTAGTGCAAGAGGCTTTTAGCCAGGCTCCCTGCACAGAAGACTCTTCTGCAGTGGTACACACTACAGGTTCCACAGAAGAGCACATACCCCCATTCATCTTTCCAGACTCTGACAGAGCCGCTCAAAGGCCATATTCCATCACCGCCTGAGCTGGCCTTCTGGCATTACTACCATCATATCGACCACTGTAGTGCCGCTCTACCAATCACAAGGAACTACCCAGCCTTCCACTATGGAAGACGACCTCCAAATGCCCAAACCTTCTGCACCCCACACAAAACTGCATCCATGATTCGAAAACTACTTCTTACATCCATCGGAACTCCTTCCCATCAGTGATCCAGACACAACGAACCAGAGGATTTTCAACATCAACCTCGACACAGATCCGTGGGAAAATCGGGTGTGACACAGACTCAGTCTGTTGATCCGAGCATAAATATCATCCAATCAAATTACCAATAACATAGAGAATAGAGGGATTCTGAAACGAAAGAAGAAGACCAGGAAGGCTTAACTGTGTTGCAATCGATGGAGGGTCACACCGCATATGAAATTAAAAGCTACAGTGAAACAAATAAAACAATGATCCTCTGCACCTCTGCAAAGCCCTGGACCAAGCAACAATCATTTCTTCCTCCGATCCAAATCAGACCATTATGTGTCTCCAGTTAAGCAACCCGACGACCGTGCGCTCACGAAGATTCCAGGAGTCAGAGATGAACTGATTAAATACTTTCACCAAATGTCGATGGGGACGAAAACGAGCCACCAAGGTATATTTTCATAGATCCACAACACTATTAAGCTCCGCTAGAAGTAGATATAATTGGGGTGCCTCCTGAAAAGGATCTGAAACTTTTGGGGAAATAGAAATCTGAGGGAAGGATGGAGGAAGGACAAAGCATGAAGAAGGGTCATCTCTCCTAGACGAATGTGAGACTCCCCCTCCAATCGGGAGGGTGGAGAGGGATCCATCTCCATGGACCTAGGGAATCGCTGTGAGAGAGCACAATGAAATAATGCAGGTCTCTTTGTGATCCCACTAAAAAATTTAAAATAAATCATTTTGTGGTGGTTTTAAAAATCGAATCTGGCATGTCTTTTTCTGGGTTTGTGTGTTGTTTGTGATTTTTTATTTTGTACTTGTTTGAGCATTAATAAGGATTTTCATTTTCTTGGATCCATCCTATGGTGGATGCATAATAAATCAGTTTCTACTTTTCTTCTTTATGGTTTGAACCCCCACCCCATGACCATTTTATAAGAGACATATTGGGTGACTCTCAAAGGGTGGAATTTTGATAGAAAAATAAAACATTTCACAAGGAAAGAGAGAACACAATAGAAGTATTTGGAATGCCATTTCAAAGGAATTAAAAATGTCATTTTAAATTTTCATTCCAAAAACCCAAGAACTTCATCATCATCTTTTTTTATTATTATTAAAATCCCCCTTTATTTTTTTAAACCAAACCCAAAAGGGTTTTATAGGTTATGATTTGTGACAGTTAAGTTTACTTAATTGTGGCCTAACTCGAGAAAATTAATTAAATTGGGTTGATGATAAGGAGATAGAACATAACTAAATGTCTCATGTTTAAGATATTATCATGATAATAATAAAATAGAGTTATATAATATTGGATGGTGGTATAATAATAATAATAAGATTGGGAAAATTTGATGGGGGAAATAAGTGGGGACCCTGATCTAGCTTTAGCCAAATTGAATTTATACTTTTTTTAGATCTAATTGAATTATTAATACAATAGATTACATAATATAGATGTTTTATATTTATATATTTTTGTATATATATATATATGTTTGGCATGTACTTATTTCACATTTGATGTATATTTTTTCATTTTTGATATGATATTTTTTGAATTTATTCATTTTTTATACATATTTATATTTTACCAAGTATTAATTTTAATATGTTTTTAATTTACATGATTCATATTTATTCAATTTTATTTATTAAGTTGTAATATTTTTAAAATGTTTGAAATTTATATAATTATGTTATTTAAATGCATTTTTTAATATTACATTCATTTCTGTATGTGTTTACAATTCATGTAGTTTGTCTTTTGTGAATCAATTTTTTAAAATATTTTTGTCTATTAAATTCTATTTATTAATTTTTAATATTTATTTCATTTAATATTATTTATTTATTTTTAATATTTATATATTTTTATATTTGTTGGAATTTAATCATTTTGTAATATTTATTTATACATATATTTATATACAATACATGTGATATTTTTAATATGTTTTTAATTTATATGAACAATATTTATTCATTTTTTATTAGGTTTTAACATTTAAAATATGTTTTAAATTTATATAATTAATCTATTTAAATTATTTTTTCAATAATTTTTTATAAATATAAATATAAATATAAATATATTTAAGAAATTATTTAAAAAATTATAAATAATAAATAAATATATATATATATGTAATTATAAAATTATTATAAATATATTTAAATAATAAAAATTTAAAATTATATAAATAAGTTTTTTTTATAATTATATACAATTATTTATAAATATATATATTTATAATTATAATTATTAACACACACAGACATATATTTAAATAATTATAAATATATAATAAATATATTTAAATGATAAATATATATAATTATATAAATATATTTATAATTATATAAATATATTTATAATTATATACAAATATTTATAATTATATTTATTTATAATTATATTTAATTACAATTAATAATTATATATATATATATATATATATATATATATTTATATAATTATAAATTATATGAAGATGGATCTGTCATGGATTCAGAGACCAAACCCATGACCCTAAATTTATAAAAAAAGGAAAACATACAAGGATGAAGACAGGTCAAGCATGGCATAGAATGCCCACATCAAAAGAAAAATATCAAAAGAAAAAATTAATCCTTACAGGTCCCTCTAAATCCCAAAATTTTAGGATTTATTCATATTCCCTATAAATGTTGGCCACTACGAAATTCCTTGACCTTTTTTGGGACCTTATACTCTTCATCTGATGAGAATTCAAAGAAGTCCCCTGAAGTTGATCAAATCTTGAATTTCCATGATAAATCTTGAAAATCCATATCTGGATTGAAGTGGAATCCATATTCAATGTTAATTGATAACAAATTCTAAACTGTTATATAGTCATTGAAACCTAATACATATGGCTCCATCAAAGAGTAAACAACTTCAAGATATGAGAAAACCATTCTAGTGCTTCCTTACTAAGCCCTTGCATGAAAATTTCACCTTACCAATCCTCTGGAGGTGTGATACTAGAGTTTCTTTCATGTGAAATATCATAATTCTCATATGAAGACTTTCCAAAAGATACATATGTATTTTTCATTAATTGTATAAAATTATTGTGGATACGACCTCTCCACATTCTCAACATCGTTTGGATGCATGACCTACAAGGGGGAATCCTACCAAGAATTTCTACATGAAAGGTCAACCTGTATTTGGATAAGAGTGTGTGAAACCTAAGGATGCTAATATTGAGACTCATATGATTTGAATTTCTAAGGGATGACCAATTGGAATCCCTCTGAATCCACTGAAATATTCTTACCATTATGAGCCCCTACTACAACTGGATTCTCCTACTTTAAATGTTAGATGAATAACTCTTGAATAGAATCTTCCTTAATGGATTGGTCATCCATTTATGTCTCATCAATTCCACCATCCATCACCTGATAGTCACCCAAGTATCTTCCTTCAATGTTATATAAAACATTTTCTCTTATACCTACAGTTGCAGTAGCCTCACCAGGCTATGAAACATTATAACTTTTATATAATAAACCCACTACATGTGCATATGGAACCCTCATGGTATAAGAAACAAGACCATATCCTTTGGAGCATTCTACCATAAGATGTTCGTGCATCTGAGTAGCAATAGAGGGATCATCCAGATCTATGTCACCAGTTTGCCCCTCCTCCACAATCTCAACCCTTGTTCTAGCTAATTTCCCACTGAAAGACTGACCATGATCAAAATTATCCATGATATTAATTCCCTATAACCATCCCCAATATGAGCATCACCAGTAGAAGAATCAATAGGGCTACCCAGGTTCTGAACAGATTCAAATCTAGGTCTATTCCCATGCAATTCAACTTGAAAGGTCACTCCATTCTGAGGTAGAGCCTTACCATCATCTCCCATGCTAAATGGAGAATTATTATTTACACTTATAATTATTTTAAAGAATAAATATTCATCATGCATGCTCAAAAATTAGAAATAACAAACAATATATTTTTGTAGGTCAAAACTTCATGACTGATAACTTTGCAATTCATACAAAAATGGGGAACTTTTCTGTACTATATTCTCTGGTAGATTTCATCATCACCTTTAGAAAGAAAAATTCTATCAAATAAGACCAAAAAAATTAAATTCAACTAAAAACTGGGCACAATGTCTAAATATGGACATTTTGGTTTCTTTTTCCAATTTAATCAGAACCCCTATGGCCATCATAATGTAATAGAGGATCCCAAGATTCCAGAGTATATAGTTCAGGCCAAAAACCATGACCCATACCTACACTGATTACTAGATTACCTATAGTGGGTTGAATTTGCGATCCCATTCTTGGATATAGTTAAATCCCATCCCGATAGAGATAGACCCAAATCCACAGGCCCGTATATTCAAATCCACATAAGGGAATAGAAAATGGAAAGAACCACATCCCAACAAGATGAAACTCTAATTTTTGAAGCCCCAAATACTCGAGAGCTGCTTAATAAGATCTTTGACCTTCCATAATACCAATAATATTGAAAAACTAGACCCCCAACGATTGAATGCTCTCTAATTTCAAGTCATTCCAAGACTACCATTGGGTCATCCCTTACATGGGAAACATTTTCGTCCTAGATAATGCCACTGGCCACCGAGCCTTTGAATGGAGAGAAAATATTGTGTATACTAACCTCAACTAAAGCAACCACATCCTTACTCATAACCCTGAGTTCTCATCCTTCTATTGCAACACCCACATACTTATGGGAATCGAAACACCCACGAGTAAGGAGATTAGCATGAGATTGGATTGACGATGAAGCTATAAAAGATCCCTAATCGCCATGGAATCCTAGTGCAAATAGCTCCCACAGAACCATAAATATATTTAAAATTATAAATTATAATAAATATATTTATTATATTTATAATTATATATATTTATATATATTTAAATACCAATATATATATATATATTTATAATTATATAAAAATATTTATAAATACATATTTAAAATTATTTTAATATATTTTTGATTATATAAAGAATTATTTTTTTATAATTATATATATTTATATATATTAATATTTATTTATAATTATATTTATAAATACAGATTTATAAAATTTTAAATATATTTACAATTATATAAATATTTATTTATAATTATATACATTTTAATTTTTTAATATTATTAATTATATTATTAAAATTAGGTCTTTATCAACATTATAATTTTTTCAATGATAAATATAGATTTTTTCAATACTTTTGTAGTGATGATAAAACCACTCTTTTCGAGTACTTTTTTAAAATCCCTAATAAAACCATTCTCGATATTTTAAATATAACCCTAACCGGGATCTCCTCACTCATGCCGTTCAAGCTCTCGCAAAACCGAATCGTTGGCACCACTCTTCCTTAATATTTTCATGAAAATTTACCCTCTCAAAAGCTAAGTTATGTGATTATTTATACTCCTCTTTAATGAAGATCATAGAACTTTTCCTCACTGATTTATTTTGTTGGTGCCTAAAGATCCACTTCTCGCCGCATGATACCACCCTACTCCCATCACTCCATCAACCTAGTCAAGCTCCACCCTTACAAGAGAGTTTAGCACTTATCCTACAACCAGTGCAGGGAGCCCCAAATAGTTTTATCCTTAGTGTCACACTCTCCTCCCCACACTGAAACCACCCCACCATTTACGAGTGGTTTTAGTTGACTAAAATTATCGATGATACACAAATACGATTTTTCTTGGTGTCTGTATGTTTTCTTTACTTTATGGTTCATTTCATGATTATGATTAGTAGTCATTTGGGTGATTGAATTGAATTAGTGTCATTTTTTTTCATGAAAATTCTGATTACGTTCATAGTTTTTAGGTGTTCATGAATGTCAAGAACATGTATAGTGGTTCCCATTAGCATCTTGGTGATCAAAGACGCGAAGAATCTAATTTTGTGACCTTCAGTGTAATTTATAAATAATTTTAATTATATGTATGTAAATAATTTTTGTGTGAATATTTTAAAAATTTTATGTAATTTTTTTAATTTTTTTTTAAATTTAAAAAATTATAAATTAATTTATACTAATGGTTATGTATAAATTTAAACTATATAGTTTAAAATAAATAAATATATGGATTATGTAAACTATTTTAATGAATATGTGAAATCAATTTCGATGAAACATTTTTTAAAATTTTAAAATTTTTATTAATATATTTATCTTAGTTTAAAGCTCATCTAATTTTTTTATCTTGAAATTATAATGACATATTAAAATCTTGGTATGAGATCACTTGATCCCCCTATAATTTCTTCATTTTTAATTTCCTCAAATGGTTTTAACATCACACATGCGAGCAATATTATTTGTCCTCGATCTTCCTCACTCATTCTCCACCCAATCTCCCTGACCTCAAGAAAGTTTTGGTTCACCATCTCCCTTACCTTCTCATTCATTTCACTTATTCATCATTTTTTTTCACTCTAATTGCATGGAGCTCCTAGATGTGCACTGAAAAAACCCTCCCACTTATCATGTATGGTGGTGACAACATTTGATAAGTAAACATAGTTTTTTCAGTGCTCATATGGTAATTGGAACTAAGTTCCAAGTACCCCTCCTTCTCCCACGGATTAAAATCAAACAATTCTTTCCATTTTATTCCAAGTATCCCTCATACTTCCATGGATTTAAACTACAATTTATTTCTAAAACATGTCATTAACTTTTTTATTTTATTTTTAGTGATCATAAGAGTATCATCTTTCAATATTTTTTTATTTTTAGAAAACCAAAATATAATGAAATATGGTTCCATTATGGATTCAATTTCATTTTGATATTAGTGGAAAACTTATTTCAAGATTCATTAATAAATGGGGTATTCTTATTTATTTTTTAGTGATTTATTATTTTTAATATCATTATCAATATTCTATGAATTAATTTTATATTAATATGGAATGAATTATTATTTTTTGTGGAATTATATTTTTTGAATTCACGATCCTTTAATTTTAACGAAAATAGAATATGCATATTTTTTATATAAAATATAATATTATTTAACATAGAACACATGTTATATGTTTAGTTTTGTATTTATTATCGATTATTGATATTTCATGTTTTTATTATATTATGTATTATTAAATCATAACATGTGTTTTATGAGTCAGGACATATGTTCTATGTGAAATGTTTTTATAAAATCAACACTTTAGTAAAATTTTCTATTCTTTATTAAGTTATAAGGTTTGTTCTTTATAAGTGTTTTGTATTAAATTTTTTATATATTTTATTATATTTATAAAATATATTAATTAATAATATATTTTTTGATACACAAGATGATTTTTAGAGATAATGAATAGTTTTTTAAATTATAGAAAATATTTTTCTCTATATTCTGACAAAATATTTTCTCAATATAAAATTATTTGTTCAATTAATTTTGCATTGTATAATTAAAATTATATTATATATATATATATATATTATTATTATTATATATTAATAAATTTTCATATTCAATATATTAATATTATCTGTTTTAGGTTACGTAACATTTTTTAATTAAATTTTTAATAAGGTTACATATAGAAAAAAAATTTGATAAAAAAATTAAACTCTCATGATTTAGAATTCTATTTTTCAAAGTCATTAATTATTAGAGTTTTGACATTGAATAATATAAGTTAATTTTTGTTCCTATTAGTATATAATTTTTTATTTTAGTTACTTATCTATGAGAACTAATCCTACATTCCTTAAATGGTATCATTTAGACATAAGTAAATTGCAAGTGAATTGTCTACATTTAGGTGTTTTTTATTAAATACTTTTACAACTAGAAAATTCACCAATAGTTATGGTTAGAAACCATGGCTATATAGGTAAAAACCATGTCTATAACTTATAGCCATGATCCATCTAGATTCTGCTACTATTGGCATGGAAATAAGGCCAAATATATAGCCACAATTTTTAAGTATATATCCACGATGGTATACTGTGGAAATAAGGATATTTCTATGGTTCTAAAACCATGGGAAAAGGGATATAACCGTGGTTGTCCATCATGAAAATAGACCCATTGACATAGTTTTCCCGCATGGAAATAACCCTATTTCTATGTTTTCAGAACCATGGAAATAGTCTACCATTGAAATAGTCCTATTTCCATGGTTTCAAACTATGGTTATATGTATATTGCTATAGTGGACAACCATGTCTGTAGCCTCCCAAAAAAATTAATCACCAGCTATATTTCAGAACCATGGTTATATGTCTATTGCTATATTTCAAATTATTGGTTGATATATATATTCTTATACAGATTTTTATAAACCGTAGAAATAAAATGAAAACCATGGAAATAGGTTTTATCGTTCCCTTACCATTGGTTTTTTTGGTGTTAACGTGGGAAACCTATGACCATGGTTTACAAAAAATGTGGATATATGTATTCTCTATATCCACATTTTTAGAGAACCATGGATATAACTTTTGAACAAAGACCTATATCCACAATTTTTTAAAAAATTGTGGCTATAGGGATGTTTTCTAGTAGTGTTTTCTAGAATATTTATTGATATTTCATGACATTATTTCAATTAAATGATAGAGTCCTATTTTTGGATTCAATTTTTTATTTGTTTAATTAAATAATACGTTCAACTAACATTATTATCATTTTTATCCCCCATGTGCTATTAAAAAAACTTTTTAGTTGATTATGTACATCATTTATCCTAAATTCAAAATTCTTCCTTATACTAAATTATTTATATTTAATCATAAATTGATGATTAGGGATGTCAGTTTTTCTTTTCAGATACATTTTAGTAAGGGAAAGAAAGTATTAAGTAGAGGGGACTAGGTGAGTTGTAGCGAGGTGATACATTTTTCTTCATTTTATTTCTTATTATGTCATCTGATTATTAATTCATAAATTTATTAAATCTAAATGCCGTGTCCTATTGAAATAAATATTCATGGGTCACTATTTAATTCATTATTGACTCAATAAGAGTTCCAGTGGGGTTGGTTTTTGATAATTTTATTTTTTAGGTTAAATAATTATTTATTTGAGCATATTTTTATGTTCTTAGTAAGGAGTTAGTATTTAAATTCTAAAAATTAAGTTTTTAGGAAGATCCACCATCTTGAATAAAAAAATTAAAATTAATGTATATTTTAAGACACTATGAATAGATATTGGTGATAAAATTATTAAATTTAATATTTTATAAAGTCCAATAATCTCTTTATAAATATTTATTATTTATAAAACTTATTCCTTATATGAAAAGTATATTATGCTAAACATTGGGAGCGAAAATTTTAAATATGACCAATTGTAATTTTTGTATAAAAATATTTATCAATCATTGATATAAATAGATATTTTTTATTTTTTTAATGGTTATTTGTTGATCAACTCTATGTTGGGTTTTGATAGGGGTGGTCTCTCTTGGGTCCTTAATTAGTGAAAGAGATGGTACATTAGGTTTATATAATATTGAAAATATCAATGATAACCCTTGTTATCAAAATAATAACCATTAATAAACCAATTTATCTCTTTAAAATCATAACCATTAATTATCTTACCTGACACTAGTATTTTAATCATAATATGAACTTTTTCTATGAATTTTTTTAATGATTTATTTATTTTGTTAAATATTAAAATTATTGAATCATATAGGATGGATATGAATCAAAAAAATGGATGGATTCCCATAGTATGAAAAAAGAGTATGAGGATGGGGTGAAAGAGGTCATCATGCTTCCAAAATATCATGCATAAGACCCTTCTCAAATCCTTTGTTCATGTTTACACTATTATTATTCAAGAATAATTAGTCTAGAGGAGTTGGAAGAACACTTGATCTTTCATGGAATAGATTTAGGTTATAAATGTTGGAATAAACATGAGAAAAAAATGAATGTAGCTAGTGAGTAGGATAAGAATGTGTTTTATGGATCATATGATGCGATTACAAGTGTGGAAAATGACGATGATCGTATCAAGGATAGGATTATAGGTGTGAATTATGATGGACATTATATTGATGAAATTATAATGAATGTTAATGATGAACTTTGGGATTTTACAAAATTTTCTGAGAAGTTAAAAATTTGTGAAAATATGCCATTGTATTATGGTTGTACTAAAAATACACCATTTTCAACCACACTAAAGATGTATAATTTAAAAAATGGAAATAAATGAAGTGAATCCAATTTTATTGAACTACTTGTTCTCTTGAATGACATTCTCCCAAAAGATAATGAGATTCCTTGATGAACATATGATTCTAAATGAATTCTATATTCAATGGGTATAATCTCTGAAAGAATATATTCCAATCCAAATGACTATATACTATTTCTCAAGGACCAATAATTACTTAAAAAATGTCCAAAGTGAGTTGTTTCTCAATAAAAGAAAGATGAATCTGGTCTTATGAAGGTTTATGGTACTTTCTAATCATTCCGTGGTTTGGGTTCATATATGGAAGTGAGGATGCTATAATATAATTGAAGTTGCACAAAAATACAAGAAATAAATAATGGAAAACTCATCATTTGGCAGAATCTCCTCAGTGGAAGAAAATTGATCATGAGTATCCTGAATTTTGAAATAATACAATAAGCCTTCATCTTGCTCTATCTACAGATGGAGTGAATCCTTTTAGTTTTCAAAAAAGCACCAAAAGTTCATGGCTAGTTATGTTGGTAAATTATAAATTCCCACTGTCATTGCGCATGGAAAAATACATTATATTATATCTTCTTATATCATGACCAAAGAAACTGGGTAATGGTATTGATGTTTATTTGGATCCATTGATTGAATATTTGAATTTATTATGGTATTAAGGTGTTATGTTGTTTGATGATTACAAAAATGAAGATTTCATGTTGAGACCCATGTTGTATGTGATGATAAATTACTTTCCTTCTAATGGAAAATTTTCAGGATATATAATTAAATTAACTCAAGGGTTTCCCTTTTTTTAATAAGGCACATAGTCAATTAGGTTGAAACATTCATCGAAGATTGTGTTTCTAAGACATCAAAAATTTCTACCCCAGAAACATAAGTACCGATCTTGGAAGACATCGTTGGATGGGAATTTTGAAGAATGTAAAATACCTTATTCACTAACAGGTGATCAAATATTGAGAAAGTAAAAGATATGGACACTACTTTTGGTAATTTTTTTTCAAAAAACCTTACAAAAACCAATTGGAAAATGCAATAATTTTTTTAATTACCATTATGGATTTTTTTTATATGTTAGGAATTTAACTAATATTATGCATATTGAAAAAAATATATGATATAATATCATTGACATGCTACTAAACTCACCCCAAAAAAAAGGATGGAATTATGGAAAGGTTGTACATGATGGAAATGGGAATATGAGAAGAGTTGGCACCAGTGAAGAGTAAAAAATAGACTTTTCTTTCTCTTGGTGATTACACTATTTCCAAGAAAGGGATATACTAGTTTTGAAACTTTATAAATGATGTAAATATTCTAGATGGGTATTCATAAAATATAAAAAATATAGTGTCAATGACTTATTTACATTTAATGGGTATGAAATCACATGACTATCATGTTTTGATGCAAGATCTAATGCCTGTATATTTATATTTCATTTTTTTCCAATAATGATCATCATACACTAACCAAGCGATGTTTCTTTTTCAATGATATATGCAGTAAATTTATAGACCCAATGAAATTTCCAACTATAGAAAATGAAATTTCTTTTATATTATGTGAGTTGGATATGTTCCTCCTACCAAAATTATTTTATATGATGGTTCACTTCATGGTTAACTTGGTAAGAGATATTTTACTATGTGGTCCTGTTTATTATAAATAGATTTAACACATTGAGTGGTATATGAATATTTTTAAAGGGAATGTCAAAAATCGAATTTGGATATAAGGTTGTTTTATGGAGAAATATGTTGTTGAGGAAGCCATTGAAATCTATACTATATACCTATCCGATGTGGAAATAATTGTCCTACTGGAATCTCATCACACTAGGTGGATTGTGGTTTAAGGAATTTCTATAATAGTTTTTGTCACAATTACTAGAGTGGGAGAAGTCCCACCTTTAAGTTTTTCATAATAGTTTAGATGTTTTTATATATGTTTAAACCCACAAAGTAATTATTAGGAATTTTAATCAATCAAAGGATGAAAGATGGATATAATTTACACATAATCATCATTTTATAGAATGTTTTCGAGACAATATTTTTAAGGATTCAACTGAAACCCAATATTGAATTTTATAATAAATTCGATGGCTAGCGAGAGGAATAAGTGTGCATGTATTATCATATAATGGTTATGTAATTAATGGTTATATTTTTTATAAAAATAGACATGATGAATATAGTAACATGAAAAATTATGGAGTTACACTTGTGGATAAAGCGATACATGTATATAGTACCAAGGAAAAAAATCCAATTTAGGAAAATATGTCATTTTTTTTTGGATTTATCAAACCAACATGGGAGTTGGATTATACAACATTCTAAGTGATGATTTTTTAATGAAGGTGGCTTGATTGAAGAATTTATATTAAAATAGATGAATTAGGGTTCATGAAAGTGGATTTCAATAAGGGTACAAAGATGAACCATTTATATTGGAATTATAAGTAATATATGTATTTTATATTCCAAATCCTAAAAACCAAAATCATTCAGTTGTTCTATTATCGACTAAAACCAGTGAAGAGTCAGATGTCAATTAAAATTTAGATAATCTTTTTAATGGGTCATCCCAATCATTTTGTAGTGGTCCCAATGTAGATGGGGTCTTGTATGTCATAAGAGACCACAATAAAGGGACTAGGATACTCAATAGAGGGGTCAAATCACTTCAACCTTAAAAACAGAGTTCAATAATCATGTTATTTTTTTTATAATACACATTATGTTACCTCATATTATTATCTGTTCACTTTTTCATTTACATAATCTAAATTAAATGTTAAAAAAATTCTGCAGATAAGGAATTATGCACAATTTGATTCTCCCAATCTTGAGGAATTTCAGGTTTCTCAACATGTTGGTACTCCCAATGAATAGGAACAACAATATTCTACACATATTAATGCTACCAATATAGAAGAACAACATATTGGTGATGTTTAAGATGAGTAAATGGTAGATGGATAACAAACTATGTCAAAAAAAAACAGGAGCGTCGTAGCATGATAGTGGTAGAAAAAATTATTAAGGCTGCGAAAAAAGGCATCAAATTCGAGGTTGGATGGAATGCATGTATCCAGGATGTTAACCCCAACAAGGCCATGTTTGGTAGTTACATTGGGATCACCACTCATATGTGTATGCCGATGAATGTAGATTTGTTTTACAATATTATGATCGTGCGTAAGACACTATTTTGGGAATCAATTAGGGTAACAATATGATATACTTTTTTATTTTTCTAAAAAACAAAATAATGAAATTTTTATTTTGTTTGAATTATCCCTTATAGATTGAATTTATAGTAGATGAACACTGAATAAAATTTGTATTAATTCTCACTAAAAAGGCTCATAGAGTCTTTTGTATAATTCTAATGAAGTATCACCTCAAAGATGCTGAAGGGAAAATAAACCCGCACCCACCATAAATTTATGCACACCTAATAAACCAAAAGGTGTGGGATGTATTTATTAGTCATCGTGAGGATAAATATTTTCATGTACATTGTGAATAGTAATATATTTCTTGAAAATACATATATTAATCAAATTTTTTAATAATTATTAATTTATTAAACAAAAAATATGTTTTGAAAATAATAAACATGCAATAAAACCAACCTACCCCTACTCTAAACTATAGATAGGGTATAATTCACTTGAAAAACGGTATGTATTTTAAATCTACCATAATAATTTTATGTGACTTGAAACAACAACATAATTACGTTCCTATGTTTATATATAGATTTATGAATCAAAATCAAAATCCACTACCATCTCACATCTTGTGCTATAGAAGGAGGTATATGTAAATAAATATGGGATAATAATAGATAAAAACACACAAAAAGTGTGGGAAGGAGGTTTAAGTATTACATAATAAAAAAACTATTTTTATTTAAATAAGTATCAAATAATATTTTTTACTTATTTTTATATATTTTTTCTTTGACTTAAACACATGAATCATCACCAGATGTACTCAATGAACAACTACTATTAGTGTCCTTGAAGTGTCTAGAATAGTATGATCACATCAAAGGTTCAGGTTTTGGAGTGTCATCCCGAATATATTTTTAGAAAATAAATGAATAGCAGGATAAATATAAGAAAATGGAAGAGTTATTAGAATGATTAGATACTCTATAAGAAAAACTTAATGGGAATTCAGAGTTGTTAGAAAATGTTATGGGAAGAACCAAATACAAGAAACAACACAAGAACAATACCTACATGAAGATCCCCCACCCACACTAGCTTTGAGGTGAGCCATTCCCCTAAAAGAGTTATCTATGAAGAGGTAATTGATATTTTCATATTTTCTTTGTTAAATTTGAATCATAAAGACACTTATACCTTTCTTGTACTAATATTATATAGGGTTAAAATGATTGTGACTTATACCTATCAACACCCACCCATCACCTTATTTCAAGGGGTACCATGTACAATATCCAAGGATATATTCTACATAAAAAACAAATTCCAATAAGTTATTTGAGAGTGACAATTCTTGTAGCTCATGAGTTGAGAACCAAGATACCTATTCCACATGATGATACATACATACAATTGATAAATCTATTGGAAAATTTGTAGCATTGATGTTAGATCTTGTAAAAATAGATGCTTATAAGGTGGTATTCATTTCCAATTTATTTTTCATGAAAAACCTTTAAATATTAATAAAATAATCCTAAATAAATGAATGTCATTACAAATAAACAAAGGGAATGTGTTGAAATAGAAGTTCGAATCAAAATGATCTAAAGTATCAAGAAAAAAAATCAAAAATATCATAAAAAAGTACCCTTACCCTGCACATTCAACTTCTTTATTTATTAAAATTAAAGGTTCATGAGGATATATAGTTAGAATGTGGTGATATGACCACAATTGATTTTGAAGAAAATATGTACAGAGAGTCTATTAAACTCTATATTAGCCTTGATAATGTAAATGGAATCCTCAAGAATGAATGGATATGAGTCTCAGTTATAAATGTATAAATGAGGTATGTTTTCATGATTTTTTATCGAATTTACAATCTACTATGTTAATTATGAATAAATACTATTCATATTTTTTGTAGGAATATATATTAATACTATTTTAAGGGAAAACCCTATGAATATAAATTTGGACTCATTTGTCCTCACACCACTTCTGCATAACTATTCTCCTTGGAACCAAAGCAATATGAATGAATAGTGGACAAACTGGCTACAATGTTTGAATGAAAACATGCAGACAACAGACTCTTGTTAATACTCACAATGTTGGGGTAAATATCTACACTTTAATCGTATCAAATATATATTCATTCATTTCATTACTTATTCTTTTTTTCTTTTTAGGTAGTATTGGTTACTCATGACAGTAAATTTAGAGACTCCAAAGATTTATTTTCTTGATTCAATGCATGAATACCCAATAAGCCAACCATATGTGATGATGTTTACCAATTTTTAATAAACTTCACAAAACATTTTGCAAATAAACTTCAAGTTATACATTTTATATTATGTTTTAATGAAAAATCTATTATGATAGGGTGGTGTTTAAATATCATCAAAATCATGGAATAAAGATATTCTATGAGTATAAAAAGACTAGAAAATTCTAAAAATGGAAAATTATTTGGGTATATATAATAACATCTCACTATTAAAACATATATAAAAAAAATTAATTATTTTTCTCAATTTTTCTGTAGTGACCAAAACAAATTAACAGAAAATATTGTGGTTATTATGTTTTCCAATTTATAAAAGATATCATATTACATTAATAAAATAGCATCCCTGAAGAGGTATTTTCAATGATAACTACAATTTCATTTAAGATATTTACTAATCCTGTTTAATTTATATTTTCTTAGTACTACAAAGACTAATGATAGTCCTCATATTCACAACAAGGAATATATTTGTTTAGAAATTAATAGTAAGAAAGCATGGTGTCAAATTGTATACAGACTTCAAGAAGAGGTGACTTCCTATAACTTATTTAGTGAATTGTGTGAAAATTTTCTCTAGTTTTTTAGTTAATTTCCATATCATTTTTATATGATACTTATTTTGTTAATTTTCATAGAGATCATGAAGAAGGATGATACACTCATGATGCACTCATGTTCTATGATTATGTACTCAATGAGGATGATTCACTCATGATGTTGCACTTTTTTTATTGTGTAATGCATTCAACATTCTGGTTTATCAAATAATATTTTTGTTAGATAAATCTTAATGTTGAATGCATTAAATAATAAAAATATGGTGTGATGTGTAAGAATCATCATCAACTTAGTCCGATACATGATATTCTCATTATGACTTGGATTTTATGTTATTTGTTTAAAATTTACATTTTAATTCAAAACACATGTTTCATACTCAAAATTGAGCAAACACATTCATATTGTTTTGATACTTTAGGAATATGATCCATAAGCCATTTGTGATGTTTAAGAATTAACAACACCTCAATCTAATTTATGGTGTGACTAGTATGACAGAGCTAGTAACATGTTCAAAGCTTCTTTGTCTCATGTAGGAATCATCCATACCTCAATCAACAACACCTCAATCCTATACACAGTGTGCTCAGTATTACTTAAAGTGTATGTTTTTAGTTTATAATTTAAATTTTAGTTCAAAAAACACATCACATAATAAAAACCAAGAAAACACATTTATATTTTTTTATAGTTTAGTAAAATGATATATAAGTCATTTTTCACATGTAGGAATCAACAACACCTCAATCCAATACATGGTGTGTTTGGTATGAATCAAAGTGCATGTTTTTAGTTTAAAATTTATATTTTCATTCAAAACACAAGTCACATAACCAAAAAAACATTTTTATTATTTTGATAATTTAATAAAATGATCCATAAGTCATATGTGACATGTATAAATCAACCACACCTCAATCTGATACATGGTGTGCCCGGTATGACTCAAAGTGTCTGTTATCTATTTAAAATTAAAAATTTAGTTAAAAAAATGTGTCACTCATTGAAAACTTTAAAAAAAGAATAGGTTTTCTTGATACATTATCACAATGATCATAATTCATTTTTTATGTGTAGGAATTAGTCTCATATCAAACCAACACATGATGTGGCTGGTATGACTCTAAGTGTGTGTTTTTGGTTTAAATTGTCATTTAAGTAAAAAAGACATGGGACATACTTAAAAATTAGAAAAGACATTCAGATTGTTTTGATACTTTACTAAAATAATCCTTATGTCATTTTGATGTGTAGAAATCAACCACACATGAATCCAACACACGGTGTGACCAGTATGACTCCAAGTGTGTCCTTTTATTTAAAAATGATATTTTAGTTCAAAACACGCATCACATACTCAAAATCGAGCATAAAAATTTGGAATGTTTTGATACTTTAGGGAAATTACCCATAAGTCATTTTTTAGAAGTAGGAAATAGCCACACCTCAATCTAATACATGGTGTGACCGATATGACTTAAATAATCCGTTACGAGTTTAAAATTAACATTTTAGGTAAAAACATGTGTGAATCACTAGAAATAGAGAAAATGAACTCTGATTGTGTTGATACTTTATAAAAATGATTCATAAGTTATTTGTGTTGTGTATTTATTAGTCTCATGTCAAATCAACAAACGATGTGACCAGTATGACTCAAAGTTCATGTTTTTAGTTTAAACTAATATTTTAGTAAAAAAAGACATGAGAATACTCAAAACCAATAAAAAAAATTCATATTGTCTTTATACTATATGTAAAATATTTTTAATCCATTTTTTATGTGTACAAATCAACCTCATGTCAATAAAATGTATGATGTGACCGATATAACTCCAAGTGTATCATTTTATTTAAAATTTACATTTTATTTGAAAAAAATCTTAATATAGGTAAAATAAATGAAACACATTAATATTGTTTTTATACTATAATAAAATGATACATATGTCATATGTAACATGCAGGAATCAACAACACCTCAATCTGATGCATGGTGTGCTCAATATGACTTAAAGTGTCTATTATCAGTTTAAAACTACCAATTTAGTTTAAAACATTTGTTACTCACTAAAAATATAGAAAACATGATTATATTGTCTTTATACTTTAGTAAAATGATTCATAATTCATTTATTAAGTATAGGACTCAGTCTCTTATCAAACTGAAACACGATGTGACCGGTATGACTCAAAGTGTGTGTTTTTAGTTTAAATTGACATTTTAGTAAAAAAGACACATTACATACTCAAAACTGAGAAAAAACATTCATATTTTTTTGATACTTTAGGAAAATGATCGTTAATTCATTTTTGAGAATTAAGAATCAACCTCATGTTAATTCGATGCATGGTGTGACCGGTATGACTCAAAGTGTATCCTTTTATTTAAAATTAAAATTTTAGTTCAAAACATACATCAAATACTCAAAACCAAGAAAATGAATTTGGATTATTTTGATAATTTTGGAAAATTAATCCATAAGTCATTTGAGACATGTAAGAATTAGCTACACCTCAATCTGATACATGGTGTTCCCGGTATGACTCAATGTGTCCGCTATTAGTTTAAAATTGAAAATTTAGTTAAAAACATGTGTCACTCACTAAAAATTAAACAAACACACTCATATTGTCTTGATACCTTAGTAAAATTACTCATAAGTCATTTATGATGTGTAGGAAGTAGTCTCATATCAAGATGACACACAATGTGACTAATATGACTCAAAGTGTGTGTTTTCAGTTTAAATTGACATTTTAGTAAAAAAAGCATGTGACATACTCAAAAACAAGAAAAAAATTCTTATTTTTTTGATACTTTAGTAAAATGATCTTTATGTCATTTTGACATGTAGGAATCATTCAGACATCAATCTGATGCACATTGTGACTGGTATGATTCCAAGGGTATCCTTTTATTTAAAAATTTTATTTTATTAATGTATTGTTTCATATTTATGTATAATTAATTTATTTATAGTATGACTAACATAAGAATTGTTTTCTTATATAGGTGGGTTATTTTTATTGAGTTGGGGTGGTCTGTTTGGAAACTGATACCATGATTGGGTTTTTTTGAGAGGGGGTTGGGTGCCGAAGACAATAAAACCATTGATATTTTTGAATGTTTTTAATAGTACATGATAATGTAATTTAGAAAAATAGTATTTTACATTTGTATAATATATTTTTTTTCTTGTATTTGTGATGAAATTTTTATTTCAATTAAATTATGAATTTTCCACATATAAATAAGTGTTTTTCTACTGCAGTGTGCTGTAATTTTAAAAAGACACTGCAGGTCAGCCTTTATCAATGTAAGAAAAGTATTGATAAAGTGGGTCCTTTATTAGTGCAAAAATAAGCACTGATAAATGAAACCCTTTATCATCACTAAACTAGAAATTGTAAAGAACCACATTTATTTTCACTTTTTTTACAACTGGTAAAAGAAACCCACTTTTAACAATTCTTTGATCAACAATAAATTTTATCACTGATTAAGGATTTATATAGCTCTTTAAAAACCATTTCTGTAGGAGTGTATAGAATCAAGAAAATTGATATTAGACCAAAAAAATCAGTAATTATATGGTGGATATATATTAAGAAAATATCATGCATATACTATGGTCATACACTTGTTTTTTTATCAAAATGTATTGTGGGTTTGTGTTCTAAATGTGATGATCAATACTTTTATTGGTGTGTTTTTATAACAATATTTTCATGACCCACTCCCTCTAGAGGTATCCCTTTGGGGATGAAAATGAATTAATAGAGATACTTACCCCCTCAGTCCCATCTTCAGTAGGCTTAATATTGGAGACAAGCACCAAGGGTATACAAGTCTCACATATAAGATATATTACCCTATATAATAATATAGGTTCGAGAGATATGATAAAAAACAACCAAGAAAACCTATTTCATGACATAAAAGTAAACCCAAAAATCATCCCATAATGGTTGAATAATATAAAAAAATACAAATAAAATTATTTTAGTAAATACCAAAAGAAAATTATTACATCAACAAGTCAATATAATCTCTAAAACCCATTCTAGTAATGTACAACTCAGCCCACAAAGTTCTCTTGAAAACTTGAAAAACAGTTTGTATATTTGTAGGGTGAACATAATATGTATACTCAGTAGGATAATACCCAATGTATATAGTGCACATATTAAAAGATAATACTAATTTTCTAGTGAATAAAATACATAAAAAATAACCTAAACATGTCAATTAACTAATCACAACCTCAACAAGGCTTGTTCACTAAATCAAACATCCAATATAGTAACATAATAGAAAGAACATAAACAAAGACACCATGGAAATTATTCCCCACTGATTTTCCACTATGAAATCTAAACAATAAATGTATTCTTTTATCATCCCTTACATATATATATCACATCACATATTCATCCATATTTGATGTGGTTTGGGATGCATCCCTATCTACCCCACCCTCCCATGGTTTAGCATTTTTTGTTAGAATCAATCATCAATACTTCACAACCTCATCACATAACATCACATACTCATCACATCATGATACAACCACATCACATAACCAGAGCAAGAGGGTATCATGAACATGAAGGAAATTGACCTCGTGTCCTCCTCCTACCATGCATGACCACCACCACTTATCATATCCTCATAACCATAGGGTAATCTCTAATACCAACCCATATCATCACTGCTAAAGGAAGAGCAGGGAAGAGGGGTAGTCATCCATCCGTATCACCACCATCCTAGATGTTAGGGAAAATAATCAGAACCCAAAACCTTTGGCCATTGGTAGGGTTATCCAACTCATATAGGGTGCATATAGAAATAAAAAAAATACATGATAGATAGATAGAATATAATACCCAACCTATGGGTTCGCATCAAATACAATAATGTACAATACCACCATTTCACCATTGGTAATCCTTTACAACTACCACCACAACGAAATGTATCACACCACACAACCATCATACATACCCACACAATATCACTTTCAATTAAAGGTTACACCATTTTTCAGATTTAATTAGATTCAAATAACTCCCATTTACTAAACCATTTCATTAACATTTTGACAACACATACATTTTTCATTCAATTCACTTAAAAAATAAGCACATATCAATTAAATCCCATTATTATTCATTTACCAACCCATGAAATTTCATTTTTAGAATTACCATTTATTACATGGCTAACTGGGAAAGTAACACAACCAAACCACACCACAACTTTCCTATCTCACATAAACCATCACCACCACACCACATCATCAAGTCCATCCCACCCAAAAAATTACACATCCAAACCATCGAAAATTATAACCATCACACATCACCACCACTGCAAAACACAACCACTACACAACATAACCATTACATAACCGCACACAATGCATCACATGCCAACCAACCATCAAATCACTACCCCACTTATTTAAAAACACATCTAGTCACCACCATCACCACACTATAACCCATATTACACAAAGAAACACAATAAGAAAAACCATGTGCAATAACATATCTCAGCTTCCACAATTTAGGTTCAAGGGATTACATCACTTTACTTCAATATTTAGCTGGGTATTTTAACAAAAACCATATTTCCAAGGGAAACCAATTCATTATCCATATATGTATCCATAACATTTTATTTCGGGTACTATCAGAAAATGAACACAAAAAGGGTCCCAAAATCCTACCAACTACAATACAATAAAGGCTCACAACAACCATGATCTTCAACAATAGAAACAAGCATGTATAACCACATTAACAATAACATAAAAAGTAGTAAAACATAAAATTTATCCTAAATCCAACAATTTAAGATTATCAAATCATCATATATATTAATCTAACCCTTAATATCCATTGAATAGAAGAAAAAACTTGAAATCCACACACATGCATGTAAATAGGGAGAGAATGGGGATCCCCTTCCTCAAAGACTGATTTTTTTATTCTTCACTTTTGATGAAAAAGTGAGAAACCATACAAGACTTCACAGACTAAAACCATTCAAAGCACCATAGTACAAAAATTCAAGAGCAAACAACTCATTCAATCCTACAAAAAAGAGATCCACCCAACATCATAAATATTAAATCAGTTTCTCCTAATCATCGCTTAGTGACAAGCAGTCCCGTGCATGACACACTTCCACGAAACTGATGGGAAATCTATACTCTCTCAAACATTCAGATCTGAAAGAAAAAACTAGGAGAAAACCTCTTTTCTGAACCCCATCTAAAGCACTTACATTAAGAGAATAGTTGAATTGACTCTAAAACCATAAACTACAGGCCACCAAAAACCCATCCTTAAACCGAACATCTCCATCCATGGATCACCGAAAAACCATTCACCTCCAGTCCCATAATCACCAACAGAAAACAAATTAACATTGAGGATCACATCTTGGATGCCTGACAACACCAGAAAGATCCCGGACACAATGATCCCACTAGCCACCCTTTGTCTCCAAATCAGCAAGCAACTCGAAGGGGCAGAAGCTCCAAGATGTAAAATGTTAGGCCATCCACACTAAGAAACCTCATATTAGCCTAAAATACACCAATGTAACATAAAAAAAAGTCCAAAAACACCCTGAACCAAATAAACATCACTACTGTGATTTCCTAAATGAATAAATAGGAAGAAACAAGGTATAAAAGATAATAACTCTATTTGAATTTTTAAAATCAAGCCTCTTGAATCCAAGGATCAATGTAGGAGGAGAGGGACTGGGAGATATCCCAAAATCGCCTAGGGTATGACCAAAACCAAGAGGAATAAGGGATGAATGGGGAAAACTGGGGTCCCTTAGAATTAATAATAAAGTCAGTCCTTGACACATTCATGATCTGAAACCCCTATTCATGTCGTTAATTTTTTTGAGGCCCTACAATTCATACCATGAAATAGATTAAATCCATGAATTACTCAAACCTCAAACCCTATGAATATTTATCAATTTTCATGTCACCCATTCACATCATAAACAATACCTTCACATAATGAGTTTATTAAGAAAATAACCTTCATATGAAACTCAATTTATGAATCCTAGGACTGAAAAGATACGAACACACTCTCACATAATGAACTGCCTTTCCTATAGTGTACCGCCTGCTACAACATATTTACAACTCCAAACTATTTTGAACCCTCCTTGAGCCTCCCCCAAGAACCTCTAACTCACAAACTGGAAATGTAACGGGCTAAGAATGCACATAACATTACATTAGATACCTATAAAATGACTATTTTCCCGGAGAGTCAAAACCAAACATGAAATGTGAGGAAGACTTCAAATAGATATACCATGAGATACATCTTTGAGATCCTGTTACACTACAAACACTACCCCCATCCAAACTTACCATGTGAAAAAATACACAAAACACACCACACAAGCACATCACCATCTCACCAGGCACAATATTGCAACATCTGAAACCACCCACCCAACCCCTCTTTTCCACTTAACAACTCACACAACCATTTAAATCTCCACACAATCTAAGATAAGAACAACCTCAATTGTCTTGCATCACTAGCCCAAGCACAAAATTTAGGTAAACTCTCTATTTATATCAAGATATTTTTCTATTTGGGAAAAACTAACACACTCTCAAGGATTTAAAATGTTTCATAAACATAAATTGTCTTAATTAGGAAGGGGTTTTCCCCTCTTAATACACTTGAAGCCATAAATGACACATCTTATTAATCAGAAAGATTCATACATCAAACCATTAATGAAAAATTAAGTAAAGTAAAAACTCAACACAACTATGGGTATTGGGCATGAATTAGTATCTCATGCCCCCAAGTACTCTTCTTTAGGCCCCTTTGCCTCCACAAAATACGAACCAATTGGTTAGTTTACCCATGTAGCCCTTTATCTCGACAATACTGGATCTCCACTAGTTGATCCACAAATGTTGCATCATCTTTGATGTCTAACTATCCATATTCAATGATGCGAGATTCATCATCAAGATATCAATGAAGATGAGACATGGGATGACGATGTTGATCCTATCTAGCCATAATGGTAGTGAAAATTGATATTCTACCTCTAGAACACTCCCCAACATCTAAAAACGTCTGAAAACCCTATGAGAAAGTTTAATACCCCTGCCAAACCTTTTCTTCCACCATCAAGGGGAATACCTTAAGAACACATGGTTTCCAAACTCAAACTCCATGGGACTCTTCCTATGATTATCATAGGCCTTATGCTGGTCATGAAACACCATCATCCTCTCTAGGACCAATGGGATATTCTATTTCATTCACTACACCATATTGGGATCAAGAACTGTTGACTCCCCAACCTCACTCTTGAACAACAGGGAATGATACGAACGCCCATAAAATGCATTAAAAAAATCCATACCAATGGAAAAGTGATAAAATTTTCTATTGGAAAACTCAACCAAATGTAGGTTCCTTACCAACGATCCTAAAAAGACCATGATAAGAGCTCACGAAATATCCTCCAATGTTTGGATGATCTCTTCTATCTTCCCATCTATCTGAGGGTGGAAATAAGTGCTTAGCACAACTGGGATCCAAAATCATGATTTAATTACTTCCAGAACCACAAGTTATAAAAATAACCATGATTAGAGATGATGTTCCATGGTACCCCATGAAGGCTAACCATGTCACCACATGTTTCCTCACTAAGACATCCATGACACTTGATTTATGGATTTATATAAAATTAACTAACATTGTTATCCAGTACATAATCACTAAAAGTATATAACATCCTCCCTAAGTCTGGGGTAACATGGTGATGAAATCCATTGAAGTATCCTATCATTTCCACTTAATAAAATCCAAGGGTTGAAATAAACCTCTAGGAAAATGCTGTTCCACCTTCACCCACTGAAAAACCAGAAACTTCATCACAAACAATACCAAAGACCATTTCATCTTTGACCACCAAAGATATTTCCTCAATCCATGATATGACTTTTTCACCCTGGGATGCATCACTAAGGGTGAGCTTTAAAACTCATAGAGAACACCCTCTCACATTGCCAATGTAACAAAGAATCTCCCCTATAACAACATATATATCTAACCACCCTCCGACCATCCCTATGGAGAATTACCATGACCAATATAGTCACACATAACCTCTACCTATGAGTCTCCCCACTAATACTCATCCACCTATTGTATTATGTATGACTTTAAATTCATTTGATATAGACAACCATGTCCATTTATCTCCCCCATGTCATGATACATCATTGAAATCTCCTTCATATCATTCCGAACATTAATAGAATCCCAAACCATATATCCTTAGGAATTTTGACTCATCACATCAGTAAAAACATTCCCCTTTTCCTAGGTTTAAGGGATCTAAAAATCAAAATCCTATAGAAACTACATACACCTCCATTGGATTAGATTCAAATACCATTAAAAGATGATATATTTCAAGATCTTATGTACCATTAAAACAACAAAGTTCTCACCAATGAGGTAATACCACCCTAATTTTATCTCAAACATGATTGATGACATCTACATATCATGGGTGGAATAGTTATGCTCATGGAGACATAAACACCTAGACCCATAAGATATCACAACTATTCATTGCATCAAGATGAATCCTAATCCCATATGAGATGCATCAGTGAAAATCTCAAACATCACACCGTCCTTAGGTAGTTGAAGCACTAGAGAACCGATCAAATTCCCCTTTAGGTAACTAAAAACTTCCTATAACTAATAAATACATGCAAAATCTTGGTCTTTCTTTATCAAAGATCTCAGTGGGGCTATAACCTAATAGAATTCATACAAAATAGTTCAATAATATCTTATAATACAAAGAAAATTGTGAGTCTATACCATGTTCTTGGGTGAATCCCAATACACAAATACCTCAATATTTGATGGGTCT
Source organism: Viscum album (assembly GCA_963277665.1). Classification (NCBI taxonomy): domain Eukaryota; kingdom Viridiplantae; phylum Streptophyta; class Magnoliopsida; order Santalales; family Viscaceae; genus Viscum; species Viscum album. The sequence goes on along the minus strand of OY728128.1, from coordinate 1,252,686,603 downwards.
ATGACCAAACCTAGATGAGACACCACATGTTCAAGGAAATACACCTCTCATGTCAAAAATTTACACTTAGGTAGATTTACATAGCTATGGTGGAATTAAAGGACATGTATGACATCTCAAAGGTGTTCAAAATGATCCTCCTAACTTCAAGTAGATCAATATATCATCGATGAACATGGTGATGAATTATTCTAGAATCTTATGGAATAATGAGTTCATGAGCCTCATGAACATAACTATTTTTCATGACACCAAATGGAATGACCACAATCTCTAAGTTCCCATACAATCATATAATGGCATTCTTGTGGATATCTAAATCCCCCACCCACATATAGAGATATCTAGAGTGTAGATCAGTCTTTAAAAACCAATTGAATAAATTTATCTAGACAAACATATTATTTATCCTCATAATAGATTAATGATTCTTGACCATTATCAGACTCAACCTTCGATAGTCTATGCACAACCTAAAACTATCAATGTAATTATTAGTAGAAAATACTGGAGGACCATAAGGAGACACAATTGGTCGAAAGAAAACCCTCTCAATATATTTTCAAGTTGAAACCTCAACTCATATAATTCTATAGGTTCCATTAGATAGGGATCCATCAAAATTAAAGATGAGATTGGTTGAAAATATATCAAAAACTCAATGTCGTGTCAAGTGGGTAGTATCAGAACCTCATCTGGGAAAACACAAAGGAACTAGTCTATTACCCCAATAACATACTACACCTGATCTTCCATTGACAACTCTTCCAATTGAGACAAAATAGGCTCCACTTGGCAGTCACCCATCCAATAACCCTGCTCCCCAATGAAGTCCAATCACTATCCCTACACATAGAAAAATGATACAATCCTATAGAAAAATTATATGACTACACACACAAAATAAAACCAATACATGCCAATTATAACATCATATGACTGTATCTTCACCAAGAAGAAATACCCCACTGACTGGTGCTACCCCATAACCATTATACATCCACGACACACATCAAATAAAATAGCATGACCTCAACTGACATAGATAATACCAGGGTAACTAGAATCCTCTCCACATCCATTCCCATGGTATGGAGTAAAGTATGATAAAAAGATTTTGAGGCACCTAAATCAAACATGACATAAACAAGGGTAGAATATAAAGTAATCGTATCTTAGACAACTTCTAGCCTTGTTGGAATTTCCACCTTCATCACATGAATATAACAAAGACCAAATCATTTTACTATATAATATTATACTAAATCAATTTGATCTAGACTAGTTTTCTAAGGATTGGGACCATCATGAGTATTCCCCCTACCAACACTTTCTACCCTCGACTACTAAACAAGTTTCGATGGACCCTGCTACTGAAACTGCCTAGGGAGAAATTGTTGCTACTACTAAAAAGGGGTTTAGCCTCCCATTTAAAACAAGAATCAATGAGTATTTGAACACTAATCCTATATGTTTCCATGTCCCTTGTAGATATATCATGAAAAATTATTGTTATTGGAAGGTGATAAGATTCCACCTACACCAAAAGGATGGGAAATTATCTTCCATGGTTGGATCCCCACTAGTCAAAACCACGCCTACCTAAAAATTCATAACCCACTGACTAAATATATACTCCTCACGACTCCTTGTTGACCAGACCCTCTAAAATCACCTTCTAGAGAAACAATTCTCTTAATAACCTCCACTTCCTTCTCTAACTCTAGGTACACAGAAAGCATAAAATGGGTAAACAAATACCTGATTGATGGGAAAAACACATCCTCCAAATGAGAAGTTCTAGAATCATCTTCTAAAAAAACATTGGGATAAATGTGTAGGTGGTCCATTAACATGATCCCAAGATCCATCAAACTCAAAATCCCATACTAAATGGAAAAAATATCATACCTCTCTACTGTCATCATCTTAAATGATAGGAATTCCAAAAGGAAATCCATTTAAAAAGTCTGACCACAACACATATACCTCTTTAGGGTCACTAGGATACTACTTCCACCACAGATGCCAAGCTCCCCACATATAACTAACTACCAATAGCACACATAACACAACTTGATATCAAATCAGATTGAAAGTGAGCTCAAGATCCAACAACCAACACTCATTTTCTATATTAGAGATGTTCCCCTCATAAATTCCCAAAATATTCCACTAAAAGTCATGAAAATACCTCTTCCATGTGTCATCCTAATATATTGGTTCGATAATCTAAATATCATCAAGATCATACTTCTGAACCTCAACTACTTATTCCTCATAAGGATGATGACTATGATCCATTCCTGAAAATCAAGGAGGAATCCTAATCCCAATATCATGTAATTTTATCGAGTTTTATTAAATTAATTCATTTTAATTTCCCAAAATAACACAATTAAGACATTAATACAATCAATCATGATGCATATACTTATTATAGGTCTCTAACATATAAGTAGGTCCACCCCACTTGGATTTTCAATAAGCATAAAGTCCTTTCATCTGATCATGGGGGCCCTAAAATCCCATTTTTTAGCTGGTATTACAAGGCTATGTCATGAAATAAGATCAAATGAAACCATTTCCCTACCAACCAATGAATTCCTTATAGTCCCTAACTCCAAACTCAACCCAATAAATCAACAAAAATATTTGATACCATTATATCATTACCCCACCCTCTAGAGGTACCCCTTCTGGGCCAACAATATAGGAAGAGAGATAATAATATATTATTAAGATATAGGATAAACAAACACCAAGAAACTCCATAACATATTATAAAATTAAACCCAAAACTATCCCTTAATTCATGAACAATGTCAAAAAATTCAAATAAAAGTCCCCAAGTAAATACCAAAAGATAAGATCTACAATAGTGAACCAATAGAATCCCCAAAACCCAAGCTAGTAATGTTTAGATTGGTCATCAAAATACTTCTATAAAACTGAAAAAAATTTCATATATACATAGGGTGAACATAATATATATATTCAGTAGGATAATACCCAAGATATAATGACTCCAGTTTCATTGGTTTATCAATTTGAATATTTATATATATATCATTGGATTTTTCCTCAGAGACGACACTTTGTTTGGGTGTCACAGGACCCTGAAATTAATATATTAAAAAAATTAATATATGTTAAAGAACACACACATATATTTTCATATTAAATGTTATTACATTTTATTAGGATCTCATATGGGAAATTTGATACAATGGTTATTTCTAGAATGCGAGGTTTACTCTAGGTGAAATATAAAGTTTGTCAGTGTCGGAAATTTGGTTGAGGGTAGTCATTGGCGAGTACATTAAGTATATGAAATAATTTATTTATTTAATTTATTTAATGTCCTAAACCTAATTTATCCCAATATAAGTCTGCCATTATGAAAAATCCCTAGGACTATCCACATAACCATGGGAAACTAGTAAAGATGAGGATCAGATCTCCATTGGCATTGATGACTCAAGAATATGGATTGATAGAAGGTGATCATGTAAAATCATGAGATAAATAATGAATGTAGTAGGATCATCACCTTCATTGCTAGAAAACACATTCTTCACCAATGATTGATAAGTTCTTGAGGTAGGGCTCATTATTTTTTTGATTTATACCCTTAATTAATTTGACAAGAAAGTAATCATATATCTTCTTTGTTTATATTAAATTTATGATCTATTCCTGAGCCTAATTTTCAAATATCTTTCTTGAACTCATTTGTCTATATTATTTATGCCCTTGTTTTTCCATTTGTTCAGATTTATGAAATTTTTGGATGGAACCACACAAACCAATGATGGTTTCACCTTGTTCTTGTGATTTTCTCCCCACTGTTCATCATGTTCTTCATCATTGGCCTATGGGGTCGATGATTCAATATTATTGGGTAGGACTCGAGTGTGATGAAACCATTGGATTCATAGAGTATTCAAAAATGACTTGGGATTATTGTTTTGCAGATGGATTGAGGAATGTTGTGTTATGTGGGTGATGGAATTAGGGATTAGGTCCCCATATAGAGAGGGAGGCACGATAGCTTCCCCATGGGAGAATGGAGTTCTGATTTCCATCCATTAGATGCCAATAATCAACGATCAGTGGATTCATCTTCAATTTCAATAGATTTTAGGTGGTAAAATGGAATTATAAGTGATAGAGATGGTGGATCTGAGCTTCCACATTAAGACCCTAGTATTCTAGAAATTTCCAATGTGCATGATATATAGTTCAGATAAACACACACTGTGTATTCCCCTAGATGTGGTGCATAGTATTTTATAAAAGTAGAATACTACATACCATGTATAATTCATACACATCATGTGTCCCAGTATTGGTGGCTCGACATGTACCCTCAGGTTACATGGGAAAGGGCAGAATATGGTACACATGCATGAACAAAGTACACGAGTATGGGCCATAATACTTGGGAATGAGCCAGGATGAGATGAAAATACCCCAAGGCTCCAAGAATCATTGTATACTTCATGTAAAAACCATTTAGTTCCATATATCCAGAAAAAATGTGTGCAGGTGAGGAAAAACCTAGGCTTTTAGGCAATGTCACTTTCCATGTGACTCTATGTACACACCATGCACCTTTTTATAAGACTTCTACCTTACATATCTCATTTTTCCAGACTTGTATTTTGGAACATGAGTTGACTATCCTAAGTAGTTTTCTATATAGTACGCAATGGTGAACATCATTTTAGTAGAAGATATGTGGTGTAAGGTGATTTTAATAATATTCTTCTTTCAGTCATTCTTATAGAGTGACAGTGATTGGCTATGATCATTGAAGTTTTACCAAGGTCAGGAGTGTCCTATATTTTTAAAGGGTGAGGGTACCCTATTCCCTATATATAGGTAAATATATAACTCCCTCACATTAAATAGGCCACAAATCCTCTATCTATAGAGTAGAATCTGTATCTTTGAGATTAGGCGATGAGTAAGTCCTCTATGGGAGCAATTCACCCTCATCCATGCTACAAAGTGGAGAGTTGTAGGACCACCATATTCATGAGAGTTTATGATAGATTCCTAGATTGAATATATTTATCCCTCATCTATGAAACTCTATAGTGAGGAGAGGGACCTCCATTCTTTGTCTTATATGGTTACATTGGTTGTTTTGGAGACAATGATTGGACCATTGGAGTTACAGGAATAATCCTCATTCTTAGATAGCATGGAATATGAAGTTCTCCTTTATCTCTTCTCTTGGGTGTATTTTAAGCATAAATGATATTGTGTTTTCATTACCCTCTTTCTTATGGGTTGAGATGACTATTGTTATTGTTATTACTTCCACTTATTCGTTTTCAGGGTGTCATACTGGGTATGTATATACTCACCCCTAAATGGGATTTTTTCCACTCATATTGCATCTTAAACATTGATGTATTACCTAGTGGTTGTTACATGCATGATTTAAAATCAAGATGTTTCAGTATTTTATTAGATCTATGCCCTATTACATGTATTTTTGTGTGTGTATGTGTACATGTACTTAGATTAAGCCCCCCAATTTTATTTATATTCCCACTTGATGCTAGTCACTAACCCCTAGCCAATTGCATGTTTGATTAGGGTGTCACCCTCAACCTACTTCTGGCCCAAGAGGGGTCCCAGTGGTTTGAGTAATGACACAAGATCACAAGTGCACGTTTGAAAAGAGAATACTAATTTATAGTGAATAAATAGTAGAGCCAACAAGTCCTTAAACAGATCAACTAAACAATCCTTGCCTCCACATGGAATAATCACTAAATCATGAATCCAATATAGTGACATAGTATCAACAAAATAAACAAATTCACCCCACAACATCTTCCCAACTGATTTTCCACTCTCACACCCAAACATCAATCATAAAGTTCTCTCACCACTTTTATACATATCACATCAAATAACCATCCATATATGATGTGGATCAGAAGGAATCCATACCTAACCCACCCTCATAAGGTCTATAATCAAGTACTATAATTAGTCATCAACACATCACAACCTCATCAAATCACATCATAACCTCATCACATCACATCACATCATAGCCTCATAACATAAGTAGAGAAGTTTTCTATCATGAATGTGATGGACATAAACCTCATTCCATACTCTTATTATGCATGACCACCACCAAATATCGCATCCTCATCACCACTGGGTAATCCCCAACACCAAACCATATCCTCACTACTAAATAAAGAGCAGGGAACAGGGGGTAGCCAACCATCCATATCACCACCATCATTGATGTTGGAAAAAAATGGAACCCAAAACCTTTGGGTGTTGGTAAGGTTATCAAACTAGGATGCATTGTTTATATAAATAACATAAAATACACGATAGATAGATAACACAAAATAACCAACCTATGGGTTTTCATACACTACACCATCTTATAACACAAAACCACCATTTTACCACAAGATATCTCTCACAATGAAAACCACAACTAAATGAATCACACTACACAACCACAAAAAATAACTACTCAATTCCACTTTAAATTTCAGGTTCCACAATTTTCTAGATTTAAAGAGTTTCCACTAACTACCATTTACTAAACCATTTCATTTACATTTACACATCCCATGAATTTATCATTAAATTCATTTAATCTAATTACCATACATCAATTGAGGCCCATTCTTATTTATTTACCAACTAATGTAAGTTCATTTTCATCATTTAAATTTACTCCATGGCTAATAAGGAAACTAACACAACAAAACCACACAACAACTCACCTATCTCACATCAACCATTTCCACTAAACCACATCATTTTGGTCATCCCACCAAAAGAAAAAACACGTCACTACCACCACACATCATAACCACTGTACACCACCACCACTGCACAACACAACCACCACAGAACATAACCACTGCACAACCACCCACATCACGTCTCATGCCAACCAACCATCGCCTCACTACCCCACTTATTTCAAAACCCAACTAGTTACCAATATCACCACACCACAACCCATATTATGAAATGAAACACAACAAGAATAACCTTGAACAAAAACACATCCTAGATTCTACAATTTAGGTTCAATGGATTATATCAATTTACTTCATTAATTTTCATGGTTATTTTCAAACAAACCATATTTCCATGGGAAACCAATTCATTATTCATATATAATTTCTTATACTTTTATTCAAGTTTACATAAAAAAATCATGATAGCAAGGGCCTCACAATCATATCAACTACAACACAATCAAGGCTCCCAAAAACTATGATTTTCAACAATGGAAACAATCATGTATAATCACATTAACAATAAAATAAAAATCAATAAAACATGTGATTTATCCCCATTCCCATCGATGTTATATTAATCAAATTATTTATCTATATTAAACCAACCCTTAATATATACCCAATAGAAGCCAAAATCATGAAATCCTCAAAAATTTACATAAATAAGGAGAGAACGAGGATCCATTACCTCAAGTAATATTTATGATTCATTGCACACAATTGGGAAAAGAATAAATGACTAAAATACCACAATCAGACTATGAAATATTGGATCAAATTGAACTAGACCAAGGGATCCTCAAAACATACCCCTGAACTGAAGTAAATTCACCACTATGATTTCTCAAAAGAAGAACAAGGAGGAAATAAGAGATAAATTAGGATTACTCACCTTGGATTTAAAAAATCATGGACCCAGAATCCAAGGATAAATACAAAAAGAGAGGGGATATAAAATCTCCCAAAAGTTCTTAGGTTTTTACAAAACCAAGAGGAACAAGAGAGGAATGGGGTAAAACTGCGGACCTGTTAATTTTATAAGAAATATAGACCTTAGCACATTCATGATGTGAAACCCCTATTAATTTCATGAATTTTCATGAGGCTATACAATTTAGTTCGTGAAATAGATTTAAGCTATGAATTCCTTGATCCTCAAACCCAACAAACATCTACTGATTTTCATGGAACTCATTCATGTTGTGAATAATACATTCAAATAATGAGCTTATTAAGAATAAAAACATCTTCCAAATCTCAAGATATGAATAAATGAACTCATAATCTATGAAATTACTCTCACATTTTGAATTTTATTTCATTTAATAAATCACCGGTTGTGGCAGAATTGTAGCTCCAAACTCTATTAAACCCTCCTCGAACCTCCTCTAAGAGCCTCCTACTAAAAAACCAACAAACTAAAAAGTTGAGAAGGAATATAAAATTATATTAAATACCTCTCAAACAATTATTATTCTCAAGAATAAAAAAAAACCGAAAACAAAACCTAAAACATGAGGAAGGGTATAAAAAAACCCATAAGATACCTCTTAGGGACCCCGTTAAACAACAAACACTACCACCCGCCAAAATTACCAAGCCACAACATCCAAAAAACACCCTACACAACTAAATAACAATATCCCCAAGAACAACACCGTACCATGTCACACCAGCCAGAATACACCACTTTTCCACTTATCCAATCACACAACCATTTCAACCTCTACACATCCCAAGCCATCAAACACCACAATCATCTCACAAAACTACCCCAAGAATAGAAATATGGGAAAGCAACCCTTCATCTCAAGATATAGCCTTCTTTGGGAGACACTAACTCACCTACACAATTTTAAAACATGTCATAATATTACCACTTATTGATTAGGATGGGGTGTTACCCTATTCATACAATCAATGCCATATAACACATCAACATAAAGGGAAAAAATAAAATCTCATAAATCAATAATATTCATATATCACACCAACAAAGAAAATAATATCATGGAAAAATCCAAAAACAACTCTTGGTACTATGAACACATCAACATATCATGCTCCCAATTACCCTCCTATAGTCCATCATGCCTCCACAACACATGAACCAAGGGGATGGTTTATGCACACAATATTTACTCTCGATGATCTTGGATAACTACTAGTTGTTCCATGAACATCACATTATCTTCAATATTAAACTCTTATAATTCAATAACATCATAGATATTGTGAAGAAAATGATGAATCTAGGACATGTGGAAGAAATTATGGAACCTATTTTGCCATGGGGGAAGATCCAACTTATATTCCACCTCACCAACCCACCATTACACCTCAAAACCTCCTATGAATGAGGGATAAATCTTTCCCCTACCAAACCTCCACTTCCCTCATTATGGTTAAACCCTTAAGAACACATGGTATTTAACCTAAAACTTTGGGGGAATCCACCTATTATCAACATGGGACTTTTTATTTTCATGTTCTACCATCATCCTCTCTCAAACCAACTAGACCTTTTCGGTCATATTTTACACCACATCAGGACCAAAAATTGGCTGACTCCCCAACCTTCATCCAACCCAATGAAGAAAAAAATAGATGCCCATATAATACCTTAAACAGATCCAATCCAATGGATGAGTGATATCTATTAACATAGGAAAAATAAACCTAAGGTAGGTTTCTTGTCCATGATCCACCCATGTCAAAGATGAATGATCACAAAATATCCTCCAATTACTGGATGTCCCCCTATGCCTACCCATATATCTAAGGGTGGATGGAAGTTATAAGTCACAAATAGTAGCTAAAAGAATTCTATAGTCCCCTCTAGACACGTGAGGTACAATGAGGATCCTAATAAGAGATGATGGACCTTGGTACCCTATAAATCCTAACTACATAATCCATATTCTTCATCACTAAGGAATCCATGAAAATCAATTCAAGGATCACCAAAAAATAAAATGGCTTCATTATCCAGTCCAAAAATCACCCAAACTACATCACATCCTCCTTGAGACTGGGGTAACTTGGGGAATAAATCCATCGAGATGTCATCCTATTTCCACTCATGAACATAAAAGGGATTCAAAAAACCTCTAGGAACATGGTGTTCCATGTTCACATGCTAAATATTAATACATTTCACCTCAAAATTCTCCACTAATCATTTCATCCATGACCATGAAAGTTTTATCCTCAATTCATGATAAATCTTGGTCACATTAGGATATACCACTAAGAGTAATATGTGAAACTCATGGATAACTCCCTCTCACATTTCCAATGGAACAAATATCCTCCTATGGAACAAATTATGGTTCTGACCATCTTATGGAGCATCATCATGGCCATCATGATCATAAATCACCTCTACCTATGACTCTCCCCACTAAGACTCCACCACCTAATACATCAAAGAAAACTTTATGGTCATATGATAAAGTTAAAATCAAACAATTATCTCCACTATATTAGGATGCATCATTGAAATCTCCCCTATCCCTTTTTAATAATATTCATACTCTCAAACTAGATCTCCTTGAGACTTATGAATTAGAATATCAGTAAATGTTTTTACAATTTCTTAGGGTGTAAGAGATATAAAAATTATAATCGTGGATAAACTCTATCCACCTCGACTAGAACATAATAAAATCCCATTGATAGATGGTATATTTTAGTCTCTTATGGTCCATTAAATCATTAAAGTTCTCACCAATTGGGTAATTCCATCACAACATTAATGCAAACATGAATATTGTGATCTCTGGATCCTGGGTGGAATAGTTATGATCAAGGGGATTTAAATTCATAGAACTATAATATATCACCACTTACTACTATATCATGATGAATCCCAATCCCATATGGTAATCATAACATAAAACCACAAACATAAAACCCTTCTCAGGTAGCTAAAGCACCAGAGCACTAATCAAATTATCATTCAGGTTACCAAACACTTCCTGAAACTGATCAGTTTGTACAAAAGAATAGTCCATCCTTTTCAAAGATTTAAAGAAGGCTGTAAACTGAGATAATTGAGACACAACCCTCGGATAATATCCTAGGATACCAAGAAAACTATGAACCTATACTATGTTCTCAGGTGCTTAATAAGAAAAAACTATCTTGATATTTGAGGGGTCCATGTACACACCCTACTAAGACACCACATTTCCAATTAAATACACCTATAATTTCCAAAAAATACACTTAGATAGATTTATATAGATCTTATGGTGTGAAAGGACCTTTAGGAAAACTCAGAGATGTTAAACATTCCCCTCTTCTAAAATCAAGTAGATCAAGATATTTTTGATGAACATAGTAAAAAACTAGTATAGGAACTCATGGAATATAGAGTTCTTGATCCCCATGAAAAAATATAGTGTGTTAATGACACTGAATATCATGACCAAAAACATGATATTCCCATATCTATATAATAAGGAAGTCTTCAAGACACAATAATCCTTCACCTTTATCTGGTGATATCCAGATCATAAATTGATTATGTAAAACCAACTGGATTCCTTAACTGGTCAAATAGATCATTAATCTTGGAAGAGGGTAATAGTTCTTAACCGTTACCTGATTCAACGTCCAGTATTCTATGCATAACCTCAGACTATGATAATCCTTCTTGGTGAAAAAAACTAGATAACCCTAAGAACACCCACTTGTTATGATGAAACCCATCTTCATCATATTGTAAACCTGTATCCTTAACTCATTTAACTCAATAATCTCCATATGATTGGGAGACATAAAAATTAGGGATATTACTAATTGTAAATCTATCTCAAACTCGGCATCACGTCAAGGTGGTAGTGTCATAACCTCATCTGGGAAAATATCCAAGAACTCCTCTACAACATTGGGAACATCCTTCAGCCAATATTCCACTGACATCTCCATTAACTCAGATAAAAGAGGCTTCACTTTCTTACCACCCATGTGATAAAACCAATCACCAATGAATGACACTCATAGCCCTCCATACCAAAAATCAAAACTTTACTACAAAAGTATCTTATGAATATATTCATTGAATATAACCAATACACACCAAGGATAAAATAGTATGGATGCATATACAAAAAAGAAGAAACCCCCACTAAATGGTTTTATCCCATCACTAATCTACAACCATGACACATATCATACAAAGCAACCTGAACTCTAAATGAAATAAATAATACTATGGGAATTGGGATCCTCTCCACATTTACAGCCAAGGTATGGAAAAAGTCTAAGAAATAAAGAAGTGTGTGGCTCCTAAATCAAATAAGTCACAAAAGGGTAGATGATAAATTGATCATACCTTGGATAACCTCAAGTCCATTGGTGATGTATCCTACATCACATGAATCTAACCATTCCGAACTCTTCTACCTATCTTCTATTGTCCTCCATAAACTTACTCTATCCTAGGTCCCTAAAGACATGGACCATCAGGAGGATTTACCCTATCAACACCATCTTCCCTCAATTGCTGAACAAGCACTGCCAATCTCTGTTACTAAAACTATATCAGGGAAAACTGTTGTTGCTATAGAAAAGGGGTATGGCTACCCATCTAAAATGAGAATCCTTGAGCTATCAGAAACTAACCCTATTAGGTTCCATGTTCCCCACATACATAGCATGAAAATGTAAAGTCTATGGAAGATGCTCAAATTTTACCTTCCCTAGAAGGACCTGAAATGATCTTCCATGGACAATTCCAAACTTGTTTAATCATTTACTTCTTGAATATAAATGACCCACCTCTTGTTGTAATTATCCTTGATATGAATTTCTAACCACTCTCTAGAGGCTCAAATTATAGATAAATAATATTCTCAATAACCAATGCTTTATTCTTCACCTCCATATATGTAGAAAGTGTGAATAAGATGACCATATACTGAAATTTTGGGAGCAAAACCTCCTCTAAACTCTATGATTTGGACTCCTCATCTAAAAATACATAAAGAAAAAAGTGCAATATTTCCTCGAACTTGATCTCAAGATTCTGCACAATCAGTATTCCTTATAGAAGGGATAAAAAATCTAGCCTCTTTGATACCTTCATCACCGATGACATGAATTCCAAGATGATCTCCTTCTAAAATTCTGTTCACAACACATATGCCTCCTTTGAGTCTCCAAGATAAAATGTACACCATTGATGCACAACTCCCCACATTTAACTAATAGCCAACGAAATCAAAAAATCACATCGATATCAAATTAGACTAAAAGAGATCTAAATATCCTCTAACCAGTGCTTTGTCTCTATATCAGAGATGCCACCCTCATATTTTCCCAAACTCTATCACTGAATGATATGAAAAGAACTCTTCCTTACCTTATCATCCACTGTTAGGTCTTTTATTTAATGATCAACTTGACCATATTACTAAACCTCAACTACCAAATCTACTCATGGATGAAGATCAAGATCCATTACTGAAAATCAAGGAGGAATCCTTAGCCAAATAACATTAAATTTTTTTAAATATCATTTAATTAGTTCATTTTAGTTTCACACAATGACCCAATTCATATATGAATACAATTAATCATGATTCATATACCTCCCATAGGTATATACCTTTCAAATAGTTCCAACTTACTTGTCTTCTAAATAAGCTATGTATCCTTAAATTGGATCATTCCCCCCCTAAAATCCCATGTCCTAGCTGGTCTCTCTATCCTTTATCATGCACCAAGATCGACTAGCACTATTTTCCTACCAACCCATGCAATCATCATAGTTCCTAACTCTAAACAACATCACATCTCTCAACCAAAAACTGTGATACAAACCTGTCACAACCCATACCTCTAGAGGCACCCTCATGAACTATCAATGAAGGAATATAGATAATGACCCTCGATTCCAACCTCCAGTAGGACTTGAGTTGTTAACAAGAACCAAGGTTATAAAAATATCTCATATGGATGTCAATACTCTCAATAATAACATTTAATCGGTATATAAGATAAAAAACCACCAATAAACTCCAAAAAATAATATAAAAGTACAAGAAAAATCATCCCATAATGCAAGAAAAATGTAACCAATATAAATAAATGTTCCCAAGTAAATACTAAAATATAAGTCCTATAATAGAAACTCAAAAAAATCTCAAAAACCTAAGTTAGTAATGACCATCTCAGTACCAAAATTCTTCCTAAAAACCTAAAAAAAGTTCATATATATGTAGGGTGAGAATACCATGTATAATTTGTAGGATAATACCCAAGGTATCTAGTGTAAATGTGAAAATTTCATACTAATGCTCCAGTGAATAAAAAACATAACTGATAAGATCCTACACAATTCAACTAACCAATCCCAGACTTATCATGGATCACTCACCACATCACACATCCAATATAGTAACATAGTATCAGGAACATAAACAAAGGATCCTCATAGCTTCTTCTCCACTGATTTTCTACTGTCAATTTCCTATTATAAACATCCCGTTCTCAAGTGATGAAGAGGTGGGTAGTTATCTATCTATATCCACACCATCTTGGATGTCAGGTAAAACACCCAAAATCAAAAACCGTTGGGAATTTGTAAGGTTATCCCACTTGGGTGGGACACATATAGAAATAAATTAAAATACATGATTGATAGAGAGCACACAATATTCAACCTATGGGTTCACATCCATTACACTAGCGTATACCACAGCAACACCATTACACCACATGACATCCATCATAACTACTGTCACCACTAAATGTATCACACCACTTATCCACCAAATTAAACTTTCAACTATAGGTTCCATCATTTCATAGATTTAATGAGTTTCCACTAACTCCCATTTACTAAATAATTTAATTCAACTTTATAAATCCCATACATTTATCATTCAATTCATTTATGCTAATTACCACACATCATTTTAGGATAATTATTATTCATTTACGAACCCATGAAATTTTATTTTCATCATTATAATTTATTCTATGGATAACTAGAAAAATAACACAACCACAACATACAACAAATCACCCATCTCACATCAACCATCCCCAATACACCACATTAGCCAGGCCATCTCACCACAATAACTACATTTCACAACCACTATACATAAAAACCACTACACATCACCAAAACCACAAAATAGAACCACCACATAACACAAACACTTCACAACCAACCTCATCGCATCTCATTCTAACAACCATCACATCACTGTCCCACTTATTTCACAACCCAGTTGGTCATCACCATCACCACACCACATCCCACAAAAAGAAAACACAATCAGAAAAAATGCACACAAAAATACATCCTAGATTCTACAATTTAGGTTCAAGGTATTAAATCACTTTACTTCATTATTTAGTTTGGGTATTCTCACACAATCCATATTTTCGTGGGATAAAATCATTATAAAATATATATGTTTTTAGTATTTTATTTACAGGGTGATCAAACAATCAAAAAATAAAGGGCCTAAAAATTATATCAACTATAAAAAAATAATGTCTTCCAAAATATATGATTTTAATCAATGGAAACAAGAATGTTATATAATATTAACAATAACATCAAAACCAGTAAAACATGTGATTTCTCAAAATTTCCATCAATTTTAGATTAAGAAAATTCATTATACATATTAATATGACCGTTACTATTTGCCCAATGTAAGGAAAAGGTATGAAATACCCACAAATTCATATAAATAGGGAGAGGATGAGGATCCCCTACCTCATATAATATTTCTAATACATTTTACACAATAGGGTGAAGGAGAAATGATTGAAAGACCACACCTGCACTAGGAAACCTCTAATCAACCTTAAACCGCAACAAGGGATCATAAAAACACAACAAAAACATACCTAAAAATGAACCAAAATCACATATGATATTTATTAAAGTAAAAAATGGACGAAAAAAAATTATTCTAGTGGATAACTCACATAGGATTTCAAAAATAAACCCTCTAGAAGCCAAGGATCAAATCAAAAGGAGAGGGACTGTAAGATCTCCAAAAATCACCTAGGGGTTTCCCAAAACAGATAGGAAAAATAGAAAAATGGGTTAAAACTAATCCCCCATAATTTATAACCAAAAATGGACCTTGACACATTCATGACATGAAACCCATATTCACATCATGAATTTTCATGAGTCCCGCCAATTATAGAAATTAAATAAATTCAAACTATGAATTCCTCAAACCAAAAACCTAAAAAACACCTATTGATTTTCATGGTGTCCATTCATATCATGAAAAATACCTTAATTTGATGAGTTCAGTAAAAACTGAGACTTAATTTGAAACCCAAGACAATAATTTTCATCCTCACAATCCATGAACACACTCTCGCACTATAAACTACATTTCATGTCGTGAACCACCCACTATAGTAGAATTGCATCTCCAAACTCTGAAAAAACCTTCTAGATCATCCTATAAGAACCTCTATCTCAAATACTTGCAATGTAAAATGTTGATAAGGCAAATACCATTACATATATTCATCATTATGGAAAATTGAAAACAATGAGAATTTGAATGTTGAGCCCCAAAGTTAGGGTTGTTTTGTGAATTTTTGTTCAGATTTGAATTCCAAGGGTTGGGACATCACTATACACTAAAACAATTCACTTATATAAATTGAAATTAAATGATAGATAATATATCTATTTGTAAAAATGATCATTTCTTACATATATTAAGTTTTGTTTATATTAATTTAATGCACCAAGAAATGTTGTTTAATAACAGATATCTAATAATAATAATTTTTCAATACTAACTATTCATTTACTAATAGCTAAAACTATTACTTGATTATATAAATACCAATATTTTCTTTACCAGCACATTAAAAAATTATTAGTAACCACCATTTTTTATAGATCTTTTAACATAAAAAACATTATAATAAAAAATTGAATAAAAAAACATTTTATCACAAACTAATTTAGAAAACTAATTTTTTATTATCATTTTTAAAAATAATGTTAATATTCAAATTGTTTTTTGGTTTTTTGTTAAAATATCGTATTATATACAATAATTTAATTTTTTCTAATTTTAAATTTATTAATAATAAAAAATATCAATGTAAATCCGATAAATTATTAATATTACTCTATCAAAGAAAAAAATAATAAAATAAGTAATACTATTTTATTAAAAATTATATTTACATATTAATATTTTTTAAAAGTATATAAAAAATAATAATTTTTATAAAAATTGATACAATTGATAATTATATTTTAGATCTTTTTAAATAATTTAATTTTAATGATGTTATCTATTTTACTAATTTCACAGTTTTGGAATAAAAAATAGATATGTAATTTAAATAATAATTAAATTTTAAATTAACATATTTTAATTTAATTTTTATCCTGATTAAAATTTATATTAAGAGAGAATATCCTCTATACATGTAAAGACCCCCTATTACTGTATTTACCTTTAATTTCCCCCTAATTTTACACAAACTCTTTGATCTTCATTCACATTGAAACCATTGGAATATTGCGATTTTTAGAACCCTCTAAAATATTGGATCCTCTCAAAATATTTATGTATGATAAATACTTGAATAATCATATTCATCTTCATTAATTACTCTAGGAATTCCTCTTCAATCCTTAAACCCTGAATCTTCACAATCCCATTTCTCTATCTCCATTTGAAGGTATCTGGGAGCAATCAATCTGCACATCAAAACTCTAAGAAATTTTCCATATATAAGAAAATCCACCAGCTTCACAATTTTCTAGTGTCACCTATTATCCTAGTTTAATTACAAACTACAGTTTAAGCTATTATATTCATGATTTTTTAGTGTCTCCTTCAAAATCATCCTTCCCCATTTATTCCTATAGGATGCTCAAAAAAATTATCTTTCCAGATATAGGTCAATATATATTCTATTCACAACTACTTGTATCTATATCTGAAGTATTCATAATACACACATGTATATTTCTCACATTTTCAATACCATAGATAATCTTTTATCCTCTATATCTTGCTCCATTTCATTCTTGTATCTAAGATCATGTATTCTTGCATCTTGCATTTGTTTTCTCTACATCGTTAATTTTTTATATATGAAAGTTTATCTAAATTTTACAATAATATTTCATGTTATATTTATACAGAACATATATATTCTGCTATCTCCATCTTGAGGCACATAATTTTACATGTTTTGTGTATATGTATTCATGTGTATGTGTGTGATTGTTTGGTTTGGGTATATATATTTACGCATAACATATATATTCCATTTTTTATACCTATCTCATTAAAAAATTATGTTATGTGTGTGTCTCTATATATATGTTCTGTATATATGTTAAATATATACAAAACATATATATGTTCTCTAATTTCTGGGTGAGCCATTTCTTTTAATTATGCTTCTATCTACGTGTCCAGTGTAATGAAATTCACAACTATCAGATATAATATGTTCATGATCCCTCTCTAAAATTATACCATGGACAATTTATCACCTATAGGGTACCCCTATACTACCTAATTCCTCAACAACATATTATGGGAATGATTATCAAAGATAAAATCTCTTATTTTTATCCACATCAATTAGATTGTTAAATATTTGTGTAGTTTTCTTGTCAAAAATTGTAACCACTGAAAGTGATTGTGTTTCTCCATGTGTGAAGACAACACCCCCATGTATATGAGATTGTTATTGTAGGGTGATATATATTTCTATAAAATTCTATTAATTAGGAATAATTAAGCCAAATGATATTATTCTTATTGATTAATTTTATTTTTATAGCATTTTTAATGCAAAGTGAAATAGAGTGCAACGATGAATATCTAAAGGAATATATATAGGTACTTTAATGGTATTTATTTCATGATTAAGTTTACAAAGAGAGTATGTGGTTTTTTTGTTTCTTTTTTTATAATCAATTAAATTTTAAAGAAAAAATACCTTTTTTACAGAACAAATTTTGGAAAAATCATAATATCTTCATTTTTATCTTAATGTGTTGTTTATATTCAATATAATTTATTCATATCTATAAAAATATATTTGGGAATTATTCTTATTATTCCTTTATCTACATCACTTTATATTTATTTTATAGGTTGTTTATTTCTAGGATTTATTTCTTATGTGATTTTTTTTATGTTTCAATTCATTCGAGCTACACTTTAGTTACTTGTTATTTTTTACTTAGATTGCGTACCTATTTTTTTATTCTCAATGCAATAAAGATTGGGGAGGATTCTTGTTTACTAGTTGAAATCTATTTTGGAAACTATAAAAACCATCACTAGTAATAAAAGTGTATTTTTTTACAATCATTATAGTACCTTCTTGAGAAATTTTTTATTTGTTAATGTCTATTTTGTTTGACTTTCACATTATATTTACATATGTCACACTATAAATGATTGTATAGTTTGATATTAGGGTGACATGGAATGTTTTTTAGTAATGTAAACTTAATTTATCATATATATATATCATTTTTAATGTTTCATATTTCCATGTTTATTTATTATTATAAAAAAATAGTTTTATTTGTTCTATATATTTTCTTACTAAACTATAGGTTTGAATATGGTGTTTGAAATCAGTAGTATTATTGATTCTAAAATTGGAGTGTATGATGATACAATGAAGATTTATATTCCATCATTGGTCAAGATTAATGATTAAAAGTGGTGAAGTATTTTTCATTTTATGGGTCAAGAAATCCATGTTTTGTACCTCAATGGATGTGTAATTTATTGATAAAGTTTATGATCATCATCTTAATCATTTTTTTCTTTAGTAAAGTGTTTTTATTTTTATATAGATATTTTTTTTTTCAAGAAGTGTACTACTGAAAATCTATAGGGATATAATGTCAAGTAATCCCTTGGTCATGATGTAATTGGGTTTGAGTTATTTCCAATATTGTGCATCAGGTGATCATGTGTGAGATCTGGAATAAGAAGTCCCCATTTAAGAATAAGAAGGGGGATATAAATCATCATTTTTTATCTGGTGATAAATTTTTTTTTTATAAAATATATAAATCTAAGTTTTTTTACAATCTAAGCGGTCTCAATTTGACCAAAAATTTTGAAAATTATTTATGGCACTTGTAACTTATAAAAAATAATTATAGGAGTCTTCATGTGTTAGTGTCTATGGAATTAGTTGAGAATGAGGGAGAAAGATTCATTCTTTTGGGTACACAACCAATGCACTACTAATTTGTTTCATCGATATCCTCATGCTCATGTGTGCCATGAAAATCATAATGCTCAGTTGTTACTTTTATTTTTGGTGTCCAATAACTTTAATTTTACATCTCCATCTCCCCATGTATAGGTTTTAGATATTAATTGGTTTTAATTGATTGCTTTATAATCATAAGGAGTATATTTAAAACACTAAAAAGAGGCAAGGCTATCGATTACAGTGAAGTATACAACACTCATTGGGAGGGGTTTGTACTATGGGTGAAGTATAGGCACAAATAAAAGGGTGATCACCCTTCTCATGTTAATGCTAAATTATATGTCTGAAGTAGTGATGTAGGGAGTTGGAAAATAATTTCTTAGTCACCTATTCAAATTTTGGGCACAACCACTTCCAGACCACCCAAGAGAAGCAAGATTTATACTATTGTTCCAAGGAATTGGTATGGTTGTTTTCCAAATGGTATTTCTCTATCTCCTACTCCCTGTAACTATTTTCCAAACTATATTCTTCTATTTTATATATAATTTTATAAATATATTTCATGAAATTAAAGGTATAAGGTTATTCAGTTCAGGTATAATCATAAACTATTTGAGTATTTATAAATAAATTTATTTCTTTATTTATCCAATCTTGAATGTTGTGTTATAGTTTCATTATAGTTTTCTATATGCTATGTAAAAAATTATAACTCATATACTTTTTAAGTTTACTTATTTAAAGTGTTTCTTCTAATTATTTGAGTTTTATTTTATTTTAATTTAATTAAAATGGATTTTTAAACATAAAATAATAATTAAATATTTTTTAGGTGCATATGTGACACAAATTATAAGTACTTAACCCAAAATTTTTCTCCTCTCCACCACTATTTTCTTTTAAATTTTCATTTTTTGATTGATTTGAATTTTTATTCTTTTGTATTATCAATTAATTGATCTAAAATCTTATAATGATAATTTAGGACTATTTTTTTTTGAAATATTAGGACATCTTTGTTTTCTATAAATGTTATTAAGTTTTGTTCACTATTATTTTATGATAAACTTGTTAAAAAAAGTTAAGATATTTTTTTTATCTTGGTTTGTTCACCACTAATGCTTGTAAATTTCTTGATGAATTAATTTGGTTATCTTCATGCATGTTGATGAAGCCGTTTTATCTATTTTTAGTATTTTTTATGTAAAATTGATGTGTGTTGAGAGGGACTAATTCTTAATAAGGCACTAGTCCAAGGTTTGATCACTTGTTTTAATAGTTTTTGAGTTATACTAACCCATACTGAGAATGGTTTACTTAAACAAAAATTGGAAAGTATTACATAGATTTGGAATACTTAGAGGAAGGGTCTCTAAGTTTTTAACATGGAAGGTTGACATAATTAATCCAGTGTTTGGAATAGTCCCTAGAGAGGAAGTATTAAAGGGAGTTGATATAAAGATAAAAGTTAATCATCATAAACTATTAAAAGTAAACTAGGACAAGATTTATAACTAGAGAACCAAGAATGAGTTTATGATCTATCTCTTAACTTGATGTTGAGGAAGATTTGAATGATTTTTCACATTTTCAAGGAATCATTACTATTCCTTGATTCAATTCATAACTCTACCATTTGATTATTTAAATATGTGTTGTGTACGATACTTATAAATTTTGTATTACACATATATTATTTGATGTGTTATTTTATTCTATAGTCATATACTCTTCTATAAGAATATTTTTTGTATTTATAGTGTGTGATTGGGGATGAATTGTTCCCACCAACAATTGAAATAAATGGGATCTATTTACCTGAGTGGTGATGATCAGCCACTTTTTATCACTAGAGTGTGTGCTACCCATGTCTAAAATTGGGGATGAACTACATCATACCACAAATATTAGCCTAGTTCAGGTGATTACCACCATTGTATCCATATCACAATTGAGTGAGTGAACTGAATACGTGGATCCCACCACTAGTGTGAATAGAGATAGTGTTAGTGAAAACCATGTGGGAAATAAATTGCGAATGATGTTTGATGAAGTTTCATGTTATGACTCTTAGAGTTTTAATATTTTGGAAAAATTTTTATCAATATTCTTGGATCATAAGTTTTTTTAGAATTTGAACATGTTTTAAAATTTTGTTTGAGTATGTTTTTTTGAACATGATTTTTTCAAATGAAGCTTCAGTTTATTAGAGTTTTATAAAATTTAATTCTATAATAATTTTCTAATAAATCAAATAAATATATTATATAAAAATATATTGATAAACATTATATAAAATATCAACAAAAAACATTGAAATATTCTCAAAAAACATTTTCTTTAAAAAATAATTTACAAATAGATATCAATTCTGGTTTTTGGTTATAATATTATCAGAAGATAAATCCATCATATGACTGTTTTGCTAAATTTTTTGACCTGCAGATAAATTATCTATTGGTATTATTATAATTATAACAGAACTATTTTATCTTTAATAATAATGTTTATCGATTGAGTTTTCACAAATAGTTTAGTAACACATACATATCTATAGGTAAAAATATTTACCAACACAAAATAAAATTTTACCAATATAAAAGTACTTATTGGAAAAATTTAATGATTTTTGTGTATTTAGGTGTTTCATTAGTTTTTGTGAGCATTGAGAAAAATTTGTAGGAGTTCATCTTAGTTCAGAATGAGAGTTCAGTAACAAGTGAGACATCACCCAACAACCAAGGATGGTTTTACCATGGTGGTTTCTAAAAGGAGAGAATTTCATTATGAACCTCATAGTTACACAATAATTCATGATCATTATTTCCTGGTTCTACAATAGAGATGTGAATTGTAGTGTGAGCCATATGATAATGACGATTAACATGTCGTTTAAAGTGTTAGGCTCATGTCAGTAAGGATAATGTGAGTCATATGTTCCTTCTCACAATTTTGTGTGTTTCACTAATATTACAACTAAATCCCTATTTTATGTGTTATTTTTATAATTTATAGATTTCAATACTATAAGGGTGGATCAAGTCATGGTATCAAATGACGTAACTTTTATATGATCAGTGTTGGTGGTTCCTTTCATAGTTCACTATATATTGTCTATTTTTATTTGATTTTCATAAAGGTTCCTGTGGTTCTAGGTTTGGTAATTCTATGAAGAGGTCAGGTGAGCCTTGGGGTGTCTAATTGGATAAGGTAAAGCCTATAAGGAGTGATTTTTTTTAGAGTTCCCCAATGGATATAAAGCTAAGTGGCATTCCATTTAGATAGGTTCAACTAACCTCATAGGGGTCTTGTTTTATGTAATTAAATATGTAGGGAATATGTTTATGTTATATGAGTGGTTTTATAGTCCATTATAAGGTGAGATCCTTGGGTGGAGGTTCTTTTTAGTGAAGAGAAGTGGGAATTTCATGGGGAAGGGTCTCAGTTTATATTTGGACCTTTTAAACCCTATGGTTGGAGTAGAGTGATAGTGAAATGTATTCTATGATTAGATACCTTATATTGATGATAGAAATTGGTTATTATAAGGCACCAAAAATAGTAAATTTTATTGAATAATATATTTTGGAGTATGAATTACTGGGTGAAAATGATGTCAGGACCTATATGTAGGTTGATGTGTGGGACACATATGAGATTCCATAAAATCCTAGGGTATGATGAGTACCTAGACTAGCCCAATTAGACTCCAGGAAATGATTCTTAGGGTTATCTTAAAGTGTGTAAATTTCATTAGAACCCTTAAGGTCTTAGTACATGAGGAGTTTTAAAAACAGGCTTGAGGGCTTGGTTACACATTGGGGTGTCGTCATGGAGCATAGTGATGTAAGAGGTAAATGATGTATGTTTACTCAAGGATTTATGGTTTTAGTGTAGGTAAAAAATAAAATATTCATATTTTTATCCATTAAATATTTCTATTTGTATATTGGGACTTATCGTCAGAGTTCGAGCTATGTTTTGGGTTTCATGGGACCCATAAATTAATATATTAAAAATAATAAAAATATTAAATCATGCTTGCATATTTTTAAAATAAAAGGTTTTAACATTAATTAGATTCTCATATGGAAAATCCAAGACAAAAAATATTTTAGGAATGTGGACTTTACCCTTGGTGTATCATAAGATTGGTCAACATCAGAAATTCTTTAGAAAGAATACATTGGTAGGTGCGTTAAATAAATTAAATGATAAAATTATTTTTCTTATGTAATGAACAAAAACCAATCTACTCTTTATAAATATATGGATATGTAAAGTCTCAAGTGTCATCTACATAACCTTTTGAGATATGATTAGAGGAGTAGGAAAGCCACCATTTTTATTTACAAACTAAAGATCACAGATCAATGATTAATGAATCAAGGAAATTCAGGGGATGACTAACGAACACTATATAATATTTATTGACATCGCTAGTGAATGTGTTATTCACCAATGATCAATATGTTCTTGAGCTAAAACTTACTATTTATTTTATTTCTACCCTTTTTAACGATTTTGAGAATGTATCATATATCTTATTTATTATTTAATTTTTATTCTTTTGATTAACCAAGAATTTAAATAGAATTATGGAACCTAATTTTTAAATTTTCATTTCTCCCATGATTTACACCATTTATGGTCTCTATTTTTATTATTTATGGACGAGATCACATTGGCTAATGGTAAACTCACCTTATTATTGTGCCTCTAGCACCACTGTTCTTCATGTTCTTTAGTTTTGTCCCATGGGGTTAATGATCTAACATTTCCATACTAGTTTAAGAGATATTGAACCCCCAAAATCATGATGGATATGAGAAAAAATTATGGATAAAAAATATATGTATGAATTGAGGAATATATGTGGAATACATATGATGGTTTCATGGATCAGGACCCCGAATGGTAATGGTTGGCATGATGGTTTTTTATGAGGAGAAAAAAATCTTGATTTTCATCCATTGGAGGATAAGAATCTATGATTCAAGCTTACTTCCTTCGAATTAAAAATATTTATCAAGTCAATGGTGAGCTAAAGAAATGATTTTTGTGGATCCAGAAACCATTTAAGGATTGGTCTTAATGTCAATGAAAAACTTGACTACTCATGCACCCACACATCTCATTAAATTCACATGGGCTTTGATTAGATTATAAATTTATGTTCTCAAACTACACTTACTACTAGAGCATAGTAAAGTGGAAGTGAGGAGTTTAACCCACAAGGACCACTGGAAGGAAAGATACTAGTCAAAGAAAACCCTTTAAAAGGATTAATCAAATTTAATCTTCAGGTTTTTTTCTATAACTAGGTAATTTGGATTTAAAATAGATAATAATAAAGGGTTCAAGGTCAATTTCAGGGTTTTAGGAAAAATATAATCTTAAATTTTACTTGGGATAGTCCTATGGCATAGGATGTGAAGTAGTGAAATATTTTCTAATTGGTTAGGGTCAAACCAATTGGATCTACCTACACTACAACTATAACTCGGTTCAGGTATAACTAACAACCTAGGTTCATTACACTTACCTTATTTGGCCAAAAACATCATTGAAAAATGTTCATAGCCTACTCAACTCCAATTAGTTCAATTTAATTCAATTGAACTTCAAATGGTTAGGGTAGTGAAAATTAATGAGATGAGCAATTATTATTAACCTAATTACTATACATAGGGTTTCCAAGTTTCAATCTATAGATTTATTAGGGTAAAAAACACCCCTACTCTCAACCACTAACCCTAAGAATATTAGCTGCACATGAAAGTGATGATTAAAAGAAAATGAATACTATACTTGCTTGAAATTATCATTAAATGGTTTATAGATAAACAATATAGAATTAAAACAACTCAATATTCAAGATAAAAAATTGAAATCAATGCAGATTCAATCAAATACATAGTCACAATTAAGAAAAAATGAGGGAATAAGCAATAAATAACTAAAAAAAGTAGGAAGTAATCAAAAAATAAATGTGAATAAAGAAATTATTAATATTAGTGCAAGCATTTAAGTCAAATGGAAATCAGTGTTGAAATAGTTGTCGAAGCAGAAATGAAAAAATATATTGAATAATGGATGAATAATGAAAAGAAACACGAATGTATTTGATAAAAAATAATAAAAGGAATGAATTAAAATTGGGTTTGGAATGAAAATGATTGAAAATGGAAGAATAAAATGAGATAAATATCATAATACCGAGATCTTTGTGCATAGTAGAGTGTTCAAAATATAAATAGACTAAAAAATAACTTGATGTTTAAAGAGTTCATGTAATGTACTAGATTTATGTGGACTTGTCCTCACATCTGGACAACATGTAAGTTGTTTAATCATCATGTATTTGGGATCCAAAATATCCTCCAAAAACTCTACCCATGTCTTTGACTGAGTAGAACCTTGAACTTTGCACATCTTGTAAACTCTGCACATCGAGTATGTGACTCAAATTCTCCTAGATTCTGATTTTGAATTTTTCTCATCATGTAATTAATGTACATGTCTTTTAACGTCTCCAAGTTATCTAAAATATACACGGATTGGTCTATGGATATGAATGTATACTCTTAATTATAGATGCACGTTTTTTATAGCATACATGATGTATAAATCCTATTTTTCTAATTTTTAACATTTCTTCCTTTGAGTCCAAAATTCCTAATTCCTATGAAAGAAACCAAAACCCAATGAATTGTTGAATAAAACATTATTAATAATTAAATAAATTCATCCCAATATATGTATATAAATTCATCTTATCAACTTCCCCTACACTTGAATGATTTATTTTCCTTAAGAAAAAAGCATCTCAATCGGTATTCCAAAGAATTTTTTTAAAAAAAATAAGAAATATACATTTAAAACAAAAAAATAAAAACAAGTGTAAGAATAAAAAGTTAGTACTGTAGAATTAGTCCTACATAGAATATCATTTATTCCTCATAGTTAAGTTCTTTATTCATATTCTTTCTCTTTTAATTACAATTTCATAATTGTTCCTTAGAAACATTACCCATTTTTCAATTATCCTCACAATGAATTTTATCTCACCACTCAAGGTAAAAATGAAACTTGAATTATTAAGATACCCTGAATACATGTTTCTATCCATAGGATTACATTGGTTATATCATCTTTACTTCCTAAAGAAAAATGAAAAATCAATCATGAGGGATTCAACAATAAGGTTCAAATGTATCTGAGGCCGAGGGCGGGTGGGTAGAAAATAAAAATCAATCTTAAAAGGTGGGTAATATATAAAGTATAATACATGATAGATATGAATAGTGAAATGAAGTAACTCCTCTAAGAATAAATGGTATCAATGCTTAAAAGATCTCAAAGTGGGTCCATTATAATGTTAATTGAGTATCAAGAATGTTATCCACTCCTTTATTTTTATTTATATTGATTTTTATAAATTCATGTTCAGGAAAAATCTCATATCCATCACCTAACCACATATAATCCATCATAGGATCCATCAGTCTGGTAAAGGTTATTTTTGACCATCCCAATACATAACCAAATATCTTTTTCTGTCTTTATTTTTTTATATATTTATTTTTTTTCAAAAGAATAGGCTAGGTGTAGAAAATTCTAAAAGTAATCATGAACCACATCATTGTAATCTAGTGAAAGTGTAAAAATACATATCCTCAATAAGAACATATCATTTCCATCAACAATGAAAATTCCCCCACACTTGAATGAAGAAAAATCATGCATCATACCAAGAGCAGGGTAGGAAGGGATAGTAGGTTTGAAAGAGCTCCATCATAAAAAGTTTATTCATGGATACTATGGGATAAAGAAGGAAAAATATATACTTGGGGATCAAGAAAAAGGGCTAAAAAAATATTTCCTCAATCATTTTAAAAATGTATTTTTTCAATCATAGATTCAATAAGATCCTAATGAATGTTCTGATAGTTTATATGTACCAAGTATATCTTAATAAATATGCTAAAATATGAATATGAAAGTATATGTATATAATCCTCTTAGGAATGGGAGTATAAAATAAGTATCAATCACTCAAGGAATAATATCTAGTAATGATCTAATAAAAATCAATTTTAATATTCTAGAATCATAATTAAATTACTCAAATTAGAAACCATTCATATAATTTAAATAGGAAAG
This sequence comes from Viscum album, assembly GCA_963277665.1. NCBI lineage: Eukaryota > Viridiplantae > Streptophyta > Magnoliopsida > Santalales > Viscaceae > Viscum > Viscum album. The sequence continues at coordinate 1,252,658,401 of OY728128.1, read as the reverse complement.
AAACATGGGTTTCTATAATCTCTAACCTAACCTTTCATTTTATTTAGATGGGTGCAATGAGATTTCCGGTATGAATCATGATTTATATGAAAAATGTCTCTTAGATAAATGAAAACAAGAAATGTTCCAAGTGTATCAATAATAAGGATTAATAAAGACAACCCCACACTTAATGATACAGTGCACACACTGTTCTAATAATCATCGCGGGAGAGATGACAAGTAAAGCATATAAAAAATTAAATGGAAATTTAGAATAGAAATTAGGGACTCAAGAGTTCCATATAGTGAATGTCCTACCATGGGTAAAATTGGTGGATGGTTAGTTGAAATTGTTCTAACTACATAAATTTTTAGAAACAAAATACCTACACTAGGTAAAACACTACTCCATAGGGTTTAAAAATTATGAAAGCATACAAGTGGGTAGGATCACATAGTCAACATGAATAGAATTCAGCTCAGATAAATGATAGAGTGAGATACAATGATGTTTATACCTACTGATGGAAATAAAATTCTATATCATAAAATAAGGAGATAATTAAACAAATGAAAAGAAAGAAAACACAAAATATATATTGCCTCCCATAAAGCACCAACTATGACATCGTTATTTAGATGGATGGAAATAGGATCAGATAGTTTTTTTCCATTAGCTGAGAAGTTAACTGCCTCCTGTAGGAACTAGTAGCGGTATCATCGAGCTCACAGGGAGGCCTATAAGGATCAAGCACCTTAGGTTTTATCAAGCACGAATCTCACGTGGAAGGAATTTAATATGGGATTGTTGTGGATGGGACTACTGTTGTCCACGGATCTCAAGAAAGATCTCCTCAAGTTGGAACTCGACATTAGGTATATGTTAGGAAATTCAATATAGGAGGTAAGATGGTGTCATGAAAGGAACATAAATAATCACAGAGTAAGCACACGAGCTCGACATAGATAAATTAATGAATTAATAAAATGAAAATAAGCTATAAGGAAGTGAAGTCAAAAAAATGTATCCCACACAATGGGATCTCAAGAAAGATCTCCGCTGCATTAATAATCACCTCCCAAATAGTGGGATCTCTATTATATTCACAAAATATATAGAATATATGGAATTGGGGGTAGGTGCCTCAGCTACCATGGTGGGTGCCATAATGCTAGTAGCTATCTTGGTCAAGGATGGAGGGTTGGGGTTTCAATATGTATTGAGGCTGTGTGTTTGGAAGCTCGATCGATTAACGTAACCATAAATGAAGATGGGAGTGTAGGGACCTTACACCATCAGTCCAACTCCGTAAGATACTCCTTCTGGGTAGTAGGGTCCTTCAGCTTAGGGTGTAGGCCATTTCAGGTAGTAGGTGGTGTGGGAATGGTGGTGGATGATGGGCTTGCTGATGGTGGTGGTTAGGAGGAAGAAGAAGATAGTGGTGGGCTGGGGAGGTGGACATAATAAGCTTTCAACAATTTCTAAACTTCCTTTAGACTAAAATAACCTATTCTAGTATATTAAACCTACCATGGGTTTCCTCCCAATCAGTATTTCATTTAGTGTTGAGTGATATACTCTTTTTAATTTAGATTAATTTTATAGTGATGATTAAATCCTCTTAAAATGGTTCTAGTTATATTTTAACCATTTAAAATTAAACATAAATGGTAGTTCTCCACCTTTTTAAATTTTAATAGATATATAATGTAAAACCTTAATGACTTGGTAAGGAAATTTCCATCATGATTTCATCTTTATAGGGAATGATTATAATTGAGAATTTAATAATAGAACCTTATCACCAATGTAAAGATTTAATGTGTGATTATTTAGTTATGCCATTTCTTCATATTTTCCTTATAAATTCAATAATTCTCATAAGAATACTTCCTAAATTAGTCTAGATAATCTATTTGGAAAATTATAACTTCTATGGATTTTTGAGAATCCATATTCAATTTCTTTATTTCCCAATAAGTATAGTACTCTAATTCCATTGGAATATGGCATGTATTTCTATACAAAAGTTGTAACTGAGTTGTGCTGATGGGAGTCTTGTATGGTATGCGATACACCCAAAGTGATCCTCCAGTTTAATACTCCAGTTCTTTTGAATCATGTTCACCATATTCTCAAGAATATTTCTAATTTATCTATTTAAAAATTCCACTTGTCCGCCAGTCTATGTATGGTAGGGGGACCAGTGTTTTATTGCATGTCATACATTTTAAGTAAGTCTTTCACATCATTATTGGAAAATTGATTTCTCAGATCACTAATGATCAATCAAGGAATCAAAATACGGAGAAGAGATTTTTCTTTAGAAAATTCATGACCACTTTGGCTGTGTCATGAGTGGTTTCCTTAGATATAAACCACTTAAAGACATAGTTAACACCAACTAGGATATAGAATTTACCATGAGAATTAGATAATATCCCCATAAATTTGACTCCCCATACATCAAAGAGTTTGACTTCTAGGATGGTATTTTGGTGAATTTCATTTGTTTTTACTATGGTACCTATCCACTAGCACCAATCAAATATCTAACAAATGTTATTTACATATTGATGAAGTGTTTTCCAAAATAACCAACTTTGAAAGATTATTGTTATGGTACTTTGGGTCCATGATCCCATCCTGCTGGTGACATGTGACACATATAAATCAAACTCTATATTTCATCTTCTGGGATATTGCACCACATTTGTCCATCAACACAATGATTAAAAAGTAGTAGCTCATCCTAGTAGTAATGTGAATATTCAACTAAGAATCTATTCCTCTACTAATAGATGAGGTCTGGGTAGAGTGATCCCATATAGAGATAATTTTCAATATCTGAAAAACACAGTTAGGATTGGGTATTTTTTATAAATAGCATTTCATCAAGGAAATTATCCATGATGTTAATATTATCATCATCCTTAATGATGGGAAGTAGAAGTCTTCATAAATGATAAACAATAACATTCTAAATCCATTTGGTATCTTTTATAATGATATTGAACTCTTACAGCTATAGGATCCACTACATCATACAAGGTTTGGCATCCGTTTTATTCATAATATATTTAAGTTCTTTATGATCAGTATAAACCATTACTTTGAATAGTACAAGGTAAGAGAAAAAATTTTCAAAAGAAAAGATGACTATTAGAACTTCCTTTTCAGTAGTCATATAATTTACCTAATTTTATTTAGTTTGTGACTGGAATATTATATAGAAAAATGATATTTTTTTCTCACTATCATAAGGAATCACCAATGGAAAAGTCACTGGTATCACACATCAGCTCAAAATCCTTATTCTAATCTGGTGAAATGATAACAGTAGAGGACACTAGGCTATTTCTTAGGGTATCTAATGATCTTTGACACTCTTTATTGAAAATGAAAATAATGACCTTTTATAAAAAGCATGTCAATAGGTGGGATACTTTTTCAATGTCTTTTATGAAGAATTGAAAAATATTGCATGTCCTAGAAAGATCCTTATACCTTTGACTGTTGTAGGCTCAAGAAAGTCTTTTATCACTTTGGTTTTTTCTAGATCCACTTCAATGAATTTCTTTGAGATTTTGTGTTAGAGGACTATGTATCCTTGGAACATGAAGTGAAAGTTCTCCTATATTAATATCAGTAATATTTCTTTATAGTGTTATAAGACTAGATCAAAATTACTCAGGCACACCTCAAAGGATCTTAAAGATATTGAGAAATCATCCATGAATATCTCCAAAAACTCCTCAGCCATATTATGGAATATATGTTTTATTACCAATTTAAAAGTCACTGGTGCATTACACATACAAAATGACATATGTCTATAGGTGAAGGTATTGACGGGGCAAGTGAATGTGGTTTTGGAATAGTTATTTAGATCGACTACAATTTGGTTGTATCAGGAATATCCATCCAGGAAATAATAGAATTCATGTATTTATAGTCTTTCCAACATTTTATCCATAAAGGGTAGTGGAAGGTGATCTTTTTGGGTGTTCATATTGAGGTTCCTTTAATCATTGTATACTCTCCATCCAATGATGGTTCGAGTAGAGATCGATGCATCTTCTTCCTTTTTTACAACTATTAGGCCGTATTTCTTTTGAATAACTTGTAGAGAACTCACACATTCTCTATTATAGATTGAAAATATTTTTCCAGCATCAATAAGTTTCAAAACTTATTTCTTAGCCACCTCTTTCATTGGTGGGTTGAGTCACCTCTAGTGTTTGAATTTGTGTTTAGTAAGTCCTTCCAAATAAAATTTATGGGTGAGAATTGTGGAGTTAATCCATTTAATGTCATCCACTCCCCAGGAAATTGAGTTCTTATTTCATTTTAGGATTTTAATCAACTTTTCCTCTTCCATTGGGTCATCTCTGAGTTGATAATGACTAGTAGTGCTTCTTCAGTCTTCAGGAATGATTACTTGAGTGTGCTCGAAAGACGTTTTAGTTCAAACGCAGGTGGCTTGATGAGCAAGAGTATGAATGGTGGGATAATATCCATTATTAATGTTTCAAAGTAATATATATTTTCATGATCTATGAATTCATCTATATCAGGGTACAAGCTATCCTTGTCACCCCCGATGGTCATAAAATCATCCCTATCATCAGTAAGAAATATGGCTTGAAAGTCGTAAGAATCATCATCTTTCTTAGCAGCCTTTGCTAAGTCAAACACAACTTGTTCATCTACAACTATGAATATTAATTTCCCTTTAATTAAGTCAATCAATTCCTTACAAGTGGATAAAAATGGACATCTAATAATAATCGGAACATCTCTCTCTACTTCCATATCTAAGATGATGAAATATACAAGAAATATGAATTTACTGAATTTGATTAAGACATCCTAGAGAAGAACTAGAAGGTACTTTACTCTAATTGGTCATCTGGTTGAAGGGACACTCTTGTTGGTTTTAATTTTTTGATCCCCAACTTTAGGAATATTTTTATAGGCATTAGGTTAATTCTTTCACATAAATCACATAAGGATCTTCTGAAGTTGCATTCCCCGACAGCAAATAGAATCAAGAAGCTACCAGGATCTCCCATTTCAGGTGAATCTTCTTATGAATGATAGTTTAACATTATTAATTTAAATAATCAATTTTTTATGTCTTCTATAATCCATTTTTGGAAATAAGTTCTTTTAAAAAATGGTGTAGGTAGGTATTGGAGTAATGGATTCATCGAAAGAGATGTTGATATGTAATTTCTTAAACATCACTAAAAATTTATTATATTTTACTTCTATATTTCCTTTAATAATTATTTCTAGGTATGGAAGAGGGGGTTTTTAGGATGGTGGTTCCACATAGACTTCTTTCTTCTCTAGTTTTTTTATTAGCTATGCTTTTCAATAGCATCTGAATTCAATTTTTTTTCTCAACCAGCTTCCCTTGTGATATAATTGTCATCTTTTATAATGGCTATTTCACATTTCTCAGGTTCTCTAGGATTATTTTACTCCTATTTGTAAATTTTTTTAAAGTCCATCACTTTCACACTCTAAAGAACTATTATCTTTACCTCTTATCTTGGATGCCTCTTAGTGGTATTAAGAAACATACTTGATATTCTATCCAATAATATATTTAACATTTAACCCATTTTATGATCAAGATTTCACAAATAAGATCTTTGGTTTTTCATATATGTCTCTTGGTTGGTCATTCTATGATTCTATTTTTGAAAAAATGCAATCATCAAGCTTTCCAAATTTGACTCCAGAGGTCGGGTTTGTTATTGTGGTCTATGTGGAGTGAAACAAAATTGCTAATGAGATCTAGAGAGAAAGGGTTGATGAGGTATTTACTATTTTATTTGATGATATGGAACTTGCGTTGAATACCTAAGTGGTCCCTAATTCCTATGTGGTGATTAAAAACTCCTCTACTGATAATAGCCTAGCTTGGGTTTCTATTGTAGTTTCTAAGCTGATCATTATTAGTAGTACTAATTCTATTGGTGATGACGAGGCTATTAAAACTACATTACTTTTTGATTTTAATTAAAGTAATTATAATCTTGAGATTTATGTTTATCTATCCTTTTCGTGTAGTATTGGTATAGATGTGGGCCTCCAAACATCTTGTGGGATTGGATCTCCATCAAAGGAGAAGGAGGTGGCGGTGCTGTAGGAGGTAGCTAAAATGATTTTAGATTCTTTGTAAGGGATTATACTTGTGATTTTAGGTGGGTACTCTCCTCTACATGATGTATTCCACATCGAGGTGGTCCTCGATCACTCTACCCCTGACAGGAATTATTGTAGACCTCGTCTAGAAGTTTTCTTCTAACTTCCAGTATATTAAGAATGAGTCTTCTATCAGAAATAGTGTACACTATATTTAACTAATCTAGTTGAATTCCCTAATAGAATGTCAAAAGATGAATCCACACATAAATTCAGTAATGTGGGAACTTTCTAGTGAGTTCCTTAAAATTTTCCCTCGCTTCCTAGGATGAATATCCATTAGTTTGGGAAAAATTTTGGATGTCATTTTTGTGTTTTTGGGTTCATCCTAGTGAGAAGTACTTATCTTGGAGCTTTTTATCTTCATCGTTCCAAGTTGTGATCGACATGGGATCTTTTATTTTGAGCCAATACTCGGCTCAGTCATGTAAATAGAATGAGAATACTTGTTATCTAATTGCATTGGATGACATGCCCAAGTTGGGAAAGGTATCAAAAACCTCTAAAATATTTGAAATGTGATCACATGGGTATTTTATTTGAAGTACACTTAATTTACCCATGTTATTTATCATATGAATGAGTCTAGGATTAATTTAGAAAGTATACTCCTAAATATGTGTGCACACAATGCTGGGCAAAACAACATTAATGGATAACAAGATGTAGTAAATTATAGTGTGCTCCTGTAGTGCTTGTCACTCTCCTTGATTGATAGATGGAGCATATTTAATATTATATTATTTTTGCAGCACAAGATCATTTCATTCTACCATTGTAAATTGGAGGCATGTAGCTGTAGATCAGTCAATCTATGGATTTAACAGAAGTAGTGGTTGAGCATTAAGGCTCCTCGAACGAGTCATAGGGACCCAACACATGCAATAGATGATGAAGGGAAGGAGGATATATGTGTTTATAAAGGAGAAAAATTAAAAAAAGAAAGGGAGAATAGGAAAATGAAAAAATGTACGAAGGATGAGGTAATACAAAGTTCCATCAAAAGGATACTATGCCTAATAAATAGTGAGTCACCGAAAATGGGGCCAAGATTTGATGTGCCCACACACATCATTTAATTCACATGGGAATTGATTAGATTAGAAATTTATGTTCCCAAACTACACTAACTACTTGGTAATAGTAAAGATGCAGTGTAGGGTCAAACCCACAGGCACTGATGGAAGGAAAGAAACCAATCAAAAAATTTTTGAAAGGATTCCTCATGTTTACTATTTAGGTTTGGTTTTTATATAAATAGGTAGTATGGATTTAAAACAGATAATAAGGAAGTGTTTAGGGTCAATTTCGAGTCTTTAGGAGAAAGATAATCCTAAATTAAACTTGGGATAGTCCTATGGAATAGGCTAAAAAGTAGTTCAAGGGTCACCAATTGGTTATGGTCAAACCAATTGGATATACCTACGCTGAAACTATCCCTTATTCCGGGTATAGCTAACAACATAAGTGCATTACACTTATCTTCTTTAGTAGAAAGAATCACATGCTAATGGTTATAGCCTGATCAACTCCAATTAGTTTAGGTTCATTAAATTACACTTCCCATTCTTGGGGTTGTGAAAATAAATGAGAGGAACAATTATTATTAACCTAATTACTAGTCATAGGTTTAATAAGGTTAAATATATAGATTCGTTAGGATAAGAAACAACCCTAAAATAGACTCATAGACCTTAGTGGATTATCCACAAATGACGGTTTGTAGTGGGAAGAACTCATGACGGAAGGGGATTTGTGGTGATTTATGGGTTTTCTATTGTTGCTGTTCATTCTGGTTAATGATGTTGTCTTATGAAGATGACGATGGTGGATTGCAGCGATGGTGATTCCGGTGGATCTCGTCAGTGTGAGGGAGGTGAAAGGAGACTTTGGACGTGATATGCGTGCATCTCGAGGTAGGCGTGGGACTCAAGATTCTTGGAAACCGAGATGGTTGAAGATGATTTCTTAAAGTTGCAATTTGAAATTGAATTTTGTGGACTCTCACACAGATTTTGTTTGAAATGTAGGTTTCCCGCTAATCCTAAAGCATATTTTTTAAAATGAAAAAAATTGATTTGGCCATAAACTCTACATGTCGTGTGTGTGACTCACATTCAATGGGGTAATGATTTTTAAATTTTCACATCATGTAATGAATGTACATACTGTGTACTATCTTCACATCATGGAAAGTCCTCACAGGCTATTATGTGGCTTCACAGACATTATATGAATGAGGGATATATGTTGTGTATTCTATAAATGATGTGTAAAGCCTGTTTTTCCCAATTTTCATCATTTTTCCTTTGAGTCCAAAATTCCTCATTCATGTGAAAAAAATAAAAAAATACATTATTGAATAAATCATGATTAATACTTAAATAAATGAATCCAAAATGGGTATATAAATTTATCTTATCAACTACACACCATGTATTCCCGAGGAACACATGTTGTGTTTCTATGATTTTAATGGTGACTAGGATTTCATCTTGAGATAAATATTCCACATCATGTGACTAGGACCACATATCATGTGATATTAACCAGGTTTATAAGATTTTTTTATAGGATTACATTGCCCGGACCCTAGGAAATCTGACATGAAATGTCCCATTAGGGGCACTCCATGGGGATGTACATGGCTGGCCGATCCTATTCTATGAATGAACATGATGAGGTTCCTAGGTGGTTCTGCACATTATGTAATCTAATACACACACTGTGTACTCATCCTAGAATCTTCTACCATGAAAAATCCTTCTTTAGGACTTATATTTTTCCATGTTAGTATCCCATTATTAGTATAATTCCCTATAGTATGTAATAATAGCCTTCATTTTATAATTAGAGGTATGACAAGAGGTTATATGAGTTGGTCACTTTTTCTAGCGATGCTTAGTCAATGGAATTGATCAGGTTTGATCATTATAAAGATTTTGGGGTAAGTACTTACCTAACTAAATAGGGACTAGATTCCCCCATATCATGTATAAGAAGATTCAAAACTCCCATAAACTATAAGTGGGTGTGCATCCTCTATCTATGTAGTCGTATTCCCCCATAATCAAGCTCTAATGGGGATCAGGTCCTCTATGAGAGATAGTGCTACCTCAGCTATAGATCACAATAGAAATGAGCATAACCTTCACTCTGATTCTTCTGAGGTTGTGCATGGTACTTGGAATTAAATTTGGGACCTTTATAGCTATATGAACACTAATTATTATCCTTACATAGTTGTGGAGATTTAGATCCCTCTCATTTTTCAACTAGGGTTTTAGTATGGACATATATAATGTTGGGTTTTCTAATCCACATTGACTTATGATTTGAGTTTACTATTTTACTATGTTTCTTATTGTCTTGTTTTTGGTACTTCCTACCAAGTATGTTTATAGTCACCCCTTTATGGGCTTTTCCCACATGTGTCATGTATTATACAGACGAAATGTAGGTTGAATGTGACTTTGGTGGACCTGGTATTGGTGGAGCATAGTAATATTTGGTGTATTTTTCTATATTTTATGGTTATATTAAGAGATTGTGAGCCATTATTTCTTTATTTTTTCCCTTTTTCAGTTGTTGTTAGGTTGGGACCTCCTATTCCTTGATGGATGGGAATGTATTTTTTCCCTTATAATTTTATATTACCTTTTTTCACTTTGATTTCTTTCCAAGATGATTTCATATGCATTTTTTCTCTCTAAGTGTTATAGTTATATTTTATCTCAGTAATTTTTTCTGTACATGGTTGTGTGTGCATGTGTACATGTACATTAGGCTAAAGCCTCCCATTTTAGTGATAATACTTCTTGGAGTTTTCCGCCAGTCCTTGGACTTTTGGAGGAAGTCTTGGGGTGTCACTATCTTTTTATTGTTATACAAGGCAGGGCCCCTATTTGGTCTGGTCCTGATAGATTGGTATCAAAGGTAGTTTACCCTAGGGTCAGTGTTTGGAGTTACACATGTCACGAGGATTATTTTGGGAACTTAGGGAAATAATTTGTAAGTGACTCGAGTATGGATCGCAGGTCAGAGAACCCAGTGATGGTGCGATGACCAACATATCCATACATCAGGACTCCAATTATTTACTTGTTTACTTGACATAATGATACAACAATTACATTGAAACTAATGGTACATGAATCATATAGGATTGGGTATTTTTGACTATCATGTCCTTATTGAGTCAGATCCCCAGATATGTTAATTTAACCATGGTACGTCTTGTAAAATTTTAGGATGCCTATATAATGAAATCTAGTTATGAATTTGATATAGGTTCATGATTATGGCCAGTTAAAAGATGAGGCCCCACTATACAGACCCATTATTGAGGTTTTCCCTCTAGGATATCATAGAGAAGTGATTTCACCTGATCAAAAGGTCTGGGATCCACCTCCCATGGTTCAGGTAGAGGATCATATTCATGTTGGGAAACCGATAGATCTAGTAGGTCATGATGAAAATAAAAATATTATTAGTGTGTTACACATGTTTTGGTGATAGAGACCACTCAGTTTTTGTGGTGAGATATACCCTCAGATAGTGAGTGATTGGCTTGAGGTAGTGGTCTGAGTTTTTAATATTGTGAAGACCCCAACCGATCAAATGGTTATGCTTTTATCTATTCATTTTCATAGATAATCATGTCACTCGTGGGGTCTTATCACTTAGAATTATGATGAGACAATTCTCTCATGGATATAATTTCAGCAGTGGTTCTGTGAAAAGTATTATCCTTCAAGATTATTCTCTATAATGATCCAAGAGAATCTTGATCTACAGTAGAGTGATACGTTACTTTTTGAGTATACATCATGGATCACTAGACACACATGTTACTATCATAATATGATGTAATTCGGATACACCTAGGTGTAAAAGTTTAAGTATGGACTCTATAGGGATATCTGGTCTAACATCGTCTCTTTGTGCATTCCCACCCATGATGGAGTGCTGGAGTGGGTCAGGGTTACTGAGAGTTTCCTAACAGAGGGAAATCATGAAGATTTAGTAGAAATTAGACATCATGGGGATGATTTTTCTGCAAAGGCTAGTAGGTATTTTCTATCAGGGTGACATAATCAAAGGCATACTCATGCTCAGACTCAAATGTGGGGATCTATAGTTTAAGGATCACATAGAGGTTTCAATCATTCTGGTGTTGTATGATGAAATTATTTTTATGGGAGAGGTCACATGGTTCATTATTTTCCAACTTTAAGTACTTTTTATGTTGTAAATATAGTTAAAGGACCTCCATCAAAGAGGAAACATCATGATCAGGGATATCCTTGGTGTGGTCAGGGTGGTCCCCAAGGAGGTGATGCTTTTAGAGGGGTAGGAGAGGCCCATTGGAAGAGATTCATATGGAGTAAAACACTTTGAAAAACTCCCACCACCTAAACTAGGTGGCCAACACTAGGATTAGAGTATAGTTGGAAGAGGGTGTATTCAGTTTTAGGTTGTGGTGGGATATGAATAGGATACACATGAGATGATTTGAGGCATGATCTATATCTTCTACACTTTATCTACCATACTTTTTAACACAATAATGAGTCATTCCTTCATCTCCATATCCCTAGTGTAGGAGATTAATATTTCTATGAAGTATCTGAACCATCATTTGTGCATAGATGTTCCCACAAGGACCAATTCTTCTATATCATACATCTACCGAAAGTGAGTTTTGGCATTCAGTGGATAGAGTTTCTTGTGGGATCTTTTTTTCATTGAGATGAAACCTTATGAAATCATCCTAGGCGTGGATTAGTTAACCATACCATGTGATCAGATATACATTCACTACTTGAGATTTTTATGACCACATGTTTATGGATAGAGAGGTTCTTCTTCATGGGAGAGAATGAATTCTAGAAAATCTAGTGGGGATAATGAGTAGAAATTTGCAAGCTATCACTCACTAGTTGGTAAGTTTGGCCCTTATTTCAATGGTCTGTTTAGACAATTTGATTCCTATAGTAGGGGATTATTTTATGGATTTCTTCCCTGAATATGTTGCTGGATTACCTGTGAGGTAGGATATTGACTACTACATCAACTAAAACCCCGAAAACACACTAATAACTTTAGTGTCATATCAGATGGCCCCTACTGAGCTCTGGGGTCTGAGGGTGCAGTTGAATAACCATCATTATAAGGGTTTTATAAGACCCGATGTTCCCCCTTGGTGTCTCTGGTGTTGTTCTTGAAAAATTCAGATGAGATCTTGATGATTTGTGTTGATTATTGTCACCTGAATCAGGTGAAAACCAAGAACAAGTACCCCTTGAAAAGGGTTTACGACCTATTTGGATAGTTGAATGGGGTTTGTTAGTTCTCAAAGATTGATCTCAGGTATGCATATCATCAATTTAGGGCTCATGAGGATGGAATTATGAAGATGGTATTCTGATGTCACTATAAGAATTATGAGTTCTTTGTGATTCTTTTTGATGTGATTAATTCCCTCATTATGTTCATAGAACTTATAAACCAGATCATCTAACCTTTCTTGGACCATTTTTTGGTAATAATTATTGATTACATTATCATTCAATATATATATGAGGTGGATAATATAGAGAAATTTAGGAAGGTCCTAGTCTTACTATGGGAGAACCAATTTTATTGTAAGCTCTTGAAGTGTTAGTTTTGGAACTGAGAGGTTCAATAATAGTGGAATATCATCTTTGATCATGGTATAGGTGTGGTTTTAGTAAATATTATTGCAGTTCTATCTTGAAAACCACCCAAGTATATGTCGTAGAAGTGGAATTTTCTCATTTTGGCAGGGTATTATTAAAGGTTCATGGTGGAATTTTCTAGTATTTCATCTCCTTTGACTTCCTTAATATAGAAATGGAATCCAATTTCTTGGACTAAGCAGTGTCAGAGAGACTATGAGGATCTGAGGAAGATTTTGACCTATGCTCCTATATTGATACTACCGGTGGTAGGATTCAAGTATGTGGTGTTTTTTGATTCCTCCAAATCTGGGTTTGGATATATGTTGATGAAAAAGAAGGTAGTGATAGATTTTGGGTAAAGGAAATTGAGACCCCATGAGAAGAACTATGTAACCCAAAACTTAGAGTTAGAAGTGGTAGTTTTTTAGATGATGTGAAAGAACTAACTTATGGGTGAGAGTTTTATTTTTTACATTGACCATCAGAGTCTCAGATAAATATTATCCTAGAGAGATCTTAACTAGAGGTATAGGTGTTGGTAATATTTACTATAGGACTAAGACTTTGAAGTAGTCCATACTCTGTAAATGGTAAATGTGGTTTCAGATTCCCTTAAAAAGAAATCTTGTTCTTTCTTGGTGGAAGAGGAGTTATAGTAGTTGACATTGTTACAAAAGACCCTTGTGTAGGATAAGGATGTATCTTTTCCTCATTCTATGGTGGTAACACCACCACTTCCTCAGTACATTGGGGAGGCATAGTTGAGGGACATATATTATGAGGTTCTATAGAACCATATATCCTTAGAATATGTGCCTGATTATTTTCTGATAGTGGGGAGCACATGATCCATTTTGAGGGATGAAAGGTAGTTCCAATCATGTTTTGTGAGGAGGTACTAATGGATTTTTAAACCCCCCCTTGGCGGTATATTTGGGAGTGAAAAAGATATAAAAATCCATTCTGAGGTAGTTTTAGTGGGAAATAATGATGTGATGCATTGTAGAGTTTATTTATAGATGCCTCGTATGTCAGTAAGTAAAGGTTGAACATCAAGCTCCATAAGGTATTAATCAACATCCTGTGATTTTATAATGGATATGGGATGTAATATAAATTGATTTCTTTATGGGGCTTCCAAATAAAATAAGATTCCATGACATTATAAGGATTATTATTAACCTACATACCAAGTTAGAACACTTTATTTACATCAAAGATCAATGTTTGTTTGAGTGTTTGGGGAATATTTATATGCATGATATCTCCAATCTTTTTGGGTTACCCATGAAAACCATCTTCGATTGTGATGTTCTGTTCAAGACACAGTTTTGAAGAAGATTATAGGAGGCCTTTAGGACCTAGTTATAGATGAGAATGACATTCCACCCCCAAATGGATAGCCATAATGTCAAACTATCTAGGTTTTAAAATATATGATCAGAGAATGTGTGTTAGAATTTGGCCAGATTTGGGAGGATAACATTACATTGGTGGAGTTTTTCAATAATAATAGCTACCACTCCACTGTCATCATGAACATATTTATAAAACTATATGAGAGACCCTGTAGGTAACCCTTGTATTGGACTAAGATTTATGATACATATATTCTTGGGTTAGTACAAGTTCAAGTGTTGAAAGAGATGTTTAAGGTGACCCCTGAGAGTATGAGGATAACTCAGAGTTGATATAAATGTTATAAATACCTACATCATAGGAATTTGGATTTCTAGTAGGCACAATATGTTTTAATTAGGGTTTACCCATGAAGAGGATTATTGAGATTTATTCAGGGAAAAAATCTATCACCGATGTTCATTGGGCCATTTGAGATCCTATAGAGGGCCAGTGCAATTGCTTACCAGTTTGCCTTACCCTTGCTGTTAGATTGTGTGCATAACATATTCCATGAATCAAAGCTGTGGCTATATATTCATGACCCATCACACATTATTTAATGGGGTGATCATGACATTAAGGATAAAGAAACCTTCTTGGAGTACCCAATGGATACAAGGATTGGAAGGATATGATCATACATGGGTGGGACATTCCTTCAGTTCGAGTGTTTTGGCAACATTAGAACATATATGAGATCTCTTGGGAGAATGAGATATGGATCTAATCTCATCACCTTCACCTTTTTGTGTATCTTTTATTTTTTATGGTGAAAAACATTTAAGGTGGAGAGAAGGTAACAAATCTATTTTTCATAGATTGGTCATATATATATATATATATCAATGGTGTTTCCCTTGTATTTGGAACTATTATTTGGGTACCATAAGACCCCGAAATTAAAATATTAAAAATATTAAAAATATTAAAGTATGTGCACACATATTTTCGTAATTAATGTTTTTCCAATTAATTGTAACGTCATATGAAAAATCCTAGATCTCGGTTGTTTTTAGAACATGAGGATTACCCTAGGTGTAACATAAGGTTGGTCTACAATAGACATTCCATGGAAGGAAGACATTGGTAGGTGAGTTGAATAAATTAAATGAAAAATTTATTTATCTTTTGTAATGTATAAAACCTAATATACTCTATATAATTATGTGGATATAGAAAATATCCAATGCTATCTACATAAAACTAAGAGAATAGAGAGGAGGGGGAAGAGATCTTCCATCAGTGGTAAAAAACATGGGATCATATATTGATGATGAACAAATTGAGGTGATTCATGGGATGAATGGAGAAAAAAACATAATATTAAATTAATCACTAGTGAACATGTTAATCACTAATTATCAATATTTTACAAAGTCATGGCTCATTATTTTTTTGGTTTTTCACCCTTGGGTTCTTGATTGTTGATAATGGATTATATATGTGCTAAATTCCTTGGTTTTCATTCTTTTCATGATAAAAAAATTAATTAGTTTTATTTAACCTAATTATTAAATTTTTATTATGCTCACGATTTTAACAATTGTTTAAATCCTTTTTTACTATCAATAGTCAATATCACATCGACAAACAACAATATCACCTTGTTATTTTACCTCTCCCACCCATCGTTCTTTGTATTCTTCATTGTTGGCCCATTAGGTCAACAATTCAATATTATTGGACCAGTTTGAGTTCGTTCAAACCATAAAGATTCTAATAGACATAGAAAAATATTAGGAATGGATGGTTTTTGGATTGATTTAGGTTGATTTGTGGAACATTAATGATGGTTCCTTTGATCGAGACCCCGAATGGTGATGAGAGGCATGTAGACCTTTTCACAAGAGAAAACAATCTTGATTTCCAGCCACCAGAGGCTAAGTATTGATAATATAAGGTCCATTACTTCAAATATGGAACATTTGGTGAGTCAATACTGAGATAAATAAGTTATTTGGGTATATTTAGAAATCATGTAAAGAACAAGATTACTATTTTAAGAAAACATGACCAAACATCATGTATTCCAAAGGAACACATTCCGTGTTTCTAAAATTTTCATTGAAGCTAGGGGTTTAGCTTAAGATAAATATCACATTCCATTTGGCTAAAACCACACACCTTCTGATACGACCTAGGTGGTCGATCCATGTGCGAGGAGTATACGGCCGAGACCTAAGGTGATCTGACATGTCATGTCCCCTTAGGAACATTCCATGTGGAGGGACATGGATAGATGATCCGTGTCTAGGAAAGAACATCACTAGGTACTTGGGTAGTGACACATTCCTTGTATCATAATGAAAACACTGCATACTCTTCAAAGTATATTCTACCTTGATTATCTTCTTATTTTATACTCAGAATTGGGCTTGTGAGTAACCTATCATGAGTAGAATTATTTGTAGTATATAATGGTGGAATTTGTTTTGGAATTAGAGATATAACATGAGGTGATATAAAAGGTTAAATTATTACAAATATGATTGGTTGATGTCAGTGATTTCATTTTATCAGCATAGAAATATTGGGGTCAGTACTCCCCTAGCTCATCAAGGCACAGGTTCTCCCATAGCCTCTATAGGTAGAGTCAGTACTCCCCCACTCTAGCAGAGGGAGTGGTTACAATATCTATAGAGTGGTACTCCCATGTCATTAAGATCTAGTGGGGGAGAAGGTAATCCATTGGAGATAGTGATCCCTTGGATTTAGAGCATAGTAGTGAGGAGAGGTACCTCCACTCCGATTCTTGTGAGGTTGCATGTGGTGCATGGAATTTGAGATGGGACCTTTAGAGTTTTAGGTAGATTCATTATCATCCTTAGATAGTTGTAGATACTGATATCCCTATCCTTTTTGACTTGGGTTTTACTATGAGCATATCTGATATTAGGTTTTCTTATCCCTATTTACTTATGGGTTGAGACTACTATTTTATTTTGTTTCTTCCCTTTTAGTTTTTCCAGCATCCTTTTGAGTAGGTTTATACTCACCCCTACATGGGATTTTCTTGCATGTGTCTTGTATTATATGGATAATATGTTTGTTGATGATGAATTTGGTGGACCCATTATCAGTGGAGCATATTAGTACATGGTGGTTCCTTCCATGTTTGATGGCCAGTCTCAGAGATTATGATATGCGATCTACTCAGTTTTTCTCTTTTTCATTTGTTATCAAGTTGGGACATCCTATTCCTTCATGGGTAGGAATACATTTTTCCCTTGTACTTTTAAATTACCCTACTAAAATTTTGTTTCTTTTCTATAGGATTCTACATGCATTGTTTATTATATAGATGTTATAATTATATCACATCTCTTCACTATTTTATGGATCTAGGTGTTTGTTTGTGCGTATATTTACATTAGGATAAGGCCTCCAATTTCAATAATATACCTACATAGTGATTATTTCAATCCAACAACCTATTAGATATGGGATTAGGGTGCCAATATCATCTTAATTTAGGAATCTAATGGGATCCCAGTGGGTTTATTCATGATAGTGTAACCCAAGAGAAGTGTGGTGGCCTGATATAGCCGAGTATGAATAGTGAGTTGGGCATAAAGACTAGTTTTGGATCAAGGAATTCAATATAATTTTTAAGTTAGGGTCTAGTGTAAGGTTATGATTGAGACAACTCTATTTTGTGAGAATATCCAGGGCTTTTAATGTTTGAGTTATGGATATGTGTTAGCCTCTAATAGAGTACTAGGTGTGGGTCTGGGACTTTCTAAGTCCTAAGCAATTGGAATTTATGCCATGTTTTTGTAATATTCTAGCTGTTATTATATAGTTGTGATGTAGTTGAGTATTGGAGACCAAGGGATCAAGGTGTAGAGTTACACCACATAGATGATCAAGCTTTCCAAGCTTTGGGCGCCCGAATTTGGTTGTATGTTGTGAGTGATATACAATTGGTCATGGGAACTACCTTATGTTGGGTGTTTGACTTGTGATTAAGGTTGGATCAATTATACCTCCTCAATATCATATTACTATATATATAATTATCCTTATTACTTACCTTATGTTAGGAGTTCAACTCTTGCAGGTGATTTTTATATTAATATCTCCTTAGGATATTTTACTATATTTTTCTCTTATAACGACGAGGTAGTTATCGAGTTGTTTGAGGACCACTGAGTGCAGATCCACAGTTGCTCTGTACACCTAGTTCTAGATATTTTTTCATTTCCACTAATAGATTTTATATTTAAAGTGACTATGAAAAATGTGATTATTTTGATTGGCTAGAGGAGGTGGGTTTAGGTGTTGTAGTGTCTTAATTGGCACACAATGATAAAAAACATATGATTATGTTCTAATTGTTTAATTTTTATATGTATACTTACATTTTATATTGTGAAATATCTAGGGAACACCATATGTGTTTTTTTATTGAGATATATTTTTCATAATTTACACAAGAACCTTAATGAGCATGTAAAGATTCATGTTTCACTTTTAGGTTACAAGTTATATATGGGATTTGGTCAAAGTATCTAGATAAGATTAGGAGACTAGACTGAGGGGGGACTCTTACAATTTGGTTATGTATCCAATAATTTCTTTTTTTATTCTATACCTGATATGAATATTGTGATATCTTTATAATATATGTATATAGGTTGATCATGGTTTACTTTTTTATTATAACATAGTGATATTGCATGTTATTGATGGTTTTCCAATCATTGTAATCCCTTGTGCTTACTTAGATGTTTTGTGTGTATTCACATATTTATATATTTTCTAGGATAATACTAAGATTATTGCATCTCCAAGATGGTCTTAAAATCTTTACATTAGTTGGTAGAACTTGGCATACAATAATGTGCACTTGTGGTCTTGTAGTGCCATATCCCAAGATAACATTCAAGTGATTTTAGATAGGGAAGTAAAAATGGTATCAGATACCTATTTTAGCTATCTTATAATTTTTTAACATGGTAGATAGGAATAAGAGTGGTCAACAATTTGGGAATATATAGGCCATTTCATCACAAACACTTATATGGTTAAATCCAATGCCACCTAGGGGACATAATATTTTTTATTTCATTTCACTATTATGATTAAGATTCTCAGATATGTATGATATTCTGGGTTGATATTGTTAGTTTTTTTACTCTTGGCCTGATTTGGGAAGATGTGTGAGGTTATGCATCATTTTTAGGCATGTAGGGATAACTGAACATGTGTATAACTACTTATATTTTTGAAATGGTTTTCAAATAAGGAATGTTGTTTCGAGAAATCAGTTTTAGTAAAGAAAAGTTTTAGGAACTATTTAGGAAATTATTTTTAGTTAATTAAAACATAAAAAATAAATTATTCAATGTTTTCCCAAAAAAATTATTATTTTAATATTAAAAAATTAAAATAAGAACATGATTTTAATGTATTTTGGTTGGTTTATTTGTTTCATAGTTATACATATGATGGATGATATCCTCACGGTGGGTAGTTTTGGGTAGTAGATACCATGTAATGGATGTTTTATGTGATTTATATCAAGGATATGGCCTATTTTGGGATGTGATGTATTGGTTGATAAAGACCCCAAAGAGGGTCATGTTGGCATGTGACATTGCTTCGAGATGGTTGATTCAGTTTATTTAAATTAATATATAGTTTTTGGGTATATAATTGGATTTGATGTGAGGTTCTGGTATGGTTAGAGATCCACTAGTAGTTGGGATAGTATAATAGTGTATTATTTGGAGAACCTTGAGATGATTAGGTTTCAATATGATGTTTCCATGGGATTATGAGATAATACAGATGAAGTGGGAGTCAGGTTGGAAGAAAGGAAAGGGTAATAGTTTTTTCTATCTGGAATGTTGTCATAAATTGGCAGGTAGTGGGTTGGTTGATCCTAATTTTTCATGAAACAAAATGAGAGGGGTTTCTTGATATACAAGATGCATTGAGTGGTGTGGTCTAGGAAAAGTGTATCATGGGTTGATTCATAAAATGTTACGATGAAATTTGAGTGATGTGGGATGAGTTTCATTTTTTGATAGCAATGGTTATGTTACAAATGAAACCAAAATTAGTGCTTCATGAGAGATGCATTATCATTTTGAGATTGAGTAATGTGAAAGGTTTAACTTGTGGTTTTGAATTAGAAACAAATTTTGAGACATATAATGGGATAAATATAGTATTTATTCCATATAATTATGAAATCTATGCATGGTATGTTGTTCTTAATGAGTGAGATAATATACCACACTTAGAAAAGAATGTTTTGAATATCATGGGTGTTTTAGCTACAAGGGTTTGAGGAACCTTGAGGATATTAGTTGTTCATTAAGGTACGAACATTATATGGGTATCTTGGTATGATAGAGTAGTTCTTCATGGGCATTCACTTGGGTAACACCTATAATGGGTAGCGTGATGCATTTTATATTTTGGCAATGTATTTTGGGGTATTTTAACGAATAAAAGTTAAATAATGTCATATATATGATTTAAATTGATTAAAATACTTCATTTTATTATTTATGGGTATATTTAAAGTTTCCACAGATGGATAAATTCTTTATAGAAGTTTTGGATCATACAATGAATTTATACGACATGCAAGTAATAAGCACATTCCATGTACTTTTGTAAGAGAAATGACAAAGCTAGTCAGATTACATACCCAAGTCATTGATCAAGAAGAACATGTCATGTGGACTATTGTACATGTAATGTATGTATAATATAGAAGTAATTGGTTTATAAAATGACACTACACTCTATGTGTTTTGATGTCACATGACATGTAATTACAAAAAATTAAACCCCATATAAGTTTTCAATAGACACTATGGGTTTTTCATCTATCTATTGAGAAAAAAAGGTCGACTAAAGTACATGACATGTAATTTAATTTTACTCTAAAAATAGGGCTTAACCTTTAGATTTTATACTATTTTTTGGGGTCCCCAACTCTACCATTTCGATCTCCTAAAGTTATTAGTGTTTTCCTTTTTTCATTTTATTTTTCTTCCCAATAACTTATTCCTCATTGACTTAATCTATTGTGAATGGATAGGTTTTCCCTTTTACTCAATAATTTCACCACTACCATAGTCATGAGAGGGTATAGGATGAGTGTGGGGTTGTAATAATATTATGGGTATGTTATATTAATAGTTATAATGTGTTTTTATTTTTTTAATTTTTTTATATGATTAAATTTCAAATAAAATGGTTGTATTAAGTTATAACAATAATGATATAAGAAGAAATAAATAGGTTAAAATAGACGAACCAATGACCCTTTTAAATGTCCTTTTCCACAATTTTTGTATTTTTTGTTAAAACATATTTTTAAAGAATTAAATCACTGGAAAAGGGGATAACATCTCAAGGAAGTTCCTTTTCAAAACAAGAAAAAATATTGCACTTGAATGCATATGGTTAATAAAATTCATAAATAATTTGAAGTGCTAAAGGATAATTTTAATAATAAACACTAATAAAAACTACAACCCAACTCATTTTTTTCTATATTTTTATTATTATTTACAATTAGTTATTTTCATTAATTTTCCCTCACCAATATTACCTAAATAATCATCTCAAATTCCATGCATTTCAACTGAAACATTAATTAATAGTTAGATCAACCTTGATACTCCACTTCTATAGTAGAGTGAAGAAAAATCAATTTGGCGCCTTGTGATGGGTGCCCTATAGTGTCCCATAAATTCAACCACCCCCTTTCCATTGACCAAATATTGTGTTATCCCAATCCTCTTATCATATCTTATCATGGAATTCATGGTCCTTCACCCTAAAATCCATCGTTCTGAGGAGTTTTTGTGCTTTAAATCTACTATATTTTGTTCATTTCTCTAAATAAGTTCGCTTGGAGATATTTTTTCATTTTTCAATTATGATTATACTATGGTCATACTCTTGTTATTTTTATGAGAACATCTTGTGGATTTTGGTTCTAAAGTCCTTGGTGATCATCATATTAATTAGGGATTTTTGTAACAACCCATGTAATTACTGGTCAATTAAGATATATAGAGTTTGAATCTTAAGTCCTAGAGTAAGGGTGATTTGAGAATTTGGATAAAATTAGAGTTCAATGGGATGGGACATCCCTATGGGATGATTTTATGTATATTCAAGTGTTTCAATAATTTTGGGGGTGTCAATAAAAATTAGATGAGTTATTTGTGTGGAATGAAAATTCTCCTACAGGTTACACATCACACCACAACTAAATGGGTCAATGTTGTGATGATTTATTAGAGAGGGTTTTATCATGAATCACTATGCTATGTGACAATGCATAATCATGATTTCTTGATTCTTCCTAAGAGAGAGGAATTATAGAATGAACATGATGGCCACACTACAATGGATCCCTCTGGTGGGGGTATATTAAACCGTGGACCCCAAATTCACACAACAATAAACATCCTATAAAAAATAAGATACATTTATTTATCTTTTAAATTATGTTCCCTTCCCCTTTTATTGGACACTCAATGCCAACACCCAACCCCCCTCCCTATCATGATTTTCCCCTCTCACTCTTCACTTTATAGGCTCCCATATCATCATATTTATATAAATTGGATTTTTATCTAAAGGTGTAGGCACATATATGTATGAATAAGTTAATACTTAGGTTCTATTTTACTGTTTCATGTGATTAATTACTATTTCATTGGAAACCTATTTTAGGGATTATTTGTCTAATTTCTCGATTTTAGATGAATGAGGGTGGATCAATCCATAGTATCAGATGAGTTAACTACTATAAGATCAATATAGGTGGTTACTTTAATATTTCACTATATATCAAATTATTTTAGGAAACTTTCCTGTGAATTTCATGGTTTTTGGGTTTAAGAATTCATAAAAGGTGATAGGTGAGCCCTAATTTGTGTGATAGGCTTGGGTAAAGCCTCTTGTAAGTGAATTAAGTATTTTGTGCATGGTTTGGTGATTTTAGACTAACCTAAAAACTATTTCTCCAAGTAGCACGATCACAAGATAGCTTTAACAGACCTCATAGTGGTCTATGTTTATGTAATTAAATGTGAAGGGCCTAAGTTTAGGTTATATGAAAGGGTTTATGTTCCATCACATCATGAATCCCTTGGGTGGATCTTCTGGTGAGTGAAGAGTGGGAATTTCATGGGATGTGTCTCGATGTTTCTTTTGACCTTGTACCCCATATGGTATGGGTAGAGTGATAATAATATGGGTTATATGATAGGATGCCTTTCTTACTTGAGATGAAATTTTTATTCTGAGATACGGGCCTTAGTGAGTTGCATAGAATAATATAGTTGAGGTATGAATTAATTAGTTACAATGATTATAGGACCTGTAGGTAGATTGATGTGTAGAATAAATATGAGATTAATTTTATTCCAAGGGAATGGTGAGTACTTGAACTAAATTATTATCCCTAAAAATTGATTCCCATGGGTAGATAAAGGTGAGGAATTTTCCTTAGAACCCTTATAGGAATAGTGAATGAAAAATGTTGAAAGGGGGACTGAGGGATTGAAACTCCTTGGGGTGCCATTGTGGAGGCTAGTGATATAATTGGGTAATGATGTATGTTCCCTCATGGATTTATGTGTTGGGTGTTACCCTAAATAAGTGTAGTGTCGTGATGTGGTCAGTTATAACTAGTGATTTATAATTATAGGCTAGTAATTTCATGGGGTATTCAATATTTTTATGCGTTAGGGTCTTCTAGAAGGTTATGACTGATACAACTATATTCTGTGGGATTGTCTAGGGGTAGAGATATATGAGTTATGGAAACGTGTTACCTTCTAGGAGAGTGTGCCACTACCTAACCCACTGGATCCTACAAGGCTAGATAAAGTTTCATGACCCCCTCCCAGCAAAGTTCACCCCTCCTGGGCTGAAAATGTGAGAAGAGAGATAATGACCCCCCCGAGTACCATCTCTAGTAGGCCCTGGGTTGGTGACTAGACCTGAGGGTAAAGTAAAAAAACATCTGGTAGGAATTTCCCTCTAAGAGAACACATACATAAGGGAGAGATAAGATAGACACCAGACAACTCCTACTTAGACTAAAATATAAAAGAAAACCCAAGTACACAAATGAAATTTCATAAAAAGACTATAACTAAAACAGGAAACTATAAGTACTGAAAGAAAGTAAAAACAGAAGCGACCACGAAGCCTGAAAAACTCCTGAAAAAACCCAAGATAGTAGTAACCATACAAATATAAAAATTTCTCCATGTGACATAAAAAAAGTTTATATAAATGTAGGGTGATTATAATGATATACTCAGTAGGCTCCTCCCTGTAAAATCTTGTGCAAATGTAAAGAAATCAGGATAAAGCATAGTGAACATCAAGTGAAACTAACTCGTCACCTAAATATATACACTATGTTACCAGCTTCAACATGACTACTCTCATCAAGTATCGTATATAAGAGTCTATAATATAATAAAGGACATCAAGGTTACCTTGATTCCACTTCCCCAATTGTTTGCTGCTTTACCCCAACATCGCACATCCCGAGCATCTCTCTCCAAAAAGGCTTGCCCATGGACACCTGGGTGAAGCACCACAACACGCACATCTTACGTTAACATGCAGCTCATGAATCACACCACCACATCCAAATAACCAATGTAACCAGGTAGTTCTTTATATCCACCATAGCTTTCATAATGTGTATCATACATTGGGTATTGTACCAGAATCCATTACAGCCCATACACTGAGTAAGGATCCTCAAGCCATCATAACATATACCCATTATAAATATAGTAGCACTTAGGAAGTTATATCAATAATATATATTTGTAAAATAACCACAAGCCATTAAATACCTCTACAAACATATTTGTGGAAAACTAAATTCCATGCATACCAGAACAAGTAACTACCAAGATAAGAGAGTAGGGCCAAATTGGGTAGTCATCCATCCATCCTCCCACTAGAATGTTGGGAAAAACACCACCAGGGATTAGAATCCTTGGGGTGTCACTTTCCCTAACCGAAAGGGTAGAGTAGTACAAAGAAACAGAAAAGTACATGATATAATATAACTTAAAACCACACTATCGGAAAAACCTAGTCTTAGAATCAGCTGCAGCTAATGTCTCTCAGACTCCCGACTGCAATTGCTAAGACTAGATATCCTATAAGCACACAACCATTTAAAGAGGTACATTAAGTTACTTATCCATTTTTTCAGTTTCAATTTACACTAATTAATTATTTAACCATTAATTACCCATTAAAATTTTCCACATTACATTTTATTACTATTCCAACCAAGGTCCATGACCTCCAAGAATAACCAAAATGATTCCATGACTTCTCCAAAAAACAACCCCAACATTTCTTCACCGCAAGATCCAACCGTCATGGTTTAAAAAATTATTCACTCATTTATTTAACAACATTACCACCTTCCATAATTCCAGGAATTGTAGAAAAGAATTCTAAGCTACCAAATGTAAGGGGATCAACATAGCGAGTAGATGAACTACCCGTAAATCTTTTCCACCTATAGCAAGAGTGTAGACCCATCCATCCTCGAGAAGCTAAACATAAAAAGCACATGGAATACCCCACACATCTTCACCTCTTTTGGAAGGGGGTAAGAAAGAACATCTAAATCAAGCAGTGGGGAATTTAAAATAGATAAATAAACCACAGGTTCAATATAAACCACTTTCATATTGATAGGTAATCCCATCTTTAACTTGTTCCATCATCCCCGAGGTCCTCCCCAACACCCACATGCATAACCCGATGCATCTAACCACTTCAAGTGTCAAATGTGACCACCAACACTACTGGAACTCTCTTCCCCCACATAAAACAACAACCGCCCATGCTTAGCCATCCCAAGTTCACACCATAATACAAGCAGTAAGAAACAAATAACATAGCAACTGGGATCTTGTCCCTAAACAAGGCATTCAACCTTCACACACAATGAGTACTCACAACTCCAAAACCTAAGGAGCTTGTACTTTACAAGAAAGTGGGTAACTCAAAACCCTACAAGGAATTATCTTTTAACACACAACAGGTTCTTTATTCCATCTTGAATTAACCAATTAATTTAAACATGCATAACTATATCCATTGGATTATCAACAAAAAACAACAATAATAACCAGATTCATTAAACATGCCTCTTAATCTTTGGACATTTAATTTACAATTAATCCTGACTTTACATTATTTAATAATTTCTATCAAGAATGACATGGTAAAAAGAAGAACATATATATCACACTATCTATTAAAAAAAGAGGCAAAAATTTCTAGTCAACTGATACCAATTCTTTAATATGGTTTAAATATTTATTATGTAAATTTCATTGTGATTTATTGGGATAAAACATGATAAATCAATGACTACAAATAAATAGAATAAAGAATCCACAAATACCCTACCTCAAAAGGTTTATGACATTCTTTGCATGAGAATGACCCAACACAGCGTATCACGATCACCTCTCCCGCAATGGCTGCATCCACCCGAGGGCACCATGACACCACTGTACCAACCTATAACTAATTAATATCCATAAAAAACATGAAGATAAAATTCCATCACAAGGAAAGGATAAATTAGAGGAAACAGATCAAGGAACCTAGAAGGTGGTGGTAGAACATACCTTATATTGAAGACCGATCAACACTTAATAGTTGCACCAAAATAGGGGGTGCACATGCAGTAGAAAAAACTCCAAGGGTAACATGATCTAAGGATTATAGTTTTCTCAAATGACTCCTATGGTTAGAATGGTTCAAGTTTCCTAAAACCAAGAGAAAGGATAAGGAATAACAATGGCGGAAGGTATCTTAACCCTTTTGAAAATCTAAACAGATTAGCTATAAAAACCTGAAATTTTATGAATAAAATTCCCTTTCTTTTAATGTATTATAGAAAACACATGCACTCTTTTTTTTCTTTTTATTATTATCGAGTTTAAATGATTGTTAAGTATCATTATCCTTGATAATATAGTTGTCTAATAGTGATCACACAACTGATATAAATATAAGGTTTTAAAAATAAGAATCCTCTTGACACAGACAAGGGAGAGGGTGACCTCATATAGCAGACTCAGGCCATACATAGATCATTTTTCAGTGGATATAAATTAGTTAGCATCATCGGGATTCTATCTTGAACAATACCAAGATAATCTTTAACACGTTAAGCTTTAATAGAATCTCTTACAAGGGAAGTTCAAGTTAATAGAGATTATCACCCAAGTGATGTAATACGATCCACCCCAAGAGTCTGCCACCATCTCACACCTTACACTTTTGCCTTATGCGAGTGTTATAAGGGGTTATGTAATAAGGTATTAGTTACTTATTGTGTAACACCTTTTTATAAATAAAGTTCTTATTCCATCAGTTCCATTATGAAAATAGTCTTTCTTAAAAGTGACTAATTTAATAAATTGCCTTTTCAGGTAAAAATGGTACTTTTAAGAAATATATATAAATTATATTAAAATATGATTTTTATTAATTATATTATAAATAAAAATCTTAAAAAAGATGATATTTCAGTAAATGATTAGGTAATGAGTTTGATAAGAGTTATATTTTTTATAAGATAAAAGAGAAAGTGCATTTTTATAGAATCTAGTTTAAGGAGTTAATAAATTTTTGAAATAATTAATATTTTAATAATTCATTTTAATGAAATTAATTTTATGAATAATAAATGAGTATATAATTTTTATTAAGTCAAATGTAATTTTTATTAAGGTTTGAGTACTGTTTTTTTCAAAACTCGTGAATTTTCAATAAATGTCGATTTCAATTTTAAAAGTGAAAATTCACATGTTTAGGAAATTATTTAGATAAAATGAATACAATTTTTTTAATCAGGATTTTGAAATTATCCAATGGTTAATTTTTCATAATTTTTTGAGATAGTCAAATTTTTGGGTAAAAATTAAATATCGTATAAATAAAATATGTGTTTTATGACATAATAATAACCCAAAAATGATGTAATAAATACTATAATGGGTATTATATTCCCAATATATGTTTTCCCAATAAAATAATGCACTTTTATATTTATTTTACTTATTTTATAATGCTTTAGTGGACCCTTCAAGACTTATAAAATATTTTAACATTTTAAAATGATTTCCTTGAGAGTGTGACTCACCTACACCTAAGAGAGCCTACTATTTTAATATTTTTGGCTATTTACCTTATAAAATAATTTTTTATAATCCAATTTGGCAAAAACCATGGGAAGGTTTGTGGTTTTTAATATTTATTTATATAAATTCCAAAACCCAAATTTGTAAAATATTAAAGAATTACCCTTTCATTTCCTATATAAACCCACCCAAGAACCCACTTCTATCCCATAAAAATCCTTGGATCACTTCCCTAATCTTACACCCTCTACATATAATCCTCCCAAGTCACCCCAATCTCTCAATAATCCCCTCTTAAATCTCTTGAAGTCACACACTCAAGTAAGGGATTCCTTCCTTTCTCATTTTTATCCATGATTTTTATGTTTTAATATCCTTAAAATTTAAATTAAAAATAGTGGGTTGTGATTTATCACCTCCCACATACTTACCTCTTTATTTTTGAATGATTAGATACCACCTTTTCTCTCATTAATTCCTTTTGTGTACACCTGTTACCATGCAAAAATTTTGTGATGGATTTCTCTCTTCTTATTTCCATTCAAGTATTTATCTCATATTATGAATCTAAATTCCATTTCATATGTTGGGATATTATGTTACCTGATTCCATTATTTTCCATTTCATTTATATATGATGATATCTCTCTTTCTCTCTCATAAACCATTTTTATGAATTTTTATGTCACGCCGTTAGGCTGCCGAATTTGTACCGCGATTTTCCAAGCCAAAATCATCATGTAGTGAATACCATACCCATTTCTCTATCAAGAGTATTAAAATTTATGAACATATACTTATTTAATGGTTTTTACATATATTTATTTCATATTATGTAATCATGGAATAACTTATAATGTTGAATGATTCCATGTTTTATGATCCATGTGGCACAGTTATGTATGAAATGAAATGTTTGTGAAGGGTAGGCCTTGATAGCTCTCTAATGATTTGGGTAATGTTTAGTATCATGATACATAATGTTCAATGAGGGATAATCATGGTTATCCATGTGAAATTAGGTTTTTCTCATTATAATTCATGTGCAATGTGGTTTTACTCATGATAATCCATGTGCAATGAGCCTTGACTCCTGCTAATATCATGTTGTATATTGTTGCCAGATTTCCATGTTATGATAATCATGCTATATCATGCATTTATGTTCATGTTTCTCTTATGATCAATTGATATGAATATTTCCTAACATGTATTTTATTCTTCATGTTATTAATTGTTTACTCCCTTACTAGGCTTTATAACTCACCGTTTCTTATGTATGCCCTCAAGTTATCCCATGCAGTGTTAAGTATGAAGGAATGAGTTAGTCATGTCAAAGAAGTTTAAAATAAATATGTTATATTTCATGTTTTAAGTTATTATGTAATGCTCCTAATTTAACAAGACACTAGACCCCTCGATCCCCAAAGTTGTCTTAAGAACAATTTTATGTAATAAATCATGTCTAAGTGTGTACTAAAGAGAAGTGTTGTTATAGTTGGTATCAAAGGATAGGTTTAGTTATTTTTGGGATTAGGATTAGAAAACCCTATTTAAATCCTTATGGATATGAGTAAGTATAAGACTAAGTATAAGATAAAATAACAATTTTTTTGAGTATAGAGTAAGTGATTTATCAAGAAAATACACCCTTGTCTGGATACAAACAAGTAGAGGTGGCTCTGGAACATACGTATTTAGGGGTAAAACCTGAAAACACCACTTTAAGCTAGACTCAAATAGGAACTTGTGCATGAAAACATGCCTTTCT
Source organism: Viscum album (assembly GCA_963277665.1). Taxonomy (NCBI): domain Eukaryota; kingdom Viridiplantae; phylum Streptophyta; class Magnoliopsida; order Santalales; family Viscaceae; genus Viscum; species Viscum album. Next base: position 1,252,628,131 of record OY728128.1, on the reverse strand, counting down.
GAACTCTTGGGTTGACTCTCTTGGGGGATTTTCTTTGGTAAATTCATAATCTTAGTATGAACCATTATTAAGGGAAAAAAATGTCCATAAGAATATAAATTAGGAAATAGATCATGGAAAACATATATTAAAGCCTATAAGTTCATAAGTTAAGGAAATAAATTTAATTTATAAGTTATCACTTTTTATCATTGGATTCTCTTTTATGTGTTTAATAATCTCTCCCTTAACTTTAATTTTATTCTATCAAATGGTCGGTAATAGGAGGACCCGGGCTAAAAATTGATGTGAAGATCAATGTGATGACTGTTCTAATGATATTCCCAATCCGATGGGAGCAGAAATCGTAAACTTTTTCACGATACTCTCTCAGTTAACTCAAGTTTTGAATAGAAATAAGGGTCAAGAGGAATGTTCACCCCCCCCCCCCCCCCCAAGAGAGAACATACCACAATCAAGAGCTTCATGAGACAAAGACCTCCTACTTTCAATGGATCATCTGATCCCTCAATCCCCGAACAATGGATCAAGTCCATTGAGAAGATATTATCCATCCTTCAATGTTACAAACAAGAGAAGGTTAATCTGGATACTTATCATCTGGAGGGTGAATCTAATCAATGGTGGACATTGATAAAAAACAAAAAGCCTGAGGAAGAGATCGAGGCATTAGAATGGATGGATTTTCAGAAAATGTTTTCTGATAAACATTTTCCTCACACCCTTTGAATTAGGATAGAAAGACACTTCCTTTCTCTCAAGCAAAAAGATAACGAATCCATCAGATCATATGCGGTAAAATTCATAAGGCTTGCATGATACACCTCCAGATTTTTCATTACCCCCGAATTCAAGGTTTACCTCTTCTTTGGTGGGCTAAAACCCAGCCAATGGAAATTCCTAGTGATTCGTGACTTTGATAGCTATGAGGAAATCGTTCGATGTGACCTTAAAGTTTAAATGGAGATCGACGAATCTTAGGGGTATCATGGGGATAAGAAGTAGAAAGAGGAATTTAATTCTGGAGGTCTAATGGATAAATCCAAGGTTGCTAATAAATTACATCACCCCACCTTCAAAAGGTGTGGAAATAAACACACCAAAAATTACCTAAAGGGGATGAGGAAATGCTTTGGGTGTGAAGAGAAGGGAACCTCTCCATTAATTGCCAACAATAAAAACACATTGCTGCGATAGAGGAGAGGAACGATCTGTTCAACCCTCAACACATTTTTCATTTCTATAACTATAAATAACCAAGTAACTTTAAAACCAGTGCCCTAAGCCAATGGTTTTTGGAGGAAACCAACAACCTCTAAGGAAACAAGGGTGAGCTTTTTTCCATCACTGCTTACAAAGAAAATCGCAACAACAAAGTGTTGATTGGTACACTAGTTATTCATTAAAGAACAAAGAATGCACTTTTTGATTCTAGTTCTACGCATTCTTTTATATCCTAAATGTTTAGTAGAACAATCCAAACACTACTACAAATCATGGAATTAGAGATGTTAGTGAGAACAGAAAATGGGGAAATTATTGCATCCCATGAATATAACTCCTCCCCTGTCACAATTTGTGGATTAAACTTCCCATTGAGCCTCTTCATACTCACTTTGGTGTAATTTGATGCAATTCTTGGCATGGATTGACTTTCCCTTTATAGAGCCAACATAAATTTCCATGATAGGGAAATCACTGTCCATATGGTGAATCGACCCCTGATTATGTACAAGTTCAAGGAGGAGGATGAATCTTATTTAGCATCATCATCTCAAGCATGGATATTACTTCCATATGAATATGAATATCTTTCTCAGATGATTGAGTCTAAGAAAGAAACTACCCTATAAGATGTGCCTACTGTGAGGGAATTCACTGAAGTGTTTCCTAAGGAATTAACTGGTCTTCCTCCTAGAAGTGATTTTGAAATCTCGATTGATCTTGTACATGGGGCATTGCCAATATAAAAAACTCTGTATAGAATGGATGCTGTGGAGATTAAAGAGATAATGAAACAACTACAGTAGAATCTGGATAAAGGGTTTATATGTCCAAGTGATTCACCATGGGGTGCACCAGTCCTCTTCATCAATAAGAAGGATGGGTCAATGCACATTTTCATTGATTATCGTGAGCTAAAAAATCACAATAAATAACAGGTATCCTCTACAATGAATTGATGACTTGTTTGATTAGCTACATGGCACACAATAATTCTCCCATGTGGATATGTAGTTGGGATATTACCAAGTAAGGGTGAAGAAGGAGGATATCCCCATGACTGCTTTTCATACAAGGTATGGGCACAATGAATTCATAGTAATGTCTTTCGAACTCACTAATTCTCCAAAAATATTCATGGACTCGATGAATAGAGTCTTTAGAGATTACCTTAATTTTTTTTGGTATTCTTTATAGAGGATATTCTATTATACTAAAAATCCTAGGTGGATCATGAAGAGAATTTAAGCACTGTACTAGAGACCTTGTAAAAGGAGAAGCTCTATGAAAAGTACAAAAAGTGTTAGTTCTGGTTAATGGAAGTCTCATTATTAGGGAAAATCATCATAAGAAATGGTACATCTGTGGATACCTCCAAGACAAATGCGGTTGAGGGATGGTCAAGGACAAAATCTGTGATGGATATCCGTATCTTCCTTGGGTTAGCTGGATAATATCGCTAATTTCTGAAAAATTTCTCACAATTTTCAAACCCTATTACCAAGATAACTTGGAAGGGAGTCATGTTTTCTTGGAATAATGAATCCGAAGAGAGAATCAAGGATTTTAAAAGGAGTCTTATCACTGTTCATATGCTCACAATACCCTCAAGTGGATAAATTTTCGTGGTATTCAGTGATGATTCGAATAAGGGCATGAGCTACGTGTTGATGCAAAATGAAAAATTAATTGACTATGCTTCAAGGCAATTGAAAGTTCATGATCAGAACTATCTAACACCTGATCTGGAGTTGGCTATAGTAATCTTCACTTCGAAAATTTGGCAACATGACCTCTTTGGGGAGAAGTTTGAAATATATACAGATCACAAAAGCCTCAAGTATATATTCACACAAAAAGAGTTTAATATGCGCCAATGAAGATGGTCAGATCTCATCAAGGATTACAAGTACTAAATCCATTACCACCTTGGGAAAGTGAACAAGGTGGAATATTCTCTAAGATGAAAGGACCCAATGATTCTATCATTTAAGAGAATTAAAATGGATCCAATCTTATTATATTTTAGGAATATGGACATGAGAATAATAAAGAAAGGAAAAGTATCAATCCTTTCACAAATGATTGATCAACTGCCTATTTTTGAAAGGTTAAAGGAATATCAAAAGTATTATGTGAGAATTAATAATAAAGTAGAAACTATTAGAAAAGTGAAATCCCCGGAGATCAATGTTAATGAAGATGAAATTGTGAGATTTGGGTCAAGACTATGTGTTCCACCAAATCTAAATTTAAAGAAAGAACTTTTTGATGATTCACATAGTTCGAAATTATCTATTCACCCAGGAAACAAAATGATGTATCGAGATCTATGAGAGAATTATTGGTGGGATAACATGAAGAAGGAGATTTATCAACATAAATCCAAGTGCCTAGTATGCCAGCAAGTGAAGGACAAGAGGATGAAGTCTAATGGGATGGTCAAACCATTACCCATACCAACCTAGAAATGGGAGAACATCACCATGGACTTTTTCAGTAGACTTCTGAAGACATCCAAAGGAAACATTGCAATCTGGGTTGTTGTGGATCTTACAAAGGTTGCAAACTTCATTGCAATTCGATTGGATTTATCATTGGATCAACTGGAACGTATATACATCAGAGAAGTGGTAAGGCTGCCTGGAGTACCACTATCAATTTTAATTGATCAAGATATAAGATTCCCCTCTTAGTTCTGTAAGAATCTCTATCATGCTCTGAATACTGAGATGAACTTCAGTACGACTTATCATCCCCAAACTGATAGCCAATATGAGTGGACTAACCAAACACTTGATAAATTGTTGAGAGCATGATCAATGGACTTCAATGGAATATGAGATCTATTGAAATAATGGGTTCTCTATACCCAACTATGCAGTATTTTTGATTACCATATCATGTGTACAGTTAGCTATACATGATGTATTATTACCATTATAGTGTAGATATTTCTACATCCACTATATAATGGTAATGTCCATAGATTAATTTTCATGTCAAAAGGTTATAGTAGATACCATACTATAATGATAACCTTGTGATACTATGAAATTAATCTTAAATATATGTTCTATAGTCTAGATACATCATACTGACTAGAAATAGAAGATGTTTGAATATCAATTGATGGGGGATCATAAACATTGAGACTTCTTCTCATGAAGTTTCCACTTGTTGATCTCTAGTAGTGAGATCATGAGGATAGACCATCAAATAGGGAAACCATATGTTTTGGGTGTTATTGGTTGTTCCTATATACGAACATGTGTATTGGTCTCCTGACTTAAGACCATTACCAATGGGTATCATTTGATTGCATACTTTTATGAAAGGAAAAAACTGTGGTATTGCAATCATGGAAAGGTAGCTTGGGTTGGGTGCGTCGTTGGAGGTATGAAATTGGTTGAATGGTTAAGAAAGGATTTGTCGCTTCCAAGTTTTGGAAGTTATATATCTCAGTCCTGGTTGATCAGGACATTTTTTCCATTATAAGTCTTTGTCCAAAGAAGTAGAGAGGAAAATACATTGGGATATATCAAAAAATAATAAATCAAAGAAAGGATGATGACACAAGCGTGCGTCCTGCTTTATGCGATATTTAATGACAAAGAGATTATAGTACACAATTAGTGTTTGTAGGTTGGTTGTCACTGCTATTACAATCCTTATATCTTTAGGGGCCATGATGGGTTGCAAGACTCCACTCTTGGTATGTGGATTTTTTTCACTACTATTGGAATAAGGGCCTAGAGGGATACACAAAACAGCGTATTCAAGAATCCTTCTTATTCAGTTGAATATGTATATGGACATGGTGGGCCCTACCATGGGGTCTGAGTGTTGTCCAAGTTTTAGATCACCAAAATAATTAAATAAATTCATTAATATTCAATTTATGAATATTTGGGATTGAATTTATTTAATTTATTTACAATTTTAGTAAATACGAGATAATATTAATCAAACAAGTGTTATTTTAATATTCAAGGTTCGTTTAATATTAAGTGGGATATTGAGTCGAGTTAAATGGATCTATTTTTATCATGTAATATATTTTATATATATTAAAGGTATGTGATAAAATAATAAATAGTTTTGGTGTAGTTTAGTTTGTAATTATTATTTATTTAGTGGACATTGAAATATACAGGGGCTGGGGAACCCAATGGGTATTTTACCAACTCCACTATAAATAAAGGAGGAGGCTCTGTCTCTTGTGTGACTATTAAAACTATTCATTCACTTTCATGGAATGAAAATCAGAGTGTCTCTCTCCTTTTTCTTCTTGGAGAGGGAAGTAGTTGATCCAAGAGTTAGGATCAAGATCTTCCTCAAGCATCGAAGGGATATTGATGCTGTGATCGTTGGGACATCAAAGAGATCATCAGATTGCCGTACTAGCACCCAAAATTCAACCATCAACGTTCCAGCGGGTTTTTGAAGTGCGTGTGGATGATCTAGATGGATCCTGATATGTATTCTTCAAGAAACTATTGCCAGTGACGAGTTGTAGTCAATCATGACTTCAAAATTAAAATGGGTATTTTTTCAATTTAATTTTTTTGCTCTTTATAATATACGCGAGACCCATGGATCTTACTGGGGCTCAGATCTTCAGCGATGACAAGTTATGTCATCCCATCGATGAAAAGTTTAAAAATCCCTTTCCCACCAGCTTTTTCTGTGGGCCCCAGAACCTTTTATTGGTATCAGAGCGATCACACAGTTTTTCTAAGCCTAGAAAATTAAAATTTCATTACAATTAAGTAGAGGGTTAAAAAACGGTCTCATCAGTCAAACTGCACATCGATCTAATATCGAACAACCAAGTTATGGATATTTTATATTTTTGAATTGGATTGAATATGTAGTTTGATCTAAAGTTCTAAAATTTTATTTCATCTAGTAGAACCTATCAAGTTTTGATTGGTTCATCAGAAATAATCTTAATTGTACAAATTATAATTTAATAATTTTCATAATAATTTTATTATAATAATAATATTTATTTTATTATTATAATGATATAATAATAATAAGTTATTATTTTATTATAATATTATTATTATTATTATATTTTAAAGGCTAAATAGACTTTAGAAAAATTGTGATGTGGGGAAATTTTTGATGGAAGACTTGACTCAAAAAAGGGAGGAGGTGACTTGAAAAAAATGGGAGGTGACTTAAACAAACCTAGGGGGGGCATGGAGGAAAAAATCAATAAACTAAAAATCAAAAAGTTATGGGGGCCACGTGGACCCCCCCGGGTCACCACCTTCCCCGGGATGCCAAGAACCGGACCCACCTCACCTGGTCGTTGACCTTCACCATGCCATCCTGCCTTCCCCAGAACCGGTGTCCACCTCCTGTCATGCCACCCCAGTCGCGTTTTCCACCTCCTATCGCACCACATCGTCTAGATCTCCCCAAGTCACAGATGGCGCGCAATATATGATGTGCCGAAACACCCTTGGCCAGGATGGACATAGCCACAAGCCATCTCCCAGCGTGCTACCATCTTCCGCTGTGCTCTGCACCTGCCAATCATCCTCCCACAGCGGCACGACACGACCACCTACCCGTCGGCCTCCGGACTCCTCCCGCCGGCCTACTGGATGCCTCAGTGGCATCGATCAACAACCCCTCATTCGCCTTTCAACCAGATGGCACCTGGCCTCTCTCGCCACGACCTGTCTCGGGCGCAGTACCGCCCACGTCACTGCAAATCGACGACGCTGACTCTCTACTCCACTTCCTAGATGGCTGTAGTAGGAACTTCTCCTCCCGGCACCCTCCGACTGGGACCCTGGTTCCCCCACATCAAGCCCCGACTGCCCTTCCCTGTTACACCACTAGAGGTTACTTCGTTGCACCGTGATACCACTCATACCATGGGTTCCTCCGGCCCTGCCACTGACCCCTGATCTGGCCGCTGCCAGACCAAGCCTGCCTTGCGGGCTTAGTCACAGTTAGTCCAAACCATGAGTTACCCCTCCTCACCCCTATTTGTTTTCTGTAGGACCAGATTAGCCTTTAAATGGACTGAGTAGATCTACCTGACTCAGAACCGGTCTGGGCAGGTTCGCCTGACCAAGAATGGTCCTGCATGGCGTGGTATGGACCTGCGCGGGTTCGGTCCAACCCGCACAGGCCCTGAATGGGGTTATTGGGGCCCAGAATAATCAAATTAATATTTATAATTAATTTACTTTTATAATTAAATTAAATTGATTAAAATATTAATTTATGAGTAAATAATTTTTTAATACCCGAATAAAAATTAATTCAATTTGATTATTAAATTGAATTAAGTTAATTTAATTTAATTTTGATATTAAAATTAAATTAATTAGAGGACCGATAAATAATTAAATTATTTGAATTATTCAATTCATTTAATTTAATTAATTAACCCTCGTACTTAATTTATGCAATTCAATTTTATCGTGCATTTTTTACCCGCATGTTGGTCTTGAGAACTGACCCTTGTCTGTCTGTATTTAATTATTTGTTTAATTAATTATTTAACTAAGTGTGATGATTGTAATTAATTAAATAGATGGTCTATGACTCGTCTTTCTTTTCGGTTAAAATTTATAAGGTCATACATACCCAATTTTTACCCGATGTACATTTATCGCTAGTTCCACTCGCCTGCGCACAAGTATATTTGTACTTCGGATGAAGATAATGAATGAAATGGATGCCACCAAGATGAGGCGGTGTACGTTGATCAATATAATGAAATACGACACATGGATATCTCCAAGACAAGGTGGTACTCCAAGACGTGATGTGGACCCCACCACGATAAGGAGATACTTCAGATGCGAAGTGAACATACAAGACGGGGGCAAGCTGCATTATGAGTCAAGCTTCAACTTAGGTATGATGCCTTTAGGTTGTTTAGATTCTAAAGACCAGTCAAGTAGTAGTTCAGCTTTATGAATTTATTTATTATTTTATTCATTTATTAGTAGTGGGAAAAAACATAAAATAATAAATAGTAAAATGCATAAATAATCAACATATGTTTTTCTATTAAAGTTCAATTGTGAGTGCGACAACATAGATAAACAAGTTTAATATAAATGGATTACATTATTTGAGAGAAAAATAAAAAACCATCAAAAAAATATTAGGTCACAACAACCTTCCATCATTCAATTTTGAACATAACCGGGTGTTCGGGGTGCTGGTTTTTCTATAGATGAGGGTGTCTCTTACTATCGGGGAGTTCTTATAATAGTGGTGGGTCTAATTAACTAAAATTGCAGAAAAGAAATAGTCGTATCTAGCTTGTTGTAATTTTAGTGGAATGTGGTGAGTAAATCAAATCATGATTTTAGAAGCTGGGACTTCACTCAACAGATCAAGGCACAACGAGTTAATGCAATTGGCCAACCAAAAGCCTACCTTGAACCCTCTAAGTAGTGGCATAACCATAGCTTGAAGACTGTGAGGGAGGTTCATGGATCCTTTTCATAAGAATACTCAAAAGATAGAGTATTCTGATTATAGTATAGAGGGTTCCTAGAATTCATGAAATTAGTGGGATAAATTTAATGATTGAATTGACCAGTAATGTCAGATTCGATAATCACCATAAAAGTACAATATACTAAAGTTTATTTTGAAGAGAAAATGGAAAGTAATACCATAAGTAAAAAAACCGCGATAAATACTGGACAATGTTAATGTCCAAACTAGCACTAATTTCAAATATAGTATAGACTCATGCGCATAATATTACTATATCGGAAATTCAAGGTGCTGGTGTCCCAAACTGTTAAGCCACCTCAAGAAGAGAGGGTGTAAATGATTACAAGAGACTCATGAATCAAGAATATGATGGTTCTATCATAATTCTATCATCAACGTATGATGTTAGTTGTGGTTGCTACATCATGACATGGATGATGTTATATGTAGTCTCATATCCAAGAAGTTTTCAAGGAGAAATCTAAGCAAGATTTGAATGTGATGACTGCACTCGGTTTGGGTAAAGTGAAAGGCAATTCAAAATATTTCATTCCATCCCATTATTATACCTTTTACACCCAATTAATCTAATATTGTTTAAGGATACAAATGAAAGGTATGGAGTAAGCACTTCATTACCAGTTAGTAAGGTTCACTAAGTAATAAAATATTAAATAAAGTGTCGCCTTTAGTTTTTTATGGTGAATAAATTGAAAGATAAAGTGAAAAGGCCAATGGAAGGTGAAACAACAGAGGAACATTCACAACGTATTTTAATGATGTGGTTGGTTATTTAACAGGAGGTTATTTCCACCACATATTGAAATAAATTTATGGAAGGTTAACAATTAAATGAACTAAAATACAAGAAGCAAGTACCCGCTTCTCGTTCAAGTATATTCATTAATATAAATTAATGTTTTGAACATACTTCTTGGGTATTAAATAAAATATTCCAATAAAATATGTGTATTTAAATACATTAACCATGTATGTATAGAAACATTACATGAAGTAAGGTGTCTTCTCCATGCAGCTGAGAAAGGGTGATTCCTAAGTCAGCGGTAAGAAACACATAACTTCTATTTTCCAAGTGAATGATTCTAGATGAAAATGTTTTTGAGTATAACCAATAAATTTATCTCACATGTCATTTTGGTCATAATGAGACATTATTTCAAGTTCAGGAATAAATGTTGTTTGTGGTGTAACATACTCAACAAATAGTTCAGACATACTTGAATCAAAGGAAATACATGATGAATATAAAATCTAAGACTTACCCAGTTGTGTCATTATAATTATTTGTCAAGTATTAATAAAAGTGGATGTCAAGAATATACCCAGTATGGTATTTAGGTTTGTAACAATAGACACCTTTTCTATTATTGACATCTTAATTTAGACAAAGAAACCTTTAGAAATAAAGGTATGAAACAAAATATTTTAGGGTTTTTTCAGCAAGTGAGCATGACCTATTCTAAAGGAAAGATATAGGTAAATATACTTCATAAGATTCCTTTAAGTTATTAAGGAATGTAATAGTGAAGTATATGCATGGTCAGAAGATATGAGTTTCTTCGGATTGGTATGCCAATGAATATCTTGACCAAGAATTCATTGATCATGATAATGTAGCATGGATTAATCACTAAACACATGTTACCTTATCTACATCATGATATTTATGTTCATAAGAGGATCGATGATGAGTCATACATATTAACATTAATCAACAAAATATATCATGGAAAAATTCCTAAACGCACATTTTATTCATCATAGTTATGATGTATAGAGTATCAATGTTGCAAGTTACAGAAACTTCCATTTTATTTCATGACGTGCTTTACAAATAACGTCATAAAATCATAACCAATATTCCAACTAAAATGAAAAATGGATATCATATGAGTCATAGTATAATAACAATCCATTATTCCATAGGACACATGTTACAAATGCAAGGCATTTGTTAAGATTTAAACAAACAACATCAAGTTAAACACGTTGTCCATCTAAGGTAATTATCCTTATGGTTACTTGGGATATTACATAAATCCATAATATAGAAAAGTTGTAGTCAAGTATTAGACTAAATTTATATATAAGGGTACAAATCTCTATTAGAGATAGTGGGAGATGAATTGACTTATACTTAGTCAATGCTCGAAATTCACAAATGGTTGGAATTGGAACAAGTTCCATAAGTCAATGTGGAATAATAATGTTCTAGTGATACACACTGCATAGGAAGAATGAAACCATGGTGATGGTTTTACATTCACCGCAGACAGTGATAAATTATTCATTAAGAATAATATATCCAACAAGTAAGAAGTATATGGAAATTAGTTAATATTGACAAGATCAATAAAAATTCAATAATGTATTCCATGTATCAAATTTCAAAGGGGCTTATAAATTGAATACTACAGTGGGTATTCATATGAGTTGATATATGGTTGGTAAAAGAGCATTACAAATAAGGCTTAATTGGTTATACCAAGTTGGTATGCCTAAATCCATAGAATTTTAATTTTCATAGCTAACTCCTAAGATCATTAAATTGGACATTAGATGTCAAGATCAAATTTCAAGGAAGTTGTCTATACGATGCAATCGGAAAGGCATGATGACACCATCAAATTCCAATAAAGGTTGCAAGTTACTGAAATCCAGTTCATGATTCAAGTAAGCAACAAGATATTAGAGCATTCATTTCAAATTAATCTTTGCCTTGTGTCTACCAAAGGTTAGAGGGAACGCCAATGTTTTCCAATAGAAATATGTTCGACAACATATGGAAAACATTTATTGGTCTTATTGTTAGATACGATCAGGATAAAATTAATACTCTAAATGATGGACTTAAATTAGAAACCTAAGTTCTAGGGAACAAGATATACTAAGGTAGATCCATAAGTTCCTTGTACCTAGTCAATCATACATAAAGTGACATTGAATTGAAAAATAAAAGTTAGAACAATTCAAGAGATGAATGCTTTTTCTATGTCACATGGCATAATCTCTTCTGGTTGACATGTTTGGAACATGGGAAGAAATTAATGTTGTGAGTTGAGTTCTATACACTTCAGAGATGGATCAATACTATATGCCATAATACGTACAAGAATTGATATTGATAAGATACACTTTATAGTAGGTAGATACCAATTATATCTAGGAGTGCTGTAAGTGAAGCAGTCAGAAGTATCATCTTGTACTTCAGCAAGTATAAATGATATGTACCTAGTATATGGAGAAGAAGGTATAATAGCTTTTGTGGGACACAAACTAGTAATCCTTAGATCAATTTGATCTAGTATCACAGTTAATCTAAGGCGATGAGCAATTCAACCTCATAACAGCCAATGGTAGACATACCTACGAATACCGAGTACCTTGCAGCTTCTAAGGCAGCTAAGAAGAAGTTATCAATCAAAACAATTTGTTCCAGTTCTTGGAATCTCTCCTAGTGAGAAAAGTATTATAATAATTTAAATTATGATATTCTTACTATCCCAGTTGTCATGTTATGACAATGGAAAAAAGAAATATACTCATGGAAACCATCTCTTGAGAAGTTTTACTCAAGGAGATGAGGTCACATATAACAGATATGCTGCACAGTGAAAATGAGGAAGGCCCAGCAGTTAAATCCATTACTTAGCAGAAGCACGATCTTTATCATGTGAGTAGATAACAAGTTTGGTTAGAGAGTTGGATCTAGTGAAAGTGGGAGTGTTTAAATAGTTGGTACCCTAGACCCAACTATGCAGTACTTTTTATTTCCATATCATGTGTATAGTTAGTTATACATGATGTATTATTACCATTATAGTGTAGATATTTCTGCATCTACTATATAATGGTAATGCCCATAGATTAATTGTCATTTCAAAATGTTATAGCAGATCCCAGGCTATAATGAGAACCTTGAGATACTATGACATTAATATTAAATATATGTTCTATAGTCTGGATACATCTTACTGACTGGACACAATAGATGTTTGACTATTAGGTGCTGGGGGCTCATATGCATTGAGACTTCTTCTCATGAAGTTTGAAATTGGTGATCTCTAGTAAGGATATCATAAGGATAGACCCACCAATAGGAACACCACATGTTTTGGGTTTCATTGGTCATTCCTATGTACAAACATGTGTATTTGTCTCTTGACTTGAGACCATTATCAATGTGTATCATTTGATTGTGTAATTTGATGAAAGGAAAAAACTATGGTATTGATATTATGGAAAGGTATCTTGTGTTGGGTGCGTTTTTGGTGGTATGAAATTGGTGGAATGGTCAAGAAAGGATTTGTCGATTCCAAGTTTAAGAAGTTTTATATCTCATGCCTAGTTGATCAGGATGGTACTACCTTCATAAGTCTTTGGCCAAAGCAGTAGAAAGTCAAATCCATCCGAATAGATCAAAAAATAATAAAGAAAAGAAAGGACGATGACTCAAGTGTGAATCATGGTTTATGAGATATTTAATGAAAAAGATATTATAGTACACAGTCAGTGTTCGTAGGTTGGTTATCGTTGCTATGACAATCCTTATCTCTATAGGGGCAATGATGGGTTTCTAGACTCCACCCTTGGTCTGTGGATTTTATTCCCTGTTATCAGGATATGGTCAAAGAGGGTCACACAATGTAGCGTATTTAAGAATCCACACTATTCAGTTGAATAGGTATATGGACATGGTGGGACCTACCATGGGGTCCGAGTGTTGTCCAAGTTTTCGATCACAAAAATAATTTATTATATTCATTAATATTGAAGTTATGAATATTTTTTAATGAATTTATTTAATGTATTTACAAGTTTAGTAAGTACTAGATAATATTAATCGAATGAATAATAATTTAATATTCAAGGTCCATTTAATATTAAGCGGGATATCAAGTTGATTAAAATGGCTCGGTTTTTGTCATGTAATATATTTTATATATACTAAAGGTATGTGATAAAATAATAAATAGTTTTGGTGTAGTTTAGTTCGTTATTATTATTTATTTAGTGGACGTTGAAATATACAGGGTCCGGGGAATTCCACTGGGTATTTTACCAACCACACTATAAATAAAAGAGGAGGATCTCCCTCTCATGTGTCTATTCTAACAATTCATTCACTTTCATTGAATGAAAATGAGAGACTCTCTCTCCCCCTGCTTCTAAGAGAGGGAAGCAGTTGATCCAAGAGCTAGGATCAAGATCTTACTCAAGCATTAATGGGATCTCGATTCCATGATCGTCAGGACATAGAAAACATATTCAGATCATCATGCTAGCACCCAAAATTCGACGATCAACATTCCAGTGGATTTTTGAAGTGTGTGTGAACAATCTAAAGGGATTCTGCTATAGATTCTTCATGAAACAATTTCCAGTGATGAGTTGCAGACGAGAGAGCTTTCAGAATTGAAACAGGTATGTTTTAAATTTAATTTTTGTACTCTTTATAATTTAAGATAGATCCTCCGACCTTACTAGGCCTGGGATAATCAGCAATGACAAGTTCCGTCGTCTGGTCGATGAAGATTTTAAAAATCCCCAGACCACCAGCTTCTCCTACAGGCCCCAAAACCTTTCAGGATCAACAAATTCCTTTGGTTTAGTTCTTTTACAACAATAGTCTCCACTAAAGCATCCAAATGGATCCTTATGAAGCCTTTTATGGAAAGATATTTACAACACTGACATGTTGGGATGGAGTTAGGGAGCGAAAACTTCTAGGTCTAGAAATGGTCAAAGAAATGGTGGAGAAGGTTAAGACCATCCAATAGCATATTAAAGATACTCAAAGTCGACAAAAGAGATATGATAATAATCATCGATGAGACCTAGAGTTTGATGTTGGAGACATGTTATTCCTCCACATATCACCATGGGAGTGAGTTATGAGATCTGGGAAGAAAGGAAAACTTAGTCCAAGGTACATCATCCCTTTTGAGATCCTTGATTGCATTGGAGCAGTGGCCTATAGACTAGAACTCCTACCGAAACTATCTCAATTACATGATGTATTCCATGTTTCATTCTTGAGGAAGAAAATATATGACCTATCATATTTACTCAATACAGAGGTGGTACCATTGGGGAATGACCTCTCCTATTAAGAGAAGCTGGTGAAGATCTTATATCGTAGAGAAAAAGTTCTACGAAATAAGACGATGTACCTCATCAAGGTGTTGTAGTGAAACCAAAAGTTTGAAGAAGAAACATGGGAATAAGAGGAAGTGATGAGGAAGAGTTACCATCATCTGTTTTAGTGTGTAAAAAGAAAATTTTTAGGTTGAAATTTCTTAAGGGGGGAATGTTGTAATGACCCAATCTTTTTTTAATAGAATTCCCTTTATTTTAATGTCTTATAGAAAACACATGCACTCTTTTTTTTTCTTTTTATTATTATTTGATTTAAATGAAAATTAAGTATCATTAACATTGATAATATAGCCGTTGAATATTGATAACATGATTGATATAAATATAACGTTTAAAAAAAATCCTTTCGACACAGACAAGGGAGAGGATTTCCTCATCTAGTAGACTCGAGCCATATGAAGCTCATTTGTCAGAGCTCAAAAAGGAGGTAGCATCACTTGGATTCTCTATTTACCAATACCATGATGATATTCAACATGTTAGTCTTGAACTAAATCTCTTATGGGATAAGTTTAAGTTAATAGAGATTACCACCGAGGTGATGTTATTCAAGCCACCCCAAGAGTCTGTCACTATTGCACACCTTACACTTAGGCCTTATGCAGGTGTTATAAGGGGTCATGTAATAAGGTATTAGTTACTTACTGTATAATCCATTTTTATAAATAAAATACTTATTCCATTAATTCCTTTATGAAAATAGTCTTTCTTGAAAGTGAAAAATTTGATAAATCGTCTTTTTGGGTAAAAATGGCACTTTTGAGAAATATATATACATTATATTAAAATATAATTTTTATTAATAAAATTATAAAAACAATTATTATAAATTATGATTATATTAGTAAATTTTTTGGTAATCAGTTTGATAAGAGTTACATTTTTTATATGATAAAACAGAAAGTGTATTTTTAAATAATTTATTTTAAAAAATTATTACATTTTTAAAATAATTAATATTTTAGTAAAATATTATTATCAAATTAATTTTATGAATAATAATTTAGTATATAATTTTTATGAAGGCAAATGTAATTTTTATTAAGGTTTGAGAACTGTTTTTATCAAAACCTGGGAATTTTCAATAAATGTCAGTTTCCATTTTGAAAGTGAAAATTTACATTTTAGAAAATTATTTAGATAAAATGAATATTATTTTTGGAATCATAATTTCTAAATTATACAATGGTTAATTTTTCCTAATTTTTTGAGATAGTCGAATTTTTGGGTCAAAATTTAATACCGTATAAATAAAATGTGTTTTTTGACCTCATAATGGTCCCAAAATGATTTAATAAATACTATAATGGGTATTATAAGCCAAATATATATTTTAAAATTAAAATAGTGTAATTTTATATTTATTTTAATTTTTTTATAATTCCTTAGTGGACCCTCCAAGACTTATAAAATATTTTAACATTTTAAAATTATTTCCTTGAGAGTGTGATTCACCTCCACATAAGAAAGCCTAATATTTTAATATGTTAGGAAATTTTACTTATAAAATATGTTTTTACACTCTACTTTGGAAAAAACCATGGGAAAAAACCATGGGAAGGTTTGTGTTTTTTTATATTTAATTATATAGATTCCAAAACCTAAGTTTTTTGAATATTAAAGAGTTCCCCTATCATTTCCAATATAAACCCCCCCAAGATCCCATTTCACTTCACTAAAAATCCTTGGATCACGTCCTTACTCTTCCCTCCACTCTCTATAATCCTCCCAAGGCACCCACTGCTCTCAATAATCCCCTCTTCAAGTTATTGAAGTCACACACTCAAGTAAGGGATTCCTTCCTTCCTCATTTTTTCAAGTTTATTTATGTTGTAATAACATTTTAATTTCAATTAAAAATGTTGGGGTATGATTTTTCACCTCCCCCATACTACCCTTCTTATGTTTTAATGATGATATAAAACTTTATATCTAATTAATTCCTTCCATGTAAACCCGTTACCTTGTAGAAATTCGTAATGGATTTCTCTCTTCTTATTTCCATTCAAGTATTTATCCCATATTATGCATATAAATTCCATTTAATATGTTGGGATATTATGTTCCATGATACCCTTACTTTAAAATTCATGTATATATGATTATATTACCCTTTCCCTCTCATCAACCATTTTTATGAATTTTTATGTCACACCGTTAGGCTGCTGAATTTGCACCGTGATTTTCCAAGCCAAAACCATCATGTAGTGAATAACATACCCATTAAGATATCAAGGGTATTCAAATATAGGAACATATAATTATTTAATGGTACCTATATGTATTTATTCCACATTCCTTAATCATGGAATAACTTATGATGTTGAATGATTCAATGTTATATGATCCATATGGCACACTTATTAATGAAATGAAATGTTTGTGAATGGTGTGCCATGATAACGATCCAATGAATTAGATAATTTTTAGTATCATGATACACAATGTTAAATCAAGGTTTACTAATGATAATACATGTGAAATTAGAGTTTACTCATGCTAATTCATGTGCAATGAGGGTTTACCCATGTTAATCCCTGTGCAACGAGCCTAAACTCATGCTAATATCATCTTGTATGTTGTTGACACATTTCCATGTTCTGATAATCAAGATATATCATGCCTTTATGTTCATGTTTCTCTTGTGATCCATTGATATGACTATTGCCTAACATGAATTGTATTCTTCATGTTATTCCTTTTTTACTCCCTTAGTGGGCATTATAGATCACCCCTTTCTTATGTATGTCCTCAAGTTATCCCATGTAGTGTTAAGTACGAAGGAATGAGTTGGTCATGTCAAAGAAGTTTGAAATAAAGATGTTGTATTTCATGTTTTATATTGCTATGTAATGTTCTTAATTTCCCCAGACACTAGAACACTCCATCCTCAGAGTTGCCTTAAGTACTAGTTTATGTAATAAATCATGTTTAAGTGTGTAATAAAGAGCAGGGTTGTTATTGTAGCAGTTTAGATTTTCCATTAATAGATTATTGGGTCAAGACTACACGGTTTGACTGGTTAAAGGCAATCTAACCCTTAGGAAAATTAATATAGGGGTTATGGGCTTTGAATCGGCCTTAAATCACATAAAAAAGGCTTTGAATGAATTTTATGACAAAGATGACATCAAAAGGGTGAAATTATAGGAAGATGGAAATACTATAAACCTACCTATGGTTGGAAACAATATAGAACATACCAATAGATGACTTACCCATCTGGAAACATGTAGAACCTATTGATAGATGACCCACCGATAGCTAGAAACACTATAGCACATACTGATAGAAGAACTACTGATAAATGGAAACATTGTAGCACCTAATGATAGATGGAAAACTGAAATATGGAAGCACTGTAGAACCTACTAAAAGATGACCTATTTAAAGATGGAAAAAATATACCACCTACCGATAGATGACATACCGAAAGCTGGAAACACTATAGCACGTACCTATAGATGACCTACCAATAACTAGAAACACTATAGAACCTAGAGATAGATGACCTAACGATACCCAAAAATGCTATATCACCTACAATTAGATAAACTATCAATATATGGAAACACTTTAGCACCTACCAATAGATGACCTACCAACAATTGGAAACACTATAGCACTTACCGATAGATGACCGACTGAAAGCTGGAAACACTGTTCATAGAATTGAAAATTTTGCAAAGTGTTGGGAAGAAGTCACCTTGACCTCCCATAACACCCCAAACACCAGATTTCAGAAAAGGAATAGACCGGAGAGGTTCAGTCTATTACATCTTTTCCCCCCATCTATGTGTTTTCTATACCCTTGGTGCTAGTTTCTAACCCCGAGCCTATTGGAGGCATAAAACGAGGGTCATTATCGCTCTTCTCTCATTAACAACCCATGAGGGGTACACTTTGTGGGAAGGGGGTCATGAAAGAGTGGTATCAGAGGTATGGTTGAGGGATAAGATAGAGTTTGGAGTTAGGAACATCTAAGGCTGCCTGGGTTGGTAGGGAATCAATGTTAGATAAGTTTAAAAATAACGGTAAACATGGGAGACTAGATGATACATGGGTATTTAGGCCCCCCTATGTTTTATTTCATGGGCCTTTAAGCTTACAGTGTCTACTAAATGAAGTGATGCTGGTTTTAGGGTAGAGAACTAGGAAAGGATCAAGAATATTTCATGGAACTTAAGATAGTTTAACCTAAAATGAATAAAAGAAAACAATTAATTAATGTAGTCTTCCATATTATATGTTTAGGATCTCTATATATTTTTTATTTTGATGTTATGTCTCTAGGTCGACGTCCTCATTAGGGTCGCACAGAAGATGTCCAGCAGGTTGTGCCATCAAATCATTGTTGAGTAGAGGTTAACAACGATGGCACTTAGAGGAGTACCATCTGATAATTTTAGTGCTAGAGTATATAGAATTATGAGGGATAATTTTCAGATGCAGTCATGGATGACTGGTTTCAGGATGTTGAAATAGATTTCAGTTTGATCCATTCTTGTAAGAAGCAATGGGTATCATTGGTTGTGATGATGCTACATGGGGTAGTAAGGAAGTGGTGGTTCCAGTTCCTCGAGGATCGTGAGGAGTTGGCCATCTGATGGGAGGAGTTCTGAGATAATTTTGGATTCGATTTTCTTTCTTAAACTATGAAGGTGGCCATTTTTCAAGAGATGCTTACCCTTTGATAGGGGAGCTCTAGTGTGTGAGAGTTTTGAATCCATTTAAGGAACATTTTGAGATATGCTTCGGACCTATTTCCAGATGGGGAGGCTAGTGCAAGAAATTTCAAGGATGATTTTCATCTAGAGATCCAGTGCAAGGTGACCCCGTTTATGATAAAGACATATCTTGAGATGCTGGAGAGGGAAGAGGTCATTGAGAGGAAGATATCCAGAACTATATCATCATGAGACGGGAGTCATCGGGATTCTTCACAAAGTAGAGATGTGGTCCACGATTCCCTTTTTTATGGAAAAAATAGTTTCTGTTCAGATGGGGGTAGGTCGCAACCTTTAGTATCTTGTTTCTCTAGGGTAATCAGTTCTCGAGCCTATGATAAGGGATTCAGTTCTATTTTTCTTGTGGAGGCTGAGGTCATTAGTAGTGAGATTGCCCGAACATTCAAAGTAGTCAGTGTGTGCCAGGTGTTCTTCCCTAAGTTCAATTGTTGAGGTAGTTCCAACTAAGGCAATAGTAGTAGGTTGCACTAGTTTTGGATTAGAAAATAGAAGATGAGGTAGGTAGAAGATAGCCCCAAGATGCTCCCTATCCTTAGAGATTACATCGTGGCCTTGGAGGTGGTCATCAGTAGGGTTAGAGAGGCCATGGAATAGGTCGTGGATAGATTCATCTGTTACTAGTGCCAAGTGATTCAGTTGTCATTAGAGGTACCCTTTGCTTGTTTTATAGTTGGGTGTATGCCTTGTTTGATTCAGGATCAATGCACTCCTTCATTTCACTTGCCCCTTTTCCATGCTTTGGTACTTGAGGTAGAGAGGATTCTAGTTCCCTTGGAGTTGACTATATTAGTTGGAGGCTAAATTGACTTGTTTCAAGTATGTAGAGATTGTGAGCTAGTGCCCGGGTAACACCACTCTTGGGGAGATTTCCTATGTTTACAGATATAAGCATATGATTTCATCATCAGCATGGATTGGTTGTATTTTGTGTAGGCTATCATGGATTTCATCAAGAGTTAGGTGGTGTTCTTCGATGCTGATTGAGATCCAATAGTGTTTTTTTGGCAAGAAAGACCCTCATACGGGTCAAAAGAGTGTTTCTTCCTTATCATCCTTGATGGATAAGATGATGTTGAGTTCATCAGAGGTTTAACAGTCACCGTTTCCCAGGTTCGTAGAAGAGTACTCTCATGTCTTTCCAGAATAGGTTGTAGCATTACCCCCTTGACGAGAGATCGAGTTTGGGATCAAGCTACAACTAGGTGTGTCTCTTATCTTTATGTATCCATATAGTATGACACCTTCTAAGTTGCGAGATCTATGTATACATATCGATGGTTTTTTATAATGCAGATTTGTTCATCCGAGTGTGTAATTATGGGGTGAAACATTTTTGTTTGTAAATAAGTATAATGGATTTTTTCAATTTTTTTTCAATTATTGTTGCTTAAAAAAGTGATAGTGAAGAACCACTATCCTCTTACCCATATTGATGAATTATTTGATCAAATGAAGGGTGAAAGTTTGTTCTTGAAGAACAACTTGTGGTCAACATATCATCAATTGCGTGTGAAGTATGAGGAAATCCTGAAAATTGATTTTCGTTGTTTTCATGGGCATTACGAGTTTCTGGTGATACCATTCTGTGTGATGAATGTTGCAACTATGTTCACAGGTTTGATGAATGTTGTGTTCTGTGTGTTGTTGGGTAAGTTCGTGGTGGTTTTTATTGATGAAATCCTTGTGTACTCTGCATCTGAGGAGGAGAATGCAGAGAATATACATGCCATATTGAAATTTCATCTTCAACAATAGCTATTTGGGAAGTTTTTGAAGTGCATGTTTTTGGTCTCAAGAAGTTTTTTTCTTAGGGCATGTTGTATCCCAACAATGAGTTGTTGTGGATCTGTTAAAGATAGAAGTAGTTGTGTCTTTGGAAACCACTAAGATAGTGGTAGAGGTACGAAGTTTCCTTTGTCTCGTAGGCTATTATAGGGGGTTCATTTCCAATTTTCTCAGGTTGTGACTCCTCTAACATCATTGACTAGAAAGGATCAAACATTCGTATGGTCTGATAAATGTTTGGAAGCTTTTGAGTATCTAAAGGAGAATTCGTTTAGTGTTTCGATTCTTTGTCTTCCAGTAGAAGGAGTTCAATTTGAGTTTTTCTATGATGGTTCAAGTCTGGGGTTAGGCTGTGTTCTAATGCAGCATAGATCGGTCATTTCTTATGGGTAACGGAAGTTACATCCCCATTAACGTAACTATTCCACCCACGATATTGAGTTAGCAGCGGTGGTGTTTTCCCTGAAGTTACGGAGACATTACCTCATTGGAGAGATTTTTTTGGTCCTCACCAATCAGAAGATCCTGAGGTACGTTTTATCCCAGTGTTACTCTAACTTATAACAACATCAATGGATGGAGTTGTTACATGATTATGACTTTGAAATTTCATATACACCTCGAAAGGGGAATGTTGTAACCGATGCATTGAGAAGGAAATCACATAGTGATGCAATGTGTGAATCTGGTGATTCTTGGAGGGTGATGAATGAACTCTCATAATTACATATGGATATGGGAGAAGTTGCGGGAAGCGGTTATCTTTTTTATATGACAGTGGAGTCATCTCTCATGTAACAAGTAGAAGGGTCCTAGTTGGGGGATCTTATTGTGAAGGTCTGAAGAGACTGAGTTTTTTTTTGTGATGAGGCTCCTGATGGTTGGTCTAAGGATGAACAACATGGAGTGTTGTTTCATGGAAGGTTTTTTTCGTTTGTCGTTGCGTGATATTGTTCTTAGGGAGTTCCATAGTTCACCTTTAGTGGTACATCCTAGTGTGACAAAGATGTGTTGAGATTTGAAGAGTTTGTTTTGGTGGACTGGGTTGAAGCTTACAATTGTAGAGTTTATGTCTCGATGTATGGTCTTCTAGAAGGTAAAGTCTGAGCACCATGTTCCCGATGGTTTTCTCCAGCCATTAGATGTTTCTTAGTGGAATTGGGAGGACATCTCTATGGACTTTGTTACTAGTTTACCTCAAGATCATGGAGGCTATGATGCTATATGGGTAGTGGTGGATCGTTTTACGAAATCATCCAACTTAATAGAAATTAAGGAGTCAATATCAGTTGAGGTTTTTTCAAGGAAGTATCTATTGGATGTGGTGAGACTCCATAGAGTTCTGAGGAAGATCATTTTCGATTGAGATCATTGTTTTACCTCCTTGATGTAGATATGTATCTAACATGCTTTTGGTTCTCATCTATGCCTTACAAATTCTTTTCATCCATAGACTGACGGTCAAATGGAGTAGACCATACATACTCTTGAAGGCATGTTGCGATCTTATGTCCTGGATTTTGGAGGTTTGTGGATGAGTCACATACCCTTGGTAGAGTTCACTTACAACAATATTTTCACTCTACAATCGGCATGACTCTGTTTGAAGCCCTGTATGGATGAATTTTCCATTCTCTATTGTGTTGGACTCGGGCTAGAGAGTCTGTAATTCTCAGGTTATAACTGGTAAAGAATATGACAGAGATGGTTTAGGTGATTTGAGAGAGGATGAAGGTAGAAAAATATAATCATAAGTTTTATACCAATCATAGGAGGATACATTTGGAGTTTGATGTTTGGGATCATGTGTTTCTGAAGGTGACTCCCCATAATGGGAAATGAAGGTTTATTCATGGGAGTAAACTTTCTCCTCGGTTTGTTGGACCTTTTGAGGTGTTCTCTCACATTTTAGGCGTGGCGTATTGGGTAGCAATTCCCCCACAGATGAGCCGAATACACAATGTTTTTCACATTTCAAAGCTCCATCGTTATCTCCATGATGACTCTATGATCATTAATTGGGGCAAGATCAACATTTAAAATGATGAGACCTTCGAGGAGCGTCCTGTAGTGATCCAGGACTGTAAGGAGAAGGTGTTTTGTGGGCGTTCTATCCCCTTGTTTTGTGTCTTGTGGCGGATTGGTAGTGTAAAAGAAGGTTCTTTGGAACGTGAGCTGGAGATACACGCTCAGTACTCTATGATTTTTCACATTTAACTCTTTTCTTGTAATACTATTCATTTAGTGGTTATAAACCTTTTCTTCTATGAGATGGATTTATTTTGTTTGTTATTGTGGATTCCTCTATTTTTATAGGTATATCCCCCAATAGAGTGTTTAGGAGATGGTTTGGGTTACGGTTTCCACATGGTTTCACATTGTTTATTTGAGGAAGTGGTGAGTTCCTTTGGTGGCGAGATCCTTGAGAGGTATCTTGAAGGGTAGTTGTTCGGACCCATTTTATGTTTCCTATATGGTCTGGTTTTGGATTCTCGTGGATGAGAATGTATTGATAGGTATCTAATTTAATGGTCCAAACCTCTATGGTCCATTACTTTGCTGAAATCTGGCGTTTGAGGAGTTTTGGGAGGTAAAGGTAACTTATTCCCAACACTTTTAAAAAATTTCTAGTTATGTGAATAGTGTTTCTAGTTGTTAGTAGGTCATCTATTGGTAGGTTCTATAGTGTTTCCAGCTGTTGGTATGTCATCTATCCGTAGGTACTATAGTGTTTCCACCTATCGGTAGGCCATCTATCGGTAGGTGCTACAATGTTTCCAGTTGTCGGTAGGTCATCTATAAGTAAGTGATACAGTATTTCTAGCTATTAGTATGTCATCTATCAGTAGGTTCTATAGTGTTTCCAGTTATTGGTAGGACATCTATTAGTTAGTTCTATAGTGTTTCCAGCTATTGGTAGGTCATCTATCAGTAGGTGCTATAGTGTTTCCAACTGTCAGTAGGTCATCTATCAGTAAGTGCTATAGTGTTTCCAACTATTGATTGGTTATATATTGGTAGGTGCTACAATGTTTCCATCTATTGGTAAGTCATCTATCATAGGCGCTATAGTGTTTCCATCTATCGATAGGTCATCTATCGGTAGGTTCTATAGTGTTTCTAGGTTGGTAGGTCATCTATCAGTAGGTGCTATAGTGTTTCCAGCCATCGGTAGGTGTACAATGTTTCCAGCTTCATACAGTTTCTCCCCTTTGATGTAAAATGAATTCAAAGCATTTTCTAAGGGATTTAAGGCCAATTGAAATCCCATAACCCCTATCTTAATTTTTCTAAGGGTCCAGGTGCCTTTACTTGGTCAAACCATATAGTCTTTACCAGATCTACCTTTAATGGAAAATCTAAACTACTGCTCCATTTAGATTTTCAAAAGGGCTGAGATACCTTTTCCCCTTTTTCTTCATTTTCATTTATCTTGGTGTGAGGTTACTCGAACCTTTCTTCCTATAGAAGTCATGCGATTGAACTATAATCCTTAGATTGTGTTACCCTTGGAGTTTTCCCTTCTTCATGCGCACACCATGTTTTGGTGAAACTAGGAAGTGTTGACCTGTCTTCGATATAAGGTATGTTCTACCACCTTCTTATGGGTTCCTTGATCTATTTCCTTCAGTTTATCATTTACATGTGACGACATGTGATCTGCATGTTTCAAATGAAGATTTATCAGTTGTTAATTGGTACGATGGTTTCACGACATCCTTGGGTGGATGCAGCCATTGCGGGAGAGGTGATCATGATCCACTATGTTGGACCGTTCTCATAAAAAGAACACTGAGAACCTTTTGAGGTATGAGATTCATGGATTATCTATTCTATTTACTTGTATTCTTAGAGTTAGCATATTTTATCCCACTAGGTCAGAATGAAATAGACATAATATATATTTGAACCAGATTACAGAATTTTTATCAATTTACTATCGATGTTATTTCCTCTTGATTTTCTAGATAGTGTGGTATCTTTGCTTTTCATGTTTGGAATATCATTATTTAGGGAAATTGGTAAATAATGTAAAGCCTGGATTTATTTTAAATTAAATGCCCATAGATAAGGAGGTATGTTCAATGAACCACGTTGTTGTTGTTGTACTTTGTTGATAATCAAATGTATGTAGTTATACATGTTTAAGTGAATCAGTTAATTCAATATGGAATGAAGAACTTGTTGTGTGTTAAATGATAATTCCTTTTAGGGTTTTGAGTTACCCTCTTTCTTATAAAGTTCAAGTGCCTTAGCCTTTGGATCTGTGAGTACTTGTTGTGTATGAAGGCTAAATGCCTTGTTTAGGGGCAAGACCACAATTGCTATGCTATTTGTTTCCTACTTATTGTGTTGTGGTGTACACAATTGATGGATTAGATTATAAGGCTATTGTGGTATGTGAGGGAAGGGAGTCTTAGTTGTGGTGGTGGAAGCAATTGACTCATGGAGTGGAAAGATGCATCAGGTTATGCATGTGGGTGTCGGGGAGGAAACCATAGATGACAAAATGGGTTGAAGTTGGGATTACCCATCAATGTTAAAGTGGGTTCTATTGAACCTATTTTTTTATATCTATTTTACCTTCCCCACTTCTTGAGCCTGATAGTGTTGCTTACCCTCCTTTAAAAAGAGGCGAATATGTGTGTAGTATGTCACATTCTTTCTATGTTTAGACTCTCTAGGATGGATGGGTCTATGCTCCTACTTTAGATGGAAAAGACTCAGTGGGTACTTCATCCACTCACCGTGTTGATCCCCTTGTGTTTGGTAGCTTAGAGTGATTTTTTTGAATTCCTGAAATTATTTAAAGTGTTAATGTTATTAAATAAATGAATGAATAATTTTTTAAACCATGGGGGTTGGAGATTTCTAGGATGAAATGTTTAGATTTTGTTTTTGAGTAGTTGTGGAATTGGTTTGGTTATGCCTGGAGGGCATGGACCTAGGTTAGAAAGGTAATAAAATGTAATGTGGTAAATGTTAATGGGTAATTATGGTTAAATAATTATTTAACGTAAAGTGAAACTGATAAAAAGGGACAAGTAAATTAATGTATCTCTTTAAATGGTTGCGTACTTATAGGATATCTAGTCTTAGTAGTGGCAGCTAGGAGTCTGAGAGAAGTTATCTATAGTGGATTCTAAGACTTTGTTTTTACCATAGTGTGGTTGTAAGATATATTATATCATGTAATTTTTCTATTTATTTTAACTATTCCACCATGTCGGTTAAGGAAACTGACACACTTAGGATTCTGAGTCTTGGGGGGGGGGGTGTTTTCCCCAACATCTTGGTGGGGGATGGATGAATGACTACCCACTTTGGACCCGCTCTCTTCTCTTGGTAGTTAGTTGTGCTGGTTTTCACGAATGTTAGGTTTCCCCATATATGTGTGTAGAGGGCTGTAATGGCCTGAGGTTATTTCACACACATATATTCTAGATAGATTTTTCTATGTGCTACTATTTGTATAATGTGTATAGGATGTGATGTCTTGAGGATCCTTTCTCGGTGTATGGGCTGTAATGTCTTGAGGTATAATAACCGACATATGATACACATTATTTGAGTTGTGGTGGATTCTGAAAACTACTTGGTTACTTCGGTTATGTGCATGTGGTGGTGTGATTCATGAGGTGCATGTTGACGTATGAGGTACGTGTTGTGGTACTTCACCCTGGTGTCTGTGGGCAAGCCTTTTTGGATAGAGATGCTCCAGATGTGCGATGTTGGGGAAAAGTAGAAAACCAATGGGGAATTGGTGGCATGGTACCCTTGATATCCTTTATTATATTATATACTCTTATATTCGATACTTGGTGAGAGTAAACATAGTGAGGTTGGGAACATAGTATACTTGTTTAGGTGATGATTTAGTTTCGATTGTTGTTCACTATGCTTTAACATGCTTTTTTAATTTTGTACGAGAGGATACATGGAGGATCCAATTGAGTATACTATTATAATCAAACTATATTTATATAAACTATTTGTTGGGTCACTTGGAGAAGGTTGTAGATTAGGCTAGTTACTACTTGCTTGGGGTAATGTAGGAGCTGTTTGGGCTTCACGGTTGCTGTCATTTTTACTTTCTTTTGGTACTTTCAGTTTCCCCTTTCTGTTGTAGTAGTCTTTGTATGGAATTACATATGTGTAATTGGGTTTTCATTTATATTGTAGTAAGAGTAGGAGTTTTTTGGTTTCTATCTTGTCTCTCTCTTCCATATGTGTTCTATTAGAGGGTAATGCCTCCCATCGATGTGTTTCCTGCACCCTTGGTTCTAGTCGCCAACTCAAGGCCTACTAGTGGTGAAACTCAGGGGTCATTATCTCTATTCTCATATTACTAACCCAATAGGGGTACACTTTGTGGGGAGGAGCTCATGAAAGGAAGTCCGAGACCCAACTACGCCAAGTCTACCTCCAAAGGCTAGGGGTTGGTGAACAACATCGAAATGAATAACTAAAATAGGAGGTATTTTCCTAAAATACCTATATGAATATACCCAACCATCTCCATGTAGAAGTATAAAAGAATAATTATAAAATAAATTAACATCTAGAGTAAAATACATACATGTAATAACCTCTATGGGACATAAAATATTATGACAACATAATCTAAAAGTAAAGGAAAAAATACACACCCTACATAAAAAGATATCCCAACAAAACAAAAAATGGAAGAGAAATACTTAGAGAGCCCGACTCCAAACCTATATGCACAGACCACCATATGTGGTCAAATTCACCCAATTATCCCTAAGATCCTTCAAATCCACTGATGATATATCCTTCATCTTCAAAATACATGACACATGTGGGAAAAACCCATACAAAGGTGAGTATATACGTAACCTATTGGATGACCTGAAAACTAAAGAGGGAGCAATATACGACTTCATAAGTACTTATCTCATTATAATGAAGTTATGTCAATTAGTATATGATAAAAAAACCATAGAAAAAACCATAAATGCTCACAAAAACCCAAATGTGAGTGAGAGGGGATCTCCATATCTATATCCCAATTAAGAATAACGAGTATACCAATAGTTATAGGATTCCATCATTATTGCCCAGTATCTCACACATCTGTCTGAATAAATAACTATGTGGAACCAAACCTCGTAACTGTGACACGTAGTCAAGGATACACAATATATAAGTAGGGGACCCATTCCATGGTACAATAGGAGGGTTAAACTCAGTAGATAGAGGACCCATGACCATGTATAATAGAATAGTTCCAATCAGTAGATAGATGATCCATTCCCTGGTACAATAGGAGAGTTCCACTTAATAGGTAGAGGACCCATGCCCTCATATAATAGGTGGGATACATTTTGTGGATAGAGGACCCATGCACTAACATGGAAGGAGGGTTTCACTATATAGATAGAGGAACCATTATCTAACACCGTAGGATGGTTCCATGCTCTAGATAGAGGACCCATCCCCTAACACAATAGGAGGGTTCCGCTTTGTGGATAGAGGAACCACAACCTTGTCCATATGGGGGAACCACTTAGTAGGTAGATAGAGGAACCACACATTAGTATTTCAGGGGGTACCGATGAGTAGGTAGATAGAGGGACCATGCCCTAGTTCATCAGGGGGTACCACTCAGTAGGTAGATAGAGGACCCATACCCAAATTCATCAGGGGGTACCACTGAGTAGGTCAAGGACCCACACCCTGGTCTGTAAAGGGGGGTAACACTAAGAATACAGATAGAGGAAACATGACCCAGTCCCTCACGGGGTACCACTTAGTAGATTTAGCACACACACCCTAGTCTGTTGGGGGGGGTACCACTCTGACCTCTCTCTGAGGATCCTTCCTAATCATTATTGTTGTCGAGTGCCACCTGAAGGAGAATAACTCTCAAGACATCTTCCATTTTATCTCAAAAGACACTATGAAGGTAACTAACACATTATACATGAAAACAACTCAAGATAAGATACTCATGATACAAAATATGAGACAAAATGAATGAGATAGAATAGGTAGATGTTTTATAAAGAATTGAATGACATGTAAGGGGGTCCACAATGTGTGAGGTATGGCTCCACTGCTTGCCCATGTCCCTAGATATGCCCAGGTTCTAGGCCATACTAGTGTACCCCTGGGGATGACCAAATACTCCAAGAGTACCTGGAATTCCTAGCCAAAATCCTGAAGAATGTAAGAGGCATTCCATCGGTCCAATAGAAAAAAACATCAAACCATATATATGTCATTGAAAAGGGCCATGAATGGACAAATAGACCACACTATTGTGATCCCCATGAAAAAAAACTTGGTATAGTCTATTCACTTACCCAAATCGGACACCCAGTGAAGAAAAAACATTTCACCGCACCCTATGGGAAAAAGGGTTTATTGCGACAGGTTATTTGCGACGGGACGTATTCCCATCGCAACAGTTCAAACGAAATTCATATTTGCGATGGGGAAAATGTCCCCGTCGCAATATGTTTGGCACGTATTTCACGCCAAAACGCGGGTAAAGTATTTGCGACGGGTGGCTCCTCCCCGTCGAAAATATCCTACCGCGGTAAATACTATTTGCGACGGGTAAATCCGCCCGTCGCAAATAGTATTTACCGCGTCAGGGTATTTGAGATGAGAAAATCCGCCCGTCGCTAACGTTATGTTGGCAGGTATGTATTTGCGACAGTTCCCATCACAAAAGCCTTTTTAAACACTGACCGTAATTAATGCAGGCGGTGGGAATTTTTGACGGGTACCTGTCGCAAATAGCAGAATTTGGGATGGGTACCCGTCGCAAATAATCCCATCGCAAATAGTATTTACCGTGTCAGGGTATTCGCGACGGGAAACTCCGCCTGTCGCTAATGTTATATCGGAAGGTAAGTATTTGCGACGGTTCCTGTCGCAAAAGCCTTTTTAAACACCGATCGTAATTAATGTGGGCGACGGGAATTTGCAACGGGACTCGTTGAAAATAGCGGTATTTGCGACAGGTAACCCGTCACAAATAATCTCATCGTAAATACGTTAATATATATATACCCTGAACAGTTTCAGTTTTGAAAACATTCAAATCTTCTTCTTCTCTTCTCTTCTCCTTGAAGCTTTAGTTTTAAGCAAAAAGTATTTTTCGATTCTTTTTACGAGACCATCGAAAGGCAATCAAAGGGGTCCATAACTTCAATATTTCAAGGGTATTTACGTTTTATTTAATTTTATATTTATTTCATTTTTTATATTAATTTTAATTGTTGTTCTAATTAAATTATATTTAAACTAATTTATTATTTATATTTAGTTTTATTAATAAAATGATATTGTTATAAATAATTATAAATAATTAGTCATAATTAATTCAGTATAATTAGTATTGTTTTTGGTTTATCAATCAAATAAATCCTTTTCTGGATACGAACAAGTAGAGGTGGCTCTGACACAGATGTACCTAGGAGTGAAAACTCTGACGAGGAGTTTCGGGCTTGACCCGGGGTATCCTGGTACACGACAATAGGCTTTGCTGCACTCTTGGTTTGACACTCTCGGGGGATATTTATTTGGTAATAATTATATTTAATTATAAATTGGCAAATAATTAATATAATTTGGAAATAATTAAAATAATTTGCGAATAATTAAAACCGATTTATTCAAATAATTAGATTTATTCAAATAATTAGCAAATAATTAAAATAAATAGCAATTTAATTCAAATAATTAAAATAATTAGCAAATAATTAAAATAATTAGCAAATAATTAAAATAATTAGCAAATAATTAAAATAATTAGAAAATAATTAAAATAATTAGCAATTAAAATAAATAGTGATTTAATTAGATTTATTCAAATAATTAGCAAATAATTAAAATAAATAGCGATTTAATTCAAATAATTTATTAAAATAATTAGAAAATAATTAAAATAATTATCAAATAAAATAAATAGCTATTTAATTCACATAATTAGGAATTGAAATAAATAGTGATTTAATTCAAATGATTAAAATATTTATAAAGTGATTAAAATAATTAGCATGTGATTAAATTAATTAGCAAGTGATTAAAATAATTAGCAAGTGATTAAAATAATTAACAAGTGATTAAAATAATTAGCAAGTGATTAAAATAATTATCAAGTAATTAAAATAATTAAGAAGTGATTAAAATAATTAAGAAGTGATTAAAATAATAAGGAAGTGATTAAAAATAATTAGGAAATGATTAAAATAATTAGCAACAAAGTGATTAAAATAATTAGCAACAAAGTGATTAAAATAATTAGCAACAAAGTGATTAAAATAATTAGCAACAAACTGATTAAAATAATTAGCAACAAAATGATTAAAATAATTAGCAGTAAAGTGATTAAAATAATTAGCAGCAAAGTGATTAAAATAATTAGCAGCAAAGTGATTAAAATAATTAGAAGGAAAGTGATTAAAATAATTAGCAGCAAAGTGATTAAAATAATTATCAGCAAAGTGATTAAAATAATTATCATCCAAGTGATTAAAATAATTAGCAACAAAGTGATTAAAACAATTAGCAATAAAGTGATTCAAATAATTAGCAACAAAGTGATTAGCAACGAAGTGATTAAAATAATTAGTAGCAAAGTGATTAAAATAATTAGCAGCAAAGTGATTAAAATAATTAGCAGCAAAGTGATTAGCATCAAAGTGATTAGCAGCAAAGTGATTAGCAACAAAGTGATCAGCATCAAAGTGATTAGCAGCAAAGTGATTAGTAGCAAAGTGATTAGCAACAAAGTAATTAGCAGCAAATTAATTAGCAGCAAAGTAATTAGCAGCAAAGTAATTAGCAGCAAAGTAATTTGAAGCAAAGTAATTAGCAGCAAAGTAATTAATGCAAAGTAATTAGCAGCAAAGTAATTAGCAGCAAATGTGATTGACCACTCATTCAATGAAAAAGAAAATGTGATTGGTCACTTGTTCAATGAAAAAGAAAATGTGATTGACCACTCATCCACCTCAATTATCTTTTCATCTATGTGTTGACTCTTGACAGGAAACTTCTGTCTCCACATGTAATATTTTCATTCACTATCAAAATCAACCTGCTAGTGAATGTGAATATTACATGTGGAGATAGAAGTTTCTTATCAATCATCAACACATAGATGAAAAGAGAATTGAGGTGGATGAGTGGTCAATCATGTTTGCTTTTCCATTGAATGAGTGGTTAATCATCTGGTCTCTGCATATCTTCCCATTACTAATTAGAAACCTAATTAGTATATAATTAGTATATAATTAGTAATATATGTTATTATTATATGATTAATATTTATGAAAAAACAATATTAATATTTAGGTCATGTTCAAGAAAAATTTTGTGTCAGCGGTGTCCAATGTAAACTCTATAATTGTCCTTGCTTGGTTGATCACCTCATAAGTAGCATTGTAATAAAACGATCCAAGTCATGTCTTTCTCATCTATAAGAATCATATCACATGACCATTTACATACCATTGTTCCTTGAAAATTTAAGGGATTAAATTTTTAATTGAAATGATCTATGTAAACGGTAATGAGAGATGATTCTTAGAGATGTGAATGACATGACTTGGGTAGTCTTATTGCAACGCTACTTGCGAGTTGATCAACCAAGCAAAGACAATTATAGAGTTTACATTGTACACAGCTGACACAAAATTTTATTGAGCATGACCTAAATATTAACGACCCTTTAAGATATGAACATGTTAAGAATAGAACAAATCATGTTTCGAATAATTATCAGTAATTACTGATAATTACCAATAATTAGCAGTAATTAGCAGTAATTTCACTGAAAACTGTGTTGCTCGTAAGTAGTGGTAATTATTAAGAAGTAGTTCTAATATCTTCTCTTTTTGGGGATTTTTCTAAGTTAACATTGTAAATAGCTGATGAAAACTTTTTATTGAGCATGACCTAAATATTAAAGACCCTTTAAGATTTGAACATGTTAAGAATAGATAAAATCATGTTGCAAATAATTATCAGTAATTAACAATAATTAGTAATAATTATCAATAATTACCAATAATTAGTAATAATTACCAATAATTACAAATAATTAGCAGTAATTAACAGTAATTTCACTAAAAATTGTGTCGCTTGTAAGTAGTGGTAATTATTAAGAAGTAGTTCTAATATCTTCTCTTTTTGGGAATTTTTATAATATCAAATTATTCAAAACCAGTAATGTTTTAATGTTTTGTAGAAAAATATGGAACAACGAAGTCGACAAAAGTCATTATTAGAAGACCGCGTATAGAAAAATCAACGTAGAAATCCAAAAGGTTCTGGTTTAAATCCTATATATATTGAGGGTGTAGAAACTTTCTTATCATTTGCATCACCAAATACAGAATTTTTTTCAGGAGGCACAATAAAATTTCCTTGTAAAAAATGTACACTAAGAACGTTTGACACATTTGATAAAGTTGGGGGACATCTCTTGCGTTTTTGTTTTCAAACAGATTATTTTTTTTGGTATCAACACGGTGAACATAGTTCCAGAGAAGGTTATACTAACTTGATTCCGGATCCCACATGGTTTCCAAATTTAGTACATGATGTTGTAGGTCCATCTGTTCAACATACCGAAAATCAGGATGATATTGATTCAACTCCTGAGTTGGCACCATCAAAATTTTATGAGTTTCTGAGGTCTTCTGAGGATGCATTATATCCTGGTTGCAAGATAAGAAAGTTAGAAGCAGTTGCAAAATTTATGGCTATAAAATCAGAAAATGGAATGTCAAACAACTGTTTTGGTCAGATATTTTCTTTGGTTAAAAGACTGTTACCTGAAGGAAATGTTTTGCCTACAAATTACTATGAAAGTAAGAGGCTGGTTCAGAATTTGGGACTTAGTTGTCAGAATATTCATGCATGTTCAAATGATTGCATTTTATATTCTGGTGAAAATGAGTCATTGGATAGTTGTCCCACAAGTGGACAACCGAGGTATAAAGAA
This sequence comes from Viscum album, assembly GCA_963277665.1. Taxonomy (NCBI): domain Eukaryota; kingdom Viridiplantae; phylum Streptophyta; class Magnoliopsida; order Santalales; family Viscaceae; genus Viscum; species Viscum album. The sequence continues at coordinate 1,252,593,718 of OY728128.1, read as the reverse complement.
GCTCAACATGGGGAGTCTGGCTTGATTCCTGTAAAACAGTTGAGATATTTTCCACTTACTTCCAGAATGCAACGTTTATTCATGTCTAAGAATACAACGACAATGATGTCATGGCACAAAACGAATATTTCAACCAGTAAAAGCTTGAATCATCCAGCGGATGGTGATTCATGGAAACATTTTGATAGTGTGCATCCGTCATTTGTTTTAGAAGCTTGAAAGGTGCGACTGGGTATTTCCACTGATGGTTTCTGTCCATTTGGATCTTATGGTAGTCAGTATTCATGTTGGCCTATATTTATAACTCCATAGAATTTACCTCCATGGATGTTGATGAAGGATCCCAATATCTTTTTGACCTTATTAATCCCAGGACATCAAAAAAAGAATATTGATGTATATTTGAAACCATTGATTGATTAATTAAATTTATTGTGGAGTACTGGCATCAATACATATGATGTTGCTACGAAACAAAATTTCATACTAAGATCAGCATTGATGTGGACAATTAGTGACTTCCCGGCATATGGCATGTTATCTGGATGGAGTACACATGGACCGAAATCATGTCCTTACTATATGGGAGAGAACAAAGCATTTATGCTTTTCCATGGAAAAAAACCTTGTTATTTTGACTGTCATCACAGATTTCTTCCAACTGATCATCCTTTTTGGAGGAACAAATCTCATTTTAGAAAAGGTACAATTGAAAGGGATAGACCTCCTAAAATGCTATCAGGTACGGAGTTAAAATCAGTGGTATTTTCATTACCTCCCATCACATTTGGACCCACAATAAACCAACAGAAAATTTCTGGCTTTGGGAAAGAACACAATTGGATAAAATAGAGAATTTTTTGGGATTTTTTATATTGGTCTGATTTGTTGGTCCGTCACATGATGGATGTTATTCATATTGAGAATAACTATTTTGATAATTTATTTCATATAGTTTTGGATACACCTGGTAAGAGCAAAGATAATGTAAAGTCACGATTATATCTTGCCCAAATTTGCAGGCGCCCAGAACTCGAACTGTTTGAGAATGTCAGAACACAAAGGTTAATAAATCCAAAAGAAGCTTATACACTGTCCAAAGAAATCCGCTTATTATTTTGTCATTGGATTGCAGATTTGAGACTTCCAGATGGCTGTGCTTCCAATTTGGGTAGATGTGTAAAGAATGGTTATATTAGCAGATTAAAAAGTCATGATTGTCAGGTTATAATGGAAAGACTTATGCCAATTGGATTAAGAGGTATGTTGAATTCCATGATTTAGGATTCGATAATAGACATGTCATATTTTTTCGAGACATTTGTGTAGTGACAACAGATTACGATGTTCTATGAAAACTTGAAGAAGATGTTGTTGTAATTATATGTAAACTAGAAAAAAAATTTCTGCCATCTTTCTTTGACTCAATGGAACATTTGATATTACATTTTCCACATGAAGCAAAGTGTGGAGGTCCAGTACAATTTTGATGGATGTACCCATTCGAAATATTCATGAAGAAGTTGAAAAAAAGGACATAACAAAGCATCTATTGAAGGATCAATTACTGAAGCTTATTTGCAAGAAGAAATATCTTTTTTCTTCTCTCACTATTTTGAATCTGAGTATCCCTCAAAACACAACCGCATGGGATGGAATGAGGGGAATGTTAATGATGGAATGGACAATCAATTATCAGTTTTTAATTAGTTAGAGCTTGGTTTCGGTGGAGTTCATGAACAATGGATTTCAGAGGATGAACATCACAGAGCTCATACGTATGTTCTGCTCAACTGTGAAGAGATGACATCATTTGTACTATAAGTGCTTCTATCACTTATTCTATAATTTATGTTATAATAAGTAACTTTATTTTTTTAGGTTATATGATAATCATATCAAGAAACAACTTCCACAAATTACAGCAGCTGCTCTCGAAGAACGCCTTCATAAAAAATTTTCTCTGTGGTTTCAAAAACTGGTAACATAAATTCTTCATGTTTTAACATCTCATTTAGTTTATTGTTTATTATATTGATAATTATTTTACAAATTTTTAGGTGTCTTAACATGATGATAAAATTGACAAATTTCTGTGTATATTGAGTAACCCACCATCTAAAATGGTTAATTCTTATAATGCATATGTGGTGAATGGATTTTGATTTCATACACGTGCATAAGGGGAATAAAAAAAAACAATGAACAATGGAATTTTCTTGAGAGGATCTCATCACAGAGAAAATGAAGTTGACTTTTATGGCATTCTTGATGAAATTATTGAATTATGTTATCCAGGACAACATTACATAATGATGTTCAAATGTTGGGGGTTGGATACTGAGAGATGAGTTTGTGTTCATCCTACTCATGAAATCATCAATATTAAATATAAAAGTCTTCTTGCAGTAAATGAACCATTTTTACTGGCTCAAAAGGCACATCAATTTTATTATGCAAATTATTGTGCTACGTCAAGAGACCTGAGTTATTGGTGGAGCATAATAAAAATCAAAATTTGAGACAATCAGTTTTCTCAAAGTGAAGCTTGTTTCCCTGAAGTGCAAGGAATTGACGTTTTTCAAGAGACTACTCAAAATCCATCTTTTTCACAAAGAAACATGAGTATTGATGATGACATCCCACAGTTAATATTTGATGGTGATGATGATGTTAATGATGTCACAAATGAATTTGAAATGGTAAGAGATGATGGAACTGAAACTCAAATGGATATCGATGATATTGAGGAGGAATATAAAGATGACATCGTCAGATATGAAGATGATGATGAAGGTGGAAATTAATACAATTCAATGATAGTTATATATAATCATAACTTATATATATGTATATATAATAATAATTCTTAATTATTTTCTAACAACATTCATTTTCTGTTTCAGATGAATGATGAGCTATTTCGTTAGTTGTCAGAGGCTGACCTAACTTTGGATGAGGATGATTTCGGGTCATCTAACCCTCAGCCTACTAACACTTCAGGGAGTACATGGAGGGGCGTGGTCTTTCACGACTGATGATCCCTGACCCCATCCCCGAGTGACGTCCGCGTCTTGGGTTCGATCCACACACGCGGAGGTATGATAACTTGTGAAGTTGATTAGGATTTCAATAATTTATTTACATAATAAATGTTCGATTGTTTTTTTATAGTTTTCTGCTTATAGTAGTCAGACAGGGCAACACTATTTTGCGCAAATATTTTTCTCTGCCATGGACCACGTGGGAACAGATTCCCATTGATGTGCAGCGGGCCATGTTCGGCCATTGGTTGGTATGTAAATAAATAGTTTTTATTTTGAAATTTATTTCATTTATTTCTTGATATTGTAAATTATTTGTAGGGTTTATGGTATCTGATCGATGATACCATGCGTGACACCGTCCATGAGGCATGGGAGGTGGTGATGCATTAGCGATTACGTCAGTTTTTACACAATTTAAGAAAAATGACCATGAAAAAAGTTGGAGTGACCATGTTTGATGAGTCCTGTAGAGCCCACCAACCAAAGTACATTTCATCCCACGTATGTAATGAATTATGTTCACACTGGTTGAGTGGTGGATTTCAGAGGAGATCATCGTTGGGGAGGTAGAACCAGGGGAGACAGGAGGTGACTCATCGAGCTGGGAGTCGTACATTCAGTACGCATAGACAACATCTGGTATGTACATTTTTTAAAAATATTTTATATAACTTTAAATATTAACAGTTTATTTTATATTCTTATAGGCTGTCGAGCAGCCCGATATTACGGAGTATGACGTATATCAGAGGATGTATAGTGATCTAGATACTGGGGAGATTAGAGGTGATCTCCAGCATTAGATTGTGGTCAGTATTATTTGTTTTTTAGTTTGAAAATTAACTACATACAATATATTCACAATTTTAATTTCAAATTGCAACTGAAGGAGTCATATGAGGCCACGACGTCACAGACCCAGGCTGATGGTCAGTCCGAGACATCTGATCAGGCCAGTGTCCATCATTTTGATGAGGCCGCATGGATGCAGGCTACCAAATATGGATTCGAGAAGGGCAGAGTAGTTGTTATCATCTCTCAGTTGACTCATGAAGCTTATTATGGTAGTGCTGCGATGTGGGCATCCAGCTTGAGAGGAGCTCGTGCATCATATTTCGTATCACAATATGAGGATCAGTTGTGATCACAAACTGAGTTGATAGAGAGTCTCCGTAAGGAGAAGGAGGAGATGCATCAGCAACAACATCAGTATGAGGAGGAGCGCCGATGACAGCAGTAGGAGTACGAGGAGCAGATGAGTCGGTGGCAGCAGCAGCATCAGGAGCAGATGGAGTACATGCTCCGTCTGACTTATGTATTAGGGATAGAGTTTCCTCCATCATCTCCTCCAGATCCTCTAGCTCCCCCTCTCCTTCGGACCAGTGACCAGATCCCCCCCTCCTTTGGACCAGTGATTTATTTTGATGTTATAAAGTTCTTTGAATTCAAAATATGAATTATTTTCTATTTATAGTTTCTATCTTTTTTATATTGGTGTCAATATTGTATTATTTAATTCATATTTATTTTCAATAGTTTATTATTTATTATTAGATTTATTATTTTAATGTTTGTTTATTTTATTAATAATAATATTACTCTTACTATTTTATTATTTTTTTATATTTTTTTTCTTGCAAATATTGATAAAAAATTATGATTTATTATTTAAAAAAAATTATGATTTGTTATTAGTATTATTTTTTAAATGTTTTTTATACATTTTTTTACAAATATTGATAATTTTCATATTTTAATTATTTTCATAATATTAATAATAGATTTTCATAAATATTAATAGTAATAATAACATTATTATATTATATAATATTATATTTTTATATTATTGTATTAATATGATTGTTAATATTTTTTAATATTATTCATATTTTATTATATTAATAATTTTAAATATATTTAAAATTATAATTAATTATAATGTTTTAAATATTGTAATTATTTTTTATTTTAATATTTGATTGAATTATAATTTTATTATTATTAAAATAATATTTTTTTATTATATTATTATTTCATTTTTTGTTATTTTTTTATACTTATTTGAGATGGGAATAAGGACCCGTCGCAAAAGGTATTTGCGTCGGGCCCGTTGCAAATAGTTATTTTGAAATAACTATTTGCGGCGGGAAAAGAGGCCTGTTGCAAAAGGTATTTGCGATGGGGCCGTCGAAAATAGGGTTTTTCGAAAAGGTATTTGCGGCGGGAATAGGAGCCCGTCGCAAAAGGTATTTGCGATGGGCCCGTTGCCAATAGTTATTTCAAAAGTGCTATTTGTTGCGGGCAAAGATACCCATTGCAAAAGTTCTTTATGACGGGCCCATCACAAATAGGTTTTTTAAAAATAACCCGAGAAGTATTCACGATGATAATCTTTCCCATCGCTATTAATATTATTAGTGATGAAACCATCGCTAAAAGTTTTAATTGCGATGCCATTTTGCGCGAAGGGTTATTTGTGACGGGATCCCGTCACAAATGGCCATTTGCGATGGGATCCCGTCACAAATAACCCATCACAAATACTCCGATTTCTTGTAGTGGCATCACTCTTGAATGATATTTCACGGGGCCAAGCCATGAACATGAATTAAGTACTCGATATTGGTCTTGAAATTTCCACCTCAATATCAGGGTTGCAGAGCCATAAATGTTTCTTCATTCTATAACCGTATGGAAAAGATAAGTCGAATAATAGATTCTTTAATAATATTACTAGGTTCTTCAAAGACCCAACCCACAAGCCCGAAAATGGTATTTAACATTGGTCTTCAAATGACAATATCAATGTTAGGGTCACGATTCCACTGACGACGTGTCATTATGACATAACATGAAGAAGTTATAACTGAATTGAGGTTTTGATAATATTAATAACAATTATATTATTATTATTATTATTATTATTATTATTATATTATTAATAAAAGATAAGAGGCATTAAGCCTCACTCCTCTTCTTCAATCTTCACAATAGGGAGATCCGTCCTCTATGTTTTATTATTATTATTATTTTTTCATTTCATTTAATTTTTTATTATCATTATTTATAAGAGACAAAAATGAAATCAGAACACTCCCTAGCCATCATGCCAAATAGGTATGGTGATTTGGCCATTTTGTTTCTTTCTTTTTTTTATAAATAATAATAACAATAAGAATAAAAATATCATGTTATTAATATTAAAAACAATAACACAATACCCTCCATGTGCAATTGGAAATCAGATACGGATAATTCATTACTAGAAAACAATCAATCAATTTTATCATTATAATCCATACATACTAAGTCATAGGAAGACTACCATCCACACCAACACTGGAGAACAACATCACTAGTGGTTATATTCCATCCACCCATTGCTCGGAAAAATTAATTACTGTATCTATGAAAAGATCTACTCAATCTGTCTTGGAAACCACTGATACCCAATCCAAATTTAGGTTCCCATAATAATTTGCACACATCTTTTACATCTATAAAATATAAATCCAAACTCGTGGCCACAATCCATTATTCCAAAGAATAAACTCACAACGACCGGTGCTCTCAAATATGATCAAATCACCTATCAACCGATAACTGATGAGGAACACTAAGAACAGAGGGAGAAAAGAACACAATACAAAGGTGATATTCATCATTGGATGATGCGGTCCTGGCCAATGATTGATATGGGTAGAATCATGGGTGATATCCTGTCATAACAAAATAAATATTTGATTTTAAAAAATTGAATTATTGAATGGGATCATGCAAAGGGAAGATAATTGAAGATCAAAAGAAGACGAGTTATCCATCCACAATCTTTTAATAAAAAGGGATGAAACCAAAAAATGACAATCCCTAACTTGATTATGGATCTATTCTTCATGAAGAATTCATCTACTAGTGATGAAGGTGATTACCCTACTACATTCATAGTTCATCTTATAATTATCTGTGATCTAATCATCCATTATTCTCTAATCCCGATCTATCAATGAAGAATGATATCCTCATCCTATTAGATCTAGAAAGGGTTATGCAGATAAACCTTGACAAACTATCATAAGAGGGTATTTATATAGTGTTTAATTAGGTCATTTAATAAAATAAATAAATGATTTTGAATTTATTTTAATGAAATGATCCCGCCAATGGCTCTCTCTATTGGACATCCAATACTGACTACCTCAGTTCACACCAAGGGTAAACCCCATGCTCCATATTTAACCATGGTATCTTACTAATCCAAAAGGTGGGGATATTAAGCCCACATATGAATCTATAGCTCCCATGACCTCCCCTGATGGTTTCTAGTGCTTCCAACAAACATACACCCAAGGAAAATACTTTCCCATAAGGAGTCTTTTTCTTCAAGTTCTCAAAGACACTTGCTCCATTAAAATGAAACCTCCACTTTCATAGCCTATCTTCCCCAAGTTGATATCACACAATGTTTTTTACATATACCTCATCAAATATTGAATATAGAAAATACCAAGCACCTAGTCTAACTAAAATCATAGGGTCAAGTAGTACACCACCTCACTAACCTGACAAAGTAACTAGAAAAAGGACATAGGGTCCTTAGAGATACCCTATCATCATAGAAAAATATCTATAATCCTAGAAATGGAGACATATATCAGAATAGATGATCTCTTATTAGAACTCCAAAGGTCACCATCATCAGTCCACAAAGGACTCTTGACATTTTCTTGGTAGTCCTCATTCACCCCTGGATGAACCGAACCCATTTCACAACCACCACCAACACCAACCTCCTATTTATCAGATGATCTCACTATGATGCCAATGAAACAAGGAAAATATCTCAAAATAATACCATAAACTGACATAAGAATGTTTAAGGATCTGGATCATAAGTATTTTGAACTCTACTGGGCGTTAAACACACTAAAGGGTATCACCAAGAACTCAAAGAAACCACAATAGCTCTAAGAATCCATGCTCCGTACATCCTCCTCTCGAACACAAAGCTAGTGATAAACCATCATGATGTAAAACTCAAAGAAAAACTTGTCCCTAAACCACAGGTTGAAGAACAAAATGATTTTGGAGAGTGGATACTCTTCCTCACATCACCAGGTTCAAGTGACACCAATCCACACCTAATCTCAAACTCTTATCTGCCTTTTAGGTGACTAACATAGGGATTCCAAACAAAAGACACTTAATATTAAAAATCCCCCACTCTGTATACTCATCTAACCACACCTACTAGTCTCACATCTACATAGGGTTGTATGATATACTAGTGTGGATATCAGGTCATCCCTGGTGAAATTTTATGTGGAAAACAAACTCTTGATGGTGAGGTAGACCCGACACATCCTCATAATGGACACCCTCATACTGATCCACCATCACAATAAACTGAAATCTCATAGCATCTACTACTCTAAGGGTAATACTATCCATCTAATTAGCAAGAATCTATAACCTCCTGTGAATGAGATCCTCCTGCCCTACATGGGGATGAATTCTCACCAAAGTTGAAAATTCCATCCCAAAAAACTGAAATCATTTCTACACTCATTGGTAATAAATAATTGAGAATGGGTGGTAGAGAACCAGTCCATACTACGGAATTAATATTAGGGTCCCACTTCCACTATGAAAAGATTTTGTGTGAGGCTCTATCCCCTTGCAAAGCTAGTTTACAACATTAATAGAAACATGTGACCAATGATCCTCTTTATATTTAAGAGTTCAGAAAAAAGTTCCCCACCGGTATTTCTAGGTCTCAAACAGGGGCTATGTCCATGGAACATGGCTTGAGATAATGCACCAAATCTATAATCGATAGTACATAAGAAGCATGCCACACCTCAAACACATTCAGAGCCTTAGGGTCACAAGCCTCCACCAATTGAATCCATATTTACTCTTTAATACAAGTTCTCCTTAACCTTAGTTCACTCCGAAAAATTCCCATTAGAACGATATCAAACATACAATTATATGAACTCATCTACCACACCACGACATTATCCACATTGGGAAGAGCTAATTGTCCCTCATGGTTTTGAATCATGTTGTAAGAATACTTCTAAGTGGGGGAAGTTTCCCTATTTATATAATTTCCAAATACACATAAAAATTCACCAACACATGTCTCTATTGACACCCCATTTCACCTTGGATAAGTCTTTCCACCTAGACCACCACCAGAAGGGTTCCTATCCAAGAAGGACATTCACCCCATAGACTTGAGCCAATCCTCTACCACATTAGAAGGGGATATAGGTTAGCTTGAATCCTGGGAGATCTCTATCACTAAAACTTATGATACACTCCCAACATAGGTACATAATATGTCAATAAATATGAATCCAAAAGATACTCCATAGAGAATATTGGTTAACAACACAACTATCTAATTAGTTGGGGTCTGTACAAGACAGAAAACCCAGACCACTTAATTGAGTCAAATCTATACTAATTGAGGGTCTACCTCATTGTGGAACCTCAGTTTCCTCCATTTCTAGAACTCAAATAACACATTAAGACTGTGCATTCCATCTTTTTACCCTCATGGATATATTGATTTCACAACATAGGGATGATCATTTTCCAAATCCATAGAAGTATCCACATACAGTTCAATAGTTAATAGCACCAATCAGTGACTTGATAGAGAAAACACCTCATGGGTGGGTCCTTGAACCGAGGTCTCATTGATCAACTAGTCATTATCAAGACAATATCTCAAAATAATAGTTAGTTTTCATCATGGAGTCATATTTAAAGTTGTCAAGACATAAAAGGGTAAAAGAGAATATCTGGGGATATGAATCAGGATGGACAATCAAAGGACTGAATACTATATGATTCATGTACCATTGATCCATGTAATTGATGTCTCGGTATGATGAGTCGACAACTAGGTAGCCAGTATCCTGGTGTTTAGATATGTCAGTCACTACACGAACACTGGGTTCTCTGGCCTGAAATCCACACTTGAGAAACTTTGACAGCATTTTCCTATGTCTCAAAAAAACCTCATAAGTGAATAAACTCTAAAAACTATCCTGAGGTTGAACCACCTTTGATAATAATCTATCATTACCCAACCCATCGAGTCCCACCTAGCTAGCCAAAATCTGATCCCCAACTACCTCAGGCCCGCCTCCATAGGCCAATGGTGGGAGAAAAGCACCAAAAGAAATAACTAAATTGGGATACCTTTTCCAAATGTACCTATACACATGTACCCAACCATCTCCATGTAGAAGAATATAGGAATAATGATAAAAGATAGTAACAACTTGGGTAAAATCCATGCTTGTAACAACCTATAGTGAGTAAAAAAGAGCATGTCAGTGTAATATGAAAACTAAAAGAAAAAAATACATTACTAACAAGAAAATATTTCCCAGCTAGATAAAAAATTGAAAAAAAATGATGAGAGATATTGATTCTAGATCTCCAAGCCCCAACCATTGTTTGCATTTAAATGTAACCAAGTATTCCTAAGCTCCTCCAAAGGCATTGCTGATCAGTCTATCATCTACATAATACACAAAACGTGCAAGAAAATATTATGAAGGGGTGAGTATATACATACCTAGTAGAATTCCCTAAAAATTGAAAAGGGAGTGATAGAATACATGATAGAAATAGTATTCTCATCATAATGATGGTATATTATTCAAAATGTGATACCACAACCATAATGAAAACCAAGATATGATCAATAAGATACCCAAAAAAAGAGAAATGGGATATCTATCTCCATAACCCAACTAAGAACAATGATCCCAACAATAGTTCTAAGAGTCCATCATCGATTTCCAACATCTTTCATGTTTGTTTGAAAAAGTAATTTTGTAGAGACACGCCTCACCATTGTGTCATACAGTCGATGGGGACCAATCTCTAGGTAGAGGACCCATCCCCCAGTACAACAGGAGGGTCCCACATAGTAGATAGAGGACCCATTATCTAGTACAAAAAGTGGTTTCCAATCAATAGATATAGGACCCCTTCTTTAGTATAATAGGAGGGTTTCACTCTGTGGATATATGACCCATGCCCTGGCACAGTAGGATGGTTCCACTATAGGGATACAAGACCCATGTTTCGACATAGTAGGAGGGTTTCACTATGTGGATAGAGGAACCATTCCCTAACACAGTAGCAGGGTTCCACTCCATGGATAGATGACCCTAGCCCTTGTATATAAGAGGGGTACCACTCAAAAAATAGATAGAGGACCCATGACTTATTCTATTAGGTGGTTCCACTTGTTAGATAGATAGAGGAACCACTCCTTAGTTCTTTAGTTGGTACCATTCGTTAGGTAGATAGAGGACACACACCCTAGTTTGTTAGTGGGGTACCAATCAGTTGGTAGAGGACCCACACCCTTTCCGCCAGGGGGTACCACTCATCATATGGATATATGACCCATTCTCTAGTCCATTAGGAAGTACCATTCATTTGATAGAGGACTCATAACCTAGTCTATCCAAGGGTACCACTCTAGCCTCTCGTCGATGATCCCTCCTGATCACTTTTCCATCAGGTATTGCTTGAAGAATAATAACACATATAAAATCTTTCATTATCTCTCAAGAGACACTGTGATGAACAACATCAGATTATACATAGAAATAAACTCAGGATAGGCTTCTCAGGAGCCTAAATTTGTGTCAATACAAAGGATATATGACCAGTAGAAGATTCATAAAGATGCACATGACATGTAAGGGGGTGTACATGGTGTGTGGTCCTGCTTCACTACCTGGATGTGTACCTAGATTTTCCAAGGTATCGGTCCATGATTTTGTACCCAAGGGCGTTCCCACATACTCTCAAAGTACACAGTGTGTCTGGTCAAAAGACTAAAGAACATAGGAGGCTCTTCATAGGTCCGCTGAATGAAAACATAAAACCACTAATATATCATCGCAAATGGATATGAATGGCCAAATGGATCACACTATATTGATAATTGTGGAAAAATACTCAGTATTGTAAAATCCCTTTCCCAAATCATACACTGAGTGAAAAAAATGTATTTCACCCCATCACCCTAAAATGGTGTTTAGTGGGCCGGATCCATGAACCCAAATTAAGTACCCTGTATTGGTCTTGAAATTTTTTCCTCAATATCATGGTTGCAAAGCTGAAGATGGTTCATCATTCCATCACCATATGGAAAGGAATCATCAGATACTAGATTCGTAATAATAATAATAATAATAATAATAATAATAATAATAGTAATAATAATGATAATTATAATAATAATATTACTATTATTATTGTGTGCTTCATGGAACCAAGCCTCGAGTCTGAAAAATGTATCCAATATTGGTCTTGAAATGGCCATGTCAAAGTGAGGGTCATGATGCCTTTGACAACACATCATTCCAACATATCATAGAGAAGTTACAACTGAATTATTGTTTTGATAATAATAATATAATATAATATAATATAATATAATATTATATTATATAATATAATATAATATAATATAATATAATATTATATTATATTATATTATATTATATTATATTATATTATATTATAATATTTACATTATATTATATTATTAATAAAAGAGAAGAGGCCTTAATCCTCTCCCCTCTTATTCACACGGTGTGCTAAGGAGCCCTATCCTTTTCATTTTATTATTATTATTTTTTCATTTCATTTAATTTATTATTACCATTAATAATAAAATATTACTAAATCAAAACCCTAACAAGTCATCACACCCATGTTACGCATAGTTTTAGTCATTTTGTTTCTTTTTTATTATTTTTTATATCAAAATTATTATTATTATTATTATTATTATTATTAAAAATATCATGTTATTATTATTAAAAATAATAAGACACCACCCTCCATTAACAACCAAAAATCAGATTTTGATCATTATTCACAGGAAAATAATCCATAATTTTTATCGATTGAAACTATATATCACAAGTCATGGGATACCAACTATCCAAACTAATACTATATTCCATTATCACTGATGTCCATATTAAAGCCACCGATTTCTTTGAATAATCAATCCATGCACCTTATTAGAGATCGGCTCAATCTAGCTTAGAAACCACTGATACATGATCCAAAGTTAGGTTCCTATCATAATCGCCACTTCTCGATCACATCTCCAAAATTTTAATCCAAAATCTTAATCATGATCCATTGTGAAAAATAATTAACTCAAAATGATCTGAACACTCAATTATCATCGAGTCATCGGTTAAGCGATTATCGATGTAGAACACCAAGATGAGAGGGAGAAAGGAATGTAACCCAAAGTTGATAATCCTCATTGGTTGATGTGTTCCTGACCAATGATTGATAGGTGAGAATCATGGGTGTTAAAATGACATAAAAAATAATTAATTGATTTAGAAAATTGAATTATTTAATGGGATCATGCGAAGGGAAGATAATTGTATATCAAAATAAGATTAATTATCCTTTCTCAATATTTTAATCAAAATTGAAAAACTAACAAATGAAATCCCTACCTCGATTATGGATCAATTTTTAGTGAATAACACATACACTGGTGATGAAGGGGATGATCCCATTGCGTTCATCATTCATCTCATGCTTATCCTTGATCCGATCATATGTCTTTCCCCGATACCAATCTGCCAACAAAGAATGATATCCTCCTCCTATTAGATACAGAAAGGGTTATGTGTATAACCCTTAAAAAAACTTCATAAGAGGGTATTTATAGAGGATTTAATTATTTTATTTAATAAAACAACAAAAAATTTATATATTTTTTTAATTAAATGCACCACCCAACAATTTCCTCTACCGAACGTCCCATACAAGCTAACCTTAGGTCGCACCTAGGGTAAAAACCACACTCTAAATTCTACTGTGGTGTCATATTTCCAATATAAGACCCCATTTAGGATATATTCCATTATTTATAGAAAATATAACATATTTTATATAAAATATATATATAATATTTTTATAAAATTAATTTTGGGATCACCGGGCCTCAGAATTGCACATCATCTCTGCACCTGACACCAAAAATATTCCTAGAAATATTATAAAATGTTATAAGTAAAAAAGAGTCACTATAGATTTCTTTGTGTGTTTATGTGACAAGATTATCACTAGGATATGGACCTTTTTTCGTAGTTTTTGTTATATCCTTTCCATGCTTTCATAGCTATAATGAGGTTGAGGCTTGAAGACATGGGGATTGAGGTAGAGAGTTACGCCACCAAAATTATCATTATTACCATGTGTTGGGTTCCCATATTAGATTTTAAATTATGGGTGACTTTTAGTTATCCATAGTACATTAATAATGTTTAGTGTTTGGATCATGTGGAAGGTTGGATCAGTTATACCTTAACATAATATACTTCCATTATATGTAATTATACATGGGACCTACCTAAAGTCAAGGAATCATCTCATTTGGGAGGCTGTATTGGTTATACCCTCATCAAGATTCATTTACTAAATATACAATTAGCTAAGTGATAAACCTCATGTTAGTGGTTTTTCTTTTGTGTGTGGTTGGATATGTTATTCCCTCCTTAGGATTCTCTTTTTATAAGTTTCACTGGTTACGAGGAGGTGGTTGTCGAGTTGTTCATGAAAAAAAAGAGGATCCCTTGTTAATCCATATTCCTAGGTTTGGATTTGTTTTTTTAATTCCCCCTAATGGATTTTCTATTTATAGTGACCATGACAGATTTGATTACCAGTATTTTTCATAGTAGCTTGCGTCATGTGTTGTGGTGGCCATGTTAGAACACAAAGACCCAATGTGTTTGATTGTAAACTACTTGTTTATTTTACTTATTCATAACTACACTTTATTTTAAATCATATTTGAGAAACACCATTGGTGGGACCACACTGAGATATATTTATCACACTCTTTATGATAGCCTTGGTGATCATATAAACCTGCATGTTTCTATTTCAATTTATAGGTTGCTTAAGGGATCTGGTTAGAGTATCTGGATATGGTTGAGAGACTAGAATAAAGAGGAAATTATATATTGTTTTAATATATCCAAAATTTATTTTGTTTTTAGTTTATTATTTACTTAATAATCTTTCTAAGTGATCCTTTTTATTTATTTATATAGGTTGATCACGTGTTAGTTTTTATTATAACATATTGATATAGTATATTATTGGTTATCAACTCATCATTATAATTCCTTATTGTTACTTTGATGTTTTATATTGATTAAATTATTTATATATTATTATCTATGATAATACAAGAATATAGTCTATCCAAGTTGTTATAGACTCTTTCCACTAGTCAACAACCTCTAGAATACAGAGGTGTGTTCCCAAGGACTTTTTTGTGCCACCTATTAAGATACCATTCTAGTGATTTTAGGTGGGTCATTACAAATTTATATTATATAATTGTTTTAGTTGTCTTAAAATTTATATACTTGGAAGATAGATATAGGATTGGTAAAATTTTGGGATGTACATCAGCCTTATGTTTCATTAACATATATATAATGGAGTTTCATTCTACTAGGGGTATAAAATTTGTGTTCCTTATTTTCACTAATATAATTGAGATGATTATACAAGTATGATTTTATGGGTTCAGGTTGTTAGTCTTGTGTTTACTCTTATATTTAGGAGGAAATATTCTTGAGTTTATGCATATTTCTTGTCACTTAGGGATACCTAGAAATGTTAATGATGACTTAACGTTTTGAAATGGTTTTCAATTGAGAAAATTGGTTTTGGGAAATGGTTTTCAATAAAAAATCTTGAGAAAATATTTTAGAAATGATTTTTTTAATTAAAACATAAAAAATAACTTATTACGTGGATTTACAAATAAAACATTCTTATCATATTATATAACTAAAATTATAATGGTGGTTATCATGTATTTTGGTTGGATTATTTGTTATAAAATCATGCTAATAGTGGATGGTATCCCTTTGGAAGGTAGGTTTGGGTGGTGGATACCTAGGTATGGATGGTATAGGAAGTGTATTACTAGGATGTGACCTATTTTGGGATGTGATATTTTGGTTAATTAGATACCCTTAAAAGGGTCATGTTGGAGTTTGAAATTTCTTTGGGATGGTTGATTCCCAATATTTTCATTAGGAAATATTTGTGATGGATGCATTTGATTTTGATGTGATATGTTGGTTTGGATAGAGACACAATAATTTTTATGCTAGTATGGTGGTGTATTAGGCATAGATCCTTGAACAGGTTGGGTTGATATGTCATGATTACTTAGGATGATAAAATCATACTTCTGGTGAAGTATTTGGATTAGTAGTGAGGTATAGCTAATGGTTTTTCCAATCTGGAATGTGGTCGTGTGTTCGAAGGTAGTGGGTTATTTGGTCCTTATTTTACTTTGAGGTAAATAAGAGAGGTTGTTTGATATAATGGATACATCATGTGATGTAGTTTGGGTAAATAGAGGCATATGTTTATTCCTCAGAGTTTATGATGAAATTTCAGTGATGTGGGATTGAGTAATAGTCATTCATATGGGCGGTTATATTAGAAATGGAATTGAAATTGGTATATTATGAGGGATGCCATGGAATTATAGGATTAAGTAAATTTAAAGGTTTACCTGATGGTTTTGGATTAGTAACCAAATTTTATCCTTGGAATGGGAAGAATCCAGTATTTATTCCTAGAAGTTGTGAAATTCATGTGAGTTGTGGTGGTCTTGATGAGTGGGATAACATGAAGTGTTTGTAAAATAATGTTTTAAATTCCATGGGGGTTCTTTGATAAAAGGGTTCAAGGAACCAAGAGGATGTAGGTGGGTTATTAAGGTATGAACCTAATATGGATACCTCAGTGTGAGTGAGAGATTCTCAATGGGTAGTCAATTGGGTAATTTTTTTATTGGGTAGCATGATGCACTTGATTTTTCCTAGTATATTGGTGTATTTTAATGATTAAAAATAAAAATAATGTTATATTTATATTTTAAAGTGATTCAAATGCTTACCTTCAATGTTTTTTTGATATATTTTAGGTTTATATTGTTGATTTAAAACATTAGATCATTGTTGGAGGATAAAAGAAAATTACACAACATATAAAAAAAGAATATGCTATGCACTTTTGTAAGAGACATGACTCGACTAGCTGGAGTACACACCCAAGTACTCTATCAAGAAGATCATTCTTTTTGTACTATTATACATGATATTTTTTCAATTCTTGAATTATTTGGTGGACAAAATGTTACTACATGCTATTTATGTTGATTCCACATGTCTTGTATCCCCACTTACTAACACAAACCAAGAATGTTTTTAATGAACACCAAAGGAAATTAACTTATTAGTGGAGAAAAACAAGTATGGTTTAACAGATTATATAACATGTTGTTAGATACATTACATGTAATATTTTTACCATAAAATATGTCTTATCCTATATATTTGAAATTATTTGAAAAGGAGGATGCATGACCACTCTAGGAATTCGATCCTAATAAATTATAATTGTATTCAAGTTTTTTATTTTGTTTTTTCTATCTGTTCTCTTCTTTATCCTTGAATTCCTAATATATTTATGGGAAGTGTTGATTTTTATCAATTTTTTCACCAACACCATGAACATGAGATGGTTGAGGTGTTTTTTTTGGGATTATAATAAGATTATGGGAATGTTTTATAAATTTTTTGGATGATTTTTTCTATATTTTGTATTTTAATATTATAATTTTTTCTGAATTAAACTAAAAATAGATCAGTTATATTACATTTTACTAAGAGTGATATAGTTTTTTAAAACTAAATAATTTATAATGTATTAATCCATGACCATTGGGAATGTATGTTTCCCAAAATATTTGGGGGGTTTTAGTAAAAGAACATTTTTAAATAATATAGTCACCATAATAATGGATAAAATCCTAAAGAATTAAACTATTCATTTTCAAAATAAGAAATTAGGGTATAATAAAATCCTAATGTATAATAAATATTATTTATTCTATTAAGGGATAAATGATAATTTTTATATTAAACCCAAATCAAAATTACAACCCCGACTCATTCTTTTTATACATTTATTTATTTAGTGTTTTTTCATAGTTCATTTTTTTCATTATTTTTCCCTCACCACTATCACCTAAATAATCTAGAAAAACTTTTTGAATCATGACTACAACATCAAATTCCCATGGTATTGACCCTGATACTCCACTACTGTTTTATAGTGAGGGAAAATCAATTTGTGAATATTTTTATGGGAACTCTATAGTCTCATTTAAATCTCAAAACCCCTTTATTAAACTGAATTTCATGTAATTCCTATCCTCTAATCATTTATTATTATGTAATCCATGGTATTCCACCCTCAAATACATAACTCTAGGGAGTTTTTGGGCTTCAAATACACCTTTTTACTTTATCAAAGTATGTTCTCTTAGATCCATCATTTTATTATTCATATTACTTTTTAGGGATTAGATGAGAATTTTATTTTCATCTAAACACAAATAGAACATGGTCACACATGAATACACAACAATGAGTAATTTTTACATGGTCTACAACACATTATACATCATTTGAATAACACATGATGTGTGCATTTGGTGTATGTTGTCTACTCACTTCACCTTCCCGGGAAGACTCAAGTTGTGTCCATACATTACACACTTTAAGTAATAATATTATAAAACATGGTGTGTGTGTATTTCACAAACCACGTATCTTTACTAACTACCCAGGTATTCCATTTATAATACACACTCACCACATAGTATGATATTCATTTTGAAATACATGACATGCGTTCACTTCTCAAAAATTGAATACTTTATCACTGAATTTACATGGGATTCACAGAATGTAGAGACCCGAAGCTTAACGTACATAGAAATTACATTAATTTTTCAGAATACTTAGTACATAACAAAAACACACACACAAGTACTGTAATAGTTTAGTGTCTTTGGAAACTCGGAATATAATATTCTAATCGTGGTGAAAGATCTTCAACATCTCCCATAAAGATCTTCCCTTTTTTTACCTAAAACCTTTATTTATATCTTGGGAAAAGAAAACATAAAAGGGTGAGCTCAAACGCTCAGTAAGGGTAAACAAAAGAAATATCAATCACATCATATTCATAAGAACATAACATTTTGGAAATCTTAACCTGCAAAAGAGATCATAATATCATAAAATGGAATAAATCATAGTAGTGAAATGTAACCCTAATAATCACAACTTAAAACATGAAACTTTGTGGTGTACACACATAATCATAGAGAATAATTTCTTGTTAGTCAAGACTCATTTCCAAGACTATCTTAGTGGACAAAGTCCATTTCTGAACCGAGTTCATTCCTCGTTTCAGTCCTGTTTCACTGAATCGGTTTAACCTGCCGTTCCAGCCATGTCTATCTCATGAGATATAAAATCTTTACCCAATGCATTGGAGGGAGATATAGGTCCCACCCATATCATAATGATACCATTCTTATGTGTGCCACAAAATCAGAAACCATACATCATAGCATAACCCATGTAATAAAAATGGGAATCTTAAACATCGTGACATCATAAAATAATTCATATAAGATAAAGGTATTCATAAAAATATAATTCCATCACAACATAATCAAATCAATGTAATAATAGGGATAGAAACAGAACCCTTTATTATCTTAGATGGAAAATAATTTTGATAAAACACTTGAACTCCACTCTTGAGGAAAATATCCTTTCTCCTTCAAAAACACTTTTCCTTTCTTAAAATGTCATACAATTATAAACTAAAAGAAGTTGATTAAAAATAAACTTGAAAACTTTTAAAGGAAGCTTCTTGGAAATAATGTTTTAAAAATCCATTCATGCCGTATAAGTAAAAAAACATTCTTCGTACTTTTTTTTGGAAAAGTCAAAAAGTACCTCGTACGAAAAACGATAAAAGATTTCTTTCATATCCTTTACTAAAAACTCACCGAAGGGTAAAATTGGATTTAAAAATTTTTAGGTGGATGGAAATAATATTACATATTGAGGAAACATGGATGTGGATGATAAAATACACCCCAGTAAATACTAAAGTATAAACAATCTCGGATAAAAATGAGATTGTGATATTTCCCTTACCTTAGGTCCGATTTGCTTCGTAAGTGTCCAAACCTCCTGTATAATGATTTAAATAATGTCATTGACTTATTCCAGAATCATTATCATTGTTATGATATCATATATGGTTCACTTATTACTTTATATTACCCGTTCTTTTGTAAATTCCTTGTTAAAGAGTGTTTTGGGTAAAATTATTTCATTTGTAGTCCATGTTTTGACTTGTAATTATTCATATGATTACTTAGATCATGATTAATTAATTCCAGAATATAAAACATGATTTATATATTCATATATATTATAAATCAGTAAATGTAAAGAAATACACCGTTCATGGAGACGGTAGGTCGTACGTACGCATGAACGCTGTTTCCGTTTCCTTATTGAGTTGAATGGAATTAAGTAGATGACATACATATATATACACAAAAATCAAGTATCATTATTATGTCATATATTTCATGATTATTTATTATGTATACTTTATAATCATTCATTAATGGTTAACGTGGATAATGAATCTCATCGCGTCGTGGAGACGGTACTCCGTACGCACGAGCGATGATATCGTTTTCATGATCGTGGGACTGTATTGGAGTGTATGTATACTATTTCAGAATCATTATTACTTTAAAATAATCATATATAGTTATTGTTTACACCATTATACCCATCGAAGTAAAGTGGTGGTGGAAAATAGATTACACCACGGCGTGGAGACGGTATTCCGTACGTACGCATGCGCGGTGATTTCGTTTTCCGTAGGATGGATAGATGGTGAAATAGGGTTGTTTCATACTTATAATAACATATCAGTATATGAGTGATACAGATGTTATCAATTCACAATGAAACAACCTAAGAAGTGGAAGAAGAAATAAAGTTGAAAGAATTGGTAACGGACATTACCTCTTCTTTGAAGCGCCTCTTTGAGTCCTCTTCTTCTGGCACTAAAATTGGTCTTTGAAGAAGACCAGGACCTCTAGGATGTTTCTAGGGAAGTGGAGAAGAGAATTTGGAAGGGTTTGGCCGAGATTGAAGGCTCAAAGTGGTGTGAGGAAGAGGGGGAGGAGGTACCCTTTTATAAGGGAGGAGAGGGGCACCTTTGGAAAACTAAAAATAATATTTTATTATAATGCCCAATTCGGGTTTAAATAGCTCCAAATTGATTTATTTCGAAGCTAATGTGGGGATGGGTCGAAATCCTCTAATCCAATAGAATTTAGACAAGTTTAGGTTCCTATTTTAACCTTATAATTTATATTTAACTTTAAGTTAGATAATTTTACTTTTACCGTGTCTTTTTGTGTTCTTACACTATAAGGTTAATAAACTTACTATAACAAGGCAAACGAACCCCAAGTTGTTTATTATTAATATATATAACCTTATCTAAGTCATTTGTCCGAACCTTAGATTTTTAGGAATAAAATAACAATTAATAATATAATATTTGTTTTAAAAACTATTTTATGTAAATTTTGACACTATTTAGAAATTGATTTTTTTTAAAATCATAACAGAATGACTAGTTCACAAAAAGTTACTTAAATCAATACTAACATGTCATATTAACCTATAAAATTAGTGGAATTTATAAAAAGTCTCAAATTATATTTATTTGGGTATTTATAACATCAATTATGTCAATATTTTATTAATAAGATAATTACTGCATCATATTTGTGTCATAAATAAATTAAATTATATAACGTCTAAAAATTAAAAATAAAATATCATTATGTAGGAAGTCTTTTTATCTTTCTAATTAATATTTATAGTCTAATTGATCTTATGTATAACCCTATATTAAAAATGAAATACTTATTAAACTTTGATTTTAACTATTTTAAGCCTTCTTTAAATAAATTAATAATAAATGTCCTAATCTAATCCAAGTGGGCCTAAATGGTCATATTTTATTCCTAAGGTTGTTTTTGGTCGAATTACACTTGTACAGTAGAATTAATACATGTTTTAGGGTAATAATAATATCATTTTTACCCTTAATTACCCTATTTACTTTTAATCGTGGTAAATAAAAGTAAAAAGTTACTATTCACCAAAAATTATTTTCATCTCATTGAACCACATTTTACTTACTGACATCAACCGTGTCTCTCAGATTTTTGAAATTCCACTCACAGAAGCGGTAAAATTATGTTTTATGAAAAATTCATTTTTTTAACTACCACTTAGTGGTTTCACTATTCATCAAAAAAATGAATGTTTCCAGAAAAATACTAGAAATTAGGCTTAAGATATATTTGATATTATGAACTCAAAAATGATGTCTATTTTACCAAATTCAAAACATATCAGTTGCATTAATTAATTTAAAAATTAATTCCCGTCGTCAAAACAAATAGCGTGTTCTTAAGAGATAATAACTATCAAAAGATTGACACTTGTTTATATCTGGTTTAAATGTGAAATTACATCCAATGACCAAAATTGTATTAAATTGTAAAAATATATTCTAAATATACTTTAAAACCACTAAAATTAATAATTTATCACTATTAATTATTTCGATTGAAAATGTTGTTTTTAATTAAAATTTAGTAATTTTCACTATTCATCAAAATATGAAAATTATCCGAAAATTACCAAAATTTCACCCAAAGCTAATTTCGATATTCCAAATCCAAAAATGAAGTCCATTTTGAAAAATAAAATTTAAAAAATTTTAAAAATTGGTTATTACTATACATAACGGCTAGTTTTAATAATATTTTAATAGCATATTGTTGTTTAGTGAAACTCGTTATTGCGTACTACACACGCTATCAAGGAAGGTCGCGATTGCGTGTTATACAAGGCAAGTCAAGGATGCGTGTTGTGCAAGCTCCTTTTGGTGTAGTGTACAACACAAGACATTAATGAAATTAAAAAGAATACTTTTCATAAAATCTCAGGGTGTTACATTCTACCCCCTTAAAATGAATTTCACCCTCAAAATTCATCGGGGTTATAAATGGTTTACTACTTGAAAGTTTCTTTAATAGAAACCCACATCGTAAAAAGGAATACCAAAACCAATCTTTAAAAACAAAAGTATGAAACATAACAGTTACCCAAATAAACTAATCACTGGGTTTCCACATAGGTGAAAATATGGATATGGAAGAGAAACCTAACCATCATGTTCTGATGGAGTGTGGTAGTGAACATGGCTATGGAAAATCCTGCAATCACAAAGCCAAAAATTTGTGATGATCTAAGGTACCATCTGATTCATCAGATAAAAGAGCACTAGGACAACATTTTTGGTTTTCCAGATCATTTCCCCTAAAGTTGATGAAATTAGAATTAGAAGAAATACTTTCGTGATTTTGGTGTAGTCTCACCGTTAGTCATTCTTTGGACAATTTCCACTTCATCTCTTAAAGAAATAAAGTTGAATTTGTCATTCGTGATGTGTTAGCAGATCATGTTATAGAATGAGGGGTCATTCCATCTGTCTCAAACAAAAGGTTAGAAAAGTTATCAAAAAATACGTAAGTCCATCTATAGTGAGATTAATCATATATGGTTCCTAAAATGGACTTATACTTCTTATATTATACTACTTAATATAATAAAACTAGTTTCTACTAAACAGGGACTTCCTGTAGGCCAGTGGTAGGCGATAAAGGCCAGTCGCACTTCAGTTGTGGGTTCGATTCCCACAGCCTTGTCCGACGCGATGGGCTGTCGCCCGTCCTGCAGGTTGTCCTTTTTCTAAAACTATATTACTACAACATCCCATCAATAATATCGAAAAATACTAACATATGTCCAACATAATCCATTCCAATCTTTAGGCTTATCTAAAATACTTCAGTCCAAGCTCATAGTATAAAGAAAATGATTACTTGAAATGTCACATAACAATAACGTGAATTCCATAATTTATCCCCATATATCATAAGATATATCTTGTTGGTCAAATTACAAACATGTGAATACTTTAATCATGTATTCTCTTGAAGAATGAATACCCATTAATTGAACCATCGTGAAACCATGAATGCAGTTAAAAGTTAACACTTTCCACATACCAAAATCCTCAAAATTCTATATACTCAAACCATGATATCACTTAGTCCTTATATCAATCATGATCTCATGAATACTATTAAACATTTCATTTTCTTGTTTTCCCTTCATTATGCACATATCATCTTATTTCCAAAAATATCTCAATCACTTTCCATGGTTACTGATACCATAAAATTATTGAATACCACAATAGACCAATACATAAATATTCCAATATTCTATGATACTATATACAACATTATTTTGGAATCCCATTACATAAACACTTAATCATTCCACCACATTGTTGTCATATTCAACATCGCCAATAGTGATCGCATGTGTCTTCCCTTTGTCCTTTTCCTTAAGCGGTTACTCATGTCGATCATCACTAACCCTTGGATTAGGGCATTTATTAGCAATGCCCCATTTCCTTGCACTTGAAGCATTGAAGTGTTGGTGGTGTGTTCTCTGCAGTCTTTTCTTTATTCACATCATTTGAAAACCTTTTTCCATTACGTCGACACTTAGCTGCTCGATGACCTTCTTTTCCACACTTAAAACATTTTCTAGTCCCTTTAAGACAATCTCCACCATGCTTCTTTCCACACTTCGAGCATAAGGAAACATTCATCTTCTTTTCACCATTATTATGAGATTTCTCCTTGAACTCCATCTTTCATTTCTTGTCAAAACTATGAGATGGATAAGTAACACCAACTTCCATTTCTACCTTGATAGCACAGCGCATAATTTCTTAATATCTACTAAAGTCTCTTATAGATAATGCCCTTCGAAGACTTGGTTTTAAGCCACTGAAGAATCGATCAACTTTACTTTCAGGTTGGATGATAAAGCCAGATGCATACCTTGCAAGCCTTGTAAAATTCGCTTCGTATATACCAACAGATTCATCATCCTTTTTCTTTAGTTCAAGAAACTCCTCCATATTTGTTCGAAGAATACGAGGGAAGTACTTATTAAAAAATTAGTTCTTGAACTCGTCCCATTCCATGGACTCAATTTCATCTGTTGGCCTCATATTCTTGATAAGATTCTAGCATTGATCAGCATCACCTTCCAAACGATATACTACTAAGATGACTTTATCAGGTTCAGAACATTGAAGAACTGAAAATATCTTTTCAGTGGTAATGATCCATTGTTCAGCAACAAGTGGATCAGAAGACCCACTGAAAGAAGGTGGACGTTGCCTCATGAAGGACTCAATAGAATATTGTTCCATTCTATGCTCATTTGGAAGTACAAAATGATTCATAGCTTGTGTAAGTATAGCAATAAGATTTTGCACTCCATCTCCCATAACATTTGTTTGTTCAGGAGGAAAATCATTGCATTGTCCATTACATTGATCAACACGGTTCCTTCGGGTTCCAACCATCGTCTAAAACCCAAAAAGAATAGTGTGAGAGGCAAAAATCACGCTAGGGAAAACAACATAATAAAGGGGGAGTACCTTCAATATCTAACATCTTAGGTTACCGTAATTCTAGCACTATAACCTATACTTATACTTAACCTTAGGGACATCCCTATACATACCTTAGAAATAACTAAAGGGATCTCACTAAAGTTCTCGCATCCTAGTTTCCAAAGGTTGACTAAACCTTTCCTCTGATACCAACTATAGGGACCCGAAGCTTGACGTACATGGACATTACATTACTTTTCCGGAATACTTATTACATAAAAAAAACACACACACAAGGACCGTAATAGTTCAGTGTCTTTGGAAACTCGGAATATAATCTTCTAATCATGGTGAAAGATCTTCAACATCTCCCTTAAATATCTTCCCTTTTTTTTACCTAAAACCTTTCTTTATATCCCCGGGAAAAGAAAACATAAAAGGGTGAGCTCAAATTCTCAGTAAGGTTAAAGAAAATAAATATCAATCACATCATATTCATAAGAACATAACATTTTGGAAATCTTAACCTGCAAAAGAGATCATAATATCATAACATGGAATAAATCATAGTAGTGAAATGTAATCCCAATAATCACAACCTAAAACATGAAACTTTGTGGCATACACACATAATCATAGAGAATCATTTATTGTTAGTCAAGACTCATTTCCAAGACTATCTTAGTGGACAAAGTCCATTTCTGAACCGAGTTCATTCCTCGTTTCAGTCCTGTTTCACTGAACAAGTTTTACCTGCCATTCCAGCCATGTCTATCTCATGAGATATAAAATCTTTAACCAATGAATTGGAGGGATATATATGTCCCAACCATCTCATAATGATACCATTCTTATGTGTGCCACAAAATCAGAAACCATACATCATAGCATAACCCATGTAATAAAAATGGGAATCTTAAACATCGTGACATCATAAAACAATTCATATAAGATAAAGGAATTCATAAAAATATAATTCCATCACAACATAATCAAATCAATGTAATAATAGGGATAGAAACAGAACCCTTTATTATCTTATATGGAAAATAATTTTGGTAAAACACTTGAACTCCATTCTTGAGGAAAATATCATTTCTGCTTCAAAACACTTTTCCTTTCTTAACATGTCGTACAATTCTAAACTAAAATAAGTTGATTAAAAATAAACTTGAAAAATTGTAAAGGAATCTTCTTGTAAATAATGTTTTAAAAATCCATTCATGCCGTATAAGTAAAAAAAAACATTCTTCGTGCTTTTGTCGGAAAAGTCAAAAAGTACCTCGTATGAAAAACGACAAAAGATTCCTTTCATATCATTTACTAAAAACTCACCGAAGGGTAAAATTGGATTTAAACAATTGTAGGTGGATGGAAATAATATTACATATTGAGGAAACATGGATGTGGATGATAAAATACACCCCAGTAAATACTAAAGTGTAAACAATCTCGGATAAAAATGAGATTGTGATATTTCCCTTACCTTAGGTCCAATTTTCTTCGTAAGTGTCCGAACCTCCTCTATAATGATTTAAATAATGTCATTTACTTATTCCAGAATCATAATCATTGTTATGATATCATATATGGTTCACTTATTACTTTATATTACCAGTTCTTTTGTAAATTCCTTGTTAAAGAGTGTTTTGGGTAAAATTGTTTCATTTGTCATCCATGTTTTGACTTGTAATTATTCATATGATTACTTAGATCATGATTACTTAATTACAGAATATAAAACATGATTTATATATTCATATATATAATAAATCAGTAAATGGAAATAAATACACCGTTCATCGAGACGGTTGGTCGTACGTACGCATGAACACTGTTTTCGTTTCCTTATTGAGTTGAATGGAATTAAGTAGATGACATACATATATATAAACATAAATCAAGTATCATTATTATGTCATATATTTCATGATTACTTATTATATATACTTTATAATCATTCATTAATGGTTAACGTGAAGAATGAATCTCATCGCGTCGTGGAGACGGTACTCCGTACGCACGAGCGATGATATCGTTCTCATGATCGTGGGACTGTATTGGAGTGTATGTATACTATTTAAGAATCAATATCACTTTAAAATAATCATATATAGTTATTATTTACACCATTATACCCATCCAAGTAAAGTGGTGGTGGAAAATAGAATACACCACGACGTGGAGACGGTATTCCGTACGTACGCACACGCGGTGATTTTGTTTTCCGTAGGATGGATAGATGGTGAAATAGGGTTGTTTCATACTTAAAATAACATATCAGTATATGAGTGATAATGATGTTATTACTTCATAATGAAACAACCTAAGAAGTGGAAGAAGAAATAAAGTTGAAAGAATCGGTAACAGACATTACCTCTTCTTTGAAGCGCCTCTTTGAGTCCTCTTTTTCGGGTACTAAAATTGGTCTTTAAAGAAGACCAGGACCTCTAGGATGTTTCTAGGGAAGTGGAGAAGAGAATTTGGCAGGGGTTGGCCGATCTTGAAGGCTAAAAGTGGTGTGAGGAAGAGGGGGAGGAGGTGCCCTTTTATAAGGGAGGAGAGGGGCACCATTGGAAAACTAAAAATATTATTTTATTATAAAGCCAAATTCGGTTTTAAATAGCTCCAAATTGATTTATTTTGAATATAAGGTGGGTATGGGTCGAAATAATCTCATCCAATAGAATTTAGACAAGTTTAGGTTCCTATTTTAACCTTATCATTTATATTGAACTTTAAGTTAGATAATTTTACTTTTACCGTGTCTTTTTGTGTTCTTACACTATAAGGTTAATAAACTTAATCTAACAAGACAAAAGAACCCCAAGTTGTTTATTATTAATATATATAACCTTATCTAAGTCATTTTTCCAAACCTTAGATTTTTTGGAATAAAATAACAATTAATAATATAATATTTGTTTTAAAAACTATTTTAGGTCAATTTTGACACTATTTAGGAATTGATTTTTTTGAAAATCATAACAGAATGATTAGTTCTAAAAACGTTACTTAAAGCAATACTAACATGTCATGTTAACCTAGAAAATTAGTGGAATACATAAAAAGTCTCAAATTATATTTATTTGGGTATTTATAACATCAATTATGTCAATATTTCATTAATAAGATAATTACTACATCATATTTGTGTCATAAATAAATTAAATTATATAACGTTTAAAAATTACAAATAAAATATCATTATGTATGAAATCTTTTTATCTTTCTAATTAATATTTATAGTATAATTTATCTTATGGATAACCTTATATTAAAAATTATATACTTATTAAACATTGACTTTAACTATTTTAACCCTTCTTTAAATAAATTAAAAATAAATGTCCTAATCTAATCCAAGTAGGCCTAAATGGTCATATTTTATTCCTAAGGATGTTTTTGGTCGAATTAAACTTTTCCAATAGAATTAAGACATGTTTTAGGGTAATAATAATATCATTTTTACCCTTAATTACCCTATTTACTTTTAACCGTGGTAAATAAAAGTAAAAAGTTACTATTCACCAAAAATTATTTTCATCTCATTGAACCACATTTTACTTACTGACATCAACCGTGTCTCTCAGATTTTTGAAATTCCACTCACAGAAGCGGTAAAATTAATTTTTATGAAAAATTCATTTTTTTAACTACCACTTAGTGGTTTCACGATTCATCAACAAAATGAAAGTTTCCAGAAAATTACCAGAAATTAGGCCTAAGCTATATTTGATATTATGAACTCAAAAATGATGTCTATTTTACCAAATTCAAAACATATCAGTTGCATTAATTAATTTAAAAATTAATTCCCGTCGTGAAAACAAATAGCGTGTTCTTAAGAGATAATAACTATCAAAAGATTGACACTTGTTTATGTCTGGTTTAAATGTGAAATTACATCCAATGACCAACATTGTATTAAATTGTAAAAATATATTCTAAATATACTTTAAAACCACTCAAATTAATAATTTATCACTATTTATTATTTCGATTGAAAAATTTGTTTTTAATTAAAATTTAGTAATTTTCACAATTCATCAAAATATGAAAGTTATCCGAAAATTACCAAAATTTCACCCTAAGCTAATTTCAATATTCTGAATCCAAAAATGAAGTCCATTTTGAAAAATAGAATTTACAAAATTTCAAAAAGTGGTTATTACTATTCATAACAGCTAGTTTTAATAATATTTTAATAGCATATTGTTGTTTAGTGAAACTCGTTATTGCGTACTACACACGCTATCGAGGAAGGTAGAGATTGAGTGTAATACAAGGAAAGTCAAGGATGCATGTTGTGCAAGCTCATTTTGGTGTAGCGTACAACACAAGACATTAATGAAATTAAAAAGAATACTTTTCATAAAATCTCGAGGTGTTACACAGAATGTATCAAGAGTATGTGGGTCGATACCATTTCAACCTTATAAACCACGTATTCTAGATTACATGCTATATACTTAATAAATATTTGTTTTCTATATTTTTCATTTATTTTATTTTTCTTTTGAGTTGTATTTTATTTTTATTGGGATTATTCCAGATAGGGATCATTATACTTAAGCTGATAATATCTTCACTACTTCATTAGTAGAGAATCTTCACACACCACATAGATTTTTTCATGTATTCTATAGAGGAGTAGCTAGTAGTAGACCTGTCACTCTTAAACATGTGAGCACTTGGGATACTTCTTTTTATGATGTTATAATTGGCCCTTCCACCCAAATTATTTTTAAGAGAACAATTTGGTGTAGAAGTAGAAACAATAACTCATTATAAATCTTCTAAAACATCATAGATATCAACTTCACCAGTTGGGGCACACACAAGACAACCTCCTGTATCCCCTCTTCTTATCCATTACTCTACCTCATCTTTGATGCTCAAAGACTGGCCAATGATTGACTGTATATATTATCACATCAAATGATTTATATGATTAGTTTGTTTCTTGATATAATCATTCATGATTATCTTAAACTCTTATAAGATATGATGGATCTTTTTTTATATACTCATATACTCAACATTTTTCAAGTCTTCACTCCCACCTACCATGATTTATTTTTAGAGTTTGTGGTCTCTTTAGAGTTTAATGAAGCGAAATAGAAGGTTTATCTGAGTGTCACTATGTGGCCTATATAGTTTCTATTTAGAGTATTTCCATTCTCCCTACTCATTGGTGATTTCGATTAAGGGTTTAGATTTTACCCCCATCGCACCACCCCAAACCTTAATTCTTCAATGACCTTCCCTAACAGAGAGAATATTATATATACATGGAAGGTTTTTCTATACTTGGTATCTGGTACTCTCCCACCTCAAAAAATAAAACCCTTATCCTTTCCCAAATCTTATTCCTAATGCACAATTCTTCTAGCACTATCTTGTTTCCCTGCCATGAGGATATGGGAGTTGTCTCTATAAAAGATATAAACTCATGAATTGTATATTTTACCACAACTATCTCAACCTCCCATACATTTTTATTTCTATTTCCAATCCATGTTCACCATTAATTAGGGATAAATAAATGGGAGATTCTGCAATACCCTGTTAACACACCAACTAGTGGGTTTTGAGATCTCCAATCCTGAAGATCTCCTAGTTACCCCTTAGTAGATGGAGTATCTCATGCTTATTCGAATAAGGATGGTTTATAGGTGGAGGAATAACTATTTCCTTGTGAAGGATTTACCCAAACCTATTATAGAGGTTTTGAACCATGATTCCCTAATAGGGATGCTAATATGTTACCCTTGTTAGCTCAACATAGGTAACCAGCACCACATCTTCCATCCACCCCATTTAGTCTCCCATCCTCTTCCACCCACCCATCTCCCACTACTAAGCCTTCTATATATTACCCATCCACATGCCCACCACCATCCAAACCCTCAACTCAGTCATTGGTCATATCTCAAATGGATACCATGGATCGATGCTTGGATAATATTTAGGGATGGTTTCCACACCTTTAGGTGGGCATGAGATTTATTTTCAAGTAGATAAACACATTATTTCTACCCCCTAAACCCCTTCTCTTAACTTGAAGTCATCAACTGACTAGGAAATGTATTTAGTATATATAGATAGGGTTTTCATTGGTGAATTTGATGAATTGGGTGAGTTCATGGTCCTTGTTATTCATGATATCTCTAATCAGGTCCAACAACAGACCACAACAACACTGACTATAATTTCCTCAGATACACTACCTTCTATATAGTGGTTTGAAGCTCTATACATTGCCTCAACTGAGGCCACATAGTTTATATTTCCAAAAAACTTATTTATTATTATATATCTATTTTTTTTGTGTATTGTTGTTTCACTTGTATTTCCTAGATATTTATTTTATTCTTCATTTACAATCACTTGTTCTATAGGGAATTTTCACACACTTTCATTACAACAACTTTAGGGAATCTCCTGAGAAACATTTCTTCCATATTTTGAGATATTTACCACCCATGAAATTATATATTTTTTCATTTCAATTTTCATTCATTTTGTAATAAAATTTTCTCATTTATTATAATGTATGGTCCCATGTCATGATGTAATCTATTTATCATGCTTGGTGTTTCACAAGATGGATCATGTGTAATATTAAGTTTGGGGGATGGTACATCTACACCACACTGGTCATTTATCCCTTGAATAATCTTGGATACATCATTAATTAGATGAATTATTTTGATATGTTGATTTTTTTTATAATATTGATTATAAGTAATAAAGACACAAGGTTAAATTATCAAAGTTCCATAATTATTCTAGTTTTTAAATTAATTAAAATGATTACTAATATAATTTTGATTCCTGATTTATTTATTTTGTAAATTTTCATTCAGTAGACTAATTATTTTTATCCATTCCATGTATTTATTATCCAATATATTTTTTATTCTCATTTTTGAAAGGTACTTCATGCCTTTTTAAAATATTCTTTCTTATACCCACTTTATTTAGAGGCTCTTGGATATTCAAGACTAATAAAAGTTTGGGTTTTTATTAAAAAATGATGAATATTTTTAGAAACCTTAAAATGATTGGGTTGATTTATTTTCAGCCCATTTTATCTTGGGACATACCATATATTGGATCTATTGTGAATCCTATAGAGACCACCAATTTCCCAAATAGGGAGATAAATTTTAAGTGAAATTTTAAATCTTACAATTATTATTTAGTATTATTTCATGATTATTCATTTTATTATTAAGGTGGGTGTTTAGTGATTCATGGTACTAGTGGTACCTTTCACTAGCCTTAGGCCACTAAATCGTGTCTAGATCGATGGTTTAATGTGACCGTTGGTGCACCTCTCCGTAAGCTAGAGGCTACCAACTAACAATGAGGGTCTAATGTGTTACTATGCGTAGATTATGCCTCATATCCGAGTAAAAAATAGTATAAATAACCAAGAATAATCTATACTAAATAATAATCAAAGCATGAAAAAATAAATATTCAACAAGAAAGCTTTAAATAATGAAATGTGAAAGCACAAAATCATACATCACTACTATTTTCTCACCTAAAATTCAACACATACAAAATAAATAAAATAATAAAAATATAGAATATGATCTAGTACCATCCCTGATCCCCACCTAATCATATTCTCCACACTCCATCCAAGTTAACCTACTTTATCATGAAACACTGGGCTTATTGCCTACATAAACCTATGAAGGAAGAGGCTTGGTCAGGTACCACAAGTGCCATAGTATCCTAAGAATTGTTAGAATAAAAATCAGTAGGGAACCACCATTGGGTTCCCTAACATAAAT
This sequence comes from Viscum album, assembly GCA_963277665.1. Taxonomy (NCBI): domain Eukaryota; kingdom Viridiplantae; phylum Streptophyta; class Magnoliopsida; order Santalales; family Viscaceae; genus Viscum; species Viscum album. The sequence goes on along the minus strand of OY728128.1, from coordinate 1,252,560,276 downwards.
AGAAAATAAAGTGTATGAAAATTTTATGTTATCAAAGAAATAAATAAAGTGCACAAGAATTATAAAATAATCCCCATATATCTTTGGGTTCTATGGTGACACCTAAGATCGATAATACCTACTTTAACCCTTGCTAGATGTCTCTTATCACGTGATATACTTTTCCAAGGGCTGGGTAAATACCCAACCATAATATTATAATAAATATATACAATCATTTTGTTGGGAATAGAGTGACAACAATATCATCTCATATATATATATATACAGATATATATATATATATATATATATATATATATATATATTTCATCAGGGGCTATGCATTCATCCCGTCTATTTGATTTATACATTTAGGTGTAATCAAAAGATCATAGGAATATTGTACAGTATCAGGTGTAATCACTAGATCCAAGGAAGCATATTAGTTATTCCATATAGTATTAGGAATAATCATCAAATCCTTGGAGGCACTTTAGGGACCCCATATAGTATCAGTAATAAATATTGGATTGTAGGAAACACTCTATCCCTCCCATATAGTATTAGAAAAAACACCAAAATCATGGAAACACCCTAGGCATCCCATTTAGTATCAAGAATAGTCATTGGATCCTAGGAAACACCTCAAACATACCATATGGTATTTGAATAAATCATTGGATCCTAGGAAATACACTAATAATACCATATAATATTAGGCATAATCTTTAGATCCAAGGAAATAAACTATGCATCCTATATAGTATCAAGAATAATCATTGCATCCTATGAAAAACCCAATCCATACCTTATAGAATTAGGTGTAATTTTCATATCCAAGGAATCACCCAATGAATCCTATATATTATCAAAAGTAATCACTAAATCCTTGAAAATACCCTCGGAATATCATATATATATAATGTTCATGGGGTAGTGCATTACTCCCATCCATCTCATACAATATACTTGGGGGGCCAACATCCACTTAGTAAAATCTCATTATAATAATATGAGGGACAACATCCAAACTATATTATATCACAATAATAATCAGGGGCTAGTTTCCACCCTATAACATGTTATGTAAATATCATCATAAGGGGTGACCATACAACAAGCCCATCACACAAATCTTATATGTTTGCCTCTCAAGTGCACAACCTAGACAATCACCAACAATTATCATGTTTTAATGTTCCACCCATAATCAATGATAAAATACCCTCTACACTTCCCCTCTTTAGGGTCAATATATGGTTGGGGAATCTAGTGTGCTCCCCTAGGTCATGTCACTATCTGGACACCCTATATGGGCTCCTATATCTCATTCCCAACTCTAGGGACAAATATCATCACTCAAAAAGAATAAAATCGCTCAACATCATCATAATCTTATTTTATCCTCACAAGCCTTATAAGGAAGGACACACTAACATCACTCTAGAGAGATGTCATTAGCCCATATTACTTCCCATGTGTTCCTAAGTTGGTCCACTCACTTAGCCTATCATAACTCTACCTAGGGTATACCCACTTGGGTACTCACATACTAGGGTAGGAGGAACAATCACCCCAATATTAAAGTCAACAATCCTTAGGGATATATGGTACCTTAAGGTTTGATATGGACTACCCATAGACCAAATGTACCAATTAATCACTCATTGATACTTAAGGGAAGTTAGGACAATAATCATGGCCAACTATATTTTTCAGTTCCATTTAGTATATTCCCATTTAAAGCCCACATGACTCATCACTTACTTTTATATACAACCCCTTGACCATAGGTGTCTGATTCATCACTAGAGTTAGAGGGTCCATTATGGTCCTTGACCCATAGTTCATTTTATAGAATTTATTTAGAAAAATACATTTTAAATAAAATTATCAAGCACCCAAAAGTGGTGAGACTACATATAACATTAAATATAATCAAATGTGTCTATATAAAGTGATGTTTAAGAGACCATTTAACTAATTTAGATTAATTTTCTTAGTAAGGCCCGACTACTCCTGCCCATGATCTTCCAAGCCATGTATCATATCTGACACACCTATATCTGACCAAAAATACAAATTAATTTAATTATATCAATTTATAATTGACTTCTCATTTTAATTAAAAATGGTAAAATCACCAAAAACTCACCTAATGACATATTATTTTCAAAACCTTGAGAAATGAGGTGTGGTCCACTCTCTACACACTCCCAAACCTAATACACATAAAATACAAAATTAAATTACACGAATCAGTGGTCGATTTATTAAAATTTATTAAAATCAATAAATAAGTTTACTAAGAAATTTAACATCAATGAAACTATGAGTAATGACATGAAATCATCCTCTAGAGACATATTTTAGCCATATCAAGTAAAAGTACAATCATATCACAATGATTTTACCATATTTTGGTGGTATCATCAATGAAAGCCAAACCAGAGATAACAAAATTAGGGTCCAACAAGGTATAAGAAGAGTTGAGGGTAAAGGAAGAAGGAATAACCTCCAATTCAATATATAATACCTTAAAGAACACTATCCCCAATGGGAATTAAATTTGGAAGAAAGGGGGATAGGATATCCCTAGTATGTTTTGTGAGAGGGATGTAAATGTTGGTGTAATGGATTAAATATCGATGTTTTAAAAATGTCAAGTATATAATTTTTAAGAAATTATGAGAAACCACATGGTTTTCCAACTATGTAGGTTTCCATATCTTGAGACATACCCCCTTGAATAGTTTATCCACACAATTTACCAAATAGTTCACTGACTATATATATTTCTCTACAATGAACTTTAGAATTTTCATGGTTTTACTCTGTGACCATGCACTTACCATGATCTAACACATTTAGGAAAAACCACCACAAACAATTTCTATAACCAAATGATAACCATGAAACATGGGAAAACTCATTGAAATAGTCAAAACATCATCCCTAAGATCATGATATCGACCAAATCATGAAAAACACTTTCCAATCATAGATCCATATAAAAAAACACATTATTGAGATTCTCCATATCTTGAAATTTTAATTTGAATCATGACTTTCAAAAGGAAACATGCTCTGGAATAAAAAAAATCAAAATTTCCTTAAATTTAATTATCATAAAGATGCAATTCATTATGAACTCCCTATCATAACACTTTTCATCCCCAATAAGTCTCATTGATCTTTGTATAGTGAAATATTTCATTCCTAGGAAATTAATTAATAATCAACTCATTTCACTTTATCCTTGAACACTGAATAATATTTTACTACATAAATGAAAACATGAGATACAATATCCATGAAAAATCAAGCTACATACTCATCATAATCACTAAAATTGAGATAGATCTCAAATACACTTTTTTTTCTTAAGAAACCCACATGTTATCAATCGATTCATCCCTTGGTTCATAGTCCCCCCACCATAATCCACATCTCATAAGGGAGAATTCTGAGCCATAATGCTCCACACCATTATAAGTTTCTAATGTAATACATCTATGGTGTCCCATTTAGAATATTTGGGTGGTTTCTATCTTACCAAATACAATATCACATAAAAACAATATTTGGTACCACTATGGCCGACCATTCAAAAAAATATTAGCCCTAGCCATCAAAACACTATCATATCATCTGATCATAATGTCTAAATCCAATAACGCTTCCTAAGATCATACAAATACCCACATTGAAGTCTAAACCTAACAATCAGTGTAATACAAGTTTGTATTCTCATCCAAAAACATCCACTATCATACTGCACTCATGACCACTTTCACATATTTGATCTAAATAACCATGAATTACATCAAAAAAATTACAAGACTAATTCCAATGCATAGAATTCACCCAACACCAAATTAAAATTCCAATCCTGTATTTATCTATGAACCTCATAATACCAGATCTTATTAGTCATTAACACCCTAATTATATCTCGATCATCCAATGACTGGTCCCACCTATTTTATGACCCTACCATCATAAGGGATCAAACATTTGCAACTGATAATATTCCACACACTATATGGATTCCCTTATACCAGTCCATTATTATATTTCTTAGAAGACGTTAATACCACACATGTGTATCTCCTCTCAATCCATGCCCACCCATCGTTTCAACCCATGAAACCATAAATCCATGATTTTATCACCAAATATGGATGTAAAATTATTCATTATTATCAGGAATTTTGGAAATCATTCCCATGAACATATTATTGAAGTCATCAGTCCCCAAACCACACATATTCGCTCACTGATCTTTAACTAAATAGGCATCACCTATACCCAACATGAAATCACCCTTACACAACAAGGCCTTTCCTAAAAAATAATTTCAATACTCATTATATTCTCCCAAGGAAGAGTGATCCTATGAATAACCTTTTTGCAGGTTATTATGAATCATCCATCTTGATATAATATAAATCCAATGGGTCTACCCTCCGGTACAACCAAATAGAAATAAACTACATGCTCATATAAGTCATATCCCATTGATCCTAGGATCTTTCACATAAAAAAATGACCATCATCACTACATGTCAATCTTATTTAGTCTAAAATATTTTTCATGCTTCTACTCCAATAGTCCAATGGAATCTAAATTTATCCATGTCCAATGACATGATCACATACCACTTTGGGAGTCCTCTCAAAATCATAATCATTTAATCATTATATACCTATCCCAGGAACCACCATTAAGGATTATGATCCACCATCTCATCGTGAACCACACCTAAAATCAATATGGTTAGGAATACAACCATTATTAACCTTGAAATATAGACACAACTCATTGTATAATTATAGGATATTTATATCCACCATACATAAGATATCAGTATGCCTATCTCACATACCTGATATAACCTCTAGTGAAACTATCTCATATGAAAGGAATTTACACACACCTTCAATTTCTAAGAGAATTCACAATTCTAAGCTAACCTCTCTCTCTCAAGTTTCCCTCATTTATCAAAAATAATCTCAACAGAAATAGGAAGTGGACATCCTACTTAAGCATAACACCTATCTCTCTAATATCATAATATATATATCAACTGTTCTAATCTCTCCCATGTATCCCATAAATATTTTCCCACATAGGTTATAACTCATGAGGTAATATTTATACTCAATTGTCAAATATCAAAAAGAAACTAACATGCTAATATACCCACTCTAGGGTTGTAACACACACACACACAAACACACAACTATGAGGAATCACATGCCAATTCAACCATCCATTTGGGAATTAATCCTCATCAATCATCTATATACAAGACTACCCCATTACGGATAATAAATTCATGTATCAATATATAATTACATCATCCCACAATGATCTGTTACCAGTGTACCATATTTATAAGGTTTTGTAAAGTAAAATTCCACTAATAAGATATATATAAAAACACTATATAGGTTTTTTTTGACAACTTATGTAACCAAACCCATTTTACCTCAAAAATAGTTCCCATGCATTAATTTCCCATACTATACCACCAAGGGTCAATATGCATCCCTTGTATAGAGGGACTACATTTTCATCATCAAGAAACATCCCTCTATAATATTCACATGAATTTACATCAGAGAGAATATATAATTGTTCATTGGAGTAGAATTCCACCAACATGTTATATGGGAAGACTACATAAATTTTTATATTGGTAATTTATATAGCTAAACCCTTTGTATTCAGTGATATCAATCACATACAAGAACATGAATTTCATGTGAGTCCTATGTTCATTGAATGATGTATGTAAACATGCCTATTTCCAATGGTAAATTATCCCAAAACCAATATAAAAATCTGAAAAAAAATCATATTGAATAAAATTCTCAACATTAACTTCAAAACCCAAGAAAAATAATCCCATATCATTGGTAACATGGAATTCCCATCAAAAAAGGTTTCATGATACACTAGTATGAGGTACATAAGAAGCTCTAGAATATCCATAATCCATATATAAAATATCACAAAATATTAAAATAAATAAAAAAATTATATGATACAACTTTTTGATTCTTTCTTTCGGCCCTGGACAACTAATCGAAGTCTGCACCAATGTTTTCATGTGACCTCAGGCATGGTTCCTTATACACGATATGTTTATGACTATTAGTTAGGGTCTATGGTGTTACCTTAAAAGAAATATAACATAATATTATAGTAAAATAATTTGTAAAAAACCAAGAATCACCCATAATAAAAAAGTATCATAGTATACAAAATAAATAAATAAATAATATGTTATAACAAAATGAATTATAGACACACACACACACACATATTCATCAAAATCGATAACCCATTAACAAAATTTATTCCATATTTGGAATCATCATATAAAATTGTATTTATTAGTTAAATTTCATTTTTTTTATAAAATTTAGTGACCATGGTTAAAATTTATTTACTGTGGTTAAGGTTAACCGTATTAAATGGTTAAAATAAGAGATAAGGCCACAAATATCACTAAAACTTTTCAAAATTGGATTGGATGAGTGGATTTAATTTATAAATTTTGATTTATTATAAAATTTGCCTATTTTTATCTAGTTTTATTTGATAATTAAATTTATTACATTTTAAAGTTAAGGGTATTTATAAGGGTGCCACTCCCCTCACTTATAAAAGGAAACCACCTCTTCACACAAATTCACATACTTTGAGAACATTAGATAGAATAATATCTACAAAAATAACATCTGAAATTTCCACCCAAAGTCCTAGAGTTTTTTTTTCTATCCAAAAATCCAATCCAGGAAGGCTTAAGGAGATATTAAAAGAAGGATTCTGAAGGAGGATTCAATCGAATTAATCAACTTATTTAAAGTTTAATTGTTATTAAACCTTATAAAAATATTATATAATCACCTCAAAATAATGGGATTAGTATAAATGGTGTATAGAAATTTTATTATGTTGATTTAATAATCATTATATACCTCCTTTTTATCTAATTTAAAATTAAATCACCACTCATGGGTATGTGCAGACTTCCAACACCATGAATTGAGGCATTTCATTTTTCATCACCACCTAATATGGTTGGTTATAAATAAAAAATTGATATAATTTAAATAATTATCATTATTTAAAGGTAAATTATTCTCTACCATCTCTTTTTCTATTCATTTAAAAATAAATACAATTTCTATTTGTATGTGCAAACTACCGCCTCTACGAAGTGATGTATTATATTTTTACTCATTGGTTTACATGAACTATAATAGAAGTATATATAATAAATAAATATCATATTTATATCATGATTAATATTTTTGATCCATGAACATGGCACAAGTAACAAAACTGAAAAACTGAAACATGTATGGAAAATAGAACAATTGACACTCAAATATTGATTTTAACAACGAATTATTAATAAACTGGAAATAAAAAATTACAAGTGAATGATATAAATTAAAATAGTTGTAAATATGATTTTAATATGGGTTTTTAATAAATATAAATTTTTTATATTGGATTTTAGGGAGTTTTCAAATAAATATAATATCATGGTAAGAGTTTATATTGCAATCTAATTTTTAATTGGGGTTATTCATGTTTACATTGATGTTGGAAATATTGTATTCTATCTATGTATATTAAATTCAATCCATTTTACTCTCTTTAAGTATTTCATGGGTTTTACATGTATTCTTATCATTTATTTTCTCTTTGGTTTAAAAATCAACCCAAATACTCTTTATAAGAAAATCAAGACTTATATCTTATTTTAGGTTGGGAATCATTTTATTCCATAACCATATTCTTTATACCATTTAAAGAATGTTTATATCTATATTTTAGTTAATATTTAAATTCATTTTAAACTATATTTTACATTTTATAAAGGTTTTAGAAAGCTTATCTTTTTAATGGTTACCGTTCAATTAAATTTTTTTGAGCTAATTTTTATATTTTACCTATTTACCTCCTTTTACGGATGTCATAAACATTAAATTTTTATTGATAATCCTATTTTTTATTGGGTTTTTATATAAAACCTTATTTCAAATGTTTCGTAATTTTTAATTTAAAATTTATAAAATGATTTTTTATTTATTTTTTTAGAAGAATATTTTCAATTATTTTTTAAAATTAGTTTTTATCTATTTCAACATACTTTGATGATCATTATTATTCACTATGGGTATTTTTTTAATGATACCATCACCTAATTTCTCTATATTATTTGAGATAATTACTTGAGGAAATTTTTATTAACCCCATTTATTTTTCATGGGATAATTAAGATATAAAGGAATGAAGTATGCTCTTATATTAATATGTCATATATATCTAAGGTTTATTATTATGTGATGGGAATTCCATTTATATAAATTTAATTAGTTAAGTAATAATTTATATTTCATGAGATCATAGGGTACATAGGTGGTTATCCTAATCCCATGTGGATACATAAGCGATTAGCTAAATCCCTTGAAGGTACATAAGTTGTTTGCCCAATCATATTATCTAATGATTATCTTTTTGGGTAGCCTATACCTATCATTTATATGATTTTATTTATTCGAGAAATTTATCACACACTTTTTTAACACATTATTATTCCTATGTTATGCTATAATGGATCATGATTATTTTATGTTCCACACTCTTATGAATCATGTCTTATGTTATGTCGATGATGTAATACACGACTCATGATTTGAGATTTATGTCATTTGGTATCATATTTATATTCTCGTACCCTTATTATCATCATATATGAATTTATGATCTTCAAATGTTATCTCCCTTTTTTATAATTACTGATCATCTGAGATCAACCCTTCTTTTGTTTCAATTTACTCAATTTTTGAATAATTACATTAAGTATTACATGTCTATAAGGTTACCATGAGAGATGAATTTTTGTGGAAAATATTGAAGATTGTTCATAATGAAATTTATTTTTCATCAATTCTCCAAAGACACAAAAAATGTATGGTTAAAAAGGGTGGATGATTGTGATATGTATTGAATATTAATGTAATATAATTTAATGTTTATATAAGTGTTACATGGGTCACCTCATGCACTACCTGAACGTGGGAAAAAAGAAGTATGAATGGGTACCAACATTCAATGGTTTCTCGAGTAGGGTGTGAGTATAACTCAGTAGGGAAACACTATTGGGGCCCGATAAATAAAAATAAAATTAAATAAATACATATGTGACATGCTGAAAAAAAAGTGTTCAAGAATAATTAAATTATCCCAATAGATCCTTGAGATATAAGGTGACATTGGGGATTGTATATACCTACTTCAACTAGGGTAGGGTGTCTTTGAGCACATGTAATAAAATTCCAAAGATCTGGTATATTTATATCTATAATATCATTATAATTATATACAAACAGTAGGGGATTAAATCATCCCACCCAAATCATTTCATATATACATCTCATCATGGGGTTGTGCATCCATCCTGACCATATAATTTATTCATTATAATGTAATCAACAAATCCGAGGAAACATACTAGGATTCCCATATACTATCAGGCATATTATCTAGATCATAGGAAACATATTCTTCATCCAATATAGAATCATAAAAAATCTATGGATCCTATGAAATACTAGCAATATCTTATATAGTATCAATTGTAATTTATAGATCGTTGGAAATACCCTAGGCATCCCTTATAGTATCATGCATAATTTATGAATCCTAGAAAACATACCAGGAATAAAATATAGTATCAGGAGAAATATATCTTAGAAAACACCCTAGGAATCCCGTACACCATCCATCATAGTCACCATATCCTAGGAAACACACTTGACTTCCAATATAGAATCAGGCATAATTATCGGATCCTAGGAAATACCCTAGACATCCCATATAGTATCATGTGTAATCAAATAATCATTTGAAACACCCCAGGAATCCTATATAGAATAATTAATAAACTCTAGATTCTTGGAATCACTATAGTAATCCCAAATGTACAAATTTTCAGTGTTTGTGGTGGGGGAAAATGCGTTCATCCCATCCATCTCATACAATATACTCGGGGGTCTAGAATCCAACCAATAATATCTAAAAATAATAATCGAGGGTTGTCATCTATAATGTAACATATCATAATAATAATTAAGAGTCCAATATCCATCCTATAACTTTTTATGTAACTATATTCACAAGGCACAACCATATGTTAATACCATCACAAAAACACCTAGGTTGGACCCTCATGCACACGACCTAGACCATCATCATAAATTCTTAAGTTCTATGATGTTGTTTAAAATCGATGAAGAAGGATCCTCTGTACTAGACGACTCTAGGGTTAACATAAGATTGAGGTAGCCACGAATATCTCTAATGACATGTCAATGTTCAAACATCTTGTATGGACCCCTTTAACCTATTAAAAACTCTAGATACAAAGCATTTAACTCTGAGGGAATAACATCCCTTAACATCATCAAAATCATATTATGGAACCACACACCTCATAAAGAAGGCCACACAGGAATCACTCTAGAGAGATGGAATAAACCCATCTCACTTCACATGTTATCTTGTGTTGGTACACTCACCTAAACTATAAAAAATTTACCTAGGGCATACCCACTCGGGAACCCATATACTTGTAGAGCAGGTATATATTCCCCACTCTCATAGTCAATTTACACAAGGGATATAAAGTATCTCAATGTTCTATATGGAATACCCATAGGACAACTATCCTAATACATCAGTAATCATATATCAAGGGAATAAAGAGCACCTATATAGATCTAATATGTTTATCTATTCCATTTAATTTATAATACTATGTGGTCCATATATCTTATTATACACTTTTATATAAAAACACTTGTGTATTGAAGATCAAAGAATCACAAGAGTTCACAGGTCTATAATGGGCCATGAAATATGGTTGATTTTATGAAATTTATTTAAAATGGTTAATTTTAAATAAAACTTCCAATCAAAAAAAATTGGCATGACTTCTTATAACATTGTATATAGAAAAATACATACACATAGGTAGATATTAAAGGGACCAACTACCTCATTTTGGATTATTTATTTAAAGTAGGGCTCAAACAGTCTCTCCCAATCTATTCAAAGCCTAGTATCATCTCTCAAGAACCTATCTCAAGCCATAAAAACTAATTAAGTTAATTATTACAATTTAGGATTAATTCATCAATTTAACTAAAAATAGAATAATAACCCAAAACACACTGAGCAATATCTTCTTGACAAAACCGTGAGCAGTTTGATGAAATCCACTCTTTAAATTCACTCATACCAAATACACATAAAATACCCAATTAAATAACCCAAGTTAATGTTATATTTAATCTAATTTAGGTAAAATCAATAAATTAATTAATTGGGTGATGTAACTTTAATTAAAAATGAGAAACAACATGTGTTCATGATCCCAGGACATACTCTAACTATGAAAATAAAAAACCCCATCATTCAAAGATGACTTCAATTTGATCTTGTGGAATTGTTAAGAAAACCCTTACTGAAGATAATAAAATTAGAGGCTATCAGGTGATAAGAATAATGGACTAGGGTATTATGATAGAATCAAATATAATCCACCAAATAATTCCATCAATAAACTCCTCTTCAATGAGAATTTATGGACAAAGTAATGGGGATGAGACCTCTCAGGTCGAATGTCTAATAGGAATGGAAAAGTGGTGTGTGAGGGAATAAATCCCAATAGGGTAGGAAAGTTAATATTTAAACTTTTTAAAGGATCTTGGGGAGATTCATGGTTACCATATGATTTTTAAATCCATCCACCAACCGTATGGATCCCAATGTATCCATCCAAATCCCCTCACATAGATTGGGAACACAGTTTAATAAACCATACACCATCCATGAATGTATATCTATAATAAACTATATCATTCACATAGTTTTCCTATGAAACCTTCCACCAACTGTGCAACAAAACCCCAAGGAAAAAATACCTGATAGGGTTTCCTTAACCATTCGGTAACAGTTTGATAGAGGAAATCCATTTCTAAAAATCCAAAATTCCACCAAAATCCTTCAATATCCACTAAATCACCTGAAAAACCTCATAGTCCTTGATCTATATTAAAAAAAATCTCCTTGAGATACTCCAACACTCTGAATTCTGATATGAATTCCAATTCTCAAATTGACCCCTGGCCTAAAATAAAAATTTCAAATTTCCTCCAAAATTCAAACCAATAATGAAAAATTTAATTATAATACATGTAAAACATGAAAAATTTAATATATTATTACATTTAAATAATTCAATGTCTTCAATAGGTTTCTCCACACACAACACTAAACTAAAACAAAACCATGACATATTTAGATTAAATATAAATATTTTTGTATAACCATTAAAATACAAGATGTTGAAATAGAAGAAATGAGTAGGTGTAACTGATTTATGATATATATATATATAGAAAATAAATTCTACTTTTAATATGAATGAAATTAAATTAGTTTACATAGAATTACTAATAAGATCATTTATTTTTTAGAAAAGTATTTTTCTATGAAATTTCCTTGGAGATGATACAAATTTCTATTTCAATAAAAATATTCTTAATGATAAATAATGTTTGATATTAATAACTTGTTAATAATAATTTAGTTGGTATATGATATAAAATTAAAATAATAAAAATAAATATTTGAAAATTTCTTTTCCCAATTAATTTTTTTTACAATTATATTTTATTATTTTATTAAAAAACTGAATTTATAAATTTTGGACTTTTAAATTAAAAAAAATCATTTTTTAATTTTTGATATCAAAATTGAAATAGTATGTTTTTTTGTGATTTTTCTTAAAGGGATGTTTTTAGTTGAAAAATATGGATTTTATAAAGGTTATAATTTGTATAATTTTTCCATTATATAATAATGACATAGAAATTTATAAACACTTTTGAGTAATAAAATATTAAATTTAGCAATAAAATCATTCATTTTAGAATATTATTTTAACTTATAAAACCTATGGAAACGTTTTTATAACTAATTAAAATGTTACTTTAAGAAAAAAATAATTTTTGATCTTTTCTTTGAATCAAGATTTTTTCATGGGAGATTTAGTTCTGTATTTCCTTGTAAGACACATATAATTTATTTTTCAAAATTAATTAAATTTATGTCATTATAATAAGTATCCCAGATAATTTTATTGTATATATAATTTTAAGTCTTAAAAAAATTACTTCACAAAAACTGTTTTATGTGATTAAGTGTATTTATTTTATAAATAACTTTTCACTACATTAGAAATTTTATTTGATAAAGTTATTTTAAAATTTAAAATTATATCTATAAAATTAGGTAAAATAGTTGATCATAACCATTTTCATTAATGTTAATTACTAAGGTTTAAAAATTAATTTCCAAGGTAAAAGTAACATAGGGAAACAAATATGAACATAAATGAAAAATCCCTAAAACTATAAATTTTTTATAAAAAAGAAGTTTTTAGTTTATATTTTACCCGTACTATTTTTCCTCTCTAATTTTGTCCATTTTATTGCCTTTTCAACTTGGATAGTAACCTAACATTATTTAAGATGCAAGGCTTACTCACCAAACTACCCTTCCCTTTATGTATTAATGGGTAACATCTTCACCACTTTAAGACTCACATATTATTATAATTTATCCATGAAACTATTCCATTTAACTCCTAATATATCCCTATCACATGTTTATAATAGTTTTTACCAATTGTTTGCATAAGGCCTTTATTTCAAAGGATATTGGCAAGGAATATTCAAGTCCCTGATGTCAGTATTATCAACTACTTAGTTTATTATTAATTACCTTCATTAAAATTTATTTTATACACTCTAATAAAATGATATTTATTATATTTTATTTACTTTAATGTTACTATATTATGGTTATTATCATTGTTTATCCATATACCTCATCCATTATGTAAAACAAAACCGTTCTTCATGTATTGTGTGGACTACTGCCTCCACGACACAACATGTTTCATTTTCCATCACTTTCTCACAAGGATGGATATAAGGGTGGTATTAAAGGATAAATATTATTATTTTTATATCATTAAGTTTCCTAAAAAAAATATAGAATCAACTAATGATATGATCAACAAAAAATCATTGTTAATTTAATCATTTAATATAAGCATACTAAGAGGATAATTATTTATCATTTCTATGAAATGAATTTATATAAATTATTATTATTTTATATTCCTTTAAAATTCTGAAATATTACACTAATAATATCCAAATAATATCATTATGCTTATTTTATAGTTAAATTATAACAAAACATCCTCATAATCATTCATTAAATCAGGGTCTGTTTATATTTTGGTTAGTTTAACCACAAACTTAAAAAAAATATGAATTTATATCATGAGAGAATATGAGAACATAATTATTTGTATAATATGATATAAATAAATAATTTTTTTGGGTACTATAGAAGATATATCAATATTTAATTCATTAATTAATAAAACATAGTTTGTTCGTTAAGAATAATTGAAACATGATCATCATTGATTTCATCTTCAAGGTTCATCACCAAAACTGATATGAAATGAAATGATATATTTATTAACTATATTGGAAAGTTTATCCTAGTATCATATATGACCTAATAATTATGTAATTTTGAAATATAATAGATACCAACACCTCTTTTATGAAACTATTTCAAATCTAAAAAGATCACTTACACCCGGTGTTGAAAATAGATAAAGAATAAATCATATATATATATATAATGATTGTAAATGAGAAGTATACATGGTTATAGTTATGAATAATGGTCTTGGTAATGTATTTAATGAACTTAATTTAATTATTCATAATGTTTAGTGAAAGTGGAAAATAGATCAGGACAGGGTAAGGGTTTTCATCTCAGTTTTCTTTTATTGAGATTAGTATTGTATTCATGAACCTAATTTAATTAATTTGGTGTACATATTTCATATTTAAGATATAATATCATTAATTTTATTTTAGTCATGGTATTTTATATTCAATTTAAATCCACCCCTTTTAAGGGGGTTTGATTCAAAAGTTCCTAAACCATAAGGATTTTCTTGGTCTCAATTATTATTATTTGAGACATAATACATTTTACACACCATGTATTATTTTTATATTTTATTAAATGAACATAGATATATTTTTATAAAACTATTTATATTTTATTGGATTTATTATCCAATTTATGTTCCCTTATTCAAGTGGATTTTGATTCATTTATTTCCCCAGTAGTAAGGGTTTTTGGAAACTCAACATTCATTCATCCAGTTATGATCATTCTAATAAAATTATTACATATAATTTGGGTATATTATTCAATTTCATTATAATATGTGGTATTATATCATTATTTTCTATGGATATACATTCCTACTACATATTCCCTTTGTAAAATATTTCTCACTTCTTATGATATATTCTATTTAATCCATCCACATTCCTTCTCAAGATGGATTATGATCATGTAATTCCAATATTGACTTAGCCATATAATCAGAAATATATATGGTTTGAACATTAAATTTTATATAACTCATATTGGATGATTTTCACAGAGAAATTATGATATTTTCAAGACTTAGGGAAAATTATTGGTGTATTGTATTTTTTTATTCCAATACGGGTGAGTATTAGAAATTTGAATATGTAATATCTGACCATCCAACTTATTTATATGGATGTTTTATGATCATGATATCCCTTTTATTGAACTATGAAAAAGTATTGGTATTCATGATTATTATTGTATGCTAATTCAGGATGATTATTTATTTGATTTCTATATTTCTCATTATATGAATAACCAAGTTTTATTTTTTAAGTGGTTCCTTAGGGATTAGTATGATATTTTTTATGAAATGTTATGGTGAATAATTTTCACTTAAAAACGATATGGGTTGGGTATAGAATTATGTATCCAATAGATTCATCAATAGATATCATGAGAAAAAATAGGTTTTCATATTTGTTGTATGCATGCCCAATTCTGCAAGATTCCTTGACTGCAGTCTTAGTGAAAAGTAAAGTGTCTTGGAAAAAGGCATTGACAACTGGTTTTTGATATCCATCATTATTCATTCCCTAAATATGATATTATTATTATTTATATAAATGTTTTTATTTATTTTCATGGATATATAATGTTCATGGTTTTATATTGATTATGGATTCATAATGTTTTCCTATTCCTAGTATAATATTTATGCTTTGTTTATGCCAAGATTGCTTCAGTTATATATTTACATTACTAACAATTAGATATTCCACCTTCTAATGTTTAAATTATACCATTATATGAAGAAAATTAGTACATATAATTGGTTTATAAGGATATCATGTTTGAAATAACTAATGGGAGATGTTGAAGACAGAATATAGATTAAGTATTTTCATTTATACTGGAATTTTATTTATTTGATACAAAGAACATGGGTTTTTATATTTATTTTTGGACCTATTTATCTAATGTTAAAAACCTAAAAAGATATTTTAGATGTAAGATATCCAATAATCATTTTTTATTTATTAATTATGGGCGGTTATATCTAGGTTTTTACATCTTATATCAAAGAAATTGTGTAATGTATGTGTCTCTAAGAATTGGATCCAGGATTGTAGGTATGAGGTTCAATAATTGGTAGAAAGGGAAAGGTTTTGATAACTTTGGAGATTAAGATATTATTATTGATAATTTAAGGGATGATAATTAAAGGTTGATCATAATTTCAAAGGTATAAATAACCCTTTGGGATAGTATAAGATTTAATGTTAAGGAAATAATTCACAATGTTTTGGTAATTAAGATAAATAAATTCAGTGGAAAACCTAGGAATAAGTCAAAGTATTTTATAAAATACAATTTTTTTTATTAAAGTAGATATTATAAAGATTTTCCCAGAAATACATCCCTTTCTAGATACTAAAAAGTTAATGTTGCTGTGGCATAAATTCACCTAAGGTTTATCACCCCAAAAAAGGGTTGGTTAGGCCTTGAATCAATCAACACTATTATAATAGATTAGTGGGATAAAGTATTCAAACCTAGAGAGACACTATCTAAGGATATGCTTTGGTTAATAACATTTTATTTATAAACCATTATGAAAAATTTAATAAATATGTTAACTAATTAAGTTAGAGATCCTAGTGGAAAAAGACCATGGATTACTAAGGATTGAAGAGACAAGAGTCATAGGTTTATTTGAAAGAATAATATTTTAAAATGAAGGTTTATTAAGGGAATAACTATTTAGTTTCATATTTAAATATACTGATTTTTGATATTTTCAAAATAATTTTTTATTTGGATGAAACAAGATCACAAAAATGAAGGTGAGAAAGGTATGTACTTGGAAACCGCAATGTCATATAACTAGATAAATGAGGATACTTGAATTTTTTAGAATCATATTATTTGTAGGTTATAATGTAAAAGGTTATTTTCCTAGTCTTACCTAAGGTAATGATATTGATATTTTCTTGAAACACTTTTAAATTTTCATTATCGAGTAATATTTATCAATGACATTCTAGTATATTCTAAATTTTATGATTATTATGTGAAACATATAAGGATTATTCTTTAGTAGTTTTACTTTAATGATTTTTTGACATATATTAAATGGTATTAATAATATTGAAAAGTTATTTTATAAAAAGATTATATTTTTTGGAATAAATATTAGAGAACAAATGATTTAGGTATGGATAACTCTTAAGTTTAATATAAACATGAAAATGAGATAATAATGTATGGTTTGATTTTGAATAAGTAAGTTAGATAGTAATTATTCACATTGGGATTGATAATTTATTCATAATTTTTTCGGAAAATTTTATCTCATTTTTGAGATTATGATATATAGTTACAAGTGTCTAACCTTATAAACTAGCTGTTAATACCATTTGAGGGTTAAAAATTGAGGTAATTTTTGTAGGAATAAATAATAATGTTTTTTAATGTCTTGGAGATTTAATTAGGTTTTTCGAAAGGTATATTATTGATTGTATATGATTATATTATATAAATAATTGTGTATATAATTGTAGAAATATTTAATGTTGTTTGAGGAAAGATAATTTGTCTTTTTAAAGCGTAGGTAGCAATGATTCTTGGGTTTAGAATATTTTAAAAAAGTTCATGGTAATTTGGGATCACTATTTTAAAAATTATATTAATAAGTATGAGAGAACCACATTCAAAGTAACATAGGTTTAACCTGGAATATTATATGTAAACTAATAGTGATATAGTTTAAACTTGGTCTAATACAAGTTGATTTGTAATAACTACATGCCAACATGATAGTGATATAAAATGAGTCATCTTGAGGTTTAATTTTTCTATAGATACTTATGATAAATGAATTATAATTATCGTCACTCGTGTTAACTCTTTTGGTTTTAGTAATGTATGTAACTACAAGGAACCATGGTTGTGAGGGAAAATGTATAGATTACCTCAATAAACAATGCTTTTGAATGAGAGAAGGGGTGAGAAACAATGTGATTATTCAAAACAAGATATCATTAAATTTTATTAATAATTTTAACATAGTTTAACTCCCAAAACACCAATGAATAAAAATATATATTCTCATTAAGGATAAAATAATGAATATTATAAAGAAAACAAGATTTAATTTTCTATATGTCAAAAACGTTTGAAGAATTATGCAGGGAATATCCTTAAAAGGATGAGTAAATTTTATAAGTGTGGAGTTTATGGTAATTAATGTCACAAGTACAGGGAAAAAAAGAAGCATAAAAGAATAAGAAAAAAATTTTCATTGCTTCAATTACAAGAGAGTTGGGCATTGTGTGACTCAATCTCCCAAGAAAAGGGCCAATGAGGGAGATAGTCACGAAAAACCATGTGACTAAAAAATACCTATTCATCTAAAACTAATGAATCAGCTGGCGAGTTTTCACTCTATATCTCCTGGAGTCCATTGTTTTGTAAGTTTTCACCAAATACTAGATATTGAGTTAAAAAAACACTAGTGGTATTATTATCATATAAATATTTTTTTCGATTTTTTTGGAATTAATTCCATAGAGATCTATAGAAAATTAGAATTATATGTGAAATTATTGATGGGTTATATCCCTTTATAAATATCTTATAATTATTTTTCATATTGATAAATCTATTTCAACATCCTAAATAAACCCCAGATAATCTAAGGGTGTATGGTTATATATGAGTTCAATAAATAAATTAATCTTATCATATAAGTCAAACTAAAATGAAATAATTTATCTAGGGGTGTGGGATAATGTAACACCATGAAATCATAATACATTATTACCTATAAATCAGTCAATTTGTTCGACAACTTTCTCCACACACAACACTGAACTACAATAAAAGCATTATATATTTAGATAAAATATAAGTATTTATGTACAACTATAAAAAACCTAGCCACTAAATTAGTAAAAATGAAGATGAGTAAACATTTTATGAAATATATGTATAAAAAATTAAGGCTACTTTTAATATGAATGAAATTCAATTAGTTTACCTAAGATGTCATTTATTTCTTAGAAAATCATTTTTTGAAAAAAAAATATTTTATGAGATATACATTTCTAATTCAAGAAAAATATGATTAATGATAAATTATGTTTGATATTAGTAATTGGTTATCACTAAAATATTTGTTAGATGATATGAAATATGAATAATAATAGTTAATATTTGAAAATTTCATTTTCAAAATAATATTTTTTTCAGTTATTTTTTATAATTTTATTGAATAACTATATTTATAAATGTTTTAATCTAAAATTAATAAAAAATAAATTCATTTCTGAATTCATCATATCAAAATTTACATAGTCTGAATTTTTTTTCTTTTTTCTAAATGTTGTGTTTTTATTCAAAAGATACTGTATTCACAAATCTTGCAATCTGTATGACATTATCATCATATAAGAATGGAATATAGATTTAAAAACCCTTTTAAGTAATAAAATACAAATTTATGAAATAAAATTATTAATTTTATAATATTTTTTGAACTTATAAGACCTATGGGAAACATTTTTTTAACTAATTAAAAGATTACTTTGATATAAACACTCTTTTTAGTATTTTTTTTGAATCAAGTATTTTTCAAGGTATATTCTATTTGGGCTTGATTTCAAAGCCTAATATTCTTTATTTAAATACGAAAATTCAATTTAATTCATATGAATTAGTATACAATATAATTTTAGCTAACTTATTAAGTGGTTCATTAGATAAATCTATCTGGAGAAATCATCCAAAGAATAAGATCATTCTAGTTTACTAGAAGATAAATTAATATAGATTGAATATTTTTTATTTTGACATATAGATTATTAGAAGAATTTTTTTCTAAATTTAAAATAAATTTCATGTTATTTTGATTTTTTTAACTTTTAACAGATACTGATAAATTTTAAAAGACTAAATCATTAAGAAATTGAAATTTTAATTCTTTTAAATAATTTATTCAATCATATGTTTTGGTAGGAAAAATTCTTGACCAACAAATATTGATGATCAATAGTCACTGTGAGTTTAATTAAAACATATATATAAAGGGTAGACCTAGAGTTGGTTGGATGCATTCAATTACGATCTACCATCAATCATTTTTCAAATTTCTTGAGTTCTATTGATTTTCTAAAAGTGTGATGGAATCATCTGGAGAAATATCAAGAATATAAATTGTTTTTAAAAGAATAGTTAATCATAATTTATTTATGTAGCATGGGATTCTACTAAATGATGTTATCATGATTTAATGTTGGGAAGATATTGTTTTGGGAAGATATTATTATGAGATAAATAACATAATAGGGTTAATAAGTTGAAGCACACGATGAATAAATTTCATTAAATAAATAAAGATTCATTTTCTCATACTAGTGAAGTTTATAATACCTTATAAAAATAAAACATCATTTATCTTTCTAATATAATGTTATTTAATGAATTGTTAAATTTATATTTCATGCATTTATGATTTCAAGTATTCAAAGTATTCATGTTTCCAATTACTGTTGTTTGGATGTTTTTTCATTATTATGATATTTTATTAATTTTTACGTATGAGGGATTATCTTTATAAAGGAATCCAAAGCATTGAGTGGTGCTTGTTTTCTTTTCAGGACCAAATATTGAAAATAAAATCGGTATAAATTCCTTGATGATTACATATTTCCATAAAGAGATTTTTCATTAAAGTTAATAGATTTTTTTCTAGGGTAACTTACCTTATAAATTTGGTTTCATACTCTTGGTATCATTTTTATGTTTCTTTTTTAAAAGAAAAAAGGGGGGATATTTTATAAAAAAAATCAAATTTTTATTAGGGTAGATATAATTAAAAAGTTGGTTTAATATGAAGTTTAATTGTATATTATTTTATCTCACTAAGAAAAAAAGTTTTTAAAAAATATTTATTTATTTAATGGTGGAGATTTATTTATAGAAGGAAGTTTCCTTTTGTTATAATATTTTTATTTTTTTTGATTTCTAAAATGGGGGATATTTTTTATCCATTTAATCAATTTATATTTATTGTTGAAAATCACAAAAAAATTATGGTTTAATTGATTATAATTTTGAGTTAATATATTATGTGTTTTTGGTGTGCCTGAATGAATTTACTGAACCTATAATTATCTGTGTTTTAGAATAAAAATCCCAAGGAATGAGTTATCATCCCATATTTCATTCACCAGATATATAAGAACTATTGTAGTGTTTTCCTAACTTATTTAGAAGATGTGAAGTGTTATTGAATTCATCAGACGATGGTGATGTTTCTTCTAATTCAGTTATAATAGATCGAAAAGAATATAGAATCTGCCCTCTAGATGATTTCCTATAAATAATATTGTATCTTCATGGAATATAAGACACATGAAAATAGGTGGATACACATTTTGAGAATGAAATTTAATGAATTCTAAAATAGATTGATATCATCATAGAAATTTTAATTGTGCATTATTTTTGTGTGATTCTAATAAGAGTTCCACTAAGGGGTTCTAATTTAAAAAATCTTTGAATTTATTTTGTATTTTATAAGTATATAATCCTTTGAGATCAATGAATTATTGGTAATAAGATAGATTTGTATTTATTCCTTTGACATCATGATCATATGAGTTGTAGAAGTTGAGTTTCTATAGATTGAGTTGATCGTGGGACTCAGATAGGATGATAGAACAAATCTTCCATATTCTAGAAGAAGGGTATTACTTTATTATGGGTTAAGTTGAGGACTTATAGGGTATTATATGAAATACGTTTTGAAAGGTAAAGGTCCATGATAACTTGAATTGGGTTTATAATTCCCCTTTTTCTTTAGGATACAAGTGTGTTGTATAATATCCTTTAAAGGGGTGTATGATTTTTTAATCATTACCCCATGTTTTGTTAATTTATTCTAGGTTTAAAACACAGAGTAATTGTTTTTATATCCAATATGCATTAGATTTTATTTAAATTTCATAAAATTATCAATGTTTTAATTTCCAATACATTAATTTTTTTACTTTAATATATATTAGGTTTATATTTTGTGGGTTTAATGGAACATCATATTTATCTTAGATTTAAAATTTGTAGTGGGAAAAACTTTTAAGCCACATTATAGACTATAATTCACAACCCAATTATAGTTTACCTATTATGTTAATATGGTAAAACATCTCATGCATTCTGGAATTACTCGTATTTTAATGGGGAGTGTTGAGTTTTTTCTCAATCCTTTAACCATTAAATTTTTCATTAGAGGGAAGAGAAATATTTTTGGATTTCTAATAAGATTTTATGTATGTTTTATTAATAATTATAATATGTTTATCTTTATTGTTATTTTAATTTTATAATTTCACTACTGAATTAAATTCCAAATCAACTGGATGTATTTTATCTGATGAAGAATTATAAAATAATAGAAAACCAAAGGGGTTACAATAGACAAACCTATTATGACTAGGTGTGTTTATTATCACTAATTTTGGGTTTTTTAGTAAAACCCTATTTTTAAATAATTTATACACTATATCAAGGGATAAAATATTAATAAATGAAAATGATCATTTTTAGACCAAGAAGAAATAATATAATTGAATCCCCATAGTAAATGAAATTAATAAATATTTTGAAGCAATTTAATATATATAATTTTTATAAAAACCTTAATTGAAATTAAAAAAAAAACATTATTTTTAATTTTTTCTTTCGTTTTTGTTTTTATTTATTTTTATATTTTATTTTTTATTCCATTTTTTTGTTTTCATTATTTTTTTCTCACCTATACTGGATGAATAATCTTCCAAAACTCACCCAATCGTGACTACAACATTAATTCCCTTTGGGATTAGACCAAATAATCTTTTTCAATGTTATAGTGAAGGAAAAAATCCACACCTTAAAATGGGTGCTCTATAATATTCCTTAAATCCAATCTACCTGATTTCATTCAACTAAATGTTGGGCTGTCACCAATCCACATCTCATTTATTTTCAAAGAATCCCTTGGTATTCATCCTCAGATCCATCACTCTAATTTTTTTTCTCTTAAAATGTAATACATTTTTCTTCTAGCTCCAATTAAGTACTCTTGGAAATATTATTCATTATTTTTATTTATTTTTGTAGATTTTATATGATTTTGTGTATTTTGGCCAAAAACTAGTAGTAAACGAGCACACAAAATGAACACATTACATGAAATTTTATATATGAGTATATAGTACATCACAACTCATTTGGATAACACACGAAGTGTGAATTTGGTATACACCATATACTTAATTCACCTAAAAAATAAGGCACAATCTATTTTCCAACATTACATGACCCAAAAAATCAACTAACACACTCATCAATATGAAATTATTCTGGTCTACACTTTGACCTTCCATAATTCATTTTTTGGAGTTTTAATATTATTTTTAGTTTTATATAACATCATACAGAGCATAGTTAAGTGACATTGAGTATCCTATATAATTATTCCTTGGAAGTTGAACATTGTCTATCGCTTTGGGTGTATTCAGACAAGGGTGTAGTTATAACCCCAAACCTTCCCCACTTCATGTTTCCACCTTAACCTACCTTGATATAAATTATATTCTAATTATGTGTCATGATATTTCTACGCCCAAGGTCTAGTGTTCTCCCACCTTACAAAAGAGCACCCTGAGCTAATCCCCAACCTTCCACCTAATCTATCTCTATTTTAATACCATCACATTTACATTCCATGAAGATAGGGGGAGTGGTATCCATGATAGATATGAATCTCTTGACAAATATATTTTTATAAAATAGCCTCAACCAATCATACTTTATTTCACCCTACTTTAATTCAATGTTCATCCATCATAAGGTTATCCTGAACAACATCTTGTACACTACCTAGTTGGTGCACCATCTAGGAATTTTCGATCCCTCTACTTCATGTGATCTTATATGTTCCCATAAACAAATGTATTATCTCATCATTATTCAGATGGGTATGGTACATAGGTAGGGTAACATATATGTTCTCAAATATGATATCCCTTAACCTACTACTGAGGACGAGGAATCTAAAGCCTCTAGGAGTAATTCTGATATGGTACCCTTATATACTCCATATGTGGAACCACCACAACCACATCCATCCACCCTATCTTATTATACCTTATATTCTATAACCCAATGACTAATAATCCTCCCAAATTTGACCCCTTTTAATCCCTAGGACTACATATACCCTCAACTAAATCATTGGTCCTCTCTAGGTATGATACTATGGATGAGAACTGTGATCATATTACGGGATGACTGATGCACCTTCAAGAAAGAATGGTCCATATTTTCAAATCTCTCAGTATATTATGTCCTCCCACATTATCTACTTCACCTGACATGCATCTATTAGTGTCCCATGACACATATTCAACCACTAAAAATGAATTTATCCTTAAAAAAATGATAAATTGGAAGATTATGTGATCCAAGATATTTAGGAAAACTCTTCTCATTCACATAAGTAGACAATAAAACCACCAACTATATCTCACTTAGATATACCTCCTCATATATAGGAGTTAGAATCTATAGACATTGGCTATATAAAGGAAACCCAATGAAATTTTTTGACACTTATATTTATTTATGTATATATATATATTCAATTTGATTATTTAATTTAATAAAAAAATAATTAATTTTCAATGATTTTATCTTATTATATGGGGATTCATCACACACTTTCATTCCCAACACTTGAGAGGATTTCATAATAAAATTTTCTTCCAACTATCGAGACCTATTCAACCTAAGGGAGTATTTTTATTCCTTTAATTTTCATTCATTTTCTGTTAAATTCTTTTATTACATAACTTGTATAGTCTCATGTTTTTTCACATATCCTTTATCATATTTTGTGATGTATATGATGGACCATGTAAAATATTAAGTATGGGGGATGACATCTTGAAACCAAACTTGTCATTTTACTATTGAATGATACGGGAGGCATCAATAATTAGTTAAAGTATATTTACATGTTTTTAATATTTGAATAAATATGATTATAAATAATAAATACATAGGTTGAAATTTTGAAATTTTTATGATCATTATAGTTTTAGAGTTATTTGAAATTATTTTTGATATGATTCTGATTCATGAATTTAATTGTTGGAAATTTTCATTTAGTAGAATGCATATTTTCATTCATGTCACAGAATTATTAACTAATATCTTTTTTTATTCCCATTAAGAATTGGTACATAAGAATTTTTAAAATAATGTTTCTTGTATCCTCTTTCCCAAGAGACTCTCAGATATGTATGATTTATTCTCATTTTTTCTTATCAAAGATTGAAAATTGTGAATAATATAAAAATTATTAAGGATATCAATTTCCTTATTTTCATCTGATTTGATCATGAGACCAACAATCTATATGATCTTTTGTAAAGACCATAGATATTATGAATTTCCTTTATAAGAATCCAAATTACATTCCTAACATTCCATCTTACCCAAATTCTTTGTTATTATTTCATGATTATAAAGTTGATCATTAAGGTGTGAGATTGGTGATTCACTAAACCATTGGGTAAGAGTTCTTGAAATTAAGTGTGGGGAAATATCACTTATTTATTTGGGAAGAAGGGTAAAAAACTATCATTCATTATGCTCATCTAGTTCCTCAATATAAAAAAATTTAAAGAGGGAAAAAACTATTCATTGTATTCAATGATTGGTTTGTAAACTTAATATAAAGAGGAGAATGAAAAATATTTCATTCTATTTGAAATATAGTTTACAAAGGAGAGTATATTTCAAGGAACATAGTTGAACATCATGATTTATATTTAATGAAATTATCCTCCTTTTTCAATATTATGAGTTGAATTTTTACATCATTACCCAACAAACCTTCACCTAAAATTCATTAAAACCATAATGGGATTCCTAATGTTTTTATTGGTTTGATTTCAAAGTATAGGTTTTGGAATAATTTTAACCCTATGGATATAGTACATATACTTGATATTGAGAAATACTCTAATTAAATGATCTTGGTTGATGAATGAATTGAATATTTAGGTAAGATATACCATAAGTGTAATATATATAAATGAATGGTTGAACAATGAGAATGAAATAGGTGATGAGCCTTGAATTATAATTATATATCAGGCATGATTGGGATGTATTGAATTTAATAAATTATATTTTTTAAAAAATTTCTAGAAATGAATTTATGTTTATAAGTATAATTAATTGAATTATTCTTTGTTACCATATGAACGATTTCTATTTTTAAGTAAAATATTTTCTTGAGGGAAATTAAATTTCTTAATGTGGGGGAATTTTATTCACCTAATTTGTGCATAGCTTTTTATGTATTTTAATGATTAAAATGTCAAATAATGTTAGATATATATTTTAATGTGATTTAAATTATCCAATTTTTTTCTTTACGATAAATTTAAGGTTTATATGGTTTGATTAACACTTAATAGATAATTTGAAACATAAAGTGAAATTAAAATGAATTTAAATAATAAGAACACATTATGTACTATTGTAAGAGACATGACTGAGGGAGAAAGAGTATATTCCCAAGTTAATGATCATGTAGAACACACAATGTGTACTATTTTACACTCTGTGTATATCCAGTATGGATCATTTTGGTGGAGAATAATATTACCACATGCCCTATATATTAATGAGGCATACTGTGTAACCCCACCAACCAACACACACCATGTTTTTCTTCAATGTTTGTCATAAAAAATTCACATACCATTGGAAAAAACCAAAAAAATCATGGTTAAATAGAGTACATAGAATGTACTTTGGTATATTCCAGGTAATTTATTCTATCTATAAAAACGTTCTTAGACCCTATAAATGAGACTATTCATTGAGGGGGGATGTGCTTCCACTATGAAATTGTGATGCCCTGAAGTTGCAAGTGTTTTCTATTTTTTTCTCATCTTCTCATTGTCTTCTTCCTCCTATAATCCCTCTTGTGTACATAGATATGGTTGAGTTTTCACTCTAACCTTTTACAATTATAATTTTTAGGAGAGTTTAGAGTAGTGTTTTTGGGTTTGTAATAAGATTATAGGTATGTAGTATTGAAATTTTTGATATGTTTCTCATCATATTGTTACTTATTTCATATATTATTCAATTAGTTAAATTCCAAATCCACCGATTTTATTTTATCATACCAATAATGATATAATTAGGAATAAAAATTTGGTTACAATCGATGAAACCATGACCATTTGGTGATTCCATTGCCACAGTTTTAGTAAAAATAGTTTTTAAATTAAATTAATCACTAAATAAGGGATAAAATATTAAACAAAACAAACACATTTTGTTAGACTAATAAATAATGGTATATATGAATACTCATGGTATATATACTTTATAAATAATTTGAAGCACTAAAGTATATTTTTATAATAAACCCTAATCTGAATTATAACCTCAACAATTTTTTCTTCTTCTTTATTTCATTATTTATTTTGTTTTGTTTCATTTTATAATTTGTTTTTATTTCTTGTATTTTCATTCTTTTTCATCACCATTATGGAAAGAATAATTAGCCAAATTCATTAACTCATTATTGAAACATTAAATCCCTATGGGATTGAAATCAATACACTACCTCTATATTAGATTGGGGGATCTATAGAGACCCAATCATAACTGTTGACACTGCATTCCATCAAGGAGTCTAAAAAATGACAAAGGGAATCCCCTTAGAATGAAAAGGTGAAAATACATGAAGAAAATCAAGATTTTCAAAGGCATGAATACTGAATCTCCTTAGTCTAGCCAAAACACCGTCGACACGTATCCTACTTGCGCCCCCCAAAATTTCGCACAACCTACATGCGCACCCTAACTCCTTTTACCCAGGTACATATTTTTTCCCATAAATATACCATTGGGGCCCTCATTTGTACGAACTAATTTCCTTGAAGCCAAATTATTTCTCCAGTCTCCCCAGTACTTAACCCCAGTCTTCTGAAACTTTAAAGGTAGTTCTTTAACACCTTGAGTGGAGGATATAAGGGAGGATCATTGGACTTAAGTCCTTTTAGCATTTGAAAACCATAACACAAGTGCACCAAAATTACCCAACCTCCACAAATAAGAAATACTTGTGCACCGACTATTCCTTTAATAGGAACTCGAGCGCCCTACTTCTGGGATCACCTGGGAATACTCTTGAAGGCTTGAGCAAGGTCTCTCCCAAGTATTACCATACATGTTGTTCCTCGCTTAAATGAACATTAGGTCGCCCAAGTCTACTTGCACACCCATAATTACACACCCTTATCTACTTGGGTGCCCCTCCTTGATTCACTTACTTTCATCACATTCTTCAGTCTACAAGCCACCAAGCCTTCCTCAAAGCCTTTCATGGAAAGAATTCTTCTTCATTGGATCCCTTGTCTAAAAGGGATTATATTGAGAACTCTACAAAAACCTCATGAATTATTAAAACTTTGGGAAAGACACATCATCATGTCTCTTATTTGGGTTTGTATATCCACATTCAGAGGTTTCCCAAATTTGTTTCACAATGGTTTAGGATTCATGGAGGGTATGTGGGTTTCTATATCCACAATCACATGGACCTTTATCCTAGAAACAGTTTAGGGATGTTCTGGGTTTAGAGGATGGTTGGGTCCTGGCCTCTCCCTTCTCGAAGAGATGACCCAAAATCTCATGTCTCTGGTAGGGGATGATATGGTCTATACCTACTTTTCCTTTTAAAAATAAAGGATAAGTCTCCCTCCCCCACTAGGATCAATTTTAGGGAAATAATTCAGGCATAAGTCCCTAGCTTTTCTTGTAGGAGGTATCATCAACGCTCCTCCTTTCTTCTTCAGTGCCAAAGATCCGAGGGGAGATGGGAACATAGACTCTTGTTACCATTTCCCTCTCCCATTTAACTTTTTCACCATGGACATCCATCTCTGTTTAAGCCCCTAACCTTCATTCCTTCATCCTTACATTAGAACTTTATCTAATGTAAATAAAATAGAGGCAATGCTCCTCGCCTCACCCTCTTCCACGATTGATGCACCCACTTCCACTAGAAGAGGAGGAAAAATTTGAAAGTGTGAATGTATTTGTTGAATATTTGAAATCCTCTTGTTTATCACACCAAGAATGACTCACATGGTCTTAGAGATTTGTCATGGTCACAACATTTTCACTATCGAATGATCTACGAGAACTCTGATTCCAGTTCAAACCAGGATACGTAGGAAGCCCTTTCAGGGCTCGACCTCCTTGGATGTCCTCTTTAGGAGTCCAACCCTAATTCCCTTAATCCATGCATCCTCCTTAGGAATAAGCCCCAAATTAAACCCTCAAGTCATCAAGGCATCCTTTCTAAGAATTAATCCCAAAATCATTTCTCTCAAAGAACCACACTCTTCTAGGAGACTTATCAAACTACACGGGCTTTGATTCTCATCCACATGGGATACGTAGGAATCCTCCTTGAGGTTCAAACCCAAAACTCAAAATCAACCATGTTCACCTTGGGCCATATTCCAAACAGGGTCTGATCCTACTTGGAAACCCATATCCTTTCTAAGTTCCTTGGGATACTTCAGCATAAGTCCCACACCAAACATTGACTAGGAATCTTCCTCTTAGATTTACATACCGCATGATATTAAACTATACGGATAGGTCCTTATCACATGACCTTAAAAGGTATGATGTGTCCCATTCAGTGGAACCGAACTACGAGGGTTCTGATTCATTTTATAAGGATAGATAGGTAGCCCATTTTATGGGCACAATCCCAAGATCAAACCAAACCTTTCTCTCCCGGGATGACAATAAATTCCAAAGTGCCCCACTGAGTGGCTTAAAAACCAGTATCATCATAAAAATGATCAAAAGAATATTTAAATAGTATATTAGAGGATACCATTTATGGATAACCTTGAATACATACTCATATCACCATTAATGAAGAACCTTGAATGCATATTGATGATTATAAATTTCACACTTGTTAATAAGTGATTGAAAATTCAAAGGGAAATGTATTTTATGATTGGTGAATTAATAAGGTTTCATGAAAATATATTATATTTACAAAGAGAGTCTTAGAGTAGATAATAATTCCCCCCAAAAGGGTGTGATGAGTCTGACCTCCCATCATCACAACCAATGCACATTCTTAAGTATTGTAAAGATAAAACTTAACGAATGTATTACTTTGGAAAGAAAGTCCCATTTGGATAAAGAACTATTGGATGTTTTTGGTTCCTTAAAAAAATCTAATGGAAACCACCTGGAAGCAGTGATTCTTAAAATTAGAATACATGTTTCAAGGAACTACAAAACAAAAATGGTGAACCTAACATGAATCCTTAACCAAGTTAATAATGTTACCCACATGTTAGGACCCTATCAATTGATAAAGGAAGGCAAGACAAAGGAATCAATCTTGCATGTATCCATATAAAAAGATGTTTCTTTAATGGAGTTTATTGTTGTTTCAAGTTTGTTTTTCAGAATTCCCTTCACTCCAAAATGGATTTCTTAAAGACAACATCTGTGAACTTCCCGACCACTGCTAAAGCTGGATCCCCATCCACAGGAAGGACGTAATCACCAACCTAGCATCTTCAAAGCTGGGTCTCTAAGGTGCTAGTAAAGTAATATCGCCAACACAGTATAATCCCGAATTTGGAAGCTGCTCGATAGGCCCTCCAGGTCAATAAAATTCCTCGATCATCCGACCAACGACGATCGATGATTAAGAACCAGACGGTGCCAACCACTGTCTTCAACCGTTTTGGGTCTTTATCCCCAGAATGTAATAACCATTCCCTCCAATACTACGGGTAGGTGGATCAAGAGGTCAATCAAGGAATCAATTCAAGAATGTAGGAGTCCTTCTTGAGGAATCCCATCAGAAATCTCCGCCAGTAGAATCACATGGTAGTGAACTCCCAACATGATGGGAGTGTTGCCTCTTGACATTCAGCCCAAGTCTGTCATACCTGGCCCCACAAGACAAACCGTCGTGGAAAAAATACAGTCAATAGAGAGTAGGTTTTCTCCTCTACCCCTTCCAGAGAAGCCCGTCAATTTAACTTAATGGAAAACAACGAGTGGGCACATACACCCATCTATCCTAATTTTTCTTCTCAACAAACTCGCCTAGTAGCAACCAAAAAATCCCACTAGTTAAATCTGGTTGAGTACCATGAACAAGCACATAGACCTACTTACAAGTTATCATCCAGTCAACAGGCTCGCTTGACTGCATTTAAAGAATCCCTCCAATCTAATGTGGTGGAAAATGGTAAATAAGAACATACACCTATTTACAATCACCAATTCTACCAGCAGTCTCATCTTCTAGTATTAAAGGAAGTCCATCAACCATACTTGATAGGAAATAGCCATCAGGCACATACACCTGCCAATGTTCATCAAGTCTGCAAACAATATTGTTTGGTAGCACCAGGAGAAGTTTGTCAGAGAACTCTGACAACAAATCTGGGCACACCCAACTCTTTGCCCCCATGAATGAGTACTATCAATACCCATTTATATGAAAATTAGGATAGGATTAGGCACATACACCTACTCCAAATACATAATGGATGTATATTCATGTTCTGGCCACTGAAGTCACCAAACACATCTTATCAATGGTGAAAAGGCAGACACAACTCCATGCCCATATTCTGGATGCATGCCAGGATATTAAAACAACCACTTTATCCATATCGGGGAAACAAAAACATATATCTATCCCCACACATGGGATGATATATCATCATGACATCTTAGAATAGATACACACCTATGTTTGATTTTTGGAGGGTCATGGGGCATACTCACCCATATCATATGGACACAAAAGATTGGGAACATACACCCTTTCCAATTAGAGGTAATTGGTCCGTTCAGGTAACCAATCCATGGTTGGGACACACACTTGCCCATGATAAACACTTTTCATAGAAAGTGGCCCCAACTAAGTATAAGAGAACATCCAAAAATAAGTCTCTCCATGCACTGTTGGAAAATTAAGATTCAAGCATTGATTTGGCTTCTCTTAATGCTAGAGTTCTTGAAGCCCTCATACATTTATCTGTTGTAGCTCAAGATCCTATCCTCTCATTATCAAATTAGGGGAGTGGTAGAATTAATTCTGAATTTCCTCATCAGACACATAATCATGAAGGATTTGTTCATGAAAATTATATCAATCCAGAGTGCCTATCTCTAGATGAGAGCCACGACAACCCTCATTGTGTCTAGAATACCAAGAGGCAAGAAGATTTATCCCTTTCTCTAATCCACCATGGTGATCCTACCCATGATGGAATTTTCTTCGAATGTCTTCTCCATAGTAGTATTTCCCATTTTCAAGACAATTCTATAATTGACAATGTAGCAACGAGAAATACCTCCTATCTCAAGGAACTTGCAAACACAAGGCCAACCATGTCTAATGCCTTGTCCTTAATAGGTGAAACACTTTCTCAACCGGAAGACATATTAAGGGAAAGGTCATTCTCTAAAGCTCCCTTGGGTCATTTGTCTTCTAATATAGAGTATTTACTTTGTTCAGACCAAGTGGATAAATATCTAATGAAAGACGATGAAGATGTGTTAAACATGAGGAAACAATTGGCTAAGGGAGAAGTACCAGTCACGTTCTGGAATTTGAAAAATTCTTAGTATAACAATCCCGAATTGATGACAGAAGATTGAATTCATGATATTCAACTCAATTTATGGAAGACTCTTAGTCATTTGCAAACCAAAGTATTACCATATTATGAATATCAAAATCATGTAAAGGTAATAGAAGGGTTGTAGTGCCAAATTGAATTTGAATCTCTCTCAGTTTCCCAACATCCTAAAGTTGAAAAATAGTAGATAATCCTTCAGCATGAATGCCTCAATGCTCTAAAGATGTTGTGCTAGTTAATTTATAATTCCCTATCCAGCGTTCGTATCAGAAGATGGGGTGAACATGAAGCATTTCATTTCAATGCACTCCTAAATCAGAAAAGTCTGTCAAAAGTTTCCTCATGCAATGTTATTGCCTACAGTCGGACAAAATCAATAGATTTTGTATGTAATCAAATGTATGCTCAAGAACAGGCCTCAACCAACTCTCAGTAGATTCAGGACCAAAGAAAAGAAGTGGTTGAGTTACTTTTACATCAAGCCTCTGAGAATCTTAAGCAGGAACCCCTCTTAGAGGATGTCCGACATCAGATAATGAAAATGTATGAAAGAGAAAAGAAGTATTCCGAAACAGGTGATTTGAGTGGTTATCGGACAATGAACCCAGCTAATGTCTAAACCAAAATTTGCAAAATCAGAAGAGAAGTTGCAAGAATTTAAGCCATAAAATTTCAAGAATCACCCCATCTTTCAAGGCTAGAGGCTCATTTAATTCATCCTTCAAATTCATTAAATTATGTTTAGAGATTTGAAGAATAATAACAGAAACTGCCCTAGCCTATAAGAATGAGGTCTTTTTCACATCTACAATCCTCTCTTCAATGGAATTCAGTTTTATCCCGATTAGGGAAGAAGCCACAAAGAAAGTATAAAACTAAATTATCCAAGGATTCCCTTAGGGTTACTATCTACCAAACAGTTCCCAAGAGTACATCATATAGGAGAATAGAGTCTCATGGAAGATACATAGGGAGATAATCTTATAAAAATACTTATAGAATGCCATCTATGCATTATGCTTCAGTGAATGTCATTAACACCACTGCAGAAGATCTTCCAAAAAATGAATCTAGTTCAGGGGAATCAGAAGATGAAGTTCTTGTCCATAATACGGTACACACTAAGAAAAATGAAGAAGGTGTGCATACCCAAAATCGAAGGCTTACACAAAATCTAGGTATGCCTTCACATAACAAACTCCCACTCCTCCAAAAGACATATAATAAGGGGAAAGGAAAAAGTTAGATTGCATCTCACTTTTCCACTGGAGAAGGTCAATCTATTTCACTTGAATAGAGATTTTCACAATAATAAGAGGAAATGAAGGGGTTAAAAAGACTCAATACAGAGTTACTTCAAAGCAACATTTCTACTAGATGTACTCCCCATCCAGGTCCTCAAGTTGCACATCCTGTAATAACTCCTCAGCAAAGAGGATTTGTAGTAACTACAGATGCAGATAATTAATTCCCTACACTAGTTACACAATCAAGGCATGACCATATACATTCCGATAGGCCTATTTATTTGGGTTATCCAAGGAAAATATTAGCACAACCATCAGTGGTTTTACTGGTCATTGCACCAGATCAAGATCTCGTTGCTATACCTACACAAGTTCCAGCTCACCTAGATATTCCCCAAATGCTTATGAACACAATTGATACATTAACGACTCTATTGGAAGGTATGGAGGAATGATGTGCACCAGTTCAGCTGGAAAAGAGTGCTTACCTGGAATGGGTGGATGCAATTCCTCCCCCACCAAAATTTGTGAATTCAAAATTCCCAATATTCAATGGTTTGGGAGATCCGTAACAACACTTATAACATTTTGTTTCTAGTTGTGATCCCATGATGGGAACTTCTCAACATCAAAAATCAGTTAAGCTTAGTTGTTTTGTGAATTCATTATAAGGACCATCTTTTATCTGGTATACAAGCTTATAATCTCGATCAATTACTAGATGGGAAGATCTCCGCCAGAAATTCCTTATTCAATTTTTCTCAACACAACCAAAGACGACAATTTTTCATCTTACCAATTGTAAACAAAGGGAGAATGAATGAGTTTTAGATTTCATTGCATCATGGAAATAATTAACATATTCCTTAAGTCTAGCACTCCCTCAAGAAGAGTTACCGCCAATTTGTGTGGCAAATTTGCGTGATGAGTTATGCACACCATTGATCCTTGTGAAATACATAGGAGGGTTTTGAGACCTTACTTCAATGACTCAACAGATATAAGAATCTATTATAGAAACTAAGGTTAAAACTCATATAATTATATCAGCTCCAGGGAGGAGGATAGGAAAGGCATAAGCTGCTATAGTTACACTCAAGCAGGCATCTGTACCTGCTTCTACTTCAAGACCTTCATCATACCAAAGGGCTCTACCTCTTGAGCATAAGCAGAAATGACCGTCTCATCAAGGTGATCAAATCTATCAACGACGAAAATAGCTTGAATAATTAAAGAATAAATTTTATTATTTTTGGAATGAAAAAGTTCTTGGTTACTTCATCTCAGCCCTGGAAAACAATTTGGTTCAGTTTCCAAGGCTGAAGAAACCAAATAAAGAAGGATTTGAAGTTCATATAAATTATTTTCCCTTTCACCAGATGTTGGGACATACCATTCAAGAGTGTTTATTTTTCAAAGAACTCCTAAAAATGATGGTAAATTCTGAACAATTGAAACTAAAAAGTTCATCACCTCAAGTAGCATGTGTTACTACTACTGATCCATAGAAAAAAGGCAAATGGCGGGAAGTCACAAGTAAAAATTTCTAGAAATATGATGATTGGATGATCATGAAAATGATCAACCGGACTCATGCCATTTTACGAACACAATCGAAACAATTGATTCTGTCTTCTTTTGCTCCTACCACAACAAAACCTCCATCATCAAAATGTCATTCCTGAAAGATAAAAAGTGGTTAGATGGACAAAGAGAAGTCAAAAGAAGATGAGTTCATGTTAAGGCCGAAGTTTTCCTTGACCCTGGTAGATTTTATGCCATTTGTTTCAAATGCACAAGCACCGCCCCGCCAAACAGCACAACTAGAATTAACCTATCAAGAAGAATCTTCATCAAATGAAAAATTGATCTTTGGTTCTATTATTGTTATCCATTTAACATATCCTTATACTGATAATGATTTTAATTATAATGAGCCAGAATTCCTTGCACCTAATTGAGGAACTAGAGGAAGAGGCCAAGGTTGATGATACATGGGAAGATGTGGGAATTCTAGAAACCACAATTTTAACTTTACCCCTAATCTAACCATATATGCAAAAAAACTCTTACAAGATACCTTCAGTGGGATTAACAAGAACAAGGAGTTTCTTCAATGGAAGATAGGTTCAGTTCTGACACAATTATCATGGAAGACCAATTAGGAGTCACACCACATTCTTCTCAGTACGTGAATAGATCTAGTCAGTCTAATCTACCAAATCCAGGAGTATTTCCATCTTCTACTCTGAGATAGAATACATCTATATCAGAAGCATCAACTTCTAAAACACCTAAAAAACCTCATCTCCATGCTGGGAAAC
This sequence comes from Viscum album, assembly GCA_963277665.1. NCBI lineage: Eukaryota > Viridiplantae > Streptophyta > Magnoliopsida > Santalales > Viscaceae > Viscum > Viscum album. The sequence goes on along the minus strand of OY728128.1, from coordinate 1,252,523,360 downwards.
ACTGACTTTTGGACCAAAAGTATGATGTCTTGAATTAGTTGGCCCAAGTACCAGCCAAATTATAAATTTTGGATGCTTTGAATCTATCAAAATATTTTCGAGAAGCACTCATTGAGGATTTGTCAAGTCCTCAAGAGTTTGAAACAGAAGTTACTATTGTTGAGGTTTACCATATAGAGAATGATCCTATAGAATGTAATGCAGTCATATATTTTACAGATGAGGATGAAAATGTTTTTTTACATGGACATATTAGACCTTTGAATTTATCAAGAAATTTGAATGACATAGACATCTGGTGATCCTACATTGATAATGGATCTAGATTCAACCTTATTCCCATTCATACACTTCATCAATTAGGCCTGAATAAATCTGACTTATCTCTTTCCACTTCAATGTTGCAAGCTTATGATAAGAATGAGAAAGAAGCTCTGGGAAAAATTACACTTAGAATTGAGTTTAGATATCTTTTATCAAATCCAGACATCATGGTTGTTTGTCAGGACACAGCCTTCAATATTCTTCTCGTAAGGCCTTGGCTACATCAACATGTGGCTATACCTTTACAATACCACCAATGTCTTAATTATTGTTTCAATGGGAAAATCATGAAATTTTAGGGTGACAAGGCTCCATTCAAAACGTGTGAATCTCAATACATTGAGGTGGAGTTTTATCACACAAAAGGAAAGAATTGCATAAAAAACGAGATAAACAAAGTTAATGATCTGAATGGATTGGAAGAGATCCCAACAAATCCATTCATACATCTGAGTACAGATTATGTGTTACCCATTAATCAAATTGAAAAGGTAAACCCAAATCCACACACTCATCTAATAACTTCCATAATGTCAATTACAGTAATTGAGCCTAACAGCATGGGAGAAACTATTGATCCACCAAGAAGTGATGGAAGTTTAAATGGATATGAATTTATTTCATCCACTAAAATACAAGAAGCCTATACTTCATCAACCATAGTAGAAGATATTTTAGAAAATCTAGAGGAAGACAAATATGTTGATTCTCAATCCATCATTCCCTCTTTATTACCCCAAGAAGACCCTTCATCATCAATTGAGTTAGATATGGTGGCCTCTTCTTTGGGATTTTCAAATATTGACTCCTCAATTAACTCTGGAAGTTCTGCCTCATCATCTACTATGCAAGCAGAAATAGAAGAGGTAACACATAATGAAAAAGAAGAGGAAGATCTTAGGGATTATCCTCCTTCATTTAAGGAAGGTGTTTCCACCACTATGGATGAACTTAGAGAAATAAATCTTGGTACAAAAGAAGATCCACTCCCCACTCTAATTAGTGCGTCCATGAACTATGAATATCAAGAGGTGTATACTTTATTTCTAAAGCAACATCGAGATATATTTTCTTGGAATTATACAGAAATTCCAAGTCTTAATCCTAATGTAGCCACCCATAATTTGGGTTTTCTAGAATAATATCATGGATTCAAGCAAGAAACAAGAAGAACACACCCAAATCATGCCCCTAAAATTGAAGCTGATGTTGATAACCTATAAAGGCTAACTTTGTAAGAGAATTTCAATATCCCAAATGGTTGTCCAACATTGTCCCAGTGAAAAAGAAGAATGGAAAATTCAGAGTTTTCATTGATTTTAGAGATCTTAACCGGCATTCTCCAAAAGATGATTTTTGAGTTCTGATTACAGAACATCTAATTGATGAAACAGCTAGCTATGAAGCTCTGTCCTTCATGGATGGATACTATGGGTATAATCAATTCCATATGAACCCATAGGATGAAGAATCTATAGCCTTCAGATCCCCTCAAGGTGTGTTTTGCTATAGGTTAATGCCCTTTGGTTTAAAGAATACAAGTGAAACATATCAACATTCCATGCATCATATCTTCAAACCTTTGTTAGGAAATTTTTTTAAATGTTATTTGGATGATTTGGTGGTCAAATCTAGACAACTTTCTAATCACTTGGATGGTTTGGAGACTATATTCCATAAACTTCAGCAACACATTTTAAAGATGAACCCCTTGAAATTTCTTTCGGGGTAACCTTAGGAAAATTTCTTGGATTCATTGTACACCATCATGGTATTGAAGTTGATCCTGAGAAAATAAAATCAATCCTTAGTATGTAACCTTTTCGAAATTTGAAATAATTAAGAGGACTACAAGGAAACTTAGCCTATATTCCGTGCTTTATCGCCAATTTAGTAAGAAAGTGTTTACCATTCACTAGATTAATGAAGAAGGGAGTCACTTATAAATGGACTGAAAACTGGAAAGAAACATTTGATACCCTTAAGAAATATCTCTTGAGTCCACCAGTATTAGTACCACCTATTGAAGGAAGACCACTTATCCTCTATTTGACAGCTTTAGCGTGGTCAATGGGTGCCTTCCTTACCCAAAAGAATGATGCTGAGAATGAAAATAGTCTTTACTATCTCAGTAGAACTATGGTTGATGTAGAAACTTGGTATTCAAGTATTTAAAAGTGCTGCCTAGAATTATTCTTTGCAGTTCAGAAATTGAATCACTATCTACAACATCATGAGATCTAATTGGTAACTCACAATAACCCGCTCAAGTTTATCCTCAGTCATACTATGCCTACAGGGCATCTGGCGTAGTGGGTAGTTATTTTGCAACAGTTTGATATCCAGTTTATGCCTCAAAAGGCAATAAAAGTCCAAGATCCGTCCAAAATCCTTGCAAAGCAACCATCTGCAGAAGATACATCATTAAATACTGAACTTCCTGATGAAGAAGTCTTCTCTATTCAGGATAAATCCCAAACATGGGAAATTTAATTTGATGGTAATTCCAAAAGTCCAATAGGGAAGAGAATGGAAAACCCTAAACTCAACATAGTTGGGTTAGGAATTGTCCTAATTTCCCTAGAAAAGGTAGTGTTGCCTTATTCCTTCCTGTTGTCAAAAGGTGGTACCAACAATGTGGAAAAATATCAAGCTCTCATCTCATGTTTAGAATTGGCCCTTCAGGGGAAAGTGAATCATTTGAAAGTAAAAGGTGATTCCGAACTAGAAATAAAGAAAATCAATGGAGAATATTCTATCAGAAAAGAAGAGTTAATTCCATTGTGTGATTACGTAAGAGTGTTAATGTCTGAATTTACATCAGTGCTGACATTATCTTATGTCCCGTGATAACAAAATGCCCAAGTAGATGCACTGGCTGATGCAGCTATATCCTTGGTCGATCCAAATCAGGATGAGACAGTCATTTGTATGGACCATCACCATGTGGTATCACCTTTTTTTGAAACTAGAATAGAGGAATTTAATGAAATTATCCACATTTCTGAACCATATGGTCATACCACGGGATGGAGAACATCCATTATGAAATATCTTTAAAGTTTGGTACTACCACCAAATTGGGATGAAAAAGAACAGATTCGGTGATGAGTGACAAATTTTACTCTTTATGAAAGTCCATACCACCAAAAGATCCTATACAAGCGACTATTTAATGGAATCCTCTTCAGATGTATTGATAGATAAGAGATTACAGTTGTCATGAAAGAAGTACATTCAGGAGCTTGTGGAGCTCACAAGTCTGGGCACAGACTCTCTAACCAGATCCGAAGTCTTGGATACTTTTGGCCTTCAATGATGCAGGATTGCATATATTTCTCTTAAAAATTTCATCCCTTCCAAGTTCATGCCAACTTCATTCATCAACCCCCAGAGTCTCTACATACAACTAAATACTCCTGGACATTTTCCACACGGGGAATGGATGTAGTAGGACCATATCCTCTAGCCATGGCTAAGCAATTCAAATATATCTTTACTGCTACTGAATTCTTCTCTAAATGGGCTCAGGAAATACCTCTCAAAGAAGTCTAAAGCATTTTTAGTTTGGTCAAAAATAATATCATCACCAGATTTGGTGTCCCTCATACTATTTTGATGGACAATGGCACTGATTATTGTTCGATTGAGGTAATGAAATTATATCAGGAGCATAATATCAAATCTTACCATTCGTCTTGCTATCATGCGACAACCAATGGATAGATAGAGGCCTTCAACAAGACCCTATCAAATATACTCCAAAATTTGGTGGATAAAGATTAGAAATCATGGCCTTATAAACTTTTGAATGCTTTATGGTCTTATTAGAAAACCAGTCTTACTTCCACCCAAGTAACTTCTTATTCATTGGTATATGGAACTGAAGTAATTTTTCCAATTGAAATGAAATTGCCTTACCTTAGAGTTGAAGTTAGTGATCAGTTGTCTACATAAGAGAGGTCTCAAAAATGGTTCAATGAATTGGAATGATTAGATGAGAAAAATTGCATACTTTGTATCATTTAGAAGTCTATCAGAACAGAATAATGTGAGTTTTTAACAAGAAAGTTCACCCTTGTTCATTTCATCATGGAGAATTGATGTTGGTCCTTAGGACTCCAATTATACTAGGGAAGTTACCTCCAAATCTTGAGCCAAAGTGGGGAGGGACTTATTCCATACATAAGGTCTATTTAAATGGATCTTATTCCTTAATCTCAATGGATTGAGAGCTTAATACAACTCCAAACAATGAGAGATTCTTAAAGAAATACTTTGTGTGGTTAAACACATTTGTCCACACTAGAAGACTTAAAACTGCACAGTACAACGTCCTCACTGTAAGAGTTAAAACTACATAGTACAATGTCGTCATTGCAAGACTTAAAACTGCACAATGTCATGTCCTTGCTGCAAGACTTAAAACTGCACAACACCCATGTCCTAGTTGCAAGACATTAAATTGCATAACAACCATAAGCATCCATGCTGCATGACGTTAAAATGCGTAACATCTTTGTCCTTGTCACATGACGTTAAATTGCATGAGACAATTTTTATAACTAATGTTTTCTCTATTAGACATTCGAATATTCCATAAGAAAACATCATTGACATCATTTCTACTCCTTAGTAGCACATGAGTCCCTCTCTTTCCTATGTCTAAGTCAGATATGCATACATACCTTATTTCAAGAACCATGTATGGCTTGATTCTCATTTTTCATAAGATACGTAGAGATGCCTAAATCTCCAATTTTGGTCCCAACCACAATCACAAAATCTTCTTATATTATTTTCTCCTCCTGTATATGAATCAGATCTATAAAAAGTGTTTCCTTAAGATATATGATTTGGTCCTTATACGATTTTACGTATTAAGATTTACCATTCTCTCTAAATGTGTCTAAAGCCCCCATTCTTCATGTCAAACTCAATTGGTGTGACGAATTATTGTTTAAATAACTACGTACTTCTTGATTCTCATATATTTAAGATTTGTAGAGATGCCTATACCTCCAACATTGGGCCCACCCGCAATAAAAAAATCCTTTATTCCTTGTATAAGAATCAAACCTGCATAGGTAATGTTGTAAGAACTATGTATTACTTGATTATTTCCTTGATCAAGACACATAGTGAAACTTGGGTCTTATCCCTAGTCTAGTTAGAATATGTCTATCTTTTTCACATCAGTTCATCTTCGTCCTTACCACATGGCATTAAACTGCATGGAAGTCTAACACCCCATTCTTCACCTGTGTCACCTTTGTATTATAGAAGAAACCCTTACTACTCCTTGTTTCTCACACCAAGCATAACTCAAGTGGGCTTAGGAATTTGTTAAAATGAATATTTATATAAATTAGGTGTTTCAATTCATTATGGGGCTATTAATGTCATCATTTCATGACTTAAAATTTCATATCATAATATTATTTCAGAGGAAACAAAGAAAGCCTCCATTTTACATATGAGCCAGATCTATGTAAAGGATGTCAAAATATTGGCCAATATTAGTTCAAATATTTCTTATATGCATTGAGCATAACCTCCTTCCATATTCCACACTCTTAATCTTGAATGTTTCCAGATCTTCATAATCATTCTAAAGGTTTCTGGTGACAGAGTTTCTAATACCTGAGAACTCTTTTGCCTGACTATGTAGCACGTACCCTTAAGTGTCCTTGCATAAGTTTCCTACATAATAGGTCCTGTTAGTCAAAAGATTCCATTATTTGGTGATGCAGCATATGTCACAATTGGCCCTATATAACAGAAACCTCGTAATGAGTTTTTAAAAAATGGTAACTTCATTCTTGGTTATAGAATCTTTGTCTCCTTCAAACTTTGATGACAATACACAAAAATATGTATTTTAAAACATTTATTCAAGCACACAAGTCCCATTATCTTTCTCGAAATCTGAAAATCCTCAAGACCATAGTTTACACATTTCCCTTACCATGTTCTCAATACAACATGAAATAACCCTGGAACAACTTGGACACATATCACATAGTGTTTCCTTTTCTAGTCTTAGTTGTATAACCTAAAACTACAGACATCATACATCTTATGTTTGGGTCAGACCTTCATAAAAGTCCTATTTAGACAATTCTTTAAACATATTGGTTAAAAATACCCTTTCTATATTCAGGTACCTTTCTTCATAGACTGAACTCTATGCTTTATAAAATCTAAATCCCCATAAAATTTCTTCGGCTTTAGAAGTAGAATGTCAGATTTTTGAGATTTCTTTTTCCTGACTATGCGGGACGTGCCCTTAGGCGGCCTTGCATAAGTTACCTACATAAAAAGTATGTCATTAAAAATATAATACTATTTGGATTTTCAGAATATTCCCAGTTTCACTTGTATATCACAACCCCCATAATGGGTTTGTCAAATAATGGTAACTTCATTCATGGAAAAAAGACTCCCTATAATGCCTTTAGCTTCTTTTCTATATCATTATTCAGATATAGAAATTCGAAAATCATAGTTTACCATTTTCCCTTTCATACCTGTATATGATAGTATGTTTCCAAAAAAATTATCAAGAAATTGGAAGAGTTTCATACTTTTGGTCAGAGTTAAAGACCGTAAATTAAATCCACACAATGTCCTGACTGCATGACTTAAAACTGCACAGTACAATGTCCTCACTGCATAACTTAAAACTACACTATATGATATCAGAAATTCCTCTTTTCTAATAAATGTTAACCATTACTCATACACCAAATTTGTATAGAAATTTTTTTCCTATTCATGACATATGTCGGTATAAAAATATCCCTTTTTCATTCTTAAAATTCATTTCCTTGGAAAAACCACCCACTATGGTCTTGAGTCACCCAAATATTATTTTCCCCTATCTATAAATAGAAAAATATTAAATTCCAAAAGAAATTTCTTGCCTGACTATGCAACACGTTCCATTTTGTGGCCTTACATAAGTTACCTACATAACAAGTCTGTCAGTAAAAAGATACTACTATTTGGATACGCAGCATATGCCCCAGTTGGCCCTACATAATACAACCCCCATAAAGGGGTTTTCAAAATAATGGTAACCTCTTTCTTGGAAGATACTCCCCTTATATTTATACATGTTTTAGATTTGGCGACCATAAAAATCATGACTCAAGATTCTCCTTGGAAATAATAAAAGAATATTAAAGCAATTTTTAGCCATAGAGTTTTGTTTGGGATATAATTTCAAAATTTATGGTCAAAGCTATTTGACCTTAAATACTATCCCTTTATAGTCCAACATTCATGAATCTAAACTTCCAATAATAAGTGATGTTGAACTCTAGGGATTGAGAACCCGTGAAGGGCACTTTGAACAAAAGTCGAGTCCCAGCTCACTAAAACGTACATTTATGTATGATTTATGTATTATTGAGCAATACAAAGTCAAGAGATATAAATTTTGTGGGGTTGTCCATATAACCCTAGAAAAAATCAAACAACACTTACTAGGACTAATGGATTAAGTAAAAGAAAAGTAGTTAGTGAGAGTGAAAACACAAATGATTGAGGAAAAAATTCTTTTCATTCATGAAAAATTTCACAGAGGAGCATTCAATAATTGGAGTCTCTCTCTTGTCAAAAAAAAATTAGAAATTTTAAAAGGCTTTCTAGATAATTTCTCATTTGTCTGAAAACCTCTTGAGCCCCATCAACTACCTATTGAAGATATTTTATTTGACTAGCCTCACTCTCTTCTACACGATGATGTGCTTCTCTAGAATCTGCAATGGATTTTTCACCATCCTTATAACCTTCTTCTAACGAGCTATGAAGCTGTTAAAGCTCCCCTGTAATGATATCCAACACCTGTTGGAGTCACAGCTACTGAACAATCTTTTCTTTAATTGTGTACTTCAGTTCCTTCAACTCTTCAGTATGATTAGCTTCAGCCTGGGATAGTGTTGCTTGGGACTCATCAATTTTGATTGATAGTTTGGCTTTTATCAAGTCCTGTTGAAGCCTTTTCTCTTACTCCATCATCAAAATAATCTCTTTCAACATAGTATGAATTTCACAGTATTCAAATGTGCCAAATCCTATCATGATAATCAGAGATTAAAGTCATGAAATTATTAAAGGCAATTCCTCAAGAGGCATCTCAAATATTATCTTCTATATGTTTTTCCATGCTTTGCGACAAGCAAGATGGAGAGTCTTCTGTAGTTCTGGGTCCGATTCAGAATCACTATCAAAAGGTGGGGTATATTTAGGGACTAATTCAATTAATGAATTTCCCCGTTCTGTTTCTTCTTGAATAATTATTGCTCCACCATCCAATGTTGTTTTGGCTGATGTAGAGGCTTCAACTCTAGACCTATCCATTGAAGTTGATAGCCCTATGTGGTAAATCATGGATTATGGTTATGATTAGATTCAAGAGATAACAGAACTGAATGAAATCACAATATCAGTATCTCTTACCTAATAGTAGGTCCGCAGCTTGAGAGGAATCCTCCCCAATATTCTCAGTTTCAAATTTTTTTTGATGTCTCTGGATGAGGAGTGTTATCTTTGATATGCTTAGGATATTTATAATGAATCTCAGGAAGATCTGCTATCTCAATATCCAACTGATCTAATGTCTCCACAATGACTGGATTTATGTTAATATCAACACTTCCTTCAATTATTGTTGTGGAAAAAATTTCTTTAGATGGAACTACATATTTTTTTAACTAACCCTGGTTAGAAGGTTAATCATTAGAAAACTAACAAGACAAATAATGAGAACTCTTGTCCATTTTATTATATACAAGGAACTCCAAAATCTTATAAAGCATTTGATATATTAACATGTTCTAATATTTATTTAAAAGAAAATCCAAGGTTAATAATTTCATCCAATGATATCATAGATCCTAGGTTAGTCTCACCTGTGGGAGCACTTGGTGTGTTTTCTTCACAACCTTCCTCCGACAACCCTTGATCCCAAATAGCTTCTTTAGCAACAGTTGTGGGGTCGATGTCAGTTTTTACCAGATGTTCTGGTGCATGTGATGAACCTAAAACTATCACATAATGGAAATTAGTTGATGTTACATTTGATTCCTTATGAAGTATTATTGATTTACAAGAAGCCTCCTCTCTTCTGATATCAGAAATAGAAGCAGTGCTGGGATTAGATGTTGGTTCTTTTGGCCTCAATGTCTCTTTAGGAACCACCAGATTTGTAGGAATGTGTATCTATTTAGAATCACCTTCTATGATTCCTTAATCCTTATCAGTAGTTTTTTTCAAAGAAGAAATAGAATAATCCCTTGTAATTCTAATAATTTTAAAAAAAATTTCTTGAATAAGGACTAAATTTCCTGATTATCAGAGAGACTCACCACTACTAAGAAAGCGCTTAAACATGGCTCTATTTCTTTGGTTATTTTTATTCTTCACCTTCTTAGGATGTCTTGAATCATCATTCTCAAAGATAGGTATTGGAGATCCCAATACCCTCTCTATTTCCTCCTCCATGGCCTGTTGGCTTGAAGATATTTCTCCCGATTCACGGGGTGATCCAGAAGCCCCAAGAGTAGTTCCTTCACCGCTATATTGTGGTGAAGGAACTTTAGTCATCTTTCCTTTACCCAAATGTATGTTAAGAAAATATTTCTTGTAAGTAACAATGTTTTGACTAAAATTCAAGTTGAAAAATGTAATAGAATAAAAAAGAAAGGAAACTTATATCCTCAGGATCTGTATAGTCACGCCACTCTTTTTCTAATAAAGGATTAATCCCTTCGATGGTACCACAATCTATCATTTCATTCACCCGCTTTGTGGTAGTAATTGATTCACCAGTATCATTTATTATCATTTCCATCTCTCAAATGTAGTTCCTTACCTCATTGGGATTATCCTTAAAAATAATGTCAGAAGAAGACCACAAATCCCTTACTCCTGGAATATGCAATCCTTAACACAAATCCATTCACATGGTCTCAACATCGTAGTACAAACTATGCTATGTTTGAATAGCCTCTGGCCATACATATTCACAATGTATGTATGAGGGTTGTGAAGAGGGTCCTACAACCTTGGATTTTAGTTTCTTTCCAACACCCACAGTCACAGATGAGGGATTAGAAAATGGAGCTCACTGTTCTTTAGAATGATGGCAACGTGATCACCTCGATTTGACTTCAGTAGGGATTGATGGAGTGGCTCTCTTAATTATGACAGGAGGGTTATATCTGGCATGAGGTCTCTTCAATGAATTTGGAGCATCATCACCTCTAACCTTTGATTCTTGAGAGTTGGCCCCTGATGATGAATAACTATCTTCCAAACGATGTGGTTCCCTCCTACTACTTATCTTCACCCCCACTCAAGGAATGAAATGATTCAATACCCCTTCAGGGTAAGATGCAACCCAGTTTTCAGCATACCAGATAGTCAATCTACTTACTACATTAGCAACGAGTAAATTAAATATTACCTCAATCTTCTCTACAGATGTCAACAACAATAGTTGTTGGGAAACTAATGGGTGTTGCTCTAATCTGACATGAACAAGAGGAGATACAATATTTTTTTATAGAAATTTTAATTGATGCACAAATCTATAAGAACCATAGGCCTCACATATGATTTCTCCGTCAATTCTAGTAGCCAAAATGACATCTCTTCAAGCTAGAATATATTACCTCAGTTCTAAACTAGCCATCCTATCATCAATAAATCTCCCAGTAGGTAGATTCCCATAAGGGAAAAAATGGAATTCCTTATGCATGCTCATTCTAGCCTTGATATTTTACACATTCAAGGACAAAGGTGAAATACCAGAATTTTTTTGAACAGATGGTCTGAAAGAACTTCCAGAAACCTGTACTCCACTTTATACAACATAAGTTCTAAAGTGGGTGTAGATACATCAACAAAACACTTGGAATGGTCCCTCTATTCAAAAGGGAGACTTCCCATTGTAAATGTGAAACAAAATCCAATTAATCTTGGCCAAAACAGGAGTAGGAATCCCTACCATCATTTTCTCCACTAGCTTAGCCGCAATAACAAAGGTTTATGGCCTCACACCTCCTTTAGAGTCTCAAACTGGTAATAAATACACACTGAGCCACTTGTCTAAGAAACTTTCTAGATGTGTCTTTGTGGGAATTTTTGGGTTCACTTTATATCCCATTTGTCAAAATCTCCTTTCTCCAATGTTGGCCAGAAGGTGTCAGGAGTACCTCTCTTCTCTGCCCTTGGATAACTTGTTTGATGGGTATAAGTGGGTCCCTATTCCTTCTTCCTTATCAAAAATATTTCCATCCATTCCTCTAGATGAATATCTCTCCTTGAGTGAGACTTCATGGTGGTCGTGTTACTGAGTTTGTTAAATATTTTCATCAACTAACGAACCAAATATGGTGTCTTCTTCGAGTCATTCCATGTTACCTTGGGAGGAATAAACTCATCATACATGTCTCTAAGGATTGGAGCTCCATAAATACTATAAACATCCCACAAGATGATTCCTACATCTCCATGTGTTAAATGGTAAGAATTAGTATCTAGACTCCATCGGCATAATAATTCCAGCACAAAATAATCATTCATATACACATAATTTTGTCCAACCTAGACAGCTTCATAAATCCTGATGCCATTCAAGTCATCTGTAAATTATGCACAAGTATTATGAAACCTATATGCCCACATCCACACAGGTTTTACACCTCCTTCCTAGGTGGAAGTCCCCACATTTCTTCCAACCCTTGGACTAATATATCTGAGAATCCTGAAAGGTGGATGAATAATAGTGCGGTTGCAGATCAGGTGTGTGTGCCATCAAATATGAAGCACACATGCTATGATGTATAATATGAGATTTATCTACTATCCCAACATTGGAAAATGAGCCCCCAGTAGAAACATTGGCTGATGAAATGTTGGTATAATCTTGAAACCAAGAATGTGGGACATAGTTCTTTGGATTTGGAACATTTGCATCCTACAAATGGCCAAAACTATACAAGGGTAGATTGGTGCTTTCGGGAAAGTTGAAATGATACTTCTTCAAATATTTTTCTAGGTATGGAAGGGTGGTGTCACAAATGTCAAAGTAATCATGACCAATGACATTCGTCATGTCATAAATCCTCTTGCTACCAAGCTTATCAAAAGTTTTAATTATTTTGGGAGCCATTGAACCTGAAAAAAGATATAAATCATCTTTTAATGTAATTTAATTATTTGGTGTTTTTGAAAAAAATTTGGAAAAGTCATTAAGGTGCGCAAGTGTAAAATTGGTGTACAAGTATAAGTCAGAACACAAGTATGGCGCCCCACTTATAGCGCGCAATTGAAAACATACAAAAGAAGCATGGGGAAACAGAAGCATCTGAGTCAAAGAAGACTTGCGCACTGAGAGTTGAAATTTTGAATGACTAGAAAATTTTCACAGAAGTGAAGCTGTTATATATAGGTGATGCATGTCACCCTACGCACCAAATTCCTGCACCATGTAAACTTTCACGACTAGTTTCTCAAGACACGTAACACTTTCTACCCCAAAACTATTTTCTTTCTCCTTCATTACTTTACCTCAATATAGGATCATCTTTTCATTTCAGATCCAATTCTTAGGGGGGGGATTTTGTTGACATTCCATTCTGTCAAAGAGTCTAAAAATTGACAAAGGGAATCCCCGTAGAATGAAAAGGAGAAAATAAATGAAGAAAATCAAGATTTTCAAAGGCATGAATTTTGAATCGCCTTAGTCTATCCAAAGCACCATCGGCATGCAACCTACTTTCACACCCCAAAATGTCATGAAACCTACTTGCATGCCCCAACTCCTTTCGCCTATGGTCCTGTTTTTTCCTATAAAAAGATCATTGGGGCCCTCATTTGTACAAACAAATTTCCTTGAAGCCCAATTGCTACTCTGGTGGCCCTAGTACTTCGCCCAAATCTTTTGAAACTTTCAAGGTAGTTCTTTAACACCTTGAGTGGAGGATTTAAGGGAAGATCATTAGACTTAAGTCCTTTTAGTGTTTGAAAACCATAACACTTGCATGCCTAAAGTTCCCAACCTACCCAAAAAATAAATACTTGTGTGACGACTATTCCTTTCATAGGAACTTGAGCGCCCTACTTCTGGGATCACCTGTGAATACTATTGAAGGCTTGAGAAAGGTCTCATCCAAGTATTACCATACAGGTTGTTCGTTGCTTAAGTGAACATTAGGTCACCCAGGCCTACTTGCACGCCCATACATGCACACCCTTCTCTACTTGGGCACACCTCCATGATTCACTTACTTTATTCACTCTCTTCAGTCTACAATCCATCAAGACTTCCTCAAATCCATTAATGGCAAGGCTTTTACTTTATTAGATCCCTTTTCTGAATGGGATTTTGTTGAGACATCCACCAAAAACTCCTGACTTATCAAACCTTTGGGAAAGACACATCAGTGTGTCTCCTATTTGGGTTTGTATATCCATAGTCAGAGGTTTCCAACATTTGTTTCACAATGGGGTTAGTATTGATGGAGTGTTTGTGGGTTTGTATATCCACAGTTACATGGACCTTTCTCCCATAAACAGTGTTGGGAAGTTCCCAGTTTGGAGGAGGGATGGGTCATGACATCTCCCTTCTTGAAGAGATGACCAAAAACCTCAGGTCTCTAGTAGAGGAAGATACTATGCATACCTACTTTTCCATTTAAAAATAAAGGATATGTCTCCCTCCACTACTAGGATCAATTTTAGGGAAACCATCATGGCATAAGCCCCAAGATTTCTTGAAAGAGGTAGCATCATCGATCCTCCTTTCTTCTTCGGTGTCAAAGACTAGAGTGGAGATGGGCACAAAGACTCTTATTACCCTTTCCCTCTCACATTTTTCTTTGTCTACATGGGAACCCATATTGGTTTAATCCTCTAACCTTCATTCCTTCTTCCTTATATTGGACCTGTTTCCAATGTAAATAGAACTGAGGGAATGCTCATTGCCTCACTCTCTTCCATGGTCGACGCACCCTCTTCTAGTAGCATAGGAGTAAAAATTTGAAAGTGTGAAATCCTTTTTTGAATATTTGAAATCCTCTTGTTTCTCACACCGATCATGAATTACATGGACTTAGAGATGTTTCATGGTGACAACATTTTCACAATCGAATAAACTACGAGAACTCTGATTATTGTACAAACCTAGATAAATAGGAAGCCCTTTCAGGGCTCGAGCTCACTGGATGTCCTATTCAGGTGTCCAACCCTAATTCCCTTAATCTGAGCATCCTTCTTAGGAAAAATCCCAGAATTAAACCCTCAAGTCACCAAGGAATATTTTTTAGGAAGTAATCCCAAACTCATTTCTCGAAAAGGACCATACTCCCCTATGAGACTTATCGAACTACGTGGGATTTGATTCTCATCCACATGGAATATGTAGGAAGCCTCCTTGAGGTAAAAACCCCACACTCCAAATCAAACCTTTTATCCTTGGGACATATTCCCAACAGGGTGTGATCCTACTTGGAAACCCATATCTTTTCTAAGTTCCTTGGTCTTCTTCAGTGTAAGTCCCACACCAAACATTGAATAAGCATCTTCTTCTTAGATGTCCATACCACATGACATTTTTCTGTATGGATAGGTCCTTATCACATGAACTTAAAAGGTATGATGTGTCCTATTCAGTGGCACTGAACTATAAGGGTTATGATTCCTTATATAAGGATACGTAGGTAGCCCATTTTATGGGCACAATCCCAAGATCAAACCAAACTTTTTTCTCCCTAGATGACAATAAATTCCCGAGTGCCCCACTAAGTGGTTTAAAAACCAGTATCATCATAATGATGATTAAATGAATCTTGAAATAGTATATTAGAGGATACCATTGATGGAGAACCTATAATACATAGATATATCACTATTAATGAAGAACCTTGAATGCATACTGATGATTTTAAAATTTACACATGTTAATAAGTGACTGAAAATTCTAAGGGAAACTTATGTTATTCTTTGTGTATTAATAATGATTCCTAAAAACATCTTAAATTTACAAAGAGAGTCCCGAAGTAGACAATAATTCCCCCCAAAAGGTTGTGATGAGTCTGACCTCCCATCCTCTCGACCAATGCACGTTTTTAAGTATCGTATAGTTCAAACTTAATGAATGTATGACTTTGGAAAATAGGTCCCCTTTGGATAAGGAACTATTTGATGTTTCCAGTTCCATAAATAAATCCAATGGAAACCACGTGAAAGTAGTGATTCTTAAAATTAGAACACATGTTTCAAGGAACTATGAAATTGTAACATAAATGGATATTACTTCATTTTATATGAATATTCAGAACATTACAAAATTACATGCTCGAGGAATATAATATTTCAGTATCTTTGGAAACATGGAACACATTCTTCTAATTTGGTGAAAGATCTTCTATTTCTCATATAAAGATTTCCCCTTTTAGTGATCATACTTAAACCATTTTTTCATAACCTGGTGGAGGGAAACATAGGAAAGAGTGATCTCAGATTCTTAGTAAGGATAAACAAGGGAGATATGTAAGAATAATCATGAGCATAGAGGTATGATAACATGATCATAAAATTAGAATATCATACCCTGCATATCAAATATCACAATTAAGAGTCGTGGTATAAAGATTGGAATTTCATAAGACATAAATCATAAGGGAATCAAGAGCATAATCTATGAATTCACAAAATAATCATAATACATGGAATTATAGAATACACATAAACATAAACAATTATGTCCATAGTAGTCAAGGCCTACTACCAAGGCCACATTACTGGAATGGGTTCAATTCTCAAACAATCTTTGTAGTCATGGTTCATTCCCAAGACTATATTAATGGAAAAGTCCTTTATTGAACTGGGATCACTCCCCGTTCCAACCCTATATTACTAAACCACATCCCCTTCTTATTCCAGCCCTTAATTACTAAATTTATTTCACTCTTTATTCCATCCCTATATTACTAAAATGATTTCACTCCTTATTCTCACCCTATATTACTGAATTGAGTTCAAACCACATTCCATCCCTATATTACTGATTTGATTTCACTCCTTATTCCAACTCTATCATATTGAACCAAGTCCACTCCTTGTTATAGTACTATATTACTGAACTAAGTTCACTCTTAATTCCAAACCAATATTACAAAAATAATTTCACTCTTTATTCCATCCCTGCATTACTAAACCGATTTCACTTCTTGTTCAAGCCTTATCATAAAGAACTAAGTTCAATACTCCTTAAAACCATGTCCATATCATGAGATATAAATCTCTACCCAATGAATTGGATGGATATATAGGTCTCACACATTAAAAAAATTAAATCATACATATATGTACCAAAATATCATAAAAAATCATCATATCCTAAACTATGAAATGAAATGGGTGTCATAAACATGTAATCATATCATAACCTATAGAAAAAGAGAGATATGTGTCATAAACATTCTATTATATCATAAACATGTCATCATAACCTAAAGTTTCTTAATCACCCACACACCGTAAATGCACCGTTCCACTTAGTCGTTGGACATTTTGGTGAATATTTTTGTTCTATGGATCTATGCTGATAGATCTGGAAGCCCTGTCCAAATTTCGTTATAGAATATTTCTACTATATTCATTTATTCTTGGTGGTAATAACTTTCACTACTGGTATCATTCCATTTGTGTACTTCTCAACCCTCTTTCCTAGATCTTATTTCCGATCTAGGCTTTCCATATTTGAAGGATATTCATTCAGGGGTTCGTGGTACATGGATCTCTCATCCAGTAGTGATTCGAAAAAAGGTGTCTTCTATTTTTTTTATCCTAGGCAGCAATGTTTTAAAATTATGAGGTTTCAAGTGCTATCTTTGGTTTTCAAGTATCGGCCTAAAATGTTGCAAGGCTAGTTGGAGGGTGTTTTTTGGCGATGACGAGGAGCTAGCATGGAGGGATGTGTGTGGGATTATCCTAGGTGGTCTTTTAGAAAGCTAATAAGAGGTGATAATCATTCTTATGTGGTGGATTAAGGTGTGGTTTAGTTGGAATCCTTCTAGTTTTTTGGGTTTGGTTATTTTATTGGGTTGTAGATGTCCTAGTGTGCTTTGAATTTTGTCTTGTTGTATTTGGTGTGGTGATGATTTTTTTAGGTACTATTGGTAGGGAAACCTCAAATGAGGGGAAGGGTTTGTTTACCCCCATCATTCATCCATCCTTCCTCTTTGGATGGATGGGAACTCTAATTTGACTTTGTATACCATTCTTGGTCTAGTTCTTCATTCCATCAGGTTGACTATGCGGTGAGTTTCTCATTTTCATTGTTGTGTGGGCATCTCAAAAGGGAGATAAATGTGTTGGAACTTGTCATCAGTTCCTCTTTCCACTTTAGTTGTGCTTTTTTTCACATTGTATTAGACTAGCATAACACAACTTCTTGGTAGGGGGAGATACTTCACTTTGAATTATTTCATTGTTGCACTATCTATCGGGGGGGGGGGGATGAGACTTTCTCCATTTTGTATTTTTAAATTTTCAATATTTTTTGCACTCAAGTTCCATCTCATACCCTTTGTTAATTTTGTTTTATTGTTTTTTTCCGATGATTGTAATCTGTTTCTTCTTTTCCCATTTTTAAAAGAGGCATTGTTTTCTTTTTTTCAATAAAGGAGGCTTGACCTCTAACCCATTTAAAAAATGACAGGGTATAATAATATAGTGTTATAATATTTATCTGAAAATGAGTATGATTCATAGAAGTGTAATAATTAGTGTTTTTGGATCCACTTGAATAGTTAGGTTATGGGAAGTGTAAATCATTACCCAAGGATGTATCAGTCATTGAAAGTGGGGACCGATGGGTATAGGTCAACAATTAGAAATGGAGGTTGTCTATATCACACGTGGTTAGTATAATAAATCTTTTTTATGGGATCCTTTACTATTAGAAAAAAATTTAATTATGCAAAATTTCATAGGAATTGAGTTATTCATAAGAGAATCACAGTTGGGTCCCTTTATATTTGCTAGTCTATGATACCAATTTTTGGTATGGGGAACTAAGAGTATGTGGTATCATGGTCTAGGGGTTCCAAGAGAAGTGTATCAACTAAAGTAATAGGCTGATATTAACTAAGATATCTAAGCAATGATTTTTTTTCTTGGATAACATAATATTCATAAAGGGTTAAAGCACCGTCAAGTCTATACCAACATGTATTGAACACATTTTTAGGGTGAATGGAGAAAAATGAAATTATTTATTACAAAATCATCAAGGTGGTGACCTTTTCAGCATGAATGCATCTTGTTATGAAATTTAACATAATACGGCTAGCGCATGGTGATGAAATTTAATTTCATATGAATCAGATATGGTTCCCTATCATTGAATGGAACAAATGTAGATCAAACTATTTAGAACGAATTTCCATGTTCCCTAAGATAACTAGAGTCATGCTCATAATGAGAAACAATAGATAACTAGGATTTAGATTAAGTGATGTAAGAGTTCATGATAGGGAATATATGGGGTAATCTATATTAGAATACAATTACAAATCCACAAATATTTTTTTTCTTATTGTAGTGACCCCAATCCTAGAGGCTTGGAGCCAGTGCCATAGCTTTTTAAATTAGAATATATTCAAGGAATCACATCCTAAATGATAGAAAAGTTTAGCAATTTTTCGAAAAATAGATACATACATGATAACCACTTTATATTGGGAATATGAAATACAAAAAAATAAATTTCTTCAAATCCTTAAAACTCATTCAATGGATTTATCTTTATTACATGGGGGAAGGAAAACAAATTAGGGTGAGGTAAAATACTCAGTAAGGGTTAAGTACAAAAAAAATATATCATGAATAAATAATCATAATGAATATAAAAAATTAAATAACTTAATAAAAATTCAATTTAAATAACTTGAGTACAAGAAAATATAAGGAACAATCAATATCGAAAGGTAAATAACTAAAAACTCAATCCATTTAAACAATAAACTGAGAATGAAATATATCAGGAGACAATATCATAGAAAAAATATCATACATAATAATAAATTAATTCAGAATGAATTTAATTCTTAAATATCAGACGTAAAGTTTCCCATGAACAAGATACCTTTACTACCAAGACCTTTCACAAGACTCTTTGAAATATACTATATAAATACCCATTTGATTTGGCCAACTGGTTCACCTCATGAGACTACCAATGCATCTAGGGTCTATAATTTACTAAGCCCCACACATGTCAGTAGGTATAAATCATTCATCATATATTGAATAATTTATTTAACTCCTTAATCAATATGACTTATAATGAAACATATAAATTTAGTAAAAGGTATAGATTTGTCAATATTTCCATGGTTAATGAAGTAATTTTCAAATAGACCACTATTTGAAAAAATTGTTATTATGTTTAGGAAATAATCTTAACCATCAAGAAATAATATATAAATTTTAGATAAATCTAATTTGTAATGATAAATAATTATAATAAATTGAGTGTTTCAATGGAAAGATGATAATAAAAAAATAAAGTTAGATTGTTCGATAACTTTTACCACTTGTTAATTTTTAAGTCAAATACTCACGGATGAAATGAGTCAAAGTGAAATGTAATATACTATGAAGAATGAAATAATCATGATATTATATGTTAAAGAGGTAGTATATACAGCACAAAATCAAGAATCGGTGGATAATAATGAATAATTATCAATGGAATGTAAATTGAGATGAAATCCCTTACATCACCCTTCCTTTTGATTGTAAATTAATTAACATTATGTATTGTGGTTTTATAAATTTTATTAACTTATTTTAGAACCATATTAATTTTCATTATATTATACATGATACTTTTGTAACATCTTATCACCCATTCACCAATAATCATTAATTATTTTCATTCTTTCTGGTTTTAATTGCCTTGTTTTCTCAAGTAAGTTTTTTCATGAGAGATATGGTTATTGTACAGATTATATATTTATATCATATTCCTAATAATAATAATGAAATATTAATCATATTTTTACATAAATTATAATTTTAAAACCAATCTATAATTATGGTTACAAATAATGAAGTATGTTACAATCATGGAGTCAGTATGCTTTACCTACAGATGAATAAGATTTTCCATATTTCAATGATCCTTATGGAAAGAGTGTATGTAATATTTTATTTTCATAGAATGATAGTAATGTCTTATATACCATATTATTTCTTTAATAATACTTATATATATATATAATTCATGTGGTGTGGTGATAAAAAGAGAGTAACATCACTTTGTGAAGGCGGTAGTCCACATATAAATGAAGAACCCTATCCTCTTTCATCAAGAGAAAAATTAAGAAAATAAAATTATATATTATATATATAGAAAGATAAATATATCAATAATATCATAATTATTTCATTTATATCATATATAATAATTTTATTATCCTTATCACCTTCCATGTGAAGTGTTACTAAAAGAAGAATCACATCGCTTTGCGAGGCTGCTATCCGACATACACATGTGTGACGTTATCATGTATACTATGAAATGGAAAGTGATAATTAATATATGATATAATGATCCAATTATATAATTATGTTATATATACATATCATATATATACTTTATATATATATATATATATCATAATACCCATCTTTGAGATGTGTTTATGGAAAATGAATGACATAAGTTTGTGAGGCGATAGTCCGCTATACACACGAGCGATGATTTCGTAATCCATTTAATAGAAGTGGATATTGTTTTAGGTCATGAAATTATTATAAAAACTCCCCATTATATGTAATATGATGAGATTATTATATCATCATGGTTCAATATAAATTTAAGGATGTGGAGAATGAAGTAAAATAAAGATGCTTGTTGAAGAACAATACCACTTATTTCGGGTATTATACATTGGTTTGTGCTAAATTCCATACAAGGTTAGATTTATGATAAAAATAAGTCTTATAGAATTATGGGAGGGAATTATTTCATGTAATGGCCAAACTAAAGTTGTTTAAATGTGTGAATAAGTGAGGGGAGTGAGTTCCCTTTTATAGATGAGGAGGAGCATCATTATTGTAAACACTAAAAAGTATTCACTATTGGGAGGTCAATATTACCTAATATGAATCCAAAATAGACGATTAAAGTTTTGGAGGGATTATATGGTCTATCCTCACCCACACCAAAAAATTAAACATTTATTTTTTAAAAATTTGTTCCTTATCTTTTATGTTTCTTTATTTTTACCATTTTGGGTTTTCACTAAGGTAACAATTGTTTTTAACCTAGGTAATTAATTCATGAAACATAAAGTAAAATTTAACTTATTAGATAATTTTGAACCAATTATTACAAATATAATATCTAATTTAAAAATATAAATCCAATTTTTAGGATGTTAATTTCAATAGAATCACACATAACATGAAAAAAAATCCACTTTGACCTTAACTATGATAACTAATTTTTTACTATTTAGTGGTCAATATATTTATTATAAAGAAAACAACATCCATGAATTGAAAGTATTTTATATTTATTATCATCTTAGAAATAACTTGGTATAATATATTACTATTAATAAATTTATATCATTTAATATAATATAATTTATCATAAAATAAAATTATTGTGATTTATGACATTATTCAATAAAAATGAGTTTAAAAATATAAAGACAAATATGAAATTATAATGTATTATTTTCACACCTATGTAACATGATATATTCTTATTAAAAATATAATATAACATAATAATTCATTTAATTTATTATCACTTTTAATATTTTTAGTATCATTTATCTAATTTATATATTAACTAAATAATTACTATGTTAGCATTTCTTAAGAATTTAATGTAATTAAATCATATTAAAAAAATAAAATAAATTTTTTTGATAAAAAATAATCCATCATTAAAAATTATATATATAATCTAATAAATGTTTTTTCCTTATCTCAATGATTTGAAGATATTAAAAGTAAGAAATGTATCTTTTTTGTCTTTTTCTTTACATAACATACTATTTGGATCATATTAAAAGGAAAGTGGAACAAAATTTCAAAATTTTAAATAATTTCATGGAAAATGTAGAAATAAAATAATTTAATAAAGTTAATAGAATATTTTGTGTCATTTTTACTCATATCATTCTTGTTTAACCCCCAGGTAAATAAATTTTTACTATAATGACAATAATTAATTTTTTGTACATTCATTATTCATTTTGTTAAAAAATTTAGATGAAATTATTAGAAATTAGAAATTATTATGATTCCAAATATGGAATACATTTTTCTAAATTCAATTAATATAAGTGGGAAATTTTATTTTAAAATTAATCTCGTTGACATGATGAGAATGCAGGTTTTTTAAAGTGAAAATGTTGAAAAGATTGAAATGTTTAATATCCAAATTCATTATGATATTTTTTCTAATTATCTAAATTGGATTAAGAGAAATAAATTTTAAAAATATAAATTAAAACCAATTAAAAATATAATTCAACATTATTACTTATTTAAACAAAAAATAATTTTTCAATTACAAATCAGTATTTTCACTATTAATTTAAAAAACGAATGTTTTCAGAAAAATCCCAGATATTAAACCGAAGATAATTATAATATTACCATTTAAAAAATTAATTTCATTTTTTCAAATAAATTTTCTAAAAGTGTGAAAATTTAATTTAAAATTACGAGTGTAAATATTGACTAATAAGTGTTTTTGTTTAAACCCAGTCTTACATGCATCCGATGCTATCGAAAAAATGAAATTCATTATTAATGAAATATATTGTTAATTCATGGGGGTGAGAAATTATATCCTCCTTAAATAATTCTCAACTTCTCAATTTAAATATGATATCGGTAATCCAGGTTTTTACATTTATAAATACCATTGATAAAAAACCTACACCATAAAAGGTTAAAAAAATATCCTTTAAATGAGAGAGAAATTGGAGTAAAAAGGTTATCAAGATTAATCACATAACTAGGTTCCCATGTTGGAAAAAAGAAGTTATAAATTAAAAAATATACATGGAAGAGAAAACAACCACCAAAATACTGATGGAGCATGATATGGAACATTGATGATAAGAAATTAGTTGTTCAAGAGAAGGTTAAGGACTAAAAAAATATGAACAAAATAGGTTTTAAAAGTGTCATTAAAATCATTCAAAATTGTTGAAATAAGATAAAATTTTATTTTTAACATAAGTTTTATTAAAATTGAGGAATTACTTGGTAGTATAAGAATAAAAGGAAATATACTTGATACGTTTCTATTTCATATGAATAATTTCATCCTATGGCTATACTTCAATAAATATTCAAGTCATCCCTTAATCAAAGAAATTAATATCTGTAAATGAATATTTTAATATTGAATCATTGAACTTCACTTTTAATGAATTGTAAGATATATAATATAATGAAAATTCATTGATTACATCACTAATTATTATAAAAAATGGTTTGTATAGGTTATCCAATATTCATAAATATTCATATGGTTGATAAAAACATTAATATCTAAAACCTCAAACAATGATGAACTTAATCCATTTCATAAATAGTTATCCTTATAAACCATTACAAATTTTCAAGATAAAAAACATTAGAAAAAATGTCATTAAATTTACAAAATAAACACACCATTAATCCAAACAACATGAAGTTTATCTTAATCTCTAGATACCAAACATGTCAATAACTTCACCATATATTATCCTGAAATATGTTAATAACTTTAATTTCTATAAAAACTTATAAAACTAATTCATTCTTCCTTATTACTTAAATAAAACACAGATTATTGGATGTTTTCCTTAAATAATAATGTGTTTTAACTCCATCAAGCATATACCACCTTATCAAAAAATTATTAATCAGTTCCAGTGTAGTCATTACTATCCAATTTAATTTATTGATATCAATTATCTATTTATACCAAAATAATTATCTCAACATCATGAACATAGTATGGGTCCTAAATCATGTGTTTTCTATGATGTTTAACTATCAAATGAATCAATTTTAATATTCAATAGTATCATTCTACACAGGCTTTCAAATACTTAAAGAAAAATTATTGTAGTACCAACATTATTTCATAATTAATATAATGAGGTCATCTTTGATAAAATTAAAAAAATGAAAAAAATCTTTAATCATAACATAAATGATTTAATCATTCTTCTTCATCTATGGTAATAGTATAATATTAACAATGATCTATTAGTTTTTTTAGGAATATTCTATGGCTATTTGGGACATTGATTTTTATAGTTCCCCATATCCTTACTGATAAAGAATTATACATGGGAAATTTTTTTACTTCTCTCGAAACCATAAGAATAATGAATTTTCTATCTCAACATGTAGCAGACTCTCATTACCTTCAAGGAAGTACCATAGTGTTTCTTTCTAGAATTATCACATGAGGCCAGAATCGTCATTCCATTCTTCCCTTTATCCATTTCTCCTACCATCCTTCTATTATCTCTCTTCTATTTGTATCCATAACATATAGAGAATTATTTATCATTATTGTTAATAAATGAGACTATTTCCTCATATGATGACAATGTTTGGGTGACTAGTTCCCTTTGAAACATTGTATTAATACCATCAAAGAAACAATCATTATTACTCATGGGATTACGTACATTAATACGTTTCCCACTCATTATGCTATGAATCATTTATAAATAATTAAATACACTATATTAGATCATATAATTTTGAAAAATAATGTATAATCCTAAATATTTGGAAATAATTATCATAAATTATAAATTTTATGCATATCTAATCTCATAATCACAAACATGGTTTCTTTGGGGATATCATTATTTTCAAATCCTTTATAATGTTTTTATATAAAATGTGATTTACATTAATCATATAAACTTGGAGTATCAAACTAGTTGTGCAGTGAGGCTCATCGTTATTCACTAGGTGATAATTGAGTCAAGCCCAATGTGCCCTATTTGGAGTTATTACCCTTCAGTACATATGTGCTAAAACCACGCCAACATGTAGTATCCATACAGAGATCTATTTCAAGGGAAAACAACACAATATCTACATTAACAAAAAATTATGATGTTATTATATAAATATCATCAATTTCTATCATAGGTTCATGTTCCCTTGTCTATGTTTTCTAAAATCTAGTTCTGAAGGTTTCTACTAAACTTTGGATGATATGAAAAATAACAACCTCAACCTTAGAGGCTGATAGATGGTGTCTTAATTTCATACATTTTCAAAGATACATGAAATAACATCGTAAAGGTCCAAAATGTTTAGTTATTTTTGAAAAATAGAAACATATATGATACATATTTTACATTGTAATTAAGAAACATAACAAAAAAATGTTCAAAATCCAGGAAAACTCATTCAAATGATTCATCTTCATAACTTAGGGAAAATAAAAAAAATGGGTGAGATCAATTTTCATTAAGGGTAAAGTACATCGAATGAAATCTCAATTCCATAAGAATAATAAATATGGAAAGGTAAATAACTAAAAACCCTTGACACTTTAATAACTTTATTGCATTAATAGATAATGAATTATAAATATGGAATGGTAAATAACTGAAAACTCACACCATTTAAAAAATAAACTGAGAATGAAATGCATCCAAAAAAATATCCTATAAAAAATATTGTGGATAATAATATTATAGTTTTAAATGAATAAAATTTTTAATTAATATATTTCTTTTTTTCTAGTAAAATTATAAATTTACCACCACTTCCTTTCACATGACGATTTGAGACATACTAGGTGAAAATGCATCTAATTTGGCTAGTTGGTTTAGATCATGAGAGTACTGATCCATCAATGAGCTGTCATTAACAAGGCCTCACCCATATATGTAGGACCAAATAATTACTCATATTTTTAAAAATATATTAAATTCATTAATAAATATGCCTTATCATCAAATATCCATATTAAGTAAAAGATACAGATTTATCAATATTTCCATATTTAATTTAATAATTTTCAATGTAATTACCATATGTAAAAATCGATATAAGGTTTAATATATAATAATATACATCATGATAGAATAAGAAAATTTATTATAAACATATTTTTTTTTTGTGAAAAATGATTACAAGATAATGATTTTCCCAAGAGAAACCTAACAATTAGAAAAGAAATTGAGATAGTTCAATAACTATTACCACTTGGTAATTTTCAATTCAAATACCATTTGATGAAATGATTAAAATTGAAACATAAAATATCAATAATTATGGATGAATCATGATACTATATTTCAAATAGACATTATTTACACCATATGAAATTGAATTGGGGCATAATAACAAATAATTCACAATGGAATGTAAATTGAGATGAAATCCCTTACATCACGGTTACATTTGATTATAAATTATTTAAATTACAATATAACAGTTTTAATTTTTTTAAAAAATTTAGAAGCATATTAATATTTTGGATATCAAACATGACCCCATTACAACATCTTATTACCCGTTCTTTAATAATCTTTCATTATTTTCATTGTTTCAGGTGTTAATTGCCTTGTTTTCTTTTGCATGTTTCTTAATGAGAGATCTATTTATTGAGAATATTATATATTTATATCATTTAAATAATGATAATAATGAAATAATTATCATATTTATACATAAATTATACTTTTAAAACTAATTATGAATGATGGTTTTAAAAAATGAATTACATTACGATCGTAGAGATGGTAGGCCATACATACGGAAAGTATCATTTTCTATTTTTCAATGGTCATTATAGAAAAGGTGTAAATAATATTTCACCTTTCTTGAATTATAATAATATAAAATATAAAATATAACTTATTTAAGTATACTTATCCATATCATTAATATGGGTTTGTGAGTAAAGGAGAGTCACATCTCTTCGTGAAGTCGGTAGTCTCCATGAACACGAAAGACTTTATCATCCTTCCTTGAGTAAAAGAGTAAAATAATAAAATGGTATATCATTTTTAAAAAATTATAAATATATAATGAATATCAAAATTATTTCATTTATATATTATATAATCATTTTTTTATCCTTATAACCTTTAATGTGAAGCGTTAGTGAAAGACGAATCACATTGGTCTGTGAGGCTGTAGTCCACTATACACACAAGCGACTTTATCATGCCTCATAATGAATATAAATTAATAATATACATATAATATAATGAATATAGATATGTAATTATGTTATATATATCATATATATTATTTATATCCATCATAATACCTAACCTTACATGGTGGTTATGAAAACATGAATGATATATGTCACGACCTGCCTTCACCAAAAGAAGGGAAGGGTCAGCAGATTGCCAAGCTCTTCCTTCTTTAAGTTGAAGGAGAGATAATGACCCCCGAAACCCGCCTTCAATAGGTCCTGGAGTGGAGACTAACACCAAGGGTATAGAAATTTCTCAAAAATGGAAGGCATTACCCTTTTTACTTTAGAGGATCGAGAGATAAGGAGAATAAAAACCCAACAACACCAAGGTAGAAAGAAAAGTAAAGCCAAAAGTAAACCATTCCCACATGCATGTTTCAAAAGTAAAAGCCACAAAGTGGAAAAGGTGACTACAAGGTAAGTACCAAAGAGGAAAAGAAAAACAACAACTGAAACTTCTCCAAAGGTCCGAGCTAGTAAGGTCCTGCGTGATCCCCGAAGTCCTCCTGGAAACCTGAAAGTAGTTTTATATACGTAGGGTGAGCATACAAGTACACTCAGTAGGGAAAAACAAAGACTCTCGTGCACAAGTGGGGGAACATACTAAAGTCCCATGAGAAAAGGAGTAAACCAAACCCCTATCAAGGTAAACTATCCACCCCAAGCCTCACCAAGGCACACTCCCCAAATAACGCAAGTCAAGTAATATATGTATAATAAGAGAACATCGATGTTTGGGTACCTCGCACCACTTTCCCACTGGTTATTGAGAAATCCTACGCATCAGACCAATCCTGCCATTCTCACCACAGTCCCACTTCCACACCCGCCCGCACACACCTGGGCCACAACCACACGCAGTCCCACTGCCGAAATCCCGCCCACACACACCTAGGGCTCAACCACACGCAGTCCCACTGCTGAATCCCGCCCGCACACACCTGGGCCACAAATGTCACATGTAACCATGACTGCAAACACCTAGGCTAGAACAACCAGCACCACACCCAAAAACACATGTGCTAAAGGATCCACTGCCACACCCGAAGACACCTGGGCCTCATCCCGAAGACACTTGGGAAACCTCCTGCCGCACACACCTGGCCAACCACCACACTACCCTGCCCGAAGGTTCTTGGGATAATAATGGACCTCGGGCCATCACAGCCTGCCCGAAGATACTTGGGCTATCCAGGAAAGGGAGCATAAAATGAGCTAATAACTAGCCACTATGAATAGTGTTGGGAAAAAAACCCTCCCCCATGAATGGGGGTGTTCGGCACTAAGTGCTCAACTTTGGTGGGGCGTGAATAAGAACACAAAGCTACAAGTATATATATGTAGGTAACAAGCACTCACCCAAGCTAGGTTTTTCTTCAGACAACCTACAGATCTCAACAACACTCAAGTCCGAGTCACGACTCACGCTAACAACCCATTTGTCCCCTTTCTCATTTCACGTTCAGTAATAATGTTTATGTTTAATCACTACTGGGCAAGTAGTAGGCATAGACATAATTCCAGGAAAGTAAACAGTCAAACATCAACCAAAACGCCCACACCCAGTTCTCAACAACAAAGGATTCCACCCCAATTCGTGATATAAACAAGTATCCACCCGGTCTTGAAACTCACAACCACCGAATCCATACCAACAGGAGATCCCATCCCCCAAATTCGCATAACCACCAAGAGTATAAAAGAACAGGGGGTCCCATCCCCTCCCACATTTCCAGCGATTGGCCCGAAATGAAAACAACCAACTACCACCACTAACACAAGCAGGGCCTTGCCGGTATTTTCAGATTTAAACGACTTAACACACTCCATGATTTCTAATTCTGTGTGTTCTAACCGGGAGTTATCACAGAAGGGTTGATCCTGGTGCTTTCAATTTATTCAACCGGATATACGTGTTTAACCAATTCACTTTTAACAGCAGGAGTTTACAACCACAAACAAGCAATTTAAAACATCAGCAGGGTTCATCAGTGCACAAAAAACGACCACCAACGACCTCTATTTTCAGGAGGCATAAGCCAGCATGACTCAACAATATGGTCATAGAAGAAACAACATCAAAAAAAATATAAGACAAAATCAACAATCATAGCCCCCCCTCTTTCTTTATAGAATTCGTTCATTATCTTCATTAAGTTTGGTCCAACCAGTTCTACAGAAACAAAAGCACGCCCTCCCCGCATGATACACAAAAGAGAGAGGCGAAGGAGAAATTCCCTACTTGTTGATAGATGATCGACTTTTAGGCCGGGCGCATAACTTTACGGATAACGATGCGCCCGATGCACCCGAAGCTGTTTGTGAAAAGCCATGATTGAGGAAAGGAGAAACCATGGATAACCCTTAGTTTATAAGATCCGAGGACGGTTGCGGTGAAAACACGAAACCACGTAAGGCACGGGGGTCGTGGGTTGAACACGTGGCTCCACTCGTCACAAAAAGGGGGTCGGGTGGTTTACGCTGAATCATGAATTGATTAAGTATTTAATTAAAACTCTTATGCACGTTACGAGTCTTTAAAACACACTTAAATGAGGCAGAATAGGGTTTAAAACCCTATTTGTGCAAAGGAGCGCTACTGGAAACAACTTGACAAGGCCGGGTGACACCGATCGGTCTCTCGGATCGGTCTCACCAATTGGTCGTTCCGATCGGTCGCGCCGATCGGTCTCACCGATCGGTCTCTCGGACCGGTCTCACCGATCGGTCGCGCCGATCGGTCGCACGGATCGGTCTCGCCGATCGGTCTCACCGATCGGTCTCACCGAGACGCCACTTCTTTAGGACCCGGATTCTGGCAAAGGGAAAGACCAAGAGAGTCTGGGACATCACATCAGATACCTCTCAAACTATTCTCATCCTCAAGAATTTAAACAACCCAGATGGGAAGGGCGGGTCCGAACAACCACCCCGAAAGATACCTCTCAAGAGTGAACCTCATCGTTAACTAAGAACACCTTCCTATCACGAACCGAGCAACATACCATGCCAAACTGCCCGAGCATGTGGGTTGGAGAGTCTCCTCCCCCATGTTAAGATATTATCCGCTTTGGGCGGCACTGACTCACCCGCACGGGTTTAATCGCATCCACCTTAATGCGTCTCGATTAGGGGTCGGGTTCTCTCCTTCCCCATAGCTGGGGATTTTCGCACACAAGCAGAGGAAGAAAACCAGTACATTTCATAGCCAAAAGACAAAATGTTCTATCACAATAGGTATAACAAGGAACAAAACTCAAAACAACTCCGGGTACTAGGTATGCATCTGTGCTTCCCTCTCCCACATACTCTCCTCAAGCCCACCATGTCTCCACAACACACGAACCAAGGGGATGGTTCGTCCGCGAATCACCTTTTCTTTGCGATCCTCGATCACCACTGGTCTCTCCACAAAAGGTCATGTCGTCCTCGATGTCCAGCTTACCCCAATCAAGGACGTGTGACTCGTCATGCAGATACCGACGGATCTGGGACACATGAAAGACATCATGTATCCTTAGTAGTGGTGGTGGCAACGCTAGCTGGTAAGACACTTCGCCGACCCGCCACAACACTTGGATGGGTCCGATGAATCTGGGAGAAAGCTTACTCCCTTTGCTGAACCTCCGCTGCCCACGCCGAGGGGAGACCTTTAAGAACACGTGGTCCCCAACCTCAAACTCCAAGGGCCTCCTCCTGGTATCAACATACGACTTCTGTCGGTCCTGGGCCGCCTTCATCCTTTCCCGTATGAGCTGAACCTTCTCTATCGTGTTCTACACCACCTCCGGACTAGGGATGCCTGCCTCTCCTACTTCGGTCCAACACACAGGAGAATGACATGGCCTCCCATACAAATCTTCAAATGGGGCCATGAAAATGGTAGAGTGGTAGCTATTATTGTAGGAAAACTATACCAGAGGCAAGTGTTGCACCCATGATCCTCCTGAGTACAGAACACATGCTCGCAGTATATCCTCCAAGGTCTGGATGGTGCGCTCTATTTGTCCATCTGTCTGGGGATGGAAAGCAGTGCTAAGGTGTAACTGGGTTCCAAATGCATGCTACAATACTCTCTAGACTAGCGAGGTAAACCGTACATCCCTATCCGAGACTATAGACCTCGGAACTCCATGAAACCGCACCACCTCATCCACGTACTTTCATGCCAAAGCATCCACAGCACTCGACTCCCTGATCGCCAGAAAGTGAGCCGATTTTGTCAACCTGTCCACTACCACCCAGATGGCGTCGTACCCTCCTTGTACCTTGGGTAGTCTCGTGACGAAATCCATCGAGATGTCATCCCACTTCCACTCGGGGAAATCTAGGGGCTGTAGTAGGCCGCCTGGAACTCGGTGTTCAGCCTTCACTTGCTGGCACACTAAGCACTTGGCCACAAACTCTGCCACCGCTCGCTTAACTCCGGGACACCAAAACTGCCTCTTCAAACCCTGGTAAATCTTGGAAACTCTTGGGTGTACCGCCAGGGTTGAGTTGTGGAACTCACTGAGAACCTTGCCGCGCATCGCCTCCGGGACAAACAACCTTTTTTGGAAGAGCATCCGGTTCTGACCATCCTCTGACCATCCTTTTGGAGCATTTCCCTGGTCAACTTGGTCACACATCACTTCACACTCTAGGTCTCCCCACTGAGACTCCTCCACTTGCTGAAATAGGGATGAGTGCACTTTCATCTGATATAGGCAGCCTCTGCCGCTATCCATCTTCGCATCCAGGTGTAAGGCGGCCAACTCCTCCATTGCCTTCCAGGCGTCCGCCGACTCTCAGACTGCATCCTTCTGCATCCTCCTGCTCAAGGCATCGGCCACCACATTGCCCTTGCCCTCAGTATAAGATATCTCGAAGTTGTAATCCTGGAGGAACTCCACCCATCTCCGCTGTCGCAAGTTTAAGTCCTGCTGGGAGAAGATACACCTCAAGCTTTTGTGATCCATGAAGACCACAAAGCATTCCCCGATGAGGTAGTGCCACCATAACTTTAGTGCAAAAATGACCGCTGCATGCTCCAGGTCGTGGGTGGCATAATTACGCTCATGGGAACGCAGCTGCCTAGACCCATAAGAGATCACCCCCTGTCGCTGCATCAACACGCATCCCAGGCCCTATCCTGAAGCATCACAGAACACCTCATAAGCCGCCCCTTCTTCTGGTAATCTCAGCACTGGGGCACTGAACAACTTCTCCTTCAGATAGCTGAAGGCCGACTAGCACTGCTCACTCCATACGAAAGCCTGGTCCTTCTTGGTCAGAGCCGTCAAAGGGGATGCTACTCGGGAGAAGTTGGGTACGAATCTCCGGTAGTAACCCGCCAGCCCGAGGAAACTTCGGACTTACGCTACATTTTTGGGTGCTTCCCAAGAAACAACCGCCCCAACCTTTGATGGGTCCACCGCTACCCCCTGCTCGGACACCACGTGCCCGAGGAAGTGCAGTTCTCGTGTCCGGAACATGCATTTTGACAACTTCCCATAGAGCTGGTGCTATCAGAGGACCTCCAAAACTGTCCTCAGGTGCAATGCATGGTCCTCCTCTGATCTTGAGTAGACCAGGATGTCGTCGATTAACACAACCACGAACCGATCCAGGTACTCCCGGAAGATGGAGTTCATAAGCCCCATGAACACAACCGAGGCATTCATAACACTGAAGGGCATGAATACGAACTCGAAGTGTCCATACCTGCACCTGAACACTGTCTTCAGAATGTCGCTCTCTTTCACCCTTAGCTGGTGGTACCCAGACCGCAGGTCGATCTTCGAGAACCATCCTGCCCCTTTCAGCTGGTCGAAAAGATCATCTATCCTTGGAAGAGGGTAGCGATTATTGATCGTCAACTGATTCAGCCTCCTGTAGTCTATGCATAACCTAAGACAACCATCTACCTTCTTTGAGAACAAGACTGGAGCACCCCACGGTGATGCAATCAGAAGAACATAACCCCTCTTCATCAGATCTTCAATCTGTATCCGCAACTCCTGTAGCTCCGAAGGTGCCATCCGGTAAGGAGCCATAGAGATTGGGTGAGCGCCGGGCTGCAGGTCTATCCCGAACTCGATATCACGTCGAGGGGGTAGAGTCGTCACCTCCTCAGGAAAGATGTCCATAAACTAACGGACGATCTTTGGCACTTCCACCATTTCAGCATCTACTGATTCCACTGTCATCTCGGTCAACAAGGAGAGGAGAGGTTCCTCTCTCCTGTTTCCCTTCAGACTGCTCCACTCGCCGGTGAAGGTAACATGCCGGTTGTCCAAGTATGAGAACACCACCCTTCTTCAAAAACAGTCAATGACGGCGCACACAGGAAATAGCCAGTCGATGCATAGGATGACATCGTATGGCTGAATCTGTAGCAGAAGAAGATCCCTAACCAACTGATGTGGCCCTAACATCAGTCTACATCCCCGAAAAATGAACAACAAGTCGGTCTGACCTCCGACTGGTGTGCTCAAAACTAGGGGCACTGGGAGTCTCTCGGCATCTAGACCCAAGGCACGGGCTAGACTGGGTGCAACAAAGGAGTGCGAAGCTTCAGTATCAAACAAAGGATAAGCAAGAGTGCTGAACAGACTGATCGTACCTCGAACAACCTCTGGCCCTACTGGAACTGCTTCCTCTATAGCGTGCAACTGTCCACGCCCAGCTCCCCTGCCCCTCGGTAGTCGACCACCTCCCTGACAACTCCCTGGTCAAGGTCCCTGTGGAGCGCCTTGAGGTCGGCCTCCTCCCCCTACGTCTACCCTCGGAGGAGCGGGAGCTCACTGTCCCTGCTGCTGCTGCTGGAAGGGTCTGGATGGAAGCTGCTGCTGGGGCGGGTGCTGGGGATGACTTCCACTGCTGTACTGCATCCGGTCAGGGCACTGACTCTAGAGATGCCCAGGGCTCCCACAAATGAAGCACCGTGGTCCCGGGCTCGAGGGAAAAGGGCGAGGGCCGGGGGATTGAAACTGAAACTGCTGCGGCCTGCTCCCTGCGGGTCGGAACCTGGAGGGTCTTGACACCGGAGGCCTGGTGCTGACGGCCTTCCCCTTCAATGGTCCCAGCTGGATCCCCTCTCGCGACACTCTCCCTAGAGCATGCATCCTCTCCACCACTTCGGCTTTCTTCTGGACCTCCAAGTACGTCGGCAGGGTAAAGGGGGTAACAGCATACTGGAGGGAGGGGCGGAGTGCCTCCTCTAAACGTCTTGCCTGAGACTCCTCATTGGGAAAGAGGTCCGGAGAAAAACGTAGGAGGTCCATGAACTTGATCCCGAGCTCCCTCACGGACATACTCCCTTACTGGAGGGAGAGTAGTTCCTGCCTCTTTTCTGCCTTCATCGTCGAGGAAAAGAATTTCCGCCCGGAACTCCCTCTCGAAATCCACCCAAGCCACCTCAGACTCTCTCCTCTCCCCCAGGTAAAGCATCCACCACTGACGTGTCGCTCCCCACATCTGGCTAATGACCAGAGGAACCTAGTACTTGGTCGGGGCCCGAATCAGGCTGAAGGATATAACTAGCTCCTCTAGCCAGCCTTCCGTCTCCATATCGGAGGTGATGCCCTCATACTTCTTGAGGGCCTGTAGTTGGAAGGTTCCAAGAGTCTTCTAACACTGGTCATCCTCTTCCTCTCGATCAGCTCTCTGCCGATCAGCCAAAGTAGTCTCCGGGGCCTCGATCGCCTGTACCACACGTGGTCGCCTTCCAGGTGCCATAGTTGCAAGGTAAACAAGGAATGCCTAAGCCCATGTAGTGCAGAATATCGTTCTTAAAACTTCTTAAAATTTAATTTATTCTTCATTCCCAAGACATCCCAGAAACACAAGAACACAAGTCATTATGATGCATGTACCTTTCCTAGGGTCTCTACCCTGCAATCAGTGTGGCCTCACTTGGTCGTTCGGTAGGTCCATAGTCCTTGCATCGGATCACGGGGGGCCCTAAAATCCCGTGTCCTATCCGGTCTTCCCTGGCCTAATTCACGCGCCAAGGTCACCCAACACTGTTTCCTTACCATCCCATGAAATCCTCACTGTGCCTAACTCCAGACTCCATCCTATCTCTCAACCATCAGCTCTGATACCATTCTGTCACGACTCACCTTCACCAAAAGGAGGGAAGGGTCAGCAGATTGCCAGACCGTTCCTTATTTAAGTTGAAGGAGAGATATTGACTCCCTAAACCCACCTTCAATAGGTCTCGGAGTGGCGACTAGCACCAAGGGTATAGAAATTTCTCACAAATGGAAGGAATTACCCTTTTTATTTTATAGGACCGAGAGATAAGGAGAAGAAAAACCCAACAACACCAAGGTAAGAAGAAAAGTAAATACAAAAGTAAACCATTCCCACATGCATGTTTCAAAAGTAAAAGCCACAAAGTGCAAAAGGTGACTACAAGTTAAGTACCAAAGAGGAAAAGAAAAACAAAAACTGCAACTTCTCCAAAGGTTTGAGCTAGTAAGGTACTGTGTGATCCCCGAAGTCCTCCTGGAAACCTGAAATAATTTTTATATATGTAGGGTGAGCATACAAGTACACTCAGTAGGGAAAACCAAAGACTCTTGTGCACAAGTGGGGGAACGTACTAAAGTCCCATGAGAAAAGAAGTAAACCAAACACCTATCAAGGTAAACTATCCACCCCAGACCTCACCAAGGCACACTCCCCAAATAACGCAAGTCAAGTAATGTATGTATAATAAGAGCACATCGATGTTTGGGTACCCCGCACCACTTTACCACTGGTTATTGAGACATCCTATGCATCGGACCAATCCCTCCATTCTCACCGCAATCCCACTGCCACACCCGCCCGCACACACCTGGGCCACAACCACACGCAGTCCCACTGCCAAAATCCCACCCGCACACACCTGGGCCTCAACCGCACGCAGTCCCACTGCTGAATCCCGCCCGCACACACCTGGGCCACAACTGTCACATGTAACCATGCCTGCAAACACCTAGGCCAGAACAACCACCACCACGCCCTAAAACACTTGGGCTAAAGGATCCACTCCCACGCCCGAAGACACCTGGGCCTCATGCCGAAGACACTTGGGAAACCACCTGCTGCACACACCTGACCAACCACCACACTACCCCGCCTGAAGGTTCTTGGGCTAATAATGGACCTCTGGCCATCACAGCCTGCCCGAAGATACTTGGGCTATCCGGGATAGGGAGCAGAAACAGAGCTAATAACCAGCCACTATGAATAGTGTTGGGAAAAACACCCTCCCCCATGAATTGGGGTGTTTGACACTAAGTGCTCAACTTGGGTGGGGCACGAATAAGAACACAAAGCTACAAGTATATATATGTAGGTAACAAGCACTCACCCAAGCTAGGTTTTTCTTCTGACAGCCTACAGATCACAACATCACTCAAGTCCGAGTCACGAATCACGCTAACAACCCATTTGTCCCCTTTCTCATATCATGTTCAGTAATAATGTTTATGTTTAAGCACTACTGGGAAACTAGTAGGCATAGGCATAAGTCCAGGAAAGTAAACAGTCAAACATCAACCAAAACGCCCACACCCGGTTCTCAACAACCGAGGATTCCACCCCAATTCGTGATATAAGCAAGTATCCACCCGGTCTTAAAACTCACAACCACCTAATCCATACCAACATGAGATCCCATCCCCCAAATTCACACAACCACCGAGAGTATAAAAGAACAGGGGATCCCATCCCCTCCCACATTTCCAGTGATCGGCCTGAAAGGAAAACAACCAACTACCACCACTAACCCAAGCAGGGCCTTGCCGGTATTTTCAGATTTAAACGACTTCACACACTCCATGATTTCAAATTCCGTGTGTTCTAACTGGGAGTTATCATAGAAGGGTTGATCCTGGTGCTTTCAATTTATTCAGCCGGATATACGTGTTTAACCAATTCACTTTTAACAGAAGGAGTTTACAACCACAAACAATCCATTTAAAACATCAGTAGGGTTCATCAGTGCACAAACAATGACCACAAACGACCTCTATTTTCAGGAGGCATAAGCCAGCACAACTCAAAAATATGGTCATAGAAGAAACAACATCAAAAAAAATATAAGACAACATCAAAAATCACAGCCCCCCTCTTTCTTTATAGAATTCGTTCATTATCTTTATTATGTTCGGTCCAACCAGTTCTACAGAAACAAAAGCACTCCCTCCCCGCATGATACACAAAAGAGATAGGCGAAGAAGAAATTCCCTACTTTTTGATAGATGATCGACATTTAGGCCGGGCGCGAAACTTTATGGATAACGATGTGCCTGATGCACCAGAAGCTGTTTGTGAAAAACAAAGATCGAGGAAAGGAGAAACCACAGCTAACCCTTAGTTTATAAGAGTCGAGGACAGTTGAGGTGAAAACGCGAAACCGCATAAGGCGCGGGGGTCCTGGGTTGACCACACGACTCCACTCGTCACAAAAAGGGGGTTGGGTGGTTTACGCCGACTCATGAATTGATTAAGTATTTAATTACAAATCTTATGCACGTTACGAGTCTTTAAAACACGCTTAAAAGAGTCAGAATAGGGTTTAAAACCCTATTTGCACAAAGGAGCGCTACTGGAATGAACTTGACAAGGCTGGGTGACGCCGATCGGTCTCATCGATCGGTCTCTCGGATCGGTCTCACAGATCGGTTTCATCGATCGGTCGCGCTGATCGGTCTCGCCGATCGGTCTCACTGAGACGCCACTCCTTTAGGACCTGGATTTTGGCAAAGGGAAAGACCAAGAGAGTCTGGGTCATCACAATATAGGTTCGCGAGATGGTAGTCCACCGAACACATGAATGATGACTGAATTACCCATTTTATAGAAGTGGAGATGATTTTAGGTCATTAAAGTATTAGAAAAACATCCCAAAAAATGTAATATAATGTGTTTTTTATATCATCATGGTTGAATAAAAATTAAAGGAGGTGGAGAAAGAAGTAAAATAAAGATTATAGCTGAAGAACTTTGCATCTTTTTCAGGTATTCTCCTTAGGTTTTCACAACATTCTATCCTATTATGGATTGATGAGAAAAATAAGGCTTCTTATATGAGTAGAATTATGTTTATTAGTGATTCATGAAGTTATTTATGAACCAATGTGGTTTGAAGGTGTGAAGAAGCGAGGGGAGTGAGTTCCCTTTTATAGTTGAGGAGGGGTGGCATTCTTATAAATACAAAAAAATTATTTAATATTTGGAGGTCAATATTATAAAAAGTGGCACAAAAATTGATAATTAAAGTTAAGGAGGTATTATATTATATAGAAAAACCTCCACCACACAATGAAACACATTTTTTAAACATTTTGTCCTTGAATTCTAATATTCATTAATTTATCCATTTTCGTTTTCACTAAGGGAACAATTAATTTTAATTTTTTTAATTTATATTTTCCAACTAAAATAAAATGAGCCATATTAGATAGTTTTTAAAAAATTATTCGAAATATAATAACTAATTTAAAAAATATATAAATTCAACGTTAGTAGGAAACTAAACTTAATTCAAGCGCATGTAACATGAAAAAACACCACTTTAACAATAATAGTGGAAATATATTTTTAAATATTTAGAGGTCAATATATTCATTATAAAATAAAAATTAAATATTTAGTGTAACATTTTGATATTTCTATCATTTAAAAAATAACTTGGAAGAATATATGATTTTCAGAAATTTTAAATCATTGAATAATATATAATTTATCATTAAATAACATTACTGTCAATTTTGATATTATAAATTTAAATTGAATTTGAAAATACGAATAAAATGATGGAATTAGAATATATTTTGTGAAAGAATTTATAACATTATATTTTATTCTAAAAACTTAATGTAATACCATAATTCATTCAATATACATCATGTTTAATTTTTTTAGTTTCATGTATTTTATTTTATTGTTAACTAAATAATTACTATGTTGATGTTTCTTAATAATTAAAATTAATTAATTCATATAAATAAAATTAGATAAATTATGATGATAAAGAAATCATTTATTGTTAAAATTTATATATATAACCAATCATATGTTGTTTTTTGTCTGTATCCCAAAAATTTATAGTTATTAAAAGTAAGAGAGGTATCTTTCTTGTCCTTTCCATTACATAAATTATTATATGGATCCTAATTAAAGGAGAGTCGAAATGAATTGAATATTTCAAATAATTTGATGAAAAAGGAATAAATTAACACATTAAATTAAATTAATAAAATATTTTTGGATATTTTCACTCTTATCATTGTAGTTTAACCCTCGTTAAATTGGATATTACCCTTACAGTGATAAATAATTTTCTTTTCATTCACTATTCATTTTGGTCAAAAATTATTTTTACCTTATTATAAATTATAAAATATCTTGATTCAAAATATTTATTCCATTTTTTCAAATTAATTTCACATTATGATAAAATTTTAATTTAAAATTAATCTCAGAGACGTGGCAAGAAAATAGGTTTTTAATGTGAAAGTGTTCAAATGTTTGAAATGTTTCTATATCAAAATTCTGTATAAAATTGATCCCAAGGAACTAAATTATATTAATTTATATAAAATTTAAATTATTTTACATTAAAATCAATTCAAAATATAATTTTTCATTATAAATTTTTGAAATGAAAAAGCAGTTTTCAATTAAAATTCAGTATTTTTCACTATTCATCTAGAAATGAAAGTTTTCAAAAAAATACCAAAAACTATGCCTAAGATGATTTTTATATTAATATCAAAAAATTATTTTTTTTTCTCACATATATTTATAAATGTGTTAATCTTAAATTTTAAATTATGCGTGCAAAGCATGATTATACAATGTTTTGTTTAAACCTAGTGTTGTGTGTATCACAAGATATTAAAAAAAATAAAATTCATTATTAAATAAATATATTGTAAAATCTTTGGGTGGGAAAATTATCATGGAAGAAATTTAAAAGGATTTATGATCCATATAAAGTTCTAAAATTAATTATCTCGGTTTCACTATATATTATTTTATGAAAGTAATCAAGTTGCATGTAGTTTTAGAGAA
Source organism: Viscum album (assembly GCA_963277665.1). NCBI lineage: Eukaryota > Viridiplantae > Streptophyta > Magnoliopsida > Santalales > Viscaceae > Viscum > Viscum album. Next base: position 1,252,482,685 of record OY728128.1, on the reverse strand, counting down.
ACCCCCCTCAATATGTCTAACTCATATATGGGGGGGGAGTTCTATATATTATGTCTGGGTCTAGGGTTTGAGACTTTGGATTCACTAAATAGACTTTGTTAATTGGAATCAATCCAAACATAGTTAGTACATTGTATGTTCCCTTTTTTGTTCCAACCCATATGTAGGGTCGGGGAACATTTTTCATTTTATATTGTGGTTGACCCTAAGATTTGAGATTGGGGTGTCACTATATATCCTATGGTAATATAAATAAAGACAACTTTAGTTCTTATAGAATATTTATTCTGTATATATTACTCTCTTATAAGGATGGATATATCTCATTTTATCTCTTGGAATTGTAGTTGGGCCATGAATATAGCATTTGGCCATCACTATATACCATGTGACAATAGGAATCAAGCCACATGTAGTTATTTTATAGAAATTAACCATCATAGATTTTTCTTTTGTGTAGGGAATGGTTCGTTATTACTATCAAGCATAGGCCTACCATGTTCCAAAGACTTCAACAAGGATCTATCTCTAATGCATGTAGAAATTTTTGGATGACCCTAAGATAGGGAAAACCATGAATCACTGCTTATCTCAAGATAATGATAATCCACAAACTCATAGTTCTAATATTGGTCTTTATATAAATTTGATTCATACATAGGAATGAGAGTTTTTTATTGTTTTCACTACATTGTGGTAAGCCTAGGATTATATAATTCGTTCTCCACTACATATCCCATAAAAATAGGAATCAAGCCACATATAGTTCTTGTAAAGAAAACTCCCTATAGAAGTCTAACCCATATGAAGGGAGAGGGGATTTTTTCAACATCTGGCCAAAATCTAGCAGTCATAACGTTCAAGTGAAAAATTGTGATCGAGGTGCATTCTATTCAAAGATATAATATTAAATCCTAGTAAAAAGTTATTAAACTGAATGGTGTTTAGGTTAACTTCTACTATTGTTTCATTGTGGGAAATATTCAGTGCGTGTTGGGAAACTCAAACCCATGATGTAACTCCCCGACCCCAGTTACCTAGAGTCGGTGCATTATTACATAACATTGGCATGATCACAAGAAAGATCAAATCTCGAAAGACCGATTGGTTTAGTAGCCATGGAAACACTAGATATATTCATAAGTCTTACATTACATCATAATGTGAAAAACTACTACAAAAACATATTTTCTCCATATTCCACACTCATATCCCCACATAATATCCCTGCAGGTCATTCATAATTTACTTCTTCACTTCTTGGGAAAAATAAGAATAAACATTTAAGGAAATGTATAACTAAAACAAAATCTTTTTAAACTTGAAATTCAACATAGTATGGAAACATTAAAATGAAATAATTCCATTTACTTATCCACATGGATATTCTACTAATCGAATAATCACATGCAATATCAATAACCACTTTCTTAATGATGGAATGCATAATTCCAGACTATCATAACCACATAGCCAAGGCCTCGTGCTAAGACCACAAATAAGATTTTTCAAAGGCCTTGTGCCAAGACACTAGTTTGTCTCATGAGACCTACCGATGCATTGAGGTGCTATAGCGGGCTCCACCCGTCACATATTAAGTCCAATGCATTCCCATATGAAAAGGTTTAAACATAACATAAAAATTTGTATTAAAAATAGCATACAAAATGTCAATACATTCACCATAAACTATGAATGGTATAAAAATAGCACATCCACAGTCAAACATATCACAAAACCTTCAGTACAATATAGAATTCTTGAATCATAATAAATCAAATTCAAATAATCCTAAAATCCGTCAAAGAATGTTGACATAGATGAAATCAAAACTCTTTTTAGAGAAATATCTCTTTCTATTTTTGAAATAATTTAAGAGTCATATATTTATAAAATAAAACATTTTCTTTGAAAATATTCTTATAAGCTTGTAAGGGAATCTTTGACGATTTTATAACGGCGTAAAATAACCGCACCTGCCGTATAAGTTAAAAAAACATTCTTACCTTAATTCTGTCGAAAAGGTTAAAAGCACCTTGTTTGGAAAATGATGGAAAGATTCCATTATAAAACTCTTATAAAAAGTCAAACAAGGGTATAAATGACTTTAACCCATATTATTTTAAATAGTAAAATCTTTTTGAAATACATTTCGAAGAAACATGGATGTGGATGATAAAGAAATCCCAGTAGATAATTACGTATAAACAACCTCGGATAATGAAGAGATTGCGAAATAACCCTTACCTTGTACTTTTCCTTGGTTGGGGTAGGTTAACCTCTTGTATAATGGTGAAATAATTGTTATTAAATTATACAAGAATCATATACATTAATATGATATCATATATGATCTTTTAACATTGATTTGTTAATAATATCTTAGTATTATCGTTGTTTTGGGTGTTAACTTACTCGTTTTCTTTTATATGTTTTGTTACGTAAGCCATGTTTGTAATGGATAGGTTTTATATTATTCATATCCAGAATGATATCAAGTCCTTAAACATCTTTTTTAAATCATAAAATGATAATTATACTTGAATGGATACGATGGAGAATGAATCTCATCGCGTTCGTGGAGACGGTAGTCCGTATGTACGCACGAGCGACAATATCATTTTTTTGATATTAAAATAATATATAAATGGATGGTATATCATATATAAAGAATCATTAACATGTTATATTTAGTATTTAAATGAGTTACACATCATTATTATACCCATCCAAATAATAATATATTGAATAACAATTACACCACGACGTGGAGACGGTAAGCCGTACATACGCACGTATGGTGACATGTTATTCAAAGGGTGGATAGAATACTGAATATGGTTGTACCATATTTATAATAACATCTCATTATATATATGATACTGGAGTTATTATTTTATAATGGTAACAACAAAGGATGAAGAAGTGGAAGAAGAAAGGAACTTCGAAAAGGGTGGTGAAATAATTACCTCTTCTTCGGGTTCTTCCATTTGATTTGATCAAAAGAGATCCTTAGGTTGTATTTCTGATTAAACTAAGGACTCTAGGTTGTAGTGAGGGATGATGGGAGAGTATTTGAGAAGAGTTTGTCCGAACAAATAGGCATTGAAGGTGTGAAGAAATGAGAAGGATGAGTGCCCTTTTATAAGAGGGGTGAGGGGAACCTTTGGAAAAGCTAGAAATATTAATTTATAATAAATTCATATTCGGTTACTAATGGCTCCAAAGTGGATTATTTAAATTTTAAGGTGGGTATGCGTAGAAAACCACTCAACCAATATAATTTAGATAGGTTTGGGTACTTATATTAACCTTATCTTTAAGTATTAACTCTAAGGTAATTAGTTTCACTTTTACAATGTGTCTTTGTATTTTTATATTATATGGTTAATAAACTTACTATATACATCCAAAAGACCCCCAAGTGGTTCATTAATGATACAAATATTATGAGATAAGTCTCTTGTCCAATCCTTAGATTTTTAGGAATCTAATATCAATTAATAATATAATATTTGTTTTAAAAACTCTTTTATGTCAATTTTAACACTATTCAATAGTTGATTTTTGTGAAACTGATAACAGAATTATTACTTCGAAAAAAGTTAATTAAATAAATCCTAATATGTCATATTATCCTAGAAAATTATTTTAATTCATTAAAAGTCTCAAATTATATTTATTTGGGTATTTATAATATCAATTATTTTAAATTTTCACTATTATGGTAATTACTGCATCATCATTGTGTCATAAATAAATTAACTTATGTAATCTCTAAAAATTATAAATAAATTATCATTATATATAAAATTTTTTAAATTTCTAATGAATATTTATAGTCGAAATTCCAACATATATAACCCTATGTAAAAATTGTTTTGCTAAAAGATATATGCTTGTGTCATTTTTGTATTCATTTTATCTTAATTAAAATTAAGTGTCCCTATGACCTACAAGTGGCTCTATTGGGTCCCCAAATCGACCCAAAGATGCCTATGGTCGAACACGTATCAACCAATAAGGCTAGGAAACGTTTTAGGGTAATTTAGTATTATTATAAAATTATTTTTTAACCCTTATTTACCAGATTTACCTTTAACCATGGTAAATAAAATATTTACCGAAGTAATTATTCAAAATGTATAAAAATAAAAGTTACCTATTTACACAATTTTAACATCCTGATTCCAAATATGGAATCCATTTTTCCAAATTCAAAACACATTAGTGGCAGAAATTAATTTAAAATTAATTCCCGTTGTTAAAACAAAAAGCGTGTTTTTAAGAGATAATAACTATCAAAAGATTGACACTTGTTTATGTCCGGTTTAATTGTAAAATTATTTCCAATGACCAACTTGTATTAAATGGTAAAAATATATTCTAAATATACTTTAAATCCACTAAAATTCATTATTTATCACTTTTAATTATTTTGATTAAAAAAGTTGTTTTTAATTAAAATTTAGTAATTTTCACTATTCATCAAAATATTAAAGTTATTCGAAAAGTACCAAAATTTCACCTTAGACTAAATTTGATATTCCGAATCCAAAAATGAAGTCCATTTTGAGAGATAAAATTTCAAAAATCAGGTAATACTATTTTTAACGGCTAGTTTGATCGGTTGTGGTGTGTGTTAAAACTCGAAGTTGTGTACAACACACGCTACTGTATTATTCAAAGGAAAGTGTACCGTGGAAGCTTGGGATGTTTAATTTTAAATTTAGTTTAAAATATTGTATTTAAAAAGGGTTCACTATTAAAAGTTGATAAAAGTGCAATACTAAAAATGAATTTTTTCTTTCATTATGTCTAAGAAACTCATAATATGGATTCTAAATTTATAAGGATATATTAGTTTAAAATTTAGTTAATACTATTCACAACATCTTTTTAATGGCTTATTTGGTAAGTCATGGTGCGATTGAACTCGGTGTTGCGTGTAGAAAAAGTTATTGAATTATTTGAAGAAATAACACACTATGAAATCTTAGGGTGTTACATTCTCCCCTCCTTCAATAAATTGCGTCCTCACAATTTGAAATTGTTCTTCGAAAATAAAAGGTTGAAAATAGAAAATATATTTGTGGGAAAACCCACATCGGAAATTAGGTGACTAAAATTTAGTCTTAATATGAGGAAAAGAGAAATGAAAGGGTCACCACCAAATTATGATCTCGATTAGGAGAAATTGGTGGCAATTAGAGACATATAATTGGAGGAAAAACATAAATATTTATAGGTAGTGATTGAGGTCATCAATCACAAACAAGTGTATAATTGAGGTCATTAAATTCATCAGTCTATGATGATTTGAAATACCATTGGTTCAACAAAACATAGGGTATTAGGATAACACATTTTGGTTTTAGGATTCCTTAAATAAAGTATAAGAATTAATTTCTTCATAGAATAAGAGAAGAAGAAAAATATATTCTTGACAAGTAGAGTTCCATCCTTTAACTAATTTCTACCACAAAATCATCTTTCACTCAAAAAGATAATAGAATGAGAAAAAAAATTCTATTTATCCTATTCGTATAGGGTTCCAAAAAAACGAATTTATAATTCATCTACCAGATATTTTATAAAAAAAACTACATTATTTAATCCCGTACATCACGTGGGTCAGTGGTAGGTGATACACCCTTGTCACCCTTCTGTTGTGGGTTCAAGTCTCGTGGCCTTGCCAGATGCGACAGGTTGCCACCCGACCTCTGGGTTGTCCTTTTATGGAAATCCAAAATAATCCAAACTAGAACTATCCAAAATACTTCAGTCCAAAATTTATAAGGAAGGTAAACAAATGAAGATCTTTTTTTTTGCATAATAACATGTGATCACCTTCATCATGTATTCTTTTAAAACACTGCAACATCCTGAATTATCATAAAACCTTATTGATTACATTCATGATCCCTTATTCCTTATAGAATAATAGGTATACTCCTTCAATCCAAAAATGTTGTAAACCCCAACAATGATGGAATATACAAATCATTAATCAGTTTCAAGATAGTCAAGAATATCCAATATAATTTATCCAAAACAATCATGTATTATTCTAAAATCAGTACCTTGATATTAGAACCATATTATGGTTTATCTTTCTCTCAACCATATATTTTCTAAAAAAAACCTGCTATTGAGTCACTTTTATTTGTTCCACACAATCTCAAGTCCATAATGAAATAGTACTGCAGTACAATCCTTATATAATCCATAATTATTATAAGAAGTACATTGTTGATACAACACTCAAATGACATAATCAACATAAGAACTCTAATCATTCCTTTTCATCTGTGGTAGTATCATAACTTGATTATTATCTAATAGCATCATTTGCGGCATAGTCTGATGACTGGTACATAGGTTCGCGTAGTGTCCAAACTCCTTGCAAATGAAGCAGTGTACATTCGAAACCATTTTCTTACCCTTGCAGTCACGTACTTTGTGCCCTTTTCCTCCACACTTATAACAAACTCCCATTCCTTTTAGGCAAGTTCCAGGGTGTTTCTTTCCACAATTATCACATATGGGAAAATTCTTCTTTTCCCTCTTCCCTTTACCCATCTTTCTCTCTTCCATCCTTTTCTTCTCTTGATTCCCATCAAAGCCATAGGACTCAGTAAACTCTTTACTTATCTTATCAACACATGATATTATTTCTTCATATGATGATAATACATGGGAGATTATTTCGCTTATAAATTATGGCTTAAGACCATGAAAGATATGATCCTTCTTTCTCTTTGGATCATGTGCATTGCTAGAGTTCTCATTCCTTCTACTGGGCGCCATTTCTAAACAACGGAATACACTAGATTAGTTTTTGAATAACAATAACTAATCCCAAACATGTAAAACACATAACATAAATTAAATAGTTTATGGATATAATCCATAATCATAAAAATTTCTACTTTGAGGAAGTATATACTCATGAACCCTTCATAATGATTTGTAAAGAAAATGAGAGTTATCCTAAGAATATCCCCCGGGAGTGTCGTAACTGAGAGTGCAGTAAGGCCCGTTGTCGTGCACCCGTTACCGTTCGAGTCTAGCTCAAAGAGGTGTTTTCGGGTTTTACCCCTAGGTACATCTGTACCAGAGCCGCCTCTACCTGCTCGTATCCAGACAGGGATGTATTGCTCGGAAAACTCACAAAATCTCTAAAATACCAAAATTCTAGGAAGTTCTTCTATACTAATCCTCAAATTCTATCTTAAATCTATGTGCTCTAATCAGAGTTTACCTAAATCTAGATTCCAATGTTTGTACTAAACTTCCTCTGATACCAACTATAACGCCCCGACCCCAGTTAACTAGAGTCAGTGCATTATTACATAACATTGGCATGATCACAAGAAAGATCAAATCTCGAAAGACCGATTGGTTTAGTAGCCTTGGAAACACTAGATATATTCATAAGTCTTACATTACATCATAATGTGAAAAACTACTACAACAACATATTGTCTCCATATTCCACACTCATATCCCCACATAATATCCCTGCAGGTCATTCATAATTTACATCTTCACTTCCTGGGAAAAATAAAACATAGAAAAGGGGTGAGCTCAAATGCCCAATAAGGATAACAATATACCAGAAACATTCATAAATAAGAATAAACATTTAAGGAAATGTATAACTAAAAAAAATCCTTTTAAACTTTAACTTCAACATAGTATGGAAAAATTAAAATGAAATCCATTTACTTATTCACATGGATATTCTACTAATCGAATAATCACATGCAATATCAATAACCACTTTCATAATGATGGAATGCATAATACCAGACTATCATAACCACATAGTCAAGGCCTCGTGCCAAGACTACAAATAAGATTTTTCCAAGGTCTTATGCCAAGACACTAGTTTGTATCATAAGACCTACCGATGCATCGAGGAGCTATAGCGGGCTCCACCCGTCACATATTAAGTCCAATGCATTCCCATATGAAAAGGTTTAAACATAACATAAACATTTGTATTAAAACTAGCATACGAAATGTCAATACTTTCACCATAAACTATGAATGGTATACAAATAGCACATCCACAGTCAAACGTATCACAAAACCTTCAATACAATATAGATGTTTTGTATCATAATAAATCAACTTCAAATAAGCGTAAAATCCATCAAAGGATGTTGACATAGATGAAAACAAAACTCTTTTTAGAGAAATATCTCTTTCTATTTTTGAAATAATTTAAGAGTCATATATTTATAAAATAAAACATTTTCTTTGAAAATATTCTTATAATCTTGTAAGGGAAGCTTCGACGATTTTATAACGGCGAAAAATAACTGCACCCACCCTATAAGTTAAAAAAACATTCTTACCTTAATTTTGTCGAAAAGGTTAAAAGTACCTTGTTTGGAAAATGACGGAAAGATTCCCTTATAAACCTCTTATAAAAAGTCAAAAAAGGGTATAAATGACTTTAACCCATATTATTTTAAATAGTAAAATCTTTTTGAAATACATTTTGAAGAAACATGGATGTGGATGATAAAAAAATCCCAGTAGATAATTACGTATAAACAACCTTAGATAATGAAGAGATTGAAAAATAACCCTTACCTTGTACTTTTCCTTGGTTGGGGTAGGTTAACCTCCTGTATAGTGGTGAAATAATTGTTATTAAATTATACAAGAATCATATACATTAATATGATATCATATATGATCTTTTAACATTGATTTGTTAATAATATCTTAGTATTATCGTTGTTTCGGGTGTCAACTTACTCGTTTTCTTTTATATGTTTTGTTATGTAAGCCATGTTTCTAGTGGATAGGTTGTATATTATTCATATCCAAAATGATATCAATTCCTTAAACAACATTTCTAAATCTTCAAATGATAATTATACTTGAATGGATACGATGGAGAATGAATCTCATCGCGTTCGTGGAGACGGTAGTCCGTACGTACGCACGAGCGACAATATCATTCTTTTTATATAAAAATAATATATAAATGGATGGTATATTATATATACAGAATCATTAACATGTTATATTTATTATTTACATGTGTTACACATCATTATTATACCCATACAAATAATAATATATTGAATAACAATTACACCACGACGTGGAGACGATAAGCCGGACGTACGTACGTATGGTGACATGTTATTCAAAGGGTGGATAGAATACTGAATATGGTTGTACCATATTTATAATAACATAACATTATATATATGATATTGGAGTTATTATTTTAGAATGGTAACAACAAAGGAAGAAGAAGTGGAAGAAGAAAGGAACTTGGAAAAGGGTGGTGAAATCATTACCTCTTCTTCGGGTTCTTCCTTTTGATTTGATCAAAAGGGCTCCTTAGGTTGGATTTCTGATCAAACTAAGGCCTCTAGGTTGTATTGAGGGATGTCGGGAGAGTATTTGTGCAGTGTTTGGCCGAACCAAAAGGCTTTGATTGTGTGAAGAAATGAGAAGGAGGAGTGCCCTTTTATAAGAGGGGTGAGGGGCACCTTTGGAAAAGCTAGAAATATTAATTTATAATAAATTCATATTCGGTTTCTAATGGCTCCAAAGTGGATTATTTAAATTTTAAGGTGGGGATGAGTCTAACCCAACTCAAAAAATAGAATTTAGACAGGTTTGGGTACTTATATTAACCTTATATTTAAGTATTAACTCTAAGTTAATTAGTTTCACTTTTACAATGTCTCTTTGTATTTTTATATTATATGGTTAATAAAATTACTATATACATCCAAGAGACCCCCAATTGGTCCATTAATGACAAAAATATTATGAGATAAGTATCTTGGCCGAACCGTATATTTTTAGGAATTTAATATCTATTAATAATATAATATTTGTTTTAAAAACTCTTTTATGTCAATTTTGAAACTATTCAATAGTTGATTTTTGTGAAACTTATAACAGAATTATTACTTCGAAAAAAGTTAATTAAATCAATCCTAATATGTCATATTATCCTAGAAAATTATTTTAATTCATTAAAATTCTCAAATTATATTTATTTGGGTTTTATAATATCAATTATTTTAAATTTTCACTATTATGGTAATTACTGCATCATCATTGTGTCATAAATGAATTAACTTATGTAATCTCTAAAAATTATAAATAAAATATCATTATGTATGAAATATTTTTATATTTATAAGTAATATTTATAGTCGAAAAGCCAACATATATAACCCTATGTAAAAATTGTTTTTCTAAAAGATATATGCTTGTGTCATTTTTTGTATTCATTTTAACTTAATTAAAATTATGTGTCCCTATAACCTACAAGTGGCTCCATGGGGTCCCAAAATCAACCCAAAGATGCCTATGGTCTAACATGTATCAACAAATAAGTCTAGGACACGTTTTAGGGTAATTTAGTATTATTATAATATTATTTCTAACCCATATTTACCGGATTTACCCTTAACCATGGTAAATAAAATATTTACCGAAGTAATTATTCAAAATGTCTAAAAATAAAAGTTACCTATTTAAAAAATTTGAAAATCCTGATTCCAAATTTGGAATCCATTTTTCCAAATTCAAAACACAGAAGTAGCAGAAATTAATTTAAAATTAATTCCCTTTGTTAAAACAAAAAGTGTGTTTTTAAGAGATAATAACTATCAAAAGATTGACACTTGTTTATGTCCAGTTTAATTGTAAAATTATCTCCAATGACCAAAATTGTATTAAATGGTAAAAATATTTCTAAATATAATTTAAAACCACTCAAATTCATTATTTATCACTTTTAATTATATTTATTAAAAAAGTTGTTTTTAATTAAAATTTAGTAATTTTCACTGTTCATCAAAATATTAAAGTTATCCGAAAAGTACCAAAATTTCACCTTAGGCTAAATTCGATATTCCGAATCCAAAAATAAAGTCCATTTTGAGAGATAAAATTTCAAAAAGTAGGTATTACTATTTATAACGGCTAGTTTGATCAGTTGTGGTGTGTGTTAAAACTCGAAGTTGCGTACAATACACGCTACTGTATTATTCAAAGGAAAGCGTACCGTGGAAGCTTGGGATGTTTCATTTTAAATTTAGTTTAAAATATTGTATTTAAAAAGGGTTAACTATTAAATGTTGATAAAAGTGCAATACTGAAAATGAATTTGTTCTTTCATTATGTCTAAGAAACTCATAATATAAATTTTAAAATTATAAGGATATATTAGTTTAAAATTTAGTTTATACTATTCATAACCTCTTTTGAATGGATTATTTGGTAAGTCATGGTGCGATTGAACTCGGTGTTGCGTGTAGAGAAAGTTATTGAATTATTTGAAGAAATAACACACTATGAAATCTTGGGGTGTTACACATGACACTCCCTTCATTGATCATGATCATGAATTATAAGAAGAGTTATATCCCACATGGTGACCACATGAAGTGTAGTTTAACAACACGTGATAATTAAATTCCGCATGGGAAATAATGTTATCTATTTAAGATGACTTCTATGAAGTTTAATATCTTGCAGTCATGATATATATCGTACAAGTTAATTTCACGAGGTAAGGATGTGAAGATGGATTTTAGTTTAATGTATATCCTCCATGAGAAGTTTTCTTATAAGTTCATTTATAAAAATTATATCATAAGAACCCTATCATTTTTGGATGGGTAATGCACTCCCCATCTATTGTGGCTGAGGAGTATACCCCCTTAAAGTAGCCTTTTTGTATAATGTAAGGACCTTCCCAAACTGGTTCCATCATTAGAGTTTTTTCCTTGGTATCATTATGGTTATAATAACTAGTTCCAATTTTCCATTTAGGAACAATAAAAGGAAAACCATTTTGTTTAAATCTCACACATCCCGACACTGATAAACTTTGATATTGTTTAGTATAAAAAACCTTTTCTCATCAAGTTGTTCTAACTCATCCTACTAATTCAATGATTGTTTGTTATTTGAAATTTTTATAATGATAATATTTATGAGTGAGTGAAATTTTAATTTGATGCGTAGAACTAAATCTATTCCATAAAAAAGTGAATATGTGGTCTTCTGTGTGGTAGTGCACATGGTGGAATAGTAGGACAAAAAATAATGAAATAGGTTGTTTAAAAAAACCTCTCATCATTTTCCACAATTTTTTGGATTATATTTGATAAAGACTTATTAAGTGCCTCTATATTTATATTTTACAATGTATTATAGTTATATGAATGGTTGGACTTGATGTTGTACTCCAAATACAGATTCTTAAACTCTGAAGAATAGAATTTGGTTCTATTGTCCAACAGTATCAAATTAGAGACCCCAAATCTTGTGATAATATTAGATTTAATGATGTTAATGATTCTATTTATGCTGAATTACTTGAAGGGTATTTACTCAAACCATTTGGAAAATTAGTCGGTATTAGTATTGATGTACATAAATTATTTAGTTGTAGCTTAGGGATATTTTCCTACAATTTCAATTCCTCATAAAGAAAATGTTTTGGAGTATATATCTATAAATATTAATTTTTTGGGATCATGGTTGACGTTTTCATAAATATGATATGTGAGACACTTCTTGGTCAATTATATCTTTTCCTACATCATCATATTCGAGTAGTAACCAAGCCATCTAATCTTTTGGGAGATCCTGGTTCTAGAATAGTGAGTGCAACTAGAGCATTCATGAACTTCCTTCTTAATGGTAGTAGTCTTTCTATAATTCATCTAAAGAGTATTTCATTGAACCCTCATTTATAGAGGGATTTCTTCTCATTTAGGATGTCCCAATGTGTAATGTTTTCTACTCAAGGTCAAATTTGTTCCCTTATTAATTAATCTGATGGGAGGGTTCCATATTAGAGGACATTTATTATGTGATCAACCCATCTAGGGGTGAATATCAGATCATCGTTAATTAGGTTAGAATTGATTTTATTAATTTCTTTCATATCATAGATGATGACTAGTAATCCTACCCTTGTGTGTGTGATATAGAAGAATACCTTTTCCTGGCTGGGATCATCAAGGATTGTGGATATATTTGACAGTGCATCAACATATGAATTTTGGGTTGAAGGGATGTGATGTAGCATTGGTTCAAAAGGTAATAACACCATTAATACATTCATGTAATAGATGAGAGGGGATAATTATTCCTCATTAATGTTATATTCACCATTGATATTATTAATAATTAGATTTTAATAACATTTTAAATCTTATTATGATATCTAAAACTGTAGGGATAACTCTTAGCTTGTAAAAAGTGCCTCGTATTCTTCCCCATTATTAGTGTAGACTTAAAATTTGGAGAAGGAATTGGGAAAAGTTTCCTTTTATGGGGAAACAAATACAATTCCTAGACCAAATTGATTGAGCTTTAGGTTTTCCATTTTCCCACCACATGGACTTTTGGATGTATAAAAAAATACATCTCCCATTTTCGATGAGTTTCACGGGAATAGAAAACTTAATCATCTAGATGTTTAGTGTCCACCAGAATATTGTTTGGGGTAGGGTGGTACATAAGGAAATCATCAGGTTCCTACCCTTCAATTTATTTATGTTTCATTAATTTAATTTCATAGTTTTGTAGAATAACCAACCGTAGGTTCAAATGACTGATTAATATTGAGATGGGAAGAATATACACTAGTGAGACAATATTAGATACTATGTTGACTTTGTGATGATATAAGTAATTTTGAAATTTTTTCACTCTGAAGATTAGTGTGAGGTAGTTATTCTTGATGTCAGAATATAGATTTATAGTTTTTAGCATCGTTCGGGTGAGATAGTTGTGACTATTTTTGTTTACTATATTTTTTTTTCTGCATGAGGAGAGCATCAAGTGATTATTCCATGTTGGCCACATATAAGATATGTGTCATTCCTTCTACTGATAGAATCAAAACTGGTGGGTGTTGTAGGTATCACTTAAGGTACTTGAATGGTTCTTTTTAATACTCATCTATTTGATAGTAAACTCCCGTATTCATTAATATAATGAATGGGAGAGATCTTAAATTCTTATTGGATATAAAGAACTTGATATATGTGAGGTTCCTATAAACCCTTCTCAATTCATTGATATTCTTAAGAGATTTCATTTCTAGGATTTCAGTAGTCATTTCTAGGTTGACCAGGATTATTTGGTGGCCTAACACAAAGAAAAAAATATCTCCAATATTACTCAAAAAGTAAACTTTAGAGGAAAAATATTTATTCTATGCTTCTTTAATTGTTCAAATACTACTTGCAGATCAATTATGTGATCATAGATCTATTTATATTTAACTACCAGGTTATTGGAATAGCACTTCGCAATTATTCCCAATAATTGTTTAAAGATATTATGCACAACAAGTTGTTAAGTAGATCCAATGTTCTTTAAGTGAAAGGTAAGGATCTGGTTGAAAAATATAGCTCAGGTAACTCTAAATGATTTGGAATCCTCATCCTTAAGATCCATCTTGATATGGTTATACCAACAATAAACATCTATATAGGAAAGGTTATGGAATCTAATAGTTTCATCGATCGAAATTTTTATGATCAGTGTCAAGAAATAATAATTAGGTCAATGTCATTAAAAGTCCCTAAAACGGATGGAAACCATAGTATTCCTATTGATCTATTTGATGGAGAATATGTGAGAATTTTATTCAGGGTACCACACCGCTTGATTTTTTTGGATTTGATCAATTATTAAATATTTTATTCTACCATAGTAGCATGAAAGTTTTGTATTCTTACAGTTTCGTACTTAAAACCTCAGTGGTCATTTGGAAATAAAAGTTTATGAGTAGCTATATTAGGTTTTAATTTAGGTATATATTTTAAATTTGAAGAAAACATAAATTGATGATTTTTTATAAATGAAATATATATCTTATTCTCTTCCAGAGTCTTGGAGACATTGATTAATATAGACCAGGATACTTCCTATATTACCCAATTAACTGAAATAATCTCATAGATTGTGGTTGAGATTCCTTCTTAAAACGTGCGATGAGATTTCCTAAGGTCAAAATTTTCCTCTTCCATCTATGTTTCTATGAGGGTAACTTTTGTTATGGTGAATAATTCAAGGTTATCAATATCCCTATTGAGGTAAGAGAGGCCAAAAAGAGATACATCAACATGCTTAACTACCATAGCATTTTAGGGGATTCTTTGGATTCTTGTTTTTCTTTATTGTTATACCTCTGGGAGGAGAGTCATGAGAATCCTGAGATACTTGGGATGTATTGGGGTCATTATTAGTTTTTTATAATTGTGAACAGGACTCTTCAAATCCAGATAGGGAATTGGTTTGGCTATCCAACGATAAACCCATTTCATCTGATGCAATCATTTTACCATATACATATTGCAAGATGTTTTTAGTTCATAAAATATAACTAGGATTTATTATACTACCCTGATAAAGATTATGGGTAGAAAAAAATCACTTCTAATCATGCTCTTGGGATTTTCAGTGGTGGTTACCAATCCTCTAGTAGAGGCATCCTGGATGTCACCCTCTATCATTAATGGTTTTTCTACATCATATTGAATATTTCGACAATGCATATAGATTGAAAAGATTCAAGATAGGTGTTTCACAATATATAATACCGACGTTTCAATTGATTGGGTATTTCAAACATTAATTGAATGTTAAAAGTACTCCATGTGTCTAAGAAGCCAGGTTTTTTCGAGAATGACATTGTATGTTGTCTCTTGATGGATTACCATAAACTCATCATTATAGGTGAAGTCCAAAAATTGATCTTTATAATGAATATTTTCTCTCTTTTTGCATACCCTTGAATATTCACCTTCATTTGAAACAAATCCACCTTACCATATCCCAAATATTTGTGAGATATGTTAGATCCCATAACTATTTCCCAACAGATCCCTTTAGATGTCAACATTATTTATTTTACTTGAAACATACAGGGGTCTGATATGTCAATTGATATATTTTTATTGATTTTATCTATGAATGATATGGTGGAATGACATTATGCTTGAGTAGTTTCCATATAATAAAACTTATCTATGGATAAATTTTTTTCAAACATCAGGGGATAATGAAGGGACTCAATAAATGCCTCTTTGAGTTATTTTTAATGATAGTGAACTTCCATGATTGAGATAAAGGATATGAATACTACCAACATTGTATCATGTCATATTTTTGTGAAAGATGTTTATGATTCCCAAGGTGGGATTTCTCTTCAACATTGAACTCATAAGAAGTTGCGTCTATGGTAGATGGAGATGGTGTTTGGATAGAGGTCAAAGGAGAATATGTTTCCAATGGAATATATCATATATTACTTCCCCTTTGTCGAGGATGATCGAATAGTTTCACCCCTTCTATATGATTGTTTAAGAAAAATTGTTTTAAATGATCATTGATGGGTTATAAAGAATGTTTATGATTCTGTTGGTATGGTTTAAGTTCATACCGATGGGTCTCGACTGCATATATGCATTCCAAAATAATGTGACTAGAGTATTAGTTTCAGTCACATTAGTTCCATACATTATACCAACTACTTCTATGACCTCCACCTCAGAATCCCTTTTTAGGTATACGGACCTCATATTTGGGGGGCATATTCATCATCACAGAAGGTATTTTATTAGTGAATAATGTTAACGTAATCAAAACTAAACTCTCAATCTAATGATTATTACATTTATTATGGTGGTTCCCATTCTTTAGATGCCATAGGAATGAAATCCAAATGAGCTATAGAAAGTTTAGGAGATAGATATAAATCTTTTTCCTATGAATTTTACTTTATTTTATTATCACATCATCCACTAGGTGGAATATTCAGCATCACATCCTTGGAAGATGGGATTCTGGCCAGTTTATAATGTTTTTCTCTAAAGGTTTTAGGTACTCATTCAACTGTCTTATGAATCATTTAGTTATTTAACTTCTATCCATGCCTAGTCATAACTTCCTTCAAGTAACCCACCTCTTCAAGTTGGGTGGTTTTTAATTAGGTCACTTGTGCCATGAATTTTCCCATTATCCAGTGTCCAATGTCAATCATGCTTTGATGGATGACATTCAAGAAAAATATTGGATGGTGTGACCAACTATTCTATAAAAGGGTAAATATTCAAAGTGGTCACTTTGTCTAAATTCATTAGGATTAGAAGTATTTGATATCTTTAGGAGGTTTTTATATGTTTTGGGGGGAAATAATAATAAACCTTTTCATTTTAGAAGGATTTTGATTTGGTATTCCATTTCAAAAATCATTGGCATCCTTTATCTTTATTTAGATTTGGTCGGGGGTGGTTTTTCTAATTATTCCACTTGGTGGGAGGTGCTGGGCAATTCGGGGCCTACCTGGATGCTACATAGGGAATCTATATAGGTTTGAGAGTGACATTAGAAGTCCCTTATATTCCAGGCCTTTTTCTATCTATCATGGTCATTGGGCCCAATTTATCCCTTGTTCCCCAAATGGTATCTTCCTGGCATTGTGTCCTTTATTCAAAGTCAAGGAATACACCTTGATATTTTATCATTATTAAAGGTGTTTTCAGCTCATCATAATGGTTCTGACACAAATATCCAACAATTTATCTTAAGAGATTGAAATATATAGTGAGTGTGTTAGACCCTTCCATATGGAGATAAATTCAGATACCCTATCATATTCAGGCTATTGGAATATTATGAGGTCAACAATCACTGTGTTCTATATCATGGAGATGAATTCATAAATGAATTTACAAATATGATCTTACCATCCCACTATGGACCCTTTTGTAAGGTTACAGTATAAAATTATGGCTGATGCTACCCGAGTTTGTACAAAGAATATTTATTTTATCACCTACTACTAGTCTCACTAGCCCGCCATAGGGAAACATTGGCACATGAAGTGCATAAGATGATATTCTAGAACCCTTATTCTATATAATTTTAAGGATATAGGGTTACCAAAATTGGATAGGGGAAACATGGCATCCTCCCAATACGAGTATTAATTCTTCTTGAGTAGCATAGGGGCGTGAAACCCCTCCTTGACTTCCATTTGAGCAGCTAAGTACTTGATGGTGTTGATTTGTTTTAGAGGAATTTCTTCCCGGACCACCTCTTATGAATGAGGAGTGTTTGAGATTTGATGTTGTTATCATGATTTCTTATCCTTATTATTTTCAATATGTGAAGGGGCCTGATGGTCACCCCCATTAGGAGAAGGTTGTCACCATAATGGAAGGAAACAATGGCCTCCATAAAATTTATTCATTTATGGAAACTGGTTTCCTTGTTCTTGATCCATCATGACACTAAAATCAGACACTTACAGGTGGATTAAATCTATCCTTATGGGTGGGATGAGGGAAATATGTTTCCACAATAAGGTGATATATAGTGGTAACATTTCCCATAAGTAATTATTCATTGAGATGTATGAGGTTATATATATAATCATCATATTTTTCTACTCATTTATCCATGGAGGGGATTTTGTCCCTTCTAGGTCAGAGGTGGGATTTAACCACCCCATTCCCTTTATCATTTCTATAACTCATCCAAGGAGGTATAAAATCATCATTTGGAGCTGTTGGGTTCCTCATCTAATTCCTCATATGTGTAGCATATGTTTGTGCTTCAACATCACCCTCTTTTCAAGGAACCATTTCAACATTATAACCCTCTAAATTTTCATCTTGTTCTAAATCATTTTATATATTTATGGTTATTAAATTTACCCTAGTAATAATAGTCTCCCCACAACTCTCTAGGTAATAGGGAAGTTCTATACTATTTGGTTATCTTATGAGTGTTATGTTAGGGTCTTGTCCCTAAACCTTGGTTTTATTAGCCTATATTTATTTATGTCCCTTGTATGGTTTGACTATTATTAATAGATGTTACTCTTATAATGACATTTGGATACTGACCTTTAGGTATTTTCCAATCATGCCTTCCATTAAGGCTCCATAAAAGTGTTATATATTGCATTGGGTGGAATGGATAGTATTGTTTCCATTGATATTTACTTCCAATAATGGAAAACTACCTATTATATTAAAGAGATAATAGAAATATCCCGATCCTTGAGTGTTGAGGTTGATTTGGTTTCATCGTTAGCACTCTTAGATTCCATTTTTAAGGATTCAACATCTCTTGGAGTGGTGGATGAGGTAAAAATTCACCCATCCCTGCAATATGGGATTGGTTTGGATCTTCCATAGATTTCTTTTAGAGGATCTTGTGGATGGATGAACCTAGTGGTGGAGATAGTGGTATAAATATCCACAAAAATGTGGGATGGGTTTTCTGCTGAATGGATTCCATGGTTTCTTCCATTGTGATATACCTAATTTATAAAAATTTCATTCACACATGGTCTGGGTGAAGTATTTTTTTATGAGTTCAATCATTGTCTACGATAAGATGTTGGGTAGTCAATGAATATGGTATCCTTATTTGACATGAGTTTCTATTTTACTAATAGAACAATCTTAGTAGATTGTTAGCTTACCTTTCTCTCCATTCCTGATGAATTTTCATTCTCAAAGAGGAGAAGCTTCAATGGATTGTCTAACTATCCCACTCATTATTCTACCCTATGGTCTTTCATGCGGATTTTACATTTTAGGATATGACATTTGGGGAGAATTACTATCCTATAGATGGGTTTAAGTGAAATGATCCATACTCATCCCATCCTCAGATACATATATATGATGGGGCCTCATCTTTAAATTATTAGAGAGATTTCATTCTATGTACGTAAGTGCACTATATAATTTTTCTATGAATTTGTGATCTTGGGTATTAAGAAAAATAGAAATTGGCTTGGTATTTCATAAAATATAGAATATTTAGGGCATAAATATGACCATTATATCGTTGTTAAGGGAGGTGTATAGGATTTAAATAATTAAAGGTATCTCATATTTCCAAGTGAATGTAATGTACACACTCCACTTTTAGTTCATCTGCGAATCCATAATTGGATGTAATGATGGGATAAAACATAGCTTGGTTGAAGCTCCCCCAGTTTGAAGTAAGTAACCCTTTCTTTATTTATTTTAAGCATGTGAAGTGTTTGGGTAATTTTTTTGGAGAATTCAAAGGTCTTTTTGAATGTTTATCATGATTTTATAAAGGTGTATGGTTTGAGAACAGTTAGTGGAAATCATAAAAATCATATAGGAAATGGTGTTCAATGAGACATGGGCTTCTGGGCAGGCACATTGTTAGTCACACGGTTTTTCCAAACCGTGAATCCACCAGGGAGTAACCATGTGATGTGGGATAGAGGTATTCTACATGGTTGGTTCATGGGTTGTCTAACCATGTGGTAAAATCATGTGAGGTTTTTGATGAGGCATAGCATAACACACGTTTTGCAAATGGTTTGCCTAACTGTGTGACTAACCATGCACAATATAAAATTGAGAACCTAAAAAAGTGGAAATCACTTAGTTTTACCTCAATGTCTCTTAGTTTCCCTCAATTTCAATCCTAATTTAAATTATCATCCACTCAAAGGCTGTTTAGTCTCTCCCCTTCGAACTAGAATCAATCATAAGGCAACTATTATTACATTGAAGATTGATTCACTTGGTAAGTCTTCATTTGTGGTTGTTTTTATTAGATGTAATTTCCTTACCTCTATCGAAACACTATAACTAGTCTATTATATATGGATATATGATGTTTTTTTTACAATCAAGATGATATATGGCTATGTTAATGTTAGGGAATGGGATCAGAGGAAAGTTTTTTGATTTTCAACATAGTTTTTTTGAGGAATAAGTGTCATTCTTCATTTTCACCATACTTTCCTTGGTAGGTGGCTTCATTATAGACACTTATTATCAAAAATTGAAGGATTTATTTCAAAATCATTATTTTTAATGAAATTTACCTTTAATTTTTTGTTCAATGCTTGATAGAAACCCTCTTAGTGATGGTTTATGGAATTGTGAAAATTGGATGTTTTAGTGGAAAGTGAAATTTGTAACATGGTTTTAAAAAAATGATTCTAAAAGAGTTTTTTGGTTTTGATGAATGAAAATTTGTTGGAAAAGTGTTTTCAATAAAAGAATAGTTTTATTTACATTTTTTGGCACAATTGAATTCTCATGGTTATAGTCTAAGATGGTTAAACTTGAGTTGAATGGGATGGATAATGGTTGTGAAGTATGACCATAAAAGTCATGGAGTACATACATGAATTTCCACCTTAAATGGTAACACCAAGCTTGTGTAGTTGGGTATGTGTCTGTGTTTGTGTGAAATGAAATGGAAATTTCTAATTAATTCATAAAATTGTTGTAATGACTTCTGTGTTTTCTTTCCTTGCAAACTGTTTTTTATATAAAACTATTTTGGGGTGAAATTTTTTATTATTGGTAAGAACTGTTAAATTTTTAAAAGTGTTTTATATAAATTATTTTATATAAATTTTCTAACATGTTCTATCATAGTTTACTGAGTATGGAAGTCATTTTGGTAAAGTCTACTAATTTTCATTACTGACCCCTACTTTGGCACGTTGGTCCTTTAGAAGAATTTTTTTATCGAGAAACAGGTAGAGGTAAAGTGTCACAATTATTTAGAAGTAATTCATGATACTTTGGTTGTATTGTGGTGTTGGATCTTGTAGTATATTGGAGTAGTGGATTTATTGTCTTAGTTTCTTTGATATTTATTGATTTTGTCTTCTGCTTTGTTATCTATGTTGAATCAGGTTTCTTCTTTGTACTCTGATATAGTTTAGTTGGTTTTGATGTACTTAAGTTATCATACTTTTTTATCGTGCATCTTTGAGTGATTTTTGGTTATGGTATTTATATTTTTGTTTGTTTTTATTTCAAAGTAAAAATCATCCACCAATTGTTAGTGAAGCCATAAGTATTTATTTCTAGCCTTTGGTGCATTAGGGATGCCACTTAATTCCAAGAATAAATTCCACCTCGACTCAATACAATGAGGAGGGGAGGTATGTTACAAGTGGTATCAGGTTGTTTAGTCCATAACATACAAGTGGGATCAGTTTGTTCAATCCTTAGTGATCTTTTTCATTAGTCTTGTAGTTTAAATTCGTTTTGGTTTAGTTCTTGAGTTGGGATGGTAGAAAATATTAGGATTATCAGAACCTAGAATATTGATGATTAATAGAAATAGATAACCTATTTATGATGAACTTCAAGTTACTAGGGATTTGGGTACATAAGTCCATTGTAGACGCTTATAGGTGTTGTAATCTCATTATGAATGGGTTACCCAATGATATGAGCTTGACATGCATTATAGAAATAAATTTCCACTAGGTGTGGATATTCCATTTTTTGGTATTTTTTAATGATTTTAAGAAAGTGTGTAAATTTTCTAAAAATTACTAAAATGAAATTGTTTTTCAAATATAATATTTTGAAAAAGTCATGACAATATTAATTTGAATATGGGTTAATTTTTAAAAGTACATTGGAATTTTGAAAAAAAATTTGCAGAATAAATGTGTGGAATTTTAAAAATCCTTGTTTTGTTATATGTGATGTGGTATAATTTTAAATTGAAAAACCATAAAATTCTAGAGAGTGTGACTTATGGAGTTTGTTTTTTTAGAAAATGGAACTCGATAGGAATATAAGGAACTAATAATAAGAAGATGCCGAGAATTCGGCTACACCTAAGCCACAGGTTAACCAATAACCGGTTCAATGTATTATCTAATCTTTTGATACTGTTGATAGAGGAATCCAAATGGGTGAACCCTGGAAAGTGGATCATTATATTCAGTTCTAGAAGAAAAATCCGCCCTTATTTCGGGGTGATTTAGAACCAGAAAATGTAGTGGTGTTTCGAAATGGGACGAGTTGAATCTTTGATTTCCTTAGAACACCAACTCAGATGAAAGTCAAGCTAGCGAATTATATGCTAGAATAACTTTCATTTTAATTTGGTGATTTTGTAGTTCTAGAAAAATTGGATAAGGAAATTACATGGGAGGATTTTAAAGAATTATCCAAAAAATAATTCTATCAGCAGATGTTGAAGATTGCATAAATGAAAAACTAGTTTATTTTGAAGCTAGAGAATCTCTAAATGATATAGTATGCATATAAATTTACGAATTTGGTTTGTTCTATGCACAAATTTTCTATTAGTGCATCCATAAAGGCATGAATTTTATAAAAAGGGATGAGGTAGGAAATTTTCTCAAATATTGTTGTGATCTGTATAATGGATTATATGAAGATGGTTAATAGTGTGATAGTGGAAGAAATATACATCCCAAGAGATATGGGTAGAGGGATAATTTTAATAACTAAGGGAAATAGTGTTAATTTTAATGTTGTGTGCAAGAGGAAGAGGGAAACCTATTTATAAGGTAGTGGGATGGATTATAATCCAATGACTCAAGTGGTGAATCTCCCTCCAAAACCTAAGAGCAAGCTGGGATGTTTCCAATGTGATTATTTAGAAAATATGACATGATATTATAGGGAACCACCTAGAACATTCCATAATTTAAACCTTATGGGTAATATTCAACACTATTGTCACAGTTCTCTAAGGTTGGGTGTTTGGGATGCTTGTCATGTGTCATAGGCATTGTATGCTTCGACAGCATGGGGGAATAAGAACAATCCTCATCAACATAACTAAGATATCCATCATTATTTTAGTAATAATATGAATCCTTAGTAAGGTTATTCTCAATAGAGCAACATGGAACAAGGTACAATGAGTAAGCAGTTGTATAGATCTAAATAGGTTATCGTGGATGAGAAATTTGGACCATAAAAAGCAAGAGGTACGACTATTATTAATTCAACCATAATCCATGTTTTTTAGACGGGTGCATCCCATTCGTTTATTGCTTCTAGTGTCTTTTATTTGTTAGGTTTAAAAATTTAGATGATGCCTTATGCTTTTAAAATACCAAACCCTCCCATTCAACATGAATTCCAAGTCTTTATGTGTAAATCCTGTTCCATAACTGCGGATGTATCTGAGCTATTATGGGATTTCTCAGTGCATGAGATGGATTTCTATGACACAATCCTGGGTATGGATTGGGTGAAAATTTTCAAGGCTTACATTTAATTTATAAACGATGGGTTTTCTTTATAAATAATGATGGAATCATGCATCTCTTTTGAGGAGAAAGGAACGTAAAGGTAGATGAAACATTCTTTTGGCACAAAAAATTAGAAAAATATTGTACAAGTTGGCAGAATTGACTTTGGAATCAATGTAAGAGATTTATAATAATAGTTTTCCAAATATTTTGGGTCAATTTATTTATTTATTTACAAAGTAACTCTTAGTTTTTCCACCCATAAGGGAAGTGGAGTTAAAAATTAATCTCCTTCTAGGGACTAGTCCCATTTTCATTCTTTATTATTATATATAACCAAAAAAATTAAGAGAACTGAAAGTTTAGTTGTAAGAGCTATAAATCAAAGGGTTCATTCAACCTAGGACATCTCTATGGGTAGCACTGGTCTTGTTTGTCAAAATGGTAGATGAAACTATTCTATTGTCTTTTGATTATCATAAGCTTAACCAAGTTTTTATTAAGAATTAGAAACCAATTCTATTCAATAATGATATATTTGTTTAATTTAGGAGAGCCTAGTCATTCTCAAAAATTTACTAGCTATAGGAATATCACCAATAAAGAGTTTGGAAAGAGGATATTACAATGGGAACTTTTAGAAGTATATATTTCCATTATGAATATGTGGTTATGCCTTTCAGTCATAAAAATTCACCAGTAGTATTTATAGAATTGATGGATAATATATTTCTGTGATATATGGATTCTTTTATGGTACTTTTTATGAAATATTTGTTAATTTAAGAACAAGGTTTGACCATGAGAAACACTTAAATAAAAAGTTGGTAATCTTGAGAGATTATTGTCTATATTCCAAAATATCAAAGTGCAATTTTTGGATAAAATAGGTTTGTTTCCTTGGCCATGAAATATGAGAAATTAAGTTTTCTATGGTTTGATAACAGATAAAAGAAGTTATATCATGGTGAATTTCTAATAATTTCTTCGAAATATGTATCTTTCTTGGATTGGATAGTTATTGTCAATGCTTAATTTTTGATTTTTCATGACTATCTTAAACTATGACAAAATTTAAAGGGGAAGTTTTTCCTCTTAAATAGAATGATGAATGTCATAAGTCTTTTCAATATCTTAATGTTCACCTTACCTTATCATCGATCTTGATATTTTGGAAATCCGAAAAAAGGTATATGGTGTATTATGATGCATTAGGATATATGTTTGGATGTGTTATTATATATAGGGATAATGTGGTTTCTTATAGCTCAAGGCATTTATGGTTTCAGGTGAAGAACTACCCAATGTAATATTTCGATTAACTTCCATAGTCCACACATTGAAGACTTGGAATCATTACCTATTTAGTAAGAAATTTATAGTGTTTACAGTTCATAAATGCTTGAAGCATATTTTCTCACAAGTTGTTTTGAGTCTAAGACTAAGAATATAGATAGAGTATCTACAAATGTTCGAATTTGACTTTATGTATACATAGGGTAAAGGTAATATAGTAGAAGATGCATTAAGTATAAATTCATATGCTCAGTTGGAAAATGGGGATTTAGGCCAGTTGTATTTGATGTTGGTGATAGCTGACATGCACATGGATTATGATAACTGAGGTAATGTTGTGGTTTTAATTCTAGTTTCTTTTGTTCCTAATTTTTTGGTAACAATTGAAGAGGCATAAACATATGATTCAAAATGTGTTGAATTGATTTCAAAAATCAATAGTGGGGAGACAATTGAGGTATGTAATCTGAATGGGACTTCAATCTTGTGGGTTCAAAATAGTATGGTCATACCTATGTCTTGTTAGGAACCACTTCTTCATGATCACCACCATTCAAGCTGGGATATTCATCCTGGAATACATAATAGGTATAAAGAATTGAAGGAATATTTTTTGATTTTGGTATGAAAATAAATATGGATGAGTTTGTTTCAAGATGCTTAATTTGTCAATAGGTTAAGGAAGAGCATCATTAACCAGCATGATTGTTTTAGCCTAAACTTATTTCTATTTGGAAATGGTAGCATATATCCATGGATTTTGTGATAGTTATCCTAATAATTATTTATAAACATGATTCCATATGAGTGATAGTAGATCAACTCACAAAGTGGGCCCATTTCATTCCCATTTTGAAATCTCATACAGTGGATGAATTGTCTAAAATATATATCCGAGAAGTGTTAAAGATGAATGGTGTTCCCATTTTAATGGTATCAGACTGAGGTCCAAGTTTTGCATCTCATTTTGGGAATTAATTTCAACAAGACCTTGGTACCCAGTTGATGATCGGTACAACATAACATCATCATATGGATGGACAATCTGAACGAATGATACAAACATTGGAAGACATGCTACAGAATTATGTAATGGACTTTGGTGGCTAATGGGAAGAGCATGTACCAATAGTGGAGTTATCATTAGGAATCGATACATATGTATCTTTTTAAAGGATTTTATGGGATTCTTTTTAATTATATACTTTTTATGTGAAAATTGGTGAACCATCACTAGTTATACTGAGCCTTGTCCAAGATATAATGGAGAAGATTTAGCTGATTAGGAAATAAATGGACACAACTCAAAGTCTTTATAAATCTTATGAGGATCATTATCAATATCTATTTTCATTTGAGGTGAGTGATCACGTGTTCTTGATAATCTCTCTAGGGTATAGAAATCATCATTTTTAGAATCAGGTCAAGTTATATCCCTAATACATAGGCCCTTTTGAGATACATTAATGAGCTGTTAAGGTAGAATATAATTTGAATTTCCCTCGTAGTTCAGTGCAGCACATAATGTGTTTCATGTATCCTAGTTGAAAAATTATTAGCCTGATCATGAACATGTGATTTGATGGGTTCACATTGATCAAGAGCCAGATGCATTGTTGGTACATGTTATAGTGTGGATTGTGGATAGTAAAGAGAAAATATTTCATGGGAAAAGCATAAGTCTAATATGGGTTTTGTGGAAACACAATCATATTAAAGAGGAAACATGGTAACATGAGAAAGAAAATGATCAAGAAATCGCTAGAACTCTTTTAGGGGAATGCCTATTTTTTAATTTCCAATGATGGAAAGACCAATGGTGGGAAGAATTTATCACCCCCGTTTCAAGTAAGTAACCCTTTATTTACGTATTTTAATTATATAGAGTGTTTGGGTGAAATTTGGGAGAATTTTGGGGACTTTTGGAATGTTTATGGGACTTTTAAAAGGTGAACAATTTTATGATGGTTAGTAGAAACCATGAAACTCTTATAAATACACAATACCTAGTGAGATAAAGGCTTCTAGGTAGTTTCAAGGTTAGGAACACAGTTTTTCTAAATCTTATAACCACCTAGGAGTAATCGTGTGAAGTGGGAAAAAGGTATTTTTCATGGTTGGGGCATAGTTTTTCTAACTATTCTAGAAAATCATGTGAGGTGCTCCTTAAGGAAGTGGTTGTTGCGCGGTTTTCCTAATTGTGAAACTAATCATGCACAGTTTAAAAGTGAGATCCTAAAAAAGTACATCTTAGATGGTTTTACCTCTATGACTTCCATTTTTCATCTATCTCAACCCTAATTCAATTTCCCCCCAAAAGGACATAGAGTCTCTCCCCTTCGAACCAGAAGAAATCTGAAGGAAATTATTGTTGCGTTGAAGCTCGATTCCCTTGGAGAGTCTTCATTTGTGGTAAATTTTCTTATACCTTATTTACTACCCTCTATTTAAATTATAGATATAGTATTCTAGGGATATATCTATGATTTTTATGCCAATCATGATGATATATGGATATGTTGATGTTAGGGAAAGAGATCTAAGGTTGGTTTTTGGAGATTCATCATGGTTTTATTAAAGAATTAACGATTTTCTTCATTTTCTTCATTACTTCCAGGGTTGGTTGAATCAATATAGACTCTTCCTATTAGAAATTTATTTCTTGATTTCAAATTTATTTTTATCTTGAAATTGATTTTGAAATTTCTTTGCAATATTTTATGGAATCCCGCTTATTGAAGGTTTATGGAACTATAAAAATTAGGTGTTTTGGTGGATAGTGAAATTGGTAACATGGGTTTAAAATGATGAATTTAATTGTTTTTTTGGGTTTGATGCATATAAATTAGTTGTAAAAATGTTTTCAATAAATGTATAGTTTTATTGAAATGATTCGGAACAATTGAATTGGTATGGTTATTGGATTAAATGGTAAATTGTGAGTTGAATAGGATGGATAATGGCTGTAAAGTACCACAATCAAATAGTAAAATTATATACGTGAAGTTTCACCATCAATGGTAACACCAAGATTGTGTGGATGAGTATGCATGTGTGGTTGTGTGAAATGAAGTGAAAGGTCCTAATGAATTCATGAAATTGTTGGAATGACTAGTTTTTTTCATTCCTTGGTAACTATTTTATTATTGAAACTATTTTTGGGTGAAACAACTTGTCTTCGGTATGAACTGTTGAAATGTTTCAAATTGTTTTATATAATTTTTTTAATATAAATGTGACAACCTGTTCTATCCTATTGGTGTGATTAGAAAAGTTAGTTGGGAAAATCCTATTGAGTTTATTTCCTAACCCATTCTTTGAAATGTTTGTGATTTGTCATTTATTTTCCATCAAGACATAGGTAAATGGAATGTCTCATAATTCTTTATTGGTAATTCATGATATTTGTGATGTATTTTTGAGTTGGTTCTTGAAGCATGTAGGAGTAATGGGGTTGGTGTATTTGAGAATTATTGGTTTTGTTTTCCTCTTTGTAATTTATGTTAATATTTATTTCTTTTTTATACTTAGATATATTTTGGCTTGATTTGATATCCTTGAGTTATCTTAATTTGTTATCATGCATCATTTAGTGTTTTTTTGGTTATGGTATTTTTGGTTGTGGTTGTTTTTCAATCAAAGGGAACATTATCCCCCAATTGTTAGTGAATCTGTTGACATTTACTGCCAGCCTTTCACACCATAGGGATGTATTTTAAGTCCATGTATCAATTCCTCCTTGACTCAAGACAATGAGGAGGGGTGGGATGTTACAAGGGATGTGGTCTCTAGAAATCTCCCTTCATATATTCATGTCAGATACTTCTTAATCAGGGTCATATTCTTCCACCTTGTAAGACCATTGAGACCATTTAATTAGATCACATGCTAACTGATATGGGGTGTTTTTGTTAGTTGGATATTGTCTTTATATAAATAACCTTGGTGTTTTGATAACATCTCTACGAAAATAGTCTTAAGAAGGAGATTATTTCGTTGTATAGGTGAGATATCATCGTGAGGTGGTTGTTTGTACAATTTGTCACAAGTACAATTCCTTTAATCCATCACTATACTACCATGAGTTGGAATCTCATTTTACTTATCTTCTTCTAATTTATATAAATTATTATAGTACCCTCAAGGTTTATAATACTTGTTATTTATAACCTTGATGACACCCACATTGAGTAGAGCATGAATGTGATCCTCATCCCACATCGTTACGAAAATATGTCAACCTTCCATTTTGGGGTTGAACTGAAGTATGAACCCACTTCAAGGTGATATTAGGGTATGCTAATGGTTATTTTTTACTATGGGGATATGATCATTCTACCGAGAAGATAATGAAGTATTCTAGAGGTCATCTACATTTTGGGTGGGTATATGAGACTTCCTAGGGATGATTTCCAAATTATTTCAGTCAACCCTGGTTGATGTGGGGGTATATTATCATTTCAAATATAAATTCCCATTCATAATATGATAAAGGACATTTTTAATGTAAAATGGATATTGGTTTCATTCTATAAATAATTTGAAGTATTCTCATACAATCCATCTTCGATGGGAGAAGGATTGTGCACCTTTCAATTATAAGTTATTTGAATATGCAAAGTAGTTTCATCAGAAGGGAGATGATTATAATTTGTGGAAATTTATAAATCATAATGACATATCTCAATTGGTTTGAGGATATTAGAATGATCTTGGTTGGACTTCGGAATATACCATGATATTTATTCAATAGGAATGTCTGCCTTCCCTGAGGTGGTTACCAAATTGGGTTGGCATATCTTAGTTGGAATGAGAATGTGACCCAGATCATATAAATTATCATTTATCATAATATATAGATTATAAATATATAAGGGAGTATTAATATGTGAATTGTTTAGAGTATACATCTATTCATGATGATTATTGTAGTATGCTTCTTTGGTTGTTGGGAAGGGAATATGTTCCTTTCCCTGTATTCTTAGCTATTTTGGAATATGTTAGAAGAGCTCTTATTCCATTTTCAGTATACAGTTTACTTCTAAAAAGTTTTTAAGAGAATATAGGACTTCACTTTAACAGTTTCTGATATATACTATCATATGTATTTGATTGATGTGGTTATGTATGCACACTCATGTCCTCCTCATGCCATCAGATTATGAAAATGGTCTTCATTTGTGGGGAAATGTATATCTATCTCCCACATGGTTTATTCCAGTATTTAAAGGAAGACATGGTTCAAATGAGTAGGTATGTGATCCTACCCATTGTATAATTTTTTGGAATTTTTTGGCAGACTACATTGGTAAAGGAAAGGATATGAGTTTGGGCTAGCTTGTTGCATCTGATGAGATCTCCTTGGTTCTTGGGTATGACTCTCTCGGGAAGAATCCAATTGGGAATTTCTCTTAAAATATTACTAGGGTAAATTTTTGGGATTGTGATGGGTGTGGGAGTTTATATGGTCTCTCTTTGGATGTTCTTAATCTAGGATGTAGTTGTAGTCGACCCATTGATCAACCCTCATAAGGTATAGAATATCTTGATTTTATCACTCTAGAGATGAGATCACTAATTGATTAACATATGTGATTGGAATCACCAGTGTCTCCATATCCCCTACTAAGTGAGGTTTCCTTACCGTCTTCAATGATAAGAAACCTTTTCATGTGGATTCCAGGGTTGGGATCGTGCTATATTAATGGAACGCTTTTACCATCTTGTTTACCACCAAATATTAAAGGAATCTGGTGGGTGATATTATATCACCATATATGGAGGTTACTATCACTTTTGATTTTATAGAATTTTTTCTTTATTATGTAATGACTTCAAATTAGGGTGATTTTTTTGATTATTTTATTTGGTATCATAATGAAAATGTTAAATAATGTCATTAATCAGTACAACATTGCAATTAAGAAATATGATTAATTAGATATTCTTGGTGAATCTATTTTTTTATTTTCATTGTTAGTTTATCCATTTAATTGAGTTGAATATATAGAACAAGACTTCCATAAGAAACTAGATTTAATATACTTATTGAAAGATTCACATAAGGTTTGCCATTTTTGTTTCGTAAGTATTTGATGCTGGTCATCCATGTTTAGAAAAAAAGATTTCTAATGCCTATGAAAACCCAGTTATTCTATAATCAAAAAAATTACAATTAGTTTCACTATTTTTTAATAATACTATTTTATAAGACTCAATGGTTGAAAGTTAGGGGCACAATATAGTTTCACAATCATTCATGTCAGCATGTTTTATCAATGGAAACACCCAAGTCACCTGCATCTATAACGAGTTAGGGTCTAATTTTAAAAGGCATTCATTCAATGGGGTTTAAAACCCAATGATGCATAGGAACTCACATTGGTTGAGAGGAAATAAGGTTGGTTTCATCACAATCTTTCGGGGTTAACTATTTCCTACTTCTAGTCTCTCTAATAAATTTAATATATGTTTTTGAACCATTCTATATTTGCAATATTGGTCTGGTTACCATAATAAAATGACCAGGAGTTGAATTAGTGTATATGATAGAGGGGTATTCTATTAATGATATAATTTGTATGAATCAATGATTATCTATCTACTTCCCATTATTGATTGAAAATGAGAGACTTATTATGTTTTAAAGCCATAAGTCTAAGTATTCTAGAGTTTACTGTCATCAAGGATGGTGATTGGTGTTTTTTGATTACGATTGAACCTTCTTGAAGATTCCTATAAATCATAAGGGAAAATAAATCAAAACCCACATAGTTCATTTTGGACCATATTTTAATGTTTGACATTATGTGGAAAGGTTTTCTATTAGGTAATTTAAGAATTGGTTGTATAGATCGGGCCTTAGTAAGGTGTCCTATGTATCATTCATATAATATGAATCAATGTTAACATAGTTTAGTTCTTATACCAAGAAACATTCCCATGGATAGGAAGAATTTTATAATTTTGTTAATATGATCACTAAAAATATCTATTACCATAATATTATGTATCATATTTATAACAAGAATTAGAGTTTTCATAGTTCACTCTGGTTTCCAATTCCCTGATGGATGAGGAAAAAAGATAGAATCACATGAGGTATATTATTTTGGCTAAATTAATTGGAATTTCAATGAACTTACATGGAGGTGGAATCCCATGTTACATATTGGGATTTATCCTATAATAGAAAAAAGAGGGCCCATAGAAGATCTATTGAATATTCTGGTATGGAACAAAGATCCCATTTAGGGCACAAATTATATAGTGTTTCATGAGTGTATAACCCAAGTAAATTAGGAATAATACTTTTATAAATGGGTAATTTTCAGCCAATTACTGATGGTTGATGGCTTAGATTTCTATATGGTACATATCCAAGTATTCCAAAATCACATTGCCAGAATTTTTTAGGGTTAATTCCTGACATAGTTAACTTTTATGATGATGTCTTCATAACATGTTTGAGGATGTTTTTTTGAAAAAGGTAACATATTTGAGTATGTTAAAGTGACATGCTCAAGGATCATTGAGTTATCAAGGTGATATATAGTATGTTTGTCATGTGAACTAGGATTACATGAAAAAATGTCCTCACGTGATATTATTGACATGTTTGAGGAATGTCATGTAAACCAGATGACATGATAAAGGGTCTACAATGTGATCAAGCTAACATGTCTGAAGGGAATCACATAATTCTGTTGAGATGTCCACCTATCTTCTCATGATCTAGATATCATGTTTGAGGGCCATCACCTGCTCTAGTTGACATGTATTTATGTATTCATAAGATCTAACTGATATATCTAAGTGTCTTAGAGTGATCTAAATGACACGTCTAATGGTTTTCCTGTGATATGGATGACATGTCCAAAAGTTATCACTTGTTTTTCCTAACTTGCCTAGGTGTGCTTTCTTTATCTCCATGATATTTATTTTGGTTTTAGTAAGATCGTTTTGACATGTCTAGGTTTCTTCACATTATCTAGACGACCTAATCAGGTGTCTTCGCATGATCTAACTAACATGTCTAGGTTACTTCATATGATTTGGCTTGATGATTAAATATCTTCTCATGATTTGGATGACATATATGGTTTTATTTTCCATATATTAGAAAATTATTGGGGTTCCTTTTCATGATCCAAATGACATATCTAAAGGTCAACACATAACCAATGAACATATCAGATGAAAAAAATGTCTCCTTAAAATGAAAATAAGCATATCTATCTTTGTATAAAGATTTATTCATTTTTATTATTCTTCACATAAAAATATCAATGTTTTAATGAATTTCACAATTGAAGTCACATGTTTTCAAGTCGACATGTTTGGGATCTATCACATGAACCTGTATTAAATACCCAAATTTTATTGCCCGATTTAACTGACATGTTCGAGTGTCTTCACATGATCTCACTAACATGTCCATATGTCATCGTATGATCAGTATGAAATTTCTGAATGTTATTACATGATCAATGAATTTATAACATTAAATGCACGAATGATTCAGAAGGAAACTATTTTATATACCTTCAAATGATTCTTCCATCATTTTTATCCTTCAGCGCATAAACATCTCAATTTATATTAGGTATTTTAATATCAAAACATCGCTTGATCAATCTGAAATGTCTATGGGAAATCATGTGAACCATGTTGACATGACTAAAAAATTTCATGTGATATGGATATCATCCCTCTGTGTATTTTCGTGATCTCACTAACATGTCCGGGTGCCTTTTTTGGTTTTGAATTTCATGTTAAATGGTGGTCACATGATCAATCACAAGATCACACGAAACACGTGACCCATACAAATGAAAAACAGTATGTCTTCCTTCACATGTATCTTCATCCATTTTAAGGATTCATTTCACAATAATCTAAATGTATTTCCAGAATTTTCCTATTGATGAATCACACGATCAAGGAAACATGTATTTAAGTTGTCTCATGAACCATGCAGACATGGCCAATAATTATCTTATGATCTGGTTGATATTACTGGATGACATCACATGATCTAACTAACATTATTGGGTATATTCAAATGAATTGGATGACATGTATGATGGTCATCAGATGATTAATGAATATATCTCATGAAACAAATGACCTCTTCATATTAAAATCAACGTATCTTTCTTCTACGGAACCTTCCTTCATTTTTTACCTTCATATCTTAAACAACTAAAAGTTTTCATGAGTTTTCCTATTGATGGATTATGTAATCATGATATCACATTTAGGGTCTAGTGCATGATTTGGTTTTCATGTTTGGGATCCATCATGTGATCAGTGAATTCAGCATGTGAAGCCCACAAATGCTTTTTTAATCCCTTATGTTATTTATGTGACTAATTAGGTGGAAATATATTGAGATCACACTATCCTTCTCTTTCTAAAGTCCAATATTACCTCCATGTTAGTGTATTTTATGTGTCAAAGTGGGATTTTATAGGTATCACCTCCATGTATATATGCCACTTTTCACTGCAATTATGTATCATATCTTTTCCTAAGTTGGAAGAGGAATATTTTTCAAAATTATGTAATACGTCATAAACTTTTCATAATCAAGGAACATGTTATTAAATATGTCATCAATTTATTTCATGATAAAAACTACCACATAATTTCTCCATCATTAGTAGCATTATTGAAACCATGTTTTTTCAAAAGGATCATTTTTGATCAAACCATCATGTTAGGGATCCTTCGTGAGATTAGATCAACATATCCGAGATCCTTTTCATGATTCCTACTCATATTAGTGGGCCTTTATATGATCCAATAACTGATCACACAAAGCATATAATATTATCACATGATGATCAATGTAACTCACTTCGCAAACGGATACCATAAATTTCAACCTCCATCACATGAACTTTTAGATTTCTGTCAGGGGTTTTTCAATTTTCATGTAGTGTTGAAAGGATGAATCAACTATGGGGTTTTAGTGGTTTAGAGGGCTTGACTTATGGGGCATCATTTTATGTGTGAAGGATCATGGGATGTGAATATTTTATTCATATAAATATAAAAGTAAATAATTTTGTTTAATAGTCCCATAATTTATATCTTTCATCACATGAATTACTTGATGGTTGTCATGCGTTTTTCCACTGTAACGTCACATGATCAAAATGGGTTTTCTATAGGTATTCACATGATTAGAACAACCCATATCAAGGGATACTCTTGATCAGGAGGGGTTGTCTCATATTTCTTTTCATGATCAATGAAAAAATCTTGTGAAACATATAATCCACTCATGTTATGTTCCTAGTTTTAGGAAATCAAGATCATTTTTGAAGGATACATAACTCTTGTGACCTAGTCACATGATCCTATTGTGGTCACGAATCTTCCTTTTTTACCTTGGTGGGAAAATAATACACATTATTTGGGTATTTTTAATTCCAATATACTTGAAATAATTTGATATGAATCAATATAAACATGTATAAAATTGTTTGAATAATCCTAAAATATTATTTTATAATAATGTTATATTTATGGGGAAAACTATTAGAGAACACATGATAAAGGAATGGATATATCAGAGGTTTAATATCTTCTTGATGTAAAAGTAATAAAGGGTTGATTTGTTTTTAAGAAAGTTTTTTTGTTGTTTTTGATAGCCTTTGAATTGATTATTGACATAATGAAAATGTGATCGATGATATTTTTAGGTAATATTATCTCATTTTTGGGATCAATATAAATATAGAATAGTTTGGGATATTTTGAGCTAGTGGTTGCATAAAATATATAATATTTAATGGAATATATGACTTCACTATGGTTTAATTTTTTATAGATTCAAATGGTCTTAGGAATGGTATGTAATGGATTATATATTATTAGGGTATATATATATTTTTTATATTAATTTATTAATGATTAATGTTGTTTAAGGAAAGATAAGTATCTTCATATAGAACAAGAGAGTAAGGTATATGTTAAAAGAGATGTTATATCCTAATTGATGAATATGCAACAAATACCCTTACATAATTTCATTAGTTAATAATAACTAAACTTTCTAGGGTGTAATTTATTTAAGGGGAGAAAATTTAATGACCTAAGATTTTAATATATGATTTCCTATAATTTAGTCAAACAAGTGTGATAGGTAACTCCACATGGACCACTATACTAAGATGAATGAGTGGTATATATATATATATATATATTAAATATTAATCATGGACTCTTCAACTAGATGTTGAATTAGATGTTTGAATAGGATAAACTAAATTTGAAATATATTAAAATAAATTTTAATATAATGTTTATTTTCTAAAAATATAAAAATTTATTATTTTATTTAACAATATATATTTATATGTTTTATTTTTTATATAATAAATATATTTATATTATCCTTAAATTATTATCTAAATAAAATATAATAATTTTTTTTAATTTATATTTTTTATATAATTTATGAATAAGAATACCTAGTATTTTAAAATTTACTTTTTGAATAATAATAGTTCTCTCTATGATTTAAAATATTATTTAAATTTAAAATTGATATATTATAGAATGATAAATTGAAAAATTAAATTAATTTAATGGATTCATCATAAAAATATAATCTTAATATAAATTTTCCAAATATTTCTAAAATGATTGATTTTTAGGTGAATAATGAAAAATACTATTTTTACAAATAAATATATTTTATGAAATTATTAGTATAAAAGTGTGAATTGTGTGATATACCAACATATGAGACACTAAATGGTTCCTCGATCCTATAGGTCACATGGATTTAAGCACGCCTCCTCATACACAAGAGGTTGATGACTATCAGCAAGGGTCTAATGTGGTACAATGGCAAGACTATACCCTCATGATCAATGTCACGCAATAGTATCTCAAATAAATAAATAATTGGAAGGATAATATCTATCAAATACAGTAGATAAAAATCAAAAAGACCGTAATAATAAACAATCCAAAAGATGTGTTATATACAATATGATGATCATTTCATGTCTCTATACAAAATTACATGAAATACATGGGAATAAGTATATAGTACATTAATTGTATCAAAATACAGAAGGAAAGAAATAACTATCTCCAGTTTGAATCATAAGAATAGATCGGTCATATACACCCCTTATCCTTAGAAATGTTCAAATCCAGCATCGTACAATGTATGATTTCCCTGGTCCCTACCTATATCCATGATGTCATTCCGAGTACCCAATGATGGTCCAAAAAGTGTGTGAGATAACACTCAGTAAGTCACCACCAATGGTGTATTTAACAAGCCTAAAATGTGTATCAACAATGAAGTAGTGTGCAGTATATCACATGTATAAAAGTACTAAAACTTATGTGTCAAATTCAGTTGCGATCCTATCCAGTCAAACATGGCTCCCTACGTACAAAAATAAAGTACCCATAATTACTAGATAACTATAATGTATAAATAAACAGATGTGGTATTTTACATTCTAACAACTGAAATCATATACCTATAATTGGGCTATCTGTAAACAAGATAAAGAATAAACAATTTCTTTTGACATGTAATCAAGTGTCAGACCTAAAAGGGACAGATCCAAGGTATAAAAGACCAAGGCATCCTTATCGAATCTATAGAACATCTTGATAGAAAATCAGTAAAGACTTGTGTCGAATACAACGACCACATCCAAGGAATTCAATAAATATTGTTCCACGGATAATTAATGTCCTTGCAATCCTATGGAATCAAGATCTTAAGAGGAGAAATGTTTGTGGCATCCACTATCATAATAATTATAGATCTATGGAATACTATGAAATTAGGATCTGAGGAGAAAAAATATCTGAGCCATCCACTACCATAATCAATATGGATCCATGAAGTAGAAATTTCAATGGAATCTAATAGAATCAAAATATATGGAGTAGAAATGTCATATTAATGAACTATCATTTTCAACAAATAAATCTCAATTCATCAACCATTTCATTATCATTCACAATTCTTGAGTTCATAAAATCTATTTTGACATTTTCCATTTAAATAATTAAACCATTAAACATTATATTATCAAATTTAAATGGATGAATACAGCTTCTCTTGATAGTTTATTTAATTGTCATTAAATTTTACAGGGATCCCAAAAAATATAACGAGGTCACACACACACAAAAGGGTGGTATAACATAGGGAAAGATATATGAACACATCCTATGGGTGGTCTTGGTAAAGGGGAATGACCTATAACAAAATAATGGTACTAGTGGGCTGCCTAAAATGATTCCAAAAAATTAATCATGGAATTCAATTAATTTTATGAGAAACACTGGAAGGTCCAGAGTGAGACATAATGGCAACAAGTTATATAAAACACCATACTTTAAGATAATGGAATGCACCACTTCTATTATGTTCATGGTAGAATAGTCATCCAATATCATCCCCTAATTTAGTTCAGATCAGGAGAAAAGAGATGAATGGGAGAAAAACCTAGAAATATGACATATTATCATTCCCCAAAATAACTCTGTAGTTATAAATAGAAATTAAGATTGGAAAAAGAGGAATGTATAACTTATCATCATAGATACAATGAGGTGAACGATGTTCGATTTAGGAATCAGATATGAAATGGTTTCCAATGATAGGATTTGGCTTCAAAGGGGACCCCAAAACCAAGGAGGATGTTTGTTGGCATAAGAGAAAGAATATATTTATGTTAAAAGTATGTTAGGGTATTTTTTGTCATTTGAAAACATTTTATTTGGGTTGCATGTTTTGGTCACACGATTGGCCAAACCATTCCCTATAAATTCACCCCTCAATACCTTTATAGAGAACCTACATGGTTCATGTGCATAGTTTTGAAAACAATGTGAAAAATAATCTATAAGAAACTGTCACCTATCACTCCAAATAGGGACATGGTTCACAGTTTGATTAATCATTAAAATACCATTCTTTTAACCTCTTTTAAAAATTATATATTCTTTCCATGGTCTTATGGACCAAATAGCATGGTTCCCTCAGCCCATGCATCCTCCTACCTCACACTGTCCAACACCACACAATTACTCTAAACCATGCGCATGGGGAACACATTTTCTATTAAACATGAGGCCCCAATTCCCTTTCCCAAAAATATTCCTATTCACTACAAAAAAGTCCCATACACTCCCTGAAACACCCATGATCTCATTAGGCACCCACATTATCTCACAACCAAGAAGCTGAAATAAAATTAAAATGATCGTTATCTCATAGGAAAACCCAGGATCATACAATATTCCCCCCTTTATGCAATTTTCCCCCAAATTTGCCTTCTAAGGATGGTCAGGAATCATAGGAGAATAACTCTAGCCAATGATCATGTACATCAGCCTGCTACACCTAAGTCTCATCCTGTATACATATGTGTTTAAAAAGGACCCAAACTAGAGGAAATGATTGTCCTCAAAAATCCTTTTTGATCCAGTCAAAAATTAAAGTATGATGCTCCCAAAAGGACACATCTATCTGTAGATAAACCTCATTCAGATGTACCATTTGTTATGGGTATGAATAGTTATAGTATAGCTGAGATACATGGAAGATATAGTGTATGGATTGGTACCTTTTATAATACTACAACCAATAGGCTACCAAATCGACACTCTCTAGAATCTCAAATGGACCAACATATCATCATGAAAGAATACCATGTCTCAGAATCTATTTGTGTCAAAACCTTTGTGAGGTATGTATAAAGACTTGTTCTCTAACATCAAACTCTAGAGGTCATCGATGGTGATATTCACAAGATTTCTATCTCGACTGTGTTGTGTCCATGTGATTTCTGTTCAAATGGACCAACTTCGAAGTCTCCTTCATGAGATACATTACTATAAATTCTACCTTATACACCTCTAACCAACAACATGTTGATCAGTATGGAATATTGTTTGAATCCTCAAATGTTCCATCAATATCATATAATGAGTGATATTTTTGTAAAGTAAATCAACAAAGGGTATTTTCTTTCCCAAGAGACCCCGAAATTAATGATTCTTACTCTAATAATGACATAAAAAATCTATATAGTTTACATTGAATAGCTTGAAATATTTTTTGGCATGACGTATGCATCAGAAGTTATGATCCTAATGCCCTTTATATGCCTTTATTGAATCAAAATCTAAACTGAGAATCCCTATCTAATGACATGTTCTATGGAACCCTATAAAAGAACAAAATATCAGGGATTTATAGACTCCCACGATGATTTATGGATAAGTTATCCTTGATCAGAAGGAAATGGGAATTCGTCATGAGTATGCCCACAACAACCCTTACAACATCATTACCTCAAGGAGACCTCAAAAAACAAGTCACTAGATTCATAAAAAAATCTTTCAATTTCCTTTAATGAATGGATAATGACTACAATAGATTAGTGGGTCACTGGTGTTTTTATTTCACCTACTGAAAGGTGCAACACCACGTAGAAAAACCAGCTACCTCATGTTTCCATCCTAGCCCCCAATACTAGATATGTAAATCCTAATACATATTAGCAATGATGGGATGTTCTACTCAAGATGGGGGATGAAACTCCTACATCGTCTCCTCATGAATGTCTTCTAAAACCCAAATTCTACCATGAATTCATTGAATATCATCCACACCTAGAGTATAACTAGGAGGAAGGTACTCACCTACAACACTCCCTTGTAGGACCAGGCCCTCAGAATCTAATAACCATGCCATCCTGACTCCTTCCATAATAGTGGATTTCACAAATATGGATGAGAGAGAATTATATACTTATACATCCTTCCCCTAAAAGTGGATCTCAATGAATAAGTTAATAAGAGTACACTCTCCATTAGACTTCTAAGATACATATATCTGAGTCCTCTTGATCAGTGCATAGGAAGATAAATTTCCCTTCTAGAGTGTGTAGACAAGCTCAAAGTTGAAAAAATATAGGTGTTAAACTCACCTTAATTACCTTAGATTAATGTGAACTGATAATTTTATGTTTCGTGTATAGAATACAATGATCTCCCAGTAAATAATTCCTTAAAAAATGCAAGGCCTGTATAATATCAGTTAGCTCAATATCGT
Source organism: Viscum album (assembly GCA_963277665.1). Lineage (NCBI taxonomy): Eukaryota > Viridiplantae > Streptophyta > Magnoliopsida > Santalales > Viscaceae > Viscum > Viscum album. The sequence continues at coordinate 1,252,441,199 of OY728128.1, read as the reverse complement.
GTGTTAGGTCATTCCTATAGTGTGTCCAAAAATGAAAAAAACTAGTCTATGAAGAATCAACCTTATTATAAAAAATTATCCTATTTTGATACTAGATGAATCACATAATATAGTATAGATTCTTCCCAACTCTGGAAGAATCAAGAAGGATGTTGATGTTAGTCTCCCTTTCATCTCTTGAAATTTTATCTCGTATGTATATTTCTATATAAACATAACAACCTTATTAGTGAATCCCATAAGATGTTATATTTTGATTGATAATTCCTTTATTAAACACCTAAAATATTAATATAGTCCAAAGAAACTGCATATATCAAATACATTTCTGGTCTGATCTGAAGATACTTTTGCTCACACATTCTTTGGGTAAACTAACACTCCTCTCTCTAAGATAATATGATCCTAGATATTATCTATCTATAATTGTAACACTGTAAGATTTTTATATAAATTATTCTCTCTCATTTTATCCAAAATTATCTTAATATTTTTTGCATGTTCTTATTTATTATGTCTATATACCAAGATATCATCCATGAATACCACCATAAAGAAATCTATATTAGGATGAAAAACCCGGTTCATCAGTTACATGAATAATTATGGCACATTTTTTAGACCAAACATCATAACAAAAATTCATATGGAATATACCATAAACAAAAATCATTATGTGGTATTTCTTCTGGTTGAACATGTACCTAGTGACAACTTTATCTCAAATAAATATTTGAGAAACCATAATATTATCATATTTGGTTGAAGAGATCTTATATCTATGGAAAGGGATAGTAGTTTTTAACTATAATCTAGTTCAATTTTCGATAATCCACACATAGCCTAAGGGTTCCATCCTCATTTTTTTCTAAATAGAATTGGCGAACCAAATGAAGAAGTTATGAGTAATATAAAACCCTTTACTTAAAAATCATGCAACTTCCTATTGATCTCATGAATCTCTATAGTAGCCATCCTATATAAAGGAATGGATACTAGTGAATATCTAGGAAAAAACTCAATAGAGAACTCCTCTTATCACTCTAGAGGTAAACCATAAATTTTATCTAGAAAAATGACCCTTAAATGAGAAACCACTGAAGGAAAATATTCCTGACATGTTCCCTGATCATCCAGATATAAAACAGCTATCCGGGCTTTCATTTTGTATAGCCCAAGATTCTATAATCGAGCTCTACCTTTCTAGACATCCTATTTAACCTCATGTATAATAATTCATCCCTATGATTATGTGAAGGTAACCCCTCAGTGATAACAATTGACATGTGCATGATAAGAAACTTGGACGTCCTTCTTGAGTATTACTTCAAACCATGTCATATCGAGTACAAATAGTATTACATATGAAGTGACACCTACCTATCTCAAGAGGGAACTCTATACACTATTTTTGATCCTTCAATTTCCTTCCCAACAAAGTATTAATGATCATAATTCCTTCGGAATATTGAACATCGGGTAGAAGGATCTCCACAATAGGTTCAAATATGAAGCTATGCAATTCACCTATAAGAAAAGGGGAAGATGCTAAATTATAAGCTATTAATATCATACCTCTCTCTGTACTCATCTTGAGAATCCACTCCCCAAGTGTAGGTTGTATAGAATATATTTAGATTGAACTATGGCCCTGTGAAATTACCTCACTACCTAGAGAATGCCCACTATGATTTTGCGATACAACTGGTGTCTGGATTCCATGACTATGAACACCACCATAGCCTGAACAACCACCACTACCTAATCTCCCAACACGTCATAGATCTATAAATCATACACCTGGACCTAGTGTCAATGTCAACCCCCTTATAATAACCAATGGAAGAAAGGTCCAATAGAAACGTCATACATGACCAATCCTCTTGCTTTCTCAGAACCCGACTAGGTCTTACTCATACTGAATCATCTTTTTTAGTTGTATACCAAAAAAATTAAAGAAGATAAAACTACCAACACTAAATATATAGCTAGTATTCCCCTCATTAGAAACCTCAAAATGATGCTTTATACCCACAAACACCGAACCACTGGTCTAATAGACTGAACTTCCCTACTCTCCCCCCATATCCCCTCAGGGTATGTTCAGTAGTAATCTCATTATTCACTATCTATGAAATAGTAGTCAACTAAAACACATTTACCTATGGTCAAACAACATTCTTGGGACCTTCCTCGAAGCATATCACCTTTGATGGATCATTAAAAAGATAAAATGATGCAAAATGAAGATGCTCCATAAAGCATGCTAAATTTTACATAATGGTCATCTCTCCCTAATTTGTTAGCATAAACTAACTTGTCCACCTAGCCCTTAGAGTGTCAAGAAAGATGTGGTGTTAAAATCTGCATTGGAATTTCTTCTAAAACATATACCGAAGTGTACCAACCCATTTAAAAATATCATACTAGATCTTTCCTTCTCCCCAAAGAATATATGTCATGAGACTCACTCTCCTATTAGGAGGTTTACCAAAATGATCAAAGATAGAAATGATAGACTATATCTATTTCTCAATATCTTGTGGACCTCCATCCATTTAAAATGTGGGTGGACGTTACTACTGGATCATGCAAGCCCACTCTTCCACATACATGGAAAGATGCAAGGATCTCTAAACAGTCATCATAAATTTCATGAAACCCTCTCAGAAATGGGCATCAACACCCTATCACAAATGATAGGTAGTGCTTCTGGTGGAATAATAAGAGGTTCTAATGGTATCCTAGGTCCTACCACCTCTATAATATAGTAATTTCCACCCTCTTGGAACACAAATGGAAGTCATCATGGTGGCGTGTCTCTACAATTCCAAAAACATGTCTTAGAAAAGAATCATGTAGGGACCATGTAATAGATAAAATAATTGGATAGTTTGAATCCTTATTATAATAAAGACACACCCCCATGAAAAATCTTAATATTGGGGATGGGTAATAGTAACCATTATAGAAAAAACAAATGATACTTCCTACTACCAACTCTATAGTTGGGTCTGGATCAAGTTCTCTATTTCACATCATGGGTCCAGGTATATGGACTTTCCAATGAATGGATAAAATAAATTTATTGATGAAATTTATATTTCATAATTTTAATGTCATTTAAAATAAAATTTGTGTCTCAATTCTATTTAAATGTATTAACCAAATGGATCACCACTTATAACCTATATGGACCCATACACCTTATAAATAGAAGTGTGGAATCTAATCAAGAAAAACCATAGAATTTTAAATTCCATGTGACCAATGGTCTATGAATCAACATTCCATAATTGACTACTTTGGGTGTATGCTATATCCTATGTAGGAGGAAAATATTTAGTTTATGATGAAAATACTAAGTATCAATTTATGTTTCTTAATTTATTTCACAAATACTCTTTCAAACCACTGGTATGTCACTCAAGGGACACATAATAATTTCATGTTGTCAAGAAATGAATCCTGTATGGAATGATATATGCATGGAATATGAATCCTGTAAGTTTCCTAAAATGATGCATGATATGGAAGTCACTCATCTGATCAAGAAACAGTGAGATTCATAATCATAAGGAATATCAAACATCAAGTTCATCATCCAATGGTTGAATAAAATGAAATCTAATAGGGATTATCAATAAAAACAAGTCACATTCTAGGAAATTTGTCTTTTTTACTGTACATGGGTTAGATACTCCCAAACACAACTCATTACCAAATTCCAACACTTTATATGTTATCTTTATTATATATAAATATTAAATACCGAAAATAAAATCTATGACACAACATTGTGAAATCCCAAATTGGGATCCACAAAATGGTTCCTTGAGCCAATGGACCACATGGCCTCAAGCGCACCTCCCAATATTTCAGAAACTACCAACTAGCAGTGAGGGTATAAGGTGGTGCAATGGGGATACTCTACCCCCAAGATTATATTATCTCCATGGTATCTAAAGTAAAAAAATTATCATAACATAAATCAGTCTTAGTAGATATTTATCCAAAAGGCTATTGTAATAAATAATCAAAAACAATGCCGTATACTATATGATGGTCATGTCATGTATCTATACAAAATATGAGGCAATACATGTATATAAGAATACCAATACATTACATGTATCAAAGTAAAAATTTATCAAAAAGTAACTATCTCCATATAACATCATGAGTATACCTAGGTCTTTTGATCCCCTGCTCCAAAGAAAGGATCATCATTTTTCCTTTTGTAGAGGGTATTTTCCCATATAACTAACTACATCCATGAAGTCTATCCGAGTAATCAATGTGAAATAGAACAAGTTTTAATATATCACATAGTTGATCACCTCCAATGGTGTCTATAACATCCCCAATATGTGTATAAACAATGAAGAAATTTTCAATATATCACAGGTATAATAGTACAAAAATTAAGTGTTAAATAACGATGTGATCCAGTCTAGATAAAAATGGATCCCTTCGTATAATAATCAAGAACACATAATCACTGGGTAAATGTAATGTATAAATAAATAGGTTAAATACTATCTAGTCTAACAACTAAAATCTGATACCCATACCTGACCTATCTATAAATATGATAAAGCATCCACAATGGAATATGTTGTGTAATCAAGTGTTAGACATGAAATGGTAAGATCCAAGGTATAAATGATGAAGGCATCCACTTCATGTCCACATATCATCTGTATATGAAATTGGTAAAGATTTTGGAGGAATCCAAGGATATCGTCTAAGGTATTCCAATAAAGGTTGATCCATGGAGATGAAAATTCCACAGAATCCTATGGAATAAGTATCATGTGCGTAGAAATGGATGAGGAATCCACTACGATAATCAATGAATATATAAAGAGTAAAAATATATATGTAATACTATAGAATTAGGATATAAGTAGTATAGATGTCCAATTAATTCACTATAATAATAAATACACATCTATGAAGTAGAAATGTCCATAGAACCTCATGGAGCCAGGATCATAGGAGTAGAAATGTCCAAGGAATCCACTACCATTATAAAAAATTCATTTTCAATTCATAAACCATTTCAATATAATTTTAAATCCATGTGTTCATCCAACCTATTTTCTGATTCTGTATTTAAAAATTAAACCATTATACATCATGTTATCATATTTCATATAAGGAATAAACCTTATCCTAATCATTCATTTTATTATCATTCAACTCAATAGGCACCCCAAAACAGGTGGAAAGCTCACACACATGCAAAAGGGTGGTATAAAATATAGGTAGATACATGAATACAACTTATGGGTGGTTATAGTTGAGGTGAATGGTATCCTATAAAATAATAATACAACATGAATACCTAAACATGCCCCAAACAATAAATCAAGGAGTCCAATTAATAATAGGGGGAACACAAGAATGTCAAATGTGTGACATAATATAAACAAGGTATATGAAATAGAAAACTATAGGGTAAGGGTATAGACCACATAATTTTTGTTCATGGTAGAACACTCATCCATTATCATCCTCTAATTTGCTATGGATTAGTAGAAAAAGGAAGAACGGATGAAAACCCTTGAAACAGGGAATATTAGCCTCCACCAAAATAACTCTATCATTATGAATACAAATGAATAAGGCCATATTATGGGAATAGAACACACTGACATAAATTAGATAAGATATCCAATATTTTATTCAATTATTAGACAATGAAACATGGGTGAAGTCTAGGATTTGGCTTCAAAGGAGAACCTAATTTCAAGGAGGAATTCCAAAAGGATTTGGGAAAGAATATATCAGGTTTAAAAGTATTTTAAGGGAAATATATTCATTTTACCCATTTTTAAATGGGTATCAGGGTTTTAATACATGGTTGGCCAAACCATGTGCTAGCATTGCACCCATCACTGCCTTAATAGTGAACCCGTATGGTTCAAGCACATGGTTTGAAATACAATGCAGAAAATCTCTCAAAAACAATTAGACCCAGTCACCCATCACACGATCATAGTGTGTGGTTAGAAAAATCATGTGTTGACCATCTATTTATCCTATTATAAAAATTACAGGTTCTCTCACACAGGCATGAGGCCCAGGATGTATGGTTCCCTCAAAATATGGATCCTCTTTCTTCCCTTTATCCAAACCCACAAAATTACTCAAAAAGGTCTAGCCTAGGTCGCATGGTTTCTACTAACCGTGAATCCTAGATGCCTTTTCCAAAAACTGGGCCTCTGGCCTCTAAATAATCCTCAAACACCCCCAAAATTCTCATGATCTTATTAGGAATTAATATTAGGTTAAAAAAGTAGTTAAACCAAAATGTAAAAGATATGTACCTCATAGGAAGACATATGATATTATAAATTATAAATTCATGAAACCATTTTAAAGGCCTAAAATAGATATTATATTATTATTAAAAAATTTAAAATGTTTTTTTATTTATATATACATATTTTTAATTTTATTAATTTAGTTATATTATTTAGAGAAATTATTTTTATTATATTATATATTTATAATTTTTAAAATATTTATTTATAACATTATATATTCAATAAAATAAAATGGTTGTAAATTTTCGAAATAGAATTTCCAAAATATGTTATAAGGGCCATTTTATTTTTGGTCATAAAGGATATATTACCTTAGGTAAAAACTATTCACCGTGGTAAAAGCTAAAATGGTAAAAGTGGAAAATGAAATTGAAATGAATTGAAAACGTGCTCCAAACATGTGTTGGAATGGGTGGTGGAGGAATAGATCAACTCTATATCTTCTCATATACAAAATTTTCAAATTTTGGAGCCACTTTCCTTAAATAGGACTTTGATTGGTTGATTTATTTGTTTTTATAAAAATTTAATCTCTTTTTACTTATAAAAAGGGAACTACTCTCCCCAATTCATCTAAAACCTCATATCACTTATTTCAAAAGAAAATATTAGCATCCCACTCTTTTTAATCCTTATAAACCTTCAATATATTATATTTTTTTTAAATTCCATATCTTAAAGGCTTAACACCATTTTCAATTCATATAATCAAAAAAAGAGTGTATAAATTTTTAACCTATCCTTTTTCTTTTCCATTTATTTTGGTTCATTTATTCATCCCAAAATTCAGTTACTCCATAATAAAATGATAAAATAACAATAAATATTTTATTGTAATGTGATTAAAATTATGGTACCGACCTTATCCGCCCATCCTTATAATATTAGTAAAAACGAATCTGCTATTTCTATGTTTTGTGGACTAACCCTCCGTGATGAAATGTGATTCTTCTTCCTTCACCATAATTCAATGATGGTACTAATAGGGTATTAAATATATAAGTATTATATTTATGAAATATTTTATATTACGAAATTATAAACCATATGACATGTTTTCATTATTCTTTTTAAAAAATATATCATTATCCACGTTCATGTGTGAACTACCACCTCTATGGTATGATTGAGTTTATTTTTTAATTTCATAACCACCTTACATGTATTGTCATGATAGTGGGTTTTATGGATAAATAGTATGTTTAAGAAATTATTATTTTTTTGGGAATAAATATTGGATTACCTATTAATAATATATTAAATAATCAACCATAGTAAATTCAACCATCCAAAAGTCCATTTTAAGAGAAAAATGATTTATTCGTAAATTTAAATAATTTAATATAGTATCATTTTTAAACAAGTTAATTCAAATTTAGATATTACATAACAATAAACAATAAATCAAATAATTATTCTTCTAGTTTAATTACACTATAATTAAATCACTTCATAATCATCCATTAATTACCGGTTATTAATAAATCCATTAGATTAACCTCATAGTTGAAAAATGATGTAAATTTATATCATGGATGACTATGAGAATTTATTTTCAATTAATATATGATATAAATATTTTAATAATTAGTTTTTTCTCATTATATAATGAAACTATACAAATTTAAATAATTATTTATGAGTAAAACAATTTTTCTCTAAGAATCCTCAAAATACAATCATCACATATTTCATCTTTAGAGATCATAACTAATATTATAATAGAGATAAATTATAACACATTATAAAATTAGAAAAAAAAATTATTATAACTTGTATGATTTATGAAAGATGAAATTTGGGATAATAATGAAGCACTACACCACTACTATGAAACCAGTTGAAAATGACTAGGATTACTCACACCCATTATCGAATGTATATAATAACTAACTCATATAATTTTAGAGAAAAATTATATATGATTTTAATAAAAATTTATTGATATAAAATAGGTTATGAAATGATTTATTAATATAGATAATTATTCTATACATGATGTTGGAACACATTTCCAGTAAGAAAAAATTTATCCAAGGGTTTTGTCTCTCGTACATCCTCCCATTGAACCATAATTCAATTTATATACCTTATATTCATTGATTTGGGTACCTGGATCTTAATGAATGTAGTTTCTCTAATTTATTTTTTTGTTAGTCTTTTTATTTTATCATTTTATATAATTTTGAAAAAAATGGTAAAAAATATATTATAGAGGTTTTGAATAAAATTATACTCAAACCGTTAGTGTTTCCATTTAAAATATTATTTTCCAATAAAGTTTTTGCAGTACCCACGTTTTGAGGTATGTGGCCATTTTTATGCATTTTTTATGTGTTTAAAGTGCATGAGATGAGTTGGGAAGAGTTTTAGAGTGTTTGGAATGGTTTTGAATGAGTTTGGAGGCTTTTCATAGGGAGCACAGTTTAATCACATTTAGTGGAAACCATACAGATTCTCCAGGAAACTGTGCAGGGGGAGACAGTAGGCTTCACACAGCCTGTGTACAGTTTTCCAAACCATGCGAGGAAACCATGCCGACCCTTGCTCTCGAGGCAGTAGTGTGCAAATGATTAGCGTACGGTTCTCCAAACCGTGTGGACTAACCGTACGACCACTTAAAATTAGGGTTTTAAAACCCGAGTTAACTTGAGATTGCCTCATTCCTCTCCAAACTTTCTCCCACTCAAGACTCACTTAGGATTTCGGGTTCTCAGGGGTTGAGGGTGATCTCCCACACATTTTGGATGTTAATTGAAGAGGTTTCAAGGTCATTTGAAGGTGTTTTCTCCTGGGTAACTGTCTCCTCTTGGATTTTTGTGGTTTTCCTCTAGATCCACATCTCTCTCTCTCTCTCGTTTTTTTCTATATATACACTTCTTGTGTATATATCTAGGGTTTTTATTTCCTTGGATGTTGATTTTAAGGCTTGTGAATGTTAGGGTAAGGGATCTAGAGAGGTTTCGGTGGTACGTTCACTAGATTTGAGGTGCGGTTGCTTGTGGGTCGATTTCTCAGGAACCGTAAAGGTAGGTGGATTCTCTCCCAACTACTCATGGTTAGAGCAAGTGGTTTTTGGGTACAATTAATTTTTTTGGATTGAAATTAATTGTGTTTTGATGTGAGATGTTGGTTGGATATCCATTTTTAGATTTTTGGGAAAAAGGGGGTTTTATGGTGAAATGATATTATTGTGGATTTTAAAATAGAGATTTTAAAATGACTTGTTGAGATTGATTTGGGAAAATTGTTGATGAAAAAAATGCATTGAAATAAAGATATTTTTTATTGATAGGTTGTTTGGAAAGGAAAATAGTTTTCAATAAATGGATGATTTATTTAAGTGGATTAACATGCAATAGAATTGGTTGATTTCATGATGTTGTGGCCCTGATGGGTTATTTTCTTGGTTGTGAATGGTTGAAATGTTGTGTGGAAGTATGGAGGAAGTCTCACTATAAAAGGTGATGGATATTGGTTTGAAGAACCACCATGTGGGTAGTGGTCGGGAAGTACTGATAGTTGTGAATGGGTGAACAGGTTGGGTGGAAGTCTCACCATTTTGGTTGTTTTTGTGTGGATGGGTGAATGGGTTGGGTGGAAGTCCCACCATTTGGTTGTTTGTTTTTCATTGCTTTTCAAGTTGGAAATTGTTGTGTTAGTATGTAAACGATGAAATGGATTGTGGCATGTTTTTTTGTCTTTCCAATGGTTGGTTTGGGTGAGGTGGCTTGGTAAGGGTGTGTTTGGATTATGGTAATCATTTCAATTATGATTATTTTATATAAAAAGTTTTATATAAATGTTCTAATGGTTTTATCAAAGTGGTGTGTGTAGAGAAGTCATTTGGGGAAAACCTACTGAGTTTTAGTACTCACCCCCTACTTAGTTACTTTGGTGTCTTTACATATGTTGTGTAGCATGATGTGGGCAAAGGTAAGGCATCCTCCTCCTTGTGGGGCGCATTGTGATGTCTTGGTGGATCTTGGAGCTTGGAGATTGGTGTAGAGCTGTGGTGGTATCATGGTATGTGGTACTTTGTTGTCTGGTATTCTGCATAGTACTATGATATTGTGTTGTTGTTTTGGATTGGGGTTGTATGGTGGACCAACTTTGTTGTATTTTGGGAATTCATGTTTGAATGTTTTATTAACATGCATAATATATTGGTGGTTAATGGATGGTTTGGTCGGTTTTTTCTTAAGGGAAAATTGTTCTCCAATTTGATCTTGAACACCTCGACATTTATTGCTAGCCTTTGGAACATTGGGAAAGTCACTTAAGGCCAAGTAACCCTCACTACCTCCTCAAGACAATGAGGTAGGGGCGGGTGTTACAAGTGGTTTTAGTTTTTTCAGTCCTTATCTTTCATGTGAGAGTAGTTGTTCGATCATTGGTGTTGATCATTGGTTTTGGGGTTGACATTCGTTGTGGTATATTCCTTTTGTTGGGATGGTATCAAGGTGTAGGAATATTGGAACATGGAATGTATAGTATAAAGGGATGCATCTAACCCTCTTATTCTGAACTTCATGTTACCAGGGAGTTGGATACATAAGTGTTTCAGAGACACTTATATGCATTGGATATCTCATTTCTGTCGGTGTAGCCAATGCGATGAGCATGACATGCATTGTAGAAATGAATTCCCACTAGGATGCATATTTCATTGGGCATAATGAATTATGGGCTGAATTGAGAAATTGTTTTTCAAATGTGTGAAATTGAAATGTGAATAAATTTGGTATTTTAAAAATGGTTTGTTTTTCAAAATGGTGAAACATGGAAAATGTGGAAAGGTGGAAAGCCTCGTTGTGATAGTATAGTGTAATGTGATTTGAAATGGGATTTTGTGATTTCTATGGAAGTGCGACTCATGGTTTTTTGTTTTCTATTTATAGAAATGGAGCCAGGTAGGCGTCGTAGAGACCAATCGAAAGTGGCCGATGAGAACATGGTTGCACCTGATCCTTAGGTGAACCAACAGTTAGTGCAGAGTATAGTGCATGCTTTCGAAGCTGTGATAAGTGGAAACAAAGTGTATGAACCAAGACATGTGGATCATGCGGTTCAGTTTCAAAAGAAAAATCCACCCATCTTCAGGGGTGAATCAGAGCCAGAGAGGGAAGATGCATGGTTGAATAGAATGAACAAGATCTTTGAGTTCTTGGGAACACCAGTAGAGTTTAAAGTGTAGTTGGCCATGCATATGTTGGAAGATCTTGCCCTATGGTGGTGGGAGTTGGTGGTTCAAGATGGAACAAACCAGGGTATGACATTGGAGGGCTTTGATGAATTGTTTAATAAAAAATTCTACCCAAATGCATTTAGAATTCAGTGCACGACTGATTTATTCACTCTGAAGAAATAGCATATGTCTGTGAAGGAGTATGCATCTATGTTTATGAACATAATGTCGTTTTCACCCAAGGTGGTGGGTAGCATGTATTTGAAGGAAAGGATCTTTGAAGCAGGTTTATGTCAAGAAATCCATTCAAAGATAGCAGTGCTGTGTATAAGTGATTATACAGAGATGGTGAATAGAGCCTTGGTGGCAGAGTGATATTTTTTGGGAGCTCCGGGCGGAGGAAGCATAGTGGTACCCATGGGGAATAGTGGGAACTCTAACACGGGGTTCAAGCGAAGGAGGGACACGTATTCCTATGGAGGGGGCATGGCACATAATCCGATGGCAGGATCAGTGAATCTTCCTCCGAAGCCCCATAGAAAGCTGAGATGTTTTCAATGTGGTATGATGAGCCACATCAAGTGGGATTGTATGGAACAACCTCAAGCATGTCATAATTGTAAGCAGATGAGGAATCTGTAGCGTTATTGTCGAAATTCTCATAGTTCGGGTGCCTGTGACACTCCCCAGGGATCGCAGATGCCGTATTCTTCGACAAGATGAGACAAAATCACACCCCTCATTAGAAGAGTAGGGTGGGTCATGGTGATTCTTAGAATACCACGATGCCTCAGTAAAGCAATAAAGAGCAGATTGTGGAAACAAAGGCATTTTTCGAAGCTGAGTAGGCTATGGTGGATGATCATTTGGGATCATCAACGATACGAGGTACTATTATTTTAAATTCTACCATGATACAAGTTTTTTTTGATACGGGTGATTCAAAATCCTTTATTTCCACACATATGGTTGAGTTTCTAGGTTTAAGGGAAGAAATGATTCCTTTGGTTTTGAATCATCAAACCCCTCTAGGTCGAAGAGAGTGTCAAGAATTCTTGTGTAGAGCATTTATTATTATTTTGGGTGAGGTTGAGATAACCTGTAATTTCTCAGTGGTTGAGATGGATGGGTATGATGTAATCATGGGAATGGATTGGATGGTGGCGTTTAGGGTCCACATCAACTGTAATGCATGAACAATGGCTTTTACAACACACGATGGCGTTAAAAATATCTTTAGAGGAGAGAGGAATGAAAGGTAGGCTGCAATGGGTTTGTTGGCACTAGTGGTGGTCACGTTATCATATCAGTTTGTGGTGTTGTCGTTGGAATCAGTAGAGGGTGTTGAACAAAGTGTTCTTCCAGTAGTTGTGGATCATTTCATGGATGTTTTTCTTGAAGAATTCTCTGGGTTACCTCCGATAAGAGAAGGAGAGTTTATGATTGATCTTCTTTCAGGGACCAGTCCTATCTCACTTCCGTCTTATCGGATGGTACCTACTGAATTGGGGGAATTGAATGTCTAGATGTAAGAGTTAGAAAACAAAGGGTTTATCCGTCCTAGCACGTCTCCATGGGAAGCACTGGTGTTGTTTTTGAAAAAGGCGTATGGAACTTTGAGGCTCTGTGTTGATTATCATCGAGTTAACAAAGTTATGATAAAGAAAATATATCCACTTCCATGAATTAATTATTTTTTCGACTAGTTGATGGAATCCCAGTGGTTCTCCAAGATCTACCTGAGGTTGGGATATCATCAATTGCGGGTGAGGAAGGACGATATTCCTGAAACAACTTTGAGAAGTAGATATAACCATTATGAATATGTGGTTATGCCCTTTGGTCTAACGAATGCACCAGTGGTATTAATTGAATTTATGAATAAGATATTTTAGAGATATCTGGATTCATTTTTGGTGGTGTCTGTAGACGATATTCTGGTGTATTCAAATGCAAGGGTGGAGCATGAGCAGCACTTGGTGACAGTGATGGATATCTTGAGGGATCAGCGGTTGTAATAAAAATTGTCAAAGTGTGACTTTTGGGTATAGGAAGTTTCTTTTCTTGGCCATGTTATTTTTAAAAGAGGTGTTTCCATGGATCTAGAATAGATAGAGGCTGTTATCTTGTGGAAAATTCCAAAGAATTTGTTTTAGGTATGAAGTTTCCTCGGTCTAGCTTCGTATTATCGACGTTTTGTTTGTGATTTTTCACATTTGGCTATGCAAATGATTGCTTTGATAATAAATAATGTCCCATTCTAGTGGAATGAATAGTTTCAATAGTGTTTCGAAGATCTAAAGGGTCACAATACATCATTACCAATCTTTTTTTTATAGAACTAGGAAAAGGGTATGTGGTGTATTGCAATGCATCGGCATATGGGTTAGGGTGTGTTCTCTTGAAAGGGAATCATGTGGTTGTGTATGGATCATGGAAGTTGAGGGTGCATGAGGAGAACTAACCAACTCATGATCTGGAATTGGCAGCAGTGGTCCATTCTTTGAATGTGTGGCTTTATTATCTCTTCAGTGAGAAATTAATGGTATATACAGATCATAAGAGCTTGAAGAAAATTTTCTCACAAATGTATTTGAACTTGAAAAAAAGGAGATGGATGAAATATCTCCAGATGTTTGATTTTGACTTGATGTACACAGAGGGTAAGGGAAATTCAGTGGCAGATGCATTAAGTAGAAAATCTTATGCTCAGGTGGTAAAACATGCATCAGACCAGTGGCAGTTGATGTTGGTTATAGCTGACACGTGGTTGGAATGTGAAGACCAGGGTGATACAGTGGTCTTCTTTCTAGTTTTGTTGATTACTGACTTGGTTGTCCTGGTTAGATAGGCACAAATATCTGATTCTGAGTGTGTGACCATGAGGTTGAGACTCAATGGTGGGGAGACCATTGAGGGTTGGTAACTGAATGGTGATTCAGTTTTGTGTTTTCAGAATCGGATGGTTGTACCAGCTGCTTGTATGGAAGATCTTATCAGGGCGTATCATGATTCTAGGTGGCTGTTAATCCTGGAATTCAGAAAATATATAAATCATTGAAAGCGTAGTTCTAGTGGGCTAGTATGAAAAGAGGTGTGGCTGAGTTTGTTTTGAGATGCTTGACTTGTCAGCAGGTCAAGATAGAACATCAGAGGCCAGCAGAAATTTTGCAGTCTTTACCCTTCCCTATTTGGAAGTGAGAGCAGATAGAGATGGATTTTTTCATAGGTCTCCCAATAATGGTCAGAAAGCATTATTCCATTTGGGTGATAGTGGATTAACAAATGAAGTCAGCCTATTTCATCCCGATTTGTGAATCTCATAGAGTGGAGAATCATTCCAAAATCTGTATCCAGGAGGTGGTAAAGAGGCATGGTGTTCTTGTTTTGATGGTATTCGATAGAGATTCGAGGTTTACATCTCCTTTTTGGAAATCCTTTCAGCAAGTCCTTGGGACAAAATTGACCATGAGCATGGCATATCACCCTCAGACAGATGGTCAATCCGAGAGGATGATACAAACTTTGGAGGATTTGTTGCGGG
Source organism: Viscum album (assembly GCA_963277665.1). Lineage (NCBI taxonomy): Eukaryota > Viridiplantae > Streptophyta > Magnoliopsida > Santalales > Viscaceae > Viscum > Viscum album. The sequence goes on along the minus strand of OY728128.1, from coordinate 1,252,426,132 downwards.
CTTGTGTCATGGAATTTGGTGGCTCGTGGGAGGAGAAATTGTCATTGGTTGAGTTTCCAAACAATAACAGTTATTAGGCATCTATACATAGGGCTCCGTTTTAAGCATTGTATGGGCAGCCATGTCGTTCTCCACTATGTTGGGTGGAAACAGGCGAGTCCTCGATGGTTGGACCGACCCATGTACAGGAGATTACAGAGAAGATCAAGTTGATCAGGAAGAAAATGGAGATGGATCAGAGTCGTTAGAAACATTATGCAGATCATTGTCGATGGCCACTGTCGTTCGAGGTGAGTGATCATGTTTTCTTGAGGATCTCTCCTAGGCTGGGACATCGTCGGTTTGGGAAGCAATGAAAGTTCTCTCCGAGGTATAATAGACTTTTTGAGATTCTTGAGCGAGTTGGTGAGGTGGACTATCCTTTGGATTTTCCACCTTGGTTCAGTGCAGTGTTTAATGTGTTTCATGTGTCACAGTTGAAAAAGTATCAGCCGGATCATGACCATGTGATTTGATGGGATCATGTTGAGCTAGAATTGGATGCTTCATTGGTGCATGTGCCAGTACGGGTTGTGGATAGGAAACAGAGAGTCTTGCATGGTAAAATAATTGGTTTAGTTTTTGTTTTATGGAAACATGGTCAGATTCAAGAGGAGACTTGGGAGCGGGTGAAAGAGATTCTTGATCAATGCCCCGAGCTCTTTTGGCAAAGGATGGGTTCACTACTTTCTGAGGACAGAAAGACCAATGGTGGGTAGAATGTAGTACCCCTGGTTTGAGGTATGTGGCCTTTTTTATGCATTTTTTATGTGTTTAAGCTGGATGGGATGAGTTTGTAAGAGGATGGGAGAGTTTAGAATGGTTTTAAATGATTTTGGAGGCTTTTCAAAGGGAACATGGTTTGAGCACGGTTAGTGGAAACCATGTGGATTCTACAGGAAACCGTGCAGGGGGAGACAGTAGGATTTGCACGGCCTACGCACGGTTTTCCAAACTGTGCGAGGCAACCATGTAGACCCTTGATCTCAAGGCAGTAGTGTGCACATAGTTAGTTCATGGTTTGTCAAACTGTGCAGACTAACCGTGCGGCCACTTAAAAATAGGGTTTAAAAACCCGGGTTCACTCGGGCTTGCATCATTCCTCTCCAAACATTCTTCCACTCAAGCCTCACTCAAGATTTCAGGTTCTCAGGGGTTGAGGGTGATCTCCCATACATTTTGGAAGCAAATCGAAGAGGTTTTAAGGTGATTTGAAGGTGGTTTCTCCCAGTTAAGTCTCTCCTCTTGGATTTTTGTGGTTTTCCTCTAGATCCACATCTCTCTCTCTTGTTTTTTCTAGATATACACTTCTTGTGTATAGATCTAGGGTTTTGGTTACCTTGGAAGTTGATTTTAAGTCTTGTGAATGTTATGGGAAGGGATCTAGAGAGGTTTCAGGGATACGTTTGCCGGATTTGAGTTGTGGTTGCTTGTGGGTCGATTTCTCGGGAACCCTAAAGGTAGGTGGCTTCTCTCTCTACTCCACCTAGTTAGAGCTAGTGTTTTTTGGTTATAATTAATTTGGTTGTATTTAAATTAATTTTTTTGATGTGTGAAGTTCGTTGGAAATACATTTGGGGATTTTTGGGAAAAAGGGGGTTTTATGGTGAAATGCTATTGTTGTGGATTTTAAAATGGGTTGTTGAGATTCATTTGGAAAAAATGTTGATTAAAAAAAATGCTTTGCAATAAAGATGTTGTTTTGTTGATAGGTTATTTGGAAAAAAATGATTTTCAATAAATGGGTGATTTATTGAAGTAGATTGACATGCAATGTAATTGGTTGATTGCATGATGTTGTTACCTTGATGGGTTATATGCTTGGTTGTGAATGGATGAAATGTTGTGTGGAAGTGGGCAGGAAGTATCACTATAAGAAGTTATGGATAGTGGTCAGAAGAACCACCATGTGGGTAGTGGTTGGGAAGTACCGCTAGTTGTGAATGGGTGAACTGGTTGGGCGAAAGTCCCACTGTTTTGGTTGTTTTGGTGTGAATTGGTGAACGGGTTGCGCGGATGTCCCACCATTTGGTTTTTTATTTTTCATTAATTTGCAAGTTAGAAATTTTTGTGCTAGTATGCAAATGATGAAATGTCTTGTGGAATGTTTATTTGGATTTCCCTTGGTTGGTTTGGGTGAGATGGATTGGTAAGGGTGTGTTTGGATTATGGTAATGGTTTCACTTGCGATTATTTTATATAAATGCGCTAATGGTTTTATCCTAGTGGCATGTGTAGGGAAGTAATTTGGGGAAAACCTACTGAGTTTTAGTACTCACCCCCTTCTTTGGCACTTAGGTATCTTTGCAGATATTTTGTACCGTGATGTGGGAAAATGTAAGGTATCATCCTCCTATAGGGGCACATTGTGATGTCTTGGTGGAGCTTAGAGCTTGGGGCTTGGTGTAGAGCTGTGGTGGTATCACGGCACGTGGTGCTTTGTTGTTTGATCATTTCCATAATACTATGATATTGTGTTGTTGTTTTCGATTGGGGTTGTATGGTGGAACAACTTGGCTGTGTTCTGGAAATTCATCTTGGAATGTTTTATTAACATGCATCATATAGTGGTGGTTAATGGATGGTTTGGTTTGTTTTGTCTTATGGGAAAATTGTTCTCCAATTTGATCTTGAAGCCCTCAACATTTATTGCTAGCATTTGGCACCTTGGTAGTGTCACTTAAGGCCAAATAACCCTCAATTCCTCCTTAAGCCAATGAGGTAGGGGCAAGGTGTTACCATTTTATTTACAAATATGATCAATATAGGGAATTTTTTTTTAAAAACCCCTCATTTGTCCTATTGGATATTTATTTGTTTTTACACTTCCTCACAAAATCCTATTTTCCCATAACTCATTTTGACATGATTTTATTCATGTAATTGTTACCAACCATGTTACTTCATCTAAATATAGGACCTACCTTTTTAGCATATTTTAATCCATTGGATTCCTTTTCAAGTATTCTTATCAATTCATTATGAATATATTAATTTCATTTTATACAACTCTAACTTTTTTTAATGTATGAAATAAATTTTTATCATTTTGCATGTAGTTAATTTTTCCTAAAAATGAGATAAGCATTACATTTTAATGTTTAAGTGTGGATACCTATTTCAAAATACATTTCATTTTATAATATTCATTCTATCTATGTTTTCATGGTTAATGAAAAAAATTAACTTTCTCATAGATTTAAAAAATATCTATTTTTAAATTATTTGAAATCCTTAGTGGTATAACTTATTTTGATAATGTTTTTTAAATGTTTATTTTTTTCATCTATGTCAGTATCCATTTACATATAATATTATTTTTCAAGGAAGTTATTTATTTTTAACTAGCCATCTTCTTTCTCTTGATGACTTAGGTAATTACCCTCAATTTCAAAGGAATGATCTAACATTTCAATTATGTTACCTAATAATTCACTGTGAATGAATTTGAGCTATCTTCCAATGATTTATCTCTTTATGAAATCTATGTTTCCATCCAATAATTGAAGTGTTTTCACATAGATGATATACATTAATTAATATGGGTAATTATTTTATTAACCCACTACTATTTATCTATATGGTGTAAATACTATATGTTTTATTATCTTTGTTGAATGTTATTTACCAAGAATATTACATAATTTTATTGGATAACCATTTATTTTCAAAGGGTTTATCATGTATTAATTATTGATGGAATTATTAATTACCTCATTATGTGAATCCATTTGAAAGAGTTTTGAAAGGAAATATTTTGATAATTTAATTAAAATATGTTTACTGGATGTTTTTAAGTGGAAGTAATGAGTATGGACAATGACGATTGGATTTATATATTACCCTCTAATGTATTGGTTCATGTATATCTATCATCAGAATTAAATGGTATAATAGTGGATTTATCCAATGATAAAGGGGAAAAGAGAAGATGTATCTGAGGCCAATGGCTACATGTTAGGATTATAATTAGAGGATTAGTTATATGGGAGGTTTTATCGGAATAACAAGGGTATATGAGAGTATTTTGTACAAGACTGTGATGTTACACAGGTGATTACCCAAATCATACTATGTTTTTAATGTCTTGGTGGGTAGACTTTATATATGGTTTCTTTAATGATGTTTATGCAACAATTTTATTCTTATTTTCAATATTATATTATTCTTCCATGGATCATTTTTTTGGATTATGATTACACACTATTTGATTGATGAAATATTATACACTAAGACCTTTTCCATGATTTATGATCCATTGTACACTAGTTATAGTTTCTTCATGTGTAATTACTATACAAATATTATCGTTATATGTATAGTTATGATATATTATAGTTAACTCTTATGTTTTCACTTAAAATGAATTTTTTCTTAATGATTTTCTTATGTTTTCATTTACACATGTTATGAAGAAAAAAATTTATGAAATGTATAGATGAGTTTATTTTATAGAGAATTTTTGTGAGATTTTGAAGACTCATTAATGATTATGAAGTTATATATATAATGGAAAAAATGTGCAGTTGATACAATGGACATGGGTTTTGTTATTTAATGTTTTTAAGGATTCCTTAAAATAATAAATCATAAATTTCATGGAAATGTATATTCATAAAATATTTTTTATGTCATCTAGATGAGAGAGTCACATTATAACAAATTTATATTTCCTATAAAAGATAAATGAGAAGAAAATAATTTACACCAACTCCTTAAATGTAGATACATTTACTACCTAGATCGATGATATATTCCACCCTCAACTCTGATAAATCTCTTCCCATTAATCAAACATAATAACTTTGAACATAAATTAACCTAATCTACATAGTTATCCAATATATGATTTTATTAAAAAAAATTATTAATTTCACCATCTAGATAAAATATTCAACATCCCTTACTGGTGGTAGTCAACATAAATTCATATGGAAAACTTCTTTATAAGGATCCAATACTCTCTAATATAAATAATATCTGATCCACACAATTAATCAAGATACTATACATAAATAGTGACTACATAATGTCATGAAATTACTATTAATTAATCCATCTACATTAGTTTGAAAATAGAACTCTACCATGACTATAATAATAACCCCATTTGGCACTGAAAAACATCATTTACTATAGTTGTTGATTTTGACAATGAATATAGTCAACCAATCTATTCAAATATTCAAGTCATATGTTTTCTTACCATTTACTAAAAATACCATTTGTATTTTCTTGTCTACTACCATTATCTAATAAAATTAACACTTTAAAACTTTCTCAAATCATTAATAAATTAGAGTGTTAATCGTTATTGAATTGAAAATAATCTCAATACAGAATCCTAATTGATCAACCAATCATGTGATGATAAATGACTTTTATTTTTTAGTATCAAATAATATAAATTTAATAAAATAAACAGTCAGAATAGTACCTCATTCAGTAAAAGGTATCACCTTAGTTATCCCACCCCTACTAATGTATGAATTATTTAAAAGAGTTTCCCTTATATCATTTTAGGGGATGAAAATTATTTAAATTTAGGTCTTCTCACACAACCATAAGCCCCCAAATAAATCTATTTCTATCCATAAATGTGTAATATTGATCCTTACAATTGGTTTCATGCTCTATCGTAGCTTCATAGAAATAATATCCATCAATACGTCTAAAAATGACTTAAATTTTGACATTGAATAAAATGGAAGAGGATAGTCTTAACATATTGATTTATAAGATTAAAATTTTATAAATGAAAGTTATTCAAGTTGATTATTTACTATAGATAAGTAATATATTTAATTTATGGGATTCCTTGAATTTCATTCAAATTATTCCCTAAAATAGTTTCTTTTCTCTCATAGCTTATAGACATAATTTTATGCCTTTATTTCATACTTTTCTACAATACGATATTAACCACCTCCATATAAGTATGTTGCCTCAATAATATAACCAATGACCTTATACATTTTCAATATAACATTTCGAACCTTGTAAACTTGTTTCTCATTCATCAATAAATATGGTATGTTCTATAAAATTTCATTATATTTTTATTCATACCCCCACTACTTATATATTTCCCCACAAAATCATGGAAACTCTCATGGAATCAAAATATATAAAATTTAAATACTATCAATTTATAATCATCTAGATACCAATTTGTTAACAATTAAATAATTTTTAAAATTCTTCAAACATCATACTCCATTTAAAATCTAGTCCTCCAGAAAAAGGGGATGAGAAAGCCATAATCGAGGTATCTAGAATCATTGATAATAATAACATACAGTTTATTTTCCCTAAAATTGTTTTACCAGTTCTATTGTAACATCAAATCTAAATGGTGGTGATTTTTTTTTCAAAAAATAAAATACACAATTTTCCTCCTTGTATCAATTGTCTTCAGCTCATAAATCTAATAATTATATATTATGCAAAATATTTCTCACTAACTAAGGAACTATTTGAGTAATCCCCACTACTCCTTTAACTCCTCTTATAGTAACTCTCTTATGTGAGTAAATTATAAAAAACATAGATTAATCCAGTAAAAACCACAGAATTAATAAATTAATCCCCAATCAAGAACTATATTACATACTTTATCTTTGTGTATTTCTAAAAATTTATTTTAGTTAATCTCATTTATTGATTATTTATCACAACATTCCAATATTTTTTTTTCTAAAAATAGTTTTGTGAAGAACATATTTAAAAACTAAAATCTATTGATTAAATCAGAATAGACTTTTAAAACAAGAAAATACCATTCTTTAATAACCATAAATATTTATTGAAATTCCATACCATAGATATCATGATCCTTGAAATCCATATATTTATAACAGGTAATTTAGATCATTAAAAAAATTTATATTGACTTTGTCAACCTTTTATTTACCATGATTTTTTTCTAACTCAAGGATCACTATTAAAATATTAACTATCTAATTTTATAGTTATATTTAACTTTTCAAAAATCATATTCTCTAAGACAACTTTATATCCCATGTATAATGTTAATAACCATGGTATGATAATATTTTGTTACACCCTGACTAAAGAAACAAAATCTATTGATCCAAATTAGGATACCAAATGTCCTGGTATTCATTACCATGATTATAAAAGACCAGACACTAGTGATGAGGGACAAAATAAACCATTGGGAAATGGAATATTGTCAAACATAGATCATAAATTGTAATAATAGATATTATATGTAAAATATTTCATTATAACCTTTTGAAATTTGGAACCAAGAATAGCGATATTTAATGAAATCCAACATAAGGGTAAAATGATGACATTAAGGTAATAAAAGTGAATGATGTAAAATACTATAACCACTTTTATTATTTATATAAATTAGATCTAGGATTCTTTAAAAAATACGTATAATAATTTTCCCTTCCATTTATCATGAAAAATAATGTTGATACACTCACTAAAGTGAAAAAATATTTGTTGAGTATGAACTCAATATGATTTCCCTAATGATTCTGATGAATATCCATCAACAAGTAAATAAAATTATGTAATTCTAATCAATAATGATAAATTAAATAATTTTTATCAAAAACATTGAATTTTTTAAGTCATTTCAAAATAAGGATATAAATTCTATAATATAAAACTCATTTAATCCATAACACCTTTTTACAATGAAACCCCATATCCATTAATCTCTATAAAAATATTTTTGATACCATGTATTCTTGAAGAATGTTTTTTTTAAAACTACCCACCTCTTGAAAAAGTCTTATACTGTGAAATTATAGTGTGTATTAAAATCTTTTCAAATGAATAACTGACTAGTTAACCAAAATTTAAACATGATTCATTACTTATCTTTTATTTAATTGTATTTTGATTAAACTTATTCATCACATATAATTTTTTTTACTCAAAACCCTTTATTTAAAATGATACTACATAAATATTTCATAACAAATTAATCTGACTATTTATCAAGATAATAAATTATCTCTATATCTCTATATATCACAAATATATTCATAGGCGCTTCCAAAATATACTTCACAAAATATAATTTTCCTACATAGACTAACACCATAAAACTATATGAGAATAAGTGTTTAATTTTTTTAATAAAAAACTAAACCCATTCCAATGGTATTTTCTCATATTCATTTTTTCTTCATTATATATCATTAAATAATATCATGGTATCATAAAAACTAGATGATGAAATCATTCACCATATAATCTATCAATAAAAAATAAATAGAAAATTAATCACATAAAAAATATATATTCCAAAAAAAAGACTACGCTTCCCATGTTAACTATAATTTCATATATTTATGATATTTTAAAGGTAAAAATAGTTTGGGGTAATAAATTTACTTGATAAATCTCAATCTAGGATTAAGAATTCCCATATCTAAATTTAGAGATGTTTTCCATGTTCCAATAATATTTGAAATGTCCTATGAAATATTAGAAAATCCTAGTACAACACTCTATACATGAAAACATCAAAAATATATATTTTCTTGACTACCATGCAACTTAAAACAACTGGAAAAGTCACATTGGTCAGAAGGTATATAATTAGTGGAGTTGGGGGTAAATTATTCATGAAATAGAAACAAACTCGATGGTGGTTTGGCACAACCCATGAAAACTATAATAAAAACTATTATTTACCAACTAATAAATGATATCATAAAAAATATTTTTTTTATTAAATATACATGTCAATATAATTTGAATAATTCTAATAAAATATGTATGAAAATATATCCTACATACCATTATTATCTAATGAATTTCCCAATCTCTGATCATCTTTATCTACCTCACCATTTAAAATTTCATCTCCACATAAATAAAATAAATAATATAAAAGACTCAATAAATTTACATCTATCTCATTTATAGACCTTCTGATTGACACCCACTATTTAGCTAACACGATAATTCTTTTATATCAATACATGTTTGTCCTACTAAATCTCTATTTTTTTATATCAAGATTCCTATAAATTACACCATATTAATTCTACAATTTATTTAATTTCCCAACCTCTCTCATATAACCCCTAGAATAAATCAATTTCTATAATAATAAAATTAGATATAATAAAATTCATTTAACTTAATCAATTCTCAATTTTTTTAATTACGATAAATTAATAGTATTGAATTTCAACAATTCATGTAATAATTACTTATCAATAAAACTTAAAGGAAATATATTTTGAAAAATTATCTTTATTAATACCTTAAAAAATTAATTTTATTATTCACATTAATTTAATTATTCATATAAAGTAATAATAAAACTCCAATATTAAAATGAAATGAGGAAAAAACTTCTTAACTCTGATAAAAAATTCAAATAGATTTCAATATCTACTATATATCAATAAATTATATTTCATCATGACCAATATCATTAAATAAACTAAAAAACAATATTATTGCGAATATCAAATCTTTTCTATTTATAAAAAACTGAAACAAAACTTATTTTTTTAATTATATTCAATAAAACCTTTTAAATATGTAAATAGTGTGGTACTCTAAATGGTTTTTTCTTATTGTTTGGTTTTATATTTCAGATTTTATAAAATAATTTCAAAAGCATAGTATTTTTAATAAATTATATTTTTTAGTATTGACCAATAGATTTAAAATTATTTTAGAAAATTCCACATCTCTATCAATTTTATAATTTTAGTATGTAAATATATTCACATTAAGATGATATTAAACTTTAGAACATTTTTTTAGTATGTTTTAAATTCAAAATAGTAAATTCACACCCCTCTCTTGAGTATTACTAGGTTAAAATTTTGTTTTAGATAATCAATGAAAAATAGTTATTATTTCTTCTTAGACCATGATAATGTAACCAAAGATGAAGTTCCTTTGTTGGTAAACCTAGAAAATTCATTATAATAATGTCATTATATGAAGAAAATACTATACATCACTATAACTAAAAAAATGATAAAATAGAAACCAATTTAGAAAACCTTAGATATCATATTTGGGGTATTAATAATGAATTTATTGGATGAATTAAATTTTCTAGGAAATACCTATGTTATATATTTAGTGTTTCATATGATATTTATTTAAATTTTTTTAATGTGATTATATATACTTTTTGTGAATATTAATTTAAACATGTGCATTCCTATGATATTTAATTTGAATTTTGAACATGATAACTCATAAGGGAATATAAAATATAATGATAATGATTCTAATTACATATATAATCCATTATAATACATGTAAGATAAAAACTATGATATTTTTATACCACACGAGTCAAACCAATTTTAAAGATGTAAAATTTTGGAACTAGAGTAATTAATTAAAGGAAATCATACTATTATAATAATGTGGGTGGTCAAAAACATGGTTGATTTCTAATTCCCAAACGTTTTGATGCGTGTTGGATTTTCTATTTTTAGGAAATAAAAGTAAAAAAGTTAATTTTATATATCATATAAATGAAATATTGGAAATGTATTTGTAAAATAGAAATTTATATTATCTTAATAGAGAATTTCATTACACCATTTTATCTCGAATGTGGTATTTACCATTTTTTTATTTTCACTTGAATATGTCTATTAGAGAGATATTGGGAAATGTTTACTATGAAATAATTTTTAGAAACTTTTTCCTATATACTATATAATTGGATGTCACTATATCGACCTAGGATTAACATAAAAGGATATTAAATCATTTTAGATGAATATTAATCACATTACAAAGATACATGGTCTTATATCATAATAGTTTAGTGTATTTGGAAATATGGAATCATAATTTTATAATTCCGTATAATATTTTTTGCACATCCCTTAATGGTCATTGCATTTAGTAATTATACTTAAAACATTTGTTCATAACCTGGGGAAAAGAAACATAAGAAATGGGTGAGCTCATATGCTCAGTAAGGGTAAACAAAGGATATATATTAGAATGAAATGATTATAAGGGTATGAGAACATGCTGTTTACATTAGACGACCATAACATGCATATCAAAGTTCATAACCAACAGTCATGACATAAAGATTAATAGTTCAAAATATATGAAGCATGAGGGTGATCCCATCATCATAAATTAATATTGAACCATAAAATCAAGTTATATAAGTGTGGAACCATTATAAATATAGAAAATGATTTCATGTGTCAAGGTTAAATACTAGGAACATCAACACAGGGGATAATGAGACACTTGTTTATTTTTTTGGATTAGGACACACATATTTCCCATAGTGGATTAGGAAAAACCTATTTTCCATAGTGTATATGGACACACATGTTTCCTATTTTGGATCAAGATACACTTCTTTCCCATTTTGGATCATGACACACTTGTTTCCCATTGTGGATCCGGACACACCAAATTAACAATGTGAATCAATATCATTAACTTGTTTATCATCATTATCTAATGAGTTATAAATATTTACCCAATGAATTGGAGGTAGATGTAGGTACCACCTATCACATAATAAAATCATACATACACAGGCCACATGATAATAAAACATTCATTTTATCATGACACAGAAAAGATATGTGCTTTATAAAATTCATATAATAACCCTATAAATGAAATGGGTATTATACAAATTTCATAATATCATAAAATATTGAAAGTATACCAGTTTCATAATCATTTTTTCATTGAATAACCCGTGAATAGAGGTGGGGTTCATAAGCATTTTATCCGGATATAACCCAAGGAAGAGACACGAGATTCATAAAAAACCTGTCATATTAATCATAACCAATTAAAAGAATGAATAAAAATTATGTAATTGGATAATAACCCTAGTAAAGAATAAAATATATCAATGGATATCATCTTAGATGGAGAAGGATTTTGAAATATCACATGGAACATAAATTTTATTTAAAAATAACTTTATAAAACATACAAAATTTTCTAAATACTTTTCTTTAAAACCAATTTTAAAAAGTATATAGTAATTATGAAAAATCATTTAAATCATTTCATGAGGAAAATATCCATTCTACTTTAAAATAAACTTTTTAAAATTTAAACATTTTGAAATCACTTTCGTTTTAAAATAACCTCAAAAACATATAAAGGATGATTTGGAAAACATATAAAACTTTTTTAAAAACATTTTTCATTGAAATCCACTTTAAAAAAACAAAATTTTAGAATATTTGAAAGGAAATTTTATTTAAAAAAATAATTTTCAAAATTTCAATGTAAGCATCAAATAAATTATGATGGGTAAATCCATACATATCAAACAATCATTTTCCCTAGAAAAAAGTTTAGAAAAATTACTTGGTTGGAAAAATAATAGAAGATTGATTTTAAGATCTTTTTTATTTAAATGGAAGAAAATATGTAAAAATTTCTATTTAAATATCATATTAAAGTATTTTTTCTTATTTTATAAAACGTGTTTTTATGAATAAAACAAAATTTTGACCGAAGAGATAAATAAATTTGGATTTTCATAAAAATATTTCTTAATTATTTTGAGGAATAAAGAGTTGAAAATGGTACCAATACATGGATATGTCATATATAACCATAGTATAATGAAATTCATGGGATTTATTCAAATATGGATTATAATATTTCATCAATGAAATCATAATCATAAAAAATCTCGATAAATGTTGAGATTATAGAAATAAACTGTTACAGAGTTAGTAAATTTGAATTATAATACTCTGGAAAGATAAAATTAAAACAACATTAATATATCATGATAATAATTTAATTCATGATATAAAAATTTAAATGGTAGTATATACATCTCATAGAAAAATATAGGTTCATAACATGGCATGTGTCTCAAGAAGAAAAACTAACACAAAATTACTTTAACAATTTGGTAGATTTTGAACTATACACCCCATGAAATAATGATGAAAAAGGACAAATAAATAACCATATATTTAAGTATAAGGATAATATAATACATTAATAGGTATTATATACACAAATCAAAAGAAATGGGTGGTGAATAAAGATTAGTATCAAAAAATAAAAGTGAGATAAAAAACACTTACCTTAAGTATCGACTTTTATTGTACATGTTCAAAAGTACCGTCTAAAAAATATATGTTTATTATATATATACCATAGAAATATATTCTTTTATATCATAGAATATATTATTTTAATACGACCCTATACTACCCAATTATTAACAATTTTATGTCTAGGTTATGTTTTGGGTTACAACCACTTTGTTTTTCGTACATAATTTGACTTTATTATTTAGGGTCCTCTTACATTGATTATAGTTTACTTATTTAAATAATATAATACATTGTATAAATATCATATATATTCAGTATATGTTTTTATAATAATAAATAAATTATAGAAATAATAAATGGAATACACTATTAATGGAGATTGTATGCCGTATATACACTTGAATGATGTTTCTGTTTTCTGGTCATATTTAAATAAAGTAAATTAAATATATGTGTATATATATATATTATAATTTTAGTAGTATTATTATGACATTTATATCATATAATATTTCTAAAAAAATTATTAAACATTCCATGTAAAGTGTGGATGAATCACATTGCTTTGAGGATGTTGTAGTCCACATATCCAAAAATGAATTTGTTGTATTTTCAAAAAATAGAAATCATGAAGGAATGCTTTATATAATAATTAACGAAGAAAAAGTTAATAATAAATATAATATATATCATATAATTATATAATTTCCCTTATTATTTCAATCCTTGAAAGGTGGAAATGGAAGAACAAGTGACATCAGTTCGTGAAGTGATTGTCCGTCGTACACACAAACGATGATTGTGTATCCCATTTGACGAGAGTGTGTGTGAGTGTAGGTAAAAACCTTAACATAAAAACGTATTAAAATATTTAGTATACTGATGTTATTATATCATTATATAATAATAATATCTGGGGGGGGTGGATAATGAAAATAAAACAAAAGTGCTTGTGGAAGGATGTTACGTCTTATTTGGGAAACTCCTTTTGGTTTGCACCAAAGGGATTCCTTGATTAGACTTATTCCAAATGTGAGGCCTTTATTATTAAGGAGTTAATTTGGGAGTTTTTTTTGGAATGGTGTTTTTTAGAAGTGTGAATAAGTGAGTAGGAGAGGAGGTCTTTTATAAGTGGGGAAAGGACACATTGAGTATTATTGCAAATATTTGAGTGATCCCCACGTTTTAATTTTCCCCCAAGGGGTTTAAATATACAATTACAAATAATTAGTGGTTTAATGGTCAAAATATGGCCATAAAATAATTTTTATACATGTTTTGGGTCATTTTTACACTATATATTCTATGTTTAGTCATTAATTAAGCTCAATTTTACCTCAATCAATGTAATTTATTTTAATTACATTCAAGAATATTTTTGACCAAAATCAAAGTTGAAGATATTAGAAATTATAAATTATTATTAATATAAATATGAAATTCATTTTTCCAAATTCCAATAACAGAAGTGACAAAAATTAATATAAAAATAATCTCGCAGATGTGTCCTCATACGAGGTTTTTAACCAAATTTTTTTAAATGTTTGAAATGTATTTATGTCGCATTTCAAGGAGAAATTGGTAAAATTACTTAAATTGGAAAAATTTATTTAAAATTTAACTAATTAAACTTTAAAAATAAAATAAAATACAATTAAAATATATAAATAAATCAGATGAAATATTAATTTTCAATTAAAATTTAATATTTTTTACCATTAATCCAAACACTGAACTTCTCAGAAAAATACCAAAAATTCTCTCAAAGTAAAATTTAATATTACACTTTAAAAAGTTATTTGTTTTTCATATAAAAATTTTAATTTTTTTAAAATTTAGTCTTTTAATGGGGGTTCCATTGAAATTTGTTAAAACTACATTGTATACTTTTTTATTCATAAAATAAGATTTATTATTATCTTATTATTATTAAATAATTTTTTTTAGTATAAAAAATATTTATTATATATTTATTATATATATTATATTTAAAACATCCATAAAAATTTCTTGCTTAATTTATTGAGATAACATGGTTTTTGTATGTAGAAAAGTTGTTTTTATAGAAATAGAATTTTATTATTCTCAAATAGTTATTACTATCATTTAAAAATAATTGATAACGAAATGATTCATTTTATACAAATGTGTAAAAAATATTTTCATAATTTAGTCAATATCAACAATTTCGTCCATTCCAATAGCTAGGTTATAATTATAATAATGTTTTAATATTAATATTAATTGTATATTATAGTTCAGTAAAACTCAATATTGTGTGTTAGAGAAGATATTGATGGGTATCATTATTTTGTGTATCACATGTAAAACATAGTGTTACGTATACCACAATATAATATAGGTGTTTCTTGTAGTGAAATATTAACTTTGTGATGCGTTTAACAAAATCCAGAAATAGTGATTTCATAAATCAAAATTTATATACAGTGTTGTGTGAAATGAAAAATATCAAAAGGATTAAATTAATTTGAAAAAAACATTTTAAAAAATATCTGGGAGTTACGTTATACCCACATTAAAATGAATTTTACCCTCAAAATTCATCTGAGTTATCAATGGTTTCCTACATTAAATTTCCATTCATAAAAACCCACATCATAAAAATGAATACCAAAACAACTTTTGAAAATGGAATGTTTGAAACATAATAGTTACCCAAAGTAAAAAATAATTAGGTTTCCATATTTTAAAACATAGGTGTAATGTGAAAAAATGGACATGGAAGAAAAATATAACCATCATGTTATGATGGACAGTGATAGAGAACATAGTTAAGAGAATGATAATGATCACAAATACATGACCCAAAATAGGATTTAATAAGGTCATTGATATCATAACAAATGATTATAATAGGACACCATTTAATTTCAATACCATTATCCTAAAATGGGAGAATTTTCATGATAAATTTTACTTACAGGATTTCATTCAATTTAATTTGCACGATCTCACTATTGGGTTGTGCCTTAATCAATTTATACTTCATCTCTTATTCCAAGAAATGAAGGTTATTTTTTTATTCCTAAAGAATTAAGAGATCATGATATTCATGAATATAATGATAGGTCATTCCACCCATCTTTAGTTAACATTGCAGAAAAAATGGTTATCCTAGGTTATCCAATATGAAAAAATCCTCATATGTCAAGATAAAAATTTAATATTTAAAAACTCATCCCATGTTTAATATAAACCATTCTATAAATGTTTAACCTTATAAACGTTATAAAAATGAAAATAAAAAACTTGAGAGTGAAGTTTACTAAACTAGATTAACATTGATCCCCTATATATCATAAGGTAGCGCTTGTTTGGCCCATTATTAACACATCAATACCTTTATCATGTATTATCTTGAAACATTGTAATAACATGAATTACCATACATCCTAATTGAAAAAACTCATGATTTATTATTCCAAATATCAGTAGATATATTCATTAAATTCCATAATCTCTATACATGATAGTATAAAATAATTTGTCAAAAAATACTTTATAAGTTATGTGTTCAAAAATAATATAAACTTTACTTTATCCAAATATAAATCTATTTATCCCTACTAAATATCATTTTATCATCCTTAGAAACACAATAAGTTTTACCTTCCCTTAATAAAAACATCACCTTTCTATTAAATCACTTTTCTTTATCATCATCACTATTCAAAACATATTTTTAAATCCTGAATAAAAACATTATTCTATCATAATAACATATTTTATAATTCAAATAACATAATATTTGAATTCCAAAACATATAAACTTTAATAATATTACGTTATTCTTAAACCATTACTCCAGATTTATCATCTTATTCTATCCTAGAATATAAACTATGAATAACATCCTAAGGTTCCTTAACCTCATCCTAGTAATTATTCTTACGTTTAATATAAAAAATGCTGTTAGAATATCCCATACCATTCACATTTTATTTTTTGTCTCTTTATCCTCATGAGTATAACCAATACTCGTACCACTTTCCAGATTCTCTTCATGATATTTCAACTTAGGAAACTTATTTTCCTAATGCCGATACATTCCACAATTGAAACATTTAATTTAACCATGGTTCTTCTAGTTCTTTCTATTGAAAAAGACTAGAAATAATAGTAGGATTAACACTTATCATAATTGAAAAACTGATAATCATAAAACATTACTTAAAGGATTCCTAAATCATTAAAAATACTTGTAAATATATGAAACCATAGTATTAACTTTTGTGAAATCCCTAGAAATATCTATATATATATTCCTAGGGATCTCAAAAAAGGTTTCTCATCCTAATACCCCAATTTTTACAAAACCTTACCTTTTATACCAACTATAGTGACCCAATATTAACATACACGGGTATTACATTATTTTAGATGAAATTCAGATCAGTACTAGAATAATATCAAAGGATCATAATAGTTTGATGTCTTTTGAAACATGAAAAAACAAACTATTAACACGGTGAAAGATCATCAAAATATCCCTGAATGATCTTGACATTTATTACTCTTACTTTAAACCATTTTTTATAACCTAGGGAAAGGAAACATAAGACTGATGTGAGCTCAGATGCATACTAAGGGTAAAAAGGTTGATATGTAAGCATGTCATAAGAATAAGTGTATGAGAACATGATCATAATAATAGAAGATCATAACTTCTATATAAAAGATCATAATGAAGAGTCTTGTCATACAGATAAGCATTTTAAAAGACATGAATGCTAAAGGTGATAAATCATTATAAATCAATCATAAACCCTAATATGAAGTCATATTAGTATGGAACCATTATAAATATAGAAAAAAATTCATGTTTCAAGGTTAACTACCAAGATCAAAAACTTAGTGGATTAGGATATTCCTGTTTCCCCTTTTTGGATCAATACACACCTGGTTCCCATAGTGGACCAGGACAAACCAGTTTCCCATATTGTATTAGGACACAACTATTTTCCAATTTTGGATCCGGGCACACATATTTCCCATTTTGGATTAGGAAACACATGTTTCCCATTATAGATTAGGATATTTCTATTCTCCATTTTGGATTAATACCTTCGACCCATTTACCATAATTATCAAAAAATATAAATATTTTTCCAATTTATTGGAGGGAGTTATAGGTCCCTACTATCACATAATAAAATCATACATATATTTTCCACAAGGTAATAAAACTTTCATCATATCATGACCGATAAAATATATGTATTTTATAAACATCATATCATTGACCATGAAATTTAATGGGTACCATAAGCATTTCATCATATCATATCCTATGGAAAACATACAAGGTTTAAAATCATTACTTCATCAAATAACCCAAGAAAGGAAGTGGGTTTCATAAGAATTTTATCATTGTATAACTCATGAAAGAGAAATATTTTCATAAAAACATGTAATATTAATAATAAACTATTCAAATAGAGAATAATAATGGTGTAATTGGATCATAACACTAGTAAATCCAAAACTATATCAAAGGATATCATCTTATATGGAGAATTATTTATAAACATCACATGAACATAACTTTTCTTTGAAAATAACTTTTTAAAACATATTAAAATTTATAAATACATTTCTTTGAAACCACTTTGAAAAATTATATAACACTCATGAATAATCATTTAAAACATTTCTAGAGGAAAATATCCTTTCCAATTTGAACGATGATTTTTTGAAATATAAAACATTTCCAAACACATTTTTTTGATGATAACCTCAAAAACATATAATGAAATTTCTGAAAACCTTGTAATTTTTTTAATTTTTTTTATTAAAAAACCAATTTAAAATAATGAATTTACAGAATATTCGGAAAATAATTTTATTTTAAAAATAACCTCTTAATCTTTCAATGGAAGCTTCAAGGAAATTATGTTGGGTAAATCCATACATGTCGAACATTCCTTTTGAACCGTAAAAAGTATAGGAAAGTGAATTTATCGGAAAGATAATAAGAGATTTCTTTTAAATCATTTTTTATGAAAATGTTAAAGCATGTGAAAAATTTATTTTCCATTTTGAAAATATTTTTATGGATAATGGTTTTGTGGATAAAAAAAATTCCCTACCGAAGAGAGAAATAATGTCTGATTTTCCTAAAAATGCTATCCTAATTAACTTAAGGAACAAAGAGTGAAAAAATGGAAAAAATACATGTATGTATCTTCAATAAATATAGGATAATGAATTTTATGTCAGTTCTTGAGATATGGATCTTATGATATCTTTAATGGAAGAAAAATTATAAGTAGTCTTGATAAATGATGAGATTATAACAATACCGCATTACCACCATGGTAGGTTTGAATCATAATAATATTAAAATAACAATGTAAAATGAATATTAAAATTACACAAGAAGAATTAGATTCATGATATAACATTTCAATGGTCATTATGTACTCCTCATTGAAAAATATTGGCATATAACATGTCATGTGTCTCAAAGAAGGAAAATTGAGACAATATTACTTTACTGATTTGGTATCCTTTGAACTATAAAACCCATGAAATAAACATATTAATAGTGATATGTAAATACTTATTATTTTATCTATAAGAAATATATAATATATTAATTTTTATTATATACACCACAAAAAATAAATGAGTGGTTAATAAATCATAATTCTCGCAAAAAATAAAGTGAGGTGAGAAAACCTTTACCTAATGTCTTGACTTTCATTATGAAAATTAAAAACTACTTTATAAAAAATATTTGTTTTTTATAAATATAAAACAAAACCGTATTATTATATATTATACAATATATTATTTTATTATGAACATATATTAACCATTTATTAATAATTCTATGTTTCAGTTATGTTTTGGCTAATAACCCATTTGTTTTTCATACATGATTTGACTTGTTATTCAAGGTTATATTACAGTGATCATGATTTAAATATTTAAATAATATAAAACATTTTACAGATATCATATATATTAATTATATATGTATTTATAAAAATCTTTAAAATATAGAAATATGAAATAGTTTACACCGTTCATGGAGAAAGTAGGTCATGTGTACGCATGAATGTTGTTTTCATTTTATTATCATATTGAAGGAAACTAATTGAAATCTATGTGTGTATATATATTATAATTAAAATAGTATTATCATTTCATATATTTCAAATAAGTCTTCTAAAACCATCTATAATAGATTTCATGTAATGTATGAACAAATCACATCACTTTGAGGAGGTGGTAGTCCACACTTTCAAAAATGAATTTATCATATGTACATAAATTTGATAGAATAAAGGTATGTTTTATTTAATAATTATTTAAGTATAAATACATCATATATATAATATAAATATTATAAAAACAAAACATTTATCATTATTTTAAACCTTTAAAGGTGGAAATGGAAGAATGAGTGACGTCGGTTCACGTGGCGGTAGTCCGCCATACACACAAACGACGAAGACATATCCCATTTTAGGGATGTGTGTATTTGTAGGAATAAACCATAACATAAATAAAACTAATTATATTTAGGATAATAATTATATTACATAATCTTGTAAGAATAATATTTTATGGGTGTGGGGAATTAAAATAAACGAAAAGAGCTTATGGAAGTATGTTACCTCTTCTTTCCGTAACTTTTATTGGATTGAACTAAATAGATTTTTTGATATCTTTTTGCCAAAAGTTAGGCATATAGGATGAAGGTTGGTAAGTTGGTTGTAGATTTGGTCTGGTTTTTTCTATGTCAAAGTGGTTTATAAGTGTGAATAAGTGAGAAGGAGAGGAGACCTTTTATGAGTTGTGAAATGGACACATTGGGTATTCTCGAAAATATTTAAGTGATACCCACGACTTACATGTCCAGAAGGGGTTAAAATATAGAATTAGAGGTCATTGGAGTTTTAATGGTCTAGATATGGACAACAAACAATTTTTATACCACTTTAGCATGTTTTTTCACCTTATATGGTAAATAAAATCATTAATTAAGCTCGTTTTTACCTTAACCACAATAATTAATTTTATTTAATTTCACTAATATTTTTTGTCAAAAAAGTTAACCTTATTAGATGTTATAAATTATTCTGATTAAAAATATTGAATACATTTTTTCCAAATTTTAATCACATAAGTTGAATAGATTAATTTAATATTAATCATCCATACATTTCACAACATCTTGTTTTTTATGCAAAAAAAGTTTAAAAGATTGAAATGTTTTTATATCCAATTTCAATGTGAAATTGGTTCCAATGAACTGAATTGGATTAATTTATATAAAATTTAACTAATTGGACATTAAAACTAGATTAAAATATAATTTAACAATATTAATAAATAATATTAAATGTAGTTTTCAATTAAAATTCAGTATTTTTGCGCTACTCATCAAAAAATTAAACTTATAAAAAAACAAAAATTCACCCAAAGTAAATTTTTTTATTATTATTTCAAAATTTATGTTTATTTTTTCATATAAAAAATTTTACAATAGAAAAAATGTATATTTAAAATGGGCTCTCCATGAAAATGCAGTAAAATTAAATTTTAGAAAAAAATATATTTTTATTCCAAATATTGGATTTATTATTATCTTAAACATATCAAATATATTTTATTGGGAAAAAAATATGTATTGAATAAATAATATATAAATTTTAATGAAAACATTCATCAAAATTGGTTTGTTTAATTTATTGATACAAAATGAAGTTTTTAAATATAAAAGTAGTATTCTTAGAAAAGTTATTTCTTTATTCCCAAATATATCTTACATTCATTTCAAAATAATGGATTACCAATGGATTAATTTAATATTCATTTTGAAAACATAGTTTCAAAATTTAGTTAATCTAATTCATATCTTCCCTTTTAATGAAAAGGTTATAATTATAATAATATATTATTAAAAATATTAATAATATATTATTGTTCGGTAAAACTCGGTATTGTGTGTAAAAAAAGTTATCAAAGGGGCATGTTATTATGTATAACATAATCCAAACATAGTGTTTTGTTTATATAAATATAATATAAGTGTTCTATATAATGAAATATTGACATTGTGTTGTGTATAAAACAATCCAAACTTAGTGATTTTATATAACAACTCTATATTCAGTGTTATGTGAAATGATAAATATCAAAATGATCAAATTAGTTCAAAAAAATTCAAAAAATATTTGGGTGTTACAATCACATCATTTTTTATTGGTTATTTTATATTTATGGTGTCTATTACAATTCTTGAAACCATGTTTTCTGATTTTGGGTTCTAGGATTTGAGGTAGAATCACATGAATAGTCCGTTATACATTTCAAGAGACCATGTAAAAAATATTGTAAGGGTCATGTTATACTTATTTTCCTCAAATTATCAGAAACTAAATTGAACAATATTATTATTATCCCAAAAATATTTACTAAATTTATAATGTAATCATTGAGTCATTTAAGAAGTTTAATACATCTATTATATGAATCATGGATGGAAAATTGATGATTTGATACTTGATCTAAAGTATGATCTAAATAAGATTTATCATGTAAGAAATTTACTATTTTCACCCACACATTTAGACATTAATATTTTAAATCTATTGATCTATAAGAGTGTATTTTGATTCATCATTCACCTTGATATGTATTTTAGCGATTCATTCATTTGTATTATATTGTACATCATATGTATAAAATTCAAACATGAAGTCTTATGGGTGGTGGCTTTGGTACATTCTTTGATATTGGTTAGTCTAGAGAAAATTTTCAATTTCATATGAATTAATATTCATTTTAATATCACGATTTTAAAATAAACCATATTTAAAAAAAATATATTTTATTAAGAAATTGTTCGTTATAATTGGGGACATAAAAAAATAAATGATTTTAAATTTAAAAAATAATTCATTACAAATGGAGTATATTTAATGTATTGAAAAATTTATGACTGAAATATTATTTATAAATTGTAAATAAATTATATGATAACAGATTATTTTAGGTGTATTTTTCAGTGTGTGGATATTCTATTTGAAAGGGGTTTGATTTTTTTAAACTACTTTATTGTATTTGATTAAGAAATTATGCCATGAGTCTATTTTAGGTACAATTGTTTTGAGAATTTTTTTAAAGGTAATACCCCATCCCAACATGCACTATATTTTCAATACTATAGAAAAAAATGAACATAGGTGCATAAACATGTAAATTATTGTTCGCCAACTAGGAGAAATGTCCTATTGTGATATCATTGTGTGAAAATACCATTTTGTACTGGTAGACATGAATAATTATGTAAGTGATATATAATCAATAAACACAACTAAAATATTATAAATAATGCATAAAAAGAATACTAATAAAAAATATAAATAACATCGAAAATTTTATAACTAAATAAACTATTAGAAACACATGATTCATGCATACACCAACTATATCTCTCATAAAAAGATCACCACCTATTTCTGAGTCATAAATTAGTCGAATATTATGTATCTAACTAATATATCTATATTTACATAAAGCCTCATTCCAATTCCAAACCTATCCCTGTAATCATGATGTTTTTTGAGTACCAATATTCTAGGGATGCTTGAGGATTGTGTGAGTTCAACATAGTTGGAAAACACAAACTATGACCATAACATATTAAATATATATAGTTCATAACAGTATGATATTCCTAGAATTATTAAATTTACAATTTTAAACATAATACCTTCCACCACCAAGATTTCAACCCAAGACTCATAGAAGTGACTATAATTTATCCAAACAACACTTGAGTGCCTTTGAAAATGACATAGGAATACTGATTGGTCTTTATGTCCCATGTAATAACACATAACATACCATCTATAGTCATAACTATCAACGACCATTGGGAGGTAACATGTCCAACACACATCTCTATGGTTATCAAAAGGACCTGTATCTAACCCATATAACATGGTTCTTGAGAATATTCATAGAAAAACTTCCACACCACAACTGAATTGAGATGATTCACATCCAACCTAAATCAAAAGTCCCTCAGGATTCATCACCTCAAACTGTACAAATAACAACCACAATATAAGTCATAACATACAACCCTGTAACACAATAAATGTGAATCCATACATCCTTGTTATGAACTATTTACAACCCGATGATCCCAAATAGCCATGTCTAAAAAACAGTCAATTGTTTGCATATCAACCAACCTGAAACACAAGTCAGGTCACAAGTCACCCATTTTCCATAATTATCATGAAAAAATAACTGAAAAAATAGATAAATTTATAATCATTTATTAACCATGATTTAGAGAAATTACAAAACCATAAAATCCAATTGGAAATAATTAGCATGAAACCAAATTCATTCCTAAGGTACAACCATCATTGGGAGGATCTCCCAACACAAAAAACAAAAACCATCCCATCCCATCTTCCAGGTCATTGGATGGAATGAATCTCAACACATTTCCTATATTGAAACCACTATATATGTAGGATTAATCATGAATCGAACACATTTAAAATATTTTTTTTCAAATGTATGTAATTATAAAATTTTAAGAACTATATGATGAAGTCAAATATAAATGGGTTTGAGACTCTCCCAACAACAGATAATATTACCCATGCATTTTACAAGCCTACTAACCAATAGATTTTATAATATATTAATATTCAATCCTATTTCTAAGATAATGATTTCTTATTCACCTCTCTAGATCAAATGAAATATAATCCCCTTCAATGTTCTGTTAGGTAAAAAGAATTAAGACACCATTAAGGGTTCCCTTTAAAATCACACGACCTCAATATGGACCCACTAATTAATGGGCATTGAATCCATAATTACAAGACATTATCAACTAAAATATCAATCAATTATTTAATAACATGATATAAGAAACTCACATATGGTATGACATAATAGCTATCTCACCATATGATTCAATATAAGTGAGTAATCTCACCCCCAAACTATAAAAAAGTTCGACCTAAGGAATACCCATCTAAATATGTCTATATTAGGGAGGGATGAACACTGACCCCTCATAGTAGAAATTATTATTCTCTAAATTAGTCATATATTTTATATTTTAATAAGAATTGTCCAATTATATAACAATATATATGGATAAAGTCTTTGAAAAGAATTTTTGGGACAATCGTATTTCTTGATATGATGATATCATATACAGGAAATAATGATATGTCATATTCTAATACATGGTCAACATGATATTCCTTCTATTTAATAGATGATATGTTTGAAAATTCCACAACTTAGTCATCCTCAAAATCATTATAGAGTTAATTATTAAAGTCTCTTAGAAATCCACTATCATTAATAATTCTTGACCAAAAGTAAAGAATGAGTGACACATGCCTTGTAATTTAATCTAATACTCGTATGTCTATGAAAAATATGATTAATTTTGTGGTGTGATGTATGGAATATGGATAATTTTAGTAATATATATAAAACCATCCTAACTATAAGAATTGTATATATAATTCTCGAAGAACCTCCTCACCAAACAATTCCCTATAGATTTCCCCTCTTTCTACATAGTTTTCTTTCAAGACACTTGTATATCATAAAGGATGAATAATCCCACATAAAATTCATTCTCTTATTCTATGATTCTTATGAATATACCAGAATATTAATAACCATTTTGTTTTTCCATGGTTATGATAATCAAACATAGAATGCAGGGTTAAATAGTAGGATTTAATGATGAATGATAAATATTCTATATTTAAGTTCATTAAATAATCTATTTTGAAAGAATTTTTTATTGGATAAATTGTATCATAATATCTATTTTCACATTGGTTAATAGGTAATCTATTCTTAATATGATTTTAGTGGTATCAAATTCCTTTAACCCATTTTTATTCATTATTTAAATTAATAAATTATTTTTCAATATCGTAAAACACGTTGTATTTCTAACATCAAATTTAAAAGTTGAGGTCGAAGCCTCAGTTTATTCGGGAAAGGGGATATAGTACAAAGAAAATCATGCAACAAGTAGTACATGGATTTTTGACTTCAAATTTGATTGAACATTAAAAAATGATTTTGTATATATCAGAGCATAATGTACCAAGTAATTATATTTTATGATATATATGTTCTCTTGTATCAAAAAATAAATTATCAAATTTCTATTATTAATTCCAATAATATCATAAAATACAACTTCTTAACATACTTAATGACTAGATTATCAATTTTACAGCACAACTAATTGATCATAAATATTTTATGCATTTAATATTATCAATAATAACCAATAATTTATCATGAATCAAAAAAAAGATTCTTGGTAAAAAAAATTAATATTTGGATTGGAAATTAGTATTTATTAATTGTCTATTAATAATGATAAATTTTGTCTAGAGAATATTTAATAATTTCTATTTTTTATAAAATAATTATTTTTAAATAATTAATAATTAAATGATTAATTGCGAATGAAATATTTATAAATATATATTCCACAATATTTATTATTAAAATTAATTTATATTTTTCAAAATTATCTTTCATGAATTTCACATTGAATATAATTTCCTGACATAAAAATTATAAATTCACTTTATAAATGGTTTATAAATTTAATATATATATATAATGAGTATATATATAATAAATTATGAATTTGTTTTATAATTTTTAATTTTAAATGTTCAAAATAAAGGGGCACAATTTAGAAATTTTTAGACCTTATCAAAATATTTTTGATAGATGATATGATAAATTTTGTATGTTATATTAATAATTGTATTTATTTAAAGATAATTGATAACATAATAGAAATTAAAATATAAAATGTTTACATTAAGTGAAACATAATTTTATAATGTAAAATGACATATAATCACTAATATGAGGGATTTGATATTGAAAATTTATATAAATATTTTTTATTTATCGAATTATGAAGTGTCCATAATGAATTATAATGTATTAAAATTATTGGATTTTAAATATGTAATATATAGATATCTTGATTATGGAAATAAAATAATGTTATGATTTTTTAATTCCTATAGAATAATAATGTTTCTAATATAGTTAGGAAATATAGAAATTTCATATGATTTTTTTATTGTTTCCTAATTTTTTTATTTTCATGCATTAAATTATACTTATAAAAATAAAAGAATTATTTTTCATATACGTTGTCATTGGTTTATAATTTTTTTTATTTTTTTATTCAGGCTATTGAATATTATTTGTAAATATTAGGTGTTAGATTTATGATGAGTTGGATTCTATATTGAGTAAATTATACATGTGTAGATGGAATCTTTGTTGGTATTATCATTATCCTTGAGGATAATTATTATTCTAGAAAGTAAGTGGTCAGCGATTTCATGAATTTGTCTTACTCATGTATGGATAATCAATATCTTGTAATTATAAAAAATTGAATTAAAATTACTTGTACTATATTAATAAGATGCATTTGGAATGGTATGAATATTTTTTCAATTATTTTTAGTGACTTATAAAATTATTGGGATTTTTAATTAGTTCCAAATTTATATGGTGTGAACATTTTAATTATTTTGTGGAATAGGGACTCCAAAACTAAATCTTTATATTAATTCAAACATAATAGAATAAAATAGTGAAAATAATTATTTCATGTTATGTCATAATTATGAACATAATATTAATATGACTCATATTAAATTAGAGAAACTCTAAATGAATACCCTAAAATACAATGTTTAAGATTCATTTTAATGTGGAACTTTTCGATACCTTTATCATCAAAATGTGGGTGATGGAATAATTGGGTATTCTTGTACTATCATTTTTAATTCAAGCATTTAATGTGTGGCTATAAAATGATTTTATTCTTATTCTTGGTATTTCCCTTTGGTTATTCATTTATAAAAGAACCTAATATTATTAGTTTACTAGAAGGAAAAGGTTAGGTTTATCTTTATGATGGGTTTGATAATTGGTTATCTTCTCAACTATTGAAGAAAAATACATGATATGATCACGATGATTGTGATGATTCTCTATGTATAAAACTATATTTTGATATAACTGCCATGATATATTAATGAGATACATATCTTAGAACACAAATGTGTATGATAAAATAAAAACAGGGTCATCAGTTTAGTGGAAGGCAATTTAATATTTTTTTAAATAGTCAAAAAACATGATACTCAATAGATAAAAGATACTATTTTAGATAATGGAATCATATTCATCATCATTCAGGAACATGACCTCAATTTTGGATGAACAGAAATTAAATTATTGAAATTTCATTAACTAGAACTAAATCATTAGAAAAATTATCAAAGAATTAATGAAAATTGAATATGTTGGAGGAAACACTTACTAAAGAACCAGTGGGAGAAGCTGTTCAAAAAACATGGATAGATTCTTAGGATAATCCTCAAAAGTATTTACTATAAATTTCAATAGTAATTATTATAACCAAGATTACAAATTTAAAAAGGTAACATGGGACCATGTAAAAATAAGTGATTATTGAAAACCTGAAAAGGCTTGGTAATGAGAAATTTATTAATGAATTATATCTTTTTTCAAAGGTTATCAATCATTCATAATTGATGAAGGAGCCACAATATCAACTCACGTGATCAATATGATTGTGTACATCAATGAATTTGAAATACTATGTACACATTTTAGATTTTATTAAAAAATATATATTAATCTAAAATTCTTCAAAGACTGTTCTCAACAATTTATCATGAATTATATTATGAATGACTTCAATAAAAGTTTACCTGATAAAATAAACAAATTGAGCATGGTTTTTAAGGACATTGGTGGTACAATATTATGTTTCATGGTGATAGTGTAGATGGAGAATGAAAAATGAAATATACAATTGGAAAATAAAAGAGGATGTGGAATGTTCACACTATCACATAATACAAAAAATGAGAAGGGACATTGATTTAACTCTAGAAGGAATTACCATTGGAGAAAGAACTTTACTTAATACTAAAATATTTAAAACAAAAAACATAGAGATTCCACTTATAATATTGGCCTCATTTAATTCATTTGTTTTTTATTTTTGTATATAAATTATACTAAATATATGTTTTAAAAACATTGTAAATATTATAGTGGTTATACTTAAAGAAGAAATTGATGATTAGGGATTGATTATTTCATTCATGTAATGGAGAAAAGGTGTTACTACAATGATATATCTTATAAAAGAAAAAAAAATTCAATCATAGATAAAATTGAATAAAATAAGTGTATTTTTGAATAATTTAATCCCTCTTTTTGAATCTATTAGATGATCGTTAATTAAATACAATATAGAGATTTCTAAGAAACACATGGTTATCAACACATACAACACTCTAATATACTTGGATATATGATACCTTTAATGTTTTTTATATATGATAATGTGTTTATCTATGGATATTACGTAATTTGATTCCACCATATATAATGGCATTTTAAAACCTCTTATTAAATTATAAATACAAAAAAATATAATAGAATATATTTTACCGAATAATAGTATGTTTGTTAAAGAGTTCATATTAAAAGGAATTAAATGTTATTTTCAAAAAATTACATTTTTTTTCTTAGCATGATAATTTTAAAGGAATGTAGTTTTTATGATGTTTGTGGATGTATGTTTGGATAAATAGATTCTAAATGTTGAAATTTAAATTATTTTACTTATTAAAGATTAAATTGTACATAAAATTTTTAACTTTATACATCATAATGGGTTAAAAAAATGATTTGAAATTTAAAATTTAGTACATTCATGGGTTTTTGATGGGATAGTGGAAATTTATTCAATCAAAATGTCTCAAATATTTTATCTGACAACTCTATTTGTATTGAAAAAAGATTTTTATTCTAGAATATGAGTCTGGTGTAATTTATAGCCACTCATATTTTAAAATAATATTATATATTTAAATAAGTAAATATAATTATTAGTTCATGTTATAAAGGTTATATCTTTTATTCAGGCCATTTAATTGATATTTGAGCACTGTTTTTTAGTTCAGAACATGTTGTTTTTACGTGGTGAGTCATAAACCCATTGTAGGCATCCACACTATTTTAATTTTCTCATTTCATTTACTTTTAGTTCTATTTTTTAATCCATTATATTTTCTTTATTCCAATTTTTATTCATTGATATAAGGAACCCCCAACATCATATGAATCACCATGGGATGAAAAGTGGGAGAGGAATAGGTTGGAGGGGGTGTCAAGTTATTTTATCAGAACTGTAAAAGGATGTGATGACTATATGTGGTGGGTCTAGACCAAAGCATCCACATTTCACAACAAAAGGTAGGATATTGTTTTGTTTTTATCTGATAGCCTATAATTTTAGATTTCAATCATGTTTATGTGTTGTATGGGGTGAAATGAGAGACCCATTGGTATGATAATTGTTGAATAAGTGTTTTTAGGTGATCATAGAGGGATTTCTATTTTAAAAACCAACTAAATGGTTTTTTTCCTTGAGAATACATTTTTAGGGTTCTATTGTTTTATGGAAGGGTTGGAGAAGTAGAATACATAGTGCTTTTGTTTATACCATGTAGGAATGACTCAAGGTGCTGTCTAGTACTCTGTAAGACAACTTGTGTTAGGGGTACATGACGGTTAATGTTTCACAACCATATACTCAAAGTAGTTGATAGACTGAGGTTGTTTAACCTTTTTTACAAACACTATGAGGGTTACATGGATAAGTAAATAGATGGGAACCTCACATTAGGTATAAATAATGTATAAGTTATAAATTTCTTGTACTTTGATAGGTACATTCTAGTTTAGGTCATGTTATAGGGATGGGATGTCATCTTATGGTACACAACTTGTATAAGAGGCACAAGCCTTGTAATACCTTATTAGAGGAGTGTCACTATTATATCACTCTTTAGTATTAATAATACTTGTGAGTAATATATATAGGGTGTTTTTTAGTATTTTAATTGATTGTAGAATCATCTTTACATGTATACATTGTAACACTCTGATATTTTGTGAGTTATTTTTTTCAAATTAATTTATTCTTTTTTATATTTTCCATTTCACACAACACGGAAAAGGTTTTATTTTATATTAAAGAAATATGTTTGGATTGAATTATATGAAATATAAATTTAATCATGAACTAAAAACAATATAATTTTTATCTTTCCCTACATGGAACACCGAGGTTATCTTGCATTTCATGTAACAATGACTATCCTCAATGTCTTGCATAACACGCATGATCGATTTTTATCGAAAAATTGTATATCATTAAAATGTTATTATTTCAAATAAAAATATATAAACTAGTCATTAAAATAGTGGTTATGAATATTATTAACTAATTTATTAAAATTTTTGTTTTACACAAATATAATATGAATTCATAGGTTACCAACTAATTAGAAACAAATATAAAAATCGATTGAATATATAGGAAAATATTAATATTTTTATAGTCCCAATGAAATTTTAACCTAATAAATTAAATTATTTAAAAATATTGAGTGATATTATGTAATATATATTTTATATATATTCAATTAAATATTTTTATATTCATCTAATAGATCTGATTGACATAAGATAAGTACAATCCCAATTTTATGCTTAAAAACCTATAATTTTTATAAAGATAGTTTGACATACTTTTAATAAAGAACCCATTTTAAAAAAAAATTGGGACTTTTATAGATTTAAAATGTCAAAATAAAATTTATATATGGCAGATAAACATAAACATTAGTTAAGGATAAATTTTTTTTTCTATATTATTTCATGTTTTAATGAAAAGTTAAAAATACTGAATTTTAATTCAAAAATTCCTTTTCTTATAATTTATTTACAAGGATAAATTATATTTTAATTTAGATTAAAAGTTTAATTATATCATATGTTTATAAATTGACTCAATTTAGGTCATTATATTAAATTTTACTTTGAAATTGGGTAAAAAAACTAAGCAAAAGTAAGGTTATTTTTACTTTAAAAACCCGTAGTGTCGTCCCATTAGTAAGATTAATTTTAAATTAATTTATTCCACTGATATGATTATATTTTTTCAAAACTAATACTATAATTTAAATTAGAATAATTTATAATTTATAATATGTTAAAATTTGTTTTTGACAAAAAATATTAGTGAAATTGGTTAAAATTAATTACAACGGTTAAGAAAATAAATTAGGTTAATAAAGAAATAATCCTTAGATTTAAGACCCAAAACAACCTATAAACATTTCAATCACCCATTTTATAGAATTGATTTTGACATTGACCTTCCATTATCGAGTTAGGTTTGTTTTTATGACTTTTTTATGTAAAAAAGTGAGTATACTGAACTTGTTTGGAAGAAATGCCAAGTGTATCCTTTCCCTTCCCTGTAAGAGGGAAAAAACTCTCCATCTTACTTAAACTTATAAAACACCTTATGTTAGGACAATATATGAAAAATAAACTTAACAAAATACCTAACTCCCTCATATAATCCTACCCTTAGGATGAAATCAATCCATAGAAGCCTTTTGGCGCAAACCAAAAGGAGTTACCCGATTAAGAGGTAATGTCTTCTCCCAAGATACATTCTTTTATTTTCATTATAAACCCTCTCCAATATATTTATTCCATTATTATATAACAAAAAAATTATATAAAATATACTATGTTGTTTTTATTCTAACATTCCAACCTTCACTTACACACACATCCATCTAATGGGTAATGAACATACTGTTTATGTGTATGGTCAACTACCACCTCACTAAATGATAATTGTACATTTTTACCTAAACTCCTCTCATGGTGGAAATTATGATGGAAAATATGTTTATATATGTCATATATTATATTTATTATGTATTTAATCTTTGTAATTCCTTTTAAAACACATACCTTTTAACTTTCCATTTGGTGTTAATATGATAATTTCTTTTGAGGAAGTGTAGACTACCACCCCCTCAAAGCATTGTGATTTATTCACAAACATCATTGAATGAATTAAAGAATTTTTAGTGAAATTATTTGGTATATATGATATAATAATTCATAATGTAATAATTATATATATACATATATAAATGATTATTCTTTATTTTCTTTATTTCAATATGACAATAAAAACAGAAACAATGTTCATGTGTACATACGACTTATCGTCTCCACAAACATTGTGTTCAATTTTGTTCTTATAATTATTATAGATTATTATAATAAAAATATACATTATATACCTGATATTTATATCATGGATTAAATATTTTAAGTCAATATATAAGTACAATAACCAAATATATAACAAATTAATACACATGAGAAGAACAAATAAAATATTACATGAAGTAAAAAACATAACATAAGATTGTTAACAAGTAGGTAATTTAAGGTCTTTATAGAAAATATATGGTATTAGATATAAGAATATTATTCTGTAAAATATTTAGAATTAAATGAAATTTATTTTACAGGAATCATGTACGGGTACGAAGAGAGTCAAGACACAAGTTAAGGGGATTTCCTCTCACTATATTTCCGTGAGATACTTTCTTTATTCACCACAAATTACTTTTGTGTGGTGTGTATACTCACCATGGATTTATTATATTATTATTATAATTACAACTATCTGAATTTAAATATCCATTTTATTCTCTTTATTTAATTTCGTTTATGTTTTAAAAGATATCAAATCAGTAAAATAATTTTGTCTCAATTTCCCTTCTTCGAGACTCATGTTTTGTTACGAAACAAGATTATTGTTTGAGGTTTATAAAATTCAATTATACATGTTATATAATGAATATAATTATATTCATTATATTTTAGGATTCATATAATTTTATTTTCTTACATGGAGAGTATGATCACAAATTACCAAGTGATAATATTTTATTGAAACAATCTCATCAATTTTCAAGATTGTCAATGATTATTATTATTTGATGAAATATTATAAACACATGAGTTTCTTTATCCTCTATTTATTCAATACATATCCATTTATTAGTACTATTTTACACTCTTTGGTACTTGTGATAACTAAGAAGATATTTTTTAGAAATTTTGACCATATTTATCTCTTCTGTCAAAAATATGTTTTATTACAAAAACCAATTTATCAAAAATGTTTTCAAATTATTTTTGAAATAAAATTTCAAGGAAAAATTATTTTAAATTATTTTATTGTTTTCAAAGATTCTTTTAAAATATTTCAAATGTATTTTCAAATAATTTTTTTAATAATGTTTTATGTTTTATAAATTTATTAAAAAATTTCATGTATTATTTATAATATTTCGAAGAAAAAGGTTTCCAAAATGATTTAAAATATATCTTTGTAAGTTTTCAAGTTTATTTTAAAGGAAATGTTTTTCAAAAGGTTATTTTTAAAAATCAATTTTCAATAAGAAAGAATATTTTACAGAAGAAATTTTTTTAAATGATATTTCAAAGTTATTTCTCATATAATATGACTTCTGTTGGTTTGCACATGAATTTATAGAAAATTATATAAAGTTTCCATTCATTTTATTTATGTTAATGTTTTATTCTTTGATGTCATAATGTTTATGAAACCCATTTCTCTTCAATGAGTTATATGATTTCTAAACTCACTTATTCTCTTGGGTGATTCTTTCATGAAGTGATTACAAAACCTATCTCTTTTCATAGTTTATGATTTTAGGAAATGTGAATGATAACCATTTCATTTCATGGGTTACGATTTTATGTTTATAAAACCTATGTCTTTTTATAGGTCCTGATATGATAAATGTTTTATTTTGTTTAAAATGTTTGAATGATATTATTATGATATTGTTGGTACGTATATCTCCCTTCAATGAACTAGGTAACGACAGAGGACTCAAGAGTATATATGTTATGCGTGAACCTGATTTCATGTTCAAAATGATATGCGTAAACCTCATTACTTGTTGAAAATGTTATTCATGGACCTGGTTGCATGTCCATAAGTTTATGAGTGAACAATATTACATGTTCACAATGTTATGAGTGAACCTTATTACATGATCAAAATATTATACAAGGACCTAGTTTCATATCCATAAGTTTAAGCATGAACCTAATTACATGTTCACAATGTTATGTGTGAACCTGATTACATGTTCACAATATTATTCATGGACTTAGTGTCATGTCTATAAGATTATGAGTGAACCTGATTACATGTTCATAATGTTATGCATAGACCGGGCTGAATTTCTATAAGTGGATGTGAGGGCATGATTTCATGTCTTTAACTTAATGAGTGAACCTGTTTCTACATATACATGTTCAAAGTGTTATAAAAAATGTGGGCATGACAAATTCCATATCTTATTCCTATGTTATGCTTTCATGACTTATGATATTAATTATTTTATGATACATATATTCTAAACTACTAATATTTATTATGATCTATAATATGAAGGGTATGATCTTCAAATGTTATGATCAAGTTCCATACCCATTTTTTATTGTTATACTTACGTATTTCCTTTATTTACCCTTACTGATCATCAGAGCTCACCCCATTATTATGTTTACTTTCCCCAGGTTATGAAGAATTTTTTTAGGCAGAAGTTCTAAATGTGGAAATCATTATGTAAAATGTTGAGGATCATTCACCAGGATAGAGGATTTTGTTTCCAAGTTTCCAAAGACACTAAACTATTATGTCCTTAAATATGTATTTTTTGTAATGCATTGAATATTCATCTAAAATGAATTAATATCCATGTATGTTATGACTTGGTCACTATAGTTTGTATCAAAGGAATGTTTTATTAAACCCTTGAAAATTGGGATGAGAATAATTTAGTGATATCCTTAAGTATATTTATAAGGATATGTCTAGAGATGTCTCTAAGGATATGTATAAAGATGAGTTGACATTTTTTGAAAAACGTCCTCGAATTTTGGTAAAGGATATAGTGAGTGGTTTCCTAGAAATAAATGTCTATATGTATAATATATGTTGATTTGGATCAGGTGAAAATGTACCTAGGACTAACAAACCTAAAAATAAGTTACAGGCCTAACTCAGGGAAATCTGGTACACTAAAGCAGGCCTTGTTACACACCTGATTAGATACTATTGGGGTATATGCTTTGGGAATTCATGAGCCATCATGAAGTATTTCAATAGAATTTGGCTATGAATAACATAAGGTAAACCTATGGTGTCTTTGATTAAAAAATAGGTTTCATGATTTAGATATACTGTATGTTATTTTTCATGGTTATGTGGCCTTATTATATGATATGTGTTTCTCACCCTATGCATTCTGGTTTTAGTCAATATAGAGAACAAGATGAAACATGGTTAAAATTGAATATTTTAGATGTGTAAAGTATGAGAATTATGAAAATAAATATCCCAATTGGAAATATCATAATGAGAACAAGGAAGGTGGTATGAGTATTTGTTATACTTCTGAAGATAAAAAGACCTTAAACGACATGTGAAAGATATGTGATGTTCTTTGAGTATTTTTTACATTGATCATATGAATCATGATAAGATTTGGGTTGAATAAACTTAATACATAATTCATATTTCATATTTTAAGAATGAGGTATTAAGGAATAAATTGATGAAGCCTGAATAATGGTTTAAAAATAATGTTGTATTAATGAAGTATTTATGTTTTGAAATTCAAAGTTTATGTTATATGAATCATGAAATGTATATGTATTTTCAGTACATGTTTTCACTAAGGATTTAAAAGGAAATTTTGAATAGTGATGAAGACTAAAATCCTCCCACACATCATTAGGTTCTTATGGGAAGTGGTCAGATTAAAATTATGTGTCCCAAACCTCACTAACTATAAGTGTGTAGTATAGTAGATGTGAGGGGTTGATCCCTCGAGGAGGGAGTATAACAACCCAGCTCTTTATTACATTCTAAAACATGAATTTTTACATAAAAATGCACTTCATAGAACAATTAAGATCGATAGTTCTAGTTTATTATAAATTTATGAACATTACATAACAACTTAGAACATAAAACACAACATCTTTATTGAAAACTTCTTTTACATGACCACAACATTCTTTCGTACTTAGAATTGCATGTGATAGCCAGAGGACATGCATAAGAAAAGGATAAGCTATAAATCCCAGTAATATATAAAACAAGGCATGACATGAAGAATATAGTACATGTTATGAAATAGGCATATCAATAGAGCACAAGATAATCATGAACATAAATGCATTATATGGCATGATTATCATAACTTGGAAATATAGAAACAATAATTAACATGATATTTGCATAAGACAAGGCTCATTGAACATGGAGAAAGAGTAAACACACATTTAAATTGAATTATAACAAGTAAAACCACATTTCACTTGACTTATCATGATACTACCCTTTACCCAATGCATTGGAGTGCTATCAGGGCGCACCCGTTATAAACATTTCATTTCATGCATAAGTGTGCCACATGGATCATATAACTTGAAGTCATTCAACATCATCATTTATTATATGATAAATGAATGTGGAATAAATATATTAAACTATATAATCAATATGTATATGTTAACAAAGGTCAATACCCTTGATAGAGAAATGGGCATGGTATTCACTACACAATTACTTTGGAATGGAAAATTTGGTGTAACTTCGACAGCATAACAACGTCAAATAGAAATCCTAAAATGGATTGATGAGATATAAATGGGTATCTAATAATTTATAAAAGAAATTTATGGTAAGGGGTCATGTAACATTATATACCAACATATGTAATGGAATTTAGATGCATACTATAAAAGAATTGCTTGAAAGTAATTGAGGAGAGGGAAACCCTGTACAGAATTTCGGAATGGTAACATATGTACATGGGAGGTATTAATGAGATATAATGGTATATATCATCATTAAAAATAAGTAGGTAAGTATAGGGGAGGTGATAAATCATTCCCCAGCATTTTTAATTGAAAATATAATGACATGAAAATATAAGGAAACTTGGACATAAATAAGGAATGGAGGAAAATGAGGATCCCTTACATAGAAGTGTGATCCAAAAGGCTTAGGAGAGGCTTGAGAGATACTTATTGGTATCTTGGGGAACATTGGGAGGATTATAGAGAGATGAGGTCAGAGTTTTTTCGAGATCCAAATGGTTTTAGTGGAGAGTAATGGGAGATTGAGTGTGTTTATATTAGAAAGGCGAGGGAATTCATTATTATTTAAGGTTTTGACACTACACATTAAACTAATAAAAACAACAAACCAAACCATGGTTTTTGCCCATGTTTTTCCAAATTGGAGTGTATAATAATATTTTATAAATAAAATGGTAGAACCTATTAAAATATTAGGCTTTATTCTATGGAGGTGAGTCACACTCTCAAGGAAATCATTTAAAAAGTTAAAAAAAAATTTATGTCTTGGAGGGTCCTCTAAGGCACCATAAAATTAATAAAACGAATCTAAAATCATATATTATAAAGTTAAAACATATATTTTTCAAATATCCATTTTATTTTATCTTATTACATCGTTATTGGGTCATTATGATGTCATGAAACATTTTATATATTTAAAAGATATTTAATTTTTACCCAAAAATTAAACTCTCTCAGAAATTTTTTGAAAAATTGACCATTTTATAATTTAGACGTCCTGAATCAAAAAATAATATTCATTTTATATAAATAATTTTTTAAATATTTTAATTTTATATTTTAAAATAAAAACTGGCATTTATTG
This sequence comes from Viscum album, assembly GCA_963277665.1. Classification (NCBI taxonomy): domain Eukaryota; kingdom Viridiplantae; phylum Streptophyta; class Magnoliopsida; order Santalales; family Viscaceae; genus Viscum; species Viscum album. Next base: position 1,252,387,231 of record OY728128.1, on the reverse strand, counting down.
AAAATTCATGGGTTTTGACAAAAATAGTTTTCAAACCATAATAATAATTTCAATTGCATTCATAAAAAATTATATGATCATTTATATTTAATAAAAATTAATTTAGTAATAATATTTTTTGAAAATATAATTTAATTTATAAATCCATTAATTCATCATAAGATTATTCTTAATTGAATATTATCTAAAATATTTTTTGATCTTTAAAAACCATTTACAAAGTAACAACAATAAAATGAATGTATATTATTTATTCTATACAAAAATAATGCACATAATCATAGTGCTAGGGTATTGTTACAAATCCCATTATAAAACTTTCATAAAACCTAAGGGCATGTTGTACGATGGTTACAGACGCTTGGGGTGGCTCAGATAACATCGCTCGGGTAGTAATCTCTATTAACTTCGACTACTCCCGTAGGTTGTTCTGTTCAAGATTAACGTGTTGATTTTCAGCTTGGGATTGGTCAAGATTGAAGCACAATGATGCTAACTCATTTCCAATCTCCAAAAATGGGCTTTTTATGGAGCAATTCCACTGGATGAGGCCATCAATTCCTTTTTCTGAGTAAATTGGATTTGTTAAATCCCTATGTTTAAACTAATCATGAGATCACTGTTCAATGACTATATTAGAAACAGTAACAATTCTTAATGGTATTTCGAAATCCAAAAACATAAAACCAAGGAATTTCACATGTTTTATATAACCATTTTAAATAATAAGAAATTTAATTATATTAAGATGAATTTTCATTAATAAAATTTTTGGTCGTTATAATCTTCCCCCCTTAAAACATTTCATCCTTGAAATTTTCCTTTTCCCACACTAAAACTGATGAGGGTAACTCTACTACATCACTTCCTCTGGTTCCCATACTGTTTCTTCAAACTTGTCGTTTCTCTATAACACATTGACGATGAGAATTGTCTTATTTCATAGAACTTTTTCCATATAGTCTAAGATCTTCACCAGATTCTCTTCATAAGAGAGGTAATTATACAATGGTACCACATCGGGATTGAGTACATGTGATGGGTCAGGTATGTACTTCCGCAAGAATGATACATTGAATACATCATGTTCTTGAGATAGGTTTGGTGGGATTTATAGTCGATAGACCACTACTCCAATGCGATCAAGGATCTTAAAAGGGATAATATACCTTGGAACAAGATTTCCCTTCTTCCCAAATATCATAACTCTCTTCCATGGGGATATATGGAGGAATAAAATTTATCCAACATTAAACTCTAGGTCTCTTAGATGATTATAAACATAGTTATTTTGTTGACTCTAAGCAGCTTTAATGTGCTTCTGGATGGTCTAAACCTTCTCCACCATTTCTTAGACTATTTCGGGACCCCAGAGTTTTCTCTCTTCAACTTCATCCCAACATGACAGTGTTCTTCACCTCTTCCCATAAAGGGCTACATAAGGTGCCCTTTGGAATCTTGAGTAGAAACTTTTGTTTTATGAGAACTAAACAAATGGAATATGATGATCCCATCCACCTTCGAAGTCCATTCTGCATGCTCTCAATGTGTCATCATGTGTTTGGATAGTCCAATCATATTGGCCATCAATTTTAGGATGATAATCCTTGCTGAAGTTCAACTCAATATTCAAATCTTGTTAGAGACTCTTCCAATACAAAGAGGTGAATCGTGGATCTCGATCCGATACAATTGATAGTGGAATTCCATGAAGCCTTACCAATTCTCTGATATATATCAATTCCAGTTTATCCAATGAGAAATCCTTCCAAATTAAAATGAAGTGTCCAGTCTTTGTAAGACGATCCACAACAAACCATTTTTCATTGCTTCCTTCGGATTTCTTCGGATGTCTAGGGACAAAGTCCATGGTGATGTTTTCCCATTTCCACATTGGTATGGGTAATTGTTTCATCATCCCCTTAAACTTTTTCCTCTCAGCCTTCACTTACTAACATACTAGGAAGTTTGATGTATACTCAGTGATCTTTTTCTTCATGTTATCCCACCAATAATTCTCTCAAAGATCTCGATACATCTGTGTGTTTCCTAGGTGAATGGATAAATTCGAACTATGTGTATCATCCAAATGTTCTTTCTATTACTGTTGATTTGATAGAACAGATAGTCTTATCCCAAATATCACAATTCCTATTTCACAAACATTGAACTCTGAGGATTTCCATTTTATGATATTTTTCACTTTCTTTTGAATTCCTGCATCATCATTTTGAGCATCCTTTAACCTTTACAAATGAGATGGTTAAACAATCATTTGTGAAAGGATTGATTATGTTCCCTTCTTTATGACTCCCATGTCCATATTCATCAATTCTAAGATGATTGGATCTTATTTAATTCTCAAAAAATAGAGTTGTTGGATCCTTTCTACTAAGATCATATTTCACCTTGTTTTCTTTTATAGGGTGGTAATGGATTGAGCAGTCATAGTATTTGATCATCTTTAACCATCTTCGTTGGTGGATGTTCAACTATTTATTTGTGAATATATACCCGAGACTTTTGTGACTCGTATATATTTCAAACTTCTCTCCAAAGAGGTAATGTCTCCAAATTTTTAAAGCAAATATTACTACAACCAACTCCAGATCATGTGTTGGATAGTTTTTCTCATGAACATTCAATTGCATTGAATCATAGGCAATGACTCAGACATTTAAATTGATACATAGCCAAGGACCTTCTTCGAAGAATCACTAAAAATCACAAAACGTTTCCCACTTGTGGGTAATGTGAGCACATGTGTAGTGAAAAGCCTCCTTTTCAACTCCATAAAGCTATGTTCACATTCATCACTCTATGAAAACTTGACACCCTCTCAAGTAAGCTTGATAAGAGGGTTTGAAAATCGTGATAAATTTATCACAAATCATTGATAATATCCATCTAACCCCAGGAAGCTATGGATAACCATCACTGATGTTGGCATTTTCTGTCCCTCAATGACATCTATCATAGAGGGATCCACAGATATCCCATTTCTTGTGATGATATAACATAATAATAATACTTCCTTTAACCATAACTCACACTTTCTATACTTTTCATAGAACTTCTCATTTCACAAGGTCTCTAGTATAGTGCTTAGATTCTATACATGATACTCCTTGGCTTGGAAGTATATTAGAATATCATCTATAAATAAAACTCAAAACTTGTCAAGTTAATCTCTAAAGAATCTATTCATCAAGTCCATAGAGATTTATGGTGAATTAGTGAGTCAAAAAGGAATTACTATGAATTCATACTGCCTGTACCTTTTATGGAAACAAGCCTTGGAGATATCCTCCTTCTTCAGGCTTACTTGGTAATATCCCAACCGCAGGTCCACCTTGGAGAAGTGTTATGCTCCGCATATCTGATCAAACAAGTTATGAATTCATGGAAGATGATACTTGTTATTTATTATGATTTTGTTGAGCTCACGATAATCAATGCAAAGTCACATCGACCCATCCTTATTTTTGACGAAGAGGAATAGTGCACCCCATGGTGAAGCACTTGGGTGTATAAACCCTTTATCTAGATTCTCTTTTAGTTGTTTCTTTAGCTCCTCAAGCTCTACAACAACCATTCTATATGAAGTCTTGGATATTGGGAATTCCCTAGGTATAATATCCATCATGAATTCAATATCTCTTCCAAGAGGAAGACCAAGAAATTTCTCCGGAAACACTTCAGTGAATTACCTCACAATAGGAATGTCTTCCACGATGTTTTAGTCCTTAGACTCCATTATTTGAGAAAGAAATATGTGCTCATATGGTAGTAATATCCATGCTTGAGATGATGGTGATAAAGGAGATTCATCCTCAACCTTGTACTTGTACATAATTGGGGGGTAGATTCGCCATATGTAGAGTGATTTCCTTCTCACAGAAATTTATATAGGCTATATATAGAAAAATCCAATCCATGCCAAGAATTTCATCAAATTCCACCAGAGGGAGTATGAAAAGGTTCACAAGGAAGTTCAATAAAACAATTGTTATAGGGGAGGAGTTTTATTCATGGGATTCAATGATTTCCCCATTTTCCATTCTCACCGACATATCTACTTCTATGATTTGTGGTGGTGTTGGGATTGTTCTACTAAACATTAGGTATGTAGAGACCCGAAGCTTAACGTACATTGACATTACATTACATTTTCGAAATACTTAGTACATAACAAAAACACACACAGAAGGATCGTAATAGTTTAGTGTCTTTGGAAACTCGGAATATAATCTTCTAATCCTGGTGAAAGATCTTCCACATCTCCCATAAAGATCTTCCTTTTTTTTATACCTAAAACCTTTCCATATATCCTGGGGAAAAAACATGAAAGGGTGAGATCAAAGGATTAGTAAGGGTAAACAAAATAAATATCAATCACATCATATACATAAGCACATAACTTTTGGAAATCTTAACCTGTAAAAGAGATCATAATTTCATAACCTGGAATAACTCATGGCAGTGAAATGTAATCACAATAATCATAACTTAAAACATTAAACTTTGTGACATACACACATAATCATAGAGAATCATTTCTTGTTAGTCAAGACTCATTGCCAAGACTATCTTAGTGGACAAAGTACCTTTCTGAACCGATTCACCCTCGTTTCAGTCCTGTTTCACTGAATCGGTATAACCTACCATTCCATCCATGTCTATCTCATGAGATATAAAATCTTTACCCAATGAATTGGAGGGAGATATAGGTCCCACCCATCTCATAATGATACCATTCTTATGTGTGCCACAAAATCATAAACCATACATCATTGCATAACCCATGTAATAAAAATGGGAATCTTAAGCATCATGACATCATAAAACAATTCATATACGATAAAGGAATTCATAAAAATAATCCCATAACAACATAATCAAATCAATGTAATAATAGGTATAAAAACAGAACCCTTTATTATCTTATATGGGAAAATAATTTTGATATAACAATTGAACTTCATTCTTGAGGAAAATATCCTTTCTACTTCAAAAAAACTTTTCCTTTCATAACTTGTCGTACAATTCTAAACTAAAATAAGTTGATTAAAAATAAACTTGAAAACTTGTAAAGTAATCTTTTTGGAAATAATGTTTTAAAAATCCATTCATGTCGTATAAGTTAAAAGAAAACATTCTTCTCGTACTTTTGTCGGAAAAGTCAGAAAGTACCTCGTATGAAAAACGACAAAAGATTCATTTCATATCCTTTTTTTAAAAACTCACCAAAGGGTAAGAATTGATTTAAACAATTGTAGGTGGACAGAAATAATAATACATATTTATTAAACATGGATGTGGATGATAAAATACACCCCAGTAAATACTTACGAATAAACAATCTCGGATAAAAATGAGATTGTGATATTTCCCTTACCTTAGGTCCAATTTTCTTCGTAGGTGTCCGAAACTCATGTATAATGATTTAAATAATGTCATTGACTTATTCCAGAATCATAATCATTGTTATGATATCATATATGGTTCACTTATGACTTTATATTACCCTTTCTTTTGTAAATTTTATGTTAAAGAGCATTTTGGGTAAAATTGTTTCATTTGTCGTCCGTGTTTTGACTTGTAATTATTCATATGATTGCTTAGATAATAATTACTTAATTCCAGAATATAAAACATTATTTATATATAATATATATTCATAATATACATATATATAGTAAATTAGTAAATGGAAAGAAATACACCGTTCATGGAGACGGTAGGCCGTACGTACGCATGAACGCTGTTTTTGTTTCCTTATTGAGTTGAACGGAATTAAGTAGATGACATACATATATATACACATAAATCCAGTATCATTATTATGTCATATATTTCATGATTACTTATTATATATACTTTATAATCATTCATGAATGGTTAAAGTGGAGAATGAATCTCATCGCGTCGTGGAGACGGTAGTCCGTACGTACGCACGAGCGATGATATCGTTCTCATGATTGTGGATCTGTATTGGAGTGTATGTATACTATTTCAGAATCAATATCACTTTAAAATAATAATATATAGTTATTATTTACACCATTATACCCATCCAAGTAAGGTGGTGGTGGAAAATAGATTTCACCACGGCGTGGAGATGGTATTCCGTACGTACGCACACACGGTGATTTCATTTTCCGTAAGATGGATAGATGGTGAAATAGGATTGTTTCATACTTATAATAACATATCAATATATGAGTGATACTGATGTTATTACTTCATAATGAAACAACCTAATAATAAGAAGTGGATGAAGAAATAGAGGTGAAAGAATCGGTAACAGAAATTACCTCTTCTTTGAAGCGCCTCTTTGAGACCTCCTCTTAGGGCACTAAAATTGGTCTTTGAAGAAGACCAGAACCTCTAGGATGTTTCTAGGGAAGTGGAGAAGAGAATTTGGCAGGGGTTGGCCGAGCTTGAAAGCTCAAATTTGTGTGAGGAAGAGAGGGAGGAGGTGTCCTTTTATAAGGGAGGAGAGGGGCACCTTTGGAATAACTAAAAATATTATTTTATTATAAAGTCAAGTTCGGTTTTAAATATCTCCAAATTGATTTATTTCTAGGATAAGCTGGGGATGGGTCTAAATCCTCTTATCCAATAGAATTTAGACAATTTTAGGTTCCTATTTTAACCTTATCATTTAGATTTAACATTAAGTTAAATAATTTTACTTTTACCGTGTCTTCTTGTGTTCTTACACTATAAGGTTAATAAACTTACTATAAGAAGCCAAACGAAGCCAAATTTGTTTATTATTAATATATATAACCTTATATAAGTCATTTTTCCGAACCTTAGATTTTTAGGAATAAAATAACAATTAATAATATAATATTTGTTTTAAAAACTATTTTATGTCAATTTTGACACTATTTAGTAATTTATTTTTGAGAAAATCTTAACAGAATGATAAGTTCGAAAAATGTTAACTAAATCAATACTAACATGTCATATTAACCTAGAAAATTAGTGTAATTCATAAAAAGTCTCAAATTATATTTATTTGAGTATTTATAACATCAATTATGTCAATATTTCATTAATAGGATAATTACTGCATCATCGTTGTGTCATAAATAAATTAAACCATTTAATGTCGAAAAATTAAAAATAAAATACCATTATGTAGGCAATATTTTTAGCTTTCTAATGAATATTTATAGTCTAATTTATCTTATGTATAAACCTATATTAAAAATGTTTTATTAAATAATCTTTGATTTTAACTCTTTTAACTTTTCTTTGAATTAAATAATAATAAATGTCCCAATCTAATTCATGTGGGCCTAAATGGTCATATTTTATTCCTAAGGTTGTTTTTGGTCGAATTACACTTATCCAACAGAATTAGGACATGTGTTAGGGTAATAATAATATCATTTTTACCCTTAATTACCCTATTTACTTTTAACCGTGGTAAATAAAAGTAAAAAGTTACTATTCACCAAAAATTATTTTCATCTCATTGAACCACATTTTACTTACTGACATCAACCGTGTCTCTGGGATTTTTGAAATTCCACTCACAAAAGTGGTAAAATTATGTTTTATGAAAAATTCAGTTTTTTTAACTACCACTTAGTGGTTTCACTATTTATCAAAAATTGAAAGTTTTCAGAAAAATACCAAAAACTAGGCCTAAGCTATATTTGATATTATGAACTCAAAAATGATTTCTATTTTACCAAATTCAAAACATATCAGTTGCATTAATTAATTTAAAAATTAATTCCCGTCGTCAAAACAAAAGGCGTGTTTTTAAGAGATAATAACTATCAAAAGATTGACACTTGTTTATAACTGCTTTAAATGTGAAATTACATCCAATGACCAACATTTTATTAAATTGTAAAAATATATTCTATATATATTTTTAAACCCCTCAAATTAATAATTTATCACTATTAATTATTTCGATTGAAAAAGTTGTTTTTAATTAAAATTTAGTAATTTTCACTATTCATCAAAATATGAAAGTTATCCGAAAATCACCAAAATTTCACCCTAAGCTAATTTCGATATTCCGAATCCAAAAATGAAGTCCATTTTGAAAAATAGAATTTAAAAAATTTCAAAAAGTGGTTATTACTATTCATAACGTCTAGTTTTAATAATATTTTAATAGCATATCGTTGTTTAGCGAAACTTGGTGTTGCGTACAACACACGCTATCGTGGAAGGTCGCGATTGCGTGTAATTCAAGCAAGGTCAGAGATGTGTGTTGTGAAAGCTCCTTTTGGTGTAGCGTATAACACAAGGCATTAATGAAATTAAAAAGAATATTTTTCATAAAATCTCGGGGTGTTACATTCTAACCCCCTTAAAATGAATTTCGTCCTCGAAATTTGTCGGGGTTATAAATGGTTTACTACTCGAAAGTTTCTTTAATAGAAACCCACATCGTAAAAAGGAATACCAAAACCAATCTTTAAAAACAAAAGTATGAAATGTAACGGTTACCCAAATACACTAATCACTGGGTTTCCACATAGGTGAAAATATGGATATAGAAGAAAAATCTAACCATCATGTTCTGATGGAGAGTGGTAGAGAACATGGCTATGGAAAATCTAGCAATCACAAATCCATAAATTTGTGACGATCTAAGGTACCATCTGATTAATCAGATATAAGAGCACTAGGACAACATTTTTGGTTTTCAAGATCGTTTCCCTAAAGTTGAAGAATTTGAATTAGAATAAATACTTACTTTATTTTGGTACAATCTCACTGTTGTTCGTGACTTGAACAATTTCCACTTCATCTCTTAAATAAATGAAGTTGAATTTGTTATTCGTGAAGTGTTAGCAGATCATGTGATAGAATGACGGGTCATTCCATCTGTCTCAAACAAAAGGTTAGCAAAAGTTATTAAATATACACAAGTCATTCTATAGTGAGATTAATCATATATGGTTCCTAAAATGGACTTATACTTCATATATCATACTGCTTAATATAATAAAACTAGTTTCTACTAAACAGGGACTTCCTGTAGGCCAGTGGTAGGCGATAAAGGCCAGTCACACTTCGGTTGTGGGTTCGATTCCCACAGCCTTGTCCGACACGATGGGCTATCGCCCGTCCTGTAGGTTTTCCTTTTTCTAAAACTATATTACTATAACATCCCATCAATAATATCGAAAAAACTTCTATCCTTAAACAATACTAACTTATGTCCAACATAATCCATTCCAATCATTAGGCTTATCCATAATACTGCATTCCACTCTCATAATATAGTGAAAACGATTACCAGAGATTTAATACCATCGTTGGTCCCCATATATCATAAGATATGTCCTGTTGGTCACATTCCAAACATTCAAAGGCCTTAATCATGTATTCTCTTGAATACCCATTGAACCTTAGTGAAAACATGAATGCAGTTAAAAGTTAACACTTTCCACATACCAAAATCATCAAAATTATATATACTCAAACCATGATATCACTTAGTCCTTATATCAATCATGAGCTGATGAATACAATCAAACACCTCATTATCTTCTTGTCCCTTCATTATGTGCATATCATCTACTTTCCAAAAATATTTCAATCACTTTTTTTTATCCTGGTTACCAGTATCATATAATTATTAAGAACCAATACATAGATATTCCAAAATTCCACAATACCATAAATGAGATTCAATGATACTATTTTGAAATCCCATTACATAAACACTTAATCATTCCACCACATCATTGTCATATTCGACATCGCCAATAGTGATCACATGTGACTTCCCTTGGTCCTTTTCCTTAAGCAGTTGCTCATGTCGATCATCACTAACCCTTGGATTAGGGCATTTATTAGCATAATTCCCCATTTCCTTGCACTTGAAGCATTGAAGTGTTGGTGGTGCGTTATCTGCAGTGTTTGCTTTATTCACATCATTAGAATCCCTTTTTTCATTACTTCGACACTCAGCTACTCGATGACCTTCTTTTCCACACTTAAAACATTTTCTAGTCCCTTTAAGATAATCTCCACCATGCTTCTTTCCACACTTTGTGCATAAGGAAACATTCATCTTCTTTTCACAATTATTCTGAGATTTATCCTTGAACTCCATCTTTCGTTTCTTGTCAAAACCATGAGATGGATATGTAACACCAACTTCCATTTCTACCTTGATAGCACAACGCACAATTTCTTCATAGCTACTGAAGTCTCTTATAGCTAATGCCCTTCAAAGACTTGGTTTTAAGCCACTAAAAAATCGATCAACTTTACTTTTAGGTTGGATGATAATGCCAGATGCATACCTTGCAAGTCTTGTAAAATTCGCTTCGTATATACCAACAGATTCATCATCCTTCTACTTCAACTCAAGAAACTCCTTTTCCATCTTTGTTCGAAGAATACGAGGGAAGTACTTACTGAAAAACAAGTTCTTGAACTCATCCCATTCCATGGACTCAATTTCATCTCTTGGCCTCGTATTCTTGATAAGATTCCACCATTGATCAGGTTCACCTTCAAGATGACTTTAACATGTTCAGAACATTGAAGTAATGAAAATATCTTTTCAGTGGTACTGATCCATTGTTCAGCAACAAGTGGATCGGAAGTCCCACTGAAAGAAGGTGGACGTTGCCTCATGAAGGACTCAATAGAATATTGTTCCCTTCTCTGCTCATTTGGAAGTCCAGAATGATTCATAGCTTGTGTAAGTATAGCAATAATATTTTTCATTCCATCTACCATAACATTTGTTTGTTCAGGAGGACAATCATTGTATTGTCCATTGCATTGATCAACACGGTTCTTTCGGGTTCCAGCCATCGTCTAAAACCCAAAAAGAATAGTGTGAGAGGCAAAAATCATGCTAGGGAAAACAAAATTATAAAGGGGGAGTATCCTCAATATCTAACTTCTTAGGTTAAATTATATGATCGTTACCATAGTTCTAGGACTGTATCTTATACGTATACTTATCCTTAGGGACATCCCTAGACATACCTTAGAAATATCTCTAGGGATCTCACTAATGCTTTCGCATCCTAGTTTCCAAATGTTGACTAAACCTTTCCTCTGATACCAACTGTAGAGACCCGAAGCTTAACGTACATTGACGTTACATTACATTTGCGGAATACTTAGTACATAACAAAAACACACACACAAGGATCATAATAGTTTAGTGTCTTTAGAAACTTGGAATATAATCTTCTAATCCTGGTGAAAGATCTTCAACATCTCCCATAAAGATCTTCCTTTTTTTATACCTAAAACCATTCCTTATATCCTGGGAAAAGAAAACATGAAAGGGTGAGCTCAAATGCTCAGTAAGGGTAAACAAAAGAAATATCAATCACATCATATACATAAGCACATAACTTTTGGAAATATTAACCTGTAAAAGAGATCATAATTTCATAACCTGGAATAACTCATGGCAGTGAAATGTAATCACAATAATCATAACATAAAACATTAAACTTTGTGGAATATACACATAATCATAGAGAATCATTTCTTGTTAGTCAAGACTCATTGACAAGACTATCTTAGTGGAAAAAGTCCCTTTCTGAACCGAGTCACCCTCGTTTCAGTCCTGTTTCACTGAACCGGTATAAACTACCATTCCAGCCATGTCTATCTCATGAGATATAAAATCTTTACCCAATGCATTGGAGGGAGATATAGGTCCCACCCATCTCATAATGATACCATTCTTATGTGTGCCACAAAATCATAAACCATACATCATTTCACAACCCATGTAATAAAAATGGGAATCTTAAGCATCATGACATCATAAAACAATTCATATACGATAAAGGAATTCATAAAAATAATCCCATAACAACATAATCAAATCAATGTAATAATAGGGATAAAAACAGAACCCTTTATTATCTTAGATGGGAAAATAATTTTGATATAACAATTGAACTTCGTTCTTGAGGAAAATATCCTTTCTACTTCAAAAACACTTTTCCTTTCATAACATGTCATACAATTCTAAACTAAAAGAAGTTGATTAAAAATAAACTTGAAAAATTGTAAAGTAATATTTTTGGAAATAATGTTTTAAAAATCCATTTATGTCGTATAAGTTAAAAGAAAACATTCTTCTCGTACTTTTGTCGGAAAAGTCAAAAAGTACCTCGTATGAAAAATGACAAAAGATTCCTTTCATATCCATTTTTTAAAAACTCACCGAAGGGTAATAATGGATTTAAACAATTTTAGGTGGATGGAAATAATATTACATATTTATGAAACATGGATGTGGATGATAAAATACACCCCAGTAAATACTTACGAATAAACAATCTCGGATAAAAATGAGATTGTGATATTTCCCTTACCTTAGGTCCGATTTTCTTCGTAGGTGTCCGAACCTCCTGTATAATGATTTAAATAATGTCATTGACTTATTCCAGAATCATACTCATTGTTATGATATCATATATGGTTCACTAATGACTTTATATTACCCTTTCTTTTGTAAATTCTATGTTAAAGAGCATTTTGGGTAAAATTGTTTCATTTGTCATCCGTGTTTTGACTTGTAATTATTCATATGATTGCTTAGATCATAATTACTTAATTCCAGAATATAAAACATGATTTATATATAATATATATTCAGAATATACATATATATAATAAATTAGTAAATGGAAAGAAATACACTGTTCATGGAGACGGTAGGCCGTACGTACGCATGAATGCTATTTTCGTTTCCTTATTGAGTTGAACAGAATTAAGTAGATGACATACATATATATACACATAAATCCAGTATCATTATTATGTCATATATTTCATGATTACTTATTATATATACTTTATAATCATTAATGAATGGTTAAAGTGGAGAATGAATCTCATCGCGTCGTGGAGACGGTAGTCCGTACGTACGCACGAGCGATGATATCGTTCTGATGATCGTGGGACTGTATTGGAGTGTATGTATACTATTTCAGAATCAATATCACTTTAAAATAATAATATATAGTTATTATTTACACCATTATACCCATCCAAGTAAGGTGGTGGTGGAAAATAGATTTCACCACGGCGTGGAGACGGTATTCCGTACGTACGCACGCGCGGTGATTTCGTTTTCCGTAGGATAGATAGATGGTGAAATAGGATTGTTTCATAATTATAATAACATATCAGCATATGAGTGATACTGATGTTATTACTTAATAATGAAACAACCTAATAAGAATAAGTGGAAGAAGAAATAGAGGTGAAAGAATCGGTTAAGGAAATTACCTTTTCTTTGAAGCGCCTCTTTGAGACCTCCTATTAGGGCACTAAAATTGGTCTTTGAGGAAGACCAGAACCTCTAGGATGTTTCTAGGGAAGTGGAGAAGAGACTTTGGCAGGGGCTGTCCGAGCATGAAGGCTCAAAGTTGTGTGAGGAAGAGAGGGAGGAGGTGCCCTTTTATAAGGGAGGAGAGGGGCACCTTTGGAATAACTAAAAATATTATTTTATTATAAAGTCAAGTTCGGTTTTAAATAGCTCCAAATTGATTTATTTCGAGGCTAAGGTGGGGATTGGTCTAAATACTCTCATCCAATAGAATTTAGAAAAGTTTAGGTTCCTATTTTAACCTTATCATTTAGATTTAACATTAAGTTAAATAATTTTACTTTTACCGTGTCTTCTTGTGTTCTTACACTATAAGGTTAATAAACTTAATATAAGAAGCCAAACGAACAAAAAATTGTTTATTATTAATATATATAACCTTATCTAAGTCATTTGGCCGAACCTTATATTTTTAGGAATAAAATAACAATTAATAATATAATATTTGTTTTAAAAACTATTTTATGTCAATTTTGACACTATTTAGTAATTTATTTTTGTGAAAATCATAACAGAATGATAAGTTCGAACAAAGTTACTTAAATCAATACTAACATTTCATATTATCCTAGAAAATTAGTGTAATTCATAAAAAGTCTAAAATTATATTTATTTTAGTATTTATAACATCAATTATGTCAATATTTCATTAATAATATAATTATTGCATCATCGTTGTGTCATAAATAAATTGAATTATATAATGTCTAAAAATTACAAATAAAATTCCATTATGTAGGAAATCTTTTTATATTTCTAATGAATATTTATAGTTTAATTTATCTTATGTATAATCCTATATTAAAAATGTTTTATTAAATACACTTTGATTTTAACTCTTTTAACTCTTCTTTGAATTAAATAATAATAAATGTCCTAATTTAATTCAAGTGGGCCTAAATGGTCATATTGTATTACTAAGGTTGTTTTTGGTCGAATTACACTTATCCAATAGAATTACGACATGTGTTAGGGTAATAATAATATCATTTTTACCCTTAATTACCCTATTTACTTTTAACTGTGGTAAATAAAAGTAAAAAGTTACTATTCATCAAAAATTATTTTCATCTCATTGAACCACATTTTACTTTCTGACATCAACCGTGTCTCTCGGATTTTTGAAATTTCACTCACAGAAGTGGTAAAATTAAGTTTTATGAAAAATTAAGTTTTTTTAACTACCACTTAGTGGTTTCACTATTCATCAAAAATTGAAAGTTTTCAGAAAAATACAAAAAATTAGGCCTAAGCGATATTTGATATTATGAACTAAAAAATGATTTCTATTTTACCAAATTAAAAACATATCAGTTGCATTAATTAATTTAAAAATTACTTCCCGTCGTCAAAACAAAAGGCATGTTTTTAAGAGATAATAACTATCAAAAGATTGACACTTGTTTATAACTGGTTTAAATGTGAAATTACATCCAATGACCAACATTGTATTAAATTGTAAAAATATATTCTAAATATATTTTAAAACCACTAAAATTAATAATTTATCACTATTAATTATTTCTATTGAAAAATTTGTTTTTAATTAAAATTTAGTAATTTTCACTATTCATCAAAATATGAAAGTTATCCGAAAATCACCAAAATTTCACCCTAATCTAATTTCGATATTCGGAATCCAAAAATTAAGTCCATTTTTATAAATAGAATTTAAAAAATTTCAAAAAGTGGTTATTACTATTCATAACGTCTAGTTTTAATAATATTTCAATAGCATATCGTTGTTTTGCGAAACATGGTGTTGCGTACAACACATGCTATCATGGAAGGTCGCAATTGCGTGTAATTCAAGCCAGGTCAGAGATGTGTGTTTTGAAAGCTCCTTTTGGTGTAGCGTATAACACAAGGCATTAATGAAATTAAAAAGATTATTTTTCATAAAATCTCGGGGTGTTACAAGGTATATAAAATAATGTTTATAACTAGAATAAAAATGTACATTCTCTATTCTTGAATGAATAACTAGTGTACATTTCACCACTTTGTTTTCATGTTTCGCTTCGGTGGCAGTGATGAAAAAAGCTTGTCCATACTACCTTGGAGGTTGTTGGTTGCCTCTGAAAACCCTTGGCTTAGGGAATTGATTTCCTATGTTCCCTAGTTATTTATAGTCGAAGCAATGAACAATGCATTGAGGGTCAAATGGAGCATTCCTCTCCTCTCTTGTAGAAGCGGGTTTTTCATGTCCTCAATTAATGGCCAGGTTCCATGTTCTTCCACACCTCAATCATTTCCTCGTCCCCTTGAGGAAATTTATGGGCGGCTTCTTTTCACACCATTGGCATGTGGGGTGCTAGAATTTCTTAGTACCATTGAATTTATCCATCAGACCACCCAAATTAAATTCCACATTCCACTTCTTATCCCCATGATACCCTTGAGATTCAACGACCTCCATTTTTACATTGAGGTCACATTAGAAAAAATTCATAGCTATCAAAGTCACGGATCTCTAGGGATTTCTATAGGCTTGGTTTCAGCCCACCAAAGAAGCGGTCAACCTTGCATTCATTGGTAACGACAAAGCTAGAGGCATATCTTGCAAGCCTTGTAATGTTTTCCACATACGCTCTAATGGATTCGTCACCTTTTTTCTTGAGGTCAAGGAAGTACCTTTCCATCAGAAGTTGGAGGTATCACATAAAATTTTTACCAATTTTTTTTTAAAAAATCCTTCCATTACAATGTCCCAATCTCTTTCTCAGGATTTGTATTTTTCATTGATGTCCAACATTGATCAGCTTCACCCTTCATATAATAAGCAGCCAGAAGAACCTTCTCTTGTTTGGAACATTGAAGAATAGAGATGATCCATTCAATTGTTTTTTATCCATTTTTCAGTGATTGAGTGATTAGATGATCCATTAAAATTAGGAGGCCTTTGTCTCAGGAATCTATCGATTACTGATTGTTCTTTCTAAAGGTGTGTGGGGGGGGGGGGGTGGACATTCCTATGGAACCATGTTTCTATTCAAAAATTGAGTTAACCGAGAAATTATCATGAAAATTATTTCGATTATCGCTCCCATTAGATTATTAATCTCATAAGAATAGTCATCACAATGATCTTTGCATCAGTTGTTAGCCCGAGTCCTCCTATTACTAGAAGTTGGATTGAATAAAAGGATTGTTAGGTGTAACACATAAATTGGAATCCAAATACAAAAAGATATAACTTATAAATTACATTTATTTTCATAGCTTGTGAATTTATAGGCTTCAATCTATGTTATCTATGATCTACTTCCCAAAATATATTCTTAGTGGGAATTTTTTTATTCCCATGATAATTTTTCATACTAAGCTTATGAGTTTACCCAAGCTATACCCTAGGGGTGTCATAAACGAGAGTGTATAAAGGCCCATTCTCATGAAATAGTTCCCATTTGAGTCTACCTCAAAGTAGTTTTTTCAGGTTTTAACCCTAAATACATCTATTCCAAATCCTCCTCTACTTGTTCGTATCCATACAATATTTACTAAACAAAATTTAGGGATGTTTTTACTATACTTAGTATTATCCCTACGTATTTCACTAGGAATTTCTAATCCTAATCCCAAAAATAACTAAACCTATCCTTTAATACCAACTCTAATAACCCTGCTCTTTATTACACACTTAAACATGAATTATTACATAAAATTGAACTTAAGAAAACATAGAGGATTGAGGGTTTTAGTGTTTGGTGAAACTAGGAACATTACATAACAACTTACAACATAAAACATAACATCTTTATTGAAAACTTCTATTACATGACCACACCATTCCTTCGTACTTTGCATTGCATTAGAAAACCTAAAGACATGCATAAGAAAAAGGTAATCTATAAAGCCTAGAAAGGGAGTAAACATGGAATAACATGAAAAATATAGTACATGTTAGGAAATCAGCATATCAATGTATCCCAGGAGAAGCATGAACATAAATTCATGATATATCATGATTATCATAACATGGAAATGTGACAAAAACATTTAACATGATATTAGCATGAGCCAAGGATCATTGCACATAGAGCTTGAGTAAACCCTCATTGCACTTAAATTAGCATGAGTAAAAAATAACTGCTCTTGAATAATCATGAGTAAACCCTCATTTCACATGACTTATCATGATACAATACTTTACCCAATGCATTGGAGCGCTATCAGGGCACACCATTTATAAACATTTCATGTCATGCATAAGTGTGCCACATGGATCATATAACATGGAATCATTCAATATAATCATTTATTACATGATAAAAGAATGTGGAATAAATATATTAAACTATATAATCAATAATTATATGTGAATAAAGGTTAATACCCTTGATAAATAAGTGGTAATGGTAGTCTATACACAATGGCTTTGGCATGGAAAATGTTGGTGTAACTTCGACATCATAATGACGTCAAATTGAAATTGTAAAATGGGTTGATGAGAGATAAAGGGGAATCCCATAATTTATACATTAAATTGATAGTAAGGGGTCATAGAACATAATATCACAATATATGTAACGGTATTTAGATGCATAATATAAAAGAATTTTCTGAAAGTAAATCAGGAGAGATAAATCCCTTACGCAATTTCAACATGGTAACAAGTGTACATGGGAGGAGTTAATGAGAGATAAATAGGTATCTAATCATTCAAATATAAGGAAGTAAGTATAGAGGATTTTTGAAATCATACCCCAACATTTGTAATTGAAAATATAATGACATAACAATATAAGGAAACTTGGACATAAATAAGGAAGGAAGGAATGTGAGGATCCCTTATATGAAAGTGTGATCCCAAAGGCTTGGGAGAGGCTTGAGAGAGGATTTCAAGGATATTGAGGAGAATTTGGAGAATTATAGGGAGAGTATGTAAGAGGTTGGTTGATATCCAAATGGTTTGAGTAAAGTGGAATTGTAGATATAGTGGGCTTATATAGGAAATGAGACAAAATTCTATATTATTTGGTTTTGGACACAACACATTTAACTAATAAAAACCACAAACCAACCCATTGTTTAGGCCCATGGGGTTTTCCAAAGTTTATTGGAAAACAATATTTTATAATTCCAATGGCCTAACTTATTAAAATATTAGGCTTGTTTATGTGGAGGTGAGTCACACACTCAAAGAAATCATTTTAAAGAGTTAAAATATTTTATAAGTCTAGGAGGGTCCACTAAGGCACCATAAAATTTAACAAATAAATCTAAAATCACATTATTTGAAAGGAAAAAACACATATTTTTATAATATACTTTTTATAGTATTTTATTACATCACTACTGGGTCATTATGATGTGATAAAACACATTAAATATTTAAACTGTATTTAATTTTTATCAAAAAAGTCGATTGTTTCAGAAAATTATGAAAAATTCCCCATTAGATAATTTCAACATCATGAAAAAAATGATATTCATTTTATCTAAATAACTTTCTAAATATGTGAATTTTAAATTTTAAAATAAAAACCGACATTTTTTGAAAATTCATGGGTTTTGACAAAAACAGTTTTCAAACCATAATAAAAATTTCAACTGTATTCAAAAAAAATTATATGATCATTTATATTTAAAAAATAATAATTTATTAATAATTTTTTATTAAAATTATATTTAATTCAAAAAACCATTAATTCAGCAAAATAACTTTCTTAATTTTACATTATCTAAAATACTATTTGTTCTTTTAAAAACCATTTACAAAGTAACAAAAATTAAATGAATGTATATTATTTATTCTATATAAAAATAATGAAGATAATCATAGTGCTAAGGTCTTGTTACATAACCCCTTATAACACCCGCATAAGACCTAAGGATAAGGTGTGTGATGGGGACATACTTTTGGGGCAGCTCAGATAACATCGCTTGGGTGTTAATCTCTATTGACTTCCACTACTCCCGTAGGCTGTTCTGTTCAATATTAACATGTTAATGCTTAGTTGGGGTTTGATAAAGAGCGATGTCTAGTGATGCTACCTCCTTTTCAAGATCTGAAAAAATGTGCTTTGTGTGGAGAAATTCTACTGGATCAGGTCATCACTTCCTATATCTGAGTAAATTTGATTTGTTAAATCCCTATATTTATACTAATCATGTGATCACTGTTCAATGGATATATTTAAAATGATAAAAATTCATAACAATATTTTAAAATAAAAAAAACATAAAACCAAGGAATTTAATATGTTTTATATGACCATTTTACAAAATAATACATTTAACTAGATCAAGAATAATTTTCATTAATAAAATTTTGGGTTTTTACAGGAAGGTTTCTTTTAAAGAGGATCACTGGCATGAGACCCTTACATGAGTCCTTTCAAGTTACCTTGGTGTTTAGTAATTTTACAAAATATCTAGTTAGGAGTGACTTCAATTTATTAATGAGGGTGCGATATCAATTTTGTGTATTTAGAGAAAGGATGACCATAATTTTTATCTTGTTAGGGTCCTAAGGCTTATGTTGCGAAGAAAACTGTAGTCACTAGTGTAATTTGGCTAAGCCACCTAGTTCTACCTAGAAAGTGAATATTCTATGACTAGAAGATAGTAACAGCCTAAGAGAATTAAGTTTCTCTTCATTAGTATAATGTCTCATTGGCGAGTGATCGTAGCCTAGTATATATTAACCAGGATATGGTTTTCTGTTCAAGAATCATGTGGTCATGGAAGTTATCAAAAATTAAATAGACTTGGGTTTATTATCCTGATTACTAATCCATTAGGGATTCCATAATTAGATTTAAGGAATGATTAAGGGTTCTCATACATATACTCTTGATCCCTATGCCTAAGAGATTTAGTTACTTATAGTGTGTGGAGATGCAATTAAATGAATACAGAAATTCATGATTGGTATGGTATTTCAATCTAAATGTTTCACAATCATGCAATGGTTTGGAATTATAATGAGAAGAAGCATGAAATTAGGTTTACAAAATATAAATCAGAACATCGATAAATTTATCCCTTGAGATAATAATTATAAATGGATCTCACACATGTTGTTGGAAATTTATAATGAATGATGAGAATTGATTGAGTAAGAATGTGAAAACATTGAAGAAAAATGATCCATGGCTCTTGGATTGAATTAAAATGTAATAAAACGAATAAATTTTGAGTTTAAAGGGAAAAGGGGGCGAGGGAAACTCGAAAGGAATACAACATAGAGATAAATCTCCTCTGGAATTGTTTTTGAAATTATCTTCCATAGGTCTATATTTATATGAAGATTTTTTCATGAAGTGTATCAGAGTATAGGTCATGTACCATTGATCTTCATAGATTTCCATGGATTTTGGATCAATCATGTGCCTGGCACATATCAGGCTGATTTATGAATTCTAACTGATTCCACATCCTGTATTGAGTGCTCACGATGTGTACTGGCCTACAACTAGTCCTCCACATGTATTTCTTATGGATTTATCACTCAACTATTTTGACTAAAGTTATGACATGTACATAGTCTTCATGACATGCACCGGCTATTTCCTCTGCCGACTTCTTGGATTGGTAATCGATTGGATCACGACCAATCTCTTACTGTAAACTCCTACCACATGATGTATAATGAAGCGTCATGACGTGTAATAGGATTTTTGTTTACTTTTTATTAATTTATTCCATTGAATTCTATGAAGCCTCATTCCTAAAAAATTGATCATATACCAAGTTCATTATTGAGTAAAAAAATTAAAATCAATACGTAAATTATAGAAAAAATGTATATGAATTTGGCTTTTCAACCCCCCACTTAAACAATATCTTATCATAAAAAAATGTCTCAACAATGATTTCCACAATAGATAAGCAATTTTTTAAACTAGAAATATTCATCTTGTCTTGGAAAATAAAACTAAGTGTAAGAGAAAAAGGTTAGCCTCAAAATTCATCCCCGTGAAAAAAATTATCATATCTCATAGTTTAGTTCTTTAAATAAAATTCTATTATTTTAATTACCATCTTTAAGCTGTTCGTCTAATTCAATATCCATTTGTAATTTACATCTTATTGAATTTTCTCTCATTAATCAAGGTAAAATAAAATTAGAGTTATTATCATACCCTAAGTAGTTGTTCCTAACCATAGGCTTTCATTGTTTCTATCATCTCCACTTATTAAAGACAAGTAAAAAATTAAACATGAGGGATTCAGAAATAAGATTTTGATGACTCTGAGGCTGTGGGTAGGTTGGTAAAAAGTGAAAATAAAGCTAAAATAGAGGCCATGATCTGAAGCATAATGCATTAATTTCAAGATAAATTTAATAAAATTCATCCTTTTAGCTAATCAAGTCCATATTACAGCATCTTCGGTTGGCTCCATATATATCAAGTAAGTATACATTTCATATTATATTCCTTTCATTTTTATTTTTTATTTTTTTTAAATTCATATATAGGCCTAATCTCACATCCATCACCTATCCACATATGATCTTTCAAGGGATTCATCGGTTTAGAAATAATGATTTTTGACCTTCCTAGCACACAAACTATATCAAATTTTCTTTTCTTTTATGTTTTGGAAAGGAACTGAATAAAAAATGAAATGATATAAAGTAGATATGGATCATAACTCAATAGTATGATGAGTACCCAATACAAATCCTTCCTGTAAAATCATCCCAACTATCTGAATTCCTCCCCCACACTTGTTCAAAAGCAATGTCATGAATTATACAAGGAGTTGGGTAGGAAGGGAAAATAGTCTAGTAATAGGTTCATCCCATTAGTTGATTCATAGATACTATGGGTAAATGAAGGATATATGTAACATGGGTCTCAAAAAAAATGGATAATTTATTCAATCATTTTAAATTGGTACTTTTTCAGTCATCACCTTGAGAAGATCTCAATGAAATTTTAGGTAGGTTGACATGTCCTAAGTATCTCTCAAGAAATTTGCTCAGAAAAGAGTATGAAATTGGAGGCCTAGAGTCCTCTCAGTTAGTGGGAATAAAATAGAAATTGGAAATTACAATGTGTATAAAACTAAGAAATGGGTCAATTAATCATAATTTCAAAAATGATGAATTTCCATCAAACTCTTAAGCTCAACAACCACTCTAAAATTCCAAACAGATGAAAAACATGGATTCTTTCAATTTCCATCTTATCATTTTATTTTTTTAATGATCATAACGTTTTTCAATTTTAATGAATGCTTATAAATTCAAAAAATTTCTCATAGATAGGTGAGAACAAACAATAAAGCATGTGTATCATCAGTGAGAATCATGATAACCCCCCCCCCACACACACAGACACACTTAGAAAGAGATAATTTCTATATTGTCCATGAAATTATTCTCAGAGTGGCATAATAATGAAATTAAAAAGAATTTGAAATAGTAGTTTTGAAAAAATTTAAAGGAGGGAATCGAGAGCTCCCTGAATAAGTGGTGTTCCATGAGGGAATTTGACCTATCTCAATGCAGATTCCATGTCACCTGAAAAAAGGGTAAGAGAACAAATCCTCCACCAGATAAAATATTATTCCACAGGTAAAATCATTTCAAAAGCAGAATAACAGGAAAGAATAGAGAATGACAAGCATAGATAACTTGGTCTTATTGAATTTATTGAAATGTTTATAATGCAGTTAAATCAGATACTTGAAGTAAAAAATGATAAATATAAATCCATGAAGATTCTATCTAAAAAAAATATCAACTATTGGTTTCTTCCCATAAAGCGCTAATCGGATATCTTCAGCCAAACATATGGACCAAGATATTCTATAGTGGTTACATCATCTTAGTTGATACTTTTCTACTTGTATCTACTGATTTATGTGTCTTCCAAGTCTTAAGGTTGATTGGGTGAGTTTATTACTTTAGGTTCTACAACATGAGCATGAATGAGGTGAGAGGATAAAGGGATCATAACTCTGGGTGGTTGTTGCTGTGCATGGATTTACATGGAAAGTTCCTAAAGTTGATGTGATATGTCTATGACATGATGGGGGTACGCTTTGTTCCAAAATAGATGGTGGTACTAGACCATCAAGAACTGCGAGAAACTCAAAGGAGCTAGACATTTCTATGTAATTAATGAATGAAGTGACAATAAAGTCAAGAAATAATGCAAAAATAAATACCCCGATATATATGTAAAAAATAATTAAAGAATTGTCCAGAAAAAAATGAAAAAAATAAACACCCAATCATTTTACAAAAAAATCCAAAATTGTAAAAATAAAGACTAATAATTTGGTCTGAATATCTCCTTCGGCGTCATCCCACTACCATGTGGTGATACAAGTTTTCCTGATGGTTCAACATCTAAAAAAACTTCAGGAGTAGGTGGAGTGGTGTCTATAGTGGATGGTAGGGTTACAAATGTAGGTAAATGAGTTGGGGTTGGTGGTGGAGAGGTTCTGATCCATAACGAGGTTGTGTGTCCGATAGCTGGATCAACAAATGGTAACTCTTGGGTGGAGTTAGTGGTCACCCCCATACCTTGTCGGCCCTGCTCCGCTAAGTAATCCCGCTGGGCAGTGAGATCAGTATGGTTTGGAGAAAAGTCGGAGTAGACAATAGGGGGTGAGGGAATAGTGGTAGATGAGGGGATGACAAGGTTGAGTGGTGGTGGTGTGGTAAATGTCGTGGGATCAATGAATGGGAGATGAAGGTGAGTGGGGATTTGGTGAATGTTCACCAAGATACACCATTGGGTGTCCTAGATCTCAGTCAGTGTAGGGTGGAAGGATATAGGAAGGGTGAATGTTCAAAGGTAGAGGTTGGAGGAGGAAAGGGTGGTATAGGTGTTTGGGTAGAGTGTGGCTGAATGGGTGTAATTTCTAGTGCTATTGTTTGTTGTGGTGGTTCCTACGGTGCTACCTCCTAGACGCCGAGTTCCCAAAAGCAAGAATTATTCTCCCTCCCTAACAGCTGCATCTATTAGAGAATCATAAGATCAATAATCTTGATAGGTATTAAGGATGTGAGGTGTAGTGCTTCATTGAAGACATCCAAGTTCCTAGACAAATGCATGATAAAAGAGCATCCCATTAACATACCACACTACCTATGACCCTGAGTCTTGAAGTACTGGGAAAAATGGGAAGCCATGTTGATGGTTTGGCCACCCATGGATGCTGCAAGAATTATCATGTCCACCTGGTTGACAATACTATGAGAATCATCCTAGAAATTCCATCTATGTGCCAGGGCTCTGTGCAGGATACACAGTGTCTGACCCCAAAGATGAGTAGACTTCATGATGCAAGGTTAATGGTGCGACTGGGGGTCAGGTTCTACCATATGCCACAACTTCAGAGAATCTTCATGTGGTGGATGTAGTTGATGTGTAGAATAAATGTTTGTAGGGACAAACTCTTCTATGTAAATACCCAACTTGAGACTAAACACTATAAAAGAGAGATCATGCAGACATCCACTGAGATGGAACTGAAGTCTATCCACTACCATCTCTAAAGTAGTTAAAAATTCCAGAAAAAACTCTCGTAGGGTCTCCTTGTTAACATAGAGAATGCTATAAATTTGATGTGTCTCCATAAAGTCAAGGAAAATGTCATATATGTTCATCTAGGCCAAGACGCGCATGTCTAGAGCCTTGTTTGTGTGCGTGGGTTTTTCATGAAATCCTAGAAGATTGACCCGATGCTGCTGTTTGAAAAAGCACAGAATCGGGTGCAGGAAGATGTCACTATCATTGGAAGTGGAGGTTGAGGTGGAGTGATCATGAGGACGTTGTGTAGTGTGGGATGAAGGTGTTGCAGAAGGTTTGATAGGTGTAGTACATGGGAACTTGGATGGTTGTTTCTCTTTGGAGGTTGAGGATGAGATGGAGCAGGACGAGGAAGGTTGGGGACTTTTGGTGTGATCCATGAAGGCAAGATGAGGGTTTCTGGGATGCTTTCCGAATGAAGGTAGGGTGTGTCGGAAGGATAGGAGAGGGGATTTAAGGGACACGAAGGTTGGATACAGCGTGTGAGAGTAGAGTATGGGAGGGAGGGGTTTGTAGGTTTGAGGGTGAAAGAGAGGGGAGGTAATCCATCTTGGGTGTAGTCTTCTAGGAGAGGCGAGTATGGGAGGGAGTGTTGTGTTGGTCCTGACCCACATGTTTGTGACCTATGTTTCAAACATACCTAACCATGTACACAATGTGTACTGATGGTTCACATTGTTTATGGATAAAATAAATGGTATTTTTGGTAAAAGGAGTACACATTGTGAACCACGAGTACATGGTGTATGATGAATTTTATTTTCCAATTCATGTCCCTCCTTTTCCTTTAGCACTTACCCTACCTAAAGATCTTCTAAGATAAACCTAATCTAACCTAATATGTCCTACCCCAGGTTTCCTCCCATTCAACGATTCATTTTAAGTCAGCATATTGACTTTATTAAAGCTTAACTGAATTTAAGGCCGATGACACAACCTTCCAGGAAGGGTTCTTGAAAAATAATCAGCATTTGACCGTTCACATTTAATGGAGGCCCACATTCTCATTGAATCTCAATAGTTATACAAGGTAAGTTTTGAACTACTTTGAATCGGCCTAAACAACGTGGCTTCAGCTTACATAGGAATAGTTCAATCTTGTGTTAAACAATATAACCTTATTCCCAGGTACAAAGTTTTTCCTTTAAAAGTGCTAATCATGCCATTTCGTCATATTTTCCTTGTAGATTATTTCATTATCATATTTGTATCTTCTTATATCTTCAAAAATGGTAAATCTAAAAATCTTGGATTTCTATGAATCCCAGTTCATTTTATTGATCACTCAAAATGAGCGATGCTCTAACTTGATCGAAATATGACACGATTTTCCATAAACCAATCTGAATGGGGTGTCGTATATGGTTTCCTTGTAAGTAGTTTCATATGACCATAGTGCATCTTCTAGTTTGAGACTCCAATCATTTCAATTTTTATTCATAGTATTTTGTAATATTTTCTTGACCTACCTACTAGACAGGTCTACTTTCCCACTTGTTTGTGTGTGGTAGGGAGTTTCAGTGTTATATCTGATTCCATATCTTTCTAGAATTTCTCTCAAATCACGGTTTGTGAAGTGCATTACTTGATCACTGATTAGTAATCTAGGATATCCAAATCATGCAAAAACATTATTCCTTAGAATTTTTATGAAAACATTTTCCATGTCATGTGCAGTAGCTTCAACATCAACCCATTTTGAGACATAGTCAATTGCAACCAGAATGTAGGTTTTTCCATGTGATGTAGGAAATGGTTCCATGAATTCAATTCCCCAAACATCAAGAAACATCAACTTCTATGATGGGGTTTTGTGGTATCTTATTAATTTTTTGAATATTTCTTGTCTGCTGACATCTTCCACATTATTGGCGATATCCCCTTGCGTCTTGGTGTAGTGTAGGACATAAAAATAGGCTTTACAGAACTTTTTCCACTGTACACTTAGGTACATGGTGTTCTCCAGTTGGTGACGTATGACACATCTTAATTACATTATGGTTTTCTTCATCATGGATGGCACGTCTTAATATATAGTATAATAGTAAAATTATTGAATAATAGAGGCTCATCCTTGTAGTAATTCTTGGCATCTGAAAAAAATATTTTTCTCTGTTGGTAAGAGATGTACTGATGTAGAAATACCAGGGAAAGATAATTGGATATATCTAAGAACCACAGTTGAACCTTAACAATGAAGAGGGTTTCATCTAGAAATTCCACTTCAATGTCAGCATCCTCGTCTTCCTTGATGATGTGTAGAGGAGTTATGAAGAGAAAATATGTAATCACAATCTCTATCCCTTTTTTATCCTTGATCATGATATCGAATTCCTATAGCAGTAGGATCCAATGTATCAGCCTTATTTTGAAATCCTTCTTTCTCATTAAGTATTCGAGGTCAAGATGATCAGGGTGAACAATTACCTTAAAAAAACCAGATATGAACAAAATTTATCAGTGGTATATACAACGACTAATAGTTCTTTCCCTGTAGTCATGTAATTGGCTTGAGCTTCACATAGAAAGTGGATTTCATAAAAAATGGGACCAAATATGTTTTCAATGTGCTTTCCTAACACAATACCTTTAGTAAGTTGCTGGCATTACACATTAACTCAAATTATTTCTCCCAATTGGGTGCAATGAGGACTGGTGATGCTATCACAATTTTCTTTAGTGTATTGAAATATTTTTGGAAAGACTAATTGAATTGACAAAAACGACTTATGACAAAAAAAATGTGTCAATGGATGGGTTAATTTAGAAAAATACATCAAAAATCATCTTTAAAATCTAGAATGACTGAGAAAACATTTGATACCCTTTACGGTTGAGGGTTCTGGAAGATCTTTGATGACATTGATATTTTCGGGATCGACTGGGATTCCCTAGAGATTTTATTTCCAAGTACTATTCTTTCTTATACCATAAAATGGAATTTCTCCCAATTAAGAACTGGGAACTTCTATTTGTAACATTTTAGGACAAATTCCAGATTGCTTAAACAGAATTCAAATGATCTCCCTTAAATGTATAATTCAACCATGAATATTTATAGGAATTCTTCATCCATTTCATGGAAAACATGTGTCAGGCATCTTTGAAATGTTGATGAAGTATTTCACATTCCGAATGACATTCACATATATGAAAAGGTACCAAATGGGTATGTAAAAGTGGTCTTTGGGAAATAGTGAGGTTGACTGAAATTTGATTGTATCTTGAATATCCATCCAGGAAATAGTAGAATTCATGCCATGCTAGTTCTTTCTAGAATATGGTCAATAATAGGTAAGGGAAGATGATCTATTCTGGTTTCTGAATTCAGACATCTGTAATCTATGCAGACTCTTCATCCATTGATGGTGCATGTTGAAATTCATTCATTTTCACATATTCATTCTATTGTGAGTCCTTATTTCTTATTCCCTACTTTTAGGGAGCTCACCCATTCATTATCTATTATAGGAAAAATGAATCCTACATCCAAGAGTTTTAGTACTTCCTTTTTGACGACTTCCATCTTCAAGGGTGTCAGCCACCATTGAGGTTTTCATTTCTTCTTTGGACTTTCTTCAAGAATAATTCTATGATTTCATTAAGTAGTATTGATCCCCTTAATCTCTTCCACTCCCTTAGAAATTTATTTCTTATGTCTTTCCATAACTTCAATCAATTTATTCTTTTGTTTTTGTTTTTGTTTTGCATTGATAATGATTGGAAGATAGGATGACACTCCTAAAAATGAATACATCAGTGTATTGGGTAGAGGTTTATGTTACAACTATGGTGGATGAAGAATAGAGGGTAAAAAGGGTGGTTAGGTGTCTCTTATGAGTGGTTCATTGAAGCATACTTCCTCAATGTCGTAATATTCTTCATTATCTAAGAGTAAATCATTAATTTATTTCTTAATGGAAATGTACTCATCTATTTTGTGGGATGGAGATATGGAATTACAATCCACAATATCGTTTGATTGTTGGGTTGCTTTGATCAGGTTGAACACAACCTATTCTTCTCCAACTCTGAATATCATACATACTTGAATTAAATCTATCAATGTAATTCCTATTTCTAGGAATTTTTTTCAATGAAAGATAGGGACATCATCTTCTTCTTCTATGTCCAGGACATATAAGTCAACTAGAAAGAGGAATTTTCAGACTATATCCAAAACATCTTCAAGAATCCCTTTGGAGTAATTCACATATCAGTCAGCTAACTACAGTTCTATTCTAGTTTCTTTGAGTTCTTGGAGTCTAAGCTTGTGGAAAAAACTCATTGGCATTATTTTAATGTTGTATCTAAGAATTCATATGGATTTTACAAACTTGCATTACCCTATAGCATAGGGAATTAAAAAAACTTTCTAGATCTCTCAGTTTTTGGGAGAATTTTCTGTTTCACAACAGTAGAGAATTCCATATTTAATGAAATGACCCCAATATCTTATATTTTTTTTTTCTGTGGATAGTATATCCTTGAGAAAATATTCATATACCGACATATGAGAAATGAATTATGAAAATGCTATGTTGATGTGAAGTTTCTTGAACTTCTGTAGGAACTTCATGTATTGTGCCTCCTTCCAACCCTGTATTTATCTCTATGGAAAGGGAAGAGGTGTCTTGTACAGAGGTGTAGAAAGATAAACTTCCTCCTTTGGATTCTCTAGAATTTGGTTTTTTTCAACGGGTACTTATTTTGAAGGGGTGACTGAATTAGTCTTATGGACTTCTCCATCTTGATTCAGTTGCTTCTTAGGTTCTACTTTTTTCCTTTCATATTTGTCGCATGGTTATTGAAAGTATAAGAATTTATCTATTCTCAAAACCAACTCCTTGTCTTCCTCTCTTGGGTACATCTCAGTGTTACCAGGTAATATAACTTATAATCTACCAGATAATGTCTTCGAGATTTAAAAAATCTGAATTTTTAGATTCAACAAATCAGTTCATTGGTTTTTCATTTCTATTTCCTGGGTTTTAATTATCTGATATGACTTTTGGATGAAAGTACCTAGGATTTTTTCTAGGTTACTTGAAGGATGGGGAGGTGGTTGTTGAGGTTTTGGCTGGGCGGGTTGGAATTTTTTATAATGTCTTTGTTGGAAGGGATATTGTTGAACTTATTATTTCAGTCTAGGAATATGGTTAATTGGACGATAACCTTGTTTTCCTTGATTGCAGAAATGGGATTAACCACTTCACAATTGAAAATAGCTTTGACTTTTTGAGGTTGCTAGTGATCGTGCCACTGCTGATAATATTGATGTTGTTGAAATGAATAATTCTATTAATTATAATTAACATAATTACAATCCTATCATTATTCATATCGTGCCTCGAAATCTTGTAAAATAAGTGGTCCACCACACATCTCGCATGATTTAATTTCCATTACAGGGTAATGGGTTTGAGTTTGAGTTTGTGTATATGGAATCTCAAAAGATTCAAGCTTCTTTGTGAGAGCTTCCACTTGCACTGCTAACCTGGTTCTCCCATTTACCTTGTGGATACCATTATGTGGTGATCCACAATCACTTTTCCATTGGCTGGAATTGTGTGAAACTTCATAGATAATTTATTTTCTAACTTATGGGGTCTTAAAAATTAATCCTCCATTAGTAGAAGCATTGAAAATAGCTCATGTGGCCACCTGGAGTCCTTGGTAAAGCATATGTTATCGAATCCACATGTTTAGTCCATGATATGGACACTTTCTCATTAGCTCTTTATAGTTGTTCCATGATTCCCATACCAATTATCTATTAGATTGAGAAATGTTTGGATGTCATTTTTGAGTTTTTAGGTCATTATTGGTTGAAGATACATGTCCAAAAACTTCTTGGATAATTTTTCCCAAATTGTCATCGACTCAGGAGGTTGAATTTTGATCCAGTCCTAAGCTCTATCTCATAGTGAGAGTGGGAAGATGTGTTTTATAATGGCATCAGAAGAGACTCCCTGGTTGAAAAATGTGTCACAAACTTCTAGGAATTTGTTAACGTTCTCATTCTGGTCTTCATTATAGAGACCACTGAATTTTCCCATATTTTGGATCATATGAATGAGTCCAGGTTTGATCTCGAATGTGTGAGCTTGGATGGGGGGACATATAATGCATGGGGTTGAACCATGGACTAATGGAAAGTAACAATCCATAATTGTCTTTTTAGGATGCATCAGATGATCTACTAAAATTATTTGATGGGGGTTTGGTGGGTTGGGTCTTGCTGGTAGATTTTTCTAAGCCATTGCGGACTGGTGATGTGCACACAAATACATTTAGAACTCATGATTGAAGGTTAGAGGTTCTTCTAAATCAAGTTTTATTGAATGAGTCAAGACACCATGGTACAATAACTACTATGAAAAAATGGGGATGTAAGGTAGTCTTTCAAAATAAAAGAGAAGAAAGGGGATGAGGGAAAGGTAATCCTAGGTCAAGTTCCAGGTTTCTTCAAAAGAATATTGTTTCTCCTTGGTAACATCATAATAATTTGAAATTCTCTCATACATCATTGGGTTTATACATGCATCATTTAGATTAGAATTGTGTGTCCCAACATTACTAACTATAAGGGTGTAGTATAGTAGAAGTGCGAGGTCAATCCCATGTGGAGGAAGATTTCTATTATAGAGTATCACTATCTTGAGACCCTTACAGGTGTCCATTCAAGTTATCTTGGTGTTTAGGAATTTTACTAAATATCTATTTGGGAGAGGCTTAATGTAATTAATGATGGTTCGAGATCAATTTCATGTATCTGGAGAAAGTACGACCTTAATTATAATATTGGAAGGGCCTTAATTCTTAGGCTATGAAGAAAATGGCAGTCACTAGTTTATATTGGTCAAGCCACCTAGTTCTACCTTGGAAGTGACTATTCTGTGTTTAGGAGATAGTAATAACCTAATCACATTAAGTATGGCTTATTTGGAAAAAAGTATCCTTATCTTGTGATCATAGACTAGTCTACTTTAATAATGATAGGGTGTTCTATTTTAATATCCCATGGTTAGGGATGTTCACCTGAATTAGATAGACTTGGGTTATTTACTTGGATTACTAATCCACTAGGGATTCTAGAAATATATTTAAGGATTTATTATGGGTTAAGATACATCTACTCTTGATCCCTACTCCAAAGAGATTTAGTTACACATAGTTGGTGGAGATGGAAATAAATAAATAAATAAATTCATTCTTGACATTCTATTTGAATTTAAATGATTCTTAATCATGTAGGGGATTATAATTATAATGTGAATAAGAATGCATTTAAGTTTAAAGAAGTTAAATCACAACTTTAATAAATTTCTTACTTGAGATAAGAAATGAAAATGGATCTCACACATGTTGTTGGAAATTGATGATGAAAGATGATATTAGATGTAGTAAGAATGTGAAAACATTGAAAAAAAATGATCCACTACTCTTTAATTGAATTAAAATGTAAAACAATGAAGAAATATGGATTCTAAAGGAGAAAAGGGGGTGAGGGAAACTTGAAAGGAATGAAAATAGAGAATAATTCTATATGGGAATGTTTTTGAAATGTTCTTTCATACATCTTTATTTATAGGAAGATCTATTCCCAACATGTATTGGAGAAACACGTCTTGTACTATTGATCCTCATTGATTTCTACAGATTTTGGATGTCCCATATGCCTTGTACATATCTGGATTATTTTTGAAGATAAACTGATTAAACATCATGTACTTAGTGTTCCCAACGTGTACTGGCCTCCAGCTATTCATCCACACGAATTTATCATGGATTTCCCGATCTAATATTTTGAATGAAGTCATGACGTGTACTAAGACTTCACAACATGTATTGGCTATTTAATCTATTGACTTCGCAGCATGTTCACAGCTTGGCTCACAACCTGTCTCATGTTGTGAACTCTTATTACACAATGTGTAATGAAAATTCAGGATGTGTAATAAGAAATTTTTTTAACTTTTTCAGAATTTATTTTTTTAATCCTATGAAGCCTCATTCCTTCAAAATTAAGCATATACTAAGTGAATTATTGAAGAAATAAATAAAAATCCATATATAAATTATTGTAAAATGTTTATATGAATTATTCTTATCAATAAAATTGAAATTTGATTCCATGGAAAGGTGATATTTTGAATAAGGGAAGGTATCATTTAATTAATTTCGAAAAATTAAGATAATGATCTTTGGATAATGATATGTTGGACATGAATATGTAAATTTTATGGTGTGGATTATCTTGGAATGGATTATTGAAAAAATTATCTACTTCATCATGGATGAAGTTTATGACTTCTTGAATTTAATGAATATATCCAATAATCATTTTAAAAAGGAAGAGTGCGTGTTTTTGAAAATGATTTATGGTAATTATGACTATTACCACGTTTTAAGGGAATATACGATGAGGTCATTCACACATTTTGAATGTGACAAACAAGTGGTACATTTTTATATATTGGGGATCAATGTTTAGATAATTTCATGACATTATTTCTAAATAACTAAATGTTAATATTTTAGAAGGGTTATGAGGTTAAATATTTTTGGAAAGATTAAGCTAAAATTTGGATGAAGTTTGTGAGAATAAATTATTATCTTACCACATGAGGATTCTGGTCAATTGGACAACCTATTATACGAACTTGGTGTTGATGATAACTTATGATAGATGGGATGTCATATCATGGATCTCATGATCTGTTAGTACTTTAGAAATGAAAAGTTCCCCTTAATTTTTTTAGAAATAGGGGAAGTGG
This sequence comes from Viscum album, assembly GCA_963277665.1. Classification (NCBI taxonomy): domain Eukaryota; kingdom Viridiplantae; phylum Streptophyta; class Magnoliopsida; order Santalales; family Viscaceae; genus Viscum; species Viscum album. The sequence continues at coordinate 1,252,353,581 of OY728128.1, read as the reverse complement.
ATCAAGGAACAACAAAGGGTGATGTTTTCCTGAAATCATGCAAGTATATATTTTCAATAAAATTCTTTAACTTTCAGAAATAGGATCTTGAAACCAAAAATGTTATCCTAGTACCTCCATTTCTGACGAATTAGATGGTCCCTTAGTTCATGACATATTTATAGATTTATGATTGTTAACTTTCTCCTAACCTTTTTCTCCATCAGCCTCCATCAGAACATGATAGTTATAATTTTCTTCCATGTCCATGTTTTCACTTATCACCTATGTTCCCCTATATGGAAACCTAGTTATATATTGCTTTGGGAAACCGTTATGGTTCCAACAATCACTTTTTATGGGGAGTTTTAATATTAATTTTTATAGTGTGGGTTTCTATAAATGAAACTTTCATGTATTAAACCTTTTATATCCCAGAAAAATTTAGAGTTACAAATTAACTTTAACAGGGAAGAATGTAACACACCGATATTTTGTGAATTATTATTATTTAATTAATTTTATTTTTAAATATTTTTAATTTTAACAAACACTAAAAATAGTTTATTTTATTTTAAATTATTTTGTGTGTCTTGAGTTACACGCATCACTAAGTTAATAATTCCCTAAAATCAAGACATATTTTAGCTTTCCCCACATAGAACACTGAGGTCATCTTGCATGACACACAATAATGACTTTCCTCGATGTCTTGAGTAACACACATGACCGATTTTTATAGAACAATAGTATACCACTAAAATGTTATTAGGTAAAATAATAAGATATAACCGAGACATTAAATTAAATGTTATGAATAGTATTAACTACATTATGAAAATATATGGTTTACACAATTACAAGATGAATTCATATCTTACCAACTGATTGAATATAAAGGATTGTTTTTATTTTTATAGTGACAAAGCTATTTTAACATAATAAATTAAATTAATTAAAATTAGTTAGTGATATTAATGTAATATATATGTTATATATTCAATCATATATTTTCAATATTCATTCAACAGATTCTATAGACATAAAGACAAGAGAAAACCCAATTACATACTTAAAAGACTATATTTTTTATAAAGGTATTTTTAACGCCGTTTAATGGAGAACCCATTTAAATTACAATTTTTGGAACTTTTATATATTTAATTTTTTAAAATAAATTTATTCTTTTGAAGAGAAATATAAAAAAAATTTAGGAAATTTTTTTTATTTTTCTGTAAGGTTTCATTTTTAACGAATAGTTAAAAATACCATATTTTAATTCAAAATTTACTTTTCTTCTAATTTATTTATAAGGTTAAATTATATTTTAATATTTTTTCAAAGAATAATAAGATCATATTTTCTTATCAAATGAACCAATTTAGGTCATTATAATCAATTTCACATTGAAATTGATTATAAAAAACATAGCAAAATGTTGGACATTTTTACTTTAAAAACCTAAAGTGTCGTCCCATCCACAAGATTAATTTTAAATTAATTTCATCTTATTATGTGATTATATTTTGGAAAATGAATTCCATATAAAGAAAAATAATAATTTATAATTCATAATAAGGTTAAATTTGTTTTTTTACCAAAATGAGTAGTGAAAGTAATTAAACATAATTATAATAGATAAGAGACAAAATTAGGTCAATAATGTACTAAACCATAAATTTAAGACCGAGAATGACATATAATCATTTCCAACACCCATTGAATGGCCATTATTCTTCTATTAATGTCAAATTCTATAGTTTTTATTGTTTGTTATGTCTTTTTAGGTAAAATTGTGGGTACACCAAAGTTGTTTCCAAAAACTCCAAGTGTGTCCTTTCCCTTCCCTATAAAAGGACATAACATGTACCTCTTCTTAACACCACTATAAATACTTAATATGGTCCAATATTTACACAAAAAAACTTCCCAAAATCCCAAAATTCCTCCTATAATCCACCCATTCGGTTGAAATCAATACAAGGAAGGCTTTTGGCACAAACCAGAAGGAGCTACCAAATTAAGAGGGAACATCTTCTCTCAAGATCCATTCTTTTTATTTTCATTCTCCACCCTATCCACTCTATTTATTACATGATTTTATAAAAACACTAGTTTATTCAATATAATAGGATTTTTTTTAAACTATGTGTTCTACCTATATTTACACACACATCTATCTAATGGTTAATAAACATAATGTTTATGTATATGTCGAACTATCGCCTAACTAAATGGTCATTGTTAATTTTTTATTTACCACCTCTCATGGTGGAAATTATAATGGAAAATATGTTTATATATGTCATATATTATATTTATTATTTATTTAATCATATATATTCCTTTTACATCACATATTCTCTTACTTTCCATTTGGTGTAAATATGAAAATTTCATTTGAGGAAGTGTGGACAACCACCCCCTCAAAGTGATGTTTTACGTTTTCAAACTACAGGGATTGTATTAATGATGAGCCTAGTGAACTTATATGATATATATGATATAATAAATACTAAATTATTAATGATATATTTATGTATATAGATTCTTATATGCAATTTTCTTTCTCTATTTCAATACGACAACAAAACGGAAACAATGTTCATGCGTACGTACGACTTACCGTCTCCATGAATTGTGTATTCCCTTTCATACATATAAATTATATATATTATTAAAATACACATATAATGTAAATAAATAATATTATTATCATTTTTTACATTTTGGAAATCATTATATAACTATAAGGACCAAATATACAACAAATTAAGACACATGCGAAGAAGAAAGCGAATATTTCCCAAAGTGAATCCTTAATATATTATTGTTAACAAGAGGGTAATATAAGGTATTAATAAAACAATATATGGTATTATATATATGAATATTATTTTCTAAAATATGTATAATAAACATACATTTATTATACAGTAATCCTGTACAAGTATGAAGAGAGTCAGGACACAAGGTATGGGGATTTTATCTCACATTTTATTTCCATGAGATACATGCATTATTCAGCACTCATTCATTTTGTGAGGTGTGTATAATGAACATGGCTACATTCTATGATTATTATAATTAAATTTATGGGTATCTAAATACCCATTCTATGATCTTTATTTAATGGGGTTTATGTTTCAAAATTTTCCAAATCGATTAAATAGTTTTGGCTCAATTTTTCTTCTTTAAGACTGATGTTTGGTAATGCACCTAAATTATTTTTGAGGTGTATAAAATTAAATTTTAGATGTTATATCATGAATTTAATTCTTTTATTTATATTTTAAGCTTCACATAATTTATTTGTCTTACATGGATAGCATGATCCCAAGTTACCAAGAGATAATATTTTATTGAAACAACCTCATCACATTCCGAGATTCATAAAGACTATGATTATTTTATGAAATATTATGATCCATCACTCAAGAAAACTAATGAATTTATTTCTCATCTGTTTATTCAATATATATCCATGTATTATTTCCATTTTACACTATTTTTTACTTAATATTATTAATAAAATATATTTATGAAAACTTGACCGTATTTTTATCATCGTTCAAAAATCTATTTTATTTCAAAAAACATGTTTTAAAAATGGTTTCAAATGATTCCTGAAGAAAATTTTAAGTGAAAAATTATTTTAATTATTTTATTGTTTTAAAGGATTACTTTAAAATATTATAAAGATATTTTCAAATAAAAGGTTTTCAAGAATGTTTTTTTAAATAAATGTTTTAAATGTTTTCAAGGATTATTTTTAAAATTTCAATGAAGAAGGATTCTAAAAGGATTTCAATCTTTATTTATAAGTTTAAATGTTTATTTTCAAGGAAATATTTTTAAAAGGTTTTATTTTTTAAAAAATTATCTTTCAAGAAGAAATCATATTTTACCAAAGAAATTTTATTAAAATATATTTCAATGTTTTTTCCCATCTAATATGACATTTGTTGATATTACTCATGAATTTCTAGGAAATATTCTAAAGGTTCCATTCATGTTTTTTAAATTAATGATTTATTCTTTTATTTCATTATGTTTATGAAACCCATTTCTCTTTTATTAGTTATATACTTTTTAAACCCACTTCTTTTCACGGGTTATGCTTTCATGAAATGATTACGAAACCTTTATATTTTCATAGTTTATGATTTTTTGAAATGTTAATTATTCCCATTTGATTTCATGGGTTATGATTTAATGTTTATAAAACCTATATCTTTTTATGTGTCATGATATGATGAAATTTTTATTTGGTAGCACATGTATGAATGTGTAATTATGAAATGGTTGTGACCTATATATCCCGAAAATGCATCGGGTAACGATGGAGGACTCATGAGTATATATATTATGCATGAACATGATTTCATGTGCACATGTTATGAATGAACCTTATTACATGTTCATAATGTTTTTCATGTACTTGGTTGCATTTCCATAACATTGTGCATGAACCTGATCACAAGTTCCCAATGTTACGAGTGAAACTTATTACGTGTTCACAATATTATGCATGGACTTAGTTGCATGTCCATAAGTTTATTCTTAAACCTGATTAAATATTCACAATGTTATGAAAGAACCTAATTTCATGTTCACAATGTTATGTATGGATATGGTTTCATGTCCATAAGGTTATGAGTGAACCTAATTACACATTCAAAATTTTACGAATGGACCTGGTTTCATGGCCATAAGTTGATGTGAGGGACTGATTTCATGTCCTTAACTTAATGAGTGAACCCATTTCTACTTATACACATTCATAAAATTATAAAAAAATGCACAGGCCACAAATTCCATGCCTTATTATTTTGTTATTATTTCCTAAATTATTCTCTTAATTCTATTATGGTTCATGCCTTATGAATTTCCAATATTTATTATGATATCTAATATATAGGGTATGATCATAAAATTTTATACTCATGTTCCATACCATTTTTTTCATGTTATTCTTATTCATTTCCTTTATTTACCCTTATTTAGAATATGAGATCACCCTTTCTTATGTTTTCTTTCACCATGTTATGAAGAAAGGTTTTAGGTAGAATTACTAAAGGTGGAGATATTTAAGGGAGACGTGGAAGATATTTCACTAGGATATAAGATTTTGTTTCCGAGATTCCAAAGACACTACACTATTATGTTCCTCAGACATTTTTTTTATAATGCACTAAATATAAACCTAAAATTTTGTAATATCCATGTATGTTAAGTCTTAGTTTCTATAAACATCATTTGATGAAAATTTTAGAAAATGAATATTATGGTGGGGTGATTTTTTTACGATTTCAATTTAGAACCCCAAAGAGGATTGAGATGAGCTTCTCATCCTAGGTGAGTGACAAGGATCATTGGAAGACTTGTATTTTTAGGAAAAATTGTCGTATTAAGAGGTTCCTTTAGTTTCTTTTTGGATAGTGGGATTGTATTATTTCATATATGGTATCATTATGTTTGTTTATCAATGATCCTGTCTTGTTGGTTGAGTTTTTTTATTAATTAGAGCCTTTTTGTAGTTGTGGTGTAATGAGGTTCAACATTTGGATGAGTTATGTTGAGAAAATGTTTTTAAGGGTATGAGAGAATATATATGATGCACTCATTGGTGGGATAATGATCGAGGATGGGACATGTGGTAGAGTTCTCAGATGGAGTTTCTTGTGATGATCTAGGATCATTATTTTAGATGTGCTTTAATGGACAATGGGGGACTCCCTATACTTTTATAGGAATATTTTGGACATCACATTTTATTATAACCCTAATAGGCATATTTTAGGAGTTTATTTGAGATATTAATGGGTGTAGGCATTGGTTGAACACTATTTTTAAGGACTCGAATGATTTAGGTGGTTCTTTTCTAAGGTTTTAAAGGTGAAATTACTTTTATAAATCTTATGGGATGAGTTATTAGCTATATTGTTTTCTAGATTATCTATTTAATTTATACTATAAGGTAGTTATAGAAAGATAATAAACAATTTAGATGATCAAAGCTCACTATGTTTACCATTTTCTCTAGATTGGGGCTTTAGTATCAAGAGGTTTCAAGGAACTATAGAGTGGGTTATGATGTCATGGGATGATTAGGATATATGGTGTCAAGTTTATGTAGTGTTACACTAAAGGTTAATTTTTTTCCTTATAAATTTATAGGAGTATTTTTATGTTGAAATATTCCCTAGTTGACTGGACTTAGATGTTCATGTCCCTAGTTTAGATCAAACTATAGGAGACATAGAGTCCAAGAGTTCATATTTTTTATAGGATGTTAATAATGATATCCTAGTGGTTATAAATTTTTCTTATTTATGTGTTTGATTTTTGGAGAACCCTTATAATCTAGAAAATATGAATGACACTGAGTGTTCGGGTGAGTCACACTCAATAAGTCCTCTGGTGAGGGATGAAGAGAGGAAATATTTTCCTAGTGTATCAGGCTAGATCCTGGGGTTTTCTGTTTCTTTCTTTTTTTATATTGTGGGTAAATTCTTGTTAGTTATCATTTGAAAATGATATGTATATCAAGTGTTAATATATATACGTTTTATAGTAGATTATAGAATTACCATTTTGGGTGGATTACTGTGATTTATTTCTCAACCCCTTTACATTTAAAGTAGTATACATGTTGAATATATGTTATCTAAAATGATGAGAATATGTTTAATAGTGGATTAGGTGGAGGACTAGTGTTTAATGATCAATAGGGAATCCTCTTGAAGAGTTTAAGGACAATCCTAAAGTAGATCAACCATTGTTGGAGACTGGGTATATCTTATGGATTGGTTACATTAGTAGATCCATTTATATATTTTTATTATCATTATTTTATTGATAATATATATGTTGTTTTCTCAGTGGGAGACTAGTGTTTGTATGATATGGATTGATCATCAATATGCCTGATAAATTCAATATTATATAGGATACTGATTCTTAGTTTATTTTTTATACACCATCTAGTTTTTTATTCATGTTTCTATGTTCAGTTATTTTTCAATATTTATTTACTCTAATGTTAGGGAATACTCTTCCCATTGTATGGATTATAACTACACCACTATTTAGTGACCCCTACCATATGTGAATGAAAAATAGAGGCCCTTTCATGGGATACACTAGGTGATAGTTATGTTTTACCAGGGATGGTTCATGATAGAATTGTATCATAGCATTAAAGGTTTATGATTTGGGATGCTGTTAGGTTGGTGGTTTAGGAATGTGTAAGATATTTTGAAAGAACACAAACTAGTGCTCCACAAAATACTTTTAGGAGGAACATTTAGGTTAATGGTTTAATTTTATTTCTATTATTGGTTTACATTTTTTATAATTTTATGATTAAAATTGGGATATGTACTTGATTTTTGAATTTATGATTATTAATTTTAGATGTCATCTTGTTTATGAGATTCCTATGTACAATAATTATACATGGAATGAGGGATTAATAGAACAATTTCCCTAGTGATATTGTTTATATGGATGATGGTTATTCATTTTTTTATTGTGTATATAATGAACTATATGGCATATATCAATATTGCTCCTTGGTATAATTCTACTAATTCGATCATCATGGAAATTCTATTAATGATAGTATATGTAGATCCATCAGTGATATGTTCATCAGTCTTGAAAATTTAGTCCCATTATTGAGGGATTGGTGGAGTCCCTTATGGGTCAACACATTATTTAGATTCCCTTATGGTGTTGTTGGCTCCATGAGTGTAAGTATTCAAGATAGATGTTTTATAATCATCTTATGATTACCTAAGGATTTTGTTTCCTTGGTATTTTCTTTGGTATGGAATAAAGATGTATTTTTATTAAGAAGTGGAGCATTGGGAGTTCTCCTATATCTAGAGTTGGGTTATGAGGGCAGGTTTTGTTTGTCTTCATGGCTTGTTTGTTTCTAGTTTCACTTATAGTGGTGTAGTGGATACATAGTTAGGAGACCGTGGATATGGGATTATGATTTTCATGTAGGTATTCATGTGATTTATATTGGTAAGAGAGACAATTCTATTTTTAAGAGGAGTGTTGAGTGTGCTCTGGTTTATTAGAATTGGTATATGAGTGGAGAAAGATTTATAGATTAGGAACATTAACATAGTTTTATTATTTCATGAGAACCGATGATACCTTCTTGTAGAATCACTCTTCCTTGAAATGGAGAGATGTGTTTAACATGAATTTTATAAAAAAAATATGTCTTCTAAGTTAATATATATATTTATTTACACAACATTAGAGTTTAGAGGGCATGAAAATAATTTTATGTTGTTTTTAGTGTATATAAGATTTTCCATATTTAATTTGGGATGTGTGGTTGTTTTCAATTCCTTGTTCATGATTAGTAGTAGGAATTTCATCTACAACAAGTCATTAAGTTTGGTAGTGTATGGAGGATGGGACATACTGGCTTTGTGATCTCTTTATGTGGTGAAGATAAGGATACTACTATTCTAGTTAGTGTTATATTGGATAGTGTATAAGAACCCACATGTTACATGAATTGTCGTCATTAGGAGACCTATTGATTGATGATTTAGGTAGAATTTGGTAATTGGTAATTAGTTTTCATGTTGATTATTTAGAGTTTCATGACCAATGAGGAATACTGGGGGGGGGGGGTTATAAATGTTATTTTTAGGGGATGGTGATGACCCACATCATCATGATTTTATAAAATTTGTAGAAATTTAAAATTTCATTCCAATGTGGTTTTGAAGGAAAAATATATAAATTACTCATACCATAAGTTCTTGGATTTTATTGATAACATTGTTGTTCTAAGAATAGGGTGTTCATACTTAGACATTACATCAGGGGTAATATGATACGTTCATAATTTCAATAAATATTTAATATATAGATAATTAATAATTAATTATTGACCAACATTTGAGTAGTGATATATTCTATTTATAATTTTTTTTTGAGATTATAACTCCACAAATGAGTAAAAAATAGTGGATTTTTCATTGGAAGGCATAAACCCATCATGGGTGCTGGGGATAGATTGAGGTGACATTTCCTTTTAATTTTCAAATTTTATTCATTTCATTATTTCATTATCTTTACATTTTTCATTTCTATACCACTCTTGGATTATTTCATATACCGCTCACCCTGTGGTTAATTTTATTGACTGATAGGAGGTCAATAGAGAAGAAGGTATAACATGGATGTCTGATAAAACATGTAGTGGAATGCAGCAATTGTGAGTATTTTATCTAGACTGAATATTTGATATTATAAAAATCATGGTAGAAAATTATTTTGTTTTTCTTTAATATTATCTTATTGTCTTAATTTTTTTAATTTTAACCATATTTATGAGATTTACAAGTCTCCATGACAACCCATTTGAAGTATTTTGTGTGAATTTTTGATTTCAAGTGAACAAAAAAGTATTTCATTTTAAGAAACCCAAATACATGGTATATTTTCTTAATAACACATGACTTATTTTTATTATTTATTTTAAAGGGTTGAAAAAGGTTATTTCACAACCTGTGATTTTGGGAAATGCCAAGTATGAGAGGCAAGAGGTGACACAAGGTACTCAACTATACACCACAGGTTAGGGGAACAAGGAAACAATGTTATTGTACTAGTTAATATTTTACCTCTATGGACTGAGGTGAATTGAATTTTTGATTGTCCTAATGTGAGGATCAAGTCAACCTACATAGGCTAAAAAAATTCAATTATATACACTTTGTATATGGTAGAAACATTGTGTACTTTGAAAAGTAAATTCCAGGTAAATCCTCATTACATAACTTGGGTAATATTCAAAAAAAATACAGACCATTTATATGAGACACACATTGCATAATACCTTCATAGTAGGGTGTCATTATTTTCTTCTCTTGAGTTAGAATTGAATTCATGGGTAGTCTAATCATAACATTTTTATATTTAGGATAAGGTGGTGTAATCCTTTCAGCATGTATAGGTTTTTGGGAGGTTATTTTTTATTATGAAAGGTTTGGTGAGAGGACTTTCTATAAATTTTGATTTCTAATCCTCATATGGGTTTTTTTGTGATATGGTGACCAAGTGAGGGTATTGAGATCATTTTACGACTTGTATTTCCATAAAATATGGTTTTAGATAGTGATTAATTAAAGTGGTACTATGATGGTGGGACTATGTTGTTTCTCATATGGGATCATAAGATCAGTTTATCAAGGCTTAGATACTATTTATTAATATTTAATTATTTTGAGACTTTGGGAAGGGGTGATGTTCTGAGGTTAAATTAATAGATGGTTTTCGTTTATTATATATTGTTATGGGTATGGGCCCCCCAAAAAGATTCCCTTGTAGGTGGGATATTGACCAAGGATGGATTATGTGACAATGTGGTTGACTCAATATTCTTTTAATGAGCTTGGTATGATGTTTTAGATGGGAGTTATGAGACCATAATGAGTTCCAAATAGTTTAATAGACCATGTATGAAAGCCTCATTTTTTGTTTATCATAATAGGTTTTGTGTTGTGGTTCATCTTTATTGATGATGGGTTCATGATTTGGCTATCCTATTTCTGGTGCTTGAGGGATAGAATGTCGGGAGTGATTACTTGATGAGGTTATGTATGTGAGAGAAGTTTTGTGAATATTTTTAGATGATATAGGTGACCTGTTTCATGTAGATTCTCTTCTCCCTTAGATTATATTAGTTAGGGATATGGAGTTAATAGAGAATTTTTAAGAGTGAAACCCCTTACAGATTAGTATTAGATATTGATAGGGGCATTGAGAAAGTGGGGTTTTGAGGATATCAAAGAGTTGGTTTTGTTTTATTGGGATATTGGGGATTCTGATAGGCTAATTCCGGTAGTGTTTCACTAATATTATTTTACTTCTTAGTTATGTTGGAAAATCCTGATGTTGACAGGTTCTCTTATTATTTCTACCAAGAGGGTCATCTTACAAGTTTAGGTCATTATATTATAATCCAAGAGCATGATAATTTTTTTTTATCATGTACTATTTGTCTCAGATCCTATGGGTTGTAATTCATTCAGGTTGATGTGTTATATGTCCGATGCTCACTTGTAATTTGGTAGGCATGATTGATCCTATCTGTCTTGGTGGACCATATGTAATAAGTCCCCCAGATGGTTATAGATTGTGGTTAGATTTACCTCAGGTGTCTTGCTAGATTCTAGTGCAGTTTCTTTCCTTTTTATTTTTATAGTTAATTTTTGGAAATTATTTCTTTTATTCCATTTATCTTTAAACTATACCATGAATAATTTTTGTGACACATTTAAATATGAGAATATAATATAGGATCACAATTTGGGTGGCCTGTTAAGATATATTTCTCACCCCATGTCCATTCACTTTGGTTCACATGCTGACCTTATTTATATATTCTTGTAGAGAACATGCTTCACGACTGATCAGATGGATTCCCATGTTGTATGATCATGTGGGACTTCATGTCAGGACTCCAAGGATTGATATATAGTAGATTGACCATTGTTGAATACTTAATATGTAGTTCATATCAGTGATTTCAATATTTCCCTTGGTTTTTTTTGTTTTATTTAATTGATTTATTAAATATATTTGGTAAGAGTTATGAAAATCCAATTTCTATATTTGAATACATGACTATGGGTCTATATTATGCATTCCATTTTATGTAGCAAGTTCAAACATAGTTTTTATATTATTTTTACTCTGGATTAATTTTATGGATTTATGTATGTATGGATATTTTATACTATTTATGTACTCTAATCCAAGTTAATAGTCTCCCAATTTAATTTATTTAGCCCTATCCACTAGTCATAAACCATGGTAATATGGGGAGGATTTCTTGAGGCCTTTGTACATGTTAGATTAGGTGACAGGTCAGGTCAACCAAAGCTGGTTCATGACATCCTAATGTCATAAAAGGATTACGCTATAATTTAAAATAAATGATTTAATGTGTATATTTGTTTCTATAACAAATTAGAAATAACATGATATCTTATTATTTTTAGGATATTAAAAAATATAAAGAGTTACATTAGTTATCAGAATATAATGAGAAAAATATTTGATATAAAGGGTTCCATGAATAACGTTGACAAATAGAAAAAATTTACAAGTAATAAAAAGAAGTAATTAACATCATAGCATTGGATATTGGGATGTTAATGAGTTAGAATAAATTATATATATTTGAATATTAAGAATAGTATTTATAAATATCTCTATTATTCAACTTGGTTTTCATCATATATGTTACCAACTAAAGAGTTTTTGGGAGATTTTTTTCAGATGGATAGATAGAGACAGGGGGAATTACATATTGACGTACAATGTTAACTGGTCCCCTTTAATTAAAACACACATAGGGTTGATCTGGAACATTATCATATATTATTTGATAAAAATTCACTTATGTTTGGTCTTATTTTGAATTATTAATTTTTTGGTTAATTTAATATGAATCATACACATATAAATCTACAATTATCTATATTTCATAGAGGCTTTATCAGTGTATATACATATATATTTTAAGAAATTAATCATAATTAACATATTTAGAATGAATTTATGTAATAAAAAACACACATTTATTAAATAGTATTATAGATCATGATGGAATATTATGGATATCATGAGTACTATTAATGAATCAGAAAAATGAATATTCTCATGAGGCACACATACCCATTTTCTTTTCACATGATGACTTATGAAGTATCCAAATATTGGGATATAAATTATGTTTTAGGTATAAAAGTAGTGAATTATTCATATTAAAGTCTCTATTTCTTATGTATGATAATATATATTGTATTAGAAACACCATACAATGACACTATCATTATACTATCCTCAAAAATATGCTAATCAAGGTGTTGTTGGGTATGCTATTGATCATTTGACTTATTTTTAGTCTTCCAACATATTTTTTTTATCTAGTCTAGAGAGTATTACATTTGGGTCCTCAATTGAGATAGAATGTGAAAATGTATAACCATTCATAGAAGATATGTATAATGTGATAATTTACATGTATAGATGTCTTGTGATGTATTAATATTGTAGATAAGTGAATTGTTACATATTTATCCCCTAAGTAAGTATATAAAATGAGATTCAAGAAATTTTTATGAAGCTATATGGGATTGGCATACACTTTGTTCCACAATCAATTGATATTGAAAAAATTAAAATATGAAAATTCATGATAGCATGTGATGTGTAAAGTTAAAAAATGTATTGGGATACATGTGTTTAATGGATATAGAACCACCTCCCTTTTTATATTGAGTAACAATGATTCTTTTCTTGAGGGTTATTTTTACAAACATTTATATATCATTGGATTTATATTTATTATCAAAATTATAATGTCCTAATGGGTCACACATTGTGGTTCACTAAATGGGGATTGAGATTCCCTTATATAGATAAACTAATAATGTTTTATAGTGTTATCCAAAAGAGTTTTGGATGGGTTATATACAATATATTCCATACGATGTAAAATAGGGTAATGTTATCCATAAATTTGGAGAAGTGTTTTTGAAGATTTCAAAATTATTTTTAGATATTATTTCATTATTTATTGTATATAATATAATATTAGGTGAAATTTAATTAATTTATTATAATATTCTAAATATGTGGGATAATGAAATTGACTTACCATAACACCTTTTATGTAATGGAGTATTATAGTGTATTTTATAGAGTATGTAAATGAATATGAAAAATTGATTTTATATTAGTATATAGGAATATTATATTTTATGATATCAATATAAAATATACATAACACAAGGATATTTAGTATTGTAAAAAAGGATTTATTTTTATTTTATTGTATCAAATGGGCAGATATATTTATGATTTACATGAATGTTTCATTACATCAAATTTTTAAAAATATTGTTTTAGGTATGTTAAAACATATATCTCATTAATAAGGCATGAGTGGGAGTTAAATTATAGAGTTACATGTGATGTAAATAAATCCATTTATCATATGTTTATGAAAAGTATGTGTAGTTTCATTTCATGGATGCTTGGATATGAGAGTATCATCACAACCTATATGATGGAGTCTCAACAATAGGTATTGTGTGCACCATTTTGAAAATAATTCTAGACTAAACTATATCGTTCCAATGATCTATCCTTTTATATTCTTCACTACTCTGACACTATAATATCATGATGATTTTTTAATCTTATAAAAAATCATTTTTGTGATTCAGTGTTTCGAGTAGATATAACTTATAAGGAAGAAGCATTTGTTTTTTCATTGGTGATTATTATAAAAAATGAATCGATGGAACTACTATATAATTTCATATTGTATGGTACATAATATCCATTTATGTTATGTAAGATTTCTATTTTTAATTCATGTTGGGCATAGTCATAATAATTAGTTTTGACATTTACAAATTTTATTAATTGTTAACATGTGATGAAAAAATTTTAAATACAAATAATTTTTTTTAAGGAAACACAAAGAATATAAGTTACATAAGTCCAATAACTTAGTTGACCACCCATAACATTGAATATATTTGATAAACCATGAGGATATGAACCACCATATAGGACACCATGTTCCCATTTCTATAATTCTAACCCATTGAATAATCCTCAATGTCAACATGGGCTGTGGAATCATGCTTGAAACTATGAGTGAAAATATATGGTCCCTAAACCATACATTATATAAAGTTACATATAATGTAAATTTGAGATAAAATTTTCATTCTATTATGGTTGGTGAAATAAAATATCTCTTGTAGCATAACAAAATCATACCAAATGAGATTTTTGAAGGATAACACACCTAATGTAGAATTCATTTCCTTTTGAAAATAATAAACAACCTTGATCAATCTAAACAAGATAATATCTTCAAATATGACTCACATAATAAAGAAAAATATAAAATACATTTATTATAAGATTTTTTAATTAATTATTTAATTTATTCAATATTAATCCATAATTAATAATAAATTATGAATAAAAATTCAGGATACCTCCTATGGAATAAACCTTGGGTATCTAGGATGCAATCTCTCATAACGCACCCCTAAGATCTATACTTATACGGTCCCCAGCCTCGTTCATGATCAGGTGACTGGGACACATCATTACATGACATGTATCATGGATACCCTTTCTCCATATGATACTGACTAGTGTGAAAGTTCTTGAAATATAGTGGATTGACTATACCATTTTTAATAGTGAAACAATAAAAATGTAAATATGATAATAAAATCCTAACATTCAACTCATGTATATAATATTTGAATTCAAACTAATTTAAATATAATAATCCTTTCCATGCAATACGAAATATGGAACTAAATGTTATACGGAATGTTATAAAAGGGACAAATAAAATGACAGACTCCAAAATGAAGACTCCAATAACCTATTCATGAACCCCATTCTCGGTCTTATCTCTATTATAAAATCACATATAGAAAATAGTCTAATCATGAACATAGTCTATTTTTCATGTCCATAATTTCATTCATGAAGTCTATTCGAGTACCAATGGTTTTCTATAGTAGGTGTGAGTAAAAATAAATAGCTCAAAAACCACATTTCAAAATAATATTACATAGAGATATTATAGTATATGGCAGAATATGATAATGAGGTGGGTTAATTCATAAATTAATATAGAATATCAAATAAAAAAGCGAGCCTCAAGATTTAGGTATACAGGAGGGGTTATCCAATTCCTGTTTCGGCATGATGCTGAATGTAACTAAAAATTAGAATATTCTCATTCATAAGTTGAATTTTTCATGCCATGTATCATGTAAAAATGTATCCTTACCTTAATAATCAATTAACTATACATCTAAACCTTAAGAATATTTTAACCAAGCATCCGGCCCTTAGGAATAAAGTTACCCTTTAATACTGTAATCAATGAGAATTCCCATGCTAGATATTATAAAATATTCCATGTGTTTAAGACCTTGCCATAAGAAATAGTATAAATGTACCTAGTGTGAATTAACTTGCTATATCCACATACATGCTGAAAAAAATCATACTCTTTTATAAATCCAATTATATAGTTGTTTAACATTTCACAAAAAACATAAGAGGAAAAGAATTACAATTTATCAAACATTCCACAAATGTTAATATAATAAAAATATACTCATTCATTCGAATAAACAATTATCATTCCTACTTCAGATATAATATAGTATTCCATTTATCCAAACACATTTCCATTCCATGTTACTAATTGGAAAAAATTATAAAAATTATATTTCGAAATCAATTTATACCAAAATACTATTTCATATGTTTGTTATGACATTATTCCATTCAATAATTATTCCGATTCTTATTTTTTACCCAAAAAAATACATTCAAATTGATTATTAATCAACGAAATTACACCAATTAACATGTTATTCACAATCTATTAACAATTTCAAATCCATTATAGGACTATATGGTCACAGGTTTCATGTCCCAAACTAGGGTCATGAGTAGAAACAACTTTCAGATGGCCACATGTCCGGGTCTTAATTCAAATAGACCCAAATGAGATATGGGGAAGGTTTTGGTGTAATGATTATTTACTTAGAAGTGAATTCCAATTAAACAGGGTCTCATAGATGGCATGCCTCTAGGAACACACATGAAGCACATAATATAAAATAAATTAAACCTTAGGGAGTTTTTCTAGATTACATACCTCAAGAGAATAGAATAAGACACCAATGATTGACTGAAAAATACAATATAAAAAAAACATAACCCCTATAGATTAGGATATATCCACCACATAATGGGTAAAATATGAAGATCCCAAGATGAAGCAAAAGGAATCCACCATAAAAAAGAAAAAAATATTAATTCAAAATATTCAGATTGAATAATTGATCAAAGAACCATGAAAATGTGATAATGAATTATATGTATAGATAGATATCCCTTAAAAATCATAAAAAATTATAGGAGTTGAATATGGGATAATTTAGTGAAAAATATCACTTTCAGAGATGGAAATAAGATTATACCTTTCATTATTCTGGGATAGCCTGCTCCCACCAGTTGTCTATTGGGTCTCAATAAGCTCGATAATTTTTCTCATGTAGGAGAACCACTATACTTGGGATCCACTATTTGGAAACTAGGTTTCATAAAATATCCAGTGAGTGAATTACAGGCACAATGAGCTTCTTTATATTCCATTATCTCTCTTATGGACTAGACTAACTATCTAGTGACACTATAAAATATAAAAGGCTACTTTTATAAATTGACACCTATTATCCCAAAACACCTCTAAAACATAACTTTAACCCTAAAACAACCATCTATTATAGATTAATAGTGGATCAAACATAAACATAAATAGGTGAGTAACTATAAAAAATATAAGATCATACAAACACTCCACCATATAATATCTAATCAACTTTCTTACCCTGAAGAATCATTGAGACATATCAGTGAGAAAATTGGGAAACTATACCCACATATTTGACTCCCTCACCTAGGTATACTCTTGCACAAACCCATACTACCACTACGCTAACATGACCTGAATAAGCTTCCTATAAATATTTTTTTTCACCATGGTCAGTGATTTTAATTGGTTATCCTCAAAGGAAACATTGGAATTAGTCTCAAAATAATCAATATATATCCTGTGATATGTTTTAGGGTGATATCTCTAAAGTTGTGACTCATGATACTGGGAATTCAAGGAACTAAAATATTATAGAAGAGAATCGATTCACCACTAGAAGAAATCTCTCTACTATCTCGACTAGACTGTGGAACCAAGGTATTATATTTGCATTAATCAAGATTTGGTACTTCCCCATCATATGTGACAACTTAATAAGATATTTTTAACCAACCTCAAACTCTAGAGGCTGACTTCAATGGTCATCGAAAGATTACAATTTCTTTCTTGTAGTTACTATGGAATATCTAATAAACTAAACCTACCCAGATATATCTAGCATGAGACTTGGTATAACAAGTTCTTAATCTCATGAAACTAACCAACTCAATGGAGAATGAAATAAAATACCTTATTACTCTTATAGTAGAGAAATTTACATTGATTCAAGGATTATGTTATTACATGTGAACTCTATATATTTCAGATTAATCTCTAATGAACCCCTAAATTCCAATACAAAAACTTGTAATAGGACCTCAAGTATCTGAATCATCTTCTCATATTGGTTATTTGTCTTATAATGGTAGGATATTCCTAAAAGATCATATGATCCTAGTTCCTTATGAAGGCAATGAAAAAAATAATTAAGTGATACATGGACTATGATAAGAAATTATAATCCTCACAACACAATGAAATAAAAATATCTCAAATACATATATATTAATAACATAATCAATAATGAAGGTTTCCTTGACAGAAAAAATGAATAATGAATTAATTAGTAAATAAAAAATCACATATACAACTTCATTATTTTATGGTGTCCTGGGTAAAACATTTTATGATGTCCCTGGTAAAAACAACAAACTTCTTTTCTGGGATAGATTACGGTTTCAAAAACCCAACATGCCTATGATGCTTGGCCTTCACCTACTAACAGGTGAAGCATCATTCCTTGAATCTCAATATATCATTATTTATACCCAACTACTATTATTTCCTATAAAAATAGGAACACATCTCAATCAAACCATGATGTGAATTTGAGTCAAAAAAATCCCCTCATTATCTCTTTACAAAAAATAATAGGTAACTAGATATTTCAATGGACAAGAAAAACCTCACTACTTCCCAGATACTAACCTGATGGTGGATCCCACCCGTATATGTTATCCCTTAGTGATATAACCACCAAATGAAATAAAATCCCTCTCTTGATCCAATAAATGTGCATTGGAATAATAAAGGATGATATTAGAATATCTTTCCTATGGGACTTTCGAAAAAAAAACTAGATGAATATTAGAAATGAGCACCCCCAGCAACCACTCATCACAATATTCTAAAAAAACATGTGACTACATAATTCTACTCAGAGAATAAAAAATTATTTTTCCTTTTCCGAGAGTGTACGGAAACTTTATTTTGAAATTATACTGATGGTCTACCCACCTCATATACTAATATTTTAGGTCCCACTATGAAAATGAGTTCTCTTGTATCTTGTGGCCTTTTTTACACAATGAATATAGCACCTGAAAGATAATTTTACTAACATAATAGGTCATGTAAACTACATCTAACTCTAGATCATTAGTTGAATAATTATATTCATGTAGACTCCACTATCGAGATCCATAATCAACCATTCAATCCTCCTATATTATAATTCCTCCAATCCTAACTCCTAATGCATCATGGAAAAAGGTATACTCCATATTTAGAATTGTTAAGATGGGGAAGGTTGATGAGGTCAATCTATTATTCAACTTGTAGAATTAATCCATCTACATATCCATCCAAATAAACCTCAACTATTTCTTGGTAGATATTGATATCTAAGTTATTAGATGAGATATTTCCAAGGTGAAACACCATTAATAACCTTCTAGAGCCAAAAATATACGAATTTGAAGATGTTAATGCCTTGTTCCCATGATACCACAGTTTCCACCCTCTCTAGGGCCAATAAAACATCATTGTGTTAGATAAAGTGACCCAAACTTTTAACCATTTCAACAAAAAATGATATTCGAATAGATTAGAATATAGTTGATGGTCTCTCGGTGCACTTAAAAATATGTAATGATTTTGGTAATGATTTTCTTTATACATGGAGCACACTGATAATTCATTGACAATAACCACAAAAAATAATCCAGAAACTGATGGTAGATGAGATTTATCTTGTCTATTAATGATGTAAGAGAATTTTTTAGATGTAATATCATTACCAATATCTTCTAAAAGACATAAATGTTTCTAAAATTATTTTAGTATATTTTAATGATCTCAACCTCAGCCTATGGAACACTAATCTCAAGTCAAAATTAGAGAAAATATGGGAACCTCTTATCTAATAAATGATTTCATCGATTCATATTAGTGGATACCAATTCATTAGCATAAAATATTTCAGTATATAAAAATCCACATTTACTAAAATATTACCATTTATATTCTTATAGAGAAACAATGACTACCCTAGATTCTACTATTTATGATCTATTCCTCCATCCTATGAGTTAAAAAAAATTGGTTTGGCTCATGACACTAACTCAATAGTGTATTAAAAATCCCACTCAGGTGGTATTATAGTTAATTATTCAAGAAATGTGTCTTGAAATATGGTCCACTACTAGAGGAAAGACACTCCATAGAAACTCAGATATATCTAGAACATGACTATCCACCTAGGCCGTGAGACAATCAAATACTTACCAAAGTAATCTTACATGAATAACCTTAATATTACATTCCCCATAATGGATATAAATTCCTTATTTTGGATATGGGAAGGTTACTATCCTCTAATAATAGTCAATATGATCTAAAAAAGCATTCAAATCCAAACCTATAATAAAATCAATCCCATATATTTTCATAACATTCATCTTCTAGAGGAATTAGTACCTATCAAATTAATGGGAAAACTCCATAAGTAATTTGATACGCCATTATTTCTTTTATATTGGTGAATCAATGATCATCAACCCATCCATGATTTCCATATCTAAACACAATCCATTAGAAAATTTAGTAGATTTAATGGAATATGATTACCCATAAAAAACATCCAATGATAGATGAAAGAAGAATTATACCAATAGAGTGAATGTTTTTTCAACCACATTTTTAAGAGTAGAATTTGTAGAACGTATCTGATTATACACTCTTATATGGGATATATGTTAACTCTCCTATGATTCCCCCTCCGGCTAATACCACTTCTTTTATGTAATGGTACCATGTCCCCCACCCCATCCAAACAAACTGGTGGATGTCCAGTTGTAATTTTGTTGAGGCTTTGTTGAGTTCATTCCCAAACCTAAGTCATGATCCTATTCCACCACTCTAATGAGTTTTTCTCCCATATAACCAATTTATATGGACCATTTTAATATAGGTGAAGAAATATACTATAGGTAAGTGAAACTATAAGTTTTTATGAACATCCCAATAATACTAAATGCACTTTGCATGGCCACCATTATTAGATGGATATGAACTCCCCTTGATACTATATCTTCCACTACTTTCTGAGAAACTCTCATAGTGATACTTATAACTAAATGAAAAAGAGATCCTAGAATACACAACTTATACATACTTCCTACAAATTAGGGCCTCCTTTAGGTTTCCATTAGTGATAAAATCATAATTTGTCATGTCAAATGTATTTTTTTTTTGTAAAAATGATGTTCACATGCGACATAGAATGATACCAAATTTCATCCGTGAAGGTATTTTCCATGGTTTTCTATTATTTTTACAATGATTCATAACAAAATTATGGGTTTTTAAAATTTCTATCATAGTATATCACTAATATACCCCATGTTTCAAGCGTATAAACACTTAAGGCCTCTTATCCTTATTCATATTTGGAAAAAAGTGGCTCTGGAACATCACCTCAAATTCATTCAAAGTATCCTCCTCTTATTATCTGGATAGATCTAAAATATCCTACAAGTTCATGGTTGGTCCAAATATAATTTGAAGATCATGATTCACAATACATTCCATGGTTTTCTTGGAATTTTTGAACATTATCTAGATGTAATTGATCTAGAACTCAGCAGAAAAGGGGTCTTCCTCCCTACTGAATGAGGAATATGAAAAAACTTGAACACTCTGGTCATATTTGACATTGATGGATGGAGGATATTTTTTTCCTCTACATGTGTCACTTGAATCCTAAGAAACTGTCATAACAATGACCGTCCATCTAGTTTCCTTGAGCCATAGGAATTCCAAACATATCTATGTGTTGGGTTCACTTGGTACCACTCTCCCAATGATCATCCTAAATATGAAATGAATTTATTTTCTATAAAAGGGTTAATGAATTACTTATATCATTTGAGATATGAAAAGATCAAAAATGAAGGAAAATATTAAAACTTATAACCACTATAACATGTTTTCACAAATACATTTCTTGAAAAGTTATTTATAATGTTATAATAGTTTCAGTAATTTAATTTTATCTGATATTTCAAGGGAATATATTTCAAAAATGGATATGAATATATTTAATAATAATTAAATATTAAATTGATATGATTTATGCATATTCACATATTTCTATATATGAATAACATGATGCATGCACACCCACCTCGTTCCATAAAAGCCTTGGAGTAAAATATAATAAAATAGTTGCATCTGACAACACATGTATTGAATAAGTTGTAATGAAATCACAACTATTATAATCAAATCTAAATAACTTGAATTGAATTACAAGGAACAAGTGATTTATTCCATAGATGGGTTAGTTGAACCAATTAACAAGCTCAATGTTAATATTTGGAATATCCTAGTATCGCATTTAAAATAAAAAAATAGTAATGTAAAAGAAAATACGTGAGTATATGATACCACTATTCAATTTCCTCAAAACATACCTCCCTCACACGACTTAGGCTGATCGTTACATGACCTTATGTGTCCCTCCCTATACACCAAATGCTCCAGACTAGTGATGAGGGACTATAAGTGTATAGAGGAGATTATATTCTCTAAAAAATAGTGAAAATAAAAACAGAAATAAAATAAATCAATCATGACATATGACTCAAGTATAAGATATATTAATACAAGAAAATCCAAATATAACAAAAAATAACATGCTATATAATATTTGAACTTAAATGATGTCCTGAATTTTATACACAAAATAAGCTAAAAGATAGGATCCAATATAAATATTTTAAAAACCTAGACCTGAAACTCATTTATGGTCCCATATTTATGATAAATATCATAAAATAATGAATATAATCATTAACATGTCCATTTACCTTATCCTATCATACTTCGTGAAGTCATCTGGGGTAACAAATGGTGATAGAACATGGTTTGAGTAAAAATAAATAGACTAACTCCTAGGGTGTATATAAAAATATATTATAATATAATAATACCTATAACAGTTTTATAATTAGTGTAATTAATTCATAAATTAATTCCTAACATCTAATAACCTTTCGAACCTCGTTCTCTTGGTTGATACCATGGGTCATCTAAATCCTACATCGACATGATGTTAGATATATCTGTCCATTGGTGAACCCTCTAACCTTGTATAAACCCCATGAAATGTATCATGTAATAATGTATCCCAAACTCAAGCATCATGTATCCATTCACACAACCCTATGTAATCATGTAAGCAAGTATCTTCTACATAGGCATCATGCAATTTTGTAATACAGAACTCTATGGGTATTCACATGCTAAAATTTCTTACATCTTCCAAGGGTATAAGGACATGCCATGAGAAATAGTATAAATGGTCCCTGTGTGGATTTCGTTTCTAGGACCACCTATATGCTAGGAGGACATCGTAGCCTATGTAAATTACCATTATAAAGCTAATTTAATATTTCAAAAAATAGAATAACAAACTTGACAAGAACTAAATCATTATATATTATAAATCATTCTGAACATGTGATCATAATCCATATGGGTTAATTATTTCCAATTAAAAATTATATATCCACCATAATATACATGGTATTATTCCTTTTATACAAAAATGAGTTCCATTTTAAGTTTCTAATTATAATAATAATTGTAACTATTCTATTTGACAATCCAAATTTTCTAAAATACAATTTTACATATCAGTTATGACTTCATACCATTTTATAATTATAAAAATTCAATTTTCATAATATGTAACCACATATATGGAATATGATTCTTAGTCAATAAAATTAATCTAATTAAAATGTTATGTTATTTCCATTATAAATATCTAATTCTTTTAATGAATATAGTTTAATATGTACACATTACAACATAGGGTCATGGGTAGGTACAAATATTACCTGTTAACTAGTCATGGTCTCAACACCAATGAAACCAACGATATTTGTAGAAGGTATAGGTATAAGGATACAATATATTTTAGTTAATTTAATTTACGAGTGATCCCAATCCTAGCATGCTAGATAGATTTCACATGATAGACATACTAGAAAACAACTCATATCTGAATGAGTTTTTCTTTTCCACATACCTTAAAAGTGGATAAGTAGAGACAAATGTTTGAGAATCTAGAGTTGTACAAAATAATGAAATCATCTATTTATTGTGTTTCATTGACCACATCAGGTATTTTTGAACATGTTCTATAGAGAAATAAAGAGTAATCTACCAAAGCCAAGAATATCATACTAATTAATGTTTCCTGGATCGATGAACATATGAAAGAACTATAGAAATGTGTTTTAGAATCCTAGAAAGACTTAGAGATACATTTAAATTTTTAAACCATAAATTTGGTTCAAATAGGTGAAATTAGTTTCTATATGGTTTGGGGGTAATAATATAATTATTCCCTTTCTTATTCTATCCTAGAATGATGCCACTAGCTTGCCAATGGAGCTAATTTGTCTAGTCAGTCCTTTTCAACTAGTGCACCTACATGTTTTTAGAACCCACAATCAAGTTTGTGGTTCCCATGATGGAAACCCAAATTTTCATGTTCTCAAAGGATAACTAGTGGATCTCATGGTCTTGGTAGTAATACTCTTATAGGTTGACTAAGCATCTATGCAACTCACCAGCTAGTCGGTGGACTACATTACTGAACAGTTGGGAATTAAACATATCTAATTCTGAATGTCACATCAATAAATCTACTAAATCGGCTTCTGTAAGACCCAAAAAATCAATATAACATTAAATTAACTATGAAAAAAGATTCAATAATATTACTAAACGGGATTAAACAAAACCTTAAATTGGGACATACAAGGGAAGAAGCTATTATCATAAACAATTAAAGAAAAATAAAACAACTAGGATCAATCAATCAACAAATTAGATGAAAATTTATGGTCCAAAAAATAAAATACATTACTAGATTACCTAAAAATAAATCATATGAAACCTTAATCCATAATCATCCTCCAAGGATATACTTTATCAAATCCAAATGAATTTGTAATAATCTATAATAAAATCCACTATTCTTTATTGTAATTTATATAAAAAACATAACTATAATGTTCAATAATTATAACTAAATTATTGGTTATACAAGAGAAGAAATATAGAAGCCAATAAATGACAAAAATTGAGGTTTCCATGCCATTAATTTGATACCATAACAAGCGGGACCGTTTTTTATGATGGATGGAGAAGTATTGAAACCCCCTTTAACTTATAGTAATTGAAACTAATGAATCCCATATGGGGTATAATTTTTAAATCCTAAAAATAAAATTATTCCAGTAGTCATTAAAACATTTTTTTGGAACCACTAGGTTGCTACTGAAATGGATCATTCTCTAGGTGACCCTGGTAGAGTGAATGTGCATCTTGGACATCTACATGGCATCTATTACCTTCCAACAAGGTGATTATTGGCTTTATGAAACCACCATCCTTCACCATCGTGAATAATAAACCTACAAGACTCAAATAAGGAAACCTAAACATCATATACCATGTTGGATATTTCTATTTAAATATTTTAAAATCATTCACAGATGAATAATATTATTAAATACTGAAAATTTAAATGGTTTCATGTTACTCTCTACCACTGAGCCTTTTTATTTATGACTGAAATTCCATGAACCAGTGTGGTATGTTATAACCTCAACACCAAAATAATTTTCATTCCTAAAATGTATCTATACTTATATCCCAAATACAATATTGGATAATTATATTTTATGTGAACTCTAATTCAAAAATGATTTTTTATACTAATACAAAACTAAAACCAGTGAAACTGCCTAACACCTCATTTTCTCTTACTCAAAAATATTTACAATAACTGTTCGCCACCCAAATTACATGTTTTTATAATCATTTGAATAATAATATTTGATCACACTCTAAATTCACTATCCAACACCCCTTTGAATGAGAAATTATTAAATCCCCATCGACCCACACATCGTGATACTAACTAATTGAACTAACTGAATGATGATTCCCAACTCTATAAAGATTTTTTGAATTACCAATATACCTATATCACAAATCATTATTTAAAACCACTAATATACATCACATCATCATACACATTACATCACATTATAGAATTACCTTACCATTCATCCAAAAAATATTAGTGTCATTCTTGAGATGATACAAAAAGTGTAAACTACTATAACATAACAAAAATTACCATACTCTCCAGGGAGTAAAAATCAAACAAATATTTAGTCACCCTATAGGTCTATCTCTTCAAACTCATAATTTTTCATCCACCAAACCCAAATCCTCAATCCATTCCCATTAGTTACTAAACAATATATATTTAGCAGACCCATATATATTGATACCAATATATATATATATATATATGTATATATATATATATATATGTATATTTATATATGTATGTATGTATTTTCCAGTTTCTAGATAAGACCCGGCTACTAACATCTATTATTTTTTTCAATATGATAACCATATCATGTTTGGGTCTACTAATATATATATATATTAATGATTATCGAAATTCACTCTAAATAATATCCACGTTATTAAATATTCCATGTTTTACTTCTACCCCATATTATTTCCATTATCATCAATCAATAAGCATATTACTGCTTGATAACCACATTCAGTTGAACTTTGATGAGAAAATGACCTACTAGTATTTCATTTAAAGGTCCACATATAATGACCCTCTCATGGTTAAAATGATACAATAGTTACCAATATATTTTATGATATAACCCAACCATAACATATATTAATGGTACATTTTTTTCATCAATATTCATTAAATCTCATAATAAGTCACACCACATAACTGATAGATTTTTATAAATTGAGATTAGATACATATCCAGATAACATTATCAAAATTATTCAATATCTCCCTCAATCAGTATTTACACATGGAACACTTATAAATATATTATTCTAAATACCATTCTTTATAACTTGAATAATTGGAATGAAATTAAAGGGTGAGACCCAATGCTCAATATGGGGTGAATGTGAGAGTTTTCATCCGAAATAAAATATTATCATAGTATGATGATATGTGAAAAAGAATTTATTAGAGATTATTTTAAATCACATAAGGATATCATACCCAATAAAAAAATTACCTTGAATGAGGAATCGTAACCTAATGCTCTGTGAATAATAGAGGTCATGGGTATAAGGTGTGTGGTAACAAGTGTAATTTATCAAGATCCACGAAAAAATAACATAGTTATATTTCTTAAAATAATAAAATGTCATAAGAATTTTGAATAAACATATGAATAATTATAATAACATATTTTAAGTCTAATAACCAATAAATTCACTTCATGATATACTTGGCTAACAACCAACCCCAAATACAGTGGACATGGTAGACTCACCTATGTCCCATAACATTTTTGAAATGGGATAGTAAAACTAGCCCTATCTCTATTTGATAAGATATAATTCACTAATAAATTAATTATAGGGATATAATGGACCCACATAGCAAATAATTATATAAAAAAATTCCCCACAAGAACAAGAAATCAATTATAATTATATCACAAATTAACTAGCCCATAGAAAATAAACGAGTTTAATGAAAACATTATTTAATACTATATTATATTCCATCCAAATAATGTAGGTTTATTGTATCATTATATCACATCATTATTGAATCATATTAAAATGTAATTTATATTCACATAAACTAGAGATAGATAATAATATTATTCAAAATGTTCATTGAATAATAAGAATAAAGGCAAATTATATATTTTTTAATTATTATTAACAAGTAAAATTAGATTATTAAAATATGTGAGTATAATTTAATTTGAATAAATTTAAAAATATGGAAATGAAATAAGAAAATGTTTTTTATAACATCAAGAAAATAAGTTCATGTAGAATGTATTAAAAAGGATGATACATTTCACATTTTTAATGAAAGTAAAATAAAACAAAATTTACACATACAAAGAATGATAAAATTATTCTATATAAATGCATTAAAATAATGATAGAATGAATTTAAATTTACCTTATTTTATTATTAAATTATAGATAATTTAATTTAAAATAGAGTATAAGGAATATGAATAAGGCCAAAAAATATAGGTGACTAAAAAAACATGATAAGGTAGGTCCCACCAAAATAAAACCCATCATTTTAATTGTGAACCAAACCAAGGTAAAATGGGATTAATACATTTAATAATGAGTTATAAAGTTTTTAAAATAATGTAAATGGGAATTTAGAGAGAATAAATATACAATTTCCTCTATTAAGAATATAGAGGCACATAATCTTGAATTCAATGTTAGATGGGAGAATAAACCTTTTAATAAGACTTGTTCTTTATCTAAAGTTTCCAAACTCCCAGTAATATTAATATTTACTATTTTCTAAATTTATAAAAACATCATTTTTATTTATTTTATAGAATACAATTCTTTTAAATTTTCATATTTCTGATATAATAACTATTTTTTTAAAATTAATACTTAGGTGTTATTTTTTATCATCTTCCATGCTTGATTTGTGTTGGATTTTCCAATCTATCATCCCTAATAATATATTGATCTCTAATATAATTATCATGCTAATATAATATATGTGTTTTATGTTTTTCTTTATTTTTATGTCCATTTCATTTATGTTACGGTGATGTTTCACATGGAACACTTAAAAATTCAACTTTATAAGATTATTTAATTAACAAAATAATTAAATTTAATAATAATTATATCTTTTAATATCACTCCTATTGTATTATTAAAACAACACAAATTATTAATTATTAAATTATATTAAGAGAATGTAAATTTACATTGTAATTCATGACATAAACATTAAATATTCATTCATATAGTTTGTAAAATAAATCCAATCAATAAAAGGTTATAAGGAGTGAATGAATATAAACATGTTATTTCATAGCCACAATATTAATTTTATAGAATTATAATGATTTAATTTTTTTTACAGAGATTAATCATATTTTAGAAGTTTTTTATGAAGATGATATTGAATAATGACTGCTGAAAATATTACATATTCATTGAAGACATGAATCTCCCTTTGAAGTGCCTTTTGGAAATTATGTGTTTGGGACTCCTTAAAGGGACAAAGGTTCTAAAATGTGATAGAGACTTGTGTGGGAGAGAATTTATCTTGGTATTAAAGTGAAATACAATGGAATGGTTTTTGTTGATGTGGGTAGGGGAGAGATTCTTTTATAGATGTTAATGTGTATCATTTTTTTAAATAATACCTTCTTAGTATAAAAAGAATGCTAAATACAAGTAAAGTACATTAAAATTTGACAATTAGAGAGGGTGATGAGAGGGGATGTCAATAA
Source organism: Viscum album (assembly GCA_963277665.1). Classification (NCBI taxonomy): domain Eukaryota; kingdom Viridiplantae; phylum Streptophyta; class Magnoliopsida; order Santalales; family Viscaceae; genus Viscum; species Viscum album. The sequence continues at coordinate 1,252,324,061 of OY728128.1, read as the reverse complement.
ATTATTTTTTCACAAATTTAGATATAAGTTTTCAATTATTTTTGATCTTATATCATAATTTATCCATTTTATATCATTTTATCTTTTATTTTTATAACTAACATTTTTCTTGTAACATATTTTTAACATTCAAATTCAGAAAGACCTTATTTAATAAATTTTAAATTAATATATAAAATATGAAAACCATTATATTGGATTTAATTTATAATGATGATAGAGATTTATTTTAATATATACACTCATAAAAAAATAAACAAAAATTTTCAAAAAAATAATTTTAAAGAATAAAAATGAATAAAAACTTATTTTGTAATTTCCAATAAATTTCCATGTAATTTTTTAAATTATACAAATTATTTCGAAACTAGCCTTTGGGAGGGAACATGATTCTTTGGCTTGGGGTTCCCATAATAATTATTTGAAATTTTTTTAAATAGCACATGTGTGTGGGTTTGGTAACATTTAAACTGGTGTCTAGATTAAAAATATAAGGGCATCATTACATCCAGAATGATGAAATTTCCTTAGGAAGGACCTACCCTCGATCGATGCGGGTTGAGTGTAAAAGTTAATTTTTGGGTGTTTTAATGAAAAAATAAAGTAAACTTATGAACTTTTATTTTATTCAAAATGTCTTGTTGTAGCTGTTTATTTTCAGAAATGAAACATCATAATGATGATATGACTCAGCGTAACAAAAATTCAGAAACACAATTCCTTCATTCAATGGATTAATGGTGATACATGATAAGGATATGGTCCTGGATTTTTCATTGAATCATGGATGGAATTTCTTTGGTGAACGATATATCAAAAATGATAAAGAATGACCCCATTTTTTGAAGGATTTCTCCAACAACAATGGATCACAGAAATAGGATCATCGTATGATGGTGGTTAAGCTCCGTTCATCACCAACGATTAATCGAATCCCAGGTAGGGGTTTATTTATAAGTGATTTATTTCTTTCCTCATTCCTTGATTTGAATGACGAATGCAGATCAACCCACAAACTGGTTGACCTACAGATTGATCACATATGTAGGAGGGTTTTGATCATGGGATTTTGAATCAGGGTCATCCATGATTTGATGTGATCGATGCTTAGATTTTTAATTTCCTCCAACTAATTTCAATTCTGACACGGATGGATCCGGGCCGACACAAAAAAGGCATAGATCCATCAATTTTGGGTGTTCTTGTGTTCATAATTTTCTTCAGGATGGAAAAATCTAGGCCAGCGACTCGGTGACCAATGATAATCTGTACTCCAAGAGGGACTACGATAGCATATCAGCCCGTGGCAGGAGGCTGTGAGAGATGGAAGCACGGGGTTCTATCACGAACCAGATCTGGTTTCCATGAAAACCAGCACTCGAACCAGCCCTTGGAAAGTCTTTAAGGGCATTCCTGATCCCCACGGGCTAGCACAAGTTCCCGAGAATCAAAAAAATAAATTTGGGAATGATTTTCCTGACTTTATAAACATAAAACAACAAATGAAACCAAGAAACCAAATCTAGATTTTTCAAACAAATTTTTTTTCTTCTAAAATTCAGAACTAAATTACCCAATTTTAAACAATTTTTAAGGAAAATTACAAAGGTAAAAACCAAAGAAAATATATCCCATGAACCTCCGCAAGGAAAGAGGCACCACCCTCAAGCCATCTCCATGACACAACATCACGAAGGACTGCTAAACCCGAAGCATTGGCACAAAAGTACTACACAAACCTGAGATAAAAATAACCAAGTATACTTAAAACCAAAGGTGTAAGTAGTGTGTGAAACAAATCCCAGTAGGATACCACCACTAATATATTCCACGTGACAACCATTTTAAGATGAAAATAATTTCATGTTTTTTAAATAAGAAATGCTAGTGATAGTTTCTAAAAGAAGCAACATTAAAACTAAACAATTTTGACATGGGCTATTTGTAAATTTTTTTTTAAATAAAACTAACATGATACTGAATTTTCAATCCAAACATACCATATTCTAATGTTAATAAAAAAATATCAAGTGAGCACAAGAAACAGGAAATAACCCCTAGGCACTAGCTCATTGTGGATCCCAGGTACCTCGTATCTCAGTCAGAGTAACCATCAAAATATACATTCTCGTGCATGAGCCATTAGTAGGGAACATAACCATAACCTAGTGGTCCCTAATAATCATCATCATAGTAGTTTATATAGTTTTGTAAGCTTCAATCTTTCTACGTGAAACTGAGGCCAAACCCCATGGGAACACTAGAATACTAGTACATGTCCACCCACCTAGATACCTGGGTTTTCCCTTGTGATCAAAAAATTTCAACAAAGTCAATAAATATACTCTGTACACATAAATATTATTTTCACATCACAATTTTACCAAAAATCCCACATTTACATCACATGAGTCACCAAATCCACTTTTTCATTCAAATGCATTTTGAAATCTCTCTCACACCAAAATAGCCCACAACAGTTTTCATATTTATTTAACACTTTCACAAATCCTTTAAAAATTTTTATAAAAACATTCCAATATATTCCAAATAACATAATAGCCCACAAACATATCACATAATACCCTTCTCACCTTAAAAATTCATTTTATCATCAAACTCAGACGAAACAGTCCAAAAACAGGTTTCGCACCCACATCACAATTTAGTAAAACATTTCAGCAATTCATAAATATTTATAAAAGTGTTTTCCATATTAAATCACCAATTTACCTTTCATAAAACAATATTATGTGAGAACACTCACCCAAATAGTACATATACACCCTTTTCCCACTTTTTTGAACCAAATAAAACACTTACAATTTTCACAAAAGAAACCCAAAGGGTGTAACTATGTCTTGCACAAAAAACCCGTTTCAAAACCTTAATTCAAGGCCAAAATCATACCAATAAAAATCCAAAAAAATTGGAAGACCTAGAAACATTTATCAAACATCTACTAGGTTTTATAAAATTACTCCAAATAATACCACAAATGATACACATGAAAACACACATTTTTATAAAAACACCTTCAAGAAGTATAACATGGTTTTAAACATTAAACCCACCCTAAAATACCATTTAAAGGACCACATGACACTAAGGCATTAAAAAACCAGAATTGGGATCCCCTTCCAACACTAATAAATCAAATTCATGTGTTATAAAATACACCCAAACAATACCCCAAGAGTCACCCATTAAAATCACCCGATTTCAAGCGAAAATGAAAGTATAAAATTAAACACTTAAGAAAATCCATCAAAGGGTTTTTGAACTATAATCTGCATACGAGGAACATTAAAATTAGTAAATCAAGAAATTAAACTCATCAAATATTTCTTACACATGGAACCACCTACCTTTTGTGTTGAAACCCACAAAACATGGTGAAAAACATCAACCACACCACCACCGTCCCACAAGGGGGTGAAAAACAACCATAAAACACAATATTTCAAAAAAAAAACATCAAATAAAACCCTAGGTTCTAACCCTAACTTTTGGAAATTTTATAACTTCATGAAAGATGGAGGAAACCCTAAGGAAAAGGAAGGAAATGAATAGAGAAACACTTACCCGAATAAATCTTAAAGAAAACGACCAAAAAACACAAGTAGCTGAATTTTAAAACAACCATAAATTAAATTGATTTTATTATATTATTGATTAGGTAATGTAAGAACTGTAATGGGAGAAAAAGAGTAAAAATAGGAGTTATGAAAGATTCAATTTACCTCTTCAAATTTGGACGTTTTGTTAAATCAAGATATGTTTTCCCCAACTTCGTGATGAAAATGATATCCAAATAAGTGGAGGAGAGAATGGGGTCGCGCCTTGGGTGTGTGGGTTCGGGTAGAGTTGGAATCACTAAAAAAACATAAAAATTGAATGAGATATTAAAGAATTTAAAAAAATATTTAAAGCAGGAAATGGGATTTCGGGCTGGCCCAACACCTTAATAAAAAACACAAATCCATCATTATTATGGTTGCCAAGGGGGTCAATCATGATATTGTGGTTTTATATAACAGGTTATTCCAATTGGGATGTGGAATGAGTTTAAAATTTTGAAACCTGATGGAGTTATAAACAAACAAAATATATTTTTTAAATTTGGAAATGGGCTCAAAGTTTGACCCAAATCATGAAAACCTACCATTTACACGAAAATGCATGGAAAACCCCCATAACAAAGAAAGGATGGAAATTAAATGAAAAATACCATATATATAAGTCATGTATATGACAATTATCCCCACTATAAATCTTTCCACCCTCGAAAAGCCACATCAAAGCCAATGGCAGGAACCAAACCTAACTGAAAGGCCAAAATGGACTCATTTTCCAGGCTTCACCGCCACCGAAATGGATAAGATATCTCTAGTTGATCAATAAAGGAAGGAATACTCTCATAATAAAAAACATACTCCACTTTTTAGTAATTATCAATAATATTCCAAATTTATCCCAAATGAAACACCTCAAACACCATGTGAACAAGACTCAAGCTATTGACCCAAACAAACAGCTACATCAAACAAGGTTACACTGACCCTACTTTAACTAAACCATTGGGAGCCTTCCAATCCCAACATTAACCCAAGGAAGATGTTGGTTGTTAGATAGTTCTAAACAAGATCAACTACCACCAATCCAATACCAAGGTCCAATTTGAGTTACTAGTATGGGAATACAAAAATGGGCTCGCCACCATAAGAGACAACTCAAATTTTCCTGAGATAGGATCGAGACACTAACAGGGGAGGCCGAAACGGACTCCCCAACACAAGGGGTAGACTTCCATTCTAAATTTATGAAGGAACATACCTGAAAATCATAGTGGGTCTCTCCCCCATAAGAACAAACCATATTAACCGACTATCATGGGCTGATATAAGGAAAAAACAAATTTAAAGAGTTGGGACAACCACATGGTTAGTCTGCATTGTTTGGGAAGTCGTGTGCTAATCGTGAATATAATTATTTCTACATGGATTCCTGACACATTGTCACTACTAATAATGAACAAACTATGTGCTCAACCATGACTAAACCAGAGGTTTAAACTATTCCCATCCTTCATACTAAGGATATGACATTGTTCAAGGTTTTAAACGACCCTGGGATTTCCCATGACTATGATTCAGCTTCTCTCTAGGACCTATGACTTGAGATCAACTGATTGAAGAATCTTCAGCCTTGCATGTAGTCTTTAGAAACCCTCGGAATAAAACTTATCCTTCCAGTGCCACAAATGACTACACCGCACCCCTAGATGGGTTCCCCAAGACATAACATATTCCAGAATCACTTTACCCTAACCCAAATTTTCCAAGAAACAAGGGTTTAGAAGTTACACACACACCACACCTTGTTTCTTTGGGTGAGAAACAACATATGGAAATGAAACATATAACCTAATTCCTCCAAAACAAGGGATTTTTTGTTTTCTCCATGAGAGACATACTCCCAACATGAATGATACTCTCAGAGGATTTCACGACCTTCACCTTTACAGTCAATAAGAACATGACATCACAATGCATCACTGAACATGACCATTGGAACTGATCGAACCAATAAAAGGAAGGGGGGACTTATAAAATGTCCCCAAACATAACAGAATTCCAACAAGTGTCCATGATAGCCACTAGTGACCAGATTTCCCACATTGGTGGTTTAACATAAACCCATGCTTCAAAGAGACTACGAAAGACCTAGAGGCCTTCTTTGACACCATCTAGATACTCATCCACACTAACAACCCTAGACCACTTCCACCTTCAATGAATCAGGTAACTTAAGAAACTAAGGTCTCTTTTAACCTTCCACAATCACTCTCCTGCTGCAAGAGGGTCCACAAAACAAAGAAAAGAAAAGGTGAATACTCAATTTCCAATACTCAAGAAAAAGATTACTTATATTGATCGGCTAGAGGATTTTACAATGGAAACAAAATCTGGGTTGCACTTTAGTCACACACTAACCCTTAATAGAGGGGTACATTATCCAACAACAGAACCCAAGGACCCAACCAAACTGGCCCGTTTGTCAGAACGTGCCACAAAACATATCCAAACACCTGAAGGGAATTTCCAGAAAGACCTACCAAAACATTTTTTAGAAGATACCACTAACTAGGCCTTCAACCCAGCTTACCGATCAAAAATAAACCCAAAACACCATTCAAATAGAAGGGGTTCTTGGATTCGAAACACCCCACAACATCAACACTTCCAAAAAAACACATAAAATAGACCAACTCAAATTAGTCATCAATACATCATGTTTTCCTTTAAAAACATTTCTTTGAAAACAAAAGGTTCAAATATGAACTCCCTTTCAGGCTATTCACATCAATTTCAAGACATCTTGTCCCAATAAAACACTTTTCAACATTTTAGAAAACACTATTGGAAACACTTTTTCAAAACAATCTTTAACATAGTTTCTGCTTTCAAAAGAGGTGTAAACACACAATGTTACCTTTCAAAACAACTATAAGATTCTAGTTATATCATTTCAAAAATCAAACCCTTCCCTCTATATTAGAAAATCATTTCACAAAAACATTACACTTCTTAAAACCATGCCATTTCTTCTTTAAAACCAAACATCCATGATTTCCAAACTAAAAGACACAAGACAATGAGAGAGGAAACTAGTTTTGGTGGGTGACTTGGAAATATGGTTGGTGGCCATACTCCAATAAATTCACCATCACAAAGAGTAATCTAGAGAATATCCATGAATCCACAAATCTTTCCAAGCCCCGTGATCTCACTGAGGCATTAACCCAACTATTTTTTCTTTTCCACTAATCATCTTCAAACCAAGAAAACCATTGAAATCAGATAAATCCTAACTTCCCCTGGTGACTCAAATCCCGTTATGAGGTGTGGTGATCAGGAAAACTTCCCATATTCTGAATACCAAGTCCCAAAAATCCCAACTTCAGACTATCCCGTCTATTCCCCAAATAAAATGACCTAAAGAGTTAACCTGAACCTCCTTTGATTCCATTTTATCACAAACCAGATCTGGCTGCCATCAAAACCAGCACCCGACCTAGCCCAAGACAAGGCCTGAATGGAATTACCGATCCCCATGGTGTGGAACAAGTTCCCAGGTATCATAAAATGAAATTTGGGAATGATTTTCCTGAATTTATAAACATAAAACAACAAACGAAACCAAGAAACCAAATCTGGATTTTTCAAGCCAAAACATCTTTTACTAGAATTCAGAACTAAATAACACAATTTTAAACAATTTTTAAAGACCATTAAAAAGGTACAAAACCAAGAAAAGACGGCCCAAGAACATCCACATGGAAAGAGGCATCAACCTCAATCCATCTCCCCAACATGACATCACAAATAATCGCTAAACCCGACGCATTGGCACAATAGTTCTACCTGAACCTGTGGTAGAAATAACAATGTCTACTTACACCCAAAAGTGTAACTAGGGTGTGAGACAAAGCCCAGTAAGATACCACAACTAATATATTCCATGTGACAAACATTTTAATATGAAAAGCATTGCATGTTTTGTAAATAAGAAATTCTAGTGATAATTTCTAAAATAACCAACATTAAAACTAAACAATTTTGAGGAGGGATATTTTAAAGAAAATTAGATTTGAAATAAAACCTAAATTATACTGAATTTTCCATCCAATCATACCATATGCCAATGGTAAGAACAAAATGTTAAGTGAGCACAGGAAACATGAAATAAACACTAGGAACTAGCTCGTTGTGGGTCCCAAGTACCTCGTATCTCAGTGGGAATAACAATCACAATATTCATTCTCATGCACGAGCTACTAGTAGGGAACATACGCATAAAATAGTGGTCCTTAATAATCATAATCATCATAGTTTAGTTATTGTTTTATGAATCAATCATTCAATGTGAAACTGTGGCCAAACCCCATGGGATCACTAGCATACTAGTACACGTGCGCCCACCTAGATACCTGGGTTTCCACTTGTGATCAAACTAGTTCAAAAAGTCAAGAAATATACGTTGAACATGAAATATCATTTAAAAATTACAAGTTTACCAAAAATCCCACATTTACATCACACAGGTTAAAAAATCCACTTTTTCATTCAAATGCATTTTGAAATCATACTCACACAAAAATAGCCCACAACACATTTCATATATCTTTTACACTTTCAAAAATCCTTTAACTTTTTTTATAAAACCATTCCAAGATATTAAAGCTCACATAACTACCCCCAAACATATCACATAACACCCTTCTCACATTAAAAATTCATTTTGTCATCAAACATAGATGAAATAGTCCACAAACATGTTTCTCACACACACCACAATTTAGTAAAACATTTCAGCAATTCATAAATCATTATAAAAATGTTTTAAATATTAAATCACCACTTTACCATTGAAAAAACAATATTATGTGAACACACTCACCCAAAAAGTACACATACACCCTTTTCCCACTTTCTTTAAACAAATAAAACACTTACAATTTTCACAATATCAAACCCAAAGGGTGTAACTATGTCATGCACACAAAACCCATTTCAAAACCATAATTCAAGGCCAAAATCATACCAATAAAAATCCTAAATAGAATTGGATGCTCTAGAAATATTTATCAATCCAACCTCAAGTGTTATAAAATTACCCCAAATAATACCACATATCATACACATGGAAACAAACATTTTTATTAAAAAAACCTTCAAGAAGTATAACATGGTTTTACACCTTAAACCCATTCAAAAACCCCATTTCAAGGTCCAAATTATGCTTAGACACTAAAAAAACATAATTTTCATCCCCTTTCAACATAGATAAATCAATTTCATGTGTTATAAAATACACCCAAACATTACCCCAAGAGTCACCCATGAAAATTACCCGATTTCAAGCTAAAATGAAACTATAAAATTAAACGCTTAAGAAAATCCATAAAAAAAGGTTTTCACACCACAAGAAGCATATGAGGAACATAAAAACCAGTAAATAAAGAAAGTTAACTAATCAAAAATTTCTTACACATGGAACAACCTTGATTTTGAGTTAAAACCATCAAATCTTGGTGATAAACACCAACTGCACCACCGCCGCACCACATGGGGTGAAAAACAACCAACACCACAAGATTTCACCAAAAAGACAACAAATAAAACCCTATGTTCAAACCATAACATCCAGATATTTTATAACTTCATGAAAGATGGAGGAAACCCTAAGGAAAATGATGTAAATGAAGAGCGAAACACTTACCTGAATAAATCTTGAATAAAATGATCAAACAACACATGTAGCTGAATTTAAAAATAACAATAAATGTAATTGAGGTTCTCATAAGGTTGATAATCTCTTGTAGGAACTATAATGGGAGAAAAGGAGTAAAAATAGAAGGTGTTATTAATGAATCAATTTACCTCTTCATATCTGGGTGGTTTGTGAAATCCAAAGAGATTTTCACCAAATTCGCGATGCAAATGAGCTCCAATGAGGGGTAGGAGAGAATGGGGGAACGCCTTGGGTATGTGGGCTCGAGTGAGAGTTGGAATCACTGGAAAAATATAAAAATTGAACACGATATTAAATAATTAAAAAAATATTTAAAGAAGGAAATTGGATTTCGGGATGGCCCAACACCTTCATAAAAACACAAATCCATCATTATTATGGATGCCTATGGGATATGGTGGTTTTAATATACCAAGGGATTCCAATTTTGAAGTGTAATGTGTTTAAAATGTTGAAAAATGAAGGATTTATAAAAGAAACAATATTTATTTTTAAATATGGAAATGGGCTCACAGTTTGGCCCAAATTTTGAAAACCCACCATTTCCACCAATATGTATGGAGAACCCCCATAACAAAGCAAGGATGGAAATTAAATGAAAAATACCTTTACAATAATTCATGTATGTGTAATGTCACAAAGGCCATTGTGTTGGAGGAAAACCGCAGTGATAGCAGAAGGCTGCGGCCTGGCGGGCCACCACAGCAGAAGAGGCCACCGACCCAAAGGATGGAAGTATAGGGGTCCATGGTAACCACCACGGGTGGTGAGCAGGGGGCGATGATGGGCTGTGGCGGACATGGAAAGTTTTCCACATCACACGACTGTTGAACTATGGTCTAGTGGGACCACGATGGAGGGCCCTGGTATTAGCTGCAGGTGGTGAACACAGTGTCCAGACAAGTTCGTCAGGCGGGGAGAAATGGGCCCGCTTTAGTAAGCTGGGCCCAATAGGCCGAGTCAGTCCGACTGGGTTAGACCGGACCCAGACTAAACTAGCCCCTTTTTATGTAATTATCCCTAACCTTCAAACTATTTGTCCGATTGATGATTTTTTTGCGGTGTTGGGACCCTCATGATGAAGAAATCCTTTTGAGGTACTCTAAGTGGGTTTTCATGGAAGTCGACTTATAAACTTTGGCTTGAGGAGTAGTTTCTCTGGGAATAAGTGCGCTATGAGAAGAAATACTTTGTTTGGATGTGGCATAAAGACTATGACTATAGGTCAAAGTGACTTAGCGGGTCTAAGTGACTCAACAAGTCTAAGTGAATAAGCTGGTCTATGTGACCTAGTAGGTCTAAGTGACTTAGTGGGTATAAGTGACTTAATAGTACTGGGTGTTTTGTGATTACTTATGATAGTATAACTTTTCATACATTATATTTATACCTATGTTAGATGATAATACTTCATGTTTACTATAATGCCCTATCCTCAGTTACCCAGAGTCGGTGCATTATTACATAACATTGGAATGATCACAAAAGATCAAGTCTCAAAAGACTGATTAATTTAGTAGCCTTTGAATCACTAGATACATTAATAAAGTTTACATTACATCATAAAATGAAAACTACAACAACATAGTCTCCATATTCCACACCCGTAACCCCTCATACAATCCCTGCAGGTCATTCATAAAATACTTCTTCACATCCTAGGAAAAATAAAACATAGAAAGGGGTGAGCTCAGATGCCCAGTAAGGATAACAATATAGTGGACACTTTCATAAAAAATCATAAACATTTAAGGAAATGTATAACTAAAACAAAATCCTTTTAACCTTGAACTTCACTATAATATGGAAAAAATAAAATGAAATAATTCCATTTACTTATTCACATGGATATTCTACTAGTCGAATAATCACATGAAATATCAATAACCACTTTCATAATGATGGAATTCATAATGCCATACTATCATAACCACATAGTCAAGGCCTTGTGCCAAGACTACAAATAAGATTTTGTCAAGGCCCCTGTTCCAAGACAAAATCTTATTTGTAGTTTGGCCCAAGGCCTTGACTATGTGGTTATGATAGTCTGACATTATGCATTCCATCATTATGAAAGTGGTTATTGATATTGCATGTGATTATTCGACTATTAGAATATCCATGTGAATAAGTAAATGGAATTATTTCATTTTATTTCTACCATATTAGGCTTAAGTTCATGTTTAAAGGGATTTTATTTTATTTATACATCACCTTAAAAGTTTATGATTTTTTATGAAAGTTTCCATTATATTGTTATCCTTACTGGGCATCTGAGCTCACCCCTTTCTATGTTTTATTTTTCCTAGGATGTGAAGAAGTATTTTATGAATGACCTACAGGGATAGTATGAGGGGATATGAGTGTGGACTTTTGAGACTATGTTGTTGTAGTTTTCATTTTATGATGTAATGTAAATTTTATGAATGTATCTAGTGATTCCAAGGATACTAAACTAATCAGTATTTCAAGACTTGATCTTTTGTGATCATTACAAAGTTATGTAATAATTAACCAACTCTAGGTAACTAGGGTTAGGGCGTTACATTTACTTTACTTTGTGTTCTTTCTTTTGTGGGTTCAGTGTGTCCTACTAATTATTTTTTTACTCACCCATGCATGGGATTTACTCGCATATGTCATGTATTGTGAAGATGACTGATGCATTGATAGAGACATTGGTGGTCTAGGACCATGTGGTGCCCAGTGAGATCAGACATGTCATGTGTTCTCTTACGGCTCTAGCTAACTACCCTTCACCTACCCTTTAGGTAGGGTTTTCTACACACAGGTTTCCAGTGACTTGTATACTATCTTTTTTAAATATTTTCATTTGGGGGCTTGTATACTAGCCCCTTAACTTTCAGTTTTGTACTTTTACTCTCAGTGGTTGTCTTAGTACCATGAATATATTACTCAGCGTTTAATTTTCATCATTTGTGGGACTAAAGTTGGGTGCATGTGTACAGGTTTAAAGGTAATGCATCCCATTTGGGAGATAGGACTACTCAGTGTTAGTCTCCAGACCATGGCTTATTGGAGATGAGCATGGGGTAGTCACAAAACATGCCCCACTAGGATAGGTGGTGACATATTCCATACCTTATAAATATCGATAAATTATTGGTAAATTAATTGAATACGTATATAAAAAATTATCCTTTAATAATAAATAATCACTTATTATACTTTCTAAATTATTTCATTGAGTATATTAATTTATTTTTCTTATCTTTACTTGAATTTAATGTATTCATTTTCTTGATATCATTACAAGAAAAATAAATAAATAAAACAGAAATACATAAATCATTAAAACATACTCTTTGAATTCATGGGTTTTTTGGAGGATATTTATAGCCTTTTCAGTTTTCAGAGAAACATTTCATATACTAATAATGTTTCCTTAAACTTTCATATATTGTATTTAATTTTTCATTATGGGATATTATTATATAAAATAGTTTAAAATTTAATGTATCAAGAATAACTAAATGCACTAGGTTTATTGAATGGTTTTAATACCCTAAAAATAAGGGTTTCAACATCATACACCAAATAATGAAATTTATAAAAAAAATTACATTAATTAGATGAAAACAAAAAGGGTTACATTACCCTAATTACTTATTTGGTTTCCCATGCTTGATCCTAAAATATAATATTCGAATAGAGAACATTATGATGGTGATTTTCCTTGTTTCATTGTAAATAATATATATGGTATAATATTTTGATTAGTTTTTCCTCATATGAGAGATCATTTTCTTATAGTATATTATTTTCTTTTGGTATATGTGATGGATCTAGTTTACACTTCCTCAAATGTGATACATGGAAGACATCATTCAATTGAGATATGTTCTATTTGAGTGAAAGAACATACACTAATGTCCCCACTCAAACAAGTTCATCCAAATGTTAAATATAGCTATGGCTCAACAATCACATTTTCCAAAATCTCATATTCCACATATATGGTAATATTTAATGGAATACCTTTCCTATAACATTAAACTGAAAATCCCATTGATGACTATCGTATTATTCCATATGTTTCTGTTTTTTAGTCTTAATCTACTATTTAATCATTTGATCATTTTATTGTCATTTTGTAAATAGTATTTGGTCATTGAAACTTATTCAATCTACCTTCATTCCATTATTTTAGTGTTCAGTATATCCTTCCAGATAAACACACATATAGTTCTATTAAGATGGTATAATGGAAAAAATGGTTTATGATAATTCCTTTATAGGAATTCTTTGATCAAAACCTCCTTTGAAATACATTAAAGAAGATATTAACAATTCATCTACATTTTGAAGGTCATTTTTTTACTGACCACCAATTTGAGGATAATAAGTTGTGTTAAATCTTAACTATATATCTGATTATTGTAAATGATTTATCTAAAACATTGATGTTATCCATGGACCCTAATATGATATAATTTAATATTTTAATCTAATTAACTTTACAACTACATTTATATATATATAGTAAAATTTATCAAGAATGAAATATTTTCAAAGAAGAATGTAATGAGTTTCCTTCATAAGGTGATCAAATTCAACCCAAATATGATAATATCCTTTACAATTATTGGGAAGTCCTATGATAGAATATAGGGTGATGTTATTTCATTGTAATACTACTAGGGGTAATGGTTCCATTAGCCACTTATACATCTTCCATCATTCATTAACACATTCACATACTAAGAATCGATTCACACAATCAAAAATATCCATCTACATGTTTTAGAATGGAAAACAATTCTTGATATCACTATATGTATTTTTAATTTTATGATGGATAGATAATGATGATATATGTGCATAATCCAACAAACGATTATTTAATTTTAGTATTTATAGAACAAATATTTATTTCATGAATCATATAATTCCATCATTATCATGGTTGAAATATAAAATATTAAACAAATTTTTCTATAGCACCATACCATTATTTTGTTCCTCCTTAATCAACATAAAAATGGACAGTTGTGAAGTAATTTGTTAAATATATGATTTATTCCATTCTATTATGATTTCTTTGTCTGTATTTTAAAAAACATTTAGGATAGAATATCTTAAAATCCTCATAATGGATAAGGTAGAATGATCCTTCAAACTAAATGAATCACCCACATTGTTCACCTTTTTCTCATTTATAAGGTGGTAATGTATTGACCAGTCATAGTCCATGACCAAATCCAACCATCTCTATTAGTACATGTTTGAAACCTTCAATGTTAATATGTGCATTATGTTTCAAAAGCAAGTATATATAGAAAAAATATGTCTATAGAAATAATTCCACCATATCATTAATTCAAATATTACCAATATTATATCAAATACATTCATTGTTTAATTTTTTCCATGATCATTTGTTAACATGATATATAGGTTACTATAATTTAATTTAGTATGAGAACCAAATAATAATATATAAATTTATTGATCAATTTAATTTCAAAATAATTATCAACTAAAGGGTTGAATGAGTACATTTTTAGTGCCTAACCGTCACTTCAGCTAATTGAAATATTAGTATATCTAATGGAACTTGAATCCCTTTGAAGATACATGTTTTTAGTATTGGGAAATCATGATCTATCTCAAAACACTCTGGATCCGAGAACCTGAGCTAGACCATGGCATGTCTCTATGGGATTTCTCGATCCCACTGATCTAGAAACAAGATCCATGGTAATAAAAATATATATTTTGAGAATAATATTTCCTATAATAAATTATAAATAACCTTTATAAGAATTTTAGTAATAATATTAGTGGGGATGTGTTTAAACTGAAATAAAATATTTTAAAATCAAGGTAGATCACAACATGGAACAATATAAATATATAATCAACTCAATAAGAATATAAAAAAAATGAAAAATCAGAATAAAATAATGGATTAATTGGAAAATACACGGTGATATCAAAAAACAAAAAATAAAAAAATACTAATGAAACGTATTTCTATGACCCATGGTTATTATACATCCCATCCACTCTATGAGAATCCACAAAGTGTATGTATGTGAGAGTATATATTCACACGATTTTAAACTGAATATTGCATATGATCCACTCCAATTGTAGGAACTGAGTGGTGTATATAGTGTCTGATCATATGGTTCATGTGTTTTCTTTTTTAATAGTTTATTGAAATATTAGTATAAAATAATACATTTTAATAAAACATTTTCAAAACATCATGTAAATAAAAACTTTTTCACAAAGAATTTACCAATTTAAGGATACATAATGATTGAATTAAAATATTAAACATCTATTTTCATAAAACCGTATTTAATGAGTAATTATGAAACACCTTTTTAAACCAATTTTATAAGATCATAAGTAAATAAATTGACCCCCGAAATAATATTAAATCTCACATTAATAAAAAAATTGTGGAATCCAAATTAAATATATAAATAGATAAATCAAGATCAAAACTATTCATAAAAATGAGGAAAATATCAATACAAAACTATCAAGGGAGATATAAAATTTAAAAAACCATGTAAGAGATGAAGATAAATGACATATAACATGCTAGATAAATAATTGAAATAATGATGTAATTACATGATCCAATTTAAAAATGATGAAGGAAAAACAAATAGAACATAACAATGTGTATAATTAAAGGCATAAAAAATTTCTATAAAATCATGGGAAAATCCAAAACATCCACTGATAAAATGAAATACTTACATAGGTTGAAATATTTTTTTGAATAATCCATGATTCTCCTAGAAAATACCCACTCAACTATCTTTTTTTATCATCAATGGCAATAATTCCCTATTAAGTTTCATAACACACAACTAGGGGATGATAGTTAGTATATGAACATAACTAGGATATTATCAACCTCTCAATATCTCATTAAATTTCATTGAATAACCATAAAATTATAAATAGTGGGTAGTGAAGGATGCGTATATTGAGAATACAAAAAAAAATAAAATCTAAAGAAACCATGACATGATCAAACATCAACCAACTATCAGAAACCCTTATCCCCTATTCCTATAGAAGAAAAAATTGAGAGGAAAACCCTTTCAATCAAAAAAAATCATATAAAATCAATTTCCATAGGTTTTATATAATGTTTGTATCTTAATTTATCAAAAAACCATGGATATAAGGTGATAATTAGTCATTTAGTGAAAAATTAATAATAATTTGTAAGCAGAAACAATTTATATCATATTTTTAATCAATTTTATTTATAAACCTCATTTTAAGGTACAAAATAGAACTTCATGACATATTTTTATGATGTTTTTTTGGAATCCCAAATAAAAATAAAATTTGAAATTAAATTCTCCTTTTAAAATATATATCAAAATATAGGAAATAAGATTCACGTTAAATATTTTTTAAAACCAATTAAAAGTACCACTTTTATGTCATCATTCACATAAACTATAGAAAAATTTAGAATAATAACTATAAAAAATCATACAAACTTCATTACATGTAATGTTAAAAAACAAAATTAAAAAATGGAAACAAAAATATAATTCAATTTTAAATGAATCCCCAAAACACAACCCCATAAGACCAAGGTGATTTCCATTTTGACTCAATTTAATATTTAAACGTAATTTTTAAATACCCATTCCATTAAAATATCATATTGATACCTTAAATAAATTCATATAATCATAATTATTTATAAAAGAATACATAGAATACATATTAATATCATGGATTTATAAGAAGAATAAAAAAACCTAAAAACATAGAGTTTACCCTCGTACTAATATTATGAAACCATTACATATGAATAGAGAAGGCCCAATGAGGAATCTCCACATTCTAGAAATAAAGACCACCCTTATTTAAAAAGAAAAAAAATCTAGGGGTAGATCAATAATATTCCAAAATAATAGAATTAATGAGAAATAAGAGGATGTGGAAAGGAGTAAAAAGACCATACCAAGAAGGATCCACCAAGAAACTAATCTAAAATAGGCCATAAAATCAAAGATCACAACCTTTTATAGAGTAAAATCATGAGTTATTCTAGGTATTTTTGGTTTTTTCTTTAAGTACTATTGATGAGTGTTCTGGATTGGGGTGTATTTGAATAAAGTCTTAGAAAATTTTGGGGAAAAGAGTATATGTACGGTTGGTGCACTATTGGTAAAAACCGTGTGGCAGCCTAGTGGGAATCATATTCTCTTGGGTCTTTTGAGGTAGTAGCTTCAGCATTATTAAAGCACGACTTGAGATGCTATGTGAGGTATCCATGAAAAGTACCCCCTTGAAGAAGTTGCAAACACACAATTTGTCTAACTGCGCTACTAAACTGTGCCCTGGCTAGTAGTGAGATCCTAAAATTATAGATCTCACTAGTTCTTAACTTTTAATGACATATTTCACCTCCTATGCAGCAGTAACTTGGGATTTTACTTTACAAAGGGTAAAGGAAGGTTCTAAAATAAACGTATAGGGATTCCAAGGCCTTATGAACACTGTTCATCAAGATCAAAAGGCCAAATTGAAGATCCTTTCTTCTCCTGGTAAGTGGATTTCATCCTAATACTTATACAGTTATTTCTTCGCACTATCCTTGATCTTTTCATGGAAGATATACTTTCTTTCCTGGGATATAAACTTATGTGGTGAGATCTATATCTAGGATTGTACTTGATGGTGTATATTTATGATATCATGATGTCATTGATCTTGATTTTGGTTTAGGGATTGTGATCTAGAATATTTATCAATGTCATTAAGATGATCATGTTTTGGGTATTTCCATTGGGAAAAAATCCATAAAAAATTTAGGTTGGTCATGTAAATCTAATTACAATAGTTTTGGATTTAATATGTATATGAAAAATTATAGAATTTATAGCATACTTTAGAAATTGATATTCTTGAATAGGGTTAATTAGATTAACCAATTTATTTATCGAAGCTTTATTGTAATGGGGGATTAATTGGGGAATTAATCGTGAGACTTTGGGGATGAAATATTAGAAAATTGATTTTGGTTAATTTATTATAAGATGTTGGGGTTGTAATGTAGATAATTAATTAGGAGTTTAATTATGAGATATTGAAATGGATAAGTTGATATAATTAATTGTGGAATAATTATGTGGTTTTGATAATATGATCTAAATAATTAATTGTTGGATTAATTATGGAATGTTGAGATTAGAATTTGATAATTAATTATAGAAGACTAATTATGGATTATTATTTTTGATATTGATTAATAAATTAATGAATTAATTAATGGTTTGAAGGACTTAGTTAATTGTTGGGTTAAGTAATCGAATGGATGTGTTTAACAAATTGTTGAATTAGTAATGGGATTTTAGTGGATAATTAATTGGTAAATTAATTATATAAAAAAATAATGGGAACATGGTCATTATAAATTGAGAAGTATACATGGTAACATGGTCATTATACAAATGAGTAAATATAATAGGAACAAGATCATTATATTGATAAGTAGGCATGGTAACATGGTTATCTTACTTAAGTTTGTGATATTGGTAACTATGGAATTGTGGATTATAAATGTTAAATTAATGAATAAAAATAATGGCACTCCTATTTATAAACTCATATGAGAATATTTGAACTCCCACATGATTCAAATTAGGATTTGAGATATCACAGAAGCTTTGAATACTTCTAGATTTAGAAAGAAGAAGGTATTAAAATATGATATTACATAGGGAACACTTCAGGCTCTGGTATGAGATGAAGCTAATATTGAGGTATGAGTATATATAGGAACCTTACAGATAATGTATATGGATAAGAATAAATGATAATGTAATAACTAGTTATTTATACATTGTACTTATTTTATATAGAACTGTATACACTATCTTTTGATTGGATTGGTTTTAGACACCATTAGTGGTGGCCAACTAAGTTGTACTCACACCTTATTTGTGCTGCCTGATCAATACCTGAATAGATAATATTGTTTTAGGACTAGATAAGGGAAAAGGACCTGGGATAGGTGGCTGATTGGGGAGGGAGTTTTGAGGAGGGAACCTAAAATGGTTCGGAATCCGCATGGTGAGTCTTAGTTTCATTATTTACAGTTTCATTATAGACACTTGACACATATATTGGCATATCACGTTTTTCGTTTTAGTTGAGTATTGTATTTACGATCTGGATATCTTGTGACATGTGTATTGATTTAGTTATATATTCATTCATATTTGTTTACATATTTCTTATAGAGTTTTACTCCGATAAATGAGGGTATAGTCTCCCCATGAACTACTAACCATATGCTCACTTCTAGTCGGTAGCCTCTAGCATACGAGGAGGTGCTCTTGAGGTCATGTGGAAAATAGGGTTGTGACACTATCATGTGGAACTAGGGCCAAGACATTGAAAAAACCCACCAATTAATCAATTGGAAAGTGTCTTAGTATTTTTTGGTTCATCTCAGGTGGAAAATGAGTCCTCAATTTGGTGTTAAAATTGATAATGAAAAAGATATAATTTCATAAGGCTAAAAGATATCTAAGTACAAGTTGTGATGTAATGAATTATTCATAGTGTGAATTCTCTTACACTATAACTAAGAATCACTATCCTTGGGGAAATAACTATGAAGCACCTGAGATCATGACACAATAGTATACTATACATTATTAAATACCTAATAAAATGATTGGTTGATGCGTGGCCTCCATAGGTCATTTGTAAAACTACTATAAAATGAAATATTGATCATATAATACCCCTATAACCATTTATGAAATATTAAATGAATGAAAAAATATTAATATATATAAATTAATGAAATAAACATGTGGTCACGGAAAGGGTGTGACATTGAATGAAATGTGAAATTTCTCACAAAGCACCAACAGTATCTTTCCAGTCAATAATTTATTTGAATATCTTTTATGTAGGTTAGTCTAGGACATCAAACAATTAACACATTCCTATAAGGATCTATTGATATACTAAACCCACTGATTAAAATACCCATGATTTATTTAATACATATAAAAAAATAACCCATTATACGTATGAAATACGTTTTCTCCTTTAATAGGGTCTTCAAAAAATTCCTCATGCGATATTCATTCTGTTCCTTGCACTTGGAATATATTAGAATATAATATTTAATAACAACTAAAAAATTTATTATGGTAATATATAGTGACTATTTTCGTCTTATATGTAATGATAGTAGGGGAAATTTTAATTTGTAATGTCAACACTATGAATTCATAGAGTCTAAATCTTATATAGATGGTTTTTTTGGATTTATCCTACCTTTACACCCTTAACTGATGACATCCATATCAATAGTCAATGTGTGATATGCATGGTGTCCCTCAATATTGATCAAGTTGGTCATTAATATGTTGTGGATGATATTTTTTGTTGATTTTAGTTTTTTTTATATTCATGATAATCAATGGAGAGGTTCATTTTTTTTATCTTTTTTCATAAAAAAAGAAATGGTTCACTATAGATTGAATAAATTGGGTGTATAAAGACATTATAAATACTATCCTAGAGTTTATCCTTCAATTGTTATATCTCAATCAAGGTTATACTATAATGATTATTTCATATAGGTATAACACTATGTATATGTTCTATTAAAATCCCAACATCATGATATAGTGGAGGAAAATAAATCAATTCTTCAAATAAATAAAAATATTATTGAATAGTATAGAAGTCTCCAATATTGGGGTATCCCCCAACCATTTGAGAAAAAAATCCCTCATTTCTTTTTAATAAAATTGTTATAAGTAATTTTACTTCTATCAGAAATTCATTGTCAACCGTCCATCAATGGATGATCAAGGGTTCAATTGGAATATAGAATTTGATTTCAAGATCTTAATAATTTATATAAGAATTATGTATAGAGATAAAATCAATTCCCAAAATAAAAAAAACAAATAGATGAATAAATTATTTTTAAGAAGAAAATTCTAATAACATTGAATTATATAGTAGCTGTATAAATGTGATGCAACCATCAAACCAATGGTTTTTTTTATTGATAATTAAACATTTATTTATGGGTGATATAAATTAACATTATTTGAGAATTTTTATGATATAATAAGATTCATACATATAAAATCATATGAGTTATTTTTAGTATCTATTATACTCATCACCACTAAAATATCATAATTCCATCATTAGAACCTTAGTAAAATAAAAAAGGTTAAACTGAGTGTTATGTAATATTAATCAATGAAGAAAATCATAATGCTCAGATAATGATATGGAATGACAGAGATAAGTTATCACAATAAATTGAATTACCAAGAGAATGATAACAAACACACAACCATAAATCAAAGTGTCTTGAGAAATGTATTGGTATAAAAATGGATAGTTATTGGAAAAAATATTTTCAGATATTTTCATAGCAGTGAGTAATTCCTTTTACATCTAGACTAATAAAATAAATAAATATAAATTATTTATGAGCTGAGTTTCATACTTTTTTCAATTTCAACCATAATCACTTCTTTTTCTCTAAATGATCAATATTCAAGATGATTATTTCTTGCTCGAAGCACTAAAAATCAATATTTAAAGGTTCATATAACCATAAAAAGGATAAAAAATAAAATTCTCCTAACTTTATAAATTATCTGAAACCAAAAAAATTAGAACATGGTAATATTTTTCAAAAAATAAGAAAACCATCATATGATGAAATAATACATTAATCTCCAAAAATTAAATAACAACACCCAAATAACAAAAATAAGTCATTCCTAAATGAACTTAACATTGAAGAGTGTTTTGAATATTATTTTGGTCTCATACCGTTCATATTTCAAGATGAAAATATGTACATGTTATTTTTGAGTAACATTAATCACATTGTAAACAAATGAATTTTTAATACTATGGTAATGTAAAAGTAAATGTTTGTGTTCTCAATATCCAAGACCATAGAATCCCTAATGGTTGTAAATACCATAAATATTATTTCCCTAAAATGTAGACTCATACATCATTTTTAACATTATTTTTATATATACATCATCATACTAAAAGGTATTTAAAAATTAAAAAAATCAATTTATGATCTCACCTCTCAAAACCTCAATGGGGTGTCTAAGACATTGAACCCATGATCATCCATAATGTTATAAAAAATTATAGAATCCATATATCTAAATAGAACCTCACAAGAAATCATAATAATATCCAAATTTATCTAAACCTTTCATTTATACAAAATATAACATCCCCATATCAACGCTACTAGATCCTGTGCTAAAATCATAAACATTATATTTTTGGACGTGAAACCGATGAAGGTGACCCAATTTTTAACATCCAAAACATACAATATCAAAAGGAAATATGGGAACACTTAAATAATAAATGACCTTTTAGGTTTATAGATTTTGAGAATTTGAAAAAACACTTACATAAATAATACCCATGTCTTTAAATATGAATTTATCCCACATATCCTAAGTTTTCTTATTTCACTTCAAGTCTTCATCATTATCATGCATATGAACTCCTAAACATAATTCATTCAACAAAAGTTTTGATAACATAGGGAAAATGTAAAATAATAAAAGTGAGATTAAATTATCAATAAGGTTAAACATAAAAATTAATAATTGAAGTCGTCGATGTTCATACGAAGTGCATAAGAAGTGCATAAGGGTATGACGACATAATTATTGTATATGAAAAAATAATGAAGGATCTCATAATAATAAATACCTTAATCATGGAACATGAAACATTGAATATTAATTTAAAAAGGAAACAATCATAAGAATTAATAATCATGATCCATTTTTTTATCTATATTGACACATGAATAATTATAAACCCATTGAAATAAATTAATTAATTGTGTTAGTATCTTAGAAGATCACCAATATAGAACACTTAGATTAACCACAAAATTGGAATTACCATACAACCATCTTCCCAAATAATTTTACAAAGAA
This sequence comes from Viscum album, assembly GCA_963277665.1. NCBI lineage: Eukaryota > Viridiplantae > Streptophyta > Magnoliopsida > Santalales > Viscaceae > Viscum > Viscum album. The sequence goes on along the minus strand of OY728128.1, from coordinate 1,252,300,746 downwards.
CATAATCATTATCAAATGCATTGAAGTGATATCTGTGTGCACCCATCATTTATAATTTCCAAATAAAACGCATAATGAATATGGTAAATAGAGAATTACTTTTTTATATATGACTCATTATAAGCATTTGTTAATTTCATAATATTATTAACTAGTGAAAATAAAACACGATTCATGATAATATCTTATAAACACAATTAACACTTTAAAAGAAATAGGTTCTACTATAATCATTTTAAACCAATAATAATCAATCTAAATACAAAACGTGGATGGTATTAATAAACAATATCCACATTAAAGAATAATATACAATAGGGGTTTATGACTAACTAAAAATGAAATTTTTTATTATAAAACACATTTAAGGAAAATTGAGAAACCACATAAGTTCAAATAGGAGGGCATCCATCAAAATATATCCCAATGTTATTGAAACAGAACTTAAGTCTATTAGAAGTTTCCTCCCTAAAGAGTTTTAAGGACATACAGTGCAACCGTGGATCTGACTCGTTGAGGATAAAATATTCAAAGTAATCAGTTATCTTTTCCCAATTTTGAGAGTACTCTTCCTTACTTTGTTTTCCTTCATTGAATACCCTTATCATTATAAGGTCCTCGTAGTCAATCCATGCTACTTTCTCACTATTGACATCCACTTGAAGCGGTGTTTCCATCAAATTTTCTTCCTCTTCTTGTGTACCGTTGATGTAGAGAAATTTCTCCACCATTTCTTCATCAGAGTGATCAATAAATTCTAGTATATTCTATTTAGCTACTTCCCCCACCATAATTTTGTCCTCTCCAACCTCGATAACATTGGACATCCCTTCTTCAGGATTCCCTTACAGGTTAACACTAGATATCAATATTAATTCCTTATACATAATTTTCATCTTTTTACCTGAATTGGTCTCCATTGGTTTTGGTAGGTACGAGTAATCCTCGCGCCCTTTGATTTTCTTCCCTTTTTACAATACTTAATTCTTTATTCCAACTATTATTTCAACTTCACTGTCAATCTTTTGATCTTGAGTCAATCCCTCCAGACCTACAAAATGATTACTGGACAATATGTTCTCCTTGTTATGTCTCTGACCTTCAAACCGGTGTCCCACCGGCCCCTATACTAGACCCTTCTTTGGCACAATCCATCTTCCACCCTCAGATGTATTCTCTATAACAAACATTATTCTTGTATCATTCATGATCCCTTCCTGAACCTATAGCTACCTGGAATCAATTTTATGTTACCCCTCCGTATCCTCAAAAGAATCTTGTTTGGAATCCTCCAGTGGTTCCTTGACAGTGTCGACCTTCTCTTTATCACTATTACCATTCCTAGAATCTGAATCTCCACCTCTAGTGTCCTTTTACTCCTACAATTACCATTGATCCAAGAAAATAGTCCTTTTAGTCTTAGTATCCCCTGATGGACCTGCTATATCAAGCTTCAATCTGTTGAGAATATCAGTGACCTTTATAATAGAAGGTGTGACCACTGCTTGTTTCTGTACAAGTGAAACATCAACGATACCACTACCATCGGCCCTGTCAAAATTATTTTGAAGGCCTACCTCATCTCCAGGTACCACATCCCTCAACCCTAGAGTAAAATCCACCACACTCTACTTCAACTTACCAGCCTTTATCTTACCTCCATGCCTACAGTTCACCAATTCGTGCCCCAACTTCTTATAAGAGTCAAAAAAATGTACCCACGATTCATGGATGACCAAATTCTTGTATCAGAATTATTCTCCAACATAAATCCATATAAAATTGACTAGTCTATGTGAGACATCAAATTGAACACATAACTGGGGTTGACCAGATGGAATACCGATCTAGCATTAATGTCCGTGCAAAGAAATATTCCTACCATGTTTCTTAACATTCATATAATAGAGGGGTTTTCGAAGGGGATGGGATGTTCTAGGAATATTAACCATGATTTTTGTTGTGGGATAATCTCATTTAATGTGGATGTCATAGTTCCATCGACGAAGAAAGAACCAGAGTCTGTTTCAATTGTGAGGTGCCAAAGACCAAGATTTAATTAAGTCATCTTTTTAGGTGAAGTAAAAAATGAAGTGATGAAAATCCAGAAGTCCCACTGTCACTCATTTCTAAAGGTTCCATGACACAAAAAAAACCTATCTAACTCATCCACTGAGGGTAATCGGTCCTTGAATATTGCGATTAAAGTACATCAAAGAAGAGTGGAGGTATCATTGAAATCCAAAAGGGAAAGGGGGAGATGCAGTCACCCTAGGAAAATATCACACACCTTAGGGTCGATTGAAATTCCAAGAAATGATGGTAAATTTTCAGGTTTGAAAAGGGAAGAAATCGATTACTGATTCCATCTGAGGGCGGAAAGTGCCCCACCCCCATGGAAATATATTAAGTAATCATGAAAAATAATACAAAAATTTTATGTGGAAAATAACTTTTCCATTTTTAATAAAAAAAATTTAAAAAATAAAACATTTTGAAAATAATTTTCATTTTATATAACCATGAAAACATATAAATAAAACTTTAAAAATCATTTATTAAATTTCATATAGAAAATAAAAATTACATATTGATTTTTTTAAAACATAATTTATTTGGAAAACCCATTTATTTGAAAATAAAATTTAAAACATGAAAATTAATATTCAATCATAATAATGAAAATGAAATCCATAAATCTCATTCTTGTCATATATGTTAACATAATTATTCCTTTCACATTTTTGGTAAAAGACAAATAAATGTTTTTTAGAAAATAGAATGATTATTAATTTTTTTAAAAATTGTAAAAAGTAAAACATGGGAAAAAAATTCATTAATAAATACATTGAATAATGTTAAAAAAATAATTGAGATTATTTTTATAAAACTTGGTTTGGGAAGAAAAATGGTTTTCAGCTGTAGTGGGAAATTATGGAAATTTTTCATAATATAATTACATTGAACTCTTTTATACATTTTGAGAGGAAAATGAAGGGAAAATTTTAATTCTATGGAAATAACAATAGTATAATAAAATTAATTATTTTATTGACAGATGGATCATATGATTTTGTCATTCAAAACGTCTTCATAACCAATCTTGGTAAACAATGAGATTATAACATAAAATATTTACCACTTTGGTAACATTGAATCGTAATACCCATGAAAGAATAAAATAAAATTATATATAAATATAATTATAATAAATAAATTAATGACATTATATTTAAAATGGGTTTCATATAAACCTCATATAATATGGTAGGTTTATAATATAACATATGGCTCAAAGAAAAAAAATTGAGACAAAAAAATTATTAACACTTTGGGAACATTCCAATTGTAAACCCCATGAAAAAATAACATTAAATGAAACATATAGTATCATGAAAATAAATATATACCATATATGAAAATATAATGGGTCTATACATGAACCCCATAATATAATATAGGTGTGTAACATAATGAATGTCCCATATAAAAAAAATTGATTCAAAAACCTATTACCATGTTGGTAACTTTTGAATTGTAAACCATATGAATGATAGATCCTAAAACTGATATTTAAATCAAACTAATTTTTAGGATAATAATAATAAAATACCTTCATAGAAAGTATATTCATGATTTAAAATAAATATTTAGTGCATGTAGAATGTGTCTCATAGAAGCAAAACGTGATATTGAAATCTCTCACCTCGAGTCCTGACATTTGTTGTACGCCCTTTAACACCTTTATAATAATCCAAAATAATTTATTTTATTTCTTGATAAAATTATCGAGGATCAATATATTGTAATTAAATAATTAATTTTATTTTTTTAATGAAATATCTAAATATTTAATAAGTAAATTTTACATATGTATCCTTGATGTTGTTTGGTTGATTATTTCAAAATAGGTTTGGTGGTTTGACTATGGTCAATGATTTCATTATTTTAACATATATAATATAATAATAATTAATTAATCTTCATACATATTATTAAATTATTATTTTACATTCAATCATTAAATTGTTTTATAAAAAATTAACTACATTGCAATCATGGAGATGGTAGGTCATACACACATATGAGTAACGTTCCCATTTTCACTGATAATTATATAAATAAGGTATATATTATTTTATCAATAAAAAATTTCAATTATATCATAAATAAAATATTAATTATTAATATATACTTATATATATCATTCTTAGGATGTGGTGAAGAAAAAGGAATCACATCGCTTCATTGAGGTGGTAGTCCACACATATATGAATGAAATTATTATTTTTCAGTTTAATAAAAAATGACATGTTATCATTTATTTGAGAGAAATATGTAATTAATATCATTAAGATATAATTTATATGACATATATTCATTAAAATTATCCTTATTACCTACCATGTAGAGATTTTGTGAAAAAATGAATCACGTCACTTCACACACCTATATTTTGTCACACACGCAATAGAAATTATCACCCCCCCATGAAATGGGAAGTAAAATTATATATGTGATATCATTACTAAATAAGTATAAATATTTCAATGTTATCAAATATGTATTCTAAATCCACCGTTTCTAAATATTTGAGAGGTGATGATAGTAAACAAATGGCATCGGTTCGTGAGGTGCTAGTCCTCTTAAGACACGAAATTGGATTTCATATCCCATTTGATAGCATACAAGATATATTTTGGTTATTAAATTAATATAATAATATATCATTAAATAGGGGATACGTTGATACCATATTATCATATTTGAATATGATTTGAATGTGGTGTTTGGTAAAATAAAAAAAATCCATATTTAGGAATTTTACCTCTATTCAGACCACCTCTCTAGGATTATACGTAAAGTATTACTAGAATAGATTTAAAAAAAATATATAGGATTTTGAGATGTAATTTTCAGGTTATTTGGGTAGGTATTGTCTGATCCAAATTGTTTTGAAGGTGTGAATATGAGAATATATAGGTTAGCCTTTTATGAGATAGGTGAGTTGCACACTTATAAGTTTTGAAAATAAAAATGTGTAACCATGTTTTCACAATATAAAAGGGTAAAAATTTGATTATTAACTAGAAATATTATAATATAATAGTTTTTAGACATGTTTTAAGTCATTTTTCCCTTTTATTTTTAGTTTAACCCTCGATAAATATGTATTCATATTAATGGAAATAATTAATTAGTATGCATTAGAGTATTGATTATGACCAAAAATTAAATTGAACTAATAATATAATATTAATAATTAAAATTAAATATATGAAATATATTTAGGAAAATTCAATTCACATAATTGGAAATATTTAAGTCAAAATTAAACCCACTGACTTGATGAAAAAGGGGTTTTATGCTTTTTATTTTTATAGGAAAATATGATTTTATATTAACTCTCTAAATATTGATAATTTTTGTAAAAATTTAAAAGAATATTTATTGATTTATTATATGTAAATTTCATTTAAAACATTCATTATTATGGATTATATTAATTAATTAATATATAGAAACACCATGTATTTTCATAATAGTATTCATAAAAATCCTATTCGTGAACCCAAAAATCAAACTTATACTAAAATCCTTTATGAAGTTGATTCAAAATAAATTAATTGGATGGAATATAATTAAATATTATTTATTTAAATTTAAACCTTATTATAAACATAATGATAATTTTAAATTACTTAATTCATTGAAAAGAAATGAGATTTTTACCCAACTCTGTATTTTTTACTATTCACTTAACAATCAATATTTTCCACAAAAGACATAAAATTTATCCCAAAGTAATTTTGAATAAGATAATTTATAATTTTAATTTAATTTTATCAAATTTATTTCAAAAATGTTCTAAATTTTGTTTATAATATTTTTTCAGGAAAATAAATTGAAAACATTTTTTCTTAGAAAACATATTTTTTAGAAAAAAAATTCCAATAATATAAATTTATTGATTATTTACTTAAAATTTATAAATAATTTTTAATTATTAGGATATTTTTATATATAAATTTATCATAATTTTATTAATACTATTCAGACCCACCAATTTAACAGATATGTTATAACAATTATATATATTTGTGATTCATTTATGCTCAATGTTTCATATTGATTATGCTATCAAACATATTTTTTATTTTTTAAAAATCTATTAATGTTATGTCTTCCCCAACTTTAATAACTTACATACCCACAATTCTAACATTATCTTAATAATAAAAGTCTATGAATTTGTTATTATGTTTTTTTGGAAACCCACAACGTTAAAATTGTTATTAAGTCATACACACTATAAGAGATAATAGTATATAAAATGTTCCCCTAGAATAACACATTCTAGGATTTCAAGTAGGAGAGAATTGGTGGGATGTGAATATTTAGACATGGAAGATAATGATAATTCCTATATAATTATATGTTGTCATAGAGATAATTGATCACAAGAAATTAAATGATAATGGGAATGTTAACAACCCAAAACCCATAAACCAGATATGTGGAAAAATTTCATTTTTAGGATCATAAATGATGGTAAAAGAATAAAAACTTGTTTCAAGATCCTTTTAGTGGAGTTGATGAATTTTTATTTCATCTAGTCTAAAATAATATGGAATTATACTTACTTTATGAGTAAAATTTTATCCTTTTGTCAATTTTAACCACAATCTCATCCTTTTCTCTAAATGATGAGTATTCAAGATGAACTATTCATGCATGATGTAATAAAAATAAACTTTTAATGGATCATATAACCATTAAATGGACAAAACTATTTTACAAATATCTTTATAAATTATCCAAAACCAAAATGGTTACCATAAGGTAATATAATTCACAAAATGATTAAACCTTTCTATGATGAAATAATACATTAATCTACATAAATAAATAATAAAACACAAAATTTAAAAGTAAAGTATTTGGAAATATCCTCTATATTAAAGAGTATTTTATCATTGAATGTTATTTGATACCTATTTTATTTCAATCTTAAAAATATGTCGATCATCTTTTCATGGAACATTAATCACATTGCCACTAGTTAAATTTTCAATATCGTGGTTATCTATACGATAAAACTAGTGTTCTCAATATACAAAACCACATAAACCATAATTTTTATCAACACATTAAATCATATTTCCAAGGAATTTAAATTCATAAATAATGAAAAAATATAACATAAAAAATACTTCAAACTACTAATTTTTTTCTTAAAATGACATAAATCACTTTTAGATCTCATCGCATTAAAAATTAGTGGTGTGTCTAGGAATTTGAACATATGATAATCCATAATATTATAGAAATATCATTGTATTAATAAATCTTAATATATCCTTACATAAAATAATTATAATAACTATTACCTAAACCATTACTTTGACACCGACTATAATTTCCCGAAAACCGCACTCCTAGATCCGATGCTAGATTCATAAACATTAAATTTCTGGATTTGAAACCAATGATGGTGAACCAATTTTCACCATAAAAATCATAAAATATAAAATGTAAATAATTTTTAACTTAAATTCAGAAAAAATAGGTTTAAATATTTAGTGAACATATTAAAAACTCTTAAATAGACAATACCCATCTATTTAAATACACATTTCTCCAACTTAACATGTTTTTTATTATTTCACATTAAGCAATCATCATCATTCATATAAAATTATTATAAACAAAATTCATTCTGAATCATTCTCTATATTGTAGGGAAAATGAAACATAACATGGGTGAGAAAAAATTCTCCATAAGAGTTGACATAAATATTAAGAATTGATTTTCATCAATGAGTATAAGAAGTGCATAATGGTGTAATGACATAATCAAAGAGAATAATCACATCTTGGAAGAACTCATAGACATTAATACTTAAATCATCAATCAATTAACATTTCATATACCTTAAGAAATTGAATGAGTCATAATAATAAATTTTCACAAGATATGTAATATCAATGTTGATCAAAGGAGGAATTATAAAACTATCTAATGTTTTGATAAAATGTGTCAGTATCCTGGAATATCATCATTATATAACCCTTAAAAACCCCCTTAAAATTATAACAAATATATGTCTTACTATCTATAGAGAATAATCATTACCCAATGCATTGGAGTGCTATCTAGGTGTACCCATCATATAAGCTGTATGGGTCTCATTTGAAAATAACTGTGTAGACCCATTATATATAATGATCAAGAACCACACCATGAATAATGTACATAGGGCTTGAATTTTTTCCTAAAACTCATGGAATAAAAATTTATTAATTTCAAAACCTTATTAACCCTTGGAAATTAAATTATTTTCATAAAAATCAATTTAAAAGATGATAACCCATGGAAATGAAATGGGTTCCACAAAATATATTTGAAATTAAGATAATCCATCTAGAAAAAGAATAAGGATGGTGTCCTGATCCAATCCAATAGGGCTCAAGACACTACTACAAAAATCCATCCTCCATAGGCTAGGGGTAGAAATAAATTTCTAAAAGGGATAACTAATAGGGGAGTCATTTTTCTGAGTACATGTATGCACACACACTTCCATCTTCATGTTGATGTGAAAAGCACTAATAATATAAGATGCATCATCTTGAGAATAATCATTTATGTAAAACCTATAGGAATTAAAATATTATAACATCATAGCATGATAAGAAAAATGGAGAAAATACACGGCCAACGAGAAATATGTCCCAACTTGAAAAAATGGAAAATTAAAGGGATAATAGAGTTTGGATTCAGATCACCAATCCCCAAACACCATATGATGTCTAAAACACTATGTATCCCTATAACCCTCTGAAATCACTTCTGTCATATCAATCATATACATGAGCCATGAAACATGTAGGAAAATCCCATATATGGGTTAGTGTATACCTACTTAGTAGGATTATTTGAAAGATAAAGGGGATATAGTAATAGTAAATAGAGGAGTATATAGATCAATCCATATAAAAAGAGTGAAAAAATACAACAAAATAAATTTATATATATATTCTCAAAAAATGAATCCCTAATGAGTGATAAAAGGGATTAATATCTCACAACCCATCCCAGGAAAAGAGAGCTAATAGTTCTAAAGGATCTATCAATGATTCATTACATCTTGATCATATATCAAAAGTAACATCCAAATCGAGCCACACATCACCACTATACCACGTAGTCGAGGGGATAAATCACTAGTTAGAGGATCCATCTCCTATTATAATATGAGGGTTCCACTGAGACGGTAAGTAGATGCCCCATTCCCTAGCTAGAAAGTTGGTGATGCATTAGTAATCACAGACCCATACCTTGATACCATAGAAGGGCTCCATTCAAATAGTAGATAGAGGACCCGTGCCCTATCTTATAGAAGGGAGAAATGCTAATGGTTGATGAACTATTCTCTATATATGTAAGAGGTTTCCAATATAATACTCAATATGGGACTCATTCCATGACTAGTAAAAGGGTTCCACTCTAATTTTCTAGGAACCATTCCATGTATCTACAAGATGGTTCCAGTAGGATAGTTGATAGAGGTCCCATGACCTTCCCAGTAAGAGGGTTCCACTAAAGTGGTTGAGGAAACATACCCAGATACTACATGAGGATTCCACTTAGATAGAATATAGAGTTCCCAATATCTTCATAGTAGGAGAGTTCTACTCTAATAGTCGTGGACCCATTCCCTATCTCAACAAGAGGGTTACACTCTTATTGTTAGTAGAAGAACAATGCCATGCCTAGTAGGATGGTTCCACTCTATTGGATGAGGATCCATACCCTGATTACACCGGAGGGTACCACATAGAGAGAAGATAGAGGCCCCATACCCTATATAGTAGGAGGGTTCCACTATAATGGTTGAGGACCCATTCTCTATCTTCATAAGAGTGTTAAACTCTAATCACCCAGATGATCCAACCTGATCACTGTCATCATCGAATTCTGCCTAAAGAAGTTCCATGGTTGGAATGTCTAATACCGTATCTCAAAATTTTCCATGAAGTCTACTAATGTGAATTACATAGAATAAAAATCTGAATAGGATAACCACATTACAAATCCAAGTCAAAATGAAGAAGATATGAGAGATATTAGTTTTCTAAAAAAGAAAGGGGGGAACATTGTGTGAGGGGACCCACACAACATATGGTCCCTCCTAAATGCATGGTCATGTCCTTCATTAGTACATGGGTATCATCACATGTAGCCCTACATGGAATTTAAGAGAATCACATGGAATTCCTCAGCTACCTGGTGTCCTTCCCATTACTTAGGTCATGTATTTATACCTTATTAGTGTTTGTGTAATAATATTCAGGGAATTTCCTCCCACATGAGGTTCTGCCACTACTCTTGGTTGTTTTTGTGTAAAATAGTCATGTGTCTGGCCATGAACATGCCCATGTACTCTTAAACTTAATTATTGGTCACTATAACTAAATCATACAGTGTGTGGGGGTGCCACATGGCATGCGATATTTGACTCTCCAAAAAATCCTAGCCACCCTAGCCAGGGCCCTACATGCTGTGGGTTATTCATACTACATGATGCGTTGTCTGGGTTATTGCATAATTCTAAGATCTGCTCATAAATTCTAGATCCAGATTCTCCTCTACATATCTATCCTATTTAACAATTTAGAACTATGTAAATATCCTTCAAATGTGGGTTCTCGTATTATATTGGCGGGAAAACTGAATTTGGCTCATCACTTAAATCCTATGTGTGACATATTCATCCATGGTTCCTCCTACTTCCATATTAGATCTACTAATTCCTAATATAATCACAAGCATCACTTAATCTACCGGAATACATATATGATTCTACAAACAATTCGTCGCATGAGAATCCATTTTGAATCTTGAGGTCCGATTGAGCTCGATCCCACCTGGAAATGTCAAACCATTTCCTCATAGGCATGTAGTGAATGGCGTGATGAATATTTTGGGGAAATAAATAAAAAATATGGTTAAAAGTCACTTTAGAAGGGTTATTTTCAAATTAACACATATTATAATAGTTAGGGAGATAAATCATTGAAAATGGGGTTTAAAAAATTATATATTTAATTTAATTTTATAGGGATCATGTGAATATTTTAAAAATAATAGATCAATAAATAGAATGATAATACATGGGTAAAAAATTTAATTGAGGGAAAAAATCACAATTGATGATTCCTACCCCAATTCTGACTATTCTTCATTGATACATGTCAACTTTAATAAAGGAAGTATTCATTGTGTTCATTGTTCATCATTTCACCTAGATACGAAGGCTCATTATTATCTAAAATCAATTTACCAATGGAGGGTTGAAGAAATATCCCTTAAATAGTCCCATGGTTATGCGAAGAACCCTGGAAATCCCCCATAACATTATATTTATAAAAAAAAATTAGTTCATTATTCAATAAATTAAATTAACTATTTAATTAATTCATTGAACCTACCACCAATAGTCACTTTATCCGAACATCTCATGCCAACCAATTTAAGTTCTCACATTGGGTGAACCTCATTCTCCTAATTAAATCATGGTCTCAAATTCTATATTTGATTATCTTTTCATGAGATATCCCCCATTATAATTGAAATGATGTTCTCATGATATAAAATATAATTAATAATTCTATAACATTAACTTTGGAAACACCAGGCATTTGAATCATGAACAATCTTAGTGTTTGGCTCTAAAAATATATATCGACATATTTCAATGTATTAAAAGGTAAAATACATGATCTCTATATTATTCCATCCTTCCTAATTTTCATCCTCAAAAGGAAAAATTTAACCATAATTGTTATGATAATGAACTTGCATCTAGCTCTCCCACTCACAGGAGCTCCACCACAAGCTCCCATGATGCCATGACACACAGACCAAGGGAATGGTCCATCCCCATAGGTTCATCTCCTACGGATCCTTAATCACCACTAGGTTCTCTAAAAATGTGGCTCCATCCTCAATATATAGCTCAACCCAGTCAATATTTCTTTTGGGGGTCATGCATGTATATCCTCAACTACGTCACATGGGATATTTCATGAACTTTATCAAAATACGGGGGTAAGGAAAGTTAGTAAGCAAACATGAAAACACTCTAAAAGAACTCAGCTGACATGATGAGTGTCCAGGATAGATTTAATCCTTGGAAATTTTTTTGAAATCCCTATTGTGGGGAGACTCTCAAGAAATATTTGTCTCCATGAATGAACTCTGAAGTCTTATGACATCGATTGATACAAAATTTGTGCTTTCTCTGGGATGTCCTCATGAACTAGTAGATGAACTGTACCTTATAATTCATCTACTGTACCATCTCTTCCGATCAAGAGATGCATCACCGATCATAGTCCAGAACATGGGTGTCTTGCATTTTCTAAGGTACTGGACCTCGAACAATTATATTCTGATAGTGGATTGGTAGCTATTATTTTACACAAACTATAACAATACAATATGATCCTCCCAGCTCCTGCTGAAGTCTTATAGGAAAGACCTCAATATATCTTCTCGAAACTACATAGTGATCTTGATCTACCCATCTATCTGGGGGTGAAAGACTATGCTCATCCACATCTTGGTCATGATTCCTTCCACTGGACTCTCCCCAACAATGATTTTAACTAAAAATAATAGTCCTAGACAATAGTTAGGGTCACCCCTTGAAGGTGGAAAATATCATGTACATAAAACTACACCAAACCCTCAATATAGTACTACTCCCACATTGAAAGGAAGTGTGCCGAATATTTAACTCTATCAAAAATAACCCATATGGAATCATGGTCTATCCCTATCTATTAGATCCATATCATGAAGTCCATGGATATGTCATCCCATTTCCACTCATGAATCTCAAGGGGATGCTAACAATCTGATAGAACCTTATGTTTCGACATAACCTACTAATAAATGAGACACCAAGAGATGAACTCAGCCATGATTTATCTCATGCTATCTCATGAAAACTTCCACACAATGACACTTTACATCTTCCCTATACTATAATATATATATCCAAATGAGATGTGTGAAACTATATCATCACCTCCTCCTGCATCATGACTAGGACCATTGTCTCTCCCTATAAAAGAATGACATGAATGAATCCATTATAAAATTCATTGATTGAATCCCAAGAGGATATATAGTCACATAAAATCTCATATTAAATGTTTCCAAATAGGGACACTCTCACACACTCTAGGAGATGATGATTCAATACAATCGAATGAAGACAAGTTTCACCCTCCTCCTCATCTAGGGTCAATTATAAGGAATCCAACTACTCTGATTCATCCTATAACAAGGGAGAATGAGACATCATGCTAAGGAAATATTAGGTCATGTTTCCCTTCCCTAAATTATAGAATATCTTAAATTAATAGTCTTGTAGTAACTTCTAGCTTCCATTATTTCTCTATTTCAGGTCTCTCTACGAGATGACATGCCCGATGATCTGATTTTCTAATTTAAAAAAATTGACCTCCTATATGATAGTGCATCCACATCCTTAGAGATAGGACTACTAATACCAACTAAAGGTCATGAGTTTCATAGTTTTTCTCTTAGGTTCTAAACTTCCTTAACCCATACGAGATAAATACCTTTATACGCATCAACGTGCAACCGAGACCTAATCATTATGAATTATAATAAACTATATAATCCACACCCTCTTATGGTAGTCCCAATATAGGATAACTCCTTAGCCTCATCCACATATCCTTGATGGATCTCTGACACTACTCAGTAGAGGAAAATGGACTCCCTTTTTTCATTAGGGTAGTAAAAGGATATTCAATCTTGGATAAGTCTTCCACAAACCTCCTATAATATCCATCAAAGCTAAGAACACTTCGTACATCCAAAACACCATTGTGTGGATCTGACAAAATCACTGCATCTATCTTATAAATTTCCATAGATAATCCATTATTATAAATGACATGCATTATAAAGAGAAACTCACAGATACAAAACTACCACTTCCTGAGCATAATATAATACTGGTGATCCTAAACAAAATATTTGATTGTCATCAAGTGATCTATATGCTCCTCCTGTGATGAATACTATGGTATTTGTTTTTGTCAATGAACACAAAACAAAATAGATTTAAGTTGGGATGGAATATCAATTTCATCAAATCCATAAACCCACCAGGGTAGTTATTCAAATTGAAAGGAACCATGAGGAACTCATAGTGAGAAAAATGAAATCAGAATGCTAGATTCAGAATATAAACCTTAGAAACTCTTAACTGGTGGTAGCCAGACCTGATATCCATCATTAATTATGATATCATTCCATGCAACTGATAAAATCATTCTCCAATCCAGAAAAGGGTCAATTGTACAATAATTTGGTATTGTTTTGGTGATGATAATTCAAATATAGACATAACCTCCCATCCACCTTTTTTCATGAATGAAACTAGATTTTCCCAGGGGACACACTAGGTCTAACAAAACCCTTCTCTTGAAGGTCGTACAAATACAACCATAGATATAAATGCTTTATAGGTGCCCTAAGATATGCCACATAAGATATTACAGAGGTATTAGGATGCAAGTCAACATAAAACTCAAAATACCACATCAGAGGTAGTCCTAGAATTACCTTTAAGAAGACTTTCATAAAATCCTCTATGACTAAAGGAATCCAAATTTCTGAAGATCCTAATATTCCAAGGGATACAACCACCAACTAATGGGTATTAAGATGTAAACTATTTCTTGAAAAATCCATTCATCTCTCTATGAGATATCACTCTCCCATAAAGGATAATATTATCCCACTAGTTCAAAGGAATCCACTCACCTATAATGATATCCAATCATGGATCTAACCATGAATAAACAATCCAACCAAAATATGATTTTAAAATGATTCATATTGATGATTAAAATGCCCCTGAGAAACTCTCTCCACTAAGAGATATATTGCAATGTCATAAGGTAAAAGATATTAAAAAATCATTCCTAGAAGAAACCTCATGAAAAAAATCTAGGTTAAATCCTCAACTCGGAGCTCTAGCTCTCACCCCAGGAGTAATGAGATGAGGGAATGAATCATGCCTCTTTCTACTTGTACTAAAGAAAATGTATAATAAAAAATAACATGCCTCTAATCATATCATGTGTTGTTGTGTCATTTTCCTTCCATTGCTTGTAGGTGCCCACGACCCTAACTACAAAATCCCTAGGCCTAACATGGGCCTCCAGGTGTTGGTGATGGAAAGAGATAATAATTTCATCCACCACCAATAACTCCTCCTCCTAGACATCCTCCCACTCATCTTCCTACTCCAGCTACATGGGGGAAACTCTACCCTTTCCTGGTGGATCCCTGATCACAGATATACCTATGATTTTGTGGTCCATCATTTATCTGCCAATGTTACTTATCACAATAAGTTGGTAAATAATGTCCCATGTGGCCTCAACTATCAAATTCAGAGCACATAATCTCTATGGGATCCCCTAGTCCTCTGCACTATCCCTGACCATGTTCAAGAATCTGATCCTTGGAAGATTTAAATAATCAATATCCTATCAGATTGAACCCGGTAGATGATATAGATGGATCAGATCTATAACTCCCACTATCATCCTCAAATTCATGTAATCCATCTTGTAGGAAGCTCTATATAATGAGTGACAGCTCCAAAATCCTATAATAGGTGGGAATTCCAAGGGAAACCATACTGGAAAAAATGTCACATTGAAGACCCTAATCAAACATCCATGAATAGAAGTAGTTTTGTTGAATCATGTCAGGTCAGTACCACATATGGTCTATAAACCTTGAATCATAATAATAAACTATAATCCATATCTACTACTAATCTTTAATATCTTAAATCCAAATTGATTGAAATCATGATGGGTAGTACTCCTCATGAAACAACTACTAGAATTCGGTTTTGAGAGTGTTGAATCCTCATGAATCTATGTGACTAGACTCCACCAACACCCATCTACTCTATTGAAAAGATAATATACCATAACAACCAACTAATCAAGTGGTGTTCAGATATGCCTGAACACTTATACCACCAAATCTATCCAATACTCCACTTCATATGGATCTGGATCACCGCAGAACGTCAGCATCCTCTAGCACTATAACTCATAGAGTGCATTAAGCCTACACACATCGTTAACCTCCTCTTCTAGTATCATATACTTCTCAACAAGAGTGAATTTTACAACCTATCAACCTCAAGGAAGATTCTCATGGGATGTGTCTTGGACCGAGGCCAAATTTCTCATTGGGTTACCATTATGATCTAGAATCAGTAATGCAACTAGATATAAATTTAGAGGAATCTTGAAAATATAATAAATATGTACCATGGACATAAGATCATATATATGGGGAGGTTACTGAAGAGGGACAGTCAAAGACACAACACGATATGATTCATGTACTAAGTTTTCTTAAAACTAATGTCTCGATATTCTAAGTCTTCATGATGGTGGTCAGAGTCATGAAATATTGTTATATCAGCAATCAAACCAACATTGGGGTCCCTAATAAATGATCGAAACTGAATAAAGATTGGCATTATTTCTCAAATTGCCAATAAAATCTTCATAATGGGAAAAATCCAAACACTATTCCAAGGAATAAACCACATATGATACAAATTTTTCATGACCCAACCTAATGATGATTGATCATCAACTACCCCAAGACTGCCTCCATAGGTCAGGGGCTAGAGACAAGAGTCAAGAGGAATAAATAATATGGTGGGCCTTATCCTATGTACATGTACCCACAAACCCAAACATCTACATGAAAACTTGTATAGAAATATTAATAAAAGATAAAAAAATCTAGAGAATAATCATGAATTTAAAACCTTTTGGAAGTACAAGAGTATGAAAATGTAATCCAAAATGGAATAATAGAAAAAATGCATTCCCTACTAGAAATATGTACCAACCATAAAAATTGAAAAAGTGAAGGGATTAGAGATAATGACTCTAGATCTCTAATCTCCAACCACCATATGTGTTCCATTCACCAGGTATCACTATACTGATTTAGAATCTCCGCTGACCTATCCAACATCTTCATAAAAAATACATGTGTGGGGAATTTCCATGAATGAGTGATTACATAAATACCTAATATGATTCCATGAAATATGATGGTGATGTATTAAGAGACATGAAATGAGTAGAAAACTCAAAAAATATAAGCCTGTGAAAAAATAGAATGACATGGATACACACACACACACACACACACACACATATATATATATATATATTCTCACCAAAAGAATTTCAAAAGTGAGAGAAATGTGATCTCTAACTCACTACCTAGCCTTGGGAAAGAGATCCTAAAGATCCAATTGATCCATCAACAATGACCATCATCTCACAAGTCTATCCAAAGAAACATTCAATGAGATACATTCACCACCAATGTGCCACATGGTCTAGGGGAATAATTTCTAGGTAGATAAACAATTCCCTAATAAAATAAGAGGGTTTCACTCAGATAGTCTATAGAGGACCCATGCCCAACCCAACAAGAGGGTACCACTCTAGTGGTTGGGGACCCGTACCCTTACATGACATGTGGGTTCCACCCAGTTGGAGGATTCCACACTAATTGCCAAGGAACCATTCCATGCTACTATAGAAGGGTTCCTCTATGATATTTAATTGATAACATGTTTCCTGCTTACCAGGAGGGTGCCACACTAATGGTCGATGACCAATGACCTGTTTCAATAAGAGGGATCCACTCTGATTGGAGATAGATAAATCATTCCCTAGAAAAATAGAGGGTTCCACTATAGTGGTTTAAAACTCATACCCTGATACTATAGGAGGGTGACACATGGATTGAAGATAGACGAACCAGGTCCTAATCAGTAGGAGGGTAATACACTAAGGGTTGATGAATCATGACTTGTGTCTATAGGAGGGTTCCACTGTAGTGGTTGAAAACCCATTCCCTTGTACTCAAAGACTATTCCACTTAGATATTAGATAAAAGACCCATTCCCTTCCTATAAATATGATTTCACTCTAATGGATTATTACCCATTCCGAGTATCTTTAATAGGGTTTCACTATGATCTTTTTGAGTATCCTACATGATAAATTTCATTATTGGAAATCTCCTAATTATGAGAGACACTTGGAAACTAACGCATTGTATCTCAAAATCCCACATGATGACTAAAATAACATTATAGGAGGAAAAATACTCTAGATGGGCTACTTCTAGCCCCAAACAAGAGTATAAACAAATGAGATCTGAGATGTAGAAGTTTTCTAAAAAAGAATGGGGTACACTGCATGTATGGGAACCCACATGGCCTGTGGGACTATCATATTTCTTGGTTCTGTCCATCATTAGTACACATCTAACTTCCCTTGTATAATTATATAGATTGTAAGGGGACTAAATAGAGAGACTCATTTTTGTGGGATCCTACCCATGCCTCAAGAAAAGTCTTTGTACCTTATCCCTATCTGTGTACTTTGATACATAGCATGTCCTCCATCACGGGGTCCTATATGTGCTCTTAGCTATGTCCATTTACATTGTACATGTGCCTAGACATGATTATGACCATATACATTGATAGTTCATATATGGTCTGCAGTTCCATGTTAACAGTGTGTGGGGGTCCCATACAACATGTGATATTTACCAATATTAGAAACCCTATCCGCTTCAACCAGTACCCTACACGTCGTCTGTTCATTAGATTATACTGTTTGTATTCAATTTGTTTTTATATAAATCACAAATATACTACCAAATTTTGAGATCATGTTTCTCCTCCTTAGTTAATATTTTTTTCACTTGAAAAGGATGGAAATATCCCCCGACCATAATTTCTGACAATCCATTGGTTAGAAAATGAAATATGGCTCATCAATCGAAGACCGTGCATACCAATTTCATCTTTGGTACCTCCTACTTATATAACAGATCTCTTAACCCAAATTAAAATCACCCACCTCTAGAAATATACATGAATCCATACTTGATTTAGCAAACCATTCATCGCATGTGAATCCATTGAAATATTTGGAGTCTGATCGAGCTCAATCGATCTCAAAAAAGTCAAATCGTGGACTCAGATGAAAACATAGAATAATATGAAGAACGTTATAGGGAAAAGAAAATAAGTTTCAATAATCATTGGAATGTATTTCATGGCCAATGAAAAATTATTAGGATATCCAGGGTGAGAAATCATATCAAAAAGGGGAATACACATGTTAAATATTTAATTTAATTTGAAAGGGATCATGAGAAGGTTTTAAGAATCAATGATCAAAAAAGTATTGATAATATATGGATCGATATTTTAATCAATAGGGATACAAAAATATTTTTGAGTCCTACCTCGATTCAAATTGTTCATCATTGAAGAATGCACTCACCAATGAAGGAGAGTAGTTATTGCATTTCGTGAGCCTCAATTTTCCTTAATCCAAAGTAATATTGACATATAAACTCTAATCTACAATGGATGGTGGAAGAAATATTCTATTAATGGTCCCATGGTTATGCGGTTAACCATAGAAATCCACCATAACATTATATTTAGGGATAATATTTTCTTAGGTCATTTAATGAAAGACTTAAATTATTATTATTTATTTATACACTATATGTTCCTCCCATAGTTTCTTTCTCAAAACTTCACTATAAGACCCATTTAATGTCAGGTATAAGATAAAACTCACATATCATATTCAACAGTGGTATCATATTTTTGATATGAGGCACCTTTTAGTAAATATCCATGATTAATTAAGAAACCATCCACACGTGATGTCAAAGGTATTTAATATTTTTATAACATTAATTAAATACACACTAGGCCTTGGAATCACAAACTGTGTTAGTACTTGGATCTGAAAGTATTTATAGATATATATTAAAGTCTTACAAGTGAAAAATATGGTCTATATAGATGTTATCATTAAAAAATATCCCAGTTTTAGTATAATTATCAGTAATGATTGTTGAAGTTAATGAATGAGAATACAATTAAAATATTATTAAAAAGATTTTTAGGCAAAAAACCTTTTCATTTTGAAAAATATAATTTCAAAACGAAAAGATTCACAAAATTTTGGTTGAAATAATTATTTATGAAAAAAACTTCAAAACATATAAAAGAGTTTTTCCAAATCATTTAAAACAATTCTTGAGGACCATATCCATTCCATTTAGAGAAAAAAATAGAACAATTTTTTTGAAAATAATTTTCATGGAAAATAACCTTAAAATCATATAAGTAATATTTATAAATCATTTAAATCATTAATTGATGAAAATAGTGTTTCTATTTTAAAACAAAAATTTGAAACAAAAAACATTTTGGAAAACCATTTCATTGAAAATAATCTCAAAGACATATAAATAATGCTTCAAATAAAATAATTATCAAGATGTTTATAATTTTCATTCATGCCATACATGTTTCAATAAAATATTCCCTTCACATTTTCTGTAAAATTAAAATGTGTATTGTTCTGAAACGAAAAGAAGATTACTTTTAGAAAAATTTGTTAAAAGTGAAAAAATTTATAAAATACCTTCAACAAATCATTATAATAATGTATTTTTTAAAACACTTTAAAAAAACATGGTCTTTTAAGAATGGTGGTTTTTGACAGAGGAGATAAATAAAGGCTATTTTTCCTAAATACATTGTTTTTAAAATATTGAGTACATAAATGTAAGAAAATG
The DNA here is from genome assembly GCA_963277665.1 of Viscum album. Classification (NCBI taxonomy): domain Eukaryota; kingdom Viridiplantae; phylum Streptophyta; class Magnoliopsida; order Santalales; family Viscaceae; genus Viscum; species Viscum album. The sequence continues at coordinate 1,252,279,949 of OY728128.1, read as the reverse complement.
AATTAAAAACATGTATTATCATTAAATAAACCACGAATTGGAAAATAAATGAGTTTCTTTAGTGGGGTATCATAATATTTTATAAATGGAAGCCTAATCATAAAAAATCATGAAAAACAATGAGATTGTAACATAAAATCATTACCACTTTGGTTACATTGAATTTTATTCCCTGTGATAGAATAAAATATAATGAATTACAAAATATCAGGAGAATAGGTATATTCATTATATTAAATACCAAAGGGAATTTATATACACCTCATAAATGAATATTGGTGTATAACATAACAAATATTTCAACAAAATAAAATTTAGAGAAGAATTCAATACCACTTTGGAAATATTTTAATAATAAAACTCATGAAAGAATAAAATTAAATAAAACATAAAATTCCAAAAAAATAAAGTTATTATTTTTATACTAATCCATAGGGGCTATATATGTAGTTCATAAAATAATATAGTTCTATGACATAACGTATTCCCTAAAGAATAGGAATTGAGACAAAAATCCCATAATGCTTTGGTAACCTTTAAACTATAGACCCCATTAAATGAAAATAGTAAAAAAGATATGTAAATAACCATAATTTTCAGTATAATAATCCTAAAATAAATTCATTAGTAGTATATACACTACATAAAATGAATAGGTGGGGAATATTCCACGTGTCTCACAAAAGTAGAAATTGAGATGAAAATCCAATACCTCGAGTCCAGCCAATCATTGTAAATCCTTTAACTGATATATAATACAATTACATAAATTATGTTATTTCATAAGTACAATTTTATTTTTTAGTAAATTATAATTAAATAATTTATTTCATTTTATTTTTATTACATATTTAAATATTTTATTAGATATGTCAAAATAAGGTGTTTTGACGACATTCCGTTCATTATTTCAAAACTGGATTCAGCGCATTGATTGTGGTGAAATAGGTCATTATTTTAACATAAAAAGATAAATATTCATTAAATAAAAATAAAAATAATATTTATCCATAAATTATTATTTTAATACAATTAATTAATTTTTTTATTAAGAATGATCTGTGTTATAATCATGGAGACGACATGTCGTACGTACACATGAGTAACATTCTCATTTTTAGTTATCATTATGAAAAGAAGGTATGTATTATTGGAACATTAAATATTTATAATAATGTCATAAATAAAAATCTATTTATTTAAATATAATTATATATATCATTCTTGTGATGTGGTGGGAAGAAAAATAATCACATCACCTTATGAAGGAAATAATCTACACTTTCACGAATGAAAATATCTTTTCTCAGAGTAGGAATTAAAATCATAAATTATCTTTAAAAATGATAAATAATTAATTAATATCATTATTAATTAATTTATATCACTTAAATTCACTAAAAATACCCTTATTACCTCCCATTTATGGCGTTAGTGAGAAATAAATTACATCACTTCGCAAGGCGGTAGTACGTCACACACACGAATGTTATTGTCGTATTTCCCATGGAATAGAAAGTAAAAGTGGTATATGTATTATAATTAATAAAGAAGTATAAATATTTTAAAAATATAATCAATATTTCTGTACATAATTTAAATCCATGATTATAACAAGTTGTGAGAGGCGATGATAGGAAATGAATGAAATCGGTTCATAAGGCAGTAATCCTCTATACACCCAAATGATGATTTCATATACCATTTTATGTAATATGAGATCAATTTAGTATATTAACTTAATATAATAACACTTAAGTATATTTTATATAATTTTATTAATCATATTATATTTGTTTATGATTATTTTAAGTAGTTTGAAGATGGAATATAACAAAAAACTCATAGGTAAGAATTTTACGTCTTCTCAAAATACCTCTTGAGGTTTATACAAAAATTATTAATTGAATGGTATTATCACTAACAATGGATTATATCATTAGGGGATGATATTTTTGAAATAATTTGGTCAGGTATTAAATTTTTCTAAAGTGTGTGGAGTTGTTAATAATGGAGGGGATTGAGTAGCCTTTTATAAGTGAGGTGAAAGGCACACTGGTAATTTTTGAAAAGAAAACGATGTAGACAGAATTTGAAAAATAATAAATGATTAAATAAGGAGTATTATCTATAAATAGACATGATAAGGTATACATATAAAAAAATAATAGTTTTAAACCAGTTTTTGGTTCTCTGTATCCTCATCATTTTAGTTTAACCTCCTATTAAACACATTTTCAACATAACCATGTTAATTTATAGTTATTATTTTAACTATAATTTATAGTAAATAATTTATTTTACCATATTATATAATAAAAATTATTATTATTAAAAATATTTAATCGATTTTATTTAAATAAATTCATATAAGTGGAAATTTTTTAAATAAAATGAAATCCACAGACATGATGAAAAGAGGGTTTTGATGATATGTATTATTCTAGGAAAGGATGATTTAATGTTAACTATATGACTAAAAAAATTGTTTTATGAATGTAAATTAATATTTATTAACTCAAACTAATTATGATTAATTTATAAATTTATTCATTTTGGAATATCTAAATCAATTAATATGGAGAAAGATTATTCATTTTGAAAAAGTTTTTAGAAAAATCTTATTTTTAATCCAAAATATTTTTACCAAAATAAAATATGATGTTTTATTAAAATAAATTATGTGCATTAGATATTAATAAGTTATAAGTATTTAATTATCAATATTATTTAATAAAATTTGACTTTTAAATTTTATAATTTATTTAAAATATATTAAATTTTAATAAAAATCGTTATTTTTTACTGTTCTATGAAAAATCAGTATATTCCAAAAAATCCAAAAATTTCACCGAAAATAAATTTTGATATTTTTTTTTGAAAATGAAGTTAATTTTATCTATTAAATCTTCAAATAATTAAAATACTATAAATGTCATTTTTTTCATGAAAACAAATAATTTCTTTTGGTGAAAACATATTCTTGAAGAATAAAATTACTTCACTCAAAAATTGATTTTTTATTTACTAAAAATTTATCAATAATTTTTATTTTGTAAGAAATTTATATTTACATATATATTTAATAATTTAGTAAATAATATTCATATCCAGAAATTTAATAGCTAGGTCATAATTATTAAATACATCTGAGGTTGTTTTAGCTCTGTGTTGCATGTCGAATACATCATCAAACATAGTTTTATTTAATAAAATATTAGTGGGTAACATATGGTTTGGTAGGTATATTATTTAATATACTTATATACATAATTTATAATCATTATATAACATCAATGAGATAGATATATTGAGTTCGGTAGAGAATGGTCATAATCAAAATAAAAAAGGATAGTTCAAAGAGAACACACACCTAATGTTCCCGAATCGTTTTCACTTGCACATAATTTATTAAATAATCTAATTAAATTCATTAATTGAATAATTTATTGAATTTGTAAACATTTCATTATTTATTATTATTTTACAATACTCATTTATAAACATTTAAATGAGATATAACGTTTATTTTCACATTTATGAGGTTGTTCGTTTTATGGATTCATGGTCGAATAACATTTGTAAAATTATCAATGTTACTGGAAATAGGGAAAAAACTCAAAAAATGAAATTAAATGATTTTCATATCAATTCATATTTTTTAATGGACCTAAATATTATTTTTCTTATATAGGGACATTTCACACTATAAAAACATTGACATTTTATGGTTAGTTCATCTAATCTGTTTTATCAAACATCAAAAACAAGTTTTGGTTAGTTTAAAATAATGTATAAATATTAATTTTAAAACTTATAATTATTTATAATATAATTAGTATCTCCCCATTTTACATTTGTAATATTTTTATGACCATAATTGATTGTGGTGGATAAAAACAAGTTATTTTTATCATGTTGGCGGCGAACCAACCATATGGGAAGCAATATTTTTGTTTTAGGAACACAAAAAGATGGGGCCTAAGATAGATATTACTACATAATAACAACATATCTGGGTATTTATGACACTTATTATATAATATATAGGTGGATTGGGATCATACAAGGGTTGTAAAAGGAGAATAAAATTGAAATAGATTAGATAAGAATATTTCCTCATATATTTGTTATATCCTCTTAGGCTGCACCATAATTCTCATTGAAAAGGAATTTTGTAATAAAACTATCACTAGGAAATGGGGTGATTATTGGGAAGTGAATTGGGTAGAAATTTTGAAATATCAATGATATTAAATTCATGTTGAGAAAGGATAATGAGGGGTGGATTTAATAAGGGTATGATATAGGTGTTTTTTATATTATAATCATTATTTTATTATTTTGGAATTGGAATACCAACTGTGAGGAATATTTTGAAAATTTATAGTAAATTATGCATAGGATTTTTTACTAGTTGGTGCATACATCATCAATGACTCAAAAATTGTTCTACTTTTCTTATAATGGTAAATATTGCAGTTTTTATTATTTCACTTGAGAAAAAAATTAATATATTTCATAAAATTAATATAATTCTATCCAACCATTTTAAAAAGTTTATATTCTGAAAATTAAATATATTATATGATTTTTTTCATATAAATTTGTTTTTTAAAAATTCCTCACTTGTTTTTTTAAAGACAAAATTTAAAATTATATTCAGTTTTATAACACTTTTAAAAATTACATAAGGCCACATAACTTATCATTACAATACATCTTCATATTTATTTTTATTCCAATTTTATAAAATCAAAATAAAAATATAAATTATTATATTTTAAAAAAAATGTAGAAAAATCATAATTGGGTTTTAAAAATAAAAACTTATTTTATCATTATAAAAATATTCATTTACATTTAATATTGTATAAATACACCCTAAATTAAATTTTTAAGATAGAGGAATAATATTTTATCATAATATGTGATTTTACTATTCAAATTCCAAGGTTACAATTCATAATATTCAGATTATTGTTCCCGTGGTATGATTGTGAAATTCTCATATGGGTTTTCTACTTCTAATCAATACCTCATATTTCATTCATATTTTATTCCCTTATACATTCAGTAATTTTTATTTATACATTCATATTTAAAATTAATTTACATGAATAAAATTCTATTTTATTTCAATAGTTTTGTTCAGGAGTGAGATTATTCTTGGTGATCGACTAGATCCATATTATCATATTTTTATTATCTCATTTAATATTTTTTGTCCCATTATAATACATTCAATTCATATAGACCCTTTTTATCTTCTAAATAAATTGTTTAAATTATTATAAGAAAATTTTATTAGTTTTAACATGTAGATAATATAATTTTTATAATATTATATTACTATGTATGAGACAATTATATATTTACTAGGTTAATTATATTGATAAAATTCATGTTTGTAACATTATTCATTCGTGTATTATAATATTTTTTCTTACCACACTAATAATCCATATACATATTTATTATATGTAATTTATTCCATTTAATATTATTCTCCTTCTCATTTTTAACTCTGAGTTATTATATAATATTTATATTATTGGTGCAATGATATGATATTTAGGGCATTGTATCACCGCTAATGGTGTTTGAACCATCACTCATAGTCAATATCTTCTTGTGTATTGGGAGGCGCACATGAGGTCTTCTGTCTCTCTAAATTTGGACCAAAATTTTGGGATAGGGAATTAGAAAAATATATCATTTGATAGTTTTATTCTTTTTCGTAAATGTCTCGGGATATGGTAGGAATGAGATAAGCCATGTGGGACTCAAAAGGGGGAGTTTCCATGTGCGGGATTAGTCCATTTGTAATGGACCTCACAATTAAAATTGATTGGATTTCTATTAAATTTATGGAAATTTAGTTAATTCATGAATCATGAATAGGAATATAGGATCACATTCCATATATATATATATTTTGTACTAAATGATAGTTCTTAATTTAATTAACTGAATATTCAATCTATTCTTGATAAAATTGTGTTCTCATATGAGTAATATATCTCTTATCCATGTTGTTTTGATATATCAATTATCTAATTAATTACTTTTAATTAAGCATAAAATATGTTATATATATATATGTGTGTGTGTGTGTGTGTGTGTTTTTGTGTGTTTTTGTGTGTTTTTGTGTTTTTGTGTGTGTGACTATGTGTAACATGCAAGTATGGGGAACCTAGGTTAGTGCTAGGTGGGAAAAACCTCTATTTATTGTTGGAATCCTAGGAGAGACTTTGTGTGATCATATGGGTTGGTTAGCATTTATCAGGATCTATAGACATCATATGTTATAAATATTCTTTTAAAATTTTAGAAATGTATCCAAATGGACATTAAGTGTGACTGTCATATAGTGAATCACATGAATCACCCATTATAAAACAACCCATACTTTTCAACATAAATATTATAACTTATGAGATGAATATTAATTAAAAAAAATTACTATCAATGATATAATCATATAGGTTTAGATTCTTTAGAAACATGAATACTAAAAATATTGTTCATAAGATATGTACATCATCTCACACCTAGTTCTTCATAACACGAACTCTTCTTGTACATTACATAATTAAAACTGTTCCTAGCAATATATGAAATGGAAGAATAATAAATGGTGAGTTCATATTAGCATTAAGGTTAAAAAAGGATGATATCAATGATCACAGGAGTGTATCTTGGGAATAAGGTTATTAGTTCTTGATCATAACATATGAAAACCACACCCCACATGTTATAGATCATAATATTGACTCAAGTCATAAATCATCACAGTTCATGATATATAAATCATAATGGAATCACAAAACATTATCCATGAGGGAATAACATTTTCATAAGACATAAGTTTATAAACTACACATAATCCTAAAAAATCACTTCCTTAGTCAATTCTCATTTCCAATACTATCATAATAGATTGGATTCACTCCCCATTCTATCACATCCATTTTCAGTGTTCACTCCCAAAAACATTTTATTAGAATGTGTTCCTTACTAAAATATGTGAACTCCCCATTAAATTCATTATTACCTCATGACATATCAATCCTTAAAATATCCCTTAGTGGACTATGTAATTCAACTATAACCAATCACAAAATCATATTCCATTTCTAGGTATTCGAAAAGATAATAAAACTTTCATCATGTGTCATAATATTTATAAAGGAAAATGTTTTCATAAACATTTCAACAATTAATCATAGCATATCCCATGAAAAATAAAAACGGGTAGAAAAATTGTAACACACCGAGATTTTATGAAAAATATTCTTTTTAATTTCATTAATGTCTTGTGTTATAATCTACACCAAAAGGATCTTTCACAACACACATCTTTGACCTGGATTGAATTACACGCAATTGCGACCTTCCACGATAGCATGTGTTGTACGCAACACCAAGTTTCGCTAAACAACGATATGCTATTAAAATATTATTAAAACTAGCCGTTATGAATAGTAATAACCACTTTTTTGAAATCTTGTAAATTTTATTTTTCAAATTGGACACCATTTTTGGATTCGGAATATAGAAATTAGCTTAGGGTGAAATTTTGGTGATTTTCGGATAACTTTTATATTTTGATGAATAGTGAAAATTACTAAATTTTAATTAAAAACAACTTTTTTAATCAAAATAATTAATAGTGATAAATTATTTATTTTATTGGTTTTAAAGTATATTTAGAATATATTTTTACAATTTAATACAATGTTGGTCATTGGATGTAATTTCACATTTAAACCAGTTATAAACAAGTGTCAATCTTTTGATAGTTATTATCTCTTAAAAACATGCCTTTTGTTTTGACGACGGGAATTAATTTTTAAATTAATTAATGTAACTGATATGCTTTGAATTTGGTAAAATAGAAATAATTTTTGAGTTCATAATATCAAATATAGCTTAGGCCTAATTTTTGGTATTTTTCTGAAAACCTTCAATTTTTGATGAATAGTGAAACCACTAAGTGGTAGTTAAAAAAACTGAATTTTTCATAAAACATAATTTTACCGCTTCTGTGAGTGGAATTTCAAAAATCCGAGAGACATGGTTGATGTCAGTAAGTAAAATGTGGTTCAATGAGATGAAAATAATTTTTGGTGAATAGTAACTTTTTTCTTTTATTTACCACGGTTAAAAGTAAATATGGTAATTAAGGGTAAAAATGATATTATTATTACCCTAACACATGTCCTAATTCTATTGGATAAGTGTAATTCGACCAAAAACAAGCTTAGGAATAAAATATGACCATTTAGGCCCACATGGATTAGATTAGGACATTTATTATTATTTAATTCAAAGAAGAGTTAAAAGAGTTAAAATCAAAGTTTATTTACTAAAACATTTTTAATATAGGGTTATACACAAGATAAATTTGATTTTAAATTTTCATTATAAAGCTAAAATGATTTCCTACATAATGGTAGTTTATTTTTAATTTTTAGACATTATATAATTTAATTTATTTATGACACAACGATGATGCAGTAATTATCTTATTAATGAAATATTGACATAATTGATGTTATAAATACCCAAATAAATATAGTTTGAGACTTTTTATGAATTACAATAATTTTATAGGTTAATATGACATGATAGTATTGATTTAATTGACTTGTTTCGAACTTATAATTCTGTTATGATTTTCGCAAAAATAAATTACAAAATTGTGTCAAAATTGACATAAAATAGTTTCTAAAACAAATATTATATTATTAATTGATATTTTATTCCTAAAAATCCAAGGTTCATCAAAATGACTTAGATAAGGTTATATATATTAATAATAAACAATTTGGGGTTCGTTTGGCTTCTTATAGTAAGTTTATTAACCTTATAGTGTAAGAACACAAGAAGACATGGTAAAAGTAAAATTATTTAACTTAATGTTAAATCTAAATGATAAGGTTAAAATAGGAACCTAAACTTGTCTAAATTCTATGGGATGAGAGGATTTCGACCCATCCCCACCTTAGCCTAGAAATAAATCAATTTGGAGCTATTTAAAACCGAACTTGACTTTATAATAAAATAATATTTTTAGTTATTCCGAAGGTGCCCCTCTCCTCCCTTATAAAAGGGCACCTCCTCCCTCTCTTCCTCACACAACTTTGAGCCTTCAAGCTCGGACAAACCCTGCCAAATTATCTTCTCCACATCCCTAGAAACATCCTAGAGGTTCTGGTCTTCCTCAAAGACCAATTTTAGTACCCTAAGAGGAGGTCTCAAGGAGGCGCTTCAAAGAAGAGGTAATTTACGTTACCGATTCTTTCACCTTTATTTCTTCTTCCACTCCTTCTTATTAGGTTGTTTCATTATGAAGTAATAACATCAGTATCACTCATATACTGATATGTTATTATAATTACGAAACAACCCTATTTCACCATCTATCCATCCTACGGAAAACGAAATCACTGCACGTGCGTACATACGGAATACCGTCTCCACGCCGTGGTGAAATCTATTTTCCACCACCACCTTACATGGATGGGTATAATGGTGTAAAGAATAACTATACTTAGTTATTATAACATCATATTGATTCTGATATATTGTATCATCCACTCCAATTCAATTCAATAATTATGGAAACGATATCATCGCTCGTGCGTACGTACGGTCTACCGTCTCCACGACGCGATGAGATTCATTCTCCATGTTAACCATTTAAGAGTGATTATAAAGTATATATAAGAAATAATAATGAAATATATGACATTATAAAGCTACTAGATTTATGTATATATGTATTTCATCTACTTAATTCCATTCAACTCAATAAGGAAACGAAAACAGCGTTCATGCGTACGTACGGCCTACCGTCTCCATGAACGGTGTATTTCTTTCCATTTAATAATTTATTATATATATGTGTATTCTGAATATATATTATATATAAATCATGTTTTATATTCTGGAATTAAGTAATTATGATCTAAGCAATCATATGAATAATTACAAGTCAAAACACGGACGACAAATGAAACAATTTTACCCAAAATGCTCTTTAACATAGAATTTACAAAACAAAGGGTAATATAAAGTCATAAGTGAACCATATATGATATCATAACAATGAGTATGATTATGGAATAATTAAATGACATTATTTAAATCATTATACAGGAGGTTCAGACACCTGCGAAAAAAATCGGACCTAAGGTAAGGGAAATATCACAATCTCATTTTTATCCGAGATTGTTTATACATTGGTATTTACTGGGGTGTATTTTATCATCCACATCCATGTTTCCTCAATATGTAATATTATTTCCATCCACCTAAAATTTTTTAAATCCTATTTTACCCTTCGGTGAGTTTTTAGTAAAAGATATGAAAGGAATCTTTTGACGTTTTTCGTACGAGGTACTTTTTTTGACTTTCCGACAAAAGTATGAAGAATGTTTTTTTTAACTTATAGGGCATGAATGGATTTTTAAAACATTATTTCCAAGAATCTTCCTTTACAAGTTTTCAAGTTTATTTTTAATCAACTTCTTTTAGTTTATAATTGTATGACATATTAAGAAAAGAAAAGTGTTTTTGAAGAAGAAAGGATATTTTCTTCAAGAATAAAGTTCAAGTGTTTTATCAAAATTATTTTCCATATAAGATAATAAAGGGTTCTGTTTTTATCCTTATTATTACATTGATTTGATTATGTTGTGATGGAAATATTTTTATGAATTCCTTTTTCTTATATGAATTGTTTTTTGATGTCACGATGTTTAAGATTTCCATTTTTATTACATGGGTTATGCAATGATGTATGGTTTATGATTTTGTGGCACACATAAGAATGGTATCATTATGAGATGGGTGGGACCTATATCTCCCTCCAATGCATTGGGTAAATATTTTATATCTCATGAGATAGACATGGCTGGAATGGTAGGTTATACCGGTTCAGTGAAACAGGACTGAAACAAGGGTGACTCGGTTCAGAAAGGGACTTTGTCCACTAAGATAGTCTTGGCAATGAGTCTTGACTAACAAGAAATGATTCTCTATGATTACGTGTGTATGCCACAAAGTTTAATGTTTTATGTTATGATTATTGTGATTAAATTTCATTGCCATGAGTTATTCCAGGTTATGAAATTATGATCTCTTTTACAGGTTAAGATTTCCAAAAGTTATGTGCTTATGTATATGATGTGATTGATAATTCTTTTGTTTACCCTTACTGAGAATTTGAGCTCACCCTTTCATGTTTTCTTTTCCCCAGGATATAAGGAAAGGTTTTAGGTATAAAAAAAAGGAAGATCTTTATGGGAGATGTTGAAGATATTTCACCAGGATTAGAAGATTATATTCCGAGTATCCAAAGACACTAAACTATTACGATCCTTATGTGTGTGTTTTTGTTATGTACTAAGTATTCCGCAAATGTAATGTAATGTCAATGTACGTCAAGCTTCGGGTCTCTACAGTTGGTTTCAGAGGAAAGGTTTAGTCAACCTTTGGAAACTAGGATGTGAGAACATTAGTGAGATCCCTAGAGATATTTCTATGGTATGTCTAGGGTTGTCCCTAAGGATAAGTATAAGTATAGGTTATATTCCTAGAATTGAGCTAACGATCTTATAATTAAACCTAAGATGTTAGATATTGAAGGTACTCCCCCTTTACTATGTTGTTTTCCCTATAATTATTTTTGCCTCTCACACTATTCTTTTTGGGTTTTAGAAAATGACTGGAAACAAGATGATTCACGATATTGGAGGATATGATGGACAATGTAATGATATTCTTCATGAGAAACCAAATGAAATGGGATTTGGAAGTCCAATCATCATTATTATACCGAATCAGCAATCTCATAATATGATCAATAAAGTAAAATTTGGTAAGTTTCCTGACTCGGCTAATAAGAGAAAGATGGAGTTTCATGATGATCATAGAGGAAAGAAAGTTCAATTTACCCTATATAAATCTTGTGGGAAGAGGCATCAAGGACAATGTTTCAAAGGAACTGGGAGATGCTTTGGGTGTGGAAAAGAAGGACACAAAGCCAGTAAGTGCAAAGGAAAAGGTTCAGTTAACACCAGGGAAGAGGATAATGGTATTGCTACGACATCAACAATGGTTAAATGTTTTAAATGTGGAATGTACGGGCATTATGCAAACCAATTCCCTAAGGGAAAGTCTCATGAAGAGAATCAGTATGGTCGTATGGGTAGTATTTATGTGGATGATAATGAAGAGACTACAAATGATATGTGAGATAAAAGAATTGTTGAAGCTCGGTCAATGGTTGAAGAAGGTAGTGGAATGATTACATGTTTATCAAGTGTAAACAATCTCATGGTACTATGGAATAAAAAGACATCTAAGGATTGTTACATTGTTGTCTTTCCTTGAGTTTTGAAAGTGTGTGATTAATGCTACCAGTATCCATGAAAGGTTATTCAGATATTTTTGGAATGAAGATGATATGCGCATAATGGAGGGATAAAGAGAAAATTAAATGTTTGATAGTATTCATGAGCTCATGACTGATATAAGGAGAAGGTTATATCATGGGTTGAGTATATAGAATTTTTTGGATTTTGGTATGTGGTAAGAGTTAACTTTTGAAAGCATTCATGTTTTTACTAAGGTTTAATAAGTATTCATTTTTCAATAGAATACATGATTAAGGTATTCACATGATTGGAATGTGACCAACAAGATATATGGGGGAAAAATGATGGTATTCACATGCTTGGTTGATGACATTTCAAGTAATTGTTTTTTTTATACTATGAGATTGGACCGAAGTATTTTAGATAAGCCTAATGATTGGAATGGATTATGTTGGACATAAGTTAGTATTGTTTAAGGACATAACTTTTTTTGATATTATTGATGAGATGTTATAGTAATATAGATTTAGAAAAAAGGATAACCTGCAGGACGGGCGACAGCCCATCGCATCGGACAAGGTTGTAGGAATCGAACCCACAACTGAAGTGCGACTGGACTTTATTGCCTACCACTGGCCTACAGAAAGTCCCTGTTTAGTAGAAACTAGTTTTATTATATTAAGAAGTATGATATATGAAGTATATGTCCATTTTAGGAACCATATATGATTAATCTCACTATAGAATGACTTATGTATATTTTATAACTTTTGCTAACCTTTTGTTTGAGACAGATGGAATGACCCATCATTCTATCACATGATCTTCTAACACTTCATGAATAACAAATTCAACTTCATTTATTTAAGAGATGAAGTGGAAATTGTTCAAGGCACGAACAACAGTGAGATTGTACCAAAATAAAGTAAGTATTTATTCTAATTCTAATTCTTCAACTTTAGGGAAACGATCTTGAAAACCAAAAATGTTGTCCTAGTGATCTTATATCTGATTAATCAGATGGTACCTTAGATCGTCACAAATTTATGGATTTGTGATTTTTGGATTTTCCATAGCCATGTTCTCTACCACTCTCCATCAGAACATGATGGTTATATTTTTCTTCCATATCCATATTTTCACCTATGTGGAAACCCAGTGATTAGTTTATTTGGGTAACTGTTACGTTTCATACTTTTGTTTTTAAAGATTGGTTTTGGTATTCCTTTTTACAATGTGGATTTCTATTAAAGAATCTTTCAAATAGTAAACCATTTATAACCCCGACGAATTTCGAGGGCGAAATTCATTTTAAGGGGGGTAGAATGTAACACCCCGAGATTTTATGAAAAATATTCTTTTTAATTTCATTAATGTCTTGTGTTATACGGTACACCAAAAAGAGATTTCACAACACACATCTATGACCTGGATTCAATTACATGCAATCACGACCTTCCACGATAGCGTGTGTTGTACGAAACACCAAGTTTCGCTAAACAACGATATGCTATTAAAATATTATTAAAACTAGCCATTATGAATAGTAATAACCACTTTTTTGAAATCTTGTAAATTTTATTTTTCAAAATAGACATCATTTTTGGATTCGGAATATCGAAATTAGCTTAGGGTGAAATTTTGGTGATTTTCGGATAACTTTCATATTTTGATGAATAGTGAAAATTACTAAATTTTAATTAAAAACAACTTTTTTAATCAAAATAATTAATAGTGATAAAGTATTATTTTGATTGGTTTTAAAGTATATTTAGAATATATTTTTACAATTTAATACAATTTTGGTCATTGGATGTAATTTCACATTTAAACCAGTTATAAACAAGTGTCAATCTTTTGATAGTTATTATCTCTTAAAAACACGCCTTTTGTTTTGACGACGAGAATTAATTTTTAAATTAATTAATGCAACTGATATGTTTTGAATTTGGTAAAATAGAAATCATTTTTGAGTTCATAATATCAAATATATCTTAGGCCTAATTTTTGGTATTTTTTTGAAAACTTTCAATTTTTGATGAATAGTGAAACCACTAAGTGTAAGTTAAAAAAAACTGAATTTTTCATAAAACTTAATTTTACCGCTTCTGTGAGTGGAATTCAAAAAATCCGAGAAACATGGTTGATGTCAGTAAGTAAAATGTTGTTCAATGAGATGAAAATAATTTTTGGGGAATAGTAACTTTTTACTTTTATTTACCACGGTTAAAAGTAAATAGGGTAATTAAGGGTAAAAATGATATTATTATTACCGTAACACATGTCCTAATTCTATTGGATAAGTGTAATTCGACTGAAAACAAGCTTAGGAATAAAATATGACCATTTAGGCCCACTTGGATTAGATTAGGACATTTATTATTATTTAAATCAAAGAAGAGTTAAAAGAGTTAAAATCAATGTTTATTTACTAAAACATTTTTAATATAGGGTTATACACAAGATAAATTCGATTGTAAATATTAATTAGAAATCTAAAACGATTTCCTAAATAATGGTATTTTATTTGTAATTTTTGGACGTTAAATAATTTAATTTATTTATGACACAACGATGATGTATTAATTATCTTATTAATGAAATATTGACATAATTGATGTTATAAATACCCAAATAAATATAATTTGAGACTTTTTATTAATTACACTAATTTTATAGGTTAATATGACATGTTAGTATTGATTTAATTAACCTTTTTCGAACATATCATTCTGTTATGATTTTCACAAAAATCAATTACTAAATAGTGTCAAAATTGACATATAATAGTTTTTAAAACAAATATTATATTCTTAATTGATATTTTATTCCTAAAAATCTAAGGTTCGGCCAAAGGACTTAGATAATGTTATATATATTAATAATAAACAATTTGGGGTTCTTTTGGCTTCTTATAGTAAGTTTATTAACCTTATAGTGTAAGAACACAAGAAGACATGGTAAAAGTAAAATTATTTAACATAATGTTAAATCTAAATGATAAGGTTAAAATAGGAACCTAAACTTGTCTAAATTCTATTGGATGAGAGGATTTCGACCCATCCCGACCTTATCCTCGAAATAAATCAATTTGGAGCTATTGAAAACCGAACCTGACTTTATAATAAAATAATATTTTTTGTTATTCCAAAGGTGCCCCTCTCCTCCCTTATAAAAGGGCACCTCATCCCTCTCTTCCTCACACAACTTTGAGCTTTTAAGCTCGGCCAACCCCTGCCAAATTCTCTTCTCCACTTTCTTAGAAACATCCTATAGGTTCGGGTCTTCCTCAAAGACCAATTTTAGTGCCCTAAGAGGAGGTCTCAAGGAGGCGCTTCAAAGAAGAGGTAATTTCCGTTACCGATTCTTTAACCTTTATTTCTTCTTCCACTCCTTATTCTTAGGTTGTTTCATTATGAAGTAATAACATCAGTATCACTAATATACTGATATGTTATTATAATTAGGAAACAACCCTATTTCACCATCTATCCATCCTACAGAAAATGAAATCACCGCGCGTGCGTACGTACGGAATACCGTCTCCACGCCGTGGTGAAATCTATTTTCCACCACCACCTTACATGGATAGGTATAATGGTGTAAAGAATAACTATAAATAGTTATTAGAACATCATATTTATTATGATATATTGTATCATCCACTCCAATTCAATTCAATAATTATGGAAACGATATCATTGCTCGTGCGTACGTACAGACTACCATCTCCACGACGCGATGAGATTAATTCTCCATGTTAACCATTTAAGAGTGATTATAAAGTATATATAAGAAATAATAATGAAATATATGACATTATAAAGCTACTGGATTTATGTATATATGTATGTCATATACTTAATTTTATTCAACTCAAAAAGGAAACGAAAACAGTGTTCATGCGTATGTACGGACTACCGTCTTCATGAACGGTGTATTTCTTTCCATTTACTAATTTATTATATATATGTATATTCTGAATATATATTATATTTAAATTATGTTTTATATTCTGTAATTAAGTAATTGTGATCTAAGCAATCATATGAATAATTACAAGTCAAAACACGGACGACAAATGAAACAATTTTACCCAAAATGTTCTTTAACATAGAATTTACAAAAGAAAGGGTAATATAAAGTCATAAGTGAACCATATATGATATCATAACAATGAGTATGATTTTTAAATAAGTCAATGAAATTATTTAAATCATTATACATGAGGTTTGGACACCTACGAATAAAATCGGACCTAAGGTAAGAGAAATATCACAATCTCATTTTTATCCGAGATTGTTTATACTTTGGTATTTACTGGGGTGTATTTTATCATCCACATCCTTGTTTCCTCAATATGTAATATTATTTCCATCCACCTACAATTGTTTAAATCTTATTTTACCCTTCGGTGAGTTTTTAGTAAAAGATATGAAAGGAATCTTTTGACATTTTTCGTACGAGGTACTTTTTTTGACTTTCCGACAAAAGTACGAAGAATGTTTTTTTAACTTATACGACATGAATGGATTTTTAAAACATTATTTCCAAGAATCTTCCTTTACATGTTTTCATGTTTATTTTTAATCAACTTCTTTTAGTTTATAATTGTATGACATATTAAGAAAGGAAAAGTGTTTTTGAAGAAGAAAGGATATTTTCCTCAAGAATAAAGTTCAAGTGTTTTATCAAAATTATTTTCCATCTAAGATAATAAAGGGTTCTGTTTTTATCCCTATTATTACATTGATTTTATTATGTTGTGATGGAAATATTTTTATGAATTCCTTTATCTTATATGAATTTTTTTATGATGTCACGATGTTTAATATTCCCATTTTTATTACATGGGTTATGCAATGATGTATGATTTATGATTTTGTGGCACACATTAGAATGATATCATTATGAGATGGGTGGGACCTATATCTCCCTCCAATTCATTGGGTAAAGATTTTATATCTCATGAGATTGACATGGCTGGAATGGTAGGTTATACCGGTTCAGTGAAACAGGACTGAAACGAGGGTGACTCGGTTCAGAAAGGGACTTTGTCCACTAAGATAGTCTTGAAAATGAGTCTTGACTAACAAAAATGATTCTCTATGATTACGTATGTATGTCACAAAGTTTAATGTTTTAAGTTATGATTATTTTGATAACATTTCATTGCCATGAGTTATTCCAGGTTATGAAATTATGATCTCTTTTACAGGTTAATATTTCCAAAAGTTATGTGCTTATGTATATGATGTGATTGATATTTCTTTTGTTTACCCTTACTGACCATTTGAGCTCACCATTTCATGTTTTCTTTTCCCCAGGATATAAGGAAAGGTTTTAGGTATAAAAAAAGGAATATCTTTATGGGATATGTTGAAGATATTTCACCAGGATTGGAAGATTATATTCCGAGTTTCCAAAGACACTAAACTATTACGATCCTTGTGCGTGTGTTTTTGTTATGTACTAAGTATTTCGCAAATGTAATGTAATGTCAATGTACATCAAGATTCGGGTCTCTACAAAAATATTTCATAATCATAATCATAAAACATACATAGAAATAATTTGTATTTAGTATTTGGTTCATATCTCTTTTAATGTGTAATTAATATCAAATGATGTTATAAAAATATTATTAACAAGATTTTTGTTATATTTCATGATAAAAGTAAACTTTTTTATTTTGGAATAACCTTATTAAATTTAAAAAAATTATCCAATTTTTATGAATAAAAATACTTGAAAATTATACTCTGAAAAATTTCATGTAATAATTATATCATTCAGTGGTAATGATGGTGGTGAATTCCATAAATACCATTTTTGTTAACACAACAATGCCTTTTAATACTTTCGATAAAAACAAAGAAGGTCATCGTTCCTAAATTTCTAAAAAGACTCCATTTAAACCATTTTTTTGAAAATTGAATCATGGTAAAAATTAAATTAATTAATTTTTAGAAAAATTTAAAAAAATTCCATTTATTTTTATAAAACATGCATATATAGGAAAAAATTATTTTTGACTGAAGATGGAAATATAATATTATTTCCTAAAAAATATTCTCTATATTTCATGATTTATTTAATAGAAGAAGATGAATGGGAAAATATATGATCTATAATTAACTAGTGGAGAATAAAAATATTGGTATTAATTAGATACTGCTTATAAAATATAAACATCATGAATTAATTGTAAAAAATCCGGATAAACAATGAGAATGTAAGATAAATACCTTACCGTAGGTTAAATTTTTTTTGAAATCACTCTAACCCCCTATATATTAAAAATCTATTGCCTATTATTATATAATGTTTTAATTTAAATACTTATAATGTCATATATGATCCACTAATAATATTTAACACCAATTTATTAATAAATATTTATTAAAATCATTGTT
Organism: Viscum album; assembly: GCA_963277665.1. Taxonomy (NCBI): domain Eukaryota; kingdom Viridiplantae; phylum Streptophyta; class Magnoliopsida; order Santalales; family Viscaceae; genus Viscum; species Viscum album. The sequence continues at coordinate 1,252,261,144 of OY728128.1, read as the reverse complement.
TATGGGTGTTAAATGTTTCATTTTTTCTGAGAATTCCAATTTGGATGTTACAGTAATTGTGCATTGATTGTGTTCCTTTCATAACTAGAATGTTATTAATGATAAATATAATATATATATAAATATATATTAATTAATTATGTATATTTTCAAATATAAAAGGTATATATAGAAAAATAAATTACACCATTCCTGGATAGGAAAGATGTACATACACGTGAAAGTTGATTTCACTTTTCAAAATATGGAATGAACGAAAGGTAAATAATAATTCACCATTAAAGTTAAATTATTGAATCTAATTTATAATATATTTTTATTAAATAAAACATTATTACCATTCATAAACCGTGGAAAGGAAAAATTAATCACATCACTTTGTGGAGGTGATAGTCCACATGTTTTCAAGAGAGACATCATCGTCTTCCAATGAATGAGAAGGTAAAAAGAAAGAAATGTTCTTATAACATCAAAAGAATGAAATTTTATTAAATATTATATATATAAATTAGAACCATTATAATAAAAATCAAGGAATTATGGTGATGGAAAATGAATGGTATCACAATGTGGAGGTGGCAGTCCACATGTACACATGAGCATTACATTCATTTCACATTTGATAGGGTGAATAAAGGTATTTAAAAAATAATTAATACATTTATGTAGATTTGGGATACTATATATATTATTTCATGATGAATTACATAGATTTAAATGATTAATAAAAGAAATAAGTTGAAACAGGCTAGGTAGGATGATCGCCCCAATTTGGGTGGCCCCATTTAGATCCTTTCTTAGGGAAACCAAGAATAGTCTTTTAAGAATAAAATCACCTATACATAATTGATATTGAAAATTTTAAGATAGTTGGATAGTTTTTATTCAGTTGGATCAATGTTTTGTAATTTATGGTAAGGAGGGGTGCCCTTTTATATGTGGGGGAGAGGAATTACAAATTATTTTATAAAATATTAAAATATAATAAATTAATACTCAATCAGAATGATTAAAAATCACCATATATTCTTTGGTGTGATATTATTAGGATGATAAATACCCAAACAATAATTTTCATATTAGTCTAGTTATCAAATATACCATTTTCTCTTGGTTCAACCCCCTTATAAACAAGTTTTAACCATAACCACGATAATGCATTTTCATTGTTTTTACTATTAAATATGGAAAAAAATTATGTTCAACTTATTATATAATATAAATTATTATTATTCAAAATATCGAATCCAATTTATCAAATAAAATCCAAAAAACTAGATTATTTAATTTAAACTTATATGAATAAAAATGAATGAAGAGTGGTTTTATAGAAAAATATGTTTACTTAGTATAAAAATATTTTATGAAAAAAAACATCAAATTGAATCCAATTACCTTAATTATATTTTTCAAATAAAAATGAATTGTTTTTACATTTTAATAATTTTAAAATGAAATTATTATTGATAAAGGATTGAAAATAAAAGACAATTTTCAATAAAGAACAGTATTTTTCACTGTTAATTACAAGATCATTCTATTATAAAATTCCTCAAAATTATAATCTATGATACATTTTATATGATGATATAAAAACCTATATTCATTTTTTAAAAGTTATTTTCTCAAATTTCGAACCATTATTGGTATTATTATCTAATAAAAAGTAATATAAACATTTTTTAGGGAAAATCTATTTTCAAAACATATTTGGATGTTACTAAAAATTTATTACTTATTTATCAATATATTTTCATTTTAGAAAACCATTATGAATAATTTTTGAAATATGGTTATTCCTATTCACTCCACTAATTTATTGGTTGGATTATAAGGGTATACTCTATTATAGTTCATTTAGAGTCGGGATAACATGTATCACAAGCTATTAAAGAATTAAAATTTATTTTTAGAGAAATATATAAAAAATAGAATGATGTTGCATTCTACCCTCATAAAGTAAATTTCAACATATAAATTCTATCTCTCAGATACAATTAAATGTGGATTTATCTATATTATCTCATCCTATGGTTCCCAAATAGCTTAATTGATTTTTTTTTTCCTCAAAATATCTTTATATAATTGATTAGTATTGTGACATGAAAATTTATCTCTACAATCCAAGTTGTATAATAAATTTGATTCATATTATAGATCATTAACAAGGGGTTTTGACTATGAGTTAATTACATTATATGGGTTAGGTATTTTCTTTCTTAGAGGAGATACATGATAAAAATTGTTAACTTGAGTGTGTTTGAGTGGAATTTTTAACTAATATGATACAATCCCTACTCAATAAAGAATATATAATGTGAAAATATAACTAGGGTTTTATATTCCCTTCCATTTTTGGAATATAAAATTATTTTTTTGATGTTATCCTAGTAATACCTTCTAAAAAAATAAAAATTATATTTTTTTATTTATGATAATTTGCATAATGTTTCTATCAACTCATATTTTCTGTGTTGTGCTACTGAATAAATGTAAATTTATCTACTATTTACTTATATAAATAATGTTATAGTAGTATTTTTTTCTCTAACATCATTATAGTACATTGTATTTCTAAACATTATTATATAGTGGTATTTATAAAGAGACGTCATAATTATTGAGTGAAATCTATTGTTGTAATAAAATATTTATAGAGGAAGGTGTTGATCCCAACCACCATTGATATCTATAGAAAAATATATCATCATATCTAATAGGGATTGACTGTGGCTATTAGGTTGAAGATCAGTTTGAGGATGATAATAATTATTAAAACAAAACTGTTAATCCAGTGTGTGATGAAGAAATCACAAGATCATTGAGGTATTTTTGAGATCCTGATTAGATATAGTTTAATTTGGTACTCCATAAAACCTTAACACACAATAATATAATGTATGGATAGTTCATCTAGTGGGAAATATTATTTAATAGAAATATAGTGTGATGAATATTTTTGGTGATCGTCTACAACCCAAATAACATTATGGATTTTAGAAAATATGGGGAGTTTGAAGACTAATTATATTGTTATGTTTTCTAATGTCCCTTAAGTATGGGTAATAGTTGTTAAATTTCCATAGAATTCATTCATATAGAATTAACTTAAGAATATACCATATGTTGAGATATATAATATTCAATATCTCTATTAATGTTGTGTCACCTTAAATACTCATTCAGATCTCTATAAATCTTCGTATGTCATAAAAAATAAAGAATAATGAACCCTGATCTTCATCTAGTAAACACTTCTTCAAATATGGAATTTATGAGAAATAGAGATAATTACATAACATTATCATTAAATATTAATCAATAATGAACTTTTGAACATTTATTATCTTATTTTAAAACTATATATACTATTTCTATTCATCTTTAATCATTATGTAAATAGATAGTTGAACACGTATTTGAGAAAGGCAATATTTCCACATTTACTTCATGATTTGAAGATCCATAATTTTTTAAGCCTAAAATATTGTATCTTTTGTGATACTTATCATATCTAAGCTAACATGATCCATTCTACTCAAAGAATTAGTGACTTTGTTTTATTTCACAGTGTGTTAAAATGCTGAATGGTCAAAGTCATTAATCAACTCCAACCATATTCTATAGTGGATATTAAACTATTTTTGAGTGAATATACACATTAAACATATTTGATCGATATATATGTCACACCATTATCTATAAAGATAAATTATTGATATCATCAATAGAAAAATAATATACATAACTGTAAATAATATGTTGGGTAATTTTTCTAATGAACCTCTCATTTTTGTGTGTCATAAACTATCCCCACATCAATCCACATGAGAACACATTCACGTACCCTCTTTGATGCATCAATAATGATTAAACACCATCATAACCTATATGGTAGGGTAATCATAGGTGTGTTAACTAACATTCTCTTTAGTTCCTTAAATCTTACTCACATTTTCATATCCAAAGGAACTTTTCTCCTTTCTTTATAAACATGGTGAATGGATTATATATATTTGATAAATTATGAATAAATCATTGGTAATATCCATCAAAATGAAGAAAACCAAGGATCTCATTAAAAGTTGTAATTTTAGAAAAAACCTTCAATAACATCCATCTTTCATGGTTCCACTAATAGTCACTATCTTGAGATTATATAGCTAAAGAGGGAAACATATTATATCATATATCTAAAAATTTAATTCTTTGAATATAAATTAAACTTCCTTAGTGTCTTTGTTAAAATTATGATGGGATCATCATACTCTTACTTAAACATTGAATATATTTGAATGTCATCTACAAAGAATACCACTTACAGATCAAGGTAATATCTAAAGACTATATTCAATAAATCCATGTAGATTTTATCGGAATTAGTAAAACCATGTGTAATAAATATAAATTCATAGTGTTAATACCCTTCAATTTTTTTTTGTGAGTATGTCATTAATTATGACCCTCAAATTATAATAAATAGATCAATGTTCAATCATGAAAAAATATTGATATTCCTATAATTGATCTCACAAATAATTAATTAGGGGTAGAGGGAACTTATTCAATATTGTGATATTTTTATTCCTTAGAGAATCAATGAAGAGTTGTACTGGTCCATTTATTTTGTCAAAAAAATGAATAGGTGCACTTCATTGTGATGTGGTTGGATGAATGAAACCCTTATCATGATTCTATTGGATCTTATTCTTAAAATTTTGAAACCCAGTAGGGATCATTATATAAGGATTCATTCAGACATCTTTGGTAAAGATTCTATTGAAAACTCAACTTCATTATTTTGAGGATAAATAGAAAACATTCATAGAAAAATGTCAAAAAACACTTTTATAAATAGGCATATCTTTGGTGTTTAGTTTTTCCCAAATAATATGAAAAAAACATCTTTTAATAGGAAATGTAACATCTAAAATCAAACTACTAGGTCCATGATGGACGGTCCCATGAACTCATTTGTTCCCACCTATAAACAAAAATAGTCTAACTAGCAGGGGGTCTATATTCTTCTATGAGGAGGGTATACCATCAGTTTCATGTCATTGGATGAAAGAAAATAATAATAAATATATAATAAATAATCAAAATTAATTTGGAAATAAAAAGGATTACATACTTGTTACACAAGTACTAAGAAAACTCTAAATGTGGAAATCCAACAAGAGTAAATAAATACTGATAAATAAATAAATAAATAAGTAGTGGTGTCCCTCAATGTTTGACCTGATTTGATAGAATAATTATAATCCTCTACTCATCCAAGCCCATATGACCCTTTCCCTTTTCTAGATCTCAAGATATGTAATCTAAAGGTGCACTAAAATAACAGAGTAGGGTGTGAAATCAAGACTTAATTGGATACCACCAATCAATCCTTAACATAATGTGCTCATTCATACATGTGAATTCCATAGTAATAATAAATTCACAACAAATATAACAACACACAATCCCAAACAAAGATACCATGAACCAACCACACCACAATAACCCTTGGTTATACCTACTTCAGATCAGTGCGGAAAGGATAAGAAGGAATCAGAAATAATCAAAGACTAATATGAGTTAAATTAATAATGTTGTCTGACATCGCGTGATCATAAAAAAAAGACATAAAATAGGAAATAGATAATTGATGTTCTCAACATCCACTTGGAATTTAGAGCTATGCAACATTTTCGAGGAATTTTTTAACATACCCCTAGGAATTCACTAGGAATCGATTTCCTCACACGACATCCAATATACATCATCCTATCACAAACCTATGTATACATACCTCATAGACAACATGAAAAGTCATATTAACTCCCCCTCAAAGGGATAAAAATTTCATGATAATTTAGTTACCTTGGGTTTTAAGAATAATAACGAAAAAGAAAAAATAAAATTATAAGATACACGATCCATCACATACCCAAGTGATTTGTAATTTAGCACATACAACACATGTGATCAAAATCAAACATGAATAATAAGATAATAAATACTCAGTGAAATTAGTGTCAAAAAAGGATCTTAGGACTACACAAACATCCACATTCGATCATAATATTTCATGATATTTAAATATTTCAACATATATGTTATATTATGGAATCTTACTAAACAAATGAAAAAGAGGTAAAGAACTTCCTACCTCAAAGTCATTAGTGTCAATGATAAGAATAAACCACCATGTATGGTTAAAAACATGTAGTGAAATCCTCAATAGTTAATAAATTCTCCTCATAGGCCTTATTTTCATTGTTCTTAACACTTCAGAAGTCATAGTTCGTCAAAGATTCCAAGAAGCAAAACTTGATATTTTTTTACAAAATTAAATAAAATATCACATGAAATGAAAATTTATCTCTCTTAGATAGTTCCCAAGTAATTTTTTTGGTCAATGAAATCACTTGATATCTTTTCCCAATGAAAAATTATAAAACCACATTAAAAAATTTATATCTATGAATTAGTCCGAGAAGGAATGTGTTATTCTTTATAGTTTTCATTGATTATTTTGATAATTACCCTCAGATAATTTGACATTATTGTCTCGTGATAATTTCAATCAAATTAACATTATATATTTTATATAATTATATTCAAAAAAATTTCCTTATATGTTATCCTTTTATAATTATCTATTGATAATTTATTGTAAATTATCTTTCTATAGTTTTTTCTTGATAATTTATTATAAAAAATACTCTTATAATTATCATTTCTTAATTTATTATAAATTACATTTTTATAAATATATTTGATAATTTTTCCTAAATTATCATTTTATAATTATATTTTTATATAAAATCTTATTTAATTAACTCCTTTTGATTGTTTAAAATTATATTTTATAATTTTCTGTAATTACGTTTTTATTATTTAGATAATTATAATTTGATAATAAATTATCCTTTCATAATTTCAATAAATTACTCATTGATGATTATCTTATAATTTTTAATTTTTAATAATATTTTTATATTTTTATATGGTTATCTTTTGAAAATATCGCACAATTATCCTTTGATAATTCTTTATAAATATCATTTGAAAATTATTAAAAATTATCATCTGCTAAAATTGTTCAATTATAATTTGATAATTTTATAGAATTATCTTTTTTAAAATTCTCACTCATCATATGATTTTTTAATAAATTTTTACTTGCTAATTTTTTTCAATTTTACTTTGATAAATTAATGGAATTATCCACGGATAGTTTTGTGTTTATCATCTATAATATAAATATACAATTTTATGATAATTTTAGAATAAAATATTAAATGGAATAAATAAATGAAATAAAATAGAATGAAAAAACATGCCTCAAGGAAAAATTCTTGGGAAGAAGTAGAAGGCCACCACACACTATGGTAATCTAAGAACAAGACTAGATTGAATCAATAAAGTTTCAATAAATACTTGCAATAGAGTTTCATGATTACACATATTCATCATAATTGAACACCTTGAAGCCAAAACGCTTCAATTTGTTCCAAAAAATGCATGCCACATATAATATAGTCAAAATAAAAAACCCTAATTTAATCTAAATTTTTTAAATATAAATTTAAGGTGTAGTCCTTAACCCTCCATTATAAGGTATTTCAAATTGAAATGGGTTATAAAAATGTTGATTTAGTTGTTTTGAAATCATTATCAAGAATAAATGCAGGTGATGTGGTGTGAACATGTTGAAAAAAATGATTTTACGAATTTAATAATATAATTATAAAAAGGAATATAATAAAATACCCTTAGGAGTGATGTTACCAAACATATGATTCATAAAATGGATATATCATTCCTTTGAAAAAAACCCATATTCTAGACATAACAATGATCTCAAATTTCTCACATGAGACTTTGTTTGGGAGATAGTTCATTCATTCTAGAAAAACTAGGTGTGAGTAATATAATATATTCACCCTCTCTTCTGTTCTAATAAAATTATTGACCTATACAATGGCTTTATCTGGCCTATGATAAAACCCACAATCTATATTTAATGATGGTCACAAATTTTCGATCTGATACTCTATTCATAATATATTACATTATTTTAGAAAAACTACACACAAATGATACAATATAGTTAATATTTTTATTACATCCATAGTAAGGATCTATGAGCGTTGGATTTGAATGCTAACATAACAATTGGATCCAAAAATATTTCATTGAAATTACAACGTTTTGAAAGAAATTTTTACATTTTATAAATCCTTTAAATAATTTAATATTTTATTTTTTAAAAAAATTACATTATCACATAAAAAAAATTTAAATTATTAAAAAATATTTTTTTTAGTATTACCAAAAATATTAGGATATAAAAAATACCCTGGACTAATTATTTAGAATCCGCAATTAGTAACTATTGTGGTCTTGCTCAAAAAACACACGCCACTAATCTCAAACGTGGGATTTGTGCTCTCAGGAATCCTCTTAGACCCATCTATACTATGATATAATTTAAAAAATCTGTACCATATTCCATCACAGTACCTTCTCATCCAATCTATAATCTAGATAAAATAATAATCATATCATGTTTTAGAATCTTGATCAAAATCCTCATAGTTGTTTAGATACATATGATTAGGTATGTACTTCCAAATCCGAGGCAGATGAAACACATCATTCATGCAACGATGATGTTGTGGAAGGTAAAAATTGTATTACGATAGAGCTAAGATTTTTGATATATTTTATTTTAATTTAACTGATTTAAACTGAAATATTTTTTCATTTTGTGTGAAAATTCATGATTTTTGGAATTTTAGAGTGTTTTGAGGTAAATTGTGAAAAAACCCCAATTCTGGAATTTTAACTATTTTCAGTAGACTCTTTATTTTGTTTATAACTTTTTCAATTTTGATGCAAAGTTAATTATTTTTTTAGGAACCCCATATTAATGGGATAAATATTTTTTGAACTGAACCAGATATATATTAAAAAATATGAAGCCCATATAAATCAGTCTTTATAGAATCTTTTTCTGGATGACATGGTGGGCCCTACCTCAAAAATTGAGGCATAAATCAATATAAACACCTCCAATTAAGAATATTCCAACTGAATTTGAAATATTTAAATGGCTCATTCATCTAATAAATACCATGGAGATATTTTATCATTAATTCAACTGTTGGATGTTCACATATGGGGTTAAATTCAGGAAAAATTCAGACAGAAGTAGTTGTATTTAGTAATTAAATCATAACTTTAATGTCCCGGAATTCCATGGATTTTTTAAAAAATATAAATGGGAATTTTTTTTGAGGCTGTGAAATTCAACGACACGTTATTCCGAGGACCGGAGAGCCCGAAATTGAATTTTGAACTTTTTTAAGGTACCATCAGTAAACATGCGAACTAAATTTTATATCTTTTAAACTATTGCACAGATAGAAAATCCAAGGAAATAATTGAATACAAAATGCCATGGTTCACCTAGAAATGATTTAATTTTGGATTCAAATGGTTGAGAAGAAAAGTTATTTTTAAGACTTTTTGAGAAAAATAATAAAATAATTTAAACAAATTATTTTATTTTCTTTCTCTCTTTTGGGTGGCGGACAGTGACGCTACATGGCAGCGACATGGAAGAAATAATTTGCATCAATGAGGCTCATTAATGGATCGTTAAACTCGTAGTGTAATGAATCTTTAATAACATGTGACAATGATATTTTTTCTTAACTAAAATAGTATAACAACGTGACATCGTATCATAAAGGGAACACTATGATGAGCACCTATTTATAGTTTGATGTGCTGGGGAAATATGGATTAAACATTTGGTGGATTCTCTGATGAACCTATGATGGATTTCAACCCCAGTGAAGTATGACAAATGCCAATGGGACATCTTCATCTTTGATTCCTTTCAAAGATCAGATTTGGGAAGCGATATTGACTTCTTAAATCCCTTGAGGACTAATGTCGTGACATCAGACATCATAAGAGGTAGGGGTTTGTTTATTTACTATCTTCCTTATAATCCATTATTTATAAAATGATGGATGCATATTAACCCATGACCAGATTTATCTTCAAATCATTTTTTTATAAATGAGGGTATCTTTGGGGGTTCAATATTGGGATGTATTTATTTTGGATTACACTACAATTCCCAAAACCTCCCAATTTTTATCTTCTAATTCAGAGAGTGCCGGACAACATGAACAAGGGCCGATCCCTTCTGCATGTTCATTACTTGTGATCAGCTCTTTCAAATTGATGGTAAGGCAGACCCAGATCCATGGCAGTGAAGAAGGAATCCCCTAGAGGCCACATGCACAAAAAATGTGAAACACATGCCACCATTGTGCATTCGGTGAAAGCACATGGTTTCCTTGACTACATGCCCAGTAGAGAAGAGACATCTAGTTGGCCCGGCCGTCGGCCAAAGGAGGTGGCGGAAGCCGTGACCGTGATGGGCGGCGAATGCCACAGCCATGACTGACCGCAGTGCTGGAGTCCCATGGTGCTAGAATGGAAAAGTCAACCCACTATGCGGTTTGATGTGGGGGATGCGGCCGGTGGGACCGACCATTTGAGCAGGTGCCAGATGCGGATATGCCATATCCGTAAAGAAGGGGGAAGGCCCAAAATTGTGGGTTAGGGAGAGCCTGGTGGGTCAAACCAATCAGGCCGAGCTCATAGGCTCAGTGGGATTGATTGACATATATCAGGTTCGGTCGACCCAGACTAGTTCCATGTCAGGTCGCCCAAATGGGGTTGGGTCTGGTCGACCGATCGGGTCGAATCGGACCTAGACCCTTTTCGACTTAGTTACGATTAAATGACCTTATCTTCTAAACCAAACGTTCGTTTGACAATCTTTCTATGGAGCTAAAATCCTTGGGACGAGGCAGTCCTTTTCAAACTATCTACCTGAGTTTGGAGAAAGTTGAAAAATTGGATAGGTTGGATTGAGCACAAATCATACCAATCCCTTGGTACAAAAATGCCTATAACTTACAGACTAGGAATCCTATTGATGCGCCATCAGTCATTTTGGAACCCTTATGACATGGCAGTCTTTCAGGATACTTATTTATGAAACTTTTTAGAATTTCATATACAATTTATGGCCTAAAGAGTAGAACTAGGGTATTTCTTATGGTGAGATTTAGGACATCTACTCCCTTGACGATTCGAGGGGCGAGTATTCCTTAATCTGCTCTGGTAGAGATGAGACTCCCCATGTCATGGGTGTGGGTTCATTTTCCTCTAACCAACTTCTTTTATCCCTGGAGTCGGTACTCCCCTATTGAACTACAGTGTAGGTCCTCCATACTTAATTCACAAAGAGTCAGGTACTCCCTTACCAAGTAGGGTGTGGGTCCTCTATGTTAGGATTAGGTAATCCCCTATCGAACCAGGGTGAGGGTCCCCCTTATCCAGTTCTATGATAGAGTAGATAATCCTCTGTCGTGCTAGGGAACGATCCCTCTATCATAGGGTTGGTACTCCCCTGACATACTAGGGAGCGGGTCCCCTATAACAAATATTGTGACATAGGCGGTTACTCCCTTACTTTATTGTTGCGTGGGTTCTCTAGTCACTAAGTTGTACTCCCCTACCGATTCAAGGTGCAAATCCTCTTTACACCTTGTTCTCTCAGAGTCGGTACTCCCTTACCATTCTAGGGTGCGGGTCCTCTAGCCTAGGGTCTATACTCCCTCAGCATACAAGGGTGTGGGTCCCCCACATTTAACAAACTACCAGAGTTGTACTACCCTATAGGGTAGGGTGTAGGTCCTCAATTATGAAGTAGTACTCCCCCATCTCCGAGTAGTGACAGGGAGAATGTCTTTCATGGGATTTGGATCTTTATCAACTACATGATATAATTACAAGGAGCGGGCCCCTCCACATGATGTAATCAATACCAAGATAGAAGTTAGTGCTCCCTCGACAGACTATGGCACTGGACACTTCTTACTGGATTGAATGAGATATTGAGGGTTAGACTAGAGCAGTACTCTCCCAACTAAATGTAGAGTGGAGGACTGGACCTATTCACTAGGTTTCCCTTGGTCTTTCCTCAGGTTCAAGATTGTAACAGCGAGACCTCTATTGCTAAGCACTAGTGACAGTTCTTGAAAAAATTTCCTAATAGATCACATCCTTTCGAACTTACCATTAGGAATGGATGAGTTTTACCTGATGGAGTACATCTCTCTGATGGGTGCCATCAGGGATGGCCAACTAATGGAGTGTGTACTTTTGATCCCTGAGATACTCTTTGAGCCTTATTAAGAAATCATGGTAATGGATTTGAGGTCATAGCCTTATGTTTCATTGTGGTTGAGATGAGAATACCTGGATGACATAGGTATATATATGGGCATGTACCTGAGTAGAGCTAACTATGCATAATCTTTGTGGTTTACTTTGTGGTTTTGGCCTTGTGATTTACTTTGTCTTTTTTTATTTTTGCTTTACTTTATAGTTGTGGATTGTTTGTTTACATCATGGTTATTTTGGGGTGTTTTCTTTTGTATATTTCCGAGTGACCATTGAGGGTCTCAGTGTCCCCTACTGAGTTCTGAGTTACTCACCCATGCACGAGCTTTGCTCATACGTGTTGTGTCTGGTACAGATGTTTGATGTTTTGATAGTAGCACTCAGGGAGATTGGACCGACATATGTTAAAATGGAGGACTAGGTCTCCTAGGACCTGAGAATGGCCAATAGGACCAAGAAGACAAGACATACTACTTCAGCTTCCATAAACTTCACTAATCTAGTGATTAGGTGCGATTTTCCCCTGATGTCCATCCATGCTCCCATTGTACCTTGTTGTTTTTAGTACTTTTTGAGAGCTTGTATACTGGCCCGGTATGACCACTGAGTGACTTACTTTCTATTTTACTCTATTTTCGGACCACTTAGTGTTCACCTTTCAGCTTTGTGGTTTCGGTTTGTGAGTGCACGTGTGTACAGGTATCTAGGAAAATGCCTCCCACTTGTAGGTTGATGCCTTCGGGTCTAGTTTCAAACCCTTGTCCTTTAGGAGGAGTTCTTGGGGTATGTTATAGTACGAGCCTTGTGAGATGTGTAGTTACAAGTGTTATCAGAGGTGGTTGGTTCAACCTCAATGTCCAAGGGTATGTTGTTTTTGCTTTGTGAGAAACAATGTTAAGTGTTTCGAGATAGAATTTCATACCAGGGACTCTAGTTTTGGTGCAACGGCTGACGTATCCGTACACCAGGATTCTGGAAACCTCTTATCCAACTCAAAATATGGGAACATTGTTTTTGGGAAAATTATGCGATAATGAAAATTTTAGAAATTATTGTGATTTCCATTTCCTTCTTGTTCTAGATCTCCAAATATACTCTTAACTATGGTTCATCAGGACTGATTTCAAGATGCCTCCATGAAGACATCCAGATAGGATTCTACAGTAGGATCATAATGTTGATCTTCCCCAAGTGGAGGCTTTAGTGAAGGGAACTAATATAGTGGTGGTACCTTCAGGTGGTGCACCAGTGATACCACCTCCCATCGAGCAGTAGTTTCCCCCAGTAGTTCAGGGTGAGAATGAGCACAGGCTGATCATGCTACATGAGTTTTAGAGGTAGAGACCTCCCAGGTTCTGTGGCCAAATAGACACTCAGGTAGCTAAGGATTGGCTTGAGGTAGTTTTGCATGTCTTCTGATTAGTTAGGACACCATCAGACCACAATGTGGTCTTGGATGCAAGACTTCTTCAAGGCTCAACGGGAAGATGGTGGAGCCTGATGATTCAGAATCAAGACGAGGCGACCCTCACGTGGATAGACTTTGAGCTCCCCTTCAGAGAGGTTTTCTATTCTTTTAATTTGTGATTTGTATGCATATAATGACTTCTACACCTATGGAAAGGAAGGATGATGATAGTATAGTACTCAGCAAGATTCACAGATAATTCTCACTACTATGAAGATATGGAGCGAGACCCTTTATTTAGGGATTGGACCTTCGATTAGAGACTGGGTTGGGAAATCAGGGAATAGATGATACCTCTCATCATTTTGATGCGTGATGGGGTACTGGATTGAGCCCTGGTTGTTGAGAGCTTCCTAGCGGAGGAGCAGGAGGATGTGACCTACAATAGAGGTCATAGAGTAGAGGTGTCTAATGAATCTAGAAGTTGAGTGGTGATGGGATCGTGGAATAGGAGGCATACCCATGCCTAGACATAGACACATGGGTCTGTGTCATAGTAGCAGCAATGGGGAGTAGATAGACCACAAGAGAGGTGGTGTTACACTTGTAACAGATGGGGGCATCTCGCTAGAGATTGAGAAACCCTCTATATTCCTGAGAGGGAACCTATAGACGAACCTCCTTGGTAGAGAAAGTTCATGGATCATGTAGTTTCACATGTCAGTAGGTGTGGTAGAGGAGTTGGATGAGCAGTAGGGGGTGGTCCCCGCTAGGCCCAAGGAGTTGGAGGATGTGGGCGAGGACAGCTACCCGTAGTCATGTCTCATGACCAGGAAGCTCAAAGTTAAGTTCAAGGTACAACCTGTGTCTTTTCTTTTTATTCCTTTCTAATTAGACATAGGTGATGGATGAGACTTTTTCTGAAATTCCTGTTTGAGACACTGTGGTTCTGGTTAGACTGTGGACTTAACCCTCAGACATAGAGAATTTTCATGGAGGATACCTGTTGATCACACACAAACACTGATTGTATAACCTGGCTCTTAGAGGCTAGAGTTGCAGTTAGGATCTCAATGTTTTGGAATCGAGACCTTACAACTTCATTATGGGTATAGACTAATACCGTTCATGCCTGAAATGATGATATTAGGAAAGATATTTGGTATATCTGTGTGGTGGAGAAGAGATTTCCTTTGTGGAAAAAGGAAATCCCAGGAAGCACGGTTTGGAATCTCATAAAGAGTCCCGCTTTAGTTCTTATGTGGTGGCATATTTATACCACAAGATGTTGTTGCAGTGCGAAATGTTTCCAAACCATCCATACTCTGTTGAGATGCCGCAAGTGGGAGTGGTCGTGTTATTGTTCCGGCTTTTGGTGTGGCCGATAGAGGTTCTAGGAAGTGGGCCCAATAAGACCCATCATTCACTCGTGGGTAGCCCCATTTCATTCATAATTACTCACATGAATTAGCTTCGACCTTGAATCCATAATGCCCGTGGTGGTTTTGGAACAGTGTTTCCATGGGAGGATGCAGATTGTGGGGTTCTTTTTGTGATCTGTGTTTGGTTAGCATGGAGGTGAGACGATGGACCGCATGACTATAGATGAATCATAATACTTAGTTATTTTCCCTCTTGTTGCATCTAAACAAACATGTTCCTATGGTGGCACAATGTTGACCTAGCAAGATCTCTACATGAGAGTGGTTGATCTTAGAGTTTCTTCATGGAGAGTGCTTAGATGTAGTGTAGAAACCTTAGTTGAGCCAGTTTTCTCATGTATGTTTGGTTTTTGGATTTTCGGGGATGAAAAGTCTAATTGTTGGGAGGAATTAATGTCCTAAAATTCCATAAATTTTTAAAATATATATATATAATGGGAATTTGTTTTCTAGACCGTGAAATTCAAGGGAATGCAATTCCAAGGTTCAAAGAGCCCGTAATGAAATTTTGAACTTTTTTATGGTATGTTCAGTAAACATGTGAACAATATTTTATATCTTTTGAATCGTTGGTTGGATCAAAAATCCAAGGACACCATTTAATTCATAATCCCAAGATTCACATTGAAATGACTTAACTTTGGCCGTAAAGGGTCAAGCAGAAAAGTTATTTTTTGGAATTTTCAAGAAAATATAAAAAAATAATTTAAAAGAATAATTTTATTTTCATTATCTTTTTTGGGTGGAGGACGGTGAAACTATGGGGTTGAGACAGTACAACAAAAATGCGCATCAATGAGACTCATTAATGGATTGTTAAAAATTAAGTGTATTGACACTTTAATGATGTGTAAGAAAGACGGTATTTTTTAATTGAAATAGTGTAACAACGCGACGCCACATCATAATGGGAATACTATGACGTGATTATATTTATAGTTCGATGTGCTGGAGAAATATGGATTAAAAAATTGTAGGAATATTTGGTGATCCTCTGACAGACTTCCACCCCAGTGAAGAATGATGAACGATGGCAGGGCATCTTCATCTTTGATTCCTTCCAAAGATCAGAGTTGGGAAGCGACGTTGACATTTTAAATCCCTTGAGGAGGAACGCAGTGGAATCACACGTCATAAGAGGTAGGGGTATGTTTGTTAATGATCATTCACATTCTCTATTATTTTTAAAATGATGGATGTAGATCAACCCATGATCATCTTGATCTACAAGTCACTCATTTAGGCAGAAGGGTATCTTTGGGGGTTCAATGTTGGGATTGATTTATTTTGGATTGCACTAAACATCCAACCCCAACCCCCCCCCCCCCCATTTTTTATCCTTTAACGCAGAGGGAATGTGTCGACACAAACAAGGCCTGAGCCCATACACATGTTCATTCCTTCTGACTGGCTCTTTGAAATCAACGGCAAGGCGGATCTGGATCCATTATAGTGAAGAGGGAATCCCCTAAAGGTCACAGGAATAAACTGTGAAAAAATGGGGCCACCAAAGTGTGTTCGGCGTGCCGGAGCATGGTGTTGGTGGCAGTGGTGGTGGTAGCGGCCCACAGTAGTGCCGACCCATGGCGGCGACGACCATGTGTACAGAAGATAAGAGACGAGTCGCCGACCGGAGGAGGAGGCCTGCCTTGGCTGTATGCCTAGGTGACGAAAGACACGATCGCAATGTTTTGTGATGCTGGATTCCTATGGTACCATCGTGTCACCGCATAGAGAAGTCAACCTGGCATGCGGGTTGACATGGTGGATGCGGCCGGTGGGCCTAACAGTGTGAGCCGGTGCCGGATGCGTCCATGCCGCATTCGGGGAGAAGGGAGTTGGACCGCAAAGGTAGGAAAAGGTTTTCCAGGCTGGATGCACCGCCACGTGGGCTAGACCGATCAGAACGGACCAGCAAAATGGGTCGACCCGGATCAGGTCGTGTCTGTTCGACCGTGTGGGACCAGAGCTAGACCATTTTTGACCCAGTTATGCTTAAAGGTCCTTATCTCCAAAACCAAACATCCATTTGACGAACCATCTGTGGAAATGGAATCTTAGGGATGAGTTGGTCCTTTTGAGATACTCTCCTTGTGTTTTTGAGAATGTTGAAGTATGTCCAGGTTGGATCGATCAGAAATCCAACCAGGCCCTCGGTTGGGTGGAGGATGGTGGAACTATAGGGCAGCGATAGGGAAGAAAAAATGTGCATCAATGAGGCTCATTAATGGCTTGTTAAACATGAAGCGTAACACTGCATTAATTATGTGTAAGAATGACGCTATGTTTTAATTAAAATAGTGTAAAATGTGACGTCACACCATAATTGGAATTTTGGGACGTGATCCAATTTATAGTTCGACGTGCTGGAAAAATATAGATTACAAATTTGTAGGAATATCTGGAGAACCTCTGACAGACTTCCACCCTAGCGAAGAACAATGAACACTGGTAGGGAATATTCATCTTTGATGCCTTTCAAAGATCAGAGTTGGGAAGCGACGTTAATGTCTTAAATCCCATGAGGAGGAACGTCATGGCATCACATGTCATAAAAGGTAGGGGTTTGTTTGTTAAAGATCATTTCCATTCTCCATTATTTTTAAAATGATGAATGCAGATCAACCCATGAACATATTGATCCTCAAGTCACTCATTTATGTGGGAAGGGAACCTTTGGGGGTTCAACGTTGGGATTTATTTATTTTGGATTGCACTACACATCCAAATACCACCCCATTTTTTTTCCTTTAATGTAGAGGGCATGTGCCGACACAAACAAGGCCTGAGCCCCTCCGCATGTTTGTTTCTTCTGAATGGATCTTTAAAATCAACAGCAAGGCGGATCTGGTTCCATCATAGTGAATGGGGATTCCCCAAAAGGTCACAGGCATAAATGGTGCAAAAAAAGGGGCCACCAGAGTGTGTTCGGTGTGCTGGAGCGTGGCGACGGTGGCCCCGGTGGAGGCAGTAGCCCGCAGCAGTGCCAGCCCGTGGTGGCGCCGACCATGTGTATGATGGAGAAGAGATGGGTTGCCAGCTGGAGGAGGAGGCCTGCCCCGACTGTATGCCTAGGTGATGGAATCCATGACCACAATGTTCTGTGATGCTGGATTCCCATGGTGCCATCGTGGCACCGCAAGGAGAAGTCATCCTTCCATGTGGGTTGACTTGGGGGATGCAGCCGAGGGGCCGGGCAGCGTGACCTGGTGCTGGATGCGGCCATGCCACATTCGGGGAAAAGAGAGCTGGCCCGCAAAGGCAGGCCATGGTTTTCCAGGTGGGTCGTGCCTCCAGGTGGGCCAGACTGATCAGGACGGCCCAGCCGAATGGGTCGACCCGGATCGGGTCGGGTCGGTCCGATCGTGTGGGATCGGACCGAGACCCTTTTCGACCTAGTTACGCTTGAAGGACCTAATCTCCAAAAGCAAACATCCTTTTGGAGAACTGTCTGTGGCAATGGAATCCTATGGATGAGGCGGTCCTTTTGAGATACTCCACTTGTGTTTTTGAGAACGTTGAAGTATGTCTAGGTTGGATCGATCACAAATCCAACCAAGACTGAGGTACTAAAATGCCTATAACTTTCAGACTGGGTGTCATTTTATATGTGGGGGAGAGGAATCCCATATTATTTCATAAAATATTAAAATATAATAAATTAATACTCAGTTATAATGATTAAAAATCACCATATATTCTTTGGTGTGATATTATTAGGATGATAAATACCCAAACAATAATTTTTATATTTGTCTAGTAATCGAATATACCATTTTCTCTTGGTTTAACCCCCTTATAAACATGTTTTAACCATAACCAAAATAATATATTTTCAATGTTTTTACTAATAATTATGGAAAAAAATTAATTTCACCTTATTATATAATATAAATTATTATTATTCCAAATATAGAAACCAATTTATCAAATCAGACCCCCAAAACTAGATTATTTAATTTAAACTTATATGAATAAAATGGAATGAAGAGTGGTTTTATAGAAAAAAATGTTTACTTAAGTATAAATATATTTTATGAAAAAATACAACATCAAATTGAATCTAATTACCTTAATTGTATTCTTAAATAAAAATGAATTGTTTTTAAATATTAATAATTTTAAAATAAAATATTATTGATAAATGATTGAAATGAAAAAACAATTTTCAATAAATATCTGTATTTTCTAATATTAATTACAAGATCATTCAATTATAAAATTCCTCAAAATTGTATTCTATGATAAATTTTATATGATGATATAAAAAAATATATTCATTTTTTCATATTTATTTTCTAAAAATTAAAACCGTTATTGATATTATTATCTAATAAAAAGTAATATAAACATTTTTTAAGGAAAATCATTTTCAATACATATATGGATGTTACTAAAAATTTATTACTTATTTATCAATGAATTTTCATTTTATAAAACCATTATGAATAATTTTTTAAATATGGTTATTCATATTCACTCCACTAATTTATTCGTTAGGTTATAAGGGTATACTCTATTATAGTTCTTTTAGACTCAGGATAAAATGCATCACAATCTATTGAAGAATTAAAATTTATTTGTATAGAAATATATAAAAAATAGCATGATGTTTCATTCTACCCCCATAATGTGAATTTCAACATATAAATTCTATCTCTCAGATAAAATTGAATGAGGATTTATCTATTTTATCTCATACTATGGTTCCCAAATAGCTTAATTGATTTTTTTATTCCTCCAAAGATCTTTTTCTAGTTGATTAGTATTGTGTCATGACGCTTTATCTCTACAATCCAAGTTGTATACTAATTTTTATTAATATTATAGATCATTAAAAAGGGGTTTTAACTATGAGTTAAGTACATTAGATGGGTTAGGTATGTTCTTTCTTAGAGGAGATACATGATAAAAATTGTGAACTGGAGTGTGTTTTAGTAGAATTTACAACTAATAAGATAAAATCCCTACTCAATCAAGAATATATAATGGGAAAATATACCTAGGGTTATCTATTCCCTTCCATTTTATGAATATAAAATTATTATTTTGATGTTATCCTAGTAATACCTTCTAAAAAACAAAAAATTCGATTTTTTTTGATTATAATTAGCATAATGTTTCTATCGACTCATATTTTCCATGTTTTCCAACTGAATGAATGTGAATTTATCTACCATTTACTTATATAGATAATGTTATATTAGGATTTTTTCTCTAACTTTATTATAGTACATTGTATTTCTAAACTTTATTATATAGTGGTCTTTAGAAAGATCCATCATAATTCTTGAGTGAAATCTATTATTGTAATAAAATATTTTTAGAGGAAGGGGTTGATCCCAACCACCATTTAAATCTATAGAAAAGTATATCATCATATCCAATAGGGATTGACGGTGGATATTAGGTTGAAGATCAGTCTTAGGATGACAATAATTATTAAAACTCAACTATTAATCCAGAGTGTGATGAAGACATCACAAGATCATTGAGGTATTTTTGAGATCCTAATTAGATATAGTTTAATTTGGGACCCCATAAAACCTTACCACACAATAATACATACTATGGATAGTTCATCTAGTGGGAAATATTATTTAATAGAAATATAGTGTGATGAATTTTTATAGTGATCGGTTATAACCCAAATAACATTATAGACTTTATAAAATACGGGGAGTTTGAAGACCAATTATACTGTTATTTTTTTTGATGTCCCTTCATGTATGGGTAATAGTTATTAAATTACCTTATAATTAATTCACATATAATTAACTTAATAAGATACCATATGGTGAGAGACATAATATTCAATATCTCTAATTATGTTGTGTCACCTTAAATACTCATTCAGATCTCTATAAATGTTCGTATGTCATAGAAAAATAAAGAATAATGAACCATGATCTTCATCCAATAAACACTTCTTAAAATATGGAATTGATGAGAAATAAACATAATTACTTAACATTATCATCAAATCATAATCAATAATGAACTTTTGAACATTTCTTATCTTATTTGAAAACTATATATACTATTTCTATTCATCTTTAATCATTATGTAAATAGATAGTTGTACACTTATTTGAGAAATACAGTATTTCCACAATTACTTCATCATTTCAAGATCCATCATTTTTTAATCCTCAAATATTATATATTTTGTGATACTCATCATATATAAGCTACCATGATCCATTCAACTCATAGGATGAGTGACCTTGTTTTATTTCACAGTGTGTTAAAATGCTGAGTGGTCAAAGTCATTAATCAACTCCAACCATATTCTATAGTGAATATTAATCTATTTTTGAGTGAATATATATAGTAAACATATTTGATCAATATATATGCCACAACATTATCTATAAAGATAAATTATGGATATCATTAATAAAACAATACTATACGTAACTATAAAAAATATGTTGGGTAATTTTTCAAATAAACCTCTTATTTTTTGGGGGTCATAAACTATCCCTACATCAGTCCACATGAGAACACATTCAAGTAACCTCTTCGATGCATCAATAATGATTAAACACCCTCCAACCCTATATGGTAGAGTAATCATAGGTGTGTTAACTAACATTCTCTTTAGTTCCTTAAATCTTACTCACATTTTCATAACCAAAGGAAATTTTTTCCCTTCTTTATAAACATGGTGAGTGGATTATATATATTTGATAAATTATGAATAAATCATTGATATTATCCCTCAAAACAAAGAATACCAAGGATCTCAAAAAAAGTGGTTATTTTGAAAAAACCTTCAATAACATGTATCTTTGATGGATACACTAATAATCACTATCTTGAGATTATACAACTAAATAGGAAAACGTATTATATCAAATATCTAAATATGTGAAATTTTTTAATATAAATTACACTTCCTTAGGATGTCTATAAAATCCCGATGTGATCATCATACTCTTCCTTAGACATTGAATATATTATAATGTCATCTACAAAAGAATAGCACTTACAGAACAAGGTAATATCTAACTACTATATTCAATAAATCCAGGAATATTGTTTGGGAATTATTAAGACCATGTGTAATAAATATAAATTCACAATGTTAATACCCTTCACAGAATGTTGTTATAACTATGTCATTAATTATGAACCTCAACTGATAATATCTAGATTAATGTTCAATCATGAAAAAATTATGATATTCATATAATTGATCTCAAAACTAATTAATTAGGGGTAGAGGGAACTTATTCAATATTGTGATATTTTTATTCCTTAGAGAATCAACGAAGTGTTGTACTAGTTCATTTATTTTGTCAACAAAATGAATAGGTGGACTTCATTGTGATGCAATAGGATGAACGAAACCCTTATCATGATTCTATTGGAGCTTATTCTTCAAATTTTGAAACCCAGTAGGGATCATTATATAAGGATTCATTCAGAAATCTTAGGTAAATATTCTAATGAAAACTCAACTTCATTATTTTGAGGATGAATAGGAAACATTCCTAGAAATATGTGAAAAAAACTTTTAGAAATAGGCACATCTTCGGCGTTTAGTTTCTTCTAAATAATTTGTGAAAAAACCACTTTTACTAGGAACTTTAACATCTAATATCAAACTACTGGGTCCATGATGGATGGTCACTTGAACTCATTTGTTCCTCCCTATACACAATAATCCTCTAAATAGCAGTGAGGGTCTATATTCCTCTATGGGGAGGGTATACCCATGGTTTCATGTCATTGGATGAAAGGAAATAATAATAAATATACAAAAAATAATCAAAATAAATTTGGAAACAAAAATAATTGCATACATGTTACACAAGTAATAAAATAACTCCAAATGTGGAAATGCAACAATAGTAAATAAGGACTGATAAATAAATAAATAATTATTGGTGTACCTCAATGTTTGACTTGATTTGGTAGAGTAATTATACACCTCTACTCATCCATTCACCATATGGCCCTTTCCCTTTTCTATATCTCAAGATATGTAATCTAATGGTGCACTAAAATAACAGAGTAGGGTGTGATTACAAGACTTAATAAGATACCACCAATCAATCCTTAACCTTATGTGCTCATTCATACATATAAATTCTATAATAATAATAAATTAATAACAAATATAACAACACACAATCCCAAACAAAGATATATTGAACCAACAATGCCACAATAATCATTGGTTATACCTACTCCTGATCAGTGCCGAAAGGATAAGAAGGAATCTGAAATAATCAAGGACTAACATGAGGTAAATTAATATTGTTGTCTGACATCATGTGGTCATCAAAAATAGACATACAATAGGAAATAGAGAAGTGATGTTCGCAACATCCACTAGGCATTGAGATCTATGCAACATTTTCAAGGCATCGTTTAACATACCCCTAAGAATTCACTAGGAATCGATTTCCTCACACGACATCCAATATACACCATCTTATCACAAAACTATGTATACATCTGTCATCGACAACATCAAAAGTCATATTAACTCCCCTCCATGGTTTAAAAATGTCCTTATAATTTAGTTACCTTGGATTATAAGAATAATACTGAAAGAGAAAAAATAAAATTGTAGGATACATGATCCATCACATAACAACGTCATTTGTAATGTATCACATACAACACATATGATCAAAATCAAATATAAATAATAAGATAATAATTAATCATGGAAATTTGTGTCACAAAAGGATCATAGGGATACACAAACATCCACACCGGATCATAATATTTCAAGATATTTAAATATTTCAATATATATGTTATATTATGGAATCCTATTAAACAAATGAAAAAGAGGTAGGGAACTTACAAACTCAAAGTAATTAGTGTCAGTGATAAGAATAAACCACATTAAAAATTTTATATCTATGAATTAATTCGAGAATGAATGTGTTATTCCTTATAGTTTTAATTGATTGTTTTGATAATTATCCTCTGATAATTTGACATATTTATCACATGATAATTTCAATTAAATTTACCTTATATATTTTATATAATTATATTCATCAAAATTTCCATATATGTTATCCTTTTATAATTATCTATTGATAATTTATTGTAAAGTTTCCTTCTATAGTTATCTCTTGATAATTTATTATAAATTATACTCTACAATTATCATTTTTTAAGTTATTATAAATTAATTTTTTATAAATATATTTGATAATTTTTCCCAAATTAAAATTTTATAATTATATTTTTATATAAAATATTATTTAATTAACTCTTTTTGATTGTTTAAAATTATATTTGATAATTGTATGTAATTATATTTTTATTATTCACATAATTATCCTTTGATAATAAATTATCCTTTCATCATTTCAAAAAATTACTCATTGATGATTATCTTATAATTTTTAATTATGAATAATTTTTTAATATTTTTATATGATTATCTTCTAAATATAGCGCACAATTATCCTTTGATAATTTTTTATAAATATCATTTGAAAATTATTAAAAATTACTATCTGCTAAAATTGTTCAATTATGATTTGATAATTTTCTAGAATTATCATTTTTAAAATTCTCAATCATCATATGTTTTTTATTAATTTTTTACTTTCTAATTTGTTTCAATTTTACTTTGACAAATTATTCTAATTATCCACGAATAGTTTGGGTATTATCATCTATTATATAAATATACAATTTTATGACAATTTTAGAATAAAAGATTAATTGGAATAAATAAAATAGAAAGGAAAAAACATGCCTCAAGAAAAAATGCTTGGGAAGAGGTAGAAGGCCACCCCACACTATGGGAATCTAAGAACAAGACTGAATTGAATCAATTATGTTGCAATGAATACGTGCATTGGAGTTTCATGATTACACATACTCATCATAATTGAACACCTTGAAGCCGAAACGCTTCAATTAGTTCCAAAAACGCATGCCACATATAATATAGTCCAAATAAAAAACCCTAATTTAATCAATTTTTTTAACTTTGAATTTAAGGTGGAGTCATTAACCCCCCTCATAAATAATTTAAAATTGAAATGGTTTATAAAAATGTTGATTCAATTGTTTTTAAATCATTATCATAAATAAATGACGGTGATGTGGTGTGAACTTGTTGAAAAAATGATTTTATTAATTGAGTAATATAATTATAAAAAGAAATCTAATAAATTAACATCATGAGTGATGTTACCAAAAATATTATGCACATAAGGGCTTTATCATTCCTTTGAAAAAACTCATATTCTATACATAACAATGATCTCAAATTTTTCACCCGAGACTTTTTTTGGGAGATAGTTCATTCATTCTAGAAAAACTGTGTATGAGTAATATAATATATTCACCCTCTCTTCTGTTCTAACCAAATTATTGACCTATACAATGGCTATATCACAACTATGATAAAACCCACAATTTATATTTAATGGTGGTCACAAATTTCCCATCTGATACTCTATCCATAATATATTACATTATTTTATAAAAAATAAACACAAATGATACAATATAGTTAATATTTTTATTACACCCATAGTAAGGATCTACGAACCTTGGATTTGAATGCTAACATAACAATTGACTCCAAAAATATTTCCTCGAAATTCCAATGTTTGGAAAGAAATTTTACCGTTTTATAAATCTTTTGAATCATTTAATATGTTATCTTTTTTAAAAATTACATTATCACATAAAATATTTATAAATTATTATAAAAATTATTTTAGTATTACTAAAAAAATTAGGATATAAAAATTACCCTCCACTATTTATTTAAAATCTGTAATTAGTAACTATTGTGGTCTTGCTCAAAAAACACAGACCACTAAGCTCAAATGTGAGATTTTTTCTCTCAGGTATCCTCTTAGACCCATCTATACTATAAAAAAATTTAAAAAATCTATACCATATTCCCTTGTAGTACCTTCTCATCCAATCTATAATCTAGAGAAAATACTAATCATATCAGGTTTTAGAATCGAGACCAAAATCCTCATAGTTGCTTAGATACATATGGTTAGGTATGTACTTCCAAATCCAACCCACATGAAACACATCATTCTTGAAACAACGATGTTGAGGAAGGTAAAAAATGTATTATGATAGAGATAACATTTTTGATAGATTTTATTTTAATTTAAATGATTTAAAACTAATTATTTTTTCATTTTGTGTGAAAATTCAACATTTTTGGAATTTTAATGTGTTTTGAGGTAAATTGTGAAAAAACCCCAATTCTGAAATTTTAACTATCTTCAATCGACTCTTTATTTTGTTTATAACTTTTTCAATTTTGATCCAAACTGAATTATTTTTTTGGGATCCCCATCCTAATAGGATAAATATTTTTTGAACTGAACCAGATCTTTATTTGAAAATATGGAGCCCATATAAATCAGTCTTTATGGAATGTTTTTCTGGATGATATGGTGGACCAACCTCAAAAATTGAGTCATAACTCAAGATAAACACCTCCAATTAAAGATATTACAACTGAATTTTAAATATTTAAATGGCTTAATCTTCTAATAAATATCATGGAGATATTTTATCATTCATTCAACTATTGGATTTTCAAATTTGGGGTAAAATGCTAGAAAATTTTAGGAAGAAGTAGTTGTATTCAGTAATTAAATCATAACTGTTATGTCCCATAATTCCTTGTATTTTTTTTAAAAAATAAATGGTAATTTTTTTTCGTTACTGTGAAATTCAATGACACATGATTCCGAGGTCCGGAGTGCTCATAATGGAATTTTGAACTTTTTTAAGGTATGTTTAGAAAACATGTGAACTGGATTTTCTATCTTTTTAACAGTTACATGGATCGAAAATAAAAGGACACCATTGAATTAAGAATGTCAGGGTTCACCTAGAAATGACTAAATTTTGGCCAGAAAGGGCTGAGTAGAAAATTTGTTTTTAAGGATTTTCAAGAAAAATAAAAAAATTATTTAAAAAAATTATTTTATTTTCCTTCTCTCTTTTGGGTGGCGGACGGTGACGCTGCGGGGCAGAGAGGTGGAAGAAACAATGTGCATCAACGAGTCTCATTAATGGCTCGTTAAACTCATAGTGTAATGACCCTTTAATGACATGCGACAATCATATTGTTTCTTAATTAAAATAGTATAACAATGTGACATCGTATCATAATGGGAAAACTATGATGTGCTCATATTTATAGTTCAATGTGATGGGGAAATATGGATTAAACATTTGGTAGATTCTTTGACAAACCAATGATGTACTTATACCCCAGCGAAGTATGATGAATTCTAATGGGACATCTTCATCTTCGACGCCTTTTGAAGATCATAGTTGGGAAGAGACGTCGACTTCTTAAATCCCGTGAGGATGAACGCCATGACATCAGACATCATAAGAGGTAGGGTTTTTTTAATAATATTCCTTATTATCCATTATTTTTAAAATAATGCATGCAGATCAACCCATGACCATGTTGATCTGCAAGTCATTTTATTATGTTGGAGGTTATCTGTAACGCCCCGACCCTAGATACCAAGAGTCGGTGCATTATTACATATCATTGGCATGATCACAAAGGATCTCGTCTCGAAAGACCAATTAGTTTAGTAGTTTTGGAAACAATAGATATATTCATAAGTCTTACATTACATCATAAGGTAAAAAAACTAAAACAACATCTTGTCTTCATATCCCCTCATACTATCCTTGCAGGTCATTCATAAATTACTTCTCATCCTGGGAAAAATAAAACACTGATAGGGGTGAGCTCAGATGCTCATTAAGGATAACAATATAGCAGAAGCTTTCATAGATAAGCATAAACACTTAAAGCAATTTATAACTAAAACAAAAGCCTTTTAAACATGAACTTCAGCATAATATGGCAAAGATAAAATGAAATAATTCTATTTAATTATTCACATGGATATTCTACTAGTCAAACAATAACATGCAATATTAATAACCACTTTTATAATGATGGAATGCATAATGCCAGACTATCATAACCACATAGCCAAGGCCTCTTGCCAAGACTACAAATAAGATTTTGTCAAGGCCTTGTGTCAAGACACTAGTTTGTCTCATGAGACCTACCGATGCATCGAGGACCTATAGCGGGCTCCACCCGTCACTTACTAAGTCCAATGCATTCCTCATATGAAAAGTTTTAAAGATAACATAAACATTCGTATTAAAACTAGCATAAGAAATGTCAATACTTTATCCACAAACCATGAATGATATAAAAATAGAACATCCACAGTCAAACATAACTCATTCGATGCAATATGGAAGATTTTATTGTATCATATTAACCTCAATCAATAATAATGAAGGATATTGACATATATTAAAATAATCATCAAAACTATTTGAGAGAAATATCCCCATTTTTCTTGAAATCATTTAAAGTCACACTATTTGTCAAGAAGTTATTTGAAAATAGATTTTTGAATTAAAGTGTCCCATACCACTTTGAAACTTTTAAAATGATTATTAATGTTAAAAATTTAATGTCCATATAAATAAATACTTAAAACCATTTTTTTAAAACATGGACATTAATGAGCAAGATTTAGAAGAGTAAGTCTTTAAAACATTTAAAAATGGTATTTTAGTTTGAGTTTATAACTAAAAGAGAGACACTTGAATACAAATAATTGAGGTAATCAAAATATTGTAATATCATGAGAATAAAGGAATTCATGATATACTATGTCAAAGTACATTATATACACCACAAAAAAGTGATTTGGTGTATAGCAACAAAGAAGTCTCAATGGATTGTAAATTGAGATGAAATCTCTCAAAACGGCCGTATCCTTATGTTAATGATAAATCAATGACATAATTATGTGCGAGAAATATAAATACACTAAATATGATTGGATATTCAGTGTAAAACAATCAAAGAACATTCACACATATTCTTGTAAAAACAACACCAACGAATTGGATGTTTAACTCAACAAATGGAGAATGAGTTAAAATTACTCTTATCAAATTAATATAAATGACTTGAGAAATTATAAATGGAATTATTATGTGTATCAAAAGTATATCCACAGGAAGGGGAGTGGAAATTATGACATAATTAAATGAATAGTGATTCCACACATAATCTTGGGTTAATATAATCAATGAAATATGTGTAAATCCAAATGATTGGAAATTGAAATTTCAAATTCCTTTATCGATTAGGTAACTTACAAAACATACACCCATGAAATAAGGATCATACCATTATGATGTCAATATACATAAATTAAAGTATATTACACAATGGATACATTCATGGGCAGCACACACACCACATGCAATAAATAAGTGGTGAACAATGGAATTCTCACGGAATTAAAAGTTAGATAAGAAACCCCTTACTTTGTACTTTTTCCTTGGTAGATGGTAGGTTAACCTCCTGTATAATGGTGAAATAATTGTTATTTAATTATACAAGAATAATTTACATTAATATGATATAATATATGATCTTTTAACATTGATTTGTTAACAATATCTTAGAATTATCGTCATTTTGGGTGTTAACGGGTTTATTTTACTTTATATTCTTTGTTATGTGAGCCATATTTGTTATTAATGGGATGTATATTATTCATATCCAGAATGATATAAAGTTCTTAAACATTATTTTTAATCATAAAATGATAATTATACTTGAATGAATACGATAGATAATGAACCTTATCACGTTCGTGGAGACGGTAGTCCGTACGTACGCACGGGCGACAATATCATTCTTTTGATATTAAAATAATATATAATTGGATGGTATATCATATATACAGAATCATTATCATTTTATATTTATTATTTTCATGAGTTACACATCATTATTATACCCACCCAAATAATAATATATTGAATAATAATTACCCCACTACGTGGAGACGGTAAGCCGTACGTACGCACGTATGGTGACATGTTATTAAAAGGGTGGATAGAATACTGAATATGGTTGTACCATATTTATAATAAAATCACATTATATATAAGATACTGGATTTATTATTTTAGAATGGTTATAACAAAGAAAGAAGAAGTGGAAGAAGAAGGAACTTGAAAACGGGTGGTGAAAACATTACCTCTTCTTCGGGTTCTTCCTTTTGATTTGATCAAAAGGGCTCATTAGGTTGGCTTTATGATCAAACTAAGGCCTCTAGTTTGTAGTGAGGGAAGTTTAGAGAGTATTTGGTCAGGGGTTGTCTGAACCAAAAGGCTTTTAAGGTGTGAAGAAATGAGAAGGAGGAGTGCCCTTTTATAAGAGGGGTGAGGGGCGCCTTTGGAAAAGCTAGAAATATTAATTTATAATAACTTAATATTCGATTTCTAATGGCTACAAAGTTGATTATTTAAAGGATAAGTGGGGATAGGTCGAAAAAAATTCAACAAATATTATTTATACAGGTTTGAGTTACTATATAAACCTTATCTTTCAGTTTTTACTCTTAGTAAATTAGTTTGACATTTACCATGTCACTTTGTATTTTTATATTATATAGTTAATAAACATACTATATACCTCCAAGAGACCCCCAAGTGGTCCATTAATGATATACCTATCATTATATAAGTCTCTTGGCCGAACATTAGATTTTTAGGAATTTAATATCAATTAATAATATAATATTTGTTTTAAAAACTCTTTTATGTCAATTTCGACACTATTCAATAGTTGATTTTTTTGAAACTCATAACAGAATTATTACTTCGAAAAAAGTCAATTGAATAATTAATATCATGTCATATTAACCTAGAAAATTAGTTTAATTCATTAAAAGTCTCAAATTATATTTATTTGGGTATTTATAATATCAATTATTTTAATTTTTTACTATTATGGTAATTACTGCATCATCATTATGTCATAAATAAATTAAATTATTTAATTTCTAATAATTATAAATAAAATACCATTATGTAGGAAATAATTTTATAATTCTAGTGAATATTTTTAGTCGAAAATCCAACATATATAACCCTTTGTAAAAATTGATATTCTAAAAGATATATGCTTGTGTCATTTTTGTATTCATTTTATCTTAATTAAAATAATGTGTCCCTATCACTTACAAGTGGCTCCATGGGGTCCCAAAATCGACCCAAAGATGTCCATGGTCGGAAATGTATCAACCAATAAGGTTAGGACACGTTTTAGGGTATTTTTTGTTATTATAATAATATGTTTTAACCCTTATTTACAGGATTTACCTTTTAATCATGGTAAATAAAATATTTACCGAAATAATTATTCAAAATGTCATAAAAATAAAAGTTACCTATTTACACAATTTGTACATCCTGATTCCAAATATGGAATCCTTTTTTCTAAATTCAATACACAGAAGTGGCAGAAATTAATTTGGAATTAATTTCCGTTGTTAAAACAAAAAGCGTGTTTTTAAGAGATAATAACTATCAAAAGATTGGCACTTGTTTATGTCTGGTTTAGTTGTGAAATTATTTCCAATTAAAAACATTGAATTAAATGGTAAAAATATATTCTAAATATACTTTAAAACCACTCAAATTCATAATTTATCACTATTAATTATTTTGAATAAAAAAGTTGTTTTTAATTAAAATTTAGTAATTTTCACTATTCATCAAAATATTAAAGTTATCCGAAAAGTACCAAAATTTCACCTTAGGCTAAATTCGATACTCCAAATCAAAAAATGAAGTCTATTTTGAGAGATAAAATTTCTAAAATTTTAAAACGTAGGTATTACTATTCATAACGGCTAGTTTGATTGGTTGTGGTGTGTTAGAATCTCGAAGTTGCGTACAATGCATGCCATTGCATTATTCGAAGGAAAACGTACCGTGGAAGCTTTGGGTGTTAAATTATCCCCTCCTTAAATAAATTGTGTCCTCCCAATTTTTAAAATTTTGCTTGGGAATATAATGGAAAGTCCCACATCGGAAAAAGAGTCAATAAAACTATCACTTTAAAAGAAAGAGAGGTATAAAGTTTAACCAAGATATCCCATACTCAGATTCCATGTAGGAAAAACATGGATATGGATGATAAACTAAGTGTCAAGTTCTGATGGAGACGGATAGAAATCATGGTCAGGAGAAATTTAACAATAAGAAAACCACAAACTTGTGTTGGGACAAACGGCCATTAGTCTCCTAGTAGGAAAGTAAACGGACAACATTTTTTGTTTTAAGATAAATTACATAAGGATGATGAATTCATTTATGCTATTGACTAAGAATATAAATATATATACTTACTTTTTAAGTATAGTTTCATTCTTTAATAAATTTCCACCACTAACTCATTTTTTTTAAACGATGAGTATTCAAGAAGACTTGGTCACAGTGGAAGAGCTAGAATAAACTTATATAGAATCACATGATCCATGCAGGATAAACTATATATTTACATTGTATTTAGAGATTAATCAAAACCAAAACGGTTAGTACAAGATCTAATGATCCCCCAAAAGTATATTCCTTGAGAGAAATAAACACTAATATTAATTTCCAAAATTAAACCAACAATACCCCAAAGTTAAATAAGTACCATTCAATAATCAATTGTCCTTAAAATCCTTCAATATAATCAAAACTAATATTGAAAACCAAAACTTATTAAGAATGTAGTCTTCCACGTTAAATTGTATCTCCAAATGATATTAATTACTCTTAAAGTCACATACTTAAAAGTAATTAACCTAATCATTTCAATAAATAACCCAAATCATTATAAATCCACAATAAAAACATAGATAAAAATCCACCATTACTCCTCAAATGAAATCCCATACTACTCTATTTTCCTTTGGCATATAGTGTTCTCAACAAAGTGAACAACTTCCAAAATAACATTTATCACATAATCACCAAATCATTTTCCTATACTAAGGGTATTCATTTGGTAAGATATAAGATCCCAAATCAAATTATTATTGATCAATAAAATCATTTAACTAAAAATAATAGTCACACTAACCGGGGACTTCACGTAGTCCAGTGGTAGGTGATAAATCTCAATCGCACTTTAGTTGTGGGTTCGATTCCCACAGCTTTGTCCGACGTGATGGGTTGTCACACGGTCTATGCGTTGTCCTTTTTCAAAAACTATATTTTATAACATTACCAAAATGAGATAAATTCCTCATAATACCATAACATAATTTAACCACAAATCTTATCTCATACCTTGAATTTTCATCCCAAATTATAAAAACTTATAATTTTTTCAAACCTAATGATCATATAAGACCAAATGGTTATTTATAACTATATCCGCAACATAAAAGATAATTCTTCCTCAAATATCATTTTCACATGGTAAATTGCAGGTTTACACATATAGAAGAAAATTATTCCAAAGTAATCCCATCAATAAAGAGCACTAACACTTTTAAACATTTAACCATCCATTTATTTCCACATAGGTTCTTCATCATATGTTCCTCGGGTTCCCACATTGCCTCTTCCATCTTATGATTTCTCCATATAACTTTTACCAGATGAGTCATCCGGTTTCTCAACACATGATCTTTGGTATGAAGAATTCTGATTGGCTCTCCACAATAAGATAGATCAGGTTCCAGTTCTAATTCTTCATAGGTGAGTACATGCATTGGGTCAGGCATGTATTTTTTCACTAGAGATATGTGGATCACAACATGAACTTTGGAGAGACTAGGTGGATTTGCCTTTTGGTAGAATGCATTCATGTGTCACAGTGGTACCTCAGGAATTTTTCAAAATCATCTACTTCCTCTACCCAAAAACTCCTCATCCATCTTGGATTATATCGATGGAAGCATCGATGCATCATAAAAAAATAGTTATTTCTTATATATAATTTTGAGACATCGTCTTTAACATGTTTTTTAGAAAAATTCTCACTGATTCATCTTCAAATATTTCAAAATAAGGTTTTGGTAAATCAGTTTCCGTATATCCCAAAAGACATAAATGTATAATTTGATACATATAGGCTGCTCGAAGGTCTCCCTCTTATACAACATCTATAAAATCATTTAGTGTATCATAATTTTGAGATAAAGTGAATAATTTGAAAAGACCTTGATTGTACTTCCCACGCTTAGCGTGGTAAGAAAGTTGAGAGCGTAACATTATCCGATAGTCGGTACCCGATCCTTGAAAGAATCGTGCCATGCTAGAGGTATTAGATGTCTCATAAAGTTGTTTGCATGTAACTTGGACATTTGAAAATGTTTCAACATCGTCTGCGCATGACTTCTGGATAATAATTGTAAGTAGTTCTTCAGGAAGAGAGATAAGAGTTGTTCGTGATCTTGCTCCCTCCATGTTTCAACTAACAAAAAGAAAATACAATTAGGGTTTTTTAATACTTATCTAATAAGAATGTAAAAAAAAGACATAATAGGATAATATTGTAATTGAACAATATATCCTAACTTGCGGTACCCTATGTTAAAATCTAGGTTATCCACTATCTATTTTCCAACATATATTCTTAGGGTAATTTTTTTGTATTCCCTTAATAATGGTTTATACTAATCTTGTGAATTTACCAAAGCATATCCCCCGGGAGTGTCGTAACCAAGAGTGCAGCAAGACCCATTGTCGTGCACCAGTTCTCGTTCGAGTCTAGCTCAAAGCGGTGTTTTCGAGTTTTACCCCTAGGTACATCTGTGCTAGAGCCACCTATACCTGCTCGTATCCAGACAGGAATGTGTTGCTTGGAAAACTCACAAAATCTCGACAATACCAAAATTCTAGGAAGTTATTCTATACTAATCCTCCAATTTTATCTTAGGTCTACGTGCTCTAATCAGATTTTATCTAAATCTAGCTTCCAAGGTTTGTACTAAACATCCTATGATTCCAACTGTAACGCCCCGACCCTAGATACCCAGAGTCGGTGCATTATTACATAACATTGGCATGATCACAAAGGATCATGTCTCGAAAGACCGATTAGTTTAGTAGTCTTGGAAACACTAGATATATTCATAAGTCTTACATTACATCATAAGGAAAAAAAACTAAAACAACATCTTGTCTTCATATCCCCTCATACTATCCCTGTAGGTCATTCATAAATTACTTCTTCTCATCCTGGGAAAAATAAAACACTGAAAGGGGTGAGCTCAGATGCTCAGTAAGGATAACAATATAGCAGAAGCTTTCATAGATAAGCATAAACACTTAAAGTAATTTATAACTAAAACAAAAGCCTTTTAAACATGAACTTCAACATAATATGGAAAAGATAAAATGAAATAATTCCATTTACTTATTCACATGGATATTTTACTAGTCGAACAATCACATGCAATATCAATAACCACTTTCATGATGATGGAATGCATAATGCCAGACTTTCATAACCACAGAGCCAAGGCCTCTTGCCAAGACTACAAATAGGATTTTTTCAAGGCCTTGTTCCAAGACGCTAGTTTGTCTCATGAGACCTACCGATGCATCGAGGAGCTATAGCGGGCTCCACCCGTCACTTACTAAGTCCAATGCATTCCTCATATGAAAAGTTTGAAACATAACATAAACATTCGTATTAAAACTAGCATACGAAATGTCAATAATTTATCGACAAACCATGAATGATATAAAAATAGAACATCCACAGTCAAACATAACTCATTCGATGCAATATGGAAGATTTTATTATATCATATTAACCTCAATCGAGAATAATGAAGGATATTGACATAGATTAAAATAATCATCAAAACTATTTAAGAGAAATATCCCCCTTTTTCATGAAATCATTTAATGTCACACTATTTGTCAAGAAGCTATTTAAAAGTTGATTTTTGAATCAAAGTGTACCATACCACTTTGAAAATTTTAAAAGGAGTTTTAATTTTAAAACTTTAATGTTCATATAAATAAATCCTTAAAACCATTTTTAAAACATGGACATTAATGAGCAAGATTTAGAAGAATAAGTCTTTAAAACATTTAAAAATTGTATTTTAGTTTGAGTTTATAACCAAAAGAGAGACACTTGAATACAAATAATTGAGGTAATAAAAACATTGTAATATCATGAGAATAAAGGAATTCATGATATACTATGTCAAAGTACATTATATACACGACATTAAAGTGATTTGGTGTATAACAACAAAGAAGTCTCAATGGAATGTAAATTGAGATGAAATCTCTCATAAAGGCCGTATCCTTAGGTTAAAGATAAATAAACGACATAATTATGTGTGACAAATATAAATACACTAAATATTATTGGATATTCAGTGTAAAACAATCAAAGAACATTCACACATATTCTTATAAAAACAACACCAACGAATTGGATGTTTAACTCAACAAATGGAGAATGAGTTAAAATTACTCTTATCAAATTCATATCAATGACTTGAGAAATTATCAATGGAGTGATTATGTGTATAAAAAGTATATCCATGGGAAGGGGAGTGTAAATTATGACATAATCAAATGAATAGTGATTCCACACATAATCTTGGGGTAATATAATCAAGGAAATATGCGTAAAGCCAAATGATTGGAAATTGAAATTTCAAATTCCCTTATCGATTAGGTAACTTACGAAACATACACCCATTAAAGAAGGATAATACCATGATGATTTCAATATCCATAAATTAATTTATACTACACAATGGATACAATCATGGGCAGTACACACACCACATGCAATAAATAAGTGGTGAACAATGGAATTCTCACGGAATTAAAAGTGTGATAAGAAACCCCTTACTTTGTAATTTTTCCTTCGTAGATGGTAGGTTAACCTCCTTTATAATGGTGAAATAATTGTTATTGAATTATAAAAGAATCATATTCATTAATATGATATCATATATGATCTTTTAACATTGATTTGTTAACAATATCTTAGAATTATCGTCATTTCGGGTGTTAACGGGTTTATTTTACTTTATATTCATTGTTATGTGAGCCGTATTTGTTATTAATGGGATGTATATTATTCATATAAAGAATGATATCAAGTCCTTAAACATTATTTTTAATCATCAAATGATAATTATACTTGAATGGATACGATAGAGAATGAATCTTATCACATTCGTGGAGACGGTAGTCCGTACGTACGCACGAGCGGCAATATCATTCTTTTGATATTAAAATAATATATAATTGGATGGTATATCATATATAAAGAATAATTATCATGTTATATTTATTATTTTCATGAGTTACACATCAT
Organism: Viscum album; assembly: GCA_963277665.1. NCBI lineage: Eukaryota > Viridiplantae > Streptophyta > Magnoliopsida > Santalales > Viscaceae > Viscum > Viscum album. The sequence goes on along the minus strand of OY728128.1, from coordinate 1,252,223,835 downwards.
TATTATACCCACCCAAATAATAATATATTGAATAATAATTACCCCACGACGTGGAGACGGTAAGTCGTACGTACGCACGTATGGTGACATGTTATTCAAAGGGTGGATAGAATAATGAATATGGTTGTACCATATTTATAATAACATCATAGTATATATAAGATACTGGAGTTATTATTTTAGAATGGTTATAACAAAGAAAGAAGAAGTGGAAGAAGAAGGAACTTGAAATGGGGTGGTGAAAACATTACCTCTTCTTCGGGTTCTTCCTTTTGATTTGATCAAAATGGCTAATTAGGTTTGATTTCTGATCAAACTAAGGCCTCTAGGTTGTAGTGAGGGAAGTTGAGAGATTATTTGTTCAGGGGTTGGATGAACCAAAAGGCTTTTATGGTGTGAAGAAATGAGAATGAGGAGCTCCCTTTTATAAGAGGGGTGAGGGGCACCTTTGGAAAAACTAGAAATATTAACTTATAATAAATTCATATTCGGGTTATAATGGCTCCAAAGTTGATTATTTAAAGGTTAAGTGGGGATAGGTCGAAAACCATTCAACCAATAGAATTTAGACAGGTTTTAGTTACTATATTAACCTTATCTTTCAGTTTTTACTCTTAGTTAATTAGTTTGACATTTACCACGTCACTTTGTATTTTTATATTATATAGTTAATAAAATAACTATATACATCCAAGAGACCCCCCAAGTTGTCCATTAATGATATAACTATCATGATATAAGTCTCTTGGCCGAACCTTATATTTTTAGGAATTTAATATCAATTATTAATATAACATTTGTTTTAAAAACTCTTTTATGTCAATTTTGACACTATTCAATAGTTGATTTTTTTGAAACTCATAACAGAATGATTACTTAGAAAAAAGTAAATTAAATCATTAATAACATGTAATATTAACCTAGAAAATTAGTGTAGTTCATTAAAAGTCGCAAATTTTATTTATTTGCGTATTTATAATATCAATTATTTTAATTTTTTACTATTATGGTAATTACTGCATCATCAGTGTGTCATGAATAAATTAAATTATTTAATGTCTAAAAATTATAAATAAAATACCATTATGTAAGAAATACTTTTATATTTCTAATGAATATTTGTAGTCGAAAATCCAACATATATAACCCTATGTAAAAATTGCTTTACTAAAAGCTATATGCTTGTGTCATTTTTGTATTCATTTTAACTTAATTAACATAAAGTGTCCCTATCACTTACAAGTAGCTCCATGGGGTCCCAAAATCGACCCAAAGATTCCCATGGTCGGACATGTATCAAAAAATAAGGTTAGGACACGGTTTAGGGTAATTTTTGTTATTATAATAATATTTTTAACCCTTATTTACCAGATTTACCTTTTAACCATGGTAAATAAAATATTTACCGAAGTAATTACTCAAAATTTCTAAAAATAAAAGTTACCTATTTACACAATTTGGACATCCTGATTCCAAATATGGAATCCTTTTTTCTAAATTCAATACACAAAAGTGGCATAAATTAATTTAATATTAATTCCCATTGTCAAAACAAAAAGCGTGTTTTTAAGAGATAATAACTATCAAAAGATTGACACTTGTTTATGTCTGGTTTAATTGTGAAATTATGTCCAATGAATAACATTGAATTAAATGGTAAAAATATATTCTAAATATACTTTAAAACCACTAAAATTCATAATTTATCACTATTAATTATTTTGATTAAAAAAGTTGTTTTTAATTAAAATTTAATAATTTTCACTATTCATCAAAATATTAAAGTTATCCGAAAAGTACCAAAATTTCACCTTAGGCTAAATTCGATTCTCCAAATCCAAAAATGAAGTCCATTTTGAGAGATAAATTTATAAAATTTTAAAAAGTAGGTAGTACTATTCATAACGGCTAGTTTGATTATTTGTGGTGTGTTAGAATATCGAAGTTGCATACAATGCACACCATTGCATTATTCGAAAGGAAACGCACCATGGAAGCTTGGGGTGTTACATTATTTTTGGGGGTTCGACATTGTGATTTATTTATTTTGGATTGCACTACACTTCCCGAAACCTCCCCATTTTTATCCTCTATTGCAAAGGGTGTGGGCCAACACGAACAACGGTTGATCCCCTCTACATGTTCAATACTTGTGATCAGCTCTTTGAAATTGATGGTAAGTCAGATCCGGATCCATGGCAGTGAAGAAGGAATCCCATGGAGTCCACATGCGCAAACGGTGTGAAAAACATGCCCCCATTGTGCGTCCATTAGAAGCACATGGTTTCCCTGACAACATGCCCAGTAGAGAAGAGACATTTAGTTGGCTCGACCGTCTATCGAAGGAGGAGGTGTGCCCTGACGGAGTGCTTAACTGCAGAAGCTGCGACCGCGATGGGCGGAAGAAGTTGCGACCATGATGGGCGGACAATTCCACGGCCGCAACGGGCCACAGTGCTGGAGTCCCGTGGTGATAGCATGGAAAAGTCAACCCGCCACATGTGTTGATGTGGGGGATGTGGCCAATGGGCCTGACTGTGTGAGCTGGTGCCAGATGCAGCTATGCCACATCCGAAGAGAAGGGGGCAGGCCCGTAATGGCGGGCTGGGGAGATCCTGGTGGGTCAGACTGATCAGGCCAAGCCCATAGGCCTAGTGGGGTGGATTGACAAGGATTAGGTTAGGTCAACCCAGACCTGTTTGGGGTTGGGTCGGCCTAGATGGGGTTGGGTCTAGTCGACCGACCGGGTCTAATTGGACCAAGACCCTTTTCAAACCAGTTACTATTAAAGGAACTTATCTTCTAAATCAGATGTTCATTTGACGAACTGTATGTGGATATCAAATCCATGGGATGAGGCGATTTTTTTTAGATACTCCACTTGAGTTTGGAGAAAGTTGAAAAGTTAGCTAGGTTGGATCAAGCACGAATCAAACCGATCACCCGGTAAAAATATGCCTATAACTTACAGACCAGGAATCCGATTGAAGCGCCATCTGTCATGTTGGAAACCTTATGACATGTTTTTCCTTCAGGTCAATTATTTTTGGATCTTTATGGAATTTCAGGTACAACCAATTTCCAAAAGAGTAGAACTAGTGTGTTTCTTATAGTGAGAGTTAGGATGACTACTCCCTTGACGAATCGATGCGTGACTATTCCTGACTCTTCTCCAGTAGAGACGGGACTCCCCACATCATGGGTGTGGGTTCATTTTTCTCTGAGAAGGTTCTTTTATACCAAGAGTCAGTACTCCCCTGTTGAATTACAGTGTAGTTCCTCCATACTTAACTCACATATAGTTAGGTGCTCCCTTACCAAGTAGGGTGTAGGTCCTCTATGTTAGGAGTAGGTACTCCTCTGTCGACCCAGGGTGTGGGTCCCCCTTATCTAGTGCTACGATAGAGTTGATAAACCTATGTCGTGCTAGGTCACGATCCATCTATCCTAGGGTTGGTACTCCTCTAATGTACTAGGGTGCGGGTACCCTAAAATAAATATTGTGACAGAGTCGATTACTCACCTACATTATTGTTGTGTGGGTTCTCTAGTCACTGAGTTGTACTCCCCTACCAATTTAGGGTGAAGGTTCTCTTTACACATTGTCCTAGTAGAGTCAGTACTCCCCTACTGTACCAGGGTGCGAGTCCTCTTGCCTAGGGTCTTTACTCCCTTAACATACTAGGGTGTGGGTCCCCCACAGTGAAAAAACAACTAGAGTTGTACTAACCTATAGGGTAGGGAGTAGGTCCTCACTTATGAAGTAGTACTCCCCCGTATCTGAGTAGTGATGGGGAGCGGGTCCTTCATGGGAGTTAGAGCTCTCTCAAATACAAGATATAGTTACAAGGAGCGGGCCCCTCCACATGATGTAATCAATACCAAGATAGAAGTTAGTGCTCCATCGACAGACTATATTGTAAGATACTTTTTACTGGAGTGACTGAGATAACATGGGTTAGACTAGAGCAGTTCTCCCCCAACAGAACGTAGTGTCGAGGAGTGGACCTATTCAGTAGGTTTCCCTTGGTCTTTCCTTGGGTGCAAGATTGTGACAATGAAACCTCTAGTGCCAGGCACTAGTGGCAGTTCCGCAAAAATTTCCTGACAGATCACATCCTTTCGAACATACCATTAGGAATGGATGAGTTTTACCTGATGGAGCACATCTCTCTGACGGGTTCCATCTGTGATGGATAGCTCATGGAGCATGTACTTTTGAACCTTGAGTTACGCTTTGAGCTTTATTTGGAAATCCAGGTAATGGATTTGAGTTCATAGCCTTATGTTTCTTTGTGGTTGAGATGAGTATATCTGGATGAAATAGATATATATATGGTCATGTACCAGAGTAGAGCTAATTATACATAATAGTTTTTTTTACTTCGTGGTTTTGTCTTAGTGATTTACTTTGTGGTTTTTTATTTTTGGTTTACTTTATAGTTGTATATTTTTTGATTAATTCATGGTTATTTTGTGGTGTTTTCCTTTGTTGATTTCTAAGAGACCATTGAGGGTCTCAGGGTCCCCTAATGAGTACTGAGTTACTCACACAAGCATGGGATTTTCCCATACGTGTTGTGTCTGGTACATATGTTCGACATTTTGATAGCGGCGCTCAGGGAGATGGGACCGACAGATGTTAAAATGGTGGACTATGTGGCCTAGGACCTGGTGACTCCCAATAGGACCAAGAAGTCAAGACATACTACTTCATCTTCCAGCAACTTCACTACTCCAGGGATTAGGTGGAATTTCCCCCTAACGACAATCCATTCTCCCTTTGTACTTTGTTGTTTCTAGTTCTTTTGTTGGGCTTGTATACTGTCCCGATTTGACCACTGAGTGACTTACTTTATATTTTACTCTAGTTTTTGATCACTTAGTGTTCACCTTTCAGCGTTGTATTTTTGTTTTGTGAGTGCATGCATGTACATGTATCCAGGAAAATGCCTCCCACTTATAGGTTGACACCTTCAGTGCTAGTTGCCAACCCTTGTCCTTCGGGAGGAGTTCTTCGGTTATGTCATAGTACGATCCTTGTGGGATGGGTAGTTACACGTGGAATCAGAGGTGGTCAGTTGTAACCCAATGTCCAAGGGTATGTTGTTTTTGGTTTGTGAGAAAAAAATGTTAAGTGTTTCGAGTTATAATTTAATACCAGGGACTCTAGTGTTGGTGAGGAAGCTGATGTATCCGTAAACTAGGATTCTGGACACTTGTTATCCAACTCAGAACATGGAAACATTAATTGTTGGGAAATTATGATATTACAAAACTTGTAGGAATTATTGTGATTTTAATTTTCTTCTTGTGATAGCTCTCCAGATATACTTATAACTGTGGTTCATCTTCACTCATTTCAAGATACATCCACAATAACAGCCAGATACGGTTCTATAGTAGTATTGTGATGATGATCTTCCCCAAGTGTAGGCTTCAGTGTCGAGCACTAATATAGCAGTTGTACCTTCTGGTGGGGCACCAGTGATACCACCACCCATCGAGTAGTAGTTTCCACCAGTAGTTCAGCATGAGAATGAGCACAGGCTGAGCATGCTACACAAGTTTTAGAGGTGGATACCTCCCAGGTTCCATGGCCAAATAGATCCTTAGTTAGCTGAGTATTTTCTTGAGGTAGTTACGTGTGTCTTTCGATTAGTTAGGACACCGTCAGACCACAAGGTTTTCTTGGCTGCAAGACTTCTTCAGGGCTCAACGGTATGATGGTGGATCATGATGATCTAGACTCATGATGAGGAGACCCTCACTTGGATAGACATTGATCACCCCCTTTATAGAGGATTTCTTTTCGTTGAATTTGTGCTTTGTATGCATATAGGTACTTCTACACCTATGGTAGGGCAGAATGACGGTAGTAGATTTCTCAGCAAGATTCAAAGATCTTTCTCACTACTATGCAGATATGGAGAGAGAACCTTTATTTAGGGCTTGGGCCTTCGAGTAGGGACTAGGATGGGAAATCAGGGCATAAATGATACCTCTCATCATTTTTATGCGTGATGGGGTACTGGAATGAGCCCTGGTTGTTGATAGATTCATGGAGTAGGAGTAGGAGGATGTGACCTAAGATAGAGGTCACCAAGTAGAGGTGTCTAATGATGATAGAAGTTTAGTGGTGATGGGGTCGTGGCATAGGAGGCATACCCTTTCCTAGACAGAGACACATGGGTATGTGGCATAGCAACAACACTGAGGAGTAGATCAACCACAAGAGAGGTGGTGTTACACTTGTAACTGATGGGGGAATCTCGTTAGAGATTTCCCAACCCTCTGTATTGCTGAGAGGGAACCAGTATACAAACCTCCATGGTAGATACAATTCTTGGATCTTGGAGTTTCACAAGTCAGTAGGTGTTGTAGATGAGTAGGATGAGCAGAAGGGGGTGGTCCCCGCTAGGCCCAGGGAGCTCGAGGATTTGGGTGAGGACAACTACTCTTAGTCATGTCTCATGACCAGGAAGCTAAAAGTGATGTTCAAGGTACGAACTTTGTCATTTCATTTGATGCCTTTCTAATTAGAAATAGGTGATGTATGTTCCTTTTTCTTAAAGTCCTGTTGGAGACCTTGAGTATTTAGTTAGACTGTGGACTTAACCCTCACACATATAGACTCCTGATGGAGGATACCTATTGATCACACACAAACACAGATTCTGTAACCTGGCTCTTAGAGGTAAGAGATGTAGTTGGGATCTCTAAGTCGTGGCTTCGATACCTTATGATTTCATTCTAGGTATGGACTAATACCATTCATTCTTGAAATGATGATATTAGGAAACAGATATGGTATATCCGTATGGTGGAAAAGAGATTTCCTTTGTGGAAAAAGGGAATCCCGGGAAGCATGATTTGGACTCTCATAAAGGTTCCCTGTTGAGTCGTTATATGGTGGAATATTTAGACTACAAGATGTTATTGCAGTGAAAAATGGTTCCAAAAAATCCATACTCTGTAGATATGTCGCTAGTGGGAGTGGTCGTGTTCTTATTTAAGCTTTTGGTGTGGACAATAGAGGTTCTAGGAAGAGGGCCCAATAAGACACATCATTCACTTGTGGGCAGCCCCATTTCATTCAAAATTACTCCCATGCATTAGCATAGACCTTGAATACATAACACCTATGGTGGTTTTGGAATAGTGTTTCTATGGGAGGATGTAGAGTGTGGGGTTCTTTCTATGATCTGCGTTAGGTTAGCATGGAGGTGTGTCGATGGACCCTATGACTATAGATGAATCATAGTACTTATTGTTTTTCCCTCTTGTTGCAGCTAAACAAACATGTGCCTATTGTGGAAAATTTTTGACCTAGCAAGATCTCGATATGAGAGTGGATGATCTTAGTGTTTCTTCATGGAGCATGCTTAGATGTTGTGTAGAAGCCTTTGTTGTGCCAGTTTTCTCATGTAAGTTTGGTTTTTCGATTTTCAGGGATGAAAAGTCTAATGGTTGGGAGGATTTAATGTCCTAAAATTCCATGGATTTTTAAAAAAAATTCATAATGGGGATTTTTTTTCGAGATCGTGAAATTAGAGGGAATGCGATTCCAAGGTCCAGAGAGCCCGTAATGGAATTTTTATCTTTTTTTATGGTACGTTCAGTAAATGTGAAAACATGATTTTCTATATTTTGAATCGTTTCTCGGATCAAAAATCCAAGGACACCATTGAATTCATAACCCCGTGATTCACCTTGAAATGACTTAACTTTGGCCGGAAAGGGTCGAGCAGAAAAGTTATTTTTAAGAATTTTCAAGAAAAATAAAAAAAAATTAAAAGAATAATTTTATTTCCATTCTCTTTTTTGGGTGGAGGACGGTGACACTATGGGGTGGTGACATGATAGAAAAAATGTGCATCAATGAGGCTCATTAATGGACTGTTAAACATGAAGCGTAATGACACTTTAATGAGGCATAAGAACAATGTTGTTTCTTAATTAAAATAGTGTAACAACATGACGTCACATCATAATTGGAATACTGTGACATGATCCTATTTATAGTTCGACATTATGGGGAAATATGGATTAAAAATTTGTAGGAATCTACGGAGAACCTCTGATAGACTTCCACCGCAGTGATGAATGATGAACACTGGTAGGGTATCTTTAGCTTTGACGCCTTTCAAAGATCAGAGTTTGGAAGAGACGTCGACATCTTAAATCCCTTGAGGAGGAACGTCGTGGAATCACCCATCATAAGAGGTAGGGGTTTGTTTGTTAATGATCATTCCCATTCTCCATTATTTTTAAAATGACGGACGCAGATCAACCCATGAACATATTGATCCACACATCACTCACTTATGCGGGAGGGTATCTTTGGGGGTTCAACATTGGGATTGATTTATTTTGTATTTCACTACAAATCCAAAAACCACCCCATTTTTTATCCTTTAATGCAGAGGGAATGTGCCGACACAAACAAGGCCTGAGCACCACCGCATGTTTGTTGCTTCTGACTGGCTCTTTGAAATCGATGGCAAGGTGGATATGGATCCATCATAGTGAAGAGGGAATCCCCTAAAGGTCGCAGGCATAAACGGTACAAAAAAGGGCCACAAGAGTGTGTTCGGCGCGCCAGAGCACGGTAGTGGTGGCAGTGGTGGCGGCGGTGGCCCGCAGTGGTGCTGGCCCGCGGCGGCACTGACCATGTGTACGGAGGAGAAGAGACGGGTCGTCGGCCAGAGGAGGAGGCCTGCCCTGGCTACAGGCCTAGGTGACTAGAGCCATGACCACAATGTTTTGTGATGCTGGATTCCCATGGTGCCATCGTGGAACTGCATGGAGAAGTCAACCTGCCATGTAGGTTGACATGGTGGATGCAGACAGTGGGTCTCGCAGCGTGAGATGGTGTCGGATGCGGCCATGCCGCATTCGGGGATAAGGGAGATGGCCCGTAAAGGCAGGACAAGGTTTGCCAGGCAGGTCGTGCTATAACACCTGACATTTTTATGAGAAATATTTTGTTACATCATCAAAGGAATCTTTCACTACAAACAACACTAGCTTGGCTTTCTTTAAATGCAATCATGACCTTCCTCGATAGCTTTCATTGTATGCAATACCGAGTTTCACTAAACAACGATATGCTATTAAAATATTATTAAAACTAGTAGTTAAGAATAGTAATACCCACTTTTTGAAGCTTTATAAATTTTATCTTTCAAAATGGACTTCATTTTTGGATTCCAAATATCAAAATTAGCCTAGGGTAAATTTTTGTTATTTTTTTGAAAACTTTCAATTTTTGATGAATAGTGAAAACACTGGGTTACTATTTAAAAACAAAATTTTTATTTAAATAATTATTTATCGTATTTAAATTTATTTTAGGTCAAAATTGATAATTAATACCTATATAAGTTCAAATTAATTCATTGGAGTCATTTTATAATAATTTTAGATATATAAAAATTTTATTGAACTTTTCACCGTCTTTTACCCACCTCGTAGGAGAGTTTGAAAATTTACATAAAACATAATTTTACCACTTCTCTGAGTGGAATTTAGAAACTACACGAGACATGGTTAATATCAAGTAGTAAAATGTGGTTCAATAAGATAGCAATAATTTCTTATGAATAGTAACTTTTTACATTTATTTAACACGGTTAAAAGTAAATAGGGTAATTAAAGGTAAAAATGGTATTATTGTTACCCTAACACATGTCCTAATTATATTGGATAAGTTTATTTCGACCAAAAATAACCTTAGGAATAAAATATGACCATTTAGGTTTACTTGGAATAGATTAGGACATTTATTATTATTTTATTTAAAGAAGAGTTAAAAAAGTTAAAATAAAAGTTTAATAACTAAAACATTTTTAATATAGGGTTATACATAATATAATTTTGACTATAAATATTCATTAGAAAACAAAAACTATTTCCTACATAATTTTATTTTATTTATAATTTTAAGACATTAAATAATTTATTTTAATTATTACACAATGATGATGTAGTAATTAGCATATTAAGGAAATATTAACATAATTGATATTATAAATACCCAAATAAATGAAATTTGAGACTTTTTATGAATTAAACTAATTTCATAGGTTAATATGACATGTTAGTATGGATGTAATTAACTTTTTTCAAACTAATCATGCTGTTATGATTTTCACAAAAAATCAATTACCAAATAGTGTCAAAATTGACATAAAATAGTTTTTAAAACAAATATTATATTATTAATTGTTATTTTATTCCTAAAAATCTAAAGTTCAGAAAAATGACTTAGATAAGGTTATATATATTAATAATTAACAACTTGGGGTTCGTTTGGCTTGTTATAGTAAGTTTATTAACCATATAGTGTAAGACAACAAGAAGACACGGTAAAAGTTAAATTATTTAACTTATAGTTAAATCTAAAAGATAAGGTAAAAATAGTGACCTAAACTTGTCTAAAATGTATTGGTTGATAGTATTTAGACCCATACAGACCTTAGCTTCTAAATAAATCAATTTTAATCTATTAAAAACCGAATATGACTTTATAATAAAATAATATTTTAAGTTTTTCCTAAGGTACCCCTCTCCTCCCTTTTCCTCCCTCTCCTCCTCACACCACATTGAGCCTTAAAGCTCGGAAAACCCCTTCCAATTTCTCTTCTCCACTTCCCTAGTAATATTATATAGGTCCTGGTATTCTTAAAAGACCATCTTTTGTGACCTAAGAGGAGGTTAAGAAGAGGCTCTTCAAAGAAGAGGTAATGTCCGTTAATGATTCTTTCAACTTTATTTATTCTTATACTTATTTTTATTTAGTTGTTTCATTATGAAATAATAACATAAGTATCACTAATATAATAATATGTTATTATAAATATGAAACAACCCTATTTCACCTTCTATCCATCCTACGGAAAACAAAACCACCACGCGTGCGTATGTACGGTATACCGTCTCCACAACGTGGTATAATCTGTTTTCCACCACCACCTTACATGGATAGGTATAATGGTGTAAGTAATAACTATACATGATTATTGTAAAGTTATATTGTTTCTGAAATAGTATACATACACTTAAATACAATTCCACGATCATGGGAACGATATCATCAGTCGTGCGTACGTACGACCTACCGTCTCCACGATGTGATGCAACTCGTTCTACATGATCTTCAATGATTAATGATTATATAAATGAATTGAATGAATAAATATGATATATATTACACTAATACCATTCTGGAAATGAGGTATCTATAACCTAAAAATAATAATAAGAATTTATTCGACAAAACACGCATAAGAACAAAAAGCAATAAACACCCGAATAACAAGTAGCAATGAAATATTACTAATATGAAACTAAGAGTATGACCATATATGATATCATAACAATGAGTAAAATTATGTAATAAGTCAATAACATTATTTAAATCATTATACAGGAGGTTCGAACATGTATGAAGCAAATAAGACCTAAGGTAAGGGAAAATCTCACAATCTCATTTTAATCCGAGATTTTTATACTTCAGAATTTACTCATGAATATTTATCATCAAAATCCATGTTACACAATATTTAATAATTTTTCTATCTAACTAAAATTGTTTGAATCCAATTTTACCCACTGGTGAGTTTTTTGTAAAAGATATGAAGGGAATCTTTTGTCCTTTTTAGTATGAGGTACTTTTTTGACTTTTCCGGCCAAAGTACGAGAAGAATGTTTTTCTTTAACTTATATGGAATGAATGGATTTTTAGAACATTATTTCCATGAATCTTCCTTTACAAGTTTATTTTTAATCAACTTCTTTTAGTTAAAAATTATAAGACATTTTATGAAAGGAAAAAAAAATTTTAAAGTAGAAAGGATATTTTCCTCAAGAATTGAGTTCAAGCATTTTATAAAAATTATTTTCCTTCTAGGATAATATAGGGTTCTACTTATATACCTATTTTTACATTGATTTGATTATGTTATGATGGAATTATTTTTATGATGTCCTTTTAACTTATATGGATTATGTTATGATGGCATGATGTTTAAGAATCCCATTTTTGTTACATGGGTTATGCTATGATGTATGATATATGATCTTGTGGAACACATAATAATGGTATCATTATGAGATGGGTGGGACCTATATCTCCCTCCAATGAATTGGGTAAAGATTTATATCTCATGAGATAGACATGGATGGAACGACAGGTTAATCTGGTTCAGTGATACATGACTGAAACGAGGAGTGAACTCAGATCAAAAATGGACTTTGTCTGCTAAGATAGTCTTGGAAATGAGTCTTGACTAATAAGAAATGATTCTCTATGATTATGTGTGTATGACACAAAGTTTCATGTTTTATGTTATGATTATTGATTTATCCCATGTTATAAAATGATGATCTCTTTTGCAGGTTAATGTTTCAAAAATGTTATGATATTATGAATATGATGTGATTGATATTTCTTTTGTTTACCCTTACTGAGAATTTAAGCACACCCTTTTGTATGTTTTCTTTCCCCTGTTCAGGAAGAAGGTTATTAAGTAGGATATGACAAAAGGGACTCTAGATATGATGAAATAAACGGGAGGCAATGTAGATGCCTTATGAACCAGTTGTTTATGTTTCCCAGTTTCTAAAGACACTATAACTATATGGTCCTACCATGATTTTGTTATATGTTGTAATAAGTATGCTTCAATTCTGAAGTAATAACAATGTATGTAAAGTATGGGTCATTATAGTTGGTATCAGAGGAAAGTTATAGTCAACCTTTGGAAACTAGGATTTGAAACCATCAGTAAGAACCCCAAGGATAAGTCTAAGCATAGAACACAATCTAAGTGTTTTAGAAATGGCCATGAATAACCTATGATAAAACATTAACTATGAAATTTTATTCTTGATTATGTTATTTTACTATTATAATTAGTGTTTGTCACACTATTCTTTTCGGTTTTAGTCAATGTCTGGAACTCGAAGGAACCGTGTTAATGCGGAATGCGATGGGAAATGCAATGATTTTCCCCCTGAGCAACCAAACATTATAGGATCTAGAATGAAAAATCCTGTATCCATGCTCACACAACTTTCTAAAGATATGAATCATATAGGACTTCCAAACGAGCAAAGGAAGGAGAAATATTTGGTTGAATCCTTCATGAGGCAGCGTCCACACTCATTTAGCGGGTCTACTGATCCATTAGTTGCTAAAAAATGGATCAGTACTACTGAAAAGATATTTTCAGTTCTTCAATGTTCTGAACATGATAAAGTCATCTTAGTAGTATATTGTTTGGAAGGTGAAGCTGATCAATGGTGGAATCTTATCAAGAATACGAGGCCAAGAGATGAAATTGAGTCCATGGAATGGGATGAGTTCAAGAAGTTATTTTTCAATAAGTACTTCCCTCGTATTCTTTGAACAAAGACGGAGAAGTAGTTTCTTGAACTAAAGAAAAAGGATGATGAATCTTTTGGCACCTACAAAGAAAATTTTACAAGACTTGCAAGGTATGATTCTGGGATTATTATCCAACCTAAGAGTAAGATTGATCGATTCTTTAGTGGCTTAAAACCAAGTCTTCGAATGGCGTTAGCCATATGGGACTTCAATAGCTATGAAGAAATCGTTCGATGTGCTCTGAAGGTTGAGATGGAGATTGGAGTAACCCATCAATCATATGTGTTTGATAGGAAGAGGAAAATGGAATTCAAAGGGAAATCTAAAGACCACACTGAAAAGAAGATTAGTTTTCCCTTATGTTCAAAGTGTGGAATGAAACATGGATGGATTTTTCTTAAAAGGACAAGTAAATATTTCAAATGTGGAAAGGAAGGTCATCGGTCATTTGAAAGCCGCAATGGTGGGAAGAAGATGTCTAGTGATGCGAAAAAAGAAAAGGATACATAGAGTGCACCTCCTACACTTCAATGTTACAAGTGTAAGGAAATGTGGAATTATGATTATCAATGCCTTAATCCAAGGGTTATTGATGATGATCGATGCCAACAAACTCTTAAGGCTAATGACAATGGAATGTCACATGCAATTTCTATCAGCGATGTGGAGTACGACAACGAAGTGGTGAAAGGTACACTTACCATCCACTCTAAAGTAGAAAATGTTTTATTTGATTCTGGATCCACCCAATCTTTTATTTTTGAAGAATTTACTATAGTTATCACCATATTACCTCAACAATTAGATGTTGAGTTAGCTGTGACAACCCCTAATGGCACAACAGTCGCATCAAAAGTTTATAATTCTTCTCCGATAGAAGTTTGTGGGAATGTGATTCTTGGAAATCTTATGATCCTTCCTATAGTGGAATTTGATGTGATTATTGGCATGTATTGACTTTATTTATATGAAGTTCATATCAATTTCCAATGAAGGGAAGTCACATTTCATATTCCAGATCAATCTATGATCATCTATCGATATAAGGATGAACATAACCTTCCAGTGGAAATTTATTCCATCTTATGGGTATTGATTCCACTAAATGAAGGTTATTTATCTCAAATGGTTGGAGAGAAACTCACAATTAATAATACACCCATTTTATGGGAGTTTGATGATGTCTTTCTGGAGGAATTGTCGGGTCTTCCACCAAATCGTGAAGTTAAGTTTTCAATAGAACTCGTACTAGGTGGTTGGCCTATTTCAAAAACAACTTATACAATGGACCCAATTGAGTTTCTGGAATTGAATAAGCACCTCCAAAAGAATCTTGATAAAGGATTCATAGGCCCTAGTGCATCACCTTGGGGAGCACCTGTTCTGTTTGTTAAGAAGAAATATGGATCAATGAGACTCTGCATTGATTATCAAGAACTTAACAATATCACTATCAAGAAAAAATATCCTCTCCAACACATTTCTGACTTATTTGACCAACTACGCGGAGCTCAATAATTTTCCAAGATTGATCTTTGTTCACGGTATCATCAATTAAGGGTCAAAAGGGAGGATATACCAAAGACGAATTTCCGTACAAGTTATGGACACTATGAATTTATAGTGATGCCATTTGGTCTTACTAATGCCCCTTCTATCTTCATAGATCTAATGAATAGAGTCTTTAGAGACAATCTTGATCAGTTTGTGGTAGTCTTTATAGATGATATTCTTGTTTATTAAAAGAGAAAGGAATAAAATGAATATCACTTGAGAATTTTATTAAAGACAGTGAGGAAGGATAAGATTTATGCCAAATTTACTCAGTGTGAATTTTGGATTCAAAAAGTTATATTTTTGGGTCACATAATCTCAAAAGAGGGGATATCTGTGGATCCAGCAAAAACATAGGTTATCAAAAGATGGTCGAGACCAACAACCGTAACTGAGATCCTAAGTTTTCTTGGTTTGGCAGGATACTATCGACGTTTTGTGAGAGATTTTTCAAGGTTATCTAATCCACTCACCAAGTTGAATAAAAAAGGAGTTATGTTTGTGTGGATGGAGGAGTGCGAAGAGAATTTCAAGGAGTTGAAAAGAAGGTTATCCAGTGCACCTGTGCTCACACTGCCTGGTAGTGGAGAAAGGATTGTGATCTATAGCGATGAATCCAAGAAGGTATTGGGGTGTGTTCTCATGCAAAATAATACGGTGATAGCTTATGCCTCACGACAGTTGAAAATACATGAGCAAAATTACCCAACTCATGATTTGGAGTTAGCTGCGGTAATCTTTGTATTAATGATTTGGAGGCATTATATTTATGGTGAATGGTGTGATATTTATACTGATAATAAAAGTTTTAAGTATATTTTCACACAAAAGGAGGTGAATATGTTCCAAATAAGATGGTTGGAGCTGATTAAGGATTACGAATTCTCAATTTATTACCACCCTGGGAAAGCAAACGAGGTGGAAGATGCATTAAGTCGATAAGATAATGCTAGCTTATCCATGATTAGGATCACAAAAGATCCAATATTTATGGATTAATAAAGGATGTATCTTGGAATTATAATGGAAGGGAAAAATCTTATCTTTCTCAAATGAATGTTCAACCATCTATACATGCGAAGATTAAAGAGGCACAAAAAGAAGATGTAGAGTTACAAAAGAAGGTGAGAATGTTCCTGAATTCAACCTTGATTATGATTGGATAATAAGGTTCAGGAATCGGGTTTGTGTTCCTCCCATCCAAGAATTAAAGAAGGAGCTGTTAGATGAGGCTCATAGTTCTTCATTCTCTATTCATCCTGGAAGAACAAAGATGTATAGGGACCTAAAAGAGTACTTCGGGTGGGATGGCATGAAAAGAGATGTTGCTGAATATGTCTCTCGATGATTGGTTTGTCAGCAAGTTAATGCTGAGAGACAGAAGTCTAAGGGGATGTTACAACCATTACCTATACCCGAATGGAAATGGGAAAACATCACTATGGACTTTTTCACCATATTTCCTAAAACATCGAAAGGCAATAATGCTATATGGGTCATAGTTGATCATCTTACAATGTCGACACACTTCATTGCTATTAGAGAAGATTTCTCTCTGGATCAGCTTGCCAGGATATATGTAAAGGAAGTGGTAAGATTTCATGTAGTACCACTTTACATTATATCTGATCGGGATCTGAGGTTTACCTCAATATTTGGCGAAGTCTTTAGCATACTCTGGATACAGAGCTGAGTTTCAGCACTCTTTATCATCCTCAGACAGATGGTCAGTCTGAGAGGACAATTCAAACTCTAGAAGATATGTTGAGAGCTTGCTCAATGGATTTAAAAGGAGGTTGGGATCAACACCTACATTTGGTGGAATTTTCTTATAATAATTGCTTTCACTCCAGTATTCAGTTGACTCCTTATGAAGCTCTCTATGGAAAGAAATGCCGAACTCCAACTTTATGGGATGAAGTTGGGGGAAGAAAGCTATTAGGACATGATCTTGTTAATGAGATGGCAGAAAAGGTCTGATCTATTCAACAACACAGAAGAGCAGCTCAGAGTCGACAAAAAATTTATGCTGATAACCAAAGAAAATATCTTTTGTTTAAAGTGGGCGATAAAGTGTTCTTACAAATATCTCTATGGAAGAGAGTAATGAGATTTGGAAAGAAGGAAAAGATGAGCCCTAGGTATATTGGTCCTTTTGAAATAATGGATCGTGTTGGGAAGGTAGCTTACCGATTGGAACTTCCACAAAATCTCTCTCAAGTTCATAATGACTTCCAGGTATCTCTCCTGATAAAGTACATACCTGATTATTCACATGTACTCAGTTCAGAAGTTGTACCGCTGGAGCAAGATATTTCTTATGAAGAACAGTCGATAGAGATTCTCGATCGTAGTGAAACATTCCAACGGAACAAGACCACTTGCATGGTGAAAGTTTTATGGAGGAACTACGAATTAGAAGAAGCTACATGGGAGCTTGATGATATTATGAGGGAGAGGTATCCTCATATATTTGTTACAAATTGATGAATTTCGAGGGAGAAATTAATTTTAAGGGGGGTAGAATGTAACACCCGAGATTTTTATGAGAAATATTTTGTTACATTATCAAAGGAATATTTCACTACACACAACACTAGCTTGGCTTTCTTTACACGCAATCGCGACCTTCCTTGATATCTTGTGTTGTACGCAATACCAAGTTTCACTAAACAATGATATGCAATTAAAATATTATTAAAACTAGCAGTTATGAATAGTAATACCAATGTTTTGAAATTTTATAAATTTTATCATTCAAAATGGGCTTCATTTTTGGATTCAGCATATCAAAATTATCCTAGGGTGAATTTTTGATATTTTTCTGAAACCATTCAATTTTTGATTAATAGTGAAAACACTGGGTTACTGTTTAAAAACCGACTTTTTATTTAAATAATTATTTACATTATTTAAATTTATTTTAGGTCAAAACTAATACTCAATACCTATATAATTTCAAAGTAATTCATTGGAGTCATTTTATAATAGTTTTAGATATAAAAAAATTTTATTGAACTTTTCACCGCCTTTTACCCACCTCTTAGGAGAGTTTGAAAATTTACATAAAACTTAATTTTACTGCTTCTATGAGTGGAATTTTGAAAATCTGAGAGAAATGGTTAATATCAAGGAGTAAAATTTTGTTCAACAAGATAAAAATAAATTTTGGTGAATAGTAACTCTTTACTTTTATTCACCACTGTTATAAGTAAATAGGGTAATTAAGGGTAAAATGGTATTTTTATTACCCTAACACTGTCCTAATTCTATTGGATAAGTTTAATTCGACCAAAAAAACCTTATGAATAAAATATGACCATTTAGGTCCACTTGGATTAGATTAGGACATTTATTATTATTTTATTTAAATAAGAGTTCAAAAAGTTAAAATCAAGGTTTAATAACTAAAACATTTATAATATAGGGTTATACATAAGATAATTTTGACTATAAATATTCATTATAATGATAAAACTATTTCCTACATAATGGTATTTCATTATAATTTTCAGACATTAAATAATTTAGTTTAATTATGACACAATGATGATGCTGTAATTACCTTATTAATGAAATATTAACATAATTGATATTATAAATACCCAAATAAATTTAATTTGAGTCTTTTTATGAATTACAGTAATTTTATTGGTTAATATAACATTTTTTTATTTATTTAATTAACTTTTTTCTAACTAATCATTATTTTATGATTTTTACAAAAAATCAATTACCAAATAGTGTCAAAATTGACATAAAATAGTTTTTAAAACAAATATTATATTATTAATTGATATTTTATTCCTAAAAATCTAATTTTTGGCCAAATGACTTAGATAAGGTTATATATATTAATAATTAACAACTTGGGGTTCTTTTGGCTTGTTATAGTAAGTTTATTAACCATATAGTGTAAGAAAACAAGAAGACACGGTAAAAGTTAAATTATTTAACTTAGAGTGAAATCTAAATGATAAGGTTAAAATAGTAACTTAAACTTGTCTAAACTCTATGGGTTGAGAGGTTTTCAACCCATCCCCACATTATATTAGAAATAAATCAATTTGGAGCTATTAAAAACTGAATATGAATTTATAATAAAATAATATTTTATGTTTTTCCTAAGGTACCCCTCTTCTCCCTTATAAAAGGGCACCTCCTCCCTCTCCTCCTCACACCACTTTGAGCCTTAAAGCTCGGCCAACCCTGGAAAATTTTCCTTGTACACTTCCCTAGTAATATTACATAGGTCCTGGTCTTCTTCAAAGACCATCTTTAGTTCCCTAAGAGGAGGTTAAGAAGAGGCGCTTCAAAGAAGAGGTAATGTCTGTTACCGATTCTTTCAACATTATTTCTTCTTCTACTTCTTTTTCTTTAGTTGTTTCATTATTAAATAATAACATCAGTATCACTCATATACTAATATATTATTATAAATATTAAACAACACTATTTCACCTTGTATCCATCCTATAGAAAACAAATTCACTGAGCGTGCGTACGTACGGAATACCGTCTCCACGCCGTGGTGTAATCTGTTTTCCACCACGACCTTACTTGGATGGGTATAATGGTGTAAATAATAACTATATATAATTATTTTAAAGTGATATTTATTCTGAAATAGTATACATACACTTCAATAAAATTCCACGATCATGGGAATGATATCATCACTCGTGCGTGCGTACGGCCTACCGTCTCCACAATGTGATGCGACTCGTTCTACATGATCTTCAATGTTTAATGATTATATAAATGAATTGAATGAATAAATATGATATATATATTACACTAATAACATTCTGTAAATGAGGTATCTCTAACCTAAAAATAATAATAAGAATTTATTTGACAAAACACGCATAAGAACAAAAAGCAATAAACACCCGAATAACAAGTAGCAATGAAATATTACTAATAAGAAGCTAAGAGTATGAACATATATGATATAATAACAATGAGTAAGATTCTGTAATAAGTCAATACATTATTTAAATCATTATACAAGAGGTTCAGACACGTACGAAGCAAATCAGACCTATGGTAAGGGAAAATCTCACAATCTCATTTTTATCCAAGATTGTTTATACTTCAGCATTTACTGGGGAATATTTATCATCCACATCCATGTTCCTCAATATGTAATAATATTTCTATCCTCCTAAAATTTTTTGTATCTAATTTTACCCATTGGTGAGTTTTTATTAAAATATATGAAAGGAATCTTTTGTCGTCTTTAGTACGAGGTACTTTTTTTGACTTTTCCGGCCAAAGTACGAGAAGAATGTTTTTCTTTAACTTATACGGCATGAATAGATTTTAGAACATTATTTCCATGAAGCTTCCTTTACAAGTTTCCATGTTTATTCTTAATCAACTTGTTTTAGTTAAAAATTATATGAAATTTTGAGAAAGCAAAAAATGTTTTTGAAGTAGAAAGGATATTTTCCTCAAAAATTGAGTTCAAGCGTTTTATCAAGATTATTTTCCATCTAAGATAATATAGGGTTCTGTTTCTATCCCTGTTTTTACATTTATTTGATTATGTTATGATGGAATTATTTTTATGATGTCCTTTTATCTTATATGGATTATGTTATGATGGTATGATGTTTAAGAATCCCATTTTTCTTACATGGGTTATGCTATGATGTATAATTTATGATATTTTGGCACACATAAGAATGGTATCATTAAGAGATGGGTGGGACCTATATCTCCCTCCAATGCATTGGATAATGATTTATATCTCATGATATATACATGGCTGGAACGGCAAGTCAATCCGTTTCAGTGATACAGGACTGAAACGAGTAGTGAACTCGGTTCAGAAATGGACTTTGTCCACTAAGATAGTCTTGGAAATGAGTATTTACTACTAAGAAATGATTCCCTATTATGTGGGTATGCCACAAAGTTTCATGTTTTAAGTTATGATTATTGATTTATCCCATGTTATGAAATTATGATCTCTTTTGCAGGTTAAGATTTCAAGAATGTTATGATATTATGAATACGATGTGATTGATATTTATTTGGTTTACCCTTATTGAGCATTGGATCTCACCCTTTTGTATGTTTTCTTTCCCCAGGTCAGGAAGAAGGTTATTAAGTAGGATATTCTAAAAGGGACCCTAGATATGATGAAATAAACGGGAGACAATGTAGATGCTCTATGAACAAGTTGTTTATGTTTTCCAGTTTCTAAATACACTATACCTATATGGTCCTACCATGTTTTTGTTATATGTTGTAATAAGTATGATTCAATTCTGAAGTAATAAAAATGTATGTAAAGTATGGGTCGTTATAGTTGGTATCAGAGGAAATTTATAGTCATCCTTTGGAAACTAGGATGTTAAAGCCTTAGTAAGAACACTAAGGATAAGTCTAAGCATAGAACACAATCTTAGTGTTTTAGAAATGGCATGAATAACCTATGAAAAGACCTTAAGTGTAAAATTTTATTCTTGATTATGTGGTTTTCCTATTATAATTAGTGTTGCTCACACTATTCTTCTTGGTTTTAGTCAATGGCTGGAACCCGAAGGAACCGTGTTAATGCGGAATACGATGGGCAATGCAATGACTGTCCCCCTGAGCAACCAAACGTTATGGGAGCTAGAATGAAAAATCTTGTAGCCATGCTCACACAACTTTCTTAAGCTATGAATCATTCAGGACATCCAAACAAGCAAAGGATGGAGTAACATTCTGTTGAAACATTCCTGAGGTAGTGTCCATTCTCATTCAGTGGGTCTACTAATCCATTAGTTTCTGAACAATGTATCAGTACCACTAAAAAGATATTTTCAGTTCTTCAATGTTCTGAACATGATAACTTCATCTTAGGAGTATATCGTTTGGAAGGTGAAGTTGATCAACGGTGGAATCTTATCAAGAATATGAGGCCAAGATATGAAATTGAGTCCATGGAATGTGAAGAGTTCAAGAACTTATTTATCAATAAGTACTTCCCTCGTATTATTTGATAAAATATGGAGAAGGAGTTTCTTGAACTAAATAAAAAGGATGATGAATCTATTGGTACGTATGAAGAAAATTTTACAAGACTTGAAAGGTACGATTCTGGGATTTTTATTCCACCTGAGAGTAAGATAGATCGATTCTTTAGTGGCTTAAAACCAAGTCTTATAAGGGTGCTAGCCATAAGGGACTTCAATAGCTAAGAGGAAATCGTTCTATGTGCTCTGAAGGTCGAGATGGAGATTGGAGTAACCCATCAATCATATGCATTTGATAAGAAGAGGAAAATATAATTCAAAGGGAAATCTAGAGACCACACTGAAAAAAAGATGAGTTTTCCCTTATGCTCAATGTGTGGAAAGAAACGTGGAGGGAGTTGTCTTAAAGGGACAAGTAAATGTTTCAAATGTGGAAAGGAAGGTCATCAGGCATTTGAATGCCGCAATGATGTGAAGAAGATGTCTAGTGATGCGAACAAAGAAAAGGCTACACATAGTGCACCTCCTACACTTCAATGTTACAAGTACAAGGAAATGGGGCATTATGCTTATCAATGCCCTAATCCAAGGGTTGTTGATGAAGATCGACGTCAACAAACTCTTAAGTATAAAGACAAAGGAAAGTCACATGCAATTTCTATCAGTGATGTGGAGTATGATAACGAAGTGTTGAAAGGTATACTTACCATCCACTCTAAATTAGAAAATGTTTTATTTGATTCTGGATCAACCCACTCTTTTATTTCTGTAGAAATTTCTAAGGGTATCTCCATATTACCTCAATAATTAGATGTTGAGTTAGCTGTGAGAACCCCTAATGGCACAACAGTCGCATCAAAAGTTTATAATTATTCTCTGATTGAAGTTTGTGGGAAAGTGTTTCCTAAAAATCTTGTGATCCATCCTATAGTAGAATTTTATGTGAGTCTTGGCATGGATTTACTTTCTTTATATGGATCTCATATCAATTTCCAAAGAAGGGAAGTCACATTTCATATTACAGATCAATCTATGATCGTCTCTCGATGTAAGTATGAACATAACCTTCTAGTGGAAATTTCTTCCATCTTATGGGTCTTGATTCCACTAAATGAAGGTTATTTATCTCAAATGGTTGTAGAGAAACTCATGATTAAGAATACACCCATTGTACGGGAGTTTTATGATGTCTTTCTGGAGGAATTTTCTGGTCTTCCTCCAAACCGTGAAGTTGAGTTTTCAATAGAACTCGTACATGGTGCTTTGCCTATTTCAAAAACACCTTATAGAATGGTCCCAATTGAGTTGTAGGAATTGAAGAAGCAACTCTAAGAGAATCTTGAAAAAGGATTCATACACCCTAGTGCATCACCATGGGGAGCATCTGTTCTGTTTGTTAAGAAGAAATATAGATCAATGAGACTCTTCATTGATTATCGAGAACTTAACAAGATCACTATCAAGAACAAATATCATATCCCACGCATTGATGACTTATTTGACCAACTATGCGGAGCTCAATACTTTTCCAACATTTATCTTCATTTAGGGTATCATCAATTAAGGGTCAAAAGGGAGGATATACCAATGACGACTTTCTGTACAAGGTATGGACACTACGAATTTATAGTGATGCCATTTGGACTTACTAATGCCCCTGCCATCTTCATGGATATAATGAATAGAGTCTTTAGAGACTATCTTGATCAGTTTGTGGTAGTCTTTATAGACGATATTATTGTATATTCAAAGATCAGGGAAGAACATGAAGATCACTTGAGAATTGTATTAAAGACCCTGAGGAAGGAGAAGATTTATGCCAAATTTACCAAGTGTGAATTTTAGCTTCAAAAAGTTTCATTTTTGGGTCACATAATCTCCAAATATGGGATATCTATGGATCCAGCAAAAACAGAGGTTATCAAAAGATGGTCGAGACCGACAATAGTAATTGAGATCCAAAGTTTTCTTGGTCTGGCTAGATATTTTCGAAGTTTTGTGAGAGATTCTTCAAGGTTATCTAATCCACTCTCTAGGTTGACTTGAAAAGAAGTTATGTTCGTGTGGACGGAAGAGTGTGAATAGAATTTCATGGAGTTGAAAAGAACGTCACCAAGTGCACCTATGCTCACACCGCCTTGTAGTGGAGAAAGGTTTGTGATCTACAGTGATGCTTCCAAGAAGGTATTGGGGTGTGTTCTCATTAAAAATGATTTGGTGATAGCTTATGCCTCACGACAGTTGAAAATCCATGAGCAAAATTATCCAACTCATGATTTGGAGTTAGCGGTGCTAATCTTTGCATTAAAGATTTGGAGGCATTATCTTTATGGTGAAAGGTGTGATATTTATACTGATCATAAAAGTTTAAAGTATATTTTCACATAAAAGGAGCTGAATATGCGCCAAAAATGATGGTTGGAGCTGATTAAGGAATACGACTGCTCAATTCATTACCACCTTAGGAAAGCAAACAAGGTGGCCGATACATTAAGTCGACAAGACCATGTTTGCTTGTCCATGATGTGGATCACAAAAGATCCAATATTTATGTATTTAAAAAGGATGGATCTCGGAATTGTAATGGAAGGGGAAAATGTTATCTTTCTCAAATGAATGTTCAACCATCTATACATGTGAAGATTAAAGAGGCATAGAAAGAAGATGTAGAGTTACAAAAGAAGGTGAGAAATGTTCATGAATTCAACCTTGATAGTGACAGGATAATAATTTTTTTGAATCGGGTTTGTGTTCCTCCCATCCCAGAATTAAATAAGGAGCAGCTGGATGAGGCTCATAGTTCTTCATTCTCTACTCATCCTGGAAGCACGAAGATGTATAGGGACCTGAAAGAGTACTTCTGGTGGGATGGCATTTAAAGAGATGTTGCTGAATATGTTTCTCAATGCTTGGTTTGTCAGAAAGTTAAAGTTGAGAGATAGAAGTCTAAGGAGATGTTACAACAAATACCCATACCCGAATGGAAATGGGAAAACATCACTATGGACTTTGTCACCGGATTTCCTAAAACATCCAAAGGCAATAATGCTATCTGGGTCATAGTTGATCTTCTTACAAAGTCGGCACACTTCATTTCTATTAGAGAAGATTTCTCTCTGGATCAGCTTGCCAAGATATATGTAAAGGAAGTGGTAAGATTGCATGGAGTACCAATTTCCTTTATATCTGATTGGGACCCGAGGTTTACCTCAAAGTTTTGGCAAAGTCTTCAGCATACTTTGGATACAGAGTTGAGTTTCAGCACTGCTTATCATCCTCAGACAGACGGTCAGTCTGAGAGGACAATTCAAACTCTAGAAGATATGTTGAGATCTTGCTCTTTGGATTTCAAAGGAGGTTGGGATCAACACCTACCTTTAGGGGGATTTTCTTATAATAATAGCATTCAGTCAAGTATTCAGATGGCTCCTTATGAAGCTCTCAATGGAAAGAAATTCTGAACTCTAATTTGTTTGGATAAAGTTGGGGAAAGAAAGCTATTAGGACATGATCTTGTTGATGAGATGGAAGAAAAGTTCTGATCTATTCAACAACACATAAGAGCAGCTCAGAGTCGACAAAAAAAGTTATTCCGACAACCGAAGAAAATACCTAGAGTTTGAAGTGGGTGATAAAGTGTTCTTATGAATATCTCCTTGGAAGAGAGTAATGAGATTTGGAAAGAAGGGAAAGCTGAGCCCTAGGTATATCGATCCTTTCAATATACTGGATCGTGTTGGGAAGGTAATTTACTGATTGGTGCTTCCACCAAATCTCTCTCAAGTTCATGATATGTTCCATGTATCTATCCTAAGAAAGTACATACCCGATCCTTCACATGTACTTAGCTCAGAAGTTGTACCGCTGGAGCAAGATCTTTCTTATGAAGAACAGTCGATAGAGATTCTCGATCGTAGCGAAAAAGACCAACGGAACAAGACCACTCGCTTGGTGAAAGTTTTATGGATGAACCACCAATTAGATGAAGCTACAAGGGAGCTTGAGGATATGATGAGGGAGAGGTATCCTCATCTGTTTGTTACAAAGTGATGAATTTCGAGGGCAAAATTCATTTTAAGGGGGGTAGAATGTAACACCCAAGATTTTTATGAGAAATATTTTGTTACATCATCAAAATAATCTTTCACTACATACAAAACTAGCTTGTCTTTCTTTACACGCAATCGTGACCTTCCTCGATAGCTTGTGTTGTATGCAATAACGAGTTTCACAAAACAACGATATGCTATTAAAATATTATTAAAAATATCCGTTATGAATAGTAATACCCACCTTTTGAAATTTTATAAATTTTATCTTTCAAAATGGACTAAATTTTTGGATTCGGAATATCAAAATTATCCTAGGGTGAATTTTTGGTATTTTTCTGAAAACATTCAATTTTTGATGAATAGTGAAAACACTGGGTTACTATTTAAAAACAGACTTTTTATTTAAATAAATATTTATTTTATTTAAATTTATTTTAGGTCAAAATTGATACCTAATACCTAAATAAGTTCAAATTAATTCATTGGAGTCATTTTATAATAATTTTAGATATATAAAATTTTTATTGAACTTTTCACCGCCTTTTACCCACCTCCTAGGAGAGTCCGAAATTTTACATAAAACATAAATTTACCTCTTCTATGAGTGGAATTTTGAAAATTCTAGAGACAAGGTTAATATCAAGGAGTAAAATGTGGTTCAATAAGATAAAAATAATTTTTGGTGAATAGTAACTTCTTACTTTTATTTACCACGGTTAAAATTAAATAGGGTAATTAAGGGTAAAAATGGTATTTTTATAACCCTAACACATGTCCTAATTCTATTGGATAAGTTTAATTCGACCAAAAACAAACTTAGGAATAAAATATGACCATTTTGGTCAACTTGGATTAGATTAGGACATTTATTATTATTTTATTTAAAGAAGAGTTAAAAAAGTTAAAATCAAAGTTTAATAACTAAATTTTTTTTAATATAGGGATATACATAAGATAATTTCGACTATAAATATTCATTAGAATTCTAAAACTATTTCATACATAATTTTAGTTTATTTATAATTTTTAGGCATTAAATAATTTAGTTTAATTATGACATAATGATGATGCAGTAATTACCTTATTAATGAAATATTAACATAATTGATATTATAAATACCCAAATAAATGTAATTTGAGACTTTATGAATTAAACTAATTTTATAGGTTAATAGGACATGTTAGTATTGATTTAATTAACTTTTTTCGAACTAATCATACTGTTATGAGTTTTAGAAAAAATCAATTACCAAATTGTGTCAAAATTGACATAAAATAGTTTTTAAAACAAATATTATATAATTAATTGTTATTTTATTCCTGAAAATCTAAGGTTCGTCCAAATGACATAGATAAGGTTATATATATTAATACATAACAACTTGGTGTTCGTTTGTCTTGTTATAGTAAGTGTATTAACCATATAGTGTAAGAAAACAAGAAGACACGGTAAAAGTTAAATTATTTAACTTAGAGTTAAATCTAAATGATAAGTTTAAAATAGTAACCTAAACTTGTCTAAAATCTATTGTTTGAGAGGTTTTCGACCCATCCCCATTTTATCTTCGAAATAAATCAATTTGGATCTATTAAAAAACGAATATGACTTTATAATAAAATAATATTTTATGTTTTTCCTAAGGTGCCCCTCTCCTCCCTTATAAGAGGGCACCTCCTCCCTCTCCTCCTCACACCACATTGAGCCATAATTATCATCCAAACCCTTCCAATTTTCCTTCTCCACTTCCCTATTAATATTCTATAGGTCTTGGTCTTCTTCAAAGACCATCTTTAGTGCCCTAAAAGGAGGTTAAGAAGATGCGCTTCAAAGATGAGGTAATGTCATTTACCGATTCTTTCAACTTTATTTCTTCTTCTACTTCTTTTTCTTTAGTTGTTTCATTATTAAATAATAAAATCAGTATCAATAATATACTGATATGTTATTATAAATATGAAACAACCCTATTTCACCTTCTATCCATCCTACGGAAAACGAAATCACCGCGCGTGCGTACGTACGGAATACCGTCTCCACACCGTGGTGTAATCTGTTTTCCCCTTGGATGGTTATAATGGTTTAAAGAATAACTATATATGATTATATTAAAGTTATTTTGATTCTGAAATAGTATACATACACTTCAATACAATTCCACGATCATGGGAATGATATCATCGCTCGTGCATACGTACAGCCTACCGTCTACATGATGAGATGCGACTTGTTCAACATGATATTAAAAGCTTAATGATTATATAAATGAATTTAATGAATAAATATGATATATATTAAACTAATACCATTCTGTAAATGAGGTATCTATAACCTAAATAGAATAATAATAATTTATTCAACAAAACACGCCTAAGAACAAAAAGCAATAAACACCCAAATAACAAGTAACAATGAAATATTACTAATATGAAGCTACGATTATACCCATATATGATATCATAACAGTGATTGAGATTCCGGAATAAGTAAATAACATTATTTAAATCATTATACAGGAGGTTTGGACACGTACGAAGCATATCGGACTTAAGGTAAGGGAAAATCTTGCAATCTCATTTTTATCTGAGATTCTTTATACTTCATAATTTACTGGGGAATATTTATCATCCACATCCATGTACCTAAATATGTAATAATATTTCTATACTCTTACAATTTTTTGAATCCAATTTTACCCATTGGTGATTTTTTATTAAAAGATATGACAAGAATATTTTGTCGTTTTTAGTACGAGGTACTTTTTTGACTTTTCCGGCCAAAGTACGAGAAGAATGTTTTTCTATAACTTATATGGCATGAATGGATTTTTAGAACATTATTTCCATGAATCTTCATTTAAAAAATTTCAAGGTTTTTTAATCAACTTCTTTTAGTTTAAAATTATATTACATTTTAAGAAAGGAAAAAATGTTTTTGAAGTAGAAAGGATATTTTCCTGAAAAATGGAGTTCAAGAATTTTATCAAAATTATTTTCCATATAAGATAATATAGGGTTCTGTTTCTATCCCTATTTTTACATTGATTTGATTATGTTATTATGGAATTATTTTTATGATGTCCTTTTATCATATATGGATTATGTTATGATGGCATGATGTTTAAGAATCCCATTTTTGTTACATGGGTTATGCTATGATGTATGATTTTTGATCTTGTGGCACACATAAGAATGGTATCATTATGATATGGGTGGGACCTATCTCTACCTCCAATGCATTGGGTAAATATTTATATCTCATGAGGTAGACATGGATAGAACGGCAGGTTAATCCAGTTCAGTGATACATGACTAAAACGAGGAGTGAACTCGGTTCAGAAATGGACTTTGCCCTCTAAGATAGTCTTGGCAATGAGTATTGACTACTAAGAAATGATTCTCTATAATTATGTGTGTATGATAAAAAGTGTCATGTTATAAGTTATTATTATTTATTTATCCCATGTTATGAAATTATGATCTCTTTTGTAGGTTATGATTTCCAAAATGTTATGATATTATGAATATAATGTGATTGATATTTCTTTTGAATACCCTTACTGAGCATTCAAGCTCACCCTTTTGTATGTTTTTTTCCCCAAGTTACGAAGAAGGTTATTATGTAGGATATTCCAAAAGGGACTATAGATATGATGAAATAAATGAGAGACAATGCAGATGGTTTATGAACCAGCTGTTTATGTTTCCCAGTTTCTAAATACAGTATACCTATACGGTCCTACCATGGTTTTGTTATATGTTTTAATAAGTATGATTCAATTATGAAGTAATAACAATGTATGTAATGTATGGGTCATTATACGTGCTGCCAGGTGGGCCATACCGATCAGGACGGCCCAGCCGAATGGGTCGACCCAGATCAGGTCGGGTCGGTCCAACCATGTGGGACCAGACCTAGACCCTTTTCGACCCTGTTACGCTTGAAGAACCTTATCTCCAAAAGAAAACATCCATTGGAATAACCGTTTGTGGAAATTTAATCATAGGGATGAGGTGGTCCTTTTGAGATACTCTACTTGTGTTTTTGAGAGCGTTGATGTATGTCCAAGTTGGATCGATCACAAATCCAACATGGCCCTCGGTACTAAAATGCCTATAACTTTTAGACCAGGTGTCTGATTAACACGTCTTTTGTCATGTTGGAACTCTTATGACATGGAGATCCTTTGGGTCAATTATATGTGGAAATTAATGGATGTTGAGGTATGAAAGATAGTCAAAGGAGTAGAACCAGGGTATTTCTTATGGTGTGAGTTATGAAGACTACTCCCTTGACGACTCAAGGGGCGGGTATTCCTTACTCATCTTCTCTAGTAGAGACGGGTCTCCCCACTTCATGGTTGAGGGTTTGTTTTCCTTTGAGTATGTTATTCTATCTTAGGATTTAGTACTCCCCTATTGAACTAGGGTGTGTTTCCCCCATACTTAACTCTCATAGAGTCAGGTACTCCCTTACTGGGTAGGGTGCATGTCCTCTATGTTAGGAGTAGGAACTCCCCTGTTGACCAAGGGTGAGGGTCCACCATAGGATGTGCTCAGTAGGGTTGGTACTCCACTTCCATGCTAGGGTCTGAGCCCTCTATCCTAGGGTTGGTACTCCCCTGACGTACTATTGTGTGGTTCCCCCACAACAGATATTGTGATAGTGTCAGTTACTCCCCTACTTTACTAGGGTACGGTCCCTCTTGTCACCAATTTTTACACCCTTACTGATTCAGGGTGCGGGTCCTCTTTACACCTTGTTCGAGAAGAGTCGGTACTCCCTTGTTGTTCCAAGGTGCGGGTCCTCTAGGCTGAGGTCGGTACTGCCCTAATGTACTATGGCGTGGGTCCCCCATAGTGAAAAACTACCAGAGTTGTACTACCCTACTAGGTAGAGTGAAGTTCCTCACTTATTGAGTAGTACTCCTCCATCTCTGAGTACTGATGATGTGCAGGTCCTTCATGGAGTTGTAGCTCCCTGAAATGCCGGACACAATTACGATGACTTGGCCCCTCCACTTGATGTAATAAATATTAAGGTAGAAGTTAGTGCTCCTTCTATGGACTGAGGTACGTGCCACTTCTTATTGGAGTGACTAAGATATCGTGGGTTATACTTGAGTAGTGCTCCCCCAATTGAACCCAGTGTTGAGGAGTGGGCCTCCTCACTTTGTTTCCCGGGGTCTTGCCTTGGGCACAAAACTATGATAGCGAGACCTCTTGTGCCAGGAACTAGAGGTAGTTCTAGAAGAAAGTTCCCAATGGAGCACATCATTTCAGACATTCCATTAGGAATGGTTGAGTTTTACCTGATTTACTACATCTCTCATATGGGTTCCATCAGGGATGTCTAGCTCATGGAGCCCATACTCTTGATCCTCGAGTTACACATTGAGCCTTCTTTGGAAATCCTAGAAATTTATTTGAGGTTGGAGCCTTATGTTTATTTTTTGGATGAGACGAGTATATATGGATGACCTTAGTTTATGTATGGGATTGTACCTAAGCAGAGCTGAAAATGCATAATCTCCATGGTTTTCATTGTGGTTGTGGCTTTGTGGTTTACATCCTGGTTGTTTTCTAGTGTTTTCATTTTTGGATTTCAAAGAGACCATCAAGGGTCTTGGGGTCCCCTATTGAGTATTGAGTTACTCACCCCTGCATGGGAATTGCCCGAATGTGTTGTGTCAGGTGCATACGTTTGACGTTTTGTTAGAAGCGCTCAGGGAGATGGGACTGACAGAAGTTATGACGGTGGATTTTGTGGCCTAGGACCAAGTGGGGCCTAGTAGGACCAAGCAGACATGACATACTACTTTATATTCTAGTAGCTTCACTACTCTAGAGATAATGTGGGATTTTTATATAGATGGCCATTAGAGCTCCCTTTTTACCTTGATATTTCCAATTCATTTTTTGGGCTTGTATACTAGCCCAGTTTTACAACTCAGTACTTTACTTGATATTGTACTCTGTTTTCCAATAACTTTGTGTTAACCTTTCATCTTTTTGGTTTTTGTTTGTGAGTGCATGTGTATATAGGAAGCCAAGAAAATGACTCCCACTTGCAGGTTGATGCCTTTGGTGCTACTCTCCAACCCCTGGCCTTCGGGAGGTGGGCTTGGGGTATGTCACAGTACGGGCCCTGGGGGACGGGTCGTGATAATAATATTCTCACCAATTTTAAAAAGGATATCAAAATTTTAGGATAAACATATAATTTAATTTATAACAACTATCTAGAAAAGTCTAGACAAATATATGACCATGAAAGTGGTTTAAATCAATCAATCTTTTGGGAAAGTATATTCTAGATAGAAGATTTCTAGCCCCCTCTATATATATTCCCTTATCTTCTTTATTTCAATGTATGGTAAGATTATGTGGGGGTGGTATGATGGTGAATAAATGATGTATAATCAGATTATTCAACGAAGTAATTATTCCATTAAGGGATAAACTCCACGATTCTTTGGGAAGTGAAGATCTAAAGGCATTTTCCTTTTTTATTTTCTTCTTTATAATGTAAACTTTTTACTTTTAAATTATCCTAGAATTTGATTGCATGAATGAAAAATTTCTATTTCTCATTTGTTTTCATTCTATGATATTTTGTTTTGGAGTGTTTTTGAACTTATTGTAGTAAAATCGTTTTTTTATTGTTTTAAATTTTTTGGGTGAGGTCTACCCATTTAGCACAATAGGTTAAACTAGTTTCTATTGCCCGAAGGTGTTTTGGCAATCAAATAAAATTTATAAGAGGAAAACACCCATATTTGTGGTCTCTAAATAGTTTCTGGTCAATATAGGTGTATAAATTGAGGTATTAAGTTCTACATTATGTAATTTAATTGGATGAAATTTTAAAAAAAAAAATTAATGGCAGTGATTGATGATCTATATTTGTTCATTGATTCCTTCTTTTGTTTGTTTTATTCTATCTGGTTTTCTTTTATTTTTCAATCACTAGCATATATTTATTATTACAATTTGGTTTTGATTAGTTTGAAAAAGATTAATCATTTCAAATCCCTATTTTTAGTTCAAACATTAACAAAACAAATTTAAAAAGTGATAGTTTGATAGCTTAGTCTACAACGTCCTCATGAGACAACCCTAAGGTCACCAATCTACTACCTCTTTAAGGGAAAAATTATTTTCTCTAGAAAAAAGACTGAAAATCTTAGTGTAAATTTCACACCATTTTTGGGTAGGCTTCATAAGTTTATTTTAATTTTTTTAACTTTAGATGATTTTTATCCACTAATTTAGAATCATCAAAAAATGGATTTTTCAGAGTGAATACTCCTATGTATTTTCATATTATCATCCATTTGAGCAGCCTAATCATGATAATTTTTTTAAATTTTAATTCCATACAAATAATCTAGAAATGAAACAAATGGATTAGGTGATTCATTAAAATATTCTATATTTAATAAAACAATTGGTAATTATTACTAATGATATAAAATAATTGATATTGAAAAAAGATTATCAAAAAATGAAAAAATGTATCCCACTCACTTTTTATGTTGATAAACCATTTATGAATGATCTAAAAACAAATTTTGAATCTCATTTTTCAAATTTTATTGAATAAATTGTCACCGATTCACCAATTAACATGTATTTTGGAAATGAAATGTCTTTTGAAATTTACTAATTTAAATGTGTTAAAAATGAAATTTCATGTGAATCCCCATATTTTAAAATTATAAATTTAAAACCATTATATAAATCATTTGATAAAGAATAAGAAAAAGTTGAACCATTCACTTTTGAAGTGAATATGGAGGAGTATGAGCTACTTCATACCTTCAGTAAAAGTTTTCTATACTCCTAGAAAGAGATGGAACATGAGAATCCATATGGATATGTGTCAAATATTGATCCATATTTCATGATTATTCGGATAATAAATTTCTAATTACTTCTCCTTATACAAATTTAGTTCCTACTTATTTTTAGTGAACTAATTTTTCAGATAAAGAGGATTCCAATTTTGAAATTAAAAAAATAATGGTGTGCTCATTTGAGTACATTGATTTAGAAGAGTACGGGGGTACTAACATATATTCCAAAGAAGAAATATTTTTTATGATAATCTTAATGATGACCCACATCCTAGAATTGAATTTCAACAACCAAATGGAGGTTGTCTGTGAGGATAATGTCATGGGAAGTTCCCATTAAATTTTTCCCTCTTTCACTACATCATCATAACAATAAAGGCATGGAGTGGAAGTTTAATAAATATTTTTTGGGAGCTTCTACAAAATATTTGAGCTGAATCAGACTAGAGAAAAATCATTTGGGTGGAAAATTTAAAAGAAACTACAACCAACATCATATTGGGAATGATTATCTAGAACTGTCTAACTAGGGGTAGTGAATTCCTAGCACCCACATGGGGATTTATACCAAGCAGATTTTACTGTGTGTTTCTTTTTATTTTTTTTCCCTTGATTTCAATAAAAATTAGATGCTTTATTTTTTCCATGTTTGTTCACGTATTTCATATTTTAGGAGGCTAGCTCAAAACTACTTCTACTCAATAAAAACCATGTTTTGTATGTAATTTCAAAATTTTTTGTCATGTATTATCTTCTTGAATTCCAATAATTATATAATCTTTCCACAATGAGGAAATTTTACAAAGATAAGTGTGTGTCTGGGGGTGGAGGAATATTCTTGGTATATTTGGATTTTGCGGGTTTTATTTTCATTTTTTGTGTTAAAAAACTTGTGAAATTCCTATTAATATCATATTTGAATTGAAAATTGTTTTCAATGGAAGGAACTGACTAGATTCACAAATATAAACATAAATAACTTCTGAAGTATTATTTTATCTAGATTCTTGTTTTGGAAATTCATGTAAATACCATTGAATTTTGAATTCAATTCAATGATTTTTTTTTCAATATTGAAAATCATTATCCCATAAGGATTCTGAACCAATTTTGAAACTTCATTATATTCACTCTACTTCATGAGTGAACCAAGGAATTATTTTTTTAAACAAAACCTTCCAATTTTTTGCCAAAACATGTTAGATTTTAAGATTTTCTGTTCAAAATGGTTGAGGTAATTAATTTGTGATTGAAATCCCTATTTTCATGATAATTATTATATATTTTGGACTACACTATAAATATGACCATTGTGATCCCGTAGTAGCACTGTACTACCTATTAGATAGCCACATTATAAGATACTTTCCCTATATAACCTACTATTTAAGTACATTTCATGATTTTAGTAATGATTAAGTGTGAGGGAGCTGCTTTGTAGAATGATAAATCATTATGTTCTATATTGGGAGGAGATTCATATTATGAAGTGATTTTATTAATGATAAAAATATTTAATGAAATATGTGCCCATCTAAATATTTTATTAAAAAGGGAGATGTGCCTTTCGTGAGCACCTGAAAAACTAAAGTCTTTCATATATTGAGCATTGAAAAAATATGAAATTCTGAGAAGAAATTTTTGTTCCATTTCTTCTAATTTAGAGAAGTTGTGTGATTCCTATGTAATAAATTTCAATGTTTTTTGGATATGATTTTATCTGTGAAGAAATATGATAATATAATGCTTATGTGAAAACCATAATCATGAAATATTTCCTCAACAAAGAGTCAGGAAATTTATTTTTTCCATAGATTTTTTCACATTTGAAAACCCACCAAACCTCAGACTGAGAAGAACCCATTATATGTCCTCATTATGGATACAATTCTTTGACTCAATTTGGTGGATATTTAAAAATTTGTCAATTCTATGGTGACCCTTGCATTAATTTGGATGAGAAAAGCATTGATCATAATGGAAATCATATGTTGAGAGAAAAAAATGAGGTAAACATAGTTGCGCGTGGAGGATTGAATGAAATGGGAATGAAATGAATGATCATAATTAATAATTTGGAATTGAATATTTTTAATAGGCATGATAATTTGGGTATATTTATTTTGAGTTTGATATTTTCATTTACATGTTATTAATTTTCATTGGAAATTTATTTCGAGTTCTCACTTGTCTAGGAGTCCAAGTGTTAAGTGTAGGGGAATTGTTAGGGGTTACATTTTCAATATATTTCATTTTAATTTCAATGATTTAAACTAAAAAAATTTATCAATTTAGTGGAAATTGGTTCATTTTGGAAATTTTTAAGAGTTTTGAGCTAAATTGTGAAAATACTTTAATTATTGAATTCTATCTACTTTCAAAAGACTCTGTATTTTAGTTACATCTTTTTCAATTTTTATCCAAAGAGAATGATTATTTTTTAAAAACACAGTCTTTGTGGGATAAATATTTTTCAACGTAGCCAGATCTTGATTTAAAAATATTGTGGCCAAAACAAATCAGTCTTTATGAAATGTTTTTAAAGATGACATGGTGGACCCCACCTCACAAATGTAGTCCTAAATCAGGATACAAAGATCCAATTAAATATATTGAAACTGAATATAAAATATAATCCAAGGTTTCATTCTTAAAATAAATATAATAGAGATATTTTATCAAGACATCATCCATTTTATGCTTGAAATTAGGGGAAAATTTAAGAAACCTTCTAGTAGAAAAAATTGAATTCAGTAATTAAATGATAAATTATCACTGAGTTTCTAGAGGATCTAAAATTTTTATGTTCAATATAGAATTTAATTCCTAAAAAGTCTATATAAAAACGAAGAGAATGTTCTAGCTAGGAAAAGGGATAAAATTTGTAAACATTCATGGAAGCCGATTCTGGACAGAAGATTTCCCACCCTCCACTCTATATATTCCATTCTCCTCTTCATTTCAAAGGATGGTTGGATTAATGGAGGGTGATGTGATGGTGAAGAAATTCAGTATAATTGGATTATTTCATGATGAAATCAAGAAATTAAGGGATAAAATCAAATCATTAGAGCGAAAAAATGATCTAAATGCTTTTTCCCTTTTGATTTTGTTCTTTTCATTATGAACTCTTTTATTTTAGATTATCCTGGAAATTGGTTTACATGAGTGAATGAGATCTCTTTCCCCCTTGGATTCACATTGTAATATTTTTATCAAGAATATTTATCAACTTATGATGGTAAAATTGTTTTCTTATTTTTTAAGATTCTTTGGGTGATAGCTCCCCATTGAGCACAATAAATTGAACTAGTTCCAATTTCTCACAGGTCTTTGGGAAATCAGATCACCTTCATAAGAAGATAAAAACAAACATTTAAGGTCTCGATATGGGTTGTAGTCAATAGAGGTGTATAAATTAAGGTATAGAGTTAGACATTCAATAATTTAATTGTAATAAATTTTTCGACAATGATAAAGGGGGTGTCTTATGTTTAAATTTTTTCCACCACTATCTTGGTTTATTTTTTTCTT
This sequence comes from Viscum album, assembly GCA_963277665.1. Lineage (NCBI taxonomy): Eukaryota > Viridiplantae > Streptophyta > Magnoliopsida > Santalales > Viscaceae > Viscum > Viscum album. The sequence goes on along the minus strand of OY728128.1, from coordinate 1,252,186,475 downwards.
CATTCCAGTTTACTTCCCATTATCAATAAATAACATAGATTTATTGTTGAAAATTATTTTTTTAATTGAATATAGTTAAACTCATTTCAAAGACCTTTTTGAGTTTTAACAATAACAAAAATAAATTAACAAAGTGATAGTTTGACAACTTATTTGAAATCATCCTTAGGAGAAAACCCCATAGTCACAACTCTACTACATTTTTAAGTGAAATAATATTTACCAGGTAAACATGAATGATAACCCCATCATCATATTCTATTCACCATTTCCATTTTATGATCATAGAAATTCTTAAAATGTGTGGTGTTATCTTTCCTTTCTCCTTAGTAAGTCTATCAACTCACCAATGAGTCACACTGAAGAAAAACTCATTGCCCAGAGAAAACTCCAAATGTATCCTCTAATGTTTGAAATAATATATCAGTCTGATTATATGTGGATCAAAAACGTATAAATTAAATTCACTCTCTCATAAGACTCTAGTGTAAATACCCTAACCCCAGTACCCTGGAGTTCGTTCATTAATTTATTACATTGGTATTCTGAACAAGAGATTTCATCTCGAAAGACTGAATATTTTTGTATATTTGGAATAAAAGATAAAAATATAAGTATTAAAATAAAAATTTAAATGAAATAAAATATAGTAGATTCTTGGGAAATACTCTTATTCAATTTTATTAACTTGGAATGTTAATCACAAATTACATATTGGAATCCTATGGAAAAATAAAACATAAGAAATGGGTGAGCTCAGATGCTCAGCAAGGGTAAGAAATAAAATATAATCTATAAACATAAATAATAAATAAAGGTGAATATCTAATAACATATGTCATTAAAACATAATCATGGACTTAATATAGAAGAAATACAAGCTGATAAAAATAAAACCCTATAAATAACCAAATTTGAATTAAAATTAACCATGGATATTGTACTGGTCGAATAATCATAGGCATAATAAAGAACTATTCTCATAATTAGGTAATGCATAATGAGGGACATAATAAACATACTGACAAGGCTTAGGTCAAGACACCATACATAATTGGGTAAAAACATAGTGTGGTTAGTCTCATGAGACCTTTCTATGCACCAAGGGAAAATGGGGCGACTTTCCCATCACTTACAAAGTCCAATACATACCTCATATGAATGGGGTGGAACATAATCAACATATAAATTCATATCAAAAATAAAATATTAAATATTAATGAATTCCCCCATAAAATAAAAACAATCATAAACTATCTATAGTAAAACAGAGAATGACATCAAGATAGTATATCCCAATGAAAATAATCATAAAACACTAAATAAAATATATTAGATAGTATAATAAGAGATCAAAATCAATTAACCAAAAGATTTATCAGAGGGTGTTGAGGTACTTGAAAATACCCTAATAAGATCATCAAAAATTTTAAGAGGGAAATACTATTTTTTACGGTGGAATATTTTATTTAAAAATTCATGCAACTTTAGAAGAAAATATTTTCTCAAGAAATAAACTTATAAACCTGTAAATAATTCCTCAATATATTTAGGTGTCATTAAAGAGGAAAAAAATATCTCATTCTGAAAATGTATTCAAAACATTTCTTTTAAAGTTTAAAAAACATTTAAGAGAGTATTTTTAAAAGAAAGTGTGAGCATTAACAAAATGAATAGTTTATGAGTGTCGGGTGTAAATAAACATAAAATAAGTGGATATAAAACATAAGAGAATGAAAATTCATTTGACACATAAAAATAGAATTCCATAATAAATAGATTAAAAGTTTAACCTAATGAGTGGTAATACCATTAACATATCATTATAAACATTTTTGTGGAAGATAATATTTAATCATTCCATACGACCTTGCAACATTTGAATCAGACTCCCCATGAAAGAATAAAATTTAATAAAACCTTAAATCACATGATAATAAATAAATTCATGATATGATATATCGAAATTTAGTACAAATACACCACACACATTAATGAAGTGGTTAATAAGGTGTATCTCACATAAATAAAAGTGATATGAGAAAACCCTTACCATAGGTTTGGAATCCATTAAACTACTCCAAAACATAGGTATAGTGATTTTAAAAATATGATTAATTGATTATATAATCATATTAATTTTTATGATATCATATATCATCCCCTTATAATGGTTTACCACTCGTTTATTAATAATATTTATTTATTTCACTATTTTGATTGTTAATTAAATTTTTCTCCTGCTGTTTTTTCATAAAAGACCCCATTCTCTAGAATAGGATATAGATCCAAAATTTAAAGAATAAAATTAATGTAATAAATATAATATTTAAACATTAAACATATTTCCATAATTATTATTGAATGTTGAACATTGAAAATGAATTACACTGATACATAGAGATGGTAAGCCATACGTATGCACGTGCAATGATATCATTTTTTGTAATATGGGTAAAAGGTAAAACATGGTGAGGGGAACCCTTGGGGATCCTCAAAAAAATACATTATAATAATGTAATTTTCTATTAAAATAAAACAAAATTGATAATGATCGGAATATAATATTTTTAATATTTTAATATAATCAATGAATAATTTTTTAAATTTATTTTGTTTTTCTTTAAACCTTTTATTTTTGATTGACTTTAGTTAAAATAATTTAATTTTAATTATAATAACGATTTTTTATATATTAAAATGTGGTAATTTTTACATATAAAATGTAAATTGGGCCATAAATAAATAACCTACGAAATTTTATACCAAATCATAAAAAATAAAATATTTTTAATTATTTTTAAATAATTTAATAAAAAATTATTTTGATAAAATATCATTAGATTATATTTTAACACTATTCATTACATTAGATTGTAGGAAAATAATATAGAAAGATAACTTTGTACCAAAGTATTTAATATTAACCTAATGTTTCATAAACATACATAAATTCATTTAGAAACTTTGTTAATTCAAATAATAATTTTTTTAAAATTTATAATATAATTTATTTGATTGATTCATTAATAAAATAATTAACAGGTCATCATTGTTTAATTATACAAGGTAATTATTTCTTCCCTAAAAAATAAAATAAAATACCATGATTCATATAAATATATTATATTTATATATATTACTCTGAGTTAATAATATCTCTTGAGTAACACCATATTAAAAAAATATTGTTTTAAAACTATGAATGCAACATTTTTGTCCTTTTCTTAAATAAAATATTATAAATATCATAACCACATCTAAATGGTTATCAAAAATTGTAAATACATTTATGTAATTATAAAACTATTATTATTCTCACAAATGACTCTTATATTCATTAAAAACCAACTATTTTCCCCATGCGGACACATAAGAGGAATATAGGACAAAGAAAGCGACATTTGTGATTTCCTTTAATTTAAATAATATAAAATCATTATCATAAAAAAATTTCAATAAATAACTCAAATTATAACTTTATATGTTAATTTTTTAGAATAAATAATATAATAAAATTTGGGAATGTTTTTGGGTAATCTTACAATCCTTATCATTTTATTTTTAGCCTAAGTTTCCAAATTTACCCTTTAACCATGTTAATATCAATTAAAAACATTAATATTCATATTGAAAAAAATACATCCTATTTTCTTAATATGTACCATATGATTCCAAATATGAAATCCATTTCTTGAAAATTCAAAACACTAAAGTGGTATAATTTATTTTGAAATTAAACATATAAAATATAACTATTATTTTTAAAATTCATTATTATGCCCAAAACTGTACTTCTATCAAAATAAGGTATAATGATTTACAAATTATATTATTTATAACGTAATGGTGTTTAAATTTATATCAAATAAAATTCATAAATATACTTTTAATATATTAAAATTTACAGTTTTAAAAAAACCTATAATTTTCACTATTCATTGAGAAATAAATATTTTCAGAAAAATACCACAATTTCACCTAAAGATAATTTTAACATTAAAATTTTAAAAATTAAGTATATTTTTTTCAATAGAATTTATAAAAGTGGAAAATTATATTTTTAAGACAAATTTTTAATTAAAAGGCAATAAAACTGCCTTTAGAAAAATATAGTCTTTTGTGTATAAAATTGATTTATTATTACATTATGAATATAGAAAAATTGGTTAAATATGAAAATACTTTATTGAATGTATAATATATAAATTTAAAAATGTGGCTAATACTATTAATTCCTACCAATTTAATGGCTAGGTTATATGGGTAACATTTTAAATAGTACATTGTGGTTTTGAACTCAATGATGTGTTCAACCTAAGCTATGAGAGATGTTAAATTTAAAAAGATACATACCCTAAAATATATTGTTTTTAAATTCTCCCCTCATCAAATAAATCATTTCCTCTAAATTAAAATTTTTTATTAGATGTCATGAAGTATTCATTTTAAAATACCCCAGGGGGAATCGCACATCGTAAAAAGGCTTAATAAAACTTCCTATTAAAAAGTGGAAAAGAGAAATGTGATGGTCAGCAAAAAATTAGGAATTTGAACAGGATAAAATTAGTGAGATGTTAAAATATGGACATGGAAAAAAATATGACCTTGAAGTTACAATGGATAGTGACAGATAACATGTTAATTAAAAAGTTAACATTCACAAGATCATAAATCTATGATCAAAAAATGACCATTTATTAATTAGAAAGAAAAGTAAACAGATAACGTTTGTTTCAAAATAAATTTAAAAAATTTGAGAGATTATTTTAATATACAAATAGGTACTTGATGAAATAAACTTACTTGATTAATGTCTAACTCTAAATCTCATCCTTTGGTTATGCTTTGATATTATGTCTGGAAATGGATATTCAAGATCAAATTTTCATTCCTAGAGAAATTTAAACTAATCATAAGGTTCTTAAGCGATTCATTCTGTAGAAAAATTTTTACTAAAAAAATTATATCACATTTTAACAACAAAAAATAATTTAATAAGTTAAACATAATCAATTCCACAAGTAGTTAGACATAAGACTCACTGAAAACATGCCTTTCCAAATTCAACGTCCAATTTTTTTGAAGTAGGATCACTAAATTTACAAAATCAAATTAGCATAGTATTTCCCCATATTATGTATCTCTTATAGAAACATGCCAAATATATGAAAACCTCAATATATTTTAATCCATTATGAAACATTAATTCTTCCAAGAGTAAACTCTATGGTCATTAAATATATTTCTTAAATCCAAAAATCTAACATTTACAGCATAACATAAACCATTAAAATCACTAACCACACTCCTGGTAACAAATACCATCCTCAAAATACATATATTATTATCTCAACATAAAGAACATATTTAGGTTTATCTATATGAGGTAATGTGTTCTCTAAAGTTCAAATTAAAAAAACACTCTTGGTTACTGGAACTATTCATCACATGATTCCAATTTATTATAGAAGAAGTACTATAGTACAATCCTTAGATATCTCATGATTATTATAAAAAAATAATTTTTTATAATATACTCAAATAACATAATTGTTTAATCAAAATATAGAAACATTATCCATTCCTCTTCATCTGAGGTGGTAGCAAAAGACTGAACATGATTCATTATCCCCTTTTCACGTATATTCTATTAATTATTCACACATTGATTTGTGTAGGTTAGTAACTCCCTATAGATGAAGCATTTTATGTTTGAAAACTTTTTTTACCCATGTAATCACAAGAACAATGGACTTTGTCTACACACATGTAACAAATTACCATTCCTTTTAAGAAAGTACCTGTGTGTTTCCATCCACAATTATCACATGTCAGAAAATCGTTCATTTCCTTCTTCCCATTATACATAATTTTTTATGTCATCTTATTCTTCTATTGCTTCCTTTAAAAGTCTGATGGCTTGGATAATTCATTCACCTCATTCATGTAAAATGATATTATATCCTCATATAATTAAAATGCCTCAGAGACTAGTTTCCTTTTAAAGACTAACATAAGACCCTAAAAGATAGGATCCTTTTTACTCTTTGGATTATGTATATTGATGAAATTACTATTATTTCTTTTTGGTGCCATTTCTAAATGACGACATACATCAGATTAGGTCATTTCACTATATATTATCTCAAAACTAGTTAAATTCCCAACATAAATATAAATATTTATGCATATTAAATATCATAATTCATGTTTGTTTGTGATGAACTTCTATAGTTATCCTAAAATTCTATCATATGGATATATTCCATAATATATGTTTTCCTAAATCTAGTTTCCAAAGAAACTACCAAACATTCTCTAATATAAAATATAAATAGCCCAAATTTAGTATCCAAGATCAAGTTCCTTACTTTATTACATTAGTACTATTAACAAGAGATCACATCCCTAAGGATTGAATAGTTTAGTAGCATCAAAAAACTAGATGTAGACATAAGTATTACATTACAACATAAAATGAAATACAACATAATAACTTCATTGAAAACTATCATATTCGCTTATAATATCCTTGCATGTTATTCATAATATACATCTTGGTATTAAGTGAAAAACATAAGAAAGGGGTGAGCTAAGATGCTTGGTAAGGGTAAACAATACAATAGAAGATATAATCATAAATAATAAGTAATGATGAATATCTAACAACACATTTAATTAAAACATAAACATGAATATAATATGGAATGAAAAAAAAGATGATCAAAATAATGTCCATCAAATAATCCCATAAGAATGAAATTAACCATTGATATTCAACTAGTCTAATAATCACATGGATTATCAATAACTAATATCACAATGGGAGAATTAATAATTTATGACATCATAAATATACCATCAAGGCTTCATCCAAGACACTATACATAAATGGGAAAAAAATTGGTATATATTGTCTAACGAGGCCTACGATGAATCGATGTGTTATAGTGGGCTCTATACATCACTTACAAAGTCCAATGAATTTCTCATATGAACGGTGTCTAAAATCATAAACAATTATAATCATATGGAAACTGGAATATTAAATATTAATAACTTTCCCTAAAAATAAACTTCATTATAAGCTTTCTATAGTAATATGGAGAATGGTTTCAGGATAGTAAATCTCGAAAAAATATTCATAAACCATTGAAGACAATATGAAAATGGTATCATAATAGATAAACCTTAATTAATTATAGGATTCAGAAGAGGCTATTGATATAGATGTTAGTACTCTAAAAATTCATTGAAAATTTATTTAGAGAAATACTATTTTTTACTTTGGAATCATTTAATTAAAATATTATGTAATTATAAAATAAAATGTATTCATTGGAAATAAACTTTTAAACTCGTAAAGGAATTATAATTATATTAATGTTTAAGGAAAAAAGGAAAAATCCTCTCATTCCATCTATTAATAAAAATACATTTAAATTTTAAAAAATTATTTAAAAGTGTATATTTTTAAAAAATTATTTAAAAGTGTATATTTTTAAAAAATTGTGAGAGCTATAAAAATATATTGTTTTTATGTATCTGGTGTAAAGAAAAATGTGTAAATAAAATTTAAGATAACAAAAAATAATTTATCAAACAATCATATAATTACATAATCAGTAGAGTATAATTTTAACCTAATGAATTGTAATACCAATAAAAGATCACTATGAACATTTTTTCCTAAGATAATATTTTATCATTCCAAAGTGTCCCATACCAATTAGAAACATTTGATTCATAATCCCCATGATGGAATTACATTTAATAAAACATTAAATAACATGAGAATAAATAAATTCATGATATTATAAATCAAACTCTAGTATAAATCCACTGCACAGATGAAATAGGTGTTGAATAAGGAGTATCTCATAGAAATAAAAGTGAGATGAGAGAACCCTTACCTCATGTTCGGCTTTATCTAAATGTGTATAAAACTCTTTTATAGTGGTTTAAAAAAATATAATTAACTTATAAAATAATCATATTAATGTTTATTATATCATATATTATATAATTAAAATGTTTTACCACTCGTTTATTTATAATATTTATTAATTTCACCATTCTGGGTTATAATTGCATTATTTCTCATGCTTTATTTTAATAAAATTACAAGTTCTCTTGAATTAGGTATATATACTACTTTCCCAAACTAATTTCAAATTCATAAATATCATATTTAACCATTAATACATTTTTATAACTATTCTTCATTGTATAACCTAGAAAATGAATTACATCACTATGTGGAGATGGTAAGCCATACATAAGCACATGCGGTGTATTAGTTTTTCCTAAGATGGATAAAAGGTAAAATGTAGTTGTTTCATAATCATAATAGCATCTCAATATATATATGATACTGGAGTTTTTACTTTATAAGTGAAAACACACTAATATGATGTAAATGAAGAAATAATTCTGAATGAGTCCGTAAAAACGATTACCTAATTTTTGTTGGACTTCCTCAAGATCTATTTTTTAGGGATCTAGATACGGTCTTTCAAGAAATCCAATTAATTTAGAACTTGTACGAGAATTTTATGAGGAGATATGGTTAATAATTGGTCAAGATAAAATGATCAAAATGGTGAAAAGAAATGAAGGAAGTAGTTCCCTTTTATGACTGAGGTGAGGGGAACAATTAGAAACCTGCAAAATATTAAATTATAAAAAAATCATTCTATATTAAAATAAAATAATATTACCATGGATCAAAATAGAATATGAGATAATATCTTAATATCATCAGCACAAAATTTTTTGACATGTTTTAGTTTTTCTTTCATCCTTATCATTTTGATTCACTTTATATATAATAATTTAATTTCAATCACGGGAATGATTCATTTAATATTATAAGTACATAAATGTCTCATATAAAATATAAATTTGAAGATAAATGAATAAATAATTAGATTTTAGACAAAACATTAATCACACATTATTTATATATATTTTTAAAGGATGTTTAAATAATTTAATAATATATTACTTTTGATTAAATATTATTAGTATACATTTTAATAGTATTCATTACCATGGCCTTAAGTAAAACAATAAATAATGTTTTATTTAAAAAAATTAATATACACCTATTATTTCATATGAATTAATAAAATTAGTGTATATATTTAATAAATTCCTAGAATTTTTCAGTATTTTTGACTGTTCACTGAAAATTATTATTTTAAGAAAAATACCAAAATTTCACTACAATATTGTTTTGAAATAAATATTTTAATAATAAGGTTTATTTTTTTGATATAATTCATAAAATTTTAAAAATTTAGTTTTAAAAGACATGCATAATTAAAAGGTGTTATAATGACATTCAAAAAAATATTCCCTTTTTTTCCTAAAATGTTTTTATTTATATTTTATTCCTATATGAATAATTTGGATGAATATAAAAAAATTTCATTGAATATATAATATATATTTCATAATTTTATCAATACTTTTCATTCTTGCTATTTTAACTTCTAGGTTACAATAGTCACATTATAAGTAGTATATCATGGTTTTAAACTCAGTTTTGGGTACATTATACGCTATTGAAGAAGTTAAATTGAAAATATAAATACCATAAAATTATTGCATGTCACAACCTGAACCAAACCAGACCCCATAACTACTGCCTCACCAGTCTCATGCCAAAAAATTGATAATAGTCTTAGTTTATCGTCACGAGTTTGGTACGGTTCTATCTGAATTGATCTTGGTAAATTTTGTGTTAAACAAACTTAACCATTGAAATATAATCATTCAATGATTTAATGAATCCAAGAACTCATGATCTATATATATCCTCCAATATATGTATCATCTACCTAATCTATCGATCAATTCGGGGATGATATTATTTGTTGAATCTCAATTGAGTCCTTATGAATTTCTATAATCCCCACCAAAATAGTAGTGTAAAAAAATGTCTATGTCTGAAACAATTGTCAAGGGAACTCCATATATAAATGTGATCTCAATAATATAAATATTTCCAAGCTCCCCACTATGTGATCCTATTTAATTGATATGAATTGAGAAGAGATAATTATCTAATCAAAAATCACATAGACTGCTTCACGAATCATCAGGTCCTAGTAGACCTTACCAAGAAGCCTTTTTTTACATCCAAAAACATCTAAATTAGTACCTGAAGTGGATAGTGAAATAACCATGTCAATGGTGCTCAACATAGACCCTAATCATTTAACTCATTGGGAGATAAAACCAAATATGTCCTTTATCACACCTAGCCACCAGAATAGTCTCCTCAAGACATGGTACATCATCATCACAACATGATGTACTAACCCTCTTGAGGAACCAAATTCTATAACAATATAACCTATGATCGAGGAAAGTAGTACTAACATCCCCTTTATAATGATCTTAACACTTTAATCCATTAACAACCTGGGTATTGGGTCACCTCTAGGTTGCTATTACCGCTTAACAACACACTCTGGGGGATGAATCATGTTTACCCTTCTTCTAGTTTACATGGAAATATGTGATCATTATTTGGGAAGAATTAAAAAATCCTTGATCAAACAACTAATCCACCCTTATGTTAGCCATCCATCTCATCAAGTACCACTTCTCCACTAAATTCCACTCAAAATCCTCTTAGTAGCCTTCATCTTATGGATAAGAGCATCCATAATGATGTTACACTTACCAATTGCATACACAATATCATAGTCCAAGTTATGCAGATACTCAATCATGCTAGTATTTCTCGAGTTTAGTTACCTATATCTGAATATATAAAAACACATCTTATGGTGTATGTAAATAATATATTTATAACTGTAGAGATAGTGTTCCCAACATATCAGATTTTTTCCCATATCTACCAACTCTAAACCTTGATTATGTTACTTTCACTCATGGGATCATAGATAATGAGAGTCATATATGAAGAGAGTCATAGGCTAAAAAATCACACTTTGTGTTATTACCTATCCAAGAACAATTGCAGAGGACTTATAGTACATTGAATATGAAATCCTTGTATTAGGTAGTTACAGTACTCGAGTAGTATTCAACCTTGTCTTCAGCTAATGGAAAGCTTCTTCACATAGGCATTACCATTGTAATTTCACTCCCTTATTCATTAGTGTTGTCATGGGTGTATTTAGTTGGGTGAGGTCCTAGATAATATATCAATAAATTTATACCTAGTCTAGTATGTTCTTGTTCTCAAACATGTTTTGGGGATATTTCATGAAATCATCACATTAACTTTCTCAAGGTAAATGGATATTATATTCTCAGACACCATATGAACCATAAATCTCCTGTTCTTTCTCCATTTTTTCACATTGAAATATTTTTTAAATATAATGTGCATGAAACATACTCATGACTATCTCTAGGTGTCTAGAATATTTCTACAATTTTAGTTAGGAGATGTGGATTTCATCTATAATCACTAAAAAGAATGAGTCTATAGTGGGTTTAAGATATTGATCACAAGTTCCATGAATATGTATTGTGTGTTTTTAGTCTGAATAATATCACAATATACTTATAAATAACGTACATTCTATGAAAAACATTCATTGGATTATCCTCCTCTATTTATTTTAGTTGTTGATAACCTGATTGAAGATCAATCTAGGAGAACCACCTGGATTTCTCTAATTCAATGAATAGATCATAAGTTGCTGATAATGGTTATCTATTATTTAGTATCAATTTTTTTACATTTCAATATTCCATGAAGATTCTAGGACTTATATATTTCTTCATGGGGAGAAATACATGTGCACCATATGGTGATCTACTCATCCTGATATATCCCTTCCGCTCATAATAGTCATGATAAACATCGATATCCCTTAGATAGGTTATTCCCATACGATATTGGGGTATCAATATGAGATGTGGACATGAAATGTGATCAATACCAACCTATCATGATGATCCTACAGATTCACAACCACATCAATGAATCCCACAATTATTTCAACCCATTATTGAGTATGGTAAGGGTCTATAGTTTCCTAGATTGATGTGGATAAATGGAGATTATTTTATTTAAAAAAATTACCCTATTTATGAACATAAATTCCTAGTACCTAAAATAAGTGAAATATATCTAGTTGAAGTGTCCTTGCTTCATAAATCATTAAAAAGATGTAGGAGTATTCTCAAATGAATTTCCTTACACGTCCAGTGGTAAAGCAGCAACATCCCCCATTACAAGAGTATTTTTTGGCCTATTTCCCATGTTTCCCCATAAGACTATGTCGAGAAGACATATTCTATAATGTGATGAAAACCAATCAAAACAAATATAATTTTTAGGAAAAAATCCCTAATTTGTGCATGGGAGAACCCAAGCATTCTCCTTGGAGTCTAGATTTGATCTAATGCATTACCCTCCTATCTATAACCCAAGTATCTATCCCTGCACATTAGTTACATCCATCTTATATTTACATTAACACTAAATAATTATCAATCCTTACAGTGAAATATAATAAAGAAGTATCATTACATAATGGAAACCTAGATATATCACAAAAAGTTGAACTATCCTGAATAGATAGAAAAGATCAAGGAATTTAATTAATGAAAAAATATACTTCATGACAACATCCATATACATGGAATATGTATCTAACATTCTAGTCATGATGCTTAAATGAATCTAAAATACCACAAATCAAATATTGACATCATGTGTATCACCCTAGGTGATTTTTATTAGCCATAAAATCATAACATAATGATCCACTTTATGGTAACACAAACGTCCAATATATAGTGCTGGATAGGTACTATCGTAGTTCACCTTATCATGACCCAATCGTTATATCTTATATCTATCTAGTCACATCACAAGAAAAAGAGAAGAACACGTTTCTGAATCATGGGCCCCTAATATTATTTTATAATATCCCAACCTAAACTAGCATGTCTGTCATGGAAGGTGACATAACCTCGTGGATTACTCCTTGATGCATGAGGATGTTGACTATAAGTGAGGGTCTGTGTCCATTAGTTGGGAGGCTATACCCCCAATATCATGTCATTGGAAGATAATAATAATAAAAATGTAAAAAATATAATGTATACCGAAGCTAAAATGTTGGAATATATGTCACTCAAGTACTAAAACAACACTTAAAGAGTCAATAAAAATAGATTAAATAGATGTAGACAAATAAATAGATAAAAATAGGGGTCCTTAAGTGTTTATCCCAATCCTCTAGTGTCCCCATACTCCTCCTATATTCCTTCCACCACAAGGACCTTTCCCTATACTAGATATCATGATATGAAATCTTTAGGCACACCAAATGCATATGTAGCGTGTCGGTACAAGACTCAATAAGAGACCATAAGGGATCGTTAATAAAATTTTCTCAAGTATAAAACTATATTCCCAAATAATAATATTTTTTAACAAGTATAAAAACACATAATGAAAAACTGAGTGTTCATGCACTATCAAATCCACCATAATCCTCAGTTGTACCTGCTTTAGATCCATGATGATGGGATAATCAAAGTGGAGGAACAAATAAAGGACTATACCTAAGGATAATTAATAATTATACCTAACATCATGTGATCATGAAACTCTAAATACACTAGGAATCAAGGATGTCATGTTCATAATATCTACTAAGCATCAAGAGATACTTGACATTCTCAAGGCATTGAGTAACATACCCCTTGGTATCCACTAGGAATCAAGTGCATCACACAACATCCACAAGGTGTCATCATATCCCTACCCTATGTATAGGTCCCTCATCACCATTATCACATGTAATGAACACTCCCCTCTAAGGGATAAACAAGTAACAACGGTCCAACCTCCTTGGGATCTGAGAACAATTCCAAAAAAGCACACATAATTAGGCATGATGCTTGAGAAAGCATGAATCATCATCATATGTAAAGTATCACAAAAAATACAAGTGATAAACATAAAATGAGAATAATATGATATGAATTACTCATTTAAATAAGTTTCACATAAGGTTTCTAGGGCCACACACACACACACACCAAAATGTGATCATAATCTTGTAGGGTCCTCAAGCATGACTATATAAAAATCATAATATAAAAATATGTGTAAGAAAATAACAAGAGGAAAGTAACATACATCATCAATTTCATGGATTTCAAAGGTTAGAATAAATAGAAATGTGTGGTTTTAAATTTGTAGTAAAAAAACTCAATAATTAAGAACACCTCCTCACATTTCTTATTATCACATTTTCCAACATGTCAACACTCGTGGTTCGTCAAAAGATCCTAGAACCAAAATTGTCTATTTTATTCAAAAAATAAATCAAATATCACATGATACATTATATCTCTTAAATAATTCATGAATAATCATTTAGTTTAACAAATTCTCAAGAAATATTATTCTTAATAATAATTAATAAAAAACAATAAAAATACATTCATTTATGTATTAATTTAATAAAAAATTTGGTGTTATGTATACTTAATAACTAATAAAATCATATAATTATCAATGAAAATTTGAATAACTATCCTTTTATAATATTATATATTGGTCACATGATAATTTCCTTATAATTATCCTCATAATATTATTATACATATATTCTAATAATTTTCATTACAGATTATCCTCTTATATAAATATTATTTAAATGTATTATAAAATATAATTATTAAATTATTTGCTGATAAATTATTATAAATTATGTTCTAATAATTATATTTTTGTAGTTTATTATAAATTATCCAATTATAATTATCTTTTATAATTTATCATAAATTTTTCTTTGATAATTATCTTTACTTAGATAATTATGTGTAATTAACACTTCATAATGCATTAAAATTTTCATTGAAAATTTTTCAAAATTATTTATTGATAATTCATGAAATTATCAGTTGATATTAAATTATCCTTTTATTATATACCTAAATTGCACATTTATAATTATGATTTAATAAATTCTTATAAATTATCATATGATAAATATATATTATTATTTTCTGATAATGTTATGAAATCATCTTTTAATAATTCATTGTAATTGTTAGTTTCTAATTATAAAAATAATTTTTTGTTAATTTTTTTTCAATTATTAGTCGACAATTTTCATAAATTATCAGTTTTAAAAATTCAAAATTATGTTTTGATAATTTACCATAATTATCTTTGTTAAAAATTCACAATAATCATTTTAAAAGTTTAACAATTTTACTGACTACATTTTAATATTTTTTCAGAATTATACTTTAATAATTCCTGATTTATTATATTTTATTTAACTAATAAAATTTTTTTCCATAATTTCAGAATAATGCAATAAATAGAATATAACCAAAAACTAAAAATTAAATATACACCTTAATAACACCTACCAAGGTATAAGGGGAAGGTCGATGCATGTGATTGAGACTATCTAATGAGCCCGGAAAGAATCAGTGATGTTTCAAAAAACATGTGAGATGGAGTTTCAACATCACTATTAATCAATGGAATTGACCAACATTGAATAAAATATGGTTTGGGTATTTTAAAATCTTATATTTTGTATCCCATTAACAAAATAAAAAACTACAATTTAATCAAAATTTTTAATAAAGAAATTTAGGTCGGGTCATTAATTCCTCCTTATTAAGGATTTTCAAAACTAAAATGGGTTAAGATGGTGTTGATTATGTGGTTTTGAAATCAACGGCATGAATATGTTGTGCTCTTGAATCATGAAAAAGGTGAAAAAAAAAATTTAATGATTAAATAAGCAATATGGTAATAAAAGGGGTAAAATAAACCACCCTCACACGAAATGTTACCAAATATCCGACATGAAAAGGTTTTATATTGTACCCAGGATAAAACACACTTTCTAGGCCTAACTGTGGTCTTATATTTCAAAAATGAGTCACTGTTTTGGATAATTTTTTTATTTCCAAAATATCTCTTACATGTATTATAATATATATATATATATATATCCTTGTCTGTGATATAAAAAAATGACTGATGCACATAATGGTTACATCAAACCTATGGTAGAACCCACATTCTAAATTCCCATATGATATTATGTTAAGAATATATTAATGTATTTTATAAAAAAATTCACACACATGATATTATATATTTAATATTTTTATTATACCAATATCAAGAAACTATATGCCTCATTACCTCATGCTAACATTGTTGCTGACTTTGAAAATGTTCTATAGAATATTTAAAAAGTTTCATTATGAATTTTACCCTTATGTGAATCCGTTAAATCATTTATTATGTGATTTTTATTTAAAAATTTATATTTTCACATTAAATTAACAAAAAAATATTAAATATAATTTTTTATCAATAATAATTAATGAAATAACTAGAATCAAGACCCATATAATAGAAATAATTTTCATTTGAAATTAATTTTGTTTCCCACCAATAGATGTTATTAGGTTTGAAAGAAATATAAAATGTGACTTATCTTCCTTGGTTATTGATGTGGGATTTGGGTAATGAAAACCAATTCATTCCTAAGATTAAAAAATTACACTAGGATAATAATAACACAATTTTTTGGAAACACATTCCCCGAAAATTCTATTGGAGAAAAATCACAGTCATAAGATGTGATCTTCATACCGTTTAGAGTTTTCATTGTTAATTCAACAACTAATCCTTGAGGTGGAATTGTGATACCCTTAAAAGGTTTGTAATAAATAATATAATGGGTACAAATAAAATCAATTAATACATTAGTAGTTCTAGAGAGCTTGTTAAGTCCACCTTTCACCAGTCTTTTATCATAACCTACATCAACAATAACAGTCATGTCAGTTGTTCCTTTTTCCATGGGATTAAGATTTTTACGACTTCATAATCATCATAAAAAATAAAATTTTAATTCTTATTTTAATTATTCCCATTCTATTTTTATTTAAATGAGGGACTGTCAGTGGTACTTTATATAGAGCATTCCCTCCACCATTAAAAATCTTTTTATTCCCTTCACTTGGAAATTATATTTCCTGATTATATTACTTTACTTACATAAGAAATTTAATATTCCCCTTATTAAAAATTCGTCTATGTTTCATTTCACACATTAAGAATAATTAAAGTCACATCTTCTTCTCTCCATAGTTTTATTATTTGAATTTCCTTTCATTTCCATATTTTTTCTCATATCATAACTTGTATATTAATCGATAACTCAAATTTTCATTTCCACCATCATAACACATATATTTCTTTCACCATAGATACTAAAATATATTATATAAAAATTAATTTTGAGAAATTGTATTGAATCCAATGAAGAATCAATCAATCTTACGTTCAGGTTAGATGATAATAGCATAAGAATACCACACTTTCATTGAATTTTTTTTCATAGGTACTAATTTTTTTAATAATCCTTCAACTTTATCTTATATAAGTCCTATATTTTTATAAGAAAAACATGGGTAATTTACTTATTAAAAAAAATTCTAAACTCATCACACTCCGTAGATTAAATTTAATTATATTGCTTCTTATTCATGATAAGAGTACACTAATGATCTACTTCCCCTTCAAAAGGATAACAAGATAAAAGAATATTTACATTATAGAATAACTAGAAAGAAGAAAATATATTTTAAATGGTAATGATCCATTTCTCATAAATTACTGGATATTTTAACCCACGAAAATAAGGTTGGTGTTACATCATGAAGGACATAAGAGAACATTGTTCCCTAATTTTATCATTTGGAAGCTTATCATTATTAATATAATGACAATCTTTAGTGAGCACAACAAAGATATTTTTCAATATAGGAACCATTTCATTCTGTTTATCATGAGCTCAATAATTTAATATTATATTAGATTCATCATTTACATTGGTACTTCAGGTTATAACCATTGAATAAAACCAAAATTTATAGTTTTGAAATAATATTTATAGTGGGAAACGATATAATCAGGAAAAATAATTTATAATATTTCTAAATCATAAGCAATTATTTTCAATCATTGAAACCTTTTGTTTATCCAATGGAATACATCATAACAATCTATAAAATTACTTCCTAATTGTTCACAATGAAAATGTTATTAAACCCTACCATATCCCCTATGAGTATCAAACCATGTGTATAGTAAGGTAGCACTCACCATGCACTAGATTGATGACCAATATATAATTGACCATCTCTTTTTAGGGTTATTACCCATAAATGAATCTTTTCCAAAAGCACATCAACTTGTATTGTTCATTTGGGCATGTTTCTCTAGAGAAATGAAACTCATTTCTTTACCATTGCATAGGATGTTCTCCTAATCATAGGATTATCATATGGGTTATCAATAGTGTCTTCTCATCCCTATGTAAAATTAAATAAACAATTCCTCTAATAACTACTATATTGACCCATACATTCCCCAAATTAATAGTATATCCTATTATATGAGTATATTATTAATAACATTATGATCCATGCTATAGTCATATAGGTATATTATCTGTGGAAAATTTTATACCTAAAAATGTATTCATAAGTAATCTAAATCATCTCCCGCAATGTTTTTCATAACTATAACCATTAATAGATATATCATACTTAAAAAAATTCTTCATAAACTTGGGAAAGGAAACATATTAAATAGTGAGATCCATGGATAAATATGTGTAAAAATTGGGAATATCAATGATCAATTAAGAATAGAGTAAGAATAAGTGTATGATATAATTGTATTGACATTTTAGAACCATACCCAAATAACATTGATCATAATATGTATTCATGGAATAATGGCTACAAGTTCTAAAGATATGAATCATAAATCAATTAAATAACATGATCCGAGAGTGGGAAAAATTGTAATAAGAAATATTTCTTGGCATATAGATAAGAAAAGAATATAATTTAAATTTTTTATGATCATGAAAAATACTATTATAGTGGACTCGGTTCACATACCATTCTATCAAATACCATTTCAAGTATCTATCCTAAAAATATAATAGTGAAAAGAGTCCCATACTATATTGGGTTTACATAGCATTCCAATACTTATTATCACTTGAGATAACCATATTTACAAAATAAATTTGGTGGATAGTTAATTCTAAGAACACCTATCATATAATTACAATATATTCTATATTTTTACAATAAGATATGAAAACATTAATCATGTATCATAACCTTCAGAAAAAATATGCTTTAGAAACATTTCAACAATTAATTAATACACAACCCCAATAAAATAAATAGGATTCAAAAACATATTATCATCATATTTATAAAACATTAATATAATGAATAATTATGTTATAATTATATCATATCCATAGTAAATTATAAGTAACATCAAATGATGTTATTAAATGGAATAACATTTTTAAAAGATCTATGGAATAATTCGTTATGAAAATTCACTTTTAATTTTTAAATCACCTTTTTAAAAATATATATATAACAAATATTAAGGAATGGATTTTATTTGAAAAAAATACTTAATAAATTTTAATTTAATAATCATATAATTTAGAATTTATTATAGAGGTAAATTGTTTTCATGTTGTATACATTAAAATAATGACTTCTTTAAAATTTTCTGTAAAAAATTAAAAGTTAATCATTCCAAAAATAATAAGAAGATTTATTCTAAAGGTTTTTTTGAAAAATTAAATCATGGTTAAATATGAATTTAAATAATCATATATGAATATAATTATCACTCTTCTAGACACTTTTAGATATCATTCATTTGAAAAAATATATATTCGACTGAAGATGGAAATAACGACAAATTTACATGAAACAATTCTATTGAAATATTACATTAATTAATATAGTAAATGTAAGGGGAAACATTTTATAATGTAAAATAAATATATTAGAATGGAATTAATCTAATTATTGTGAGATATTTTTTTAAATACCATCAATAGAAGTTAATCATAAACAATCCCCATAAGCAATTATATTATTACATAAATATCATACCCGAAGCTCATCTTGATTTAAGATCACTACAATCACTTGTATAATAAATATAAATTTACAATAATTCTATGAAATATTCTTATATTTCCTTATAATATCATATATTACCCAGTTAAAATAATTTAACAAAAATTTATTAATAATACATTATTGATTTTGTTGTTTTTAGGTGTTAACTGTTTCGTTAAACCTTAGAATTTCGGTTACTTATTTATGATAATTGTAATTCAATGACAGTTATTTTATATCAATAATTTCATTAAAAATATAAATATATAATATATTAATTATATATATTTAAATACATCAATATAATCTAGATATACAAAAAACAAATCACACTGTTCATAGAGATAGTTGGCCAAACCTACTCAAGAACGAATTTTCACGTTTTGAAGGATGGAATGAAAGAAGGTTAATAATAATTAACCTGGATAGAATCACTATTAAATCATATATATATATATATAATACTTATTAAATATTTCTTTATTACTATACATTTAAAGAGTAAATATAAAACAAATCACTTCGATTCGTGGAGGTGGTAGTCTACACATACGCACGAGCGAAATTATCATCTTCCTACATATTAGAAGGTAATAAGGTATATATGATATTATATTTATAGGGAAATATTTGGGAAAAATATCATATATATATATTAAAACCATCATCATAACCATCCATGAGTGATGTTTGTTGAAAATTAGTTACATCACTATATAAGGGTGGTAGTTCAAAGTAATGCACTAGTGATACATTCACATTCCATTTGACGGTGAATAGGGTGACTAATTATATTTAATTAATAAAAAAAATGCATTATATTTTTTATACATAATTTATTTTTTAATATTTATACCCTATTTTTATAATATGTAGAAAATGAAATAAATTAATAGAGGTCAAGTTGGATTATTACCTCTACTTCAATAGGGCCCCATTAGATCAGTTCTCAAGGATCCTTTGAATGGAATTTAATGACGTTAAGAACATATAATTCAAGGATATTGAATTTAATTTTGAAATTTATTATGGTTTGGTATATCTATATGGATCAATGTGGTGTAAATTATTGAAAATATTGGTTCCCATTTATATATGGAGGAGATGAAAGTCTTTGGATTTTTTAAAATATTGATATATTTTAAAGTCAGAGTCCATCTAAATGAATCCAAATGGTCAGAGATTCAATGTGGTTGGGGGTATGAGATTAATACATGACATAAAATAGTATTTAAACCTGTTTAATTGGAAAACATGACACTCTTATCGATGTTTTACCATAAGGTAGACCAATATTAACCTTATCAATGAAAATTATTTTTTATAATTTTTACAATTAAATACATCCAAATATTGTGTTTACTTTATGATATAATATTAATTAATTTGATACATAATATGGAATCTATTTTATCAAATCCAACTCACAATAATGGAAGAAAATAATTTAAAATTAAATAGGAAAAAAGAATAAAAATGTGGTTTTTATGAAAAAAATATTTTTGTCAAGTATAAACTGTCTTTATACCATAATATAACCTTAAATAGATTCAAATGATAATAATTTTTTATTTATAAAATAAGTTCGATAATTTTACCATGAATTAATTTTTTTAAAAAATAAACTTTTTAGAATCATGAAATGAAAAAACAGTTTTAAATAAATATAAGTATTCTTTAGTCTATATTGAAAAATCAGCCTTATCATATATTTTTTCAAAATTTCTATTTAATCTAATATTATTTCAATGATTCAAAAGTTATTTCAATTTTACAAAATATGTTTTTTAAAAGTTTAAAAATGGAATTATATTATTTTCTCCAGAAAAAGAATAGGATCAATTTTTAGGAAAAAGGTATTTTTGAAGTAAATAAAGACTACTAAAAATTGAGTTCTAAATTATCAACATATTTTATTTATCTATAACAATAATAAATAATTTTTAAAATTTACTTATTCATACTCACTACAAATATTTTAGGTCTAAGTTATAATGATATATTATATTGTTTTTAATTTATACTTAGGATGGATTGTATCCAAATTTATTATAGAAACGAATTTTTTGATGAGAAATATATCATTAAATATTATGGTGTTACACGTTATAGAGGATACCCCTATTTAAACAATAGTGGTGCAGCAACATTTTCAAAAAAATACTCCTATACCAGCATTAGTGATTCTGGATGTCGAGCCTATTCAAATGGGAATCGATTGGATTATGACCACTCATAGAGGAAACATGTATAAGACCTGATTGACCATGGTGAAGACTTATATCTCAATAATCATATGTATTTTAATTGTACTTATCTCTTGTACAATCCAGAGAACTAGATGGACATTATTGATACCATTTTCAATCATTTTGGACTCCTAAGGATTAATGAGTGATTCTGGTGACCATCATGTTCCAAGGACCCTCTGTGAGTTGGTGGACTACAATGGATCATGATACAAGATGATATGGACTTACATGGGTGACCATAATAGAGGTATTTATCAAGAAATATTTTCTTGACTTGATAAATATTGACAATATAATGGAGTTCATGGAGTTTTAGTTTGGGTTTGTGTCTACCATTGTATATTATTCTTTATTTTGGTAGTTTTTTTATTTTACTCATATTTTGGACAAGAATTAATTTTTAAAGGCTAAAAAATCTGGGACATTCTTGTACCTAGATCATAGATTAATGGTTATGGAATTTTATATGATGATGTATGGAATGGTTCTTTGAAAGGCGTTGTCTTTTGAGAAGGGTCTAAAGTAGGACATGGTGACTTGTCTACATCTAACTCGTATAAGACTTTTGATTGAATTTATTCCTACAACTAAGGGATTCGCTTCTAGTAATAGGAAAATTTATAATTATTATGACTATTGTGATAGTGTGGAAAAGAATTATTGACTATATATATTGTATTAGTCTTTGATTGATGGCATGGTGTGATCATATATTATTCGATTTTTTTTCTCTGATAAATTATAAATTGTATACGAAATTGATTAATACCAAATCATATAATCCCTTTATATATCCCAAATTTATTTCTATATTTTAATTACCAATCATGTTGTTATTTGAGTTACTAACCATTGATACACCACTAGTAATAAAAACATACCTTCATTAATTATTACGAAAGAGTCAAATAGTCATTTATATTTATATAAATCTATTCAAACTTATGATTATAGAGATAAGGAGTTTTGATAAGGTTTTTTGGAAAGGAATGGATGAACATATTTCAAGATCTCATTGATTTATTTTGAAGGAATTTTCAATTTACATCACCCAATGGAGAGATATATGTGATGACTAGAGAGTGGGAATATGAGATGTTGTTATTGGTTCATACTTGAGTCATATTAAGATGATTATGACACAAATTAATGTCTATAAAAATTCATGACCCAACAGAAAATGGTACACCTAATCAATAAAAATCTGAGGGTGGAACAACATTCTCACTTCCAATAAACTAGGGCCTAGATACAAGTGTCAGGAAGAAATATCACACACTTGGGAAGCCTTATCCTAATATACCTCAACACATGAACACATCTCTAAAATCCAACATAATAAAATAATAAAATAAGGAATTATTACCAAATATGAATTAATATATATAATCCCACATCAAATTATGATACAAGAAGGGTAATGAAAAAAGGCCAAAAATAAGACACTAAAACTAAAAAAGTGTTTATCTAATCTTTAAAATGGTGAATCATATCAAGGGTATTCTCTTAAAAAATTATATGGTCCATCTAAAGAAATTTAGATCCACCTATTCTTGATCCTACAAATACTTAATCAAAAATCTTATTGGATACATAATACATGACATGTTCTATGATATTCCATATAAGGGTGAGTATAAATATACCATGTTGGACATCCATAAATCACTAACTATACAACGTCAAAGAGAGTGGTTTCAAAATAATGGATGAAAAAACCATGATATTATCAATGATAGACACCAATTATAGATGTGATGTCATGTTCTCACTACCATCCAAGAATTCATTTAGAGTATCCATGTTTATTCTTTTTTAAAAATACTAACTCGTCAAACCTTGAAAACATAAATGGTGCTCATCTCAATGGTATTTCCCATTGGGAATTATCATAAATTTCCATATTCTATAACTCAAAAGATATTGATACATACATAGGGGATCATACCCACGTACGATAGGTGATAAAAAACCCTATCTAGAATAACCCACTATTTAGAGGATCACACACCATGATTATAAGTAATAGGATACCTAACCCAAACTAGGGATGATTGATATATGATCACACCTAGTTACACATTTAGGGACATATGAATCTTTCTAAAACTAACCCACTGAGGGGATCACTTACCCAATTCTCTGAATAGGATTCCTCTTTGTACCCACATAGGGATAGACCAAAGGAATATTCCCTTCTAATAATATATTAGACTAAGGAGAATGGTTACTCTAAACATCACTAAAATGGGATGTTATAATAAATGTATATTAAGTGAATGACATTTCTCACAAATCCTTGAGTCTACGTCCATGTGCATCAACCTATGTCTATGTACTCTAGCCACTCCCTTGTATACTGTTGGTGCTAATCGACCCTAGCCAACCCAATTTACAAAGTCTTTGATCATGTAACATAGCCAGTACTATTCTCATATACCAAGATGTACATACCAAGCCCCTATACATCATTTAAATGAATATGTAAATTTTACACATTATGTGATATTTTTCACCGTGTTTACAAATATTTTCAAAAAAAGGGTGTCCACACGACATATGTATTTCAAAATTACACCCAATTTATATATAAAATTTCTATAATTTGTATTCAATTTTATATATCTCACCCAAGACCCTACCAACATTAAAGACACCCAAAATCATGTCCATAAAAAATTAATCTGGGTTTGAATGATACTAATCCATTTTTTGGCTAGATTCTGACTACCCATCCATTCTGAAGTCATCTCTCATAATACCATGTTGTTGAAACATGAACCTGTAGAACAAAAACCCAATGATCCATTCCTGATAATTTCTCATTATCATCTTAACTCAATTGTTATTTTGATCCAAAATCATAATGTACAGTAAAAATATATTCTGCCAGTTATTGATTGTGGAATCATCAATTTCTTGGTATATTTAAACCACTAGTAAAATGAAATACCATCATTTAATGCTCAAACGTAAAGGGAAGAAAATCATGAATGAAAATTGTAAGGAAATTAAAATTATCCATTATTTAGGTTTTCTTAATCCATTGATTGGAAAATTATTGCAATAAAATAAAAATGATTAATTGAGATATCATTTATCAATTCTAAATACCATGAAGAAAAATAATGAAACATCAGTCATCCATTTAAAAATGATTTTTAATGGATTAATAAAATATTGATATGAAAAAAATAAAAAAAGTAGTAATCAATCAAATAAAAATCCCTACTAGAAAAATGGATTGATCAATAATAATGAATGATTATATAACAATGTAGATGCTGATATTCCCAAACTAACTTAAAAAATCAAAATCCTTCGAAAACCAGTCATCCATCAACAATCTCATTGTCACCCAAAAAATCTATCCTACATGACCCTCTCCAAATATCTAAATTATGTAGATATCATTATTATTTATCCCTAAAATTGAATAAATAGGATCGGAATAGGCTAATTATAATTTATAAACATTAATATTTTAATTAATTTTTTATATATTATTATACCCATTGCCCATCTTAATCAAAACACCTAATTAAAATATGGATTGTGTCATACCTATGGCGAAAACTACATTCCGGATTTAATGGATGACTCTTCTTAACCATTAAAAAAACCAGTAATGAAATATTACATTATTTTAGAAAAAACACTCATGTGGTATATTATATTTAATATTTTTAATAAATCAACAATTAGGATCTAAAATCCTCAAAATTACATTATGAATTTATGCTAAACTCCTAAAATTTTCATTAAAATATTCTAAAGTGTTAAAATTAAAAAACTAAATCCCTAGATTCTCCCCAAATCAGGTATTTCCATCCCAAAATGAAACAATCCAAAAAAACTATGAGTGTTGTGATCTCATTAATGGTTTTCATGCTCCCAAGATTTCCATAGATGATTATTATATTACTCCCGAACATGTACCAAGGGTATCTCTTATCCATGGTGGATCTTCTCCTACAAAACCTAACTCTCTATAAATAAATTTGTAAACAATTATTAATCCAAGTCAATATCATGGGATGAGTAATTCAAATATTCCTCATCTACAAAATGTAGATGAAATCATTAAACTAGTGTAATTCTATAGGTAGGGATACAAATTGAACCACTTCACTAACCCTATATATTATTAAAAAAAGGGCCTATTAATATAGGATGTATCATATCTTCATATCCAATCATCTTTAATACTCAAACAAGACGTGACCTTTAAGAACACAGGAAATCCCTTCTCGAAATCCAAGGGCCTCCATTGTTAATCTTTATAGAATATATAGTGGCTTTGGGATGTCCTCATCCACTCTTGGATGTTATGAACATTTTCAATCATCAGTATCACCAACTCCAAACCCTAGGGTGATGATTCCATTGGACATTCCTATATAAAATGGACCTATATGGTCACCTATACATGTCCATCAGTGGTTTAATACCTAATTTTGAGTGATGAGTATTTTCATGTGCAATATCAAAAAAGGTAAATGAATCACCCAACTATTGATAAAGACCAACATATAAGAAATAAATTTTCCCACAATAACTGAAATGGTATACTCTATTCAACAGTTAGTCTATGGAAGAACACTATGTTAGACTGAAACTAAGTCCTAATGTCATCCAATAGTCCTATACATAATCATGAAATTATGTAAATATTTTATTAAAAGGTAATCATTTAGGGAACTCCAAGAATATTGAATATCTTATACACATAAAGGTGTTACAATATCTCCACTAAAATATTCTATTATATGGCCAAAGAAGTTGGGTAACATGGTATGTGAGTCTATGATTTCATAGATAATTCAGTGAACTCTAGGTAATCAGGGGTGTACTATCTTGATGAAAATGGATATGATATCCCACTTTTATTATGGCTCCTCAAGGGGAGGTTCTAAATCAACTGGAAACAAGTTCTTGGGAAACACCTATTATCAAGTGGGAAAATGAGATATAAACATATCTACACACATCATTATACACAAAAACTAGAGTTTAAACCAATGGTCTTGGAACATCTTGGACACTCATGGATTTACTACTTATTGGGATGCATTATAATCCCATAGTAACTCCTCTTGAAAAATAAGTGGTACCGTTATCCACCATTGAAAGTATATGACATGCTCCCAACCATCGTAATATCAATTATAAGCACACCTAGTTGATATATGGTAATTAAAGGATTTAAAATAATTATCTCCATTCCAAGTCTCCATAAATATAAAAATAATTTAACAAGTAACAACCATATACTAGATGTAATATACTCCATACCCATCCACTAGGGTTAGTAATAACCAGACCAACTGGGTGGACCATTCAGTCAACAACTACAAACTGGATCTCCTACTATGATTGTTTATCTCCACATCCCCAATTACAGGAGTATATAATGTATCTAATTCATAATACAATATATACATTATCCATCATTTTGCCTCAATTTTAGACCATTCTATGAAAATATATACCTAATAGTCTTAATTTCAGAGTATATAGAAAATCACCATATGATAGTTAGTTGTCACTTATTTTTCAGTGTAAAGACCACTACATATAGATCTATATCATGTGTTGAGTAGTTATTCTCCCACGGAATTAGATAATGGGACCCATAAGTAATAGACACTTGCCTCTATAGTAAAATTAGTTCAGAAAAGTTTGGGTGGTATCATATAACACCAAATACTCAAAATCTTCCTCTTCCATTATTAATATGGGGGTGCTCTTGAACCTTTTCCACAACACATGAATATACAATTATTATATCTTTATAAACAAATAAATATATCCATTTAAGATATATATTGTTATAGGTCAAATAATATAATTGAAATCAGGCATGACTCTCTGATATTTGTAAGATAAACCATGAACTCTCTGAAACTTTGTCAAAAATTTGGGTGGTACCCAAGATAACACAAACATGAACTTGGAGGGAACCACTAATACCATCTCTTATGACATGAATTGTCCCAAAAATTAATAAATATTTAATCCATAAATCAAACATTGAGAAGTTCACATAATGTCAAGTCTCTCAAAGTATGAACAAAACCATACTCAAATGTCTCATTTCCTCCTCCTATGTTTCCTTGTACCAAAGGATGTCATCGATGAATATTACCAAGAACCGATTCAATAAGGGATGGGTTATCCTGTTCGTGAGACCCATTAACACATCTGGGGTGTTTATCACATCATAGGGAATCATTATGTAATCATAGAGAATGTAGTGACATTAAAAGTTTAACTTCTATATATACTATTCTAAATCTTAGAGCTAGGGACTCCTTAACCTGAGGTCAATCTTTTAGGACCAAATCATAAATATTATATTTTTAAATAGTTCACTAATTCAAGGATTTTTTTGTTATTCTTAATAGGTAACAAAATATAGAAAATATTAATCAAAGAAGAACCTAAAACTCGCATCTTCTTTCTTGGAGAACAACATTGGGGAAACCATAGTGGACACACTGTGTCTGAAAAAACACTATCTAAATCATCCAATTGCACCTTGAGCCTCAATGTCCTTTGGGGAAAATCCAATATGAGGGTTCAAATGTCATGGTACACCCTAGATGTAGGTTAATATATATATTGATCACACAGTGCGGCTATAAGCATAACACTTCCTCAATGAAGTCATTCTCAAACTCTACCACTAGAATATGAAACTAAAATAACCTACTATATTTTACACCATCTATAATACTATCCCACTAATTTGTAATCAATTTCTTCCTCCTATGTAAGATCCAATTATTCTCTATAATGATTTACTTCTCAACAACATTGGAAAACACTATCTCGTCAACTCCAACACATTGAATCATCTGCCTAAAATAGTAAATATATAGAGAAACAATGTAGATCTAGTCAATACCTAGAATATTTTCATCAATCCTCATAAATACTATAATGAGATCCCAAAATAAACATTATAGTAAAATTATAAGGAAACACTATTATTATACATGTGTTATTGGTAAACATCCACTAATAGTAGTATCCAACCCCAAGGAAAAAGCCAATGGTTCCCCTAGAATCTCAAGATATTGAACATAGACATGGAGAAAAGGTGTGGCTCTCAAAAAATTCAATAAATACTTTATAAAATGAAGATAAGAAAATTATTTTACATAAAATCATCCCCAAATCCACTAGGATACAATCAAATGCTTCATGCAGTTGTCAATGTTCTTGACCAACTACTCCTTGAGTCTAGAATAGACCACGTAGGATAGTGGTGGTTATAAATCAAATAATTAGTCACCTCCCAATGCTCTCCTTGATACTATTACGTTTTTTCACCATGGTGACCTCCCTTATCAAGTATATTCCTCAACTTAGGTTTTCTATAAATGATCGTCGTATCATATACATAGTGGTTTAGGAAATCTTATGTGATAAGTTCTCATCCATAAAAGGAGTAGTATCTCCTCTACCTCATTTGACTGGGTCCACCATGAGAGCCCTGTATAAGGGACCCTATATCATAGAATATCGATATAAATTCATTATAAACATGGATCCTTCTATTTTTTTTTCAAATATTAGATGACATAGCCTTAGCTCTGTGGTTCCCTCTATTAGAACTAACTATTGATGACTGGGGACTTAGAAATAACTCCACCATCAAGAAACACTCAAAAACTAATGCATAAGAACTGAAACCAT
Source organism: Viscum album (assembly GCA_963277665.1). Classification (NCBI taxonomy): domain Eukaryota; kingdom Viridiplantae; phylum Streptophyta; class Magnoliopsida; order Santalales; family Viscaceae; genus Viscum; species Viscum album. The sequence continues at coordinate 1,252,156,509 of OY728128.1, read as the reverse complement.
GAGATAAAAAACATGATAAAATATATAAATTAATTCTACTATCGAAGTTCCATGCTAAAAATTATTCATAAAAAATATTATTTATGGAATATTTATAGATATTAGGGATCCTTGATGTATACTATTCAACCAAAATGACACCTTGTGGGAGATTTAGATGCACATCGATACGAAATTCTCACAATATTTATAGTTAAAACTCATATTAAAAGATTTTTCCAAAACCAATAATGGTGGGTGTTTCCTAATAATGCATTTATGACACCAATATCCACAATCTCCATATGGGAATATTAGGACGGTTGGCTGTTAGGACCACCATCTAATCCGGAGGAGTCCTAAAAAGGCAAAAAAATCACCCAACTACCTCAAGCCATTACTCTATTTCCTCGGGGCCTATATCACTTTGAATCCTAATGGGTATCTTCTAATTAAACACATTATGTGCACTCAAACAATACATGTCATTTTCTAGTACATATAGAAGAACTGTTTTTTAAATGGGAGGATGTATGATCAGAAAACCATCCAAGGATACCACTTCCAACACAAACCTATGAAATGAATCCACATCACTAACAATATCATCATCATGATCCCAATTCATAATTATACATGGCTACCATCATGGAATCTGTATATAAAATTCAAGATGAACTATGACTAGATAACACATTAGGATAACTAACTCATTAAATACTTGGAAACAATGTCCCAAACCTAGATGATGAATGTAAAGATTGTTCCTCTATAATCAGGGCCTACTTGTATCAAGTCAATAATGAAGTTATACATTTCATAAGAATGTATATGTGTGATGACTCACCATCACTAGGTTCCTTTACCTAACAGATGAACTAAATACACTATAAAACTATATCCTCCGTTTCTAAACCAAACCCCCAGTCTAAATTATCTATAAACTATGTTCCTATGCTAACCTTCCTCTAATACCATTTCTCCATGAACAAACCCATTAGGCCCCACATATAAGAAGGCATTCCACATGTGAAACTCATGCCAACCAACAATATGGTTGGGGCTGGTGTCTAGTGACGATTAGGCACATTAATCACATGGAATCCTTAGCCTACAGAAATCAGTACACAGACATATCTAAAAAAAATATAATATGGTATTAAAATAAGAAATTTATACTAAATATTTATTCATACAACTAATTCCCCATCAATGTATGATATGAGTTTGGGATGTTAAGAAAAGTAAATTACAAGCCACTAAAATTGAAAAATCATCTAATGTGCTAGTAAAAAGGGGGCTTCTTTCATGATGGAACTTCTAGAACTGTATATAGTATACCTGGAATATCAAATTTCCTACTAATATTAGCCCTATTAAGACTCCTTGAAAATTCCCATCATCCACACAATACATGAAACATGCTTGAAGAGTCCTTGTAGGAATGACTATAAATATACCCAATAGTACACCCTAAAAGCATGAATCATAAAACATCAAAGTGAGTCAATTCAATATAATGGGTGATATAAACCCTGAAATGATCAAATATATACCCCATGTGTCAATGTGAGATCATTTCATCTTGGCCTTTCATGAATTTCCTTCATGGATCAGAGGTAATGATCATATAATATAACTCACTACATGGGTCTTCCAATAACTAATGATGCTTTTCCTATAGGTAATTCCCATCGAGAATATCCTTGAAGTGGTAGATGTTGGAACTTATAAGATGTTGATAAATAGGTATGTATTGAAACCTAGAGAATATGTGTGATACCTAGAACTATTAAGAATAACCCAATATGATGGGAATCATACACCATGCAAATCGATATTGGGATAACTGACCAAAACATTGGAATAATGATAGAGAATCAAACCCCATGCCAAATGGAGGGACACTTGAATCTCTCAAGAACTAACCCATACCAAGGATCATTATTGTAACTTCATTTTCATGTAATTATTTGGAATAAATAAAATAATATTTTTAGAGTATGGAGTTGATAAGGAATGTGATTTAGAGGCCCATATAGGTTTGGTATTGGTATTATATAAATAATAAATATATTATATCACACATGATAAATTTTTGGAATAATGAAGTAACTCTAGAATAGAGAGTCAAATCATAAATATGAGGATATAGTTGACTTTGGAATGCAGTTTTTAATATCGGTGAAATATAATTTTTTTTCAATTTCAGGTGTGTGGATACTGTTTTTTCATAAAAAAAAATAAAAAATATTTATTTATTTATCCATTAATTTTGACATAATTACCTAACCCTATCTTATTTTTTCTTGTTTTTATCCAATTCATAGTGTTAGTGACATAAACAACGAGAATAGGGAGGAGTGAATTGATGAGCTTAGAGAATGAAATTGTATTAACGTATATATTCACTTACCAAACTTGTGGATCTAACCAACAATGAAAGGATGGATTAATTCTTCATTAGTGATTGATCCTAACATCAAATATGGTGTTTTATTTCCATGGTTTATTTTATTGTTTTATCTTATAATAATATACATGAATTGATTCAACTAATAGAAGGAATAATTTTCCGTTTTTATCATTGGTGTGAGTTAATTTACCAATGATTTTGGGAAGTTATTAATGCTGTTTATTTGTTGGTTGTTTATATTTCATTCTAATTGAAATTAATTGAGGAAAACACCTTAAATGGATGAGGTTTGTTTCTATTTTTGGTTTCATTGATTTCTTAGCCCTTCCATCATAGGATTCCTCTCTAATATTTCCTTGGAATGATGTTCCAAAAATAAAAAGTAGTAGATCATTGAATAAAAATTCACCTGTGTAATGGATTTATTTAATGGGTTTTTATCATAATAGATAAAGTTCTTGAGGTGTGATAATGATGGTATATGATTGCTGAAATATTGGGATGGGATTGGAAGATATCATTCATGGTTAGTCTTGTGGTTGGTAGTTTTGAGGATTGATTCCCAACTAGTATATGTGATTATAACCCAGACAATGGTGATATATGGTCTCAAAAAGATAGAGATCCATTAATTATGGAAAGCATTATGGCAGATTGGGTAATGAATGTGGAAAAAACCAATGCCATGAAAAATACCAAAGACTACGGAAAATTATCAAATACCTAAATTTTAGTCCAAATAATACACATCTTGTAGTCCCCCTTTTGAAGATCATGGGATTACTCATTGAGAATAATATAAAACAGCTTGTGACACGTGTCACATTCTATTTTACTCTAGGTTGGTTACTTAAGATGTACCCAAGAGGGTATAAGAGAAAGGACATAGCTAGGTAAAAAGGGTAAAGGTAGAATACATGGTCATAGATATATATACATATAAATGGTGATAGGAATCATACATGGATAGGTATATAAGAATGGATAGAGTATACCTGCATGGTCATAGGTACACAGGCATAAGTTGTGGTACATAGGTAGACTCATGTTAGGAATGACAAGTTTGGTTCAAATAAAACATGTCATATACGTTTTCACTAATAGTGTTAGTACCTCCTTCTCATTATTATAGACTATGTTTAGTTGATTTTAATTATTTGGTCCATCCCTATGATGTTATAGTGTGGAATTACATCGTGATAAGAAGATTGTGATCCCCTTTATGGGTTTGTCTTGAATTGAGTTTAGTGGATCCCCTTGAGTGACAAGGGGGATAACCTTTATCATTCCTTATTCATCCTTGGTACTTTTCTTAATATCTTTATAGTCACCATGCACATGAAGTCGATCCCCTATATAGAAAATTTATCCAGATGGCTTTTTTGCATCCTTGTTGATCCTATGTGTGATCCCCTATTTGTGAATTAATATCCTAGAGATATAGTGAGGACATATTCAGTGTGACCTGATGAGCACAACCAACTGATTAAGTGAAAAAAGTGAAAAAATTTCTCATAGAGTCATTCCTCATAGAAAATATTTAGCTTGATTCATTGAGAATAATAAAGCATATGATAGTATTTTTTATACCACTTGAGACATGGAGTCTGTTAGGGGTATATATGGTTTTTTTATTTTGATTTTTAGGACTAATATAATGATTGAAATACTTATGTATTTATGGGATGACTACTACTAATGATCTATGACTAGTGATATCAGGGTGTTCTACATGGTATTGATATACTCAACCCTATATGGGATCTTCCTACACATGTCATGTCATATACATATGACAAGATATTTGGTGACATCTTGGGAGGACCCTTATAAGTAATATAATAGTTTGGGATATCATGAATTACTATACCTTAACTGAATTGGTTCAGAACTAGATTAAGTGACTCAAGTTATTATCAGTCAAGGCACTTGACTTAAATAAGAACAAAAAATACCCATAAATCATCAAATATCACTTGAACAACAGCTGTTTTTAATATATATATTATTACAAGGTTTATACATAATGAGGGTCATATCTGTGTAACATTTGATAATAGTCCCCTCCTTAAGAGAAGGTTGGGATCATTTGAATTTTTTGGAGGGATTTTATTATGGCCAAATTATATCTATAATACTTTTCATACTATGGTTGTGATATTTAGATGTATGAATGCATTGGTTTCAATTGGAATTTACTTTCAACATTGTATTTTACTAGATATGTGTGTGTATATACATGAACATAGGCTAAGACAACCCATGTGTGAGATATTCTTACTCGATGATCGTTGATATCCCTTGGCCAAGTAGATGTTGTCCTGGTCTTGTCATGCTAAAATTCAATAGACCAGGTCGACTCCTATGGACCAATTCATGAGAGAGTGACATCAGAGATGATTCTACCAATCCGTTAGAGTTCAATGACTTTCTATATGTGAGTATTGGTTTGGGATTTACAAAAAATTTGTTAATGTGTTTAAAGTTCATATTTCTAGTCAGGGACTCTAATGATTGTTCAATGGCTAATGTATAAATTCACCCAGACTCTTATACCCACCTTGATGGAATAGATATTGTAAGAATTAGTTTAATGAAAAAAATTTGTACATGGATAATATAAGAATGAGTTATGGTTTTAATTTCCATCATATGTTAGTTCTCTATATATAATCTATGATTGTGGTGTGTCTTTTTTATTTAAGGATGCCTTGAGGGAGACTTCCAGAAAGTATTCCATTGTGTGATCACCATGATGATCCTCCCGGTGACAAGGATTTAGTGAATGATCCAACATAGGAGGTGTTACCTCTAGGTGATTTTTTGTTTTTTCATCACCTATTGAGTAGCATGCTTCCCTGAAATTTCAAGTTGATCATGTGAATAAGATGATACCACACCATAAATTTTAGAGGTATTGACCTTCGAGGTTTTAGGGATAGAAAAACACCAAGGAAAGAGATGAATATATTGAGTTGGTTAGTTGATTTTTTATTCTATGTATGGACACATATAGATCAGATGGTGGTCCTAGAGGCGCGTTTTCTATGGGGATCCACCATGTTATAGTGGAGACTGATGACTCATTTACATGACATGATGAATCTCTTCAATCCAAAATTAGATACTCTCCTCATGAAATATTTCTATCAAGCCATGAATTGATAAAAAATCATCCAAGAGATTATGTAGTTACAATAGTACAACATTACCATGTCAGAGTATTTAGAGAGTTTCACTGACCTCTCAAAATACTCTCGATATATGATTTGATATCCATTATTTAGAGAATATAATTGTTAGTAGAGATTACATTAGTAACTCAATTATAGAGTTATATCCCTTTTCATTCCCACATATAATGGAGTTATTTTTATGGATTCAGTAGTATAAATATTCCAGGTAGGGAAGACAACAATAATGGGTGATGATAGTGGGAACACATGAGTTAGGACCTTCTAACTGTTATATAACATAATTAACTGGTATCTGAGTTAAAAAGAAAATTTATGAGTTGAAATCATTGTAGGGAATTGGCAGTTTAGGGATTTCAGGAAAGATCAAGTCATCCTAGAGAGAGGTGGTGATTCTCTAGCGATGGTTAGGGACACCTTGCATTGAATTTTCCCACCCGTCATGCATCGATTTGAGGGATGATTGATGGACCACATAGGAAGAGACATAAGTATTATAAAGGATGAAAAAAGGTATAAAAACGTGGTTGATGAGTGGGTTGAGTAGCTGAGGTGGAAGATAGTCTGACCTGTTTCCACCACCACTCCCAGGTGTTCTGCGCCAAGCTCAGGGAGTTAGTGAACATGGGAGAGGATAGTTGTAGATAGTATATTCCTATCAATCCAGTGATAAAAGGATGATTATATTTTATAAATTTATCTTCTCTACATTATTTATAACACTAATATACATGGGTGTGAGACACTATTTTTGTTGTCATATTTCAAGTATGAGACTTAGAGATTCTGATAGAGCCCTTGGATTGAAAATTGTTCTCGAATACTCCTACTAAATGTGACCCAATGATCGTAGAGTTATTCTGAAAGTGTGATATGAATATTAGAGGGAAAATATTATTATGGAATTTTATTTTATTAGTGTTGAGGAATAATGTGTTCATCTTAGGTACAAACCGACCGTCAACAATTTGTTCCTATATTAATAGTTTTAGGAAGAATATTTGGTGTATCCATGGGGATAACATGAGATTATTAGACCTATGAATATTAGTATGGGATCATACATAGTATGTTACATCCAATTAATCAACTATTGGATAGTATTACACTTGGTTTCATGGATTCTATTGGCTTTCATCTTCCTGTAGTGGTCGTAGAGTATGTGGATGTATTTACTAAGGATGTATTAAGCTCACCTCCCCATCAATAGAAAGAATTACGTAGAAAATTTCACCAAGGTAATGTACTGATTTATAATCTAGCATATAAGATGGATCTTATTGGTAATTGATAGTTTAACATGTAGTTGGAGGAAATTCAGAGGAAGGACATTTTTAGACCCAGGGTATCCACTCGGGTAGCACCAGTGTTGTTCTCCCATAAAAATAATGGGATATTGAGGTTTTTGGGAGATTATTACTTTCTAAAACTATTTACTATGTATAATATGTATCCACTATCATGGTTTTAAGAGGTATTAAGTTAATTTATATGGAAAAAATGGTTCTTGAATATTAACCTTAGATCAGGTTGTAAATAGATTTGAGTATGAGAGGTGGATATACCCAATACGCTTTTTTATATCTCTATGGTAAATATGATTTCTTGTTGATTCCTTTTGGTGTGAGGAACCCCCAAACATTATTCATGGGACTCATGAAACAAATAATTCATGATTTCATATATAGATTCATGTTTTTTTTCATCGATGAGATTTTAGTGTACTTGGTATGAGAGGAGGTGTATGTGAGACACTTGAGCGTCATCGTTTACATAAAAAGAGAGGACCAAGTTTATGAGAATCTCTAAAATTATTATTTCTAGTTTCACATGTTCTACTATATTGTAATTTTTTTCTCAATAGAAATTGTTTCAGTGGTCCCAATGAAAAACGATAATGTTATCTTGGAAGACACCCAAGAGCCCGATAGGGGCGTAAAGATTTATGGGATTGGTTTGCTACTATATGAGATTCATGCTTTATTTCTATAGGATATAGGAATCTCTGACTACATTGACCTGGTTGTGGATACCTTTTTTGGACAGAGAGGTTCTTGTAGGCTTTTCAAAAGTTTTTGTGGATATTGATAAGTTCTTCCATCTTGAGATATCATAAGGAAGGTGTCAAGTATGTAGTGTTTAAGGATGGATAAGGGTCTAAGTCTATTTTTGATCTAATGTAGAGTCTGGAAGTGATTTTATAGGGGTCTTGGATGTTGATACCACATGATAATAACTATGTGACCCATGATCTAGAGTTGTAAATGGTAGACTTATACATGAAGATGTTGTGAAACTACTTCACAGGTGAGTAGTTTATAATCTATTATGACCAAAAGAGTTTAAGTATATCTTATAACAGGAGGAACATAACTCAAGATAGAGTAGATAGGATGATTTCCAATTGGAATATGTCATTGATACTGTATATACTCCTTGGATAGAGAATGTGGTGGAATATTCTATTGGCATATGATCTTATTCATGGTTGTTGACAAAGTCTCCATAGTCGATATCATTGTTATATTTTTACATAGTGTATGATGATGGAGAATAATTACTCTAGTTAATATTGGCTACCCAATCACATCTATAATGTGTTAATGAGGATCAGTATAGAGATACTTATAGTGAGATTGTGCATACATAAATATCGAAATCATGTTCTACTGATTGATTATATAAAGGTTTGGAGCATTTCATTCTTTTTAGATGATGGATTATGATAGAAGTGACATTTTATTATGTGTTTTTGAGTGATTTACATACACCCCCATTTTTGGTAGACACATGTATGAAGAAAATGTTAAAATAACTTCTACATTATCTATTTTTGGGGGGATGAAGAAGTGTTTAGAATATTTTGTCTCTAGATGGCACACTTGTCAACATGTAATGGCTGAGAAATAAATTATTAATATAATTATCTCAACACATTGAGGTTCTATAGTGGAAGTGGGATGTTATACCTGTGGAATTTGTGAAGGGGTTAACAAGTGTTTCAAAAGGACCCAATTCCATATAGGTTATCATTGACTGACATACCAGTCTAGTGTACATATTATATATATGAGTGGATAGTTCAATTGTGATATTGGTACAACATTATGTGTTGGAGGTAGTATTTCATAATGTATTTATCTTACAAGAGGCCTTTTGGAGTCAGTTTCATTTTATAATGGCGATTCACCCCCAGAATGATTTCTAGATTGAGTGGACCATTCAGGTTCTATAGAAAATCATGAGGAATTAGATGTTATACTATCTCTCTAGTTGTTATGGTCATATTCATTTAGTGGATATCGAATGAAAAAGTAGTTATCATTTCACAATTATTATGCTACCATTGAAGGATTTTTTGGGAAACCATGTAGGTCACCACTATATTGGACCGATCTATGATAGTTAGCACTCATGGGGAATGATTTTGGGATATCTAAGAAAGAGAAGGTTTATATCATCCTTGAGTGGATGAGGATGGAACAAATCCATCAGATGTCTTTTACAGACTGATGATAGAGGCCTTTGGTGTTTTAAGAGGGAAACCAAGTTTCATAATAGGTATCAAATCGATGTAGATTGTGGTGATTTACTAAGGGTGTTATGTTTTATCTATGTTTAATTATCCATTTTTCTGATTCTAGGTAGGGTTGGATATGTGGGTTTCCACTTGTCAATACCATTATAGTTAGACCAGAAAAATAGAATATTAGATGTGTTGTAGTTGATAAAGAAAGTGCATAACTGATCACATGTTATCAAATTGAGAGATCTCTTCTTGAGGATGAAGATAACATTGATGAGTAGCTGGTAATTATGGCAGATCTAAAGGATATGATAAACTCTTGGAGAATAATTACCAGGGAGCATACTCAGTGGTACCGTGAGAATAATTAGAAGATCACTTGAGAGTATATGACCTAGATATGATCTCAATATCCACTTATTTATTTATATAAATATTCATATATTAGGTTGGAAATCTCAAATTTGGGGAGAATAAATAATCTATGTTTTCACCAGGTAAATATTTGTTATATATATAATAATATTTTTTAATCCTATAACTAAGAAGACATGATATTTTGAGGCATGGATATGATTGATATTGATATTGTATAAATTTTAAAAATATTATATCATGAAAACATAGTTTTTGTGGAATAGTTTAATGACCAAAAAATTGTTTCTTGGATAAAAAATCTAAGACTTCCATAGAGTGAGTGACATGAGTTTTACCATTGGAATGATATAAAATGTATCATTATTGAACAGTTTGATAAATTTCATCCATGATTAAAAATAAAAAATAAAAAATATAAATTAATATATTTTTTATTTTTCACATAGTGACCTATCCTTGTCCTATATAATAGTATTTCTATAAAATTTATATGGTTCTCCAAATAACCTTGTGAATTTAGAGGATATTACAGAGGCTATTGGAGTAGAATAAATGGCATGAGTATATTTTTACCAACATTACCTGAGGATATCACCAACAATTGAAACATGGATTCATTATTTATTAATTATCAATACTAACCTTTGGTAGGGATATTTATTTACACGTTTTATTTCCACATTTTATTTTTTCAAGATGAAATATAATCAAATCAACTAAAAGATTGATTCTCTCTTCAATCATGTTTCTGGTGTGAGCTTTTGTACTAGTTTTTTTGGAAATTATTATCATTGTTTATTTGTAGGTTATTCAATCACCATTATAATATAAATGAATTAAATACAGAAAAAATTAATATGTTTCATTTCATTCACATTATTTTCATCGATTTATTTCTTTTCTCTTCAGAAGATTCATCATAGAAATTTCATCTAATTATGGTTCAAACAATAAATATTATTTGATCATTTAATGCCCATAATTCATCATTATATATCTATATTATGAGTTCAAGATCATGGTTGAAGTAGTGATCTAGGTTCAATGGTGATGGAAGATGATTGGTGAAAGATCATAATATGTATCAGAGTCCTATTCTTTATTGGGAATTCATTATGAAATGTAGAGGGATGGGGACTGATTCCAGAGTAGCCTATGTGTCCAAAATGAAGAAAATGATGAAAAATGGGATTAGGAAGATTGAGATACATGGATGGTGATGATCCATGTAGTGATTTTTTGTGATTTATTTGGAATATTTTTACGATACAATGAGAACATGGGAATCTAGAATATTCATAACTAGACATCAGGTCATCATAAGAACACACACGATGTAGTCCCCTTTTTGCTGAACTAGGATTTACACATAGAGGGGAATATAACATTCTATGTGATATGTGTCTGAAACCATGTGACTTGGTGATAACAGAGTGGTCTATACCATGGAGGGAACATGAGAACAAAAAAAACTTAGAACACGGTCATAGAAAGAATAATAGGGCACAACTATGTACTCCAACATTGCTATAGGATCCAAACATATCTAGGTATACAAGAATGACCAGAGTACACTATAATGTATATAGGTACACACACATGGCCCATGGTACATATTCATACCCATGGTTTATGAGACAAACCATGTACTGATATTACATTCCATGTACTTTTTTTTGGGAAGTGTGAAGCCATTTATCTCTTCAGTATATACCAGGTTCAATTGATTGTGATTCTATGGTCCACCCCTTTGAGGGTACTATGTTGAATTTCTATTGTGATCATAGAATTGTGATCCACTTTATGGGTTTTATTTGTAATAGAGTGAAATGTATTCATCTATGGGTCTAAGGTGGGGGTAATCTATCATTACTTCTTCATAATAGGTAGGGTTCATGGTATCAACATGACCACCATGCACGGGGTGTCAATACCCAATCCAGAAGAATGATCCATTAAGGTTTGTGGCATACCCCCATGGTCCTAAGTTTAATCTTGTATGTATGTATCAAGATATTGGATATCCAATTAGCACTTATTTGGAAAGGTTTGATGAGAACTACCTCTAAAATGAGAACAATTTTTCAAAAAATTGCTCATTGAGTGAGTTCACCTGGATGGGAATCACCTTAAAGCATCGATGAAAATCAGGTGGATTAAGTATGGTTGAGGCATCCTGAGACTTGGAGTCTGTTATGAGTATATATAGGTTTTTCATTATCATTATTTTTCATATATTTATTTACATTACTAAGTATTTATGAGTAGACTAATTTTGGTGTTTTATGTTTAGTGTTTTCATGGTGTCATATTGGGTATTATTATACTCAGCCTTTGATGGCCTTTATTACACATGTCATGTATTATGAAGATGAAATTCCATTAGAAGGATTCTAGAGAGGATCAGGAGTAAGTGTTTCATAGTTTGGTCTAGACATTGGGATGTTCATACAAGTATTTTAATTTAATTAAGTCCCATTGTTTTATGAATGTTTCTCAGTTTTCAGTTTTTAGTGGTATTTTATTTTTTTCTTATGATAACCAGTACCATTTTCATACTATGACTATAGAATTAAATATATTCATGTATTCATATTAGTTTCACATTACATTAAATATCATATGTTCTTGGAGATGTGTGTGTGCATATTGGTACATAGGTTAATTTCTCCTAATGGTGGGATATTCCTTCTCCATGATGATCATAATACTATAAACTATTATACATAGGCTTGGGGTTATTATACATTTCTTATAACTGACTAGACAAGCCCTAGTGGGCCCGGTTATGATAAGATCACTGAAAATATTCTTGGGATGGGATACCTCATTATACCCTTAACGGGATGGATGGAGGGATTGTACCATACTAATACTTGAATAAATATAAGATAACATGAGATCCACCATACCACGAATAGGGGTAAACTATTATTATAAACAATATGGATTTCCTCTCTAATACAAGAGTATATGTCCACTTACATCAGTATATTTCCCTGAACTCCTTTTGTGCTGTTGTGCACTGGTCATTCCTATATATCCTATATTGTTCTCAAGTACACTAGAAAATAATATATACTATAATTGTTTTCATGACTAAATTAAAAATGGTACACACGGGGTCACATTCCTCCGGCCATTAAACTTGTGCAAAGGACACACGATATGTGTAATATTAATATATGTATTTAACTTAAACCAGCATGGAAAGGGTGGGGGTCCACATGGGTTGTGTTCGTCTAAACTAAACTCAATGTATGTCAAATATTTCTCAAATTCCTAGTATGATTAATAGGTCTCACTTGGACCACCACCAACATAGAAATCACTACAAATAATGAACTCAAAACTGAAATGTTTGGTTGACCGAGAGTCATCCATCTTATGTGGCCAAATTCATGCCACCCATTTATCAAAATTCATATCTCATTTAACTATACCTCCAAAATGGTAAATCACTTAACAATAACCCTCAATCCAACTCTGATAATAATTAATAGTCATCACACCATGATTCTGACTTCAAACATGAATCCACTCATCTGTTAAAAATACATTATTCCAAATTTGAACTTCATTTTGATGGGGTTCCTAGTATAGTCAAATCATTGATCTAAGAAAATACCAAAAATTAATGTTCAATAAACATGGGGATAAATACATTGATAAAAAACATGATAAAATAAACCTCATCCATTTTTTGTGTTAAACTTAATCTTTTAATTGAAAAAATTACCTATGAAATTGTACAAGTGATAATTGAATAATTAGTTATCAATTCCTAATTCCATGAAGGAGAATCACCAAATATAAATAAGCTATTGAACTATGAATTTAAATGATAATGGTATTAATTCAAATTTGATATGAGAGAATAAAAGATGAGGATTAATATAAAAAAATCACATTGTGGATATAGATCAATTTCTGAGGAAGAATAATTCAATGTTGATGTCACTGGTCATAATCAAGATTATCATTGATGATGAAAAACTCATTAGAAAACTAATTTTCGCTCCACAATCTAATTGTTGTCATCCAAAGTTCACATACATAGATATATCAAAAAAATATAATTTTCATCCGATTTCTATGATTTTTTCCATTGGGATGATTAAATAGTACATGATTAGGTCATAACCAATTAATAGACATTAAAATATATAATTAATATAATTTTTATTTAATCCACTCATGACTGCTCTGAAACTAAACACCCCATGTACCCAAATATTATATTAGGGATAAGATGAAAACTATATACCATATTAAATGGAGGACTTGGTTTTACTATAATAAACACCATTGATTAGATATTACATTCTTTCATAAAACCACATGGGTGTCATATAATATGTATAATATTTTTAAAATATATACTCTTAAGATATATGTTCCCTAGAATCACATGATAAATTCATACATAAATCTAAAAATATTATTCAAAATATTCCAAAGTGTTTCATATAGAAAATATTGTATTTATACGAAATTTGTGTTATATTAGTTTACCCCCTAATATTTTACTATATTTTTGGATGTATATAAGAATTTATTTCTAGATTACACTATTTAACATCTTCATAAAAGAGACAATTACTTCAAAATAGAGTATGTTTCTAGTGTGCATTTCATCTTGATACCCCCTAATCATATGGAATATATTATTTGGAATGTGTTTATGGTACAAAATATGGAGTCGTAGTGGATAATTTTTTTCAATATGAGTTAATCATTAGGGGGTATACCGATATTTCTCACAAAGAAGGTGGATGATAGTCTTTGACTCTATACATATTACAATAATATGAATCATGTGATTATAAGGAACATATATCCATTTTCTATGATTGATGATATCTTTGAGAAGTTATGTTAATCCCTTTGATTTTCCAAGATTTATCTTCTATCTGGTTTTCAATGTTTAATGTTTATAAAGGTGGACACCTTGAATATGGTATTTCATTTTTTATAGGTATTCAAGTACATAGTTATGTTTTTTAGACTAACATTTGAGCCTATAATGTTCATATTTCTTATGAACAAGATCTTCCACCAATATCATTACTCATTTTTCATGTTGTTCCTTGAATACATGATCATATATTCATTGAAACCAAAGAAACATTCCCAAATTCTTGAGATAGTATTGAGGAAACTTCAATCACATTAGTTTTATACCTAGGTAATGAAATATAATTTTTGGATTCATGAGGTGAAATTATTATGTAACATGGTTTATAAGAATGTAGTATCCATAGACATATATAAAGTTGATGTAGTGTGTGTTGGAAACTTCCCCAAAAAATAATATAGATTATGATACTTTTGTATTTAGTGATGTCATACCAATGTTTTATTTAGGAATTATCCTATTTATCAGCACCCATGACTACAATGAAAAATATGGGAGTGAGGTTCCAATGGATGATGCACTGTGAATAATATTTTTTCGAGATGAATATGAGGTTTAATAAAAATGTAGTGATGATTATTCCTGATCATGTTATCATTTATATAGTATAAATTGATGATTCATACATTTTATTAGGAGTAGTGTTGATTTAGAGGGACTAGATAGTAGCTTATGGGTCATGTAAATAGTGAAACCTTGTGAAGAATAGTCCTAACAATGACTCGGGGCTTTTAGTCATGGAACACAATTTAATTTGATGCATAAACTATCTAATTGGAATATTTTTTCCATCCACACGGAGCACATGTTTCTCTAATATATCATTAAATAGTGTGAACTATTTTTTGTGGTAGATGTAGTATATATATTACTTGAAGCTGTTATAATATGGAATACCATATTAACCCAACCATGGTAAAGTCATTGAATGTGATCATATCCAATATAATCATGTTGATAAGGGGATTAGTGAATTTACATCATAGGAATAATGGTACTTGATGAGATTATTGGAATATTATATTTTGTATGATTCTAAGAATCAAGGTCTAAATGGTGTGTTCTCCATTATTGATTACATCCTCTTTAGTAGAACAAATAATGTCTATAAAATAGATTAAAATATAGTGTAATGTGATGTTGGAACAATTAAATTGTGTGTATCTAATACCTAGGTGGTGGTTGGACAATTAATATAGGATCCTTGTGTGTGGGAGTGTTTTAGTCCCTATATTCATTAGGGAATAAATACTGAAATTATTCCATAACTCTATGCGGTTAGAATAGATCATGAAAAAAATATACAATGAAGTCAGGTGATAGTTATAGTTTCTGGGGATAGAGATGTACATTGTTGGTTTTGTTTCTTGATTCTTTGCCTTCCCAAGGATAAATTTTGGGAACCTTAATCTTTTTCACCTTCTATAGACATATCATATTCCCATTTTGATGTTGTTGTATGTCACGATATAATTTTTTACATTATAAACCTATACCCTTAGGTTCCTTGTAATTTTCCAATGATTATAAAACCTTTAGTAAACATTTCTCATATTATTCCGATGTATGAGACTCACTCAATATATGAGATAAGAATGTTACATGTTAGTGAGACATTACACTTGCATGGAGTTCCACTAAGAATCATATTAAATAGGTATGCATGTTTTATATTATGGGTTTGGAATGTCTGAAAGAAGTTCATATGGACTCAGATATTTTTTTGTATAGTGTACTATTCTTATAAATTTGATAGTAAATGTTTTAGATTGGAATAATGAAGGATATTCTTCATGATTTTATTGTATACATTGGTGGATATTGGGATTAACACCTACCACTAGTTGAGTTATCATAATTTAATAGTTACCATGATTCCATTATGATGGATACTTTTGAGGATAATTATTGTAGTTTAATTCTATCAATGAATTTATGGAATGGTATTATTAATGTCATTTTTTGGGGGGCTATATTGATATAGGATACCTTAGAGATAGTGTAGATGGTTTGGAAGAGGATGATCATTGATTAGCATGGGAAGGGGTATTAAAAACAATAGGGTGGTACCCTTGGAGTATACTATAGGTGACATAGTTTTTCTAAGAGTGAATCATCAGTTAGGATAGTAATGTCTGAGGGAGAATGGAAAGCTAGGGTATCATCATGTTAAACCCACATAGATGACTGATCAGGTTGGGAATATTAAATAAAATGTACATATTCCATCTCACAATCAAGGTATGATTTATTTCTTTCAGGTTTCTCAGCATTTGAGGTACATAAAAGATCCTATAAATGTTATCAACTATGAGGATTTTGAGCTTGATCAAGACAAATCGTACATAGATCACCTTGTGAGGATTACATGACAGTGCGATAAAATCCTTCTAGTGATGATGGTACCACAATTCAATATTCCATGGTTTTATTATTGGATAATAGAGTATAAAAATTAGTGGGAGGCTAATGTTTAGGACCAATTACACGAGTTGTTGAGTAGAATCGTTGATGGAACATATTGGTGAAAAGAATTAATTAAAGGGGGAGAATTAATAATTTTTTTAAAAATAAATATGATATTTTTATGTTATATAATTATAAATTTTTATTTTGGTTCTTTTATAAAAGGGGAATTCAAGAAAAAAATTTTTAGGAAAAGGGTATACGAACTAATTGTCATGGTAATAGGGAGATGATTAAGCTTAGGCTGATAGTAAATGAGTAACTTGCTAGATAGTGTATTCCACCATCTTGAAGGTGTTGTTCTTGTATGTTTTCTATGTTCTATAGTCTACATCAGCATACTAGTGGGGTAAGATGAATCCCAGTGGTTCTTCCAAGAATAGCATCTAATCAATATCTGATCAATATATCACTTGTGGGGCTACTGTCAAAATGATGTGAACCACCTTATAGCATGTGTATCTTGTAAGGATACATTTAATATACCCAATGGAAATTATTTACACTCAGTTTAAAACCATAATTAATAAAAAATTAAAACCCCTATGAAACTATTCTGAATCTTAGACCTCCTCCACTATTAATGGAGAACACTTATACATCTCCCATGGGTTCATCAGGCTTTGACTAATTTGGTGATGCTACAACAAGGATTTATTCATAGATCTATTCCAAATAATTATTAATTATTATTGAATGAGAATATATCTATTATTGATATGTGGTGTCTATAATTATTCATTGATGAATTATTCCTTCCTTCATAAATTTTTTAAAGATATCTTGATTTGAAAATAATCCTTAATAAAATCAAGATCCAGTATAGAATAAAAATGTTCTATGGTTATGTTTTTTTGGATCATCTTCATAAACAAATTATTAATAGGGGAATAGTGATATCACCGTGATCCATTCATTATTTAGTGGTAGATTATTGCATGTTTAGAAGTGTCACTAACAATACTCTTTCTAATAGATGAAATTATCAGGAACAATAGATGTTTCAAATAAATTAATTATTTATTGATCATCATGATACTCTATTCTCCATGATTCTCATCATGAATCACACTTCCATTAAAGGATTTGTGATGGATCTTTGTTCATTAACTATACACAAGGATATCTTCTATAATTTATGACGAATTCATGATGCATTCCAAAATTGAATTTAAATATGGTGAATTGGTTACCTATTTTTAGGAATTTCTTAAAATTTGTTTTTTTCGGGGGAAATTTATAGTATATGATTCAAGAATGATTTTTTAGGGATGGAATCTTCATGATTTTGCTTTATGTATATTCATTATGATGAACATGAATATAAATAGACATCATTGATGTATGATCTTGTTCTTCAACATCATGTAACATGGTTCATTCTTTAATATATTAATGATCCTTGGAGTTCACCATAAACAACTATGAGGTTGAATGTTTCATACCATATGGAGACATCTATATGATGTTTTTAGGGATTTTATTCTACTTGATAACCCATGCTTGAATAAGTGTTTCAATGTGTGTGAATGAGTATCCCTTGATATCATTTCCATGATGTGTGATCTTATGATTTTTTTACTCTCTTAACAATAATTCATGATATTACTTATTTTTTCTTCATATGATATATATTTTTTGTGGCATCTCATAGACAATGGAATCGTGTATCCGATTAGGTTGCTCTGTTATAGTTATATGAACCTTTGTATGAAGATTGTAATTACATTTTGATGTCTACAAATTATGGCTCAATTTATGGTATTTTATAGATTACCGAAATATCAATTGACATGGGATGGTACCATTCATAAGAATATGGAATCTGTAGGATAAAGGTTAAAGTGGATGTATGAAAGGTTTGGGTGATTTTTTTTCCAATTGTGTAAAACATTATATGTGGTAGTCACCATCATATGAGGATGATGAACACAGTCAAGGTGGTAATAGAGTGTTTTTAATAATTCCTACCAACTGTGTGGGAAATATGATTCTCACTTAAAGGTAGGTAATGGGGTGAAAGACATTGAAGTACATACAAAAATTAATCCAAAAAAGGCGGGGTTTGGATTTTTGGTGTCTTGAATAGAACATAGTGACTCAACACAAGTGTGGTTTAATTTTTATTTTATTATTTAGTTATACAATGACAAAAAATATAATATTTTATGCCTAGTTATTTTAAGGATATTTTAGTGGGGTTATTCTAGGTTTGTTACTCACACTCTTCATGGGCATCTTAGTTCGTATAAATAATTCATAAAAAATGATCCAATTAGGGGTACAATTTTTATGACATAGAGTTGAGGAGATAGAGGATTGGATTTTGAGGCAAGGTTTGGACATATCCCATAATATTAATGCTGTAATTATTTTTCAACTTCCCATTATATACCTTGTTTTTTTCTTTCCATACTAGGATCATGTTAATTTATTTTTTATAACCTTTATTAAATTTTATATTATTTTTTATCATTATTTACTCTAATATATTATATATTATTTATATTATTGGCTCAAGGATATGGTACTTATAACATCTCATTTCCTTGATCAGTTATGTTTTTAAATTTCTCCAAGTTCCCTTTTTGGTGTGGATCCGTTATAGGTTTCTTTGTGGATTTTTTAGGCTAAAGGGGAATTTCACACCTTGTAACATGCTTACATGCCATTTAATGGTCACTGTGTGAAATCCATGAAAAATATTAATTCCATTAATGGTTACATGATGTGATGAGGTATTAAACTTCGTGATTTATTTTAAGGTTAGATTTTAAGCCGAGGTGATTGATTATTTTGGAATACATAGACACAATGTATTTCATGACATGTAAAGGAGTTACACGTCATGTAATTTTCCCTATAGAGACGTTTTATCGCTCTTTTTTGGTTTTTTAGTGTCCATTCGGCTGCCTCTTTTCCTTTTCTCTTGACCTAATGTTTTATATTAGTGTTTTTTGGAGAGACAATTCCAACCTAATCAATATGTTTGATGTTTAGTCTCCATTTCAATTATAGTGTGTATCCCCAGGTGAGTGATCTTTCCACTCCTTTGTTTCCATTGATCATGGTAGTTCCCATGGGTTATGTTATCAGATTTATTGGTATAAAATTGGGTTTTCATCGTGACTTCTTCTAGATATATTGTGCGATATCATTTTGGAGGCCATTCCATTATTAATTACGGTGAAATAGTTTATAGCTCTTGAGGTACGTTGGTTTCCTCATTTCCACTGACCCTTTTTTTTATAAATTGGTTTAATCATGTGATGTGGATTGGATTAAAGTGACTTATTATATGTCGTTGGGTTTTAATTGTTGGTATATTTTGTAGCAGGCATATACAACAAAGGATTTGAGGTTAATGGTTCAATTTATTTCCTATGTTGATGAACCTTATTGTACCTATTTTAAAAACATATTTATAAATTGAATTAGCATAATTGTTTTGTGTGTGTTGGAAGGTGTTTTTAAATGAGAAATGATTTATCTCTAGTTGTTGACAAACTGAAAGAAAAAGTTTATTTTTAAAGCATTGAAATGCATTGTGAAATTGTTTTAAAATGGGTTTTCAAAGAATTTGAATGAATTATGAAAATGACAGTGTGAATTACCCTGGGTACATAGGTGGAAGTTTTAGATTGAGTCCATCGTCCATTGTTTTTTCTTATCATGATACTTTATCCTAAGGATATCCATTATTTCCAAGGACAATCATTATTAGGAACAGATACTAACTTGTTTGAGGGTTTACTCATGGAGTATTTCTATGATTACTATTCACATGTTATAGGAACCAGATTGTGCACTTGATTGATTGTGGTATGAGTATTCTTCCACTCTAAAATATAGTGATCCTTGGTGCTGATACATGTTCTTAAATTTTTTTATTGCATGTATTTGTTGCTTTATCCTTGATATTCATGTTTATTCTTGTGAAATATGATATGGAAAATGTTATTTTAAATTGATATACCTTCATTTTTTGGAACTATGATAAATGGAAATTTTTACAATGATTTCTGTTAAACTTCATTAATTATTATCTTATAATTTTTTATTTGAAATGACAATACATGAATTATTATAATGAAAATTGTTATAGAACATCTGGGTGGGGTATTATTGATCTTGTTAGCTCGCACCATACGCACCCCTTCATGGGGCATAGAATATTGTCTGTATTCCAATGAATGGAATGGTAAGGCACTACAATGAGATGGAAGCTTTTCATGTTAACTATGTTGGATAAATTGTGGTGTGATGGTGGGTGTTCATCCACACCATCACATGGAGAATATTTTTGGATTTGGTCATTTGTAGTTGGACTTGTCCCTTGGATATTTGGATACAGTTCTATATGTTTTTTCCATTGTTACCTTATAGTTATATGATATATTTATTAGTTTTATGTCATTATATATTTATTTTTGTGTATATTTTCGATGGGTTTGTTTAGGTTGGGATAAATCGTTCCATATGGTTTTTGTTTGATGCATGGGTTCTTATCACCAGCCTGTGGGAACGCCCTTCGAGTATGTGATTGAACGGGTCAGGTTCCAGTATAGTGGATATCCGGGGCAGGTTCATTACAAAATAGTATTTGAGGAGGTATGTACCAATGATTCCTTGTCTTGGGACATTTGTTAGACTTAAGATAGAATTGTTAGGACTTGAGAGGTATGTTGTGAAAAGTGCATGGCCATCTCTTGTCGTGATGATACTCATATTTCCATGGGAATTTGGGATATGGATCTCTAGCATTGGTTTTTTTAATATAAGTTTCTTATTATGGGTTTTCTGTTTTAAACTATGATTTATTACGTTCTATGATCATTCTTCGGTTCTCGTGCACACTAGTACGCTTTTGGGACGTCTCTTATGCATTCCTCTGGAGGTTGCAAGTGATTCTCCTCAAAAGAATCTTCCAATAGATCATAATATCATCGAGGATATAGTTCTTTATGTTCATTTTGTTGATCAGTACATACCATGAGTTCAGAACACAATTGTTTAGGTATATCTAGGAGCTGGGGAAGAGAGATATCGATCTCAGGAATTATAATGTCAGAATCCCCCATTCTTTAAAGGAATAAAAAAACCTCAAGATTCAGGGGAATGGATGGATATTATTGATAAAATATTATATTTTCTTATAAATCCTGATAATATCAATGTTAAGTGTGAAATGTCCAAGCTCAAGGGTTTTGAAAAGCGATGGAGGGATTTTATAGTCCATGCAGATAGACATCTAGACTTGTATTGGAAGGGTTTCAAAACCCTGTTCTTCCAGCAGTTTTTTCCAGAGCCTCTAATGATAATAAAATCTATAGAGTTCCTCTATATTCAGCAGGGAGATAGTTTTGTGTCAGTGTACACCAATTGGTTTTCTAATGTTGTCTGTTTCACTTTGGACGTTGAAAATAATGAGTAGTTTAAGGCTCAAAATTAACTATAGGGTTGGCTAATGGATATCAGATCACATGTTTTTATTTTAATGATTTCTACCTTGGAAATGATGGTATACAAAGCTATGATAATAGATATTAATATTGTATGAAATGTTGGATTTTTCACCTTTTCACTTCAACCTAGTGGTTTCTTTTCTAGCACACATGAGAAAAAGAAGAAGTTAAAAGATCATCATAGGAGTCGTGGAGGTGGGTCTCAACAATGATCCTTTTCTGCACCATCTACTATATCTAGTAGTGTGAATCTGTGTTTTCATCAGTATGGCAAGTTAAGACACACAATACGTTATTGTCCTATGCCCATGAAGAAATGTGTAGATTCTTTGGTCACTTGTAGTGATTCTGTATAGTTATGACTACACCTCATTATGAATAGATTTTGTCAGCTATAAAGGCTACTATGAGGAAATAAGATGATTCAATGAATAAAGGGCTCCATACACAAGCCTCAGGAGTAAATCAATTTCATATAGTGGATGAGTTTCTAGTGGAGGTCGATGTAGGTCTTTCAATAGTGAGAGGTCCCATATTTATTGTATCTTCTGTAGAAATTGAAATATTTGATAGTAGTGACTCATAATCATTTATATAAACACATTTTTTTGAATTCATAAACATCCAATGGAACTTGAATCCTTTGTAATGTAGTTAATGAAATCTCTTGGTAAGAGGAAAGAGTAGGGGTTTTAGTGTATTTATTGATCATTATTCATAGCTAATACAGAGTTGGTTTTGGGTTTTCTCATTCTTGATCTGGATCTATTGGATTTCATCATCTACAGGGATTTTCATGTCTCTCATCAAGAAGAGGTTGATTGTTATCATCCATGTGTTTTTTTCTTGATGCCGATGGGATATCTTGTGTGTTTCAGGGGGAGTGGGACACGAGGTCTTGTCATGTATGGCCTTCCCACCCAGAGATCAAACGTTTTTTGTTTGTTTTTGTGGTTAAGTAAAATGAAATTTATTCTATTATTGATCACCCTATTTTTGTTTTGGAATTTTATATCATTTTTCTAGATGACTTATCTAATATTCCTTCAGAGAGAGAAGTAGATTTTACGATTGACCTAGTTCCGGGTATTTAGCTGATATCAATACCTTTTTATCATATGATACTTTTAGAGTAGAAAGAGATTACGAATCAGTAGGATGACCTATAGGAAAAAGGTCTTATATTGCGTAGTGTTTCTCATTGGGAAACACATTTTCTCTTTTCCAACAAGGAAGGCGGTTTACTTCGGTTATGTGTGTACTATCAGAAGTTAAACCAATGGTAGTTAAAAAAATGTATCTTTTTCCTCAGGTGGATGATTTGTTTAATAAATTAAAGAGGGGAAAGTGGGTTTTGAAGAATTATCTTTGTTCATGTTATCATCATCTCAGATTTTAGGAGTCAGATATACTGAAGATAGATTTCATGTGAAGGTATATCCATTATAAATATCATGAGATGCCTTTTAGTCTGACTAACTATCCTACATTTTTTTATTGATTTGATGAATCAAACATTCCATCAATATATTGACACTTTTATGGCAGTTTTCCTGGATGATATTCTAGTTTACTTAAAATTAGAGTTTGATAATGAGATCCATATGAGATTGCTTCTAGAAATTTTGATAAGTCACCATTTGTATGGAAATATTTCAAAATGTAGTTTCTGGATTCAAGAAGTTATGATCTTAGAAAACATAATTTCTAAACATGGGTTATCAATTGATCCTAAATAGTCAAAGGCTATTTTTTCATGGAAGGAACCGTACAATGTCATACAGATAGGGAGCTTACTTGGTCTTACTGTATATTACCATCAGGTTGTTAAGGATTTCTCTAAACTAGTGTCACATTCGACTCCTCTTACTTGGAATACTGGGAAATTCACATGGGATGCAATGTGTCAGTATTATTTCAGTCAACTAAAATGAATTCTGACATCATCTCCTATTTTGATCCTACATGAACCTGGTAAGGGGTACATGGTGTTTTAAATGCTTATGGTTCTAGTCTAGGATGCATGTTTATGAGTGATGATCACGTGGTAGATTATAACTATCGTCAGTATTTTCCACATGAGAAGAATTACCTCACCCACAATTTTGTGGTTTCTACGGTCATGAATGCACATAAATGTTAGTGGAACTATATTTTTGGGGAATTTTTCATCGTATTTTCTGATAATAATAGTTTGACTTATATAATTTGTTATAAAGACTTGAATCTTAGATAACGATGATGGGTAGAATACCTCTAGATGTTTGAATTTGATATTGACAACACCCAAGGGAAGGGGAATTTCATTTTAGGAGTTCTTAGTAGGAAACTACAATCGCAATACATTTTTGAATTGAAGGAGGAGTGAAACCTTATGGTTATTTTCGCTCAGTCTCACTTGGATGCTCAGGAGGATGTTTTAGGTATGGTTCTAACCAATGTTCAGTTTTCATCATCTTCCATAGAGCCTATTTTTCAGAGTCAGTAGAAGTGAATCAGTTCAATGAAATTCGTGAAATCCTTTATATTGGTGAGGCCATTTCTGGTTGGTCTATCTCTTTAGATGGTATTCTCCACTTTGGGATTTGAGTTTTTGTCCCAATATCTATGAGTTTTTAGTCTTGTTTAACTATCATAGATCTTTATGGGGTATTCATACAGGAATTAAGAATAAGTATTATAACATGTGATGATGATTCTGGTGGTAGAGTATGAATCATGACAGTTTA
Source organism: Viscum album (assembly GCA_963277665.1). NCBI lineage: Eukaryota > Viridiplantae > Streptophyta > Magnoliopsida > Santalales > Viscaceae > Viscum > Viscum album. The sequence goes on along the minus strand of OY728128.1, from coordinate 1,252,131,438 downwards.
GATTATGTGCCCAATTGTTACATCTTCCAACAGATAAAATTAGTGAAATTGAAACCCTCTGGCTTGCTTCATCCTTTTCCACTTATGGTCTAGAAATGGGATGATGTGTCCATGGATTTTGTTGTTGGATTACCATAAAATCCATGAGATAGAAATTCTATTTGGGTTGTTATTGATTAGTTGACTAAGTCTACAAATTTCATCTCGATAAAGGATACCACTATGGTTGAAGATATGTGTATGTTGTATATGAAGTATATTTTAAGGTTACATGGGAGTCCTTTTTCCATTATTTTGGATAGGTATCCTATATTTACCTAATAATTCAGGAGGAGTCTCCACGAGGTGATCAGAAATCAGGTGAAGTTGATCACAAATTGCTATCCACATATAGAAAATCAGATGGAGTGAGTGATTTATATCCAAGAAGAATTTATTTGTGCTTGTGTATTAGATTTTGGTGGATCAAGGTATATCCATATGGAACTTGTTATGTTTGTTTATAACAAAAGTTACCTATTTTTTATTATAATGGATACCGTTGAGGTATTGTATGGTTTCCCATAAAAAACACCTCTATTTTGAGATTAGGTGGGATATGTATCTTTAGTTGGACCCTATTTGGTTTAAGAGATGTCAGAAAATTTTCGTGATGTACATCGACATCTGGTTACAACTAAGAGTCGATATAAATCATATGCGGAATAGCAACGTCATCCTTTGAAGTTTTTAATTGGTGAGTGGGTTTTCATAAAAGTTTATCTATGGTTGGGTCATTGTAGTCCTAAAAAATAGATTAATTTGGCTCCAAGATATGTTGGACCATTTGATGTGACTAAGCGACTCAGGAAGGTTCATTATCAGTAAGCATTTTAGGTCTAGTTGACAAGTATTCATGATTTTTTCGACATATCTCAACTCAGGATGTATCATCCAGATCTTACTCTTTTTCCGAGTTGGGAAGAATTGAGTTAGATCCTGATACATCTTCTATGGAGAAACTAGTTGAGATCACGGAATCTCAAGAGAAAGTCATGTATGGGAAGTAAATTTCATTCGTCATAGTTTTATGGAAACACATATAACATTATCATGAGACTTGTTATTATAATTCATTGCTAAGGGAGTAGTAGACTCACCTTTTTCCCAGGATTATATCTTGCAAATGACTTCTCAACGTAAGGAATGTCTTTATGGTGGGGAGTTTTTAACATCATATTCCCTTGTTCGGGAAAGTTTTTACTCTATGGAAATTCCCTTTTGGTGTCATGTCTTAAGAGTTTTCTTTTTGGATTTTTTGTGGGATGTATGAGAATTCACATCATGTAACTAGTTTAGACTCTATGTAATGGTCAATAGTTGAAATCCATGAAATAAATTTACACTATGAAAGGTTGCACAATGTGAAGAAATATTAAAAATCGTGAGTTATTTTAAGGTCATATTTTAATACAAGATGACTAATTTTTTGGCATACTTGAACAATGTAGATTTCAGGACATGTAAAAGAGTTACATGTTTTGTAATTCCCTGAGAGGGGATGTTTTAGGGAATAATTCATATTTTTGGTGTTCATTAGACTACCAATTTTCCTTTGTTCTCAACCTAAATCTCATTTCTATTGATTTTTGGAAACACCGTTCCTTCATGATCGATCTACTTGGCCTTTAGTCTCCACTACAGTTGCGTTTTGTCTTCTCAGGTGAGTGATATTTCTACATCTTCATTTCAACTGATCATGGATGTTCTCATGGGTTGAATTATCAGATTCATTGGTATTTAATTGGGGTTTCTTCATGTATTCTTCAAGATATGTTGTGAGATCTCATTATGGGGGCCTTTACTTTGTTGGTTGTGGTACAATGATTTATTGTTCTAAAGGTTTGTGGGTTTCCTCTTTTATGATGACCCCTTTTCTTCAAAATTGGATATATATTGAGACATGAATTGTATTATAGGGATATCGTAGACATTTTTGGCTTTTCATTGTTGGTGAATTCCGTTGTGTGCATGTGCAACCCAAATTTTGAGGTAGGTGGTTCTATATCTAACCTAGGTTGATGAATCTTATTATTCCTATTTTATAAATTGATTTATAAAATGAATTGGAATGATTGTTTTTTGTGTTTTGAAATAATTTTTATAAAAGAAAAATGGGTTTTCCCTGGTTCTTGATAAATGGAAAGAAATGGGGTTTTTTTAAAGCATTGAAAAGTATTGTGAAATGGGTTTGAAACGGGTTTCCAAAGCATTGGAATGAATGTGGGAAATGATATCATGGTTTAACTTGGGTAACTAGGTTGATGGTTTATCTTGATTCAATCAACCATTGTTTATGATAATTGGGTGGTTTCTTCATGGGGCTTCAGTCAGTTTCATAGGCTTGCCATTCTAGGTGACTAATATTTACTTTGTTAGGGGGTTTACTCATGGGGTATTTGTTTTCTTCTTTGGCATGCTTTCTACAAACCAGAATGTGCTCTTGGTTGTTTGTGGTATGAGTAGTATTCTAGTATGTCCCATAGTGATCCTTGGTTCTGATACCTATACTTTTGTTTTTTACTTCATGGTTTTTTTGTTTTAGACTTGATATGCATGTTTATTATTGTGAAAGATGATATGGAAAATTTTCATTGAAATTGATATACCTACTTTTTTTAGAACATTGAAATAGGTAAATGTTTAACATGTATTCTATGAAATTTATTTACTGCTTGTCATGCCATATTTTATTTGAAATGTGCATACATGAATTGTTATACAGAGATTGGTTACAGAAGTCCTGGGTGGGATCCTATTGATCCTATTAGCTTACACACTGCACACCCCTTTAGTGGTGCATAGACCATTTTGTGTCTTCCAATACAAGGAATGTAAATGTTTCATTATGAGGTATCATGTCAACTAAGTTGGTTATCTTGTGGTGAGATGCTGGGAGTTCATACACACCATCATAAGGTTTAGTATTCTATTTTTGGTACTTTTTTATTAGACTTGTCTCTTACAGATTTGGGATACTTTTGACGTTTTTTGTTTACATTGTTCCCTTACGGTTATGGCATATATTTATTATTTTTACATTATTCTTTCTTGATCTGTGTATATATGTGCCATGTGTTTGTTTAGCTTAGACAAAATTGTTCCCTCTAGTTTTTTTTCGATTCCCAGGTGCATCTTGACATTCTGCGGAGATTGAAAATGCCATTTGTGTATGTGATGGAATGGGTTGGGTTCCTGGTTTGAAGGTAAACTAGTTTGGATCATTATAATAATGATTTAATAGTCTCCCCATTTATGAGGTTTGGTCCCTCGACACTAGTCAAAAACATCATTCACACGGGGAGGTACACAACGGGTATTGTGTCTCTCAATATCTTATCTTATTATTTGTATAATGGAATTATAGATAAACAATATATTTACTATGGTCATTGATCTTGTGGTAAATATAGTTAATTAGAATAAGGTTTATTTCATTTTAAAAACAAATTTTTTCATGTAAATTACCCTGATATTGAAATGTAATTTTGTGACTATGTTATTACTATATTATTTTATTATGTTCACTATTTTTCAAATTATGTGATTACATTTAGTAGAGATAATCTTTTCTATTATGATATATTTTTTGAGAAGTGATGGTTTATTCATCTTTTGGATGTATGTAAGATTTTTTTAGCTTTTTTATGTTTTAGGATATTTGTGGAAGACATTAAAATATTTATAGAATAATATGATTAGGAAATATATGTTTTTAGGTATGTTAAATTATTTTTTCTAACCCTATAATATTTTATTTTAAAATAATACAATTCTTGGTATCATACATGACATGTAACCCGATGGTTTATGTGAACTACAATGTACTATAAAACTATTATTTTTTAAATGTAATTAGTACAAGAATATAAATAGTTAGTTATATTCATATGAATAACTAAATTCTTAAAAATATTAATAATCTATTTAATTAATGAAAATGTATTCGTTAATTCGTATTAAAATTTTACCTAATTTTACATAATGTCATTTTATTCCATTGAAGAATATTTCCAACAATTTTTTTTTGAGATTTTCCTAAGAACATTATAATTCATTTATACGATTATTAGAAATTAAAAACTATGGAGTCAAAATAGTCTTCGAAACTATCATTTAAAAATAGGTGCAGAATAATGTTTTGAAAATGATTCTTTTTTTTTTTGTGAATAATGATGAATTTACGATTTATGTAAAAAAAATCATTTCCATTAATAATGAAAATTTAATTGAAAGACCCATTATATTTTAAATTTTAAAATAATACATTACAAGAACCCCATTAATTAAAATTTATATAATTAAGTACTTTGGATCTAGTGGTATACAAGAATTTATTAAAAGTTCATTTTCTAGATTAAAAATGAATTTTTCTAAAAACTATTTTTCACAGCATTTTGTGGGATTGATTTTATATATAATGTCACGAACCATCCCCCGGGGCCCATTCCGTGACAACCTAAAGCCCGCCTTCCATAGGCCAGGGCAGACGACTAGCATCGAAAAGGTGAATCCCTGAAACGGGAAGGCATTTACTTTAAACCTGTACAAACACACAATGTAGAGCACAAAAAGACAAAACCATGAAGTAAACATCTATAGTAAAAAAAGTGTTGAATGTAAAGGGGCCAAAATACAAGACCAACTGTAAAAGTAAAAGTACGAATGAAAGGTACAATACAACTGAAAAGGGGAAAAAAGCTCATGGGTCGTCCTCCCGAGGATCCTACCTGAGGGTAGGTATAGATCAACTCCACAAAACTTTATGTCCGCCCGTCTCCTCCGTGTACCGCCTGGTCCCGACTCCCTCAAATATTGATCAATGTTGTACGTCGTCTGCACAAGACACAACAAGGTGTGGGCGAAGCCCATGTAGGGGTGAGTATATGGATACTTAGTAGGGATATCGAGACCCCGTAGGTCTCCTAAAGTTCCACAATGGAAAAACCACAAAGTAAGGCTCAATCACAAAGCAAGAAGTGGTAAAAAATCTACTAAGTTATATGCCCATAAATATACCTAAGTTATCAAGATATACTCATCTCATACATTAGGTAATATTATCACAAAGGTAAAACCCCAAAGGTAACACCACGAAAGTAAAAGTACCACACATGTAACACCAAGAAGATAACACCATGAAGGTAAAAGTACCACATAGTTAACATCATGAACATATCACCACAAAGTTAACAATTCCACATAGTTATCATCACAAAGAAATCACCACGATGGAAAAATTACCTCACAGGTATCATGATGAAGATATCACCATGAATATAAAAGTACTACACAGGTAGACGACTTAGTTCAAAAAGTGTCTAGCTCAAACAAGGTTTTTCAGTGAAGTGTATAAGTACATATGGTTAGTCATGAAGCTAGATCATCTAATTCTGTCCAGAGGAACTGATTCTGACCATATGGAGTCTAACCCACATAGGATCGATAGGTACTAACCCTCACAATGATCCACACAGGATCCAACCCGCCCAAATTTGAGAGGTAACTAACCTCCGCTGACCCACACAGAATCTAACCCACACAGGATAGGTATGCGCTGACCCACACATTATCATTGAGCACTGACCCACACAAGATATAACCCACACATGACCGGTATGCACTGACCCACACAGGATCACTGAGCACTAAACCACACAGGATCAGTATGCACTGACCCACATAGGATCGCTGAGCGCTGACCTGCACATGATCTATCTCCAACCTCTACCTCACTGCCAGGCATTGGATTCCACAAACATGGTGTGCTTGAGTTACGTAGAATTTTCCTTCAAATATTGGTCATACCTATACATACACTAAGCTTCTAAGAGGAGTAACCCAAAGAACTACCATGTCATAGGGGTTCCAACATGACAGACTGTGCATCAATCGAACGCTCGGTCTGTGAGGTATAAGCGTTTTAGTTCTGAGGCCCCTAGTTAGATTTGGGCTCGATCCGACCTAGCTATACTCCAACTATCTCCACAACTCAAGATTAGTATACCAAAAAAGTATGCTCTCAATCCAAGGATCCCAACTCCACCGAAATTTTTTCAAATGGACGTCTGGTTCTCAAGATGTGGCTCTTTAAGCGTGTCTGGGCCCAGTTGGCCTAGGTCCAGTCCGACCTGATCGGACCGACCCAGCCTAGACCAAAATGGGGCATCTTACGAATGGAGGTCCACAATGGGGAGGCCCAGTAAGTGCAGGCTGACCATGGTGGAGCATGGTACGGCTTGAGGTGAGGCGTGGTCCGGTCCGAGGTGGAGCGCAGCCTGGCACGAGGGGGGCATGGTTTGGTCCAACGGGTTGCACTACTTGCTCTGGGATCTGCCTTAGCCAGTGTGGGGGGTGTGACCCCCAGTCTCCCGAAATCCTAAAAGTCCTAGAGGTCATTCTGTTTGTGAGGTGGAGGCACCACCCAATATCTGGGGAACACGCCAAAAGCGTTGGTTCGGCCCCCACTGCAGATTCAGCCATTTCTTATTGTCAGCTAGCGGCACACTGGTCATGCCACCTTCTACTCTTTGGAAGTGAATTGGTTACACCGCCTATACTTCCATGGCCGGCCGAAGATCCGACCACCTCCTCTGATTTCAGCGGCTGAAGATTCATGACCCTCTGCTCACCGGTGGCATGCGATGGCCCACTGTACCTCCTCTGTTCGCTACGGCTGACGAGTCGCTACCCCTTTTTACTCACCGACGGCACGCGATGGAATGTTGCACCTCCTCCGTGGCCAGTAGGTACCGGCCATTTTGATGACCATCGTGGCTTTGTGTCATGTCCTCCTCTTACGGCGTGTGTCAGCACACTCATTATTCATAGCCGGTCGGTGTCACCACACTGGTAGTATTCCATGGAGAAAGAAATGTTGTAGCAAAGAATGCGGAGGGACCGGGTCATGTTCATTATGCCTGCCCCTCTGCGTTAGCACTTAAACAATAGGGAGGATAGAGGGGTTCAATAAATTCACCTGAAATAAACGAGAATCAAAATCCCTACCTTGTAAACCCGTTGGAGAGCGCTCTCACTTGAATGTGGATCATATTTTTTATTCCCACAACTGGTTCCCAAGGACGCCACCTGTACGTCATCCTTTGGTTCATGGTTTGGTTTCACCCGTCACATCTTTCTGGGATCGGCTCAGTCCTCTATGTTTTTGGTGTCTCAGCACTCCTTCAGCACCTCGTTTCTTGGCGAAGCTGTGCTGATACCACTCCCAAAATTCCATATATATATGAGAGGGAGAGGGTAAGTAACAATGTAGAGAATTAATGGGGGATTATTAATTAGGAACCTTACCAATTTCCCAATGATTTCATTACTTAATATTGACATGTCAAACCATTTATTGTATTGACACATCGTTGGACCCACATTCTGGTTGTCTGTTGGTGGAGAAGGAAGAAAATGAAATAACAAAATTATTTTATTTTATTTTGTTTAAAAAAGTCACAAAACAAAACAGTTTTTAAACCTACAATGGTCAATGTAAAGGATCCCTTAATCAAATAATGGCGTTGTATATTCGACAATGCCCTAGGTTTTTTAAATCACGTAAAGGTTCAAAAGTTATAAAATGCCACTCACGTGTTTACAAAATATTCCCGAATTTTTTTTCAATAAATTAATAACATCCACCCTCAACCCGCACCGGTCGGGATTAGGCTCCATATAAGTAGAACACGCCCTAATAAACTCAATGGTACTATTGGATTTTAAATTTGAGTTACCATTTAGATGTTTTTCATTTTACAATAAAATAATGGTGACATAATTAATTTTTTACATCCAAAAACTAAGATTCACTAGTGGCCTGTGCCGGCCAAGGATAGTATCTATCTAAAGAAAGCATACCCACATGATTTCAGTGGTGATCTTAGATTTTAATCTAAGTCAATGTTTGTGAGTTATAAGAATTTTAAATATAAAATAACTTTATTTTATTATTTTATTTACGGTTATGCCATTTTTGGGTTTTCTCATCAGAAGCTTGCGCTCACTAAACATAAGTTGTGCATAGGGTAAACCCCCAATCATGAACGCAGTGGTTCCCTCAGAATTCTAATTCGGGGATCTTTTTAAGAGTTACTCTAATTTTTCAGGAAATATACTTAAGCACACTAATTAAAGCTTAACAAAACATTGACGGATCGTTCTGGGCACTACGGGCCTCAGAATCACGTACTGTTATATTTCACAGTCTCAAAATAATCCCATATAATAAAAAAATTCTATATGGAAAATCTGGGACATTACATTCTCCCCAACACAGGACTTTACATCCATCAAATCCACAACAAAGGAAAATTAAACAATAGAGAGTGCATATCACGAATCTGAGCCTCTTGCTCCCATGTACTCTCTTGGAGGTCCCCATGCAGCCACCAAACATGCACCTGAGGGATCGACCGTCCAAAAAAGACTTTCTCCTATCGACACTCTATCTCTGCAGATAACTCCATAATAGTCACCCCATCATCAAAGTTCAACTCTCCCTAGTCGATAATGTACGACTGATCATGTATGTATCTCCTTAAATGCGACACATGGAAAAAATTATGCACCCAGTGCATCTATGGGCGAAAATATAGATGGTACATCACCTTGTCCACTCTGCTGAGAATATAGAAAGGTCCTATGAACCTTGGATATTTATTGTCATCCCGGCCAAACCTCTGCAAACCTCATCGAGGTGATTCCAGTAGGAAGACATGGTCTCCCTTCTCCGATCAGAATAAGACTTCTATCGGCTCTATGCTATCTTCACTTACTCAGAAGTGAGCCATCGTGATACAAAATCTACCACTACTTTCTTCATTTCTGTACACCAGTACTGACGCTGGAAGTCCTACTACACCTTCACCACTCTAGGATGTACCGCTAAGGGGATGTATGGATCTCCTTCAATACCTCCTCCTGAAGCGTCATTGGTACCATGGTGCATCTTCTGAAGAGGATGATGTGCTCTCCACCTTCATAAAATATTTCAGGAGACTGTCCTATGGATATCTGAGCATGTTGGGCCTCGAAGTCAATAACTCAAGCTCCCCCCCCCGCACTCGCTGAATAATTGGAGGAGTGATATTCATGGACTGGAGGTAAGTTGATTCATCTTTATACAAAAAGGATATTCACAACATGACTATATTCTCCAACACCTCGCACATTACTTGTAGACTAGAGCTCCTACTAAGTGCGTCTGCTACCACATTACCCTTCCCAGGAGTACAGAAAATCTCAAAGTCTCAGTCCTAGAGGAACACTAGCCATCGTTGCTATCTCAACTTCTAAAAGCTCTGATGACACTTCTCCATTGATAGGAAAATCTCCCCCTTCTTCGTCAAAGCTAACAAGGGTGCCACTACCCTAGAGAAGTTAGGTTCAAAACTATGGTAGTACCCAGCTAAACTAGAAGTCCCTCTCCCTTTGTGGAGGTAATCTGGGAAACATATTTTGAAAAGATGTCCCCACACTCTACCACTCCTGTTGGGAAATAAAAACCCATAACTCCTACAACCATGGGGGTAAGGCTGGCCAAATAAAGAATGATTGGTTGCACCCTTCTCTACATGAGTTTATCCTGTGCTGCCTAGGTTTCCTTTTTTTCGACCAAAGAAAACCCCAATCCAACATTGTAGATAAATAAAAAACTTTTTGCCTAATATTTTCAATCTGAGTATGAACTGTGGATGTCCATTCCATACCCAAACTAACGTCATAAGGCCTCAATGTTTCCACCAAGAGGTTCCAAATGATACTCTCACCTCAAGGGTTGGATCACCCCATCATCATAAGATTGATTTTCAAGTCTCCTCCCAAAGGTATCTCTAGACTTAAGGGTAATTTCAACAGTTTAACAGGAAACTGTAGGACTCGAACAAGATTCGTGGAAAGAAGGAATGATTTGTTCCTATGTCTATTAATACGACAACTAGTAGTAGATACAGACCGTACCTCTAACCATTCATGGAGCCCTTAGGTCACACCCCTTGACCGCATTAAGCTACTCCCTTCCCATGTCCTCCAGATCCCTGGGATTGGTGGGGACCACATTGAGGTGGTGTTTGTAACATGCCAAAATGTAAACCACCTCATTCTGCTCTCCTAGCTCCACTTCCACATCTATTACCCTGCAGATTCATCTCTCCCTATCACTTTTTATTCCCAAATAATTTTAGACGCCCAAGCCTATGTGACTAGAATTTGTTTCCTTCTTTCCCACTATTAACATTCACTAGATATATATTATCATCCAATGTACATTAAACTAATAAGGTTCTCTCTAGCACCCTAACATAAGTATTAATTCATAGTGGAATAGTTCTGGTTCGAATATCCTTAACACACCTCGCTCGAAGGTTCGAGCCCTGAAGTACTGACTGTACTGTATTCATTTAGTACCTAGGATGGTTGGTATGCCTCGATGAATGCTCAGACGCCGACATTTCATCCTACCGAAGCATTAAAAGATCTAGGGAACAGTCATCCCATAGCTCTTTGTGGAAGGATACCACATTCTATGAGGAAGGATCTCAATCTTGTCCACTGAAAAAGTCACCTCTTCACAAGATCAGGGTAATCTAAATCCAGTCATCATCCTACTAATCCATGTAGAAGGCTCTCTACTAGTACTACCATCTGATCAAATGGTGTCATGGAAAGATGGAAACATGCCCACCTCCTCATCACAGTCCTTAGACGCCTATGAGTCAGGCTCACCTCAGAACCTTAGAGGGATCAGCCACTAGAACTTGTGCTACATGCTCAGTCATCATTTACTGCCCGCTAGTGTGGCTCATGGTCACTAATTCCCAATGGGTTGTGGTGATGCTCGTACACCACCTGAAGGTTCCAACCCAGTAAGAGGGTCCTACACCGGATCCTCTTTGCTCGGTGGGACGTTATCATGTACTCTCTCGGGAATCCTAGCTAGCTATCTATGTGGCGACATCCTGATAAGAAATAGATGTTCCATGATCAATAATTTATACCAAATGAGCTGATCTCAAGAGAAATAAAATGAAAAAATCATAAAAAACACACACAATTAGTGTTTCCATACACTAAGTTGAAAATAAGAATTTATGGTCCTGGTGTATGGATACGTCTACCGCCGCACCAACATTGGACTCCTCGAACTGAAAACCACACTCATAACACTTTACACTATTTCTACATTGAATAGATTAGAGTTCTTGTTTTTTGGTAGAACCGAATCCTATGATACCATGTTTTCATGACACATCCCCTAGGGCCCATGCCATGACGACCCCAAACCCGCCTTCCCTAGGCCAGGGGCTAGAGACTAGCACCAGAAAGGCAAATCCCTAAAACGGGAAGGCATTTCCTTTAAACTAGTACAAACACACAGAGTAGAATGCAACAAAATGAAACCATAAAGTAAACTATTGTAGTAAAAAATGTTCTGAAAGTAAAGGGGACAGAATACAAGCCCAACTGTAAAAGTACATGTACAAATGAAAGGTATAATACAATAGAAAAAGGGAAAACAGCTCCTAGTTCATCCTCTAAGGATCCTACTTGAAGGGTAGGTATATATCGCCTCCACATCAGTCAACATCTACCCGTATCCTCCACATACTAACTAGTCCCGACACCCTCAAATCTCGATCAATGTTGTAAGTCGTCTACATGAGACACAACAAGGTGTGGGAGAAGCCCATGCATGGGTGAGTGTAATGATACTCAGTAGGGACCCCGAGACCCCATAGGTCTCCTAAAGTTCCAAAATGGAATAACCACAAAGAAAGGTTAAATCACAAAGCACGAAGTAGTCAAAAACTCTACTTAGGTATATGCCCATAAATATGCATAAGTTATCAAGATATACTCATCTCATACTTGAGGGATGAATATCCAAAAGGTAACACCACGAAGGTAACACCATGAAGGTAAAAGTACCAGACATGTAACCCCACAATGATAAAACCACGAAGGTAAAAGTACCACCGAGGTAACACCACGAAGATATAACCATGACAGTAACAATACCACATAGGTTTCACTATGAAGATATCACCACGAAGGTAAAAGTACAACACAACTATCACCACGAAGATATCACCATGAAGATAAAAGTACCACACAAAAAAATAATTAGTTCAAAAAGAGTCTTAGATCAAACTATGTTTTTTAGTGAAGTATAGAATTATATATGATTAGTCGTGAATCTAGATGGTCTAATTATATCAAGAGCCACTACTCCCGACCATACAGAGTTTGACCCAGACATGATTGATATGTAAAAACCCCTGTAATGATCCACACAGGATCCAACCCACCTAGTGTCGATAGGAAACTAACCCTTACTGGCCCACATTGGATCTAATTCACACTGGATCGGTATGCTCTGACCCACATAGGATCATTGAGCGCTAACCAACACAGGATCTGACCAACACAGGATCGGTACGCACTGACCCACATAGGATCGCTGAGCACTGAACCACATAGAATATGACCCACATAGGATAGGTATGCATTGACCCACATAGGATTGTTGAGTGATAACCTCCGCATGATCTATCTCTAACCTCCGCCTCACTGTCAGCCACTAAATTCCTTGCACCTGGTGTGCTCAAGTTCTGTAGAATCTTCCCTGGAGATATCAGTCATACCTCGACCTCCCCTAAGATCCAAAATGTTGTTACCCAACGAACCACCATGATATAAGCGTTCCAACATGACAGAGAGTGCGTCAATCGGACACTCGATCTGTGAGTTATAAGTGTTTCAGTTCTGGGGGCCCGATATGATTCGGGTTCGATCCTACCCGGCCATACTCCAACTGTCTCCAAAACTCTCTATGAGTATACCAATATTAATTTCTTGATCCAAGGATACCAATGATGCATACTATTCAACAAACATATTTCTTGTTCTCAAGATGTGTCCCTTTTAACGTTTATGGGCCCGGTTGGCCTGGGTTCGGTCCGACCCGGCCCGCGAAGGGTGGGCTGGCCATGGTTGAGCGTAGTCTGGACCGATGTGGGGTGTGGTCCGGTCCGAGTTAGAGCATGGCCCGATCCGAGGGAGGGGGGTCCAGTTCAAGGGGGAGTGTGGCCCGTTGTGGGTTCTACCCTAGCCAGCATGGGGGTTGTGACTCCTCGGTCTCGCAAACTCCCAAACGGACTGGAGGCCATTTGGTTTGCGATGTGGCAGCACTGCGTGGGCCCTGCCCGATTTCCGCGGAACCTTCCAGAGGTGTGGTTTTGTCCTCCGCCACATTTTCTTGTCTTTCGATGGCACGCTGGTCATGCCGCATCCCACTCATCGGTGGCATGCTCGTCGCGCCGCCTCTCCTTCCGCGGTCGGCCGAAGTGTTGGTTGCCTTCACTGATCACTGTGGCTGACGACCCACAACCCTCTTCTCACCGGTGGCACACGACAGTGTGCTAAACCTCCTCTGTTCATCGCAACAGAGGATCCGCGACCCCATTTTACTCACTGGTAGTGTGCGACGATGCACCACACCTCCTATGCGGTCGGTCGGTGCCTCCAGTTCCAATGACCACTGTGACTTTGTGCTGCAGCCTTCTCTTGGAGCGTGTGTCGGCGCATGCCTACTTCATAGCTGGTCGGTGTCACCGCGCTGGCAGTATTCCATGAAAATGCAAGGGTGTAGCAATGATTTCTAAGGGTCTGGGTTGTGTTTGATGGGCCAGCCCCTCTATGTTATCTCATTAACAAGAGGGGGGATAGTGGGGTTCAATAAATTAACTTCAAATAAATGAGATTAAAAACCCCTACCTTGTAAACCCATTGGAGAGCACCCACACATGAAGGTGGATCATGTTATTCTTTCCCACAACTGGTTCCCAATGATGCCACTCATACATCGCCCTTCAGTTCGTGGTTAGGTGTCACCCATCACCTCCCACGGGAATTGGCTCCATCCTCTAAGGGTTCGGCATCTCGACACTCCTTCAACACTTCGTTGTTTGGAGAAGTTGTGATGATACCCCTCCCCAAACTCCATATATATAGGAGAGGGGGAGGGTAAGTAACGACATGGGGAATTAATGGAGGCTCATTAATTAGGAACCTTGCAAATTATACAATGATGTCGTAACATAAGATTGGCAGGTCAAGCCATTTATTGGCTTGACACATCGCTGGCCCCATACACCGCTTGTCCATTGGTGGAGAAGGAAGAAAATAAAATAATAAAATTAGTTTATTTCATTTCTTTTAAAAAGTCACAAACAAAAATTTTTCCCCAGACGTACTGCGGTTAAAGTAAAACCTCATTTAAGTGAATCCCGGCACTATAGATTCAATAGTGCCCTCATATTTTTAATCCAAGCACTGGTACAAATTTCAGAAAATGCCGCTCATGTGTTTACTAAACGTACCTGAAAAAAAGTTCAATAAATTAATAATGTTCACCCTCAACCTGCGTCGGTCAGGGTTAGGCTCTGCCTAAGGAGAAAATTCCCTAAAGAACTCAATGGTACTCACATATTTTCAATTCGCACTACCATTTAGAAGAAATGTATTTTACAAAAAAATAATTTCCACTTAATTATTTTATTTATGGCCAAAAACTAACTTTTACGAGTGGACCGCACCGACCAAGGTTAGTATCTGCCTAATGAAAGCATACCCACATGAGTTCAGCAGTGGTCTAAATTTTTTAATCTAAGTCACTATTCGTGCATTATAAGAATTTGAAAAATAAAATAAAATTATTTTATTATTTTATTTAAGGTTATTCCATTTTTTGGTTTTCTTACTGGAAGCCTGCGCCGACTAAACATATGCCGCCCCTAGGGTAAACCGGTCATCATAAATACATCAGTGCCCATAGAAGTCTTATCTAGGAAACCGTTCAAGATTTATTCTTCATTTTTTAGGAAAACTACTTATGCATGCTAATTAAATATTAACAAAACTTCGACTGATCATTTCGGGCACTCCGAGCCTCGGAATCACACGCTGTTAGATTTTCTGGTCTCAAAATAATACCATATAATTAAAACATTTATATGGAAAATCCGAAACATGGCATATAAATCATTCATATATGAAAATTTGATATGTAAATATTTACCACAAAATTTAAATAATCATTTGTAAAAATTTTAATGAATCCAATAAAAATTTTCACATAAATAATAATAAACAATGTAAAAATTTAATACTATAAGAAATGTGATAATTGATCAATGTGGGGGAAACTAAAAGAAAAATTGTAATAATTACATCAAAACCTTTTTTACATTCTTCTATATCAATATATTTATATCCTATATCATACTACATTCTAATATGTTCTAATTTAGAGCCCCATCTTTTATGTAATACATTTTTCTGTTTTAATCTATTAAAAAATTAGATGTTTGTATTTCCCCTCCCTTATAAAAGGACATAAACTCTCCTATATTACTCACACAACATGAGCCTCCTATATCAAAAAATAATTTCCCATATTTCATTATAAAATCATCTATAGGACTAAAAGATATTGGTCATATTAGAAAAATTTTATTATTGGGCGTAAGGTGTAAGCCAAGTGTGGTTGCCTAAAGAAGAAGTATAGTTGTTAATCAAGAATTTTAATTTTATTTATTCTTAAAGATCCTTCAATTATATGATAAAATTGATGATATACCAACATAAAAAAATCATGTATACCGAAATTTTACTATTCTGATGAAAAAACCGATATTCATCTCCTTATCCAAAAAATGGGAAAATTCATCATTATTGCTTATGTACGTACTACCCCCTCATGAAGTGATGAATTTATATTTTCATTACAAAAAATCATTATTATTTATTCAAGAGGATATAATAATTATATACTATATTAATGAAATTATTTTGTCTCTTGATATATAAATATAAATTTATGATCTTACACTTCAACTTGTTAAAAATTATTACATTGCATGTGTGTTTTTCTGGGCTACCACCATCAAGAAGTGATGTGCTTAAATTCCCATTTATTCTTTTGAATAATAATTATATATATATATAATCAATGAAAAATATATGTATACTATTATTATCATTATGGATATGATGGAACCATGATAAAGAAGAATAGACTAAAATGGCCATACTAAAACAAAAGAAAAATCAAACAGTTATCAATCAGAAATGATGATTTTTTAATTAATTTCTAGTCACCGAGGGATGAGATGTTTTAAGTGGTTAATATATGATATTATTTGTCTTTATAGTGTTCATGTATATAAATATAATATATTTTAACTTTTTTATATGACATTTAAATCAATTATATGAAATTTATATGAGAGGAAAGACATTACATAACCTAATTTATTTTCACTTTGATATAATAAATTTAATTTTACATCTATTTATATAAATATTTTTATATTTAAAATTTTATAATTTAATAATTATTTCTACTTTTTTATTTGTATTTAATTTTAAAAAAAAAATAAATTTATTGTTTTATTCCCATATCTAATTTAGTACCATTGTAAGAGTTTATCATCTATCTTTTACGAAAGTTAATTTTTTTAATAAATCATTTCATTATGGGTTCATTATGATACATGGTGTATTAAGATTAACGTAGATAGAGAAAATATATTCCCAAAATCTTGTAAACTTTAACTAGAGAAAAATAAAATTATTTATAAGAATAAAATTAAAATAATAATCTATTTGGGAGGATCTATACACAGTAGATCCAATAATCATACCATTTAGTGTTTTAATTTTTAATTAATTATCTAACAATTGAGGTGGTGATGTGACACAGATAGAAAATTATTTTCATATAAATGAGTGGGTGAAGAATATGAAAATAAGAAATTGACATTTCATGAATGTGTAATAAAAATTCCTTTATCTATATAATTTAAATTTTCAATATTTTCATAAACAAAGAACATACTCTGAAATTCATTAATCGACAATTAGATTATAAAATAAAATGATAATGAAAATCACTCCGTAGATGTCATAAATTATGAAACCTTATTTTTAACAAAAAAACATTTTAATCATTTATCACATGGTTTATCATGGTTTTTCATAGATTTTATCCTATAATTTATCACAAACAAATTTATAAAAGTAACTAAACCCTACTCTGATACCAACCAAGGGAACCTGATCATAAAATATGTATATATGTCATAATTTTATATGATTATTCATTACCATTATCAAAAAACAATAAACCAATAATATAAAAGAATATTTGTCTATGAAGACTATATATATCATAAATGGATTTATTAATATATATTCAATATTTCTATCAAATTTATTCTCACACATTACCTTTCATAGACATATATTACTTAATATCATCATTCATAAACTGGGAAAATGGAAACAATTGTAAGGGCAAGCTTAGATTCTAAACAAGGCTAGACATGGGTTATATAAATAGAGGATTACAAGTAAGAATAAAGAAATCATAATGGTAAGGGAACATGATCATAACATGTGAAAAACATTTCCAATAATCATAGATAATATAAATGAAGAGTAATTCAATAATGATTTTTTATATCCAATGTTATGAGTCAATGGATTATAGAAACACTGATAATCAATCATAAACATTGAGATCATATCATAATTATAATATCTTTTTTGTTTGATATAAACTATTAGTATAAATTTTATGATATCGATACTGACTAAAATAGTAATCAAATTTTATGATTTTATTATGAACATGTTTATATTATTGGGCTTCGTTTAACTACCTATAAAACTTGTTGGTCTAAGACCAACCACCAATTTACCCTCATGATCTAGGGATAACTGCCCATGTACCCTTGTATCTCATGGTCAATAAAATATTACCCAATTAATCTGAGTTCATAAACATACTCGTCTTACAAATAATCGAATATCATACATATGAATACCAAACAAATAAAAAATGTTATTTCATTAATGATTATTAACACATGTGAAAGAAAAAGAGATTCATGAAAGAAACCATAAAACACAATCATCATAATCTATAAAAATAATGATAGCAGATTGTATCATATAATCATATATATAGCGAGTCATAATAATATTTAAATGGTGTTGACATTAATGAATGATATTTTTATTAAGGTATTTGAAAAATTATTTCAAATAATAGAATAAATATTTTTATCTATTTGATCATTTTTATAAAAAAAATTCCAAAATAATTTGAATAAACATTTAATAAAAATATTCTAATGGAATATTCATTTTTATGAAATCACAAGACATCTTGGAAATAATTTTATGCGTCAACCTTTTTATATAATTTTATCACTATTGTATTGAATTTAAAAATGATATATTAAAATATATTAAAAAAGTATTCCATTAATTTCATATGTAATGTAAACTAAATTATAAAAAGACCTTTATATTTTTTTAAAAAGTATAAAATAACTCCCATAATTAATTTTAGCAACATAAATTTAGTAGAGAAGGATTTCTAACTAGAAATTAGAAATAAAGATAGATTTTTTGAAGAACATATTTTCAATATTTATGAGCACTATAATGGTTAAAATAGAAATAATACAAGAAAAATATAATTAAATAGAGGAGAATAAAAGATGTCTTTATATTTGAGAAATAATTTAAAATTTCCTCTATTCGTAATGAAAAAATTAATAATCTAGATTTAAAGTGAGATTGTAAGATGGACCCTTACATAACGTAACAAAATATTTTGTATGCACTCTCACCTTCTATATAATAATATTATACATATTATACATTTATACTAGAATAATATTAACCATTATTTTTATATATATCACACCAATATAATTTACAATTCCTTATTTATTAATATTTCACCATTAAAATCAAAAAAATTATATTAATTTTATTGTTTTCCATGCTTGTTTTGGTTGAAGTATTATTTTACATTAACCTTGATCGTGGTTTCATGATATCATAAAGGTTAATCTTGTCATTAATACACTATTCATTAATTATATTCACTTTTAGAAAAATCCATTTAAGGTGATGAGACAAGGATTACATCATTTTTTGGAGGTGATATTCTCCGCATATGTATGAGTTATGGTTTTATTTTTAAAAGAATTGAGAGAAATTATAGTAAACAATAATTTTTATTTGAAAATCTCAATAATTCCATTAATATCATATATATTAATTAAATTCATTAATATTAATCCATGAGATGATGAGATGAAAAACTAAAAACATCACTTCATTGAGGCAGATATCTAAATGTATACAAGGGTGACACTTCTATTTTACATTGTATTGATGAGATATAGATAATGGACATTTAATATATATATATATTGTGAAATTAATTTTTATGATAATTTTAGAAAATTATTATTATGGTTACAAAATATTCATAGGACGTGAAAGAAGAAAATAACTTTAAGAGTACAATGGCTAGAAAATTATGTCTTCCTTGAGAATCATAATATTGATTTCACCCTCATACATAATAGAATGGCCTTTTGTTTTGACCAAAACCACTAGAAAGTTTTGATTATTTTTTAGGGATTTGTCGATATTTTTCATCGGCTATGTTTCTAAACATGTTTTGATAAGTGTGGAAAAATGATCTGTCACGACCTGACCCATACCAGGGCTTGAACCGCAACTACCCCAAGCACGCTTCCATAGGCCATGGGCTGGTGACTAGCGCCGAAGGAACAACAAACTCGGGGAGGCCTTTTCCTAAGAACCTGTACACACAAACGTAGCTAACTCAATGTAAAAGTGCAGATAAAAAGAAGAAATCAAGGTTCCACACTACTATAAAAAGAGACCCAACAAAAATACATCGACCTCTAACAGTAAAAGTACAAGAAAAGTAATGTTGAATGGGAAAAGGGAGAAAATACACACCCAACAAGAAAAGTGCCACAACCCAGCAACAGGTGAAAATGTAAAACAGTTGGAAGTGTCCCACTCTTGAATCCCAAGCTACGACCACTATACGCAGTCCAAGAACCCCGTATCCCGAAGCTCCTCTGATGTCATGATCAACCTATCCGTCGTCTGCAAGGGCACGCTGAATGCGGGAAAATCCCAAGCAGGGGTGAGTATAAGAATACTCAGTAGGATGCCTTGAAGGCTCGAGATAGCAACAATATATGTAATTAAGAAAATAACAGTAAGAGATAACAAGGTACAACAGGAGAGAACAAAAAGAGTACAGCTCCACCCAATAATAGATATGATCGCTCAAAGAAACCCAAACGATAGAGTAAGGGGATCTTCATATCACAGCTCACACTAGGTATATGCCCATACAAATACCCATGGAAACCATATATACTCTTAACTCATACCCGTAGTCTAGAGACAAGTCACACAACTACATACCCATGCTAGGGATCTGGTATGAAGATTCCACAAAGTACTCATTCCGGGAGAACACACTCCACGAGCCTGATAGATCTTATGACGTCCGTCTAAGAAGTACTGTTCATCAGGAAACGCCATGAGAGGTAGTTACACTCATTATGGGAGACACACTCTTGAGTGGGAAGATCATAATAGATAGAAGCACTCATTACGGGATACACACTCTTGAGTGGGAAAGATCACGATACAAATATGAGGATCACTGCAAGGGCCATGGTGGATACCGTGACTCATCCAAATTCGCCAGCTAGGTGATTCATCAGCTAGGTATAGGATCAACGCCCGGTATAGTTGGTCACGTCAATGCCTGACTCTACCAAGGTCAGGAATGGATATAGGATCTCACTCTGGGCCTCTCGGAGGGATGCAGACTCTATCACCGAAAGTCTTGCTGAAGGAATCATACTCCAGTAAAAGGAAACGATGCTTGAACATCAGGGGAACGACAAGAAGGGAAACTAACCCAAATGAAAGATGTCCAAGATACAGTGTTCAAGAAGATCAAGTCATGTATAGAAAAGTACATGGCGTGTAGAAAGGTTACATGTCGTGTCCTTTGACCCCGGGTACTACCCGTGTACAACGGCCCGTGTTGCAAGGATGGTTGTGTAAAACGTAACTGCACAACATGTATAAAGGATCACTCGTGGTGTCAATGTATCTGGGGTCCGCTCTATGTATGTTGGCCATGTGCCCGTACACGACCTCAACCCATGTATGTCAACTCGTGAAAATCGATACACGGGGTGACCCACGTTACTGGGCTTGCCTGGCTGTGTGGTGGAGTCCCGACTCCCAAGATAGGAAAAAAATCTCAAAGGAAAACGAACCCGCACTCATGAGGTCGGGAGTCCCATCTCTACTGGAGTAGAGGAGTAAGGAATGATCACGCCTTGAGTCATCAAGAAAATAGTCTTCCTAGCTCTCACTAAGAGAAACACCCTGGTTCTGTTCCTCAGGTTATCGGTCATACCTCAACCACCATGAAGTTCCACAAGGGAGCTACCAGAAGGACCGACATGTCATAAGGGTTCCAACACGACAGACGGTGCATCAATCAGACGCATAGTATGTAAGTTATAGGCATTTTAGAGTCAAGGGCCCGGTTAGATTCATGTTTGATCCATCCCAGTCGTACTTCAAGCGACACCGATGAACCAAACTGGTCACACCATTGCGATCCATATGAAAAAGCACACGAGTTGGACTACCCATTTGTCCCTAATGGATAGCCGGTGAAAATTTTTCATTTCACCGCAACATGCGCAAACAGGGCCTCATGGGGCTCACTCCTCGAACTCGACTTAAATATCCATAATTGGTCTGGAAACATCCGTCTGAATTCTAGGGTCGCAACATCTTAGACATCTCGTCATTCCGACACCGTATGAGGGAGATATTTCAGATACAAGATCCCGTAATAATAATAATAATATTATTATTCAGTGTTTCATGGAACCGTTCCATGAACAAGCATTCAGTATCCAACATTATACTTGAATTGACCGTATTAATGACAGGATTACATCGCCACTAACGGAAAGCCAATCAGGCATCGCACACATTAGTTATAGCGGGTCGAATATTTAATAATAATATTACATCTATTATTTTCCGAGCACTTCGGATACCTGACCCAAAAACCCAAAAATGATATCCAATATTTGACTTATAAATTCCATCTCGAAGTCATGGTCACACTGCCACTGACAGTTCGTGGAACCGAGATCGCACGAAGAAGTTACGGACAAAAAGGTGTTTTATCAACAAAAATAATAATTCCATTACTATATTATTATTTTTAATTGATTTCTTTCAAACACCACATGCCATGCACCACCATCTCACCAATTTGGTGTGCATCACTCCATTTAAGACCTCCCTTCTCCACACATGGCCATTCCTTCTCTCCTTTTTTTTCTTTTAATTTTATTCCCATTAATATCTTATAATAATTATTATAAGACATAATAATAATGACTTACAAAATATCCTCCTCAATCCCACACCACCACCAAAAGTTTCTCCTCCTTGCTCCATGATTGATTTGTTTTCTTTTTATTATTTCTCAATTTTGGTTATGCCATTCTATCTCCAATCTAATTACTCCCCCAAATATCTCACATTTCACTCTCCTCCAAACTTCACGTGGTCCTCACCAACCAGAACCGCTGTGCCTCTGCCACGCTCACGACCTGCTTCCGTCGCGCCACCTACTCGCGCTGCACCAGCCGCCATGATCTCCCGGTCGCCCAACTGAACCACCGCCTTTGACCACCGGGACCCTCGTCGCACCCGCACCATGGGATCCTTCCACGCGCCATACCGGCTTCAATTTAAATCAGAAAAAAGAGACAAAAGTGGTTTGGTGATTTTCAGGTCGAGATCTCCGCGTCCGTAAGTCGTGATCAACGAAGCATTGAGTTCTTGGCACGCTTAATAATTTGGGTATGTAAAACACGAGATGAATGCATGGAAAATGAATAAAGAAATATCACAGTCAAAGTGCGGATTAATAGTGGTGTTAGTTTGGCCATCATTTTTGAGAATCAAGAACATGGGGGATTGGAAATTAAATATTTATCATGCTTCAAAAATCTAAAATCCAAGATAAACAAGAAGAAAATTAATTCAATCAATTTTTTATCAATCCATGAATTAATTTATTTAATTCGCGTTCATCATGAGAAATTAAACCGAGGTAAGGAATCCACAAAGATAAATCCTACATAATGTTTGGATCGATCTTTGGTGATGATCGTGTTCATCAAGATCCGCTCGGTGTTGACGAGGATCACACTTTCACAACAATGAGAAGAAGATGTTGCGTTCATTGCACTTCGATTCGCTTGGATCTAAGTCTTCATTGTTCTTCGTTCATCATTCATCAATGAGGAGAGGAGGAGAGGAGAGGAAATGGGGGTTTACCGTCATTGTCCAAAATGAATTATGAGGGAATCCCCCTCTAAAAAAGGAATTTATAACCTCTCACTAGGTTAAAAGAAATAAATTAAATAACTAAATAAACAATTATTTAATTATTTAATTATTCTCTCGTGATGGCGTATATTCCAAACACCCAATGCGGATAAAGGTTATACCTTTATTAGGGTAAAACCTACATTCTGAGCTCATCGGAGGCCACATATATTTCATCTGAGTCCCTATTCTTGAGATATTCAGGTTTGAGATATTAAATGAATAAATTAATTATTTAATTTTTCCATTTAATACACCGCCAACGAGCGAGGGGTCCCAACATCCCGCGCTGACTTATTTTATGTCACACATAGGGGAAACACTATGTTCCGGACCCAACCGAGGTCTCATATTTCCAATCCGATCAACCGTTGAAGAGATATCTCATTTTCTTTAGTTAACCGTGCGTGCGTAATATAAAAACACCTAACATTTTTATAAAATTAATTCCAGGCTCACCGGGTCTCAAAATTGCACGTCGTCTCAGCGACCATCTTTGGAAATATACTTAGAAATATTTCAATGTCTTATTAGGCCAAAAACGGGCATCTACATTATTCCCTCCTTCATGATTTTCATCCTCAAAAAGCTAAACTAGGGAAACCACTTGGGATACCGAGCCCGCACTTTGGTCTCCCGCTCCTATGGAAACCTCTACGTTTATATGCTTCCAATGAATGTCGACCAGAGGGGTGGTCCACCCTCATAAGGATTTCTTCACATGATGACATGTGTAGGAACACACACATATCTTCTTAATTGCGACACGTGTAAGGCTTTGTATACCCAGTCCAACTATTTGGTATAAGGCAAGGCGATATGAAACCTTGCCATCTCCTTCCACAGTCTCAAATGACTTGATATAACTCGGGGGAAATCTTGCCTCCCTGACTGAACCTCTACATCACATGTCACAAATGGAATCACTGTTTTTCACTAGGACAAAGTATTGTGATTCCCCCCTTCAGAATATCCATATGGTGAAACACCTAAGGATATCTGATCACACAGGATTTCACAGTCGATGGATAGTAACTAAGACTCTCTTACATGCTCGAGAAGCGAAAAAGTCAACACCATCGACTGAAGAAACGTTATACCCTCATGTTCCATTTGGGTCAGCTACGTGGAAGTAAAATGATCTGAAACTTCCTGCACTAGGTGACTCTGGGACTTCCCTCACTTCTCGCTATGGTAATCTGCTACATAACCGAACCTTGACTGCACAAGTCAGCAAGATTCTTCCACCGTGGTTTCGATGCGCTGTCTGGGTTTGATATGACCACAAGAATGTGATTGGTCATGATAACATCTCTTGCATTGAGATCTCATCATCTGGCGTCTCCTAGTTGTAGTAGACATCTCAGCTCTGTTACACTCACTATCACAACCAGCTGTATGGTATGACAGGAAGCTCTATACCATCATTGCTTACTCCAGCACCTCAACATAGGTGGATATGAACAAGAGCACTATGATAGCATAGATCTATCTACAGAGCCCCTACTCGAATGTCTGTTCTCGGGAACTACCGTTATAGAGTAGTAGACCACTGACTCTAGCCAATCCTCTACTGTCCGCGGGCATGGCTTATTGCGGAACCTCAGCCGTCTCTGACGCTGGAACTCGTGAAGTGTGCCAAACTTGTGAACGTACTCATCCTGCTCTGTTGGGGTTGTCTTCTTCACAACAGGTAGGGGGACTGCTACCTGCCCACCTGGAGAAAGGGGATCACATGATGGGTCCTGAACTGAAATCTCATCGCCCATGGAATAGTCACCAAGAACCGTAGCTAGTATCATGGATGTCTGTTGTTACAGAGACATCTTGAATGTTATCATGGAGTACCACAGTCGGATGATCATATCTATATATATCAACAACGATGGTGAGTTGACTCAAGAAGGAAAGTCAAAGACTCAATCTTATATGATGCATGTACCATTGTTCCCTACAAACAGTGTCTCAGGGTGCCGAGTCGACAAGCGGGTAATCAGGTTCCCGGTGAATGGATACATCAGCCACCCGCACCATCACTGGACTCCCTAGCCTGAGAACCGTCTTGAGACACATCAACATTGTTTCCCTAAACCCAACCAAGACCATTTTAGAGAAACGTCTGAAAAATGTCCCAAGGGTCGAACCAGCTCTGATACCACTATGTCACGACCGAACCATACCAACGCTCAAACCGCAACTACCCCAATCCCGCCTCAAAAGGCCAGGGGCTGGCGACTAGCGCCGAAGGCACAACAAACTCAGGGAGGCCTTTTCCTAAGAACCTGTACACACACGCAGCTAACTCAATGAAAAATTTTAGAGAAAATGAAGAAAGAAAGGTTACACACTACTATAAAAAGAGAACCAAACAAAAATGCATCGACCTCTAAAAGTACAAGTACAAGAAAAGTAAAGTTGAATGGGAAAGGGGAAAAAATACACACCCAACTAGAAAAGTGCCACAACCTGGAAACATGTGAAAAAGTAAAACAGCTGGAAGAGTCCCACTACTGAATCCCAAGCTACGACCACTGCACATAGTCGAGGAACCCCATATCCCGAAGCTCCTCTGATGTCACGATCAACTTGTCTGTCTTCTACAAGGGCACGCCAAATGCGAGCAAAGCCCAAGTAGGGGTGAGTATAAAAATAATCAGTAGGATGCACCGAAGTCTCGAGGGAGAAAAAATAGATGTACTGAAGAGGAGAATAGTAATAGAGAACAAGGTACAACAAGATAGAACAAAAAGAGTACAACTCCACCCAATAATAGATATGATCACTCAAAGAAACCCAAATGATATAGTAATGGGATCTTCATCTCACAGCTCACACCAGGTATATGCCCATACAAATACCCATGGCAACCATATATACTCGTATCCCATACCTGTAGTCTAGAGACAAGTCACACAACTACATACCCATGCTAGGGATCCGGTATGAAGATTCCAAAAAGTACTCGTTCCGGGAGAACACACTCAATGAGTCTGATAGATCCGATGACGTCTGTCCAAGAAGTGTTGTTCATAGGCAAACGCCACGAGAGGTAGTTACACTCATTACAGGAGACACACTCTTGAGTGGGAAGATCACGATAGATAGAATCACTCATTACTGGAGACAAACTCCTGAGTGGGAAAGATCACGTTACAAAGATGAGGATCACTGCCAGGGCCATGGCGGATACCTAGACACATCCATATTCACCGGCTAGGTGATTCACCAGCAAGGTAGAGGATCAACGCTCAGTATAGTTGGTCACGTCGATGCCTGACTCTACCTAGGGTCAGGAATGGATAGAGGATCTCGCTTTGGGCCTCTCAGAGAGATGCTGACTCTATCACAGAAAGTCATGCTAAAGGAATAATACTCCTACAAAAGGAAATGATACCTGAACTTCAGGGGAATGATAATAAGGGTCACTAACCCAAATGAAACATTTCTAAGATACGGAGGTCAAGAAGATCACGTCATGTACTGAAAAGTTCACGGTGTGTAGAAAGGTTACACGTCGTGTCCTTTGACCCTGGGAACTACCCGTGTACAACGTCCCGTGTTGCAAGGATGGTTGTGTAAAACGCAACTACACAACATGTAGAAAGGACCACTCGTCGTGTAATAGTATCTGGGGTCTGCTCTGTGTATGTTGGCCATGTGCCCGTATATGACTTCAACCCATGTATGTCAACCCATGAAAATCGATACACGGGGTGACCCGCGTTACTGGCCTCGCCTAGCCGTGTGGTGGAGTACCGACTCCAAATATAGGAAAAACATCTCAGAGGAAAATGAACCCACACTCATGAGGTGGGGAGTCCCATCTCTACTGGAGCAGAGGAGTAAGGAATGCTCGTTCCTTGAGTCATCAATGGAATAGTCATCCTAGCTATCACTAAAAGAAACACACTGGTTCTGCTCCTCAGGTTATCGGTCATACTTCAACCACCACAAAGTTCTACAAGGGAGAAACCTGAAGGACCTCCATGTCATAAGGGTTCCAAAACAACAGATGGTGCATCAATCAGACGCAGATTCTGTAAGTTATATGCATTTTAGTGTCGAGGGCCTAGTTAGATTCATTTTCAATCTAATCCGGTCGTACTTCAAACGACACCGGTTAACCAAAATGGTCACACCGTTGCGATCCATATAGAAAATCACATGAGATGGACTACCCATTTTTCCAAAACGGACAGCCGGGGAAAAAGATGCATTTCACCGCAACACGCGCGAACCAGGCCTCGTCGGTCCCACTCCTCGACCTCAACTTAAATATCCATAATTGGTCTTGAAACATCTGTCATAATTTCAGGGTCATAACATCACAGAAGGCTCATCATTCTGACACCGTATGAGTGAGATATTTCAGATACAAGATCCCGTAATAATAATAATAATGTTATTATTTGGTGTTTCGTGGACCCGAGCCATGAACCAGAATTTAGTATCCAACATTAGACTTGAATTGACCGTATTAATGACAGGATTACATCTCCACTAATGGCAAGCCAATCAAGCATCGCACGCATGAGTTATGGCGGGTCGAAGATTAAATAATAATATTAAATCTATTATTTTCTGAGCGCTTCGGATACCCGACCCAAAAACCCAAAAAAGATATCCAATATTGAACTCATAAATTCCGTCTCGAATTCATGGTCGCACTGCTAATGATGGTTTGTGGAACCGAGATCGCATGAAGAAGTTACAGACAAAAGGGTGTTTTATCAACAAAAATAATAATGCCATTATTATATTATTATTTTTAATTGATTTCGTTCAAACACCCCATGCCACGCACCACCATCTCACCAATTTGGTGCGCATCACTCCATTTAAGACCTCCCTTATTCACGCATGGACATTCCTTCTCTCCTTCTTTTTATTTTAATTTTATTCCCATTAATATCTTATAATCATTATTATAAGATATAATAATAATGACTTACAAAATATCCTCCTGAATCCCACACCACCACCAAAAGTGGCGCCTCCTTTCTCTGATTTATTTTTTTTCCTTTTATTATTTCACAATTTTTGTTATGCCATTCTCTCTCCAATATAATTACTCCCCAAAAAATCTCACATTTCAAACTCCTCCAAACTTCACGTGTCCCTCACCAATGGGAACCACTGTGCCTCCACCTCGCTCATGGCCTGCTTCCATCGTGCCGCCTACTCGCACTGCACCAGCCGCCACGGTTGCCTGCTCGCCCAACTGAACCGTCGCCTTGGACCACCGAAACCCTCGTCTCACCCGCACCATAGGATCCATCCGTGCGCCATACCGACTTCGATTTAAATCGGAAAAAAGAGATGAAAGTGGTTCGGTGATTCTTGGTTCAGGATCTCCGCGTCCGTAAGTTGTTCTCAATGAAGCATTGAGTTCTTGGCGCACATAATAATTTGGGGATACAGAACACGCAAAGAATGCACAGACAATGAATAAGAAAAGATTATGGTCAAAGTTCAGATCAATAGCCGTGTTAGATTGGCCATCATTTTTGAGAATCAAGATCATGGGGGATTGGAAATTAAGTATTTATCATGCTTCAATAATCTCAAATCCAAGATAAATAAGAAGAAAATTAATTCAATCAATTGTTTATCAATCCGTGAATTAATTTATTTAATACACATTCATCAGGATAAATTTAACCGAGGTAAGTAATACATAAAGATAAATACTACCTCATGTTTGGATCGATCATTGGTGAAGATCACATTCATCAAGATCCGCTCAGTGTTGATGAGGATCGCACTTGCACAACAATGAGAAGAAGATGTTGTGTTCGTTGCTCTTCGATTCGCTTGGATCAGAGGCTTCGTTGTTCTTCGTTCGTCGTTCATCAACGAGGAGAGGAGGAGAGGAGTGGAAGGGAGGGTTTACCATCGTTGGCCAAAATGAATTATGAGGCCAACCCCCTCTAAACAAGGAATTAATAACCTCTCTCTAGGTTAAAAGAAATAAATTAAATAACTAAATAAAGAATTATTTAGTTATTTAATTATTCTCTCGTGATCGCGCATATTCCAAACACCCGATGCTGACAAAGGATATACCTTTCTTAGGATAAAACCTACGTTCTAAGATCATCAGAGGCCTCAAATGTTTCATCTGAGTCTCTGTTCTAGAGATATTTAGGTTTGAGATATTAAATAAATAAATAAATAATTTAATTTTTCCATTTAATACACCTCCAATGAGCGAGGGGTCCGAACAACCCGCGTCAACTTATTTTATGTCATGCCTAGGGAAAACACTATGTTATAGACCCAACCGAGGTCTCATATTTCTAATCCGATCAACCGTTTAAGAGATATCACGTTTTCTTTAGTTAACCGCGCGTGGGTAATATAGAAACACTTAACATTTTTATAAAATTAATTCTGGGCACACCAGGCCTCAGAATTGCACACCGTCTCAGCGACCAGCTTTGGAAATATTCTTAGAAATATTTCAAAGTCTTATTAGGCCAAACAAATGGGTCTCTACATGATTCCTTTTATAATTTATGGGATCTGATCCCTTATAAATACCTATAACATTAAAATGTCTTGTAGTCATTATCCTAGTAATGTAAAACCAATTAATATATTTTTGGAATATATAGCTATTGTAGGTCGATATATTCATTAAGTCAAATGATGATTCATTTTCTTAAATTAGATGTATTATCCCTCTATTTAACCCCCATTGGACTATTTTAACCTTTATTATGATAAATAAAAAAAATTTATGGTAGAAATTCCTTATGAATAAAAATAAAAATATCCTTAAAAAATATGATAATTATTAATAAAGATATAGAATCCATTCTATTGTAGTATATTAGTAAGTTTGGTTGAATTTTTTTAATATTAATAAAGATAGCTGATAAAAATAATTTTTATTGAATATATATTTTAGGCATAAAAATTATTTATTCTCTTTTTACGACTACTCAAAAAATTAATTTAATTTTATTTTATATTTATTGAAGAAATTGTCCAAAATTTTCATTAAAATTATTTATAAATAATTTTTAATATATTTTATAATGAAAAAACAAAATGGGCATGAAAAAACTAGTTTTCAAAAAAATATATGTTATTACCATCAAGTTTTGTTGTCCTGGTTTGTAAATAATTGATAATAAATTTATGAATGGTTATGTTTTATTATTAATGCCTATGAAATAAATTTCAATAAATATTATTACTCTAAATAATAGAATCATACTTTTAAATTACAAAATAGTAATAAAAAAATGTTTTAAATAATATTTTTTTATTTACCTAAGAATTATGCGAAATATATTCCCTTTCAAAAATTAATATTTTCATTGATTTAATTTATTTTCATTATTAATTTTTACCTCTATTTTATCAATAAATATTATTTATATCAGTCTTGAAAGAATTTAAATTTAGTAAAAAATAAATAATTCAATAAAAAAATTTGACATGTTTTCCCTAAATTTATTGATATATCCTTAAGTTAATTGAATCCTTTTTTAGAAATTTTAATTATTTCACAAATATCAGTAAAAATAATAACAATGTCTTTGATATTATATTTTAATAATTTATTATTCCCATAATATCAGGGTTTCATGCATCAGAATCTATGAAACACAACGAATTTATTAAATAAAAATATATTCATAAATCCCAGGGTGTTACATGGTCGATACCTTGTGGATTGTTTATAACCCAGTGGATTGATGTGTATTTATTATTTATATTTATATTATCATGTCACATTATCGATGGAGTTATATATTCTTGATTTGGTTTGGGACATTGTTGGTGATGGCCTACTAAGTTTTAGTTACACCTTTAGAAGGATCTTGGTTCTTGTTTGGGTTTCATGATCTAGGATGCCGGAAAGGATAAGAGGAATGTGTATGGTGGATGAGATAAAAGGATATTTATAGTGGTACATGAGACTAGGTAGAGTCTCAATACTCTTACATTTTTATCCATTCATTGGATATTTTGGAATGCTTCTTATATGATAAACTCTTGTGGATATCCTTCATAATTTTATTTAAAATTCATCAATTTATATTATAATATGATTCTGTTATAGTGTATGGTATGATATTTAAGGTAAAACAATAGTTGTATATATCATTTTATATTGTTAAATTGTGATAATTGTTTATTAATATTTCTTATACTTTTTATAGTCATGTAATTTATGAGGTATAGTTTCTCGAGGATACCTTTAGATCATTTCCATTAGATTAAAATATCCCAGATATAAGTAGTAATTCTTGAAGTTATATAAAACCGCATGTTATATTATTATTTAGTTAGACTATGGTAGGTTGTTAGACAGTTTTATCATATCCTTGTATAGTATATTCGAATTTAGGGAAATCTATTTTGAGAAATAATTTTTCTAAAACATGCTACAAATCTTAGAGTCGTTCATAGGTGTACATTATTTAAGAAAATAAAAATCAGCAAAAATAGATTGTTTTTGGTTTTTTTTTCAGATTTTATCGGTTTATGGTTTTTAAAACTCTTTTGTATGATTAATAGTTTTTTTCTATGGGATCATAGTGGGAATAAAAATTGATTTCATAAAACCTATTTATTATGTATGATTAATATGGAGATCATATTCTATTGTTTCAATAATGAATCAATTAAAATTTGTGTTTTAGTTATGTGAAGTTCCAATAACTTATTATATTTTTTTATTTGATATTTTAGTGGAACATTAATTCACTAATACATGGTTATTGGTTGTTTATTTATAAATGATTATTGATATATTTATCAACACATGTTTTATAAATGACGTAAGAGTTTGAAAATTGGATAAAGTGCGTCTAACTTATGTGGGACCCATGTATATTGGGGTTGTATAGTGCATACAAACACAATTAGTGATATATATTTTCTGAAAATATAATATCAATAACTACAATATTATTTATCTATGATGTATGTATGATATTTCAATAACATTTCGCTGTGGAACTATCTAATTGTGCATGAGAAGGGAACAGATGAGAATTCACCACTAATAGAAGAGACATGTCCTCCTATGGTATATGACTAGTTATGGTTGATAATTCATTAGAGAGTTTAAATAATGTTATACATTCCATTGATCTAGGTCCTCTAGGTGTTAATTCATAAATTTATGATTTGATGAGGGTATTCAATATTCTTGAGACCAATATCTTTGCTTGTAGTGAGGAATGTAAGCTTTAGAGTTTTGGATTGAGTCTTTATAAGAAATATTTGAAAATATTATGACACCCCATGTGAAGAAGGTGAATTTATAATTGTATATTCTATTATGTCCATTGAAACAATGGTAGAATATATTGGTCATGGTTAACTGTCAAGTGTTGTGATACTGAATGGATTCCTATATTATATTTTATATGTACATTTTCCAGTTATATTACGGGATTATAATGATCAATAGATTGTATATCTTATTTGGTGGGATATTTCAATTATATTTTGTATGAAAGATTTCATGGAGAGTATAAAATTTTTCCAATGGTTTTATAGAGATAAGTCCACTTGTGTTTAGTGCATTAAAGGTGTATTGATGAAAACATTTTGGGTTTAGGATTTTTTTTCCAGATTCAATATTCCATGGTTATGGATCAATCCCTCATATATTAGAAGATTTTAATTGGGGATGTGAATAATATTTTTTTCGTGATATATGGGGTACTATAGCTGGAATCCTAGTAGTTGGAATTATAGGGTTAATGGATCCTTCTATTATGATGGGAATAATTGTTGTATGGTTTCTTTTTTATCACATTATCCTTAGTGAGATATTTGTATGGATGTTCATATAATGGTATTTATGATCATATTTGGTATTTTTTGTCATAATAATCCTATAATGTGTTGTTTTGTAGATTGATGGAGGAACCTGTGTCGAATTTTTTAGTTTTCTTTATATGAAAATAAGAGTATATTTTCTATTTAATTATAGGAATCCTGAATAAAATAATGGTATTTGTACCAATGTTTCAATTGGGGTACTTCTAAAAACAAAAGTTGAAAAATGAGGTTATGGATATTATGGATATTAGAGTTTATTGAATGGTTTTGATCAAGGTATAATGAATAATATAGGCCATGTTATAAGATCACATATAGACTATCACAGAATTATTATGCAGACTCAAACTAAACATGGTAAGGGTCCATCAGTTGTTTAATAAGAGATTATAGTATAAAACATACTGAAATATATTTCATTCAATAAAAGAGAAATGAAATCATTTATATCTACCCTATGTGGGGCTGGGTTGGATCTTGTGTAGGAATATCTATTCTAAATTTGGACAATCAAATATCCCTTAGGTTAAAGGTCTATAAATATCCTGACATGTCTTGGGTGTTCTATTAGGATTCATTTCTATGGGGGGATCTAATATTTCATTATATCCAAGATTTATATTTTAATTGTGAGAATAACGATTGATTTGTTGACTATTTATTGGTTGCATTATTATCCATGGGTGTCAACCAAATATACTTAGGGTTATTATTACACTTTATTGTGAATGATTATATTATATATAATTCATTTCATACAGTATAATTTTCTATTAGGGAATTTTTTATCTCTTTATAATTGTTTCTCAATGAGATAATTGTGAGATATGATAGTTCGTCTTTTCTACTTTCTATGATCTAATCCGATATTTTTTTAATGTGGAATTTTAAGGGTTTCCACAATACATAAATGTAATGTTCATTACTTATCATATAATTTGAGTAAAAAAACGATTTTTTCCATAGTAAATATGAAATTTATGAGACTCTATAATGTTACATAAAAATATCATCTCAAAAACTGATTCACAATTCACATTATATGTATTTCATCATAATTGTAAAAAGAATATTACATCACAAAACACAATAATTAAATTCACAATAATAGTCATAATTATGATGGCTAAATATACAACAATATAAGGAACTAATATATTCTTTATATGTAGAGGATCATACATTTAAATGAATAAATAATAAACAGTATACATTTATATTATAATGAAATAAATAAGAAATAAAATATATATTGTAAAAATAAGAAAAGGATATGAATTATCATAGGGTGATATAATAGAGTGAATATTTGTAAGGTGTAATAATAATATGGGAATATAACAGTGGAATGTGATCATTAAAATAGGACCATCAGGAATATGACTATTGTAATAGTTATAATACAAAAATTAATATATGTATAAGGACTCAGCCTTAAAAATTATATAATCTTTAATTATATCAAGAATTCACATTGAGGATCATTTCATGTTTAGAGATTTTGAGAATTAGGTCATAACTTTTAAATAAAAAAACCATAGAAATACAAAGTGGACACTTCCAATAGTATCCAATTCTTTTGAAACACAAAATTATTTCAAATGAAACATGGTTTATTTTCATGTTTAATCATAATAATTTTAATTATTCTATCCATGACTATAATCTCCCTCAAATACTATAAATAACATTTAAAAACATGGGATGAGAACCAGAAGCTCAGTAAGGGACACAAAAAAAATAAAATAATTAATCTAGTTAAAACTTGGTAACCAATTTAATTTTTTGTGAACAAATAAATAATGACATTTTCAAATGAATAATGATCATAATTTTTTCTCAAATAAAAACATTTAAAACCAATAGTAAAAAAATTAAAACTCATTTAGGCGACTTAGAGAATAATATACATAAAACCCTCTCAAATCTCATTCAATTGGAATAACTATATGGTTGACTTCCAAATTGATGATCATTAATGGTGAGAACCCTTTGTATAAGCTCTATCAAGATCAACCATGAGCTATAATGGGGATCCTCTTTTTATATAAGCTATAGCGGGATCAATCATGAGTAATAATTGGGCTCAACCCTTCATATAATCTACATCCGACTCACCCGTGAGCTACAATGGGGATAAAATCATCGTATAAGCTAAATCATTCTCCCCCATTTCATGTAAGGCTCATGTTTCATTTCATGAATAAAACACGTTCAACATAAAAACCCTTTTTGAAAGATTCTTCTAATCCCATATGACAAACATTTCTGTATAAAAATTCCATTTCCATTAAAGAATCCTTTTTCAACACCATGATACCAAAATAGTAAAATAAGGAATTTATTTTCATTTTAAAAGAAAATAATGATTATAGAGCAATCCAAATATCAAATAATGGTTACTGTATCAGAGAAGTCGTTGTCTCTATATATGTTAAAAAACATTCCATTTTTCGTTTTGTAACGAATGTAAAACGCTTCATAAAAAATATTCCATTTGAATACATTTAACGAAATTCAAGAGTGACATAAAATATCATGTATATTTCTTTTATACCAACATATATAAATATGTAATTTAATATGAGGAGGAAAAATATTTGATAATTAAATCATTAAAGAGTCAAGGTGTCCCATACCACATTAAAATTTTAAAAATTAATCCCCATGAGTTAGTAAATAACATTAGTATAGATAAAATATGGTTATGAAATGTCATAGTGGTTTTATATGCACCTTATAAAATAATAATGGTGCATATTAACATGAAATTCCTCAATAAAATTAGATTGAGAGAATGTCACTTACAAATTGAATATCATTAGATGAAGGTTATATAAATGACATAAATATTTTTGAAAAATTAAAATACACCCGATATAAGTGGCTTTTTAGTGTAAAACAATTTGGGGTCATTCACACATGTTATAGGAAAAACAAAACCAATGGCCATGATATTTAACTCAATGAATAGAGATTGAATTGATATTTCCCATACAATGTTGGTATAAATGACATAATAATTTATTAATGGCATTATATGTTTAAAAATAGTATATCCACAAAAAGTTAAGTGTAAATTACAAAA
This sequence comes from Viscum album, assembly GCA_963277665.1. Classification (NCBI taxonomy): domain Eukaryota; kingdom Viridiplantae; phylum Streptophyta; class Magnoliopsida; order Santalales; family Viscaceae; genus Viscum; species Viscum album. Next base: position 1,252,095,137 of record OY728128.1, on the reverse strand, counting down.
GAAATAAATAACCAGTTATTCGACACATAATCTTAGCATAACAAAATCAATGATGTATGCGTAAAACCCATTGAGTTGAAATTGAGTTTAGAAATTACATTAAAAAGATAATTTTTAATCAAATAGACTGATTATGTGTATTCACCGTAAATCTACATAAATAAATTAAAAATACTAGACAAGATATCAAAATTCATTTCTCACATGATCAGAGCACAACATAATCATGAAGTAGTAGATCATCCCAAAGAATGGAAATTGGGTTAAGAAGTTCCCTTATCTTTAGTCAAACTTATCTTATTTATTCGTTAATTTCTTGAATAATAAACTTAGGTTAATTTATAATTTCCTTATAACCTTTTTAATGTTTATTATTCATTTTATGTAAATTATTAAAAAATTATAACAATTAGTTAATTATTTGAGTTCATATCGGACGTTTTGTCAATGTTCGATAATTGAGTCAAAAATAAACTTGTTTTGATGTAAATTGTATATGTGGTCAAGGTACATAATGTATAATATATTATTCATGTTTTAAATATCATATATATATATATATTATATACTTATAATACCCCTAATATTTGGACATAAGAAATGAAATGCACCGTTCATGAAGACGGTTGGTCGTACGTACACATGAATGCTACATTCATTTCATTATCATATTTAAAGAATAATAATAAAATGATTTAAATGTATATTTTAATACTAGTATAAAATTTATTTCATTTAAGTCTAATAGTTTTAACAAAACAATTCTTTATAAATTTCATTTATATCTTGAACGAGTCATATCACTTTGAGGGGCGGTAGTCCACAATTCCTCAAATTAAATTATCATATTTAAACATCATAGAAAGCATAAGGTTATGTTGTAATAAAATTAAATAATAATATAGACAATATAAATATAATATATATTATATATAATTATAGTTCCATCATAATAGCCACCATGAGATGCAGTAGGAGAAAATTGAACAATCATCATTTCATGAGGCAATAGTTCGTCGTACACAGAAGAAGTATGTTCGTATCCACTTGATGGAGGTGTGAGTAAGTGTAGTTATAATAACTATAATAAAAACATCCTACTGATTTTAGGATACAATTTTTGTTATTTAATCATATAATAATAAGATCATAGGGAGTGGATAAGGCAAATAAAGGAAAGGAACCTGAGAGGAGACGTTACCTCTAAATCAAGTAACTTCATTTGATTTGAGACAAAAGTATTTCTTTAACTTATTTATTCCAACTTTAAGGATTGATGTTAGAAATTAGGAATGTTTGGATATTATTTGGGCATAATTTGGATGATACAAGGGGATTTTGGGGTGTGTGTAATTGGGTAGAGGGGATGTCCTTTTATAAGAGGGAGGAGGGGTACTTTCGGAAAGTCTTCAAATATTATTTTATTATAAATTGATTTTCAAATTATAATATTTCTAAAGTAATATATTTATAAGATAATATTATTATGGGTCTATATCCTCTCAATAAATAGTATTTAAGCAAGTTTATTTAATAAAATCAACTGTATCTTTTGGATTTAACCCTTAGTTAAAAACAGTAACTCTTACCATGTCTTATTGTATTTTCATAATATATGGTTACTATAGTTACTTTAAAATACCAATAGAACCCAAATTAAATAAATAATAAAATTTAAAAGATTATATTAGTCATTTGGCCGAATCTTATATTTTTATGATTATTATATTATTTAATAAAATTGTATTTTTTTTAAAACCCATTTATGTCAATTTTGACACTATTTAGTAATTGATTTTTTTATTCATAAAAAGACGAATCCTTAAATAAAAATCATTAACTCAAAGAAAATATGTAATAATAATCCATAAAATTATTGTATGCAATCAGAATATTCAAATTATATTTATTTTAATATTTATAATATCATGTATTTGAATCTTTCATTAATAATGCAATCAGTGTATCCTAATTGTGTCATAAATAAATTTATTTATTTAATTACTAAAAATTAAAATAAAATAACCTGATTTAAGAAATATTTTTGTATTTCTAATGAATATTTATAGGCATATATATATGTTAGATAATCCTATATTAATTTTTTTTAGTAAAAGATACATGTTTATGTCATATTTCCCTTTTCTTTAAATCAAATAAAATAAAATGTCATTTTCACTCCCAATTGGCTCCCAAATGACAAACGTTTAGCCTAATGATGCTCATGATATGAAATATCTCATAAAATAGTATTAGAAAACATTTTTTTGTAGTTTTAAATTATTATAATATTATTTTGTTACTCTTATTTACCTAATTTACCCTTTAACAATGGAAAATAAAAATAATTACTGAAGTTACTATTCATATTATCCAAAAATAAAAGGTACTTATTTAAAATATTTGTAACTTATTATTATAAATATGGAATATATTTTTCCATATTCAAAACAAATAAATTTTATTAATTAATATAAAATTAATTCCTGTTGTAAAAACCAGAATGCATGTTTTTAAGAAGTAAATACTATGAAAGGATTGACATGTGTTTTTGTCCAATTTCACTATGAAATTTCTTAAAATGATTTTTTTTATTAAATTATAACAAAAATGATACAATTAAACTTTAATACCAATTAAATTTTTAAAAAAATATATAAATAAAATAGAAAAAATGATAGTTTTGAATTAAAATGCAATTTTTTCACTATTTATTAAAATATGAACTTCATCAGAATAATACAAAAATTTCAACCAATGAAAATTTTGATTTTAAGATTCTAAATAAAATGTTTATTTCTTAAAATATAACATATAAAATGAAAAAAACTAGATTTAAAAGGGTTCTCCATCAAAAGGTTGAAAAACTGTATTTTTAGAAAAATACTTATTTTATCCAAGAAATTGAATTTGTTCTTATATCATATCTAGAAAACATATAAGATGAATTTAAAACATTTAATTGAATATATAACAAATATTTTTCATTAAATAAAAATTCATAAAGAGTGATATGATTTTGTAAACAAAATTATTTTCTTATTAAATAGGTATTCATAAAAACACATCCTTTATATTCAATTGTTTTGGATTTACATTTATAAAAAATTAGGTAACCAATGATTCATTATTTAAACCAGTGTAAACCATATTTTCATAATTCCGTTGATACTATTCATTACCTCTATTCAAACAGCTAGGTTATAATGGTAACATTTAAATAATAATATTTAGTTTTTCGTTTAAACTCGATGTATCATAAATTGAATGATATTGAACATAGTGTTTCTTTATTAAAACTCGGTATGTTAAATTATGTGATTAATTATATGAATTAAATGACCTGATTATAATATAATTATTTTAAAACTATGTATATTAGTTAATGTGGAGTAAAATAATTATAGATATATGACCTAGAACTAAAATATAGCTTTCTAGATGAAAGAGTTTTTATATTTCCGTGAAAAATTGATGATTTTTAAATACAATTAGTTTATTATTTTTAAAAATTATTTTTTTATAATAAAATGTGTTTTTATAAAAGGAATGTTTTAAACTACCATTTTGAGCTAATTAAATGGTGATTTTTTTCATAATTTTTAGGACAATCAATTTTTTCGCTAACTACTAAAATATATTAAGTCTTATGAAATAGTTATGTTGTAAAAATTATTTAATAATCAATATATGTGAATTGATAACAAAAATATTGTATTTATTTAATGAAATATTTTTAAATGAAGTAGAATTATTTTGGAAAACTATAAATAACATTCCAATATATGAAATGGATTTTGTGGTGTTAATGATAATATATTGTGGAAAAATATATCCTATGGACAATATAATATTAAATAATAGAGTTTGGTCATAGAACAAAAAATGTATAAAAATATTCATTGTATTTAATGAACCATCATCCATGAACACGAGTAGGATAATGGTCTATATCAATGTTCTATATCATGAAATGAATAAAAACCCTCTATCATATGAAATAAATATCCAGCCATCCTAACATAATTCATCTCTAATGAATTTTTGAGGGTGTTTCTCCTATAATTTTATTTCTCCAAAGTCCTTCCAATGATTTTATATGGTATTGTGATGTTCTTTTTAATTATTAAGAATATACTTTTCAGGCTAAAGGATCTTAATATATTTTCTTTATATATATACGAAATATATTAAAATAATATTTTATTTCAACGTGAAATGTCATTATCTATCATTATTATATTTATTTATTTTTTTGTAACTGGAAAATATTTATTTCCTCTCTTTATAATTCCTCAATTATCAATTTTATCTCACGAAAACTATTGTCTTAATATGATCATGGTAAACCAATAATTTTTTGGTTTTCTAGAAATGAATTCTTTGTGTGTAATCGAATAAGTTGTTACAGGTTCTTACTCTGATGCATCATGGGGTTGTAACCCCAAAAACGTTTTTTTTAAATTTAAACACTATCTTCAATTTGTTTATAAATAATGTGATTAACTACTCACTAGTCTTGACACTATTGTGTGATGGCTTTGGTTGATCACATTCCTTTTATTAATAATAAAGATGGCCTTAGATATAATGTTATAGTTTTGGTGATGTTTGTTTATCAGTTCATTAGTCTCCTACCATCATAAACTATTGAACTCAATGATGAATTCATTTTGATATCCTTGTTTCATGAAATAACTATAAAATTTAGAAAGTTAATTCACTTTAAATTTTGAGTGTGTTATAGTTTTTATGATGATTGTTGGATATTCCCAAAGATATCCATACGATTTGACTAAATGTGGAATCATTGGTTTTAAATATATCCTTTATTTTTATATTCATACCTATTAACTACATAACCATGATTTTGTATATGTTTCCATAGTGAACATTATGATATGTTTTTTACTATTCAATTAATATTATTATTGAAATTAACATATTTTGGTAGGGGTTGGTCATAAATATACATATCTAATCAAATAATTGGATTGTATTACCACAAAAAAAAGTTGGATATTTCTTGTATGTCTTACTCATTTATGTTTGATTTGTAGGAATAAGTACTTGATGGTATGATTATGCTTTCTATAATTATTCATTTCATAACTATGAGATGATTTATTTCGAACAATGTGAATTATTTTACACTTTTTTGTTATCCACAATTATTTGATTCAAATATTACAATCTATATGTAATTAATTTGATTATTTATTCATATTATAATTTTAATTATATTCTTATTTTTAGGAGTTTATTATACTCTATCGCATACTATGTTTTTCATCTCACCCAATACATTTTTCATAGTCCCTAGGAGTCCAAGAGGATTTCTATGTATTAAATATATATTTTCACGGAGAAATATCAATTCAATCATCATTGTTTATGATTTATCTTCTATTTTATAACTAATGACATGTTATTTTTTATCTTGTATTAAGAGACTACTAAAATATTGGATCCTCTGATCTATGTATTTTATAACAACATAATAAATTTAACACATAGAGTTTTTAGAAACCTTTTTCAAATAAATTAATTTTCTTGGATTTGTTTCTCCATATGCTACATGATGTCATGATATCATTACACAATACAATAAGATAATCTTGTGTAACTAACATCATTGACTTCACATTCATTACACATAACACTGTGTTTCTATGAATTTTTTATTGTTATTATAATTATGTAAGTGATATAGTTAAATAATATTCATTAAAATTAGTAATATAAATATCGATAAGTAATTTTTATGTTATATTTATTATCGTTTTATATAAATAAAACATAATGATAATAAAATATATTTTTAGTAATGTATTTATAAGTTCGAAAATACTATTTTCTCAAATGAACATCTTTTTATATGATTATGTGAAAGAAAAATTAATTTTATACTCTATTATAAATTTAATTAGATAAAATTAACTTTCTTTTTTTAATTGAAAATTTTAAACATTTGTTTAGTTTAATTTTTGGTATTTATCTAGAAAACAACATTTTGGATCAATAGTTAAAAACAATAATTATTAATTCAAAACATCCTTTTCATTTAATTTATTTATATTTTTAAATTATATTTCAATTACGTTTTATAGTGTAATTATATCAATGCTACATCAATAAATATAATTTATTTCATTGTAAGAGATTTTAGAGTGAACTTGGATATAAAACACATTTCATACATTTAAAGATTTAAGCTTAAAAAACCTGCTATCAAAACACTACTATGAGATTAATTTTAAAATAATTTCCACTAATTATTTGATTAGAATTTAAAAAAATGTATTTAGTATTTGAAATAATAATAATTTATAGTTTCTAATAATTTTATATAATATTTTTACCAAAAATATTAGTGAAAGAAATTTAAATTAATTATAGAGGTTATGGACAAAATGTGTTTACTTATTGGTTATAAATTAATCTTAAAAGGAAAAAACAAAATAGAGACACATGTCCAAAATCCATTGCCTATACATATTTCTACCAAGCTCCATTGTTTATTGAATTTTATAAATTATTTTTGGAACATGATGTAAGGGATACCACTCAATAGTGTTAACTTTTTAAATTTATAATAATTCCACTCCTCCACCACTCTCAGTGGGCTCTCAACCTATCACTTCATCATACCTATAAATTCCTTTTTCTCGACCATAACCATCCCAAATATCCTCCCAAATTCCATATTTACAAACTAGAATCCTCTCTTTTGTAATAAATCCATCCAAATAAGCCCTATGGTGCAAAATAAAAGGAGTTACCCAAAGAAGTGGTAACATCCTTCTACGAGTAATTATATTTTATTTTCATTATCCACCCTCAATTATTCATATGACATGATTATATAATAACCCATGTATCACAAATATATGTATATTTTTTATGTCAAGGGATCAATTTACATACATAAAAACAATGATCAAATGGGATACACAATCATTGTTTGTGTGTCTGACAGACTACAACCTCACAAACCGATGTTGCTCGTTCTCCCATTACCGAAATTCATGGTTTAAAATAGTGGTGGAAATTATGTTTTTATATTATATTTATGATTAATTTATTATTTTTTTAATTTTTATATAACAAATATCTTTATTCTTTACATTTTGTGTAAATTGGATAACTATGTTTGTGGGCGTGTGGACTACAACCTCCACAAAATGATGTGATCTGTTCACACATTACATGGAATGTTTTAAGGATGGGTTTAGTGAAAACATATGGTATATAATAAATAATAACTCAAATTTAAGGATATTATATATATATATATGTGTTTGTGTCTTTTAAATCAATTTTTTCAATACGAAATGGAAATGGAAACGATGTTCATGCCTACGTACAACCTACCGTCTCCATGAACAATGTATTTTATTTTCTATTTCATTCTTTTATATAATATTATAAAAACACATAAAATGAATATATTATATATTTATATCTTTTTTATACTCTTAATGTAACACCCCAAGATTTCATAGTACATTATTTCTTCAAAGTAATTCAATAACTTTCCCTACACGCAACACCAAGTTCTAGCGCACCATGACTTACCAAACAAGTCGTTCAAAAGTGGTTATGAATAGTATTAACTAAATTTTGAACTTTATATAAACCTTATAATTTTAGAATCCATATTATGAGTTTTTTAGACATAATTTCAGAACAAATACATTTTTTAGATAAAAGAAGTATTTTTCAAAAAATGCAATTTTACCGCCTTTAAATGGCGAAGCCTTTTTAAATACAATATTTTAATCTTTTATATATTAAATTTGAAAAAATAAACTTCTTATTTAGAATCGGGACATAAGAATTTAGTTTCAATAAAGTTTTAATGTTTTTCTGATAAATTTCATATTTGGGTGAATAGTGAAAAATACTATATTTTAACTGAAAACAAATTTTTTAATCAAAATAATTTATATTGTTAAATTATACATTTTAATGGCATGGAAGTATAAATAGATTATATTTTTATCATTTAATCCAATGATGGTCATTTTAAGTAATTTCACTTTGAAATTGGAGGTAAACAAGTGTCAAACTTTTGATAGTTATTATATCTTAAAAATACGCCATTATGTTTTAATAGCGGGAATTAATTTTAAATTAATAAATGAAACTTTAATGTTTTTAATATGGTAAAATAGACTACATTTTTGGATTTGTAATATTGAAATTATCTTAGGGTGAAATTTTGGTACTTTTCTGATAACTTTCATATTTTGATGAATAGTAAAAATAACTAAATTTTAATTAAAAACAACTTTTTTAATCGAAATAATTAATAGTGATAAATTATTAATTTGAGTAATTTTAAAGTACAATTAGATTATAATTTTACCATTTAATCCAATTTTTGTCATTGGACATAATTTCATATTTAAACTTGACATAAGAAAGTGTCAATCTTTTGATAGCAATTATTTGTTAAAAACTTGTTTTTTGTTTCGACAACGGAAATTAATTTTAAATTAATTTATGCCACATATGTGTTTTGAATTTAGAAAAATGGATATAAAATTTATAATCATTAGGTCCAAATTGTGTAAATAAGTATCTTTTATTTTTAGACATTTTGAATAATTACTTTAGTAAATATTTTATTTACCATGGTTAAAGGGTAAATCTTGTAAATAATGGTAAAAAAATAATATTATAATAATAATAAATTACCCTAAAACATGTCCTAACCTTATTGGTTGATACATGTCCGACCATGGGCATATTTAGGTCAATTTTGGGACCCCATGGAGCCACCTTTAGATGATAAGGACACTTTATATTAATTAAGTTAAAGTAAATACAAAAATGACATAAGCATATATCTTTTAGAAATACAATTATTACATAGGGTTATATATGTTATATTTTCGACTATAAATATTTATTAGAAAGATAAAAATATTTCCTACATAATGGTATTTTATTTATAATTTTTTAGATGTTTAATAATTAAATTTATTTATGACACAATATTGATGCACTATTTTCCTTATTAATGAAAGAATCAAATAACTGGTATTATAAAAGTTAAAATAAATATATTTTGAAAGTTTTGATGCCATCCAAGAATTTTATTGGTTAATATGACTGCTTATTATTTCTTAGATTAATTTTTTTAGAATTAATAAATTTGTTAAGACTTTAAAGAAAATCAATTATTAAATATTTTCAAAATCGACATAAATGAGTTTTTAAAACAAGTATTAGATTATTAATTGATATTCTATTCCTAAAAATATAAGGTTCATCCAAAATAATTATATCATGATATTTTTATAATTAATGGAACACTTGGGGGTCTCTTAGATGTATATAGTATGTTTATTGACTATATAGTATAAAAATACAATGTGACATGGTAAATGTCAATCTAATTAACTAAAAGTTAAAACTAAAAGATAAGGTTAATATAATAACCCAAACCTGTCTAAAATATATTTTTTGAAATTATTTAGACCCATATCCAGCTTATACATTGAATAATCCACTTTTAATCCATTATAAATCAAATACGAATTTATTATAAATTAATACTTTAAGTATTTTCAAAAGAGAACCTCCTCCCCCTTATAAAAGGACACAACTTCTAACCAATTATTTAAACCTTAAAAATCTTTTGGTTCAGCCAAACCCTTCCCAAATACTCTCCAAGAATATATAAATTAAACCTAGAGGCCTTATTTTGATCATAAAGCCAACTTAAGGAGCCCCTTTGATCAAATCAAAAGGAAGAACCTGAAGAAGAGGTAATGTTTTCACTACCCTTTTTCAAGTTCCATTCTTCTTCAACTTTTTCTTTTATTGTTATTTACTTTATAAAATAATAAATCCATTATCTTCTATATAATTTTATGTTATAATAAATATGGTACAACCATATTAAGTATTCTATCAATCCTTTTAATGACATGTCACCATACGTGCGTACGTACGACTTACCGTTTCCACGTTGTGGTATTATTGTTATTCAAAAACATTATTATTTTGATGGGTGTGATAATGATATGTTATTGATGTAAATAATAAATATAACATGACAATTATTCTTTATATATGATATACCATCCAAATATATATTATTTTAATATCAAAAGAATGATATTGTTGCTCGTGCATAGGTACAGACTACCATCTCCACGAACGCAATGAGATTCATTACTCATCGTATCCATGAAATTATAATTCACATTTGATGATTAAAAATAATTTTTAAGGACTTTATATCATTCTGTATATGAATAATATACAACCTATCCATAACAACATGACTTATGTAACAAAATATATAAAAGAAAATGAGTAAGTTAACACCCGAAATGATGATAGTATTAATATATTATTAACCAATCATTGTTAAAAAATAATATATGATATCATACTAATGTATATGATTATTTTATAATTTAATAAAAATTATTTCACCAATATACAGGAGGTTAACCTACCCTCAACCAAGGAAAAGTAGAAGGTAAGGGTTTATTTCACAATCTCTTCATTATCTAAGGTTTTTTATACGTAATTATCTACTGGGACCTCTTTATCCTCCACATCCATGTTTCATAAAAATATATTTCAAAACATTTTTATTATTTACTAGACAATGGGTTAAATTAATTTATACCCTTATGTGTTTTGAAAGGAATCTTTCCATCGTTTTCCAAACAAGGTACTTTTTGACCTTTTCGACAAATTTAAGGTAAGAATGTTTTTTTAACTTATACGATGGGTGCGACTATTTTCTACCGTTATAAACTCGTCAAAGCTTCCCTTTCAAGAATATAAGAATATTTTGAATGTAAATATTTTATTTTATAATTATGTGAATTTTAAATGATTTGATAATGAATATTTTAAGAATTTGTGAAAGGTACTCTTTATCAAGATCAGAATTTTAAATGTTTTAATGATTTATCCTTCTAAATATTTTTAATTAATGTCCATGTTTTCAAAATTATTTTAAGGATTTATTTATATGGACATGAATGTTTTGAATTGATATTTATTTTTAAAAGTTTCAAAGTGGTATGGGACACTATGATTAAAAAATCTCTTTTAAATTACTTCCTTAATAAATGTGTGACTTTTAAATGATTTTAAAAAAGAGATATTACTCTCAAATAGTTTTGATTTCATATATGTCAACATCTGTTGATGGGTTTTAAGCTTATTTTATGTTTATTTGTTATGATACAAAACATCCATATTGAATTGAAGATTTTGTGATATGTTTGACTGTGGATGTATTATTTCTATACCATTCATGGTTTATAGGGAAAGTATTGACATTTCATATGCTAGTTTTAATACGAATGTTTATGTTATGTTTAAACCTCTTCATATGAGGAATGCATTGGACTTAGTAAGTGACGGGTGGAGCACTCTATAGGTTCTTGATTCATCGGTAGGTCTTATGAGGCAATCTAGTGTCTTGGCACGAGGCCTTGACAACATCTTATTTGTAGTCTTGGCATGAGGCCTTGGCTATGTGGTTATGATAGTCTTGCATTATGCATTCCATCATTAAGAAAGTGGTTATTGATATTGCATGTGATTACTCGATTAGTAGAATATCCATGTGAATAAGTAAATGGCATTATTTCATTTTATTTCTGCCATATTATGCTGATATTCAAGTTTAAAAGGGTTTTGTTTTAGTTATGCAGTGCATTAAATGTCTATGCTTATTTAGGAATGTTTCTACTATATTTTTATCCTTACTAGGCATCTGAGCTCACCCCTTTCTATGTTTTATTCTTCCTAGGATGTGAAGAAATATTTTATGAATGACCTCCATGGATAGTATGAGGGGATATGAAGACAAGATGTTGTTGTAGTTTTTCACTTTATGATGTAATGTAAAACATAGGAATATATCTAGCGTTTCCAAGACTACTAAACTGATTAGTTTTTCAAAATTTTATCCCTTTTGATCATGCCAATGTTATGTTATAATGTACCGACTCTGGGTAACTGGGTTCGGGGCATTACAGTTGTTATCAGAGGAAGTTTAGTACAATCCTTGGAAACTAGATTAAGATAAACTCTGATTAGAGCACATAGCCATAAGAGAGACTTTGAGGATTAGTATAGATGAAATTCCAAGAATTTTGGTATTGTAGAGATTTTTTGAGTTTTCTGAGCAATAGATACCTGGCTGGATATGAGAAGGTAGAGGCGGATCTGACACAGATGTGACTAGGGGTAAAACTCGAAAACACCACTTTCAGCTGGACTCGAAAATGAACTGGTGGACGACAACGGGCCTTGCTGCACTCTTGGTTACGACACTCCTGGGGGATATTCTTAGGATAATTCTCATTTTCTTTACAAACCATTATGAAGAGATTATGAGTGTATACTTACTCCAAGAAAACATTTCTATGATTATGGATTATATCCATAAACTGTTCAATTTACGTTAGGTATTTTACATGTTTGTAATTATTCATTACAATTCATAAACTGACCTAGTTTATGCTATTGTATAGAAATGGCACCCAGTAGAAGGAATATGAACTCCAGCAATACGTATGATCCAAAGAGTAAGAAGGATCATATCATTCACGGTATTAATCCATCATTTAAAATGGAAATAGTCCCCCATTTATTCTCAACATATGAAAAAATAATATCATGTGTGAATTAGATAAGAAAATAATTCTCCTAGTTCTATGGCTGTGAAGGGAAGCAAGATAAGAAAAGGATGGAAGATAGAAAGATGGATAAAGGTAAGAGGGAAAATAAGAATTTTCCCATATGTGATAATTCTGGGAAGAAAACACCTTGGAAGTTTCTTAAAAGGAATGGGGGTTTGTTATAAGTGTGGAGAAAAAGGACACCATGTACGTAACTGCAAGGGTAAGAAAAATGTTACAAATGTACAACGCTTCATCTGCAAGGAGTTGGGACACTACGTGAACCAATGTCCAAATCATCAGAGTATTCCCCAAATGATGCTATTGGATAATAATCAAGTTATGATACTACCACATATTTGGAGGAATGATTAGAGTTCTTATGTTGTTATTAGAGAATTATGCCATTTGAGTGTTGTATCAACAATATACTGGTTATAATAATTATGGAGTATATAAGGATTGTACTGTAGTACCATTTCATTAAGTACTTGAGACTGTGTGGAACAAAGAAAAGTGACTCAATAGTAGGATAAATGTTTGGAAAATATATGGTTGAGAGAAAGATAAACCATAATATGGTTCTGATACCGAGGTAGTGATTTTTGAATAAAACATGATTGATTTGGATAAGTTATATTGGATATTCTTTACTACCTTGAAACTGATTAATGATTTGTATATTCCATCATTGTTGGAGTTTACAACATTCTTGTATAGAAGAAGTATATCCAGTATTCTATAAGTAATAAGGGGTCATGAATGTAATCAATAAAGTTTTTTGGCATTTCAGGATGTTGCAGTGTTTTAAAAGAATATACGATGAAGGTGTTCACATGCTATTTCATGGAAAAAAGGATCTTCATTGTGTTTACCAACCTTAAAAATTTTGGACTCTGAGTTTGGGCAGAATTATTTTGGATAAGTCTAGTTTGAGATTATTTTTGGATTTCTATAAAAAGGACAACCCGATGGTCGGGCAGCAACCTTTCGCACCCGGTAAGGCCGCGAGACTTGAACCCACAACCGAAGGGCGATAAGGGTGCATCACCTACCACTGACCCATGTGATGTCCTAGATTGAATAATGTAGTTTTTTAATGGTTGTTCTAGATGAATTATAAATTCATTTTTTTAACACTATATGAATACTATAAATAGAATATTATTTTTATGTTCTATTATCTTTTAGAGTGAAAGATGTGTTTTTGGTAGAACTTAGTTAAAGGATGAGACTCTACTTTTCAGGTATATATTTTTATTCTTCACTTATTCAATGAAGAAATTAAATCTTATACTTTAGTGAAGGGATCTTAAAACAAAAAATTTGTTATCCTAATACCATATGTTTTGTTGAACATATGGTATTTTAAATCATCATAGATAGATGAATTTAAGGCCCTCAATTGTACACTTGTTTGTGATTGATGACATCAATCACTACCTATAAATATTTACATTTTTCGTCCAATTATATGTCTCTAATTTTCACAAATGTTCTCCTAATCTAGATCATAATTTTGTGGTGACCCTTTCATTTCCATTTTCCTCTTATTTAGACTAAAATTTATTAACCTAATCTTCGATGTGGGTTTTCCCAAAGGTATTTACTATTTTTAACCTTTTAATTTCAAAAAATAGTTACAAAATGTGAGGAAACAATTTATTAAAGGTGGGAAGAATGCAACACCTCAAGATTTCATAGTACATTATTTCTTAAAAGTAATTCAATAACATTCCCTACACGCAACACCATGTTCTAGCGTACCATGACTTACCAAACAAGCCGTTCAAAAGGGGTTATGAATAGTATTAACTAAATTTTAAACTTTATATAATCCTTATAATTTTAGAATCCATATTATGAGTTTCTTAGACATAATGTAAGATCAAATACATTTTTTCAGATAAAAGAATTATTTTTAAAAAAATGCAATTTTACCGCATTTTAATGGCGAAGCCTTTTTAAATACAATATTTGAAACTTTTATATATTCAATTTGACAAAATAAACTTTTTATTTAGAATCAAGACATGGTAATTTAGTTTCAATAATGTTTTTGTGTTTTTCTGAAAACTTTCATATTTGGGTGAATAGTGAAAAATACTATATTTTAACTCAAAACAACTTTTTTAATCAAAATAATTTATATTGTTAAATTATAAATTTTAATGGTATTGAAGTATAAATAGATTATATTTTTATAATTTAATCCAATTATGGTCATTTTATGTAATTTCACTTTGAAATTGGACATAAACAAGTGTCAATCTTTTGATAGTTATTATATCTTAAAAATACGCATTTAGGTTTTAATAGCGGGAATTAATTTTAAATTAATAAATGCATATTTTATGTTTTTAATTTGGTAAAATATACTACATTTTTGGATTTCTAATATCAAAATTATCTTAGGGTGAAATTTTGGTACGTTTATGATAACTTTCATATTTTGATGAATAGTGAACATTACTAAATTTTAATTAAAAAAAACTTTTTTAATAGAAATAATTAATAGTAATAAATTATTCATCTGAGTAATTTTAAAGTAAAATTATATTATATTTTTACCATTTAATCCAATTTTGGTCATTATACATAATTTCATATTTAAACTGGACATAAGAAATTGTCAATCTTTTGATATTTATTATTTGTTAAAAACACGCTTTTTGTTTCGACAACGGGAATTAATTTTAAATTAATTTATGCCACTTATGTGTTTTGAATTTAAAAAAATTTATTCCATATTTATAATCAGGAGGTCCAAATTGTGTAAATAGGCAACTTTTATTTTCAGACATTTTGAATAATTACTTCAGTAAATATTTTTTTTACCATGGTTAAAAGGTGAATCCGGTAAATAAGGGTAAAAAATAATATTATAACAATAATAAATTACCCTAAAACGTGTTCTAACCTTATTGGTTGATACAGTTTCGACCACGTTCATATTTGGGTCGATTTTGGGACCCCATGAAGCCACTTGTTGTTGATAAGGACACTTTATATTAATTAAGATAAAGTAAATACAAAATGAGATAAGCATATATCTTTTAGTAAAACGATATTTACATAGGGTTATATATGTTATATTTTATACCATAAATATTCAGTAGAAATATAAAAATATTTCCTACATAATGTTATTTTATTTATTATTTTTAGACATTTAATAATTAAATTTATTTTTGACACAATAATGATGCATTGTTTTCCTTATTAATGAAATAATCAAATAATTTGTATTATAAAAGCTAAAATAAATATAATTTGAATGTTTTGATGCCATAACCAAATTTTATTGGTTAATATGACCTGTTATTATTGTTTAAATGATTTTTTTTAAATTAATAAAGTTTTTATGACTTTAAAAAAAATCAATTATTAAATATTGTTAAAATTGATATAAAAGAGTATTTAAAACAAGTATCATATTATTAATTGATATTATATTTCTAAAAATATAAGATTCATCCCAAGGACTTATATCATAATATTTTTATCATTATTGGACCACTTGGGGGTCGTTTGTATGTTTATAGTATGTTTATTAACTATATAATATAAAAATACCAAGTGACATGGTAAATGTTAATCTAATTAATTTAGAGTTAAAACTAAAAGATAATGTTAATATAATGACCCAAACTTGTCTAAAATATATTGGTTGAAATTATTTCGACCCATCCCCACCTTATACTTTGAATAATCCACTTTGGAGACATTAGAAACCGAATATTAATTTATTATAAATTAATAATTTAAGTTTTTCATAAAGAGCCCCTCCGCCCCTTTATAAAAGGACACAACTTCTAACCAATTATTCACACCGTAAAAACATTATGGTTCATCTAAACCCTGCCCAAATACTCCTTAAACTTTCCTCACTTTAACCTATATTCCTTATTTTGATCAGAAAGACAACCTAAAGAGCTCTTTTGATCAAATCAAAAGGAAGAACTAGAAGAAGAGGTAATGTTTTCACCACCCCTTTTCAAGTTCCTTTCTTCTTCAACTTCTTCTTTCATTGTTATTTCCTTTATAAAATAATAACTCCAGTATCTTCTATATACTAGTATGTTATTATAATTATGTTACAACCATATTTAGTATTCTATCAATCCTTTGAATGAAATGTCACCATACTTGCGTACGTACGGCTTACCGTCTCCATGTTGTAGTGTAATTGTTATTCAAAAACATTATTATTTGGATGGGTATGATAATGATAAAAAATTGATGTAAATAATAAATATAACATGATAATTATTCTGTATATATGATATATCATCCAATTATATATTATTTTAATATCAAAATAATGATATTGTCGCTCGTGCGTATGTACGGACTACCATCACCACGAACGCAATGAGATTCATTCCCCATCATATCCATGCAATTATAATTCTCATTTGATGATTAAAAATAATGTTTAATGAATTTATATTATTCTGTATATGAATAATATACAACCTATCCATAACAAACACGGCTTATATAACAAAATATATAAAAGAAAACGAGTAAGTTAACACCCGAAACGATGATAATACTAAGATATTATTAACAAATCAATGTTAAAAGATCATATATGATATCATATTAATGTATATTATTCTTGAATAATTTAATAACAATTATTTCACCATTATACAGGAGTTTAATCTACCCTCAACCAAGTAAAAGTACAAGGTAAGGGTTTATTTCACAATCTATTCATTTTCCGAGGTTGTTTATACGTAATTATCTACTGGGACCTCTTTATCATCCACATCTATGTTTCATAAAAATATATTTCAAAACATTTTTATTATTTAATAGACAATGCGTTAAAGTTATTTATACATTTATGTGTTTTTAAATGAATCTTTCTGTCATTTTCCAAACAATGTAATTTTTGACATTTTCGACAAATTTAAGGTAAGAATGTTTTTTTAACTTAAACAGCGGGTGAAGTTATTTTCTACCGTTATAAACTCTTAAAAGCTTCCCTTAAAATCTTATAAGAATATTTTGAATGTAAATGTTTTATTTTAAAATTATGTGACTTTTAAATGATTTCAAAATGAATATTTTAATAATTTGTGAAAGGTACTCTTTATCAAGATCATAATTTTATTTGTTTTAATGATTTATCTATCTAAATATTTTTAATTAATGTCCATGTTTTCAAAATGATTTTAAGGATTTATTTATATGAAAATTAATTTTTTGAAATGATATTTATATTCAAAAGTTTCATATTGGTATGGGACACATTGATTAAAAAATATCTTTTAAATTACCTCCTTAATAAATGTTTGACTTTTAAATGATTTCGAAAAATAGTTATTTCTCTCAAATAGTTTTGATTTTATCTATGTCAACATCCGTTGATGGATTTTTAGCTTATTTTAAGTTTATTTATTATGATATAAAACTTCCATATTGTATTGAATGATTTGTTAATTGTTAGACTGTGGATGTGTTATTTTTATACCATTCATGGTTTATGGAGAAAGTATTGACATTTCATATGATAGTTTTAATATGAATGTTTATGTTATTTTTAAACCTATTCATATGAGGAATGCATTGAACTTATTAAGTGACTAGTGGAGCCCACTATAGATCCTCAATGCATTGGTAGGTCTCATGAGACAAACTAGTGTCTTGGCACGAGGCCTTGACAAAATCTTATTTGTAGTATTGGCACGAGGCCTTGGATACGTGGTTATGATATTATGGCATTATGCATTCCGTCATTATGAAAGTGGTTATTGATATTGCATGTGATTATTTGATAAGTAGAATATCCATGTGAATAATTAAATAAGATTATTTCATTTTATTTCTACCATATTATGTTGATGTTCAAGTTTAAAAGGCTTCTGTTTTAGTTATACGTTGCCTTAAATGTTTATTCTTATTTACGAAACCTTCCGCTATATTGTTATCCTTAATGGGCATATGAGCTAACCCTTTTCTATGTTTTATTTTTCCAAGGATGTGAAGAAGTATTTTATGAGCGACCTGCAGGGATAGTGTGAGTGGATATGAAGACAATATTTTGTTGTTGTTTTTCACTTTATGATGTAATGCAAGACTTATGAATATATCTAGTGTTTCCAAGGCTACTAAACTAACCGGTATTTCGGGATTTGATCCCTTGTGATCAAACCGATGTTATGTAATAATGCACCGACTCTGAGTAACTGGGGTCAAGGCGTTACACTTAATATAATTAAATCATGATCTATGTTAGAGGATCATGAATAATAATCTAATCATATACAAAAAAAGAAGATATTACAATAAAGAAAACATTAACATAGAATTATTAATAAAAAGGTAATATAAAGTCATAATAAAATAATATATGGAATATATATAATAATATGAATATTTTTTATATTTATAATATAATTATTTTTATTATTCATAATTTTTTATCTAGTACGATTAGAGTTAAGACATATGGTAATGGGTTTCTTAGTCTCACTTTCATTCCGTTGAGACATACACCTAATTCACCACATCTTTATTTTCTATGTTGTATATAATTCCCATGAATGTAATATATTATTATTATTGATATACTTATATGTATTTATAGACCCCTTTTATTATATCTATTTCATATGGTTTACCATTCAAATGCTACCTAATCAATATGGAATTTCTGTCTCAATTTTCCTTCTTTGAGAAAAATATTTAATTATGAAACTATATTATTTTATGAGTTGAATATAATGAAATATTAAATGTTATGTAATGAATATCCATAAATTATTTTTATTTTAGGAATCATTTATTTTCATTATCTTACATAGGTAGTTTTATTCTCAGTTACTAATGTGGTAAGAGTTTATTACTACAATCTCATCGTTTACCGTGATTGTTTATGATTATGCTTAAAAGGGTGAAATATTTTAATCAATATCCCATTAACACTCATGGATTTCCTTATCCTAAATTTATTCATATAAATCTTCCTGAATTTCTACCATTTCCCAATATTTAGTTACTATGAGATTTTATAATGTGTTTTTAATAAAATATGACCTTATTCCTCTCTTGGGTCAGAAATCTGTTTTCATCGAAAACTAAAATTTCAAAAAAGTTTTCAAAAAAGTTTTCAAAATTATATTTTAAGCCCCTTTAAATGAGAAATGATTTTAATTTTTTTTAAATGATCCTTTATAATTTTCAAATCTAATTTCAAACAAAAATTTATTCAAAAAAGTTTTCTTTTTTATGATTTTTTTTAAAAGGAGAAAGGATATTTTTCTCAAGATTTTTTAACAAATATCATTAAAAAATATTTTTCCATCTAAGATGAAATAATTGGAATTTACTCCTGAATTTATAGAGAAATGATCCAATGGTTCCATTCAATTTTATTCTCTAATTATTTTATGTTTTTATGGAATGATGTTTATTTAACATGTTTCTTTTTCAAAGGGTATATTCTTATGAATACTACTTCTTTTTCATGGGTTATGATTTGATGAAATGATTATGAACCCAGTCTCTTTTCCATAGGTTATGATATGACTACATATTTATGATACCCATTTCGTTTAATGGGATATGATATGATTTTTTATGATCTTGTGCAACATGTATGTATGATATAATTATGATATGGGTGGGACCTATATCTCTCTCTAATTAATTGGGTAAATATTTGTATAACATGAGATAGACATGTTTTGAATGGTGAGTAAACTCGTTTTAGTATAGGAATTACCTCATAATGATGGTCTTGGGGGTAAACCATCACTACTAAAATGGTAATTGGAGTGATCCATGACTACTAAGATGGTATGGCAGTGAACCCATCCTACTAATATTTCACTGGAAGTGATGCCTTGAATATTATAGAAATCATTTTATAGGCTTAAATGTTTTAAAAAATCCATTTCTTATTCATATGATATCCTTTTATGGATAATTATCATGGTTCCATTATGATTCATGTCTTATGTAATTCCAATATTTATTCCATAATTCATGTTTATAATCATTTAAATGCAAGGTATGATCTTGTAATGTCGTGATCATGTCCTCATACCCTTATTGTAATGAATATGCTTATATATCTCCCTTTTTATCCTGAATAAGCATCGTGTTGTACCGCTTTTTATGTTTACATTCCCAAGGTTATGAAGATATGTATTATATAGGATGTGTATAAGATGAGTTCTAGTCCTGAAGAACATTTTGAGAGATTATTTAGCTCACTTATGTACATGTTTTTATGTTTTCGTGTTTACAAAGGAAGTAAACTAATACAGTATTTGGGCATCTATTTTTGTAATGGACTAAATATTCTATAAACATGATGTCATTTTAAAGTATGCAAATTATAGGTCACTATAGTTGGTATAAGAGAAAAATATTAGTTAATCATTACAAAATAGGATGATAAAACCTTATTTATAACCCTATTAACATGTATAGGGATTTGTCAAAGTATAAGGAAAAGTTTAGGAAAATGTACCAAAATTTTGGTAAAGGATATAGTGAGTGGTTTCATAGAAATGAATCCTTTTATGGATTCTACAATTGTATGTGGATCTGGAACATATTTACATAGGGGTAAAAACCCTAAAAACACTGTATTGATCTACACCTGATCATAAAATAGTGCACTACAAATGGCCCTTACTGCTCACCTTGTTTGAAACTCTCGGGGGACATGCTTTGGGAATTAATAATGTATTCCGAAACCATCATAAAGGATTTAAATATATGTTTTTTTCAAAGTTACCTTGAACAAAAGGACAAGGCTAAAATTTAAAAATGAAAATAATGTTACAAGAGTCGAAAACGCGGGGACTTACTACAATCTGCCTCATAATGAGGGAGCAGGACCAAAGGAAGCGAATCTAACAAGGTAAGAGGCTTACCAACTCCCATATTAGATTAATAAGGTTTCATTATTTAGTCATCCTATAAGTGGGGGTTTTCAGGATTATGTGTTTCCACACTATGATTACTATTTCTTATACTATGTTTTTGGTTTTAGTCAATGACTAAAACCTAAAATTAGCATGATAACTGTAATTGTGATGTATAATGAAATGATTATCCTATCAAGAAAATAAATTATATGGGAACTAGAATGAAAAATTTCATTTCTATTATCACAAACATTTTTTAAGATATGAATCGTGATGTACTTCCAAATGAGTAAAGGAGGGAACAATATTCTCTTGAGTTATTATTTAGGAAACCCAAACTTCTTTCAGTGGGTGATCTGATCCACTTGTTTCAAAATAATGTATCTTTACAATTGAAAATATTTTCTCCTTTTTAATGTGCTTGGAACATGAGAAATTTGTTCTATTTGTTTATCGTTTAGAATACTAAGTGTACTAGTGGTGGATAATAATAAAGAATATGTGGCATCAAGATGAAATTGAATCCTTGTATAGGGATGAGTTTTAAAAAAAATATTTTTCAATAATTAATTTCCTAGTATTATTAGTAAAAATTTAGATAAATAGTATCCGAAAAAAAATTAAAGCAAAGATTAATCTATTTGAATCTATGCAACAAATTTCACAAGACATATAGGGTCTTCTTTTGGAATTATCATCCAACAAAAAATTAATGTTGATAGGTACATCAATATCTTAAATCCATGTTTCAAAAGGTAATTTTCCATAAGAGACCATTTTAGAGATGAAGTTATTGTGTGAAGTGAAATCAAGGTTTAAATTTAGGTTAGAGTTACGTATCAATCTCATGGTTTTGTCAAGAAAAAATAAAGATTTAAATGTAAAATCTTGAAACCCTGAAGAGAATAAGATATGATTTCATTTATGATATAAGTGTGGAAATAAGCATGGATGAGATTTTCATAAGGGTTATAATAATGGTTTCAGGTGTGGTAGGGAAGCTCATCATGCATTTTATTACTGAAGTGATTGGAAGAAGTTAGGTAACAATTTGAATGACTAGAATTCTCTACAGAATAAACCAAACCTGCTTCATTGATGAAAGTGTATGGAGAGTGGGAAATGTGAAAACCAGTTACCAAACTAGATGGTTAATGTTGATGAATTACATCAGAAACCTCTTTCGTTGAGGGACAAGGTAAAATGTCATGCAATCTCTATTTCGGACTTGTTGTGTGATAATGATATGGTGAATGGTATACATACCATCCAATATAAAACTATTAATGTATTATATAAATATGGATCTACAAACTCTTTCATATCAAGATAGTTTTCTAAGTTTATTATGATTACAAAAAAATGAATTGATGTGGAATTATCCGTTCAAACCCCTAATGGTAAAATGATTGAATCTCACTTTCATGATTTCTCTCCAATTGATGTTTGTGGGAATATACTTCAACAAAATATTTCAATTCATCCTCTAGTTAGATTGGATGTCATCTTAGGAAGGGATTGTGTTTATTTCCATAAATCCCACATAAATTTTCAATTAAGGAATGTTATGTTTGATATTATAAACAAAAATATGATATTTTATCAATGTGATGATATGTTTGAAATTTATATACAGATGAAATCATATATACGGATCCTAATTCCAATTTAGATGGAATGATTATCTCAAATGGTTGGGGAGAAAATTGGTATTGATGATATTCCTATTGTTCAAGAATTTTTTGATGTCTTTCCAGAAGAGTTTCATAGACCTCCACCAAAACATGATGTAGAGTAATAAATATAACTATCATGTGGTTCCACTCTAATTTAAATGACTCCCTATACAATGTACCTAATTGAGTTTCAAGAATTAATAAAGAAACTCTTAGAAAACCTTGATAATGGATTCATTAAAACTTGTGTTTCTTCTTGGGGGTTATCTATTTTCTTTTTTAAAAATAAATATGGATCAATGGGACTCTACATTGATTATTGGGAGTTTGACATGATCAAAATCAAGAACAAGTATTCTCTTCCCTATATTGATGTGTTGTTTGATCAAATTAACAGAGCTCAAAAAATGTCCGTGATTTACCTTCATTCTGGATATCATTAATTTAGCGTTAGGAAATATAATATACCCAGGGTGACATTTAAATCAAGGAAGGAATACTGTGAATATATATTAATGCCTTTTGGTCTTAATAATTCCCCAAATATCTTCATGTTTTTGATAAATAGAGTTTTTAATAATTTCCTCGATCAGTTTGTGGTTATCTTTGGAGATAATATTATTATTTATTCAAAGAGCATGGAATATCATACATACTACTTGATAGTAGTTCTAAAGACCCTAGGGAATGAGATTTAAAAAAAAAAATTAAAAATAGTGAATTTTGGCTAAAAAAGATCATTTTTTGGGTCCTATAAACTCAATATAGGGTAAAATATTAGACCCATCAATGAATGAATCTATTAAATGTTGGACTAGACCAACCATAGTTATTGAGATCCATAGTTTTCTTGTTTTAAATAGATATTATCAGTGGTCTTTGGAGAATTTATCTTACCTATCTAATTCTATGACCAAGTACACATGGAAGGGTTCCATGTTCCTCTAGAAAGATGAATGTGAGGAATTTTTAAATGAACTAAAGAGAAGGATAGTCAATACACCTATTCTAACATTACCCTGTAGTGGATTTGGGGTTGTAATCTATAGTGATGAATCCAAGAAGTGATTGATATTTTTTACCCTGAAAAACATTTTTATAGCCTATAACTCAAAATGATTTATTATTCATGAGAAATATTACCCAAATCCTGATTTAGAGTTAAATATGGTAATTCTATACAGTTCAGTTATGAATGAATTATCTTTGTTGAGAAAAGTGTGATATATATACCTATGATAAAGGTATAAAATATATATTCAAATAGAAGGAGTTGAACATGTTCTAGAGAATATGGTTAGAGAAAATAAAGGATTATGATTTCTCAATACATTAACACCCTAGGAAAGTGAACAAGGTGGATGATGAATTAATTCAATGGGGTTATGCTAGCATATCTATTATGAGGATAAAAAAGATCTAATATTTATGGATTTCCAAAGGATGGATCTGGAAATTTAAAAGGATGGGGAAAATATTATCTTGGTCAATTTAATGTTAAACCCTATATCCCAATGAAGATTAAATTGGTGAAGAAAGAATATGTAGAGATACAAAAGAGGGTTATAAATGTTCTAGAGTTTAACCATGACCAGGATTGAGTGATAAGGTTTAGGGACCATTTATGTGATTCTTTCATACCATATCCGAAGAAGGAGATATTAAAGGAATGTCATAGTTCATTATTCTTTATTCATCCTAGAAGTATGAATTTGTATATGTGCTAGAATGTATAATTATGGTGGGTTGGAATAAAGGGAGATCATAGAGTTTTTATCCTAGTTCTTGGTATGCCATCAAGTTGATGATAAAAGAAAAATGTTTAAGGGGATCTTTCCTCCATTACCCATACTAGAATAGTAATATGAGAACATCACTATGTATTTTTCATTGGAATCACCAAAACATCTAAAGGGTGTAATACTATATGAGAGGTAGTTGATCACCTTACTATGTAAGAACAATTAATATCTATCAGATGACACTTCAATCTAGATTAGATTTACAAGATATAAATTAATGAATTTTTATGGTTTCACAGAGTGGTATAGTCTATTGTATCTAATTGGTATATGAGGTTTAGCTCATTATTCTGAAAAATTATTCACAAATCACTTAAAATTGAATTGAGTTTCAAAAATACTTATCATCCCCATATGGATGGTGAATCTGGGAGAAAAAATCAGACCCTAAAGGACATATGTAGATATTTTTCATTATATTTCAATAGTGGTTGGGATTAAGAAATTCATGTCGATGATGTTTTTTATAGAAATTGATTTCAATAAATAATTCAGTTAGATCATTATGAATACCTATATGGGAAAAAATGGAGATCCCCAATGTGAAGGGTTAATGTTGGATAAATAATGTTTTCAGAATCGTAGATCACTGATAAAGTGTCAGAGAAGTTCATATCCACTCAGTATCATGTCAAGGAAGCTCAATTTCTGAAGAAAAGATATGGTGATAACTATTAGCATGATCATGAATTTAATGTTTTTGATAAGGTGTTTCTTTGAATCTTTCACTGGATGAAGTTTTTCTGTATCATGAAGAAAGGTAAACTAATCCCTAGGTATATCAGTCCCTTCAAAATTCATGATTGTATTGGGACAATATAATACTAATTGTTAGTTCTTCCAAGTCTTTATAAAGTCCATGATGTGTTCTTTGTGTCATTCCTGATGATATTTATACATGACCCTTCACATGTACTGACTCAAAGTTTATACTGTTTGAGCGATATCATTATTACAATGAGAAATGATTTGAAAATTTGGACACTATAGAGAAATTTATACAAAACAAGAAAACCCACCTAATTAATTTTTATAGAACAATCAGCATTTAGAGGATTATATGTGGATAGTTTAGGATTTGATGAGGTAAAAGCATCCTCATTTGTTTGTATCAAAATGATGAATTTTGAGTGACAAATTTATTTTAGTGGGGGGGGGGGGATTGGACACCCTGAGTTTTTAGGAATATTTCTTTTACTAAATTAAATTTCATTGATGTATTGTGTCTCCTTCCACAATATGTTAATATTTTGTAATATGATACACTGAGATAATCTTCTACTTCATGCAACACCGACTTGTCTTTCTTTACATGCCACACTAAGCTTGTTCAAAAATAAATTTTATTATAATAATTATTTAAAAGAAATTGTTAAAAAATACATTAAAATTAATAATATTAATATTAATATTTTTTTTGAAATATTATTTATAATTTCTTTATAAAAATGTAACATATTGATAATAAAACATTTGTCTTTTCATAATGTCCTTATATGTTTGAAAATACTATTTTCTCAAAAAACTTCTTTTTATATCTTTATTTGAACTATAATAAAATTAATTTTAGAAACTTTTATAAATTTATTTTTATAAAATAAAACTCATTCTTATATTTCTAATTTCAAAATTATTTTAGATTAAATGTTTGGGATTTTTCTGAAAAACATAATTTTTAAATGAATAGTAAAAAATACGGAATTTTAATTCAAAACATCTTTTTCTTATAATTTTTTTTTTATTTTTGAATTATATTTTAATTTTGTTTTAAATTTTATATAGATAAATTGTACATAAATCAATCTAATTTATTTTATTTAAACCGATTTCTCATTGAAATTTGATATGAAGAAGATATTAAACTTTTATCTATTTTTTCATAAAAACATGATGTCGTGACACATCTACGATATTAAATTTAAATTAATTTCTACCAATTATCTAATTAGAATTTGGGAAAGTAGATTATATAATTTAAATTAGAATGATTTATAATGTCTTATAAGGTCAACTTAGTTTTTGAAAAAAAATATTTTTTGCAGTAATTGAAATTAATTGCATTGATTAAGGAAAAAATGTGTTTACTTAATAGTTTAACTTTAATCATAAAAGTCCAAAAAACTAGAAACATGTCCAAAATAAGAATTATGGAAATATTTATACCAATACAAAATATTTTATATAATACATTTAATAATTGATGAATCTCGATCTAAAGGAGAACTCTCAATAGTGTTTAGGCATTTATATTTAAAAGAATTCCATTTATCCTCCATTATAAAGGGGCACTCACCACCTCCCAACATTATTCTAATAAATCCCTTTATATCATAAAAAACCTGACCAAATATCCTAAAAAATTCTTTCTATTCATAATAGGATCCTTCCTTTGGTCATAAATCTATCTAATTAATCCCTTTGGTGTAAACTAAATGGAGTTACCCAAAAAAGAGGTAACATTCTTCTACAAGAAATTTTGTTTTATTTTCATTATTTATGCCATAAATTATTCTTATTATTTTCTTATTTAATAAACGTAGTATCATAAATATAATAATATGTTGTTATGTTATTATTTCTTCCAAAACTTACAAACACATCCATAAAATTAGGTACATAATCATTGTTCATGTGTGCAGCGCACTACGACCTTGCAAACTGGTGCCACTAGTTCTTCCATTACAACATTTCATGGTGTGAGATAATGAAGGAAATTATGGGTTTATATGATATATATGATTTTTATGAGGTATTTATTCTTATTTAATTATTATATAACAAATACTTTCATGATTTCATCCATCCAATGGCCCAAAGTCCTTCATTGTTTATTGATTTTTGATAATCCACCTTTCAAGGGGTGAGGTGGAACCCTTACAGGGCCCGTAGGTGTAAATATTACATGGCCTATAGACCTTAGAGGAATTGATTACATGTAGGTTTCAAACATTACATAGAACCCAAAATAACTACTTGGAACTGCTCCTCCCCAGCATTTTCATCCTAAAATCAGCTCTCCACCTTCGCATGGTTGTTCGACTAGGCTATCTCGTGCATGCATAGGCTTGTCCTGATGGCATGTGCCATAAAATCTCATTCTTGAAATCTATATAGATTTTTATATGGTGGAATATTTGTTATCATCCTACTTATAGAGCATGTTTATTGTAGGTTGTCTGGTTTGCATCTGCACTTAAGATGGCCAGAAGGCCTTGAGGTGGCCCAAAGGCCTTATTGGCTCGAAGTCTTGGGTGGCCTGAGGGCCTTAAAGGACCCAGGGACCAAATTGGTGGCCCAAAGGCCCAAACAGGGGCAAATTCCCAGCTACTACAGTGCCAAATAGGGCCTACTATAGTTCCCACTATAGTACCCACTATAGTACTTCACAGTTCCCACTATAGTACATGCTACAGTATTGCATAGTCCTCTACAGTACCTGCTACAGTACTACTACAGTGCTGCTACAATTATGCTACAGTACCAAAAATTATGCCTCCACCTAGATTTGATCCCGAGTCTCCTGGATTCACTTAAGAGTCCTTACCAACTAGGTTGAGGCTCATGTGTTATACTTTCATGCTTTCCATTTTTTGGTAACATGATAACTTTGTTTGTGGATGTGTGGACTACCGCCTCCCCAAAAACAATGTGATTCTTTCAGAAATGACATGGAATGTATTAATGTTAGGTTTAGTAAATTTATGTGATATATATGAAATAATAATACTAATGTAATTATAGTTTATATATTCAAATATATTTCATTTATCTTCTTTCATTCAATATG
The DNA here is from genome assembly GCA_963277665.1 of Viscum album. NCBI lineage: Eukaryota > Viridiplantae > Streptophyta > Magnoliopsida > Santalales > Viscaceae > Viscum > Viscum album. The sequence goes on along the minus strand of OY728128.1, from coordinate 1,252,066,310 downwards.
ATAAGAAAATGGAAACGACGTTCATACGTACGTATGGCCTACCATATCCATGAAAATTTTATTTCATTTTATATTTCATTATTTTATATATTATTAAATATACCGATATAGTGAATATATATGATATTTATATCGTGGTTTCAATTATTAAAATAATTCAATACTGATCAAAGTAGGAGGACCAAGAATATTAAGTCCAGCATATATGAAAATCAAAGAGGATATTACTTTAAGGGTAACATTAACACGTAAATGTAAATAAATAGTTAATATAAATTCAAAATAAAATAATATATGGTATTAGATATAGTAATATGGTGCTATTATATATTTATAATAACCATATATTTATTATATTGGAGGTTTGAATGAGTACGCTGAGAGTCAAGACATAAGGTAATGGGATTTCTAGTCTCACTTTTATTTCTGTGAGACACATGCCTTATTCACATGTCCATTAATTTTAATGGTGTATATACTTAAGAATAATTTAATATATTAAATTTATATTTAATGTTATGGGTATTTACATACCCATTTTGTTTTCTCCATTTCATTGGGTTTTACGGCTCAAAAGTTACCAAATTAGTAAGGTGGTTTTGTATCTATTTTCATTATTTCAAACACATGTTTTGTTTTGTACCTATATAGTTTTATGAGGTGTATATAATTTCATTTGACATGTGATATCTTGAATCAAATTCTATTCATGATATTTTAGTCTTCATGTATTTCTTACATGGGTAGTTTTATTCAAAGTTACCAAAGTGGTAAGTGTTTATTGCCACAATATCATTGTTTCTCGCGATATTTTATTATTATGCATCCATTAATGAAATATTATTATCCATATCACAAAAACAATCATGAATTTTATTATAATAAATTTATTACATATATATTTATGTATTATTACCATTTATTCATTCTTTTTTACTTAAGATAATTGATAAATGTTTTAAAGAAAATATGACCTTATTTATCTCTACGGTCGAAAATATATTTTATTCAAAATCCATGTTTTGAAAAATGTTTTGAAAAATGTTTTGAAAAATGTTTTTGAAATGATATTTTATTCCAATTTTCAAGGAAAAGTGATTTTAATTTTTTTATGGTTTTTAATGATTCCTTTATTTCTTTCAATTGTATATTCAATGAAATTTTTTCCAAAAAAATCATAATATTTTAAAAAGTGTTTTTCAAAGAATAAAGGATATTTTTCTCAAAAAATATTTTTAAAACATATTTAAAAATTATTTTCCATCTGATATGACAACCATTTGTGTTAATTATTCCATTCTGGGGAAATGATTGACTGGTTCCGTTGAAATTATTTCTCTTCATGGTTTATGTTTAGCTGGAATGATGGTTATGAAACTCATTCTCTATCATGGATTATAGGCATATGAAACATGCTTATTTTTTATGGTTATTATTTGATGATATTATAATGAAACATTTCTATTTTCCACAGGTTATGATATGATTATATGTTTTTGATATCCATTTCAATTCATGGGTTATGATATGATTTTTTATGCTCTTTTAAAACACGTATTTATGATTTCACTATGATATTAGTGGGACCTATATATCCCTTCAATGAATTTGGAAAATATTCATTTCCCATGATATAGACATGGATGGAACGGAGAGTAAAATCATTTTAGTAAAGGAGTTTTTCTACTAATATAGTATCGGGAGTGATCCGTGAATACTAAGATGATCATGGGAGTGAACCATAACTACCAGGATGGTATGGGGAGTGAACCAATACTTTTAAGATGTCCTTGATATAAATTCATTAAAAAATATGGAAATCACTTTTTATGTTTTTGGCTTCTTCACAATTCCTGGTGATATTCATATAATATCCATTACTAGATTATGATATTGGTTCCCTAAGGATTCATGCCTTATGAACAACTATTATTTATTCCATTATTCATGTTTATGATATTTGATATTCTTGGTATGATGTTCTAATATTATGATCATTTTCTCATACACTTATGCTAACAATTATCCTTACATTTCTCCCTTTATTACCCATACTGATCATTTGATCTCACCACTTTTTATGTTTCCCTTTTATAGGTTATGAAGATTTTTGTAGTGTATGGCATGTCTAGGAATGGTGATAGACATGAAGACCTTAGTTGGAGATAGTTTAGATCAATAATATACCAGTGTTTATTTTCCATGTCTCTAAATACACAAAACTAATATGATCTTTGGGAATCTGTTTCTGTAATATATTAAGTAATCCTAAAAAATGATGTAATGTTAATATCTGTTAAGAGATGGTCACTTTAATAAAATTTCCATTAGATTCAGGTTATTAGAGTCATGTTTTAATAGTTTTTAACAATGAAAGTATATTATATCCATTATGAACAAGAATTATAATAATTTACTTATATAAAATTACCTTCTAAAAAAACCTATTGGATGTTATAGAAATATATCAACATTTTGTGACATGAATTTTCAATACATGCATAGAAAATATTTAATATGATTTATAATTTATATTGTTATCCATAGGATAATTATTTATATTTCATTGTTCAGAAGTTGTTACAAATTAATGGATTATAAACCATTTTAACTCTTTAAATCAATGTTGTGTATTTCCTTCGAAATCAAAAATTGTTTTTCATGATAGATAAGAGTATATTGTCATTATATAATGGAATTTGAATAATTTTAATACAATATCATTTTTTGGATGAATGGAAAAATTCCCCCTAAACATGGTGTAACAATGTCAGATAAAATTAGGTGGAAGAAATATATATAGGTCATTGGAACCAAAGAATACTTAGTGGTAGGGTAATAAATCAAGTATTTATAGAATAAATTTAATTAATTGTAATTTATTGAAATGGGGAAGTATTTTTTTGATCCCATGTATTTTATTTTTTGTCCATGATTAAACATGTGTTAATTTAGCGATAACTAGTGAAGTAAATTGTTGATGAGGTTTATTTATTTAAGAGGTAATGGAAAAATAATGATATTTCTATTTCATGATATTTGTGATGGAATTTGTTTTATTTCATGAGTTAATTAAATATTATTTGATGTGTTTGGGAAAATTATTCCCAATGTAATGAAATCCAAAGAGTTGTCTCAACCATGTTTGTGGGAGAAGAGATCACAATGTGGATTGTAGACATTATATACAAGATATTCTAGTAGGGGGATAGAGAGAATGAATATAAAGGCATGAGCATAAAATGATGGAACAAAAGAGGTGCAAGGTGAATTCTATGTTGCATAAACTATAGCGTGTTGTGTGTAGGAGCTTCAAACAAAACATGGTTAATTATATGAATTGGATATTAAAAGATAATTTCTTATTATGAATTTCTTGTAGAAGAGTTGTTTCAATGAGGGATTCACTATACCCTTTTATTTTTTCCTTTTTCATGAATAATATTTATAAAGAACTTCTCCAATTGAGTCACTACAATGTTCTCCACTTCAAGATACAATGTGAAATTATTTTTCACCCATAGAATCAAGATCATTGAAATGTGAATCTTCTATGAGTATTAAAGAAACTCTAAGGACCCTTGATGAGTTTGATGTCCTTCCATATAAAAGGGTATTCTATGAATCTCACTTGGAGCTTTTGTGAGGTGTTATCAAAGATATTAATATAATTTTTTTTCTATTTAATCCTTATGTTAAATGAAGATATTTCATTAATACACTCCATTAAAGGAGGATCATTATTATTAATAATGTTTTACCATCAATATAAGTATTTACTATGATATTTTATTGCCGTTTTTTGTCAATGTAGATATTCTATGAGAGGACCATGACAATTAAATGGAGATAGAGATTCCATGTTATCTTCACATACAATACAGAATGAATGAGTTGCATGAAACTTTTATACATCAGGAATGATCATCCATGTAATGAAGAATATGATATCAAAAATTCATGTGCGTTTTTCTAAATAGAAATATTAGTTAATGATTAGTTTCTCTATTATTTATGGATTTATATATAATTACTAATTAGAAAATCATTATACTCTCAAAGAATAATAATGATTTAATCTTGGGAAGTAAGATATAGGATATATCATGTTTTTTCACTTTTCATACAGATAAATAAAATGATAAAGAAAAAAAATAATTGTTGCTATATAACTTGTTATTTTTTTTATTATTTCGATAATATGAATTTTTTAATGTGAATGATATAAATATTCCCTTTGTATAATCGAGAAACATATTAAATTTCAGCTCATGAAAATGAAGCTCACTATGTAAGGACCATGTTTGTTAGAAATTCATTTTCCGTGGCTGAAATATGTTTTTTAATATTGTTTTTTATATTTATTAATTAAAAAAAATCATTCCACTTTGTATTTTTAGTTGTTGTATGAAAGGATAGATCATAATTATATGACAATATACAAAGTTATTAAGAAAGTTACTCAGTTTCTTTATTGTTTTTTATTAATGTATTATCAAATAAGTTGTGTCTTAGACTCACCTAGGACTCATAATGAACGTTTATATTTGTATAAAGAATCATATTGGGGTCTAAATGTCTCCATACTAAATTTGAATATACATTTATGATTTTAATTTTTAAAAAATAATTAGTAAATAAAACCTTGTTATCAAAGATTTTTTAAATAATCGGATAAAATGTGTACATGTCATTCCAAGTAGTTCTAATCAGATTGAGGTTTGGATATAATGACATAAGACACTAGAAGGATGAGATGTCATAGAACGTTCCAATGTATATAAGATAATGTGATTCCAATCTTCATGTTCTAAATTTTATGAAGAAGTTATGATTATAAGAAGGATTTTGTTAATAAAAATGGTTATAAAGTCACAGTCTTCTAGTCTTGGTTCATCGGTATGAGTGGTACCAAACAATGAAGTTGGTAGGTGTCTGAGAAGTCATAAGTGTTATTAATGGGAAGCTTGATTGGTCCATCTCACTGCCCGATTATTTAGAGTATCTCATCCACCAAAATAATCAATTCACATGATCAATCTTTAGTTGGATAAAGTCTATAGGAAAATAATTCCTTTTTGACATTGGTTTTTCAGACATGGTGTGCCACCAATCCAATGGATTATTACTGGACCAAATTCATGAGACATAGTGTTGGTATAAAACTATAATTGGATATAAAATTCAATCGAAGTAATAATTGTTATGAATGTGTGTGTGGGGGGGGGGGGAGATGAGACCATTGAATATGATAAATAACTGATCAATCTAATGTAGGCCAACAATTTGGGCAGCCATTTTCATAAAACAAAAGTCTAATTTGTTAAAAATTGGTTAAAGGGAAAAATAAATATTATTTTTTAAGTTGGTGAAGAGAAAAAGTTATTTTTTTCTACATATAGGTTAAGAATCATTAGAAAATTAGTGATTTAAATTTATCGGAAGGAGTTAGAGACCAAACAATCAGAATCATAAGGAAACTGATATGTCATCATATTCTACACTTCATCAGATAGTGTAACATGAAAATAATATATTTTTAAAAAATTAAAAAATGGGAAATTAGATAAATATGTTTTAGAAGTGTTTTCAAAAATATAACTAGAATATTTATAAGTTTTAATGATATTTTTTCAAGATGAAATGATAAATAAGACTGAAAATTTTGAAACAATATTTGTAGAAGGATGTTTTTAATGTTTTTAGTTGGAAAAAATATCTCTAATGATGAGCCATTAATCTGTTTTCAAATGTTATAAAAAATCATAAAGATATTTTTTTGAATCCTATGCATTTTCTGATGTTATTTGAGAGAATTCAAGTTACCATTTATTTTCCTCATAATGAATACATAAACACAATTATCCATAACATAGGATTTTATAATTGTTATGATGTTCAATTATTGATAAATTTATATGAAATTTAATTAATTTTCAAGAAGAATTGGGAATATTTCAGAATCATTACGGTGTCCAAGATGAATTCTAAATAAATTTAAAATTCGAGTCTCTGATAATTTCATTGAGTAGCAAACTGAAAATAGCTTCCAACCCATACCATTTTTTTCTCCAATATAAATATAAGGAAGTAAATTGTATGTTCTAATGATGGAACACTATTCCCATGGATATAGGGAGAGAGAACTGAATATTTCTGAAGAGAAAGGATGTTTTGAAACTGAGTTTTCCTTAGGATGTTTTCTAAAATGTAGAAAAATTATAAAGGAGTTACCTAATCAGACCGAGACATCGTACAAATTTTTTCATGGAAAAGATGATGTTTTATGTAGTTGTTTTTAAAATATTATTTTCTTATCATCTTTCCAAATTGAAGAATAAAACCGAGTATCAAACTAGTCCATTAGATTGAGTTTTCCATACAGAGCCCCGAATGTTTATTTCTAATTGATGTTCTGTAGGAATGTTAATATTTTTTAAATAATAAAAGGGGGATGTGGATAATGCCTCATAATAACATGTTCTGAAAGAACTGGTGATGTTTTATTAACATGGTACATAAACTAGTTTTACATAATACTTGATAGAAGAATAAAAAGAACTATTCTTTTGATCATAATGTGAAAAAGGTTTAAGTGTATATCCTAACTTTTAATCCCCAAAAAGAATTGTATTGTTTTTTTTATGGTATTGAACTATTTCCAAACCTTGAAAAATACTAGATAATCTTATTGAGTATTAACCCTTATAAATACTTGTGAACCTATGGATTTGGGAATTTTTTGTTATAGTAAAGTGTAAGATATTTTCCCAGAGAATAAGGTTATTATAAACCAAATATAAAATGAAATAAAAATCTATCATCGGTTCACCCATCCACCTATTAGTGATACATTAATCTTGATAGGGCCTTTACAAGTTTTATCAGAGTGAAGGATTGATTCACTTAATCTTTTAATATGTTTTGAAGATATGTTAGAATAGATGATTTGAATTGTGTGAACATTAATGGAAATTCAGTCTTTGATGGAAGTAAATATCATATATGGAAAGATAAAATGTTTTCATATCTTATGTCTCTTGGCTATGATGTTTTTAAAGTTAATAAAATTGTATTTAATCCTCTTCTTGAAAATGTTCTACATATATTTGTTGACTTAATGAATATTGAGAATGATGGAATAGTTAAGAATGATTTATTCTCATTACTTTCTAAAAGTTCGTGCCCAAGAGTGAAGGGATTTTCTTCTCCGAAAGGTATTTTGTGAATATGAAATAACTTTTATGAAGGAAAAAAAATAAAAAATACTCCATGTTATAGATACAGAGGCTACGGTATGAAGATTAAAAATGGGTGTGTTCAAATATTTTGGTGACTATTTCACAAGGTTAAATGATATTTTTAGCACCATGATATGTCTTAGTGAGAATATCTATAATTCAATTATTGTTGAAAATACCATTGTCACGACCCGTCCTCAGGGCCCGTGCCGTGACTACCCCAAGTCCGCCTTCCATAGGCCAGGGGCTGGCGACTAGCACCAAAGGCGTAAATCCCAATAACTGGGAAGGTATTGTCTTTATAAAAGAAAACAAGCACCACATAGTAAGCAAGCAGAGAAAGTAAAAACTAAGTACAAGAGAAGTGCTGAAAAGTAAATGGGCCAGAATACAAACCCAAAAGAATGTACAACTACAACTGAACAAGTACAACAGAAAAATAACAGCTGGAAGGATAGAAGTGGCTCCTGGGTCTTCCTCCTCGGATCCTATATGAAGGGTAGGTACAGATGGTGCAACTTCTGTTCGTCCACCACAGATCCTACCTGAAAGGTAGGTACAGATAGCCTCCTCCACGCTCTCATCCGTCAACCTCCTCCGTGTGTTGTCTCGTCGTGTAGTCCACCTCCGGGTACTGACTCGTCGTGTAGTCCACCTCTGGGTACCGTCCAGTCCTCGAACACTCAGCCTTCGTCAGCACTGCCCGTCGTCTGCAACCAACACAACGAGGTGTGGGCATAGCCCGTCCAGGGGTGAGTATAACGATTCTCAGTAGGGAACCCGAGACCCTCAAGGTCTCACTAAAACCAACAAGGATAACCACAAAGAAGATCTCAACAGATAACCTCTACTTAGGTATATGCCCTTACATATTCCTAAGTTATCAGGTAACCCATATCAATCACGAGGAAACACAAAGATTGTGAAATCAACAGATAACCACTACCCAGGTATATTCCCATACATATACCTAAGTTATCATGTGACCCATCTCAATCATGAGGTAAACACAATGGTCAAAAGTCTTAGCTCAAACCAGGATTTTCATTATCGAAACTGTAACTGCTGATGATCTCCGTCTCTGGAGTGTACAGTGGTCCTGTCACGACTCCGAGGTACTGCTCACTAACCTAAGACTGCTGAGGTACTTCTCCTGTCGAGTACCGCGGGTCAGCCACCCAAACACAGTAGTGCTTCCCGCCGAGGTATATCACCCAAACCCAGTAGTGCACACCCCCTATTATCTTGATAAGGTACTCTCCGGACGAGTACCGCGGTTCTGCACTTTCACACAGGTAGTGCTCCATCCGCATTGGGTCTACACCTCACAAGTAGTGCTCCGTCCACTGGGCTAGTCGACTCACTCCAAGTCGAGTCGGTCAAGGAGTCGTCAGGTCTCAGTCGGCAGACGGTCTCCGTACTCCACAAGCTCGTCTCCGGGAGGGTCCGCTCCACGAGCTACAGGTCGATACTCCAAGTAACTCAAAGTACCACGAAGAAGTATCTCAAAGGACCGCCTCGTCATAGGGGTCTCAGCGTAACAGACGGCGCGTCAATCGGACGCCCGGTCTGTGGGTTACTAGCCTTTACGTCCCAGGGGCCCGGTTGGTTTCGTAACAGAACCAATCCCAGCCGTATCTCAACTGTACCCCGAACTCTCATAAGGTATACTCATAGGGACCGTTTCTCAACGTGATCATCAACGCCACTGACGGTTTGTCAAACAGACATCCTGTCTGAAAGATATCAGCTTTCCCGATCCAGGGGCCCGGTCGGATTTTGGGTACGATCCAACCCGGCCACTATCCAACTGTATCCAAAACTCGGGAGAAGTATGCCAAAAGTTCTATCTCATCAAGAGGAAAACAACGAGATAGACAGCGCATCAATCTGACGCCCGGTCTGTGAGTTATTGACTTTTTCATTCCAGGGGCCCGGTTGGTTTCGCGAGCGAACCAACCCCACTGCACTCCGACGGAATCCAAACCTCGAGCGGAGTAATCCAAATGATCCGTCTCACTTAGAGGAATCCATCAAAATCGATGGCACGTCAATCAGACGTCCGAAGCTCAAGATATAAGCGTTTCCACTCCGAGGGCCTGGTTGGTTTCTTATCCGAACCAACCCAGCCGAACCCAAAGTATTCGAAAACCTTGAGTGCGATATACAGAAACGACCGTCTCGTTCCAAGGATCGCATCTTTGCTGACGGCGCCCCGTTCGGAGGCCCGTAGCCCTAGTTATGAGCATTTGAATGTAAAAGTCCGAGTATGGGGGGTCTGGGCCCGGCCCGGCCTGGCCCAGTACCCCCTAGGCCGACCCGAACTGGGTCGACCCGGCCCGACGGCCCGACCAGGCCGGCGATGCGGCGGCGCGACCAGCACGGTGGTGCGGCCAGCGCAGCCAGCGCGACCTTTGCGCCGCACATGCGCCAAGGGAGGGGTGTTACCCCTCCTTTATGAAAATGGCGGCCCCCATTAAGGGGGCCGCACCTTGTAACACCGGGGGGTGTAACCCCCCGGAATTCTGCCAGTAACGGCCGGCCAGCACGGGGCTAGCCGGTTTCTCACCGCGGGACCCCGCGGTCCCGCGTCTTCCGGTGCCGGCGGCCGGGGTTCCGGCCGCCTCCTTCGTGTTCTCTGGCAGCTGGTTTTTCTGGCCGCCACTTCCAAGATGGTTGCGAATTCGTCCGGCATGGTGTGACGGCGCCGTGCCCTTCCGCCGCGGCCTGACTCTGGCCGTGGCCTTGTTCGCAATCCTCGGCGCGGCGCGATGACACCGTGTGTCTTCATCGTGGCCTGCTCCTACCACATTTCCTCTCATTCATGTGTGGTGCGACGGTACAATGTTGTCTTTGCTATTCAACCATGGATTAAAAAAAGGGGTGGGGAATCGGCCATGTTCGTACGGTCCGATCCCCTCCCATTAAAATGATAGCAATCGGCGAAATCATTTAACCTTCACAATTTTTAATTTAAATAAAAATTGGAACATGGCCAACAGATTTATCTTTCATATTCGAAGGAAAGAATCACCAACTTGAAATAGTCAAACCCCTACCTTGGGTATAAGCCGATTGGAAGGAGGCGTCGTCGTTCGAGGTTCTTCGCGGTATGGCGTCGCGAGGATGACGACGTCGAAGGGGGACGTTGGCATTCATCCGACTCGAGGGAAGGCGAAGCCATCATCGCTCGCTACCCGATTCCGTTTTCCGAGCTTGTTCGTCGATCCGTTGACGATGAAGGGGAAGAAGAATATCCGTTGAAGAGTCTCACCGCGGAAGGGGAAAAATTCCGTGGAAGGAAAACGAGCATTCTTCGTCAGAGGTGGCGTGTTCTTCGCGTTCTTCGCGAAGGAGGAGGAGGAGAGGAAAACTCAGCGCAACGCTTCCCAACCCGAAAATAAAATGAGGCTAAGGCCTTATTTTATTGCTTTCCGCCAACGATTTCAAAATTCAAACGACGTAACCCTCACAATTAAATTCAAAGAATTAATTGTAAAACATAACTACCCAATTAAATAGAGGCGTTATGAAATTAAGGAAACGTGTTGGTTGACTTCGTTTAATAGGGGGGTGTGTGTGCGTTACTTAAGAAGAAAATAAACGGTGGGGCTCGTGTGAGTCCCACCTCACAAATATCCTACCAAGTGGGTAGGATATTTTGAATTTCACCCTATCCGCTTCAACCCAGCTTATATAGCTTAAAGTGGTCTTTAAGCGGCTTTAAGTGAAATGAAATAAAATTGTTGTACGACTTTATTTTATTTCTTAACTTAAACCCCAAAAATTAAAAAGCACAACCAAGCTAACGCAACTCCGAAAGAGGAGATTCTAAGGAAATACCAGCACTGTGATTTCATCGGTGCCCTCGGAATTCGATTCCGAGCACCGGTTCAAAAGTTAGAAAAACCCGCTCGTTCGTTCACTGAACGTACCCGAGCCAATATTCGGAAAATGATTCTGGGCACACCGGTCCTTGGAATCAGGCGCTGTTAGAAACTGAGTTCTTGAAAAATCTCAAAGAAAATTAGAATAAAAATTTCCCTTGAATTTTATGGGTCTTTACATTACTCCCACCTTAGGGCTTTACGTCCTCGTAAAGCTTTAACATAAACTAGGGATACAAAAATGGTATTGAGCACGCATCTGAGCCTTCCGCTCCCGTGTGCTCACCTGGAGGTTCTTGTACTGCCCGTGAAAGCGCACCCAAGGAATAGGACATCCTCGAAGGATCCGCTCCTGTCGATCCTCGTTTCCCACTGGAACCTCTGTAAAAGACACTCCATCGCCATCGTCCATCTCCTCATGTTCGATGATATGCAAAGGGTCAAGCATGAATCTCCTCAGTTGAGATACGTGGAAGTCTTCGTGCACCAGGTGCAACTGAGGTGGATGGGTCAAGCGGTAAACCACCCCGCCTACCCAGCTGAGGACCTAGAAAGGTCCGTTGAACCTCAGAGATAACTTGTCGCCTTGGCCACATCTCCATAAACCTCGTCGAGGTGAGACCCGTATAAGGACGTGATCTTCATATTCGAACTCCAGAGGTCTCCATTTTCTGTTAGAACGGAAACTCAAAAGACTGCTGCCACGAGGGTATGGTTGACTGACTCAAGAGTGATCGGTCACACCCTCCTGTGAAAGAGTTTATCCCGTGCTACCTGGGGTTTCCTTTTCACTGACCAAGGAAAACCCATCATGACGTTTTCCTAAAACCGCAAATTTGAGTATGAACAGTTATTGCCCATTCCATACTTAAACTAACGTCGTAAGGCCTCGACGCTGCCACCAAGAGATTCCAACCGAAAATCTTGCCTTGAGGGTCTGACCACACCATCAGCGTAAGTGTGATTATCGAGTCTCCTCCCAAGGTATCTCCAAATGTGAGGGTCAAGTCCATGGCATACCGAAAACTCTAGTTCTGGAACAAGATTTGTGAAAGCGAGGAATGATTCATATCGATGTCTGTTACTATAGTAGCTAGTAGTGGACATAGACTGTCCCATGAATCATTTTTTTAGAGCCATTGGGTCACACTACTTGACCGCACGCAGCCGCACTCTTCCACTTCCCTCCAGCTCCCTGAGCCTGGCGGGGATAACTAAGGTGGGTGGTTGTAGAATGTTAAGATGTACAACACCTCATACTGCTCTCCTAGCTCTGCCACCACGTCTGCTGCTTCACAGACTCATCTATCCTTAAAGCTTCCACTTCTTGAAACATATAACATGCCCGTGTCTCTAAGACTGGTGCCAGTCTCCTGTTTCCTACTGCACTGTGCAGTCTTCATCCACTCATGGATGATCTGCACCTTCTTTGCCTACGATCTAAAGAGCTGCTAAAATTTCTCCTTTGCCAAAAAGAGAAACTCGGTCTCATCCCTTGGATGAACCACGCCCATTGACTAATATAGTCAATCATGACATGAATGACGCATTCATTCCATGGATGACGTCGTAAGGCCTCGACATAACTACCAAGAGATCCAACTGTCACTCTCTCCTCCAAGGGTCGAGTCACACTGTCGGAATCAGTGTGAGTTCACTGGGTCTCCTCCAGTAGAAATCTCGAAAGTGAGGGTCAAGTCAACAGTTTTAACCAGAACCACTCAGTATCAACCAAACAAAAGGATAGCAAAGCATAAAAAAGATAAGTGTTTTTTTTATTATTGCAGCTCATAGGACAAAGACACGAATACAACAACAACATGGAACTAGAAGTACAAGGGACGTATCCAATAGTTCCTCTCCCGTCCACCTACTCCGAGAGCTCTACTGCCTTGTCCACTGCTCGGCTGTTGCTCAAGCACCCGTCGCTGCAAAGCCTGCAGATCAACTGTACGAGGAGTCGGACAGTCACGTGCTAGGTGACCCTTTATGCCACATGAGTAACACAACCTGTTTCTGGAACGCCTAGCTCTGTTCCAACCCCGGGTGCCCCGCACCACCGGTCCTAAACCCCAAGATCATCCAACTTCTGGTCTGGTCCTCCTGGACCTCTGCATCATCGGTCTACTGCCCACAGATGACTCGGCTACTGATCGGAAAACACGCGGCAATGGCAGAAGCTCATGTACACGCTTGGGGTTTAGAGGTACTGGCACAAACTCCACCCTGAAGAAGGTCTCCAAGTCTTCCCATGCGAAGGTCATCCCGTTGCAAAACTGCAACAAGTGGCTCCACCATCTGCCTGCTGCTGCCTGAAGAAGGCTAGCAGCAAAGACCACCATGAGGTCTGAAGGCGTCCCCACTAGCCTGAAGACTCTCACCACAGCCTCCAGCCAATCCTCAGCCGCCTGCGGGTCTGTCTCTCCCCGAAACCTGGGTGGCCTCTGGCACTGGAACTCATGCAGCGCACTCAAGTGGCATGCATCGCCTACTGCTGGGGCTAGTGGCATCGGTGGCCCAACATATGGTAGTACCACTGGTTCCTCCGCTGGTGCCTCAACTGCAAGAGGGCCCTGTACTGAAGCCTCGTCACTCGGAAGGCTGTCAGTGCGCACATCCCTTAGGGCTGTATCTGGTCGTCCGAGGAAAGGCATCTTGAAAGAAACAACGTAACACGGTCAAACAATTATACCTGGTGAGCTGACCTCGTATGAGATGATATTTAAATAAAACTTCTGTAAAACACACATGCAATCAGTGTTTTCATGCACAAAGTCGGAATTCATTTGTCAGGGTCCAGGTGTATGGATACGTCGGCCGCTCGCACCAACACTGGACTCCATGAACTAAAAACCACACTCGGTACTCTTAACACTATTGCTTCAATAAAAGAAAATATCAGAGTATAAGTTCTGCGGTAGAACCGACTCCTCTGATACCAATTGTCACAACCCTTCCTCGGGGCCTGTGCCGTGACTACCCCAAGCCCGCCTTCCATAGGCCAGGGGCTGGCGACTAGCACCAAAGGCGTAAATCCCGATAACTGGGAAGGCATTGCCTTTATAAAAGAAAAGAAGCACCACAGAGTAAGAAAGCAGAGAAAGTAAAAACTAAGTACAAGAGAAGTGATGAAAAGTAAATGGGCCAGAATACAAACCCAAAAGAAAGTACAAATACAACTGAACAAGTACAACAGAAAAGATAACAGCTGGGAGGACGAAAGCAGCTCCTGGGTCATCCTCCTCGGATCCTTCCTGAAGGGTAGGTACAGATGGCGCAGCTCCTGGTTCTCCACCACGGATCCTACCAGAAGGGTAGGTATAGATAGCCTCCTCCACGCTCTCGTCCATCAACCTCCTCCGTGTGTCGTCTCGTCGTGTAGTCCACCTTCGGGTACTGACTCGTCTTGTAGTACACCTCTAGTTACCGTCCAGTCCTCGAACACTCGGCCTCCGTCAGCCCTGCCCGTCGTCTGCAACCAACACAACGAGGTGCGGGCATAGCCCGTGCAGGGGTGAGTATAACGATACTCAGTAGGGACCCCAAGACCCTCAAGGTCTCACTAAAACCAACAAGGATAACCACAAATAAGATCTCAACAGATAACCTCTACTTAGGTATATGCCCTTACATATTCCTATGTTATCAAGTAACCCATATCAATCATGAGGAAACACAAGGATTGTGAAATCAACGGATACCCACTACCCAGGTATATGCCCATACATATACCTAAGTTATCAAGTGACCCATCTCAATCATGAGGTAAACACAAATGTCAAAAGTCTCAGCTCAAACCAGGATTTTCATTATCGAAACCGTAACTGCTGAAGAGATCCATCTCTGGAGTGTACAGTGGTCCTGTCATGACTCCGAGGTACTGCTCACTAACCTAAGACTGCTGAGGTACTCCTCCTGTCGAGTACCACGGGTCAGCCACCCAAACACAGTAGTGCTTCCTGCCGAGGTATGTCACCCAAACACAGTAGTGCACACCCCATAGTAGCCTGCAGAGGTACTCTCCGGACGAGTACCGCGGGTCTGCACTATCACACAGGTAGTGCTCCGTCCGCCATGGGTCTACATCTCAAAATTAGTGCTCCGTCCACGGGGCTAGTCGACTCAATCCATGTCGAGTCGGTCAAGCAGTCGTCAGGTCTCAGTCGGCTACACGGTCTTCGTACTCCGCAAGCTCATCTCCGGGAGGG
Organism: Viscum album; assembly: GCA_963277665.1. Taxonomy (NCBI): domain Eukaryota; kingdom Viridiplantae; phylum Streptophyta; class Magnoliopsida; order Santalales; family Viscaceae; genus Viscum; species Viscum album. Next base: position 1,252,050,974 of record OY728128.1, on the reverse strand, counting down.
TCCGCTTCACGATCTATAGTTCAATACTACAAGTATCTCAAATTCCCATGAAGAAGTATCTCAAAGGACCGCCTCGTCATAGGGGTCTCAACGTAACAGACGGCGCATCAATCAGGCGCCTGGTCTGTGAGTTACTAGCCTTTTCGTCCTAGGGGCCCGATTGGTTTTGTGAGCGAACCAATCCCAGCCGTATCTCAACTGTACCCCAAACACTCATAGGGTATAATCATAGGGACCGTTTCTCAACGTGATCATCAACGCTGCTGACGGTTCGTCAAACATAGGTCCTATCTGAAAGATATCAGCTTTCCCGATCCAGGGGCCCGGTTGGATTTCGGGTATGATCCAACCCAAAAACTATCCAACTGTATCCAAAAATCAGGTGAAGTATTCCAAAAGTTCCATCTCATCAAAAGGAAAACAACGAGATAGACGGCGCGTCAATCTGACGCCCGGTCTGTGAGTTATTGGCTTTTTCGTTCAAGGGGCCCGGTTTGTTTCGTGAGCGAACCAACCCGACCAAACTCTGACGGCATCCAAACCTCAAGTGGAGTAAGCCAAAAGATCCTTCTCACTTAGAGGAATCCATAAAAATTGACGACACCTCAATCGGGCGTCCGGAGCTCATGATATAAGCATTTTCGCTCCGAGGGCCCGGTTGGTTTCGTATCTGAACCAACCCGGCTAAACCCAAAGTATTCCAAAACCTTGAGAGCGATATACCGAAACGACCGTCTCGTTCCAAGGATTTCATCGCCGCTGACGGCGCGCCGTTCGGATGCCCGTTGTCCCAGTTAAGAGCATTTGAAAAAAATAGTCCGAGTACGGGGGGTCTGGGCCCGGCCCGACCCGGCCCAGTACCCCCTGGGCCGAGCCGAACCGGGTCAACCCGGCCTGACGGCCTGACAAAGCCGGCGGCGTGGCGGTGCGGCCAGCGCGGCCAGCGTGGCCTTTGCGCCACACATGCGCCAAGGGAGGGGTGTTACCACATGCTCCAAGGGAGGGGTGTTACCCCTCCTTAATGAAAACGGCGACCCCCATTAAGGGGGCCGCGCCTTGTAACACCGGGGGGAGTAACCCCCCGGATTTCTGCCAGTAACGGCCGGCCAGCGCGGGGCCGGCCGGTTTCTCGCCGCGGGACCCCGCGGTCCCGTGTCTTCTGGTGCCGGCAGCCGGGGTTCCGGCCGCCTCCTTCGTGTTCTCTGGCGGCCGGTTTTTCCGGCCGCCACTTCCAAGATGGTCGTGAATCCATCCGGTATAGCGTGACGACACCGTGCCCTTCCGCCGTGGCCCAAATCCGGTCGTGGCCTTGTTTGCAATCCTCGGCACGGCGCGACGGCGCCGAGTTTCTTCATCGTGGCCCGCTCTAACCGCGTTTCCTCCCGTTCATGCGCGGTGCGACGGTACAATGTTGTCTTTGCTATTCAACCAAGGATTTAAAAAAGGGGTGGGGAATCGGCCGTGTTCGTGCGGTCCGATCCCCTCCCATTAAAATGATAGCTATCGGCCATATCGTTTAACCATCAAATTTTTTAATTTAAATAAAAATTGGAACATGGCCGACAGATTTATCTTTCATATTCGAAGGAAAGAATCACCAACTTAAAATAGTCGAACCCCTACCTTGGGTATAAGCTGATTGGAAGGAGGCATCGCCGTTCGAGGTTCATCACGGTATGGCATCGCGAGGATGACGACGTCGAAGGGGGACGTCGGCGTTCGTCCGACTCGAGGGATGGCGAAGCCGTCGTCGCTCGTTACCCGATTCTATTTCCGAGCTTGTTCGTCGATCTGTTGACGATGAAGGGGAAGAAGAAGATCCGTTGAAGAGTCTCGCCACGGAAGGGGAAAAATTCCGTGGAAGAAAAACGAGTGTTCTTCGTCAGAGGTGGCGCATTCTTCGCGTTCTTCGCGAAGGAGGAGGAGGAGAGGAAAACTCAGCGCAACGCTTCCCAACCCAAAAATAAAATGAGGCTAAGGCCTTATTTTTTTTCTTTCCGCCAACGATTTCAAAATTCAAACGACGTAACCCTCACAATTAATTTCAAAGAATTAATTGTAAAACATAACTGCCCAATTAAATAGAGGCGTTAAGAAATTAAGGAAACGCGTCAGTTGACTTCGTTTAATAGGGGGTTGCGGGTGCGTTACTTAAGAAGAAAAGAAACGGTGGGGCTCGTGTGAGTCCCACCTCACAAATATCCTACCAAGTGGGTAGGATATTTTTAATTGCACCCTATCCGCTTCAACCCAGCTTAAGTAGCATAAAGTTGTCTTTAATCGGCTTTAAGTGAAATGAAATAAAATTATTGTACAACTTTATTTTATTTCTTAACTTAAACCCCAAAAATTAAAAAGCACAACCGAGCAAACACAACTCCAAAAGAGGCATTTCTAAGAAAATACCGGCGCTGCGATTCCATCGGTGCCCTCAGAATTCGATTCCGAGCACCGGTTCAAAAGTTAGAAAAACCCGTTCGTTCGTTCACTGAACGTACCCAAGCCAAACTTTGGAAATTGATTCCGGGCACACCGGGCCTCAGAATCAGGCGCCGCCAGAAACTGCGTTCTTGTAAAATCCCAAAGAAAATTAGAAAAAACATTTCCCTTGAATTTTATGGGTCATTACAACTTTGAAAATTAATTCTTATATGTTTGAATTGGATGTTCCATCATTGGAATATAGTTATTCTGAAATTATATATCTGGATAAACATAATAGTACTCTCATTACATTTTTAATGATAAACGATATTGTTATGAAAGAAAAAAAAATTATTGGTAAATTACCTTAATGGTTCCCAAGAAATGGATTTCTAATTATATTCATGAAGAAGAAGAATATTGTGATTCTGAATTAAAAATAAGGTTTGTAATATTATTTATGAAATATTATGCTTATTTTTTTAAAAAATAATAATAAGTATAGAAATGTATGTGGGGAGTCTACCCCTAAAATTTTTTTAATGTAGAATTGTTGGGTACACTTATATGAATCTATACCAAATATAAAATAAATAAATTAAATTAAATTGTGATGAATATTATAAAAGAACATGAATTTGATGGAAGAAATATATTTATAAGTAAAAAATATTAATTCATTGTTAAATAAAGAGTGTTCGCCAACTATTAATGGAAATTATTTTGGTATAAATATTATGAAGAGGAAGATAGTGAAACTGGAGTTGAAATCTTCACTAATGTTTGTAGAGAAAATAATTTAATATAAAACGTTATTGATGAATATTTATGAAGTAGTAGTTCTGAAGAATAAGGGACAAAGGATGAATTTCATTCAAAAAAATATTTTAAAGAGTGTCTCAGAAATATTTTTAGACTTCTAAGTGAAATCCAGATGTTGATGAAAAAATGGTCAATAATAAGCAATAATGAATTTCTTCTTGAAAGGAAATCTATGTTACAAATAGAGATTGATTGACTCAATAAGTATCCTAAGAAGGAAAACAATGAAAATAAAATTCATGAGGTAAATTTTAAATAAAAGTACAAAGAGTTAAGAAATGTTCAAAAAATTATTTCTTATATTGATCCGTGAGTTTCATGTTTCAGAAGTCCAATATTAGAAACTGGTGAAATTTATGCAAAATTAACACCTTATAAAGATAAAAGTTTTTACCTTCAATGGGTTAAAATAATTTTTATGTTGTTTCTAGAAATAATAAATATGGGAAATTAATTTTTATGGAGAAAAAATAGAATTTAAAAGCTTCTAAAATTTATAAGTCAAAAAAAGTTTCTATAAATTTTGGTTATGATAAAGATGGGAAGAAATACAAATTGGAGAAGAAGAGTTCAGGTGATAACAGAAAGTGTGGGGTTCAAAAAAAGACCTGACATTAATGAAATGAATGTTTATTAGAAAGATACATACAATTATGAATATTATATAATTTATAGAGGAACATATTATTTATATGGATATTTTTGTTTTTATTGTAGATTTGGGAGTATGGTGAATATGTGTTTTTTTAACCAACAACATTAGAAATATACAATGTATTAAAAGAATTAAATAATAAGGGGGTTTTAATCCACTCAAAGGAAGAAATCATGGAATTATTTTTTGATGAGATTTCAGAAGGTTGTTATGAAATATGATAATAGATACCAACCTTTGGAAACTAATTGTGAAAGACCTAAAAATATAAGACATCTTGACAAATCGTTTCTTTTTTTTGGAACAAAAAAGTGATTAAAAAAATTCATAAAATCTAAAAATAAAGAAATATGAATGTAAAGAAAATGAACTTATTATTGAAACACTCTCAAAGCATCAGGAGGATAACTAACTTGGATTTTGGATAGTGTTTGTTCCTCTCATATGATAAGTGACTTGAAAATGTTGAGTAATGTGAAAAAATTTATTAAAGCACAATAAAATTTGGAAATGATGAATCTATCAAAATCAATGGTGTTGGATCCACTATTTTTGAATAAGAAAACTTATAATCCAAGAAAATTTGGTTTTGAGTTGGGATAAACCACAAGCTATTAACTATTTCCCAATATTGTGATGAATGGAATAATTTTTTAAAAGATATTTGTTTGTAGTGAAATGAGGGGAATATGGAAAATTTATTACCCGGATGAAATTTAAACGGAAATTTGTTTCAAGTTGGTGACATTTAGAACACATGTGACTTAATCATGATATAATGAAATAAGTGGTGGTAGAAAATGTTGTGACTTATGTCTTAGAGAAACTTTAGAAAATCATCAAAGTGAGATAGTGTCTAAGATATTCATGATATTTGAATAATAACATATTGGTATGATTTGATTTTAAAAAAAGGGGGAGATAAATAATTTTTATACACAATAAAGGTGACATTTGTTAAACATGTCCCTTGGAACTTATTCATTTTGATATTACTGGGCCAATGAGTAATTAAATGAACTTTTAGATATAATTTATTCCTTTATAGTTTTGTTGAATTTACTCAAATTACTTCTTTTATGTATTTAAAATATAAATTGGAATCCATAAATATATTTAATAGTTTTAGGAGAAGGGGTGAGAAGGATAGTGACTATTCTTTAAAGAAGTTTAGAACTGATAATGGTAATGATTACAAGATTTAAAATCTCAACAGTTATATTTTAAAACATTAAATATAAAATTATTTTATTACACTATACACACCTCAATGAAATTATGTTTCTAAGAGGAAGAATAGATTCTAGTTAAAATGGGATGAATAATGTTACATGAACATGTTTATTCAAAATACATTTTTTGGAAATATATGATCACATCTATTTATATTAAAAATATCTATTTATATAGGCTATGTTATGATATAAATCATTTAATAAATGTTCTATGACCAAAAACCATGTTTGAAACACTTAATCATTTTTGGGAGTCCATGCATCATAAAGAACAAATGTGTAAACCATAGGAAGTTTGATATGAGAGGTGAATATTGAATCATTAATTTATGTGATCTAAATGGAAGAAGATATAGATTATTAAACAACGATACATGAATAATTGTTGATTCTATTGATTTAAAAGTTCTTGATATATATGAGGAAGATACTGCAAAAAAACTATATATGAGGATGATGAAATAATCTCTATTTGGAAATTTGAGTAGGATTCCAACAATTGTGATGCCAGAAAAATAGAAGAAATAGACATAGATATTTATAGATATAAGGACTATATTGATAAATCTCATCCTAGTTTAAGGTATTATGTGTAAGATCAAAAAAATAACGGTGATCTATGTCATAAGGTTTGAACAAATTGAATGTTAAAATTTGTTACACATACATTTTTTGTATTGAAAAGTTGAGTTGATAGATGTGAATGAAGCTTTTGATCATCTAGAACGGATCCGTTATAATAAAGAAGAGTTGATTCATATTGAGAGGAATGAAACTTAGTAAATGTTTCCCAAAAAATGAAAAATATTTATTTGTACAATGTGTGTATTTCAGAACACATTAAATGCGGACTGATAATGGATAAGAAAGAAGGAATTATTGTTGTGAAAATATCACATAGAAATTTAAGGCATTGAAATTTATGATACACTTACTCTGGTTTTTATGATAGAAGTAATTTTAATCCTTCTTGAAATTTTGAAATAATGAAATTATAAACAATTTTAGATGGATGTTATGTCATCATTCATGAAGGGAGAACCTTAAAAAGATGTGTATGCTGAGAAACATAGTATTTTTATTGTGATGAATGAAATATATTTTTTGAAATTTAAGATATGCTTTAATGTACTATAATAAGCTTTGAGGGAAAGGTATTAAAAATTTGGTACCTTCTTATGGAAATTTAATTTCAAGAAACTAATTGTTGATATTAATATATATAATAAAGAAATTCAAAAAAAATATCATTGTAATTCAACATGTTGTTCATATTGTTTTTTCTAGGAATAATTATAAAACATGTGAGAGGTTTTCTAAACAAATGAAGAATATTTTTTAAATGTCTATAAATAGTGAAATGAAATTACATTCTTAGGTTAAAAAACTCACAAATTAAGAAACACATATTTATTTACCAAGAAAATTATGTTAAGGATCTTCTTGATATGATTTTCATGGAATATTATAAACTATTTTCCATAAAACTTTTAGTGGGAAATAAGTTAAATGTAGATAGATAAGGTAAGGATGTTGACTCCAATGATTTATGGAAGCTTATTGGATGATTTTCATATCAGACAGCATCATGACCAAACATTATTTTTACCGTTACCTTTTCGGTATGATTCCAAATTTCTCCAAAAGAATCACACGTACTAGGTGGAAAAATTATTTTCATATATATTTAAGGCATAATATTTTTTAAAATAAATTCTGATATATTAGAAATAATTTAATTATTTTGTTACAAATATGATGTCGGGTTGGAAATTTTTATGATTAAAGATCCACAAATGGTGGAAATTTCTTCTTGGAAAAAATTTGTGTAAGTTAAAATAATTGGAAAAATATTCAATAAATCTCAGTATGGTTAATGATATTTACATCATTACCACTTAAGGTGCAACAAAATTTATGTGGATGAAGACATAGTTGGAAGACATATTTCTTGAAGTGAAGTTACATTTTCTCTTGGGTTGTGATAATTAGAGTTCCATTAGTCTTATAGGAAACCGAATAAAATCATCTCATTCCAAAAAAATGATATCAAATATTATTTTTTCAAATATAATGTTGATATGAATCAACTAAAGATAGATTAGGATCCTACATTGAATATATTTGAAGAAATTTTCATAAAACCATTACAAATGGAGACATTTATCAATCTATGGTTGAATATGGGAATCCATCCTCATTTTATCCAAGGATGAGGTATGTGTTTCTGTCCCTTATCTCATCTAGTTTATAGGTAGTATTGTAAAAGGGGAATAAAATAATATTTCATAAATCAATCCATTGATACATGCTAATAATTTTATGGAAGGATGTATATATGGGGTGTTGTGGGTAAGCTGTTAACTGAACATGTAAATGTGTGAACAATTATAAAAGTATGTTTAAGAGTTGGTGAGAAACTTTTTGTAGAAATTTAGATGATATTTTTTAAGATAGGTAATTTTTGAAAGGTTATGATGTTTCAAAAAAAAATTCTTGAGTCATTACTTTTGGATAACATTTATTTTAGATCAGTAATTCTTATTTATTTCATTGAGTTTTCACACATATGCTTAGAATTTTTTTATAAGTGATATATTTCTTGAGGTTAAAATTTTAATTTACTTATTAACCTTTGATGAAAAAAATCAAAAATGTGGGATTTTAGGGACCATGTTAGATTGATGATGTTTTTGGTTGATGAAATAATATTAATAATATTGTGTTGTTGTTTTTTTGTTAGTACAAAAAATCAATTTACATGGAATTTGGTGTTGATCATATGAATGGGGAGATTGTAATCGGATAATCAGAACTAGAGTTATTATGAAATTTAATTTGTTTCATTTTTCTATTAAGGAGTTGTTATGTGGATAAAGTTGTGCTTATGAATCACCTTCGGTCAAGAATGAATATACATATCAGTATGAGGAAGTGTATCAGAGTCTGAATATATCTATAAAAAAGTAACTATTATTTGATGATTTGAATATTTTCAACATCATAAGGTAATAAAAACATATGATATGAGATTTTTGATTGAAATTAATAAACCTTAGATGAATTATTCCATGTAATTCCAATAATAATAAGCTTTTGGTGGAATGATATATGATATAAGTATGATGGGTATTTATAGAATTTTATAATGTAAGTCAGATTATCCAATTCCAACATTAATTTTCTCAATGTAATTATGATGAAATATTTACAAGTATATGTTTTTGAAAGATTAATGGATACATATTCAACGAATTCCAGTAATGGTTCATTAGTAAGAGTGGTGGTAGATGATGAAGTTGTTAGGTGAATGGGGAAGTAATAAGTTTTGTTGAAGTTCTATTTTACTGATCCATCAAACAAACTGATTCATCATACTATTTAATCAAAAAATGAAACATTTAATATGATCAATCGTTAGTTGTCGAATATCTAGAAGAAAGTAAGTTTCTAGTGACACTGATCCATCAGACAATGTTTTCTCTAGATCCATCAGAGGAATACTAACCCAGATTCATCAAATGTGGTGTTAATATTAAAATAGAATCACATAATGGATTCTATGGGAGGAATATATGTTAAAAAATTGGGTGTTGTGGGGACCGTTGAATGGGATCAGAGACTGATCAAAATTACAAATATCAACAATGTATTTGACCATATTCATATAAAAAGCTTTCTTTTTCCACAATTGGGTCAGTATTGGAAGAAATATAATTTTTTTCCTATTGGTAAAAAATAATTATTATAGTATATTATGTAGGTCAGGAATCTAGGGAAAATAAGTGAATATGATTCATCACAAGGAATCAATGAATGATCTACTAGACACATGTTAACACCAATATGTCATCAGATTCTGGACTTAATCAGATATAAGAACATTGATCTAAGGATTTTTTTAAAAAATTTGATGAAAAGGGGAAATTATTTAAATACTTTCATGAAGTTTTTTTGGAAATATTTCATGATTATTTAAGAGATTCAATGATTATTATGAAAAATGAATACCAATATAACTCTAAATAAGTTTCAAAAATATTTATTGAATAATGGTTTGAATGTTTTCTATTGGTATGAAGCTCTTGAATGCGAAATTTTGTTATTTAAATAGTATGGATAATCTTAATGGGAATTCGTCAGTTACAATGAATTTTCTAAAGTGTGTGAAGAGAATAAATGTGAAGATATGTTTTTGTTATAATTATGAATTTATCAGAATTAAAAATTGCATTAGAGAAAATAGTTTTTATGAAATTCCAAGGTTGATAAAGTTGTAATAAGATTCATGAAGTTTTGAGAGTATTGAGAAGAGTTATGAAGAATTGAAAAAGAAAATTATGAATTATAAATGAATATAAAATTTGAGATTATGGAGATTTGGTTGAGATGTAATGTAAATGTTTTTTCACACCCACAATACTTTTTTCTCTCCTTTATATAGAAGGATATGCCTTATACATTCATATGACATAAAATTGCTCATATGAAATGGTATAAATAGAGGGAATTGATTGTTTTGGAAGAGAAAATAGGTTTTTGGAATTATTTTTAATTAAGAAGAATTCCAGACAAATTAAGAAGAATGATGGAGTTATCGAATCAGATCGGGACATTAGATGTTGTTTTCTAGAGATTTTATGACGTGGTTCAGAACTATTTTAAAATTATTCTTTTCATATATTTTTTACAAACTAAAGAATCATACTATGAATTATATTGAGACATCTAACTGAGTTTTTCATAAAAAGTACATGAAATTTGTTTCTACTAACAGATGGGTTGGAATGTGAAGAATGTTTGTTTATGTATTAAAAGGATGGAGGTAGAAAGAAAACATAGTATCATATTTTGGACCAACTGGTGAGGGTTTCATACTTTTGTACATAAACTTTATTTAGATAATTTGTGCTCGAATAATCGCATACACTTTTGTATTTATAATTGTTCTAAAAAAGAGTAAGTGAATATCCTTCTTTTTGTATCCACACAATATGACTAATTTTAAGTTGATTGTGTGGTATTATATTATTTCCAACACATTCCAAGGACTAGCTTGCCTTATTGGGTAGTGAATCTTGTATGTATTTCTGTTCATGAGGATGTGTAAAATTTATGTTTATAAAAGTGTTAGATATTAAATACAAGTTGAAATTTTTTATACAATAAAGATAACTTAAAAAAAGATACTGTTAAGTCACCCTCTCCCTCTCAGTGATACATTACTCTCGATTGTGAATTTACAAACTACACCAACAATATATCATGACAATCAGCTCAATATTGGTATTCATGTATGCGATATTCTTGGATAAAAATACCATTTATTATTCATAATGGGAATTAATGTGCCTCATCATGAGGAGTGAATGTCACATACCATTGATGAAGAAAAAAATCAAGTCAGTATGATATCACACCATGTTTCTTATTATATAAAAGTAAATATTGTCATGGGATTATGTGAATTGGTGAGTTTATCATTTGATGCATCTATTCATAAATGTTTGATAAAATTAAGGAGAAATAATTTATAAATAAATAGTTTTTAGAAACAAGAATCTAGAGTGATTTTTTTGTGAGGTTTTGGTTATTCAAAAACTATGTGTGGATATATTTTTTGAGGAGACATTATTAATGTATTATTCAAGTATAATAGAAATAAAATAATACATATAATAAATGGTGATATATTTTTAATTCATTAACGTAATGTAATAGAGAATTAAATACTTGATGTTATATGTAGATGTACCAAAGAATTTGTAGGAGTCCATATCTAAATTATTAGTTGTTTAAATACAAATATATATAAAAATTTTACTAATCCATTAAATTATTTTTATAATTTCATAAATATAGATTAAATATATATTCCTTCTGGATTTGAAGAAAATGTTTTTGAGATGTCACAATATTTTCTAAAAATTATGAGAGTTGATAAAACATATATATCATAGAGCGAGAACAAAGAGAGGAATCTGGATCACTCATAATTTTATGAATTATAAGAAGACCAATAGTTATGATTATCATGAAGAATATAATGTGGAGATGTATTGATCTATCATCTCATGTAGGATTACCATACTTCCATGTGGTGAAAAAGCAAACATGTAGAGGAAGAAGACCAATCTTTGATAGATCCTCATTATATAGGATAATTGTATCTTGTTGTGGATAATGGAAGTGGAGGAACATAGTGGAACACTGTATTGATTAGTTGAGTACTTGTATTATTTGTAACCACCTGCATTATAGTAGAGAATATTTTGTGTGTATTAGACAAATGCAATGAGGTATAGGCTATTGTACATAAATATTTTTATATACCATGTTCCGGATCTCTATTTTACTTTGACATGTGATTTGAGGCTATAAGATATCATTATGTAGATCGTGAGCCCAAAATATATTTTGAGACAAATTTAATAATGAAACATTCATTAAATGAAGACAACTAATTCACCCCCATTATATTGACTATTTGACACAAGGCATTGTAATGATCCCTCTAAAGATCATAGAATAATTATTGATGAATATAAAATCTTAATTCATTCAATATCTGAAATATTAGCACACTCTATATGAAAAGCCACCACTTATAGAGGAATATGACTCTACCCTTTTAGTTATAACCATTTTTAGAATTCAATTATTTTGAAGTTGTTGGTTTTCTAACCATTAAAAATGAGACATCTATCACTCTAGTTGATTAGATGGATATAGATTTTGATAGTAAATCGTAATATGTTATCTTAAATTTACCATTAGAAAATGTTTATTAAAAGGGAATGGATCTTGAAAATACACATCAAATATGATAGAAATATTAAAATGAAGTTACAAAGGTAATATAAATATGAATCATGGAATTAGATATGTCTAAAGGATCCAATATAAAGACATACATACTCATGATGATAATACCTTCAATTCCACATTTATAAGGGTCAATGAGATTTTATGAAATATCTATGAATCTAGTAAGAATCTGGATGATTAATTCACATTTATATTGTTGTTGAGGACTTCTATGATATTTTTCATTAATTCATTTATTCCCTGGAAGAAAGAGAGAAAATTCCTCTTTATGAATGAAATAATATACAAATATCATTCGAGATGATAAAAATTACATCATTCAAGATGGATGAACAATTTCATAATACAATTGTGGAAATGGGAAAAGTAAAAGGAAAATAAGAATATATCATTTAATTAAGTGTTTTTGAGAGTAACGTGGATTATGAATATTTCTATAAAATAGTATCAGTTATTCTAAAAGGATTAAAAAATGTAATATGGGAAGGGAAGACTAAGAAACCACTAAAATTTTACAATGATGGTGACTTTGTTAATTTATAAATAAATTTTACCCATAGAATGAATAATAATTTTAGTTAGATAATGGGAGTCATCATAAAAAATAGTGGTAATAATTTTATGTATACATTTATCACCAAGAAGATGAATTTCACATGATAGAAAAATGGCGGTTAATCACTATTTTTTTGTTTAGATGATGAAATTGTTGTATTTTTACATGTAACAAAATATCTAATTTACCATTTAGTAGTTTTATAGAGAGTAATGGATTGAAATTGAGTGGGAGATGAAATAAAAATTACATTTTTTTCCTTGTATAGAAAAATTACATCAATAGAGAAGAGGATAGGTTTGATAAATTAAACAAAAAGGTGGATATTGAGAAGGAATATTATTTCATAAAGTAAATTTTATACATTGATAAAATAAAAAAGCACAATCATATATAATTTCAAAAAAAATTATCATTGATCTCAAGGATGAACTAGCTGCAAAATGATGTGTTTTTCAAGACACCATCCAATGTGTGGAATTTCAACATGAGTAAAATAATGATAGTGAATTAATCAATAAAAAATACTTTTTAATGGTCAATTGTTTCATTCTCGGGGGATGGATGAATTTTTTAAATCTGGTTAAATCTACTTCATGAATTTTCATGATAAATTTTATCTTTCTAAGAATTATGGTATAAAAAACTATAAAATTTTACCTATGGTAGATGTTGGAAAATATATATTCTTATAAATAGTGAATGAGAATTAACGATAATAACAAATCCTAAAGTTGGAAAAAGATTATACTCAATAAATGACTCCCTAACTAAATTCTGAATAGATGTATAACCAAGTTAGTATATCAAAATTCAATGGACACTAAAGCTATTGTATAAGGTATAAATACATATCCTATTTTTTTTGTTAAAATATTCCTATACATGAATGAAGAAATAACTAATTTTGGTTAATAAGATTTGAAGAATAAAATATCAGAAGATAAAAACATTATCCACAGTGTCCCAAATTTTGGATACACAAAAAAGAATCTGTATTATGGAAGAAGTTTTGGGATGATGTGGTATAGAAGGTAACAAGGATTTGGTTTTCATTAAAATATTATGTGGAGATGATTCCGATTCTAGGATTGGTATGAGATTACCAAAGAAAAAAATTCTTATTTCATTCAAAAGTTATTAGAATATAATAAATTTAAAGAAAGAACAGCTAGTAACCAAAAAATATCAATAGAAATTGGATAACAAATCGGTGTAAAACAAAAACATGTGGAGAAAAATAAACACATTGTACTTCATAATATAAGGTGAAAATTGACGAGAATATATCAATAATTGGATTCTTAATGAAAAAATAGAATTCATAGGAAAAATATATTCCATAAAATGATGAAATGAAAGAGAAAAAACAATATAATCAAATATAGGATGTTAAAAAGAGAATTTAGTTTCTTATAAAATAATAATATAATTTAATTGAATAAAATAAAGGCTATAGTTAAGAAGAACGTCTCATAATGAATGTTGTTTTTGTAATATAAATAAATAGCCACATCGAATTCCTTATTATATTATATATTTTTATCTATCATCGAGATAGATGTAGGATACATTTGTGGGTCGAAATCTAGGATAACATAATGATATTATCCTTTATTGAGCCTACTCAATAGCATTAAATGGAAGAATAAGAGTGAAACCATTTATGTTGAAAAATATAAATAATAATTTTTCACTGTAATTAAATAATTGGAATGCATAAATTCTATATCGATCAGAAAACTATAGGATTGATGTATGATAATTATACTATCAATTCATATCGCAACACCCCCAATTTTATGTAAGTAACCCTATATTTGTGTTTGTTAAGTGTGTAATGTATTTGGATAAGTTTGGGAGGATTTGTAGACTTTATAAATGTTTTTCAGGATTTTATGGAGGTGCAAGGTTTGATAATAGTTATTAGGAACCATGAAACACTTTTAGGAAACAATTCAAAGGCAGACAACGGGCTCGGGGTTGGCACACTATTTGACACATTATTTTTACAAACCATGTGGTCACCCAAGAGTATTACTTTAAAGTTGAAGTGGGAAAAATACATGTTTGGTGTTTAGTTTTTTTAACCATGTGATCCAACCATGTGAATTCTTTTGGGATGTAGTGGCTGGTGCACTGTTAGCACACAATTTGCCTAATCGTGTGACCTAATTGTGCAAGGAGACAAGTTAAATCCTGAAAAAGAGAATCTCACTAAAAATTATATCTAAATCACTAATTCATCCTCTTTAACGGCAATAGAACAGTTTTCTCTTCTCCATAAGGGTCTGGATAGTATCTTCTTCGATCTGGGAGTGATCTATTGTAAAATCATGGTGCGTTGAAGGCCTTATTGTTTAGAATGTCTCCATTCATAGTGGTTCTCCTTAGATCTATTCTTGCTACCTCTCATATATTAAAAAATATATATATATTCTATTGGGAATATATATATATATATGATATTTTTTCTAATAATGCTGAGATATGGTTGTGTTAATGTTAGGAACAAGATCTAAGGCATGATTTTAGAGATTCAACACAGTTTTACTAATGAAGTCACGTAGTTCTTTGTTTTTTGCCATAGTTTCTATGATTGGAGGATTCAAACTCAAAACCTATTATTATTAAATTATGTATTGATTTAAAATTATTTTAATTTCTTGATTTTTTTGTGAATTTGATGTGTATTAAATGGTAGAAACCCTCTTTGGTGATGGTTTGTGGATTTGTAAAATTGTCAAATTGTTGTACCATGTTGTTTAGTGAATGATTTTAAAATGATGATTTTAAAATAATTATTTTGTTTTATTCACTGAAAATGGTTTTATAAAAAGGTTTTCAATAGAAAATAATTTTTTATTGAAATGGTTTTGGAAAAATGGTTTGGCATGGTTTGGGAATAATTTGTTGGAGTGTGTTCATTTTAATTGATATGACCCTCTGGAAGGGGTGTGTTCTATTAGGAACTGGTATATGTTTACCTTTTGATGACTAGGTAGAGTAATGAGAGACCGTTCATGAGTATGGACCTATCTAGTAGGCATGAATATGTGGATGTGTGGATAAAAATGTGTTATTACAAATGCATTTGTCTAAATATTTGAAAGGAATGTCTGGTTGCTTTCCGTGGAAATGGTTGTTGGTTTGGAAAAATATTTTTATATGAAAACTTTTTTTAAGGAAATTATTAGAATTGATATAAATAGTGAAATTGTTTCCAAGTGTTTTATATAAATTATTTTATATAAATTTGATGACTTGTTCAATCCTATTGGGGTGAGTATGGAAGTAATTTAGAGAAACCTACTGAGTTTCATTACTCTCCCCCTACATTGGAACTTTGGTTCTTTTGTAGATATTTTTTTATTGAGATACTGGTAATGGAAATGTATCAAAATTATTTAGAGACATTTCATGATACATAGAGTATGTCTTCTGGATTGGACGCTTTTAGTATACTGGGAGCTATGGAGTTTGTGGCCTTTGTGTATGTAAGTTTTGTTGGGTTTTTATTCCACATTTTATTTTTTTTATTTATCATGGTTTTTACTTGGTACTCTGATATAGTTTGGTTTTATTAATTATACATCAAGTTGTTTTACCTTGTTTTCATGAATCATGTTGTGGTTATTAGTTATGGTTATCACGGTTTTTTTAATTATTTGAAAAAGGGGAAATCATCCCGCAATTGTTAATGAAGATCATTTAATTTTTTTCTTGAATTTAGTGTTTTGGGAGGTTTCCTAGGGCCTCATAACACTTATTCCACTTCTCAATCCAATGAGGAGGTAACTTATATTTAAAATGGTATTATATTATTTCGTCCTTGATATTATAGTGGTATCAGTCTTGGTTAGTCCAAAGGTTTTGGGACATGTTGTATCAGTTATTAAATCCTTCATTATTAGTTGTGTCGGTCTTGGAGTTTAAAATTAATTATATTTTATTCCTTGAGTTGGGATGTTATAATGGAGGTAGGGCCTTTAATACATGAAATGTAGAGAATAAAAAGTAGTAGATATCTTATTTATGATGAACACATTTTTTCCAAAATATTTGGTACCAATGTCTTATGAAGAAACTTATAAGAGTGTTAGATCATATTTAGGGGTTTAAAAAAACGATAAGAGCATGACATTCATTCTAGAAATGACATTAGATGAGGAGATCATATCTCATTTTTATTAATAATTTATTATTTTCTGAAAAAAATTGGAATTTTGAAAAATATTTACATTATTTAGAAATGTGAGATTTTTAAAAGTTCCTGGATTTGGTATTTTGAAAAATGGTTGAATTTTTAAATCATGGTGGAATTTTAATAAATTGTTTAATGGGGAAAATATTTAATTTTGGAAAGAAATTTTGGGATATATGATGTGATACAATATGAAATTGATATTCCTTTATTTGATAGAGAGTGTAACTTATGAATTTTTTTAATGGACCTGGAACCAAGTAGGCATGATAGAAACTAACAAGAATACACTGTTGAGAATGAGTTCACACCAAAACCATAGGTGAACCACCAACTGGTTCAATGTATGGTCCATGTTTTTTAGTCAGTGGATAGAGAGAAAAAAAGGACGATCCAAGGAATATGGATCATTATATTCAGTTCTAGAAGTAGAATCCACCAATATTTCAGGGTGATTTAGAACCATAGAAAGCATAGGTGTGACTGAATATGATTAATGTAATCATACATTTTATTTGAACAAAATGAGAGATATAAGTCAAGTTGACAATGTATATACTGGAATCTCTTTCATCTCATTAGTGTGGTTTAAAAGTTTCAGATAAATAAGACCAAAGAATTTCATGGGAGGACATTGAACATCTTTTAAACAAACAATTCAATCCTCAAACATATAGTATTTCAGGAATGATAGATTTTATTAGCATGAATTAGTATAGAAACTCTATCAAATAGTATGCAGATAAATTTATAATTTTAATATGATTTGTTCATGACGTTACTGTAAGTGTATCCTCAAAAGAATATATTTTTGAATTGGTTATGATTCAATAGATTCTCTTGAATATTTTCATGCATTGTATAATATATTATAAAAATATTTTCAATAATACAATGGGGGATAAAAGGTAAATATGAAGATATTTGGGTGGAGGAAGAATGCTGACACCTTTGTGAAATGGTGGTAACTCTAATGGTGGGAACAAGAGGAAGATAGAAATCCATTACCAAGGTAGTATGATGACTCAGAATCTAGGGGATGGATCAGTAAATATTTCTCCAAAATCAAATAGAAATCATATATGTTTTCATTTTTATTCATTTGACCCCATGAAGCAATATTGAATGACACTACCTAGATCATGCCATAATAGCAATCATATGGGAATCATCAATACCATTGTCGTAGTGCTCTAATGTTGAATTTTTAGGACACTAATAATGTTTCAAAAACATTGTATTCTTCAACGCGGTGAGGATATAAGAATACCTCTCATCACCAAAACCAATTTATCCATGGTATTTCAAGGAATACAATGACTCCTCAGTTAGTGAAATCTCAATAGGGAAATGAAGAAAAATATGAGTTGACTAAATAGATGTATGGATCTAAGATTGTGATTTTGGGTGATCAATCTAGACCATCAATTGTGATTGGTATGATTCTTTTAAATTATGACTTCATGAAATCATATTTTGATATTGGTGAATCCCATTCATTTATTTTTTAATGTGCTGTTAATATTCCAGGAATAAATGTTGAGAAAATGCCCTCTGTTTTGAAACATCGTACTCATCTTGGCCAAATTCAGATGTCGATCCTATATGTGTAAATCATTTAAAATAACTATTGATGGAGCTATGTTGATATGGTACTTCTCTATGCTTGAGATATATTTATATGACATAAACCTAGGTATGGATTCAATTACAATGTTAAAATCTTACATCATTTGTTAAACCTGAATGGTTAGTTTTACTAACGATGATGGAGTAAAACATCACTTTAAAGGAGACTATAATGTAAAGGTAGGTGCAAGTATCTTGTTGGCCCCAACAGTTATAATGATATCATACCATTTTCTAAGGAATATCTATTATTTAATGGATCATATGGAGAATATCAATTTTCCAGTGGTTTTTGATAAGTTTCAGGATGTTTTCTGGAAAATATCTCATGGTTTCCACCCACAAGAGATGTCGATTATTTTGATTGACCTCTTTATGGGGACTAGTCCTATTTCCATTTCATCTTATAGAATAGTACCAATAGAATGAAGGGATCGAATGTGTAGTTGTAAGAGTTTTAATGAAAAGGGTTCATTCATCCTAAGACATCTCTGTGGGGCCAACCTTATTTTTCAAAAGGGGAATGGAACACTTATGTTGTCTATGGATCATTGTAAACTTATCCAGGTTACAATAATGAATCTTTATCCACATCCACGAATTGATGATCCATTTTATCAATCAAGGGGAGGCCAATGGTTCTCTAAAATTGAATTCTGTTGACGATATACCAAATTAATCATTCTAAAAGATAGTATTCCCAAGACAACTTTTATATTTAGATATTTAAATTATTAATATGTGGTTTTGCCTTTTGTTATTATAAATTCTCCAATAGATTTTATGGTTTTTATGAATTAGATATTTCAATGGAATGTTGATTATTTTATGTTGGTTTTCATTGATACCATATTTGTATATTGAAGGACAAGGAATGAGCATGATCAACTCTTTGAAATAGTGTTGGGAATTATACGAGATAATCATCTACATGAAAGACCATCAAAGTATAGTATTTACATTTAAGATTTATGTTTCCTTATTCATGTAATATCTAAAATAGGTGTTTCTATGGATTCAAAATAGAAAATGGATTTTATATCATGGAAAATACAGAATAATGTCCCTCATATATGATGTTTTCTTTGTCTATATGGATATAATTTATGTTTTGATTGTGATTTCTCATGACTAGAATCTCATATAACATAATTGACATGGAATGGTGTTCCATTCTAATAGTGTGAGGAATGTTAGAATAAATTTTAAGAGACTAATGATTTCCATAAATTAGAAAAAATCTTGAATATTCCAGAATCTGGGCAAGGGTACATGGGTCTTGTGATTCTAAGGGATCTATGTTGGGATGTATTATCATGTAGGTAAATCATGTTTTTTCTTGTGGCTCACCATAATTATGGTTTAATGAGAAGAACTACCCAAAACATGATTTGGATTTAGTTTCCATACTCCATGATTTAATGACATTGAATCCTTACCTATTTGGTATGAAATTTATAGTGTTTACATATAATATTAGTTCAAAACATAATTTATCACATAGGTATTTGAATCCAAGACATAGAAAATGGATAGATCATCTCCAAATTCTTTAATTTGACTTGATGCATACATAGTGTAAAGGAAATTTGATGGAAGTCGAATTAATCATAAACCCATATGTTCAGTTAGAAAAAGAGGCTTCAACTTAGTGGTAGTTTATGTATGTGATAGATGATATGCACTTGGATTTTTAAGAAATAGTTAATGATGTTTTTTTCATTCCAGTTTCTTTTGTTCCTAAGGTTTATGAAATAGTTAAAGAGGCACTAACATATGATTCTGAATTTCATGAAATAAAGTCAAAAATCAATTGTGGGAAGACCACTGAGGGATGGAAACTAGATGGGAGTTCGGTTTTTTTGTTTCCTGATCAGATAGTGCTACCTATGTATTTTTAAAAACTACCTCATTGTGCTTACCATCATTGGAGAAGGAATTTTCATCCAAGAATATAAAATATTTATAATCCTTTCAAAGCACAATATTTTTTGGTAGAGATGCAAATGAAGGTGGATAAATTTATTTCAAGATGCCACACATGTCAATAGGTTAAATTGGAGAATAAATGACTAGTGGATATTTTTTAGTATTTATATATTCCTTTTTTGAAATGGGAGTAGATATTCATGGATTTTCTAAAAGGATTCCCAAGAAAATTTCAAAAAAAATATTCAATATGGGTGAAAGTGGATCAACTCAAAAATTGATCTCACTTCATCCATTTTTATGAATCTCATACGGTAGATGACTTGTATAGAATATATATCCAATGAGTAGTAAAGAGTCACGAAATACTAGTTTTAATAATATCAAATCGAGAACAGTGGTTTATTTCTTGTTTCTATAAATCCTTAAAGAAATCAATTGGGGCTCAGTTGGCTTAGAATACGACATGTCATCCAAAGAAAAATTAGAAATTATGAAGGATGATAAAAATATAGGAAGACATGATTTGGGTTTCTATAATAGATTTTTGTGGCTCTAGGGAGGATAAATTACCATTAGTGGTGGTCTCATATAACAAAATATTTTAGGTCTTGATACATATAACCCCTTCTAAATAATTTTTTTGACTTACATGTCATTTTAAATCTTATTGGGTGGAAACAAATGAGAATTAACTAGTTGTGCAGATCCTAGTCCAAGAGACAATATAACAGATTCCATTTATTAGGATAATAAATGAGACCAATCAGAGAAATCATAAATTGTAGATGAATCATTTTCGAAGACCACTGTCATTCGAGGAGAGTGATCATGTGTTATTAATAATCTCTCCAAGGCTTGGTTTTCATCGTTTTGTAAAGGGGAAAATGTTATCTCTTTGATACATAGGGCCTTTTGAGGAACACAAATAAGAAATTGAGGTGGAAAATAGGTTGAATTTTCCACCATGGTTCAGTGCAATGCAAAATGTGTTTCGTGTATATCATTTGAAAAAGTAGTTAGATGATCCTTACCATGTAAATCGGTAGGATCACATTTACCTATATCAAGATGCTTCATTGGTTCATATGCCATTTCATATTCTAGATAGTCAAGAAAGATTATTTCATTGGAAAAGAATGAGTATTGTTCACGTTATGTTGAATCATGTCCAAATTCTAGAATTAACATGGGAACATGAGAATGAAATGGTTGAGAAATAGCCTGAACATTTCTAGGTCAATGGTTGTTTTCCACTCTCTTGGAAAATAAATACCAATGGTGGATAGAATATAGAATACTCTATTTCAATTAATTAACTCTTTCTTTATGTATTTTAAGTATGAAATTATTTTGATGGAGTTTGGGTGGGTTTAAAGAGATTTTTTGTAGGTTCATATTTTGAGAATGATAATTAGAAACTATGAAACAACATAATGAAACTATCCAATAGAAGATAATGGGATCTGGGTTGGTACATGGTTAGGAGAACAACTATTCCAAACTATGTGGCTAGCCAAGATTAATAGTGAAATATGTAATAGATAGAATAACATGGCTGGAACATGGGTTTTCTAACTATTTGATCCAACCATGTGAATGGTGTTTGATGTTAGATTCTATTTCACGGTTAGCACATAGTTTTCCTAACTGTTCTACGAAACCCTACAGGAATAAAATTTTGATCAAAAAAAATAATCTCACTCGGGATTACACATAATCCACTCAATTTTCCTCTACAGTTTCTCTAACTATGTTTTATCTCCTCTAAAAGGTTGTGGAGACTCTCCCCTATGATCCGAGAGTGATAATTTGAAAAATTGTAGATCGTTGAAGGCCAGATCACTTTGTAAGTCTCCATTAATGTTCATTTTCCTTACATATATTCTTCCCCCCTCTATTTTATTTATATATATATTATATTGGGGATATATCCATTATATTATATTCTAGTAATGATGATATATGGATGTTCAGATATTACAGAACATGATATATGGTATGATTTTTGGATATTCATCCTAGATTTGTTGAAGAATTAATGTTGTTCTCCATTTTTTCCATAGTCTTTTAAGTAGGTGGCTTCACTATTGACTCCTCTTATAATAAAATAAAGGATATATTAACGGTTTTTTGAATTAGTTTAAATTAATTCAGAATTTTATTTTTAAATCATGGTAGAAACCATATTTAGTTTTGTTTTTTGGATCTTTGAAATTGTGGAATAATTATAAAAAGTGCTTTGGTGAATGATATTAAAATTATGAAATTAAAAGAGATGTTTTTTTAATTAATTTAATTTTTTTTTGAAATATTTAATTTAAAAGGTTATATTTATTTAAATATTTTTTTAAAATTGGTTTTGTATGGTTTTGGTCTAATATTTTGGAATGTGTTCATTTTCATTGACGATACCCTATAGAAAGGCCATGTTCCTTTATGGAACTGCTATATGGTTACCCTGTGATGACTTGGTAGATCGGTGAGACACCGATCATGAGTATGAAACTATCTCCTAGGAATTCATGTGGGAATGTTTGGATTTGAATGGGTTATTCCTAATGGATTAGTTAAATGGTTTGAAAAGATTTTTTGGTTTCTATCAATTAAAATGGTTTTTGTTTGGAAAAATATTTTGGTATGATAATGGTTTTTTTGTGGAAATGATTTTACTTGATTTAAAAAATTAAAATTATTCCAAATATTTTATATAATTTATTTTATATATATTTTCATGCATTTTCTATCATGGTGGCATGAGAAGCATGATCATTTAGGTAAAACCCATTGATTTTCATTACACACCCCCTACATCATCATGTTGGTAATTTGGAAGATATTTTTATAAATACACATGTATTGTAATGGTATATAATTCTTTATTGATGCTTTGTGATACTTTCAGTATGTATTTTGGATTTGGATCTTTCATCACGTCTCGAGCTATTGTTTTGGTGGCTATGGAGTCTTTGACCATTGTTGGTTCTGAATTTCGCCTTGTATTTTTTTCATCGGTCTTGGTTTCCACTTGGTACTCTAATATTTTTTTGTTTTATTTTTTTAAATTGATTTGTCTCACATTATTATCATGCATCATGTAGTGTTTTATGGCTATAGTTTTATTTGATAGTTGTTCTTTAAAAAAAGAAAAATCCTCACCCAATTGTTAATAAATCCCTTGTATTTTATATCCATCCTTTGGCATCTTAGGGATGTCACCTATGTAATTGTAATAATTATGTATCACTTAAAGCTAATGAGGAGGGTTTTGATATTAAAGTTACATTTGATGTTTTAAAATATATTTTTCAAAATAGAGTACTGATAACTAAAATGATTTGAAAATTGGGGATTCACGTATGTAGGGCCTGAACATTTTGATGTGTATTAGATTAAATTTTTATTGAAAATAATTATACAAACCTCTTGAAAAATTTGAAAATTATGTGAAAAGAATGGAATATGTTAGCATTTTGGCCCCCATATAAAATGTTTTTTATTTTGATATTTTTTCAACATTGGGTTATACAATGTAGACATAGAATAGAATTGTTAAAGGCTCTTTGGTAAGAAAACATGTGATATTACGCCTCTATAGAAAAATTTTAAATCCCAACTAATAAAAATGTAAATATGGTATTTATATAATTATAATAAGAAGACAATACCCCTTACATGAAACTATTCACTTGATTTTCATGAATGGTGACAATGAATTAATAACACAAATGACATTATTGATATGTCATGATATAGATGCCAAAATAAAATAGGGTAATAATATTCCCCCCATGTATTAGATTTGTTTCCAATGATTCAATATGTTTTGGGTTGGTGTGATCTATTCATGAAGATGATTGGAGGGGTTGATTTATTAAGAAGTAAATAAAAATCTATTTATATTTTTATAAGAAATCTTTTGTGATGGAATTGAAATTGTTTTGATATATCACATTCTTATTTTAGTATGTTTTTGGTAAAAATATTTCCAACCCCATTAAATTCAATGGGAAAGCTCAACTGAATTTCTAGAGTAGAGATCACCACATATCAGCAATACCACATGGACTTCCAAAGTGTTATGGATATAGATAACATTTATGGGAAGGCATATAAAACTAATAGATTTTATAATATATCTTTATTTAAATAAAATTTAAGTTATTTTTAGTTTTCATTACATTCAATCGTGAGTCTATATGAACCGCAATATGGAAAAACATTATAATTTGTGTGATAAATTAGTACTCAATTTTCAAGAAATTTATTTTTTGATTTAAAATTTTTTTTATTCAAAAATATTATTTTATTTAATTTTACATTCACATACATTATAATAAATTTATACCATTTATAGATATATTATTTTGGGAGGTGAATTTAATTTTTTGAATCAACATGTTAATAATATATTTTGTTTTTTTTAGAATTTCAATAAAAATATTTATTATCACCGAATGTTTAATAAATATTTTAAAAATAATAATAATTTATTTTCATGTAAAATAACCGATTTGTTTTGAATATGATCAAATATTAATATAATTTTCCATTATATATCAATAATTTAATTAATTATGCAGGATAAATCATTATTATTTTGTTTGGTATAAGATTATTTTTGGGCTTAACACACATTTATCTAAAAACTATTTATAAATGAAGTACTTTTTACATAAATAAATTTAATTATTATTTATTGATTATTGTTTTTCCATAAAATTTATAGATTATATATTCAATAAAATATTTTGACATTCTTTTTTGGTTTTTTTACATGGAATTGAATGTATGAAAATTATTTAGTGGTCTTAAATAATCAAATTTTTAAACTGAGTTTTCACTGCTTGTGGTGTTCTTATTTACCATTAAATTATAGAACATATAAAAATTTATTTTGATAAGATGGATTTCATATTTTTAATAAAAATTAATAATATAGTTTAATATATTCAACTTCATATTTGGTTATAGTGAATAGTTAAAAAATTACTTTTTTCCCTTGGTTATGATGCAAATCAGTTTCTTAAGGGAGGTTAAACCAAATGGTAATTGTTGGATTCTCATCCAAACTAAACTAATTATTATTTTCTAATGATATTTTTACATTATTGTCTCTTAATTTGGAATACTTTTTAATTCGATCAACTTTTCCATGAAATATTCTTTATATATTTTATATAAAATGATAAATTACAAATACATTCTTCCACTCACTTAAAAAATGGAACCTCTTATAATCAATCATTCAAACAATTTGACCCACATATCTAGTACCTAACCTTCTCAATATACTTACATTAATAACTCCCATAATCCTAATGATTATACTATTTGATTAATACCAATCCTTCAAGGATTAATTTGTAAGAAAAAGGGTATCTCTACATGAAGAGTTATAAATCATAACAAAGCTATATAAATTTTATTTATTCCTCTACCGTCACTAAATTTGAAGAACAAATTATGATAAATATACAAAAATGCTATTAAGATGATTTAAAAGAAATCCTCCACCAATTTCCCATAAATGGGGTGATGAATGTATCACTCATGTGTACATGTGCACTAATTCCTCAACAAAATGATAAAATTCATATCCGTTCAACATCTTTCATTTATGGTTATTATGATTAGTTTAATGATTATATATTAGTTTTGTGAAATAATTATATTCTATAATTATAATATCATATCTACCTTATTACCCTCAATTAATTGGTAAAAGTCAATTTAAAAACCCAGGTAATGATAGAATAAATCATTTGAATTTTTATTAATACTAATTAGATAGTATTATTCATTATAAAAAAATTATGTAAATATTTTAAATGAAAAAACTAAATTATTTTAATTAAAAATAATTTTTTATAAAGTTTACTAATTTTAATTTCTAAAATTTAGAACTCAAATTTAAAAGTTAATATCATTTTTGAATCATCATATAAAAATTAAATTATGGTGATTTTTTTTTATTTTTTCATATCATATTGATTTCTTAATGAATACTGAAAAATAAATTTTCTAGTAAAAAAGTCATTTCTTCTAAATAAATTATTAAAAAAACAGATTATATTTTTAATATGATTTAGGTTAAAATGATAATAATTTTTTTATATTTAAGTAAATTTCATACCATTTAATCGTCATTATATTGTATTTTAGTGATGTTTAGTTTTATGTTTAAAAAATGGGTTTTTTTGAAAACATTTTTAAAGTGCATAATGGTTCATTAATAAAATTAAGAAAAAAACCCCAAATGGGGAATTATTTAAATTATAATTTTAATTTAAGTATATGTAAATATAAATTTAAATTCATATTGGGATGATTACTAGTCCTAGAATTAATATAAAATCATCATTTTCTTCAAACATTCACTTTTATAAAACAAAATGTTTTTTCCCCTCGTACGCGAGTATAATTTTAAATAATTATTTTCTTATTATTTATTGGAACATGGTAAAAGGTATTCATTATTTTTAATGATAATAAATTATAATATATAATAAGGTAATATTTATTTTTTACCATTATGAATATTGAAATCAATGAAAATTTATTTCCACGGTTATGGTAAAAAAGTATATATTACGGGTTAATATAAAAAAATTGTATAAATGAACTAAAAAAATTTTAATATATATTTTAGGGGATTATATCAATATTATGATTAAAATTTCTAGGAAAATATATTTTGGATCTTTATAGAATTTTAAAAACATGTTTACACCATTTTTAATTAAAAAATTACAAACATTCCACTCACCTCACTTATATAAGGCCACCAACTCTCCTTTACACTTAACACAATAAAATAAAATTATATCATCCCATACCTTAAAATATAAATTCCTTAATTCCATCCCCACATCCTAGATCCATTAGATTGACTAGAAAACCATCATATAATGATATTTGGAGCTTATAGAAGGAGGTCATCTAAAGAACCGATATTATTTAAAACCACACATATTTATTTTCTTTCTTCTCCAAACACCATTAAATTAGTAAAACATTATGTTAAAATATTAAAACTAGTATTTATGATATAATTATATTTTATTATAAAAATTTCATATCCAAAATCAATTTCATATTCTATGAAATTAGATACGAAATCATCATTCATGTGTATGCCAGATTACCGCCTCGTGGACCGATGTCATTTTTTACATCATGGAATCCCATGGATTGATATAATTTTATATTTATTGTTAATATATGATTTTTTTACCATATATAATTATAAAGTTAGTTTTTCACATACACCTTATTCAATTTTATTTTTTGGGGGATAAGGTAACATCACCCATGTGTGTGGTAGAATACTGCCTCACGAAGAGATGTGTTTTGTTTTTTCTCAAATGTCATACATGGAAGGTAATAACGATAATTATAATAAATATATGTGTTAAAAATGAAATTATTCTAATATTAATGAAATATTTTTCTTATCAAAAATATAATATATCATTTTCATTCATATAATGAAAAATGATGGTGTTGTTCATGCGTATTTGTGGACTACCACCTCTATGAAGAAATGTGATAATTGTTTCATCACCATAACACATGGATTATATATATAAGTGTATTTTATAAAATAATATGTTATTTTTATAATTATTATGATTTTTGGATAATAAAATATGACTTACCTTTTTTCCACAGTGATCATTGAAAATTGGTAAAGTTACTCATGAAAACATACGACCTACCAAATCCATGGTCATAACGTAATTAATTTTTCATTAAAATAATCCATTATTTATTAGATAATTATAATTTATGGAGAATAATTATAACTATTTCATGATTATTGTTCTATATAAATTTAATAATGAAATATTTGATCATTCTCAACCTACAAAAATAATTTTCGGCACATAAACACAATATCATTAAAACATCTAGCATAAATATAATTGATCACTAATTTTTATATGACATGGTAATAAGTGAAATAAATGGAATATGAAAAATTAAAAATAGTCTTAATAATTTAATTAATTAACAATATTTTATTATTCATAAAGAGAGAGAATGTTCATGATGATTCAGACTCAAGATAAGGGCCTTTGTGTCAATTACCTTACATTTTTGCATATTATTATATTATATTGATATATTATTTTATGATTTTTGTATAAATCACCCTTTAACTTTTATATCATAAATTTCACAATCATCATAATATTATAGTATTTTTTAAAATTTTATTATTTAATGTTTCTTATGATTGAAATGTATCCTGAGTGGTAAGGTATATTCGTTTTTTTTAATATTCATCTAATGTTCCCTTAAAAATAATTTTTTCTATGTCCATGTTTAATTTGCTGATTTTTAAAATAAAATAATAAAGAAATTTTATTTTTAAAATGGCCCATTGAATCACTCTTTAAGTGTTTTAAAAATTTTAATCTTTGTAAATAATGTGTTACTTTTATTTAAAACAACAAAAAGAATGGTCTATTTTAACGTATATGGAGATAGTGAATTTTCCCACAAACCTAAATGTTATTTAAAAATTGTATTTATTTAAAATCATTAACATTTTATTGTAATAAAAACACTATTCCAATTGTTCAATGAAATTTTTATTTTCAAAATGGGTTACTAAAAGAGAATGGTTTTATGATATCTGAATTTTTTTGAAAATGATTTTAAATGAGTTTTTAAAGGGATTTAGGATAAAAAGGTGCATGATAAAAAAAATTATTGATGATATTTTCTTCATACATTTGTTAATATTGGACCATCCATATAGCACTATGTGATCCCATTATTTCACGTATTATGGGTTTTCCTAAATAGCACTCCAATACATTGGGTAATGATAATGATTTCTATAGAATTATTTTCTAATTAAAAAATATTCCTAATCTAGTTTGTAATGGTTCTGTAAGGGTACTATGAGATGATGTCCCATGGAAAAAACATGAATTTTTTAATCATTATAATCAGTTATCTTGAAAATTATTTAATTTCAAAAAGTAATACAATGGTCTTTTTAATAAATATTATCCCACTTTCAGGGTAAAGATGTATTCTTAAAAAAAGAATATTTTGATGGGTTTTCATGTTTTTAGATAAACAAATGTTTTCTTATTATTATTTACATTAAATATGTTTTTTCATCCCACATTTTAAAAATGTTTTCACATGGATTATGGATGGGTAAACGAAATGAACAAGTCATGTCGAATGTCATGAAAAATTTTAATGAAAAGAAATTAGGATTTATTTTAAAAACATTTATATTATGGGAATATTTTTACCAATAAGAAGTGTGACAACTAGGTCCCGGTGACAGCACATCCACCCCACCATAACATGACCATCGGGTTCTGGCCCACTAGGTACCACCAGTTGGCCAGCAGACATGTGGGGCCCACCCTAGGGTCCACCTATGTGCCTGAACGGGTCATCTGACTAATGATAGTCCCCACAGTCCAACACATGTCCTTTCCGGTGTGCTTTGTCCTCACTCACACACCCTGGGAGACTTCCCAGAAGGTCACCCATCCTGATTACTACTCCAGGCCAAACAGGCTTAACTGTAAAGTTATAATTAGATAAGATCTCAAAAAGGAAGTGCACCTTATTGACATGAGTCATATCATTAATCCATTAAACCGTTAATCATTTTGGGTTGTTACATTCACCCCTCCTTTAGAGAACAACGTCCTCATTGTGGGCACTACATATCAACCTAGGTAGTGCACCACACATAAGGATGGGTACCACCTATGATATCAAATGTGACAACTGGGTCCCGGTGACAGCACAACTACCCCACCTTAACATTGCCATTGGGTTCTGGCCCACCAGGTAAAACCAGTTTCCCCACAAACATGCGGGACCCACACTAGGGTCCACCCATGTTCCTGAACGGGTCATCTGACTAAAGATAGTCCCGACAGTCCAAAAAATGTCCAATCTAGAAGGTCACCCATCCTGATTACTACTCCAGGCCAAGCACGCTTAACAGTGAAGTTCTAATCAGATAGGCTTCCGAAAAAAAGGTGCACCTTGTTGACATGAGTCATATCATTAATCCATTTAACCCTTTATCATTTTGGGGTGTTACATTCACCCCTCTAGAGCACAATTTCCTCGTTGTGGGCCCTACATCTCAACCCAGGTAGTGCACCGCACTTAATGCTGGGTACCACCTCTGATACCAAATGTGACAACTGGGTCCCGGTGACAGCACAGCCACCCCGCCTTAACATTGCCATCAGGTTCTAGCCCACCTGGTACCACCAGTTTCACCACAGACATGTGGGGCCCACCCTAGGGTCCACCCTTATGCCTAAACGGGTCATCTAACTAAAGATAGTCCCCATAAGGTAACACATATCATTTCCAGTGTGCTTTTTCCTCACTCACACACACCATGGGAGACTTCTGAGAAGGTTACCTATCCTGATAACTACTCTAGGCCAAGCATGCTTAACTGTGGAGTTCTAATCAGACAGGCTCCTGAAAAAGAAGGTGAACCTTATTGACATTAGTCATATCATTAAGTAATCCATTTATCCCTTTGTTATTTTGGGGTGTTACATTCACCCCTCCTTTAGAGAACAATGTCCTCATTGTGGGCCCTACATCTCAACCCAGGCAGTGCATCTCACTTAAGGCTGGGTACCACCTCTGATACCAAATGTGACAATTGGGTCCCGGTGACAGCACAACCACCCCACCTTAACATTGCCATCGGGTTCTAGCCCACCAGGTACCACCAGTTGCCCTGCAAACATGTGGGGCCAACCCCAGGATCCACCCATGTGCCTGAACGGGTCATCTGACTAAAGATAGTCCCCACAGGCCAACACATATCCTTTCCAGTGTGTTGTTTCCTCACTTACACACACCTTGGGAGACTTCCCAGAAGGTTACCTATCTTGATAACTACTCCAGGCCAAGCACGCTTAACTGTGGAGTTTTAATCAGATAGTCTCCATAAAAGGAATGTGCACCTAATTGACATGAGTAATATCATTAATCCATTTAACCCTTTATCATTTTGGGGTGTTACACTCACCCATCCTTTAGAGCACAACATCCTCATTAAGGGCCCTACATCTCAACCTAGGCAGTGCACCGCACTTAAGGCTGGGTACCACCTCTAATACCAAATGTGGCAACTGGGTCCCGGTGATAGAACAACCACCCCTCCTTAACATGGTCATCGGGTTCTAGCCCACCAGGTACCACTAGTTGCCCCGCAGACACGTGGGGCCCACCCCACGGTCCACCCATGTGCCTAAACGGGTCATCTGACTAATGATAGTCCCCACAGGCCAACACATGTCCTTTCTAGTGTTCTTTGTCCGCACTCACACACACCCTGGGAGACTTTCCAGAAGGTCACCCATCCAGATTACTACTCCAGGCCAAGCACGCTTAACAGTGGAGTTATAATCAGATAGGCTCTCGAAAAGGAAGGTGCACCTTGTTGACATGAGTCATATCATTAAGTCATTTAACCCTTTATCATTTTGGGGTGTTACAAGAAGTGTCCAATTTGTATATATATTTGTTTTTAATGTATTATTTATGACCTCCTTCAAGATATCTCTATACTTGAAATGATCATCAAATGTAATAAAATGAATTCTAAACTTATAATTCAATATTATGTAATATTTAAGGTCAGTCCTTATTGTTTGTATAAAATAAAATTGATAGATAACCTTATAAGTTATGTTATTAATTAATAATTACCTTGAAATATTATATTATATGGTTAGGTTGGAACATATATTATTTGAATATTACCATGTAGCTTCAAAAAAATTATTAATGTAAAGAACGGTATCACATATAGGAAACACGGAATCTATAGTTGGAAGGAACCAAGTGGAAAATATCCTTAAAATTAGAAACCTAATATATTTGGAATATGAATATAATAGTTTTTTTGTAGTGATGTAAAAGATGACACAATCTATAAATGGTTGCAGTATTCATGTTAAAGAGAATATCTATTTTATATAGAAAAACCTATTGATAGTTGAGAAATTAATGATATAGTACCCTTAAAATTTTATTGGATCCTTGGATCATTTGGTATCTATAGGACATACCAACTTGAGTGAAATTATATTTAATTTATTGGATGTTTATAACAAAAAAAAGAAACTATTTCTTTTTATCATTTTGAAGTTGAAGATGATCGAGGATGGTAAATGATTAAAAATACCATAGATAATGAATATCCAAATATCACGGAATGAGTATCATTTAATGATATTTTCAATGAAAAATATTTCATTATGTATCTACAACTACATATGGAAGGCCAATTTCTAGAATTAAGGGATCATTTTATGATTTTATAGCCATGTATGGAGCCAATTTTACAAGACTACCTAGGTACGTACCACATTTTAGTCGTAACATTGTTAATAAACATAATAGATTTTAATTTTTATTGAATCCATATTTATGAATGAATTTATATACACAAGAATTTAAAATCTATGTGAAATTTTCTTGTTGTGCTGAAAATGTTGATGTAGTGTTTTTTGACACTTATGTTTCTTCTGATGATGAATGTATGAAGCAGTCAGGATGGAAGGTAATGTGGAAACGTACATTAGTGAAACATAGAGGTATGAAAATGATGTTATCATATTTTGGTAAGTGTGGTAAAATTCCTCACGGATTATGTCATATGAAATCTAGGAAGTGTAACTAATGAGGAATGTTTGATCATAAGGCCTGTAAATATAAGGAATCAAATCTTGAAGAATCCACTAATGGGTTATCACATAGCCTTACAATGATGATACGTTTTAGTTACACTATGTAGAGTCATTATGCTAATATGTGTCAGAAGATACTAACTCTGTTTGGGGATCACCAATATTGGAAATAAATGGTAAGGAAAAATATTTTTCTACCTCTATAGATGAATTGGGTTATCAAATGATGTGGTGATGGGTTTTTTATTTGTGTATTTGAATTATGAATATACCCTAATGAAATTTGGATACTATTATTCATTCATTTATGAGAAATTTGAATGTAAATTGGGAATATCACCTCAAGAATATAAGAACATACATTTTGTGAAAACTCTGAGTGAATGTATTAAACCATATTTTGTATGAATCATCATATTTTTATCCATGTGACGATCATTCCTAAAAATATTGTCAAACCTCCCTTAGTGGTATTTGATATAATATTGTGTTTTGATTGGATTTTATTAAATCATACTATGATAAATTATAGAGATAAGAATTTTTTAATGATTTTATACCATTGGTATCATACCAAGATGTTGAGAAATTGATTATATATGGTAGTTAAAGTTACCATGGTCATATTTATAAAAAGAATGAAACTTTTAATATTAGTGATGTAGAATTAGTACATGAATTTATGGATTTTTTTCCAGATGATATAACTGGTGTCCATCTTGTTTAGGAGGATGGGTTTATTCTCAACAAAGTGGTTGATAATAATCCTATTTCTAATAAAACACATAAAATGTATCAAATATAAATTTTATAATTGAATAATTAATAATAGGAGTACTTAGATTAAGGTTTCATTTGACATAGAACTTCACCATGAGACACTCCAGTTTCATTTGTCAAAAATATATTTTGTTCGATGAAGCTTTTTATTGATTACAGAACATTGAATAACATTAATATTAATAACATGTATCAATTTATTTTTATTAATGTTTTTCGGATAATAACTAGGAAGATCAGTATTTTTAAAACATTAATCTATGGTTTAGGTACCGCCAGATGACGGTGAAAAAGGGTGACATTATGAGTATAAATTTTCAGACTAGATATACAAATTATGAGATTTTATTTATTCTATTTTGGGTCTTTAATGAATATGATATATATATGGACCTTATGAATATTTTTTATATGAGTTACTAGTAATGATTTCTGATTGATGATATATTGTTATATTCTAAAAGATAAACGGAACATGAAAGACCGTAATGGATTGTTTTGTAAACCCGAAAATAAAAAAACTATATATAAATTTTTGTAAGATAGAATTTGGGTTAAAAAATATTTATTTTCTTGGTTATATTGATTTTAAATTTAAAAGAACTATTTCCCCTTCTAAGACAATGTTGTTCAATAATTTACAATACAATGAAATGTGAGAGAGATTGAAGGTATTATTTTATTAGAGGGTTACAACCAATGATTTTTTGAAAACATTGATCCATTTTTATCCCACTGACTATGTTAACTCAAAAGGGTTTTAATTAATATGGAGAAAAGACTGGGATAATCATTTATAGTGATTAAAAATAAGATTTTTCAATGGTCAAATTTTGGTCCATCCTTCCAAAAAATGGAAAATATTTCATCCATAGTGATGCTTCATTGACAAAACATAGAAATGTCTTGTTGCAGAATGATCATGTAATTTTTTATGGTTCACATCAGTTGAAACCACATGAGTCAAATTACCCTAAAATTGATCATGAATTATATTCTATGGTTTTTTATTCAAAATTTTGAGGCATCAATTGAATGAATTAATGTGTGGAGTATATAATGAATAAAAACGTCCTATGTATTTAATCACTCCTAAGGAATTATAAATGTGGAAAAGAAGAGGGTTTGAACTGATCAATTACTATGATTACATGATTCATTATCATTCTATATAGGGAAAAAAGTATATAATACTATGTGTTAGAAAAATAATGCAACATTACCAGTTTATGTTTGGAACATGACACATTGTTTTATGATTTGATCAAAATTTTCCAATATATTGTGGATAGAGGGATATCTTCTATTTTTCTTTAGGTTTCAGTGAAGTCTAATTTGTCAGAAATAATTAAGAAATAAAATAAAAAGGATTATAATTTTCATGAAAAGGTAAAATATATTGAAAAGTGTAAAATTCTTGAGCATAATGTTGATGCAGAGGGTGATATTTTATTTGGAAAATGAATATGTGTTCCATGTGATTCCTTGTTAAAGAGAGAATTGTATAGTGAAGATAACAGTTCCCAGTTTTGTGCTCACCATCTATGTAGTAAGATGTAAAGGGACTATCAAGATTATTACTGGTGTGATGGAATGAAAATATATTTCTCACTTTACCATAAAATTCATAAATTGTTATTTGGTTAAATTTGAATGAAAATTACTGAAGTAAATTCTTCACCCTTCTCTATTTTAAGAGTGGCAATAGGAAAATATATTAATGGATTTTTTATGGGACTACCAATGAATTCATGAGTTAATAATGAGTTTAGTTCTATTTTTGACTGATAAAATAAGTCATCACATTTCCATCCCTTTTGATAAACTATGTATTTTGGTAATATTTCTTGACTAATTCTAATAAATATAGTGGTGTTACATGGAGTTCCTTGATGAATATTATTATACCAAGATCATCAGTTCACATAAAATATTTGGAAATTTCTTCATAAATATGTTTTACTTAATTATAATTAAATGTATATTTTCATCTTCGGTATTATGGATAGTTCAAAAAATATTCACACCATGGATGATATTATTCATTATTATTCAAGGGATTACATGTGATGTTGGTATCAACATCTTTCTTAGGTTGAGTCTTCATAAAATATCCTTTTCAAATCTAGTATGTAGATAGAACCATTTTAGGGATTATATGGGAAAATGTAATGTCCCAAAATTCTGTGTAATTTTTTTAAATATGGGAATATTTCAAGACTAGAAGCTTAGGAGGCATTTGATTTCGTGGCCCAGTAATCCCGGAACAATTGTTTAAAATTTTTCTTATGTTTTTTTAAAATATCCCATGTGAGATGTTTTGGGAACTTCTAAACGGGTGCCTAGATTAAAAATATGAGGGCACTATTGCATCTGTAATGAAGAATTTACCCAAGAAATGACCTAACCTTGACCAACGTGAGTTGAGGGACATATTTTAATTTTTGAATTTTTATGAGAATTTAATAAAATAATTTTTTAAGGAAGATAATAAAAAATAAAATTTTAGTTTATTTTATTTGAATTTTGAATTTAATTACAGTGTAATAGAAACATTATTTCATAAATTAAACAACATAATGAGGTTGTGACGCAGATTAATTGAAACGATGAAACACATTTTCCCCATTTAATGGGTTAATCAAATACGATATCATTGGAACATTGGAGAATCACTCTAAGACATTGGAGGTTTTGGTTTTGTTGAATGGCGATCAATGACTATCTTCCAATGATGGATCATGGAAAGAAAAGTTAATTGAAATTAATCATATCCAATAATGTATCCAACTATAGGTAGGGGTTTGCTCTTGTGAATTTGATTTCCCCGTTAATTGTTCCTAAATGAAGAATATGGATCTTC
This sequence comes from Viscum album, assembly GCA_963277665.1. Lineage (NCBI taxonomy): Eukaryota > Viridiplantae > Streptophyta > Magnoliopsida > Santalales > Viscaceae > Viscum > Viscum album. The sequence continues at coordinate 1,252,014,333 of OY728128.1, read as the reverse complement.
CTACTAATAGGTTAATCCATAGGTTGTTTTTTCAGGTAGGATGGGTTAGATTCAGTGATGAAACATTCAAGAAAATGGATCCATATTGAAACTATGTGTTTATTTAAACATTCATTTACCCTCCCTTAAATTCTTATGTGGAAGGATCAAGGCTATCACCAATAATGCCTGATCCGTCCACCTTGGGTGTTCATGTAAGCTTCCCCATATTATTTTTTCTTCAACCTCCATCGCCGCAACAACTTGATAATCGCAACATGATAGTGGATTGCGGTGTAAGAGGAAGGATGATATAGAATGTGGAAGTGAAAAAATGGGGCTGCTAGCATGAAGGTTGGTGTTAAAATGTGGTGCGCACCACAATGAAGGAGGCTGCAACCAGTGGGTCGTCGCAGCGCGGGATCACGACGCCAGCGGGGCACCATGACAGGCAGAGGAGGAAACTATAGTGTGGAGGTGGTGCGCAGGTGGCACACTACGATGGTGTGAATCAGGACCACAATGGAAGCCATAGGTGGTTTAATGGGTTGTCGACAACAGTCGATGGCAGATGTGACCGCAGACATGGTGGTGACCCGTGAAAAATGAAGCGGGTGGGGTGCGGCGCCCACCACATCCTGAGTGAACCTGACTAGCCCACCCTACAGGGATGAAACCATGGCCTAGCCAGTCTGGGATGGCCCCAGTGGATCGGGTCTGATCTGGGTTCGGTCGAACCCAGGTCGGGTCTATAGACCCCTTGCGGGGTGGGTCGGGTAGGTCCTACTGGGTTGGACTGGGACCTGGACCAAACTGATACCTTCTTACTAAAGTGACCTTAACATCAAAACATTGTCTCTCATGGATGATCCATTTACATTGTTGTGAACCTCAAAATAATATGATAATTTTGACATACACCAAGTGAGTTTTAGTGAATGTTGAGATATGATCCACGCCTTGTTGATCAAATTCTCTTAGAATTAGGTGAGTAGCCTTGTAGACCTCTGTGGCCTGATAGAAAAATATCCGTTGGGACCTCAGTGGCCCAAGACACAAATAGATATTCAGACCATAGTGTCCAAGCAGATTAATAGTCGTGGGGACCTCAATGGCCCGACAGATGAATGTCCATGCATAACTCAATGGACCAGCAAACGAGGAGTCGTATAGACCTTAGTGGCCCGATAGATGAGCAACTGAGAAGATCGTAGTAGCCTAAAATATGTGAATAACACAATGTATCGATAGAACTTAGTGTCTCATTAGGTATGATTCTATCAGGAGAAAAAATTGTTCAAACAAACGACTGATGAACAATCTTTCAATGCTTTAGGTCATACCTGTGTAAGCTGCCCATCGCTTTGTGTTCACTTTTCTTTTGTGGTATTTATTTGTGGTTTGTGGTCCATACTGGGTATTGTATTACTCTCCCCTACACTGGCTTCTCATGAACATGTCATGTCTTTTATAGACTATTGATGCTTTGATGGAGACCTTGGTGGCCCAGGACCAGTCAGTGCCCGTTGAGGTCAGACATGTAAGGCATACTTCTATAGCTTCCGACATGTATTCTATACCTACCGTTTATGAAGGGTTTTCTACAAATGGGTTTACAGAGTACTTGTTCACTTTATTTTTTTCATCTTATCTTGTTGTTATTGTAATCTTTACCCTTTTACATTCAACTTGTACCATTTTACAATAAGTGGTTGTCATAGTGGCATACATGTTTTCCCTTTCAGCATTGTGGGTTGGGGTTGTGAGTGTTTCTGTACAGATACTCAAAAAACGCCTCCCACTAGTAGGTTATCACCTTTGGTGAAAGTCTGTAGCCCCTAGCCTTTGGGAGGTGGGCTTGGGGTAGTCGTGGATTGGGCCTTAAGGGAGAGGTCATGATAAAATTATATTAGAGGGCCGTCAATTCTACATTATAAACTGATATTCTGTGGTTTTGTTTTGGGGAACCATTGTTGAATGTTTTGAGTTTGACTTTTAGGCTCAGGGAGTCTAGTGTTCATGCGGTGTTTGGTGTATATATTAATAATGACCCTGAATTATAATTTTTGACTTGGTACAAGGAACCACTAGTTACATGCATCATATATGATTTTGATTTTTTCCACATGTCCTTAAGTCAGATCACCCAATATAACCTATTGATCATGGTTCATCTTGATATATTTTAGGATTCCTCCATGTAGACATCCAGTGAGGAATCCAGTGTGTGACCATTTGAATGGTTCACCTAGTGATGAGGTATCAGTACAGGGATTGGGACTAGATATGGCCCCATTTGGAGGTGCAATATCATTACCACAACCTGTTGGTCATCAGTTCCTAATAGAACTACCGGTAGAGGAATAACATACGCTGAATGCCATACATGATTTCTAGAGGCAAAGTCCTCCCATGATTAGTGGTGAGACCGACCCTCAGGTGTCAGAGGATTGGCTTGATGCAGTTATGTGAGTCATTCAACTAGTGAGGACTCCTCTCGACTAGATGGTGATCTTAGATGTGATCCTTCTTTAGGACCCAATGAGGAGATGGTGGTGTTTGTAAATCCAAACACACTATGAGGAGACCCTCATGTAAACATGCTTTGAGGACTTCTTTAGATAGGATTTATTCCCAACGACATTGTGATCAGTGCACATACATGAGCTACTGCACCTACAATAGGATGAAATGAAAGTGGCATTGTTCTCAGTGATATTCACTGATATTTACCACTTCTCCACGGAAAATGTGTTAGATCCATTCTTTATGTATTGAGTTTTTTAGAAGTAACTATGCTGGGATATTTGAGAATCGATGGTATTGTTGAGCATCCCTATTCAGGCTTGGGTGCTCGAGCGAGCCCTACTCTTGGAGTAATTTCTCGCAGTGTAGAAGCCAGTAGCTAGATTTACCAGTAGAACTTAGGAAGTGGAGTATTTAGATGTGGGTATAAGGCGGTAGAAATGGGGGGCCAAGAAGTATAGGTGTTTCATGGGGAGACCCTAGGATACAGGATCAAGGGTACATGACCCCCAGGGCAGATGGAGTCATCTGAGGGAAAGGATGTGCTACTCATGTGGTGGGTAGTGGAACGTGGCTCATGATTTCTTGAATCGCTACATAGAGGACGGGTAGATAGTCTAGAGACCATTGAGGCAGAGGAAGATGTTTGAGCGAGGTTTTTTTCATGGTAGTGAATGTGGTAGGGAATCTGGCAGAGCAGCAGGCGGTGGACGAAGGATGATGTGCCACAACCACCACCCCTTGGTGGTCCCCCGCGGGCCTCAGAAGATGGTAGAAATGGGTGAGGCTAGCTACAGGGGATAGAGGCCTATGACCATGGTGCTGCAGAGACGATTAGAGGTACGATCTTGCTCTTCCCAACCTTAGCTACAGTTCTTATAGACACAGGTGGCCACTACTCTTTCCTTGACATGAACCTTTTTCAGAGCTCCAAGATTATGGTGGAGCCGTTGAATCGATCCTTATGGTTAGATACTCCAACCGGAGGGGATTTGATAATTAAAAACTATTGTTGGCAGTGTGAGCTTACTCTAGGAAGTGAGATATTTGGTTGAGATCTCCTAGTTGCAGCGTTGTGGCCCTACAATGACATCTTAGGAATGGATTGTTTATCCACATTTCATGCTCAGATTGACTGTCTTAGGCATAGAGTGCAGCATGTCCATGAGGCTGGTACCATGTTTTTCTTGACCAGTGAGAAGGTCTCTCTTTTAGCACAAGGAAGACTTTCTTGAAGGAGGGTGCAACCAATCACTCACCAGTTGGCTATCCTCACCCTCGGTGTGGTGGAGGAGTAGAGTCCCCACTTTCCTATAGTGGTGGATGATTATAAAGACATATTTCCAAAAGATGTTTTGGGATTACCTCCATGAAGAGAGGTATAATTATACATTGATCCGTACCCCAATAAGAGACCGATATTGACACCATCATATCAAATGGCTCCTGCGGAGCAACGTAAGTTCATGGTGCATCTTGAGGACTTGCAAAAGAAGGGTTTTGGTGAGTCCCAGTGTTTCACTATGGGTAGCCCCAATATTGTCATCAAAGACAACATATGGGAGTTTGAGGATATGCGTGGACTTCCAGCACCTGAACCAAGTTACCATGAAGAACAAGTATCTACTTCTGAGGATTAATGACCTTTTTGATCTGCTGAAGGGAGAGATATGGTTCTTGAAGATATATCTCTGATTATTCTATCATCAGCTTCATGTATGTGATGATGATATACAGAAGGTAACCTTTAGATTTTGGTACATCAACTTTGAGTTCTTGGGGATGTCTTTCCGCATAACCAATGGCCAAACAGTGTTCATGGGAATCATGAATAGGATATTCTAGCCTTACCTAGATTGGTTTGTCGTGGTTTTAATTGATGACATACTAGTGTACTCTTCATCTAAAGAGGAGCATGCTTCTCCCTTGAGGATTGTCTTGGATAAACAATGAGAGAACTTTCTTTATGGGGATTTCTCAAAGTGTTAGTTATATATTTTGGATTTCCACATCCTAGGACACATCATTTTGGAGGCTGTATTTGGAGTGGATCCAGCTAAGATAGAAGTAGTGTTTTCTTGGTAGCCTCCCAGGTGTGTGACTGAGGTGCATAGATTATTGGGGTTTGCTGGATACTACCTGAGGTTCATTCCGGACATTTCTAGGGAAACACCACCATTACCAGACTTGAAATGGAAGGGAAAAAACATCGTGTGGTTAGAGAGATGTAAAAAGAGTTTTATAGAGATGAGGCAAAGACTAACAAGTGACCCCAACTTGAGACTACCTAAGGAGAAAGTTGGGTATGTAGTTACAGACAAAACATTAGGGAATAGACTGGGTTGTGTCCTGATTCAAGAACATGAATCGATCACATATGGTTCACGATGGTTGATGCAACATGAGAAGAACTACATGACTCCGAACCTAGAGCTAGCAGCAATGGTCATTTATTTGAAGATGTGGCGACACTACATGATGGGTGAGAATTTAATAGTATACTATGATAAAAAAAGTCTTGGGTATATCTTCTCCTAGAAGACCTGAACTTCAGGCAGCGTTGGTGTATAGATTTTATTCAGGACTATAACTTTGAGTTAGTTTATACTCCTGGGAAAGGGAACATGGTAGTGGACATGCTCAATAGGAGATCTTGTTTTCATATGCTAAGTGAGTCATCTACGTAGTTAGCCACGATGCAGATATCCATCATGGATGTTGATGGAACAACTTTTCTTCAGTCAATGACTATGACACCCCTACTCCTATGATGAGTTTGGGAGGCACAACTTGTGGATGTTTACTCTGAGCCCCGTTGTGCTCAATTATCATTAGGAAAAACTCCTGATGGTTATTCGATAGGCAGAGAACACAAAAATATTTTTCAGAGGCCACACTATTGTTCTAAAGGAGTCACGTGAGGAGGTTCTGAATGAGTTCCACACCTCCCGCTTAGTAGTACATCTAGGAGTGGTGAAGATGTAATAGGACCTCAAACATCAATACTATTGTCCAAGGATGAAGAGGGAAGTGGAAGAGGTCATTACTTGGTGTCTCTCTTTTCATCATGTAATGGCTGAGCATTAGGTTTTAGAAGGATTGATTTAGCTGCATAAGGTCCCCAAGTGGAGGTGGGATGGTATCCTTATGGAAATCATGACGGGTTTACCTTGTAAAACTAGAGGGATGATTCCATCTATTTGATTATTGACCGGTTCAACAAGTTGTCCCACTTCATACCCATCTGGGAGTAGGGTTCAGTAGAGGGCGTGTGATGTCTCTACATGTAGGAGATAGTTCGACTCTTTGGGGTACCATTGACGATAGCCTCAGATAGAGACACATTCTTTACATCCTGGCTATGGACGGGATTTTAGAGGGCATTTAGGACTCAACTTCATTTGAGAAATGATTTTCACCCCTAGGCAGATAGTCAGGCTGAGAGGACTAAATTGGTTTTATAGGACATTCTTTATTCTTGTATCATGGAATTTGGGTGTAGTGGGGAGGATCACCTACCACAGGTGGAGTTGTTGTACAACAACAACCACTACTCCACCATTGATATGGAACCATTTGAGGCACTTTATGGGAGACCATAAAGATCATCGTTATACTTTACAGACCTAGGGAAGTCATCACTCAGAAGTCCAAAGTTGGTATGGGCTACCACTGAAAATGTGCAGGTTATCCAGGAGTGGATGAGGACTGCACAATGATAGAAGAAAATTTATGCTGATAGGAGACAGAGTCCCGTGGAGTTCGATGAGGGAGACCGCATGTTCATCTAGGTCTCACCTCGAAGGGGATTGCAGAGATTTGGCCAAAGTAGCAATTTGTCTTTAATATTCATCGGGACTTTTATGATTTTGAGAAAAGTTAGTGAAGTGGGGTATTTCCTAGCTCTCCTCCCATAGATGCACCGGGTGAATAATGTCTTCCATGTATCAATACTAGGAAGGTTCGTGCATGATCCATCACTCATCGTTGATTGGGGTGATTTTTTCATCGATGATGGGGAAACATTTGAGGGGTTCTTCATAGATATTAGGATTGAAAGGAGTAGTTCCTTCATGGATGTTCAATTCCTCTGGTGCACGTTCGATGGCAGCATAAGAATCTCCCAGAGATCACTTGGGAGAGGGAGCCCCAGATCTGTTCCCAGTAGCCCCATTTTATTTTTTAGACTTATTTTAGTCTTATGAGAATATAAATCACTAAAGGTGGGGGTAACATAATGTAATGACATTCAATGTAATTTTTTTAAAATTAAATTGGATTATTTCGATACCATGCACTAAGGAGGAACTTGATTTCGTGGCCCGGTGAGCCTAGAATAATTTTTCTAACTTCTTTTTTTATTTTTTTCAAATATCACACATGAGTGGTTTTGGAATCATTTAAATGAGTTACCAGATTAAAAATATGAGGGAAACTTTATGTCTAGAATAATGACTTTACCCAAGAAAGTTCATAACCTCGACCAACACAGGTTGAGGGAAAAAATTTATTTTTGGTCATTTTAATAGATTTTGATAAAATAATTTTCTAAAGGAAAATAAAATAAAATAATATTTGAGTTTATTTTATTTGAATTTTGAATTTCGTTGTAGCATAAAAAAATGATGTTTCATGAATGAAATAGTGTAATGGAGATGCAACGCAGTGTAATAGAAATGCTATAATGAGTTTTCTCCACTTAATGTGTTAATTGAATAAATGATCATTGGAAAATTGGAGAATTACTTAGAACCATTAGACCTTTGGCATTGGAGAATGATGATCGATGAAAGACCACCCATGATGGATCATGGAATGATGAATGCAGTGCCACCGATCATCTCCAATGAAGGATTAAACAATAGGTAGGGGTTTGATCTTGTGAATTGGATTTCCTCATTCTTTCTTCGTAAACAACGAATTCAGTTCAATCCATAAAGAGGTTGATACATGGGTTGTTTGTTCTTGTGGGATGGGTTTGATTCTGGGATAAAACATCTAGAAATGGATCCATGTTTAACTTGTGTTTTGATTTAAACCTTTATTTAGCATCCCTTAAATTATTAAGTGTATGGATGAAGGCCGACATGAACCTGGACAAATCTATAGACATTTAGTGTTTATGTAAGCCTCTCCCCCCATTCTTTGAATCTATGATCTCCAATGCTGCAACGACTTGACGATCACAACTTAGAGGCGGATCATGGTGGTAGTGGACAGACACCATGGCGACATGGGGAATCCAACTCATCATACGATGACAGAATGTGATCATGACCTCTTGTGAGCAGAGGAGTACATAATAGGTGGGTCATAGTGGTGCGAGGTCACATTGTCGGTGGGGTGTCGTGTTAGGCGGAGGAGACCACGGTGGTGTGGAGGCGGTGCGCGGGTGGTACAGTGTGAATACAAATAGGGGACCCATGGAGGAATACACGGGTGGTGAATCGGGCCACATACTATGGACAATGGGTCACATGGATGCAGACCACGGTCTAGTAGGACCGCAGAGGTGACCCGCAGCAACTGCCGCAGGGGGGACGTGGCGCCCGCTGCATCTCGGGTGAACTGAAATAGCCCGCCCCATTAGTCCGGGCTGCCCAGCTAGTTGGGTAGCCCCATTTGGCTAGGCCTCCCTGTAGTCTAGACCCAGGTCCCAAACTATCCATTATGGGCCCTGTGGACTAGGTTGGGTTCGTGGACCGTGGGCCAGTTCGGGTCTAGTTGGTCCAACCGGGACCCGGACCCGGAACCAACCGAACCCTTTATACTAAAACATCCATGACCTCCAAACCATGTGTCTGATTGATGGTCCCTTTGAGGAATTGGGACCATCATGATGAGATGGTCCTTTTGACATAATGCACGTGAGTTTTCATAGAAGTTTAGATATGACTGATGATTAATGGTTAAGATTCTCCTAGAATCCGATGAGTAGCCATGTTGACCTAGTGGCCTGATAGATGAATAATCGTGGGGACCTCAGTAGCCATATAGACGAATAGTTGTATGAACCTCATTGTCCTAGTAGACGAGTAGCTGAGTAGACATTAGTGGCCTAGAAGATGAGCGCACCTCAGTTGCCCGATATACATCAGTGAATCATTAGGGATGAGTCCCTTAGCTGCACAAAAATGTTAAGCCTTATGACTAATGAACATGCATCTATGCTTTAGGTTGTACCTATGTGAAATGTCTATTTCATTGGATGAAATTTTCCTTTGAGGTATTTATTTTTGGTTTGGGTTCCCTAGTAGGTATTGTGTTACTCACCCCTACACAAGCTTCACCATCTTGTGTCGTGTCTTGTGCAGAAGACCAACACTTTGACGGAGACCTTGGTGGTCTAGGACCAGGTAGTTACTGATGAGGAAAGACTAGGGAGGCATACTCCTATGGATTCCAATAACTACTCTACACCAACCAATTATGTAGGGTTGTTCTAAAGATTGATTTACAAATCCCTTTGTACTTTATGGTTTTTATCTGGTCTTATTCACCTTGTATTCTAGCACCCCATTATATTCAGCTTGTAATGTTTTACACTCAGTGGTTGTCTTGGTGGCATAAATATTTTCCCTTTCAGATTTTTGGGTTTTTTTGTGAGTGTTCATGTGTAGTAGTACTTGTAAAATGCATACCACTTATTGGTTATCACCTTCGGCACTATTCTCTAGCCCTAGGCCTTTAGGAGGTGACTTTGAGGTAGTCGTAGGATGGGCCCCAGGGGACGAGTCATGATAGAAAAAGTATTGGATTAACACTTTTTTGGGATAATATAGGAGGAAATAAAATTTATGGGACAATTTTTGGCAGAGGAAATTTCTAATAAGGTGAAATCAATTTATCAACATATGAGGTTGGCTCAGAGCTTCAAGAAAAGTTATGGATATTACTTAGGTTAAGCGCATCATTTTAAGGATGGTGGTAATTTTTTAATAATATATCCCCATAAAAAAGTTTAACAACCCAGGTAAATATATAATAAATAAAATTAATGTTTAATAATATAGTTATATTCATTATTAAAATATTAAATAATTCATAAAATCTATAGGGAGTAAGTTTTAATTAAACAAATTTATCATAAGGTTTAATTTAACAAATTAACTTGAAAATTTTAGAATTTCAATTGGAAAATTTTATCTTATTTTTTGAAAATTTAATTTCAAAATTTACATGGCGTAGAATATTTGGATTCTACTGAAAATTTTGGTTTTTCATTTAATAAAGATATTTTAAAAAAAAGACATTTCTTTTTACTAAATTAATTAATTCAATAGAAGCATTATTTTTTGAATGCAATTTCAAGTAACTTAATTATTCATCAATTATATTTAGTAAAAATTAAAAATATTTATTCAACATTATATTTTATATTAATATATAATTTTATTGGGTTTTAGAATGAGATTTTTCTAAAAACTATTTCAAAGCGAATAATGATTCCTGTTTTCAATAAATTATGATAATCATTACATGGGAATTTTTTAAATGAAATTTATAAATTATATATAAATTAATATAAATTTATTGTCATATTATAATTATTATTTGACATATATTTATTATATTATTATTATTTTCTTGAAAAATACACCTCTTATAAACTCGTTTGTTCATCGATTATACATTTTTATTTTTAAATTAATATTTAGAAATTTCATGAATAGAATCTGGTAAAATGGATTAGATATTTGAAATAAAAATATTTCAAATTATTTAATAAGGTACACATAATTTTTTTACAAAAATTGATATTGAAAATAATGAAAATTAATTATTGCGATTAAGGAAAAAATGTGTTTACCAAGGGATAAACTAAAATGATATGGGTTAAAATGATAGAAAAAGCTATAAAAACAATTTTTATGGACATATATCTACCTTATTATTCATATTTATATATAATGGTAATTGTTTTTCTTTTGTAATGTGGAATACCTGTGTTTAACATTTTCTTTTCAAATTTAACAATTGTGTCACTCACTTCACTTAAAAAAGCCCACCCCCTATATTCTACTCATCACACACTAAATAGAATTTGTACTAAAAAAATATCAACAGAAATACCATTATGACTTCCCCAAAAATAAAAAATGTCAATTATTTTTATCATAAATCATTCTTATGAATCCCTTTTGTGCTTACTTAGGGGGATTTTCAATGAAGTTGTATCATACATTACAGTGCATTTATATTTCATTTTTTCTTTAAAATAAATAAATAATATTAAATTATTATTATATAATAACAAAATTATGTCCCATATACAAATATTTAATTATGTTTATTTCATAAAAAACTTCATATTCACTCAAATCAAATGGGACCCAAAATAATCATTCGTTTTTGTGGAAGTCTACTCACTCACGAACCAATGACATTTGTTTTCCATAATTTCTTTTCAAGGAAGGTTTTAATTATTTATTTAAAGTTTATATATGTTATTTTGGACATATTAATATTTTTTGATATATTATTTCAGAAATAACTTCTTTCTTTACATTCTGGTTGGGGATACGATAATATCTCTTGTGTGTACGATAGACTATTGCCTGGCAATGAAATTTGATTTTGCTTACTAATGATATACATATATGATAATTTGGATTCTTTTAATAAATATATTTGATATAAATGACAAAATTATGATATTTATGACATATTTTTTTATTAAAAATATAATATATATAATTTTTTATCTCACATTGAATAATGTTAACACAACTCGTTTACATGTGGACTACCATCTCCTTTAACGAATGTGATTCTTTTATTGGTCACCACACCACAAGATTGATAAATATATATAAGTATGTTTTAATAAAGGTATTATATATATTATATTATGATTATTATTTTAAAATAAAACATTACTTACCTTCTTTCCATAATGATCATTGAAAAATGGAAATGTTACTCTTCTATATGTATGGGCTACGATATCCTTGATCAATTCATTTATAATAAACAGCGTTCCTGATTGAGTTTAATAGTATATATATTTTTTAAACATTCTATATTGTTTATTATAATTATTTTTTAAATGTTTAAACAATGATCACATAGACCAATAGTTATCCTTCCAAATTCATTTAGACATATAATACAAATTTCATCAAAACATAAAATGTAAACATAAATGATTTTGTTATTTTATATAACATGTTAATATGAGAAATTAAAGTAATAATATAATTAAAAAATGTTATTATTAAATTAAATATTTAATATAAGTATATTATTCATGAAGATAAATAACTTGTGTGATGAATCTAACTTGATGTAAAGGAATTTGTCTCAATTTTCATTCAATGAGGATAATTTTAATGTTATAAATCTACATTCATTATCACAATGTTTACACATCCCCTTTTACATGTTATATCATGAAATTATCATTTATCATAGTATTTAAATTTAAATTTATTATTTTTATTTCATGGGTCTTAAGATTCAAACCTTTCTAAATTGATAACATGCTTTTCATTAAAAACATTACCCTATATTTTTCCCCTTTATCTCTATTTTCATCCATATATATATTTATAAAACTATTTTATTATTGGAAATAGATTTTTAAAAAATAAATTAATACCATTTATTAAATGTTTTTGAAAAATGATATATCTATATTGAATTTTTGACTTTCTATACAAATGAAAAATGAAATGTTCTATTTTAAAGTATACAGTGACGTAACCTTTTCTAACAACTTTGGAAATTATTTTAATATTGTATTACATTAAAAAATTTCATTTTTTCTACAAATTAAAAACAAAATTCATTATTTATATATATTTATGTTTTGGAAATATGGTTTATATGAAAAGTTAATATGGGTATTGAAAATTGTTTTCTAAAATAAATTAGTATTATGATATCTAAAAATGAATTTTTTATGAGTTTAAAAGAGTTTTAAAATGTTTTTTATGGAAACATGAAAGATTAAAATGTTTTCTTTAGAATACCAGTCCTTCAAAATTTTAACAAAAATATTTTCCCCATTATAGTTCACAAGTGAGCTTGATATATCTTATACAACGAGTGTACACAAATAGTTTCGTGTGAGTCTGATATAGCTAATATGATGGATGTAACTAGATAGTGTTTCAATTATTTGGTAAATTATTATTTTATCGAGATATGTATATATTATATTTTACTCATGGTTATACAAATTTTTAATGGTTTTATAATGGTTCTATTTGGGTTTTATGAGATGATTTTCCTAGAATCCTACATGAATTTTCTATGTTTGCAAATAATTTTTCATAATTTTTTTGATTTAAAAATTAATGATAATGACATTTTAAGGAAAAAAATTTCCATGTATGGGAAAAAATATATGTTTTTTATAAAAAGGTATTAATTTTTTTCACTAAACTAACAAAACACTTATTTTTCATGTCCCTTACAGAGATATTTATGCCCATGCTACGTTTTAATAACAATTGTCACATGATTTTAGGAGTCGTAAAAGAAAATATAAATTCATGTGGAATATCATTAATATTTTCCTGAAAAAAAATCACTTGTGATATAAAAAATATTTATATAATGGGAAAATAGATATTGATCCCAAGTGTCCAATTTTTATTATATGATCATGTTATGGATCAGTTTTGACCATATTCTATAAAAATTACACAACCAAAAATATCAAAAATTGTAAGATAAGGGATTTTTTAAATAAAAATAATGATTATGTAATTTTTAAGTATGGTTACTTATAGTTGGAATGAAAATGATGGTTTAGATAATGTTATAGTTTATAATAGTGTTACTATCATATCCTTGAAATATTTTACTTTATGTTTATGTTGAAATGATATTGAATTTTAAGAATACCATGTTGATTCATATAATAAATTTCTCTCAGAATATACTTCCATATAAGAAATATGGAATCAGTAGTGGGATGGAACTGATAGGAAAATATACTTCTAAAACAGTATCCTGAGATGGTTTGAATTATAATAGAAAGTTGTTTAGAGTGACAGGTCAGTTTAAACAAGTAATAAATGGTGTTTCATCCTTGTTAGGGAGTAGTTGGATCCACCATAGAGATATATGTTAGTAATAGAGAATTTCACGAGACAAAATCCCCCATCATTCAATGGATCAAATGACATAGTGTTAGATAATGTATGGATCATTTCCCTTGATAATATATTTTATTTCATCTATCATACACAACAACAACAAAAAAATATTCCCATTTATCATTTTGAAGGTGAGTCTGATTGATGGTGGTCTTGAGATAATAATACCCTAGAGGGAGATGATCATGATTCCATGAAATGGGAAACATTTATTTTTTCCATGGGAAACATTTACATAAGGTTGTTTAAATATAGATGGAAAACAATTCCTTGAATTGAGGAAAAAATATGAGGACTCTATGGAAACATTCGAATACAATTTTACAAGATTTATTGGTCTGTACCATAATTTTTATAGGACAATGATTGTATGATTAATGTGGAATCCCACATTTTTATTACATAACATTTAATTACATTTTACAAACAGAGGATCTTTAAAGTCTAGTGTCTTGGAAATCAGGATCATAATACATGAAAAAAACATAAAAAATTCTTCTAAACCACTTATAAGGCTTCATCATAGGTTTATCATATGTACATTTACTGAATCTCATATCCTGGAGACAAACATCAAAGGAAAGGGTGAGCAGAAGGCCCAGTAAGGGTAAACAAGGGAATCAATGTACTTGTGATATCAATAAGAACATCAATAAAAACATAAATACATGAGCAATGAAGGAATAGGCATATCATAATAAAAGGAACTTGAATCATAAATTTAATATGTGGCTACAATATTTCATTTAGACATTCATTAACATATCACCAAGGTCCATCCCCAAGGTGTCATAAAAATTACCAAGTTTATTCACCAAGGTATCGTGAAACTTGTCATCTCTAGAGATTAAATCATTACCCAATGAATTGAAGCGCTATCAGGGTGCACCATTATTATTTATTTACTTACATGTGATCCACATAGATCATAATCAATCAATTCATAAATAACCCATAGATAAAAAAAGGAAAGGGTTCCATTTCAAAGTCATGATGTTTTAAAATCACTTAAAAATAAGATCGTTATATCATTTATAAACCATGGAAAGGGAGTGAGGGATATATGTATGAAAAATCCAGAATAAAATATATCATATTTAAATATTTATGAACACACATAGAAACTAAATAGGTCTGGTTATTCACATAAATAAACAATGGAATTTCTTGAGAGAAAGGGATTGAAATTTTGAGATGAAATTTCTACAACATAACGACTATATAACATGGTTTTAGAAAACATTATAAAGAGAGGGTAAAAGATTAACCCACTCATAAATAACTTATAATAAAGTATAAATATAGAACAAAATGGAGATAATAACATGGTATGGAAATTTGAGTGACATACCACATAAAAAGGAAACATGAAAGAAAAGAGAAGACTCGATTCTTTTTACGAGAAATTCGGCAGCCTAACGGCGTAATTTAAAAATTCAGAAAACAAATTGATGAGAGAAGAAAGGGTATCCCATCATTATTAAAGAAAATAGACAGTAATAAGAACATATAATAACATACCATCAATATAAATAGATGGAAAATATAAGACTCAACATAAAGGAAGTCATGACTTAAAAGAGGAGGATGAAAGGATCACTTACCTTGAAGAGTAACTTCAAAATATTGAAGGTCGGGACCTAGAAAGGCTTTAGGGAACCTTGGGAGGACTCCTTGGTAGTTAAGTAGACCAAAACATTGTTTAAGAGGATTGGTAAATGAAAATGATTGGGGAAAGGCTTGGTATTTATTGGAGAAGTGAGGGGACAAGTCATTAATGGCCAAGGGACACCTCATCGGTGGTATTGGAAAAACCATGGGATTTACCCTGATATTTTGTCATGGTATTTGACACTTGGGAAAACTCATACCTTATCTTACTATTAATAAGTCGAAAAGAATGATTACATAATTATTTCATCCTTAATGATGTCATTAAACACCTGAAACTAAAAACTGTATTTTCACTATTCATCAAAAAATTCATTTTTTTCAGAAAAATCCCCAAAAATCACCTAACCTATTATCGATGATCTGAATTCAATTATGAACTCCATTTTATAAAAACAATTTTCTAAATATTTTAAATTTTATATTTAGTTAAAAAATATTATTCACCCTAAAAAACTATTACTTGACTAATAATTTCTGAAACAGTTATTCACCTATTTTATTGAATCACATTACTTCATCAAGCTGCCTAAATTATATTAATACTTTATCTAAGTGAGATTACTAATCCATTTGGTCACATTACTAATCCTAAGTGTAAAATCACAATTCATAATTTACTATTCACAAAAAATTAAGTTGATCTTATTAGATTCTAAATTTCTTACTAAACACATTTCCAGAAGACCATTTTTTGAAAATAAATAAACATAATTAATTATTTAAAGTTTACATAAATATTTTAAAATATCCCCTTTTTCCAAAATTCAACAATATACATCCTATATTTATTTGAATATCTGAAAAAAAACAAAAACATCACCATAGGAATAAATCACAACATTATTTATCTCAAAAGATTACACAAAGTAGCTAGGGTATCATTACATAACCCCTTATAACCCCAACATAAGACCTAAGTGTAAGGAGTGCGAAGGTGAGAGAATATGAGGGTGCCTTAGACAATATTTATCAAGAAGTGATTTCTATAAGCTTGAACTTCTCCCGAAGGCGATTCTGTTCCAGCTTTACACGATGAAGTTCAACTTGGGTTTGGTCCAGAACAAAGCCCAGTGGTGATACCTCTTTCCCATGTTCTGTTAGATGGGATTCGATTGGCCCGAGACTAAGGGATGAGGCCATCGTATCACCTTTCTGTATTAATCAACCAAGATCACTTGTATTTAGAGACAACAGTCTCAATGTTTAGCTTCCAATGCTCATATTGACCAATGGTTATATAAACTTCGAAACCTAACCGTCTCATTTTAATTATACTCATTTCAATAAATGAAATAGTTTTGTTGAGTATAAAATAAAATAACACTCAAAAAAAAGGAAAGAAAAATTCATTCAAAATTTCGGGTTGTTCCATTCTTCACCCCTTAAGAAATTTTGTCCCCAAAATTTTAACTTGTATCCTTAGAAAAGAAAAGTTGTGGGTACTTCTACCTAATAGACTTTTCTAGTTCCCACGTGGCTTCTTCATATTTGTGTTTTCTCCAAGACGCCTTAACAAGGTGGGTAGTCTTGTTGTGTAGAACATTGTCTCTAGGATCCATGATCTCCACAGGCTACTCCTCATAAGAGAGGTCGTGTTCCATTTGTACCACCTCTGGGTTTAGTACATGTGAAGGGTCAGGTATATACTTCCTCAAGAGGTATACGTTGAATACATCATGAAGTTGTGCTAGATTTTGAGGAATTGCAAGCTGATAGGCCACTGCTCCAATGCGATCAAGGATTTCATAGGGGTCAATGTACCTAGGGTTGATCTTCCCTTTCTTACCAAACCTCATGACTCTCTTACAAGGTGAAATTCAAAAAAATACCTTCTCATCGACATCAAACTCCAAGTCCCTTCGACGGTTGTCAGCATAAATCTTTTGTCGACTCTAAGCAGCCTTAATGTGTTGTAGGATGGCATGGATTTTTTTTTTCATCTCTTGCACAAGATCAGGCCCAAGAAGATTTCTCTCACCAGCTTCATCCCAACAAGTAGGAGTTATACATCGCTTCCCATATAGAGCTTCATAGAGTGCCATTTTAATGCTCGAGTGGAAGCTGTTTTTGTAGGAGAACTCAACTAAAGTGAGATGTTGTTCCCATCAACCATTAAATTCCATTGAGCATGTTCTCAGCATTTCCTCGAGTGTTTTAATAGTTCTTTCAGATTGGCTATCAATTTGGGGGGTGATAGGTCGTACTAAAATTCAATTCAGTGCTTAGATCATGTTGAAGACTTCTCCAGAATTCTGATGTGAACCTTGGATCACAATCAGATTTGATAGAAAGTGGAACTCCATGCTGCCTTACCAATTTCTTCACGTAAATCCTGGAAAGTTGATCAAGAGATAAATCTTCCCGGATATAGATAAAATTGGTAGTCTTGGTGAGATGGTCCACAATAACCCATATCACATTGTTTTGTTTGGAAGTTCTCAGAATAATGGTGACGAAGTCCATAGTGATATTGTCCCACTTCCATGCTGGTATGGGTAGTGGTTGCAATACCCCTTTATAAACTTGTCACTCTGCCTTCACTTACTGACATACTAGGCACCTTGAAGTGTATTCAGCAATCTCCCTTTTCATATTATCCCACCAATACTGATCACGAAGGTCACTATACATTTTTTTCTTCCATGATGTATAGAGAAAGTAGATCTATGAGCTTCATCCATCATCTCCTTCTTTATTTCTGGAATAGATGGAACACATAGTCTTGTAAGAAATCTCAGTACACCTTCTTGATCAATATTGAACTCAAGAAACATCCCATCCTTAATAGCCTCATACTTATCTTGTAACAAATGATCTTATTTCTGAACTTTCTTGATCCTCTCTAGTAATGAATATTGAGAAATCATTTGGGTTAGGGTTGATGATGTCCATTTCCTTATAATTCCCATGTCCATCTTTAATATTTCATTGATCAAAGGATCTTTTTCAATCCTCATCAAGGAAAGAACAACTGGGTATTTCCTGCTTAATGCAATAAAAAATTTGTTTTCTCTTCCAGGGTGTTAATGAATTGAACAATACCAGTCTTTAAGAAGTTCCAACCATCTCCTTTGTCTCATGTTCAATTCCTTTTGTGTGAAAATATACTTCAATCTTTGATGGTCTATGTATATATCACAATTGTCCCCATAAAGATAGTGCCTCCATATCTTCAGAGAAAAAACAACTACATCCTGCTCCAGATCATGCATAAGATAATTCTGCTCATGAATCTTCAACTGTCGAGATGCATAAGCAATGACCTTGCCATTTTTCATGAGGACTCACTCAAGACCTTTTAGAGATGAATCACTAAAAATAAAAAATCCTACTCCACTTGAGGGCAGAGTTAACATTGGTGTAGTAACCAATCTCTTCTTCATCTCTTGGAAACTTTACTCACACTCCTTTGTCCATATAAACATGACCCCTTTTCAAGTTAACATGGTTAATGAATTATAAATTCAGGAAAAGTTTTTCACATACCTCCTATAATATCCTGCTAATCTAAGAGAACTACGAATCTTAGTTATTGTCATAGTTTGAGGCCACTCCTCTACAACTTTTGTCTTTGCAGGGTCAACTGTGATTCCTTCACTGGTTACAATGTTCCCTAAGAAAGTGACTTATTGTAACCAGAAATCATATTTACTGAACATTCCAAAAAGCCTCTCCTTTTGCAGAGTTTGAAAAATAACCCGTAGATGATCTTCACGATCCTTGTGACTTTTGTAATATATCATAATATCATCAATAAAAACTACCACAAAGTTATCACGTTAGTCCTTAAAGACTCTATTCATCAAATCCACAAAAATATCAGGTGTATTAGTCAGTCTGAAGGCCATAACAACAAATTCATAATGCCCATATCTTGATCGGAAGGCAGTTTTTGGAATATCTTCTTTCTTCACCCTCAAATTATGATAGCCAGATCGAAGATCAATATTAGAGTAGAATTGAGCCCCACGAAGTTGGTCAAATAAGTCATCAATTCTTGGAAGAGGGTATTTGTTCATCACTGTGATCCCATTCAGTTATCTATAATCAATGAATAGCCTCATTGAAAAATCATTCTTCTTCATAAAGAGAACATGTGCTCTCCAAGGAGACACACTTGGTTGGATAAACCCCTTCTCCAAAAGATCTTGGAGTTTTTAATTTAATTCCTCCTACTCCACATTTTCCATCCTATTTGGGCCATTGATATCAGATGAGATCTAGGTACGAGTTAGATGAAGAACTCTACCTATCTTTCTGGGGGAGGTCTAGACAACTCCTCTGGAAAGACATCAATATATTTCTAGATGATGGTGACCTTTTCTATCATGAAACTCTCATCTCCTTCTTCTTCTCCACCGATAAACTCCATAAATAAGGATACAGGGGTTTCTTTTAGACAAATATGAGGTTGAGATATATCTCCTTGGAAGATAACTATAGTTTTTCCATTCCAGACTACTGATATTTCCTTGCTTCTGCAATCCATCCCTAGTATAATGCCAAATTCTTTCATATGAATGAATACTAGATTTGTGATAAGGTTGTGCTCACTAAAGTAAATACTAGAGTTTCTAAACACTGATGATGCTTGGATAGTCCCACCAAGAGTCTTGACTGAAAACTCTACTTTTAGAAATTTGGGGGTTGATTCTAAATTCCTTGCAAACATAGAGGAAATAAAGGAATGTGTAAAACCAGAATAAAAAAAAATTACTTGCTAGTTTTGAGAGGACAACATGAGTACCTGCTACCACATCATGCAGAGCGATGGCTTCAGCTATCGCGATAGAAAAATCATGGCCTTGGTCTCTTGGCCTTTTCTAAGGATGATGATGGTTCCCCTCTACTGCCCTCTGATTTGGACAGTGGTTGGAAAAGTGCCCACGTTGTCCACACTTGAAGCACTGGACATTAGGTAGGGCCTACACCATCTTCCCCTTGTCATTTGTGTTTGGAAGTTGAGGTTTCACCTCACCATGACAATTTCTTGCTATGTGTCCATCTCTGCCACACTTGTAGCACTTCCCACTCCTGAGGAGGCAGTTCCCTGAATGATTCTTCCCACATTTATTACATGTGGGATGTTTCACTGGATTTTCTCCTCTTACCTGATGAAAAGTCCTCCCTAAGCTGGGCTCCATCGATCTCTTCTTGTCATTTTATTTATGAGACCACATCATCTCACCAAATTCTTGCTCGTCTTTTATTGCACTCCGCATGATCTCCTCGTAGCTATCATAATCTCGGTTGGCTAGATTCCTTCACTGATGAGGTCTTAGTCCACCAAAGAATCTATCAACCTTACAGTTTGTATCCATGACAATGATAGAGGTATATTGTGGAAGCCATGTGAAGTTTATCTCTTAGCTTCCCACATATTCATTCTCCTTCTGCTTCAGCTCAAGAAACTCTTCCTCTATTCTTGATCACATGGAACGAGGAAAATACATACTGAAAAAGATCAATCCGATCTCTTCTCACTCCTTAACTTCAACATACACTCTTTACTTCGTGTTTTTGATCAGTTCCCACCATTGATCAGCTTCACCCTCTAAGAGATAGATAGCCAGGGTGACCTTCTCTTGCTCTGAACAATGTAGCACGGAAAAGATCTTCTTTATAGAGCTAATCCATTGCTTACAAATCAATGGGTTAGTAGATCGACTAAAGGTTGGTGGTTGGTGGCGCATAAAGGACTCAACAGAATGTTGTTCCCTTCATGGTGACATAAGCCTATTATCTTGATTCAAGTTATTACTCATAACATGAGTCAGTTGGTTCATCATTCGCATGAATGTTTCCGTTCTGGATTCCATTGGAGGGTCGTCAGCGCATGGTCCATTGCAGTCACCATTTGAATGATTCCTCTGATTCCCTCCATTTTCTAAAAGAATAAAATCTTAGTGAGAAACCTGTTTCATTTATAAGTCTTTTAACTATAAATGATTCTATAACTTAAAACATCTGGCTTAAACAATAATATTTCTCTATAATTCCTTCATAATGATTCATAAAAAGATTTCGATTAACCAAACAGATCCCTCGGGAGTGTCGTAACCAAGATTGAAGCAAAGACCATTTTTGTACACCAGTTCCCATTCAAGTCTAGCTCAAAGTGGTGTTTTTAAGTTTTCCCCCTTTAAACATCTGTACCAGAGTTGCCTCTACCTGCTTGTATCCAGAAAGGGATGTATTTGTTTGAAAAACCAATTAATCAATACTCACCAAAATACCAGGAAGTTTTCCAAATATTTAAACTTTTCTATAGGGTTATTCCTAAAGATTTCATGGCCTAATTTTCATAAATAACTAAAATATCCTTTGATGCCAACTGTGGCATCCCACCTTATTACTACATAACATTTCATTATATTTTACAAACAGAGGATCTTTAAAGTCTAGTGTCTTGGAAATCAGGATCATAATACATGAAAACAACATAAACATTATTCTAAACCAATTTTAAGGCTTCATTATATTTTCATCCTTTGTAAATTTACTACATCTCATATCCTAGAGATAGACATCAAAGGAAAGGGTGAGAAGAAGGCCCAGTACGGGTAAACAAGGGAATCAATGTACTTGTGATATCAATAAGAACTTGAATAAAAAAATAAAGACACGAGAAATGAATGAATAGGAATATCATAATGAAAATAACATGAATCATAACTTGAATATGTGGCTAAAAAATTTCATTTAGACATTCATGAACATATCACCAAGGTCCATCCTCAAGGTGTCATAAAAATTACCAAGTTTATTCACCAAGGTATCGTGAAACTTGTCATCTCTAGAGATTAAATCTTTACCCAATACATTGGAGTTCTATCCGGGAATTCCCTAAATATGGCTTTAAATACATGGTATACACATATATCATAATCAAACATTTCATAAATAACCCATAGAGAATAAAAGTAATGAGTTTGATTTCAAAATCATGACGTTTTAAAATCTCTTAAAAATAAGATCATTATATCATTTATAGCCCATGGAAAGGGAGTGAGGATTATAAATATATAAATTCCAAAATAAAATCTATCATATTTATATATTTATTAATACCCATAGAAACGTAATTGGTTTGGGTATTCACATAAAAAAATAGGGGAATTTCTTGAGATAAAGTGATAGAAATTTTGAGATGAAATTTCTGCAGCATAATGGCTATATAACATGGTTTTAGAAAACATTGGAAAGAGAGGGTAAAAGATTAACCTAGTCAAAAATAAATTATAATACAGTATAAATATATAATAACATGGAGATAATAACATTGTATGGAAATTTCAATGACATACAACATAAAACGGAAATATGAATGAAAATAGAAGACGTGATTCCTTTTACGAGAAATTCAACAGCCTAACGGCGTCACTTAAAAATTCAGAAGACAAATTGATGAGAAAATAAAGGGTATATAATCATTTGGACATAAAATTGATAGTAATAAAAACATATAAAACATACCCTCAACATAAAGAGATGGAAAATATAAGACACAACATAGATGAAGTCATGAATTAAAAGAGGAGGTTGAAATGATCCCTTACCTTGAAGAGTAACTTAGAAAGCATGAAATTTGGGACCATGGGAGGATTGAGGGAACCTTGGGAGGACTCCTTGAGAGGTAAGGAGACCCAAAATTCATTGAGGAGGTTTCGGAAATGAAAAGGATGAGGAAAAGTTCTGGTATTTATTGGTGAAGTGAGGGGACAAGTCATTAATGGCCAAAGGACACTTCATCGGTGGTATTGGCAAAACCATGGGCTTGTCCATGGTATTTTCCCATGTTATTGGACACTTGGGACACATCATACCTTATATTACTATTAATAAGTCGACCATAATTATTAGATAATTATTACATCCTTAATGATGTCATTAAATACTCGAAACTAAAAACTGTATTTCCACTATTCAACGAAAATTCATTTTTTCAATGAAATCCCCAAAAAATCACCATAACCTAATATTAATGCTCCGAATTCAAAAATGAACTGAATTTTATAAAAATAATTTTCTAAATATTTTTAATTTAATTTTTAATTAAAAAACACTATTCACCTAAAAAAACTAATACTTGACTTATAATTTCTAAAATAGTTATTAACCTATTTTATGGAATCACATTACTTAATCATGGTTCATATATTATATTAATACTTTATTTAAGTGAGATTACTAATCCATTTGGTCATATTATTAACCTTAATCATAAAATCACCATTCATAATATACTATTCACAAAAAATTAAGTTGATCTTATTAGATTCTAAATTTCTTACTGAACATATTTCCAGAAGAACATTTTTTTGAAAATCATTACACATCATTAATTATTTAATGTTTAATTTTTTTAAAATATCCCCTTTTTCCTAAATTCAACAATATACATCCTATATTTATTCAAATATCTAAAAAAACACAAACTTCACCACTAGAAGAAATCACAACATTATTTATCTCAAAGGATTACAAAAATTAGCTACGGTCTTGTTATATAGAACCTTATAACCCCAACATAAGAACTAAGTGTAAGGTGTGCTATGGTGAGAGAATCCGAGGGTGGCTCGGCCAATATTTCTCGAGTACTGATTTCTATAAGCTTGAACTTATCCCAAAGGAAATTCCATTACAGCTTCACATGATGAAGTTTGGCTTGGGTTTGGTCCAAAGCAAAGCCCAGTGGTGCTACCTCCTTCCCAACTTCCGTTAGATGGTCTTCGATCGGCCGGAGACTAGTAGATGAGGCCATCGTATCAACTTTCTATGTTAATTAACCATAATCACTTGTATTTAGAGACAACAGTCGTAATGTTTAGTTTACAATGGTCATATTGAACTACAGTTATATAACCGTCGAAACCCCACAGTCTCATTTTAATTATACTCACATCATTAAATTAAATAGTTTTTTTGAGTATAAAATAAAATAACACTAAAAAAATCAAAAAAAAATTCATTCAAAATTTCTGGTCATTACAATTAATATATTTTAATTAGTATTAAATTTGTGTCTTTTAAGATATTTGGATAGGATATAATTTAAATGATATAAAAATGTTGTTCATTATGCTGAAAAAAGATTAGATAGAGTTTTTGAACAATTATGTGCCACGTGAAGATGAAACAATTAAGCTCTAAGGATGGAATGTGATGGGTAAATATAAATCAATGAACTAAGAGGTATGAAAATTATGTTTCCATATTATGGTATGTTGGGTAAAAATAAAACTAGAGAATATCTTCTAAAATACGACAAGTATTACCAATTTGGAAAGTTTTGGCATATAGCTTGTGATTATAAGGAAATGAATACCGAGGAATCTAATAATGGGGTAACACAACGCCATTCAATGGTGATTTTTTTAGTTTCAATGATTTTTTTTCATTATGTTAAAATGTTATTTATGTTAGTAACTCCAACTACAAATCATGAAGATTATCACAAAATGGGCATGGAAAGATGTTTTTCTACTACTATGGTTGATGTTTTTCAATGAAATGAAGTGATTACACGTATGTTAAAATTGAATTCCAAGTATTCTAATGCCCTATTTAACTATGGATCTTATCATTATTTTATTTTTGAGAAATCTGAAAGTAAAATTTTAATATTATCACATGAAATTAACAAATAAAATTAGTGAAAACAACATGTGTAAATATAAATTTAACAATTATTTATAGGAATAAAAATATTTTTATTAATGGTATGGTATTTCCTAGAAGTGTTGTTGAACTAACCATAATTGAATTTAATAAGATTTTGGGTATATATTGGATTCAATTTATCATGATAAAATGGATTTAATATCTAAGGATTTTATTATCAATTATCGCATGTCATCTTTATGATACCATGAATATGATAAATATATTACATATAGGAGTGCATGTTACCTAGCACATATTGTTGAAAATAAATAAATTGATAAAATTATTGATGTTTTAGTAGTAAATGAATTCATAGAGGTATTTCCTGATGATTTTCATGGTTTAATTCTTGATCATGAGGTTATGATTTTTATTGACTTAATGTCAGAAGCTATGACTATTTCTAAACCCCCATACAGAATGACTCATGAAACAATTTTCAATATGAAAGTGAAATTGAAGAATTTATTAGATAATGGTTTCATTTCACCAAAAAATTCACCAGGGGGTACTAATGTTTTGTTTTACAAAAAATGATCATTCAATGATAATTTATATTGATTATTAAGCCTTGAATAAAAATTATGTTATGAGAAAATTTTCATTTCTTTATGTCAATGATTTTTTTTATCAACATTATAGAGAACACTATTTTTTAAAGGGTGATCTATGGTTTGGGTACCATATTCTGAAGGTGAATAAGGATAACATTCTAAATGATTCAATTTGAACTAGACATTGGCACAATGAAATTTTATCTATTCCATTTTGGGTTGTGTAATACACATTTTTTATTAATGGATGTTATGAATAAAATTATTTGTGAGTTCTTGGATAAGAATATTTTTCTGTTTAATCATTCCATTTTTGTACATTATAAAATTAAATAGTAGTATGAATGAAACCTAATAACTAATTTTGAAAACCTTAAATTAAGATAAATTAAATTTTAAATTTTGTAACATTACATTTTTTTTAAAATAATTTCTTTCCTTGGACACATTATTTCTAAATATTGAATAAATATTGACCCAATTAAAACATAAGTTGTTGAATAATTTACAAGGCCCACCAAAATCAATGAGATTTTTATTTTTATGGAGTTATTGAGTTAATACAAGTAGTTTTTAAATCATTTCATGATTGTCTAGACTACAAACTACATTTAGTCGAAATGTTATTACATTAATCTGGAATAAAGAATGTAATTATTCTTTTCAAGATATACAAATAAGACTACACAATGCTATAGTTTTTGTAATTACGTCCTTAAATGGGTAATTCAAAATATATAATTATGATTCATTGACAAAAATGATATTTTTATTAATTAAGAATGATCTTATAATATCTTATGATTCACATTATTTGAAACCTAGTGAGTTAAATTACCATATAAATTATTTGGAAATAGCTCTTGTGTTTTTTCGGTAAGAATTTGTAGGCATCATTCATATAGATAAATGTTTGAAATATATACTGACAAAAAAATATTGAATTACATATTCACTCATAAATAATTAATCTTCATAATCATAATACGAATGGCAAGTATCTATTATTATTTTATCACTATACATTTGAATGTGAGATTTGAAAAAAAAAGTGGTTGATTATTTTAGTTAAAATAATAATGTTATATAAACCAAGTTATTTTTGGGAAATGACCCTCTAGTTATATATTTTATAAATGTTACCCTAGATGTTTTGGTTTTAGGGAAATATTTTATTTTATTTCAGGCCTCAGTGCAACCAACATTCTCAAAAATAATTATGCATGATCAAAGGGAGGATCATGAATTTTTGGAAAATGTAGAATATCTTAAGAAGGGTAAGTAACATAATTTAAATACATATGAAAGATGTATTTTATTATCAAAAAAAGGTTATTTGTGCCTTTTTATTATCAATTAAATAAATATTTGTTTAGTGAAATGTATAGTTCTTTGTTTTATGTTCATCCATATAGCACTAAGATACAATTGGAACTTCATGAGTATTAATATTGTGATAGAATTAAAAAATATATGGGTGAATTTAAAAGTAAGTTTTTGACTTTTAAATATTCAGTGAAACTCACTTATCATACATTAATATTAGATAAATTTTCAGGAATAAAAAAACAATTAAAAAAAAGGACACACAAAGACCATATTAGTCTGGTGCATTTGGAATCATGGAAACACAAACACCGGTACATAAGGAGGATACATTATCTCCAAATAAGTTCTTTAAGACTAGAAACCGTCTTAGAAACATATTACGTAATAAATATCTCAATAAAATTGTTTCTGGAAACATAAAAAGGGGTGATCTAAGATTCTTAGTAAGGGTAAACATGGGATATATATATGTATGAATAAACTTCAGTGTAAGGGTATGAGAACATGATCATGAAATTAGAAGATCATAATATGTTTATCAAATATCATAAGCAGAATCATGGCATAAATATCCGCAATTCATAATACACGAATAATATTGAAATCTATAATGTAATACATGGAAGCATAACTGAGAAATTACACATAAAATTTGTGGAATACACATAGTCATATAAAATATTCTGTAAAGGATACCTACTAAGACCTTTATAAAATGTTATTCTTGGGATAAAACCCATTTACCTACTTTGGTATTTTTCTAAAAACTGTGTACCCTTTTTTCAGATTTGTATACAACCCATGTACCTGACTATTTTCAAGCATGGGATAAAACCAGTATACCCTTTTGTTTTTTTTCGCTTGGGATAAAACCCTTGTACCCTCTGGTTTTCAGGCTTGGGCTAAAACCCATATACCCCTTTTTTCCAGGCATAGGCTACAACCCATGTTCACTATTGTTTTCGGGCATGAGATTTAACCCATGTACCCTATGAGCTCACAAACCAATTATAATTATGAAATAAATTTGAGGGAGATATGGGTTTAAAAAATCTCATAATAAAATCATACATACTTGTTCCAAAAAAATAACAATAAATCATATCACATCCCATTAAATTAAAATGGTTTCATGAACTTTTAATTATGTAATATCCTATGAAAAATATATGGGTTTCATAATAATTTCATCCAAGAATAACCTATGAAAGGAGTGTGTTTCATAAGAATTTTTCATCGAAAAACATATTCAAGAGAAACGTGATTCATAAACATAAAAGCATAAAAACATATACCATTAATATAAATAATATTAATGGAATCCTTGGATCACATCCCATATAAATAATAAACTTTAACAAATGATGACATCTTAGTTAGAGAATGATTTTGAAAGATAACTTGGAATATAAATTATATTTAATTTTTTTTAAAACATATTACATTTTGTAAAACATTTTCCTTTGAAACAATTTGAAAACATATAATGAAATCATGAAAAGTCATTGAAAACATTTCTTGAGGAAAATATCTTGTATACATTGTAAAAAACACTTTTTAAAACATAAAACATTTTGAAGACAATTTTCCATTAAAAAAACATCAAAAAAATATAATGAATCATTAAAAAATTTTGAAAACCTTTTTATTTGAAAATACTTTTAAAACATATAGTATAATTATTGAAATCATTTAAATACTTTTCTTTTAAAACAACCATTTCAAGACATTTAATGTAATCATTGAAAATTATTTAAAAAACATTTTAATCACAAAAAAATATATGAAAAACCTTTTTCATTGAAAACATTTTAAAATAAAACAATTTATAAAATATTAGGGAGAAAATTTCTTTAAAAAACAACCTTTTTAAACCTACAATGTAATCATTAATGAAATTATGGCCATGATGAAATGTATGTCCAAACATTTCGAACATTCCTTTTTCATTGTAAATGTTTTGAACAGTTCCCTGATTAGAAAAAAGGAGGGTCCTTTTAAAACTATTTTAAAAGGTAATAAATGGGAAAAAATTTTCTTTAAATATCATAGGATAATATTGAATCATTTTTGAATTTTTTTAGAAAACCCGGCTTTGAATGAAAACAAATTTTCGATCGAAAGGAGAAATAAAGTTTGATTTTCACAATGAAATATTAGTTTTGTTAAATTAAAAAGAGTATAAAATGGTACCATTAATATGATATAACATTAATAACAAGATATTAAAAAATTTCCTGACATTCCTAGAGATATGGAACCTAATATTTAATCAATGGAAGGGTAATCCTAAACAATCTTTATAAACGATGAGATTGTAGCTATAAACTATAACCACTTTGGTAATGTTGAATCATAATAAAATGAAAATAATAAAGTTACGTGATTCTTAAAATATCATTAATGGAATTATATTCATTATAAAAAATCTAAGTGTAATTATATAAACCTCATAGAAGAATATAGTTTCATAACATGGCATGCGTCTTAGAGAAGGAAAATTGAGACAAAATTACTTTATCGATTTGTTAAATTTGAAAAAATAAACCCTAATAATGAATGATCATTGAATTGATATGTAATTACCCATAAATATATTTATAAGAATCATACAATAAATCCATTGGAATTATACACACCACACAAAATAAATGAGTGGTGAATAAGGAATGCATATAACGAAAAGTAAAAAAGTGAATGAAATTCTCATACCTTAAGTCCTGAATTTTTTGTACACATTCAAAGCTAAATTATAAAAAATATAAGTTTATTATATCTTGATAAAATAAAGATTTTCATATATAATACCATATATGATTCAATTATATCTTTATATTATCTGTTTATTAACAATTCCATGTTAATGTAACATTTTAGGTAATAACTACTTTTTTGTTGCACGTATTTTGACTTTTTATTCTTGATCCCCTTACATAGATCATGATTTAATTATTTAAAGAATGTAAAACATGATCTAAATATATTATATATTATGTATAATAATATTTATATTAATATATAAATACTATAAATATTAATCAAAATGCATCTTTCATGATGACGGTAGGTCATACGTACACATTAACTCTACTTACGTTTTATTGTCTTATTAAATGAAATAATGAAAATAAAATGTATATATATTTATAATATAATTTAAATAGAATTATTATATCATATAAATCATATAATCTTAAAAAATGCATCCTTAAAACAATCCATGTAATGTGTGAACGAATCATATCACTTTGAGGAGGCTATAGTCCACACTTCCACAAAAGAAGTTATCGTAGTTACAAAAAATGGAATGTTGGAAGGTATGTTTTATATAATAATTCCATAAAAATAGAAAAATCATAAAAATCATAAATATAATATAAATATACAGTTTCCATCACAATTCTTGTACATGAATGTGTGTAATGAATGAACAAACCACATCGTTTTGTGAGGCGATAGTTTGCTGTACAAAAAAATGTAAGCTCATTACCCATTAGATGGAAGTGTGTGTGAGTGAAGGTACACTTAGAATAAATGCACCTCAATATATTTGAGATACTGAGGTATTTATATAATTTTCAAATAATAATAATAATTGAGGTGATTTATATTAATAATAAAACAAAAGAGATTGAGGAAGGGTGTTACCTCATCTTGGGGTAAATTCTCTTGGTTTGTAGAAAAGGACTTCCTTAGTTCCCTTTCTTCCTAAATAGATGAATATATAATTATGGGAGTGATTTTTGGATTTAATTTTGGGAGAGAAAATTACATTATATAGTGTAGGAGGAGTTCCTCCATAGGTGTGAGGAAGGGGAAGAGTGAATGCCTTTTTATAGCCGAGGAGGACAATAATTCTTGTAAATATCCAAAGGTAAGAACTAATGGGGGTCTCTCTAATGTAATGTGATTAAAAATGGAAAAATAGTGTAGTAAATATTGAGTAATATTTTAGGATTTTGAAGGATAACATTTTATAAAATGTATTATGACAAACATTGTGTGATATTGTTAATGGTTTAGAGATTACTATGATATTTCATCATATTAAAATTTACAAGCATTAGATAAATTTTCCTAAGATTTTTTTATAATATAAATGGGTATAAGTGGTTACTTTTCATTCTTTTATGGTTATTACAATATATTTAAATGTTATGTTAGATATTCAAGAACGAAAAATTCATATTGTTCATTTATTAATGAAATATTAATGAAAAGAGGTGGAAGTTAATTGAAACAACTAATAAAATGATAAAATTACATTTATGTTTTTCAGGAGATCATGTAAGTATATTTTCTCATATTACATGGTAAAATAATTCCTTACATGAAACAAAAATTATCTTGAAAATGAAAATTATTTTTTTACGAATTTTTTATAAGTAGTTGAGGGTGATTTTCACAGCTTATTTATTTATGGTTTTGTTGCCAATTACAATACTAGAACCATTTTAATTAGTAGTCTCCATTATTATTTGAAAAAAACAATCTTCTTCATGAAAAAAATTTCAGCTTCCACTAATCATCTCTTTATACTCGTACATGATTTTGTTTAATGTAAAAATTTTGTTTTGCACATCACTTTTCTAGAAGGTTTTTTATTAATTTGAACTATGTTTATTTTTAAAAATTATATTTTATAATAGTTATCTTTTCATTAGCTAGATAAAAATGAGGGGAAAATTTATTTAACAGGAGGGGTGGGAAAATGTAACATCACGAGAGCTTACAATTTATTTTTCCAAATAATACGCAAGTGTTTGATAAATTTATTTACACCAAACCCTGAGTAAATATGAACATAGATATGTTAAAAAAATATAAGATATATGTTAAATTGGATGTATTGAATATTAATAAGACATTTTGAGTAATATATATGTAATTTCCTAGAATTACATGGATTTTTTTAAAAAAATTAAAAGGGATTTTTTTTGAGACTTTGAAATTTGATGGCATATGATTTCAAGGTCCGGAGATCCCGGGATAGAATTTTGATATTCTTTTAAGGTACGTTCATTGAACGTGTGAACAAGATTTTTAATATTTTGAATTTTTTCTTGAATCAAAAAACTGAGGACACCGTTGAATTCATAATGGCAGGATTCACCTAGAAATGACTTAACATTGGCCTGTACGGGCCAAGAGGTGACGTTATTTTTCAGACCTTTTGAAAAAAAAATTGAAAATAATTATTATTTTTTCTTTCTCCCATTCGGTGGCGGTAGGAAAAGCTATGGGGCCGCAACAGTGCAGCGACGATGCACACCAATGAGGCTCATTAATGGATCATTAAACTCATAGTGTAATGATGTTTTAATGGCGCGTAACAATGATTTTGTTTTATAATTAAAATAGTGTAAAAATGTGATGTCATATCATAATGGGAATGTTGTGACATGTTTTTATTTACAGTTCGACGTGCAGGGGAAATATGGATTAATAATTTGGAGGATTCTCTGGAAAACCTTTGACGGACCTCCACCACAACGAAAAATGACAAACTCTAGTGGGGAATTTTCATATTTGATTCCTTTTGAAGATTAGATCTAGAAAGAGTAATCGATGACTTAAATACCTTGAAAATGAATTCCATGTCGTAAAACATCATAAGAGGTAGGGGTCGGATTGTTAAAGACCATCCCTATTATCCGTTCTTTTTAAAACAAAGGATACAGATCAACCCATTAACAAGTTGATATAAAAGTCGCTCATTTATGCCGGATGGTATCTTTGGGGTTCAATGTTGTGATTGATTTATTTTATATTTCTCTACACTCCCTGAAACCTACCCTGTTTTTATCCTCTGATGCGGAGGGATTTACCTGACACGAACAAGGCCCGAGCCCCTCTGTGTGTTCGTTCCTCGTGATCAGCTCTTTGAAATTGATGGAAACAGATATCCAAATACATCTTAGTGAAGAGGTAATGAACTAGATGCTGTAGGATATATCATTAAAAAAACAGGACCACAGAGTGAATCTAGTAGCAACACACGGCGGGGCTGGCCGCATGCCCGACGAAAGAGAGATGGGCTGGTGGCCCAGCCGGTGGTTGGAGGAGGCGGCGTACCCCGGCTTCGTGCCTGGGTTCCAGAATCCATGGAAATGACGGGCTGTGGTGCTGATGTCTTGTGCTGCCACATGGAGAAGTCAACCCGCCATGCGGGTTGACGTGGGGGACAAATCTGGTAAGCCTGACCATGTGAGCAGGTGTCTTACGCGGCTATGCCGCATCCTAGGTGAAGGGGGATGGCCCACAAAGATGGGATGGGGTGAGACAGGTAGGTCATGCTGCCAGGAGGGCAAGAACGATCAGGCCGACCCAGTAGGCCAGACCCACAGTCCAGCGAGCTAGGTTAACCAGATTTGGGTCGGACTAGGTTGGGTCGACACCGACTAGTTTGGATCTGGTCGGGTCAGGCCGGTCCCACTAGGTTGGACCAAACCCCCACCCTTTTCGTCCCAGTTATGATTAATGGGCCTTATCTTTTATACCAGACCTTTTTTTGATGAACCATCTATGGAACTGGAATCCTTGGGATGAGGTGGGAATGTTCATGTATGTCTGGGATGGATCAAACACGAATCTAATTAGGCCCTCGGTACTCAAATGCCTATAACATACATACCATTCATTCGATTGACACACCATATATCGTATTGGAACCCTTATGATATGGAGGTCATTCAATTCGCTTCTTCATGGATATTTATGGTAGTTGAGCTATGAATGACAGCCTGAGGAGTAGAAATAGGGTGTTACTTGTGGTGAAAGTTAGGACAACTACTCCCTTGAAGACTCAAGGTGCGGGTATTCCTTACTTCTCTACTTCAGTAGAGACGAGAATCCTCGCGTCATGGGTGTCATTTCTTTTTCCTGTGAGCATGTTCTTCCATCATTGGAGTCGGTACTCCCCTATTGGACTTGGGAATGATACCTCCATATTTAACTCACATAGAGTCTGGTACTCCCCTATCGGGTGGGGTGTGGGTCCTCTATGTTAGGAGTAGGTACTCCCCCATCGACCAAGGGTGCAGGTCCTCCTTATGCAGTGCTACGGAAGAGTCGGTACACCAATGTCATCCCAGGGCACGAGCCCTCTATCCTAGTGTTAGTACTCCCCTGACATACTAGTGTGAGGTTCCCCATAAACAGATATTGTGACAGAGTTGGTTACTCTCCTACTTTACCAGGGCACGAGTCCTCTAGTCACCGAGTTGTACTCCCCTACAGATTTAGGGTGTGAGTCACCTTTACACCTTGTTCCAGTAGATTCGGTACTACCCTATCATGCTAGGATGTAGGTCATCATGCATGGGGTCTATACTCTACTAACATACTAGGGCGTGGGTCCCCCCATAATGAAAAAAATTATGGAGTTGTACTCCCCTACTGGGTAGGGTGCAGGTCCTCACTTATGGAGTAATACTCCCTCATCTTCGAGTAGCGATGAGGAGCAGGTCCTACATGGGAGTTGGAGCTCCCTCGAATATAGTACATAGTTATGAGGAGCGGGCCTGTTCACTTTATGTAATCAATACCAATTTAGATGTTAGTACTCCCTCGATGGACTGAGGTGCATGTCACTTCATACTAGAGTGTCTAAGATATCATGGGTTAGACTGTAGTAGTGCTCCCCCAACTGAATGCATTACCGAGGAGTGGAACTCTTCACTTGGTTTCCCTTGGTCTTAACTCAGGATAAAGGCAACGACAACAAGACCTCCAGGTCCAGGCAAATGAGGCAGTTCTAGCAGAATGTACATGATGGAGCATGTCCTTTGTATGTACCATTAGGAATCATTGTTTTGTACCTAATGGAATACATCTCTCAGATGGGTGGCATCAGGGATGGCCAGCTCATGGAGTGTGTAATCCTGATCCTTGAGTTACACATTGGTTCTTATTTGGAAATCATGTAATGGATTTGAGGTCAGAGCCTTATATTTCTTTGTGGTTGAGATGAGTATATTTGGATTACCTAGGTATATGTATGGGCATGTACGTGATTAGAGATGACTATGCCTAATCTCTGTGGATTACATTGTGGTTATATCTTTTTGGATTACTTCGTTGTTGTTTTGTGGTGTTTTAATTTGTAGATTTTTGAGAGGCCATATAGGGTGTCAGTGTCCCCTACTGAGTACTGAGTTACTCATCCCTGCACGGGCATCGCCCATTGGTGTTGCTTCTGGTGCATATATTCGACATTTCAATAGATGATCTCAAGGAAACACGATGGAGGGATTTTACGATGGTGGAATTAGTGTCCTAGGACCAAGAAGGGCCCAATAGGACCAGGCGTACAAGACATACTACTTCATATTGCAATATCTTCACTAATCATGCGATTAGGTGGGAATGTTTCCATAGAGGGCCATCGGTGCTCCCTTTGTAACTTGCTGTTTCTTGTTCTTTTTTTGGGCTTGAATACTCACCTAGTGTTACCACTCAGTGATGTAATTTCTATACTACTCTGTTTTATGATTACTTAGTGTTCACTTATCAGTTTTGTGGTTTTTGTTTGGGAGTGCACATGTGTACAAGTATCAAGGAAAATACCTCCCACTTGCTGGTTGATGCATTCGGTGAAAGTTGCCAACCCCAGGCCTTCAAGAGGAGGGTTTGGGGTATGTCACGGTACATGACATGGGAGACGGGTCATGAAAATGTAGTGTCAAAGGTGTTCAGTTCTACCTCAATGACCAAGGGTCTATTGTTTTTTTGGACAATAATGTTACGTGTTTCAGGTTCGGATTGGAGGCAAGTTTCTAGTGTTGGGGTGGCAATCGTCATATTCATACACCATGATCCAGGAAACCTATTACCCGACACGGAACATGGAAACATTGGTTGTGGGGAAATGTAGGGATTATGAAACTTGTATAAATGATTGTGATTTCCATTTCCTTATTGATTTATCTCTCTAGATATAATCTTATTTGTGGTTAATATTGACTCATTTTTGGATGCCTTCACAATGATTTAAATATAGGATTCTGAAGTAATATCATGATTATGATCTTCCCCAAGTGGAGGCTATAATGTAGGGAACTGATACAAGGGAATTATCTTCGAGTGGTGCACTAGCGATGCCACCACTTGTTCAGCAAAAGATTCCACCAGCAGTTCAGGGTGAGGATGAACGCAGTCTAAGTGAATAACATGAGTTTCAGAGGAAGAGACCTCCCAGGTTCTGTGGGGAGATAGATCCTTAGGTAGATGAGGATTGTCTTGAGGCAGTTACACGTGTCTTCTTATTTGTGAGGAAACCACTCGACCATATGGCGGTCTTGGATGCAAGCCTTCTTCAGGGCTCAACAAGAAAATCGTGCATCTGGATGATATAGACTCATGACGGGGAGACCCTCTCTTGGACATACATTGAGTACCTTTTCACATAGGATTTCTTTTCGGTGACATTGCGCTATGTACACATACATGAGCTGCTACACCTACAGAAGGGTACTGTGATGGTAGAATACTACTCAGCGTGATTCATGGATGTTTCTCAATACTCCGTGGATATGGTGTAGGGCCCTAACATTAGGACCCAGACCTTTGAGTAGGGACTACATCAGGATATAATGGAATCGGTGATACCTCTCCACATTCTGATGCTTGTTGGGGTACTAGAACGAGCTCTGGTGGTTGAGAACTTCTTGGCAGAGTAGAAGGTGGATGTGATGCATGGAAGATGTCATATAGTAGTGGTGCCTGATGGAGTTATTAGAGGAATGGAAATGGGATCACAGAGTAGGAGGAATACCCATGCACAGACACAGACACGTGGGACTATGGCACAATAGTAGTGCCAAGGTGTATATTAGCAGCATGAAAGGTGGTGTTATGCTTTTAATGGCTAGGGGAATCTTTCTAGAGATTTCCCAACCCATCATACAGCTGAGAGGGAGTTAGTAGAAGAACCTCCCTGGTAGAGACAGTGCATAGAGCAGAAAGTTCTACATGACGGCAGGCGAGGTAGGGGAGCTTGAAGAGAAGCAGGGGGTGGTCCCCACTAGGACCAGGGAGTTAGAGGACGTAGGCGATGACAGCTGCTTGTAGACACAGCTCATGAAAAAGAAGATTCAAGAGAAGATTATGGTATGACCTGTGTATTTTCTTTTGCATCCTTTCTATATAGACACAAGTTCTGGGAATTCTTTTTTAATGGGAGTCCTATTTGAGACATTGATGTTCTGGATGGACCGTGGACTTGAGCCTCATGTTTAGATAATTAGGATAGAGGAGACCCACTGATCACACACAGATGATGATAGTGTTACCTAGCTCTTAGATGTGAGATTTGTGGTTGGGATCTCTTAGTCATGGCATCGATACCTTATGACGTCATTCTAGGTCTGGACTACAACCGTTCATGCCCGGAATAACGATATTAGGAATGACATGTGGTATATCTGCATGGTGGAGAAGGAATTTCCTTTTTAGAAAAAGGTAATCCTTGGAAGCCCGGTTTGGACTCTAATAATGATCCATGGTTGAGTCATTCTATTGTGGAAGAGTTAGACCACAAGATGTTTTCATAGTTCGGAATAGTTCCTAACCATCCATACTCAGTAAAGATGCCCCAAGTGGGAGTGTCTGTGTTCTTGTTTCAGATTTTTTTGTGGCCACTAGTGGTTCTAGGAAGAGTGCCCAATAATACTCAGTGTTCTCTTGTGGGAAGCCCAGTTTCATTCGTATTTACTACTACACATTAGCGTCAACCTTGAACACATAACTCCCTTGGGGGTTTTAGCACAGTTCATCCATTGGTGGATGTTGAATATGCGGTTCTTTCTGCGATCTGTGGCAGGTTATCTTGCAGGTGAGCCACTGAACCCCTTGACTGCAGATGAATCTTAGTACTTAGTAATTTTCCCTCCTATTGAAGCTAAAGAAACATGTTCATATTACGGCATTATATTGACCTAGAAAGAGTTGTGCATGAGAGTTGTTGATCTCAGTGTTTCTTCAGGGAACCTTGTTATAAGGAACGTAGAAACATTTTATTTTGATCCATTTTCCTCCTGTAAGTTTGGGTTTTATCTTTTCGGGATGGAATGTCTAATGGTGGGGAGGATGTAATGTCCTAGAACTCCATAGTTTTTTAAAAAAATTAAATGGGATTTTTTTTTCGAGACTGAAAAATTTGACGGCACGTGATTTTGAGGTCCGGAGAGCTCGGAATGAAATTTCAAAAATTTTTAAGTTATGTTCAGTAAACTTTTGAATGGGATTTTAAATCATTGGAACTGTTGCTCAGATCAAAAATTCGAGGACACCGTTGTATTCAAAACGTTAGGATTCACCTAGAAATTAATTAACTTCGGCGAGAAAGGGATGACAGGAAATGTTATTTTTCAGACTTTTCAAGAAAAATAATAAAATTATTTAAAAAAAATTATTTTCTTTCTTTAACTATTTTGGGTGGCGGACGAAAAAAAATTCACATCGATGAGTCTCATTAATGGCTCATTAAACTCAAAGCGTAAAGACATTTTAAGGATGCATAACAATGATGTTGTTTCAAAATTAAAACATTCTAACAATATGACGCCACATCATAATGGGAATGTTATGACGTGATCCTATTTATATTTTGACGTGCAAGGGAAATATGGAATAAAATTTTTGAGGATTCTATAGTGAACCACTTATGTACTGCCAACCAGCGAATAATGAAGAATTCTATATGGACATCATCATCTTCGACGCCTTTCAAAGATCGAGCCGGGAAGGGACATCAGCATCTTAAATCCCTTGAGGATAAATATAGTGGCGTTGGACATCATAAGATATAGGGGTTTGTTTGTAAACTATCTTCCATGTTCTCCATTCTTTTCAAAACAACGGATGTGGATCAACACACGAACATGTTGATATGAAGTTTTCTCATTTATATGGGAGGTTATCTTTGGGGTTTCAATGATGGGATTGATTTATATTGGATTGATCTACACTCCCTGAAAACTCCCTGATTCTTATCCTTCGACGCAGAGGGCGCGGGCTGACAGGAACAAGGATCGATCCCCTCTCCATGTTCATTCC
This sequence comes from Viscum album, assembly GCA_963277665.1. Classification (NCBI taxonomy): domain Eukaryota; kingdom Viridiplantae; phylum Streptophyta; class Magnoliopsida; order Santalales; family Viscaceae; genus Viscum; species Viscum album. Next base: position 1,251,975,440 of record OY728128.1, on the reverse strand, counting down.
TTATGATCAGATCTTTGAAATTGACGATAAGTCCAATTAGGATCCATTATAGTGAAAGGGAATCCCCTAGAGGCCATAGGCATAAACAATTCCAAAACAGACCACTAGACTGCGTCTGGTGGTGGCGGGTGGTGACGCCAGCTGTGTGCCCGACAAAGAAGAGATGGGCGGCCAGCCCTTCCAGAGGAGGATGTGTGCCCCGTCGGTGCGCCAGGGTGACGGAAGCCACTATCACGATGCTAAAGTCTGGTGGTTCCAGCGTGGCACCAAGTGGATAGGTCCCCTTCCTATGTAGGTTGATGTTGGAGACGCGGCTGGTGGGCTCGGTTACGTGAGCCGATGACAGACGCAGCTATGCCGCGTCTGGGGGCAAGGGGGTCGGCCCGCAACAGTGGGCCTCGATGAGCCTGGCGAGTTGCGATGCCAGGAAGGATGAACAGATCAGGCCGACTCAGTAGGCTGATTCTGCAGGCCCACATGGCCTGACCTATAGCCCAATTGGCTCGGTCGACCCCAGTTGGGTTGGACAAGGTCGGGTCAACCCAGACCGGGTTGGATCGACCCAAAGCTGGTTAGATCAAACCATAATGGTTCAAATCAACCCATATTAGGTAAGATTAACCCAGAAGGGGATGTATCAGGTTTGGTCGACCCAGACAGGTTCGGGTCGGGTTGGCCCGACCGGAACAGCCTGGACCCGGACCCTTTTCGTCCCAATTACGCTTAAAGGGCCTTATCCTCTAAACTAGAAGTCTGTTTGATGAACCGAATGTGGTGATGGATTCTTTGGGACTAAATGGTTCTTTTGAGATACTCAACTTGAGTTTTAGAGAAATTAGATGTACGGCCTGGGTAGATTGAACAAGAATCCAACCAGGTCCTCTGTTCTAAAATGCCTATAACTTATAGAACAAAAATCCAATTGATGCGTCGTCTATCGTGTTGGAACAATTATGACATGGAGTTCCTTCAGGACACTTCATCATGGAACATTGAGGAAGTTTAAGTAAAACTGATAACCTAAGGAGAAAAACTAGTGTGTTTCTTATGGTGACAGTTAGGAATGACTACTTTCATGATGAATCAAGGCGTTAGTGTTCGTTACTCCTCTACTCCGGTAGAGACAAGAATCCCCACGTTAGGGGTGCAGGTTCATTTCGTCTGAGAATATTATTCTATCATTGGATTCAGTAATACTTTATTAGAATAGGGCACATGTCTTCCACACTTAACTCAAATAGATTCAGGTACTCCATTACTGGGTGGGGTGCATGTCCTCTATGTTAGGAGTAGGTGCTCCTCTGTCGACCCAGGGTACAGGTCCTCCTTACACAGTGCTACGGCAGAGTCGGTAATCCCATGTCATTCTAGGGTGTAGGCTCTCTAGCCCAGGGTCGGTTCTACCCATATATACTAGGGTGCGGGTCACCCACAATAGATATTGTGATAGAGTCGGTTACTCCCCTTCTTTACCAGGGTGGAGGTCCTCTAGTCACCGAGTTGTACTCCCCTGCCGATTCTAGGTGCAGGTCTTCTTTACACCTTCTCGGTGCTCCCCTAACATACTTTCATGCAGGTCCTCTAGCCTAGGGTTGATACTCCCCTGACATACTAGCACGCGACTCACCCCCCCCCCCCACAGTTAACAAAAAACTAGAGTTGTACTCCCCTATCATGTTGGGTGTAGGTCCTCACTTATAGAGTAGTACTCCCCCATCTCCGAGTAGAAATTGGGAGAGGGTCATTTATGGGAGTTAGAGATCCCTAAAATATAGGACATAGTGAAAAGGAGCAGGTCCCTGCACTTGATGTAATTGATACCAAGGTAGAAGATATTTCTCCCTCGACGGACTGTGGTGTGGGCCACTTCTAACTGGAGAGACCGAGATATCATGGTTTAGACTAGATTAGTGCTCCCCTAACTAAATGTAGTATCGAGAAGTGGGCCTCTTCACTTGGTTTCCCTTAGTCTTGTCTTGGGTGAAATACTGTGACAGCGGGACCTCTAGTGCTAGGCACTAGAGGAAATTTTATCATAAAGTTCCTAACGGAGCACGTCTTTTTGGATGTATTGTTAGGAATGGTTGAGTTGTACCTAATGGAATGCATATCTCATATGGATTTCATCAGGGATGGAAAACTCCTAGAGTGTGTACTCTTGATCCTTGAGTTACGCTGTGAGCCTTCTTTGGAAATCTTGGTAATGGATTTGAGTTCAGAGCCATAGGTTTATTTGTGGCTGAGATGAGTATATCAAGATAACTTAGGTATATGTATGGTCATGTACCTGATTATAGCTAACTAAGAATTATTTTTGTTGTTTACTTTTCAGTAGTGGCGTTGTAGTCTACTTAGTGGTTTTTTGTGGTGTTTTCCTTTGTGGATTTCTAAGAGACCATCGAGGGTCTCGAGGTCCCCTACTGAGTACTAAGTTACTCACCCCTGCACTCACTTCACCCCCACGTGTTATGTTTGGTGCAGATGTTCGACTTTTCGATAGAGGAACTTAGGGAGATGGGACCGACAAGCGTTATGATGGTGGACTTGGTGGCCTAAGACCAGGCGGGGCCTAGTAGAACTATGCAGACAGGAAATATTACTTTTTCTTGTAGTATCTTCACTACTCTAGCAATTAGGTTGGAATTTTTCCACAGTGGGCCATTAGTGCTCCCTTTGCACCTTGTGGTTTCCAGTTCTTTTGTTGGGCTTGTATATTGGACCGATTTTATCACTAAATTCACTACTTGCTATTATACTATGGTTTCTGATTACTTAGTGTTCGCCTTTCATCTTTGTGGTTTGGTTTTGTGAGTGCACATGTGTATAGGTATCCTTGAAAATGCATCCCACTTGCATATTGACACCTTCGTCACTAGTCACCAACACCGGGCCTTTAGGACACGGGCATGGGGTATGTCACAGGATTAGCCATGGGGGACGTTCATAAAAATATATAATGAAAATGAATTTATTAATGTATAAAAAATAAATACTCAATTTTCAATAAGATCCTTCTATGCTTCAAAATGTATTTTCTTTTAAAAAGATAGATATTTCATATTACATGGACATGAGTACAATTAATTTATTATATTATTAGAATTTGTTTTTGAAAAAAATTATATCATTTTTAAAATTATAATCTCAATATTATATCTTATTTAATTTATAGATTTTTTTAAAATATTAATTTTTATGTTAATTTTGAAAAATACAATTTTTTGTGAAAATAACCGTTAAAAATTAATTACAAGACCAATTTTATTTTTAATTTTATATTGAAGTGTTATAAATATATATTAAAAATAAATAATCAATTTAATTATATAAGAATCATCATTATTATTTATTTTGGTAAAAGTATATTATTGGGCTAAAAACCCATTTTACTAAACACTATTTTTATATGGACAATGATTTTTTTTATCAAAATAAATTAAATAAATTACGATTTATTAATGGATTAATTAAATTAGTTAAATATATATCTAATATTATATTTTGGTATTCATTTAATAGATTATATAAGTAATGAAATGAATGTAAATTATATTTTATGCATAAAAATTAATTTTCATAAAATGGTTTTCATTATGTGTTCCACGATTGTTTAAAATTAAATTCAAGAACATATAGATATTGATTCTTGTACAATAGATTTCATATTTTCATTTAGAATAATTAATAAAATATAATAAGGTATAATTAAATTTTTATCATAGTAAATAGTAATATAAATATGCTATAATGTTGTCATACTTAGCTTCCACGACTTTTACTGACATTCATAAGAAAATATTATTTGAGTATCCTTTTATTTTGATAATTAATTATCATAAATGTATTATGTATGATGTATATGACATTGATTATGAAGAAATATTATGATTTTTATGTAGGATACTATCATACATAGTATGAAAAATGTCCAACAAAATGTTCTTTGATTCTGAGTAGAGGGAAGATAGTCTTCGATTATTTTAGAATAAAATACTTTTTCATAAAATGAATAATTTAAAACTATAAATATAATCAAATATATAATAATAGTAAGATAAATTATTTTGATAAATTTAATGTAAAAAACTTTAGAGAACCCTATTAGAATAAAAAAATGGATTTTGTGATTGATCAAAACCTACAAAACAAAGATATGTTGGAACAACATAAGTCTACCCAACATTTCCTCTATAAAATATAATTGTATGTTTCTATTGATTTACTATGGATATTATACAACATTACAATCCATATTCATTACCTGTATGGTTTCCTATTTTTATTATTAAACATTAATGAAAACTATATCCTTTCCATGGGTTATGATATGATGATATGATGATATGATGGACGATATCTGATCCTATGACACATATATGTATTATTTTCATAATAGAATGTGTGGTCCATCAATTAAATATTCATCTAATATATTTGGTAAATATGGATATACCATGATATAATTTGGACTAATAATTTGGAGTTATCCTAGTTTAGTATGTGATTTTTTCTAATTAGATAGTATTGGGAGTGAACATTGAATAAAGAAATAATTGAAGGGTATGTGAACCTAATTTAAAATTATATTAATGAATGTGTTCCTTGAATAAGGAAGAAATTTTATATAGTTACGAGAATTTGAAAAATTTATGTATTATACATTTTATATATCATCATGGTTTATGATTTGTTTTTGACAATTCTAAACATAGATCCTTAGTATTATTTTTTTGATATATGAATACACAATTATTTGGTATTAATGATCATTGACTAATTTGGTATCATTATTTATTATCTTGATCATGAACTCATACACTTATGTATATATTATTCTCACTTATGATCATTGAGTTCTATCCATTATGTTTACCCTTAAGGGGCATCTGAGTTCACCCTTTCTTATGCTTCCCTTCCCTATATCATGAATGAGGGTTTGATGTATGATTTTTTAATAATGTGTTCTAGATATTATTAAATTAATCAAGAATTATATTACTATTTTATATTCAAGTGGTTTATATATGAATGTTTTCGAGGAAATTAATCCTCTATAGTTATTAGGTTTGTATTATTGTGAAATGTATTGAATATTCAAGTGAAATGATGTAATATAGATATATGAAAAGTATGGGTCTCTAAAGGTAATTAGGATGTGTGGGTGGTGAACATAGAGTGCATTGTACATATGGGGTGGTATATTTATAGGTAGGTAGGTGGTTGTGTGCATTCTGCAGTGGACCTGGTAACTCATAACAAGCAGATAACTAAATAATATTTCTTTTTATGAAGTCCTTGAATATGGTTTGTTATGAAGTTTGATTTATTATAAAATGGTTATTATTACTCCATAATTTAAACATATAATAAAAATATATGGAAAATGGGATACTTAATCATCTTTATATTCATGAAACCATGTGTTGGGGTTTACCGTGTGCTGGAGATCAATTTTGGGAAGTGAATATTATTTGATTACAAAAAGAGCTAAATGGATTGCTAGTGATTATTATATATTTATATGCAAGATTATCTTTCATGATGTCCCCAAGGTACATCAATGAGTTTTTATCATGGATCATCCATGAATGTTGAGATAATTATTCTATAAGTTTCATGGATATCTTAAATTTCTATCTTCCACAAATAGAGGGACTCTAATGTAAATAAGTATCTATCATGCACATAAAGATTAACTTTGGGTTTTCATTTCCATTTGTATGAACTAAAATAATTTGTGAGAGGGTCATAGATCATTCTTGAATATAGATCTTTTGTGGAACTAAAAATACCTTTCGTAGGGAATCCAGGGCATATATATTCAGTTCTTTTTGAATGATCATTTGTTTAATAAAAAATATGACATCCCACTATAATGTAAATTTTTATTATTGTAAATATTGAAATACTAAATATTCCATTATTATTTATGAGTTATTATATAAGGATCAAAGATATGATTTTGAAACTCAGATGGAATGAAAATTAATGTATATCAGGAAGAAGTATCTAAGATAAATGCACAATTTAACACATTAAATTCTTGTAAATGAAACAAAGAATACATATAAATGATGATTCAGAATTAGTCGTTATTCATATGTTATTAAATTCTGAATATGTATTCACTAACATTTATGCTATCATGAATTCACAAGGAGAAAAGAGAAACCTAAATCATTCAACAATATAAACATCAAGGTAACAACATTCAATGGTTCAACTGAGAAGTAAATTGAATATGGTATTCATGCATGTGATATTCATATAAGAAACTTACATTCCTAATGAAATAATGGAATTAATTTTATAAGACATGATTAATGAAAGCCATGTATTTTTATGATGAAAAATAATGATGTAACATGAGATTACACCACAGTGCATGTTAGGGAATTATAAATATAGTAATGGTATGAAGTAAAAATAATATTTTCCTAGTTCAATATATATATAAATGAAAACATGATTACGATAAAATATAAATTTTTTATAAAGAATTTTTTAGAATAAAAATGAAAATTGAGTGATTTATGGTGTTTAATGTAGATGAAGTTAATTTTAAACAAAATGAGGAATGGTTTTTCTAGAGAGATTTGAAAGCATAGCTAATTGTCACCTATCAACCGTTCAATGTTATAATTCTCTTCTAATGTGTATAGCAACACTCCAGTCAAATCATCGGTGATTATACTTTTTAATAGTCATTTTTTAATTGATTGTATTTTTATTGGGGGGTTTATTTTCATATCTTAAATTAAGTGATTAATGATTGATGTTTGATTTAAAAATTTGATAAATATTGGGGTGAGTACATTTTTAGAGTGTTAATCTTGAGATATCCTTGAGATTTTTTGTATATTTCATTTAAATTAACAACCACTTCACAAGATAACGTTCATCAAATTTCCTAAGTGTTAAGTATTTAATCCAAGCCATAACATAACATAGATTTTTAATTTCATTCAAAGCCTATTGATGGTAGTGTATTTATGGTTTTAATAATCCATGGAAGCCACATAAAAGAAGTCATTAATCCATGACATGTTATGTCCAACATAATATTGTTAAATTAATGAATACTCATCGAGAAAAATATCTCAGTTGATTAAATTATCTAAATAATGACTCACCCCAATGATAGATTTACTCATCCAATAATATGGTTATTAATCTGGTGATATATTATTATGGTGATGAATTATAAATAGAACAAAAAAGAACATGATATGAAAATAGTAGTGTGTTGAACACACATGATTGTTGAAGGGAGTTTAAAAAAGACTTTCGATTGAATGAGGAAGAAAAATAAGGCAAAGGTTATTTACATGATTTAATCGATTTTAAGAAAATTAATATTAAAATAATGAAGTTGGATTAGAATAAGAGATATTGAAGAAGAAACTTTCATTAAAACATAATTAGAAAGACAAACACTTGTGAAACTACAAATGAAGGAAACTGAAAAAGTAAATTAAATCAAATAGGGTAGGAAAGGTATATCATGTGAAAACATGATTATGGAAGGTCCTACCAAGCCTTTGGAAAATCATTGGTTGTGCCAATGTGTGATTCTCTCTTCTGAAATGCCAACCCTTTTGAAATAATAAGATGGGATGTATTTATAGCCCAAGGTGGTGGACAATTTGTATTCCAAATCTTCTCCTCCATTGTAATCACCAATTTTTCCATCCATACAATAGAATATCAAGATCATATCTTTTTACAAGTTGTGGATATTTATGTTTCCTGTCATACCTCAACATTGGATGGACATTGGACTTTTGGAGCCAAATATATGGCTATTTGATTAAATTGTTTTCACCTATCCATTTTTACGAACACTTTTTTGAATGCTGAAATGTAAATTGATTTTTGAAAAGGAATATACCCTAAAATAAAAATAATTTATTCTATCAAGATGGAAATCCATATGTTATATTTCACAAAGAAAAATACTAGCCTGATTTGATGAATAAATTAGGAGAACATTTAAGAATAGTGTCCTCATTCTAATTCTCATCCAGAATGGTGGACTGGACAATAATGATTTATTTGGGCCCCTTGTTTCTGGATTTGGGCCTTGAAATTTTTATTCATGACTCCTTGATTTTTATCAAAATTTTGTAGGATAATGAATGAATTAGAACTTCTAGATTGAGCATAGTAATTCAATCTTCATGGATGGTTCAGTTTCTTCACAGATTCTGTGCGCCTTCTTGGGTGGTCCATATAACCCTTAAAATGGATGAATTGGTCAATGATTCTTTCTAATTATATGTGGAAAATTGAATAAGGAATCATAAAATACATGAAGTACAAAATTTGGATCAATGGGGTGATTGTTATTTTTAATCTAGTAACCTTTCTTGAATCTAGATGAATTCAAGTAGTGCTCAAAACTTATAATTAATATTTTAACATTATTATTTCCCACAAATATTGCACATTTCATATAAAATAAGTAAAGAATGTATATAATAAATTATTAAAATATTAATAACATCAACTCCACCACACATAGTCTTATTCATTTCCTCATATAAAACAAATATAAAACCATGAAATAACCATTTTCAGTCACTAACAATTATTAAAATTATGTTTTCTTAAATCAGGGGAGGTTTAGACTATTTTAATCATCCATATTGAATTCCACAACAAATTGTTACTGAAAAATGTTACAAAAACCACTATTTTGTCATGCTCAAATTTATAAATGGAAAATGTGGACACTCAAAACTCACACCCCTCAAGATGATAAAATTAATTTATGGAGCATCACTCATTAACCAACCAAAAGTGAAAATATTAGAATTTTAAAGAGCTCTCAGATTCCAATCCCTATCCTAAAGTGCTCAAAAATCAAGAGGTCTTTTTAGGGTTTTTTTGTGGATATGGGCTGGTAGGAAGATGATATCCAAAAGATAGGAAAAAGGGGGGTAAAACGCCAATAGGGAAAAACAATGCACATTTTTTTTTGAAATGATACATGAAAGGAAATAGAAACACATATTTATGGGGGAATAAAAATGTTAAATAAGACACAAAATATGAAGGAAATTTGAAGTGGATGAGATGATAAAATATTTAAAAACCACAAAACTTCTCTCAATGACTTAAGTGTTCATTTTTTTCATTTTTTATATATTTTTTTGAAATAAGTCCTTTAAATAGATCTCACACTCATCTCCCATCCGATGTTTGATCTCCCCATGATACTAATTTTAATAGTTATAACAAGATCAATTGTTAAAGAAGAGTGATTTTTGACCCACCCAAGACACAACCAATTCTTATTTTCATTTATTATTATTATTATTATTATTATTATTATTATTAGACACTTTTCAATATCATTTAAACAAGATAAACATATATAAATTCACAAAACTCACTAAATGACAACCTATCTCCCACACTAAAATTGATACATGCCTCCAATCATATTATAAGATGGAGAAAACAAAAAATGGTACCCAAAATGAAATCCAATCCCCCCACACATAAATTTAATAACATTATTCAATGAAAATCCATGTTGATATTGGATGGGATAAGTTATTGGGTTTTTAAATTGGCTATTAAAGAAAATGGTTTCATAGGTTCAAAGGAGCTTTCAAAAAGAAAATTAATGTATGGTTAATGGAGGCTATTTGGCTATTATAATTCTCATGTGGTTTAGAAAATTCCTCTATCATGTTAATGCATACTAAAGTAGGAAATTAATCTCTAATGTACACAAACTCAAGACTCAAAATTGGGTGTAAAAAACACACATTTTGAAAATATGACCATAGGTTTCCTTGACATGAAAGGTAACATTGTTCCTTGTGGTTTGGAAAATAATTTTCCAAATAATAAACTAAGCATTCAAATTTAGATGGTTTTGACCCAAGATTCTTTTTAAAAAAATATGATGAAAATAAAATATTCTTTAGATGAAACCATGTCTTTTGAATCCCCAAAATGGTTGGACACAATTGGAAAATTAGAAGGTGAGTAAGCATGATGCTAGATTTTTTATATTTTATTTAATTTTTTTTTTTGTTTTTTAGTTTTTTTAGGTTTTTCTTAGTTTTTAATAATGACCTACCCACAAAAAGAGGAAGAGTAAATATAAAAATGTGATGAGGAAAGTGGTTAAAAAATGATAATGAGGGAGGATGAAGAATAAAGAAAGAGAGGGGGAGGAGTTAAAGGGAAAGATGTGCCCCTAGTTTGGAGTTGGTGGGTTGTCATCTCCATCTAGTGGTGGGTCAACTATAGATGTTGGGGATCCGATGGAAGTTGATGTGGTTCCAAGATTATGTGCCCTATCATGGTGATTCTTTAACCGATTTCCATTTACTGTTAATTTCCTTTTTGAAGAGGGTTCTTGGACATGCACTGCACCAAATGGGTAAACATGAAAAAAAATTAAAGGACCTTCCCAACGATAATTAAGCATACCAGGGTGAAGTCGAAATCGAGAATTGAAGAGCATTATATGTTCTCCTTCATGAAATACCTTTCTCAGGATGTGATTGTCATAGAGTGCCTTATCCTTTTCTTTGTACATATTGGAATTATCATATAATTTAACTCGAAGCTCCTCCAGTTCTGCCAATTGCAATGATCTTTCATCACCAAATATTTTACAATCAAAATTATAGGTTTTGATATCCCAAAATGACTTATGTTGGATTGAAACTGGTAAGTGTCATGCTTTACCAAAAAATACCATACAAATATGCATCCCAATTGGTGTTTTATTAGAAGTTCGATAATACCGAAGTGATTCACCAAGTAATTTAGGCCTAGCCTTTCTGGTGGGTTTTAAAATTCTATCAAGCACTCATTTAACTTCACTATTAGAATGTTTACCCATGCCATTTGTCTGGGGGTGATATGAATTTGATGTTTTATGTACACCACCATTCTATTTCAAAAGAGATTCAATGGTTCTATTACAAAAATGGGTTCTTGAGTCCCTGATCAAGGCACGTGGTGTGCCAAATCGGTGGAAGATGTTTTTCTTTAGGAACTCATTAACAGTATGTGAATCATCAATTCTAGTGGGTTTGTCCTAGACCCACCTTGAATCATAATCAACTGCCATAATAATGTCTGAGAATCTATTGGAAGGGGGTAATGATTCCATGAAATAGATGCCCCAAACATCGAAGATCTCACAAAAAATTAATGGCTTTTGGGGAATTTCATTTCTCTTTGAAATTCTTACAATCTTTTAGTAGGTGGAACATGATTGACAGAACTCACGTGACTCCTTGAAGTGTAAAGGCCAAAAAAATCTTGATTCTATGACCTTTCAGAAGGACCTTTGTGGTCCAAAGTGTCCATCTCCATAATGTGAGTTAAAAAAATTCTAAGATGGAGGAATGTTCATTTTCAACAAAAAATCTAAAAATTACCATGTCATCCCCCATTTTCCAAATTTTATTATCTTCCCAAAAATATAATTTTGAATCACTTTTTAGATTCATTTTTTTTGTTATTTTGAAAACATTTTTTTGGAAAACACCAGAAAGAAAGTAATTTACAATTAGGGCATACCATGGTGACTTTGGAGTGAGAGAAGAAAGGTTCTCAGTGGGGAATTCAGGATCAATGATTTTAGAATGAGAAGAATTAGAAATTATACTCATGTGATCAGCCACAATGTTTTCTTTTCCTGGTATATCATTGATTTCATGGTCAAACTCTTTAAAACATAGGATTCATCTTATGAGTCTTGATTTTCAATCAATTATCTAGAGTAAGAACTATATAACAGAATGATCTATGAAGATGATGATATTTGGAACCTATGAGATAGGGACAAGATTCATCTAAAGAAAAAACGACTAATAAAAGTTCTTTTTTAGTGACATTGTAGTGATATTGAGTTTCATCTAATGTTGTTGATGAATAATAGATGGCATGAGGAATCTTTTCTCTTCTTTGACCATGAACATCCCAAATGGATCAATCATATGAATCATACCCAAAATCAAAGGGTAAGGACCAATCTGGGGGTCGGATTATCAGGGTAGATGTAAGAGAAGTTTTGAGTTCAACAAAGGCTCTCTTTAAAACCTCATTGAAATGGAATGTGACATAATTTTTGAGAATCTGAGTTAGTGGGAGGGAAATCCTACTGAATTTATGGATGAATCGAAGATATAATCTAGCATAACCAAGGAATGAATGGATGTCTCGAACAGAGGTGGGTTTATGAAGCGATTAGATTACATAAATTTTGGTAGTATCAAATTCAATACCATCTTTTAAAATTATGTGCACTGGAACAATCCCATTTACTGCCATGAAGTGGCATTTTTCAAAATTTAACACAAGGTTACACTTGGCATAATTTTGGAGGACTAGAGAGAGCGAATGAAATCACAATTCAAATAACTCTCCATAAATGGTTAAATAATACATGAAGACTTCCATGAAGTGTTAAATGAATTTTGGAAATATACTCATCATACACCTCTGGATTGTTTTATGAGAATTGAAAAGGCCAAAATGCATTCTCCAACATGCATATGTTCTAAATGGGCATGTGAAAGTAGTATTTTCTTGGTCCTGTGGTGCGATTGGGATTTGGAAGTAGCTGGCGTATCCACCAAGAAAGTAATAGTGTTACTTTTCAGCTATTCATTCTAGAATTTGATAAATAAATGGATGAGGGTAGTGATATTTTCATGTTTTAACATTCAATTTTTGGTAATCAATGCACACACATCATTTGTTCTTCACTTGAGTTGTGACTACCTCCCCATTTTCATCTGTGACAACAGTTATTCCACCCATTTTAGACACAAATTGAATTGTACTAATGCATTAACTATCAGAAATTGGGAAGGTAATACCATCTTGAAGATTTTTGGTGATCTCTTCCCTAACTACCTCAAGTATGAGTGGATTGAGTCTTCTTTGTGGTTATCTAATTGGTTTGGATTATTCCTCAAGATGGATGTGATGCATAAAAAGGGGGAAGGGTTGATTCCTAATACGTCATCTAGGGTCCAACCTAAGGAATTTTTTATCTCCTCTAACACATGAACAAGTTTTTACTCCATTATTTTAGTAAGTTAATTAGAGATAATGACAGTATAAAAGTGATCATGGTTATGGAATGAAAGTTTCTGGTGTTCATGAAGAGGTTTCAGATCAGTCTCATCTTTCATTTGTGGGCTAGACAACTCAAAAATGGGGGAAGGACTTTCAGTTTCTTTAGATTCATTTTCCTTAACACTTTACAAGTTGAAGCAGTTGAGATCAAAGCTGATGTGGGAGTCAAGAGTGCTTTCAAGTTCCTCTAAATTGTTGGATTCAATGAATGAGAGGTCAACATCAACAAAACCATTTATAACTTCGTTAATCATGGTGTAGTTTTCACAAGATTCTTTCTCATTAGAACACGATGAACATGATGTAATGGGGTTAAATTTATTATTAGAAGTGTCCTCAAAAGAATAGATTGAGAATATAGAGTGATACTTATATGGGTATCGCATGGATTGGAAAATGTTGAACTTGACCAGTTGGTCACCAAATTACATGGATAAGATGCCTGAAAAGACATCAATTTTGGTTCTCGCTGTCATTAGGAATTATCTTACTAGAATTAGGGGATATCAGGAAGAGTTTACCACACCTTCCATTTCAAGGACATAGAAATCAGTATGGAAGATAATATCATTCACACGAACAAGTTCATCCTTGATTATACCCTAAGGACTAGCTGTTCTTTGATTTTCTAATTGAATTAAAACACCTGTTGGATGTAAAGTACCAAGACCAAGGTTAGAGAAGATGGATTTGGGCATGAAATTAATTGAGGCTCCTAGGTTTATGAGTGCATCGTCGAAGATATAACTTCCAATTTTTCATGGGACCATAATGGTCCCTGGATCATTGCACATTATGGGAATAGATTTTTGTGTGGAAAAATTTTCGAAGGTCCAAAGTTGCCTCTTATGGGTGCATAATTCCTTAAGAATCTTGGCATATGTAGGGATTTGTTTTATCTCATCTAAGAGAGTAATGTTGACTTCAACATGTCTTAACATGTCAAGAATTTCCGTATCGGGTTCAGAGGAATTATTGGGCATAGAAACGGGTTGAGGAAAACCAATTTGTTTCTTAAGTGGATTGGAAGGTGGTGAGGGAATGGATTAAATTCCTTTTCGAGTTTATTTTTCTTTTCATTATCTAGGTCAACATTTAAAGGGGGTTGGAGGAATTATCTTGAGGCATAGAAATTTTCTTCTAATATATATGTGAAATTGAACTTCCATTACCCTTGGGTTCGGGTAATGGTTAACCTGGAGTTAGGAAGAATTTGATTATTGTTGCTGGCTCAGGTGGGATGCAAGTTGACCAATTTGTGTTTCAATGTTTTTTTGGATGGAATAGGTGAAGGAAGCGAGATCTTCCAATACACATTCCCATGATTTCTTAGAAGAAGAGGCTTGTACCGGATTGGGATTACCTTGATTTTGGTTCTTGTGAGAGAGATTGTATTGGTTTGTGAATTGGGAAGGCTCACTTGGATAGTAGAATCCAGGGGGATGATTCATCCTTTGATGTTGAGGAATAAAAGGATAAGGCTATTGGAAGTTACCAACACCTTGACCATATTGGAATTTGTTTGGGTTTTGATGAGGGTATTGAGGGGGATGATAAATGGGATTACCATATCTCATGTTAGAGTTATATGTAGAAGAAAAGGGTTTATAATGGGGTTGGTTTAAGTTTCTAACAAACTAACCAAATTGTTGACAATTGGGGTTGTGGTGAGCATATGCTTCATTGATCACCATTGGTCCTAGAGAATCAGATTGATCCTCTTGTTGTTATAGACATGTGTTAGTTAGATTATATGGGGAGATACATATTCCACAGTTCTTGATAGGTCTATGGAACAAAGATTGTGGAGAAGATGAGGTTTGGGCATTGGATGCCACATCTAGTTGTCGCACAAGACCTGTAAGTTCACTCATCCACTCAGTCATCTTATTTGGCTATATGGATTGATTTTCTTGGACTTTTTTTACTTTATCATGTGTTGGAGTATGGAATTTCCATGTGTTTTCATCAATGTTGCTTATGAGATCTCTTTCACCTGCAGGTGTTTTATCAACAACATCACATCCACTTATAGCATCAATGAGGGTTCTATCCATATCTAGTAACCCCTCAAATAAGTATTGGATAAAGAGTTGGTCAAGGATTTGGTGGTGTGGGTATTTTGCAACAATCTTTTTGAACCTCTCCATGTACTCATGGAGTGATTCATTTGGTAAATGTCGGATACCAGTAATTTCCTTTCAAATGGAAGTAATACAAGAAGCAGGAAAACATTTCTCTATGAAAAGTCACTTCATGCCATTCCACGTGGTTATGGAACGCAGAGTGAGGTAGTATAGCCATGAATTAGAAGTGTTATCTTGGGAGAAATGTAATGTTTAGAGTTTGATTTGTTTCTCAGAAACCCCTTGAGGCTTCATGGTAGAGAACACCACTTGGAACTCTTTTAGGTGGAGATGTGGATCCTTACCAGCTAGAATGTGGAAATCAAGAAGAAGATTAAGAAAACCTGAATTATGTCTGATGTCAGCCTCTATGTTTGGATATTTAATACCAATATTTTGGTAATTCAAATTGAGGGAAGGAAGTCCATTATGTGTCTATTCCCTAGTATTGGCCATATCTAATTCAATTGGTTGGAAAAGGATAGGTTTTTGAATGAGTTGAATATTTATTATGTTACTCCTAATATGGCAAAGTTTTCACTCACTTTCATTATCAAATAAATCCAATTTATTGTTTGGGAGGCTCTAGGGAATTCAGAGAGATTTTGAAAGAAAGAGGAAGATGAGTTTTTCTTTTTGTTTTTTTGAATTTTCTTAAATTATGTTTTTTTTGTTTTTTTTACAATAAAAAGAATCTAATAACTAATTAATTGCATCATCCATAGAAATGGAACCATTGGAAAGAACAAAAGTTTTTTTTATATCGACCTGCTAATGTGTATAGCAGAACCCAGGTCAAATCCTCAGTGATGATACTTTTTAATAGTTGATAATTTTTAGTTGATGGTATTTTGATTGGGGGGGGGGGGGGGGTTCATTTGTAGATATTAAATGATGTTATTAATGATTGGTATTTTATTTAAAAATTTTAAAAAGATTGTAGTGAGTTCATTTTTTGGGATTTAAGATTGTGATATCCTTGAGATTTGCTTTATATTGCATTTAAATTAACACCCACTCCAAAAGATAACGTTAATTGGAATTATTGTCAAGGAATTAATCCAAGCCTTAACATAACATAGAGTTATAATCTAAATCTGAGATTTTTTATGGTAGTGTATTTATGATTCTAATAATCCATAGAAACCACATGTTAAAGAAAACAAGTCATTAATCCACGAAATGTTAAGGCCGACATACAAAATTTTAAACAAAAGAATACTCATAGAGAAAAAGCTCTCAATCGCTTAACATATCTAAATAATGAATCAACCCAATGGTATATTTAATCATCCATTAATATGGTTATTATTATGGTAATATATGATTATGATAAAGAATTATAAATTGAACAAAAATAATGGGATAAGAAAACAGTAGTGCATCGAACACACATGATCATTGAAGAGAGTAAAAAAAGGATTTCGATTGAACAAGGAATAAAAAAAGGGAAAGAGTTTTAACATGATTTAAACTTTTTTAAGAACATTTTTAACAAACTACATATCGTGGATGAGAATAAGAGATATTGAAGAAGAAAATTTCATTAAAACTGAATTACAAAGACAAACACTTCTGAAATTTTATATGAACGAAACTGCGAAAGTAAATTAAAACAAAGAGAAGAGAAAAGGTCTCTCAAGTGAAAACCTGAGTATGGAAGGCCCTCCCAAGACTTTGGAAAATATTTGGTCATAAAAATTTGTGCTATTCTATTCTGAAATGACAACCCTTTCGAAAGGAGAGGAGGAGATGTATTTATAGCCCAAGGTGGTGGACAATTTGCATTCAAAAGCTTCCCCTCCACTTGCATCGCCAATTTGGCCATCTAGACAGCTTAATCTCGAGATGAGATTAAATTACAAGATTTATATATTTATGATTACTGTCATACCTCGAAATGGGGAGTTCATTGGACTTTTGAAGCCAATGATATGGCTATTTTACTAAATAGTTTTCACCTCTCCATTTTTATCAATAGTTTTTCGAAGGCTGAAACGTGAATGGGTGTTTGAATAGAAAGATTCCCTCAAATATAACTATTTTATTCTATCAATATTTGCTTCAATATATTAGATTTCACACTGAAAAATACCATCTTGATTGGATGTTTAAATTAGGAGAACATTCATGAATAGTGTCATGATTATAATTCCTGGCCAGAATGGTGGGCTGGACTTTAAAGCTTCATTTTGGCCCCTTGTCATTGGATTTGGGCCGTGAAATTTTTATTCACAACTCCTTGAATTTTTATCCGAATTTTTTATGAGAATGAATGAATATAAACTTATATATTGAGCCTAGTAATTCAATATTCATGGATAGTCTAGTTTCTTCACATATTCTGTGGGCCCTCTTGTGTGGTCCATGTGACCCTTTAAATGTTAGAATTGGTCAATGATTCCATCTAATGATATGTGTGAAATTGAATAAGGAATCATAAAAATAAATAAAAACAATATTTGGATTATTAGGGTGATTATTATTATTAAACTATTAACCAGAATTGAATCTGGATAAATTCAAATAGTGCTAAAAAATTAGAAATAATATTTAAACATCAATATTTCACCGAAATTATGCACATTTCCTATAAAATCAGTAAAGGGAGTATATAAATAGTTATGAAAATATTAATAAAATAATGATTTAATAGAGTTATTATTTATGGATATTGAAAATAAAATAATATCTTGAATAAATTAATAATCATTTGAAATTAATTATATTTATTTTAAAGTGAAAATTTCTCATAAAGTTTATTCTATTATAACAAAGAAATCATCAGAAAATAGATCTTAAAATTTAGTGATTTATATTAAATTATTTTCTACTATATTTTTACTACTTTTGAATATTTTAATAACTACTTATATAGGTGAACTATATACTACTAAATTCTATGAAGAAGAATATTTTTAATGCTTTGGAATATTTTATGATAATTTTGAGAGCTTATCCAACATATGTATTGCAGAGAGAGAAGAAATAGAATAATATTTATCACTAATGATTTGTTAAAGGGCCTAAAGACTAAAATATAATACTCTCTTGGTGAAGAAATTTATAAAACCTGCTGATCAAATTATTTATAGAGGAATATATTTCTTTTTATTTTGGGAACAAGCAATAAAAGTGTTGAAAAGATTTTCATTTATTGGATCCAGATTATAAAATAGAATCTTATCTTTAAATGGACTCTTAAATACTAGAGATATAGAGGGACTCTATGTTGATCATTTTTTGATCTCATTTGGTATATGAACATTATTGATACGGGATATTTTATGTTTCTGGGTCTAACCAAAGCATTAATAAGTATGATTTTCATTCAAAACCATTAAAAAATTGTTTGATATGATCACTCTTTTAATGGCGTATATGAAGTGAGGTTCTGAGTAATTACATAG
The DNA here is from genome assembly GCA_963277665.1 of Viscum album. NCBI lineage: Eukaryota > Viridiplantae > Streptophyta > Magnoliopsida > Santalales > Viscaceae > Viscum > Viscum album. Next base: position 1,251,956,782 of record OY728128.1, on the reverse strand, counting down.
TAAAATATGATATTTAATAGGTTTAATAGGTTAAAATTTAAAAGAAAATCATAAAATAAAAATGAAATATTCTCTAATCACTCTTAGTGGTCTATATGAACTAGGGATGAACATGGTAAAATGTACACACATCATCTAGGGGAAATAATGATAAATTATGGTCTTTAACTTGAAACAAAATAAAGGAAGATGATATTTAAAGCACATATTGAATTAGTTTTAATGGGATATTACTGGATAAATATTTTCCTTACATGTAGAGAACTAACATGGAAGGAAAATATCTAAAATTGAATCTAAAAGAGAGGGATTGAAATGATCGAAAGATTTATAAATATAGTACCCCATGTTTTTTTAACCAACATCTATATTACATATTATGGATATAAAAAACATTCACTTAATTTATTTTATTATACCATAATGATCTAAAAACACTATTAATCTTCATTATCATTAATAATAAATGTATTGAATAGTGACCACATGATTAATATTAATATAGCATTTCAAAAAATCCTATTTAAATAAACAAAGAAAGTGATGAACTCAACCAGTAAGATTATACCCTATGAAGCCTATTTATTGGAGCTTCCAAGGTAAATAATATTATTATAATTTTTCCATGAACAATCTCAAACTAAGATCAAATAATGTAATAATGAGTGAAACCGTTAACTCAAGAAGTTCAACATCATCGAGATCATGGGCCAAACAATGTACACCAAACCGCCCCAAGAAATCCTCGTCATCACACACCTTACCCATAGGGACTTTTATACTCTATTAATGGTATATGTATCTTGAACATAATAATAATAATATGTATATTTTATTTTCAACAGAAATTGTTTCATATTTTCTTCTTATCGTTACTTTTTAAATGATATTGATTTTTATATAGAAAAAATATATTTTTAATTAATATTCAATTTCAATAAAAGATTTTATTTTTAGGAATTAATGTGTTTTCGAGTAAATAATATTTTAATAAAATATTTTTATTAAATATTTTTTGAAATATAATTGATCATATAATGTTTTATGAATAAAAATTTAATTCTTTGTAAGAGTTCAAAAACTGTTATTGTAAAAAACCCTATATTTCCCAATAATTTTCTATTATTTTTTAAAAAGATAAAATTCACATATCTATAAAATTATTTTGATAAAATGAATATTTATTTGGAGTAATAATTTCAAAATTATCTAATAGTAAATTTTTCAGGATTTTCTGAGACTGTGGAATTTTTGATTAATAATTAAATATTATATAAATATATGGTGTATATTATGAAATCCTAATGAAAAAATAGTGATGGAATAAATATGATAAAGGCTATAGAAACAAAAATATATTTTCTACATTTCAAATAATATGATTTTATGTTTATTTTATTTTTTATTAATCTATTCATATTCTTAAAAAACATATAAAATATTTTATGGTTTTAAAATCATTTATTTTAGAGTATGTCTCACTTCCACGTGAGTAGGTGTATTTCTTTATAAAATTATTCCCATTGAATTATAAAAATATTAAAACAACCCTTATATGGTATAAAATAGGGGAAAACCATGGTATGGTTTTTATTTTTAGTTATTATTCTATATAGTGTCAAAACCCTTAGTTTCAGAAATAATAAATAATTCCACAATAAAATCATCATTAAAACCACTAAAACTCCCATGTAACTTCACAAAAAATACATGGATAATGTCCTTAATATGTCCTCCCTTATCTATATCCCTTTCAAGTTTCCCCAATCACTCAAGAATCCTCCCCCCCCCCCCAAATTTAAAATCACAATCTCATGGTAAGGGATCATCACCATCTCTTCATTATTCAACTATAATTTTTATATTATTGATTATTTCTATATTTACAAATTCTAAGATATGTTTTTACTTATCCATATCACTTTCCATTACTATAAAAATTATTAGATACCCCATTCTCTATCATCAAACCATTTTATGAAATTTTATATAATGTCGTTACGCTACCAAAATTTAACCATGATTTTCCATGTCAAAACAATTGTGTAGTGAATACCATACCCATTTTATATCAAGTGTATTCAAAATTATACACTTATTCTTATTTTTTATGGGACATACATGTATATATGAGATACTACCTTATCATGGAATAGTTATGATGATGACAGAATCCACGTTGTATGATATATGTGGCACACTTAAGCAAGAGAATTAATGGAAAGTGATGGGTACACATGGAATTATATGGAACTTCAATGCATTGGGTAATGTTTAATATCATGAGATTACATTTTGGGACAGGGAGTAAAGGTGCTTAATTTATAGGACTTTTTCCATAATGATTTCCAAGATTTTTTTCTTGACCAATGTTTATGATGAATTGTTTTAAGTTATTTCCACATTTCCCATGATGCCTTTATTATTATCATGTTATATTATGCATCATTGTTCATGTTTATGATTATCACCCATTATATGTCCCATTTATATGCCTATTTTTAAACATGTATTACTTTAAATATGCTATCCCATTTCCATTATCTTACTGGGATTTATAGCTAACCCCTTACATGTGTATGTCCTTAGGATATCCTATACAGTTTTAAGATCGAAGAAATATTATGAACATGTAAAGGAAGAATTCAATAAAGATGGTGTATTACTTGTTTGATGTTGTTATGTAATGTACATAATTCCCAAAGACACTCAAATTATCAATATTATAGATATTATGATGTCTAATTTTATTTAATAAATAAAAAATTAATGTTTAAAAAAGAAAATGGTTATCATAGTTGGTATCAAAGGGTAATTTTCGTAATTTTGGGGTAAGGATTAGAAAACACTTGAAAAAGAAATAGGGATAAGACTAAGTATAATAAAACATACCAAAATTTTGGTAATCATCTATTATGTTTTTTATCAAGAAAATTCATCAATTATAGGATACAAAAAGTGGATATCGATTTGGAAGATATGTAGATAGGGGTAAAACCTAAAACACATAGCCAATGTATGGTGCATAGAAATGGGCCTTATTAGAAACTTGGTTTGAAAATCCTTGGGGATATGATTTAGTAAATTCATAACCTCATTATGAACCATTTTTAAGAGATCAAATATAGTTATATGAATATATGTTAGGAAATAGATCATGGATAACATAGATTGAATCCATGCAATTCATATTTTAAAAAACTACATGTAATTTATACATTATATTTACAAGGTAATTGGGTCCTCATTTTTTGCTATAATTTTTTTAAAATAAACATTCCTAATTTTTACATTATTCTAGGAAATGGCCAAAAATATGAAGAATTGGGTAAATAATCCATATGATGGGAAATGTGATGATTTTCCCAAAGACATTCCCTACTATATGGGAGCAGGAATCATGATCATTGTGATGGCACTCTACTAGCTAACCAATGTTATAAAAAGAAAATTGGATCAGGAGGATAATCCACCCCCTTATATGAAAGAACAAACTACGATTGAGAGAATTATGTGACAAAGACCTCCAAAATTCAATGGATCATGTGATCCCTTAATTTAAGAATAATGGATCAACTCCCTTGAGAATATATTATCCATAATTCATTGTTTTTATAAGTTGAAGGATCTACTTGATGTTTATCATACGGAGAGATAAGATGATCAGTGGAGGATATTGATCAATAATAAAAAGCTGGAGGAAGAGATCCGTGTGATGGGTATGATGGAATTATGGAAAATATTTTTGGGTTATTATTTTCCTCACACTCTCCAAATTAAAATGGAAATGGATTTCATTTACATTAAGAAATAATATGATGAATATATCATGGTTTTTGAGGTAAAATTCATAATACTTGCATGATACTCCTTTATTTTTGTCATTACCCATGAATTCAAGGTTAATCGCTTCATTGGTTCGCTAAAAATAGACTATGAAAATATTTGGAGATATGATAATTTTATATTTATATTGAAATTGTCTGATGTGCCCTCAATCTAAAAAATGGAGCTCAGATAATCTATAGGTTATCATAGGTAAATTTATTGGAATGTAGAGTTTAATTCTAGAAGGCCAATGTGAAAATCTAATATTGCTAAAAAAATTCAACATCCCACTTTTTATTGGTGTCGAATGAATCCCCCTAAAAATTACCTAAAGGGGGTGAGGAAATGTTTTAGGTTCAGGAAGGAAGTAAACCTTTCCAGTGATTTCTAATTGGAGAAACCCACCAATGTGATGGAATATAAGAATGATTTGGTCAAACCTAAATGATTTTTTAATTACACAAATTATATGGAACTGTGAAACTTTTCAAACCAATGAACTAAGACATGGGTTTTCAAAGATAACTAACATCCTCTAAGGCAACAAGGGCATTCTTTTTTCCATCACAACTATAGAGATGGATCCTGAAAATTAAGTGGTGACATGTACACTAGTATTCATTTAATAATACTGAATTATCTTTTTAATTATGGTTCTAAACATTCCTTCATATCATGAAAGGTTAGTATAACTATTGATAAACCACCAAAAAACATAGAAGTAGTATTGTCAGTAAAAATGGTTATTGGGGAAATTATTGCTTCCTGATTATATAACTCATCTCCTATAAATTTTTTTAATGAACTTACCATTGCACATATTCCTTATCCCATTGGTGGAATTTTATGTTATTATTATCATGGATTTGATTTCCCTATATATATCAAACATAAATTTACACCAGAAAGAAACCACTCTTCATATTTTGAATCATCCCCAATTTTGTACATGTAAAAGGATGAGGATGGATCTTATTTAGCACCAATAACTCAACTTGGGATATTATTTTCCTATGATAAAGAGTATCTATCTCAAATTATTATTTCTAATGAAAATATCAACCTTTATGACATGCCCATTGTGTGGAAATATTCTGATGTGAATCTCAAGGAATTTCCTATTCTTCCTTTTAGTTGAGAGGTTTAATTTTCAATCAAGCTCACACATGGAGAATTAACATTTTCTAAGACTCCATATAGAATGGTTATTTTTAAACTTGATGTGACGAAGAAACAAATTGTGGATAATATGTATAAAGGATTAATATTCCATGGTGCTTCACCATGGGGTGCACCAATCTTCTACGTGAAGAAGAATGATTGTTAAATGCACATTTGCATTGATTATCATGAGCTGAACAAGATTACAATAAAGAAAAGGTATCCACTACCACAGATTGATGAACTTCTCATTCAACTATATGGAAAAAATAGTTCTTCAAGGCAGATCTACTGTCAACATATTACCAATTTAGGGTGAAGAAAGAGGATATCCCGAAGACTGCTTTCCATATAAGCTATGGGTACTATGAGTTCATAAAAATTCCATTTGGACACACTAATTTGACAAAAATATTCATGTAATTGATTAATATAATATTTATAGATTACATAGATAAATTTTTGGTTTTCTTTATAGATGATATTCTAATATACTCAAAAACCAAGGATGAATGTGATGAGCATCCATGAACTGTGCTAAAGAACTTTTGAATTGATTTGCATTATACAATGTAAAAAAATTATAAATTATAGTTTATGGAATTATCATTTTTGGACTTATCATCACAATTAATGGGTTATCTATGGATTCTTAATATATAGAATCAATTGAAGTATGGATGAGGTCAATATCTATGATAGGTAATTGTAGCTTCTTTGGTTTATCTAGGTACTATCATTGATTTCTGAAAAATTTATCATGACTATCAACCTCTTTAACCAAGATAACACAGAAGGGATTCATGTAATCTCGTAATGAATAATCTGAAGAGACCATCAAGGATTTAAAAAGGAGGCTTATTAGTGCACTTGTACTCACATTATCTGAAGTGGTTAAATTTTTAAGGTATCCAGTAATGCATTGAATAAGGGCTTGGGATATGTGTTAATGAAGAATGAAAAAGTGATTTCCAATGTTACAATTCAGTTGAATGTTCATGGAAAAAACTACCCAATTAATGATCTAGAGTTTGTTTTAATGATACTATATATGAAAATATGGAGAAATTATCTCGTTGGGGAGAATTTTGAAATGTATACACATTAGAAAATTCTTCAGTATATATTCACATATAAAGAGATGAATATTTCCCAAAAAAGATGATTAGAGATGATCAAGGACTAAGACTGCTTAATTCAAAACCATCGTGGGAAAGCATATAAAATTTAAGACACTATAAGTATGAAGGATCCATTAATTATATTATGTATGAGAATTTAGAGGTATCTGACCTTCTTATATTTTGAAACGATGTAAATGAGAATCATAAAGGAAAGAACAACATAAATCCTTAACCAAATGATTTCCCAACCATACCTTCTAGATAAGAGAAGGGATTATCAAAGAGATGATGTAATAATTCTAAATAAATTTGAAACTACAGGAAATGAAAATCCTCATTAATCAATGATATTAAATTAGAATTGGTGAAATTTGGGTCACGACTCTGTGTATAGTAAAATCATGAGTTTAAAAAGGATTTGTTGGATAATTCACATTTCTCAACCATCTAGATCCACCCAGGAATCATAATTATGTATCAAGATCTCTTAGATAACTATTTATGGTATATAATGAATAAGGATATCACAAGATATACATCATGAGGTCTTTTATGCCATAAAATGAAGTTATAAAGGAACAAATTTAAGGGGATGATACAACCGTTATCTAACCCTTCATGGAAATGGGAAAAATCAACTTGTAATTATTCATTTTTCATTTAAATATGTCAAGAGGAAGTAATTGTATAAGGGTTGTGGTGGAATGTCCCATGAATAATGCTTAATTCATTATAATTTGAGAGGAATTCTCACTCAATCATCATTCAATGATACACATTAGAGAAGTGGTGAGGATGAAAGGAATGATACTATAAATTTTAGAAGACTTTCGTGACACGCAAGGACATGTTGAGAGGATGCTCAATTGACATCAAAGATGGATTGGATCAACTTATATATATTATCGAGTTCTCATAAAGTAATATTTTCCACTCAATCATCAAAATGGATCCCTACAAAGACCATTATGGGAAGAGGTGTAAAACACATATATGATTGGATGATGTTTTGGAACAAAAAATACTGGGTCAAGAAATGATTGAGGAAATGGTGGAAAGGGTTAAGACTATTCAGTAGAAAATCAAGGATTTTTAGAGTCGATAAAAGATCTATCACAAATATCATATATGAGACTAATTTTTTGATGTTAGGGATATGCTATTCCTCTACATACATCAATGGAACATATTCATGTGGTTTTGAAACAAGGGAAATCCTAGTCCAAGATACACTAGTCCCTTTGAGTTCGTTGACCTCATCGGATCGATGACCTATCTTTTAGAAATCCTGACTAACCTATTTCGAGTACATGATGTATTCCATGTTTCTTGATTAACTAACTACATAACAGACACCCCACATGTACTCAATCCATTGGTGGTACTATTGGGGAATGATCTCTCATAAGAGAGGTAGTGGGGGATTATCTTTGATCATAGAGACAAGGTTCTCTGAAGTAATACAATTCACTAGGTTAAAGTATTTTGGAGAGACCACAAGTTTGAAGAAAAAACATGGGAACCAGAGGAAGGGATGGAACAAAATTTAATTCATCCTTTTTAGTGTGGGAAAATAAAATTTTAGATAGAAATTTCTGAATGGGGGAATATGTTAAAAGAAATAGTCTTTTATAAATTAAATTATCTGTTCATTTGTAACCAAATATATTATTATATATTATGTACATTGAAAAAACATGCACATTTTGGATTTTATTATATCATATTGGATTTAATATAACATTAAGTATCATTAACATTGATAATATAACCATTGAATAATGATCACATGACTAGTATAAAAACAAGGTTTTAACAAATCTAATTGACATAGAAAAAGGACGTGACGAACACAACCAGTAGGATAATACCGTATAAATCTAATTTATTAGAAATTATGAGGGAGATAGAATCATTGAAATTTTCACTTGACCAATCCCAAGATGAGATCCAACAACATAACCATGAGTGAAACCATTTACCAAACAATTTCAAGCTCCTCAAGATTAGAATGCAAACCATGTATATCAAACCACCCCATGGAAGTCTCACCATTGCAGACCTTACCCTTAAGGTTCTTTTTGGTGTATTAATGGGGTATTTGTCAGGAACATAATAATATGAATATGTATATTTTATTTTAAATAGAATAATTTTCAGATTTCATTCGTATTATTACTGTATAAATGATTTTATTTTTTATAAAATAAAATAGAAATTGTATTTTTTTTTAGTATTTAGCCTAATTAAGATGTGTATTTTATTAAATTAATGAGTTTTTGAAATTATTAATATGTTAAAAAAATATAATTATTATATAATTTTTGTTTAATAAAATTGATCATATAATTCTATATAAAACAAAATATAATTTGTAAAAAATGTTTTTGTCAAATAACCCACCATTTCTCAAAAAAATTAAATCTTTATTTTAAAAGGAAAAATCAAAATATGTATAAAATTATTTTGATAAAATTAATATTATTTTTGGAATTATAACTTCATAATTATTCTATGGTAAATTTTTCATAATTTTCTGAGACAATCAAATTTTTGGGAAAAAATAAAATACCATATAAATATAAAGTGAATATTATGACATCTTAATGACCCAAAAGAGATATAATAAATACTATAAAGGTTACCCACCACCAAATAATCATTTTCCATTTAAAATAATTTATTTTTATTTTGTTTATTTGATAAATCTATTATGAATCCACCAAATCATATAACATATTTTAAGGTTATAAAACCATTTCTTTAAGAGTATGACTCACTTCCACATCAGAAAGTGTATTATTTTGTTATGTTTGGATGTTATCCTTATAAAATAATTAAATACACCCCTATTTGTTAGAAACCATGAAAGAAAAATAAATATCCATAGAAGGTGGCTAATAATCATTATCTATTTTGTTAGTATTATTGTGATTCATTATTCATAAACACCATTTTAGGGAATTTTAAACTTTGAACATAATTTGACATCATGGTTGAAATTCTTTCTTAAAATGCACTATTACATGGTACATTTTTTAACACTATATAAAAAAGATAATGGTAATAATTTTATTTTTATATTTCATTTTCTGATTTCCCATTCCATTGTGAATATTTCATTATTCTGGAAAACTTGACGAATCACATTGGAAGATGAGAAATGTGGGCTTTTATGCCAACACATTCTAGGAAAATTAAACTGTATAGAATCCCAATAAAGAGACTATATCGGCCAACATCAAATCCCAATGACTGTAAAAATTGAAATGGAGATATAAGAAATCATGGGGATCATTTAAATCAATAGTGAACCAAGCCAATTCATATGTTTCAATATATTTCAAGCATCCCATGTTGAAGATGAAATTCTGGGCCAGATTATGTGGCCCGTAAAACAACAAATCTATTTGATCATATCTAAAAAAACCAAATTCCATTATGGATTTAATTTCCCAATATATCAGGAGACATATGTATATTCATATTTTTCTTCAATTTCCCACTAAAATTCATCTATATTAATGCTCTGTTGGACACACTTGTCGGAGGAAAGCAAGTCAGATCATATTTTTTTGTTAGTGGTGGAAAATTCCACTCTTCCTTAACATTCCACCCACCTTGGACTACCCCCATTAATTTAGAATACTTGTAATGTATTAGTCTCTATATAAGCCTTTTGAGATTACTATTTATGATAGTAGTGGTGGAGGATTTAATCATATTTTGTTCTTGGTTTAGTTGAATTTTTATATTTCAACTTTATGATTGTAATCACATTTATTTTTCATGTACTTTGTTCATATAACATAAGTTTTTAATAAAAGTTCTTAATTTTCTCTTATTATGTTATTTTTAATACCAAGTTAATATTTTTGCCTCATGGTGTGAACCTATTCACACCAAACCTTGTGAAATCATTCACACAATTGTGGAGTGATTTTTGTTTCATTTTTATTTTCAATTATTCAATTCCCCCATCATGAGTCTACTTCATGCATCCATTAATAGAATAAAATCAATGGAGGGGGATCTATCATATGGTTTGATCAAAGGGAGTATCGCTAATTCGCAAATAATTTTTTTCATTTTCTATAGGCCGGTTTAAGGGTTGCTGGAACCCAATACTGAACTTCTTCACATCCACATCACTACTTCAATACCTTCAATTGAAACTTAAAATTCAAAACACACAAACTAAAAATCAATGAGATAGGACCTCGAGTCATCCGCCTTCCATCATACCACACCTATGTCTGTGCATCACCGGCCATCAGTTCGTGGTCCTTCACAACACGCCACCATTCAGAGTAGAACGACGGAAGTAATCCGCCATCATCATCGCCGAAGCACAGTCAATACCAACAAACCGTCCACCGGAGAAACAAACATTTTTTTCCATAGCGTAAAACCCCTAATAATTCATTCAACACATCCAAACGACTCAATTCCCAAACTAAAAAAACTTTACAAATTTGACTAACTAGGAGGTTCTGCCGCTGCAACACCAGAGCAAGATAACCGCAAATCACAAACCCCATTCCAAAACAAGAACCATAATCTCATCCAACCGCACGACCGAAACCAACCAAAACAAAAACATTCAAGAAAGCAGCATCTAAAAACCTTCATCAAAAAACATCACCCGAACGGATCCGCTACAAGTAGGAAGCAAAATTCCCGTCACCGCCTTCAAATCGCACACAACAACTAGATCTGCCAAACGTACCCACAACCGATGAACAAGTGTGGTGGTATGCTTCCTCGTAGTGGCTGGAACATCTAAAAATCTACCACCAATAGACACACTGGCTTGTTAAAGACCATGGAGCCACTTCGCTATAATAAGAGACACCACACGCCACGAAATCGCCAGCCGAAGCGCCGAGGGGTGGAACACAGCCGAGTCACGACGAAAGAGATGAAGGCAGTGGCGAGGAGAAAAACTCTAACGCGGAGCCCCTTATGGGCTCATCCCAAATTCATATCGATCAAAGGGAGTATCAAAGGGCTATATTGTGTGTTTTTTATTACGCTATAAATGTTTAATAATTTTTTTATTTGATTTTTTCATTCAATTATTTTCTCTCTTCCTTCTTTAATTTTATCACCACACTTTTCATTTCCAAATATGATATTTTACCTAATAGTGCTCTTGAAAATGATACTAAAAGTGTATAGTTGATTATAATGTTTATGTGATGGTTCTAAACAAGTAATTGATGAGGTCATAATGATTTCATTGAATGAATCCTTCTTGAGTCTATGAAATTGAAATTGAAAAAAATCCGTTTCTTCCTATCTGTCCCTTGTAAAATCCTAGGATCAACCATTTATCATAAATTGAATTCACATAGATATGTTAGTTCTCTTTAAAACCAATATAAAATTAACCCCAATTTTTTCACTTCATATCCAAAAACTATCCATATAATGTACGTGTCTGTTGGGTTATTCTTAGGCCTCTGAATATTCGACAACCTAAGATAAACAAAAAGCGTCCACTTAACCCTAAAAACATGGGTAAATTATGGGAAGACCAAATATTAGCACTATTTAAATGGACCCAACTAAGTCATCTCAACACTCATTCTATTCTCCCTCATTTATCTTTTCTGACCTCAAATTATCTTATCTTTTCCTCATTCTTTTTTTAACTTTTCCTGGCACATGTCCTCCTATACCCATGACCTATCAAGCTAACTTGTTAAGGTGGATTGTCTTGGGGTTGGTTAGTCGAGCACACCTCATAGTCTCTTTTCATTAGATCATAATCTTTATAATACTAAATATTAAAAAAATTGAGCCCATTTCAATGGAGGGTCATCAAAGAAACCAACTCAAAATCCTAGGTGGGAACCAAAATGGAAATCAAAATGAGGCAGCCCCAAACTTGTGGAATGTAGTCAATAAAACCAAGAATGACTACCTCACACCTACTAGAAACATTGAAACCTATTTCATTTGTAATTATACCCAAAGTAAATCCCACTATATTTTCAAACCTCATGTCCTAAATCACCTTCCATCCTTCCATGGGATGGATTCAGAAATTCTATACCTTCATGTCAAAGATTTCTATGACATTGTTGAATCCATGTTCCCACCACATAAACATGAGTCAGCTAAGATGAGACTGTTTTATTTATCGCTTAACTATTGAGCAAAGAATTGGTTAAAATATCTAATACGTACATGAATCCACTCTAGGGAAGAATTTAAAAGCGAATTCCACAACAAATACTCCCCCCATTACAAAACAATTGTACAAAAAGGCAATCAAAAACCTTTTTTGAAAAAGAAGTGGAGTCATTTCATGAGACATGGGAAAGGTTCAAATACACACTCAACATGGTACCTCAGCATTGAGTTTTAATCTTAAAACAAGTTCAAATTTTCTATAATGGTTTGGGTTTGGGAAATAATTAATTCATTTACATGATGTGTAATGGAGCCTTCAAAAACAAAGCCCCAAATGATACTTATGAGTATCTGGAAGGATATGACGAACAAAACCAAACATGAGAAACATCAACTTAATATGAGAATCCACCCAAATATTATGGAATTCACACTCTTAGGGATTATCCATGTCCAAGGGAAAACTTTATTCCCTCACTAAGAAGGTTGATGAGATCGATATTAGGAAGGTCTATGAAATTCAAACTATTGAACCTGTTTTCTCTATTTCTGACAAACATGACCCCCATACTAATAACTACCCAACACCCCCATCCACCAATGATGTTATTTTAGGAGGAACACTAGAGGAGTTCAATGATCTGAACTTTGATAATATACACTACCAAAACACTTTCCATACAAGGTATAATGACCATCTAATATTCCATTAGAAAGATAACCAACAACCCAACCAACATCATAGTCACCCACAAAGACCAATCCCCTACCCATCACCAAATTTTCAAAACCACAACAGGTTCCAACCAAAATAAGTCCAATAAAAACATCCTACTATTCAATAACTACAACCCATACAGTAACCCATCCAATAACCAAAGTAGCCTCTTGGGATAAACAAACCAACACAATCCCCAATATAATCAGTTCCTCTACCAATCCTTGACTAGTTGTGTAAAAAATGGTGAAAATTAAGTCAGATGTATCATCCCATATACAAGAACATCAAAACATTAAAATTATAATGGTTCTCTTGGCTACGCAGGAAGTTTCATCATCAACCTTAATAAGATAATCTAGTTACACACAAACCACTCATGAACAACAAAAGGTAGTGATTGTTTTAAGAAGGTGGAAATGTAATAATAAACCTACAAAATCCATTAAGAAACCATTAAAATATTAAAAAATATATGAAAATTATTAATAACCACCCATATATTTAAAAAAAACAAATGATAATGTGAAGCAACCATAACCACACAAAGCAATCAAACAAAACGCTCACTTCCATCAATGCATGAGAGGAAAATCAAAACTAGAACTAAATGAAACTTAGAGAGAAATATTCTATCAAATTAAGTTGAAAATAATCCTTCTTGATGAAATAAAAATCATTAATACCTAGTCAAAGTACCTTAATGAATTGTGTTTTTTAAAAAGGAAATTTTCAAATAAAAACTAATTCCTTTTAGATGTTATTTGAGTAACACCATTCATTGGACCATTCCATCAAAGTTGAAAGATCTAGGATGTCCGTATATCAATGTTTCATTAGGAGATAAAAAATTTGTCAAATACCTTTTTATCTTAGATCCTGTGTAAACATCATTCTATATGCCATGTATTTTTAGTTAGGGATCGATGAACTCAAACCCACATGTGTCACTCTTCAGCATAAAAATTGTAGTGTTCAAGATCTAAGGGGATCTTAAAGGATTTTTTTGGTGAATGTTGATAATTTTATTTTCTATTATGACTTCATTATCCTTTTAAATCACCCAATATTAGGTCTTAGAGTGAAAATCCCCATCATCCTTATCCAGACCTTCTTAAGAACAATCAACTCAGTTATCCGAGTTATAAATGGGAAGATGACTACAACCTTAAAATACATCCACCTCGATCTAAACATCTACAATACAAACTCTAAAATTGGGGATGCTGAAGTGATACACGAGGTCAATTTTATTTATAGTTTTGATAGTGAATAATAGGAGCATCATTGAATTAATGAAGGATTTTTAAGTCAAGAAGATATTTATTTTCATTATTCACTAGATGGAAATTTTTATCCATAGATTGAATCACTTTCATATAGCTCTTTTGATGGTTTTATTGTATCACCAATCAATGATACCATTTGTGAAATAAAAATCATTGAGTCCATACCCAAACATGATACTAATCTATCAAATTTAGTGGTTGAAAATTCAGTTCACAAGGAACCAATTTTTTCAAGAAATTTAGTAAAAGAAACCACATTCAAATATAAAGAACCATCCCTATTTTGAAAGTGATAACCAATATGATCTTGAATTTATGGTCAACCATCATCACTTAGTTATTCTTTATTTGGGTATAATCAATCCTTTCCCATTTTTATTTCATCCTTTATTGAATCCAATCAATATAGGATGCTTCTGGATGTCCTAGGAAACCATAAGAATGAAATTGGATGGACCATTTATAATATTCCTAGGAGTATACCACTCTTTAAAACTCATCAGATTGTTCTAGACTCTCACTCTAAACCATGTATTCAACCACAATATAGATTCATCATAATCGTATGGATGTGGTATGGAAATAGCTTCTTATGTTGTTTAAATATTTAATAATCTACCATATTGTTGAGAGTGGGTGGGTAATCCCAATTAATGTTGTTACAAGGAAGTTTGGAATTGTAGTAATCACCAATGATGATGGTGATATTATACCCACAAGGTTCAGTAGTATATGGAGAGTCTGTATTGATTATAGGAAGTTCAACTCATGTACCAAAAAAGACCATTTGCCTTTTCCATTCATTGATCATGTCCTCGAGGGAGTGGTGGTTCACCAATTCTACATCTTTATACATGGGATATCTAGGTGCAATCAAATTGAGGTCTCTTTAGAGGAAGGAGGAAAAACAACCTTCACCTATCTATTCATCACGTTTGCTTTCAAACACATTCCATTTGGGTTATTTAATTCTCCCAGTAACTTCTGGCAGTCCATGGTGGGAATATTCTATGACATGGTGGGGTATTTTTCCGAGGTCTCCATGGATTACTTCTCACTCTTTATAGATATTTATGAGGGATTTTGTATTAATTATGAATGTATTTTTTCAATAATAATGGATAAGAATATCATCCTAAACATGGAAAAATTCCATTTCATGGTAAAAGAGGGACTAGTTCTCTGCCATATGGTAACTTATAGAGTGATTGAAGTTGATAAAACTAAGGTTGATATCATTTTTCACCTTCCCACTCCATAAACTATAATGTATATTAGGTTCTTATTAAGAAAAGATGGTTTCTATAAAAAGTTCCTTATGAATTTCAGCTATATTTCTCTACAACTTTGTACTCTTTAGGTGAGTGGTTCTCCATTTATATGGGTAGATAGTTGTGAAGAATCATTATCTACAATAAATTTAGTTCTTTTCTCTCCACCTATCATTAATGTTCCAAATTAGAAACATCCATTTAGACTCATGTGTGATGTGAGTGAATTCACTATAGGAGAAGTCATATGACAGAAGTGTTGAAAACTCCATGTGTCATTACATATTCCAAAAAATCGTTAAATGATACACAAATCAACTATAGAAACATTGAGAAAGAGTTACTCACTTTTGTATTTTCCTTAGAGAAATTTAGGTTCTATCCTCTTGGATTAATAATCATTATCATCACTGGTAATTCATCCCAGAAATACCTATTCCAAAAAAAGATGCCAATGATAGATTGATTACATGGGTCCTTCTTATTCAAAAGTTTTATTTAACATTTAAGGATAATAAGGGTGTTGAAATTTTTTTAGTCAATCAACTCTATAGTGTGCAATTAAAAGGAAACTCACATAACATTTCTGTGTTTAATTTATTTACCAATGAGCATATCTATACCATGAGTGATTGTCCATGTTATTCTAACATAGAAAACCACTTGGTCATGGGTGACATTACATAATTCCTTGGGAAACAAACATAGAGTAAATTATTTTATTATGTCATAAACTATTTGTTTGATGATCCTTACCACTTCAAGTTCAGTCCTGATCAAATCATTAAGAGATGGGTTCCCGATTCTGAGAAGGATTCCATTATGAAATTTAGTGATAGAGAGGCATGTGGAGGTCACATTTCCCCAAGGAACACCACTAAAAAGTTCATAAAAAGTGTGTTTCATTGTCCTATCATCATTAAGGATTCCTACTAATTATTCCAATGTTTTCCTCAATTTCAACGATTTGGATCCATTATCAAGAAGAATCAAATTCCCCTAAATCCCATTCTTGTTGTTAAAATCATTGATAATTGGGGAATTGATTTCATGGGACCATTCCAAAACTATAGGGGATATCTCTCCACCCATTAGTAGTTTATTATATCTCAAAATGGGTATATTCCACTTCCACCAATTCCGATAACCATCATGTTGTGATTTGATGTATGAAAGAACACATATTTTCTAGATTAGGATTTCTTAGGGAAATAATTAGTGATTGTACAACCCATTTCTAAAACTTCACATTATATTCACTCATGTCTATGTATAATATTTATCACAATGTTTCCACTACACACCATCCTCAAACCATTGGTCAATCTGATATGGAAAATAGGGAGAATAAGAAAATTCATAAATAAACTATCAACACCTCATAGAAAGATTGGTCTAAGAAACAGTTATACAACCATTGGTCATATCATACTACTTTCAAAACTATCCTATTAATGACCCCATATAAGAGAAAATCATGCTCTTTACCTATTCAAATTGAGCATAAGGCCTTTTGGGAAATTATAAAAATGAACATTTAAATTTATTTTTCCTAAAAAATAGGAAAATAGATTGTAATGAACATGTGGAACAAATGATGGAGGATTATAAAAATCCATGGATAAATAAAGATATATTTCAAGGATATAAATACAAGAATATAAAATTATGACAATTTGATCCAGGAAAAGTTTTTATCTTGTATAGTTCAAAAAAAAATTATGCTTGTGAAAGTTATGGTCTGGATGGCTAAGCCCATACATAGTACAACATGCTTACTCACATGTGGAAATAGAGTTTCAAGATCCCAGTTGGGGTCATGTATTCAATATCAATGGTCATAGGATAAAACCATTTATTTAATCATTCAATACACAAGAAAGAAAGGATGAGTTAACTGAGAAAACCTATGAACTAGAAATTAAATGATAGATTTAGGGTTCAAGTCAAGCTAACGACATTAAATTAATCTCTTTTTGGGAGGAAAACCAGTATCAAAATAGATTTTGTTTATATTTGTTGATATATTTTAGTGTGTATTTGTGTGAAAAAAAATCAATTTTTTTAAAAAATCAAATATAATTTTAATATACCTTTTTTGTTCTTCTTTCCATTTATTTATATTTAATTTTTTTGTTTTGATGTGTAATATTTATTTTATTTGATTGTATCTATATTTTAAAAAATGGGAAAATAAAAGAAAAAAATGAAAATGAAAAAATGAAAAAAAATATAATATGTATTTTTTCACAAAATACAACACCGTAAGTCCTGGGGAAATCCTCATCGTGCTCGACGAAGTTGTGGGACTCGGACACATGACAGAAGGGAGACATGGGAGTGTTACTTCCACCTACCTAGGCTTTATAGTGTTTCCTTATTTCTCCATGTATATATTTATACATATTTTTAATAATTTTTGTATATTTATTTTTGAATATATTTGAATATGTACATATAGATTTATGTAGATATATCTATATATTTATATTTGTGTTTTTAATTCATTACTCTTATACCCGAAGACTGTGTTCGATATGAAAAATTAAACTATTATGTTTTTATATCCTTTCCTTTTTTAATTATTTTTTCTAGTTAAGGGAACCTAAAGGGGGATTCCATTGTGTTATAATGTTTTTGTGTGTATGTTATAGGGATAGTTGGGATTTATTGTTTTAAAGGAAAATAATAGATGTAAAAACATAAACTATCATCATTTATGTGGCTTCTATAAGTGAGAAGGAGAACAAAAGAGTAATCAGGAGAGTCATGAACTTCAACATCAAAAACCATGTGATATTGTTCCATGTTTCTAATTTCATATTCCATTTATAACTACTCTCCTGTACATATACCCCTCTCTAAATTTTTGTTGCTTCAAATACTGAGGAAAATGTTATTCTATGTTGGGAGTAAAAATAATGTAGAAATAAATCCATTTCAAAGAAAATTTTATGTGCATAAAATGAAGAAAGAATTTCATTAACCATAAACATGATAATAGAAATTTAAAAATTTGAAACTAAATATCAAATAATTTTGTTTTCCTTGATTTTGATTTTAATATATTTTTATGTTCATGAGCATAGATTTTGGAATGTATGGAAGTCTAAAGTGATTTACAACATTATATTTTTATCAATTTAATAAAAAAATACATAATACACGTCCTTTGGATTGTGGGGTATTAGATTAAGTTCATTATGTCCCATAATAAATATTACAGTATTGGTGATCATTTTAATTTTAATACGTGTATTTAAAAAATCAAATAAAATAATTAAAAACCATAAAAACATTAATTTTTCCCATAGATCAATGTACTGACATAATATATGACATTCATCACTTGGAGATTGTGAGTCCATAGATTTATGGCCTAGAGATAGTAATTTTATCATTATTATTGGTAATTTTAATTTCTTATAAATTTAGATAACTCAAGATGAGGCCTGAGCATGTGAGCATCACTTGGTAACCTATGGTCTTTGAGCCTAGAAGTTATCGAAATATTCTCGCAATACGGTTTTTTAGAGACCCAATCATGACGTACATGGACATTACATTACTTTTGAATAATACTTAATACATAACAAAAAAAACCAACACACAAAGACCGTAATAGTTTAGTGTCTTTGGAAAGTCAGAAAAATAATCTTCTAATCAAGGTGAAAGATCTTCAACATCTCCCATAAAGGTCTTCCCCTTTTTTTCTTACCTAAAAACATTATTTATATCCTAGGTAAAATAAAACATAAAAATTTTGAGCTCAAATTCTTAGTAAGAGTAAACATAGAGAACATAAAACAATCCATAAACATTTGAATTCAACAAATTGAACATAAAATCTAAACATAAAAATCTTGAGCAAAGACATAAATCTTGGAAGTATGTAAAGAATATATCATAAAGGAACATCAATCAAAAAAATAATGGTAATAAAACATGTAATTGTGGAATCCATTAGGCACATGTTATGATTTCCATAGTAGCCAAGGCATTGCTGCCAAGACCATCTTAGTGGACAAAGTCCCTTTCTTAATCGAGTTCACTCCTCGTTCCAGTCCTGTAACACTGAAACAGATTAACTTACCATTCTAGCCATGTCTATATCATGAGATATAAATCTTTACCCAAGGCATTGGAGGGATATATAGGTCCCAACCATCTCATAATGAAATAATAGATATATTATACTTGAAACATCCACAACATAAACATAAATCATTCATCATAACCCAAAGAATAAAATGGGTTTCATAAACATCATCCCATCATAACATAATATATATAAATCAAATGGATATAATTTCATCATAAGAAGAATCAAACCATGGAAATAATAGAGATATTATACTTGAAACATGCACATATAAAATAATGTAATCTTAGATAGAAGAGGGTTTTGATAAAACGCTTGAAATGAATTCTTGAGGAAAATATCCTTTCATCTTCAAAATCGTTTTCGTTTCACAAAATTCCATGAAATTTTAAAAGAAAAAGACTTTGTTTAAAATAATCATGAAATATTGTACAGTAAGATTCATTAAAATATGGAATTATAAAACCATAAAAATCTGTTCAAGCCGTATTAGTTAAAAAAATTCTCCACGTACTTTTGTCAAAAAAGTCAAAAAGTACTCGTATGGTAAAAAAAAAGAAAGTTTCCTTACATACCATGTAGTAAAAGTAAAAAATGGGTAAAAGGGAATTTAAACTTACATGAAAACTTTTTTAGAAAATAGGGACATGGATGACAAATATAAATCTAGTAAATACTTACGAATAAACAAAATCGTATAAAAATGGGATTGGAAAAGTTATCCCTTACAAAGATATTTTTGTAAATAAAATAGATCACTTATGTGTATTCACTATAAGGTCACATAAAGAAATTATAAATATGTGATAAGATATAAAAATTCATTTCTCACATAATCAAAGAATGACATAAACAAGAAAGAGAAGATCAACCCAAATAATGGAAATTGGGTTAAGAAGTTCCCTTACCTCGTGTCCGACTTGACTAGATCATACTTTAAAATCCTGAATAATAAACCAAAGTTAATTTATACTTTCTTAAGAACCTTTCTCATGTTTATTATTCCTTTTATATCACTTTTTACCATGTTATAAACATTATGTAACCATTTAAGTTAATAACGTTTGTTTTGTTGATATTTGGTACTTGAGTCAAAAATGGACTTCTTATAATTACATGTTGTTCTTGTGGTTAAAGGTTCATTATATCCAGAATGATATTCATGATTTATATATCATATATATTATATATATCTAGCATATACATGTATTTATAATAGTACATAACATATGGGGGTAAGAAATGAAATGCACTGTTCATGGAGACTGTAAGCCATACGTACGCATGAACGCTACATTCATTTCTATTTCTTATTTTAATGGAATTAAAACATAATTATACATAGGTATATTATAATTCCAGTATAATATCATATATAATATCATTAAATGCATTCTTTATACATCCCACATAAGGCATTAACAAATGACATCACTTTGAGGGGCTGGAAGTCCGCACTTCCTCAAATGAGATTATCGTATTTACGCACTATGGAAACCATAAAGTCTTGATATAATTGGGAAGTGAAGAAGAATAATCATATCATAAACAAAATATATATCATATATAAATATAGTTCCATCATAATGTCCACCATGAGAGGTGGTAGGAGAAAATTGAACAATCATCGTTTCGTGAGGCGTTAGTTTGTCATCCACAGTGTCATGACCCACCTTCACCAAAAGGATGGAAGGGTCAGCAGATTTCCACACCCTTCCTTATTTATGTTTAAGAAGAGATAATGACCCCCAAAACCCACCTTCAATGGGTCCCAGAGTGGCGACTAGCACCAAGGGTATGTAAATCACACATGAATGGAAGGCCTTACCCTTTTTTTTTTATATGATCGGAAGATAAGATTGTAAATCTCACAAAACAAAAACTAGAAGTGCAAGAAAATCCAATAAAACCATTCCCATATCCATGTTCTAAAAGTTAAATCCACAAAGTACAAAGTGACTACAAGGGTAAAGTACCAAATAAAGAAAAACAACAACATCAACTACCCCAAAGGTCCAAGCTATTATTGTCCTGCGTGATCCTCGAAGTCCTCCTCAAAACCTGAAAGATGTTTTATATACGTAGGGTGAGCATAAAATTATACTCAATAAGGAAAACCAAAGACTCTCATGAACATGTGGGGGAAACGTACTAAAGTCCCATGAGAAACAGACAACCAACACTATCGAGGAGTTCACCCAGTCGTGAATGAATGGTATCAGAGGCTGAGGTTGAGGGATATGATGGAGTCTGGAGTTAGGCACAGTGAGGATTGCATGGGATGGTAGGGAAACATTGTTGGGGTGACCTTGGTGCGTGGATTAGGCCAGGGAAGACCGGCTAGGACAGAGGATTTTAGGGCCCCCAATGTTCCGATGCAAGGACTCTGGACCTACCGAACGACCAAGTGAGGCCACACTAATTGCAGGGTAGAGACCCTAGGAAAGATACATGCATCATAATGACTTGTGTTCTCGTGTTTCATGGGGGTTTGGGGAATTAAAATGAATAATATGTTTAAGAAATTTTTAAGAAAAATCTTTATGCACTACTTGGCCTTTAGAATTCCTTGTTTACCTTGCAACTATGGCACCTGGGAGACGACCACGTGTGGTGCAGGCGATCAAGGCCCCCGAGACTACCTTGGCCGATCAAAAGAGAGATGATCGAGAGGAGGAGGATGACCAGTGTCATAAGACAATTTGGGCCTTCCAGTGACAGACCTTCAAGATGTATGAGGGTATCACCTCTGACATGAAGACAGAGGTCTAGATAGAAGAGATAGTGATAGCTTTCAGCCTGATTCGGGCCACGACTGAGTACTGGGTTACTCTGGTCATTATCCAGATGCGTGGAGCGGCGCGTCAGTGGTGGATGCTTTACCTGGGGGAGAGGAGAGGGGGTGAGGTGGCATGGGCTGATTTCGAGAGGGAGTTCTGGGTTGAATTCCTCTCTTCGACGATGAAGGCAGAGAAGAGGCAGTAGCTACTCTCCCTCCAGCAGGGGAGTATGTCAGTAAGGGATCTGGGAATCAAGTTCAATTACCTCCAACTTTTTGCTCTGGAACTCTTTCCCGATGAGGAGTCTCAGTCAAGACGTTTAGAGGAGGCGCTCCGACCCTCCCTCTAGTATGTTGTTACCCACTTTACCCTGCCAACATACTTGGAGGTCTAGAAGAAGTCTGAAGTAGTGGAGAGGATGCATGCTCTTGGAGGTGTGTCACGAGAGGGGATCCAGATGGGACCATCGAAGGGGAAGGTCATCAGCACCAGGCCTCCAGGGTCAGGACCCTCCAGGTTCCGACCAGCAGGGAGCAGGCCGCAGCAGTTTTAGTTGCAGTCCCCTGGTCCTCGCCCTTTTCCTTCGGGCCCAGGACTACGGTGCTGCCTCTGTGGGAGCCATTGATATCTCCGGAGTTAGTGCCTGGACTAGGTACAGTACAATGGTGGAAGAAATCCCCAACACCCGCCCCAATAGAACCTTCCAGCTAGTCCTTTCCATCAGCACCAGTAAGGGCAGTGAGCTCTCGCTCCTCCGAGGGCAGACGTTGCAGGAGGAGGCCGACCTCAGGGTGCTCCTCAGGGACCTCGACTAGGGCATGGTCGGGGAGGTGGCCAAGAGCCGAGGGGAAGAGGAGTTGGGCATGGACAGTTACATGATGCAGAGGCAGCAGTTCCGGCAGGGTTGGAGGTTGTTCAAGGTATGATCAGTTTGTTCAGTACCCTTGCTTATGCCTTGTTCAATACCGAAGATTCGCACTCCTTTGTTGCACCCAGTCTAGCTTGTCGTTTGGGTCTAGATGCTGAGAGAATTCCAGTTCCCCTAGTGCTGAGCACACCAGTCGATGGTCAAACCGACTTGTTATATGTTTGTCGAGGATGCAGACTAATGTTAGGGCCACATCAGTCGATCAGGGGTCTTCTTCTACTACAGATCAGCCATACGATGTCATCCTAGGCATCGACCGGCTGTTCTATGTGTGTGATATTATCGAATGCTTCCGATGAAGGGTTGTGTTCTCGGACTTGGGCGGCCGGCGTGTTACATTCACCGGCGAGTGGGGTGGCCAGAAGGGTAGTTGACGAGAGGAACCCCTCCTCTATTTGTTATTCGAGCTATCAGTAGAGTCAGTAGATGCTGAGATGGTGGAGGTACCAGGGATATTCAGTGAGTTTATGGATGTGTTCCCTAAGGAGGTGACGACTCTACCCCCTCGACGTGATATTGAGTTTGGGATAGATTTGCAGCCCAGTGCCTGACTGATTTCGATGGCTCCCTACCAGATGGCACCTTCAGAGCTACGAGAGTTGCGGATTCAGATTGACGATCTGAGGAAGAGAGGTTACGTTTAACCAAGCACGTCACCGTGGGGGTGCTCCAATCTTGTTCGCCCAAAAGGGATATGGTGGTCTCGGGTTGTGTATAGACTACAGGAGGATGAATCAGGTAACGGTCAAGAATCGCTATCCTCTTCCAAGGATAGAAGACCTATTCGACCAGCTTAAAGGGTCAAGGTGGTTCTCGAAGTTCGACCTGTGGTCTGGGTATCACCAGTTGAGGGTAAAGGAGAGTGACATATCGAATATGTCCTTCAGGTGCAGATATGGACACTTCGAGTTCGTAGTTATTCCTTTCAATGTTACGAACGCCCTGGCTGTGTTCATGGGGATTTTGAACTCCGTCTTCTGTGAGTACCTGGATCAGTTCATAGTTGTGCTCATCGACGATATCCTGATATATTCAAGATCAAAGAAGGATCATTCAAATCACCTAAGGATGGTTTTGGAGGTCCTCCGACAGAGAAAGCTCTATGGTAAGTTTTCGAAATGCATGTTTTGGATGCGAGAAGTGCACTTCCTCAGGCATGTGGTGTCTGAGAGGGGGGGTAGTGGTGAAGCCTTTAAAGGTTGAGGTAGTTGTTTCTTGGGAAGCACCCAAGAATGTGGAAGAGGTCTGTAGTTTCCTCGGGATGGCAGGTTACTATCGGAGGTTCGTACCCAACTTCTCCCGAGTTGCATCCCCTTTCACAGCCTTGACCAATAAAGACTAAGTTTTCGTGTGGAGTGAGCAGTGCGAGGCAGCCTTCAGCTATCTGAAGGAGATGTTGGTTAGTGCCCCAGTGCTGAGATTACCAGAAGAAGGGGTGGCGTATGAGGTGTTTTGTGATGCTTCAGGACAAGGCCTGGGATGTGTGTTGATGCAGCGACAAGGGGTGATATCTTATGGGTCTAGGAAGCTATGCTCTCATGAGCATAAATATGCCACCCAAGACCTGGAGCTTGCAGTAGTCATTTTTCCACTGAAGTTATGGAGGCACTACCTCATCAGATAACGCTTTGTGGTCTTCACAGATCACAAAAGCTTGAGGTATATCTTCTCCCAGTGGGACCTAAACTTGCGGCAGCGAAGGTGGATGGAGTTGCTCCAGGATTACGACTTCGAGATCTCCTACACTTCAGGGAATGGGAATGTAGTGGCAGATTCCTTGACTAGGAGATCATAGAAGGATGTGGTCTGAGAGTCGGCAGACACCTGGAAGGAAATGTAGGAGTTGGTTGCCTTACACCTGGATGCGAGGATGGATAGCGGTAGAGGTTGCCTATATCAGATGGTAGTGCAGTCGTCTCTATTTAAGCAAGTGGAGGAGTCTCAGTGGGGAGACCCATAGTGTGAAGTGATGTGTGACTGGGTTGACTAGAGCAATGCTCCGGATGGATGGGTGGAGGATGGAAAAAAATGGATGCTTTTCTAGGGAAAGTTGTTTGTTCCAGAGGCGATGCGTGGAGAGTTTCTCAGTGAGTTCCACAACTCACCCCTAGCCATACACCCTGTAGTGTTCAAGATGTACCAGGGACTGAAGAGAAAGTTTTGGTGGCCCGGAGTGAAGCGAGAAGTGGAATATTTTGTGGCCAAGTTCTTAGTGTGTCAGCAATTGAAGGCTGAACACTGGGTTCCAGGCGGCCTACTGCAGTCTCTAGATGTCCTCGAGTGGAAGTGGGATGACATCTCGATGGATTTATTCATGGGACTACCCAAGGTCCAAGGGGGATACGACACTATCTGGGTTGTAGTGGACAAGTTGAAAAAATCGGCTCACTTTATGGCGATCAAGGAGTCGAGTGTAGTGGATGCATTGGCACGAAATTACGTGGATGAGGTGGTGCGGTTTCATGGAGTTCCGAGGTCTATAGGCTCGGATAGGGATGCACGGTTTACCTCGCGAGTCTGGAGAAGATTTCAGCACGCTTTTGGCACCCATCTACGTCTTAGCACTACTTTCCATCCCCAGACAGATGGACAGACAGAGCACACCATCCTGACCTTGGAGGATATGCTACGGGCATGTGTTCTGGACTCAGGAGGATTGTGGGTGTGATACTTGTCTCTGGTAGAGTTTTCCTACAATAATAGCTATCACTCTATGATTGGTATGGCCCCGTTTGAAGCCCTGTACGGTAGTCCATGCCGCTCACCTGTGTGTTGGAACGAAGTTGGAGAGGTAGGCATCCTTGGCCCGGAGGTGGTGCAGAGCACGACAGAGAAGGTTCAGCTCATACAGGAAAGGATAAAGGCTTCCCAGGACATGCATAAGTCGTATGCTGATAACAAGAGAAGTCCCTTGGAGTTTGAGGTTGGAGACCACGTGTTCTTGAAGGTATCCCCTCAGAGTGGACAACGAAGGTTCGGAAAGGGGAGTAAGCTTTCTCCCAGGTTCATCGGACCCTTCGAAGTGTTTCGGCGGGTTGGCAAGGTGGATTATCAGCTAGTTTTGCCACCGCTGCTACTGAGCATACATGATGTCTTCCATGTGCCCCAGCTCCGTCGGTATCTTCACAACGATTCACACGTCCTCGGCTGGGTAGAGCTGGATATCGAAGATGACGTGACCTTTGTGGAGAGACCAGTGATGATCGAGGATCACAAGGAGAAGGTGCTTTGTGGGCGAACCATCCCCTTGGTTTGTGTGTTATGGAGACATGGTGGGCTTGAGGAGAGTACGTGGGAGAGGGAAGCACATATGTGTGCCCAGTACCCAGAGTTGTTTTTAGTTTTGTACTGTTTGGTTTATACCTGTTGTGGTAGAACGTTTTACCTTGTTGGCTATGAAATACTAGTTTTCTTTCCTCTGAATGTGTGTAAAAAGTCCTGGCTATGGGGAGGGGAGGACCTGACCCCTAATCTAGATGCATTAAGGTGGATGCGATTAAACCCATGTGGGCGGGTCAGTGCCGCCCAAAGTGGATAGTATCTTGACATGGGGAAGGAAACTCCCCAACCCACATGGATGGGAAGTTTGACATGATATATTTCTTGGTTCTTGACAGGGAGGTTTTCTTAGTTAAAAATGAGGTTCACTCTTTATAGGTATCTTTTGAGGTGATTGTTCGGACCCACTATTTCCTTCTGGGTTGTTTAAATTCTTGTGGGAGAGAATAGTTTGAGAAGTATCTGATGTGATGACCCAGACTCTTAGGGTCCTTTCCTTTGCCAAAAAAATTATATCCTAAAGGGGTAGTGTCTCAGCATGAGGCCGATCAGCGTGACCAGTCAGCCCAATTGATCGGTGAGAGCAATCGGCCGATCAGTGAGACCGATTGATTTCACCCAGCCTTGTCGGGGTTTTTCCAGTGGCGCCTCCCCTTTTTGCACAAATGGGGGTTTAAACCCTATTTTGACCCCATTAAGCTTATTTTAAAGCCCAGTAATGCCCATAAATGTTGTTTAATTAAATATTTAATTAATTAACCTGGTTTGTTCATCGGTTTAAACCGCCCGGCCCTTTAATGACGTGTGGGGTGTCTCAACCGCATAGTCCACCCACGACCCTGCGCCTTACCCAGTTTCGGGTTCTTTTTCTCAATATCTTAATGGACCGGGGCGTACTGTATCTCACCCTTTATAACCTAAGGGTTCTCCCTAGGGTTCCTTTCTCGATCATCCTATGCTAGGAGTACCCTTAGTTCAAATAAGCTGCATTTAATTTAGACGATCCGCATTGCTATCTGTGGAGTTCCATGCCCAGGCTTAGCATCGATCATTGATCAACAAGTTGGTAATTTCACCTTCATCTCTCCCTTATGTGTATCTTGCATGGTTGGAATGCTTTTGATTCTGTGGAATTGGATGAACCAAAACTTAATGAAGATAATAAATGGATTTTAAATAATAAAGGGGGGGTGATCGATGATCCTGCTTTGTTTTATGATCTTCTATGATTAAGGATTTTTGAGTTGTGTGGGCTTACGTCTACTGAAAATCATGGCCATTGGTGGTATTTATCTGTGCACTAATGAACCCCTGGTGATGTTTTAAATGGATTGTTTTGTGGTTATGATCCTCTACTATATAATATTTGGTTAATCACGTATATCTAGATAAATAAATTGAGGCACCAGGATCAATGCTTTATGTGATAACCCCAGCTAAAGCACATGGAAATTGAAATCATGGAGTGTGTTAAAACATATAAATATAAAAATACCGGCATGGGACTGCTTTGTGTTGGTGGTGGTGGTTTGGTTGTTTTTCCTTTCACGGGCCGTTTGCTGGGTGATGTGTATGGGGATGGGATGCCCTGTTGATATGGATTCAGTGGTTGTGAATTTTAAGGCCGGGTGGTTACCATGTTTATATCACAAATTGGGGTGGGATCCTCTGTTGATGAGAAACCATATGGGGGGACACGGGGCAGTGTCTTGGGGTTTACTATGGTTCGAGTACTTCTAGGGATCTCACTTATCTTTTTGTTGTTGTGACTTTACAAGAGAATCAGATGTGGATGTTGTCGTTGATGCTTGACTGTTTGCTTTCCCTTGACTTGTTCTTATGATTACTAGTTTCCCAAGTAGGTGCAGAAACTTATTTAAACATCATTACATAACATGAAAATAAGGATGAGACAATTGGGTTTTTGGTTTGGTGTAAGTTGTGACCTTGTCATGGTACTGATTTTGTTCTTTAGGTAGGTTGAAGAAAAACCTAATCTTGGGAGAGTGCTTGTTACCTATATATATACTTGTAGTTTTTGTGTTTCTTATTCGCGCCCCACCCAAGTTGAGCACTTAGTGACGAACACCCCCATTTCATGTGGTATGGTGTTTTTTCCAACACTTCTATTAGTGGCCGGTTATTTAGCTCCTTTCTGCTCCATTTCCCAGATAGCCCAAGTTTCTTTGGTCAGGCTGTGATGGCCTAAAGTACATTATTAGCCAAAGAATATTTGGGCAGGGTAGTGTGGTGGTTGTCCCAGGTGTGTGCGGGCAGGTGGTTTTCCCAAGTGTCTTCGGGATGAGGCCCAGGTGTCTTCAAGCGTGGCAGTGGATCTTCTAGCCCAGGTGTCTTCGGGTGTGGTGGTGGTTGTTCTGGCCTAGGTGTTTGCAGGCGCGGTTACGTGTGACAGTTGTGGCCCAGGTGTTTTCAGGTGGGATTCGGAAATGGGACTGTGTGCGGTTACGTCCCAGGTGTATGCGGGTGGGGTGTGGCAGTGGGACTATGGTGAGAATGGTGAGATTGGTTCGATGTGTAGGATATCTTCAATAACCAGTGGGAAAGTGGCGTGGGGTACCCAAACATCGATGTGCTATTACTATACATTACTTTTCTTGCGTTATTTGGTGAGTGTGGCCAGTGAGAGGGATTGGTGAACTCCTCGATAGTGTTGGTTTTTTTTTCTCATGGGACTTTAGTACGTTTCCCCCACTTGTGCACGAGAGTCTTTGGTTTTCCTTACTGAGTATACTTGTATTCTCACCCTACGTATATAAAACTGCTTTCAGGTTTCCAGGAGGACTTCGGGGATCACGCGGGACCACACTAGCTCGGACCTTTGGGGAAGTTTTAGTTGTTGTTTTTCTTTGTTTGGTACTTTACCCTTGTAGTCACTTTGTACTTTGTGGATTTTACTTTTGTAACATGCATATGGGAATGGTCGTTTTGTCTTTTCTTGCACTTCTAGTTTTGGTGTTGTGAGATTTACCATCTTATATCCCGATCATATAAAAACAAAAAGTGTAATGCCTTCCATTCTTGTGTGATTTCCATACCCTTGGTGTTAGTCGCCACTCCAGGACCTATTAAAGGCGGGTTTCAGGGGTCATTATCTTTTCTTAAACTTAATGAAGGAAGGTCATGGAAATCTGTTGACCCTTCCCTCTTTTTGGTGAAGGCGGGCTGTGACACACAGAAATATTATGTCCTTCATCCATTAGATGGAGGTGTGTGTAGGTGTAGTTAGAATACATATCATAACAAAATCCTAGTATATTGAGGATACTGTTGTTGTTACAAAAGAAAGTATTAACAAGAGTTTAGGGGTATGAGATGTAGAATAAAAGAAAGCAATTTAAGAGAAATGATTACCTTTAATTTGGGTTACTTCCTTTTCTTTGAACCAAAAGGACTTCTTGAAGTGCCTTCTACCTAAGGTAAGGGTTCTAGGGGGAGGAGAGGGATGTAGGTATCTTAATTGGGCAGAGGTTGGATGAGCCAAATGGCTTGAGAGGTGTGAGGAATTGGATAGAAATGGTCTCCTTTTATGAGGGGGAGGAGGGGCACTTTTGGAAAGTGTGAAAATATTATTTTATTATAAACTTATCTTCGGTTTCAAAAGATCCAAAAATCATTAAAGATAAAGATAATATTACTCATGGTCGAAATAAAATAATCCAATCAGAATTTGACATGTTTTGGATAATATTTTAAACATTATAATCTTATTTATTTAAATCATTTATTAATGAGGTAAATACTACATCATTATTGTCTCATGAATAATTTAACTTATTTTATGTCAAAAAATTATAAAAAAATACCATCATGTAGGAAATATTTTTAGATTTACAATTAATATTTATAGTCAAAAAGCTAAATTATATAACCCCATAAAAAAATTAACTGCTAAAATATTTTTGTTAATGTCAATTTGGTCTTTACATTAAACTAATTAATCCAAATTGTCATTATCACTACCAAGTGGCTCAATGGGGTCCCAAAATAGACCCAAGGATTTCCATGGTCGTAAATGACTCAACCAATAAGGTTTGGATAAGTTTTAAGGTAATTTTGATTTATTATAATATTCTTTTAACCTTGAATTACCCTATTTAACATTAACCACGGTAAATAACAGTCAAAAGTTACTATTCATCAAAAATTATTTTCATCTTATTGAACCACATTTTACGTCTTGATAACAACCATGTATGTTGGTTTTTTGAAATTCAATTCACATAATTGATAAAATTTTCATTTAAATGAAAGAGTTTGTTTTTTAACTACCACTAAGTGGTTTCACTATTCATAAAAAATTGATGTTTTTTAGAAAAATACCAAAAATTCAGCCTAATCTATATTTGATATTCTGAATTCAAAAATGATGTCTATTTTTACAAATTCAAAATATAGCAGTGGAATTAATTAATTTTAAAATTAATTCCCGTTATCAAAACAAATAACGAGTTTCTAAGAAACAATAATTGTCAAAAGATCGACACTTGTTTATGTCAAATTCAAAGTTAAATTAATTACAATGAACAAAATTGGATTAAATGGTAAAAATATTTTCTAATTACACTTTAAAACCAATTAAAAAGATAATCTAACCATATAAATTTTTGCGATGAAAAAATTAGTTTTTAATTAAAATATAGCATGTTTTTACTATTCATTAAAATATGAAAGTTATCAGAATAATATGAAAAAAGTATCCAAATTAAATTTTTATTTCCTGATTACAAAGAAGAATTTTATTTTTTCAAATTGAACTTATAAACATGTCAAAAACTAGATTTAAAGTGGGTGCGCCATCAAAAGGCGGCAAAACTGCATATTTAAAAAAATACTTATTTGACTCGAAAATTTTATTTTGCTCTGACACGATGCTCTAGAAAATGTGTAAGATAAATGATAATGTTATAAAATTCAAAATTTAGTTAATAATATTCATAATGGCTAGTTCTTAATAATATTATAACAATATATCGCTGTTTAGTGAAACCCGGTATTGCGTACTACACACGCTATCAAGGAAGGTCGTGATTGCGTGTAATGAAAGCCAAGTCAAGGCTGCATGTAGTGCAAGATCCCTTTGTTGTTGTGTATAACATAATAAAAACTTATTTTATTTATACATTAAACAAAATCTATACTAAATGTTGCATTAAATAATTTCTACAAAACGAACATGAAATTGTGAGTAACACAAGCCAAGAATAGTGTTGTGTATACTGCAAGCTAATACGGTGATGCGTATAGAACAAGATAATTTTGGTGTAGCGTATAACACAAGACATCAATGAAATTAAAAAGGAATAATTCTCATAAAATCTCAGGTTGGTACATTCTACCCCCCTTAAAATGAATTTCACCCTCAAAATTCATCGGGGTTATAAATGGTTTACTATTTGAATGTTTCTTTCATAGAAACCCACATCATAAAAAGCAATAATGAATCTTAATTTTAAAAATTAATGTATAAAACATAATGATTACCCAAATTAACTCATCACTGGATTTCCACATAAATAAACATAGGTGAAAATATGAATAAGGAAGAAAAATCTAACCATCAAGTTCTGATGGAGAGTTCTAGAGAACATGGCTATGAAAAAGCCAACAATCACAAAGCCATAAATTTGTGATGATCTAAGATACCATATGATTCACTGGATATGAGGACACTAGGACAACATTTTTGGTTTTCCAGATCATTTCCCTAAAGTTGATGAATTTGAATTAGAAGAAATACTTACTTTATTTCGGTACAATCTCACCATTGTTCGTGCCTTGAAAAATTTCTACTTCATCTCTTATAGAAATGAAGTTGAATTTGTCATTCTTGAAGTGTTAGAAGATCATGTGATAGAATGATGGGTCATTCCATCTATCTCAAACAAAAGGTTAGAAAAAGTTATCTAATATAAATAAGTCCATCTATGGTGATGTTAATCGTATATGATTGCAAAATGGATTTATACTTCATATATCATACCACATAATAAAATAAAACTATTTTCTACTAACCAGGGAATTTATGTAGGCCAGTGGTAGGCGATAAAGGCATGTCGCACTTCAATTATGGGTTCTCTTCCCACAGCCTTGTCCGACGTGACGGGTTGTCGCCAGTCCTGCAGGTTGTCCTTTTTTTTCCAAAACTACACTATAATAACATTACAGAAATTATATCAAAAAAAGTCCGAGCATTAAACAATACTATCTGACGTCCGACATAATCCATTCCAATCTTTAGACTTATCCAAAATATATCTTTCAAATCTCATAGTATAAGGAAAACGATTACTGGAAAGGTCACATAATAAGTAAGTGAATACCATCATTTATCCCCCATATATCGTAAGATATATCTTATAGATCGCATTCCAAACATGTGAATACCTTAATCATGTATTCTCATAAATTACCATAGAACCATAGAGAAAACATGAATGTTGTCAGAAGGTAATTCTTTCCATATACCGACATCCCAAAAATTATATATACTCAAACCATGATATCACTGTGTCTTTATACCAGTCGTGATCTCATTAATACTAACAAACATTTCATTATCTTCTTATCCCTTCATTATGCGCGCAACATCTACTTTCCAAAAATATCTGAATAACCTTTCATGGTTACCGGTACCATTCAACATATACGTTCAAATACTTTAAGAAAAAAAATAGTGTAACAATCCTTAGATGTGTCTTTATTATATAGTACCATCACCTATACAACATAACTCTTGATAAACATAAATCATTGCACTACCTTCTGAAACCATTGACTGAACTTCATCATTTTATTCCTCAACACTTCTTTCATATTATATATCATTTGTAGTCTCCTCATTATCATCAACATAAATACTACCCATACGACCATGCTGATTCTCTTCATGAGACTTTCCCTTAGGTCATTGGTTTGCATAATTCCCATACATTCCACATTTAAAACATTTAACTATTGTTGATG
Source organism: Viscum album (assembly GCA_963277665.1). Classification (NCBI taxonomy): domain Eukaryota; kingdom Viridiplantae; phylum Streptophyta; class Magnoliopsida; order Santalales; family Viscaceae; genus Viscum; species Viscum album. The sequence continues at coordinate 1,251,923,177 of OY728128.1, read as the reverse complement.
TCTTATGAATACCATTATCTTTGTCCATGGTGTTAACTGAACCTTTTACTTTAAAATTAATGGATTTGTGTCCTTCTTTTCCACACCCAAACCATCTTCTGGTTCCTTTGAAACATTCTCCCAGATGCCTCTTTCCACATGATTTACATGGGGGAAACAAAACTTTCATTCCTCTATGATCATCATGAACCTCCATCTTTCTCTTATTAGCTGAGTCAGGAAACTTACCAAAGTTGGGATTATTGATCATATTATAAGATTGCTGATTAGGCATAATAATGTTGTTTGTACATCCAAATCCCGCTTTATTTGGTTTCTCATGACGAACATCATATTCTCCATTAGCATGAATCCTCCTATTTCCTGCCATTTCTTAAAACCCAAAAACAATTGTATGAGAGGAAAAACTCATAATAGAAAAACAAAATAATCAATGGGGAGTAATTTCAATCTCTAACATGTTAGGTTTAATTCTATGATCGTTATCATAATTCTAGGACTATAACCTATACTTATAATTAACCTTAGAGACATCCCTAGACATACCTTAAAAATATCTCTAGGGATTTCACTAATGTTTTCGCATCCTAGTTTCCAAATGTTAACTAAACCTTTGCTCGGATACCAACTGTAGAGACCCAATCTTGACGTACATGGACATTATATTACTTTTGTGAAATACTTAATACATACAAAAAAAAACAACACACAAGGACCGTAATAGTTTAGTGTCTTTGGAAACTCGGAAAAATAATCATCTAATCATGGTGAAAGATCTTCAACGTCTCCCATAAAGAACTTACCCTTTTGTTTTCTTACCTAAATCCTTTCTTTATATTATCGGGAAAAGAAAACATAAAAAGGGTGAGCTCAAATTCTCATTAAGAGTAAACATTGAGAACATAAAACAATCCATAAACATTTGAATGCAAGAAATTGAACATAAAATCTAAACATCAAAATCTTGAGCAAAGACATAAATCTTGGAAGTACATAAGGCATATATCATAAAAGAACATCAATCATAAAAAAAAGCATGGGAATAAAACATTTAATTGTGGCATCCATTAAGCACATGTTATGATTTCCATAGTAGCCAAGGCATTTCTGCCAAAACCATCTTAGTGGACAATGTCCCTTTCTGAATCGCGTTCTACCCTCGTTCCAGTCCTATAACCCTGAACTAGATTAACATACCATTCCATCCATGTTTATCTCATTAGATATAAATCTTTACCCAATGAATTGGAGGGAGATATAGGTCCCACCCATCTCAAAATGAAATCATTCTTACGTGTGTCACAACATAAACATAAATCATTCATCATAACCCAAAGAATAAAATGGGTTTAATAAACATCATCCCATCATAACATAATCCATATAAAACAAATTGATATCATTTCATCATAAGAATAATCTATCCATGTAAATAATAGAGACATTATACTTGAAACATGCACATATGAAATAATTTCATCTTAGATGGAAAAAGGTTTTGATAAAACGCTTGAAATGAATTCTTGAGGAAAATATCTTTTCTTCTTCAAAATAATTTTCTTTTCAAAAAATTCCTTGAAATTTTAAAAGAAAAATACTTTGTTGAAAATATTCATGAAATCTTTTAGAGTAATCTTCATGAAAATAAGGCGTTATAAAACCGTAAAAATCTGTTCATGACGTATAAGTTAAAAAACATTTCCATATACTTTAGTCGGAAAAGACAAAAAGTACCTCGTATGGTAAAAAAAGAATGATTCCTTAGATACCATGTTGTAAAAGTCAAAAATGTGTAAAAAGGACTTCAAACATACATGAAAACGTTTTTAGAAAATGGGGACGTGGATGATAAGTAAAACCCCAGTAAATACTTATGAATAAACAATCTCAGATAAAAAAGGGATTGGAAAAGTTATCCTTTACAAAGATATTTTTGTAAATAAAATAGATCACTTATATCTATTCACTATAAGGTCACATAAAGAAAGTATAAATACATGATAATATATAGAAATTCATTTCTCACATAATCAAATAACGACATAAATAAGAAAGAGAAGATCAACCCAATGAACAGAAATTGGGTTATGATGTTCCCTTACCTCGTGTCCGTCTTGACACGATTGTTATTTAATCTCAGGAATAATAAACCAAAGTTAATTTATACTTGATTAAAAACCTTTTTCAATTTTATTATTCCTTTTATATCACTTATTACCATGTTATAAACATTGTGTAACCATTTAAGTTAATAACGTTAGTTTTGTCGATATTTGGTACTTGAGTCAAAAATGGACTTCTTATAATTACATGTTGTTCATGTGGTCAATGGTTAATTATATCCAGAATGATATTAATTATTTATATATCTTATATATCATATATATACATCATATACAAGTATTTATAATAGTACATAACATATGAAGGTAAGAAATGAAATGCACCGTTCATGGAGACGGTAAGCCGTACGTACGCATGAACGCTACATTCATTTATATTTCTTATTTTAATGGAATTAAAACATAATGATACATAGTTATATTATAATTACAGTATAATATCATATATAATATCATTAAATCCATCCTTTATACTTCCCACATATGGCATTAACGAATCACATCACTTTGAGGGGGTGGTAGTCCGCACTTCCTCAAATGAGATTATCGTATTTACGCACTATGGAAACCATAAGGGATTGATATAATTGGAAAGTAAAGAATAATAATGAAATCATAAACATAATATATATCAAATATAAATACAGTTCCATCATAATGTCCACCATGAGAGGCGATAGGATAAAATCGAACAATCATCGTTTTGTGAGGAGTTAGTTTGTCATCCATAGAAACATTATGTTCTTCATCCATTAGATGGAGGTGTGTGTAAGTGTAGTTAGAATCCTTCTCATAACGACATCCTAGTATATTGAGGATACTAGTTTTGTTATAAAATAAATGATTAAAAACAGTTTAGGGGTTGGATAAGTAGAATAAAAGAAAGCAATTTAAGAGAAACTGTTACCTTTAATATGTGTAACTTCCTTTGGTTTAAACCAAAAGAACTTCTTGAAGTGCATTCTGACTAAGGTAAGGCTTCTAGGGGAGGATAGGGATTTATGGAGATTAATTTGGCAGAGGTTGGAAGAGCCAAATGGCTTGAGAGGTGTGAGGAATTGGATAGAAATGGTCTCCTTTTATAAGGGGGAGGAGGGGCTCTTTTGGAAAGTGTGAAAATATTATTTTATTATAAACTTATATTCGGTTTCAAAAGGTCCAAAAATCATTAAATATGTAGATAATATGAATCATGGAAGAAATAAAATCATCCAATCATAATTGGACATGTTTTGGATAATATTTTAATCATTATAATCTTATTTATTTAAATCATTTATTAATGAGGTAAATAATGCATCATTATTGTGTCATGAATTATCTAATTTATTTGATATATAAACATTAATAAAAACTAAGATCATGTAGGAAATCATTGTATATTTTCAATGAATATTTATATTTGAATAGATAATTTATATAACACCTTATAAAAATTAATTACTAAAAGATGGTTGTTAATGTCAATTTGGTCTTTACATTAAATTATTTAATCCAAATTTTTATTATCACTACCATGTGGCTCAATGGGGTCCAAAAATCTACCCAAGGATTCCCATGGTCGTTAATGACTCAACCAATAAGGTTTGGACAAGTGTTAAAGTAATTTTTAATTATTATAATATTCTTTTAACCATGAATTACCCTATTTACCTTTAATCGTGGTAAATAAAAGTCAAAAGTTACTATTCACCAATAATTATTTTCATGTTATTGAACCACATTTTACTTCTTGATAACAACCATGTATGTAGGATTTTTTAAATTCAATTCACAGAAGTGGTAAAATTTTCATTTAAATGAAAGATTCAGTTATTTAACTACCACTAAGTGTTTTCACTATTCATAAAAAATTGATGTTTTTCAGAAAAATACCAAAAATTCAGCCTAAGATATATTTGATATTCCAAATTAAAAAATGATGTATATTTTTCAGAATTCAAAATATAGAAGTGGCATTAATTAATTTTAAAATTAATTCCCGTTATCAAAACAAATAGCGTGTTTTTATGAAACAATAACTGTCAAAAGATCGACACTGGTTTATGTCCAAATTCAAAGTGAAATTAATTCCAATGACCAAAATTGGATTAAATGGTAAAAATATATTCTAATTAAACTTTAAAACCAATTGAAAATATAATCTATCCATATAAACTATTGTGATGAAAAAAGTTGTTTTTAATTAAAATATAGAGTGTTTTTACTATTCATTAAAATATGAAAGTTATCAGAATAGTATGAATAAATTATCCAAATTAAAATTTTATATCCTGATTACAAATAGGAATTTTATTTTGTAAAATTGAATGTATAAACATGTCAAAAACTAGATTTAAAGTTGGTGCGCCATCAAAAGGAGGCAAAACAGCATTTTTTGAAAAAATCTTATTTTACTAGAAAAATTTATTTTGTTCTCACAAGATGTTCTAGAAAATGTGTGATATTAATAATAATGTTATAAAATTCAAAATGTAGTTAAAACTATTCGTAATTTCTAGTTCATAATAATATTATAACAATATATCGTTGTATAGTGAAACCCAGTATAGCATACTACACACGCTATCAAGGAAGGTCACGATTGCGTGTAATGCAAGACAAGTCAATGATGAGTGTAGTGAAAGATCCCTTTGTTGTTGTGTATAACATAATCAAAACATATTTTATTTATACATTAATCAAAATCTATACTTAATGTTGCGTAGAATAATTTCTACAAAATGAACATGAAATTGTGTGTAACACGAGCCAAGAATAGTGTTGCGTATATTACAAGCTAATACAATGTTACATATAGAACAAGATAATTTTTGTGTAGAGTATAACACAATATATAAATAAAATTAAAAAGAATAATTCTCATAAAATCTCGGGTTGTTACAGTTTTACTTGATTGAGTGAAATTTAAATTACTATGAAATTTTTTTGAAAAAAAATAAAAAAAATGAATAATATTATTAATATTAAAATTTTATTCTACCTAGTACTTTCATATATTTTACCTAGAATAAAAATAAACCCTCATGTCTATTATAATACACAACACATGATCAAGCTTAATTGAAATTGGGTGAAATGTGGTGATGAATTTCAAAAAAGGAATGGGATTGGTATTGGGATATAAATATGGAACTATATTGTTTTAAATTATTTTTCTGGGTTTTATAATATTTTGGTATGTGTTTTTTTGTGAGTAGTGTGTATTAAAATGTTTTTGGATAAAGGAATTCAAAATTCATATTTTTGAAATAAATTTTTCTCAGAATAAGAAAAAATAAAGTTGGGGGTGTGATTATCCAATAAAATTGGATAATATTCAATATTATTTATAATATTCATGTGATTCATTATTCATAAACACCGTTTTAGTTCATTTTACACATTGAACCCCATTTCACACCATGATTTCTATTCTTTCTCAAAAATCACTATTACATGGTATTTTTTTTGAACACTATATAAAACACATAATATTCATGATTTTATTTTCATATTTCATTTTATTATCTCCCCTTAAATTATTAATTTTTCATTATTCTGGAAATCATGAAAAATCACATTGGTAGATGACCAAAGTGGGCTTTCATGCCAATACATTCCGGAAAATGTAAACTAGATAGAAACATAATAAAGAGACTGTATCAGTTAATATAAAATCCCAATGATTCTAAAAATTGATTTTTAAATAAATGAAACTCATGGGGAACATTTAGATAAATAGTTTCCCAAGATAATTATTATTGTTTAATGGATTTATAGGTGGACCATGTTGAAGATCCAATTCGGGGCCAGATTCTGTGGTGATGAAAAATAGGCGAGCAATATAATCATTCATCGACAACCAAAAATTAATTTTAAATGGAAATTTATAGTCTATCAGGGGACATCCATATCATCGTATTTCTATTGTATGTCAAACCCAAATTCCACCATCTTAATTCTTTTTTGATCACACATGTTGAAGGCATGCATGTTTGGTCAATTTTTATTGTCAAGGATGGAAAACTCCATTCTCCATTAACATTCCACCCAACTAGGCATACCATTATTAATTATGGGGACATGGAATGTATGAGCCTCTATCTAAGACTATTTTAATTAAAATCTAGGGTTGTTTTAGTGGAGTAGTTAGTAATATTTTGTGTTTGGTTTCATTGTATTTCTATGCAATTGCTTTCGGTTTTTAATTTCTTTTTCCCCTAATGTAAGTTGTTCAAATCCCCTTAGTTTTTAGTGAAAGTTCTTTATTTTATCTTATTCTATTTTTATTCATTTCATGTAGATACGGTTTCTTAATTGTGAGAAATTATTCACACCATACATTGTGAAATCAATCACAAAATGGTTGAGTGATTGTTGTCTCATTATTTTGCAATTCTACAATTCCTCCATCCTAAGCCCACATCCTACATCTAATGATAGAATAGAATAAATAAAGGGATTAACCCTATTTTGGGTTTATACAAGGGAGTATAAAAGGAATGGATTGGATGTTTTTCATACTCTATAAAGGATTTAATAATTTATTTTATTTCATTTTTCATTTAATTATTTTCTCTCTTCCATATTCAATTCTATCACCGCACTATTCATGTGATAATATGATCCTTTATGAAGGAGTTCTCAAACAATTATCCTCCAAGTGTATAAGTGATTTTGTTATGTATGTGAAGGTGTTAAGATAGTATGTAATGAGGTTATATTTGTTTCATTGAATTAATCTTTCTTGAGTATATAAAATTGAAATCATCAAAAAGGAATTTCCTTCAATCCATACCTTGTAATAACCTATGATCAACCCATTCTTACAAATTGAATTCACATAGATTGATTAGTTATCATTAAAATCTTGGTAAAATTAACCCAATGCTTTCCATTTCATAGAAAAAAATAATCAACAGAATTTACGTGTATGTGGGTTTCTTCTTAGTTCTCAGAGGATTAGACAACCCTAGTTACCATACAAGCAACTGCATAACCCTAAATACATGGGTAAAATTTGAAGAGATCAAAAACCAAGGGAAGGTGTTCAGTTTATTTAGTTTATAATATAGTTTCAAACACCTATGTTTGAGAAATAATAATGAATTCCCCACCCATTTCCTATATAAAACAACAAAGGATCACCTTTACCTTCACTAAAAATCATTAGATCACTTCCTTACTCTTCCCTCCCATCTCTATAGTACTCCTAAGGTTCCCCCATGAACTTATGAATCCCCTCCTAATAATTTAATGTCACACTCTCGTGGTAATGAATCCTCAAAATATCCTCTTTATTCATGTTATTTATAATCATTTTTCTTTTATTTAAAATTTTTAATGTTGTGATATATATTTCCATGTCCTCGTTAATTCCAATTTTATGTCAAAATTATTATATAACCCTTTCACTCTCACCATCCAAATTTATGAATTTTCAAGTGATGTCATTATACTTACTAAATTTCACCTTGATTTACCTTGACTAAACAATTGTGTAGTGAATACCATACCCATTTTCTTTCAAGGGTATTCCACTTTATGAACATATACTTATTTGAAATTGGAATTAAATTTTTGCATTCCACACTCTTTTATTGTGGAATAAAATGTAATGATGAATGATTCCATGTTTTATGATCTATGTGGCACACATATTCATGAGAATAAAATGAAAGTGACAGGTGTGTCCAAAATTATATATCCATACAATACATTGGGTAATGTTTACTATCATGAGACATGATTTTGGGTTATGGAGTAAACTTGATTCCTTTTTTGGAAATTTTCTATGATTATTTTTTGAATGTTATCATTGACCTAGGTTTATGATGCGTTGTTTTAAGTTGTTTCCAAATTTCAAATGTTTCCTTTATGATAATCATGTTATCTTATTGCTCCTGGTTTTTTATGATTATAAACTTTTTATATCTCATTGATATGCCAATTGAATAACATGTACTACTTTACTCAGGTTATTCCATGATTATTCCTTCACTGTGATTTTTAGGTCACCCATTTCTTATGCATGTCCCAGGTTATCCAATAATGTTTTATGATCGAAGTAATATTATGTACATGTTAAGGAGGATTTCAATATAGATGTTGTATTCCTTGCTTTATGTTGTAATGTAATGCACCTAATACCCAAATAAACTAAACTTCTCAATAATTCTGGTTGTATTGTGTATAATTTTATGTAATAAATCAAAACATAATGTAAAATAAAGGGAAGTTTTGTCATAGGGAATTTTTGAATTAGTTTGAAGCTAAAATTACAAGGATAATGACTCAGGATTCAGATTATGTAAGAAAATTTGAACGAAACTTATTTAATATTTTTAGGAAATAATCCAGGAAAGAAAATGCCATTATTTATTAATGTATTTAGATTTTTTATAATATTTCTTCAAGTGAGATTAATACCAAGAAAGAGTTCACATGAATTATATTTTTCTTAAGAAATACATACGATAAGTGATATCCAAACATCCATGTTGAAATAAATTTAGGGACAGAGAATAAATTAAGTCCATAATTTATATGATGTTATAATTTAGAAGTAAAACACCGTGGGGATTACATGAATGCTTAGGAAGTTTACATCAAGTGTAAGATAAACACCATGATGTTTCCATGTGTTTGTGAAGATGATAATAAACTAATATATTTTTCTTAAATTGAAAACATATGGGATGAAAATACCATCATTTCTACAATAATCAATGGATTCTATAAAATAAGTATGTAAGGGAGTATTTTGAAGATTCAATATTCAATATCATAGAAAATGTTGTCCCAAATTATTTCATGGAATGCACTTTGTAAATAAACTATATTTTAGATAATTAATTATTTAATTTTGGTTCTATACATTCATTCATAGCTTTTATGTTTTATAATAACATTTAATCTCTCTCTGATTCAATAATGATAGAGTTTTTAGATGAAACTACTAGTGTATTTATTATAGTAACAAAATTATATTCTTGTACATCGATTAAATATAATGTATGATTCTTAGTTTGTAATACTTGAGATTAATTGGATATCAATGTATTATATAAAAAATTTTATAAGGAGATGGATAGTACACTATTTTTTGATTGAATAAAACCCATTACTTTTGTAGTATGGATTTTATTGAAAAAATACTGTCTAGAACCACCTCTAGTGGATCAAATTAATATAGTAATAGGAGATTATGGGTCAAAAAAATAAAATTAAAATCATATATATTGAGTAATTAACTATTTATAAGGTTCATAAAGTTGAATGTTTTGAGGATTGACTATGAAATCGATCTAATCATGAATTCAAATTATCTATTGATCTTACCCTTGGTGTAAATCCAATATCTATTATGCCCTATAGATTGGATCATGTGTAATTAGTAGGAATATAGAATTAATTAATAGAAATTTGTTATAAATTATAAATTATCCCTTTTGTATCACCTTATAGAGAACATATATTTTTTGTATAAAAAAATAACGTGACGATCATGTTTCTCATTGACTATAGTTAAATCCATTATGTTTCTATTAAGAACATGAATCCTTTTTGACTCATTGATGATAAGTTAGATCAAATCCAATTATATCAATAATTCTCAAATATTGATCTAATTTATATTTATCATTGATTAAGATACATAATATATGACATACTATGTGTGCATTGTGCTTTAACATTATGAGTTCACGACAATTCATTTTGTGTTAAAAAATTTAACCATATTTAGTTATGAATCTAATTAATCAGGTGTTCAATAAATATCTAGATAAATTATTGTTTATTTTTATTAATGATATGCTGATATACATTACCTAAAATGAAGACCATGAAGGTCATTTATAAATTACCCATGAGGCTCTAAAAAAGAATAAAAATTATGTTAAATTTTTTATGGGTGAATTTTGGATTCATTGTATTTTCAGGATTTACAAGGCAATCTCCGATGGTGAAATATTGTATGATCCTTTAAACATATTATTTATTATATAATGGACCAAAAAAATGAATATAACTGTGATATATAGTTTCCATGTCTCATCTAGTAACAATTATAGATTTGTTTTTTAATAGAAAATATATTAAAGATGATGATATATTAAAGGGTTAAATTCACATGGTATAATGAGTGTGAATAAATATTTTGATAACTAATGACTGGATATATCAATCAATGAGTATTAAAAATATAATATTGAAATATATGATAATATATATATTGTTTCACCATAAAAGGGCTACAATTTTTAGTTTCATAGAATGATTTAATTTTTTCAAATTTATCATATAAATTATTAACACATTAGAAATATAAAATAACTGATGCTCATGGGATTCAAATTTTAATCATTTTTGAAGAAATGTATAAACTTACTCTATATTGAAAAAAGTGACACATATACCAATCACAAATGATTGATTAATATATTCAATTAGAAAGATATCAACATAGAAGAATGATGATATCTATAACTACCCATGGACTATGATTTGTCAATATAATAAAACCCTAGGAGGGATAATAAGGTGTATGATTAAATGATTTTAAAAGATCATTGTATTTCCTAGTGTAGATATTTAAGAATAAAATAGTTATATAATTATTAGTGTTGGAATTTGATATTACTTGAGAAATTGAAGCAACTTTCCTTTTATATATAACTACAACAATGCCTTTACTAGAGTATATAATGATGTCTCAACAATGATAAAATCATATGTACTATAAGGCCTAAAAAATGGTAGATTGATAGACTTAATGAATTAAAATAGTTTTCATAATTTGATAAATAGTTTTGTGTACCATTGGTAGTTATTCTAAAGAGGTAACTTAAAGATAAAGCTCATCACTCAAGAATTTCTATATTTATATACAGTACCATGATGTGTGGGAATCTAAAATAGTACTTCACATGAGAATACCATATGTCTGAAATGACAAACAATGTTTCTTGATTCTTGGTATGCCAAAAATTAATGGATAAAATGATTATTCTAATCAGTTTCATGGAACCACACAATATTCAAATATGAAAAATGAGAGAATGTAATTTTTTGCCTTTTTATTATTAAACCTATCAAATCCAAGAGGAAAAGTGATACATGGTTTATTATGCATCTTCTTGTAATGTATAATCATTTTTGATAAATAATAGAGGACTAAGACCCTAAACAACTTGCATTGATCCATGTTAATAATAATTTAAATGTCCATGGCGCATTATTAACATTTTTATATGATTGTGATCATTGTTTTGACATCATAACATTAAATGATAATTTTAATGGATTTTGACATTAAGATTCATTTAAATACTATCAACCATTATCAATTTGTTTGGTTGTCCAAAATTAATATCCAAACCTCAGAGGACATATTATGGTTATCATCAACTAACATCCATGGAATATGTTTATTATTAAAACCTCTAGTTTAATTAAAATACAACAGTAGATTCAATTATAGAATATAATGAACTTTATATAGCATTTTATAGAAACCGATTTTAAAATGTAACAACATATAATTATTTTGGGAAAATAATTTTTGTGTTTCCATAACATGTTTTGGTGACAACTAAGATGATATGAGTTATCCAGAATCATATTATTAAATATAAATTCTGGAAAAATATATATAATGTTAATTAAATTAAGGAAACAAAATATCATGTTAGTGATCATGTTTTATTGAAATTATTCACACAAACGTGAGTAATAAATTTTTTTAAGAACATGAAGAAAATAATGAATTATAATAGTACTTTTGAAATTCTAGAATGAATTAGAGTTTTGGCTCATCATTTGGATATTCGAACCAATATATATAATTTTTATGGTTTCATGAATCCATCGAAAATATTAAAGTTCATAACAAACCCTGAAAATTAACTCAAAATTGATTAAATAATGAGATATAAAATCTATATAATTATGAGAATGTTTAGATTCTTGAAACAAGGGTGTGAGTGTTAAGAAATATGAAAACATGATAGGTGAATTTTTATGGATGAATCCGAAGATGAAAGATGAAACATGATATCATGATGAATAAATTATATATCATGACACCCATTCATTAATGTATTTAATTACAACCCCAAATTTAGATGCTAAAACTATTTAGTATGGAGAGAATATAATATATGAGAGTCTACTCTTGTAAACAAAACATTGTCAGAAATTTTTGTTCAAAATGAAATTGTTATTAGTTAATCATAATGTTACTACACACATTAGGACACTAAAATAATAAATTACATTTAGAATAATTTCAAAAATCAATGATATATAATACCTAGAAATATATTTCTTACAAAGAGATATAGATTTATTGGTTGTCATTTTGATAGGTAATATGAGTTTTTGTCTAGGACATAGTGTTGGTTCATGTATTATGACTAAGATCGGGATTATAAGGGTGTTGACAACCTTAAATGATTTTATTGATAATGAACGAGGAATTTTGGATGCATATTCCATTCATTTGGATGATAGATAAAGACCTTGTCACATGAGAACTGAATTTTAACAGCATTATTTAGTACATTCGTGGATCATGTTTTACTATATGAATCCATATGGTGAGATTCATTCACTATTTTAATAAGTATTCATGGTGTTAGTACACCTCAATTAATAAATTCAAACCATAAACCATAATTGAAATAGTGAATGGATCTAGTTGAAAGAATGGGAACCAGTCCTCTATAATTTCAAGCAATTAACCAATGTTTATAATGTGAAATGTTTGAGTGATGAATAAATCAAACAATAGTCTTATATACACATCCAGAATAGTTATTTTATACAAATTTTAAAATTCAGGTAAACTCTAGCTTTTCTAGTAATTTTTTTTTGTAATTTTAGAGATATTGTAGCTTTGGGGAGTTTATTTTATGGAATCAAATTCCCTACCATCCCCCTATATTGATTATCCATGATAGGGAATTTCTCATTGTGTGTTATTTAAAGTATTTAAGATATATTAAACTATATTCTCCATGTTTTGGATTCCTCTTTATATCCCTATATTATGGAATTGTTGTTACCATATATTTGGCATTGATTCCATATGTGTATGGTTTAATCAACTAATGATTATGATTATTTAAGGAGTCTTACATAGTCGAGGCCTTTGGAAGGAGAATGCTTATCATTATCCAATATTTTTGTTTAGGTATGCCATATACAAAATTTATTTAGAAATTTTGGATATAATTTGATGAAATTTATGGTTGGATGAGGGTTATTGGTTAGTAATTTTTCTTGGGATGGTGTTGGTGGTTTTCCAATAACAATTATGATGTTTTGGTTGAGGGTTTCTGTGACAAGAATGATGGGTGTGTTTCCAGGTGATTTAGTCCATTTTATTATTTTTAATAAATAAATATAATGTTTATAATTAATTATTATTATTTTTTGACATGAGATAGGTTATTATGAATATGGATGAGGGTCGGTTGTCTTGGAAAACCCTTACTGAATAATGGAATTGATGGTTACTCCACATCAGAGTTTGGTTTCCATTTTAATATAATGTCATTTTTTTATAATATCATTATTGTATAATTATATTTCATGTAACTAGGTATATTAATATGAATTTAAGGTCCCTAGAAAGATGTAATAGAAAGTAATTGAGTCTCTTATACCTTAAATAATTTCTCTATAGATCATTTTGGAATTTGGACCAAAGAGAATCTATATCGCAAAGGGGAAATGGAATTGGTTGACAAGACAGAAGAACTCTATGAGTTATTTGGATGTGAGAGGATATGTGGGAATCCAAGGATAATTTATCAAATTATTTTTGAATATTTAATAAAATATTGATAATGGTGATGATTGATGTTATGGTTGTATATATCGCACATGGTGGGTGAAAAAAAATTAAGGTTGGATTGAGGGTGAGAAAAAACTATGAGTATGATGATCCCTATGGATTGAAAGCATGTGATAGGGAGTTGTTTAATAGGAGTGATTAGTTGAATAATCTCCCATTAGATATGTGAGACTATGACCTTTTAAATTAGTGTGAATGGATGAGTAATTTGAACATATTCACCTAGGTTGGTCAAGGAGGAATGGATTTGAATGTTCCATGGATATCCAAATTTTGAGGTTTATGGTTTTATTAAAAAAATGAAAAATAGATTCCTAATACTACTGTATAGATACTCCTATGGGATTTGGATTTACCATGGGGTGTAAAAGGTGATTTCATATCAATTAGAAGAATCTCAAATAGGGTTAGAGGACCCATGGGGATGCCTAGATATAAAGGATGTTATGTGTACAATGAGTGGGTCGATCCCACGTTTGTATTTTCGTTGGATCAACTAGTGTGATATGTGATTGGTTTATTGTTTTTTGTTTGTTTTACCATTTTATTTGGGTACTTATATGTGTTTTGTAAGAAGAAAAAAAACTGGGTTCATGTGATGGATCTTGAGGCATTTTCTATCCACGTGTGTGATAGTGAAAGATTGTCTACCATTTTTAAAATAGTTTGTAATGCGACCACCAATATCTCTACAAGTTTGATATGATGGTTGTTTCCTATAGTGAGTTAATTTCATTGGTAAAACTATTATGAGTGACATGGGTTATTGGATTTTGACATGACAATAATATATAATTGATCTGTATGGAATGAAATGGAGTCTAGAATGACATTGGATATTAAACATGATGATATTACATCCATGATTGAATTGGGATTCAAATAGGGAGTGGGTTTAAATGGATATAACCATTCATGAGTTATATGGTAGAGATTTATTATTGGTCATGGGTATACTATGAGTGACAAGGTGTGTCTATAGCATTAACATGGGACCCTAGTATGAGGGAGTAGCATCTGAGACTTGTATTGCACATTATCTGAGTCCTTAGGTATCAGATTCATTATGAGATGATATCACTAGATGAATATGAGAATTATGGAATGATGATGGTGTTGATATGATCTACTTCTAAAATGTTCTGGATATCACATGATTTCTTGATGCGTAGTGAGTCATAGGGGACTGGTTAGTACACAACATCAACAGAGCATAGGAGAAATTACAACATTATTCCTCACAGATACACATATAGGATTCTATATAAAAGGTGAGTGTTGTGAGTCCCTACTAAAATGTATTTCTCACACCATTCATAGGAACCCCAATAGAATAATAAACCATATTTATGATTTAATGTTAAAAAACATATCGTCAGTTATTCTAGAGTAGATTGAGGGGATTTTATTACTCAATTTTGCTTACGAATCGGTAAGGATATAGGTTTGTCATATCTAATTTTTTATTTAAATTATTATATATATATATATATAATTATACCATTAGTAAATTATATATTTTATTGTTTTATTCTTTAGCATGGTACATTTTATTAGAACATTATAATTATTGATTATTCACAATCAGATTGTTCTACGGATTTTTCTTGTTATATAGCACTATTTTATACTGTAATTAGATGGAAAATTATCCACATTTTAAATATTATACCCTCATAAAAATTTTATAACCTATTGAATATGTGGATGGATTTTTGAGGCCACATGGAACACTAAATTAGAAAATAATTCATATCCAAGTAATCAAACTTTGGTCTCCGATATTTCTTTTTGATCTAAAATTCATGGAGATGGTAGAAATGAAGTATTTAAAAATTTCATATCTTATGATGAACCACATAAATGGGACTCATAATCATAGTATAGATTTGATATTTTTATTAACTAGATTTATGAGATCATTTTTAATGGATTGTTATGTGACAGTTGATATTTTTAATGAATATTAATTTTTTTGATGATTTAATTTAAGGATTTATCTCTTAGACAATGTTCATGATCGTTGTGTTCATACAACATATCTATCATGCATGACTCAGATGAAAAATTCTTGATTTCATGTGATTGTATTTTCTAACAATATTTTTTGGTTGTATCCTGTTTCAAATAAATATTATAATGTTTTTTTTATCATATAACTTTTCATAGTAATTCTACACAACTGATCAAAAATGGTTTCTTATTAGTATAGGTCCTGTATATATTATAGTGTGAGGTTCCCAAATCATAGTATAGAGACCTTTTTTTCATTTCAAGTCTTTGGACTATTTCTATATATAAATTTAGAGCTACGCACTGAGATGAAGTGAAATTATGAGGCTCGATGTATCTAGAATAAATTATTCAAATATATTAAGGGTTTTTGTACAATGAATGTGATGGAAATAGGATATCTCTTAAATGGTAGCTTAGATTTGAAATATGAGGGAACAATTGTTTCTAGAACGTGGTGTTTACCCTATGTAAGGCATAACCTTTTTTGGGGAGGTACGTCTGTGAGAAAATTCACCGTGGGAAAAATAGTAAACAAAATAATGAATATTAATAATTTTATCATGAATGTTGAATCAAATAAATTTCGACTGATGACTCGAGTGGGAAAACTGATACCATTTTGGTGTTCATAGAATGTTGTTTTCCCAAGGTGAGACCTCAAATGGGAGGGTACAAGATGATTGGATCTCATGACAATTGGCAGGAGTAGTTTAGCCAAAACCCTAAACCTAGATTAAAAACTATAAATATGTGATTATAAAATTGGATTAAGGCTGGATCCTATTCCACCCTCCACTATATATGTGCTCATATCCTTACTCTATTGAAAAAACCATAATTAAGATTTGGTGGATCATAGCGGGGTCAACATGAACGCATTGCCAATGACGATCAGATCCAAATGTGTTAGAATTATTATTTAAATTTCCACACCCCATTTCCAATTCATGTTTATTTCTGGATTTCGTTGTCATGTTATTCTTTTTGAAGGCCAATGTGATGGCCAACTGAATACATTCATCATCCAACCCCCATTTAGAATCCCTGATAAGTCTCTTTGTTCTCTCTTAATTATCTTAATGTCAAAACACTGACAAATCACCAAGCAGATGGTGACGAGGTGAAGAGATCGATCCATGGATCCCCAAATAGCTTTCGGATATTAAATCGAGCCACCAGAAGAGTAGGTATGACATGTAGATGAAGGTGGAGGTGTAGGTCCAATATGGAGGCACTGGAAATGGATTGGAGGTGGCAGTTTTGTGGTTGGGTGCGAGGTGGTAGACAGCAGCTATGGAGCTCCGGTGTGGCAGGTGTGCTGTGGAAGCTGGAGGGGTCACCATTGGCAAGCGTGTGAGGTGGAGAAGCTGAGATGGGGTCGACCGATCTAATGAGGCTTGGAGAGGGATGGAGTGTGTGGGTGGCTAGAGGGATCCAACGTTCTGTGGAGTGATAGACAATCGGGGACCGAGGTGCCTAGGAGGAGGGGTTTGGCCAATTTGGGATGGTCAAGTCCATTTTGGACCGAGAACCTTTAAATGGATTTAACTAGTAAACCACACGTATGTTTGACACGCTGTATGTGGCCTCACATCCTTGTCATCAAGAAGGATCATTTTAGACTAGTTTGGTACATTTAAGACTTTCTTTAGTTACTCTATTTCATGAAACTCCTATGATTAATAATAATAAAATATTTATTATTATTATCTAGGGTTCTTGCGTTAGACCTATCTCCTAAATTGAGCACCCATTTTATGGGATGTCTACAGTGATGTAACCCTAATTTTGAGATGGTAATTTTTTGGCCATTTTAGATTTTTATTAATTCGACATCATTGATTGGTTAAACAACGCGTGTAAGTTTAGTAATAATAATTTAATTATTATTATCCGGGCATATTTTTTCGGATGTAGCGCCTGCATCCGATGTCTGATTGATGCGCTGTTAGAGGATATGTGATCCTGATGTTTAGGCGGTCATTTTCAATATGAATTTAGGTATTTTAAACGAAATTCAAGGTGTGGGTCCTACAAGGGCCAATTCATAAGCTTTGAGATGAAATGAAACTTTTTCTCTGGGTATCCATTTTGGACAAATGAGTTGTCTATATCATTTGTTTTTTCATGAGGATCATAGTGGTGTGATCCATATTATTGGTTTTGTGATCGACTCATGGGCCCCATAGGACATATTTCGAGCGCAATGTCAGGACTTGTGACTTTTCCATCGGAAATCAGTTTGTAGGGAATCAATTTTAAATCTTCCATGTTTTTCCATAAGGATCACAATGGGATGATTCATTTGGGAATGCATATACATTGTCATTATCTCATTCATTGTGTAAACATGAAAGGAATATTGGTGGAAGATAATTTTGACTTGTTTGGAGAGAACCCATGCCATTGGTCAGCTTTGACTCTTTTTATAGTGGATAAGAAGTGCGAAGTGATGTATTCAAATGTTCTAGAGACGTTTGAGGAGGTGTACCAGCATAATTACCCTTTAGTCCATCTAAATCATCAACGAGTGCCATGCGCTCTTTGTCCTTTTGACCGGGTGTGTCATGTACTCTGGGAGTATGCCAGAACAAATAGGGGTACTTTTTCACTATTTAGTACCCTAGAATTGTTAGGTACCTGGACAAGTGATAAGGTAGGGTCACACATCATGTGGTCCCCACACTCGTTGTGTGCTACTTCACTATTTTATGTCTCTCGCATATCTTTTTCTTGACTCATATTTTGGTATGAGTGGATCCTATCTTGAGGGTTTTTCCATATAGAACACTATAGTTCCCTTCATAGTGGTTTATGAGTTATAGTTTGAGTTGTACTAGGTGTAACACCTATATGGGGCTTTAGCCAATGACTGCAGTAGTGTCCTTCTTAAGAGTTATCATCCAGCAGGGATACCTAGTGTTACTCAGTGCTTTTCAGAGAGGTAAAATCTTATAGGGATATTCATAGTTCCTCAATTTTATATAAGAGGTACCATCTATTTGGGATGGACAGAGTAGTTCCTGGTTTACCTACAATTTGGTTGGGATGTAGTCCTCGGTGGAATTTCTAGGATCCCCTCTTTCTAAGCTAGGAAGTGGGTCCCATCGACAACTCCTATCGGCCAGTACCCTCAAGGTGGACTAGGGAGTGGGTCCCCATCGACTATTAGAGTGGAATACCTATAATGCATCAAGGCATGGGTAGCCTCTTCGTATTCTAATTGTGTATAATCCCTACGATGTATAAGGAAGTGGGTAGCCTCTGTGACTACTATGAGAGTGGAATCCCTCTAACGTACTAGAGAGTGGGTATCCTCTACATTGGATTTAAACCTCAATTGAGTAGAATAACAACGAGATGTGGTTGAAATAACTTTGGAATCTCAAGAACGTGATGTGGTCGACATACCATTGGAATCTCTTACCAAGGATTCCAGTGATGGCACTAGCGGCCAAAGTATCCATTCACCAACACCCAGATCACCCACTTGTCAAATCAAAACCCAGAGAACCTTTCTGTAGGAAAATAATGGTGCATTCATCACATAGGTTTGAGTCATTGAATATCCTTCTAGAGTACTATATTTATTGTTTATATATATATATATATATATTCTCATCTTACTATAGTACTCCTTGATAACATTCAGGATGTCTTCACGATGACAACCAACCAGGTTACCGACTCTATTTCGTAAAGATGATCCTCCGAGAGATGAGGCATCAGTTCTGGACCCATAATGTGATCCCCTTTCCTCAATGTGGGCCAGTTTCAGCACCGCCACCAATTAAGTAGTATTAAACTCCAATAAAATGGGCTATGGATTTGCGCAGGCTGAGTGTAGATCGCTAGTTCCAGTGAAAAATACTATTGAGGTTCCATGCCGAGCCAGTGCCTCTAGAATCCAAGGTTTGGCTAGAGTTGGTGGTCCCCATTTTCATGATTTTACGGACACTAGTATATAAGATGGTGTCTTTTATAGACATCATTTCTTGCGGAGAAACTGGGCATCGAGGGAGTATGGTTACTCAAATACACGATGAGTCGACACTCTTGTGGGATGAGTTACAATAGCTGTTATGTGCAGAGTAATACCCCTATTTATTACGCTCTATTCTACTTTAAGAGTTTATTTAGCTTCCACAGAGAGGGGTGATGGGGACTGAGTATGTGACTAGGTTCAAAAACCTTTCATTCTACTCTCTATACATGCTTTATGATGAATACATCCGAGCACATTGGTTTTATTAGGGTCTTTGGAGAGAGATTCATGCTATCATAGTTCCCATGTGAATTCCCACCTAAGCCTTGGTGATAGGGAAGGCGCTGCTAATAGGGAGATTTATATCCGAGGTATTCCATAAATCTAGTTCTGTTAGTGAGTGTAAAAGAGCTAATGCATCTTCCATAGCTAGAAGGCATCATTCAACAAGATCTTGATGCATAAGGCCTCCCCATAATCGGTCTTAGGTACGTAGTCGTATAGGGATGAGGTAGTTTAGAGCGTAAGAGATGTGTGACAAGGTATGGTGTTATGATTTTGATGGGAATAGTCCCAAGGCATGAGAAATCCCAGTGAGACATTCTCAGAACACAAGGCATGCAAGAGGTGGAACACCACGGCCGAGGTAACACCATGATTAGGGTGGTCCCCAGGGAGGTGGTGTTAGAAAAGGAGAAAGAGAAGCTGGAGGAGGGGGATAATGTTATTAGGTCTTTACAAAACCACCACGCAGCCCATGTCAGGCTCTGAAATCTAGAATCTTGGGTCATATATAGCTTCAAGCTTGTTATGTCTACAATCATTCAAAGAAAGAGATGATAATATGTACACCCTTTGTCTTTTCAACTTTGTGTAGTATAACTTGTTAGACACTATGTGAAGTAGACTTTTCGCCATGCTCCTTGCTTGAGGTTTTACTAGGCTGACATGGGGCGTCATTATAAATGTGTTTTTGTGTTTTTTGACAAAAACTTTTAATGAATGAATAAGTGGGGTCCTTCCCCACCAAGAAACATTTTTGTGGCATGAATGAAACCCTAAGGGTGGGTCAGTTCCACCCAACGTGGATAGTATCGAGGTGTGGTTTAACAATCCCTTTTACTTGTGCATTCAGTGAGAGGTTGTGTGGTAGATTATTTGATTAATGCCTGTCATTTATAGTGGATTACTTCTAATTGAAGTCCTTTTACTGGTAATACCACTAGTGGGATTGGTAGGGTGACTTTTTTGGGGATGTTGATCCTTCCAAGAGGGACAATTGCATTTGGGGTATGCCACTGGCTTTATGTGTCTAGCCTCTTATGGTTGGATGAGTCTACCCACATTCCCCAATAGTTGGTACCTTATGTGATCAACATCGTGTTTTGATACTAAAACTATCAATTACAGGTTGAGGTGATGGAGACCCCATGAAAAGAATGATGCATCTCAAAATCTGGTGCTGGTAGCGGTATTATTCACCCTATAAATGTGGGGAAACTATCTTCTGGTAGAGTGTATTGGGGTCTATTCAGATCACCAAAGTCTCAGGTAAGTCTTCACCCATATATACATGAACCTGAGGTGGAGATGTGGGTTGACATTACTATAGGACTACAACTTCGAGGTAGCCTATAAGATGGGAATCAGAAACATTGTAGTAAATGACCATAGATGAAGACCAAGGCTCACCTAGTGTGAGCAGTTTCAGAGCATATAACTTCTTCGCAGCTGAGCCTGGTGGAGTAGGAGGGTACAACATTTCTTTAGTCAATGGTGTGGACTCCTTCAATTCCTGAGTGTTTTCAAGAGTCTCGTTTGTGAGACATAGACTATTAAATCTTACGGGACAAGATATCCTTAGCTGTTTCACTGAATGTATATTTTGTAGGAGGAAATCATGCGACCCATTTCTAGGGACAAACAATGATTCCAGATGTGATGTAGGATGTAGGTGTTTTGATAGGAAATTAAACTATCCCCCCCCCCCACTGAGTTTCTTCTATTCGTTCAAAACTGTGCAAGAGATGGAGAGGTTGCCTACCACCTTATTCTACCCCCAATAGATAGAGTGGGCACACGACGTCTACCACATGTAGTAGTTGAGTAGTTGCATGAATGATACTACACACGTCATGGAAAATAATAGAACTTATGAGTATGTACTATCCCTTTGGTTTTCATGCTCTACCAAAATGGAAATGTACATGTTTTCCTAGGAGTAGGAGAGCCAGGTGTGAGCTCAGTACGCTGAGTTGTTTTTCCTATTTTTTTGAGGAAAAAAATCATGAAGGAGTGAATAATGTAGAGCCCCATTTTTTGGCCTTGTAAGACTTTTTAATATTTATAAAAATAATTACAGAGCTAGGAGCTAATACAATATTCAATTCCCTATCCCGGGGTGTCCGGAATAAATTATACCAAAATTTTAATTGTTTTTATACTATACAAGAGATAGAAACCAGATTTTTCTTAAACGGTAGATCCGATCAGAAATATGAGGGCACATTCAAATCTGGAATGTTGCATTTACCTTAGGGGGTATAAATCTTGTCGATGTGGGACTTCTGTGATAAAATTTAACCAAGGGAAAATCAAAAATAAAATAATTAATCATAATTATTTTATGTTGAACGCTGACTCAAATGACACTTGAATGACGAATTTGATGGGAAAACTGATAACTTCATTGAGTTTGTATAATAGTGTTTTCTTTAGGGGTGACGTCAAATGAGATGGCACAGGATGATCAGATCACGTGACTGTTAGAGGGAGAATTTTTGCTGACATTTTAAACATATCTTAAAAAAATACATGGTTATAAAATCTTATTAGGGTTGGTCCCCAATCCTACCTACACCAGTAAATAGATAATTTCCTTCCCCCATTCAAAGAATCCATGGTGAAGCCTTGGAAGATTTTATAGGGATCAACTCGAACATGTTTCCAATGATGATCAGATCCAATGGAAGAAGGATTATTATTAAAAATTTTGCACCCCATTTCCAATTCCTATTTATTTCTTGATTTCATCATCAAGTTATTCATTTTGAATTTCATAGACATCGAAAAATGAATATGGTAATAATATGACCCTTATTTCGTATCCCTAATAACTCATGCTGTTCATCGTTCTTCGCTCTTAATTATTTCTAAGTTGAAACACTAAAAATTAACTAAGCTCGGGCGGGTGTTGGGAAGAGCACAATCCATGGATCCCAGAACAAAATTAGGATATGAGATCGGTACACTAGAGGAGTTGGTATGACATACAGAATAAGGTGATAGTGAGGGTATGGTATAGAGGCAATTACATGGGTAGGGAAGAGGCGGCTGTGTGGCCGGGTGTGGGGCCACATGCCGCGGATGTGGAGCTCTGGCGTGGTGAGTGTGATATGGCTGCTGGAGGCGTCACTAATGGCTGGCATGTGAGGCTGAGAATCATGGATTTGGGTGATAGAATGGAGGAGGCTCATAGAAGGATAGCTTATGCAGGAAGCTAGAGGGCCCCGACGTGTTCTGGAGTCAGTAGATGGTGGGGGACTGCAGTGCCCATGTAAAGGGGTTCGCCCAGTTTGGGCCGGACTGGTCCATTTTTGGCAGAGAACCTTTAAATGGAATTTACTCCTAAACCGCATGTCCATTTGATATGATGTCTACAACCAAACATACCTCTTATCAGGAAAAATATTTTTAGATAAGTTATGGAAATTTATGACTTGGTTTTATTTCTCTATTACATGAAATGCCTATTATTAATAATAACAACATATTTATTATTATTCGGGGCTCTTGCGTCAGATCTATCTCCTAAACAGAGAAACCATTTTACGTTCTGTCTATAGTCATGTAACCCTACTCTTAAGAAGGGACATTTTATGCCACTTTAGAAGTTTAATAATTTTGGCTTGTTGATCGGTTAAATGAAGTGAGTAAGATTAATAATAATAATTTTATTATTATTATCTGTGATTCTTCTTTTGAATGTAGCACCTACATCCAATGTCTAATTGACACATAGTTAGAGGATATGTAGCCCTGTTGTTTAGTTGGAATTTAAAGAAAAACGTTCGGTCTTTTAAAACAATGTTATAGAGTGGGTCCCACGAGGGCCAGTTCACACGCTTTGCGATGAAATGATGGGTTTTCATTGAGTTTCTGTTTTGGACGAATGAGTAGTCCATTTCATGTGTTTTTTCTCTGAGGATCAAAATTGTATGATCCATATAATTTGCACTGGGATCACGGTATGGGGCCCACAAGACATCTTTCATGTGAAAAGTGATACTTGTGACTATTCCATCAGATGCCTTTTTGGAGCGAATGAATAGTCTATCTCTAGTGTTTTTCTACAATAATCGCAACTGTGTGATCCAATTGGGTGTGTAGAGCCTTTTTCGTGACCTAATAAATTGTGTAAACATTAAAAAGATAAGATGTATGAAGGTATAAAGTAAAATGTTATGGTTCCATTTGAGGTGTTGTGCTCACATAATTAAACTTTTGGACCTCCGAATCAACGATGAGCGTTGTGCACTCATCAAACATTTGATTAGGTGTGTCATGTTCTTTGGGAGTTAGTCGGCTTTTATAGGGGAACTTTGTCATAATTTAGTACCCATGAATTGATAGGTACACAACCAAGCGATGAGGTGAGGCCACACGTATTTTGGGACCCACAAACACCATGTACTACTTTACAAATTTCTGCCTCCCACATCTCTTTCTTTTAGACTCCGATGTAGGAATGCATGTAGCCTATAATGACTGTTATTCTGTGTTGAACATGACAATTCCCTCTTTAGTGGCTTACACGTTATGGTGCGAGATGTACCGAGTGTGACGCCTATCCGCGGCGACACCTGATGACTATAGAGACATTCTTCCCAAGAGGTACCATTCTACAGAGATATCTAGCATTACAATAATCTTTTTCAAGAGTTACCATCCTGTATGGATGGATAGAGTTCCCCAATGTTTTTTCAAGAGGTAACATCTAGTTGGGTTATCAAGAGAAGTCTTGGGTTTACCTCCAACTAGGCTAGAAAGTGGTCCCCAATGGCAGTTCCTGGATTCCCTACAGATGGGCTAGGAAATGGGTCCCATCGACAACCCTTTCCAGAAATACATTTCAGAAAGGTTGGGCAGTGTGTCCCTATAGACTATTAAAGTGGAATCCCCCTAACTCATCAGGGCCTCGGTAGCCTCCACAACTTCTATCAAAGTTGAATCCCCCTGATGCATCATGGTGTGAGTAGCCTCTACAACTAGAATGAGAGTAGAATCTCCCTAATGCACTAGGGATAGGGTATGCTCTACATTGGTTTACACCTCAAATTTCTTTCACATCAAAGAAATGTGGTTGACAAACATTTGGACTCTAAAGAAAGACAAACACTTTTCCCACCACGACACTTCTTATTGACGTGACCTAAAACAGGGTGGGCGATATAGTGTCATCTAAAGTGGATAGTATCATAGTGTGGTGACTGAGTCCCTTGACTTACAGTTCAGAGAATATGTGTGGGATTCTTGTCAACAATATTTATTTCAAGAACTGTAGGATACTCCCTTTCATGGGCTGAGATGTGATATGGAGAACCCATTACTCTCTCATTTGGGTTTATTTGACTAAGCACACACACATATATATATAAATATATATATTCTATTTATAGTAACCAATTCATTGGTTACGGTTACTCTCTTTATAGGAAAGCCAAAGAAGCATGTGGTATGCCACTTGCTTTCTGTTTCTAGCTTCTCATGGATAGATGAGTCTACTCACCTAAATAGTTTGTGAATAGTCGATGAGAAGTTCATATTCTACCTATTTCTATCTCCTTGTGTTTGGGAAATCTTACATCACTCTCTTTTCGGTTTGATCTGTACTTTATTTATGTTCCTTATTATGTATAATGATCCCCTTTTTTAGTGTATGCCTTTTCAACTCCCTTGAGCCATTGGGGCATCCTACTGAGTATTTTCATACTCACCCTTTCTTGGAATTTTCCCTCACTTGGTGTTCCCTTGAAGAAGATGTACAAGTTGATCGCGATTTCAGAGGATCTTAGGGATATGGAATGTTTGACCACATGTGGTGGTTATAGCTTGGGATTCTAGAGTGGGACTCTTCTAGTCATTTTACTATTTCACTGGTTTCCTGGTTCGGGAACGTTTCTGGTTGTGCCTGTATTTTTTCCAATTTTCTCTTTCAGTTTACTTCTCTGTAGCTACATTTTTTTGGATGATGAATTTATGTGATTTATTTACATTAGTTTTGTATCTTTTTTACGTTTTACATCTATGATTTTTCATTGATTTTACTTTGTGTGTGTGTAGGTTCATAGGCAAAGGCCTCCCTGAGTTGTTGTGCCTTTGGTGCTAGTCTCCATCCCATGGCCTTTAGAAGTGGGCTTGGGGTTTTTTCACCTCGAGCCCCATCATGGGCAGGGTTGTGACATGAAGGCCCATCGTCACAGGATTTCTTGAAAACATTTTGGGTGGTGGTGTAGGGATATGTTTCAAAGTATATCTACTAATTATGGAATAAAATTATTTAGAGGTGATCTAAATAAGAGAACAAATTTTCATGTGGATCTGAAAACACAAGGGTGTTGTAGAGAAAGGCCTGAATGAAATTCTATTGGATTTTATGGAGAGAATGAGTAGTTCTCCTTTTATATATTTTTATGTCTATAGTGACATATAATTTACATACCGTGATAGTTTTTATGTAGTGGTAGGATAATGGGTGGATGCTCATGGTTTTGGAAGGAAACCTGTCTTGTTGGTGATCATGTAGTTATTCTTCCAAATAGTTGTTATCTTTGGACCATTGAATATGATCATCATGTGTTTGTGGTATGATTAGTAGGTTGTTCATGTGAGATAAGGTTTGGAGATAGAGGATACTCATGGGATCATTAGTCTATTTGTATGATCATGCTATGCATGAGAGATCAGCTATTAGTTTTTGGTGAAACCGAGTTGGTAGATGATATGAGTTTATGATAAGTTTATTGTTATAACAGTATACCATTGGGGAAGATGTGTACTAATTTCTATGGTTTTTCACGAAAAAAAATTCATTGATCAAGGACCTACTCGTGATGGGTATGCACTGTTCTTGGTTTACTAGTAGATCAGTGAACATTTCCTTTTTTTGACCTTTAATAATATTTTTTGTATGGTTCTATGCATGGAAGAGAAGATACTATGTTGATGTGATTCATACTATCAGGATGTAATGGGGTTTTGGTCCTTGATAGGGATTATGTTAGGGATCCATATCATTATGAACCATTTGGGAAAGTTCTCTTGTGGCTGTGTATGTGAATCCATACAATGAGGAGTGAACCATTTGTGGCTGGTTCTTTTGTGTTAGTTTATGGGTATAACTAAGATACCCAAATCTATTAATTATGTTGGGAAATGGATTGATCATGGGATATATAGATTTATTGTTGGATTATATGTATGATGATAATTTTACATATTTTTTGGGGGTAGTGTATTGATCATGGTGGAATAACCAGTTTGGATGTTAGGGACATTGTTGTTGTTTGGTCGGTAGGGGAGATGGTTGTGGTGACACTGAGATGTTAGTTTGAAATTTTATCCAATGTGACCAGTTTACTTAGTATACTCTATAATTGAGATTATAATTTGACATTGGATAGTGTTACTATGTTGGAATAAATCTCAAGGTGGTTGTCGTATTATCTAATTGTGAGTAAGTTTATAGGTGGATTGTTTCTAATGTTGGGAGAATAATAGATAGAGTGGGAGGTTAGACAAAAAAATAAGGAATTACATAAAGATTCATTTTGGGATATGAGTGTGGTGTAGTGGATAATCATGTGGTTACTTTGATAATCTACACATCTGGACCACGCATTGAGATAACATTTTGGTGGGGGTGGATAATCATTTTTTGGGGAAGCGGTCTATTGGAGATCCAATTAATTTTTTTGTATGAAATTGAATACTAGGAAGAGGAAATTGAATATAGTGAATTTTTCATACTTATTTCGAGGTGGTCATAGTATAACTCTAGGATTTTAGAGGAAAACTTGGTGTTTCTAGGATTGGTTGTTAGAGTTTCACAGTAGAATAATGTATTCTATTCAATGATAGAACATGTTTGTTGGATCATGAATCATGGTGGGTTTTGGTTTTTTTTTGGATTAATATGAGATGTATATGGGGTATTATTTTCTTTATAGTGGATACTTTTATAATTACCCATATATTTTAATGTCATTTTTGTAAGTGGGAATTGTAATTTTCTTCTTAAAGATATTTCTAGTTTTTGGGGGGTTAAGAATCCATCATGGTATTTAGGTATTGAATATCCATAATTTTTTGGACATGTAATGGTGCTTAGTGAGTGGATATAGTGTTCTCGTTGAATCCATAGAAATTTCAAATAACCCCAAAGATGAATTTTATAATCCTAAAAAAGTTCACAATGAGAACTGAGGTTTTTATTTTGAAAATATTCCATAGTTATTTGTAATTGATTCTTCCAATTTAATAAAATTTTATGAAATTATTATAATTTTTTATAATAAATTATTTTTTCATTATGGGATGAGATAGGATATTAATAGAACGGATGAGGATTAGTTAGCCAGAGAAAAACTCATTGAAGAATAATGATGATAGTAACTGTAGATTAGATATATAATGTCCCCTTATTATAAATTCATATGATTTTTTATACATGGGTGAACATTCCATTATACATTTTATGGGAAAATATTGATTCATAACTATTGAATATTCTCTAGGTAGATGAGATATTCTATTTTTTTCACTCCCATGAATGAAAATAATTTATCTTTAGTGAATAGGTGAATAAGGATTTATCATTGTAGATACAGACAATGGGAGAGGTCATATTTTTATTTGAATACAAACCTATAGGTTTTTATGATTAATATCCACACATATATATCTCTTGTTAAGAGAACATAACATATAATAACCACTCATTCTAATTGAGAATTACCTTTTAAAATTAAATATATTTAAATAATTTAGACATTAAATATATTAAAAATAAATAAATATGATGAAATGAAGGATTAGTGACTGGAATGATATATATATATATAACTAGTTTGTTTTACAATAAATTTTCCCAATTTTCCATAAATTTACCACAGTATACAATCTTTTAGACTATGAAATTGGTTATTAAAATCATCATATCCTAGGGAATATAATCCTAAGAAAGTATTAAAAATAATATATGAATAAGGGAAAATATATCATCATGTCATGATGGGTTATATCATTATCCAATGAGAAAAATTTTCAGTAGAACATATAATTTTAAAATGTATATGGAAATGTATGAGAATTCTATATGTCCTGATATAAGTATATTTAATCTCAAGTGAGAAATCATATACCATTTCGTAAAAGTATGAGATATTAAAAATGATACATGTAGCCTAATTAAATGATTATGAAATATAAATGCGTTTTTTCATTAAAATATTTTATACCATGGTGTTCCACCATAAGAATAATGATAGAAAAATATTAAATACTGGTTCTAGTATCAAAATACTATGACCCTTTATATAGAGTCTCAACAAGTACTTTATGTGAACCACTACTAACTTAAGTATAATCTATCACATCCCATTATTTACCAAAGTTTCCTAACATGTGTTATTTTATTTAGTCAACTATCAAAACTCATGGTCCATTCTTGACTCAAGTATCAGAAATAAATGTCCATTAATGAATTGAGTATCACAATTACTAATCCATTATAGACTCGAATATAAAAAATTATTGTCAATTATTGAATCAATAATCATAACTCAAATTCCATTATTATCTCATGAGGTATAATACAATAATGAAAACATTATATGATGATATTGGAACCCACCAACCATCACCCATACATATGTGTGCCATATGATATCAATCTTTAATTACATAATGAAAACCAAAGGAATTAAAAGGGATTTCAAATCATTTAAATTTTTTATATAATAACATGTTATCCAAAATATATTTGTGGATATCTAAAATTCAGTCTCCCAAAATAAGTATCTTATAAATATATTTAGAAGATAATTCATAAAATACAACTCCATATTATAAAAATATTTTAGTTTTAAATAAAAAATTTTAAGATAATGATAAAAGAATATTTAGAAATTATTTACTGAAATTTTAATGAAAATAAATTATGTGTCAATTTTGAAAACATCACATTATATATTTTTAAAATATTGAATATTAAAGTCCTTATGTTTAATGAAATTTGAATAAAAAACAAAATAAACATTTTTTTTCAAAATTGTAACATGAAACCATTTCGAAGACATTTATTTTTAGAACATAAAATTTGATAATGGTGTTTGGAAGAATATTTTTTAAAAATATAAATATAAACATTAAATAAAACAATTATGTTTTAAAATAATAAAAACATTATTTTATTGGAAAAATCATTAAGAATCAAAATATATTCCTAAAATATTTTAAAACAATAAAAATAAATTTTTAATGATGAATGCTCATAATGATGAAATAATATGATCACACAAAAAACATTAAAAGGAAATATATATTTATTATTATTGATGTGGATAAAACTAATTAATTAATAAAAACAATTTTACATTAATTTAACTTTTATTAACGACCATAATAAATATTTTAATCCTGGAAATGATCATTTATAAATTTATTATGGAAGTACAAGATGGAAAATATTCAACGAAAAGAAATTATGGGTCTTCATTTTCATACATGCACTAGATTGGGTAAATTATGTATCTAGGGTGATAAAGACATGGGAGAAAATTTTAAATAAAATTAGTAACTGTAGGGGAAAATGTTGAAGGTGTTTTAAAAGGGAATGATCTTATAAATTCTATAGATGGATTATCACTCTGTTCAAGCCATGATTTCAAAATAATATTACAAATAGGGCCCTTTATACTTTGGTAAACATTAAATAATTAATCGTAATTGGTTTAAAATAATATGGATTTATATATCCAATGAATTTGTAGAAACAATTATATAAATATGGTCATCTAAAGTGTGTACAAAATGAAAAATAAGCAAAGTTGTGTATGTGGCATGATTCTAGAAGAACATTGATTTAGATTAGAATTCATTATCTTAATACATAAATTTAATGAAATTATGTTAATATATTATATAATAAATGTTACCATATTTATAAAATATTTAATTGTTTTATTCATTTTTATTTCCATTTTATTCCCTAGATATGATCATTTATTACACATTCATTAGTTATTTATAGCTTCTATCCATTAGCAGATGTTTTAATTATGATAGTTTCCCACATGTTTTGTTATTAGAAATTCAAACCCAATTACATAGTAATTATTTCATCATTAAATTACTAGATAATTTTTTTGACCATTTTGTTTCAATGTATTACACATCCACTTGTTCATTTGATCGGAACCATGGTCATGGTTTGAAAGATTGAGATCCATGATGATATTATTTTTCAAAATATGATGTTAAATATTTTTTCATACCATCAAATCAATATTAATTATATATATGTCCAAATAAAAAAAAATTATTTCGGAAATATTATTTATAACCAGAGATGTAATGTGGTGACGAAAAAATTGTTGCACTCATGAAGGTCATAGTTCACACATATATATAGAGGATGATTTCATTTACTACAAAACAGATGGAATATAGAATTCTATTTATCCTTTATGAATAAAAATAATGTTATGAATAAAATATTTATTCATTAGATAATGCCTATTAACCATAAATTTATTATGATTGTGGAAAGAAAACATTCCCTTTTATGAAAGTTGTAGTTAACTAGTAGGAATAAATGACAATTTCATTTTTATAAGGTTATAGGGTTAAATTTAGATAATAGTTGTTAAATAAACATAAAATTCATATATATAAATAATACTTTAGTAATCATAATATAATACGTGATATAGAGTTTGTAAAAAGGATAGATCATGGAAGTGATTAGAGAGTGGTTACTACCTACATTGAGAATCTAATCATTTTCTTGATGTACTTAATATAAATGTTGAATATAGTCCACCTTCAACTATAAATGGTATTAAAGATGAGAAAGAGTATTTTTTCAGATATAATATTGGTATTTTTACCATGCATATTTTAATTCATTGAGATGTAGTGATATGGTGGTGGAAAGAACTTTTTAAAATGGGTGAATGACATTTTTGGTAAGTAAGTTATCTTCCAAAAAGTGGAACACATGTTTCACATGTAATGTTGAAAACATTTTGTACAATAAGGTAAAAAAACATAATGTTTGGTTCTAAACACATAAAAAGTCATTTGGAGACATTTTCTAAAATTAGTTATCACATTTTTTATATGTTAAACTCTTATAACCATAATTTACCTTTACCATGGTATCATCATTGTGGTCATCTGTGACAACATTTTATTAGAAAAACTAAAATTAAAAAATCATACTATTTAAATTTATTATTTAAAATTTTTAAACCATTATATGAAATAATATTTTTATTTTTTTTAAAATTTTAATTTAAATTTTATCATAGAATACACGTAAAATAAATTGTCAAAAAATTATTTTTAAGCACTAAAATAATTTATATGATAAAATTACCAATATTTTTTCTTCTAAATTAATTAATTTATTATAAAACATATAATATTTATTTAGATGAAATATAATATACAATTTAATCCTGTGAATATGTTATCAGAATATAAGACTCAATAATATTTTTAATGGAATAAAGTATTACATGAGTTCCAAAATATTAAACATAAGTATTCCAAATGATAAATAAATTATAAAATGAATATTTTCTTATAAAAAAGAAATGTCCTGGAAAAAGTTTTAAAAAGTTTATATGTTTCTTTTATATCACCTTTTTCATAAATTTCATGGTATTTTTTAAAACATTCTTATCGCTTATTCAACAAAAAATGAATCCCATCAAAATATTCTAAAAAATTAATCGTAAGCTAATATCTACATGAAGCATAATAAAATTATGTTCTTTTTCTTCAAATTTAATTTATATAATTTATCAATTTAAAAGTAATATAGATATATAATATATAATGAAAATGGGTTTTTATTTGAAAATATCTTTAAATATTATGTATTATTATTTATCTTATTTATTATCGGTTCCTAATTAAATTAGGGATAATAATATGTTATCAAAAATATATATAGTATCATTATTTAAGAATTTAAAATGTTTTTCTTAAAATAAAATTCATAATTACTTAAAAGTAAAAGTTTTATAAAATACCTTTTTATATATAAAATAATATTGTTAGTGGCTTTGTTACACTAATTTAGTATTATCTGTATACTGATAAAAGTAACCCATTATATATATATAAAAATATATATATATATTTACAAATAATAATTCTTGTAACATCCCAGGTAAATAAAAAATATAACACATTCATATTTATTAATAATTTTGAACTAAATATTGTTTTTACTTTAAATGGGATTCTATGTTTTATGGAATACCCGATATGAAACAACAAGGTTCTTTGATATCATACTTTACACACAATGTTGGGTCATACTGAAAAGTGGTAATATTATATTATTTTAAATGGTAGTTAACACCTAGTCGTTGTATTACTGGGAATGGATAGAACAAAAATACAATATGGATACACATGTTTGTTAAATTTTTTTATATTTATCCAATAAATCTTAGATGCTTAAAATAAGAATGAATTTGATTTTAAGCATACATACTCTAATATTCATTAAAATGTCGATTTACCGCCTTTTAATAGAGAACCGTTTTTAATCTAGTTTTGGTCACTTTTATATGTTCTATTTTTCAAAATAAAATTCTTTTTAGAATAGAAACATAAAAATTTACTATGGGTAATTTTTTGGTATTTTTCTGATAAATTTCCTTTTTTAACGAATATTGAAAAATTTCTAAATTTTAATTCAAAACTGCATTTTCATCTAATTTATTTATAAGGATAGATAATTATTTTTAATTGGTTTTAAGGTGTAATTATATTATTTTTTTACTATTTAATTCATTTTTGGTCATTGGAAGTAATTTTACATTGAAATTGGACATAAACAAGTGTCAATCTTTCGATAGTTATTTTTTCTTAAAAACACTCTTTTTGTTTTATCATCGGGAATTAATTTTAAATTAATTTAATCCACTTATGTGTATTGAATTTTGAAAAATGGTTTCTATATTTTTAATCAGGAGTTTCAAGTTGTGTAAATAGGTATCTTTTATTTTTAGACCTGATGAATATTTATTTCGGTAAATATCTTAGTTAACATGGTTAAAGGGTAAATCTGGTAAATAAGGGTAACAAAATATTATTATAATAAAATAAAATTACCCTAACATGTTTCCTAATCCTATTTTATTATAAAATTCTAGCCATGTGCATCCTTGGGTCAATTTTGTTACCCTATGGGGCCACTTGGGAGTGATAATGACACTTTATATTAATTAATTTAAAGTAAAGTAAAAAATGACTTAAATATATATCTTTTAGTAAATCAATTATAAAATGGGTTTATATAAGTTATCTCTTCAACTGTAAATATTTATTTGAAATATAAAAATATTTACAACATCTTGATATTTTTTTATAATTTTTAGACATCAAATAAATAAAAATATTTATGACACAATAATGATGCAGTGGTTACCTCGTCAATGAATGATTTAAATAAATAAGATTATAAAGATTAAAACAATATCCCAAACCTGTCCAATTATTATTGGATGATTTTATTTCGAAAATTATTCATCTTATCATTGACTTTAATAAGTTTTTTACCATTATAAACCACAAATCATTATATAATAAAATAATATTTTTATACTTTCCTAAAGAGCCCCTCCTCCCCCTTATAAAAATCCCTCACTTCTCACCCATTACTCACACTTCTCATGCCCCTTATCTCGTCCAAAATCCGCCCAATTAATCTCTCAACATCCATATCCTCATCCAAGAAGCATTTACGTAGGCATAAGGCAATTCACGTAAAGTTTTTGGTTCAAACCAAAGAGAGATACTCAATTTTAAGAGAATGTATTCTCTTATGTTAGTTTGTTTTATTTTACTTCACCAGCCACATAAACACTTTTTATTAATATATATTTTAAAAGAACATATATCCTTAAAATACAATGTTGTTGTTATGAAAAATTATTTGATCTACACTTCCTCACACCCCCATCTAATGGGTAAAGAACATACTGTTTCTGTGGATGATGAACCACTGCCTCACAAAATGATGATTGTTCAATCTTTTCCGACCACCTCTTATGGTGGCTATTAAGATGGAATTGTATTTATATTATATATATATATATCATATTCCTATTGTTTATATGATTATGTATTTTCCATTTATATAATACCTTTATGGTTTTCCATAGTGGGTAAATACGATAATTTCATTTATTGAAGTGCAGACTACCTCCCCCTCAAAGTGATATGACTCATTCATTCCATACATGGGACGAAAAAAGGTTGGTTTTAAAGAAATTATATATGATATTATACTGGAATTATATTATACCTATGTATCATTATGTTTTCATTTCATTAAATATGAAATAAAAATGAAAGTAGCGTTCATGTGTACGTACGACTTACCGTCTCCATGAATGGTGCATTTCATTTCTTATCATCAAATGTTATGTAATATTATATATATATATATACTAGATATATATGATATATATGATATCAAAATCATGATATCATTCTATAGATAATGAGCTTTTGACCACATGGATAACTTGAAAATATAAGAAGTTTGTTTTTTAACTAATGTTTTGGACATCGACAAAATGTCTGATATGAACTCAAATAACTAATTAATTTTTATAGAAAGGTAATAATTGATTTAAAAGGAATAATAAATATGAAAATGGTTCTTAAGAAATTATAAATCAACATTAGTTTATTATTCATGAGATTAAAGAACGATCGAGTCAAGTCAGACACGAGGTAAGGGACTTCATTTAAATCTCCTTTCAGGGAGGCATATTTTGTTTTATACATGAATTTCTTTTATACGGTGTATAAAGAAAATTGATTTTTCTGTCATTAAAAGGGAATCCTTTTCTATTTATCATTTTACTAAATAACTAAAAAAATGTTTTTTAATGTAGGTGGTGGTAACGACCTTTTCCACTACCGCAATTATTATTTGATCTATGGCTTCCTTAACAAGCCGTAATGTTTTAAAAAGGAAAATAAATACCATATAATCTTTTATGTATTTTGGTATTAAAAAGGGTTTTTATAATATATTTCTTATTTCAATATATTTAAATGATGTGGAAATTTTATCTTTTTTTATGTTTAATTTATGTGTTATTAAAATGTTATGGTTCTTGGGAATTATTTACTTATATAGGTGGTTCCCTGATAAACATTGGGCAGGTGAGCCCAAGAATGCTATCCAAAGCATCGGGTAACGCGACTGAGGTAAACATGATTTTTTTCCTAATATATTTATGGAATATACCTTGATGGTTATTCCAAATGTAACTCCCTACATAGATGTGAAATCTACAATGTAAGTATGTTATGGATGCCACAAGTTACCTTTATTATTTATGATTTCTATGTGTATTTCATAAATCGTATGATTTCATGAGGTATGTCAAAGAGCTTATGTTATGTATGTATTGATGATCTAATGTTTTCATTCTTTATTTTATAACCCTTACTAAGCTTTTTACGCTCATCCCATGTTTTTAAATGTTTTTCACTGGACTTAAGGATGCATAGGGGTGAGGATGATATCAAAGAAAAGTCATGCTATCTAATACATGGAACTAGACATAACTATTTTTTCAAGATTTTTTATTTAAAAAAAATGTAAATCGAGTAGAATTGTCTACTTTGTAATTTTTAAAATGTAATCTAATTGTTATGGCCTAAGTCTCTAAAACACCAAACCGGAAAAGATCCTCAATGTGAATTATTCATTTAATTCATGATTATGTAATGTTTTATGGTGGGGACCTAATAATTATACTACTTATTCCATATAATTCTATGTTAAAATTATAATAAAAATCATAAATACTCATTGATATGTCCTAGTAAAATTTATCGTTGTTCGTTTTGGTTTGGTGTTTCAGGTGAATGAACCGAATCAAAATTGTATATAATTAATTGAATAAAATATGAAAAAATATTACTTCGTCACATTCACCCCACTTGAATAATTGGGTTTATCATAATTGTAGTTTTTGTTCACAAAATAATGAAGGAAAATAATACACAAGATACTCAGGATATATTTAAAATTTATATAACACCCTTACAATCATATATGTGAGGATACAAATCATTTTAATCATAATAGTAATTTTTTGAGTTTTTCATGTATATAATTTTTTTTAGAAACAATGATTCCTTAGTTGGTTATAATAGTTTTTAACGATATAAATTTCACAATATCATTTTCAATATCCTATAACTATTCAGATATTAAAAAAAATTCAAGAAAATTTCTAATAAAATCATATTAAATATTCATATTAATATATAAGTCATTCCTATGATGTCTTGTATAGTGATACTTTTGTTTCAACCTATGCTAAATTTTGTTCATCTAAGATATTATTTGGTTGAAATATCATTCCATCAATTTAAAATATGTTTTACAAATATTTGTTTTCATTTTATTTTTTCAAATCTTACTAGTAATTTGGTACGTAATCAATTTCAATTAGAATTATTCATAGTGGTTTGTAAAGAGAATGTGATAACCAAATCATACCCGTATGGTTTGTAAAACTAGGTTTTTATAGTTGGACTATTTTTTATACCTAATAATGATGGAATTAATAGCCACATATCTTTTCCATGGTTATTACCCCTAGGTAAATCTATTCCCTATCCAACACCAACATGTTTTTCTGAAGACATAGACAAAATTGATATAAAATAATACAATATCTAAGGTACCAAATAATCATAATTTTATCTTATAGTAATATTGTTTATAAGGATTGCATTAATGTTTCCTCTTCCTAATCACAAATAATAAATTATCTAATACCCAAAAAATTACTATACTTTTCTCTGATACCAAATTTTATTCCCCTGATCGACACTACTAGATCCTATAATAAAAACACATAATTTGAAAAATCCATTTATACCAATAAATATGTTAAAAACTAAAACTATAAAATTTTAAATAATTCAAATGTTACATATCACAACAGTCATAAAATTCCACGAACAAAATTTAAATTAATTTTGAGTGCTAGATGTATAATAATCATATTTTTTCAATAATTGGGAAACTCTCACTATACATAAACCACATTGACCCCTTTCTAAACCCTACATAGGTTATAATCATATTCATGAATTAGTAAATTGATAAATAATAATGTATTAAGATTAAATAATAATTATGGGAATATATATCAATATGTTATCAAGGGGTATATCATAAAGATATAAGAAAACATGAGTTTAGGATAAATTACTTGTTAAAAAGAATATACAATAGTAGCTGATATGCATATTTCTTGATAAAAGTAAATTTAATCAATATGATGAAATATTTATCCTGAAATAATAGTGTGAGATAATAAACAAAATCTAGGTAATATAATTCTATACATATACATTAAAATGTGAAATTTCAATAAAACAAAACATTACATGGAACTATGACACAAAAATAATCATTCAAAAAAATAAAATTATTATTTAGTTGTAAAAATCATGTGAATCATTATATAGTGGATCAACAATTACATTAATAGACCCACTACTAACTTGAGTTTCATAAAAAATGAACCATCATATCTCAAGGTTAATTGTTGAATAGAGTATCATTACTCATGGTCCATTATTTAGTTTTTTATTTTTACTCACAAGCCATTTTTGACATGAATATCATTTTTCATTATCTATTAATTACTAAATTTTGATACCTATTGGTCTATTATAGAATTAGGTATCACAACCCAGAGTCCATTACAATATCATGAGAGTGAGAAACTCAACCAATCCATTAGAGGGTGATATATGACCCCATCCAACGTTACCCATATATATTGGTTCTATAATATATCATTCATTCGTCATATCATGATTAACCAAGTAATGAAACAATATTTCATATCATTTCTAAATGGTATATAAGATAACCCATATTTGATCTAAGTATCACTGAAAGCGGGATTTGTTGAATTAGTTATGAATTTTTTTAGGATTCCTCACATTTGAAAAAACATTTGCCTAATGTTAAAGATTTATTTCACTACTGGAAAAAACAAACCCACGACCACAATAATATAATAATTAACAAAATTCACTATTTAACAAGAGTATTTACTCCTCGGTATGGTTCTAAAATAATCCAACATAACATAATCAACTTGAAAAAAATCCTTTTTTGTGTAATATTGTGAGTAGAATATGCCCATACACTTGTGTAACAATATGATCAATACCATTGTTTTTGTGATTCAATTATAATTAAATGATGTAAAAATTGTTTTTAGGAAACATGTTATGAGGATTCTTGAACAACATTTATAACTATGATCTTTCAATAAAATTCTTCATTTTCTTACCTAGAAGATGGTATGATATTCTTATACTCTGTAATGATACTCAGTCTGATTTCCCAGTCCAATTTCAAAGTCCCATTATTCAATAAAAAAATAATTCTTTGTGAGAATACCATTTAAACAAACCTAAAATTATTGTTCTTTCATCCATAAATCCCAATCTAAATTCCCAGTCTGGTTTGGAAACACTGAATACAATCTTTTTCCTTCTTCTTCTTCTATCTTACTAACTTTTTTCAAAAAAAATGGAAACCTACCCTTTCTAGAATTATAGGGTCTCTCTACCAAATTTTATTAATAATGAATGTCTCATAACAAAACAATTATTCTTCACCTATTTATATGTTCATAAAAATGTTAAAGTGTGATCTAGAAATGGTTTTCCAGATTTACCCGAACTGTCAATTCATAAATCTTCCTCCAACATCTTATCTTTATTTGAATAATTTAATTAACCTTAAAATACGTTTCTTCATTAGACTCATTCTATTCAAATTTAAATCCTGATCTTTCTATGAATTCTTCAACATTACCTGAATTTCAGATCATCTCTTGACATTATCTCTGTATAGTATTTCTAAAAGATCGTCAATTTGATTTTGATTTGAAATTCTGATTTTACAATTATGATTCTCTAATATGAAGGTTTTCCAGATTTCATAACCCAAATGTAAATAAATAACTCAATACTTATTAACACACATCAATCTGATACCAATTCTTCATTCTTATTACCTAATTATATTTATTCATTATGTTGAAGATATCTATTTCATCAATACATTTCTCTGTTTTAATTGTGACAATATAAA
This sequence comes from Viscum album, assembly GCA_963277665.1. Lineage (NCBI taxonomy): Eukaryota > Viridiplantae > Streptophyta > Magnoliopsida > Santalales > Viscaceae > Viscum > Viscum album. The sequence goes on along the minus strand of OY728128.1, from coordinate 1,251,882,747 downwards.
ACATATGTTCTCCCATTATAATGATCTATACCACCTAATAAAAATAATGGAAACCAAATTCTTGGATCATCAATCAATATTCTTGTCCTACATTGAAAACACTTTCCAAAGGTCTCCATACAAGACACTTCTTATTTATTCTTTTCTCTATTCCAACTTGTTTGAGATATTCCAAACATTCTTTATCACTTAATTGATTTACAAAATAATCTTCATGAGAAATGGTCAATTATTATTTTTATTTAATTTTGTCTCAACATAATTTTCCTATTCAGTTTTCCCAACATCTCCCAATAAAATTATTAAAAAAATATTCTTCAACAGAAATTGCTTATCAATATGTATTTGATGTCACAAGGATACCAAACAAATGTAATTACTAATCGGTGTTAGAGAAACTCTGATTATCAATGTAATATAGAGTCTGATGGAATAGTATCATTAGAAACTTCTTTCTTCTTTTGAATATAATACACCAAGTCATCCACACATTAAACAATTCTAAACACAGTGATCCTATACTGATTAACTTCAGACTATAATGTTTTTAATTATATAAACTTTCTTCTTCCACATACTAATTATTCTATATTGATTTCCTCAAGACTTTGGAAATATTGAATATTAGTTTCAGCATCATCTAACTTATGTTTAAAAGAATTATTACTTCCCTTTCTAAAAAAACAAATTTCATTATACCAAACCAAAAAACAATTGGCAAACTCATTTCTATCACATTATTTCATTAAGATAGATACAAAATTTTTTGAAACATACATTGGATTAATGAAAAATAAAAATTTCATCATCAAATTTTTGTTGGATCCATCATGATTCTAATTATTTTACACATTAGGCTCTAGAGATATTCATGGTATATCTCTCTACTCTCATATCTCCCATGATCCAGAGAGATATGATCTAGATCCAAGGAGCTTGGATCGAGCTCTCTCTCTCAGGAGTCTCTAGAAAAGAGATACAGTGATTGTTGGAGCGTCGAAGGCATCATTTCAATTCTGTGATAGAACCCAGATTATGATGAATGATGCTCCAATTGATTCCTGGAAGCACATGTGGATGATCTAGAGGAATTTGACTTCAGAATTTTCAAACAGTGATCACCAAAGATGAGAAGACGTCGTGCACAGATTCAGATTTAAACTAACTATTTTACAGTTTACTTTTGTGGTTAAACCCCTCCACGTGAGATCCTCGGATTTGACCAGGCTACTCTTCAATGATGATGACATGTTTACGTTGATCGTCAGTGTAAAATTTTTAAAATTCAACATGTTTGGGTCTCCATCAACAAACTATGTTCCAACAATTCAGACAAACAATGATGGGTGCATGACTAGTGAAATTGGACCATGGGAAGAATTGGATGAGACCTTTATTGTCCAGATTCATCAGCTAGAATCCTTATTTCTAGACATTGTAGGCTTCTTTATCATCTCACAGAGAAATGGGTGTCACATACCTATGTATAATGAACGTTGAAATATTACCAGAGACACATTCTCTTGATAGGCTCAAGTGATTCGATAAACCGCTTACACTGTGAAGTTTAGAGAAGTTAACACTATGGAAATCACTCCAAGACACACCCATATTTTCCATAGAGTTGGGTTGAATCACCAAAATCCAACCAGGCCCAATTTATTTGACATAAGGAATGTACCCCCATAGTCGAAGTAATAATCAAATATGTTCAAAAACCTCCATCTCCATGGTTTCAGCAGAGCAAGATTTTCCGAGTAAAGATTCCACATCCACAAATACAAGAAGTATTATTCCACCAGAATCATCCCACATGGATGAATCCATTTCAATTTATTCTCAAACCTCTGAGAAAGAATATTATTTATAAGACACTCCTATTTTATTTTTAGTGGGAATCTCCACCATAATAGATGAGTTGTTTCTTGTGAACCTCATTATTAAAAAAGACCTGAGGCCAAAACTTGTTAGTACAAGAATGACTCTAGAGAAACAAAAATTGTATGTGGATTTCCTAAATCATAATCAAAATGTTTTTACCTAGAGTAGTGATTTTATGCAAACAATAGACCCTCAGGTCACCATTGACCGTTTTGGTATTCATGTGAGCTATCACAGGTTCAAGAAGCTTACAACAAAAATACTCCCTTCCCATGGTTCCATGATATATGTTGGTGATGATATGATTATTATAAACAACATAATTTAGGAGGATCAGTACCCCAAGTGGATTTCCAACATCATTCCAGTATAAAATAATATGATAAAATTAAAGAATTTATTGACATTTGGGAACTCAGCTACCACTTTCTGAAGGATGATTTTACCATTTTGGTATGGCGATTTTTATTGATTCAATTTCTAGGTTCTAGGATAATTATTCAAGGGTGGATATTCCAAGTTCAATTAGATCTAGATGAAACCTGAGGATGAGGATTCAATAGCCTTCAGAGCACTATAATCGAGTTCATTATATCATGTGATGCCTTTAGGTTTGAATAATGAAGGATCCACTTTTCAGTGTGGAATGAATTAAATCTTCAAACTGATTCTCGGGACACTAATGAAATTATACATAGATGATTTAGTGGTTATGTAACTGAAAATTTAAGACTATCTGAGATATATCAAGAGAATGATAATCTTCCTCCACTCTCATAATTTGATGATGAAAGTCTTTAAGTGTGCCTTATAGGTTTCCTCTGGGATATTTTTCTAATTTCTTGTTAGATATAGAGGAATTCATGTCTAACTAAAGAAGGTATGAGCCATCATCCAAATGCCTCCATCGAGAATCCTCAAGTATATTTATGTCCTTCAATGCCACGTGTCCTATATACTATAATTCATCATTAATCTAGTTGGAAAGTGAATTCCAATTGTGATGAATATGAAGAATGGTACCATCTTCCAGTGGGATGAGGAGTGCCAAACTGCCTTTGAGGAAATTATGTAGTATATGCAACAACATATAGTTCTAATGTCACCTATCTTTAAGAAGCCTTTTATCCTTTATGTGGACTCTATGGAATGGTCTATCTATTTCGTTATTTTATGAAAGAACAATGAAGAAAAAAAGATCAATTTATACTATATCAATCTCATGCTCCTCAATATAGATTCTATATACTCTCCTATTGAGTAGATATACCTCGTGTAATTTTTTATATAAAAAATTGCATTATCTGCTTCATCAAATGATATAGCAGGTGTTCGATGTGAACTCGCTAAATAATATCCTGAATCACCACATGTTCATGGGGGTTATGGAAATCTGGTCACTAATCATTTATGAATTCGACATCAGATTTGTTTCATAGAAACATGTCAACGTCTAGGAACTAGTAGAATTCCTGGTCACCCATCCAACCATAGAATTTATTCCCCTAAATGTTGATATAAAAAATGAATACATTATCTATATAGATTAGATTATGAAAATACAGAAGATTCATTTCATTGTAGCATCCTAAAGACCAATCTGTAGAAAGATTAATGATCCCAAGATCAATAATTTAATCCTAGGTATCGTTTTAATCACTCATGTGCAACCCATTCTTCATTACTTATTACTACTATTTGAAGGATAGACCAACAATGAGGAAGAGTATCAAGGTTTCATTAGTTTAATCAATATTTACCTCAAGATTGATTCCCCTCTCTTTCACATAAAGAGATACTCTAAATTAGTCATAAAAGCTACTAATGGTAACTTTATCACCCGAAATAACTAGCCTATTCCTATTATCAAATTCCCTCAAAAGATGTTGTCCAGTTTTCTTCACATCCAGAAGTGATTCACGTCCCTCAGTGGTAGAATGTTTTACTTGATTCTGTATCCATTCTAGAAATACCTCTTTCAATGAATAACCATGTTGATTTGTTCATTCATGTGGTGCATCAAAGGGTCATCACTCATGTGATCCTTGATGAAGATAATTGCTAGAAGGTAAATCCGGTGATTTTTGGTTATTTTACATCTGGATCCTTGGGTCCCCCCATCATAGAAGAAACCCCATATTGGACTGCTCCTTTCATTGAGTATATTCTATATCCTGTTCGGCCATATGATCAAGCCGATATTGAAAGGATCAGTTAGCGTACAGCACATCTCACCCTCTAGAATGGAACTAACCTTGATAAGACTCCCTAAAAACATTGTTTTGATGAAATTTCCATCATTTTATCCAATGGTATGAGAATATATAGGTCATGAAGGATGTTAATTCCATGTCATGTGGTTCCCATTAAGAAGGTTTGAAACTATCCCACTAGATTCTATGGTTTGGATACATCAATCTCACCAGGATCCCTGATTATATCCAATATAAAAAGTGGTTTTACATGTGATATATTCATTCCAACTCTATGCATCATGTTCTAGAGCTCTTATACACCACCAACTATTCTGGATTCCTCATAGTTTGTGGAATCATTTTCACGGGACTACATCCACCAGCAACAACTCTCCATTGAACAATCGTTATTACCGCAATTGATTAATTCTCTATGTGGGATAAAGAAATTAATATTAATAATGTTATATTCATATCAATGATCGAATTCATTGTCTCCGATACTATCCACTAATTCAGAGTTCACCATGTCATTATCACCAAAAATTAGACCAACTTATGGGTTGTTGAGTTGAAGAGATTTTACACCAATTTCAGTATAATATCAAACCATAAATCCTACTATCATACACATGAAAATGGGATGATCAAGACATTAAATAAAATCCAACAATACATTATGTAGAAGATGGTGGGATTGAATAAGAAAATTTGGCCACACCTATTCCTCAATGCCCTTTGGTCCTATTGGACGATGAAACATGTTTCCAACCAGGTGACTCCATATTCTCTGGTCATTCGAACAAATGTAGAATATCCCATAGAGGTTTAGATTCTATCACTTTATTCAACAAAATATAGATACAAGGCACCAGATAGAATGGAATATGTCCATATAGATAAACTAGAATCTCTCAAAGATAACATTATCCAAGCCTTTTACATTTAAGAGATGGACTGAAACAAGATATAAAGAGCATTCATCAAGAAGGGGTTCCTCTACTCTTTCCTCTAAGGTAACATGATTTTGGCCCTTGGAACACCAACAATACCTAGAAATAATCCACCAACGTTGGATCCCACATTAGAGGGACCATACACCATTAATAAGGTCTATTTCAATGGTGTACAATATTTTATCACCATGGATGGTGAGATTAGAACACCTCCTACCAATTCTATGATTCTGAAGGACTTTTTCACATAATGATTCTACAAGCCAGGAAAATGATATTAAACTAGGCACTCGGTCAAAACTCTATGATCTTAAACCATGATCCTCACTATTTTGAAAATTAGTACCACCCAATAATAGACATCCTATAGACCATAAAACATGACCATTAAATATTTTCACAAAGTTTTTATCTCCATTACCATATGTTATGAATCATAAGAATCATTAATTTAAACTATGTGTATGAATTATATGGAATTTATGGTATGGAACATGGCCTACAATCCCATCATTCATGTTAGGAATTACACTCTTATTTGTCACATATGACATTTTTTGCAATCCTCCTTCCCTATGTCTGAACTCTATAACCTTTATCTTATATTCACATTCCCAACATCATGAATTTAAACTGATTGAAAATTTACCTAAAAATGTGTCATATGAAGGATACCTCTTTGGTCCCCATTAAAGTTAGGTTACTACTATGGTGACCCACATATACCTTTTGGTTGAGATTCTCCCCTCACTATAGGAGGTATTTTTTCCAGGATGTGTCTTGTGTCATTTTTTTCCTTGGTCTTCATTCAGGTTAGAACACATACCCATTTAAGACATTCCCCTCCCATTATGTTCCAAACATTACGACATTAAACTAGGACTTAAAATCTTCAATGCACAATGTTAAACTATGATCATACCCTAGTCATGATTGGGATTCATTCTAAACACATTGGAGATGGTGCTTACCCCATTTCAAATCAGGATTCCTCGTATGACTAGTTTGAGATGGTCAACAAAAATTACCCCATTTACATAATATGGGATGGACCATGATCATCAAGGGATGAATTAGTTCCCACATTAGAGAGGATTTCTCCCAATGGTCACTACTGGAAATTCAGGCTATAGCCACAGTTTAAAACCGTGGCTATAGGTAATAGCCACGGTTTGAGAAACCGTGGCTATGTTTGGCGTGGATAGAGGCCTAGACGTATAACCACCATTTGGAACTGTGGATTTAGGTCTACAACCATTGTTGAAACCGTGGATTTAGGTATACAAACACTGTTTGAACCGTGGTAATAACTCTATAGCCACGGTTTATAACAGTTGCTATACTATAGGAGGGATACAATTTATTTCCATGGTTAGAAAACGCGACATTATAACTTTAGCTACGGTTTTTAACCGTAGCAATAGACATATATACATGGTTATAAACCGTGGATATAGGGTCTTGAAAACTATAAAAATATCCCCCCACCCCCTACACACCCCCAACAGTAACCCAACCCCATGTAGACCGCTCCCTTCTGAACACTGGACACCCCCACCCAACATAAACCCCCTTGGACAGCATCCCCTCCAAAGACCCCTCTTGTATAGATCCTGGACCCCCCCCCCCCCCCCCCCGTAGACAGACCCTAGACACCTCCTCCCAGACCCTGGAAACCCCACAAGATAGACCCTGGACACCCCCTGGAAAGACCCTGGACACCCTTCAGATAGACCCAGGACACCCCCCAGACAGACCCTGGACACCCCCCAGACAGACCCTGGACACCGCCCCAGATAGACCCTAGACACCCCCCCAGACCCTGGACAGAACCCCCTGGACAGCCCAGACCTCCACTACCCTAGAAACCCACCCCCACCCTCTTGGACAGACCCTGGAACCCCCCCCCCCCCTAGACCACCACTCTCTTGGACAGACCCCCCTCCCACCCTCCTGGACAGACCCTAAACCCCCCCCCCCAAACTTTAACACCCCCCTCAGACCCTGGACCGAACCCCCTGGACAACCCTCAAGAACCTAGATACCCCACCCCTTGCACCCCCTGCCAGTTACCCCCCTCTCCCTGCCAGTCCCCCTACCAGTCCCCTCTCCCAGGTAGTTCCCCCCATCCCTCTACCAGTTCCCCCTCCCCCACTCCCAGTCCTACCCCCCCCCCCCAAAAAAAAAATACTGGACACCCCCCAGACCCCCTGGACATACCCCCCTAGATAGACCCTCGACAGACCCCCCCAGGAGAGATCCCCCCAGACCCTGGACACCCCCCAGAACCTGGACCCCCCCCCCCAAAAAAACCTTGACACCCCACCCCTTGCACCCCCTTGCCAGTTACCCCCTCCCCTATCAGTCCCCCTACCGGTCCTATCCCCCCTTCTAGTTTCCCCCCTCCCCCTGCTAGTGCCTCCCTCCCCCTGCCAGTAATGCCCCCCCCCCCCCCCCCCGCAAAAACCTAGACACCCCCAAACCCCCTGGAAAAACCCCCCAGATAGACCCTGGACAGACCTCCCAGAACCTAGACAGCCCCCCTAGAACTTGGACAAATCCCCCTGAACCCCCCTAGAACCTGGACACCCCACCCTTGCACCCCCTACCAGTCCTTCGAGAGACCAACCCTACAGAAAAGCAGATTTATTCATTGAAAAACCAACAACAACCCTTGTTGACATCATGGAAAATAAAAACCCTGTTAACAGTGGATCCAAGCAGCCAAGGACTGAAGCTTCTCATTAGCCAAAATATCTCAAACACCAAAAGAAACATCATAACATATACATTCAATAAGGCTACATGATCAATCATGTTCTGAAACTATCAGGAGTACATTTCAAAGCCCCCATAGTGCAGGTCTACAAACATACACTGTACAATGCCATTGAGTAGAACTTGTTGAAAAAGAGAAGCAGCGCAAGACAAATAAGAACCTGATTCTGAGAATTAGAAGAATCTCAACAGCTTCATTTCTAGGGGATTTCATTAAAATTGAATCTTGGATTATTTTTAAATTCCTCTACCACTTTTATGAACATCCTCTTTCTGATATCAAGATATGCATCTGCTGACATCTCTCCATTTTTATATTGTCTAAATACAATAGTGCTTGCACAATCTTGGAGGAATCGTTTTACAGCCAAAGATGTTTTGATCCTCTTTTACCAGAAACATAAATGGCCATAATAATTCCCATAATTTCTACCTCCAGGGTAGTAGATATGCCACATGAACCATAAACGCATTCAATCACTTTTCCATTGCTATCTTTGAAGATAGTGCCATATCCTGATGGGCATGGGTTTCCTCTAGAGGAGACATCAGTGTTGAATTTGATCTAATATCCAAAGGGGGGTGTCCAAAAAACATCAAGAGTCCTCTAAGGGGTGGGAAAGTTACCTGGGATTTGAAGATGTCGAAGCATCAGAAAATCAGTAATCGTGTTACTACACTGTTCTGCATGCAGGGAGTTGGCAGGTTGTATTACAACAAGGACCTTCTGTGTGATCATCTTCACATTGAAGCATGCACAGTTATGCAGAATATCGTTCCAACATATCCATATTTTATGCAAAATCTCAGCATAAGCAGTTCTATGTAAGACTGTGATCTTCCTTGAGTGAGGCGTTAAATTAATTTCCTCAAGGAAAGAGTAGATGAAGCCTATTCAGGTGACATGCATGTTAAAGATTAGCTGCACCTTCTGCTATAAATAGACAACTGTTTTACATCTAAGGAATAGGTGATTAATATCTTCCTTTTGTGGGTGACAAAGCACAAATTTATATCACAAAGTTATACCAACTTTCTATAGGTTTATGTCCACTGGGAGTTTATTTGATAACAGCCTCCAGAATAGAGTAAACCTGGAGGGGGAAAGCCATTTCTTATTCCAGCTAATAATCATGTGGGCGTGTCCTTGTATTAAGTTCATGTAGAAACTTTTCAAGTAATGATTTCCATTAGATGTCTCATTCCATAAGAGAATGTCTTTTTGTTGAATGATGTTATAATTTTCCACAAGTAAAGCAATATCATCTTGTACTGATCCCATTTCTTCTAGCAGATCCCTGATTCGAATGTTGTGATTGATTCCACCTCTGTCATCATTATCCTTGTTAATAAGGGGTTCAAATATTCAATTGTCATACCATAAATTTAAGGATATTTCTCATCCATCCATGAGTTGAGGTCATTTGGAAAATCAAGGTTTTCTAGAATTATGTTGGCATCCTTATAAGCTGGGTCATTTTCATCATCCTCACTAAATGACTCATCCAAGTCAGAAGAATTGGAGGAGCTTGCTGAAGCATCTGATGAGGTAGACACTTTTACAATAGGGGCTAGCTGTGGGGGTATTGTGTTTTGTTCCTTCATGTTGGCATCTAGGGAATATGTGATAATTGTTCTTTTAAAATTGGAATTATCCCTAAATTTCCAGGTGATTCTAGCACTTGGAGTGATGAAGACATTAGAGTCAACTAATGCCTTCTCCCCTTTCCTAGCCCCTGATTTTATGAAGTCTTCTTCCAATTGGCAGTGTTTGTCAATCTCTACATGTGCAAGGGATCTTCATGATCCGATTGCACCTCTTATTTATCTATTTGTATAGGTTTTTTTGCTTCGAGAATAGGTGGGTCATCATTGATGATTTTCTTTAATTATTTAGAAGTTCTAAGGACCACACGCAAGGGATCTTCATGATTCGATTACACCTCCTCTGTATCTCTTTCTATACGTTTTCTTACTTCAAAAATAGGTGAGTCAACATTGAAGGGATCTGTAATTCCTTCTTTAGAAGTCCCAGGGATGTTCAAGGTCTCGGCATCATAATGGGAGGGTGGATGAATCTTAAGAGAGTCGAGGGGGATTCTTGTTATTAGTGCAGTTAGTATTAACTGTCTGAGAAACAGGGGGCATTATGGGGGTTTCCTTTTCCACACAAACAGATTTATAGAGAGGGAGAGGTTGAGGGTCATTACATTGAGTCACACGTTCATTCATACAGTGACCAAATCGTGATCATTTTTTGCAGAAAGTTGTGGTATTCTCAAATCATGGAATTACCGCAGCGTGACCGCGGCATGACTGCGGCGTGACAGTGGCATGGCCGCGTCCTGACCACGACGTGACTACGGCGTGACCGCGGCGTGTTGGCCCGGTCCAACGACATTCGTGGGGCAGCATCTTCCGGCCAAGAGGGAAGAGAGCGGAAGGAGGCGGGATAACATTCCGGTCGTCACCCTACCGGTCGAAATTGTGATTAGTCAGTCTCAACATTGATCACAAGACTCATGAAATATTATCATTGCGAACTACCACGGGGTGTCGTCCAGGAGCTGGGCCAAACCACGGAGTGAATGCGGGGTGACCGCGGCGTGACCGCGGCGTGACCGCGGCGTGACCGCGGCGTGACCGCAGCGTGACCATGCCATGACCGCGCCGTGACCGCAGCGTGACCGCGGCGTGACTGCGGCATGACCGCGGCATGACAGTGGTGTGTTGGCCCGGTCCAGCGACATCCGCGGGGAAACATATTCCAGCCAGGAGAAAAAGGAGTGAGAGGAGGTGGGGCAACATTCCAATCATCGCCCCACCTGTAGAAATTGTGATTAGTCAGTCATAGCATTGATCATAATACTCATGGAATACTATCACAGCGAACTACCACAGGGTGTCATCCTGAAGCAGGTCCAAATCATAGCGTGATCATGGCGTGACTGTGGCATGATCGTGGAGTGACCGCGGAGTGATTGCGGCGTGACCACGGTATGTTGGCCCGGTCCAACGACATTCGCGGGGCATCATCTTCCATCCCGGAGCGAAGGGAGAAAGTAGAGGTGGGGAAACATTCTGACCATCACCCCACTTGTAGAAATTGTGATTAGTCAGTCTCAACATTGATCACAAAACTCATTGAATATTATCATTGTGAACTACTGCAGCGTGTCGTCCTAGTGTAGGGCCAAATCACGGTGTGACCGTGGCGTGACTGCGGCGTGGACGCGGTGTGACCGCGGTGTGACTGCGGCATGACCGCGGCGTGTTGGCCTGATCCAGCGACATCCGCAGGGCAGCATCTTTCGGCCAGGAGCGAAGGAAGCAAGAGGAGGAATGGCAACAATTCGATCATCACCCCACTGGAAACAATTGTGATTAGTCAGTCTCAACATTGATCAAAATACTCATGGAATACTATCACTGTGAACCACCGCAGGGTGTCATCCTGGAGCAGGTCCAAATCACGACATGGCTGCGGCGTGACCGCAGTGTGAACGTGGCGTGACCGCTGTGTGACTGCGGCGTGACCGCGACATGACCGCGGCGTGACCGCTGTGTGACCGTGGCATGACTGCGGCGTGTTGGCCATGTCCAGTGACATCCGTAGGGCAGCATCAATGAGAACTCAGTTCAATACACCTATTGTGGATCAATTATTTTATTAGGGAAGTAAAGAATTAGAAAATTTGAGGGAATAATGTTCAACTGTTGGAAAACATTTGAAAAATACTGAAACATTCTAGTTAACTTGAATACTAGTGATCGATCTTGAAAGAAGTGATTTCAAAATTGATGCATGTCGAACCCCAGGAAAAAAGATGCATAAGAAGAAGGTAAATGAGACTTCAAGGTACCGAATAATAGATATGGTGAAGGATGAGAAACTATGAAGGGAAAGAGTAGTCCCGAAGGTAGCTCCAAACCCCTAAAACCTCAAGTCACCTGTGATACTTAGTAATGTTTCTCTTGGATGAGAAATTGTATAGTGGATAGTTTGTAATGACTATGGATTTCTTTTTTGGGTTCTTAAAATTTAATTATGGTGATTTATAATTAAAATGATTATGTTTTAATTGAAATTTTATGCTTCGGGTGGATGGATTTAGTATAGGGGGGAAGAAGTATGTGGTGTTCCAAAAAAGCTGTAGATGGGGCCACCAGTTTGCTATTATAATGCACCATGAACATATTAATTGTGATAGTTTGGGATGGTTGGCTCTACACTAACTGCTGGATGGTTGATGGTTGGAACCAAAAAGTTTGTGTCCATTGGTCTGTTGGTGGTTTTCCATAGGGTAATCAGTGCCTTGAACTTGTTTTTCATAATGGAAATTTATGTCATTTTTATCCTGGATTTTGGTGGCGGATTAGAATGGAAGTGGAGTATCTGTTGCACTTTGTTTCAAATAGAACGATATGGATGGAATGAGAGGATGTTTTCTCAAATGATTTAAAGAAATGAATGCTAATCTGTGATGACTAGCGGATTGGATGACCCCTGATATACCTAATTCAGTGAGGTTTAGAGATCTAGCAATGTGTAGAAATACCTAGAGCAATACCCCATGGGATCATGAAAATCACTGGTTACATAACATGTAATCTGACATTACTGGTACTATGGGACCCCTATGCTGTGGAATTGGTCTTTTGTTTGGATTTAAATATCACATGCCATGTGACATAGTCACACAACATGGGACCCATCTTAAATGTCTAACGACACTTAAAGAGTGTCTTGGTTCAAACAACGTTTTAATAAAAAGAGGGAAACCCCCTACAGGGATCTAAAAAGGGTCAAGTATAGTGTGTGCTTTATGACTAATAGAAACATCAAGTATATGAAAAACATCAATGCAATAATGTTAAGCAAGGTATACCACTGTGAGTTTTCACAGACAGCACACCTCTGTTGGAGGGGTTTTATTACAAAAACATGACTTATATATCAAATGAAACAATTATATTAACTAACACTTATTCAGGAATTTAAATTTAATATAAACATCTAGAATTAAGAAGGCATCTAAATTAAATTTAAAACATTCTTGAATTAAATATTCTAGTAGAGGGACCCTACCTCAACCTCAAGGCGCGTTTACTTTTGACGATGACAACTCGAATCTTCCTTTTTTCGCTTGCAATCATATGCAACTTAACATATATATAAGGACACCTAACCCCTATGTACATATTTTCATGGCCAAATATGCACAAGGGGGGTCCTTAGATATATGTTTATACTTTCATATACCCTTTTACACTTACACACGTATGCATTTTTCATATCTATATATAAGAACACCTAGCCCCAATATATATATTCATACTGCCATGAGTGAATATATATAAAGTCGGAACTTATTTATTCATATGACTACCTATGCATGCACATGTAAGACTTCATCAATGGCAACTCGAATCCACCTCAACGAAATACAAAACTCACAAAAAAAATATGAGGAACCCAAAAATAAAAAAGCCTTAATTAAAATTGGGCCAAAGAATAAAAACGGAATAAAAATTACCCAAATCATGAACTCATTGTCTTCGATGGTGGTGGATAGAACCAGTCTTATCATAAGAAACCACCTATAAGAAAATAGTGGGAAAATAAATGAGATATAACAACTTCTTATATATAATTGATTAGTGTGTCAACTGTACATGATAAATGATACACAAATCCATATCCAACAATGAACAAATAATATTCAAATTGATATGTACATCCCAATACTAAATAACATGATCATTAATAATTCTCTTCATTTTTCAAACATCACCTTCAATTGCCTATTCAAAAATCAAAAATCACCAAAATATGAGAATAAAGTTAACCTCCATCATCAATTAAAAGCGATAAATAGGGATTAGAAAATGTTCTTAGCTGGGAAGATGATGTTGAAGAACAAGACAATTTAATTAATGATCAAATCCTCTTAATTGAAATAAAAAATCTGGTCCAAGACACTATTAGGCTATCCACTGAGCAGGAAAATGCCTGCACTAAAGTAGACATGATAAAGAACATGGAACCTGTCCTACATAACGATACACCTTCAGTTCTAGTACCCAAACATATGCAGATTTTTAAAGACCCCCAGGAGTAGAAGCAAAGTCATCTGAAATCTATAAAACAAAAGTCTACATTGGATCCACCTGTCCTAGGTATGCCTACTCCTCCCACTATTGCTGGTGGAGATTATTCTATGAAGTCTGAAAATATGCTCTACTGTCAAAACGTCAGCAATTTACTGCTTAGTTCCAAGTGTTCCATAGGCTCATGAACTAATGTTTTCTCTAATGATTTTGCTTCATTACACTTATGTGATGTGAACACCACTGACCCAACCCTTAATGCTGCAAAAAACACTAAAAATAGGGACCCTATTTTAACTCCAAGTGCTACCACTATCAAAAAGTTGAATGAAACCAAAAAACATGATTTTTCATCTCCTTCTGCTAACACCGTCTCTCTCAACATGGCTATTCAACCCGAGACACAGACCCTATGTACTGATTTTACTGCATATGTTAACATTCCATTAGAACCTGTTCTACATGATAGTCTACCTGTTGTGCTAGAACCGATCCATATGCAGCAAAATAAGAACTCCCTGGAATAGAAACAACGACTCTCATCTAACTTTGTCAAGCCACTATCAATAGTGGATACAGAGGTTCAAGTTAATTCCATTCCCCTTACATTATTAAATGCAGACTGTGTTGCAATGTTTGAAATCCTGGTATCTCAAAGTATCATTTACCTGTCTCCAGGCTCAAAGGATACCACAGATTCAGATATGACTACACATATAAAAGAACCCACAAATAAGAACAATGCCATTTCTCACAAAGAACAAGAAAATACCACTAGTACTCAAGAGGATAGAAGGTATACTAGAAATAAAGGATCCCGAAAAAAGAAAAAAATGGAGTTCTAACTCCAAACACAGGTTTAAATGAAGATCCTTTTTTTGAATTTTCAGGGTATCTCTAACTCTGACACCCTCAATATTTTTAAAAGAATGGTTAACACACATCACCCTATTCTTTTTCCTATTGCGGAACCAAAAATATTATTATCCTCAAAATATTCTCACTTGTGTCAACAAAATTATATATTTTCTTGTCCAATCAATATTAATATAAATTCTGATTCTTTATTGTTTTTTGCGCATTCATCTTTACAGAATTTTAATGTTTTTAGTATCTCTGACCAGATTATCACTTTCACCTTTACTATTGATGGTACTCATATTTACTACTCCTTTGTTTATGCTAAGAATAAATAACATTAATGAATAATTCATTGGAATAACCTCTCTTATTTATGAACTAACACGAATTCCCCCTGGTTTCTTATGGGAGACTTTAATTCTATTCTTACTTCTAGTGAAAAAATTGGCCCATCTCACGCCACTATCTCTATGATAGAATTTAAAGCCTCGATCGAGGGAAACTATCTTATTGAAATTAATCTAACTTGTGTGAAATAAACTTTGTATATAATAAATTAAAATAAAGTGGTTGCTTCCAAATTGGACAGAGCCTTTATGAATGTCCCGACTCTAGATAAATAGGACAATATCTCTAGCATCACTCTTCACAGACTGAACTCTGATCATTATCCTCTCCTGGTAAACATTTCCTCCAATGACATGAAACTAAGGTTACCCTTCCGCTTCAATAATGTGATGATCTCTGATGAAGAATGAAATCATGTCATCCATAACTTGTGGTCCTCAATATCACGTAACAATAATGCCTTTACTTGCAACCTAAAACTAAAACACCACAAACAGACTCTCAAATTTTGGTGTAACACCAAATCCAAATAAGTTAACAATGAAATTACTCTTCTTTAGAAAGAACATGATGATATAGAAAACAGAAACACCAACTCTGACCTCCACACTGATCCCATGCAAGAAATAAACATTGCGGTCAATCTCAATTCCTTGCTCACTTTTAAGGACAACATGAGAAAGCATGTTTATAAAGTTAAATGGTTAACTGACGGTGATAGAAATACCAAATTCTATAACTCCCTCAAAATAATCTAGAAGGCCTACACACACCCCTTCACCCTTCCCCAGCACCACCCCCTGCACATCCCTAGCCCCCTGCACATCCCCAGCCCCCCTGCACCACCCACCCTGCACCAGCACCCCCTGCCCCTGAACCAACACCCACCCTGCCCACCCCTCCCCCTTTCACACCCACCTACCTAAAAATATATTTCTTAAAAATCACCACATTTTAAAAAGAAGTATGACCACTCATTTGAAAAAGAAATAAACATTGAAAATAATCTCACTTCCTTAAAAAAATACAAAATCCATTTCATAGGGTAAATTTTCAACTTCCCAAGTATATAATTTTAAAAAATATTAACACCAGATTTGATAATCGTGAACTTATTTAAAATATAATGTCACTCTAACATCATAAGGTCCTCTTCTATTTTCAAAACACCACATGAATTTCATCATAAGACCAAAAAATTTCCTAAAATACAATTTCATTTTAAATAATTTCCCAAATTATATAATGTAATAAAACACTTTGAAAGCATCGTGTGAAAGTCAAAAAAATCATAAAACATGTTTTTTTAATCCAAAAAATTTGTGAGTCCAATTTTTAACTTAATCACGGAAAAGGTTTTAAATTAAAATACTTCATGAAATGTATTTTCATTTTAAATTATTTCCCAATTTCTTTTTAAACCATACTACCCTTGAAAAAATTATACATGATACTCAAAATAAATTACAAATAATCACCAAAAACTGGTTTTGGAATCAGAAAATTTCAATAAATGTACTTATATATAGAAAAATTGAAGCACCAAACAAAAGAAAACCATAATGTGGAGCAACATACAAAATCCATTACAATAACACCAAAAAATCACTAAAACTTCCTTTGATCTATCTCCCAGGGTTTAAATTTCCTTAGAATCCATTGGAAATAAAAATAGGTTTACAAAATAATTCCAAAATTGATGAAAAGATGTGCATTACTTGGCCACATGGTTTAGCTGACCATACACCAATCATACAATAACATCTAAAATTTTTTTGAGACCACACACATAGGATCTATATATTATTCCAAACAAAGTGATATGATGATGATACTTTGGTTCCTTAATAATTTTATCCCAATTCATAAAGAAATACCCCAAATTATCTGATATAACTCGATGGGGATCAGATCATCATTATCAAAATAATTAAAACTAGAATCCAAATCAAAGATTGAAATAACAACTACCCATGGAAACTCAAGTTTTCTTATGAAAAGTGATGATCAATAAACTACTCATGACCTACCTATTGACTTCAGATTATGATAATATCTTATTTATACTAATATTCAGTCCATATAATAAGAGAATCCTCTAATACCATTTTTTAATGAACTGGCCCATATCAACCTGACATGTCACCCAACCCAGATCTCCACAAGGCCCAAATAATGTCTCTGATTATTGTTGGATAGTGACAAGTGAAAAGGTATCAATGTATAACCATAGGTAATGGTTTCACCCTCTAAATATGAATAACCACATCAAGGAGTCCACCTATAAATCCAACACCACTCATCTATACATCAGTCACTCATGCACAAAATAAATAGTTTCAATTTAAACAAAACAATCAAACATAGTGTAATATTTTGGAAATAATAAAAGTTAAATCAAATCATCACATAATAAAGTGATAAGAAGAATCCCAAGTATATAATAAACTAAAAGAAATATCTGGGCCAACTAGGATTATATATAAACATCCAAAAATATGACCAAACCTGGATCACTACTAACTACCTCCTTATGACCCACAATCCCCCATTCCATCCTATACCATCTATCATCAGACCAACTCGATCATTAACCAAGGTAAAAGAACATAATCCGGGCTCTTGAAAGTAAACATGAAATTTTCATACACCCATTTGTGTATTCATGATGTGAACCAAACTTTGCATAGTATAATTTCACTAAGGAGTTTGTATAATTACTTTGAAAAGACGTTTCATTAATGATAGTTTAAAATATAAGTAGTGAATAGGTTTTTCACAAGATAGTGTAAAGAAAAAGTGTAACATTCCATAACTTATTTTATAAATCAACTTCCATTTTCATTTTAAAAGGAAATTCTATCAAACTAAGGAAAAAAGGAGTTTCAAATCCATTAAAAGAGAACTAATACTTTTCATTTTTTTTCCAAATCCATATCTCAAAACCACACCTTTAGATCAAACATTCTTTTCTTTAATAATATACTTCCAAAACTATTTTTTAATTCATTTTGAATATAAACCAAAATCATAACTAAAATGGAATATAGAAACATAACATGCACCAAGATATCAATGGGAAATTGATAATAATAAATAATTGAATTAATAGTGGGGATACAAATAAGGCATGGGATGATATCCTCTAATCATTATTCAGAGAATTATAGGCATTATGGGAAACTCATTAGGCTCTAGAATGGGTGATACTAGACCTAGTTCATCATATTAATCATTGGGACCCTATGTGAAATAAAATCATCCCATTTAGCTTCCCCTTTTAGGTCTCTCCACATATAAAATAAACCCATGGTAGGGTGCTAATCTCCTAGGGCACTATCTAGCTAATATACACTAAGCTAGCATCACATGTCACTAGACCTTCCATTATTTACCTATGTTCCCAGGATAAATCAATCTAGTGGAGGTAGAAAATCAAAAGAATCACAAGAATAAATTAAAAATTATTTTAAACAAATCTCATCTCACCTCAAAACATCAACTCTGTCACAAGAAATAACTCCTTTCACTTCATCTATATCAAAAATAGAATAAAAAATCCATCCTAGAGGGCCACAATTCAAATCAGGCATAATCAAAACAAGGGTAATAATCGATGGTTTGATACTCATTATAAAAATATCTTATATAAATTGAAAACATGCCTTTTCAGAAACCAACTAGGAATGACAAGTCATTTCAACCATTTAAAAACCAACTTTATCACCTTATTTATAACTATTCTATGTGAAACCACACTTAAAATAATTTTTAAAACCAACTACCTTTTCATTCATGTCATTTTTAAATCTATTAAACCAATTTTATTTCAAAAAATCCATGAAAATCATACCAATACCCAAATGGGTTCAAATACCTTTTGTTATATAAATTGTTTTAAAACAAGCCATATTGGCATTCCCACAAGTTCTTGTCATTTAAACCAATTAATTAAAATTTAGAAAACCACTATAAAACCTTTATTACTAGAGTGAAAAACATTTATAACACTTTTTAAGCCAACAATATCTATTAAATAATGATTTACTTTGATAAAAAAGTTTTAGAAAACACCATTCACAAAATGACATTCTAATTAAAGTAAATACACCAAAATACCAACCTCAATCCAAGAATAACTAGTTCAACAAGAGATATTTAAGGTAGAATTTCATGAAATGTCAAAAAAATTGTATATATTTGATACAACATAGCTATGAATAACTGATAACAAAATAATGAACCCATAATTGTTCATAACAAGGAGGAGGAGGATCATTGGGAGTGGGTTGGCTACGTCGGAGGAGGTGGGGAGGCCACCTAGGAACAATGTCGGTGGGAAGAGTTGAGGTGTCCTGCATTTGGTGGCAGTGTCCGGGGAGGAGAATTATATATGAGAGATCCCGGTGGGGTTTCCTCATTCGATGGAAGCAAGGGGCACCATTGCGAGGGTCACCATCACGAGGGGCACCATCGGTGGAGAAGTATCGGGTAGAGGAGAAGTCACGATGGGAACCATCGGGGAAGGAGGGTCACACATAGAGGGTATCGGGGAGGAGGGCGCTGCCATGAAGGTTGAGGGATTAGAGGGTCACACGTAGAGGGTATTAGGGAGAAGGGCGCCGCCGTGAAGGTCCGGGAGTATCGGGGAAGAGGGTACCGGAGGATATCCGAGGGTCATGCACAGAATGTATCGGGGAGGGGAGGGAGGAGGACCCTGACAAATTTTAGAGAAAAAAAAGAGACGACATATTTTAGCCACGCAGGTTTACTCAATCATGGCTATAGAGAGGCTATAGCGATGGAACTATAAAACCGTGGCTATAGGTCTATGGCTATAGCCTAAATTTCTTTTAGTGGGTTTCTTTCCATTAAGAATCCATGTTTTTGGAACTATGTGTGTCTTGATTCCCACCGTTATGGGATACACCACAACACCCAAAAATTATATCTTTGGGCCCAGATGTAAATTCATCTATCCTTCATCCCCTTGAAATATTTTCTTCAATGATTATGTAATTAATCTATGTATTTTTTTCTACTTACTAATTGTTATAGTTTCGGGCCTCCATGATCCTTATTCACTTTTGTCCTTCCCTCTTTCGTGAAAAACCATCATACTTTGGGAAAACAATGTTTAAATTCCTTAAACTATGACATTTAATTGATTTCCACTTTAGTATAACAGAATTGTCTCTGTACTATTTAACATGGTACTAATCGTATAAACATAATGTATATGAAACCAACTTCAGGTTCATATTACGTGGTACATGTCCATCTTTGACCATTCACATTGGTTCGTAACTTCCATGCCACACAAACATCCTCAAATTCCCCATTTTCTATGGTCCAAATCATATGAGTTTAATCTTGGTGTGTCCAATAATAAAACAAAGCATAGATGGATTCCCATCCTCATGAGATACAAAGTGATGTCTAGGCTTTCCGTCTTCTGTCCCATCTATATGTTTACAACAACACCATCCATTATCTTTGGTACAGTCATCCAAAAATTTCTATCAAGAATTATTCAATATATAAGAACCATTTAATGAAATTGGCTTATCAATGGGTTAGGATTCACTTATAGATCTATATAAGGATGAGGCGTCCTTATATCATGATTTGAAACTACATCCTTACCCTGAATCGAGTAATAATTCCATATGATCATTGTGATATGATCATGATACATAGGATAAACATGGGATGCCTTCTATGTGATATGATGTGATACTCTTCATCACAGCAGGTTCGATCAAACTTTTTGATAAACAAAAATTACATTCTCAAATACGTTATGGTGTGAACCAAGGGGTTTTAATCCCACATTGACATTCTAGAAATTTTTCTCCATACGTAAAGACCATATTAATTTGTGCATCCATCATCCTTAAAATCCATATGAGATCCCCTAAGGGCATTGGGTCCAACCAAGGGTCACTTAAAGTTCTAGTACAATATCTTGATGGATCACTATGAACAAATGGTGGATCCTATGTTTTGAACTTGTTTAAATAGTCAAATATAAATTATCCTTAACCATTCACGACTAATATAGTAGTGTTTTTTGTGTTTCAAATATGGTCAATAGTGGATCCCTAATCCTTGGTCACCCTTTATCTAGATACTAAAATTATTTATTTACCCCCTTTCACCTCCTTTTTTCTTTATAGAATTATAAAACCCACGGTGTCACCCTCCTTGTATTTGTTCACATCGAGAAAGCGAGTCGGTCATTTGGAAATTCCAAAATTCATATCCTTCTTACCCCTACTGTGCTCCTACATATGTTTAGAAAATTCCTTAATATCTTATTGTTTCTCATAACCAAGCAAGGTTCATGTGGGCTTCTGATTATTAGTAGGATGTTATACAATGTGTCTAAGACATACAGAATAGAAGTCCATGAATATTGACATTGAAAAGTAAGTGAGGTATCTTACTAGGGATATGTTTTGTGGGGTTTTGGTCTTCTTTTCCCCCATTATTGATGGGGTTTTCACTTTTTCATAGTACACATTTCCTTTTGTGAAATTAAACCCATGGTCCCGGTCATATGTCCTTAATCTATGTTGAACATCTTGGTAACACTTTTCTAAACTATGGGATGCACCACGATCACATGATGTAAAATTGTTCAATGAATAATCCTTACTATAAGATGTAAAACCATATTTACATTGTCCTAGTTACAAGGTTCTAAACTAAAAGGCATCTTGGGACCTTCCCTAGAAATCCCTTCATCCAAATCTTTCCATCTACCACATCACCCATGATCTTCGACATTCACTCGGCATACAAGACAACACTCCAAAGGATGAAAAATTTGGATTTTTTAGACTAATACACCCACAAAAATGAACTTAAATGCAAGTTGGATCAATTCTAGGAGTAATAAAATCCATTCAATCATTATATCACATAATTCCCATGATTCCCATGCCACTTATTTTGATCATCTTCCTCCTCCATGTTTAAAGGGACACCCTTAATGGAATGGTGTCTAGATAAGGCTTTCCTATTATTCTAGGTACATGCCGCAGAAACCTTTGGATGGAATTCTGAGACATGTTCCATGTTTTTCACTTGTTCAATGCTTCACTCTCATTTATTTGTTTCCATTCCCCAGCTAAGATATATGGATGATATGTTTTGAATATGGTTATTAGTCCTCTTATATTGTGACATCACTGACCTCATGTTTCAAGTTATGGGGATCACAATTCACATTATCAATTAAAATTTGTTCAGATCAAATTCAACACCCCTACTGTTACCCCACTAAATCTCAACAGCACATTGGAAAATGTAGGCCATATACTTAAAGAGCCCCTTACTACAAGAAAAACCTATCTCTGCCTACACCTTCTCAGTGGTTGGTAATCAATAAAATACCCCAAGAATCTTATGATTTTATGACACTCTTATAAAATTGTGAAATCATTTGGTCACCCCTTGTTTATCACATTGAGGATGAATCACACATTCCTAGGTTTTTATCATTGTTTGTATCATGAATATGATAGATGTGTGATAATTAATGTGGGAAAATAATTTTGTCCGTACACGTAGAATATTTTCAATGGAAAATACAAAAACTGTTGCATTTGTGAGGATCATCAACATATTGGATCCTCTCCTTTGTCCATGAAAATTTAATATATTTTTCTATTTTGGTGGTCGAATATTATAGCTCTGCTAGCCTCTAGTGTGTGAAATCCAAGAATCGATGTTTCCACCTAAGATCCTTTACTCAATACTAGAAACATAGTGATGATCATTAGTTATGATCTATCCATGGTTCCATTCATATTGGAGATTAGATATTTAATGTATTTCCTAACTTATTTTTTCCTCGACCTTCTCTAGAGGATGCATCATTTTAATAATGACCTATGAATTAGTATTTAGGTAAATAGTATACTCATTTATATATTCCAATAGATTCTTGATTTCTTTATTGACATCCTAGAGCCTTTAGATGTTGTTAGATCGCTACTTGTTCCAGGAAACATCCTAATGATTGATCCATTAATTCAATTGATTGGAAAGGAAGTCATAAATAAGTAAATGGATACCATGAGGATCCATCCATATAGTACTCAGGTAATGCATCTAGTGGAGGTGGGACCCCATTTAACTCACAAAGTTTGGTATATGATTCTATGTGATGAAAAATAGTATGTGCCTTCACTCCCTGCACCAAACTATGTGATTTTATTCTACATCTTCAGGCCCGAATCTCACCTTATCATCAAGAGAAGAAGACTAGTATTTTGGAAAATCAACCTGATTTTCTATTGTAGGGTCCTCCCCAATCATCCCTTGGATTTGATGGGCTCCAGATCATGAGGTCAGTTATACCCCCTTGACCCTTCTTTGACAACTTAAACTCTTCCAACCCAAGGTTCCACCCTAATCATTGAATAACCTATGACAGACTCAGAATTCTCACCTTGGATCAATTCCAGATCATCTTGAATGACTATCTCATATTGGAAAAATGAAGTAATTCGAGAATTTATTTTGGATGTTCTATCCCCATATTCTTTCTGGGTGTGAAAACTTTTGAAGACTTCATAGCAAGAGAACACTTCGGTCAATCTAATCAGGAAATGAAAAGTATGGATTTGTTAAATCAATGTACTTACAAGAGATGATGACATATATATTGATCCAATGAATCATATAATGTAATTCCACTACGGAAGATCCATCAGGGAAAATCAACATTTCAATGACCAGAACTGGCTCCTCTGACGATGATTGAGTGGGGACTGTGTGAAATCAATAAATATGTTGATGTAAATGCTTCATAAAAATATGGATGGAAAAGTGGAAAAAATTCAATTATTGATTTATGTAAGAAGGTTTTCTAGGATTAGAAACCCCGTTCATAAAACATCCTCATTAGCAATCATTTCTGTTTGAATGACATTACATGGCGCCAATAGATAATCAGTGGGATGTAGTGATATAAAGACTCCATTGTAACCTCCTCTATGGACCCACCAACTACTTAAGACTCTAGAACATGACACAAATAATTCCATTTAGTACCTATTGGTGCACCTTCACCCCCTCCAATACGGTACCCTTACACATTGTCATGATTTTATTGTGACAAAAAATTCCTAGTTAGGGAATATGTATAATGAAAGGGGAGGGATCAATGAAGAAATGTAAGTCCTATATTACCTTGAGAAACTCAGATATGTCTTACCTAAACGAAGATAAATCAATAATTTCTTAAGGTATCCCTTTTTTTGCTACTGAGCCCCAATATTCTCTCATTTCCAGATCCATATTCTTCCCCTTCAGTCAATTCCTCCTCAGATAAATCAACGAGTGGTGTATATTCCCACTTTGTCTTGTCACAAAGTATCACCAGCACTGGGGTGGAATGTGGATCATAATTACCTTATAGAAATAAGTATGTAACCATATACATAAAATATATGTTCCCTTGTTGATAGATTACCCTAACCACAAGTCAAATGGGCCCGATTTATAGAAGTCTATTTCCATCTTGCTTCATCTTAAACCATAGTCCCTCTATCAGTGTTAACATTGGAAACATCCTCCAAGATGATGATATATAGGGGAAATAGAAATAGATTCCAGATATTCCAGGTAATTCACCATCTTCTTTGAATACCCACTGAGTATACTTTTTTTTTACATTGAATCCACTTATTTCTCCTATGGTCTCTTTCTTGACCCCTCTCCCCTATGATGTAGGGGTTCACTCATGCAACATGTTGTCCTTTTTGATGTTCTTTCTGGAGCTACCCCATACCCCTTGATCGCACCTTGGGGATTATACCAACTACTTATTCAATTCTTCATCTCCTAGAAAACTTGTTTGATCACCTGAATACTCATCCACAAATTTGACTCTAGATTTGATTGCACCATATTTTTAGCATAGTCTATCGATAGAGTAGCGTTGAGATTAGTTGTTGGAAACAAAATTGGTTCTCATAATAAATAATTACATTGTATAAACCATATATGTTGAAGGATACATGTTATCTTATCTTAACAGACCCCATGTAGACTCTCTTCATCGATCTCTAGAGGCAACCAAACTACATGGAAAATCAGGACACCCTTTATTGATCAATGTAAATGTGTTCATCAGTCCTGGACAATATCCCTCCACCACTTGCATTCTAATTACTCCTTATGTTCCCATTATATTTTTAGGTTTTCTACCATTCCACCAACTAAAGTGGAGAAGGGATCAAAATTTATATTTGTATGGGTTTTGATCTGAATTGTGATCCCTACCTCTTCAAGAATCATCATCCTATACCTAGAAATATTCAATAGATATGCTGTATGAATGGAATTTAGTGGGGGTGATATAATTTAGTAATTAACAACCCATTAGGTGTGTTTCTATCCATCCATGTATGAACTATAATGGCTCTCATATCCTTCTTAGGATGTTTCCTCTCACATTGTGGCCTAGTTGGATGTAGATCCTGACCAACATTGGCACTCCCAATATGACTCTATTATATACTGCTAGAATTTCTTCCATCACCAGCATCCCTAGTAATAGGATCATCCATCTGTCTTGGGATAGAATCATCCAACCACTCCGAAATATACAATTGAATGCATTGAAGTAGAATGTTTGATCTTGACTCTATACTATGATATATTCCCATATCCCAAACTTCCCTTCCTATAGTAACAACTAATACAACCATTTCTCCACCTCTATTACACTATCATCAATTATTTTCATCACCATGGTATCCTCCGTATCAGGTTCTTCGTCCAAAACATATTTAACCAATCATTGAATGAGATTTCATTATAGAAAATTGGAGTGTGTTTTTGATTTTCTTTTTTCACTGAAAAAATATGTTGTGATTAGATGGTAGTTTAATTTCAGTTATTCCAAACATTTTTTTGAAGGATTGAACTCATCGGGATGGAACCCGAGTAGTGGAACACCACCAATGTAGTGGATTTCCTATATGATGCTGTATAATTCCACATGATGAAGATGGAAGATTTTCAAATCTGGTGAACATTGGATAAGGAGCTCTAGAACTAGCTCATGTTGGGGGAAAAATTTGAACTATGTTGTCCACACAACCTCTTATAGTCTGATGTTGAACATATCTTCCCCACAATCTGGGAAAGTGAAGCATACCCAGTATGCCCAGTCCCACTAACTAGTGAAATTATGTCTCAATCGAAGGTCCCATAACTTATTCCATCACTTTTTATTATTCTGTATTCTTATTTGGAAGATGACAACATAATGGGTGGGGAAATATTTTTCCTCCAACTGCACCCCCTTGACCATCATGGTCTGAATGTTCTACACATAAAATGAAATATGCCCATGGTATATGGAATAATGGCTGAGAATAGTGACATTACAGTTATTCAGATTGCCTTTGAGTATAAACCTTGATCATGAGGTGTGAACCTCGAATTTCTGTATTGTCACCTTATCTGGAAAGATGAATTTACCTAGTGGGAGATATATTCTCAGTAGGTTAATTTTTTGTTCCTTCGTCAACATATCTATGCACATCTGATTTTATGAAATGAGCCTATTCACTCAGGGGATCTGAGTATTTAAGTCCATTTCATCTTCCCATCTATCTACTGAAACATCAATATCTGATGGGTTCTGTAGGTTTTCCATTTCAAATGAGTCTTGAAAAGTAAATTAAGGTTGGAATATGAAGTAAGAATTGGTGCACATATATCTATGTTGTGTGCAAGGATAGCAGTAGGATTACAATTCATGGTTTATATATTTGTGGGAGGTGTGAGAAAAAGATTTTTTTGCATGAAATAAGTGGTATTAGCTCAATTTTTTGCACATTAAGGAGACTTATTTTTATGTTTGAGATATAAATGTCACGTTTTAAACACCCAATCCCAGAATGATAGAGCAGATGAATTATTTTATTACATTGAAATGATTATAAGGAGTCCAATCCCAGAGGACCAACCCATCTAGCAGTCTTTGAAATCCATATTACATACATGATACCCATAATACATTTAAAAAATTAAAAAAATATTGATAAAAAGTAAATTGAAATAAATTACAACCTTGTACACTTATACAATGATTTATTCTCATTAATATGATGAAAAGAAACATAATAAGGGGATATCAAATGCTCAATAATAGTAACTAGAGAGGAAGAAATAATGAATAAATAGAAATAAATTAACATAAAAATGAATATAACTAATAACATGTTTCATTAAAATAACAAGATAAATAAAATCCAATTTTTAAAGGATAACAATTAAATAACATGACATTTAAATCAATAAATTGAAGATAAAATGAATCCATAGGAATGTCGACTGAGAATCTCATGGATGAATAATAACTAAAAAATATATGAAGAAAATTATTAATTTTTTTATGTCATATATATGTCACATAATGACATATAATTTAAATATCCATCCTCTAAAATGTTTCAAACTATAGGAAGAAACCTTTTTAATTAGGCCGACTTAATGTTCTCATGAGAACCTATCGATGCATCGAGGATCTATATAATGTCTAGGATCCACCCATAATTTCATGTCCAAAGAATATTTCATATAAAATAATTAATTTTAAAAAGTACCATATGCCTTTTAAAATATCCACATGGAATTAAAGATACATAATTATAAATAATTCCATAGTTAATCATGTAACTATCAATTTGAACACCATATGGAAACAATTTATGGTTTAGGCAACAGTAATATCCATTACATGATAATATGAATTTTTAATAAAAATGCAATTTACCCTAAAAATTATCACAAGGGAGTTATTGTTTCAAGAGAAAATGACCAATAAAAAAATTGATATTACATAAATGATCACTAAACTCATTCATAATGAAATTAATCTCCAATTATTCGAAAGTGTCCCACACCACATTAAAACATTTAAATCATAATATTAATGAAATAATAATATTTAAATGAAACATATAATATCATTAAAATTAGGTAAATTATTATATAACATGAAAATTTTTAGTATATACACTTTATAAATGACATTGTGTTCCTAACAACCAATAAGTCGCAATGGAATGTAAATTGAGAAAAAATCCATTACGTTAACCTTCCATTTTTATGTGAAATTTATCATCCTGTATAGTGGTTTCAAATATGATAAAAACTTATAACATAGCCATAATTATGTTTATAATATCATATATTAACTTCTTTTAATATCTTATTACCGGTTTGTTAAGAACATTTTATTATTTTCACAATTTTAGGTGTTTATTACCTAGTTTTCTCAGGTCTGTTTTGACTTGGTACTTGTTGTTCCCATTAATTAGATCCTGATTTAATAATAAAAAAATGTAAACCATTAATTAAATATCTTATATACTCATTACTTATGCATTTATAATAGTTCATAATATTTTGTGATATGAAATGAAGAGCACCGTTCATGGAGAAAGAAGGCCTTACGTACGCATGAACACAACATTCATTTCTTTGCTGTATTAAAATAATTAAAATTAAATGTGTCCTATGTATATTATAATTATAGTATCATATATACCTTATATATGTTAACAATGTTTGTTAAAACCATTCTTTATAAATTCCTTGTAAACCGTGAACGAGAAGCATAACATTGAGGAGGTGGTAGTCCACACTTCCCCAAACAATGTTTACATATTTACAATAAATGTGATATAAAAGAATTAAGAAATTATAAAACAAAATAATTATCATGTATATCATATAAAAATATAATTTCTACCAGAATAACCACCAAGATATGTGGTAAATGGAAAATTATCTTTCAACCTTTCGTGAGGCGATAGTTCGTCGTACACTTAAACAACATGGTCATTATCCATTAAAAGAAAGTGCATGTGTGTGTTGGTATAAAACATAGAATAAAAGAATCATATAATATTTATTATAGTGTTTTTATATTATTATGGAATAATAAGTGTTTATGGGGTGGGGGGGTGGGGTTAGAGAATGTAAATAAAACTAAGGAGCTTATGGAATGATGTTACCTCTTAATCAGGTAACTCTTTTTGGTTTGAACCAAACGAATTCCTTGGATGGAATTATCCAAAATTAAATAATTATATTATAAGTTAAGGAATTTTGAAGATATACTTGGGTGGATATTTTTGAATCCAAAGTGTCTTGAGAGGTGTGAGGTAGTAGGAGAGAAGAGGCCTTTTTATAATAGAGGAGGAGTGGCACTCATGTAAATTTTTGGTAAGGGAATTCATCCAATATTTTTCAAATTTCAAGTGGACCAAATAATGAAAAAAATTATATAAAAGGGAGTATAGATTATAAATATTTCCATACAATGGATATTGGAAAATTTTATAGTTCATTTGTGCCCTTAAGTTATCAGTTTAGTTATTTATTATGTGTTATTTAGCCTTAATAATTGTAATTAATTTTAATCACGTTCACTATTAATTTTGTTAAAAAACAAACATCAACTTATTAGAAATTATATATAATATTTATTCCAAATATGTAATCCATTTTTTCGAAATCCAACCACATAACTGGAGGAAATTAATTAAAATTTAATGTTGCAGATGGGATGAAAATGTTGGGGTTTAAAGTAAAATCATTCGAAATATTACTATGTTTTTATAGTTAATTTCAAAGTGAAAATTATTGCAATGACCAAAATAAAATTAATTGTTAATATTTTTACCTAAAAATTATTTAAAACCAATTCATATTTTAATTTATCCTTAAAAATAAATTGGATGAAAAAAACGTTTTCTTCAAAAATTCAGTATTTTCACTATTCATTAAAAAATAAAGCCTAACAGAAAAATAATAAAAATTTACCATGAACTAGTTTTTTATGTTCCAATTTTAAATATGAAGTTTATTTTGACATATAAAATTTATAAAAGGGTAAAAAATTGTATTTAAACTAGGTTCTCCATTAAAAGGTGGAAAAAATGCCTTAATAAAAATATAGTAATTGATGCATAAAATTGGGTTTTTATCTTAATACTATCACATATATTGAGTTAATAACAAAAATATTTTATTGAATATAAAATTTATATATATCACATTGATATCATTGACTAAATAAAATAATGTATTTGGGTAAATTAAATTTTTGAGGATTTAAATAATAATATTTTCCTTCATATTCTATCAGTTTTACTATTCATTTATATTTAATTTTTATAAAATAAATTGATTTCATATTGTGTAAACCATATATTTTCATATGTTATTTAATAACATTTACAAAAAATAATTTAATTAGTTGGTTATGTCTTACAATATTAAATAATAATATTTTAATAATATCTTCATGATCGTTAAAAGTTGGTATTGCCTATAATTTAAGCTTTCAAAGAATGTATCTCATGCATGTAATTAAATATAACTCGATATTGCATGAATTTCAAAATATAGAATATAAAAAATATATAAAAATATTAAATTTATTATAAATTATTAGATTATTATATTCCATTGCATTCTTGGTATCACGTTCCATGCACACTATCAAATATAAGATTCTTACTTTAGAATTTAGAGGTTTTATATTCTCTACAACATAATTTAATTTCATCCTCACAATTTAAACTCGATCTTATTAATCGAGGGAATAATATTCTAAAATAATCTATTTTTGTTAAACCCATATCTTAAATATATTTAATAACAAATCTTCTTAATAAATGAGAAATGAATATACAATGGTAACTCTACTAGGCCCCCTAATAAAAGATCATAGGTGGGAAATGGAAACAATAATATGGAAGAAAAATATAATAATTCATGTATGATGGAGAGTACTAGAGAACCAGGTTAGGAGAAATTTTATAATCAGCAGGCCATAAACAATAGTTCATAATAAAGGTCATTGATATTATCAAAAATGATAATAATATGACACCATTTTTGTTTCAAACCCCTTTTCCTAGTGTTGGGGAATTTATTCACTCTATAATAATATAAGTTGATATACATTTAAAAAATCATAATCCTTTCCTTTTAATACACCTTGAACTTTTTCTACTTCATATCTGATCAAAAGGCGCATCATTTGTTGAAGTAATACATTAACTTCTAAAATCTCATCCAATGATCATCTATTTTATAAATGGATAACTTTTCCAAAATATTATTATCCAATTCATTGGATGGAGAGTCACTATGTTTCCAAAAATGAAATTATTATTAGTCTTTAATTAATATGAACTAGTTTTAAATTTTTACAATTCATACATCTGAACAAATTCATCATGTAGCATTTTGAAATACGATATTAACTAGAACCACCAATAAAACTTATTGGAAACAGGAATTCTTCCATATTTCTTATGTAAGAAAAATCTTATGGGATATATTACTTAAATAAAAAAGTATATCAAATTCCATCAATGATTACATAAACCACTAGAAAATAAGTCATTGATAAATTCCATGGTAGTGAACACTTTTCCAAGTTATTCATTTATTCCTAATTATCTCAACATCATGATCATATTAACAGTTGACATTACCTTAACAATGTGTTACAAAAAATGTTTAACTTTTTATGGAATAACTTTTCTTAGGACCATTCCACATATGGTCTCAAATCCTTAACAAAAAAGTACATCAATACCATACTTTTATATTTCATAAATCATATAATGGGAACATCATAATTAAAATAATTTTAGAACACGTTTCATAGATCCAGAAATAAATGCACATTAGTCATTCCACATTGTTTGTGTCAATAAAATATGCTTAACCATGACCCCTTAGATTATTATTAGGAATATTTTCTTGATGATTGGGTAATTCATTTGTTTATGACCTTATCTCCTTGTAGTTATAGTACTGAACGTCGTTTATCTACTTAGGCCCCATTAATTCATGAGCATAATGTCCATTCATTATACATTTTAAGAAAACTCCCATTCCTTTTAGGGATGTACTATGTTATTTCTCTCCATAATTATCTCATGTTGGAAATTATTTATTTCCTTTCTTCCCTTTATTGATATTTTTCCCTCTCATCCTCTTCTTCTCTGTATTCCCTTAAATCCATAGGACTTACAGAATTTTTACCTATATCATTAGCATGTGATACTATTATAAAATATAGTGAGAATAATTTGGATATTGTTTCTATTAGAAATTATGGATTATGACAATGAAAGATATGTTATTTATTACTCTTTTTATAGTGTGCATTAGTGGATTTCACATTCCATTATCCATGGGACATTTGTAAAAAATAGAATATACTATATTAAATCATAAAATAATCTATAATCCTAAAACTAGCGAAACACATGACACAAATTTAAAAAATTTATAAATATATAATCTTATAATAGTAGAGATTTTTTATTTTGGGAAATATTTTCCTTCAAATTTTTCATAATGGAATGCAATGAAAATATGAAATATCAAAAGTGTATCACCATGGAGTTTCAAACTAGGTTCAAAGTAAGGTATGTTTTCATGTACTAGGTTACACCAAGTTCGTCCTGACACACCTTTTCAGAGTTATTACTCCTAGGAATGTCTGTGCTAATGTCACATCCACTTGTAGTATACAGACAAAGATGTATTTATAAAAATACTAATTTAATTTTTACCATACAAAAATTATAAGATATTCATTTGTACTTATTATTACTGTTTATTTTGGTTTTATGTTTCTTAATATATGTTTTGTAAATATACTTCCCATGTTTATTGATAAAATTAATATGACACCAACTATAACTCCTCAATCATAGTAGCCCTGAGCTGGTGCATTATTTTGTTACACATGCAAGATTACAAAGAGTCAAATCCCAAAGGAATGATTAGTTTTGATGTCTAGGATAGAAACATTGCATATATGATACCCAAAATATAGTGGAAAAAAATAATACCTAAATAATAATAAAATTTAAAAAACCACCTCCTTGAATTCTTATTCAAATATTCATTCAACATAGCCTTATGAAAGGAAATATAAAAGGGGTGAGCTCGAGTTCTTAGTAAGGGTAAGTAAAGCGTAAGAAATAATTAATTAGTATTAATAAATTAACATATAATAATAAATAAATGAAAATAAATTCCATTAAAATAACTACATAAGTCAAACTTGATATCTCTAGGCGAATAATAGAATAACATTCAATTGAAATCAATAAACATAGAATGAAATCTATCCACACATATTTTGAAACAAAATATCCGGGATAAATAATTAATGAAATATTCATGAAAGAAATATTTAGTTATTAGACATCATGTATGAGGAATAAGATAACCTATATTATCCTGATCCATCATCTGTGCATTTTAGAACTACAGGTAGAAACTTATTTAATTTGGCTAACTTAATCATTTCAAGAAAACCAATCGACGCATCGAGGAGATATATAAAGCACATGCTCCACCCATCAGTACATTTCCAAAGAATTATTCATATCAAATAATAAATTATAATAGAAATACCATATTCCTTATAAAATATCTATATTGAATAAAATATATGGATATATCGATAATTCTATAGTTAATAAAGTAATAGTCAAAGTGAAAATGTTTTTGAAATGGTATACGATTTAGGAAATAGAAACATACTTTTTTTTGAGAATATGTATATTTAAGTTAATTGTAATGTACCATAAAAATTAACGCGATGAAGTGAATTTTTCAATAGAATGCTAACAATCAAAAGGACCTGAGATTGAAAAGGTGATCATTAAACTCATTTTTAGGGAAAACAATCATTAAACATTCCAAAGTGTCCCATACCACTAGGAAACTATTAATTCATAATATCTATGAAGTAATAATATTTAAATAATATGTATAATATCATTGAATTAAATTAATTCATTATATAGTAGTAAAAAGGTAATTATATACACAATATAAAAGAAATTAGGTGCATAACGATGAATAAGTCTCAATTTAATGTAAATTGAGACTAAATCCCTTACCTTGACCTTCCATTTTGTTGCGTGGCCTTTATCCTATTATATAGTGGTTAAAAAGATGTTAATTAATTATAATAGTTGTATAATAATTTTTATAATATCATATATTTAATTTCTATAATATATTATTACCCATTTGTAAATAATCGTTCATTATTTTTACTATTTGGGTGTTAATTTCCTAGGTTTATCAAGTATTTTTTTACTTGTTACTTTCTATTAATATTAATCAAATCTTGATTTAATAATATTAATAATGTAAACCATTACTTAATTATTATATATATTCATTAAATATGTATTTAGAATAGACCAAAATATTTAGAGATTGTCCAATGAAGTGCATCATTCATGCAGACGGTAGGCTGTACGTACGCAAGAACACTACTTTAATTTCGTTATTGAATGAAAAAAATGAATATAAAATGATAAATATTAATATTATAATTACATTATAATATATATATATATATATATATCATGTTACATAGGTTTATTAAAACCATCCTTTAATAAATTTCATGTATGGAGTTAACGAGTCACATCACATTGAGGAGGTGGTAGCCCACACGTCCAAAAATGATGTTATCATATTTATAAAAAATGGAATGTATAATGGTGTGTGATATAAAACATTAATTAAATAATTAATATATAATAAATATCATATATATTATAAATCATATATAAATAGATTTCCATCATAATTTTCACCATGAGAGGTGATAAAGGAAAAATGAACAATCATCGTTTCGTGAGGCGGTAGTTCACTGTATAAAAAAATTGTATTTTCATTACCCATTATAATGAAGTGTGTGTGAGTTTAGGAAGAAAAATAATAATAAAAACAATGTTTTATATTAAATATAATGGTGTTTTCATATAATTATGGAATAAGAATAGTTTAATGGGGTGGAGAATGGAAATAAAAATAAAGAGCTGAAGGAAAGTTGTTAACCTTAATCGGGTTACTCCTTTTGGTTTCACCAAAAGTACTTCCATGGATAAATTTATTACAAATGGAAGGATTGTCGTATGAGGTGAGGGATGTTGAGGTAATATTTTTGTAGAACATGATCGATCCTAGGTGGGTTTAGAGGTGTGAGGAAGTGGTAAGAGAGGAGGCCTTTTTATAGTGGAGGGGGAGTAGAACTCTTTCCAAATTTGGGAACGAGAATTCAACAAAATCTCATACCATTCAAAGTGGATCAAATTATGAGAACAATTAGATTCATTTTATCATTGTTTCTAAATATAGCCTGAAAATAGATCTAGGACGAGTTTAAAGATCATTGCTTCCCTTAAGTTAAAGGTTTAGTCTTTTATGAAGCTTAATTTTACCTTAATAATTTAATTTAATTTTAAATACATTCACTAATATTTTTGGTAAAAAACTACTTCGACCATATTATACATTATATATTATTATTATTAAAAATATTTAATCCATTTTCCAATATTACAATCCCTTAAGTGGCAGGAGTTAATTTAAAATTAATCCCGTAGATGGGGAGATAATGCATGACTTTGAATTAAAAACATTCAATAGTTTTTATGTTTTATAGTCAATTTTAAATTGAAACTGATTAAAATAACCTAAAGAGGATTAATATAAAACTGTTTTATCTAATTAATGAAATCCAATTTAAAATATAATTTATCCTTAGAAATAAATTAGATGAAAAAATAGTTTTCAACTAAAATTTAGTATTATTCAAAATTCATTTAGAAATGAAGCCTCATAGAAAATTTAAAAAAATAACCCATAACCAATTTCTATATTTTTATTTCAAATAAGAAGTCTCTTTTGAAAAATTAAATTTATAAAATGGTCAAAATTTTATTTAAAATTGGTTCTCTAATAGAAGGAAGTAAATATGACTTAATAAAAGTATAGTAAATTCTGCATAAAATTAGGTAAGATTTTATCTTAATTCTAAAAAATATACTTAATGAATATAAAAAATATTTTATTGAGAATAGAACACACACACAAGTATATATATCTCCTTAATATCACTCACTAATTAACTTATTTTAGTAGAGTAAAATAGAAACGTGAGAACAATAATAATAATATTTTCCTTTATATTCTATCAGTTTTTCTATTCACTTCTAATTAATTTTTAACAAATAAATTCATTTCATATTTTAGTAATCCATATATTTTCACAAGTCAAACAATAAAATTTATAAACACGAATTTTAAGGCTATGTCAAGTCTAATAACCTTAAATAATGATATTTTAATAATTTATTTTGGTTTATTAATACTTGATCTTGTGTGTAATGTATGATTTTGAATAAATCCACTCATGTGTGTAATGATAGCTTAACTAGTCTTGTGTGCATTAAAAAATATAAAGAAACATATCAATTCAATTAAAAATAGTAAATATAATTTAAATTATTAGATTATTATATTAAATTAAGCACTTGGGTTCATATGTCATGCACGCTATTGAATATAAGGATCTTACATTACAATTTCAGGGTGTTACACATGTGGAATGTCAGGGTACTGTACAAGGCCCCCTATACGTATTTATAAGTGTGCACCTTGGGAGACACATGTGAATAACTACATTTCAAACCTGACCATGTATTTTATATACACCCATAAAATTGTATCCCTTTCATTCTAATTTACCATGGAACCAGACCTATTGATCCCATTTCAGCTCAAATTTTAAGGGGGAGGGGAATTGTTTTCACCAAATTTTGTTTAGAAGCAATAAATAATCAATATTTGGCACCCAAGGAATGCATCTCACCCTATAATAGAATAATAAAATTTATAAGGATGGTGTAAATAAGATATATCATGTGCACTTAAAATAATATTCATAACATAATACTATAACACACTAAAAGTGATAGGATTTTCAAATTCCTTGAGAAATGTCGAACAGATTGTAAAGGCTAGTGTCTAAAAGAAAAAATTTCATTGTGAAAATAATAAGGGATTCTCACAATGGTCCCCATTTCACCCCAAAGGCGACATAAATGGAGATATTTTTCATTCCCTAACCCTAGTGGAGAAATTTCTACCATTTCACTAAGGCGTTCCATGACTAGAACCTTCGACACACATCATTGAATATTTCATATTTAGATAGAATCTCAACACCATTATTTAGTTTTACCCTTTGTAAGGAAAATCATCACTATCATATTCATAAGAATGATATTATATGACATAACAATGCATGGATCACCCAAGGAAAATAATATTATATGATAGAAATCCTATGGATCCATGTCCCATAATTGATTGATTCTCACCAAATGTCATTAAACCCATGTTGGTTTCCTGAAAATATCCAGATTGTGGGTAACCCTATCCTTGTATGTATTCCCCAATCATGTATTCACCTACCACATTTGACTCAATGTACTACCCTTGTGCTATATAAAATAAATCATGCAATTATTTTACGAAATCCTATAAACATTCATGTGAAAAATTCTTAGTTCTCTATATGATGTCCCCTATTCCTCCACAAGAAATGATTTTAATAATGTGTACTCTATTGGTGGATTCTTATAAAAATGGGGACTGAAATTTGAACCACATGACTATCCATTCCACTCCATCAATAAAAAATAGAACTACCAAATACCTTCCCCACCCAAGGATACATGAGTGGTTGTATTGAAATCCCAAGGGGTATGGAGTGTGTTCACTATATCATAGACGCATGATGTAAAACCACCTAGTCCCAAAATCCTTATCAAAAGACATTATACTGTGGACTTACCCTATGAAATAACTACATGAATCTTTGGGTGTGAGTTTCATGGTATATTTACACACCACCAACCCTTAGTAGTAATGAGATCCTCCTTAGAAGCAATGATGTCCTCTCCACACATAATGAAACCTTAATCGGGTACCTTCAATGGGTAATCCCCACACCATCTCTCATTGGAACTTATTTCAACACACAATAATTAGGTCTAATACTTACTCTTGTTTCTCATACTGAGTGTGAATCATGTGTCCTTAGAGGTTAATGGAAACCCTCAGATACTCCCAAACCATCATATGTGAATCACTCTTGGAGAAATCCCCTATCTCAACCATAAATGGGACACTCCTTTTTTTATGCCCGAACCAATCTCACCATAAGAGCCACCTATTTTGGTATATTCCACATCCCATTCCAAACTAAAAGGATTTTTATTTCCAACTAACTAGGATACATAATAATCCCCCATGTGGTACAAACCCAACATCTGTACCCATCACGATTTTCATTGGACCACATACCTCATTTTGATCTTACCCCTTAGCTAGTATTTCACATATCCTCCAAGTCCCTCAGGTAGCTTCAATGTGTTATCCCCACACCCACCCTTATCAATACTTTTGTTTTGGTGTGTGGATCATTACCGCATGTTGTTAAAGTGTATACACAAATTCTGTTACATGATCCTAAGCTATAGTATAGAAGTATGAGGGTTTTGATCCCGATTTTTATGAAGGTTATATAGGATGCCTCCACAATGTTTAATACTAACCAATGGTAAACTCACATTCTATTTTCTAGAAAAATACTTATCTGATCAAAATAATGGGGTATTCAGATCTTACATCACGCTGTAAAAAATTATCTTTACGTGACGTACCTCCCAGATCTATCTCAAGGGGTGTTTTGATCTATCCATCCCTGATTTTCCACTTGGGGCGTTTTGGTTAACACCTTATGGATCTATCTTTAGGGGAACTCTGATCCATCCATCATGGATTTTACATTATAGGAGTTCTATATCAAATATCATATATATGTCTCATAGTGTGCTCAGATCTATCAATAAAATATTTTCCTCAAGGGGCATTCTAGTTTACACCTCCCGAATTAGTCTAACAGGACATTCTTATCCATCCATAACAGATTTTACTCTATGGGTATTCTGGTTCACATCGATAGGATCCATCTCAAGATGAATCATAATCCATCTCACAGGTTCTCCTCTATAGCATGTTTCCATACATCAGACATGACATGAGATTCCATGAAACTGAGACATCATAATAAATATGAGATGACTTGGGTTTCATGACTACATTTCCACAATAAGATACCCTCATATGAAGAATAATATCACTTAAAATGTTCCTAGCATCTAGACATGAACAACAATGCACAACATGACTAATCCCATGTCGAATGTTGTTTTTCTACATTAGTAGAAATAATGGATTTAATGTAGAAGAAATGACCTCAGTTTTTTTATAAACCGATGAAAAAAGTAATTGTGGGATTTTTATGTTTTCGGTTTTACTAAAAATGGACACAAAAAGCAGTTGAAAATTTTCATTATGGTGTCGGTTGTTTTTAAAAAAATGATGCTATAAATTTTTTTATTAACTTGTCACAAAAATTGATGCCAAAACACTATTTCTCAAACTGTTCAATATCATTTTTATGAAAATATTAAAAAAAACTTTTAATATTATATGGGATTAAGAAACCATCATTTTTTTGATCTACAAAACCTCTTTCCCGACTCAAAATGACTCCCCCCTGACTCGCGACAACATCGAAGGTGACCCTGTGATCCTCAATGACCATTATTGTTGATTTTCATCGATTTTTCACAATCATTATCTATATTCCTCATACTATAACATTTTTCATCATCCAATAAATTATTTTATCCTCGAAACCCTATTTTTTTTCCAATATTCAATCGTTGATTGATTTTATTTTACTATTCATATTTATTGTTTGTTTTTTCATTCAATTTTGTATAAATTTTATAGTGTTTATTATTCCAACACATTCCGAGGAGAAAACATTAGATTAAGGATCAATATTACTTATTGAACTCCAATTTTATTTATGTTTTTGAAATATTGAGTATAAATTATTTATCATTCAAATATATTTGTGAGTTTTTTCAATTATTATTTATTAGTTTATTGTGATTTATATATTTCGTTGTAAATTATGTTAATTTTGAAAAAAAAATTGGTTGAAATCATCAGATGTTCATGATGATATTATGAAATGAAAAATTATATATGGTTTTATCATTTATTAATAAAATGGGCATCACATGTAATGAATCCATATCTTTCACCCATTAAATTATTGTTACCTTCAATACTTTTGATACAAAAAATGCTGAACTAATGTAAAAACTGTGTTAAATGAACTAATAAACATTAGAAGATTGAAAATAAATAAATTATAATATCAATAAAACACATGTATATAATATGAAAATAAAATGGTTACTATTTCTAAATGTGTTTCATATCTGATGTATTCTATCTGATTATCAATTGTTTTTATTAAATGTGTTTTGGTTTACAATTTATTTGTTTATATATAAATATATAAAGGTTTATATGTTTTAATATATTCACCAATTATATTGAGATATCAGGTATTTAATGTACTATAATTGGGTAAATTTATGAAGAAACACTAGTGAATATGAAAAAAAAGTTGATGAGTTTTTGGAATTTTATAAAAAATCCTCAAAACATAGATTTGATTTTATATCAATGTTTGAAATGTTTTAATACAAGAAAGTTAAACTCCAGATAAATCAAGGATCATTTAATTTGTTATGGTTTTAGCCTCAATTATACATTATGGATCTAGCATGGTGAAAGAAATGAATATTCAACACCCAATGTTGACAAAAATATTCATAATGAGGAAAACAATCATATCTATGAATTAATTCATGAAATAAATGTTGAAACCATCAAAAAATATCAATTGTTGAATGATTGTATGATGATTCAGAGAAACCATTATTCCCTTATTGTAGTAAATATACTATGTTATCATTAGTTTTGAGATTACATATCTTTAAATCAATAAATGGATGGAGTGTTAAAAGTTTCTCCAACATACTTGAAATTTTAAAATAGATACATCCAAAAGGAAATGAGCTTCCAGATTCCAATTATAAGGCATAAAATATTTTATGCCCCATGGGATTGAGGTATAAAAATATATATGCTTTCCCAATTGATGGATTTTTTATAGGAAATAATATGAATATTTATCAATTTTTCATATATGTTAGACATCATGTTATAAGATGGATGAAAACGTTAACTCAGATTCATTCTCAAGTACTAACATGAAATTTAAAAAAATCATTTTTTACTTTATAATGATATCATCTAGTACATCTTTCATAAATTCATGATAATTAAAATATGATTCATTCATAGGTAACATAATCACAAATCCTGCTAAAGAAATTTGGTTCCATTCAATAATTACTGATTTGAAGCTTCTATTTGCAAATTAAACTAAGGAATAAAGGTTAAGATGACATTGAGATGAGTGCATCCCTGATGGTAACATAAGTCACCCTTCTGATTCCCCAAAATGGAAGATATTTTAAAAATAATTTCATGATTTTGGATTCGATGTTAGAAATATCTTAATGGTATTTTGTAGTGATGGAATAAATCCATATCTGAGTCTATGTTTCCAACAACATTCATGGCTAGTTTTGTTTGTAGTTTACAACTTTTACCCACATCGATGAATGAAGAAAATATATGTTATATTAAACATGATGATTTATAGACCAAAATAGCCGAGAGAAGATATTGATGTGTATCTTTCATCATTGATTGATGATTTGAAACTTCTATGGGAGATAGTTATTAATGTTTTCGATGTATACAACAAAGAGAATTTTCTTTTGTGTGCTATTATAATGTTCTATATAAATGAATTTACTGCATATGGAAACTAATCTAGATATAATGTTAGTGGATATAAAGAATGTAAATGTTGTGAATAAGAGACTTCATATTATCAATTTCATAATGGATGAAAGACATCGTACATGTCACGAACCAAATCTGGTTGCCTTCAAAATCAGCACCTGACACGGTCCATGGCAAGACCCGAAGGGCGTTCCTGATCCCCACGGGCTGGCACAAGTGCCCGAGTATCATAAAATGATGTTGGGAAGGATTTACCCAAGTTTATAAACATTAAACAACAAACAAACTCAATAAAACGAATCTGGATTTTTCAAATAAAACCATCTTTTACAAAATTCAGAACTGAATTACATCTTTTAAAACAACTCAAAAAAGACTATAAAAAAGGTACAAAATCAAAATTAAATAGCACAAGAACCCTCATGGCAAGGGGCACCGCCCTCAAGCCATCTTCACAAAACATCACTACCAAGGACATGCTAGAAACCCGAACCACTGAAACTAAAAACTGTATCCAAACCTAAAACAACAAAATAACCAAATCTACTTACACCCAAGGGTGTAATTTGGGTGTGAGACAATTTCCAGTAGGATACCACCACTATGAGATTGCATGTGATAAACATTCAAAGACAAAAAGCTTTCAAGTTTTTATAAACAGAAAATGCTAGTTACAATTTCTAAAAGATGAAACTAAAAAAAACAGTTTTCAAGTGGGATATCATTAAGAATCAACACATTTAAAAATAATTTCAACACTACTGAATTTTCCAACCAACTATACCATATGCCTACGGAAAGTAAAAAGTAAATAATGAGCACAATCAATAGGAAATAACCCCTAGGCACTAGCTCGTTCTAGGTCTCAGGTACCTCGTATCTCGGTGAGAGTAACTATCACAACATCTGTTCTCGTGCACGAGCCACTAGTAGGGAACAAACCCATAACCAAGTGGTCCCCAATCATCATCATCATAGTTTAGTTAGAGTTTTAAGCGTCAATCATGCTAAATGAAACTGAGGCCAAACCCCACGGATTCACTATCATACTAGTACACGTCCACCCACCTAGATACCCAAGTTTTCCCCTTATGCTCAGATAGGTTCAACAAGTCAATAAATATACACTACACATTAATATATCATTTTCACATCACAAGTTCACCAAAAAGCCAACATGTATTCAACACAAGTCTAAAAATACACTTTTTCATTCAAATGAATTTTGAAATCACACTCACACCAAAAATAGCCCACAACACATTTTCCACATATTTCACAATTCAAAAAATCCA
Organism: Viscum album; assembly: GCA_963277665.1. Lineage (NCBI taxonomy): Eukaryota > Viridiplantae > Streptophyta > Magnoliopsida > Santalales > Viscaceae > Viscum > Viscum album. The sequence continues at coordinate 1,251,839,628 of OY728128.1, read as the reverse complement.
TTAAAATTTTTATAAAATAATTCCCAAGATTCTAAAAAAACACATAACAACCCAATCACATGTTACATAATACCCATTTCATAAACAAAGTCCATTTTTCACATCACACTCACGCAAAGCAGCCTGAAAACACGTTTCACACCCACATCCCAATTTCTTAAATCACCTTGACAATTTACAAAACATTACCAAACTGTTTTACAACATAAATGACCACATTATGTTTCAAAAATTCATTTTAGGAACATACTATCACCAAAAAAGTACATAAGCAACCATTTCACACAAATCATTTATAATTTTCATAAAACCAACCCAAGAGGTGAAACCATGGTTTGCATACAAAACTCATTTCAAAAACCTATTTAAAGACCAAAACAATTCCAATAAAAATCTAAATCATAATTGGAAGCCCTAAAAACATTTATTAAACCACCCCCAAGTTTTATACAAATACCTAAAACAATACCACAAAAGGTACACATGAAAAACACATGTTTTCACAATTCACGTTCAAGAAGTACAACATGGTTTCACACATTAAAACCATTAAAAAAACCACATTACAAGGCCAACATGACATTAAGGCATTAAAAAAATAGAAGTTTCAGCCCCTTTTAACACTAATAAATCAATTTCACATCTTATAAAATACACCCAAATATTTCCCCAAGAGCCACACATGAAAATCACCCAATTCCAAGCAATAATGCATCTACAAAATTAAACACTTAACTCAATCCATCACAAAAACAATTTTTTCACCTCACAAAATAGATTTGAAACATACTAAATTAATAATCCAAGCAAGCTAACTCGTCATAAAATGGTTATACATGGAATCACCTACCTTTTATGTCGAAACACTGAAAACATGGTGTGAAACATAAACCGCACCACCGCCGCACCTCAAGGAATTGGAATCCAACCTAAAACCAGAATATTTCACACAAAATACAAGATATAAAACCCTAGGATTGAAGCCTAACTTCTGGACATTAGGAACCTTATGGATAAGGTATGAAACCCTAAACACATGGAATGTAACCCTAAGCAAATTGAAAGAAGAATGAAGAAGACCAACTTACATGAGAGATCTTGTATAAATCGCCTCACATACACCAGTAGCTGAATTTGAAAACATCCAAACATTTAAGTGATTTTCGAACAAGGATTAGGAGACCATGTAGGAATTTGAATGGGGAAAAAAGAGTAAGAATTGACGGATTTATGAAGGAAAAAAAATTACCTTTATTAATCTACCTGAAATGTGAGTGCTTCAAAAGTTTTGACCTAAACCGTGATGTAAATGAGCTGAAAAAAGGGTGGGAGGATATTGGACGCGCGGTTGGATTCAAGGGGCGTGTTCGGGGCTTGGAATCACCAAACAATCCTTAATATTGGATATTTTATTGATTAAAGAAATTTTATTTTTTAAAACTGGAATTGGGCTTTCGGGCAGGCCCAATCCCTTAAATAAAAACCCATTTACAACTTGTTTATGGTTTTCTAAAGTCTCCAAACTACAATGGTGGTGTTTCTATATCAGGGGAGACCATTTAGGAACTTGAATTGGTAAAAAATATTAAAAATTGAAAATGTTATAAAAGAAAAAAAAATTATTTTTAAATCTGGAATTGGGCTCACGGTTTGGCCCAATTCATGAAAACTCACCCATTCCACCATAAAAGCTTGACTAACCCCAAAAAAAGAATAAATGAAAATTAAATGAAATTTAACTTTCAAATAAGTCATTTATATGACAATTCTCTCCACTGTGAAAAAAATTCCATCCCCAGAAAGTGACCACAAGGCCAGATGCAAAAACCATGTCCAACCGATAAACCAAGATGCAATTCTTTGCCAAACTTTGCCCGCAAGGGCCAAAACACCTCCAGTGATCAATTAAGGAATGGTTAATCTCACAACCCAAACTTACACCACTTTAATGAAATGATCAATCACATTCATACATTATTCCAAAATGAAATTCCTCGAACGCTATCCGAACAAGACTCAAGCAATTCACCCATACGAACAACAACTTCGAACAAGGTTATACTTACCTAACATTAAATAAACCATTGGGAGCTATCCAATCCAAACATTTACTCAAGGAAGATATTAGTATCTAGATAGTTCCGAGTGAGACTACCTACCACTAATCCAATACCATTGATAAATCTGATATATTGGTATGGGGGGACACAAATAGGCACCCCACCATAAGCATCAACCTATATTATTTTCTGAGATAAAATGAAGACACTTACAGGGGAAGTCTTGAACGAACTCCCTAGTAAAAAGGGTAGAATTACATTCACAATTTACAAATGAATGTACATGAGAATAATTTTGGGTCTCCCCACCATAATAATCAACCATCTTAACTTACCAGCATGGGCCGACACAGAAATAATCAATTTTTTTTAATGATTTGGGAAGGGCGCAGGGTCAGTCCGCACAGTTTGATAACCGTGAACTAACTATGCAGATCATTCTTTCCACGTGGCTTCCTAGCACACTCTCACTACTAATCATGAACAATATGTGTGCTCAAACTATCTAGACAAATTTCCTACCATTATCTAATGACTCAATGGAAACCAAAAAGGGAGGGAATGACATTAGGTGATGACATGGGTACAAGGCCCTCCACCTATTTCCACCGAACGAGAACAACAGAAGGAATATGATGACACCATAGGTTTAAACACTTCCTATCTTTCACACCGAGGATATGAAATTGTACAAGGGTTTAAATGACCCTGGGATTTCCCCTAACTACGAGCCAGCTTCTCTCTGAGACCTATGGCTAGAGCTCAAATGACCGAAGCATCTTCGGCCTTGCAGTTAGTCCTTGGAAACCCCTTTAACGATAATTATTCTTTTACTGCTACCAAAAACTTCACTGCAATCTCTGATAAGATTCCCCAGACATAACACCTTCCAAACTCACTTTACACTAACCCAATATTTCAATGAAACAAGGGCTTAAAAGATGAACACAATTCCCACCTTGTTTCATCGAGTAAGAAATAATAGAAGTAAATAACACCTATACTCACCTTCCTAAAAAAATGGATTATTTTGAAGTTTTTATAAGGGATACATTCTCCCAACATAATAGAGACTATCAAAGTATTGCATGAATTTCACCTTTAGGGTCAATCGAGCACATGACATCACAAGGTGTCACCAAACATGACCATTGAGACTAATATAAACAATACATGGAGAGGGACATTATACAACATCCCTAAACAACACACAATTCTAGAAAGTGGCTACAATATCCTATCGTGACCATATTTCCCCCACTGGTGGATTTATATGAACTCATGCTTCATAGAAACTTTGAAGAACCCAAAGGTCCTCTTAGACACAATCGAGACACTCATCAACACTAAAAACCCTAGACCACATCCACCTTTGACGAATCAAGGAACTTAAGAAACTAAGGTCTCTTTCAACCTTCCACAAGCACTATCCCATTACAAGAGGATCTAAAAAACCAGGAAAGGAAAGGGTGTAGACTCAATCTAAAAAGTTCAAGAAAAATATTCCTTATATTGATGAACTGGAGGGTCTTCAAATGGCGAAACAATCCGGGTTTTACTTTAGTTGTGCACTAACCCTTAATGGGATGTACCTTATACAACGATTGAACCAAAGGACCCAACCAAGATGGTTCATTGGTCAAGATATACCACAAACCAGATCCAAACACATGAAGGGAACCACCTTAAAGGCATCCCAAAACATTTTTCAAAAGAGACCACTAACCATCCCTTCAACACAACTTACCGACCAAACTCAAACCCAAAACACAGTTCAAACAGGAGGGGTTCTTGAACTCAAATCATCCCACAACATCACATTTTTCAAAAACACATAATACACACCATCCCAAACTATTTATCAAGACATCAGGTTTTTCATTAAAACCATTTCATTGAAAATAAACGGTTCAGCGGTAAGCATATCCACCAATGGTACCCCATGGGCCTCACACATGCATGTTTTGGTGCCACACTGGGCACCCTCCTCATATCCGTTCTGGAACTCATCCAGTCATGCCATCAACCATCCATCATCCCATATAACCACATGCATGTTGTTGCTCACTAAAATACCGAAGGTTAAAACAAAGATTCTTTCCACTTTTCGAAACCAAAACGGTCAACCAACACATCATTTTTCACAAAACCACTAACCAGAAGGTCAAAATCCCAATTCCAATCTTACTAAACATTTCAGAATGACACAACCATTTATATAATAAATCACTTTCATGTTATTAAAATTAATTTAATATCATCTTATCCCATTAAAACACCCTTTTATTGTTTAGAAAACTCTATTAGAAACACTTTTTTCAAAACCAACATCAGCATAGTTTCTACTTTTAAAAAGTGGTGTAAGCACACCAGTTTTGCATTTGAATATAATTCTGAAAATTCAGTTCCACCATTTCATAAATCAATCCATTCCATCTTTATTTGAAAATCATTTCACAAAACCTTTACACTTCTCAAAACCAAGTCACTTTAAATCCAAAGATCCATGATTTCAAAATTAAATAACACAAGACAATGTGAGAGGAAACTAGTTTCAGTGGGTGACTTGGACATATGGTTGGCAGCAATATTCCAATCACTTCACTATCACAGAAAGTGTTCTAGGGAATATCCTTGGATCCACATGGCTTGCCAGGCCCTGCGAGCTCACTAAGACCATTTACCCAACTCTCTTTTCATTTCCCCTAATCGTCATTAAACCAAGAAAACCAAAGGACTATGAAAGGTCCCAACTTCCACTAGAGACATGAATCCCATCATGAGGTGTGGTGATCATCCACACCACTAATAACCAAAATTAAAGTCCCAACAATCCTAACTCCATACTATCCTGACTGTTCCCTAAATAACATGACTCAAAGAGAGCAAACCTCCTCTGATAACATTTTGTCACGAACCGAATCTGGTCGCCTTCAAAATCGGCACCTGACCCGGTCCATGGCAAGACTTGAAGGGCGTTCCCGATCCCCATGGGCTGGAACAAGTTCCAGGGTATCATAAAATGATGTTTGGGAACGATTTACCCAAGATTATAAACATTAAACAACAAACAAACTCAATAAAACGAATCTGGAGTTTTCAACTAAAACCATCTTTTACAAATTTCAGAACTAAATTACATCTTTTAAAACAACTCAAACAAGAATATAAAAAAGGTACAAAATCAAAATTAAACAGCCCAAGAACCCTCATGGCAAGGGGCACCGCCCTCAAGCCATCTTCACAAAACTTCACCACCAAGGACATGCTAGAAACCCGAACCACTGGAACTAAAAACTATATCCAAACCTGAAACAACAAAATAACCAAATCTACTTACACCCAAAGGTGTAAGTAGGGTGTGAGACAATTCCCAGTAGGATAACACCACTAAGATATTCCATCTGATAAACATTCAATGACAAAAAGCTTGCATGTTTTTATAAACAGAAAATGCTAGTTACAATTTCTAAAAGATGAAACTAAAAAAACAGTTTTCAAGTGGGCTATCATTAAGAATCAACACTTTTAAAAATAATGTCAACACTAATGAATTTTCCAGCCAACTATACCGTATGCCGATGGTAAGTACAAAGTAAATAATCAGCACAAGCAATAGGAAATAACCCCTAGGCACTAGCTCGTTCTGGGTCCCAGGTACCTCGTATCTCGGTGAGAGTAACTATCACAATATCTGTTCTCGTGCACAAGCCACTAGTAGGGAACATACCCATAACCTAGTGGTCCCCAATCATCATCATCATAGTTTAGTTAGATTTGTAAGCGTCAATCTTACTAAATGAAACTGAGGCCAAACTCTACGGATTCACTAGCATACTAGTACACGTCCACCCACCTAGATACCTGGGTTTTCCCCTTGTGCTCAGACAAGTTCAACAAGTCAATAAATATACACTACACATGAAAATATCATTTTCACATCACAATTTCACCAAACAACCAAAATTTATTCCACACAAGTCTAAAAATCCACTTTTTCATTCAAATGAATTTTGAAATCATACTCACATCAAAAATAGCCCACAACACATTTTGCACATCTTTCACAATTCAACAAATCCATTAAAATTTTTATAAAATCTTTCCCAAGATTCTAAAAAACACATAACAGCCCAATAACATGTTACATAATACCCTTTTTATAAACAAAGTCCATTTTTCACATCACACTCACACAATACAGCCTGAAAACACGTTTCACACCCACATCCCAATTTCATAAATCACCTTGAAAATTTACAAAACAATACCAAACTATTTTACAACATAAATGACCACATTATGTTTCAAAAATTCATTTTAGGAACATAATATCACCAAAAAAGTACATAAGAAACCATTTCACACAAATCATTTATAATTTTCCTAAAACTAACCCAAGAGGTGAAACCATGGTTTGCATACAAAACTCATTTCAAAAACCTAATTCAAGACCAAAACAATGCCAATAAAAATCTAAATCAGAATTGGCAGGCCTAAAAACATTTATTAAACCACCCCCAAGATTTATACAAATATCTCAAACAATACCACAACAGGTACACATGAAAAACACATGTTTTCACAATTCACGTTCAAGAAGTACAACATGGCTTAACACATTAAAACCATTAAAAAACCCCATTACAAGGCTAACATGACATTAATCCATTAACAAAACAGAAGTTTCAGCCCTTTTTAACACTAATAAATCAATTTCACATCTTATAAAATACACCCAAATATTTCCCCAGGAGCCACGCATGAAAAGCACACAATTCCAGGCAATAATGCAACTACAAAATTAAACACTTTACTCAATCCATTACAAATTTTTTTTCACCACATAAAACTGATTTGAAACATACTAAATTAATAAACCAATCAAGATAACTCATCATAAAATTGTTATACATGGAACCTCCTACCTTTTATGTCGAAACACTCAAAACATGGTGCGAAACATAAACTGCACCACCGCTGCACCTCAAGGAGTTGAAATCCAACCTAAACGAGAATATTTCACACAAAATACATGATATAAAACCCTAGTATTGAAGCCTAACATCTGGACATTAGGAACCTTATGGATAAGGTATGATACCCTAAACACATGGAATGTAACCCTAAGAAAATTGAAAGAAGAATGAAGAAGACTAACTTACATGAGAGATCTTATATAAGTCGCCTCACATACACCAGTATATGAATTTTAAAACATCCAAACATTTAAGTGAGTTTCGAACAAGGATTATGAGACCATTTAGGAATTTTAATGGGGAAAAAAGAGTGATACTTGACGGATTTATGAAGGAAACAAATTACCTTTATTAATCTGCCCAAAATGTGAGTGCTTTAGAAGTTTTGACCTAAACCACGATGCAAATGAGCTGCAAAGAGGGTGGGAGGATATTGGACGCGCGACTGGGTTCAAGGGGCGTGTTTGGGGCTTGGAATCACCAAAAACTCCTTAATATTGGATAAGTTATTGACTAAACTTATTTTATTTTTAAAACTGGAATTGGGCTTTCGGGCAGACCCAATCCCTTAAATAAAAACCCATCTACAACCTGTTTATGGTTATCTAAAGGCTCCAAACTACAATGGTGGTGTTTCTATATCAGGGGAGACCATTTAGGAACTTTAATGGGTGAAAAATATTAAAAATTGAAAAAGTTATAAAAGAAAAAAAAATTATTTTTAAATCTGGAATTGGGCTCACAGTTTGGCCCAATTCATGAAAACTCACCCATTCCAGCATAAAAGCTTGACAAACCCCAAAAAAAGCATAAATGAAAATTAAATGAAATTTAACTTTAAAATAAGTCATGTATGTGATAGTACATGGGACATTAAGGATTTTTCCAATTGATAATCCTTATCATCAATTGAAAATCGAATTCAATGGTTGACGTGAATTCAACCATACCCATTGAAGATTGCCTGTTGAAGAATATTATGACACTGTGAAAAATATTGATTTGACATTAGTGAAGAAAATAAGTTCTGGTATTCAAAAAAATCGGTAAGAAACACTCTATCAATTTCAAACATCCTTATTAGATATATTTATAGTTAAAAAATAACATTGATGTTATTCATGATGAGAAAATTAGATATGAGTGTTTGATTGGAAACAATATATATTTACCTTCGGCTTGTCACACATTAATCTAGATTCAGAGGATGAAGTTTTTTCATCATCTTCATGGTATTAATCTACCCATTAAAATATTATGACTTTGGTTTATATAAGTATTTTAAATTAATAGGTATCAAATCTCATGATTTTTATGTTTTGGTGAAACAACTTCTACTAGTCGCACTTTGTGGTATATTGCTGATAGTTGTCAAATAGACTACAATCAGGTTATGTAATTTTTTTATATCCACTTGTAGCAAATCCATTGATCTAAATTTTTTATTTGTGTTGGAGAATGAATCATCTCTTGTTATTTTTCAACAATAAATGTATTTCTTACATATGTTTTTTGATATAATGGTTCATCTAGAGATTCATTTGATGCATGAGATAAGAATATGGGAGCTTGTGTATTTATGGTGGATGTATCCTTTTAAAATATATAAGAAACATTTGAAAGGATACGTTAAAAATCCATATCGACCAGAGGCCTTTATTGTAAACAACTATGTATTGAACGAGGTGAATGAGTTCAATATTGATTATTTTTATGAAGTAGATAATATTGGCCTCCCTATATCTCAATATATGACAGTTGATAGTAAAGGTAGAGAGATTCAAGGCATAAAGGTAAAGATTATTCCATGCGATGAAGTGATGTATATACTTATATACATCTTGAACAACATTGATGAGGTTAAATCATATATATCATCACATATTGTATAATTAAAGTTATGATATCCAAAATGAAATGAAAAGTGGTTTACGATTAAGCATAAAAAGACATTTGGGTCATTGTTTAAAGAGAATGTCATCCCAGATATAAGTACATTAGAATCATTGAAATGGTTGGAAGGGGGAATCACTTAATGTGATCACATGGTCTACATTTTATATTAATGGGTACACCTTTTACACATAGAATTAGGATGACAAGAGTACCGTTCAAAATAGTTGTTTAATGGTTGTTACTGAAGAACTTATTTTTTTAGTGAAAGAGATAAAATCACAATTTCTGCATCAATACTATATTTTGGAGTTCTTAAAGACATATTGGAAATTGATTACATTAAATTTTTATTCACTGTGTTTATGTGTAATAGGGTTGTAAGTAATAGAGGTGTTAAAAATGATGAGTATAGGCTTAAATTGGTTGATTTGAAGGGATTTAGTTACAATGAGGAACAATTTATCATTGCCACACATGCAAAGAAAATACTTTATGTTATAGATTCATTGAAGGACTAGTGGTGCATTGTTTTCCAAGGGAAATGAATTTATTTGGATAATGAGGATTATTGTGATGTTATTGATTTATATGAGGCTCCTTTGTCTATTAAACAATTTTCGGGTAATAGTGACTATAACAGAGAAGTAGTGCATGCAATACGGAATGATCAAGATGTAGTGATCTGGGAAAATACTAATGTACTCTCTTTATTAAAATAGTAATTATCTACTATATAATGTTTTTAAGTTTTACATGCGTAAAAACTATATTATTTAATAAATATGGGATATTTAATGATATATATTTTATATTTTATTTGATTTTTTGTGTTAAATTTTGATATTCCACGGTTATGTTTAAACATTTTTTCATTGAAATACATGGTGAACATTATTTTATTTTAGTTTAATTTACATATATTGAAACACCATTTAAAAATTCATATTAAAACTTTTAAATTTATCATTCTTTTTAACTGTAATGTTTTGAATTTATATTAAACCTTGTATATTTCTTTGGTCAAGAATCATATAATAATATTCTGAAAACTTACAAATGTATGCCACTTTTTTACTTATATGTTTCTATTTTAAGGAATTCTAATTACTATCATGTCTAATAATATTCAGGTACACTCTAATTTCACTATATTTTCTCATTAAAATGATAGACATAGGTATATGGAAATATGAACATCTACTGAGGTATTTTTCTTTTTTCATATTATTAAATATCTATTAATATTATAAGCTAATGGAAGATAAATTTTAATTTCCAAAAAAATAATTGATAGCCTATTGATGAGACTTTAATTGGGGAGTATTTTTAATTTAGTATTATGAAATTGAATCGTTGAGTTGATAAACGTGGAATTACACATTTACCAAAACTACCACTTTCTCATGGAGTGGAGCGATTAAATACTAATTTTTACGATAATAATAATGAAAAAATACCAAATGCATCACAATTTTTGGCTATATTTCCATTCAAATCCATTGCAGGATAAGCATTTTGTATCCTAATTTGGAAGTATATTGACAAGATAGTGATTGATCACAATTGGGAGGTAGTGAAGGTAAAATATCTCTATTTATTTATTTTATCTCGTTTTTTGAATATGATATATTTTAAATCACTAATATTTATGTTATAGAACTACAGATGGCATTCAATTTTAATGAAACAAAAGCGGTTAAGAAAATATGTCTTACCTTAGTAGTAGTTTGATAGAGGGATTTCAAAATGATGTTTAAAAATATAATGTGTTTGGAAAGAGACAAAATGATAGCTCTTTCTTAAAGGATCCATTTTTAGATGAAGATACATGGAAGAAATAGTTTTTTACCTTACATGATGAAACATTTCAAGTATGATAATTATATAACATTGTCTTCTGAAATTTATTATATATGTACCTAATTACTTATTAGGTAACATTTTATAAAATATGCCTTTAGGAAAACCCATCCAGACGTTTAATTACAAAATGATTACACTCATAGTTTATCATCTGGATTGTACCATTCATTGGAGAAAAAATTTATTGAGGAATTTTTTCAAGCACTAAGGGATCAATCTTCTAGTAGTTCTGATGAAGTCCAATTTAGTCCTCTATCTCCACTGTCCAACCATGAAAAATGGAAAAGATCATGAAGAAGAAAAAATTAAAAGTGTCTTACAAAGAATGGTAAAGAAGTATCTTAAATAAGTGTATGTAAATAATTATTATTTTTTATAATTGTGTGAAATTTATATATTAACAACTATAATATGAAATATTGATTTTTCATTTTCGGTTGAACTTTAAGAGAAATCGACACATGAAACTTTTATTCAGGAGTGTTTTATGGAAATACTAGCTACTGCATTAGGAATTCCAGAACACCTCGGCCGCATAAGAGGATATGAGGTGGGTGTTAGTATTCACAAATTGTTTGGTCATAAAAGTAATGAATCAAGAGTCCCAAAAACTGAATACTTAGAAGCCCAGATGAAATATATAAAATAGTTCATGGGTGATAAAATTTTAGAAGTTGTACAGTAGGTTAAGTTAGAACAAATGATGAGATTATCACAGTTTGTGCAACCTTCCCATCCATCCCATCCTTCCCAGACTACCATCCCAGATCCACCACACCCTTTCTCATACCCAACCATATACCATGATTTGTATGTAGACGATCTTGATGTATATATTGTAGCATGTGGATTCATTCATTTTTTGGGGGATTCTATACATCACCAGCCTATTCAGATGGGTCTGATTAGAGTATGGATACATGATATTATTGATTTTACTACACTACTACCCTTCCCTACCATGGATATTATAATAGTTGGGGATTTTATGGGTCATTTATTACTTAGTTCATCTATCCTTCTTCATTATATTTCATATGAGGTATGTGTTTTTTAAAATTTATATTACATCTGATTAAAAATTACTTATAATGTTTTCTCACGTTTAACTTATATAGGAGTATCTGAAATCCAAAGAAAAGCCATAAAGGAAACAAAAGGTTTAGGAAAATACAATTGTATATTCTTCAGATATTTCTGATGGGATTGAAATATTAACTCATGTTTCTTCTTCCTTCTCTAAAATTTTTGGGTTTAATATTCTATCCAATATATTTGGAAGGGATAATCCATTGAGAATATTTTGCAAATATATAATGAATCAAATTTATTTTAAAGAGCTTACTATGAATGTGTTACAGTTGTTTTCCATGTATAAAAATTGACCTTTCAGGTTTAATTTTTTAATTAAAGATGATTTATATTGATTAATTATATTACATTTTAAATTTGGTATCTACATAGGATACTTGTTCAAAATGAAAGCATAAGTGTTTCTGGTTTCATAAATCTAGAATATATTTCAACAAATGTGAAATATACGTCAAATGAAAATATAGTATAATATATATGTGAGAGGTTATCAATGATGAGTGTTGGGTGTTTGTTTATTCTATTTCTTAATGGGTAAGATCCAATAGGTAATTATGAATTAATTTCGATTTTGATGTAATTAAATGTGAATTTTTTGTATTATAGGCGAGAATGGTTATTATGCATATTCTGCCCAAGTAAAAATATATTATATCAGTTTTCCTATTTATTAGGTGGTGTTTGTAGAAAATTTTACACCTTTTTAGAGAAGTATGTTTATCATATGCACATTATGTTTAATTATTACTGTTTATACAAGTATTATTATTTTTAATTTAAGAAAATTCTTTTCATGTATTTTTTTACAATGAAAACATGTCAATACAGAAGCCAAATGCAATGAATTATGTGAATAAAAAGGTAGTTTTTTATATATTAGATATTATTTTGATTTTTGGATATATATATATATATGCATATACATTGGTTTTTATTATAATGTAACTATTTTATTAACTATAGTGTCATCATTAACAAGGATACGTTGAATGTGGTCATTATGTTCTATGTTTCATTTATGATATAATCACAACATGGGTAACGATTGATTATAATGACGTTAGTCATATTAATTATTTTATATTTTCTATCATTGTATTATGTTTTTTAATATTATATCATTCAATGCCATTATAGATATTCAATGATGTTGATTTGTATACTCAAAAATATCTTAACCATCTTCAATGATTGTTCGTGAACAACTTATTGAGTATGAATATGATTTAAAGTATGTATATTCTTATGTTTCTAATTACTATTACATTTTATTAATAAAATATTTTCAAAAAACATATAATTATTTTTTTATAAAAAGTGTTTGAAAGTAATTATATCAACTGAATGCTTCAATAGTAACAAAAAATAACTATGTTCTAAATTTCAGGTATGTATTTTTTAATTATACATTATTATACAAATTCCTGGATAATTTTTTTATTAACTATATAAAAATATCTTTTTTTTTAGATTTTTAGTTAATCTTACTTGATGTTTGAATACATTATACTAGTTTCTTATTATAGATATTTTGATTATTATGGGGATGTAATATTTAAATGTGTATAATATTTTTAACTTTTGTAATTGGGTTTTATAGAAAATGACGATGAATCATTAAAATAAATAACACAGATTTTCATGTTGTGTTTTAAAGGAAATCAAATCCGAGAAGAAAAATTAAAAATAAGCACACTGTCATTTTGTAAGTCAGTTTTTAAAAAACCAATGCCGAAAACAATATTTTTTAGGTCACCTCTATAGACGTTTGTTAAAAACTGATGCATATGTTGAAAAAACTATGGTTAAATTGTCTTTTTGCACAAGTACTGCCCAGACATAAACAATCTTTAGATAGATGTAGTGTAGTTAACCAGTACCCACAAAGAGATGGCACCAGGAATGAGTTCCATGAGAGGGAATTAACATTATAAAGGAGACTCGTACAAGGAGACATTTCTAAAGTGGAATCCATAGATGGAGGAACAAACATCCCATTATCCTGTTTCATCTAATGAGCATACGTCTCCATTGAATGTGATTAAATCCACCCATGTAGTGACCCAAACTAATAAGTCCCAGATCTAATGTCAGAATTCTATTATATTCTCATAAGATAAAAGTAATTAAATTACCAAGGGGAAAAATGTTTAGTAGTCTTGGTAAACTAGATACATTCAAGAGTCTTGTAATATAAATGGATACAAAAATTATAATAATTTTTTTTCATTCTAGGATAATTACTTCATTATATATATTATATTCTTGAATATATCTCTTATTAAACAGCATGTAATCTTGTTCAAAAGAAAAAAATAAGGGTGAGCTCAAATTCTTAGTAAGGGTAACGTAAAAAAGTCAAAATAATGGAGAGGTAAATAATGGGATGAGAAAAGTGAATTTCCAAATTTACATTGAAATAAACTCTTCCATGTACAATCTTAAAGAATAAATATCATGGATAATAAATTTTTTATCTAAATTAAGTAAATTCTTAACTATTGGATTACATGTTTCTATAGTAAATAGTACCTTTACTATCATGAACTTTTGACAAGAGGGTTTATCATATTTGAAAAAAGATATCAAAGGATTTTCTACTAACTCGTCCCATGATACTACTGATGTACTTAATTACTATATATAACTAAGCCCATCGCATGCTATACATGTCTATATAATTCATCATATATCAAATAATCTATTTTATTAATGAATAATGTGCTTTATCAAATATCCAAATTGAGTAAAATTTGTGGATTTATCAATATTTCACCAGATAATCAACTAACGTTCAAATATTACATTGTATATGAAAATGGCATATGGTTTAGGAAATAATCACATCCATGATATATGATATGGAAATTTGGGGAAATTTAATGTGCAATGATCATCATAAATTGAACATTTCAAGGGTTACATAATGAGACAAGGTAGTGAATGTTAATACTCTCCTTAATAAAAGGAATCATAAACTAGACATTATAAGAATGCATATTTTATCAATACAAAATATATCAAGTGGAATAAAATAATGGGTTTTTTTCATTTGTTAATTCAAATACTATTAATTATTTTTTAATACATTCTTGTAGAACATATACTTTTCGTTTTGAATTTTTTTTGTAAATAATTTTAATTGGAAATAAACTTTAAAAAAATTTCTATAAAAAGTTTTCTTTTACACATGAAAATTATTCATTAAATAAATTATGTTAGTTAAATACATACATGTCGTACAGGGTAAAATAATCATTCTTTTTACACGTGAAAAATGAGAAAAAATGTCATGTTTGGAATGTGATAAAATGATTAATTGGAATTTCTTTGAAAAACAAAAAATGGTATGAATTTATTTAAAATATAATTCTGGAATGGTTTAAACATTTAGGAACACCTTTTTAGAAAATAATATTTTTAAATGAAAAAATTCTATCCAACTAAAAAGAGAAATAAAGTCTAGTTTTCTTAAAAAACATTCAAAACGTTTTGAGTAACAAAGTTATTAAAAATGGTACTATTACTTAGAAAAGTTCATTAATAAATATAGGAAATTAAAGTTAATGTTTTATTTAATAATGAAAAAATAATAAATCATTTAATTTAAATTAAAGTGTAAAAAATCCCGGACAAAATGATATTTTGAAGTAACCCCTTCAGAAGATTGTAATGTTGATGTGATAATAAACCAGTGAATAGATTATGTGTGTCAAATTTACATTCATAGAAAAAAATGAGGGATAAAATAATATATATTTAAATGTGATTACCCACATGATCTTATAATATTAATGTTAATGAGGAACAAATATAACCCAATGAAAATAAATTAGGTTATGAAATTATTTTCTACCTGGAAACGCTTAATTCGAATATAATTATAAGAGATAATTCAAATTTAAAAAATATAATGTCATGAAGAATTAATGAAACATGATATAAAATATCAAATTTTTAGTGTTTACACTATATTTAATAAACTATGTTCCCAATAATAAACAATTCCTCAAAGAATAAAGATTGATATGAAGTCCTTTACTATTTGTTAACTTTGGAGTCATAATACCAATCAAAGAAATAATTAATAATAAAAAATTAAATACCATTAATTTTAAATAATTAATTATATAATATAAAAATATTATAATGAGACACACAACACAAAATAAATAAGTGGTGAAAATGGGATATACCTCACGTAAAGAAAAGCGAGACAAGAATCCCTTACCTTACATTTTATTTTGGTTTAACATTCATTAAACTCAAATATATGTGTTAAAAAAATGTTAATAACTGATAAAGGAACCATAATAATATTTATAATATCATATATTATCTTCTTATAATATCATATTTCCCTTTTGTTAACAATATTTCATTGTTTTCAATATTTCAGGTGCTAATTGCATAGTTATTCGAGTATGGTATGACTTTAAATTTTCATTATTCATATATCGATAATGGTTTCATCATATATTGAATTTAAGACAACACATAATTTTAATATATTTTAATTATATATGTATTTACTATAATACATAACATTTTGAGATAATAAATGAAATGCATCGTTTATGGAGGCATTTGGTCGTATTAAGGTGTGGACACAACATCCATTTCATTATCGTATTTAAAATAAGGAAAAGTGAATGATATATATTTATTTTTATATTATTATACAAGTATCATATTTATCTAATATAATACACATAGGTTTATTGGAACCATTCTTTATACATTCCATGTATTGTGTGAACGAATCACATGACTCTGAGGAGGTGGTAGTCAACATATCCAAAAATGATGTTATCGTATTTAAAAAAAATATATATAATAACATTATTTGTATTATAAAAATTAAATAACCATAAATACATTATAAATATCATATATATCATATATAAACATCATTTCCCTGAAAATTTCCATCATTTAGAGGTGGTAATGGAAAAAAACAAATAATCATTGTTTCACGAGGCGATAATTCTCTGTATACAAATGACAAGTTCGACATATATTAAAAAGAAGTGTGTGTAAGTGTTGGTACACACATTATAATAAAAATATATAATCATATTAGGGATATTTAGGTTATTCTATAATTTTGTAATATTAAGAGTTGAGTGGGAGGATAATGAAAACAAAACAAAGTAGTTTGTGGAAGGATGTTACCTATTTTCGAGTTACACCTTTTGGTTTATACCCGAAGTAAACATTTGATTTAATTATGCACAAATTTATACATATATTAGGAGTGTAGGTATGTTGGTAACATATTAGGGTAAATATAGGGTGATAAAAATGTCTTGAAAAGTGTTAATAAGTGGGAGGGCTGAGTCCTTTTTTATAGTGGAGGAGGAGTTGAATTCTTGTAAAAATATTAAAAGGGAAATCCAACCTTGTTTTCTCTATGATTAATGGATCAAATAATGGTCAAAATGAAGTAAAATGGTGTATAGGGTCTAAATATTAATATCCAACACATTTTTGAAAATTTAATTGGTCGTTTTTTCTCTTAGTATTATGGTTTAGTCCCTTGTTATGCTAATTTTCATCTTAATCACTGTAATTAATATTAATTACATTCAAATTTTTTTATAAAAAAACTAATATGTTATTAATAGAATTTATAAAGTTTATTATTTCAAATATGTAATCTATTTTATAAATTACAACCATATTAGTTATTTAAATTAATTCAAATTTAATCCTGAAAACTGAACGACAAAGTAGGTTTTAAATGTAATAATGCTGAAAATATTCATATGTTTTCATATCCAATTTTGAAGTGAAATTTATTCCAATGACATAAATTAGATTATTTTATATAAAATTGATCTAAATAAATTTTAATCCTAATCACATATAAAATTTAGTCTTATATATAAATTCGTTTAAAAAGCAGTTCTTGAATTGAAATTCAGTATTATTCATTATTCATTAAAAATTATAACTTCATAAGAAAATCCAAAAAAACCATAACCTAATTTTGATATTTTATTTCAAAAATTAAGTGTATTTTGATATATAAGGTTTATAAATGCTAAAAAATTTATTTAAAATAAGGTCCCCATTAAAATGATATAGAACTATATTTGGAATAATATTGGACTTTATGCGTAAATTTGGGTTTTTTTATTTTATGCCTATAAAATCTATTTCATAAATGTAAAAAATATTGTATTAAATATATAAATATATATTTAATTAATATCAATAACAAATTTTAATTAGTTTAATTTATTAATACAAAAAACCTTTCGGATCACAAAAATATTTCGTTTATATTCCATTGATTTTTATTATCATTTCTAATAAATTTGTAAGAAATAGATTTTTATAATATTTGAGTAAATTATATATTTTAAAATTTTATTTAATCCTATTAATAACACCTAATATAATTTCTAGTTTACATGTTATAATATTGAAGCATAAAATTTTAAAAATATATTATTTCTGTGTAAAACTCGGTCTTGGACGTAATGTAGGACATTAAAGAAAGTCATTTTTGCATGTAAATAAAGAGAAATCAGTATTGTTTGAATTTAAAGATATGCCATAGATAAAATTTATTTTAAATATTAATTATATTTTAATGTCTTGAGATATTATATTTTCTTATGCGTTTGGTGTTTCATTTCATACACACTATCGAATACAATTCTCTAACATTATAATTTTAGGTCATTACACACCCCAACCTTAAATAAATTACATAATCACAATTGAAACATGATCATGATATTATATTGTTTGATTTTTTTTTATTTTTAAACCCCTCATCATGAGAAGGGTTCCAAAAATATCCTATATAACATGATAATGCGAATTATAATAGGTCACCTAGACTAACATGTAACTGGGTCTCTAAATATGAGAACAACTATCCAATGATTAAAAATGGTTTTGGAGGAAAGGAGTAAATATTTATAGAGTTTTATTGAGGTAATAAGTCACAAAATATTAAAGGATTAATATTAAATTGAGTGTATCAATGAAATAAATCTATGATGATTTAGAAGACCATCAATTCAATAAAAAATATTTTATTAATAAATATTTTTGATCCATTTTCTTATATTGAGTAATTATTTGACTACATATGTACATAAGAAAATATAACTACTTGATATATTTTTATCTCATCATTTTTTTTCATCATTTCAATGTTCTTTGATAAATTTTAAATTCATCCAATACGTTATTAAATAGATATCCAAAAATTAATTTTGATTCTCGTAGTACTAAAATACACTTTTAACGTGTTGTAATGTCTATTAAGGAGTAAAAAGTCCATCAACTTTCCTCTAACTACTATCCAATGAATATTTAGTAAATTAATTAATTTCAAAACCTAAAATATAAACTTATCATTTATTATTAATTTTTATTCATAAAAATGTTTAACTAAAAATATGATAAATTTACCTGGGGATTACAAATGTTAGTGGTTGCTGTTAAACCCATATCATCCGTCATTCATGTGAGAAAATTCTATATCATTTCTAGGAATGATGGATCTTCACCTGGTATATAGGTCTTCCTTATCTAAAAAAATTTCAATATAATTTTTTAGATAAATATGTATTACATCCTTGAAATATGCTTATTCACTAAATATAATTTTATCTAAGGACATTCCATGTTCTATAGTTTATCATTTAGAAGAGAAAATTTCCTAAGACCAAAAACCATAGTGTGAGAATCAAATATAATATTGAAATAATAATTCTTAGGATGTCAAAATCTTCACACATTATTTTCAATCTAAATCACCTTAGGTTTAAACATGGAAATTCATTGTCATTATTTGTTCAAATCCTTAATTAAGGTTTGTAATTAAAATTTTAATTATCCTATGAATTTCCACCTTGTGTTTCAAATTAGGTGAGCGGTAAGGTCTGTTGTTCTGTACAAGGTTACACTCCATTCAATCCCAATACACTTTTTTCATAATTATTACGCCTAGGAACATCAGTGATAGAACCACATCCACTTATAGTATATAGAAATGGATGTATTTCTAGTAAGACACACATTATTTATACCATTCAAAAATTATTTGATGTTCTTATATAATTATTCTCAATTTTTATATTATATTTATGTTCTATAATCTATGTTTTCTAAATTTAGTTCCCAAGGTTGTAACTAAACTTTCTCTGATTCCTACTGTAGTGACCCAGCCCCAAAAATCCTGGATCTAGAAACATGATACCATTCAATTATAATATGGTAAATGTTATTTACATCCAAATGTATGGAACAATTTATTAGTATTTGTACACTAGATACATACATGAGTCTTTTATTACAAAATAATACAATGGTTGCAAAATAAATTATTTTATTTAGATGATAATAAATTTATTCCATATAGTATATCATTGTATTTCTTTCATAGTACACTTTATAGAATCATAGGGAAAGAAAAAAAATAAGAGTGAGATCAAATACTCAATAAGGGTAAAGGAAAATAGAATAAATAATTAATCAATGATAATAATTAATATGGAAAGGTAAATAAATAGGAACACATGCTATGTATTCAATAACTAATAATGAATTAATTAAATAATTTATCAAGGTAAATAACTAAAAAAATTCCATTTGATCAATTAACTAAGAATAAAACATATCCATAAATAAGGTTTAAGAAAAAGTATCATGGATCATATTAACTAAATCTAAATTAATGAAATGATTAATTATTGGATGTCAAGTTTCTTAGGTACATGGTACTCTTTTGTCAAGAAATTTCACAAGATGGTTTAACATATCAGGTAAAACCCATTTTATATTATCCATCTAACTTGAACCATGAGACTACTGGTGCATCGAGGGTAATTCAATAACTGGAGCCCACCTCTATCACACATATCCAAAGAATTCATAATATATTGAAGAAACAATTAAATTAATGATCAATATTCATTATCCAATATCCACATTGTGTAAAGGAAGTATATTTATCAATGTTTCTACCAATAATAAAATAAATATCAAAGTTTACACTATATAAAAAAATTGTATACAGTTTAGTTAATAATAATATACATGATAAATGGTATCTATATTCAAGTAAATTCAATATTCAATGATCATTGGAAAATAAATATATAATGAGGACTACTAGGAATTAATGTGGTGAATTTAAACACTATCCTCTTTCAAATAAATAATAAAACCCCCTAGGAATAATAAGGATAGTATCAATAAAATATATCCTATGTAGATTGAAAGAAATTGTTCTTGTGGTTAGTGAATTAAAATACTATAAATGAATATTTTAAAAACATTATTGATGAAAATGTACATTCTAGTTTGAAAAAAATTGAAAATAATTTTATATGAACATTAATTTTAAAAAAAACTCATTAAAAACTATCTTCATTAATATTGACTGAAATATTCAATGAAATATTAGTAGGGAAATCTGTACGAGTCATATACTCTAGTAAGAACATTCCATTTGAACGATAAAAAAGTTATAAAAACGACTTGTTCAAAAAGTGGGATAATATTTCTATTATAAAATTATAAAACTGAAAATGGTAAAAATATATTTAATAATTCATTTATTAATGGTTTAATAATTTTTGGAAGCCTTTCTATAAAATTTGGTTTTTTATGAACACAAGTTTTCTAATTAAAGAGTGAAATGAAGAAAAAATTTCATAAAACATTTTCTAAAATGTTATGAGTACCATAGAGTTATAAATGAGACTATTTCATGTAAAAGGTAATTAATAACCATAGGACAATGTAATTAAAGGGTTTATTGAAAAAGTATGTAACAATTTCCTATAATTGAAATTCCAGTGTCAACAATCTCGAAAAAAATGAGATTGTGAATTCAACCCTCGAAAAGACCATAATGTTGATGTGAATATCAATCAATGGATTACTTATGTGTTTCAAATGTAAATCAATATAAAAATATTTTAAATAAAATAATTTATTTTAAAATTTTATTACACACAAAATCATATAATAATAACGACTTAGAAAAGGTAATATAACAAAATAGAGGGAAATTGGTTTATGATTTTTTTTTCTACATGGCAATGCCAAATTAATACCCCCATAGATTAAATAAATCCAAATTAAAATCCAAATAACACAAATAATGAATTAATAAAGATATTATATGTCAAAGTGGTTGTGTTAACACCATATATTAGAAATTAGGTGGCCAATAATAAATTATGTCTTAAAGAATGGAGATTAAGATGAAGTCCTTTATTATTTGAAAACATTATAATTATAATCCCTATAAAAGTAATAATTACTTTTAAAATTAAATAGCATTAATATAAAAAAATTCATGATATAATATATCAAAAGGGGCCATAAATACACCACAAAAAATATGTAAGTAGTGCCAATGGTGCATACCTCATGGAAAGAAAGGTGAGATAAGAATCCCATACTCTACATTACCTTTTGGGTTAAAATCATTTAAAATACAATATAATTGGACTAAAAAGGATAAAAACATAAACGAGAACAATAATAATATGTGTAATATCATATAATATCATTTTATAATATCTTATTACCCATTTTTTGACAATATTTCATAATTGTCCATATTTCGGGTGTTAACTGCCTAGTTTTTCGAGTAAGTTCTGACTTATTATTTGCGTTCTTCTTATAGAGATCACAATTTAATAATAACCAAGATTCAAAAAGTGAATTCATTATCATATGTTTTCATTATATTTGTATTTATAATAATTCCTAATGTTGGATATACGAAATGAAATGTAATGTTAATTGAGATGGTAGAATGTATGTAAGCATGAATGCTTCTTAAATTTCCTTATCATATTTAAAAGAATGAAAATAAAAGATATATATATATATTATTATATTATCATATTTATTTATTATATTTTACATATGTTTATTAAAACCATCCTGTATACAATCTATGTATAGTGTGAATGAATCACATCACATTGGGGAGATGATAGTCCACATGTCCAAACATGATGTTATCGTAATAAAATGAAATGGAAAGGATAAATTTATGTGTTATATTAAATTTAAATAAAAATAAATAAAAAATAATTATCATAAACATCAAATAAATTTATAACATTTCTATGCTAATTCCCAACCATGAGTGTTGTTAAAATAAAAATGAAGAATCATCATTTCATGAGGACTATTTCTCCCTACATGAATGTAAGGTTCGTTACACATTAAATGAAAGTATATGTATCTGTTTTTATATCCATTATAATTAATTACTCTCAGTATATTTTTTTATACCGAGGTTACTATATAAGCATGTAATAAGAATAGTTGAGTTGGGGGAGAGAAAAATAAAAACATTCTTTGTGGAATGTTGATAAACATTTTCAGGGAACTCTTTTTAGTATACACCATAATACATACTCAGATTTCATTCTAACAATTGTTATGATATAATGACTAGGGAGGGAGATTGGGAGATTATTTGGGAAGATTTTGGGTGATAAAAATTACTTTATAGGTGTGAATAATTGGGAGGGGTGAGTGACATTTTATAGTAGAGGATGAGTGGCATTCTTGTAAATTTTTTAAAAGGGAACTCTACCCATGTTTTTCTCATTCCATGCAGCTCCAATAATTTTTAAAATTCAATTAATGAGAGGATATGTTATATATAATAATATAAAATTAATTTTTTACATGTTTATATGTTAATTTTGATATTATGTTTAATGTTTAGTCCCTTGTTAACCAATTTGTTTTCATAACCACATTGATTAATTTTAATTACATTCACTAATATGTTTGGTAAAACAATAACATGTTCTTATTAGTCACCATTAATTATTTGGATTCCAAATATGAAATCAATTTTTCAAAATTTCAATCATAGAGGTTGTATAAATTATTTTTAATTAAATCTTGTAGATGGAATGGCAAAGCTGGTTTATAAAGTTAATACATGTAAAGTTTTACTATGTTTTTATATCCATTTACATTATAAAATTGATGAAAATTAATAAATTAGATTAACTGATATAAAATTGTAATCTTCAAAATAAATAATTTATCCTAATAAAATAATTTTTCCTAAAATAAGTCTTGAATTAAAATTCATCAATTTTTTTATGTTCATCAAAAAGTAAAACATCGTAGAAAAACATATACATTTACACTAAAATAATTTTGATGATTATATTTCAAAAATAAATTTTATATTGAAATTTATATTTTTTAAAATTTTAAAAAATTGGATTTGAAATAGGATGACCATTAAAAGGCGGTAATACTATCTTTATAAAAATAATGGGGTTTTCCATAAAATTGTGTCTGTTTTTCATTATGGATATTAAATATATTTGATGAATGTAAAAAATATATTATTAATTATATAATTTTTTTTATTAATATCATTATATAATTTTAATTAATTGAATATATTTAGGAAATCTCCCTTTGGGAACATAGAAATATTTCCATTATACTAAATCAGATAATATTTTAATTTTTATTTAATTGGGAACCAGTTAATTCTTATTATTTTAGTGTGAACTATATATTTTAATATGTTAGTTACTCTTATAAATAATGGTTAATTTTATATTTAGGTTATATATTATTATATTATAAAAATAATATTTTAATAGTATATTGTTTTTGGTAAAACTAGGTTTTGTGTGTAACACAATACATTGAAGAAAGTATTTACTGCTTTTAATGCAAGATAACATAGTATTGCATGCAATGAAAGTTATATCATCGATTGAATTTATTTAAAATAGTAATTATATTTTATTTTATCAGGTTATTGTATTATGTTAAGTTCTTGGTTTTTTTTATACAAACTATAAAATACAATGTTCATATTTTAAAATTTCATGGCATTACAACCCACTTTTGGAAAGCTTGAATGCTGGGTAACAAGATCACCAAAGCACATTAACATGTCAGTGGTGGCCTATGTAAATAAATGAAAGATAATTACTAATTACAATAGTGTAAATATATTACACACATGAAAAATATATTCTATCATTTATTAATAAAAATATTATGAATTATAAATTTTAATGAATTATAATAAAAAACTAATTTTAAGTAAAATAAATTCTAAAAAATAAAATGAAATTTTTATATTTCACACTACATCATCATAATTATACCAATGAATTAATGAATATGACCCTTTAACTTCAATTTTATCTAGTTTTTAAAACCCACATACATTTTTGAGAACAATATAATTCAATGGCTACAATGTAATGATCACATTTAAAAAATTTAATTAAATATTCGTAAAACATTTCACTATTCATTTTTGGTTCAGTTATCTATTTGAATTAATCAATTCAAAATATTATTTATTTTATTTAAAATATATTCTGAAGTCCATGGGAATTACATTTGAGGTATTAAGATGTGATATGTGATGGAGTTATTTTAGGATGGTTTTTTCACAGCTAATCGAGTATATAGAAAAAAAATGAGTCCTGATAAAAGTGGGATAGATTGTCACACATATCATTCATGGTGAATGACACCCATTTGATGGAGTTTTGAGTCTTGGAAATAGTTGAGTGTGGGATGATCACCGTTGGGATTTGAATATGTAATATAGAGGGACTGTTTCTAAGCGATGGTATGAGGGGTCACCCATAGGACAAGTGAAAAGATACCTAATGTAAGTCAATAATATTATTGAGGACTTAACACATGGTTCCCATGGTGGATTAGAGTGGAATGTGTTAAGATTTTATCGAGGTTTTGGTATCATGAATATTGAAAGATTTAAATGAAAATATGGAATAATCTCTAAAATTTAGGGTTGAGGAGAGGGTTTCTTATTTGGAGTTATTTAAGGGTGATGGAGAAGGTATTATATAGATTACTATATATTTAAATAGGAATAGATGAACATATATCATAAAATGATGACAGGGAAGAGATGTGCTTTAGTGATGGGATAGGGTTCAAGTGTCATAAACCACATGATAATATATTGAACTATGTTATGGGATATATATCCTTATGCTCTTCTTTTTGTGGCATGTGAGTGATAATTTTTTTCATTGATAAAATATATTATTTGATTTGGATGATGGATCTCAATGAATTGGCATGTTATGACAGTCAGAATACTAGTAAGACTTCCATGAGTGAGTTGGAGTCTCGGGTATCCATGACTTTATGGAACACCATTAGGGGAATGATACGACTTAAGCAATTTAAAAAAAATTATAAGTGAGATGAGTTAGTTAGGATATACAATCAGTGATATTTTAGTGGTTGGATTTTCATGAGTGTTCTATTTTCATTCATTTTTAACTAACAAGATTAGATGATATGACATTCTAGAATGATATGGAGTCTATTATGCGATGAGATATGAAACTAGAAGATGGGGAATCCTAGAATGAGTTATATCCTAGTTTTGGTGCATGTCTAAATGGATGGAAGCTACAAAAAGTTATATTCTATAGGTTTAATGTCGGATTCTAGAGAAAATTGATATATAAGGTGAGATGAAGGCTTCAATATATTAAAAAAATCTAAGAGATTAGTGGTCAAGATGAGGACGATGGCATACCTTGAGTCCATACACATGATATGGGTTATAAGAGATGTCACATGATGAAAGTGGGAATTATTACGTGGAACAGAAGCACATATTATTGGGCAGTGTTGTGGTCTTGTTTTCACTTGGAAACTTGGCACAAGGGGAGTTACTTTATCTTGGTTTGATTATGATTTCCAAGTCTACATTATGAAATATTTACACTGTCCCTTGTGAATTAATATATATGATGGCCTATATTGGGTAACATGGCGAGAGCCTACAGAGGTGTATTTCTCACACCAATATTGGGAATTGTGGTTCAACATGCATATGTTTTTCTTCTATTATGTAGACCACCATATTTGTTGTGGATTATGAATGAGTACATCGACCATATCTTGAGACTCAGTTGCATTGTGTACACTCAATTAGAGAAGGTACTCCATGTTCATGTTGTTTATTTTCTTTTAATTATTTATATTTTTTTAGGGAAGTGGGTGATGAACATTTTTGTGTTTGTATTATTCGACATAGACTATTATATTATAATGGTGTATTTATTTTGTATAGTACGATGATAATTATTATTTTTTGATATTTGTTTATTTTATACTATAATTATATAGAATTTTCTCCTAACTGTCTTGATTAATCCATTATATCTTATTGGAATCCCCTAGGGTATTTAAGGGGGGATAAATTTAAACCACATGGCACATTATACTAGTGATTGGTTTTATGATGGGGTATCACATATCCAAAAAATAATCATCAACCCTAGAGGATCATATTCTAAAATGAATTTCAGAGATATAAGAGACACTAACCTGAAGAAGAAATTAATAATTAATGGAATAAACATGGATTAAGTAACAAAAAATAATATCAATGATTGTATGATGTTGGAAGAATGTTTATACATATAATTGGTAATATGATTATTGTAATCAATAAAAGTGAATCTAACCATTGTAATATTACTATTAAAGCCCAATAGTTGAGATTATCCTAATTTTTAAAGTAAAAAATATTTATCAATGAATTTTTTGTATAGTATTAATTTAATAATTTTTAATAACATAATATATAAATAAATCATTATTATTAATCAAGAATCGAAATTTTAGTATACAAATCGGATAATGAAAAAATAATATTAAATAGAATAATAATTTATTAATATTTATGTAGAAACATATGATTTTTATATAATTTTTTTTAATATTTTAAAAATTAAAATTATTATATAAATAAACATATATTTAAATGAAAAATTATATTTTAAATGAGAACATAAAAATAATCCAATAGTAAATTTTTTAGAATTTCTATAGTCAATTTTTTTTTCTATCAATATTAAAATACTTTGTATAGAATGACATTGTTATGTTATAAAAATTATTAACTATATAATATATTTGAATCCAAGCCAAAAATAAAAAATATTTTTCAATAATTTATTTTCATAAATTAAAATTATTTTCAATGAATATAAATAAAATTTTAAACTCTAAAAGGGATATTAAAGATTTAAAAGAATTTTTTTTTTCAAAATAATTATTTTTATTGAAAAAGTAATATAAAATAATGGTTTTTTGTCAAAAAAATTAAAAACACAATCCATTAATGAAAACAATATTTAAAACCATGGTCAAGATAATGGATATGATGTTTTATGAATTATAATTTCATGCCACATGATATGAAAATAATAATCAATCCTACATCATTTTCTATGCATACCCACCCATCCTCCCATCATTATTTTCCCTAAAATTAGTGATAAGTTTTATATTCTCATTTTATCTTCTGAGAATCCCCATCAAAATTTTCAATGGTTTAAAGGTGTTGTTATCAAAAATTATAAAACTACTTTGAAATGGTAGGGCTTTAAATCACTATTCATTTTAATAAATGGTGTGATCTTTCCTGAGAAGAAAAGAATCATTTATTATGTAATTTTTTTAGAAGTGTAAAATATGGAAAATTTAAAAAATAACTTCTAAATATGTAAAATATTTCATTTGTTATGACATTATTCAATATGAGATCATAGTAGTATATCGCTTTGTTGGAAAGATCTTCATAATGAAAATCAGCATCCCTAGACGCGTGCATGTTAAAATGATCAATGTTTGAGAGAGACTATAAATCACTTATCCACCAGGGTATAATATTCCAAGAGTGACTAATTTTTATAGTTCTCACCACATTCAAAATGGTGGTGGAGTAACAATATATCTAAATATTATTCTATCCCTTTTTTATAGCCGTATCCAAAACATTGAAATGTCTATGAATTTATACCTCCAGTGATGAAGAAAATCCATGAGGACTGCAAATACATTCTATATTCTCCACATTATCATTTCTAAAGATTCCCCCAAAACCAGAAGTTATTGGGTTTTCTCCAAATGCTCCATATGAATTTCATCTTACCCTTCCCAAAAGTATGGAAGTCTTGAAAATTTTAGAGGTTCTCTAAGGTTGAGGGATGTTACGAGACACTCCATTTATTTGGAGAACCTAGAGATCATGAACTGTGAAGTGAAATTATTCATATTTTAGTATGTTTAAATCTTTCATAGATGACATGATTCTGACATTATCCATTTAAACATTTAATGATGAATGTTCATGATTAATCTTATTGTCGATGAATCTTATGAGATGATCAACTTATACATAGTCTATATGATTTCAGATTAGTTAATATAGATAAAGGGATGTTTGAGAGTAGGTATCCATGTATCCTTGTTAATAATTACACTAGTAAGGATTTATTTATAACAAATCAGAAAATGTGTTCCCTACGGCCGAGGTAGTGGAACTAGTCAGGAAAATATTATTGATGTATTCCATGTGTTACTAATAGAGACTACATCTGAAGTACAATGAAATTACAAAATCCTATAGAAAATAATCAACCATATGTTTCAAATGAACAAGTCTCAATAAAATAATAAATCAAGAGGGAAGTAACAAATTCATATTCATTTTTTTAAATCTATCATTGATAGATTTCAATCATTATTATAGGGTAGAAAAGGATCATTATGAGAATGAAGTTAAGAACAAGTTCCCAGATGGAGAAACTGTATTATTCAATAAAATCGTTTGTTTCTCCACTAATCAAACAATAAAATGAATCTCATATGAGAATTATATTTGGTATTTAATTTGAGTATTAATATCCACCACTAGGTCACTATAGTTGATGTTATCTTCAAGAGTAATACCTATCCATTTGTAAAACAGTATATTGACTGTATAATTTCTATTTACAAACTAGATGACATTATAAGTGATGTTATAAAATCATTCTTTTATAGATACCAGATAAAATATTCCATTTAATTTAATTTTACTCCATTAATCATTACTATAAATATAGGCCATATGAAGTCAAGACACACTGAATTATCATTAAAGAGTATCCATGTTAAGTGTTACAGAAAGGAAATATTGAAATTATATATATTCATGATCCCAAGACCCCCATGATAAATGGGTTTTCATCATTCTCTGCATGGAAGAGTGATTCCTCTATATTCAAGTGTACTTCAAATCTAGACATTTTTTAGAAAAGATCATTTCACATTCATCAATAGAGATAAAAAATATTTGTAATCCATGAATTTGTAAACAAAAATATATGTGATTAATTATATAAAATTTCCATCTATAATAGATGTAGACAAATATTGGCCCTTCCATTGGTTGAATGGATTTTTAATTTGGCGCATGGAATGTGTGAAGTGTGATGGAATAGGCTTACCCCAAAACATATGCACTTAAAGATGAGTTTAGGTAAATTTAATTTTTTAGATTCCCAACTCATTGATAATATGATTCTTCCCTATAGTTAGGATGTTCCTTCAAAATAAGATAAAGTATTTATCCCAACTAACCTATTTGATCGAGACCCTTTCATAACAATGATGGGTATATTTGAATATTTTGACATTCAATTTTATCCCACTATATGGAAATATTGATAATATCTATATAAAATAAGTGATAGGTAAAAAACCTCTTTAAGACGTTATTGGCTTTATTTCCCCACTTTCACCCATACTGAGAAGTATATTACCTAGGTAATCATCTATAATAGTAATGATAATAGATTATAGGGGATCATATTTCCTCACTCCTCCTGAGAATATAAAATAATCATCTTATAATCTATTGAACAGAAAATATATGTGTGCTGAGCCATGAAATAATCTATTAATATTTATTAATGAATCTAGAAATCCAAATATATAAAGAATATTGTAATTAAAATCCAAATCCATAGTGTAAATATCAATTTTAATGTTAAGATTGAGAGAAATATTGCAAACTATAGTGTATTTTTTAAGAATATTTTTTTGCATTCTAACCTAGTCATAAGGTAATGACGAATGGTTATAACTTTCATAATCTAATATTTTTCAAGGAAACAATTTTACTGGTGATCCTAGATAGTCTATTAGTTGAAATTTTTCCAATTATTCTATAAAAAGAATTAATTAGAGAAACATGCATTAACAAATGTATTTCATTGCAGTTGTACATTTTTTAAAATAGATAAAGGATTTGAGAATTGAAACATTTGGTGGGAGGGAATCCTCTAATGAAATGGTTGAAAACACTGAAATGATCATACAAAACATTATCACAACAATTCATATATAATTAATTTGGTGATCCATCTGGAATTAGAGAACAACCCGCATTTAAGCCAAATAATTATCCGATTATTTCATACTTTAGGGGGGTTGAGGATAGAATCTTATTGTCATCAATAGTCGCCAATAAAATAATCACATCATTGAGTAGATAAGAGGCACTGACAATTCCATTAACGAAGTTCTGTAATTGGAGAAAAAAAATCAATATGTTCTCATTTTGGAAAAAATAATTGATCACTATCCTTGAAAATAGGTATGGATTTTATTTCTTTTTTGGATATATGTGGCGAGTAAAATAGTATATAATTTTAACTCAATACTTTATCTATTTAATTCTATAGGATTCCTTATGTGAGTTCTCTTTTAGGGATAACAAGTGAGAGAGATCAAGTGATATTTTGGATTCATGTTAAATATCATAAGAGAAGTAGTGACATGTGTTATATTAATGCATGAGTTTGATGGAATATTGAAGAGAATAATTTTCATTTTCAATGGTGTTCAAACATTTCATTCTCTTATAATTAATTTTCTTACTTAGTAGTTTCATTTTAACAATAAATTTTAGAGCATCAATCTTATAAATAATAGACTTCCATGTGTATTGAAGAAGATTTCTAAATTTAGGATGTGTGGCCCAATCCTTATTATATATTATTTGGTAAGAGAAATGATGAATCTATCAAGATAATTCTTCATTATGGGGTTTTCATTATAGTTTATTCTAGAAAAGGTACATCAAGAAAAAAAATTCAATGAGTTAAAAATCTATTTATTAATAAAATACATATTAGTATTTTGGTAGTTGTTTTTTTGAGATATTTCTTCTACCATGTGTACATAGCTCCAACAAGCCTTAATTCAGGACTAATATTGTTTTATATGAAATATTTTATCTCTTTGAATAACAAAATCTATGATATAACTCATAGTTTTTCTTTTGGGGTAAGGATTGTATTGAAATATCTAATAATAACCCTTGGATCATAAGACATTATAATTTTTTTTATTTCCTCCCATAAATCCCTACAGTATTGTTAACCATTAATAACGATTGGTTTTTTCCATTATGTTAGTAGTATAAGAACTAAAGAAGCTTAATCCTTGAAAGAAAGTTCATTTTGGATATAGGAAACAAAATAAGACCATGTTAATATTTTTGAATCAAGATAATTAAAGTAATAACTATTTTAGGGTTGCATAATCCCTCAAAGTTCCAAGAAAATATTTTCATAATTATTATTTTTTCGTATTTGAGCCACAATTATTAATTCGTCTAGCCATACTCTTTTTTGAAGATTGTATATATTCATCACCCTTTCACACATCTGAATTCACCTATTCTATAGAGCTCTATTCAATGTTATTTAGATTTTTTGTTTGTGTTATGAACCTCATATCCATTCATCATTATGATAGAGAAAACATTTCTATCTTATTTAGTAGATGGATTAATATCATGAAAAGGTTAAACTTCTATCTTGGGAGTTGAATGTGAGTTATCCAATTATGTTTTTGAACCTGTATTTTTTTAATTTGAATTGGAATCATCTGTCGCAAACTCCCCTCTATTTTGGTTGGGAACATATTGATGTGCAGATGGATCTATTTTTTGAATCATAGGTCTTAGTTTTTACCATAGGGGTAAATGATATCTTAGAGTGACAAGGAGTAATAGGGGAAGCATCCAACTAGGATGTGAAGGAGAGATCATTATTGGCTATCATTATACTACGTCAATAAGATTTTATATTGTTTAGAAGTACATTCAGTCCAAAAATACTAGTAACAAAAAAATGTGTGGTTTCATATAAAATGATTCTTTTGTATATTAAAATATGTGGATATAGGATCATGATCAGATGGATGTCCATGAATTAAACATTAACAAGGATAATTGTATACTGAAAGGATTTGTTCGTTATGTAAAAAAAATTAACCTAACTTCCAACATGTTTTCACACTTTAGGGGAATAATATTTTTTCAATCATATGATTATTTTGAAATATAATATAGGATATCAATATATTTTTACAGTGTTTTAGATACTAATTTTAATTTCGTTTCCATAAATCTATTTAAAAATACTAAACCCAATGAATATGTATCATTCATATACCTGTACACAAGAATAACAATTCCACAGATAATGGTACATCCTATTGCATTGTGAATATCCAATATAATCTATTTTTATTGTTTTATATTCTCATATATAGCCATATTATCCTATTTAATGGGAAAATATTCATTGTATTATTATTTTATGATACCTTTCAAATGATTATCCTTGATTATCAACGGGGTCCCTTATGGAACATTATGATGTGTATTGATTAGTTATTCTCTTCATATGATAGTTACATTTGAATTATGATGTAATGGGTGGGTCCAAAATTAAATATCCCCTATATTCATTAGTATATATTGTGAAGCAAATATGGTGGGTGTTTTGTACACGAATTTCTTATTTATGTATGATTTATATTCCTAATTCCCTAATTCTATTATTCTGATATATACTCATTTTTATTATATAACATTGACTCCAACTATGATTGTCCATGTGATTTAATTTTCTATTCTTACATTTCATTTTATTTTACAATTTATTCATTCTATATTATGTATGTCATAATTATGTTCTATTTGATTCCACTGTATACTACATATTACTAAATGTATGCTATCAAACATTGTATTACATTTATATTATCTATGAGAAAATAGGGATACTACATATAATATATAAATTCTAATGGATAATTAATGAATTCATAATTTGTTCATATAAATAATATATAGTTTTCTATTTAATGTAATTGAAATTTAGGAGCCAAGTATCATGAGACTATTAATGTTTTCAATCTAATGATTTTTTGTCTTGTAAAATGTCAATAAAATTACGACCATATCTGGGTTACACTAGTGAAGGTGCAATATGATACTTTTTATTAAATCTTATTGAGACGTATTATAAATAGATTACTAGAGTTTCAACCAATGTATAATTAAAACCTAGTTTCCACACCCTCTTATAGATAACCAATTTAATCATTCATGGTGATCAATATTCTTCCACAATATTGATTTTGATCAGGTTATCACCATTCAGGGTTGATACTATCACACATTCCTTGAAATTTATTTAATATAATATATGGAAGGGGTGAGTTTCTCCCACATCAATCAATTTTAATAGATATATTGAATTTATTAATTGACACAATGAGTAGGTAATTCTTATTATATTTGGATTCATTTGGGATTATATTTATCAATACATTTTTTACCCTCCTAGATATAATATGATCTTAAAGAAAACTGGGATATTTTATTGATATCATGTTGAAGTAATCAACAATACTCAATAATTTAGCACTCTTAATCAATGACTGTAGAGTCCCCCCTTTTGGGAATAAGATATATGAGGTGTGTATATTAGTGGATGCAAAGAAAGTCAAGTTAATGTTTTACTAGGTGTGAGTCAGGATTTTTTTTAGGATTTATAGATTTTAGATAATAGAAGTGTACTGCTAGAGTTTTATTTAAAACTTCAAAACGTTTAAAATGTTATTGAAAAAACTAACCAATAATGAGATGGTGACTGAGTATTAAAAATATTTTTATAATTTTCTCAATAATCAGATTGGTAGGTTAATGAATGGGTTCATATTGAACAAAAATATAATGGGAAAGAACACTAACTTGTATTTTTAGCCATTAGATTTCACTCAATGATAAATATTCATATTGAATGAGTGAATAGTTTGTTATGGGAACTAGAAATTAAGTTCACATGAGCTAAACTATCTGATAAAATATTTATATTTGGCGATAATATTTCATTTATTGGGATTTTTTCAACAATAAATTTCTTTAAATGGGTATGTGGACAATAATATGATTTTTATGGAATATATTTTATCATATTATGGTCATAACCTTTTATAGATATGTATTTTTGAGTACTAAAAATCTATATCCATTAACATAATGTATACAGCTAGGAAAGGGAATAATATGTCTGATTTGATAAGTTGGATGACTCAAACATAGGTTGTTCAAGAGTCTACTCATGAGTGGTAGTTTATGAGAATATTGAATATGATACATCATAATTTCTAATATTATCAATGTTAGAGAAACCCTTATAAATCTGAAAATTATCTTTCCCATCTATGAGATATAAAAAAAGTGTTAGGTTCCCTACATCATTTGAGGATTTTTCATGGTAATATATATAATATAGACCATCCATCATATCTTAGAATGGATGATGTGGAATCATATATTAATAAGGATGTATTTTGTTAATAATATACTCATATAGTATATATGAGGCACATATATATAGAGATGGGTTATTAATAAAGGATAACAAATATGTCTCTTGACATCCACATATTGTATTAGAGGCCTAGGATGAATAAGGATCTGTCATGGATGTTTTCTCCATTATAATCTTATATGTAGGTGAATTATGTTCATGAGAGCCATGTTGGACTTCATTAGACAATAACCATTTTTGATTGGTGTGGGGATAACATGATGAATGATATTGTGACATGATTTTCTATATCACGTTGAAAAAATTATTAAAATGGTTTAGAGTAAATTAGTTGAAAAAAGTATCTCTTTGTTGAACATTTTGTGTTCCGATGTATATTTATAAGATGAAAAGTACCTATGATTTTTATAAAGTACTTCATCATGATGTTACAATGAGTATAATATCATATATGGATCCTTAATTTATGTATTCATATTGAAATAGATTATAGTATTAATTTTAAAATCAGTTCCATTTTAGCACAATACACCAAAGTAAAAATAAATATTCGAATGATAATAAAAATTATGTTATATAGGTAATGATTCAATTCTTCATCAAATATTTTGGTGTGTTAATGGAAATTTATCTCACCCCTTTTTTATTTTCTAACATTGATGTCAATCTATTTACTATTAAATATGTAAGATCCCATTATTTATATTGAGTTATGAACCCTTTATGTTGTGGTTTAAATGTATCTAATTTTCTAAATGGAACTTCCTAATATTATAATAAATGTTCTAGTAGTGTTTGAGGATTTTTTGAAGATCAGATCTTTTTTTGGGAGAAATATATGAGGATCATGGTTAGCACATGGTTAGTGCTAATCATGTACGTCAAATAATACAGTCATGTATGTGTGACACATAACATATAAAATGATGCAATGGAGATGCATGACCAACCGAGTGTGCCATAGAAAATTATAGAGGATCATTATTTGATGTTCATATTATATATAACCGTGTGTATTTCCCATTCGAGAGGGGTCACACCCCAGATTGTACTAGAACCTGGTTGGTTCACAGTTTAACTGAACCGTGGTCCCTATAAAATTTGTGCAACTACTATTCATCCCTAACATAATTAATACTTTTCATCTAATTTCCATTCCTCTTGACATACATAGTCACCCCATATATGAATATCCTCCCTCCCTTTAACCTATCCTTTGAGCCTTTTTCCCTTATAAAATGTCTAAACTACTCATCATTCATTAAATTAGAACACAATAATTATGTCCTTCACTATAATTCCTTCAATTTTCAATTATATCATTGTTTGGATTTCAAAATATGTGGGAAAAATATGAACTATATTCTGATTATTAATATTTTCATCAAATTTATTCCATTTTATATTGGATTATAGGCCAATAATGGTTGAGGATTTTACTACTAGCATATAGATGATGTGTAATTACTCTTCAAGATAGAATAAAATGTTCTTTAGGATCTCAAGAATGTATTATAGGATATGAAAATCCAAATGGCTCATATTCCCCAGAACATATACATGGGGTTTCCCTTTAAATTTATCAAAGAAGGTGACTGAATTCTTTAGAATTTGTATATATTATTGATGTATGAATTGATTTATATTCATGAATATGTATCCACAACCACTTATTGATGACCTAATTGATTGGTTCTAAAGAGGTTAGGGGGTTTCAAAGATTTACTTGATTCCTT
Source organism: Viscum album (assembly GCA_963277665.1). Classification (NCBI taxonomy): domain Eukaryota; kingdom Viridiplantae; phylum Streptophyta; class Magnoliopsida; order Santalales; family Viscaceae; genus Viscum; species Viscum album. The sequence goes on along the minus strand of OY728128.1, from coordinate 1,251,802,489 downwards.
CCTATCATCAGTTATTTTTAGAAATTTATATATACCACCTAAAACATTCCATAGTAGATATATCTAGTATTATTATTAGTTAATTTCTTTTAGTATCACAGACACACCAACTATATTTTCAAGGAATGGATTAGTCGGGTTTTCCACCCTTACCAAGATTCATTTTTATTTGTCTTTATGGAAGAAATATTGGTGTACTCACATTCAATAAAAGAACATACTAAAAAACTTGATATCATTTTGATCACACTAAAAGAGATCCTACTATATTCTATGCGCACAGAAAGAATCTTCTAAATTGATAAATTTCACATTCTAGATGACATAATCACAGATGAATCAGTATTAGTTTTCCCAGAGAATTCGGAAACAATGGATTCATTGGGTCATATTTTTTTTGATATATTAGGTTTAATGTATTTTTTAGTGTATTATAGAAATTCTATTCCTGATTTCTCATTCCTTGCAGTATCCCATACAAGCATGAGTAGTTTGGAATTTATGGTTGTATGTTATGAGTTATTTGAGTAATATTTTCATTAGTATAATAGAAGAAGTTTTTCAACACCAATAATGAATCCATCAAAGACATTCATAATCCACATAGTGTATTGAGATGAATTAGACATTAGGTGTTGATTCATTCTAATATAGGGAGAGTGAGTCATGGTGTTTGTGTCTCAACAATAGGGACTTCACATATGAAATTAACCAACACACACTATCAAAATATATTAGTCGTTCATGGACTGTATTATTGGATGAACTAGTTTTTGGGAGAAATATTCATATTATACTTATATCACAAAATCCTCAAATACATCTTTATATTTCATGATGTAAATCAAAGACATTGATTGTCGGTGGAATAACTAAAATCCATTTATTTTTTTATTTATCATATTCTTGGGAAATACATGTCCATTAATGATTCTATGAGTTAGATGACTCACACACAAGTTAGTCAAGAGGTTAGTGTAGAATGGAAAAATGTTGACTTGTTTTGTAAGATTCATATTGATGTTCATGAGAGTCATAAACATCCAATTAAATCATATTAATAAGTGACCTATTCACTTATACATTTATTAAATATGAGGCATGTCTATGATCATCAATGGTTGGTTATAAGGGTGTTAATTTCAAGATAGGAACCACTACCTTGTTGGCTAGTTGATGTGGATTAAAGATATCATATTAATAGATGAATATAGTTTATTAAATAAATAATCGTGTAATTGATGTGAGGGTCTCATTCCACTACTTGAGCAGCACATCCCAATATTACCAAGATGTACCATGAAATATGTTCTAGTACTGATGGATGGGATGATAGGGAATATATATGGATTTGTTACCTAGTTTTTCACATGTCTATAATTTAAGAGATAACAGAAATGACTATTAGGTATTTTACATCCAGTACACATCATGAGTGGAAATGGGATGACATCAACGTGGATTATGTGACCGCATTACCTTGGTTTCCTCTATTAAATAATGTAGTATGTGTAAAAATTTCTAGTTGGCATAGGTAACCCACATTCTATAAATCAAGGAGACCATTTTGTGGATAAAATGGGTAGACTATATGTCTTTGAGATCATCAGACCACATGGGATCCCATAAACTATTATATTGGATTGAGATTCTCACATCATATTATGGTTCTATTAGGTATTGAAGAAGGATGTGGGTTAACTTGTACTTCTAGGCATAACCTACCACCCAAATACTATTGGTCAATCTAATAAAAAGATATATATATTTGAGGACATTATATAATCATTTTCCATTCATTTTGATGGTTCTTAGGAAAACATATCCATCTCACTAAATTTTATTATAATATCGGCATTCTAGAAATGATATAGATGGATTTTATTAAGGACCCTTATGGTATGATGTGATATTAACCCATGATTATGTTGGGGATTGGAGAGGTATACCTCTTTGGAACTAAACTGATTTAGGACACTTTAGAGTACATGTAGCTTTTCATAAATATATGGAAAACGATCTGTCTCTAGAAAATGACTTGGGATTATAATCTATATCAACCACTATATTTTGATGTAGGTCATCGGTAATTATACTATGTTTCTACTAGGATAGATCATAGATGGATTTATATATAAGTAAAGTGATCATATCTATATGAATGTGTAACATCTTAATTTTTAAATGAGAAAAAAATCCCCACTTTAGCTAATAAATTAAAAATATTTTGGGGAGATTTTTTTTCAATACTTGTGTTTAATATGGTTTTACGAAAGGGTAAAATCTTTATTTATCACATTTAAAAATTATATGAAATGTCTTTTGAATTTCACACTCATTCAACGTGGTATTTTTTTGACCATAGAGCCTCTATATTCATAGAATCAAAATAATATATATATATATATATATTATTAATATGTATGTGTGTTTTTTTCAAAAAAATGATATAAGTCCCAAAAGGTGCATTATATGATAAATCTAAGACAACTCTTATGTCTGGAATTCTAGGCTTACCCTATGTAGAGTATAACTTAATGTACATCAGGTATTTGACAACCTCCCACATATTAAAACCCTATTGATTATTAATTAATTTATTATTTTGTTTTTTATATAATAAATAATTAATTTCTCATTAATGGTGAATCATATGAGATATCTGGGTTAATTGTTAGGTCTTGAGCGTGGGGTTTACCATAGGTGGTGTATAACATTTGCGAGCATTTGATATTTGGTCAGATCACACCTGAAGATAATTTAATTTGTTTCTAAATATTTTCTTTGGTAGTTAGAAATAATAATATTAATTTTATTGTTTATTTTATTATTTGTGTTGAATGAAAAAAATGAAAATATAATTCCACAATTAATAAATTCTGTTGTAGTGAAAATAATAAATGTGCAATGTAATAATTGTGATATTACTAATTATTTCAATTAAATGAAAATGTGAAATAAATTTTAATTTATTAATTCTTATCAGTATTTAATAGTTTTTTATTAACATGTTAATTGTGTAATTAGTGTGAGAAAATTAATAAAAATATTAATAAAATATTTTTTTATCATTATTATTTTGGAAAAATAATATATGTGTTAAATATATATATATTTTTTTTTACTTGTGAAGGTGTATATATATAGTATATTTATATATATGTTGGTTAAATAAATAAATAAATTTATATAAATATATATATGGGTGTATATTCATGTAATCATATTTGGATTATTTTTCAATATATATACATATTTTTCATAATGAATTTTATTTAATTTATGATTAAATGTTTCTAGAGGAAGAGATAAAAATAAGGATAAAATTTAAATAATTTAATGTTTTATTTAATTAAGGGACTTGGGGGAGTGTGGTGCTATAAGGCATAGTGGAGACAAAAATAACCATTTCCTAAAGTCAAATGTTTATATAACTGATGGTATGAATTTGTTTTAAATAAAATGTGATATTAGATTTATATAGTTCCTTGGGTGAATGCACATGTGAGAAAGCCTAAAAAAAATTCATGCCTACCCTCCTCCAAAAATCACCCTCCACTTTCTACCACCTCCTTCCTCTGTTATTTTTTTTATTTTATTTTCTTAATTTATTCCTATCATCAATCTTCGTTATGTCATACAATATTGGTTATATTGAAGTGTCTTCGATGTCGTTGGGTTCATATTAATGAGGATAATCTTAAACATATTTGTTTATGAAAATACTAAGGTTCTGGTTTTGCGGTTAAACTCGGGTGTAAAACCATGCCGTTAGTCATCATTGCACCTGAGGTATGAACTCCTTAACTTTTTCACATATAATAAATGGGTTATTTACATGATTTTTCATGTTCTTGTGTAGCTGTAGGATTACCATACCATATTCACTTTTAAATTTATTAATGATTTTAGTGTTTCTTTGTCAAATTTAATTATTAATTCTTAAATGAAATGATTAATATGATAAAGGAATTATTTAATAAAAAATTTCATGATTTTATAATTAAATAACTTTGACGTGGTTTACTATTTTATAAACCCTAAAGTATTGATTAGTGATTTAAATCTTTATTTGTATTAATCTATTTTTTTCCATGTCATAATTAAAATTGATTGGGTTGAATTAAATGAAATGTCTTACACATGATGTCTTGAATTCTTTAAATGTTTAAATGCCATGGGATGAATTGTATATCAAGTTTATGATGGTGTGATTTACTTGAAGATTTAATTGAATTCAATTAAATTTCACTTTTTATGGTGGTACAATCACACCTCTTGTGATAATTAAAATTGCACAGTTTATGTAAAATGTTTCACTGATAATATTTGAATATATATTTAACAAAATAATTTATGGTGGTTTCAATCCTTTAAAATAATTGTTTTTTGTGGTCAAAACTAAATTACATTTTATCTGATAAAATTATTTATTGAAATTGTGATATGTCGGATCATGTCGCCATGTCACAAGAATGACCAAATAAGTTGAATAAATCCTATTAAATTATAATTGTTCATTTTAAACCTCCCATTGGATCCCATTGTTTCTATTGGAATGGAGAGTCAAACCTACGACCACTTGATTGGTGTGCCATCTATATACATTTCTAAGACATGGTCTATTTTACATTAATTCCCTATGATAAATTAGGATAAAATGATTGATTGATGGATGAAAATTTATATTGGCATAATAATAAATGGTGAGATTTCTTAGGATATAATCTGTTTGTGTAATCAAGTAAATTAACATATAAATGAACTTAGGGTTGAATGATTTATTAAACAAGTATGATAAAATTGTGATGATAATTAATAAAATAGATTAGTGAAATGAATTAGTTTGGCAGACGATAATTTATAATAAATTGATCATATTGTCTTATGAAGATAAATCGGGTATGTTTGATACTTGAGTTTTGTTTTTTATGGGATTTTAAGCTTATATGATATAGATGTGATTGATACCTGAGGGTTTGATACTGATTGTAATTTTGAGATATTTTGGATATGACTAATGTTTAATGTTGATTCCTGAGGGCTTCAGGCATGTTCTTTAGTTCTACTTGAGGGCAAGGTGCATTTGTACTTGATGCCTGACGGAAGATTATATGATTATACAGGTTGTGTGATGACTCATGATTTGTGTTGAGAACTGTGGGATTGGTTGATTATTTCGTATTTCGTCAGGGATAGGAAAATGGGAACTAAATTCATAAGACCAGATTATATGATAATGTTGGTTTCTTGAGGGCTAGATGCACAATCACACGATACGTGAGAGAGAGATTCAAGTCATGCTAGAGGGTGAGGTTTTAGTTAGCCTAGGGGAATAGGTCATATGTTATGTTATATTTTGAGTGATTCATCCTGATACAATAGTATCTACCCAAAGACATTGATATGTAACTTAGTTTGAAGAAGGTGGTATGGGACAAGTGTCTGTTTAGGATCCCAAACTATCTTTATATTATTTAATTCGTTATCACTTTTCATTTATAATGTGTGTGACACTAAAGATTATTAATAATTTCATGAAATGGATTGAGCTAGACAATGTGGGTGCTATCCTACAGAGACTTATATCTCACACCATGCACTAGCACCGTTTATCCCATGAGTAGATCCTCTTACATACAGGTCATGGATTCATTACTTGTGTTGTGATATGTACATGGGATCTATGGAGCACAGGATTGGGATCTTGGTCAGGATGCTCGAGGAGTTGATATTTGGTATTTTCTTTTTATTGTTAAATCTGTACCTATTGTACTTGTAGAATCATCTGTCATACATGAATTGTAGTAAATTGGAAATGGCCATTTTTATGCAGATATTATATTATCCTTTTACATCATGACTTTATTTTATTACTAATTTTTAATTTATCTATTATTAATAATCTGACTCACCAATTTTCTAATTTGACCTAGAGAGAATATTCTCCCCATAGTACAATCAAAATACACTCACCACTATTTAGTAACCTCTAGCTTATGGGGTGGGACTGTTGAGGCCATGTGGTGAATGACCTGGCCACTATCTTAGTGGTGAGCCAGGTCAAGATGGTACAATGTTGTATTAGAGGTTTCATTTTTTTCATTTTCTTACTTTTTAGGGTTGGTATAAAGGACACTTGTATTGTGTTAGTGCTTGGTATGTTGATGTACCCGGGTCTAATCACAGCACGTATGAAAAATGAACAAGTGGTAATGGGTTGGATTTTTGTTCGTGTATTCTAATTTACAGTGTATATGATTTCACCATGTGTGAATGGTGTACCATCCACCACTTATGGATTTATAGGTTTATGGTATTTTACCCTTGACCTTCTATGGAATGTCTGATTCTTTTTGTGCTTCGTAAGGGGAACATAGAAGTTCACATGCCATGCATATGCCATGCCATGTAGTTTTATATATAGGCTTCTAGGTGTTTAGATTTTGTTCCTTGACTGTTATTCCATGCATGATTTTATAACATGCTTAGCAATTTATATTCATTTATACCTGACTAGTTATCATGCCTTTCCTTTTTAGTATTCCATTATTCTGTGATTTTAGGATGTCTCCCTATTTGAGATGCTTGTAGTGACACACAACTCATTGTTTTAAATATTTAATTTATGTCATGGGATAAATGTTATTGTGTGTTATTAAATATGGATCCAATTTTCAATTTTAATGTGTATGGAATCCTTATAAATTGGAAAATCTAAAACACATACTCTAGAAATCCTTCAGATTTAAATATGATTATAGGATGTTCATAATTAATTTAAAATTAACTGAGAAACCATCTAAATGATAAATTGGACCCATGTAGGTCAGTTTGGGAATTTTTTTATGGGATAACCCTTAATGGGTGTTTACAACACTGAATGTTAAGAAACTACTATTGTGTTTCATTTTGATGAACCCTAGTAGGCTTAGTGAGACAATCGTAGGTCGTATTATATTTAATAACATAAAAGGAATTTATTTTGATAATCTTCGTAATCATTAAGGGATGTTAATAATTGTTAAATTTTTTAAAGAATAATTTTTTTTATACTTTCTTATTTTCCATTCATTTATTTTTTATATAAATTGAAATTTTAATGATTAAATTTTGAATAAATGAAATGACTTGAAAATAGAACATGTGTTGGTGTCATTTGTTTAAACCCTCGTGTAAGGGTTGCTTAATATTTTCTTTTTAGTAGCCTTGGAATGGAAACTTGATTGTTTTCAATATTTTGTTTCCTTTTAAAAATCGATTAAATGATTATCTCTTGGACCTAGTGTTTTCATTTTGGCTTGACCTAATGATAGGGTTGGCACTTGTAATTACATAAGGGACTAGCTGGTAGTATGTAATAGCCTTGGAATTCAAATGCCTTTATAAATCATGTGAGTTTCTAATTTTTGGTTCCATTCGGTTTCTGTTGTCTCTTGTAGGACTCCTAGCTACTAAAGACACCCCTTTTCGGTGGGGTGGACCATGTATATTAGACACATTCTTTTCCTCAGTGATGGATGACTTGGTATAGTGTTGTTTGAGTTAATGTTCCTATTAAGTATTAAAAATTAGGGTTAAATCTCTTGTATACACCATTTTTTGATTGAATCAATAGGAAGGATAGCCTATGGATAGTATATTGGATGTTTCATCTTTATTATAGAACCTCAGGATGGGAATTGTTCATGTACACAAAGTCTGTTAAGTGATAAATAATTTCATGAAGCAGTTGAGTTCGATCTAATCGCTGAGCCTTGGGCTGTTGAGTACACTCTTGGGTAATCTGCATTATATAGTGACCCATGAGTTATAGAAATCAGTTCATCCCAATGATCAGGATGACATCCTTGAGATTCAAGTGTTTTTAATTTCTGATCATCTTGGTTCCTCCATTTATGTCTAATGCTTGACATATGTGACTATGGATCAAGGAAGTGTCACATGTACATTAATGTTGAATCTCATCTATCATGCTTGTGAGCATATAGATTCTCTTTGTTTAACCACTATGACTCTCTTATGGTGGGTATCATGACTACAGTTCTGGTAAACATGTACTTCTGAATAGGAGGAACTTAACTGGGGGGGACCCTTTTGAGATGATCAGTTTTTCTTGGATGCCTTTGATGCCTAAAAGTCTTGAATCATGACAGTGCTTTCTTAGTAGCGTGGTGTTGGTTTTTTTGTGGTGTATGAAACATTTTAGATATGCATTTTATTATGGGTGGATTTTTTTGTTTAATCATGAATGATCATGGATATACCATGGGTGGTAAAGGTTTGGTGATCAGTTAGTGGTGGTACGTTAGCAAGTGAAGCTGAGCTTATTGCAAGAGAAGTTAACCAGTAGTGGTTTTCCTGATCCTCTTAGTAATCTAATAAACCTACTAATGTACCATTATTTAAGTGATGACAATTTCCCCTATCTCGACATTATCTTTCATGCACTATGTGAGTGTCAGTCTTACATCACTCTAAATCATCAAAAGTCATTGGACTTGTTTAAGTGGTTTCACAATGAAACATGTCATCGGTTTAGGGTATGTGTGGTTTAAATGTCAGAACTACCTTATTGGAAAGCATTTTTGACCAGTTCTATTTGTTCGATCTATAATTAAAAAATTTCATTATGATGGTGTCCAGGAAATGACCAAAAAAGTTATTTGGTTCCTTCTGTTAATGAAAATATTTCCTGAGGATCACTCGGATGCTTAAAGGCTTGATTTTTATGGAAATTCTGATGGTGGAGCTGTTGTGGCTAAACATTAGACCCCTTTTTAAATGGATGAGTCATATAATGGGGAGAAACACCAATTAGCTATTTAAAAATATGACATCTTGGTCGTTTCCCTAGATAAATAGGATCATATAAGAGTTCTTTTAATGTTTCTGTTGAAAAAACTAGTGTTGGATCAGATCTTAATGGCTTAAGTTTCACTTGGCTAATCAATTCATAAGGGTGGTTTATGCATTTGGAAATGAAAAATGACCATTTGAGTGATACCTCATGACCCTTGTAGGTTGGGTGTTGTTTTCTTTGTCCCCAAAGGATTCTCAGAGTCGAGATGTTCTATAGTGGGGATTTTGTAACATCCCCATTTTTAAATGATAATAAAACTCTAATTTAGTTAAAATTTTACTTATATTTTTATGTAAATTTTTATTTTTTTAGTACTAATGTTTATTATGGGTCTATGAAAGGGTATAATCCTTCTTCATCTCTCTGAAATATTCTATGGAATGTTTTTGGAGTAAGGTGCTCAGTTTGTGTGGGATTCCAAGGACCGTAGAGCCCCAACATTGATATGCTAAAAATATTAAATATATTTTATTCATATTATTGTGAAATTTTTTTAAAAAAAGAAATAAATCCCACAAGGTGTGTCATATAATAAATTTGAGCCCACAATTATGTCCTGAATGTTGGGTTTACCCTAGGCAGATTAAAACTTAATGTGCAATGGGTGTTTTAAACCATACACATATCAACACCAACATTATTTTTAATTAATATATAATTCCATTATTATATAATATATGATTAATTTCCCAAAAATGGTGCATCATATGGGATATATGTAAGAACCTGGTTATTATGTTTTTGATATACGGGTTTCTTCTATTCTCTTTTCCTTAAGTGTTTTTGAGAAAATAAGGAAAATGGGGAAAAATACTAAATTTTGGTACTACAAGCCCTGCACTATTCCACACATTGTGTACTTTGGCCATGTGGGATGAGTACACAGGGTGTGTAGCCCTGTCGGTGACAAAAGGTGTAAAAACTGACTACACGCCCTGTAGTGGGTATTTACACACCGTGTAGTTATTCGGAAAGCAAATAGTAAGGTGGTGGATGTAGCCGTCAGCAGAGCGGCAGTACACACCGTGTAATCAGAAATTCATGCCATGTACTCATGTCGACAGATGAACAGTGTGGCGGTGCCGCCAGAGAAACAGTTAAATAAGAACATTACACACCGTGTAGTCAATAGTAAAGGTTTTGTTTTTTGTTTTTTTTATAAAATGGGCAGTAGCCTCCTCTATTCACCGAATAAGCTTACAACACCAGAGGTATGCTCGAGGAGATGGCTGGAGATTTGGAGATATGTCGATCATGAACCAGGAATCTGATTCCACCTCCGTCGATCTTGCTGGAACTGCACGGGTAAGAGCTTCCTTCTCCTTGAGTGTTTCTTTCCAATTATTCCTCTCAAGGAATTTATTTGAGGATGAACAAGAATTCTTTTACCTCAGATCTAGGATGTTATTGGACGTTTTAGAAGGCATCGTTCGGGTGTATCGATCATGGGTGATCGAGGTAGGTGTCTTAGTGTTTAATTTCCAACTGATGTGTGGTTTTTTGTACCGTTGAGATACGCGCCCATGAATGGGGTGTCATATGTCTGAGGCCTTATTGAATTAAATACCTAGGATTGTTTAGGTAATCTAAATGTGATAATAAATTTCTGTTTGGGATCGATTCTTGGATCCATGACCACCTCGGGGGTGTGTTTCTCTGTGTAGCCGTTTGGCCAGGATACCCGAGGGTATGACTTTATAATAATAATTATAGAATTTCCTTGAAAGTAATTGCATGTATATTTCTTGTTTATATGTTGGACATGTCCTGATTACTTGTTTTGCCCGAGGGCAGTGTTGTGATTAGCCTGTGGGCAATGTATTACTTAGCATATGCGAAACTTCTTCCGTCCCTGTGGGCAGTTGATTCTGTTCCTGTGGCCGACACCTCATACGCCTGTGTGAAATTTACGATATGCCTTTGGGTATATTCTTTCATTTGGATTCTCTTTACCTGAGGGTAAGTGTTTACGTGTCTGAGGACACTAGCTGTTTTATATAGAATATTCACTGTGGTGGTATCTTAAATTGAATGTTTAAAAGAATAATACAATGGCAATATAACTGGTAAAGTTAGTTTCTTTTGAGTACTGCTTAGTTTATTGCATTTTACTACTGCACACTATTGTTTCATATTTTCACAATGTTGGCCACGATCCTTTGGTGGGTGCCTATTGGGATTTATTTCTCACACCTTATTTGGGTCATGTCTTCTTCCCAAACATATTATGTTTCTGCAGGTATGGATATGGTCAAGGGTCCCTATACAGGTATTTGATTGTTGTTGGGATGTAAGGAAGCATGGGACCGAGCTTGGGCTTGCAATGCCGCTGGCTGTTCTGTTTTTATTTTTTGTACTTGTACTTCAGTTGTATTGTATTGTAGTGTAACATGTTTTGGATGTTTTATAGAATAGTGGCATGCTGAATTTTCAAATATATATGACTGATTTGTTCCTTGTTATTATAAGTTATCCATTTCTGTTATATATATTGTTTACTACTTCAGATTGTTGTTTTCTATTAATCTATTCCGCTATGTTGCAATTTGAAAAATGAGGGAATAGTTTCTCCACTATCATACTTGGGCCCTCACTACAAGTCGCCAGCCTCTAGAGTTTGGGGAAATGTGCTTGAGGTCACGTGGAAAACTGGGTTCAGGGCACTCGTTGAGTGGAACCCGAAACCAGGGTGTTACAAAGTGGTATCAAAGGCAGGGTTATTTTCTTTGACTTACTATTTGGAACCTTAATCAGGGATTGGAAAAGAATGGTAGTTGGTAATAAGTTGTTCCCAGGTTTAGCTAACCCGCGTACAAGGAAAATCCAATTTACCTCATGTTTCAATTTTTCTGATTTTTCAATTTGACAGTTGAATTGAATTTCACCGAAGGGTGACACAGTGGTATTATGCTATTTATATTTTATTCATGGGTTCTATTTAGTTTCAACCCAATGAGATGAGGGTATTCCATCTCATGCATCATTTATGAACATGCTAGAAATCACATTCCATGAATATTTCCATGCCATGTTGGTGGATTAGAAATTGCATGTTGTTGTGATAGATATTGTTCTAGTAAAAGAATGTTGTTGTGATAGATACGTTGATAGATACCTGCTATTTTTTATGGTATTATTATGTGATCCTGTTTATATAATGGGTGCCAAAATTTGGTTTTTGGGGAGTATGATCCCTCATTGACTGGAATATGGTGGATCATTGGGTGTTTACTGTATTTATAACTCAGATAAGATGCCAAAGTTTGATTCGTGGGGAGTATGAGCCCTCACGGGTCAGAATTTGGCACTTAGTAGTTGTTTCGGTAGTTTATTTTGGGTTACAGAGAAGTTTCTGAGGCATAATGTCCGGAAAACCAGTTTACACGCCATGTAGTACCTTAAACATGCCCTGTATGTTCTTATGTTCAGAAGAAAAGAAAAACTTTTTGAGCACACGCCATGTACTTTCTCATGTTATAGACCGTGTGGGAGGGGACATGGGGAAGGGAAATTCTTGGGGCGAACACACTGTGTACCAGGCATACACGCCATGTACTATTGACCTGGAGTCCTCCTGTGTAACTAACAACATGGACGGGGGAGACCTTAATATATACACGTCATGTCCACTGTGGAACACGCAGTGTTGTCTGACCTGGGATCCGGCCATGTAACTAACAACACGAGTCATTGTAATACTTTTTTATACACGCCGTTTGTATATTGAACATGCCATGTAGTAGGATCCATGTATCCGGCCATGTAACGAACAACACATGGCGGCGAAGCTCGTCTAGTATACGCCGTGTACCTGTGGGACACGCCGTGCAGTCTTGACCAGTGATAGACCGTGTAGACCTGACCATGTGGCTGGGTAACGGGGTAGTGCACACACCGTGTGGGGGTGTAACACGCCATGTAGTATCAGGCTGAGTAGTCGGCCGTGTCACAAATGACACGGGCAGTTGGAAAATTACACCATACACGCCGTGTAGTTTTGTTTAATGGGAGCCATGTGGCTTGGCCGTGTAGAGGGACCCAGGCATGGGAAGAGAAGTTTGGTACATGGCGTGTAGTTAGTATACACGTAGTGTATTCTTGTTGTGCAATCTTGAATGCCTTATTCCTCCTGCTCCCCTTTTGGTTCCTTCATTTTCAGTCTTCATAATCTAGATCTAAGGTGTGCGTTTATCCTTTTAGTTTCATTCCACTGAGACGTTCACACGTTGTTTTCCAGGAGAGTGGCAACGAGTATACTCCGGAGATGGTGGGACACGGGCTACCATTTGATCCTCCAACAGAGCCAGATGCGGCGCCAGCCGTAATACCAGGAACAGGCACGGAGGCACAGTTCCATGAAGTCTTTGTGTGGTTCATACAGACCTTTTAGGGAGCACCATCGGCTACCACATCTATGGATGAGCTGACTCGTATCTTTCAGTAGTAGCATCTGCCTATGTTTTCAGAGGATGGGGGACCACAGGCTGCAGAGTCTTGGCTGGGGTCTATGGAGACTATTTTTGAGCATCATGAGATACCTCAAGGGCAGAGGATCAAGCTCATGACTTATATGCTGCTTGATTCCGCCAAGAGGTGGTGGGATGTTACCACCCAGTCAGAACATCATAGAGACATGGTGTGGGAAGATTTCCAGACATCCTTCTATGAATTCTTCTTCCCAGAGACGCTGAGGGAAGATCAAGCTCGAGAGTTCATGAATCTTCAGTAGGGTGCTATGTCGGTGGTGGATTATTCTTCTCGTTTCACTGAGGTTCAGCATTTTGCACCCGTTTTGATGGGCGATGAGACGCTGAGAGCCAGGCGCTTTGAGGATGGTCTTTGATATGACATCCGAGAACTGGTGAATGTTTTTAGGTTGCCTTCAGTACATGTTATTGTGAACTAGGCGTTGATTATAGAGAGGAACCTATAGGAATCTAGTGGTGTGGGCTAGGGAGGTTCTGCACTAGTTTTTGGTACTATTTCATCTGGTAAGAGGAAGAGACATATGAACTTCTCTCACTGTGGAAATACCAGCCAGAAGAACATTCTAGGTGGCCAGGTCATGTGCTACCAGTGTGGTAAGGAGGGGCACAAGAGACCTCAGTGTCCATGTGACCCAGTGTAATGCTGACCATGTGGAAGTATGGGTCATCTGCATTGATTTTTTAGCGTGTTTCCACCAGTGGCTAGTGAGAGGGTTTCTGTACAGACTCCGCATGCGGGAGCTGGACCAGCAGCTTCTTTCTAGTTGAAAAACTGGAATACGTCAGGGCGTGCAGGCAGGGATGGTGGACGTGATCGTGGTAGCCAGACACTGGGATCTTAGAGGCAGTAGGGCGGGACAAATCCGGGTAGCGAGGCTATGTCGCAGGCCCGCAACACTGGGCAGACATATGTAGTGTAACAAACCCAGTAGGAGCAGGATCCTGGACCTTCTACTTTCAGATGTACTATTCTATTAGCTTCTGTTTTATCGTCAGTACTTTTTGATATGGGTGCTACACATAGCTTTATATCTGTACCCATTGTGGAGAGCCTTGGGAGTGGTGTTTCTACTTCCTCTGATGTTAGGAAATTAGACACTCCGTTGGGAACTAGAACGACTAGTGTGAATCAGTGCAAGGAATGCCCCCTTGAGGTTGGTGGGTGTCACTTTATTTGGGACCTCTATGTCTTAGAGATGACGATCTATCACTTCATTCTCAGGATGTACTGGTTGGTTCCCCATTGAGCCTTTGTGGATTTCTATCGTCACAAGGTGAGTTTCACATCACCAGAGGGCGGAGAGTTTCTATACAAGGGAGAGTTGGTTGTTTAGGCGAGTCGAGTTGGACTAGAGCATCATGGGCGAGGTGGTATCATAGCCCAGATTGAAAGATTATATCTGGACGATGAGGGGACTTGTCAGAAGGATTTCCCTCCAGGGGTCGATCATTTTAGGGATGTCTTCCCGGACGACTTTTCAGGTCTTCCTCCAGAGCGTGAGGTGGATTCCTCTATTGATCTTGTTCCCGGAGCAGCATCGGTGTCCATTACTCCTTATTGGATGGCTACACCCGAGTTACAGGAGCTGAAGAGACAGTTAGAGGAGTTACAGTCAAAGTGTTTTACCTAATCCAGTACTTCTCCATGGGGTTCTCCTGTCCTTTCTGTGAAGATGGCTGACAATACTCTTAGACTATGTGTGGATTATCGGGAGCTGAACCATTTGACAGTTAAGAACCGATATCCTTTTCCAAGGATTGATTATCTTTTTGATCAAATTCGTGGGGCACGAGTGTTCTCAAAGATTGACTTAAGATCAGGGTGTAATCAACTGCACGTTAGACCATCTGATATATCTCTTAAAGATTTCAAGCGCTGGTTTGGTCTATACGAGTATACGGTTATGCCGTTCGGACTCAAGAATACACCAGTAGTTTTCATGGCTCTGATGAATCATGTGTTCCATCCATACCTGGATTCTTTTCTAGTAGTATTTGTGAAAGATGTCTTAGTGTACTCTCACACGCGACACGACCATGCCAACCATCATGAGATCGTATTGAGTACACTGAGAGAGAATCGACTATATGCTAAGCTCTCAAAGTGCCACTTTTGGATGGACCACATACACTTCCTGGGTCATATCATCTCAGAGGAAGGAGTTGCAGTAGACCCATAGAAGGTGAGAGTAATAGTTTCTAGGGAGAATCCTAAGAACGTGTTTACTATGATGCATCAGGTATTGGGATGGGAGCTGTGTTGATGCAGGGTGATCGAGTAGTTGGGTACAGGTTTTGGCAGTTGAGGCCACATGAGAGGAATTACCCGATGCATGATCTCAAGTTGGCTGTAGTTTGTTCATGCATTGCGATGTTGGAGACATTATATATTGGAAGATCATTTTGTGGTTTTCACCGACCACAAAATTCTCAAGTATATTTTTACTCAGTGTGAATTGAATCTGAGTCAGCAAAGGTGGGGAGAATAACTTCAGTTCTTCGATTTTGAGCTTTCCTATACACCTGGTAAGGGTAATGTAGTGGCTGATTCATTGAGTAGGAAGAATCAAATACAGGTACTGCAGGAGGCCAGTGGTGAATAGAAGCTTATGGCTTTGTTCTCTGAGATGCATTTGGAGGTGCACGACAGTCAGGGGCAGACCTATCTTTCATCATTCACTGTGACTTCAATCTTCTTGGATAGAGTGAGGATGAGACAACTATTTGATTCAGAAGTCCTAGTTTTACGGGAGTCAGTGACCAGTGAGAACCCTTCTCCTGGCTGGACGAAAGGCGATGATAAGGTACTGTGTTTCCATGGACGAGTGTGGGTTTCAGGGGATATACCCGAGGAGCTGATGTGAGAGTTTCATGCATCAGCTAGGGAAGTTCATCCAGGGGATACCAAAAAGTACCGTGACTTGAAACGATAGTACTGGTGGTCGGGAATGAAGAGATAGATAGCTAGTTTTGTTACGAGGTGTTCCACCTTTCAGCAAGTGAAGGCGAAGCATCAGAGGCTAACCCGACTTTTTCAAAAGTTACCCATTCCGGCATGGAAATGGGATGATGTCGCGATGGACTTCATGACTGGGTTTCCGAGGTCACCTCGAGGCTATGATGTCATGTGTGTTATTGTGGACATACTCACAAAGGTAGCTCACTTTTTTCCGATCACGGACACCTTTGGAGTTTACCAACTCGGGAATTTGTATATCCAAGAGGTCGTACGTCTTCATGGGGTCCCCTGTTCTATCGTTTCAGATAGTGATGATCGTTTTACGTCTCATTTTTGGAAGAGATTTCAGAGGGAACTGTGTACACAGGTGCTTCTGAGAACAACTTACCACCCTCAGACCGATGGTCAGTCAGAGCGTACGATACAGGTGCTTAAAGACATGTTGCATGCATGCATCATAGACTTTGGGGCTCTTGGGAGAAGCGTATACCCCTATTCGAGTTTTCCTATAATAATATTTTTCAGGAAACTATTGAGATGACACATTACGAGGGTTTATATGGTAGGCCATGCCGATCACCCTTGTGCTGGTTAGAGGTAGGTGAGGCAGCTTTACTGGGACCATGTCTCGGGCAGGAGACTTCTGAGTAGGTCTAGTTGATTTGAAAGCATATGGCTACCACACAGTCTCGTGAGAAATCTAATGCTGATCGCCACAGATGACCCTTGGAGTTCATGGTTCGGGATCAGGTTTTCTTGCCTATTTCACCGACGTTGGGACACAGGCAGATCAGGAGACAGGGTAAACATTCACCAAGGTATGTGGGACAATTTGAAATTATAGTTAGAGTCATTCCGGATGCCTATCCTTTTAAGTTACCATAGAGGTACCGAGAGATGCAAGATGTATTCCATGTATCTCAGTTGTGCCACTATCATTCAGTCATGTCTCACGTATTTCAGCTCAAGGAGGTTGAGCTTGAAACAGATGTGTCCTTTGAGTAGCATCTGAATCGCATCGTTATAGGAGCATGCAGGTTCTTTGAGGCCGGTCAGTTCCTATCGTATGGATGCTATGATAGCATGGTCGAGTGCAGGATGAAACCTGGGAGTGGGAGACCGACATACGTGCTCAGTGGCCGGAGTTATTCACAGATATATCTTCACCACCCTTAGAAGGTAAATTTGGGGATGAATTGATTTATGGGGGGAAGTTGTATGAACCCGGTTCTTATGTTTTTGAGGTATGAGTTTTTTCTTTTCTCTTTTCCTTAAGTTTTTTTTTGAGAAAATAAGGAAAATGGGGGAAAATGCTAAATTTTGGGACTACATGTTGTGTTCTATTCCACATGCTATGTACTTTGGCCATGTGGGATGAGTACACAAGGTGTGTAGCCCTGTCGGCGACAAAATGTGTAAAAACCAACTAAACGCCGTGTAGTGGGTATTTACACGACGTGTAGTAAGTCAGCAAGCATATAGTAAGGTGGTGGAAGAAGATGCCATCAGAGTGTCAGTACACGCCATGTAATCAGAAATACACGTCATGTACTCATTTTGATAGATGAACAATGCGACGATGCCGCTAGAAGAACAATTAAATGAAAAATTACACGTCATGTAGTCAATATTACACACCATGTATTTTGTTTTTTTTCTTAAAATGGATAGTAGCCTCCTCTGTTCACAGAGGAATCTTAGAACGCCAGAGGGAAGCTCGAGGAGATGACCATAGCTTTGGAGATCTGCCGATCACGAACCAGGAATCCGATTCCGCCTCCGTCGATCATACTGAAACCGCACGGGTAAGAGATTCCTTCTCCTCGAGTGTTTCTTGGAAATTTTTTCCCCTAAGGTAATTTATCTAAGGTTGAATGAGAATTATTTTACCTTAGATATATGGTGTTCTTTGATATTTCAGAACGCATCGTTCGGGTGTATCAATCACGGGTGATCGAGGTAGGTGGCTTGGTGTTAAATTTCCAATTGATGTGCGTTTTTGTGTACCATTGAGATACGCGACCATGAATGGGGTGTCGTATAGCTGAGGACTTGTTTAATTAAATACCTAGGATTGTTTAGGTAATCTAAATGTGATAATAAACTGTTTTTTGGGATCGATGATTGGATGCAGGACCACCTCGGGGGTGCGTTCTTCTGTTTATCCATTTGGCCAGGATACCCAAAGGTATTCCTTTATAGTAATGATTATAGAATTTCCATGAGAGGAATTGCATATATATTTCTTTTTTACATGTTGGGAATGGCCCGATTACTTGTTTAGCCTTAGGGAAGTGTTGTGATTAGCCCATGGGCAATGTACGACTTAGCCTATGGGCAACTTCTTCCGTGCCTGTGGGTAGTTGATTCTATGCCTGTGGGTGACACCTCGTACGCCTGTGGGAAATATTCGATATGCATGTGGGAAGATTCCTGTGTTTTGATTCTCTTTACCTGAGGATAAAGGTTTACGTGTCTGAGGACACTGAATATTTTACTTAGAATATTCACAGTGGTGGTATCTTAAATTGAATTTTTAAAATAAGAATACAATGTCAATATAACTGGTAAAATTAGTTACTTTTGAGTACTGCTTAGTTTATTTCATTTTACTACTGCTCACTGTTGTTCCATATTTTCACACTGTTGGACATGGGCCTTTGGAGGGTGCCTACTGGGATTTATTTCTCACACCCCGTTTGGGTCATGTCTTCGGCCCAAACAGATTATGTTTCTGCAGGTATGGATAATGGAAAGGGTACCTATATATGTACTTGATTTTTTCTAAGAATTAAGG
Organism: Viscum album; assembly: GCA_963277665.1. Classification (NCBI taxonomy): domain Eukaryota; kingdom Viridiplantae; phylum Streptophyta; class Magnoliopsida; order Santalales; family Viscaceae; genus Viscum; species Viscum album. Next base: position 1,251,783,383 of record OY728128.1, on the reverse strand, counting down.
GAGCATGGGACCGAGCTTAGGCTCGCGATGCCGCTGGATGTTCTATTTTTCTTTTATGTACTTGTACTTCAGTTTTATTGTATTGCAGTGTAACATGTTTTGGTTGTTTTATAGAATAGTGACATGCTGAATTTTCATATATATATGACTACTGGTTTCCTTGTTATTATCAGTTATCTATTTCTGTTATATATATTGTTTACCACTTCTGCTTGTTGTGTGCTATTTATCCATTCCGATGTGCTACACTTTGACAAATGAAGGCATAGTTTCCCCACTATCAGAACCGGGCCCTCACTGCTAGTCAACAACCACTGGCATTTGGGAAAATGCGCTTGAGGTCATGTGGAGAACTGGGTTTGGGGCACCCGCTGAGTGGCACCTGGAATCGGGACGTTACAAAATACGAGACCACAGTTAGTTTCAGAACATGGGGCTAACCCTAGGCGGGATATAACATTTGTGAGCATAAGAATTTTGGTCAAATCGTACATAAAGATAATTTAATTAGATTATTAATATTTTCATTGGTGTTCAGAAATAATAATCAATATTATTTTATTGTTAATATTATTATTTTTGATGAAATAAAAAAAATTTAATATATACTTCTACAATTAATAAATTGCATTTCAGTGTAAATTAATTGTATTTAATTTAATAATTTTGATGTTATTAATTATTCCAATTAAATGAAAATTTGAAGTCGATATTAATTCATTAAATGTTATTAGTATTTAATATATGTTTTTATTATCAAGTTAATGGTGGTTTATGTAATGACCCGGAAATTTCAAGGAATTTTTTTTCTTAATTTCTTTGGAATTTTTCGAGTCTATGGCTTCGGACGACACCTAATTCTGAGGCCCGGTGTGCTCGGAATCAATTTCTGAATATTAGCTTGGGTACATTCAGTGAACGAACGAGCGGGTTTTTCTAACTTTTGAACAAGTGCTCAGAATTGAAATCTGAGGGCACCGATGAACTCACAGCACCGGTAATTGCCTATGTGGATTTTTACCGAAGATGGGTTAGCTTGGGGGAAGTTTTTTATAATTTGAAGATTAAATGTGAAGTGAATAAAATTGTGTGACAATTTTATTCTTATACCTAAAGTGGTTTAAATCTACATGGGAAGTTGGGGTGGGACCCACAAGTTTCTAACTACTCATGTTAGGATATTTGTGAGGTGGGGCCCATACGAGCACCAACCATTCACATTCCTATAACTCTCATAAACTCTTTTGGTTTTAATGTGACAACTTTCCCTTAATTAAATGTTACTCTTCACATCCTCCTATCTTTAAAAAATTATTGCTAACTCACCTCTTGAATTAATTGGTAACCTCCTCTCAATTTGTGTAACTTCCTCTTAATTTGTGTAACTTCTCCTGTTCACTCTCTCCTTCTTTATTCATTTATGCCAACACACACTTTAATTAATATATTGAGTCTCCTCAATTACTTAATTAAGTGTTTGAGTTTTGAATTTCAAATGGAATGTGTTAATAAAATAATTGGATGAGCCATTATTTTATTTTGGGAAACACTTTGTGTTGGGGAATTTGGAGAGAGTTCTTGTGAGAAGAAGAAGAAGAAGGGAATTCTTCCTCGTTGAAGAATGACGCCTCCTCAACAAAGAATGAAGCTTCTTTAGCAAAGAACGCTGACTCCACAATGAGCAACGACGCACCCTTTCTTCCTTTCTCCATGACAAGAGGGGAGGTGTCACATCTTTGGGTACACTCCGGCGTCGTCGGGCCTTCCAAGACATTTGACGAATAACGCTCCGCATATCTCCATCAAAGGAGGAGACACCTCCATGGGGAAACCTCAAAAGATGACATCACCTTCCGACGTCAACGAACAACGCTACCTCTCCACAGATCCATCGAGGGATCACATCACGAGTTAAGGGAATTTTTGTTTAAATCTATTTTGAGTGATTTTTTTCACGTGCTTGAGCGTTTATTAGTATAATGTTAGTATAATTTATAATTGAATAAATTATACCCTCAGAAATATTAAAAGCATGTGTTTTAATGACTTCCAATTGATAACACCTAATGCGGAGGGCGCGAGCTAAACAAACACGGCCCGACAACCCTCCGCAGATTGTTGTTGGTGCGCGGATTGACGGCGATGATGAAACGGGAATACATCAGAGATTTGAGGCCTTCACAGTAATGTATGGGACCCAAGATGAACACCCATGCAGACAGAATTGAAAAAGGACAACCGAAGAAACTCTGGTGGCCCGCGGAAACCCCTGGAGTTGTGGGTCGTCGGTGTGGCGCCGCCGACGACTGGAGGTAGTAGCCGGAGCCATCCATCCACCAGGAGGCGGTGGCGCCCTAGCGCGCCGCCGGAGAAAAACCCGCCGCGGCATGCTACGACAGTGCGACACGATGGATCCTGCGTCTGCGCCGGATCCCTGAAGAAAGGCGGCGACACAAACCGCTGCCGGCTCCAATTAGCGTCGAGGGGCCGAGCCCCCCGCTCCACGTCCGCTCGTCCACGCTGGCCGAGCCTCAACCGGCCCGGCCGAGCCGCCAGCGCCATGCCGGGTCGCGCTGGCCGGGCCTTGCCGCACCGGCAGGGCCGGGCTGCACCATCCGGGCCGATCCATGCCCTATCGGGCCGGACCCGGACCCGGGTCGAGTCAACCCGGTTCGGGCCGACCCAGGGGGTATCGGGCCGAGTCGGACCGGGCCTGAACCCCCTATTTTCGGGCAGTTTCGTTCAAACGCCAATAACATGGGCTACGGACCTCCGATCGACACACCGTCAGTTGCGATGTGACCCTTGAATCGAGACAGTCATTTCGTTATATTAAACTCAAGGTTTCGGAGACCATTGGGTACAGAAGGGTTGGTTCGAATCCGAAACCAACCAGGCCCTCGGAGTGGAAACGCATATAGATTGAGTTCTGGACGTCCGATTGACGTGTTATCGACTTTGTTGGATTCCTTTCGGTGAGACGGATATTTTGGTATTATTAACCTGAGGTTTGGACGCAGTTGGAATATGGACAGGTTGGACTATACCCGAAACCTAACCGGACCCCAGGAACGGAAAAGCCGATAACTTTTAGACCAGACGTCCGTTTGACGAACTGTCAACGACATTGGTGATCACATTGAGAAACGATTCCTTTTAGTATACCCTATGTGAGTTCAGGGTACAGTTGAAATACGACCAGGTTGGTTCGTACACCAAACCAACCGGGCCCCCGTGACTAAAAGAATAATAACTCAGAGACCGGGCGTCCGATTGGCGCGCCGTCTATTGCGTTGAGACCCCTATGACGAGGCGGTCCATTGAGATACTTCTTCGTGGGACTTTTTGATACTTGGATTATCGACCTGTATCTCGTGGAGTGGACCCTCCCGGAGATGAGCGTATGGAGTACAAATACCGTGTATCTGGCTCAGACCTGAAGACTGCTTGTCCGATTCGAGTCAGAGTGACTTGTATAGCCCAATGGAGAGCACTACTGTGTTTGGGTGGCAGACCCAAGTCATCTGTAGGTAGTAGACAGATGATGCAGGGGTCTAAGAGGACAAGACCAACAGGTGGGAGACCTCGGGATACAGGTTTGGTTGTGCGAGGAACACGAAACAGAGCCAGCCATATAAGGAGCAGGAAGTGTTATGCATGCGGCAGGTAGGGTCACATGGCACGTGACTGTCCTACCCCCCACACAGTTGATCTGCAGGCATTGGAGGAGCCACCATGACAGAAGCAGCGACAGGTTCTTGAGCAACAGCTAAGCAGTGGACAAGGTAGTAGAGCTTCAGAAGCAGGTGGACAGGAGCAGAAATAGTGGATTCTTTTTTTCCTTAGTACTTCTAGTTTCATGTTTCTGTTGTATTTGTGTCTTTGTACATTGATATGAAGTAATAAAATACACTTATCTTTGTGATTTTCACTTTCATGTCCATTTGTTTGGTTGATACTGAGAGGTCCTGGTTAAAACTGTTGACTTGACCCTCACTTTGGAGATGTCTACTGGAGGAGACCATGTCTCCTCACACTGATGCTGACAGTGTGACTCTACCCTTGGATGCAAGAGTGATGGTTGGATCTCTTGGTAGTAACATCGAGTCCATACGATGTCTTCCATGGAATTAATGAATCATTCATGTCAGGATTGACAATATTAGGTAATGGGCGTGGTTCGTCCAGGGGATGAGACCAAGTTTCTCCTCTCCGCAAAGGTGAAATCATAGAAGCTCTTACAGATCGTAGGAGAAGAAGGTGCAGATCATCCAGGAGCGGATAAAGACTGCACAACGCAGTACAAAACAAGAAACTGGCACTAGTCTCAGAGAATCGGGCGTGTAAAATGTTTCCAAAAGAGGAAGCATTAAGGACAGATGAGTCCGTGAAGCAGCAGACGTGGCGGCAGAGCTAGGAGAGCAGCATGAGGTGGTGTACATTTCAACATGTTACAACCACCCGCCTTTGTTGCCCCCACCAGGCTCAGGGATCTGGAGGGCAGGGGAATAGAGCGGCTTCATGCACTCATGGAGTGTGACCCAATCACTCTAAGAATGATTCAAGGGATAGTCTGTGTCCACTACTAGCATCCGTAGCAATAGATGTTGATACAAATCATTCCTTCCTTCCACAAATCTTGTCCCAAACCTATATTTTCTGGTAAGCCATAGACTTGACCCTTGCGTCTGGAGATACCTTGGGAGAAGACTCGACAATCACACTTACGCCGACAATGTTATCTGACCCTCGAGGCGAGAGTTTTTGTTGGAATATCTTGGTGACAGCATCGAGGCCTTACGACGTTGGTCTGGGTATGGATTGGATTCACAGTTCATACCCAGATTGACTGTATTAGGCAAAGAGGTTGTGGTTTATCTACAATGTTGGTATGGGTTTTCCTTGGTCGGCGAAAAGGAAACCGTAGGCATCATAGGATAAAGTCATGCACAGGGGGGTGATGTAGATCACTCTTGAGTCAGTCAACCATACCCTCGTGGCATTAGGAGTTTTGAGTTTCAGTTCTAATCAGGAAATATAGGCCTCTAGAGTTCGAGGATGACGACCACGTCCTTATACGGGTCTCACATCGACGAGGTTTATAGAGATGTGGCCGAGGTGGCAAGTTATCTCCGAGGTTGAACAGACCTTTCTAGATCCTCACCAGGGTAGGCGAGGTGGATTACCACATGACCTTTCCACCTCAGTTTCACCGAGTGCATGATGTCATCCATGTATCTCAGCTGAGGAGATACGAGCACAATCTTTCACACATCATCGATCACATGGGGTTGGATGTCGATGACGGGGCGACATTCAAAGAGGTTCTAGTGGAGAACGAGGATCGACAGGATTGGGTACTATGTGGATGGTCGTTTCCTCAGGTGCTCTTTCACTGGCAGCACGAGAACCTCCTAGAGAGCACATGGGAGCGGAAGGCTCAGATGCATGCTCATTACCACTTTTTCCCCCCCTAGTTTGTGTTATAGATTTATGATGATGTAAATCCCTGTGGTGGGAGTAATGTAAAGACCTGGAAATATAAAGTAAATTTTTTTCTTAATTTATTTGGAATTTTACGAGTCTGTGGCATCTGACGAGACCTGATTCCGAGGCCCGGTGTGCCAAGAATCAATTTCCGAAGATTAGCTCGGGTACGTTTAGTGAACGAACGAGCGGTATTTATAACTTTTGAACCGGTGCTCAAAATTGATATCCTAGGGCACCGATGAACTCACAATGCCGATAATTTCCTAAGTGGACCTTTACCGAAGATGTGTTAGCTCGGAGGAAGTTGTTTATAATTTGAAGATTAAATGTGAAGTGAATAAAGTTATGGGACAATTTAATTCTTATATATAAATTGGTTTAAATCTACATGGGAAGTTGGGCTGGGAACCACAAGTATCTAACTACTAATGTTAGGATATTTGTGAGGTGGGTCCCACATGAGCTCCAACCATTCACATTCTTATAACTCTCATAAACTCCCTTGGTTTTAATGTGACAACTTTCCGTTAATTTAATGTGACTCTTCACATCCTCCACTCTTTAATAAATTCTTGCTAACTCACCTCTTGAATTAATTGGTAACCTCCTCTTAATTTGTGTAACATATCCTCTTCACTCCCTCCCTCTTTATTCATTTTAGACAACACACACTTTTATTAATGTATTGAGTCTCCTCAATTAATTAATTAAGTGTTTGAGTTTTGAATTTCAAATGGCACGTCATAATAAAATAATTGGATGAGCCATTATTTTATTTTGGGACACACTTTGTGTTGGGGAATTTGGAGAGAGTTCTTGTGAGAAGAAGAAGAAGAAGAGAATTCTTCCTCATTGAAGAACGACGCCTCCTCAATGAAGAATGACACTTCTTTTTCAAAGAAAGCTGACTCCACAATGAGCAATGATGCACCATTTCTTCCTTTCTCCGCGACAAGAGGTGAGGCGTCACATCTTCGGGTACACTCCGGCGACGTCGGGCCTTCCAAGACCTTCGACAAAGAACGCGCCCTGGATCTCCATCAAAGGAGGAGACACCACCGTGGGGAAACCGCAAACGACAACATCACCATCCGATGTCAATGAATGCCACTACCTCTCTGCAGATCCATCGAGGGATCATGTCACGAGGTAGGTGAATTTTTGTTTTAATTCTATTTTGAGTGATTTTATCTCAGGTGCTTGAGCATTTATTAGTATGATGTTAGTATAAATTATACTTGAATAAATTATACCCTCATCAATATTAAAATCATGTGTTTTTAATGACTACCAATTGATAACACCAAACGCGGAGGCCAAGGGCCAAACAAACACGGCTCGACAACCCTCCGGAGATTGTTGTTGGTGCGCGGATCGACGACGATGACGAAACAGGACCGCAACAGAGATTTGAGGCCTTCGCAGTAAAGTACGAGACCCGAGATGAACACCGACACATAAGAAATTGAAAACGGACCACCGGAGCAACTCCAGTGGCCCGTGAAAACACATGGAGGCGCGGGTCGCTGGCTCAGCGCCGCCGGTGACCAGAGGCAGTGGCCAGAGCCGTCCGGCCGCCAGGAGGCGGCGGCGCCCCAGCGCGCTGTCGGAGAAAAACACGCCGCGGCTTGCCACGACAGTGAAATATGGAGGATCCCACATCCATGGAGTATCCTGGAAGAGCGTCGGCGGCACAAACTGCCGCCAGTGCCAATTAGCGGCACGAGGCCGAGCCCCCCGCTTCGCATCCGCTCGACTATGATAGTCGTGCCTCAACCGGCTGGGTCGAGCGGCCAGTGTCGGGCCGGGTCGCGCCGGCTGGGCTGGGCCACACCGGGTGGGCTAGGCTGCACTAGCCAGGCCAGGCCGTGACTTATCGGGCCGGACCCGGACCCAGTTCAGGCCGACCCAGGGGGTATCAGGTCGGGTCGGATAGGGCCCAAACCCCCTTTTTTCGGGCAGTTTCGTTCAAACGCCCATAACATGGGCTACGGACCTCCGGTCGATGGAATGTCAATTCTGATGGGATCCATGGATCGAGATGGCCATTTTGGTATATTATAGTTAAGGTTTAGAAGAACTTTGGGTACGGACGGGTTGGTTCAAATCTGAAACCAACCGGGCCCTCGGAGCGGAAACACTTATATCTTGAGTTCTGGACGTCCGATTGACATTCCGTCGACTTTGTTGGATTCCTTTCGGGGAGACGATTCTTTTCGTATACTTCACCTGAGGTTTGGACGTAGTTGGAATATGGCTGGGTTGGATTGTACCTGAAATCCAACTGGGACCCTGGAACGGAAAAGCCGATAACTTTCAGACCGGACGTCCGTTTGACGAACCGTCAGCGGCATTAGTGATCACATTGAGAAACAGTTCCTTTGAGTATACCCTATGTGAGTTCAGGGTATAGTTGAGATATGATCTGGTTGGTTCGTACACAAAACCAACCGGCCCCCCGGGACTAAAATGCTAATAACTCACAGACCGGGCGTCTGATTGACGCGCCGTCTGTTGTGTTGATACCCATATGACGAGGCAGTACTTTGAGATACTTCTTCGTGGTACTTTATGATACTTGGAATGAAGACTTGTATCTCGTGGAGTGGACCCTCCTGGAGACGAGTATACAGAGTACGGAGACTGTGTAGCTGCCTGAGACATGAAGACTGCTTGTCTGATTCGAGTCAGAGTGACTTTTATAGCCCAGTGGGGAGCACCAATGTGTTTGGGTGGTAGACCCATGGTGGGGAGCACTACTGTGTTTGGGTGGCAGACCCGTGGTACTCAACAGGGGGAGTACCTCTGCAGGCTATTAGGGTGGTGCACAACTGTGTTTGGGTGGAAGACCCCGGTGGGGAGCAGTACTATGTTTGGGTGGATGACCTGCGGTACTCGATAGGAGGAGTACCTCAGTAGTCTTAGGTTAGTGAGCAGTGCTTTGGAGTCATGACAGGAACACAGTACTCGAAAGAGATGGAGCTTTTCAGCAGTTGCGGTTTCGATAATGAAAATCCTGGTCTGAGCTGAGTCTATGACCTTTGTGTTTTCCTCATGATTGAGATGAGTTACTATATAACTTACGTATATGTGTTGGCATATACCTAAGTAGTGGTTATTCGTCGACTTCATATCTGTGTGATACCTCGTGGCTGAGAAGGGTTACTTGGTAACTTAGGTATAAGTATGGGCTTATACCTAAGTAAGGGTAATATGTTGAGAACTTTCTTTGTGATTATCCTTGTTGGATTTTCTGAGACCTTGAGGGTCTTGGGGTCCCTACTGAGTATCATATACTCACCCCTGCACGGGATTTTCCCGCACCTCGTTGTGTTGGTTGCAGACGACGGACATCACTGATCGTGGTTGAGGCTTGTAGAGCTGGACGGTACCCGGTGGTAAATATCATGACGAGTCGGTACCCAGAGGTGGCTCTCACGATGAGTCGGTACCCGAAGGTGGATCTCATGACAAGTCGATACCCAGTGGAGACAGATGGACGTGGATTACTGAGGAGGACATCTGTACCTACCCTTTAGGTAGGAACCTGTAGGACGATCCAGGAGCAACTTTTCACCTTTCAGTTGTTGTACTTTGAGTTGTACTTTACTTTCAGTTGTAGCTGTACCTTTTTTTGGACTTCTATTTCCGGCCCCTTGTACTTCAGCATGTTTGTTATACTGCTTTACTTATTGTATCTTCTGCTTGTACTCTGTTTGTATGTGCTTTTGTTTCGTAAAGGCAATCCCTTCCCTTTTTACTGGGATTTATGCCATTGGTGCTAGTCGCTAGCCCCTGGCCTATGGATGGCAGACTTGGGGTAGTCACGACACGGGCCCCGAGGACTGGTCGTGACAGTATTAATGTGAGACAATTAATAAAAGTAATATAAAATATTTTTGTTGTTACTGTTATTATTTTGGGAAAACATATATATGTGTTAAATATATATGTATTTATTTACATGTGCAGATATATATATATATAGGACATGTCTATATATGTGTTATACATATATATATTGGCATGTGTATATATGATTATATTTATATGGATTATTTTTATTTATATATACATTTAATTAATAATAAATTTTATTTAGTATATGATTAAATGAGTTTAAGAGGATGATAAAAAAATAATGAAATAAAATAATGAAAGAAATGTTTATTTGAAGGACATGCCATGGGGGAGTGATACACAGTAAGGTGGAGTGGAGAAATAATTTCCCACTACATAGATTCAAATGTTTATATAATTAATGGTAATAATTGATTTTAAGTAAAATGATATATTAATATTATAAATTTCCTCGGGAGGATGTGCATGGGAGGAAGACAACTGCTTTTCACCCCTATCCTCCTCCCAACGTTACCCTCCCCTTTCTCACCTCCTTTCTCCCCTATTATTTTTTTATTTTATTTTAATAATTTTTTCCAATCTTGAATCATCGATATCTCCTAATCAGATTGAACCATTTTTGGTTTTACCGGGTTCTTCTTGATGAAGATAATCCTAAACATATTTTTTTATGAAATTGGCAAGGTTTTGGTAGTGCCCTTAGACAAGGGCGTTAACAGAAATCATTTTTCATCATTTCACATAAGGTAGGATGTCCTTAATTTTTTCACATTTAATATATGTGTTATTGACCTGATTTTTGGTGTTCGTGTGTGTCTTAAGATTCCCATACCATCTTCCATTTAAATTAATGAATTATATATGTGTTATTTTGAGAAATTTAATTATGCATTCTCAAATGAAATATTTAATATGTTAATTGATTTTTTTTGTAAAAAATGTCATGATTTTATAATAAAATACGTCAGATGAGGTGAAATATCTTAAATAACAAAAATTAGTGATTAGTGATTTAAATAATATAATTGATTAATCTCCTTTCTTTTTTCAATGTCATAATGAAAATTGAATGGGTTGAATTAAATGAAATTACTTGGATATGATGGCTTGCCTCCTTTAAATGTTTATATTTCATGCCTCGACTTGCATATCATGTTCATGACGGTCTATTTTCCATGAAGATTTAAATGAATTAAATTAAACAGAACACCCTAGGGTGGTATGAACACACCTCTTATTATAATTAAATAATCACAGTTTATGTAAAATGTTTCAATGATTTGATTTTTAATATATTTAATGACATGCTTTATGGAGGTTGCAAGCCTTAAAAGGAATTATTTTTGGGGGTCTAAAAAATCCCTGTTTATTTGACACAATTTTATAAGGCAATCTTGATATGTGGGATCATGCCATTATGTCGTGAGAACAAATTAATAAATGGAATAATTCCTATTCAATTATAATTTTTCATTTTAAACATCCCCATGGATCCCCTTGGTTCGGATGGAACGGTGGCTCAAACCTACAACCACCCAATAGGGATGCCCGCCATGGAAATTATTAAGAATTGTTCTGTTTGACTTTAAAGCCCAAGAATATATTTTTGATAAATTTATTGACTACTAGATCAGACTTTGAGTTCGAATAATAATTAATTATGTGATTTATTATTATAATATTACCTATGTTAATGTAGTAAGTTAATATATTAATGACATTTGGGTCAAATGATTTATTAAATAGGTTTGATATAATTATGATAATAATTTGGAACCGAGATTAATGAAATTAATTGGGTTGATAGATGATTATTTTTTTTATAAATTGATCATTGTGTCTTAAGAAGTTAAATCTGGTATGTTTGATACTAGAGTTGTGAATTTTATTTCATAGCTTGTGAGATTATGTGTTATCGATGTGATTGATACCTGGGGGTTTGAAATATATTGAAATGTTGTGCTTGTCTAGATACGACTCACGTTTAATGTGGATGCCTGAGATCTTTTTTCATGATCATTCATACTACATGATGGAATGGAATATATGTAATTTATGTCTGAGGGTAGAGTATATGATTAAAAAGGATGTCCAAGGACTCAATATTGGTAGACTACTGAGGGATTGGGGCATTAATTTTTATCTTCTGAGGGATATGAATGCGAAAAATAAATACATGAGGTAAAATTATACGATCATGTTGGATTCCTTAGGGCAAGGTATACAATCACACGATGCTCGATGGGGAGATTCTAGTTATTCCTTAGGGATATTTTTTTGTTAGCATGATGAAATAGGTTGTATGTTATGGTATATTCTGATCGATTAATATTGATATCGAATGATAAACCCATAAACATAGATATCTGTCTTAGTTAGAAGTAGGTATTTTTGGATAGGTGTTAGTTTAGGATCCCTTACCACGTTGTTATTATTTAATTTTTTATCACATTGAATTTATATGATGTATCATAAATTATTTTATTATTAATTTCCTTAAATGGATTGGGTTGGACACCATGGGTGTTGGCCAACTGAGATTTATGTTTCATACTTTACTCAGGCACCATTTGGAACCCAAGTAAATCTTTTTTCTTATAGGTCTATCGATTCATTTTTGTGTTGTGCTATATATGTGGGAGCTAAGGAGAACATGACTGGTTTCTTTCTCAGTACTGTAGAGGAGTTGACCATCATGTTTTTATTTACATTTCTATATTTTTTACTTCTTGTACTTGTAGCATAATTTATCATATATGTGTTTTTTTAAATCAACGTTGTCCATTTTTATTCAAATATTATATTATTCCCCCCTCTTTTCTCTCTTTTATTAGTAATTCTACATTTATCAATTATTTATTATCTGATAAACAACTTTTATACTTCGATCTAGAGGGTATAACCTCCCTAACATGCCCTCAAAAGAACCCCACCTGTAGTCGACAGCCTCTGGCACATGGGGAGGCATGGTTGAGACCATGTGGTGACCAATCTATACACCACTTTAGTATTGATCTGGGTTGGGTTGTTACAAAAAGACCATGAAAAATTATAGTGTAATTCATGATAGTAGCTGGTCAGATAGATCATTTCATTAGTGGTATCGATCTATGAAAAATGTCTTCCAATTACCTCACCATGACCAGTATCTTTCAAACTCATCTCATATTGTGGATCTTAATGATGTTAAGTTGGAAGTAATCCTTCATTTGTGGAGTTTTCTATCTAGAATATTGATAATAGAATGAAGTCTCTCCAAAGTAGGAAAAAACATATATTATGAGTTTTATAGTAGAATATCCATAAATAAGATGACACATGGGGGATAGAGGTTAACTTATGTACTTTGTGGCTAAAGTTATTCTTAGATGATACTCAACCAACCTCATAAGGGAATCTTGGTGATGATTTTTTTAATGAGGGGAAATTATGTGATCCTAATTTTTATAATGAGGTAAATACCATTTATTCTTTACTTTAAATATTTTTATTTATCTTTATAGAATTTCCTAGGTCTTTAAGGATGGGTTTGAGAGTGTATGATTCTTTTTTTGAGCTTGAAGAACCATATTTTTGGCAAAATAGATGAGGCATGTAGTGAATGGATGATTAGTAGTAACCATTCACATCAAACCACGTGTTCGAGTAAGGGTGAAAAACAATTTTATAGATTATTAAATGGAGTCACATAGCCTTGTGGTGGTGCTATAGAAAGGTTTAGAGGATCTTAATGGGTTACATATGACATGTCTAACAATATTATTGGCTCCTGTGACGGGGTGACACACCAAGCACTTTCAGTGCATGATTAGTAAATATTTTGAAAAACCGTGGGGTGAAACCATGATTCCATTAAAAAAAGGCGAAATTACTATTTTTACCATACCTTCATTAATAATTGACCACATATTTCATTCCACTCCATTGATAACATCCCTATATATTTGAATCTCTTTCCTCCCACTCTCCTTATCTTCGATCCTCTTCCGTTGTACAATGTTGGAATCCCCCACCTTTTGTTTCACTGGAACACCATATGAATCTCCTTCATTAAACATACAAGTATTTTCATTTAACCTTTTTTATTCAATATTAATTCTATATAATATAATATTCTCAATTTTCATGGTATTAAACTATTCAACAAATTTCATTAATGCTAGATCGTTTTTTGTTGAAATTACTAGATGATGTTTCACATACATTCATACAATTGGTAGTCTAGAAATTTTTAATAAAGGTGTATTTTTTTTAAATTATGCATTTTTTGTAGCATTCTTGATATTATGTGCATTCCCATAAAAATATAAAATTTATTATATAAATTTTAATCCCTTTTGAAATGAAATATCATATAACCCTCTTATTTCTGGAGTTCATTTTTCTTCAACTAGATACACCCCTTGGGATGGATTAATTTAATTCATTAACATGTTAAATATTATTTCAACTTAACCACTATGTGGATTTGTTAATGATACTCAAATCACATTTCTGAGTGAATTAAGTGATAAAAATGTCTAATGTCTGTGAAAGGGGGATCTTTTATGAACTATGGGATATTCCCTTTGATAAATTAAATTTAAATTAATTAAAAACCACTCATTATATTATTTTATAGTATTATATTCATGATTTATTTTTACTATTTCATGACCTTATAATGGTTGTGGAACCTGGTTAATCCTAGGGTTGGACATGATTCTTAACGCTCCTTGACATGTGATGTTGGACATGACATTTCACATAATTTATATTGGAGTTGGATATAATGATTCATGCTCTAATGAATAATTTTGGAGTTTAAGTTTCACATCACTCATTAGGATAATAGATGTGATGAAATTTATATCTCCAATATAATGCTTGGGTCACTGTCCTTATTATAAAAAACAATACAATTTTGATTTTACATGGTCACCTTGGTTGGACATTGGGTCTTAGATAGTTCAATGTTTATATATATATATATATCTATATATTTTCATATACACAACCAACCACCCACCCACACACACAGATATATATATATATATAATTAAATATATATAAATTAGGTGACACTTGTTCATATTATAAGGCCCCAGCCTTAAACCTTACTTAATCTTGAGTTATTACAAGATTACACGTTGAGGATCTTTTCGGGTTTAGAGTTTTAGAGAATTAGATCATAAGACTTGCATTACATTCCACATATAAACAAAGTGGTTACATAAAGATAGTATTCTTCATTCCCATCAATGGAACACACATTTAAAATAAAACATGGATTAATTCTTGACACATCCTTGACTCTATCATCTTATCATGTACCTTTCCCTTGACCTGTGAAAAACATTTCAAAAACTTGGGATGAGCATAAAAACTCAGTATGGGTTATAAAAAAAACATGGAAAGGAAACATGAGTTCATATATACATAAGAATGAAATCATACTTTACCCATAAAACATAGGCACTTTAACATGCCTCATAAAATCATGAATAAATCATAGAAACCATAAGACATAAAGGTAACTTGAGGCATTCATAACATTCTTACATAGGGAGTAACCCTCTTGGTTACGTTTGGAATACCCATCACAGTATATTCCCTAAAATCTCTTCGGAGAAACCTTAACGTTTCACTCCTTCGCGTTACCCAATGCATTGGAGAGCTATAACGGGCTCACCCGCCCTTAGTTTATCACGGAACCACCCGTCTTCATAATAATGCCCAAGAACCATAACATAATCATATCACATAAAACATACATAAAGGAAACATAAAATTTCCACCATTCAATCACAAGATATCAATACCACACATTGATATAAAAAATATTATGAAAACCATTTTCAATACCAAAATAAAAGAAAAGTAAAACATGGTATTTATTTTTCTTTTAAAAAGAAGGAATGGCTTGTAGAAGAAGCCGAAACTCAAATAACGGTTACGACGGCGGAGAAGTCGTTGTCGCCGCATACGTACGACAAAAACATTCCCTTTTTTCGTTTGGTAAACGCTTCGTATAAAAAGATTCCTTTTGAATAAACGTAAAAGTCAAAGGGGTTTATACACCGTATAAAAGAAGGTTGTGTATAAAACAAAATATGCCTCAACGAAAGGAGATTGAGACGAAATCCCATACAAAGATAATTTTTAAAATAAAATAGATACATTATGTGTATTTACTATAAGTACACATAAATAAAGTACCAATACAAGATACGACATAATAACATAATGACATAATTTGAAAGTAGGAGATTAACCCAAAGAATGGAAATTGGGTTAAGAAGTTCCCATACCTCGTATCTGACTTGACCCGACCGTTCTTTAAACTCCTGAATAATAAACTTTAGTTAATCTCTACTTGATTATGAATCTTTTCCAAGTTCATTATTTCTTTTATACCATGTTATGAACATCATGAAATCATTTAAGTTAATAATGTTCATTTTGTCGGTATTTGGTTCTTAAGTCAAAAATAGACTTCTTACACTTACATGTTGTTAATTTGGTCAATGTTTCATTATATCCAGAATGGTATTCATGATGTAGATATCATATATTTCATATATATCCAGTACATACATGTATTTAAAATATTACATAATCATTTAGAGGTAAGAAATGAAATGCACCGTTCATGGAGACGGTAAGCCGTACGTACGCATGAACGCTACTTTCATTTCTTTGTCATATTAACGGAATTAAAACTAAATGAGACTTATGTATATTTTAATTCCAGAATTATATTCATCATTTAGATATATCATTAATTTTATATATCCATTATATACATGTACTTTTAATAGTACATTACATTTGGGGATAAGAAATGAAATGCACCGTTCATGGAGACGGTAGTCCGTACGTACGCATGAACGCTACTTTCATTTCTATCTCATACTTTAATGGAAATAAATGATAATGATATATATAGGTATATTATAATTCCAGTATAACATCATATATAATAACTTTAAATCCATCCTTTACACGTCCCACATATGGCATTAACGAATCACATCACTTTGAGGGGGCGGTAGTCCGCACTTCCTTAAGTGAAGATATCGCGTATACCCATAATGGAAGCCATAAAGGTAAGACACAAATGAAAAATACAGAAGCATAAGTAAAACATAAACATATTACATATCATATATAAAAATAGTGACATCATAATGGCCACCTTTGAAGGTGTTAAATGAGTATTGAACAATCATCGTTTCGGGAGGCAGAATTTCGCCATCCACGGAAACCGTATGTTCTTTAACCATTTGATGTAGTTGTGTGAGAGTGTAGCTCAAATAAATCTTATAACAACATCCTAGTATATTGAAGATACTGGTGTTGTTACAAAAGAAGTAAATAAAAAGAGTTTAGGGGGTTGGAGAAGCAAAATAAAACAAATGAACATGAGAGAATGAATTACCTTAAAAAGTGTAACTCCTTTTGAGTTGAGCCTAAAGGCTTCTTTTGAAAGGATTCTGCCCAAAGGGAATCCTCTAGGATGAGGAGAGGAATGTGGAGAGAGCAAATGGGCAGGGGTTGGCCGAGCCAAAGGCTTGAAGAGTGTGTGAAATGGGGTAGAGGTGGGGGCCTTTTATAAGAGGAGAGGAGGGGCACTTTTGGAAAGTAAAGAAATATAACTTTGTTTGAAAATGTGTTTCGGTTTTAAAAGGTCCCACATTGATAGAATTCGTGGATAAGGTGATAAGGATTCGAAATCCACTCATCCAATTGGTTTTGGCCATGTGTAGGTTTTAGATTTTACATTATCTTTCCATTTTATTTTAATCGTTAAATAATGATGTCATCACTGCATCATTATTATGTCGTAAATAATTTAATTTATTTAATGTCTAAAAATTATAAAAAAAAATACTATGATATAGGAAATCTTTTTAGCTTTCCAATGACTATTTATAATCAAAATTTGGGCTTGTATAACCCCACTTAAAAATTGTTTTCGCAAAACATATTATGTTTGTGTCACTTTCACTTTAACATTAAATAAAAATATATTATTGTCATTTTCCAACTAAAGTGGATACATGGGGTCCCCAAGTTAGGCCATGGCTTGTCTTGGTCGGCCATGACACAACCAATGAGGTTGGGACATGTGTCTAGGTCATTTTATATTATTAAAGTATTATTTATACCATAAACTACACTAATTACCACTAATCGCGATTAAAAACTTAATAAGTTACTATTCACCAAAAAATTATTATAATCTCATTGAACCACATTTTACTTCTTAATGACAACCATGTATGTCGGATTTTCAAAATTCAATACACATTAGTGGTAAACTTTCATTTAACTGAAAAATCAGTTTGCTTGATTACCACTTAGTGGTTTCACTATTCATCAAAAATTGAAGTTTTTCAGAAAATTACCAAAAATTCACCCTAAGCTATATTTGATATTCCGAATTCAAAAATGAAGTCTATTTTACAAAATTCAAATCATATAAGTCACATTAATTAATTTAATAATTAATTCCCGCTGCCAGAGCAAATAGCGTGTTTTTACAAAACAATAAGTATCAAAAGATTGACACCAGTTTAAGTCTAATTTCAAATCGAAATTGATTCCAATGACCACCATTGGATAAAATTGTAAAAATATATTCTAATTTCACTTTAAAACCAATTCAAAAGATAATCTAATCATATAAATAAATTAGATCAAAAAGAGGTTTTGAATTAAAATGCAACATTTTACACTATTCATAAAAAAAATGAACTTTATCAGAAAGGTACCAAAAATTACACAAAGTAAAATTTGATATCCCGATTCTTAATAAAAGTTTTATTTGGTCCAAAAGAATGTATAAGAGTGATCAAAACTATATTTAATGACGGTTCACCATTAAAAGGTGATAAGTGAACCTTTAGTGAAAATTAGAGTATAAAAGCCAAAAATTGAACTCTTTCCGTATTTTAAGCCTTTGTCTTTTATTGGGTAAATGTAAAAACATCTAAAAACATATCTATTCATATTTTAGTTATTTCTATTCATTCCCGCCAGTACAACGGCTACTTGTTAACTAACATTTAAAATAATATTATTATATTACTAGTGTGCTACGTAAGTTTCAAAGAAACTCATCGTTGTGTATCGGGTACGCTATCGAACATAGCAACCCCTTTTAATTAAAATTCATATTTAATTCTCAAATATTAATAAATATGAAAATTATTTATTCTTTAATTACCTGGGATGTTACATCCTTCCCCCCTTTTGGGAATTGCGTCCTCGCAATTTTATTCACTTATCAAAATAAGTGGGGGTATTTATCCCTCATAGCATTTTCAGATTCCCATGTTGCCTCTTCAATCATGTGGTTTTTCCACAAAACCTTTACCTGGTGAATCACCTTATTCCGTAACACTTGCTCCCTGTGGTCAAGAATCTGGACCGGTTGTTCCTCATAAGATAGGTTCTCTTCCAGCTGAACTACCTCTGGACTCAAAACATGAGATGGATCTGGCATATTCTTTCTCAACATCGAAACGTGAAAAACATTGTGTACCTCGAAAGATAGATCCTTCCTCTGGTTATCTGCATAACTCTTCTGCCTACTCTGAGCTATTCTCATGTGTTTCTGAATCAACTGAACTTTTTCTGCCATCTCTTCTACCAATTCTGGTCCCATCAACTTTCTTTCACCCACTTCATCCCAGAAAGCTGGAGTTCGACACCGCTTCCCATATAATGCCTGAAATGGTGCCATCTGTATACTCGAATGGAAACTATTATTATATGAAAACTCAACCAAAGAAAGATGTTGGTCCCAACTTCCCTGATAATCCATAGAACAAGCTCGTAGCATATCCTCCAATGTCTGAATTGTTCGTTCTGACTGCCCATCTGATTGAGGATGAAAAGCTGTACTAAAATTTAATTCAGTACCCAACGACTTCTGAAGGCCTTTCCAAAAGTTAGAGGTAAACCTGGGATCACGATCTGATACAATGGAGAGAGGAACTCCATGTAACCTGACTATCTCCTTAAGATACAAACGGGAAATTTGATCTAGATAGAAAGTATCTCGTATAGAAAGGAAATGAGCAGATTTAGTCAAGCGATCAACAATAACCCAAATTGCATTATTACCTCGAGATGTCTTTGGTAATCCAACAACAAAGTCCATGGATATATTCTCCCATTACTACTCTGGCACTGGTAAAGGCTGAAGCATCCCTTTCGGTAACTGCCGCTCTGCTTTAACCTGCTGACAAGTCAAACACTTCACAGTAAAATCAGCAATATCTCTTTTCATTCCATCCCACCAGTAATACTCCCGCAGATCTCTATACATCTTAGTACTGCCCGGATGAACTGAAAACGGAGAACTATGAGCTTCACATAACAACTCTCTCTTCAACTGTGAATCACAAGGCACACATAACCTCTTCACAAACCTCAAAACACAAACACAAACTTATCCAAGAACTCATGGAAAATTTTATTCATAAGGTCCATGAATACAGTAGGTGCATTTGTTAACCCCAAAGGCATAACTACAAATTCATAATGGCCATATCTCGTACGGAATGCGGTCTTCGGAACATCTGCTTCTTTTACTTTCAACTGATGGTACCCCGACCTCAAGTCAATCTTCGAAAAATACTGAGCTCCCTGGAGCTGACACCACTTCATTCGATGGCCCAACATCTGCTGAAGTTGTTGCAAATGATTTTACCACCCCTTTCTGCTTGTAGTCTAGCTGCTTCCCATCACTCAAGCTCCTTGTCGGACACTCGTTTGCATAGTGACCCATCTCATTGCACTTATAACATTTCACTAACTGTAAATCAAATTTATTCTTACCTTCACCTTGATCCTTTTCAGTGCAATCACGAGCCTTATGTCCCATCTTACCACATCGGTAGCACTTCCCAGAATTCAAAAGACATTCCCCAGCATGCCTTTTGCCACATTTATCACAAATTGGAAACTTAGTTATCTTACCATCAGACCTTTTTGAAGAATTCTTACCATTCTCCTGCAACCTCGGTCTCTTCATCTGCTGGTTGTTATAGAAAACTTGGTCATCGGCAAACTCCATTTCTACCTTCTCAGCACATCGAACAAGCTTTTCATAACTTTTAAACTCACGAGAAGCTAATGCCCTTCGATACTTTGGCTTTAATCCTGAGTAAAAACGATTGATTTTACTATCAAGGTCCCGGATAAAATTTGGAGCATACCTTGCCAATCGAGTGAACCTTTCTTCATAGGCAGCCACTGAGTCCTCCTCTTGCCTCAATTCCAAGAATTGCTTTTCCATCCTAAGTCGAACAGCCTTAGGAAAATACTTCTCAAGAAACATACCTTTGAATTCATCCCAGTCAAGAGCATCAATCTCATCGGCATCCCTGATATTTTTAACCATAGACCACCACTGATCTGCTTCACCCTCCAAACGGTAAATAGCAAGACTAACCTTTTGATTGTCTGAACACCCCATGACATCAAAAATCTTCTCCAGTGCTTTAATCCACCCTTCAGCTTGCACAGGGTCAGATGATCCTCTGAATGATGGGGGATGTTGCCTCATGAAATGTTCCACCACTGACATGTTCCTCTGCGGTTGATCTGGCTGATCTCGTGCATGGATACCACCACCATTTATAGCCTGAGTCAACTGTGCCATCACTGCAACAAACTGTTCAGTTCCGATTCCGACCATCTCAGGTTGCTGATTTGGAAGGTTGTCTTCCTCCTGATGTCGTCCCAACATAGCTGCTTTGTTTCCTCTACGGAAAACCATTCTGAACAAACATGTCTTAGATGAAGCAACATGGTAATCTTTAAATGCTATATCATTTCGAAAAAGAAAAAAAAAATATTTTTGGATAATCATTTAATAGAATTCTAACTCCTAAAGTTATCTAAACCGACCTTTGATACCAACTATAAGGCCCCAGCCTTAAACCTTACTTAATCTTGAGTTATTACAAGATTACACGTTGAGGATCTTTTCGGGTTTAGAGTTTTAGAGAATTAGATCATAAGACTTGAATTACATTCCACATATAAACAAAGTGGTTACATAAAGATAGTATTCTTCATTCCCATCAATGGAACACACATTTAAAATAAAACATGGATTAATTCTTGACACATCCTTGACTCTATCATCTTATCATGTACCTTTCCCTTGACCTGTGAAAAACATTTCAAAAACTTGGGATGAGCATAAAAACTCAGTATGGGTTATAAAAAAAACATGGAAAGGAAACATGAGTTCATATATACATAAGAATGAAATCATACTTTACCCATAAAACATAGGCACTTTAACATGCCTCATAAAATCATGAATAAATCATAGAAACCATAAGACATAAAGGTAACTTGAGGCATTCATAACATTCTTACATAGGGAGTAACCCTCTTGGTTACGTTTGGAATACCCATCACAGTATATTCCCTAAAATCTCTTCGGAGAAACCTTAACGTTTCACTCCTTCGCGTTACCCAATGCATTGGAGAGCTATAACGGGCTCACCCGCCCTTAGTTTATCACGGAACCACCCGTCTTCATAATAATGCCCAAGAACCATAACATAATCATATCACATAAAACATACATAAAGGAAACATAAAATTTCCACCATTCAATCACAAGATATCAATACCACACATTGATATAAAAAATATTATGAAAACCATTTTCAATACCAAAATAAAAGAAAAGTAAAACATGGTATTTATTTTTCTTTTAAAAAGAAGGAATGGCTTGTAGAAGAAGCCGAAACTCAAATAACGGTTACGACGGCGGAGAAGTCGTTGTCGCCGCATACGTACGACAAAAACATTCCCTTTTGTCGTTTGGTAAACGCTTCGTATAAAAAGATTCCTTTTGAATAAACGTAAAAGTCAAAGGGGTTTATACACCGTATAAAAGAAGGTTGTGTATAAAACAAAATATGCCTCAACGAAAGGAGATTGAGACGAAATCCCATACAAAGATAATTTTTAAAATGAAATAGATACATTATGTGTATTTACTATAAGTACACATAAATGAAGTACCAATACAAGATACGACATAATAACATAATGACATAATTTGAAAGTAGGAGATTAACCCAAAGAATGGAAATTGGGTTAAGAAGTTCCCATACCTCGTATCTGACTTGACCCGACCGTTCTTTAAACTCCTGAATAATAAACTTTAGTTAATCTCTACTTGATTATGAATCTTTTCCAAGTTCATTATTTCTTTTATACCATGTTATGAACATCATGAAATCATTTAAGTTAATAATGTTCATTTTGTCGGTATTTGGTTCTTAAGTCAAAAATAGACTTCTTACACTTACATGTTGTTAATTTGGTCAATGTTTCATTATATCCAGAATGGTATTCATGATGTAGATATCATATATTTCATATATATCCAGTACATACATGTATTTAAAATATTACATAATCATTTAGAGGTAAGAAATGAAATGCACCGTTCATGGAGACGGTAAGCCGTACGTACGCATGAACGCTACTTTCATTTCTTTGTCATATTAACGGAATTAAAACTAAATGAGACTTATGTATATTTTAATTCCAGAATTATATTCATCATTTAGATATATCATTAATTTTATATATCCATTATATACATGTACTTTTAATAGTACATTACATTTGGGGATAAGAAATGAAATGCACCGTTCATGGAGACGGTAGTCCGTACGTACGCATGAACGCTACTTTCATTTCTATCTCATACTTTAATGGAAATAAATGATAATGATATATATAGGTATATTATAATTCCAGTATAACATCATATATAATAACTTTAAATCCATCCTTTACACGTCCCACATATGGCATTAACGAATCACATCACTTTGAGGGGGCGGTAGTCCGCACTTCCTTAAGTGAAGATATCGCGTATACCCATAATGGAAGCCATAAAGGTAAGACACAAATGAAAAATACAGAAGCATAAGTAAAACATAAACATATTACATATCATATATAAAAATAGTGACATCATAATGGCCACCTTTGAAGGTGTTAAATGAGTATTGAACAATCATCGTTTCGGGAGGCAGAATTTCGCCATCCACGGAAACCGTATGTTCTTTAACCATTTGATGTAGTTGTGTGAGAGTGTAGCTCAAATAAATCTTATAACAACATCCTAGTATATTGAAGATACTGGTGTTGTTACAAAAGAAGTAAATAAAAAGAGTTTAGGGGGTTGGAGAAGCAAAATAAAACAAATGAACATGAGAGAATGAATTACCTTAAAAAGTGTAACTCCTTTTGAGTTGAGCCTAAAGGCTTCTTTTGAAAGGATTCTGCCCAAAGGGAATCCTCTAGGATGAGTAGAGGAATGTGGAGAGAGCAAATGGGCAGGGGTTGGCCGAGCCAAAGGCTTGAAGAGTGTGTGAAATGGGGTAGAGGTGGGGGCCTTTTATAAGAGGAGAGGAGGGGCACTTTTGGAAAGTAAAGAAATATAACTTTGTTTGAAAATGTGTTTCGGTTTTAAAAGGTCCCACATTGATAGAATTCGTGGATAAGGTGATAAGGATTCGAAATCCACTCATCCAATTGGTTTTGGCCATGTGTAGGTTTTAGATTTTACATTATCTTTCCATTTTATTTTAATCGTTAAATAATGATGTCATCACTGCATCATTATTATGTCGTAAATAATTTAATTTATTTAATGTCTAAAAATTATAAAAAAAATACTATGATATAGGAAATCTTTTTAGCTTTCCAATGACTATTTATAATCAAAATTTGGGCTTGTATAACCCCACTTAAAAATTGTTTTCGCAAAACATATTATGTTTGTGTCACTTTCACTTTAACATTAAATAAAAATATATTATTGTCATTTTCCAACTAAAGTGGATACATGGGGTCCCCAAGTTAGGCCATGGCTTGTCTTGGTCGGCCATGACACAACCAATGAGGTTGGGACATGTGTCTAGGTCATTTTATATTATTAAAGTATTATTTATACCATAAACTACACTAATTACCACTAATCGCGATTAAAAACTTAATAAGTTACTATTCACCAAAAAATTATTATAATCTCATTGAACCACATTTTACTTCTTAATGACAACCATGTATGTCGGATTTTCAAAATTCAATACACATTAGTGGTAAACTTTCATTTAACTGAAAAATCAGTTTGCTTGATTACCACTTAGTGGTTTCACTATTCATCAAAAATTGAAGTTTTTCAGAAAATTACCAAAAATTCACCCTAAGCTATATTTGATATTCCGAATTCAAAAATGAAGTCTATTTTACAAAATTCAAATCATATAAGTCACATTAATTAATTTAATAATTAATTCCCGCTGCCAGAGCAAATAGCGTGTTTTTACAAAACAATAAGTATCAAAAGATTGACACCAGTTTAAGTCTAATTTCAAATCGAAATTGATTCCAATGACCACCATTGGATAAAATTGTAAAAATATATTCTAATTTCACTTTAAAACCAATTCAAAAGATAATCTAATCATATAAATAAATTAGATCAAAAAGAGGTTTTGAATTAAAATGCAACATTTTACACTATTCATAAAAAAAAATGAACTTTATCAGAAAGGTACCAAAAATTACACAAAGTAAAATTTGATATCCCGATTCTTAATAAAAGTTTTATTTGGTCCAAAAGAATGTATAAGAGTGATCAAAACTATATTTAATGACGGTTCACCATTAAAAGGTGATAAGTGAACCTTTAGTGAAAATTAGAGTATAAAAGCCTAAAATTGAACTCTTTCCGTATTTTAAGCCTTTGTCTTTTATTGGGTAAATGTAAAAACATCTAAAAACATATCTATTCATATTTTAGTTATTTCTATTCATTCCCGCCAGTACAACGGCTACTTGTTAACTAACATTTAAAATAATATTATTATATTACTAGTGTGCTACGTAAGTTTCAAAGAAACTCATCGTTGTGTATCGGGTACGCTATCGAACATAGCAACCCCTTTTAATTAAAATTCATATTTAATTCTCAAATATTAATAAATATGAAAATTATTTATTCTTTAATTACCTGGGATGTTACACATATATATCCTAAAGAGGTCGAAGAAACTTCATTTGGATGTGTGGCCTTCAGAAACACGAACCAAATTGTTTCCAACAATCATTACTAATTTAAAATATTATAATTATAAACATAAAATTTTATACACACTAGTTTCATTAAACTATATGTCATTGGTTATGGCTAACTATGTTTTACTCAGACCCTTTTTGGGCTGTCATGTGGTACTTGAATAGAATTCATACAAATATGTTGAGATAATGGAATGTGTATATCTATGGTTTCTTGGTTATATATTCAGATGGCTGCTTTGTAGAATATTATCTAGACATTTCTTGAGATGATATTTGGGAAAAAAGGTATTTTTTCAATTTTTATATCATGTTTTATGTACCTTTTCTATATATCCCATGTATTTCCTTTTTTATAGAATCATTACATTAAATAAATTTCTATAAGATATATGATATGGTACATCCATTGTATATGTTGGACTATATATTAGTATTGTTTGATTTACTTCTTATGAATCCTTATAGATATATCTATTTCCACTATTTCATTATTTATTATATAATGGTACTTCACTTTGATCATGTGGGTATATTCTCTACAATATATCACCACTAAGATTCACTACTAATCAATAGCTTATGGAATTTGTGTAAGTGAACTTGAGGCACTATAGACAACTTGACCGATCATGTGACTATGAACTGGGATCATAAAAACATAGAATTGAAACATTTGAGGTCTTTCATGGAAAATCATATCGATCATCATTAAACAAGGTATTATAAATGGATTCCACTATTATTAGGTAGTGAATCAAACAATATAAATTATAACATGATTAATTTATTAAGATGTATTTAGAAACCATTAAGATTTAATAGTGTTATAATAATTATATGTGACAACATTATCATGGGTTTTATATTGTTAACTAGGACTTTTTCAGAGTGTAACATTTAAAAAACGTAAATTTTAGGGTTGGTGTTGTTTTTTCTTAGGTTTATAGATTAGATTGATCTTTATTAGTGGATCAATAATTTGTAATACTAATTGAAAACAACATAGAGATATAATTCATTATTCAATGTATTATATATATATAAGGCCCCAGCCATAAACCTTACTTAATCTTGAGTTATTACAAGATTTCACATTGAGGATCTTTTCGGGTTTAGAGTTTTAGAGAATTTGATCATAAAACTTGCATTACATTCCACATATAAACAAAGTGGTTACATAAAGAGAGTATTCTTCATTCCCATCAATGGAAACACATTTAAAATAAAACATGGATTATTTCTTGACACTTCCTTGACACTATCATCATATCATGTACCTTTCCCTTGACCTGTGAAAAACATTTCAAAAAAAAAACTTGGGATGAGCATAAAAAAGCTCAGTATGGGCTATAAAAACATGGAAAGGAAACATGGGTACATATATACATAAGAATGAAATCATACTTTACCCATAAAACATATTTACTTTAACATACCTCATAAAATCATGAATAAATCATAGAAATCATAAGACATAAAGGTAACTTGAGGCATTCATAACATTCTTACGTAGGGAGTAACCCTCTTGGTTACTTTTGGAATACCCATCACAGTATATTCCCTAAATCTCTTCGGATAAAACTTAACGTTTCACTCCTTCGCGTTACCCAATGCATTGGAGAGCTATATCGGGCTCACCCGCCCTTAGTCTATCACGGAACCACCCGTCTTCATAATAATGCACAAGAACCTCAACATAATCGTTTCACATAAGACATGCATAAAGGAAACATAACATTTCCACCTTTCAATCACAAGATATCAATACAAAACATTGATATAAAAACATCATGAAAACCATTTTCAATACCAAAATAAAATAAAAGTAAAACATGGTATTTATTTTTCTTTTAAAAAAAAGGTATGGCTTGTAGAGGAAGCCGAAACTCAAATAACAGTCACGGTGGAGGAGAAGTCGTTGTCGCTGCATACGTACGACAAAAACAGTCCCTTTTGTCGTCTAGTAAACGCTTCGTTTAAAAAAGATTCCTTTTGAATAAATGTAAAAGTCCAAGGGGTTTATACACCGTATAAAATAAAGTTGTGTATAAAATAAAATATGCCTCAATGAAAGGAGATTGAGACGAAGTCCCATACCTCGTATCCGACTTGACCCGACCGTTCTTTAATCTCCTGAATAATAAAATTTAGTTATTATCTACTTTCTTAAGAACCTTTTTCAAGTTCATTATTCCTTTTATACCATGTTATGGACATTATGTAGTCATTTAAGTTAATAATGTTCATTTTGTCGGTATTTGGTTCTTAAGTCAAAAATAGACTTCTTACACTTACATGTTGTTAATTTGGTCAAAGGTTCATTATATCCAGAATGATATTAATTATTTGGATAACATATACATCATATATATTCAGCATATACATGTATTTATAATATTACATCACATTTAGAGGTAAGAAATGAAATGCACCGTTCATGGAGACGGTAAGCCGTACGTACGCATGAACGCTACTTCCATTTATATTTCTTATTTTTTTTGGAATGGAATCATAATTATATAAGAGTATATTATAATTCCATTATAATAACATATATAATATCATTAACTTTATCCTTTACACATCCCACATATGGTATTAACGAATCAAATCACTTTCAGGGGGCGGTAGTCCGCACTTCCTAAAATGAAGATATCATGTTTACCCATAATGGAAACCATATAGGTATGCCCAAAATGAAAAAAACAGAAGATTAAGGAAAACATAAACATATCATATATCATATACAAAAATAGTGACATCATAATGGCCACCTTTGAAGGTGTTAAATGAGTATTGAACAATCATCGTTTCGGGAGGCAGAATTTCGCCATCCACGGAAACCGTATGTTCTTTAACCATTTTATGTAGTTGTGTGAGAGTGTAGCTCAAATAAATCTTATAAAAACATCCTAGTATATTTAAGATACTGGTGTTGTTACAAAAGAAGTAAATAAAAAGAGTTTAGGGGGTTGGAGAAGCAAAATAAAACAAATGAACATGAGAGAATGAATTACCTTCAAAAGTGTAACTCCTTTTTATTTGAGCCTAAAGGATTCCTTTGAAAGGATTATGCCCAAAGGGAATCCTCTAGGATGAGGAGAGGGATGTGGAGAGAGTAAATTATCGGGGTTTGGCCGAGAAAAAGGCTTGAGGAGTGTGTGAAATGAGGTAGAGGTGGTGGCCTTTTATAAGAGGAGAGGAGGGACACTTTTGGAAAGTAAAGAAATATTACTTTATTTGAAAATGTGTTTCGGTTTTAAAAGGTCCCACCTTGATATAATTCGTGGATAAGGTGATAAGGGTTTGACATATTCCCATCCAATTGGTTTTGGACATGTGTACTTCATAGATTTTACATTATCATTCCATTTTATTTAAATCGTCAAATAATGATGTCATCACTGCAACATTATTATGTCATGAATAATTTTATTTATATAATGTCTAAAAATTATAAAAAAATACTATGATGTAGGAAATCTTTTTAGCTTTCCAATGACTATTTATAATCAAAAATCTTATCTTTAGAAGCCCATGTAACAATTGTTTTCGTAAAACATATTATGTTTGTGTCATTTTTACTTTTACATTAAATAAAAAGTTATTTTTGTCATTTCCCAACAAAAGTGGATCCATGGGGTCCCCAAGTTGACCCATGGCTTGTATTGGTCGGCCATGACACAACCAATAAGGTTGGGACATGTGTATATGTAATTTCATATTATTAAAGCATTATCTATACCTTAAACTACCCTAATTACCACTAATCGCGATTAAGAACTTCATAAGTTACTTTTCACAAAAAAATTATATTAATCTCATTGAACCACATTTTACTTCTTAATTACAACCATTTATGTCAGATTTTTTAAATTCAAAACACAATGAAGGCAAAATTTCATTTAAACGGAAAATCAGTCTTTATAAGTACCACTTAGTGGTTTCACTATTCATCAAAGATTGAAGTTTTTCAGAAAATTACCAAAAAATTCACCCTAAGATATATTTGATATTAAGAATTAAAAAATGAAATCTATTTTACAATATTCAAAACATATAAGTCACATTAATTAATTTAATAATTAATTCCCGCTGTCAGAGCAAATAGCGTGTTTTTATGAAACAATAAGTATCAAAAGATTGACACTAGTTTAAGTCCAATTTCAAAGTGAAATTGATTCCAATGACCACCATTAGATTAAATGGTAAAAATATATTCATATTACACATTAAGACCAATTAAAAAGATAATATAATCATATAAATAAATTAGATTAAAAAGCAGTTTTGATGTAAAATGTTGTATTTTCACTATTCATTAAAAATGAACATTGTCAGAAAAATACCAAAAATTCAAACAAAGTAAATTTTGTTGTCCCAATCATAAAGAGTAAGTTTATTTTGAGAAACATAGTTTATAAAATTGTCAAATATAGTTTTAAAAAGGGTTTTCCATCATAAGGTAGTAAAACAATCTTTTATGAATATTAGTGTATTTCATGCTTAAGATTGGATTTATTTTCATTTTAAGCCTCTAAAACACTATCTTAATCATTAATAGACATAGATAAAAATATCTATTATTCATTAATTTCTTGGGATGTTACATCCTTCTCCCCTTTAGAAAATTGCATCCCCACAATTTATTTACTTATCGAATAAATGGGGGTACTTATCCCTCATTGCATTTTCAGATTCCGATGTTGCCTCTCCAATCATGTGGTTTTTCCACAAAACCTTTACTTGCTTAATCACATTATTCCACAACACTTTCTCCCTGTGGTCAAGAATCTGGAACGGTTGTTCCTCATAAGATAGGTTCTCTTCTAGATGAACTACCTCTGGACTCAAAACATGAGATGGATCTGGCATATACTTCCTCAACATTGAAACATGAAAAACATTGTGTACCTGAGATAAACTCGAAGGTAAAGCCACCCAGTATGCAACTGATCCAACTCTCTCCTGAATTTAATATGGTCCAATAAACCTTGGACTCAGCTTTCCTTTCTTACAAAATCTCATCACACTTTTCCAAGGAGAAACCTTGAGAAAAACATGATCACCTACCTCGAAAGATAGATCCTTCCTCCGGTTATCCACATAACACTTCTGCCTGCTCTGAGCTGTTCTCATGTGTTTCTGAATCAGCTGAACATTTTCTGCCATCTCTTCTACCAATTCTGGTCCCATCAACTTCCTTTCACCCACTTCATCCCAGAGAGCTGGAGTTTGACATCGCTTCCCATATAATGCCTAAAATGGTTCCATCTATATACTGGAATGAAAGATGTTATTATAAGAAAACTCAACCAAAGAAAGATGTTGGTCCCAACTTCCCTGATAATACATAGAACAAGCTCGTAGCATATCCTCCAATGTCGGAATTGTTCGTTCTGACTGCCCATCTGATTGAGGATGAAAAGCTGTACTAAAATTTAATTCAGTACCCAACGACTTCTGAAGGCCTGTCCAAAAGTTAGAAGTAAACCTGGGATCACGATCTGATACAATGGAGAGAGGAACTCCATGTAACCTGACTATTTCTTTAAGATACAAACGGGAAAGTTGATCAAGAGAGAAAGTATCTCGTATAGCAAGGAAATGAGCAGATTTGGTCAAGCGATCAACAATAACCCAGATTACATTATTACCTCGAGATGTCTTCGGTAATCCAACAACAAAGTCCATGGATATATTCTCCCATTTCCACTCTGGCACTGGTAAAGGCTGAAGCATCCCTTTCGGTAACTGCCGCTCTGCTTTAACCTGTTGACATGTCAAACACTTTATAGTAAAATTAGCAATGTCTCTTTTCATTCCATCCCACCAGTAATACTCCCGCAGATCTCTATACATCTTAGTACTGCCCGGATGAACTGAAAACGGAGAACTATGAGCTTCACATAACAAATCTCTCTTCAACTGTGAATCACAAGGCACACACAATCTCTTCCCAAATATCAAAAACACAATCATTATCAATGTTGAATTCAGGAAACTTACCTTTCTGAACCAGCTCTACCATTTTCTGCAACTCACTGTCTTGCTTCTGTGCTTGCTTGATTCTATCTGATAGAGAAGATCTCACTGATACCTGAAACAAAACAGAAGGGATTCCTACACCAACAACTTCTATGCCAAAGTTCATCAAATCCTTGACCAAAGGATCACGTTCAAAACACAACATTTCTAATGAAGCATTACTTTTTCGACTCAAAGCATCATCCAGTTTATTTGCTTTTCCCGGATGGTAATGAATTGTACAATCATAATCCTTGATTAATTCTAGCCATCTCCTCTGTCTCATGTTTAACTCTTTCTGAGTGAATATATACTTTAAACTTTTGTGATCGGTATATATTTCACACTTTACTCCATACAAATGATGCCTACAAATTGTTAAAGAAAAAACAACAGCAGCTAATTCCAAATCATGTGTAGGGTAATTTACCTCATGAGTTTTCAACTGTCGTGAATCATAAGCAATTACCTGATCATTATGCATTAGGATGAAACCAAGTCCTTTCAATGAAGCATCACTGTATATAACAAACTCACCATTCCTGGAAGATAGTGCCAAAACTGGAGCATTCACCAATTTTCTTTTCAATTTTTGAAAACAATCATCACATTCTTTTGTCCAGATAAATTTAACACCCTTCCGAGTTAGCTTAGTCATTGGACTAGATAACCGTGAAAAATTTCTAACAAACCTTCGGTAATAGCCCGCCAAACCAAGGAAGCTACGAATCTCGGTTACATTTGTGGGTCTTGGCCATTCTTCCACAACTTTTGTTTTTGCAGGATCAACAGTTATTCCATCTTTAGAAACAATGTGACCAAGGAAAGAAATTTGTTGCAACCAAAACTCATACTTGCTGAATTTCCCATACAGTTTCTTTTCTTTTAAGGTTTGCAAAATAACCCTTAAATGTCTTTCATGCTCCTCTTTAAATTTAGAAAACACCAAAATATCATCAATGAAAACCACCACAAACTTATCCAAGAACTCATGGAAAATTCTATTCATTAAATCCATGAATACAGCAGGTTCATTGGTTAGCCCAAAAGGAATTACTACAAATTCATAATGGCCATATCTCGTACGGAACGCGGTCTTCGGAATATCTGCCTCCTTTACCTTCAGCTGATGGTACCCCGATCTCAAGTCAATCTTTGAAAAAAACTGAGCTCCCTGGAGCTGATCAAACAAATCATCGATATGAGGCAAAGGATATTTTTTCTTAACAGTGATATTATTCAAGGCTCTATAATCAATGCAAAGTCTCATAGAACTATATTTCTTTTTAACAAATAAAACAGGAGCACCCCATGGTGATGTGCTAGGTCTAATGAAACCTTTCTCTAATAAAACTTGCAATTGCTCCTTCAACTCTAAAAGTTCAATTTGTGCCATTCGATAAGGGGGTTTTGAAATTGGCTTAGCATCAGGAACTAAGTCAACAGTAAACTCAACTTCCCGATCTGGTATTATTCCAGGCAACTCATCAGGAAAAACATCAGGATACTCATTTACCACTGGCACATCATTAATCTGAACAGTTCCTTTATTTTCAACGACGTGTGCAAGGTAACATTCATTTCCATCTTTTACAAGTTTCTCGGCCTCTTGATATGTTATCAAAAGTAAGGGTTCATTCTTGTAAACAAACTGAAAGTCTTTCTGAAAAGAAACTTCTTTAGCTCTACAGTCAATCTTAGCATGGTAAATAGAGAGCCAATCCATACCAAGGATAACATCAAACTCTACTAGAGGTAGAACAATAAGGTTTGCAAGTAGGTTCTTTCCACAGATAAGGATAGAAAGATTCTTATAAATTCTTTTTGCCTCAACATTTCCCCCATGTGTTTTTACCAAAAGTTCAGGAGTCATTTCTTGAGATGGTATTCCCATTTTACTAGAAAAGGTTTCAGAGATGAAAGAATGTGTAGACCCCGAATCAAACAACACACTAGCATAATCTGAAAAAACAAACAAAGTACCTGATACAACTTCATTTGATGGCCCGACATCTGCGGAAGTAGTTTCAAAGGATTTCACCACCCCTTTCAGCTTGTAGTCTAACTGCTTCCCATCACTCAAGCTCTTTGTCGGACACTCGTTTGCATAGTGACCCATCTCATTGCACTTATAACATTTCACTAAATGTAAATCAAATTTGTTCTTACCTTCACCTTGATCCTTTTCAGTGAAATCACGAGCCTTATGTCCCATCTTAACACATCGGTAGCACTTCTCAGAATTCAGAAGACATTCCCCAGCATGCCTTTTGCCACATTTATCACAAACTGGAAACTTAGTTCTCTTACCATCAGACTTTTTTAAATAATTCTTACCTTTCTCCTGCCACCTTGGTCTCTTCTTCTGCTGGTTGTTATAGAACACTTGGTCATCGGCAAACTCCATTTCCACCTTCTCAGCACATCGAAAAAGCTTTTCATAACTTTTAAACTCTCGAGAAGCTAATGCCCTTCGCTATTTTGGCTTTAATCCTGAGTAAAAACGATTGATTTTACTATAAAGGTCTCGAATAAAATTTGGAGCATACCTTGCCAATCGAGTGAACCTTTCTTCATAGGCAGCCACTGAGTCTTCCTCTTGCCTCAATTCCAAGAATTGATTTTCCATCCTAAGTGGGACAGCCTTAGGAAAATACTTCTCAAGAAACATACCTTTGAATTCATCCCAGTCAAGAGCATCAATCTCATCGGTGTCCCTGATATTTTTAACCATATACCACCACTGATCTGCTTCACCCTCCAAACGGTAAATAGCAAGACTAACCTTTTGATTATCTGAACACCCCATGACATCAAAAATCTTCTCCAGTGCTTTAATCCACCTTTCAGCTAGCACAGGGTCAGATGATCCTCTTAAGGATGGTGGATGTTGCCTCATGAAATGTTCCACCACTGACATGTCCCTCTGCGGTTGATCTGTCTGATCTCGTGCAAGGATACCACCACAATTTATTTCTTGATTCAACTGCGCCATTACTGCAACAAACTGTTCAGTTCCAATTTCGACCATTTCTGGATGCTGATTCAGAAGGTTATTTCCTTCTGTATGCCTTCCTGGCACTGCTTCCCTATTTCCTCTGCGGAAAACCATTCTGAACAAACATGTCTTAGATGAAGCAACATGGTAATCATTAAATGCTATATCATTTAAAAAAAATTGGATAATCATTTAATAGAATTATAACTCCTAAAGTTATCTTAACCGACCTCTGATACCAACTATAAGGCCCCATCCTTAAACCATAATTAATCTTGAGTTATTACAAGATTTGACATTGAGGATCTTTTCGGGTTTAGAGTTTTAGATAATTAGATCATAAAACTTGAATTACATTCCACATATAAACAAAGTGGTTACATAAAGAGAGTATTCTTCATTCCCATAAATGGAAACACATTTAAAATAAAACATGGATTATTTCTTGACACTTCCTTGACACTATCATCATATCATGTACCTTTCCCTTGACCTGTGAAAAACATTTCAAAAAAAACTTGGGATGAGCATAAAAAGCTCAGTATGGGTTATAAAAACATGGAAAGGAAACATGGGTACATATATACATAAGAATGAAATCATACTTTACCCATAAAACATAGTCACTTTAACATACCTCATAAAATCATGAATAAATCATAGAAATCATAAGACATAAAGGTAACTTGAGGCATTCATAACATTCTTACGTAGGGAGTAACCCTCTTGGTTACGTTTGGAATACCCATCACAGTATATTCCCTAAATCTCTTTGGAGAAACCTTAACGTCTCACTCCTTCGTGTTACCCAATGCATTGGAGAGCTATATCGGGCTCACCCGCCCTTAGTCTATCACGGAACCACCCGTCTTCAAAATAATGCCCAAGAACCTCAACATAATCGTATCACATAAAACATGCATAAAGGAAACATAACATTTCCATCTTTCAATCACAAGATATCAATACAACACATTGATATAAAAACATCATGAAAACCATTTTCAATACCAAAATAAAATAAAAGTAAAATATGGTATTTATTTTTCTTTTAAAAAAAAGGTATGGCTTGTAGAGGAAGCCGAAACTCAAATAACAGTCACGGCGGCGGAGAAGTCGTTGTCGCCGCATACGTACGACAAAAACATTCCATTTTGTCTTCTAGTAAACGCTTCGTATAAAAACGATTCCTTTTGAATAAATGTAAAAGTCAAAGGGGTTTATACACCGTATAAAAGAAAGTTGTGTATAAAATAAAATATGCCTCAATGAAAGGAGATTGAGACGAAGTCCCATACCTCGTATCTGACTTGACCCGACCATTCTTTAATCTCTTGAATAATAAACTTGAGTTAATCTCTACTTGTATAAGAACCTTTTTCAAGTTCATTATTCCTTTTATACCATGTTATGGACATCATGTAATCATTTAAGTTAATAATGTTCATTTTTTCGGTATTTGGTTCTTAAGTCAAAGATAGACTTCTTACACTTACATGTTGTTAATTTGGTCAAAGGTTCATTATATCCAGAATGATATTAATGATTTGGATAACATATACATCATATATATTCAGCATATACATGTATTTATAATATTACATCACATTTAGAGGTAAGAAATGAAATGCACCATTCATGGAGACAGTAAGCCGTACGTACGCATGAACGCTACTTCCATTTCTATTTCGTATTTTTTTGGAATGGAATAATAATTATATAAGAGTATATTATAATTCCAGTATAATAACATATATAATATCATTAAATTTATCCTTTACACATCCCACATATGGTATTAACGAATCAAATCAGTTTCCGGGGGCGGTAGTCCGCACTTCCTAAAATGAAGATATCGTGTTTACCCATAATGGAAACCATAAAGGTATTCCCAAAATGAAAAAAACAGAAGCTTAAGGAAAACATAAACATATCATATATCATATACAAAAATAGTGAAATCATAATGGCCACCTTTGAAGGTGTTAAATGAGTATTGAACAATCATTGTTTCGGGAGGCAGAATTTCGCCATCCATGGAAACCGTATGTTCTTTAACCATTTGATGTAGTTGTGTGAGATTTTAGCTCAAATAAATCTTATAACAACATCCTAGTATATTTAAGATACTGGTTTTGTTACAAAAGAAGTAAATAAAAAGATTTTAGGGGGTTGGAGAAGCAAAATAAAACAAATGAACATGAGAGAATGAATTACCTTAAAAAGTGTAACTCCTTTTGATTTGATCCTAAAGGCCTCCTTTGAAAGGATTCTGCCCAAAGGGAATCCTCTAGGATGAGGAGAGGGATGTGGAGAGAGTAAATGGGCAGGGTTTGGCCGAGCCAAAGGCTTGAGGAGTGTGTGAAATGAGGTAGAGGTGGGGGCCTTTTATAAGAGGAGAGGAGGGGCACTTTTGGAAAGTAATGAAATATTTCTTTATTTGAAAATGTGTTTCGGTTTTAAAAGGTCCCACCTTGATATAATTCGTGTATAAGGTGATAAGTGTTCGACATCCACTCATCCAATTGGTTTTGGACGTGTGTAGTTTATAGATTTTACTTTATCTTTCCATTTTATTTAAATCGTCAAATAATGATGTCATCACTGCAACATTATTATGTCATAAATAATTTAATTTATTTAATGTATGAAAATTATAAAAAACTACTATGATGTAGGAAATCTTTTTATCTTTCCAATGATTATTTATAATAAAAAATATGATCTTTATAAGCCCATGTAAAAATTGTTTTTGTAAAACATATTATGTTTGTGTCATTTTTACTTTTACATTAAATAAAAAGTTATTTTTGTTATTTCCCAACAAAAGTGGATCCATGGGGTCCCCAAGTTGACCCATGGCTTGTCTTGGTCGGCCATGACACAAAAAATAAGGATGGGACATGTGTATATGTAATTTCATATTATTAAAGCATTATTTATACCTTAAACTACCCTAATTACCACTAATCGCGATTAAGAACTTAATAAGTTACTATTCACCAAAAAATTATTATAATCTCATTGAACCACATTTTACTTCTTAATGACAACCATGTATGTCGGATTTTTGAAATTCAAAACACAATGATGGCAAAATTTCATTTAAACAGAAAATCAGTCTTTATAAGTAACACTTAGTGGTTTCACTATTCATCAAAGATAGAAGTTTTTCAGAAAATTACCAAAAATTCACCCTAAGCTATATTTGATATTACGAATTCAAAAATGAAATCTATTTTAAAATATTCAAAACATATAAGTCACATTTAATAATTTAATAATTAATTCTCGCTGTCAGAGCAAATAGCGTGTTTTTATGAAACAATAAGTATCAAAAGATTGACACTAGTTTAAGTCCAATTTCAAAGTGAAATTGATTCCAATGACCACCATTGTATTAAATGGTGAAAATATATTCATATTACACATTAAGACCAATTCAAAAGATAATCTAATCATATAAATAAATTATATTAAAAAGCAGTTTTGATGTAAAATGCAGTATTTTTCACTATTCATTAAAAAATGATCATTGTCAGAAAAATACCAAAAATTCACACAAAGTAAATTTTGATGTCCCAATCATAAAGAATAAGTTTATTTTGACAAACATAGTTTATAAAATTGTCAAATATAGATTTAAAAAGGGTTTTCCATCATAAGGCAGTAAAACAATCTTTTAAGAATATTAGTGTATTCCATGCTTAAGATTGGATTTATTTTCATTTTAAGCCTCTAAAACACTATCTTAATCATTAATAGACATAGATAAAAATATCAATTATTCATTAATTACTTGGGATGTTACAATATAAACATCCTAGATACATCAAAAATATTATATTATTATAGAAATTAACAATGTTGACATAGAGGGTAATATATTATGTAATGAAATTCTAGTTTGTATATTAGAAAAATAATCATTTTATGGAAATGGATTCTTTAAAACATTTGATATAGAAGAAATGAAGTATTTAAGAGGTAACAATAGAGTTAGAGGGAGATATGAAATCACAAAGTCTATAGATTATAATTTTCAATGCTTGGTGCTGTATTATAGGGATGCGTCACCATATGGTAGGTATTTTATAAAAAATACACATATGATTATATATGGAATTGATTATACTTTTACCAAATATATTTTATATTATTTGGTTCCTACTATGGGAGGTATTGACCGAATCTACGGTTCCAAATTTGGGGATTTGGGATTAAATTTATATATTTATTGGGATAACCAAAACCACTAGGTTTCAACTAGTTAGAATAGGGTACTAGATAAACTTAGGAATAAGAAGGATGAAAAAAATTATTTGATCTATAAATTGTCCTATAATGTTGTTCCCTTTAAGGGATCTGATACTAAGTGATATTGAATCAAGTACTATATATCCTCCTATTCATTTTTTTATATCATAAATAATTATCTAAAATTATATGAAAACATTTTATATCATAAAACCATTATTTCTATCCAATGATCCATGAATCCTCTTCATCCTCCCTCATTTTCTCAAAAACATAAGTGTGAATCTTAAATATTATTTATTATATTTAAATTTAATATATTTTAATAGATTTAAAGAGGTATGTAAAAAATTACTTTCATCCTATTATTGGTTATCATTTATATATATGATATTTATGACAAATTTCAAATTTATTGATTCATATATATATATATATTAAACTAATTGATGAAAAATCACATTTAGATACATGATATGAAGGGATATATAAATTTTAAGTAAGATGTATCCATGATTTTGGGATGATTTTTATGTGATTTCCTAGAATGGGTGATATGTTGGTTATTGAGATGGTTATGCATAACTTAAAAAAACCTAAATCATCATTACTTTTTTACATTGGGAGTGGAATTAGAATTTTTTTCATGAGTGGTCCTTTATTGGTTGTGTTATTATTTATTGGTCACTGGAGATAATGAGTTTTTAAGTATGAATGGAATTTTAAATGGGTATTAGAAAGGTGTAATTTTGATCATTTTATAATATAGAGGACCATGATAGGTGAAAAAAAGTATCATTCAATGTTGGAAAATATATGAATATATAGATTATTATAAGGGTTAGCATGGATTGGAATTGAAAATTTAAAATGATTCATATTTTAAAAATTCATCCCAATAGAATATGTGGAAATATAAATGGATGGAATGTAGGTTCATATTTATTATTTTTAATTAAATTTATTTATGAGATATGTCTTCATATATCGATGTGTTATGGGCCTATTTTTATATTAAAATAATATTTATCCTTGAGATGTTTATCATGAATGTTATGGTTTGTTGGTAGGGTTTAATTCCATAATTGGTTGAGAATAATTCAAACAATTTTTCCTATTATTTTAGTTTGTTGTATTTCAGAGATTGGATATTATTTTTATAAATGTTTGGGGTTAAAACAACAATGTATATTCATTTTTTATTGGAATAATTCAGTTGTATTCATGTATATTTTTTAATATGGGTTGGGTGTAATTCCTACCTTACTTATTCTCATTATATTATATATGTGAAATACCAACTGTGTTTATTCTTCTTATATGGGTCAAGTGTAATTAAAAAATTTATATTTTTAGGATTTCGGTTGGGTGTAACACAACTTTGAATATTATAATGATGTATTTCAGGTCTAAATAAAACCCCGACTATAAATATTATGTACGTAGGGTGTAATGAAAAATAGTCACATTATGTGATGGGGTAAAGTGTTTTGTGAACATTTTTTCCAGGGTATGAATTTTTGAAAATGTCAAAATCCTTGGTTTCCATTCTATCTATTTTTTATTACCAATAATTCTGTTTTTTGTTTTCAAAATTAGGTGTGATTTCATTTTTTCTCTCTTCAAATCATTGATTTTGTGTTATGAGAATTCCCAATGTCATCTTAGAGAATATTTTATGATATTTTAATACGTGGAATAATCACTAGCCAATGTTGTAATGGTTGATATCCGATTCTGATTCAATATATGTTGTTGGAAGGATCATTTGTAATTAATGTTGACATTATAATGTAATATTATCCATTCAATTTTATAATTTATATTTAATAATCCTACTAATTTATATTCATACACAAAAAATCATCTAAATCTACATACACAATCCATGGCTAGGGATATAGGTACATGATTTGGCTTTAGGGTTGATAGTTGCAATGGATGGATATTCCGAGTTGGATATATGACCCTATGATTTTAGTATATATTGTTTTTAAATAAATCATAATTTTTAATATATTGAGATATGTACAAAACTAAACTAATATTATTTTTCTATATTTCATAAAGGTATAATATAATGATATAATCTACAATACATTTCAAGGAAAATAAATGAAACCTAATTTATTAAATTACAAATATAATGAAAAAACTAATAAATAAAAATAATGTATGGTTGAAATGCACCTAATTTTTATTTTTTATTATGTTTATATAGATGATGATCACTTTACACAACTAGAACATTGGGATACATCAATGATCCAAAAACTATACCATAATCCCATTGACAGTGATCACTATTGGAATTGGTATAGACTGTGGACACAATGGGGGGCTAGTTATGACCATAGGATAGTTAAGAATAAAATATTATACTATTGGCATATGTATTTTCCTAGGACCATGTTCTTCAATAGTAGGCATATATCATCAATTTTTTTAACATTCATCACCACTAGAGGATAGATCCTATGATCTTCTAGTTATTCTACACATCAATTACCTCTAGTAAAAAAAGTACTATATAAATATGTGTCAATATAAAAATATGTGTTTTTTATTAAAAAAAGTATTCATTAAATTTTTAAAAATTAATATATGGAAAAGGTTCACATGGGGTTTGATCCTTAATGGTCACCACTACAAAAATACACATAGACAATGGCCTCAAGTTAACTTTATAACCATAATAGATGTGTAAGATTATCATAGGTTGTAATAGGATGCCTCTTTTTTTATGGTCAATGTATAATATTTCTATAGCATGAACTATCACCATGAGATAACTGGATTATGGTCTTTACACTTTTCATGAAATTTCCCAAGTCTATAAGGGGTTTAAGGCCTCCAGTTACCACCACTAACCATGTAGATTATTATTGTAGTTCTATCCAATGTCGGCGTGTATCCACAACTCAAAATGAACAAGGTATCCATCCGACACATACTATTATATGAGTATAGTATATTTTGTATCCTATATTAGTTAGAAACTATTATCACACTTCATTCGACCATGGCAATATGACTCTAGTTCTGTGGCAGTTTTTGAGTTATACTGGGAATAATGAAAATTATATAAAATTTCATTCACATCTTGAAAAATATACGATGGATTTGGATTAATAATTTTGAATATGTATGTGAGGATACATATATATAGATATATATATATATATATGACTATAATATTGTTATTAGTTATATTATTATTGGATATATCGTTATTTGTCATATGAGCATTAGATACCAATATATACAAGTGGTTTAATTTCCATTAATGAATATTTTCTAACATATGTAAAATTATTTAATTTATATATAATAATTAATTATTCAGTTAAATAAATTAATAGTAAATTTTGCAAAAATATTTTTATATCCAAAATATATGTACTTAAAAACATTATAGAAAATTTTCCACTTATAAAAATAAAATATGATATTATTCACATGGATTAATAAATTTATTTTAATTATTTAAATAAAAATTTAATGATAAAAATTAGTAAATGATCAATAAATAAATAATGATGAAAAAATTAATGTTATGTTGGGATATTTTTTGAAAATAATTATATTCTATGTGAATTAAATTTATACATTACATAATTAAATTATTCAAACTGAAGAATTATGTTTAAGAAATGAAATATTATTTATATGTATAACTAATTTACAAATTTATCAATCTTAAAATTTTATAAATCCATTATAAATAATATTTAAATATTCTAATATTTCTAATATTTTACTTTTAAAAAATTAATTAATATGTGTTGTAGTTTTATTAATATGCATAATATATAATGGTAAAAATTTTATTTATCATAAATCAACCTTTTATATATCAACACATATATTAACACTAATGGATTTATTAAAAACACCTATAAAATATCAATTAGAAAATAAAATCATTATAGAACTTTTTTAAACACATTAATGTTTCCCAATATATAATTTTGTTACATAAAATTCGTTTTATAATATTTTGTATTGGAAATTTTTCATATAAAAATAGAACCATTAAATATAATTTATAAATACTATTAATATGATTGTTTTAATATGAAAACATATTTAATTGTAAATAAATATATCAATTGTGTTATAAAGGAAAATATTCACATTCCAATAATTATTAATAAATAAATTTAAATAAAATAATTAAAAAGATCTTTTATATGCTTTGGAATAAATATTAAAATTATAATAAATACTTATTTACTTAACTCATATGTGTTTACACTTTTACAATTCAGTTAAATCATGTTTATAAACTATTGCGCCTAATGTCAATATATAAATAGGGACTCATTCTACCCACCAAAAAACACTTCTATTCCACTATTTTATTTTAAATATTTAAAAAATTCACACTTATAATGTCAAAACACATTTTTTTTCATGTTCTGGTCCTAATAATTATCACATAATATTTCATTCCAATTGCTTTTGATACATGAAAGAGTGATTTACTCATAGTATGTAATGAATTTATAATTTTATAATTAATTATTATAATTATCATATTCACTCATCCTACGTATGACATATATCTTTAATGATGTGATATAAAACTTATTATTCTTTTATAAAAATTACATTAAAACTATAAAATGACATATTAATATACATTCATTTGATAAGTAAAATTATTATTTTGGTCTGTATTACCAACTATATGAATGGTACTATAATATTTTATTGATTAATGAATGAGAAAACATAAATAAATATAATAAGATGTGGTAATGAATAATTTTATAAAATGTAATAATTATATTATGATATT
The DNA here is from genome assembly GCA_963277665.1 of Viscum album. NCBI lineage: Eukaryota > Viridiplantae > Streptophyta > Magnoliopsida > Santalales > Viscaceae > Viscum > Viscum album. The sequence continues at coordinate 1,251,739,824 of OY728128.1, read as the reverse complement.
ATGTGAAACAATATTCATCAATAAAATAAATTCATTGGACTGAATAAAATTTCATAAAAGAGTATATCTAATTATTATTTGGTTTATAAAAAACTATTGAAATTAATATAAAATTATAAAAACTAATAAAAATAACAATTTATATTCAATAAAAATTATTTATTTGATTAAAAATTGTGTCCTAATCATGGATGAAAATATTCATTCCCGAGAAAGAAAGGAATAAGTGATTCAATTTACATTGGTGATAAATTTTATCATTGAATGATTTATGAATAAGAAATATGAAATTTTAAATGAAAAATATTATGTCAAATATAAATAGTTGGGGTTTCAATAATTATATATATAACTCATAAATTCAGTATAATGGGTTATATATCATTTTTCATCACATGAGTATCTAAGGAATGGGTTTTAATATGAAAATTTTGAGTCATTATCATTCTCTAAGAATATTTTCAACACACACATATATATATATTTACAATTCTGTATAAAATTTGATATCTTACTTTTCATTCTAGATATATTTCGTTTACATTGAAAAAAATTATTTGTATTGCTTCATACATCCTAATGACACATGAATACCAAGGTATACCTTTTCCTTCTTTCATTATTACTTTCCCTCAATATCAATATTATTTCATACCACATTCCAATCATTCAAATTCTGATTTATATTTTTCTATTATCTTCTCTCGCTCTGGTATTTAATTTTATCTCTTTTAAAAATGAAAATTTAAGATTCTATTATTGATGTGTGAATCATTAATTTAATAAGTAAATATGTAATGTTACTTATTCTTGCCTTTGTAGATTCTATAACATCCACCACACACTTCATCTACATTATCATTTATGAAATTTTCATTGGACCACTGTTGATAATTTTTTATTTAAAATTCTGTTTCTTTTGCTTCCATTTCATCCAATTAAATTGGTTTATAAAGTGTTGTATAAAAATATTATTTTGATAAAATTTCCAAAATTATAGGAAAATTATTTTATTGAATCCAATCCTATATTATTTATATATCTAAATAATAAATTATCAAAGAAATTATTATTGATGTTTTGGCCTTCGTGTTCTATATTGTTATGTTAAATTTAGAATGATATTTTTCTATTATCATTCATTCAAAAAATTATGTATTTATATATGATGACCTATAAGTATTTTATGAATCACATTTCATTTTCTTATGTAATAATAGGTTAAATAAATAATCTATTTTCTATGCCACAAATATATCTAGTGAATAATTATGTGACATGCTAATTTAATACACCTATATAATAAAATTTTTATTTATTTTTTATCTACTTAGATAATGAGGTTATGTGAAGATATGACTATGATTAGGTGGGTTTATAAATATATAAGTATAGTTATGTGATGTAAGATATTTTCAAAAAATTGGGCATGGAAATTATTAGACATCTCTATGATGGTAAAATTAAGAATAGAAATTGTTATTATTACCTATGATCACAAAGTTATAGTTGTACTTGATTGAGGATAACATTTTTCAAAAAATTGTAGATGGAAAATATTAAAGTTTACTATGTTTTTAGTGTTATGAATTTTAATTATAATGAATTTAATGAATTTCAATTTAATACTTATTTTCCAATGATTAATGTTTTATGATTATATAATATTATTCAATTTTCTATTTTAGTCTTTCACAACGATTTATATTGGGTTTATATGTCAATATATTATGAAAAAAAATATTTCATCATGACTTATGACAAGTTATTAGGAATTCAAGTTTTTTTCAATCAGGTACATCTCATATGATTAAGTTTTGTCACTTTTTTATTATCAATATCTTTTTGAAATATTTAATTTCTTTTCTATTATTGTGAATTTGAAATCATTCGTTCAATTGTATCATAATTCCCAATGAGAATATATAGAGGAATTTTTCTATTCATTTGACATTTATGATAGATTTTGTTTGAAATGATGATGAAATAAAGTGTAATAAATAAATTATTTATCTAATATCAAAATAAAATATTCCTTTAGGTTGTTGGATAATGTTTTTTTTAATTATATGCAATGTTTAATAATGTAAATATATATATATATATATATAAATATATTAATTCTAGTGTTTGTTAATGTTGGGTAATCTCATTTGAATATGTTCTGAGATAAAATATATTTCAAATTTGTTATAGATACTAGGTTGATAAAAATGTAGCATACCATATGTCAAACTATATGTGTTATATGTTGTACAAAAATGTTTTTGGTTGAACTAGATGAATTATAATTTGAACTATGATATTCATAGGATGAAGCGATGTTTTCATTATTTATGATATCATGAGATAATTTGTTTTATATTCAAAAGGTTATTAATAATTATTTACCAATGATAATATTGATTATTCCATACATCATCAATTTTAATTTCAGTAAGTAGATAAAAAATAAATAAATTGAGATACATATTAGTGTGATGGAAAATATAGCGTTTTTATAAATGAGAAATAAAATTTTAGGAGATATTGCAAGAAAAACCTTATATAAATTCACTATCAGATTACGAGTAATAATATAAACCAATTATAGATTTTGAAAAAACTAATGAAAGAAAATACAATGTAGATTCACCCAATTATAAATATAAATAATTTATCTTATAATTACATGTAAATGAACCAATATAACAAAAAATATATTTATTATTCTTCAATTTATGGAATATTAAAAGGTAAACCTGACTATTTATCAATTGGAAGGTGATGTATACTCATGGTAGACTTCATATAAGAATATAAAAGGATTAAATTCAATCTATTAAATATTAATTGTTTAATAAAACAATCTTCACTAAATATATTCCCTGACCTCTTCACATGATCATAGATTGATAAATCATTGAGGTATCAAAATTGGAAGAAGAATAATGATATTCCTAATATTAAAACATCACATGACATGAAAGGATTGACTATAGTTGCATTATTGATCATGTAATTTATATCAATCAACTCTTTAGTGGATTAAAATTAATTATATTAAGAGCATAAAGTATTAGTGAATTCAGTACCTATGAGTGTATTGATCAATGTGTACCTATTATAGAATTTGATACTATATACTATCATTATTAATTTTTATTTATATAGAATAAAATTTTATTTTTATATCATGGATTTTCTTGAAATATATACCATATAGGGGTGGAAATTTAGTTACATATATAACATAAATATTTGATGAATCACATATGAAACTATATCGAAGGCGTGAGAAAATTAATCATGCTATGATAATTAATCTATCATATATGTGATTATGAAATAAAAATGAAGTGTAAAATTAATATAATAGAAGAGTAAAAGGTCCTATGTATTGAGCCCCCAAAACATCAATAATTTACATATAATGACTTTACCCGTTAGGAAAATCCATTCCAAAATTATAAAACTACATAGGATTGTTGATGTTAGAAAAAAATCTCATGGATCATAGTATACCCTCTAAAATCACCATTATCTTAGTGAGTTATGATAATGATTTTGGGAAAGGTAAAATTATTAATTGTCTATGATATTTGGTTGTCTGATTTAATTTTTTGGTTATTTTCATTCGTTTTATCAAATATTTTTTATGATTACTCATTAACGACCTTCATAAATAGATATTACATTATTAATGAAAATTTTAGGTGGTGATTTTATTTTTTCCATAGTATAGAAGTTGTATTTTATTGAGGATTTGATATAGAAGTGACTAATAAATATCATTATTCAACAGTTATTATTATTCAATGTGATATTTGTCATGGATTGGGTATTTTAGAATATATCTCACGAATTTTTTTATGATATTGAAATATCATTTGACATCCAATATCATTACATGATGAAATAATAATTCACGGATGATGGTGAAATTATTTTGGAATTTAATTCGTAAAGAATAGTTTTTATGGAAATTAATTATGGTAATTTTACAGAAACGGTTAATGTGTAAATTTTTATGGTAGATAATACAATTATGCAAAAATATATTGATGTATTTCCCATTTATATTTTTTTCATCCCCAAGATTATAAAAATGTTTTTTTTGTTTGAAAATATTACCATGTTTTTTCCCTTTATAAAAATTCTACTTAGAATAGCACTTATAGAACTAATATAATTATATAAAAAGATTTTAAATAATCATGACAAGGTTTTTGTATTACCAGTTAATTACCATGGAGTGTTCAAGTATAATTTGAAAAGAATATGTATCGGTTAATTTTTATTTCTATTGATGATCATGATATTAATACGATCGTATTCAAAAATAAATATCAACTACCACATATCAATTAGTTTTTTATAAACAAAGAGGGACTTAGAAGTTTCCAATGTTGTATATTTGATCTTGATATATTTATCTATTTTTTATGGGGGTGGTATACCTAGAAAAACCATTATAAAAATATATATATATAGTGAATTCATAGTGATTATATTTATTAAAAAAATTTCTCCCAATATCATCTTAGATTTTATGAATAGTGACATTAGAGAATACCTCGATATGTATTTTATTTTAATTATTTGAATTATTCACATATATATTAATATAAAAGAGGAATATGAAGAGTTTTTGAAAATTATTTTAATGATTGTATGACGGAATAAAGTGATTTCCTTGTGTATTATGTTTGAATATTTAATTCAAGAAATATCCATTAGGGTTATTGTAATGAAATTTTAGTGTATATAAGTACGTCCTTTGAAAATAGTGGTTATGGATGAATGTAGTAGGATAAAATTGAAAAATATATATCTATAGTTTTATTGGATTTGGATAATTCTATAAACATTTAAATAGTTATTTCTCACAATTTTCACATCATATGAAAAATATAACATGAATGGGTGTAAGGATCCTATATAAAGATAAATATTAATTTAGCATCATTGATTTTAAGAAGAGTCGGTGGGTAAATAAATAAGTATTGTAACCTATCATGATGAAGATTTCATATTATATAGTGATTCATTATGGAATTTAATGGGGTGTGTCCATATATAAAAGGATGATGTGATGTCCAATGCATCACATAACATAATGATCCACAGGATATTTTACAACACTAATAATATAGTGTTATCAACAATAAATTATAAATTATTGATTTCATGATAATACCATATTATTGAGATGCGTGAAATATATATATATATATAAATATTATAAAATAGAGTGAATTATATATTCATATATAATGAGTTGACCTTGAAAAATAAATATATGTTTATTCTTAATCAACGATTAGGTTTTCTTAAAACATTTCCATCCTCGAAAGGATAACATGGTGATATATATTATGTCTTAAATTATCATGCTTGTTTACCAATGACGAGGATTTAAAGATGTCAAATCATCTTAGATATGTAAAGGATTGACCTGAGAATTAAGAAGTAATGTATTAAATCATTATACACCTAGATATTTGATTCATATTTTTATAAAAAATTCTCTAAAAATAACCAAGAAGATACTATTAAAATAATATGTAACTAACTATATGAGGAAGGAACATATATTGTCTCTATGTGAAATATGGCATCTCACTCAAATAGTGTTTTATACATATTTAAAAGATTCTTTATTCTAGTGATTTCATAGAGATAAAATCCTACCAAAATAAAGATATGGATCCATCCACTTCATAATAAAAGTTTTTAAGTCATTAAAAAAAATTCCATTCTATATATTTGAATCATAAAAGCACATTTAATGATTAATACATGTATTTATAGGATTATCTTTTTTAAAATGTTAATTTTGATATATTGTGGAGTTATAAGTTAAATATGGAATAATTATTTTAGAAGATTGAATGGGATGATGTTATCACTAATAATTCATAATGAAGTGGAAATGTGTTAACTTATCTAAGGCACTGATATAGTGCCGAAAAGATAGAACCCTTTTACATGACTCCATAATCATCAACATTAAATAATATTCACATTGTTTACACATGGTTTGAGGAGACATTAAATCACTTTCATGGTAATTTATGCAACGTACCACAATCATATTTCAATGTCCGAATGCTCAAAAATGTGAATCCACTAACCTTGGAGCTCATTAACATATCATTGTCCATGCACCTCAAGATTTAGCATACAAAATTTCATTATCCCCTACATCAACATGCAATAGATCCAATAACTAAATTTCATATAAATACCCCTAGAAGGAAAATACTATAAGGGATAATGATTTCATGATCCTATATAATTGGGGAAGATCACTCTATGTTATAAAATATAAGTATTATAAAACACTACACATAATTACAGTAGACTCTTTATAATTTCTCAAAAATTGTAACTAAAAATACTATCCATTACCTATAAACAAAATTGATCACTATTTTAGAATGATTCTCACAGTTTCCCACAACTACAGGAAAGAGAAACTCCAAATCCAGATTTATAGAGATCATTATGGATTTATATACTCCCAATAAGAATAGTAAAAAAATCATATTTTGGAAGAAATTAAATTATCTTATCTTGTGGCATACTAGAGATCCCTCTCCCAATATAGACACAAGTTATCCCTCTATAAGTTTTATGCCCAAGCATGTATCTATTGAACATTTATAATAACCTAAATCATAACATATCCATATTCACATAAATTGATATTTGATGGCAATAACTAAGGGAGAGTTTAATGTTTTTCTATCATAGGGAAGTGGAACCTTGACACCCACATGACTTCCCTTTTACCAAAGGATATAGATCATTCATATTATTATTCCATACCATTATAAATTTTTTGGATTAAACATTACATTTGGGGATTTCACCCTCAATATCATGGATCCAACAGATTTTATACTCATAAAATTTACTATACCAAAGAGATTTCAACTATTATAGAGATTCAATTATAGCTGTACTTATCCTCTATGTTCATTTCAAGGATATAATCTACAATCTAAAAATATGGAATACCTTTTACTTTATACCTCATTCATATTATGTTCATCCCCATATTCCTGGTAATGTAATATCAAAATAAATTTTTTTTGTATACGCCTGAAGTGATATATTAACAAGAATCTAAAGATGCATTAAGACCGATTTCCCCTTGGTCACCTATGTGTAGTTCCAACAAAAAAACATTTCTAGGTAAATTCTACCTAGTATTATAATTTTTATGACATTGAAAATATTTGTAACACTTATAATCATATAACCCTATAATTTTAAAATATTGGTCTTCGGATCACAACCCCAAAAGGGAAACAAATTTTATATATGTATTTATATGGTACCATAATAGTCCTTGTTACATTAACATTGAAGGTTTTTTATCCACATTAAATGGAATCAAATAAGTTTGGGTTTAGTTATCATTAAAATTATTCATTAATAGCTATAATGCTAGGTGAAATATCTACTTTAACACACATCTATATTCCCATCATATCATTAAGTCTTAGTGGGTGACATCTAATTCCATTCTAAACATATTATTCCATTCAATATGGCTTAATTCTTTATTTAATTCCTTATTTACCCATTGAAGACCTTAATTAAAAAATAATAATTGGGTCCTCTTAGGTAGACTTAAATTCAAATATAAACCAAATATACCTTCATAGACGTCAGAAAACTCATTTATATCCCACAAATTTCACATATAGTTTGAAAAAAGTAGGTTTTATACCAATATGGATTTATACAACAACGTAAAACACAAAAAAAAATAATCATAAGAAATTCAGATTAGATAGCTCGTGCCTGGGGAATAGAATGATATAAATTAAATGTATTTACATTATAAATGTTTATTTTTTGTAATAAAATACATCTAAATATATTTTAACACCATATTGAGGTGGAAATCAATGTATAATTTCTATTAATGGTTATCGAGAATGAATTCAATAATATATTCTGAAATATATAGGAATATTCTAGACTAGAAAATAATAATCAAAATGAGATGAGTTAACATCTAATCAACTCAAATTTGACGGATAGTACTCAATGCATCATTAATAATTATTTCACATTCATAGATCTCTGGAAAGTGGGCCACAAAGAAAAGAGTATATCAATAATTCAAAAACTAAAAAATTGATCACAACATGAAATCCAATACTTATAAAATTAATAGTGTAACTATGCATATTTACTTGTGATACTACACTAATGGGTTAATATACTGGCTGAATATCAAATTATATAAATTTTTTCATCTAATGGAAATTAGTTAAATATAATATAAAACAATTAGGTAATGTTATGTATATTGGGGATTATAGGACACTTATACCCCACAATTTCTTACCCAACTAGTTCAATAATTGTATAATAGATACCACATAAAATTTAAACCCACCTTCCCATAAATAGTCCTTCGATTATTACATAGTAAATTCACTAGTACAAGAGTAAACCCTGTTTGAAATGATGATGATGCATCTTGTAGTAATCGAATACCATAAAAGTGAAGTTCATATTTAAATGATGTTGTCTTAATTCCCAACCATGTTTGAGAATAATATTTGATGATTTATTATGAGTTGTTTCGAAATTTATAATTAATGTAGTATTAATTATTTCATATGGAATATTTAATATATAAATTGAAGAATACGGATAAGATAAATAATATATATGATAGTTTGAATAGTGACATTTTTATGAGGATGTGTTAAGGGAGATTGTGAGACCACATTTAGAAATTCACTTTCATTTTGACAGGTTTTGAAATGATGTTTTACCTAAAAACTAACAATATCATGACCTTATTAACCAAATACAACAAGTCTTCATGATGTTATAGCTAGTAATATCATATTCCATTTTAGGAAAATACTATTTGGGGGTTCAATAAACATATCATACACATGATGCCAGTAATTACAAAAGTATTTTGTGATGAAGGGTGAATTGTGGTGATCATATAAGAGTGGAAGTGGAAAGACATATAGAGGTGTGACCCAATATCTGATTTTGTGTGAGTATGTTAGGGATCTAACCATGATTCCTAGAATTATTATCTAATGTAGGAATAAATAATATAAACAATCCTACATCCCACCATAAGATAATTGTATAAATATTTTTGAAGAGACCATTAATTATTCATGATTTTAATACATGTAAATTATATAAGATGAATTTAAAATTTTTGTATGTACTATCAAAAATTTTATGATTTCCTATAATATAAATGGATTACCTACAATTACCTTTGGGTCACTAAGTTAATATATAAATTTAGACATAATATAATTCATTAGTTTAATCGACTATTAGCATTGATACCTACCACTTGATGAACTATTGACTGATGCCATTATTTTATGAACCACATTAGTTATTAATCTTCCTAAATAAGGACATTATATACATTTTGATACCATAATATATCCAAGATAAATCATATATTTCTATCATTTATTGTTTGATAAATCATAGTAGACGAATATACCCCACAATAAACTACCCAACCATGCTATGAGTTGACCATGTTAGTTGTTCTTGACCTGTAGCATGATGTGGTACCATATAAGGCCTCAACCTATAATTATATGTAACTGAGATACCATATATATTGAAACATGGTAGGGTGGATCAACAATGAGTTCTATATGATTTAATGATTGACCGTCTGAGTTCAACCAAACATGGGAACAAAGAACATGAGTTACTACACAAATGTGGATGTAAGAAACCATAGGAAATATCTATCATTAATGATCAAGAATATTTGTATTCATAATAATTTTAATGAATGGTTATATATAAATTTAAGTAAACATGAATCTATGGCCTTCATCAAGTTTTTAATAGTTCATGTTTCATACTACAATTACAAATCATGGGTTCTATGATCATGTAGATTTGATGTTTTTTTAAAGATGTATCATTTATAAATATGAGAATTCAATGTATGATGGTAGAGGTTTAAGACACATAATACTAGGAGAGTAAATCTAGATGAATGTAGAATAACATTTTATTCAATCCAGTTTTAGATTAAATAAATAACTTGGTTTATATGATTCAATATAGGCCAAATAGAAAATAATGAAGAACTTACATCTAGAAATGGTTCATGTGATTCCATGTAAACATGGATATTAAATGACATAATTTTTCAAAAGTTATAAATCATAAAATAATGATAAATTATTTATTTTTGTTGATTTCATAAATTTTTTTATATTTTTAGGTTAGGATAATTCAAACATCTCATTGAATTCATCTTCAGTCTCATGGGATTAAATTAATATTAAATTTCAGTTTTCAAATGAGTTTTAATTTTGTTATTTTATCTTATTCTACAATGCATAATACTATACCTAGTATGCGGATATTTATTCAAAGATCATCATAATTTCTATTGTTTGATAGTTTTTATAGACTCTGAAACTATTTTGTTTCTATGTGTTATAAGTTGATGATGAACGTTCTCTGAGAAATTATTTTTATTAATATGATAATGGAGTGTATAACATAATGGATTTTTTTATTCATGGAGATTATATAGAATAAGTTTATAAGAATAATTTTTTCACTTCTGAATGAGTTGATTATTTTTAAAATTTTAAAAGAAGATAAAAATGCTTTTATTATCTGAATGACTTGATGTAAGTGATAATTTTTTATGGTGGGATATAAAAAATATTTAAGAGATTGTTCTATGTCATTTATAGACACTGTGAATCCTAATATAGGTGAATAAATGTAATAAAATATTATCAACCAAGGATGAATATGTGAAGAACATGGTTATATGTGATAATCATGAGAATATGTTTTAATTAATACAAAATATTATAAAGGATATGTTACTGATATAGAGGGATAAACTAGTAGTCATGTGAATTGGATAAGACTAGAAGGATTATTTCTATTTTAATAGTTTGGAAGAGATAGATATTCAAACTAGAGGACTTTTAGATAACCTGGATGATTCAAAAACGATACAAATATTCATTAGAAACATTATAAGAAGATATTACCCAAAGATACCATATTTATAAGATATTCATGAAATATATATTGATAAACCGAAAAAAACCCTACAGAATTTTTTGATGTTAAATGATTCCATGTTTAAGAAAATAAAAAAGAATAAATTTTCTACAATTCTTTAAAATAGAAATAAATTTCAATATGAATAATATTTTTATCCACCATGTGATTAAATTATTGATGTTGGGAGTGATACAAATAAAATAAAAACTATGATTCTCATATCATATAATTTTAAAATTTCAATGGAAAATGTAATGTAATTTTTCTTCATAAGTGGTATACAAGTGGAGGGAATTTATATTTTTGTGATATATTTTATTAAAAAGGATAATTCTATGAAGTATGATGACGAAAATAATGAGGAAGAATCATTATTGAGATAAAAATGTAAATTTTAAAGAATCTAGGTAAAATGTGTTGAAATTGAAATAGAAAATTTTCAAATGGGAAAAGGGAATCATGATGATTAAAAATTATGAAGAAAACTCATCTCTATGTGATGTGTTAGAATAAGAATGTTCTAGAGAATATAATAATTATATGAATCATATAGAAATAAAAGTAATAAATTATAGTACTTGAGATGACGAAGGACATGGTGATTATATGATTGATATGTTGAAGAAAGAATATGAATTTTATTATGAATGGAAGTTTGGACTCCAAAATGAATGAAAAAATTTGAATAAGTAAATTGATAAAAAGATAGTGAGTTTGAAAAAAATGGAGATCAGTACATTGATGAGAATAAATTTATGAAATTAAATTTCTCTGAGTGGAAGATTATTATAAATGTGTAAAAAAATCTAGAAACTTGATAAAAAATCAATGTTATGAAAAATAAATATTTTTTTATGTCAAAAAGATACTATTAATGATGTAGTTTGGATTTGATAAAGCATCTGATGATAGGATGGAGTAGTCACCAAAACATTGAGTTTTAATTTTAATTCGTTCATATAATATATATATATAAATTATGGAAAAAATTTAATCAATATAGTTTAACACCATATGCCACAAGAGTATTTATAGACAACACTATACTTTTTTAAATATATAGATGAAGTCAGTTACTGTCATAGTTATAGAGAGTGATCTGTAAAATAGAGTCTTTGAAAAAATTATAAAATGAATGATGGTTTTTTACCAAAATATTTAGTAAATATTATAAGAAATTTTAAGATATTGTACTGAAAATATATATTATAAATTGATATTTTAGATTACAAATGTCATTAAATGAGTTTTAAGTGTTTGATATCTTCCCTGTCACACATCACTGTGCTTAAAACCAACATTGATATATTATAACCTCCCTATATAATTAATGGGTATGAATAGGATTAACCACATTATGAAATATTTATATAAATATTTTTTAATACAAATTTACTAATTAATTCACGATAAATAAGTGTACAATTATAGTTATAGACAATTTATGCATAAAAAATATTTTTTTGTGAAAATTGTTTTTTAGAATTATTTTGTACAAAAATTATATGTTACTTTATAACGTTTTTTAAATTTTATTTATGGAATTTAACATCATTATTAAAATTAGTCTCTAAATAATTTATTTACGTAAACTTTATATATATTTTTGGATAAAAATAATTTTAATCTAGACTGTGTAAAATAACTACTTTTTTAGTATATCCATTTTTTCATTTAAATAAATAAAATTAAAAAGACCATTCTTTATGAAATTTTATATTAATTTTCAATAATAAATATTCTAATTTAATAAAAACGAATATAAATTATAATATAAATTATTATAACTTCATTTTTTTGAATAATATTTTTACACTATTGTTTGTTACCTTTTAAATGTATATATAAAAACTAATTTCTTGAACATATAGAAATTTAATCATGAACGTTTATTCCATAATTTGAATTAATATTTCTCTTCTTTATTATGAATTATAAAAATAATAAATATATGTCCTACTTGTATGTGTAAAATGAGTATAACATGGTTTAAACTACGAGATGATTCATAAATATCCCTTTAACACATGAATTTGCACCATAATAAGGCCATATTTTCACTAAAAACATCATAGATATGAAAATAAACGAATTTCATTCCACATTACCTTTATTTTAAAAAATATATTTTTTAATGAAAATGAATTATACACCATATCAAATAATTGATATTAATATCTCATTTATGTTTTCATTGGATAATAATAAATTATAAAATTAATGTTCAATTTTATTTAAGAATAAAAAATTCATGTTAAATTTTTTTATTTTTTTTCAATTTTATGTGATGATAAAATTCCCTTAAATTCATTTTCAATGAGGATATAGTCCCTATGAAATTAATAGAAAAATCAAGGTATATGATTTAAAAACCAATAAATGTTATATTATTTGAATGAATTGTGTAATTTAAAATATTATATACGTAATTATAAATTATATATTTTATTAAATTTTTTCATATTAAAATTAAATCAGTATCTGGATTTTTGTGATGAGATACTAAATATATATTTAGAAAATTTACTATAATGATAATTTTTTATTATCTAATATTTAGTTAAATGGTTTAAAAATAAATATATTTTTTATAGGACATGTGTGATGGTTAATGGAATAAACATTAATCCGTGTACATTTTATGATCCAATAACCACCTCATATAAATTTTAAACTAGTTAAATTATAAATTTTTTGTTAAAATGGTTATAGTTAAAAAAGGAAAATGGGTGGTCAAACCCAAACTGAAGGATTAAAATGAAATATAAACATGTCTAATTTTTTTGGTTTAATGTATGTTGACCTTATCTTTTATTAAATTTTATATTATTATTTTTTCACATTACATGACTATGATAAAAAATATATTTAAATCCTTGATTTAATTCCATGTGTGTCATCTATAATGGAAATAAAAGGGTACCTCATCTTCATCATTATTCAAAAACATTGATTAATATATTCTAGAAAATTATTTTATTTCTATAATTGTTTCCACCTTAAATTATTCAATGTTATTTTTGGATTCCTATAAGACCATCCTATGAAATATTAATGTGTATGAAAAGGTGGTATGACAAATAATATAGAAAAATTTACTAGATACATTCAATGTTTTATTCATCTTCTACTACTTATGTAAATTTTATGTCCATCCTAAAATTATAAATTTATTATCATTTGTATAATATGATGTTATTAGGGTTTCTTTAAAACAATTTTTGACCTCTTTCAATAAAATATGAACTCCATTAATGCAGATCGAATGTACACAATGTCAAATTTGAGTTGTATACAAGGGATCACATCACCAAGGAATGATTAATTTTGTAATCATGATATACAAGATATGTAAATGATTCTCATTTTATGTTGTAAAAATAAATTACAAATAAAAATAATAATAATTTCATCATTTATATTATTCATGATATCCTTCTTCAATTACTATGTAATGAGAAAAAATAATTGAAAACTAAAATTCCTAGTACGGGCTACATAAATTAAAATCTATAATTAGTAAATATGGAAAAATCAATACAGAAATGTAAATAACTAAAAAATAATTCATTTAATAAATAACATGATAATTATTTTAATTCATGGATAATATCAATACATTAATCATGGGTATAATAATAACCAAATTATCAATGAAGGAAATGATTAATATTAAACCGTATGTATCCAAAATTATGATATCATTAAAATTAAGGTATAGTTCAATGAAAATTTAATCGATGGGTATGTACAATGTGAAAACCCATTAAATAAGGATATACACACTATATTGTCCTGTGTGTCTCATAGATTAATAGGGGGTCTATCTATAACCAGACCACACCCCTATTTTCATGGTCAATTCATTACTCAGATATTAAATGATTAGTTTAATTAAGAAATAATATTACATATAAAGAAATATCCATATTGAGTAATGGATATAGAATTTCATAATTTCCCTAGTCAATAAAATAAATTTATTGGTAAAACCCCATATGTAGAAATGGTATATCATTTATGAAAAAAATAATATTCTTGATATAATAATTGTTTATATTAAAGGGATATGCAATGTTCATGAGAATTTATCACACAAAATCTAAAATTTTAATGTAATTTTAATAAAAAAAATATTATTACGTTATTAAATTTTACTAAAAATTCAATGGAAATATTCTTTTTTAATAAATTCAAATATTATGGAAGATAAATTAAAATGGATTTGGAATATTAAAATAATTTTTAATTCATGTTATTTTTTTAAACAAAATAAAACTTTATAATAATCTAAATATCATTATATGGTAATATATGGTGGAAGTAATCTTATCATTATATATGTTAAAACGAAAAAATCGGTTAGAAGTTTTGTAATGAATGTTGAAAGTGACACTTTTTTAAATCACAAAAATTATTGAATTAAATCTATTTTTTTCAAATATAAGAAAAATTATTTATAGATCATTTGAGTAAATAAGAATTACTTTTTTAGTTTTTTAAAAAAAATGGACATTGAAATATACTCGATCAAAATTTGAAGTGAAAAAAATTTGTATTTTTAGAATTTAATTGGTTGAATAATTTTTTAAGGAGAGTAAAATATGTGATAAAATAAATTAAAATCCCTAAATATATATAAGAAAATTTAATACGATTTCTTATGAAGTATATGTTATAATATTCGATTAACAAAAATAATGGAAATCCCAGAATTGGGGATACAAAACAAATCCTTACTTCTTTGGTAGTATTTAAGTTAAATCCCTTGAGATGTTTAAATATTGTTTGAAACATTAAAAATAATTATTTATTATATATTAATGTTAAATAAATCAATGGTATACCATATAAACATAATAAAATAAAATTTGTGAATAATAACAAATATGATCGCAGTGGAGTGAAAATTAAGATTAAATACCACACCTCAAGTTTGACTTTCTTGTCAAGTTCATTTATTCTATTAAATATGATATTTTTATTTATTATAATTACATATAAGAACCGTATAACTATATATAATATCATATATGATCCCACTATAAAATAATTTCACCAGTTTTTTAATAATAATTTATTATTATCATTATTTGGGTTATAATTGCATCGTTTATCATGAGATTCTTGGTGATGTATTTCTAGTAATTATACATTAAACATGGTTCCATGTTCACCTAAATTTTATTAATTATATAAACATCATATATTTTAGTTATATATATATATATAATCTTCTATAAATGGTAGATAAAGAAAAATTAATTAATTTGTCAATGGAGATGGTAGGTCTTACGTATACCAAAACATTATTTTCACTTTTCAATGAATGAAATGAAAGAATGGTAAATAATAATTCACAATTATATAATAATTTTTATATCATATATTATATATATATTCAATTAATTTATCCTTATTATCATACATTTAAATAGGAAATGAAAAAATGAATCACATCGCTTCGTAGAAGTGGTACAACACTTGTACTCTCAGACAACATTATCTTTTTTCTCTTAAAATAAGAAGGTAAGAAGGGGGATATTATATTATAATTTAATAAGAATAATTAATTCAAAATTCAAATATTGAAATATTAATATAATCAAAATATCCATCCATGAATAATGGTTATTGATAATGAGTTGTATCTTTATGTGGAAGCTATAGTCTACACAAACACACACACAAGAGCACTAAATTTACATACTATTTGATGGATAATATGGTGAATAATGGTGTTTGAATAACAATAATAACATTTAATTATATTTATGATATTTAGTATATTAATTTATGATAAATACCACAAATTTAGAGGAGGTAAATTAGTAAATAATCAGAAAGATGTTAGGTATAATGATTACATATCCTATAGTTGACATCTTTTATATCCTTTCTTAACGACACATGAATTTTCTTTGAAGACCACATGATATCAAACATGGATATCAAACTCAATAAAATAACTGGAAAGGATTATGTTGATAAATATGGATCATTGTGGGGTAAATAAAGTAGAGAAGTTGTGTCTATTTATCATAGTGTGAAATGTCACAATTGGAATTTACTAAAAGATTAAAATATAATAATGACATACTCATGAAAAATTATTAAAACAATATATATATTATATATTTGGATTTTATTAGGTAAAAATATATTAAGATAATAATTTCTGGATCTATTAAATTGATAGACCTAACCTTATCAGTTTGAAACTCCTTGTGATCTATTATTAACATTAATTGTAGTGATGATTTTTTCAATCTTAATGGGTTAAAATTTTACCTATAATGTAATAGTATTCTCAGAATTTGAAAATATATGAAATTTTAGAATGGTTTTAGCATAATTTTCTTCTTCTAATATTTTATTAGTTTTTTTTAAAATGAACTAATGTATTATTTTTTATAATATATCAAAAAGGTAATTTTTTTAAATATTCATTTAATTTGGATTCACATATATCAAGAAAAATATGGAATTATAATATAATAAATTTAACAAAAAAATATTTTTATTAGAAATTAAATTATTCTGGATCTATAATTCATCCCAACAGAATTATTTTTAATGTTTTTTAATTATTAACATTGTTTTCCACTCTATGCACAAGAATTGTTTTACATTTCTATAATCATTTAATATAATAAAAAAATTAATTAATAAATAAATAAAATATCAATTTAAGAAAATGTTTCATTATGAACAAAATGTTGTTTACGATTCACTAAAAACGTGTCATTCTTCCTATGTGAAATTATGTGATAAATTTGTAAGGAAAACAATGTCATTTTGTTTTTTTATTTTATTAATTAATTATTAATTTCATTATCAAAGGAATATTACTCCCTACCACAATATGATAAATTTTTGGATTGATATGGTAAATATAATCTCATATAATGAAATAAATTAACGTTTCAGATATATTTTTATTTCTTTATCACATCATTTTAAACATTAATTAAAAGATTTACCCTTTATCGAGGTGATAATATTTTCCATGATTACAATACACAATGTCTACAAACAAAAGGTCACTTTATAAAATTTTTAAAACTTTACATAGAATATGAAATCCATTTTCTATTATTAAATTCTTATATTTTTCAAAAATTATATGAAAAATAAATCCCTATATACAATCTAAAATATTTTTCCATAAAAAATTGTTTTATGAAAAAATATTATGTTATATAAAAATCATGAAAAATAATGACCCTAATAGAATCCATTTTATTTTTTAAAATAAAATAGATCATAAATCAGTATAACACCAAATCCACAATACAAATTTACATTCAATAATACTTTATTAATGGAAATTTAATGATATTTTTCCAAAATTGATATCTAATAATATTCCTTGAAAAATAAATCTTATTGGAAAATGATTAGAGATGATCATTAATCTACGCCAATTATCATCTCCAGTGGATATTCAACTCTTTATGTGTAAATATAAAATACATTCTTTTTATTAATAGTATATATATCCCACCTTTCACCATACAAATAGTATTTCAATATAATCAATGAAAAATTCACAACTAACATCTCCAAAACATGTGTTATGTATTTTTTTTGATTAATTTTAAATTTCAGAGACACATAGGATATCACCATATAATTTTTCATGATATCATATCCAGGTCCCTTCTTTGATGCACCACTATTTTTCATAAACCATTATCCACTATAGGGTAGTGTAATAATATGTTTACTTAACACTCTTGTATCTAATTCATGGAAATCCATCTCATATTTATCTATCCAATAGAATTGGTATCCCTACAAGGGTCAACTCTATGAGTTTAATATAAAATCATGAGAAATATCTCAAAAATCATCAATAGTATCCATATACCATTATAGATATATGGATACCACTAACTGTAGATTTTCTTGTCCATTTCTCAATACATTCCATCTTTGAATGATCCAACAATATAACATTAACATAGAATATATTAACCAAAATGAAACTATTTTTTGGTTAAATTCCTACATGATAACTTTTTTATACAAATTCCCCTTTCGTTATGTATTTAGAACAATAGTAAAACTTTTCTCATTCCTTTACATTACCATATAATATAATATAATATTATCTATAAATAATATCCCAATCAAATATAAGTAATATCAAATGACTCTAATAATTAAATCCATGATTATATATAGAGAATTGATATATCAAAATATAATTTCTTTAAATTCATAATTTCTATACCTCATAAATAAGTTTTCTTTTTTATATCCTTATTCTTGACCCTTTGTGATAATATCGTGACCGAATATTCATCTATGAATAATTGCAGGCTTATCATAATTAATGAAAGAAATCAATGATACTTGGTAGTGAATACTTATTCATAATATAGATCTTTTGGTATTCTGAATAATTAATTTAAAGACTTACTGACACATAAATATTACGGAAAAGTGATGATTTCCTCCCCAAGTTTGTGAATTATTTTTAGTGAACACCATTGATACACTCTCTTGGAGTTGGTTATTCAATTAATATAACTCAAGAGGGGATATTTATTTGAGTTTATGAAATATATATAACATCTAGTATGACTTATATTAAATAATAAACTTTATTACATAGTTAATAACATGGAAAATTTTAATGAATAATATTATAAAACTATTTTAGAATAGGAATATTTTCGAATTTTTCATTATCCCCAACGACAAAAAATAACAATCATGGATATTTATTAAATCCTCAGGGATATAATAAATTCTCATTGGGTGTTCATGTTTATCCTCAATCAAATATACTATCATAGATTGATTTAGAAAATATAATGTAACATCCCTTCCTTGAGATTTTATATGGTATCTATAGTGAGAGATCCAATCCAAGAACAAAATTGCATCCAATTCAACTAGATGATAATTAACAAGATTTAATAGATGTAAATTTACATAAATTTATATAGAATAATAACTATAGATTTGAGATTAAATCATCATACCATTGGTATTTTTCATTTTATACTCGACATATAGTCATTGAGGTGGTGATGTGACCCCAATAAAAAAGTATTCTTATAAAAAATATTTATTATAACTAAAACCAAATAAAAAAATTTCATATATAATTGAGGATAACTATACCTATAAAGACATAAAATAAATATTTCACTGACTTTGTGAAAATTTTATATTCTTATCGTTCTCTACATTTCTTATTTTGTGTATATATTCATTAAAGATTGTCAAACATGGTTAAATAATTCCAAAAATATTTATAGTTGAAGAACTTAATAGTATTGGTTTCTTTATTTTCCTCACATTAATTTTTTATATTTCATTTATCTATAAAATTAATATTTCTACTATACATTTCAAGAATTTTAATGGTCTATTGGAATAGATATTATTACATGATGGAAACTGTTTAGTTATCCTTTTATATTTAGATGTGTTACGTTGTTTTCTTTGTGCTCATCTGACCTCTTCTTCTCTTGATTTGATATTATGATATAGAATATTGAGAGTTATTTCTCTATCTTAATGGTATAGGATAATATATCATTATATGATTAAAACATATGAAAAATAGTTCTCTTTGGAGAATCCCCTTTATCCCACCAAAGAAATAATCAATATTTCATTCCAAATTTTATATGTAGAATGTGACATGGATTAATAAAATTGTAAAATTATCCTCATAAATTTCCAAAAATTATTTTTTCCTTTATTTTTAATGTGTAGAACATCATCATCACATCAAATCTCTGTTCTCAAGGGTTTCATTAATAAAATAATATTATATTAAAAGTTTTCACTTCCAAATATTATATTTAATCAACCTATTCAGTGTTTCAAATCCCTAAAATCAATTTTTTGAAAATACCAACTTTGTATTACACTACAAGAATTATAATTTCACATTAGTTGTATCCCAATAACATGAATATATATTTAGAGGAATTAATCAAATTCCCTACTACTATTGGACTAGTATTTACATTAAATAATTATGTCCTCTATTTAATTATGTTTTCCAAAATAGATAAATAATTTCATACGCAACTAGTTTCCCCATATATGAGAGATTATTAGTCATAAACTATGTTGTTTTCCCTAATATGTCTATGATCTACATGGTTCCAATACCAGTGGTAATTTATTTATTTGAAGGGAGGTGCCTATATTGACTATGAGTGTCGATAACCTTTATTTTGTTAGGATCTATCACTAAATAATGTCATAAATTGATTTAAATGCTAATTATCATGAATATTGTTCCATTAAATAAAAAATCTATAATGGTAAATTTTTTCAAAATACTATAAGTTATTATCAAAATTATTATGTTATTTATGTTCAATAAAAATCTTTTTATAGGGTTTCTACTAAACGAAAATTGATACCAACTTTAAAATATTTACTATAGTAACCCATATCTAGTGTCTACATTTTTATATTATAATAATATATAATGTATCACACAACCAAGGATATATTAGCTAATAAATCATGAAAACTACATCATTCCTATATTACATTGGAAATATAAAAAACCAAGCATAAGAAAATTTTCACATCGTTGATATTATTCAAAATATTATATTTGATATCATGGGGAAAGGAAAAAGAAAAGGGTGATATCAAATTCTCAATATGGGTTAAATATAAAAGATGCTATCATGAGTTAATATCATATAAAACTATAGGGAAATAAATAACCGAAAACATGTTTTTTTTTAATCAAAACACAATCCTAAAAGGATTCCATGGATAATATCAATATTAAAATTTCACGGATTGGAATTACTGATTTATTAGTGAATGAAATGATTGATGTTTAATGTAATGATCTTAAACATGATGATATATTGATAATCGAGGCCTTATGCTAAGATTGTTTAATAAATGGGTCGGAATACACCACAAAACCATTTACTAAGGTAAGGTAACTGGTTTGTCTCATGAGACCTATCAATTCATAGAATGGATATTTGGAAAAAGAACCCAACCATAATTGCATGTAAAATGAAATAATAATATATATAATGATCAATTTATCTCATAAATAATATACCCTATTGATAATTTTTTAGAGTAAAGGATACGAAATATGATGATTTTAATAATCAATCAAACTAAATTCCTTATTACACACCATATGTAAAACTATAATTCCATTTAAGATAGATGTTTATATATGATATGATGAGAATATATATATATATATAAGATAAATTTAATTTCAAATGAATAATGATTTTGGTAATGTAAATGTTTATGAGAAATTTAATGAACAAAAAATTAATAATGGAATCAAATGACCATCATTTAATAAATATTATATGTCATGAAACAAATTTATGTTTTTTAGATAATAAACATAAATCAAAGAAAAATATTAAGTTTTTTTTCATTATACTGTTTTATTATATAATTAATTTAAAACATTTTGAAATATATATATATCATAAAAAATTTATGTTGGTGGGAACGTTTGTTAACACCATATATATTAAAATATAATATTCAATTTCTTTTTTTGTAAATAAATTATAAAATAAATTTTCTAGAAAGAAAATATTTATTACATTAAAACCATATAAAATATAAATTTTAACATAAAATGTAATAAATAAATCAATTTAATTAATAGAATTTATTTTAAAAAAAATACAAAAAATATGTACATGGAAGTTAAATATAACAGATTAAAAAAAGAAATTATATCAATTTTTGGTTTAAAAATTCATTTCCACGATTAATGTTAGAAATAGTAGAATAATTAGAATTAAAAAAAGTTAAAATTCATATATATCAATAGCTTAAGAATATGTGTGATCTTTATAAAGGACTAATTGTTGGATTTACTTAATGAAAATAATAGTAATACAAAAAATAATATTTTAAAATAAATCCTTGCATAATTATTTGATTTTAAATAGAAACCCCTAGAAATTATAAAATATAATTTATATATTTATCATGTTTAAGAAATATCTATTTACATTAAGATCATAAAAGGAGGATTATATACATCACATAAAACCAAATTGTTATATACTACCCAATACGACTTAATTGAGAATAAATTGACATGAAAACTCTTACCGCATGCTCAATATTCCCCATAACATCTTTTGACCTATGATATAATAAATCTATATTTATTATGAATGAATAAATAACATATATTTTTATAGATACTATAAAATATAGACTATTTATATCATTTTATCACACATTTTTAATAATATTTTATTATTATCACTCGTTTGGGAGTTAACAAATTCATTTTTCTTTTGAATTTGAGTATTATAATTCTTATAGGCGTAGTTTTATTATTATTGAATAAACCAAATAATTTTAGTATTTTTATAAATATAATATATATATATATATTAATATATATAGTCTTGCATTAATGGTAGATATTGAAAAAAGTATTACACCATTGATGGAAATTGTATGCTATACATATGTATCAAAGATGTTTTACCTTGTCAATGGATGTAATGAATGAAATGAAAATAGTAATTATACTTTATATATTCATTTTAAAATCAAATATAGTTTTTTATTAAAAATATCAATTTATATTTCAACCCATCTAAATCATAAATGAAAAATAGATAACATTGCTTCATGGAGGTCGTACTCCACATATAAACATAATCATTGTTATCGATTTCCAAAGGATTGGAATTTATGAAGGTATACATGATATTTTAATAGTGTATGGAAAATAATGACATAAATATCATATATATACATTAAAATCAATATAATAAGAATCCACAAATGAAGGTGATAGAAAATGAATTATAACCCTACATGGTAGTGCTAGTCCCCGTGTAAGTTAGAGTGATAATTTCCCAACACATTTAATCGAAAAGAGGGAGAATAATTATTCTTCCATAATAAGACTAACATTTATTTTTATTTTTTATACTATAGAAATATTGTTTTTATAAATATAACTTATTTTTTGGATGAAAAAATTTAAAATAAGTCAGGTGGAATGATTACCTTTTATTTAGTTGACCTGGTTTAGATCTTATATTAAGGATCCTCAGAGTGGTTTATTAGAATGATAATCACTTCAAATCCAAGGTAAGACATTTTTAATAGGAATAATTTAGTTTTTGGTGAAGCATGATTTCTTAATGTTTGGTAAATTAAAGAGAGAATAGGTATCCTTTTATATTAGAGGAAAACGATATAGTTGGAATTTAAAACATTATTAAAAATTATAATAATTTAATATTATATAATAAATGCTTTCAAATAGCTAGTTATTCAGAGGAAAAATATTATTAGGTCTCACTATGTCCATATAATAGAATTTAGACATGTATAATTTTAAAACCTACCATATCATCTGGTTTAACCCTTACCTCCATCTATACGATAGAACCTTAACAACAATATCATCTCATCCAACATTGAAGGGTTATAATATAAAACATTAGATAAAATATTGTACATAAATGGAAAAGAGGATAAATTTACCACTATTTATTATCCTACTAATATTCTTGCAATTTTTTATGTATATTAAATAATTTATTTAAATATTAATATTTATGAAATATCATTAATGCCATTTTTGATGCAATTAATTTTATATGACTTTAAATTCTCCATGAACGATATGAAATATGAATATAATAATTTTTAAAATAAATGAAAAATAAATTTCAATTATAAAATTTAATTGTAATAATAATTCATCCTAAAAAATTGGTTTTATATTATTTGATATTATTTACACTTATTTTTTTCACTGTTTTCACAATCACATTATCAGCATTATGTGACCATTTAAATTAATAAAATATAATTAAAAATTCAAAAACAATTAAAAAATAAATATATTTTCATTATACACAATTTATCCTCTAAATTCAATAACATAATATTTTTTTCTATATGTGAATGTATAATTGACATTTGAAATAAAGAGATTGATATATTAAAATTTTTATTACATAAAATTATCTTGTTGTCGTTATACAATATAAATAGAACCCAAATTCCATTTATTTTATGATACAATGGATATTGATTAATTAATTTCATAAAATAAAAATAGAAATCCAAATAAAATTAATTGGATTATTTTTTAAAAAATAAATCATAAATCAATATAATACCAAAACCTCAAAACATTGGTAGTCTTTAAATAGAATTATTTAAATAAATGAAATGA
This sequence comes from Viscum album, assembly GCA_963277665.1. Classification (NCBI taxonomy): domain Eukaryota; kingdom Viridiplantae; phylum Streptophyta; class Magnoliopsida; order Santalales; family Viscaceae; genus Viscum; species Viscum album. The sequence continues at coordinate 1,251,714,566 of OY728128.1, read as the reverse complement.
TACTTTTACAGAAATTTGTATTGTTCACTATTCACCTAAAAATAAACTATATCTAAGAAGTGTCTAAAAGTTAACCAAATCTAAGAATTCCATGGTAGAAAAATTATATAACTATAAAATAATAAAATTTAAATGGGTTTTCATGGTTTATTTAATCTCAGTGTTATGTATAAAGAAATTTATTAAGTAAATGAAATTGATTTATAGAGAAAGATATTATAAAATTATAAGGTGTGATAGTTAAATTAAAATTGGAAATGAATGTATCATTGGTGCATATGTATGGCCCACATCCTCCATGTAATGAAAAGATTAATTTTACATCACCACAATTCATGTTTGTTTTTTGTGAGAGATTTAATTATTATATTTTTTTTAATTTCAATGATTCTATATTTATAGAAAATTACCCACTTGGTAATATTCAAATACTTTAGAAAATGATGACTTTTATCATTAGTACGCATGGAATAAAAAATCGATGAAGATATGTGATTCAATTTTATTTTCCCTAAAAATGAACTGTAATATTGGTATATTAAATAAATTTATACAATATTACATATATAATATTTATTCTTGAATGATGAATTATTATTAACATGTATTTGGTTCCATATATAAATAAGTAGAAACATGTCTCCTGCTTACATACAGATTACCATACCCATAAAGCGATATAATTATTTTTTATTCAATACATTATATGAATAATTATAAAAGTTTATATAAATATTATATAATACAGTTATAAAATCTTTAATATTTTGTATATGATGTAAACATCATCAATTTTGTCGGAACTGAACCCCCGAAACAAAATATCTTTTAAAAACGATAATGTTAGCTCATAAAATAATGATTTTAATAAATAATTTACAGTAAATGGGTGAAAATATGTTTAAAGTGAATACTATAGTGTATTATATGTATTAATATGGTCAATTATTATATACTTTATAATTTCATATTTATTATGTAGGAATTTTGAAAGTGTATAAACCATGATGAGACTCTAGCTAAGGGTTCTTTACTTAAACATTATTTCATTTATACATGCCAGGTGTTATACACCTATATTTTTTTTGATTTTTATCTTCTTCCACATTGATATTTTTTATCATTTATATTTATTTTTTTGTTATTTCATGTTTTAGTTGTAGTAATTCATTTCTGGGGATTTATAATTCAAATGATAGTGATGAATATGAAATTATTATTTGAGTCTCTCTTTTTTCCCAAATTCACTATGCTAAACTGTTATAATGAGGAAATTATATATCCTATATCAGAAAAATTTAAATTATGTTCATAGTAAAAATTTATTTATTTAAATATAAATTATCTTTTTATTTTAATCACAAAATTTACATACATCTTTTTAAAACAATTTATGGAAAATTAAATTCGATTCCTATTTTTTTAGAAATATTTTTGTCTGTGTGTATATATTTTATTTAAATTGATTAAATAGTTTTTTAATAATTGTAAAAAGAATAATTGAATTTTCTTTTACCCTTATTTTACATAAAATGAAATTTATTTATATAAATATGGATGAATGTTTTCATATGGGGTAATTTTTATTAGATTAATAAAAAATTGATTTGGAACATTACTTTAATGATTATCACATGAACGGATTTAATATAGTGATGAATAATTTTTCCTTTTGACAATCCATTAAAAAATTAAATATTTAATTCACAAAAAAATATAAATATTTTGGAAAATTATTTATTTTAAATAATGGATATCAAAATAAATGTTCTTTTGTTATCAGGAAATTTTCCAATGATATTTTAAATGTATTGGTTTTTATAAAAATATACACTGATGTTACTTATTATTCAATAGTAAAATGATGTAATTATATTGTTTGTGTGGGGAATTTGGAATTATCCAAGTAAATTCCAAAATCTATGTTTGGACACCCAGACCAAGAAAGAGCCTATGAAATGAAAATCATTTTATTGGACCAATTAATTTGATTGTGTAGTGGGATTGAGTAATTTCCATGAATAATTTGTTTATAAAAAATAGTCTCAAAATAATAATCATGAAACATATAATTATTTTTAGGTTTCAGTTTTTATTTAATGATATTCAAATACATATTGAATGGTATTGAAAAACTAAAAATGTTTTTAGCGGTATGGATATATTTTCTAAAAAGGCATGATTGAGGGAGAGATAAAACATAATATATGACTTATGTTGAGATAAAAATCATTAGTTATGATAAAGTGGTAATTTATATTTACAATTTAAATTTAATTGTATTAACGACCATTAATTTTTTTGTTTATTTGATGGAAATGTGACTATGTTTTATTGTTATTTCATTTTTTGTGTCATGGAATATATGAGTTAGTTTATACAAGGATCTTTTTTGAACGAATAATGTTTAAGAACATTTAAGAAAATAATTTTTGTATTTTTGAAAGTATATGATTAGGGTTCATACAGTTTCAGTATATGGAAAAAATGATAGGTTAAAATTATTTTACTTCTACATTTATCATTATCATTGAAGAATATTCGATCAGGTCATTCGAATCATTGGGTTCCTATTTTGGTCTGGAATGATATGAAGTGTATTAAGATCAATTACTTATGGAATGATTTATGTTGAATTATTAGTGTTATTATAACAATTATAGATATTTGTGTACGAATATTTATTTATATTGGAAAATTTTTTAGAAGAATGTTAGTTCTGGAGAATTTCTAGATATAATAGGATTAACATGTCAGTATTTTTTTTGAATATTTTGATTCATTAAATATTATTTTTTGGCATTTCAGAATTTACAGAATACCATAATGTATATTTATCAATGGGATTAAAAAATTAACCAAGGATGAAAAATTACTCGATGAACAATAAAATTAAAAAAATTATGATCACATTATAGAAATAAACCAAATAATTATGATATCTAGTATTATATAGATCAATCAAATATCATTTAATCAAATAAATTTAGTATAATAGAAAAATAATAACAATCATATGGAATATATGTTTCTACTATGTAGGTATGTTTTTGGAGTATCATGATTCTTATAAGGATATATGCAGGGTACCTGAAATTCATAATTTTAAAATTCTATGTTTCATAGTAGTGACAAATAAATTCGGTATCTTGAAGAATATACAATAGATAATATTACTATTTCAAGATACACTAATTAAATTAATTTATTATTAATAATTTGAGGGATAAATTTATATAATTTTTTTGTATGTAAGAACCAATGATTTTATAATACATTTCGTTTAAAATAAATTGTATGTTTTGGATTGTTTTCTTTACAGGAAACATCAAGATAATAAAAAACCGCATTATATTTTAAACTTTTCGTTAAATTAATTTGTATATATATGAATAACCATAATATGAGAAAAAAATATAAGAACATTTTAATTTAATAATAATTTATTGATTATCTCATAAATAATTATTTCTAAAATTAGAGTGAGTTCATTTTATGGTTCAAGAAAATAAGTTTCCTTCAAAAATGAATTATATTACATTTTTGGTCTGGACATTTTTAATAATTACTAAAATATTTATAAATTTTATTTGAGTAAAACATTAAATATTAATATTAGTATGATTATATTTTCTTACATTGAACATTTCATATTTTTATGAAAATATTCACTTTTATGTGAAAATTTTAAAAATCATTTTTTCTAATAATATCTAATTTTAATTTAAAAAATATATTAGTTCTTTATTTTTCCTATTTTTATTGAATTAATTAAATATATTACTTAACTAGTTATAAAAGAATTATAATTATACATGGTATTGATATAAGTTAATTTTTAACCATAAACGACATATTTTTTTAAAAAAAATGATTATCATTGGGTTTTACAATTAATTTTTTTTGTATAAATTCATAAAACTAAAAGAATAAAAAGAATTTAATATTAAATATCTGAAGTATAATAATTTCAAAATAGTTAAATTATATTAATTAGTCATTATGAATAGTAATTATGATAAACATTGGTCACATCTGTAATGTTAAAACAATATTTAAAATATGAGATAAGGAGTAAAAGTCTCAATTGCACCTGAATTTATCATATTATATTTTTATCCAAGAAAATTCATCCTTGATTCAATTTATATTCATTTAAGTTAAAATTTACTATGATTATAAATTTTAAATTAATTTTAGGAATGGATAAATTCAAAATTTCACTTTCTTGATTTAGATTTAATAAAGATTTTTTTCATATGGATAAAATGTTGTTATGAATGCATCTAATAGTTAATATTTAACTTAAATAATTAATATTACTATTATCATTTTTTTTATTTTTATTGATAATATAATTTTCTTATATAGTTACACATTGTTAATATAGGGCATGTATAAGAAGTAAAAGGATAAAGGTAAATGATATTTAAAATAATAATATTAATACAGTCTTGATTAAATATGAAATGAAATGGATTTAATTTGAAATTATAGTATATAAATTACATTTATGTCTTGATTAAAATTATTTAATGTAAAATCTATATTTCAAAAATGAAATTATTAATTTTACATGTTATGTAATATTTTATCTAATTATTTTTGAATAATAAAATATTATTGTGGAAAATTATGATGGGACGATGTTTAAAATTTCATCTAAGGACAAAAAATTAGAAACATGGAAACGTATAAATAATTTTTTGACCCTAATGACTACAAATTTTTTACTACTATTAGTGTTAAATATGTATAATATGGGGGTAAAAAATGATAATATTTAAAATAGAGCCGAATTATGACTAAATTTTATTAGATGATGTTTTTAGAAATTATCATAACCTTAATTTAAATTTATATATTTTTTTGAGTCATTAAGTGATGATGATATATATTTCATTTAAATATTTAAGGTCTTTCCAGGTGCATACATTCCCTCAATTCTAAACATGAACTTCATTGTATCAGTTAGTCATAATGTTTGAGCACTATAATATAACTAGGACCTTCACTAATATATTTCAATCATATATGCCTTATTCCTAGAGATTATAGTTTTCCCCTAATGCCAATGGAAGAAGGATTAAGGTTTAATCCAAATGTCGCTTCCAAAAAAAGATATAATCACATAATCAACTCCTTTCATGTTCTATTATTCTTCTACATTTTAAAAATATAATTTATCCATAGGAAATTAGTTTCTATACGATCATAAATATAGTAATATGTCATTATTGTTTTGAGAAAACCATTTTTACCATAATTCTATTAAATGTGAAATGAAAATATGACTTTTACATATGTGGGGACTACTACCTACACATAGCAATATGACAAATTTTCCATCACCATATTAGTGGTTGGTTATTATGATAGATTTACAATTTATAATTTTTATTTTGAAATATATTAGTATTCTATATTTATAAAATTTTCACCTACTTACCTTTAAATATTTTAGAAAATTATAATGGTGCTCATGAGTATGTGTGGGCTACCACCTCAATGATGTGATATGATTCATTTCTCTTTTCCCATTTTCATGGATTGAAACATTGGTAGATTTAATAAAAATATATTATATTTTTGATGTAATAATGTTTAATGCATTTTTATTTGTTATTTACCTTCCCCTCATTCCACCCCATAAATAAGGGGAAACATCGCTTTAGTGCACATACAAAGTAATATTCACATGAAGTGAAGAAATTTATATTTCATCACAAAATCATATTATGATTTATAAATGTGTATATAATGATTAAATGTGAAAATTTTAGAATGAATAAAATTTTAGAGATGATGGAACCAGGAAAAATGTACAAGGACATGAATATTTATAGCGGCCACTACTTTTCAACCTCAAATCACTATAAAAGTCAGGTTTTACTCCCAATACATTCAAAGTGGACATAGTTTATTATTAAAATGGGATCCCAAACCATTAATTTCCTGATTATCTAATGAGATATCCATCTATACCCAATGATTTATTTGGATATATAATTTTTCCTACCAATAATTTAACTAAAATCATATATATGTCATTCATAATATCAAAAAACATTCTTTATATCATAACCCATGAAAAAAAAATTCATAAACATTTCATCATTTCCTAACTAGGGGAAAATGAGCATGTTTCATAATAATAATTTCCCAAAAATAATATACTATCTATATTAATAATAATAATCAAATTATTTGATACCTTCCCTACTAGATCATATATAAAATCAATGATTTTTGTTATTGATACGTAGAAATACTATTAACCGATCGTTAAAAACATTCTTGAGAGAAATTCCATTTTCACATTAAAGATCAATTTAAAAAACTGTATATTTCCAAAATAATATAAAAAACCTCATATTTTAAAATAATCTTGGAATTTTATAATGGATTCTTTCAATATTAAATATGTATAATGGAGATAAATTATGCTCATTTTATGAACAATAATCAATTATTACATTCATGTTATTTGTAATAAAGAAGAAGTACCTCATTTAGAAAATAAAATGAAGAATAATTTAAAAAAAAATTAAAATAAAATTATTTTTAAAAATGAAATTAAAACATCATTACAGAATAGTAAAAAATACTTAAAAACATGTGTTGAAATAATTTACATGGAAGAAAAAATATTTTCGACTGAAGAGATAAAGAAATATGATTTTCCAAATAAATCATACATTCTATTGAGAAAATAAATAGTGGAAATAAAATGGAAATAAATAATTATCCATTAATATATAGAGTGTAAAATAATTCAGGAGTTTATTGATAGTTAGATCATGAAATTTTAGTATAAGAAAAATTAATCATAAAATTCTTAATAAATAAGGAGATTCAAATATAAAACCCTTACCACATTTTTAAAACTAAAATTGTCACCTAAATGAATAATGGACCTTAAAATAATATTTATATCCACATAAAATTTATTAGGATCATTATAAAATACATTAATTCAATTATATAATTCACAAAAAAGAAACAAGTGGTGAATATGACATGTGTCTCACCAATTAAAAAGTAATGAGAAAATCCCTTAAATCTGGTTTGAATTCCTTTCCTCATGTTCAAAATAATGTATAATATATACTGGATAATTTTTAATATATTAAAGAACCACAATATAATGTATAAAAATTTATATGATTTACTTATAAAATTTTACCACTATTTTTTTAAATTATTATTTAATACCACAATTCTAGGGGATGATTTCTTCATTTTTCCTATATGTTTGAGCTTGTTACTTTTTTTACATATATATTGATCATGGTTAAGTAATATATATAATGTTAATAATTATAAAAAAGGATTTATATCTATTATATACATATTTATAGTCATCTATAAATGATATCGATAGGAAAATGAAATAAACTATTAATGGAGATGAAAGGTCATACGTAAAATTGAGCATAGTTTTAATTTTATGACACATATAAAAATAGATAGGTAAATATATATTCAATTTTAAAACATAATTTTTATCAATAAAATAATATATATTCCTCAAGTATATCTTTTTAATCATCCATGTAAATTGAAAATGAAAAATAGAATCCAATTTCTCAATAGATGTTGGAGTCCACATATACGCACGAGTGACGATATCATTCTCCAAAGGCAATCATGGTAAGAAGCTAAAAATGTTATTATAATTAGATAACAATAATTATTTAATAAATATGTTATATATAAATTAAATACATTATTATAAGTATCTGTGATAGGGGTTAAGGAAAATGAAGTACATCATCTTGTGAGGTTGTATTCCGCAACACATGAGTTTGACAGTTCTGTTTCCCATTTGATGGAATATTAGATGGATATAGGTTATTAAATGAATTTAATAAGATACATTTATTTGGTAGTTAATGTTCCTTTTATATTTTAATTATTTATACTTATTTTAATGTGGGAATGTACTATGTAAATAGAATCATCTTATTTATGGAAATTACCTTATATTGGAACACAAACTTGGGATATCTTATTAATGTTAATAGGGATAATATTTTAGGAAACCCAAAATTATAGAATTTGGAATTTTATTTAAAGATTATATGAAAGTGTTCAGCCTATTTATATGGATTAAATGATGGTAATGTAGAGTAATCATGTGTTCATGTTAATAATTCATGGGAGTGGAACTCTAAGATTTTTTAAAAGGGTAAAATAATCCCTTCACTAGATAAATGATTCCAACTTGACTTAAAATCAATGATATGGTAGGTTTTTGTTGAAATATTAAAACCCCAAAAAATTGGACATAATTATGTGTTGATTAATACCATAACGTTATTGACCTATTACTTAACCTATTTTAACCACAATCGTGGTAATAACTATTTAAAAATGAAAGGATTATGAATATTGTAAAAATTTGGAAAATTACTTACAAATAGAACACAATTGATATTTAAAACTATATTCCATGCATTTTCCGAGAGATAATAAATTTATATATTTTAAATCATATAAAAAATATTATTTATAAAATAATATCATTAATGTAAAATTTGGAAATATTTATATAATTTGAGACTAAAGACACAAGGAAAATTATGGAATTTTAATATAACATTTTCAAACCACCCAACAATATCATATGTGCTCAAAAAATCATAAAACATAACAATTCAGTGAAAATATATAAATTTTAATATTTTTAAATTAATTTAATTTATTTTATTAATAAATAGTTAATTAATTTTTTTGTGATCCATATCACTTTATATAAGTATTCTGTTAGAGAAAATTATAAATATATTACTATTATCAAATTATTTTCATTATTTGGAAATAACTATCCTAATTCATTCAGAAATTTCTTTTTTTTCTCTATGTGAACACCTAAGAGAAATGTAATTATGAGAGCATGGAAATTTTTATTTTTCATTACATAAAATATAACATATGTAATTTTCATAGAAAAGTGTAACATCATGATACTAATAAATAATATATCTAGTATTTGATGAAAATTGAAGATATATTATATGGTAATTCCCATTCCCCATGAGTCAGAGGCTAGAACCCAAGAATCAACAACATCCAAAGGGAATGATTTTTCCAACATGAATAATATGACATGAAATATATATACATAGTTGAATAAAACAATATAAGAAGAATTTGAATATATATATATTCCATAACATAATGAAAATTATTGAATAAATACTACTAAATGTAGTCATAATGAAATTAAAGTATAGGTCCTACTACACAATTAATCTAAAAAAACTAAAACTAATCATATGAAAATGTGGGAAAACTACCAACATCTCTCCACTAGTTATCCAAGACCAACTGATATATTTTTCCACACCTTACTAAAATGAATTTGCCTTCCATGTATCAATATTCATAACTAGGTCTATACACAGCTGAAGGGGTGTGTAGTGTGTGAGATAATAGGCTCAATAGGATCCTACCAATGTTTTCAATGTCATGTTTCTATTCAATAAATACAAATTTAATAAATTCAAATATCTTTTTTTAATGATAAATGAAAAATTGGATTATATCAAAATCATTTCAAAATTTTCCCTTTTACACATCATTCAAAATAAACTCATAAAAAATAGATTCAAAGAGTGACATTCATAAAATATTATCAAATTGAATATAATTATATCAAATCGAGAATAATATATAGTCATAGCACTGGTAAAACATGCCAAGGATCACATCATGTTAGACTTATAGACAACTCATACCGTGAATAATGAATATTTAGATCCCATAAACCTAGAACATAAGCATAATGTGAATAGGAACATCCCCGGAGTGAACTTGAACAATGTCAAACCATGTCCCTAGAACAAAAATTCTAATGAGAAGGGAAACACAAAATTAGTGATACCCTAAATATAAAATGGACAATTTCCCTAAAAAATTCCAACAACGCACTAAATAATTCCCATGTACAAAGGTCCCCAAATAATTTAAAAAGGGATTATTAGAATAAAATTAAAAAAAACTAGTTTATTTTATCATTTCTAATTTAAAACCCTACGTCATAACCCATATCCCAATGCTTTGGAAAAACCATTTTCCATTACCCAAAACCTAGGGAAAACCCATATTTTATCACAAATCAATTAAAAAAATAATCCTACATGTTAATTTATAAATGAATTTATAAAATATGATAAATGAATATTATTTAAACTAATACTAGATATATAACCACAAAACACAAAAATGGGTCCCACATGACATCAATTGGATTATCCAGAACATAATGGAACAAAATGAAAAATAATAATAGTCCTAAGATTAGTTTGAAAATAATAGAATAAAATTACATAAAATATATCATGGAGAGGATATATCATTCCATTCCTCATATAACATAAACCCACCACACCATTACCAAAGAAGGGTTAACCCCAAGAAGATGATTTCAAAATAGATATAGAAGTAACAATAATGAATCATCAACATGTGATCAAAACCACATGATTTCATATCCCCAAATGTAGAAAATGTGTATTATACAACAAATGGAAATGTAGAAGTAGAAATTTCAAATGACAGATATATGCTTCCCTACCCCCAATGGATATCAATCATAGAAAAAATTATATTGATGGAGTTGATAAAACCAAATATTCTAGGATGGTCCTTGGTTTTGGGGCCGATGGATGAAAAACAAGAGAGGGGATTTATATTCAAGTGAATGATAATACATATTAATAAAATTATATTATTTCATAGATAAGGATGTAATTATTAAAAAACCCCATAATCAACATTTTACGAACAAATATGTCTCATTGGAATAATTTTATCTGAAGGGACATATTTACATTATAAAAAAATTGTATTATGGCATTAAATAATTTAATATCTTAATCGTTTCTATGTCTGAAATAGATTCACAACATCTACCTACTGACTCATTTACATTGTGTGATATAATTTTATGGTATTAATGTGTCTTGTAGGATGTACCAGGAAGAAACCCATGTAGAATGATTTTTAGATTATTCTAAATCCTTCTGAACATTCTAACAAACTCATAAACATAAAAGAGTCTAAATTGAAATCAAGGATGTTAAATATAAACACCATAATAATTTCCATCACCTGTAAGTCATGTGGAAGAAGGGTTTTCAATAATGAGATAAGGCCACTTATTCTTCATGGATAATTCACTCCCCTGCATATTATGATATTATAATCTTCTACACCATTACACACTAATGGATGCAATAGACATTTCATGAAACAAATGAACCTAAGAATCTACTATCTTCATTGGTTCTTAAAGGAGTAAAAATTTTAGATCCCTATCCTTCTCTTAATATCACAGAACATGACAGAGATTAAGATGATACATCCTGAGATGAGATATTAGGAAAAAACACAAATAATTTCAAATTGTTCTAGTAATTATAATTAATATGAAAACACCAGAATATCCTCATTGACCTCAAATAGTACAACTTATCCTCAATCCAACATTCCTCATTTCCCAACTTAACAGTTACATATCCAAGGGTAATCATTCATGAGAACATAGCCAATAACATAAAGCAACAAAGGAATGGATTGATTATATTAATACAATATCTGATGAATATCTACTACAAGTAAATGACCACATTATTCATGATTCCCCACCGACATATTCTATATGATAATCACCCCCATAAGAGAGGCCCCACCAACATCTTCCATTCAAATATTTTATCTACATGAACAAATAAAAAATCCTTAATGAGAGCCATTCTGATCAAAAAATGATATTAATTGTTACAAAAAACTAAACCTATCCCCAAATGATATCCCATGATCAATCAAAATCCAATATCTACAAATGAATCATGTCCTTAAAGATATGAATAGTAAGCTCTTTCTGACTGTCCCTCTTTGGATTTTATATTTCAATCAACTAAACATGAGTCCCCGTCACCTCATGAAGAGTCTTCTGGAGCAGAGTTGTTATCCATAGATCCATATATGAAAAATATTTCTGGGAACCCCATGTAACCTCACAGTCTCATCCATATATAACACACATGGATCATCAACCATATTGGTATCCATGATTGTAATAAAATGTCCTAATTTAAACAAATGATCAAGACACCCCAATATATTAGTATTCCCTTGATGATTACATGGTAATCCAATAGTAAAGACCAGAGAGACCTCATACCCATTCCAAATAAAAATTTAATGAGGTGGGAGGAAACTAGTTGGTTTTAGAAGATCTTCCAATATCTATTGGAATGTATTATAGTGGGACACTAATTTTATATTTTCCCACATCATACATGGCCCCTAGAAACATGGTATCATTTCATAAGACATATTCTAGAGAATAACAAAGTTGAATAAAAATAAATATTATGTATAGAAAATGAATATCTAATAGATGCTAGGATTAACACTAGATTTCTGAATCACAGAATCTCATAAGAAGGGAGATACAAATTTAAATGGTCTCTACACAAAAAAGGGTTTCTATAATTCTCCAAAAATCATGATCATAATGATGACGCCATATAATAAATTTATACTAGGTTAGTGATAGATGAAAAATTATTATATCCATACATAAACCATTCTCATGAGTGTGTAGATGAAAATATGTGAAGAGTATTATCTGGTTCCACTCTTCATACAATTATGTGATATCCTATGATGGTACATTCATACTAGGTAAATCCACAATGTCAATATCTAGCCTTTGGGTGTATAAAATTTCCAAATTCAATATATGAAAGTATTCACCCACAATATATGTCCAAGATTCAATTATCCTTGTGAAAGGAAATAAATAATGATATTGTGGGCATAGAAGACTATGAATCTCTCCCCAAAAATATAATTCCTCCATCATTTGAGTGTATACATAACTACGGTAGGATATAAATATGGATTGTATAAATTATTTAAATGTATTCAAAGATGAATAGATATATATGCCACAAAATCATCTTCCTACATATTCATGCTACGTAATCTAGGAAAAGTTGAATCAAATTAAATTACATATCCCTTACAAGGAGCAAGTAGGAAAAAAATTGGTACTTATGTAAGAATCCATTTCAAATCATAAAAATTAGTTGGAAAATTTTCATTCCTTATGAATTTCATCACCATCCAAGTAATATAAGTATATGGTGGTGAACAATTTTGAAAATACTTCACAAACCATTAATAGTATCATGAAATATCACAGATGCTCTAAATTTCATATATCTTTCATAGATTTTCTAATGATAAGACAACATTAACATTCTCTAAATGACAATATACTCCCTATTTGAACAAAAAATTACCCAAGAAATTAAATTCCAGGATCCCACAATTAAATAACCAAATATTTATCTAGAGATAGTTACTCAATAGGATATCTAAAACCGAACTCGTATGGTGTTGATTCTTACATGTTGAACTCTAATAAAACAAAAATATCATATATAAACACATCCACAATAGAGTAGAGAGTCTGATGAAATATATAATTTAGCAGATCCATAATAAATGTTTGATATTTTGTTTGAACAAAATAAATCACAAGATATTAATAATATCCATTTCATCTCATGAAAGTCGTGTTCAATATATTCTACTACCAAAATATAAGCTAATGATAACCATATAAAATAATTTAACTTTTAAAATCCTTTAGATTCCATTAAATGGTCAAAATAATCATCCACACAAGAAAAAAAAAATTCTTCATAATTATTAAATTATTTAACTCATGATAGTACAAACACAATCTAATTGCACCATCAAAAATCTTAATAAAAATAACATGGGATAGACATGGTGAAACACTAAGTAAAATAAAACCATTCACTACAAAATCATCCAAATATATCTTTATATGATTGATCTCATCTTATTATAAATTATAAGTATATATAATAATATGTTTTATACCTAACACCAGATCAATCATTAACTCCATCTCTCTTTGGTTGAAGAAAAGATATTTTTTATGGAAGAAATTTAGATTCTCCCAGAAAACAATGAGATGATTTCCAAAATGGTAAAATTCATAAGGATTGATTCTAATGGAAAATAAAAAAACTATAGATTTGGGAAGTGAGGTCATATATGAATAGAAATCAAATCCCACACTCCTAGAAACAATTAATATAATCCATTAGTAGAAAATAATGATACACTACAATGATAAGAATCAATCTCAACATCGTGAGAAAAATTATAATACATCCTAATGATAATGTCAATTTACTACATATAATAAACAAGGAAATCACAGTCTATATCATCAAAATTCCTTGATAGAGAAAACTAAACATAAATCCACTATTATTTATTCATCCTAATATGTGTTTCTAACTCAATGAAGAAGTACTTGATATCTACTAGATGTTTCAAAAAATCCAAAAGACCATAATATGAAAATATGTGATAAGAAACTATATAAATAAAATACTTTTATTAGTGGATATAGAAAATATGATACCTCCCACTATCATAGGATCAATGTCAACATAATCTATAAACTAATCCACTATGTGAAGGGTAATCACACTTGAATACTATTGATAAATATCTACGGATAATGAAGTATTACACAATTTGGAAGTACCCATTAAAGATGATGATCCATGAACATAATGAGTTATAAAAATATCCTTCCAAGATCATTATTGATCAACTTAGTGACCACATCCATTGAACAAATTTGTTAGGGAAGTACAGAAACATAAATTTTTCCAAACCATTCCACATTTATAGAATGAAATAATTAAACGACATGTTGTACTTGATGGGGAAGAGGAGGCCCACTAGTGGAAACCACATCCACCACTCATTCAATTATCATGCCACATCCTCTTTGTTCCACATGTTCCGAGGAAGATATCACTTTTTTGGATTAAAAGGTGTAAGAATAGTCAATATTTATTGATTGACACATATATTGCATCATGTACCTATCTATCACCTTAATATAGTCAAAAACTTTAATCATAAATACCTAAAATTTGGTATCCAATTAAAAACCCTACATGTAATTCTTATATTTCAACTCAATATTTGTTACCACTTTTGGAGAAGTAAAAACCAGTTGTCCAAACTATTTGGTGTACTCAGACCCAAGAATAGTCCTATATGAGAAGGAAGGAACTCTTAAATCCTTTCCATCATTAAATAATCTGGAAATAAGTAATGTAATATGATTATCTTGGAACCCTTCCAATCCTTTCCTACAGGTCTATATTCATATATCATAGAATCCCACCATTTTTTACTAGTAATCGCATGTCTAATTTATGCAAACATCAAGTTGATGTTATTATGTCTATACAAGAGTTTAAATATTTGATCAATATTTTCTTTCAATCCTCCATCACTTGGGGATCATTTTTATCATTATTGGATGGTTTTTTCTCGCATAATAACTTTTGAGATAAATATTTACCTCTTCCAACATTGGGTTTTAGCTGAAAAACAATTGTATAGACACGTGGTAAATTTTCTTCTATAACAAAAACTATTCAAATGATATCCTCTATAAAATTATATCCAAGGGGAATATTCCATTCAGGAGTATCTCTTATAACCTATTGTGAAACATTTGGAAGAATTATCATAGGCAAATCAAATCATAATGAAAAATGAAGAAATGTTCATAAAACCTAAATAATATTTTTTGAGACTAGAAAAGAAAAAGAGAAAACCAATATTTAGATCATGAACATAAAACATGATACATAAAATATTAACTTCCTATGGTATCTTTAATCTCATCATGGAAAAGGATATCCAAGAACTCACTAGAACCTAACTATCATGTTTTCAAAATTTTATATCCCATAAAACAACATGAAATGGTTGAGTATAACCTCTCCTATGTAACTACATTTTCATATACCAACCCAGAAAACCCATCCATCAAGGATCTAAGCCTAAAAAATTCAAGACTTGAGGGACTTTCCAGATCCCCATAGACTGATGAATATCACATAGGAATCAACCATTAGTAGAGGGATTGATCTCTACTAACCCAAACAAGATGACATAGAATATATATACATATCATAGATAAATATAGGAATAAGAATAAATATAATCTATTACATAATTAAAACAACAAAACTAATATAATTACAAGAATTCAAAACAAATCCAAATTAAATGTCCAATAGGAATTGTAAACTCTAAAAAACTACTCAATAAGATAATTTTGGAAAACACTAACCATCCCACCACTATTTACCCAAACACTAGTAACAAAAATCTCACCACAACACTAATTAACCATTTCATTTCTCAAATAAAAATACAAAACTAGTTGTAATCACTACTAAAGGTGTGTGCATGGTGCAAGGTAAGAGGCTTAGTGGGATCCCATATAGGCCTATATATTAGGAAATTATACATACGATACAAATACACTCATTTTAATTAAAAAAGATGAATAATAAATTATAAATAAGGTTATATAAAAATTCTGGTAAATTTTTCCCATTTTCAAGAGTTCAAATAAATTAGATAAAATAAATTGAAGGCGAAATATCATAATTATTTATCATAGTAACTATATGTATATATGAGTTAGTAAATATTAAATTGATTTAATAGGTAAAACATGCCATGGATTGCATCAGGTTTGGCTTGTAGACTACTTATCCTATGAAAAATGACTATAGTTTACTCAAGTACCTTGAACATAGGCCTCTATAGAGGATAAATACCCTATGACTGAACCACAAAAAAAATGTCAAACCACGTACATAGATCATTAGTCATAGGTATTATAGGAACACCAAATCAGTTACCACCAAAAAGATATAATTTATGATGACCCTAAACTAATCCTTCCCCTATAGTACCCAATTTTTCAGATGTGATTCAGTTCCCAAAATCATTTAAAATGGATTTTCATATCCAATTAAAAAAAAATCCATTTATAAAACCATATTAAAAAACCCATTTTACAAACCACTTCAAAATACATTGAAAATACCATTTCTATTACTGAAAACTATGTCAAAAACATTATTTTATCACAAATCCATCTAATAACAACACAAATAATTCTAAATAATATATATATAATTTTATAATATAGTATAAATCAGGGCTAATTTAATAAATTGTATCGATAGAACCACCTAACACAAATATAACCTACATACACCAATAATAGTATCCACTTCTACATGAAGGAATTAAAATAAAACAACTATATACCTAGGATTTGTTCTTACATAATAGAAAAAAATTAAAAAAGATGGTGGAGAGGGTAGATGACAACATACATTAAAGAACAAGAAATTGATAAACTGAAACCTATAATGGACTGGGATGGGGAAGTTGATCTAACAACAAATCTATAAGGATTATGTAAGAAACATAAATGTGAGATCAAAACCACATGATTGTTTATCCACAAACAGAACCAAAAGTGCTGCTGTAATAATTGGAAAATTATTTGTAGAAGTCCCTCTAACCAAAGAGATGTGACAAAACCATGTTGTGGTTCAATTAATGAAAGAAATGACATAAATAGAGAGGTGAAACTCAAAATAACTTGTAAAATAACATGGTTTGAGATATTAGGCTACACCATGAGAGTGGGGAAATTACACATGAAAAAAATATAAAACACACTTGGCTTAAGGGTTTACATCTTAAAATAGGAATATTCTATGAATAATCTCTACAATCTATGTATGATGAAAAAAATAACCTTGGGTAAATTTTATTATAATACATATGTCTATATAGTGAAAATGGTTTTATGGTGAATTTTTTTACGAGCTAATGGTTTTTAAATCTTTAACAACTTCATGAAATCTAAATAGAGAATTATTTAAATTATTAGATATAATTTTATGTCATAAATTTGTCATGATTATAGTACTAGGAAGGGACACCTACAAAAATATTTAATGATTATTCTTAACCACTCCAACCATGAAAATACACTCTTAAACATAAATTATTGTACCATTATATCTAATATGATGCAAAAAGTCTCCAATGAAAAATAAAATATACAGTCTAATGTTTAATGGGATGAAATACATTCAAAAAATAATAATTAAAATTAAAAATGGTTTCATTATCATATAGTTTTGACCTTAGCTAACCTAATTTACCCATATACATAGTGAAAAAATTATATTGTTTTTTTATTCAGTATAACAAAAAATTATGTTGACAATATTAAATAACACGATTTTTTTGATTCAAATTATGGAATCAATTTTATGAATATTATTTTATATAATTGTATGAAATACATTATATAATAATTCAGAAAACTCCATCAAAATGCAGTTTTTTAAGATAATGCACATTTCAAGGAATTTATGACCATATATTAACTCTAAGAATAGTAATCTTCATTCTATGAATTTAAATCCATATAAATAGATATATAATATATATATATATTATTTAAATCATTCCTTATGTGGGTATTTCTTAATTACTTAATATGTGTAGAATCTTTTACAAAAAAAATAGTTTTAAAAATATTTGATTCAATGAATAAAAATTAACTAATACAAAAATCATGATACTCATCGATTAAAATGAAATTATTTCTGTTAATTAAAATAATATTTTTCATATGTCACCTTATGGTGACATAAAAATCCTAATTTTAATATTAAATTACACGATTTTATGAAAGGAAATGAGAGAATTTGAAAAATATGTATTCTCACAATTCAATGAAATATAAATCATTTCAATAATTCAAAAATTTCAACATACGTTTATTTTTTATTTTATTTTTTCATAAAAATTTATTTAATAAAATAAAATTTCTAATGAGGGTAGACCATAATTATAATTTATAGATTAAAAATCCAATGAAACAATTTTGGAAGAACCTGTATTTTGAAGCATAGAATGATATTGCAAAAAAATGATAGTTTATATATTATGAATTAACTAATAAATTTTAATTAAGTAATATATATATATATATATATATCATTATTTAGTTAATACTATTCATATTCATCAATTTAATAAAAATTGTATAATATATCCTTGTCTATTTAAAATAAATGTTCCGTATGAAATCTGCTATCAAATAAATTAATTTTTTTAATGTGAAATATGTTGTTATATATGAGGTTGTTACATTATACACCCACAAATAAATTTCATCAATTATATTATAACTTAGTCATGAAGTTATTATTGAATTATGAATGTGATCATGAATCATAGGGATAAAAAGAAAAATTTGAATAGGGGAAGTGGGAAAAATTAATGATACATGGTATATCACATATTCAGGAACCCATATAAGAACAACATTGTTTAGTTGAAAAATATATACATGGAGAGGAAAAATAATGTGCAATGACTAATATGTAGTGATATATTCAATTTTAATTATAAATTTAAAAACCACATAACCATAAATCATTGATGGGTGAAAATACACTTAATTCAACAAATATGGTGATAAATGTATAACATTTTTATTTCACAATTATTTTACTAAATTTGATTGGTTATTTTATTATACATATAGTGAAAACTGTAGTATAAACAGACTAGATTTTTTTCTAATTCATAAGCATAATTTTATCATTTTTATGCTTCAATCAATTTATATATCATTTTGTACTCTAATAAATGAATATATAAGATAATTTTTTTATTCCTATGGAACTAAAACATTATTCCAAAATCTTTTAAAATCCATAAATTATTGGTATGTTTTTATCCCCATTTGTAAATAATTTACTAAAACAAAATCATTAGAACATGTAATCCTACACAACAAATTAATATCTATGTACTCAATAGTAACAAAAAAAAGTACAGATTCATCCATTCCATGAGTATTTTTCATTTAATTACTTCCAAAATACATTAAACAAAATTGAATATTCAAACATTTAGAATGAAGGTCACAATATTTCAAAAATAGGCATAATATTAAACCCATTATTATTATAATGTATGTTTAAATTTCACATTACAAATATTTGAAAAACATGATCACTATAAAACCCCAATAAATTGATAAATATATAAAATATTAACCACATCCTTATTCCTTAAATTAAATAATAGATTATTAGATATATTTCATCAATCATAAAATGAAGTAAAATCTATCATACATTATATTTTCACCTTGTCACTAATAATTTTAATGGTAATCAATAATATTCGTTTCACATAGTAAATGTTTCTGGCCTCTTTTTCCAAAAAAGACATTATTAATTAAACATTAGGAACATATTAAATGTTAAAATTAACATGATCGTGTGTTTTACAAAAAATATCACATTACTATAAATAAAGTATTTATGATATGACTATCATTTCTCATATTCTCCCAAATCATTAATTAAAACAACTTTGGAAAAATATGTAGATTTTTCACAATTTGGATTACAAAAATACTATTGATGTATCACATATACAACATAATGATCAAATTAAAATTTATAAACTATTCAATCACTACAATTAAATCATTGAAATAAACTATTGTTTTCATTACTATATGATTTAACCCTTAGATTATGGCATTGACTTATATAATTACCATGTTCTATGTTCTACCCAAATAATCTATTGAATTCCTTAGAAATGAATTCTACATATACTATATTTATACATAAAAAATCATTCCCATCCTTTGAGATATTTATAAGTGTTTCTCTCCCCATTTTTAGGATATCAAGGAAATTTAGGGTTTTTTCCTTTGCGGTATCCACTATAAAATGTCTTTAAAAAAATTATCCTACTCTTATTTGATGAGTTTGAGAGTTTTTAAAATATAATGTTTTAAATTATTTATCATGATAAATGATTTGGTATAATAAAAATATTGGTCTCTCTAATAATGTTCCATTTTTTATAATAATCACTACATTCCCCATCATAATAACTGTTAACATTATTACACCTGGTTACAACCATTATCTATGAACAAATAGAATATTATGGGAAAAAATGATCACTATGGTAAACCACTTAATCATTTATAAGATGTCTAAATCCCAAAACCTTATTTATAATCTAATAGAACATAGGTTTATACTAATTCATTAATTATCATCATCTTTTCAAAACCAATTTATTGTTTTTTAAGGAAAATGGGAATTCACCAAGGAATATCCCAAGGAGTATCAAACTAGGGTCATAGTAAAAACAATTCACCATACACCTGAATGATGGATGATATATACTCAAGAAACTTTTTTTTGTTAAATTACACCTAGATTCATAAGTGACACGGCCTATTAGACATGTATTATGTAGACATGGAGGTATTTTAAGGGAAAATACAATCCATTAATTACCATAATACAGGTCATTCCCTTAGACATTTTATTATCCAATGGTTTCATCCTAATATGTTATCAAATTAGTTTCCAATGGTAACATAACATAACTCTGATATTAACTATAGAGACCAATAAGTTTTATGAATTTATATAATATCTTAATGGATTAATATTAATTACATAACATAAAAATATATACAAAAATAATATATGTTTATTGACATTATAAATATAGAGACATAAGAAAATTGTTCATAATAAATATAAATTATCTCTCACATACTTTTTAATAAATAAAAAACTTCTTAGACAAATCATACGTAATACCATTATTCATATATTCGAGAAAGAAACCCTAAAAAAGGGTGATATTTTAGGCTCATTAAGGATAAAAATGACCGATTTAAATTATCCCCTAAATATTACATGAGAATAAGTGTTTTAGAATATGGTAATTAGATTTGAATAAAACACCTTGAAAATCATAAATCATAATATCAAGTCATTAAACAAATACAGTAATTTCATACGATATTATTCCCAAAGGAATGTAATAATATGAGCCATCATTGAATTACATAGGCATAATACAAGACTTCATTAAATTCAAATAATACTAAAAATAGTTTACAAAGTAGTCAACAGTTACTACCAAAACTACAATAGTGGACTATGTTCTTTCCCAAAAAAATCATAGAAGTCGTTTTTCTCCTAATACTTTCATAATGTATATGGTCTCATAATAAATTTTTTTTACTCCTTGTTATAGTATTTTTTATCATCTTAGATATATGAATTAGCTATTTATTTGTTGGGATATATAATTATAGGCCCACCATTCACACAATTAAAATCATGCATGTTTTTTATAAGATCATATAGAATTCAATCTATCATAATCCATGAAAAATAATTGGGTTCCATAAATATTTTCTATGGAATAACCCATGTAAAAGAAACATTTATCATTTATATTTCATAAAATCATCATAGTAAAACCCATTGAAATATAATGTGTTTCATAAACTTGTTTTATTTATTTTTAAACTATGTAGAGAAATGAAAATTATGATACAATTGGACCATATCCCAATTATATTAAAACTGAAATAAATATTTTTATAAATAATAAATAGAAATACCATTAACTTATGATTGAAATATTTTTTTAAGAAAAAATGCATTCCACTATGAAGATATGTTTTGAAACTTATATTTTATAAAGTATACTAAAAAATTATTCTTTTAAAATAACATTTGAATATGATATGGTAAAAATTATTTCCTTGATCAGTCCCCATATAAGGATATTCTATTTATAACATAAACATTATAATAAATATTACATTAACACTTTTCTATTAATGGTAAAAATAAACTCATTCATAAGAGGACAAGAATAATAATTTTTATTTTTTTACAAAAATTAAAAATGGTTATAAATGACATTAAGTTTTTACTAGATAATATAAAAATCAATTTTTGATTTTTTTCCAGAAACATGGACATGGTTGAAAAATTATGTTTGACTGAAGAGAGAGATAATGTAGATTTTACATAAAATAATTATTTTTCTCCTCTACAATAATTACTAATATGAGATTGAAGGGAAAAAATTTATTATCTAGAAAAAATAGGATATGAAAACTCATTATTTTAATGTATTTTATATGATGACCTTTCATCAATGGAAAACATAATAATAAAAAATCCTAATAAACAATGAGATCGAAAGATAAAACCCTTACCACTTTGGTAACATTAAAAAATAAAATCACAAAAGGGGGAACCTTTTATGAATATGTAAATCCACATAATTTTAATAATTAGAATCATAAAATACATTAATGGAATTATATACACAACATAAAAAAAATGTAGCATATGTTCCATGAGACTCACAAAAGTAAAAGCGATATTAAGATATATTATCATACTTCCAACAAACGTTGTACATTATTGAACCACCAGTATGAAAAACATAGCTTTATTATTCTTATATATTCATGAAAAAACACTTATATTTCAGGCTAGATATTACTGACATAAAACAATTTTTAATTATTTATGAATATTTCATTATTAAAATCACAATTCTATGTGAAAATTGATTTTTTCAAGTATTTTTTATTTCATTAGTATTGGTCGTCATACATTGATAAAACATTCATAATATAAATAATTATAATAATAATATAAATAAAATATATATTCATTTCATACATATTTAATTACATTCATAAAATTTATAAATTGAAAAATGAATATCTCGAATCATGGATATGGAATGCCCTACATATATGTGAATTCTATGTTATTTTTATGTAGAATTGAATGAAAGAATGGAAAATAACAACTCAAAGATACAAAACCATATTTATTCTTATAAATCATATATATATACATAAAATTCAACCATATACCCATCTTGGTAAAATTGAAAGAAAAAAATAATAATATAGATTCATGGAGGAGGTAGTGCAAAAGTACACATGAGAGGCACTATCATTTACCAATGGATTTAATATTATGAAGGAAAACGTGATATTATAAATCAATAACGATGATTATAATATATATATATATATATACTTAAAATACATCATTATATCTATCCATAAGAGGTGGTGAAGAAAAATTAGTTACATCGATTCCTGAGGTGGTAATCCGTACTACACAAATCAATGATTTCATTTCCCATTTAATGGAAGATGAGAAGAATATAGGTTATAAAATCAACATAATAACATCTTAGTATATGATATATACTTTATTAATAATAATTTTATTATCAATAGATTTTATAATGTGGAAATAAGAAATGTAAAAAAATTGAAACAACCTGGTGGAGACAATTTCTTCTCAATGAAGAACCAAATTTAGGAATATTATTATTAACACTAGTGTTGGTCACCTTGGAAGGAAGGAATATATATAATGTGGATATATAGTCTGATATGATACATTGGTAGGTTTTGGTTGACCGTAAAGGCTCAATTTGGTGTAATAAAGATAATGGAGGGTATCTATTTTTTATTTGAGGGGAACAAAATTATTAAAATTTGATGAGTCTCAATTATAAAAGGAAAATTATCAATATAATTTTTTTTAAAAATTGATAGATAATAGAAGATAAGATAGGATTTATTTTAAATCCCATGATATATTAAAATATGGAGTGATATAAGAGGTGTAATAAACCATATATTTGGTGTTAACCCCTTAGATAACTTATGTTAACCTTAAATATTGCAACAACAATTTCAATCACAATGTGTCATGATTTTTTATCATTAATTAGTAAGTCACTCATTAATAGACAATTGATGACATTTCAAACAATATTCCATTTAATTTTTATAAGTAACCGACCTTAAACATTTACATAATATTGAATTAAATGAATAATACACATTGAGGATCTTTTCAGGTTTAGAGTGTTAGATAATTAGGACTTAACTACTACATCTCAAAAGATTACAAGGTAGACACTTCTACACAGTTTCTATTTTTTTCATAAAATATAAACTCTTTGAAAAAAGTGTCATGTCTAGTTTCATGTTTTAGACAACACGAATTTTCCTTGATCCCATCCTTGTTCATATTCATCTTTAAGTCTTATGAAAACATTTCAAAACATGGGATAAGCATAAAAGGCTCAGTAAGGCATATAAAACAATGAATGAAAACATTTTTTCATAAATACATAAAAAACATGAAATCTTTTACTTAACTAGTGAAATTATAATATTTATGAATGACAAATAGAAATCATAAATCATAATGATAACTTGTGGCATCTATATCATACTTACATTGGAGCAATCACAACTACATAGGGAGTTACTTTGGAATACCCATCACAGTATATTCCCTAAATCTCTTAGTAGAAACATTCATGTTTACCTCCATCACATTACCCAATTTAATAGAGAGCTATCTCGGGCTCACCCACCCTAGGATTATCATGGAACAACCTGTATATGTAAATAATTCCCAAGAACCATAACATAATTATAACACATAAAACAAAAATAAAGGAAAGACAACATTTCCACATTTCAAATCACAATATATAATTTCAGGATATTGAAATAATAAATCCATTATCAAAACCATTTTCAATACCAAAATACGTTAAAAGATTATATGGTATTTATTTTCATTTTAAAAAAATATGGCTTGTTAAGGAAGCCAAATTTCAAATAATACTTGAAGTGGCGGAAAGGTCGTTGTCACCGCTTACGTTAAAAGAAACATTATTTTTTGTCATTTAGTAAAAGGCTTCGTAGAGAAAATATTATTTTTGAGAAAAACTAAAATTCAAAGGGTTTTATGCACCGTATAAAATAAATTTGTGTATAAAACAAACTATACCTCAATGAAAGGAGATTGAGATGAAGTCCCTTACCTCATGTCCGACTTGACTCGATCGTTCTTTAATCTCCTAAATAATAAACTAAAGTTAATTTCTACTTTCTTAAGAACCTTTTTCATGTTTTTTCCATTTATATCACTTATTAACATTTTATAAACATTATGTAATGATTTAAGTTAATAACATTCATTTTGTCGATATTTGGTACTTGAGTCAAAAATGAACACCTTATATTTACAAGTTGTCAATGTGGTCAATAGTCCATTATATCCAGAATGAAAATAATTATATAGATATCACATATATAATATATATATATAGTATATACATGTATTTAAAATAGTATATAACATTTTGGAGGTAAGAAATGAAATGCACCCTTCATAGAGACGGTAAGCTGTACGTATGCATGAACGCTACTTTCATTTCAATTTATTTTTTTAATGGAAATAAAACATAATGATACATAGGTATATTATAATTCCAGTATAATATCATATATAATATCATTAACTCCATACTTTATACATCCCACATAAGGCATTAACGAATCAAATCACATTGAGGGGGCGGTAGTCTGCACTTCCTCAAATGAGATTATCGTATTTACCCACTATGGAAACCAAAAAGGTGTGAAATAATAGGAAAATACATAATCATAAAAAAACATAAACATAATATATATCATATATAAATACAGTTCCATAATAATGGCCACCATGAGAGGTGGTAAGAGGTAATTGAACAATCATCGTTTCATGAGGCGTTAGTTTTCCATCCATAGAATCATTATGTTCTTCATCCATTAGATGGAAGTGTGTGTATGTTTTGTTCGAATAATTTTCCTAAAAATCTCCTAGTATATTTAGGATACTTGTGTCATTAAAATAGAAAGGAATAAAAATATTTTAGGGGTTGGAGAAGTAAAATAAAAGAAAATAATTTAAGAGAAATCGTTACCTTTAATTTGTGTAACTCCCTTTGGTTTGAACCATAGAACTTCTTGAAGTTCCTTCTGCCTAATGTAAGGATTCTAGAAGGAGGATAGGGATGTAGGGAGCATAATTGGTCCGAGTTTGGATGATCCAAATGGCTTTATAGGTGTGTGTAATTGGATATAAATGGTCTCATTTTATAAGGGGTAGGAGGGGTTCTTTAGGAAAGTGTGAAAATATTATTTTATAATATAATTATATTTGGTTTCTAAAGGTCCAAAAATAACTATAGTAGAATATATGGTGACTAATGGTCAAAAGAAAATCATCCAATCAAATTTGGAATGTTCTGGATAATATTTTAATCATTATAATCTTATTTATTTAAATCATTTATTAATGAGGTAAATACTACATCATTATTGTGTCATAAATAATTTTATTTATTTGATGTCTAAAAATTATAAAAAAATACTACCATGTAAGAATTATTTTTATCTTTAAAATAAATATTTATAGTCTAAAATAGGACTTATATAACACCATATAAAAATTAATTACAAAAATATTTTTTTAATGTAAATTTTGTCTTCACATGAAATTAATTAATCTAAATTGTCATTATCACTCACAGGTGGCTCAATGAGGTCCCAAAATCGACCCAAATATTACTAGGGTTGTAAATTACTCAACTAATATGGTCTGGCCAAGTGTTAAGGTAATTAGGAATTATTATAATATTCTTTTTACCTTGCATTACCTTATTTACCTTTAACCGAGGTAAATAAAAGTCAAAAGTTACTATTCACTAAAAATTATTTTCATCTTAATGAATGAAGTTTTACTTCTTGATAACAACCATATATATTGGATTTTTTAAATTCAATCCACAGAAGTGGTAAAATTTCATTTAAATGAAAAAGTCTATTTTTTTAACTACCACTAAGTGGTTTCATTATTCATCCAAAAATTGATGTTTTTCAGAAAAATATAAAAATTCAGCCTAATATATATTTGATATTCTGAATTAAAAAATGATGTCAATTTTTACAAATTCAAAACATATAAGTGGAATTAATTATTTTTAAAATTAATTCCCTTTATCAAAACAAATAGGGTGTTTTGATGAAACAATAACTTTCAAAAGATTTATACTCGATTATGTTCAATTTCAAAGTGAAATTAATTCCAATGACCAAAATTGAATTAAATGGTAAAAATATATTTTAATTTCACTTTAAACCCAACTAAATAGATAATCTAACCATATAACTGAATTATATTAAAAGGCACTTTTGAATTAAAATACAATATTTTGACAATTCATTAAAAAAAAGAACTTTATCACAAAAATACCAAAAAATTACCCAAAGTAAAATTTGATGTCCCCGGTCTAAAGAAGGATTTTATTTGGTCAATTAGAATTTATTATAGTGATAAAAACTATATTTAAATAGGGTTTCTATTAAAAGGTGATTAATCGGCATTTTAATGTAAATTATGCTTAAAATTAGATTCATTCTCATTTTAAGCCTCTAAATATTTATTGGATAAATGTAAATACATTTAACCAACATGTATAATCATATTGTAGTTATTTGTTTTCATTCCTGCCAATATAACAACTAGGAGTTGACTACCATTTAAAATAATAATATTATATTATTAATGTGCAATGTAAGATTTGAAAGAAACCCATTGTTGCGTATCAGGTACGCTATCGAACATAGATACCCCTTTAAAGTAAAATTAATATTTAATTCATAAATATAAATAAATAATAAATATGCCTTATTCTTCATTTACCTGTGATGTTACATCATTCCCCCTTTTGGGAATTGCGTCCTCACAATTTTTATTAACTTATCAAAATAAGTGGGGGTATTTATCCATCATTGCATTTTAAGATTCCCAAGTTGCCTCTTTAACCATATGTTTTTCCAAAAAACATTTACCTGGTGAATTACCTTATTTCGCAACACTTGCTCTCTGCGGTCAAGAATCTGGATTGGTTGTTCTTCATAAGAGAGATTCTCATCCAACTGAACTACCTATGGGCTCAATACATGTGATGGGTCTGGAATATACTTTCTCAACATAAAAACATGAAAAACATTGTATACCTGGGATAAAATTGGAGGTAAAGCCACTCAATATGCAACTGATCCAAATTTCTCCAGAATTTCATAAGGTCCAATGAACCTTGGACTCAACGTTCCCTTCTTACCAAAACGCATCACACTTTTCCATGGAGAAACGTTGAGAAATACATGATCACCTACATCAAAGGAAAGATCCTTCCTCCGGTTATCGACATAATTTTTCTATCTCCTCTAAGCTGTTCTCATGTGCTTCTAAATCATCTGAAAATTCTCTGCTATCTCTTCTACCAATTCTAGTCCCATCAGCTTCCTCTCACCTACTTCATCCCAAAAATCTGTAGTTCGACAACACTTTCCATATAATTCCTCAAATGGATCCATTTGTATACTAGAATGAAACTGTTATTATATGATAATTCAACCATAGAAAGATTTTGGTCCCAAATTCCCTGATAATCCATCAAGTAAGCACATAGCATATCCTCCAATATCGGAATTGTTCGTTCTGATTGTCCATCTAATTGAGGATGAAAATCCATACTAAAATTTAATTCGGTACCCAACGACTTATGGAGGCCTTTCCAAAAGTTAGAATTGATCCTCGGATCACGATCAGATACAATGGAGAGGGGAACTCCATGCAACCTGACTATCTATTTAACATACAACCGAGCAAGTTGATCTAGAGACAAAGTATCTCTAATAGGAAGAAAATGTGAAGATTTAGTCAACCGATCAACTATAACCTAGATTGCATTATCACCACGAGATGTATTTGGTAATCCCACAACAAAGTCCATGGATATATTTTCTGTCACGAACCAACCCGGGTCGAACCTGAACCGGTCACCCGAGCCGGCCCGCGACATGGCCCTGGGGGGCGTTCCCGATCCCCACGGGCTGGTAACTAGTGCCGGGCATCAAACTTTAACAGCTGGGAACGATTTGGCCCAAAATAAAACAAACTAAGCAGCGGAAAATAAATAGAACAAAGGAAAATAAATAAAGAACAACCAACAACGCTACTAACCTGACCACGACCAAAACCCCCATGTGACCCTGTGGGTCACTCTCCAATACCACAACCAACATTTCTCAAGGTGAACAACTGAATATGGAACCTGTAACAGGACTAAAAACAAGAAAACATTATAGGTGTGAGTATTAAAACTCAGTAGGTAGGCCCAACTAATTCTATTCCCAAAGCACATACCATTAAAAAAAGAATTTATCAATTCTAGGTTTTCACTAAATTATATAAAATATGGTTTCCACACACACTTTAATTTTTAAAACAAGTAACAGTCCATTTCCATTTTTAATTTAAAACAAGTAGAGTGTTTTAAAGAAACAGCTGCATTGCATTTTTACAACATTTTTGCGAACAATTTAGAAATCCAAATTTTAGTTGTTAACCAAGAGGGAAAACTACTCATAACACACAACACACACCAAGGGAAATGGGAACAAATGGCACACACGAGCCATCAACCGAACTAGACTCCTCAATCATCCACCACACACAAATAAAAACTAAATAAAATGTGGGTCGAACCTAGGAAATCGTGAACAATCCAGAACATACTATACATCTAACTCATCATGAAGGCATGCCCTAACTCGATGAAGTCATAACTCCCATACTACTACTTGGCATAGCCCTGCATGGCCTAACCAAGGGGCCCAATCTCCATACTAGCAATAACCCAGTATTCCCCTTCTTTGGGGCCACTAGCCAGTGCGTGGTCTAAACTAGTGCAGCAATCGTTCTCAGAAGATTCACTCACTATGCCAGGTTCCCATGTCAACACATATAATAAAAGAGGGGTGAATAAACAATGCCAAACAATCATTCACGATGAACAAACATCACATACATGTCACTCAATCAACGTACACCAAATATCACCCCTGAATGGGATTTAAAAAATAATTTATTTTACTAAAGTGCCAAACAGGCCTTCACAAATTTTAAATAAAAACCTCATTTTTTTTGAGAAATCCCAAACCACTTGTTGAGATGAATTAAATTTATCTTTAAAACTAAAAGTACGTTTGAAATTCCGTGAATTATGTTTAAAGGCCAAACATGCATTCTTTCAAAACTGGGTGTCCGCCCGTCAAGAAAATGTTCCAAGTGTTTGGTATAAAATAAATGGCTCTTTTCACACTAAATAATCATTTAAAATTTTATTATCTAATATTATTTATCATTCATTAAAATTAACAATACATCGAGAAATTAATAAATTCTAAATTTAAAGGTGAGTGCAAAGGGGGACCTACCTCGGCTCTTTGTCCAAACACAAGGGCGTGTCACGCCTTGCACAGACGCACAAGCACGCGCAAGCCGATGATCACGGTAACGCGGGGTTACCCCGCCAATGTGCTGAAATGGAAAAGATAAATAAAATACATAAACACAGACTTAAAACAATTCAAATAAACAAACAGTGCAAAAGAACCACCTCGATCCATTTTAAAAACACTACTAGAATCATCTGTACTGTTTAATAAACCACTTTATATTTTATAAAAAAATTCCAAATAGTAACCCACGACATACGCACCCCATACCCTCTTCAAAACCCTATTTCACGTCCAAATGTACACAACGATGCATCAAAAAAACACAATTTACCCCACTTGCGCAGACTAATAAACTATCTACACAATTAAGTAAACCATTTTCACAACTGACCAAAAAACTAAGAAAATTTATTAAACAAATTCAAAATGTGCCGCATGACTCAAAATATCCTGAACTCACTCAAAACTTCTAAACACATTGTGACATCACACCAAAACACAACTGCAACCCTTAAACATTTTTATAAACCAACGACACAGTTTATAAAACACTGAAAATGACTCAACATGGGTTTCCAAAGAACTAAACACTTGCATCACATAAACATGTTACTAAACACTTCAAAAACATAATTAAACATCAAGAAAAACCATATTTTCACAGAGAAGATTAATCACCTAACATACTGAATTGACTAAACAATAAAAATAAAACTCAAGATAAAGATTATGCGCCAAGACAATACCTTGGGTGTTGAAACCCCAAATTTTAGTGCGAAACTTCAACTGTTCTCCAATCTCACAATAAAAAATTCAACTAAATGCTTCGGCAAGGGTGCAGGAAGCTAGACGAGAAAGATGGATTGGTGTCGGAAGTGAGCCACACCAGAAATTCCATCCGAGAAAGATATGTGGCAAGCGGCTAAGGGGAGTGGCGTGAGAGGGAGGGTATGGGGCGGCATGCGTTTCTTGCTGGACAGGAAGTTGTGCCGACTTGGTTCATTGAAGGAGAGGAAGGAAAGGGGGTGAGGGTATCCAGCCAGGAAGAAAGGGGGAATCGCGGCTGTCCGGAGCGGAGTGTGGTGCGGCCAGGTAAAGGTGTGGTAAGACTTGGTTTCGCAAGCAGGAGGGTCATTGTGGTTGGGGATGGCGGCGCGAGGTTGCAAGGAGAACGGGGGTCTGGTGCAAGGCGGAAAAACGGAGCCCAGATGAGAATTCAAGGCAGGGGCACTGTGCAGGGGAATTTTCCGGTGGTGCTGAGTAGGGAGAGCCAACGAGGGGGTGAGTGCGAAGGTGGTGCAAGAGGGAGCCGGAGGCGGAGACTTGCTACGTTGCACCGCTAGGAGGGGGCGGCTCGCACGGTGCGGTGAGGAGGCAACGAGAGTGCGCAGCAGGGGCATGATGCGGGGAGAACAGGGGGAAGGCAGGGATAAGGGGGTGAGGCTCGCGGCGCATAGCAGGAAACAGGGGGGCTGGTTGGCAGGGTGGCGGCGCGGGGCGGTGACGGTGACCGGCAGGGTGGTGGTGCGGGGTTGGCTGCAGCGGGAGGTGGAAGCTGGCACAGCCGGGAGGAGGGGAGGATGAAGGAGGAGGCGGGGCACACGAGAGAAAATAGAGGGATAGAGATGGGGGTGGCGGCGCAGCAGACCAAAAAACGCAAAAGGGGCGGTTTAGGGTTAAGGTAAAATAAATAAATAAAATAAATAAATAATAATAATGATAATGATAAAACATAATAATATTAGTATTAATAATAAAACTAATAAATATCAATAAAACAAATAATAAAGATTGTTATTATTTCATATCCATTTCATTTTAAATTATAATAACATCAACAATAGAGTTAGAAAAGAAAAAGTTTCTTTCTCCATGAAAATACTATTATTATTGTTGGTAAATAAAAGAGATAATAATATTAATAATATTAATAGAAACTAAATAGTACTAATATTAACTAAATGTTAATCCAAAGAAAACGTTGCCCCATTTCATTTTTTTGAATGATTATAATACTTGGTCAACTGTGCAGTCTCTAGGACCGAACACACGATCGCCGCTAGCGGTGCGGGGACCGCGTACCATCCCGAGACCCGCCAAAAACATCATCCTTCGAAAAATTTAAAACAAGGGCCCAACTAACCTCGTCAAAATGACGTTGGACCATGTAATTAATAACAATAAAACAAAATTAATTGGTTCCTTCCGTCGGGGTGTGACAATTTCCCATTTCCACTCTGGTACTGGTAAATGCTCAAGCATTCCTTTAAGTAACTGTCACTCTGCTTTAACCTACTGAAAATTCAAACACTTCACAATAAAATCAGAAATATCTCTTTTCATTCCATCCCACTAGTAATTATCCTAAAGATCTATGTACATCTTAGTACTACATGGATGAACTAAAAACGGAGAACTATGAGCTTCATATAACAACTCATTCTTGAATTGTGAATCACAAGACACACATATTCTCTTTCAAAATCTCAAAACGCAATCATTATCAATGTTAAAATCAGGAAACCTACCCTTCTGAACCAACACAACATTTTTCTACAACTCACTGTCTTACTTCTGTGTTTGCTTAATTCTGTCTGATAGAGATGATTCCACTGACACCTGAAACAAAACAGAATAATTTCCTGCAACAACAACTTCTATGCCAAATTTCTTCAAATCAAAAACTAAAGGATCTTGTTCCAAACATAACATGGTTAATGAAGTATTACTTATTTGGCACAATGCATCAACCACTTTATTTACATTCCCCGGATGATAAAGGATCGTGCAATCATAATCATTGATTAATTACAACCATATCCTCTCTCTCATATTCAATTATTTCTGAGTGAATATATACTTAAAAATTTTGTGATCAGTATATATTTCACACTTCACTCCAAACAAATGATGCCTCTAAATATTTAAAGAAAAAACAACAAAATATAATTCCAAATCAAGTGGAGGGTAATTTAACTCATGTGGTTTCAACTGAGGTGAAACATAAGCAATTAACTTATCATTTTGCATTAGGACACAACCCAATCATTTCAACGAAACATCACTGTAGATAACAAACTCAACATTTTTGGAAGTCAGTACCAAAACTGGATCATTCACCAATCCTCTTTTCAATTCCAGAAAACAATCATCACATTATTTTGTCCAGATGAACTAAACACCTTTTCGAGTTAACTTAGTCATTGGACTAGATAACCATGAAAAATTATCAACAAGCCTCTGGTAGTAACCTACAAAACCAAGAAAACTACAGATCTCGGTTATATTTTTTGGTCTTGAACATTATTCAACAACTTTTTTTGTAGGATCAAAAATTATGCCATTTTTTTGAAACAATGTGACCGAGGAAAGAAATTTTTTGTAACTAAAACTCACACTTGCTGAATTTCCCATAAAGATTATTTTCTTTTAAGGTTTGAAAGAAAACCCTTAAATGACTTTCATGCTCCTCTTTACCTTTATAATAGACCAAAATATCATAAATAAACACAACCACCATTTATCAACATTGTCAACTTATCTATCACTGTATTAAACAGTTCGATTCTGATTTTGAACATCTCAGTATACTGATTTGGAAGATCATTTACCTTTATATGCCTTCTCATCACAACTTCCATGTTTCCTTAACGAAATACCATTCTGAACACATAGATATCATAGGCAAAGCAATATGGTACTTTGTAAATGCTAAATGATTTCAATATTAGCATAAATTACTTTATGGAAATTAATTTAACAATACCCTAACTTCTAAAGTTGTCTAAACCGACCTTTGATACCAACTATAAGGACCCGACCTTAAACATTTACATAATATTGAATTAAACGAATAATTCACATTGAGGATCTTTTAAGGTTTAGAGTTTTAGAGAATTATGACATAAATATTAAATCTCAAAAGATTAAAAGGAAGACACTTCTACATAGTTTCCATTTTTTTCATAAAATATAAACTCTTGAAAAAAAGAGTCATGTCTAGTTCCATGTTTTAGACAGCATGACTTTTCCTTGATCCCATCCATGACACTATTCATCTTTAAGTCCTGTGAAAACATTTCAAAACGTGGGATGAGCATAAAAGGCTTAGTAAGGGATATAAAACAAATAATTAAAACATTTGTTCCTAAATACATAAAAAAAATGAAATCTTTTACTTACCTCGTGAAATCATAAGATTTTTGAATGACACATAGAAATCATAAATCATAAAGGTAACTTGTGGAATCCATATCATACTTACATAGTAGCTATCACATCTACATAAGGAGTTACATTGGAATACCCATCACAGTATATTCCCTAAATATATTAGGAGAAACAATCATGTTTACCTCTGTCACCTTACCCAATGCATTGGAGAGCTATCTCATTCTCACCCTCCCTAGGATTATCATAGAACCACCTGTATACGTAAACAGTGCCCAAGAACCCTAACATAGTCATAACACATAAATGAAACATAAAGGAACGATAACATTTCCACATTTCAAATCACAATATATAATTTCAAGATATTGAAATAATAAATACATTCTGAAAACCATTTTCAATACCAAAATATGTAAAAAGAGTAAATGGTATTTATTTTCGTTTTAAAAAAATATGGCTTGTTAAGGAAGCCAAAGATCAAATAATACTTGTGTCGACGGAAAGGCGTTGTCACCGCTTACGTTAAAAGAAACATTCTTTTTTGACGTTTAGTAAAACGCTTCATAGAGAAAAGAATAATTTTGAGTAAAAGTAAAATTTAAAGGGTTTTATGCACCGTATAAAATAAAGATGTGTATAAAACAAATTATGCCTCACTGAAAAGAGATTGAGACGAAGTCCCTTACCTAATGTATGACTTGACTCAATCGTTCTTTAATCTCCTGAATAATAAACTAAAATTAATTTATACTTGCTTAATAACTTTTTTCAAGTTTATTATTCCTTTTATATCACTTATTACCATGTTATAAAATTATGTAATCATTTAATTTAATAACGTTTGTTTTGTCGATATTTGGTACTTGAGTAAGAAATGAACACCTTATATTTACATGTTGTCCATGTGGTCAGTATTCCATTATATGCAGTATGAAAATCATTATTTATATATCATATATATCATATATATCTAGTATATACCTGTATTTATAATAGTACATAACATTTGGAGGTAAGAAATAAAAAGCACCATTCATGGAGACGGTAAGCCGTACGTACCATGAACGCTACTTTTATTTATATTTCTTATTTTAATGGAAATAAAACAGAATGATACATAGGTATATTATAATCCCAATATAATATCATATATAATATCATTAACTCCTTCCTTTATACGTCCAACGTAAGGCAGTAGTGAATCAAATCACTTTGAGGGGGCGGTAGTCCGCACTTCCTCAAATGAGATTATCGTATTTACCCACTATGAAAACCATAAAGGCGTGATATAATTGGAAAATACAGAATAATAAAGAAAAAATAAACATAATATATATCATATATAAATATAGTTCCATCATAATGGCCACCATGAGAGGTGGTAAGAGGTAATTGAACAATCATCGTTTCGTGAGGCGTTAGATTTCCATCCACAGAAAAATTATGTTCTTCATCCATTAGATGGAGGTGTGTGTATGTGTAGTTTGAATAATTCTCATTACAGCATCATAGAATATTTAGGATACTTTTGTTGTTATAAAATAAAGGAATAAAAAGAGTTTAGGGGTTGGAGAAGTAAAATAAAAGAAAATAATTTAAGAGAAATTGTTACCTTCAATTTGGGTAACTCCCTTTGGTTTGAACCAAAGGACTTATTGAAGTGCCTTCTGCCTAAGTTAAGACTTTTAGAATGTGGATAGAGATGTATGGAGCTTAATTGGGCAGATTTTGGATGAGCCTGGGGAATTGGATAGAAATAGTCTCCTTTTATATGGGGGATGAGGGGCTATTTAGGAAAGTGTGGAAATATTATTTTATAATATAATTATATTCGGGTTTTAAAGGTCAAAAAATCATTATAGTCGAAGATAAGATGACTCATGGTTGAAATAAAATCATTCAATCAGAATTGGACATGTTTTGGATAATATTTTAATCATTATAATCTTATTTATTTAAATCATTTATTAATGAGGTAAATAATGCATCATTATTGTGTCATAAATAATTTAATTTATTAGATTTTTAAAAATTATAAAAAAATACTATCATGTAATAAATATCTTTATATTTCCAATGAATATTTATATTTGAAAATAGGATGTATATAACACCATATAAAAATTAATTACTAATATTTTTTGTTAATGTCAATTTTGTCTTCACATTAAATTAATTAATCTAAATTGTCATTATCACTCCCATGTGGCTCAATATAGTCCCAAAATCGACCCAAAGATGTCCATGGTCGTAAATGACTCAACCAATAAATTTTGGACAAGTGTTAAGGAAATTTGGAATTATTATAATATTATTTTTCCCTTGAATTACCTTATTTACCTTTAACCGCGGTAAATAAAAGTCAAGCGTTACTATTCACCAAAAATTATTTTCATCTTAATGAACCACATTTTACTTCTTTATAACAACCATGTATTTTTAATTTTTGAAATTCAATCCAAAGAAGTGGTAAAATTTCATTTAAATGAAAATGCCAGTTTATTTAACTATAACTAAGTGGTTTCACTATTCATCAAAAATTGATGTTTTTTAGAAAAATAAAAAAAATTTAGCCTAAGCTAAATTTGATATTCCGAATTCAAAAATGATGTCTATTTTTCCAAATACAAAACATTGAATTGGAATTAATTAATTTTAAAATTAATTTTTGTTATCAAAACAAATAGCATTTTTTAAGAAACAATAACTATCGAAAGATTTATACTCGTTTATGTCCAATTTCAAATTGAAATTAATTACAATGAAAAAAAATTGTATTAAATGTAAAAAAAATATTTTAATTTGACTTTAAAACCAACTAAAAAGATAATCTATCCATATATATATATTATATTAAAAGGCACTTTTGAATTAAAATACAATATTTTTCACTATTCATTAAAAAATGAACTTTATTAGAAAAACACCAAAAAAAATTACCCAAAGTAAAATTTGATGTCCCAAGTCTAAATAATGATTTTATTTGGTCAATTAGAATGTATTAAAGTGACCAAAACTATATTTAGAGAGGATTTTCCATTAAAAGGTGATAATTTGGCCTTTTTAATGTAAATTATCCTTAAAATTAGATTCATTCACATTTTAAGCCTCTAACTTTTTATTGGATAAATGTAAATAAATTTTACAAACATGTATAATAATATTTTAGATAGTTTTTTTCATTCCCGCCAATACAACAACTAGGAGTTGGCTACCATTTAAAATAATAATATTATATTATTAGTGGGAAATGTAAGTTTCCCAAGAAACCCATTCTTGCCTACTAGGTACGCTATCGAACATAGCAACCCCTTTAAAGTAAAATAAATATTTAATTCACAAATATCAATAAACAATAAATATTCCTTACTCTTTATTTACCTGGGATGTTACAATTTTCCTAAGATTAAATTTTGTTTTTGAATTTAAAATAATCTAATAAAATTTTACTAATTATTGAATATAAATTATTTTAGTTCTTGAACTATGCATTTTGTTTAACACTAAAGTCCCCGAAAAATGATGGAATTAAAATTAAAAGCATTTAACTAATTAATAATATGATATATTTTTCTAAGAAATACTAGGAACATAATAATTCCCACAAATTATATTACTTTTATTATTAATAATATCATTTATTTTATTTTTTATAATTTGACTAAATACTGCGTTGGTGCTGGATAAGAAATTAATATTATTATTTAATGTATAAAAATTAGTTATAAATTAAAATGATGAAAATAATATCATTTTTAAAATACTAAATTATAAATTAATTCATAAGATTCATTTTTTTCATTGTTTGAGCACATTAGTGATATTTGAAACTTATAGGGAGTAACATTTTGTCTTTTTCATTACATTGAATATTATATAGGTTGTTTTCATAGAAATGTATCTCATTAATGATGAAATACAATTATAAATGTAATCTGTGTCAAAATAAATTCATCCAATAATTGTTAATATTAAAAATGGTGTCCTTATTATACAATTTTATCATAGGTTAACTGAAAGTATCCTTTTACCATAGTGATAATGTAATAATTGAACACAATTCAAAATGAAAAAAATTAATCCTAAATTGTAAATATTGAAAAACATCCCAATTTAAAATATAGAAATAAATTTAACAAAATCCATATCCAAAATGATTTATAACAGCATTTTATAATAATTTGACAAATCTTGATGAAAATCTATTTTTCAAGAAAGTGATTTTTTAGTAAACAATTGATCTTCTATTAAATATATGAATAATAATCATCATTATATGAATATAAATTCATATAAATAGATATATAATATGTAAATTTAATTTATATCAGTACATATTAGGGATTTTTAATTAACTAAAATGGATAAGATTTATGCAACAAGAAACCATTTTATGAAATGTGTATTAAGAACAAATATTAACATAAAACACAATCCAAAACACTGTATAATAAAATTAAAATAATCTAAATGAAAATTTTCTAATTTTATATAATGATTAAAAAAAATATAATTTGAATTAAAAAACTAATTGTTTTAATGAAATTAAATTAATTTTTTAAAAAATTGGTATATTTCCTTATTTAGTAAAAGAACATTAATATAAAAAAACAGGAATACATCCCCATAATTTATCTTTAATTTTATAATTTTCAAAACGATTATGATATTTATAAAATGGAATCTCAAAAATTGGTATAAAGTAATTAAAATTTCCATGCACAAATGCATTAAAAATATTTTTTTAAAAAAATGAAATTTTGAATCCTAAAATAAATTCTCAAAAACAATAAATATTTATATTTT
The DNA here is from genome assembly GCA_963277665.1 of Viscum album. Classification (NCBI taxonomy): domain Eukaryota; kingdom Viridiplantae; phylum Streptophyta; class Magnoliopsida; order Santalales; family Viscaceae; genus Viscum; species Viscum album. The sequence continues at coordinate 1,251,674,560 of OY728128.1, read as the reverse complement.
ATGAATTAACTAATATATTTGAATTTAGTAATATATATATATATATATATCATAATGTGGTCAATCCAATTCATACCCATCAATTTAATGGCCATGATTTATTATATAAGTGTTTCTTTAGGGTCGATGTTTTATATATCATAACATATTAAAGATAGTACTTTTCTATAAAGGTAAAAAAAATTTAAAATATATGGGTATTATATTTATGAACCAAAAACATTCATGAAAAAAAGGATTGTTATCTGCATAAATAGTGATTTTAATATGGATTTTTCCTAGACAGGAGATAAGATGTGATATGTATATCATAAATTTTAACACATTTATGAATATAAGTTAAAAATAGATTTATTATAAATATATATTTATTATACATGAAATTTGAACCTGAAAAAATCAGGACGAGACTTGAAGTATGGGTTCGTCATCTTAATATTAGTTTATTGATACATGAATGATGTTATAGACCTATCCATTTCTATGATGTATATCTACTAAAATTTGATTTTATGTATCATGAATATCCATATTTTCTTGGTAGTTATTATTTTTAGTAACTTATTTCATTCTCGGGACATATGAATCAAACCATTCCAATGAAATAAGTGTTGGATGGTGTGAGTAACTGAAGACGTTGGTTAATTGAGTTCCCAATAAAAATTTCTAGTAAAATAAAAAGTTAATCTAAAATTACCTTAACCAAATAAATTGAAAAGTTAATAAAAGTATAAGATATATATAAGATATATCCGTTTAAAAGTTTCTTAAAGAGTTATTATTCCATAGTTAAAATAATGTTGTAATTATATTAAATAACAAATTAAATTTAATTAGATAAAAAATATATAAAGATTAATTACGATTAACTATCAATGTAAAAGTTATTTATTGATTAAAAATGAAGTGGGTTTTTGTAATAAAACAAAACAGAATAACATAAAAGAATAAACAAGTGGACCGGTCTCCAGATGAGACTAAATCCCCACCACCTAGAAATCACCAACTGCTAAGAAAGTTATAAAAATAATAAAATGATCCACAACCTAGATCGGTTAAAGAAACAATAAGAAAAAATATGTCAAGGATTAAAATGATTTTCCATAGTTTACACACGGGTTGTAAAGAAATACATGCCATATAAGGACTTCTTCCACAAATGCAAAGGGAAAACATATGAAAAATTGAAAGAGAGAAAAACAGTTATTCTCCAATTTAAGTGAAATAGACATTATATTTTTGAAAACAGTGTGAAAAACCCCTACACAAAATTAAAAATCAATAAAAAGAAATACAAAAGAATATAATATGAAGATAATTGTGACCCAAACTCGGGTATGATCAGAATTTTGGAAACCATCAGATCAGCTTTGGAGAGGAGTTCGAGATTCTATTTCGAAGATGAAGAAAAGAAGGATCATAGGGATATTCAAGAATATTATATTTGGTCTCTATTGATATCTCAATCTATCTCTAAAATAGATCTTGTGATTATGTGTCATCGATATTTATTGTAGATCAATCAGTAATCTTGTACAGCTTCATAGATTAAATCAGACAATTTTCCAATACTCTTGTTATATAGTAATTAACATATAGAGATAGAGATGGTACCTCTCATAGATATAACATCATATGTTAAAGGGGATCCACAATCCTTATATACACGGTCATTATTTCTTAATAACATAGTCAAATGATTAATGAATAATAAGTTATCCTTGAATAGAAATAGTTGTTACACTATTAATGTCAATGTATTTAGATAGAAATGGTAGTATGAAGCTAATAGTTACCCATCATCAAGTGGTATCTCAGGCTAGCAGTACCTCTTGCTAGCAGTGACTTAGATTCCAATGGTGACTCAAAGTCTGGTAGTAACAGGCCCTGGTGGTAGCTCATCCTAATCAGTTACTCGGATGGTGGTGACATGACTGACTGTACCTCACCCTTAGCAATATCTCCTAACTCAAGGTGACTCACCTCAATACTTATCTGAATTATCCTAAAACTTTATTATCATATAAAATTATATCAAAAAACATGTAAATCATTAGTACTAAAAAAATAATGGTCTGTGATAATTGAAATAAGAATGTTCCAAACACTCTCTACATAAAGGGGTTCCAACAATCTCCTCCATTTTTATGACCACAAAACATGTCATTTTATATAGTAAAATTAGGAATATAGATTTGGAGATGTATTTAAGAAAAATTATTTTCCCCCTTTCACAAGATAAATTTAATATAAATACAATAAATATGTTAATGAGAATTCATAATAATGTCAGTTCTAAACATTTCATAGATATCACATAAATAAATTTTCAAATAAATTCCCATCTATTCTATAAATAAATTAGTAAATAAATTCATATCTGTTCTACACCTTTGTGATTAGAAAAATGAGATAAAAATATAAATGGAATATATAAATTATTAATAAAATAGAGAAATGTTTTTATAGAGAGTGAAAAAATAGGTGTAGTATGTTGTCAAAATTGAAAGGGTACAAGAACAATATCCCAATCAAAGACATCATATAATATTATTCTTTTTATGAGGTATTTATAGGTGAAATATTATCTCTCTCTTTTCCCTTATATATTCCTTGAGGGAATGGGGCAGTAGTAGTAACAGTGGTATTACAACTTTAGATCGAAGGGGTAGTTTTTGAAGGGGGAATCATCTCACAAAGAATAACATGTATTAGATAGTGAATAACATCAACTACTGGTAGAATCATAGGTTGAAATGGTGGAGGTAGAAGAATATATAACTAAGTAATCATTGTGGGTTTATATTTAATTGGTTCTATGGAGGTTGAGTAAATATCAGTAATCACTATGATTGACTCTCTTTCAATAATAGTCAGATTAGTAACATGAAGAAAGGGTTTCATTGGGTTGGTAATTTACAAAATTATATTACCACACCTCTCCATGGAACTGAATAAATCCTATTTCTCTTCTATATAAATCTACAACACTTGGGTGATAACCTTTTGTTCCCAGAATTATTATTTGAAAGCCCTTCTGATAAGTGGTATATTACAGTTATTCATCAGGAATATGAATTGATATTTCATCCCATGAATTATATAAATTCTTTTCATATAGTACTGAATATTTTTCATTATGATTTCCTTGTGAGTCAGGATATCAATACCATACTTCATATCATGTTATAAATTTTCTCTCCATGACAATGTATCTACCTTATTTTCTCTTAATGGATTGAAATATAACCTAATGCAGTACTCATTTAATCTCTTATGGTATTTCTAAGAGGCTCTCCATCTATTGGTATTAAATCAAGAGGTGTAGTGGATTAAGATACAATATTCATTCCTTCTAACATCTGAGAAAAAACATAAAATATATGAAAAATGGGATTTCACAAATTCAAATAAGGATTTATTGCATTCCAATTATTTTAAAAAACTTTTATTCTCCACTTCTAGTTCTTAGATTTAATATCTAACCTTTTCTGTGAGTTATAACATGATCTACCAAATACTTGTTCTATATTCAAAGATTCTAGATGCTTATGATGGGTGAGAGTTGAAAGAATCATTAATATACGAAATAATATTTCTTTTAAAGGATTCCGAATCAAAATTCACTATTATTTGAAAAGATTTTAAATCAAATTTTTCCACAATAACATTTATAGTTATGATTTGAGCAGGAGGATGATATATGTTATCATGTTTCACTACATCCCCAACTAGTATATTATTCTTCATCAGAGTGAGAGGCTACAACTACCTAGCTCTATCAATTTAATCAACTAGGGATCCTTCTATTCATAGAGGTATTTCATCATCTTCTGAATCACAAAAATATAGAAAAATCAAAACAAAACTAGGAATGTTCTCTTATTCCTCAAATTTTCATACTTCAAATCACATACAGGAAAGTGTAGATAGTTATTTGTAAACATTAGAAGATTCCCCAATTTCAGTTAAATATTGGGATGGACTTGTATGATATGTCTATGTGATATATGTAGGTTCAATTCAATCTATTGGTTTGGGATATTTCTCCTCCAACCTAATAGATTCCTTATCATTTGTAGAAATATGTTTTAAAAAATCCACCTCATCATATTTTTGATCCACCTTCTTCCCTGATAAACATGACAGTATAGGTAATGAAGGGTGTTAGTGAACCATCTTAGGATCATGATCATCCAAATCATCTCCATTTTTATCATCTCCAGTTTTATGAAAATCTCTATGATCATCCTCATTTCTAACATCATGATCATTATTATCACCACATTCATGATTGTTTTCATGATCATTGTCATATCTTTCTAACTTTTCTGGGTCCTCATTATTATTTTCTTCCATAAGAAGCATTAACAGCTCTTCCACCTCCATTATTAGAAATATATGTTTTGTATTTTAATGATTTTGAGGAATCATATTGGATTATTCCTATCCAGATACGTCAATTTACATATCATCATATTTATCCAAAATTGATACCCTTGTTAGTAGAGAACCTAGTGTACTAACTAGTCAAGAAGAATCTTTAAAAGGGGAAATATGGATCACCATAACACTCCCCCACTTCTAATGATAATTTGTCATCTTCTTCTTCAATATCCTCCTCAAATTCATAATTAAAATCACCATTTGAATATTTAACTATCGCAATAGGATCTACGCCAAGATCTATCATGTCCTTTGGTCTGGATGGATGACCAGTAGGGTTGAATTCATCATATAGTTTAGCATTATCTCTCACACAACACTTTTTCAATGGATTCTTATTTACATTTAAAAAAATTGATAAAGAGAAACCACCATACATATCTCCAACTTTTTCCCATTAAATGACTAATACTATATCATCCAAGATAGCATATATCAATATAGTATATATTATATAATTCAACCTTGAACATTATTTTCTAATTTCATAAATATAAATAATCATCAATATAAATACATAAATTCTATACAGTTGTTTTATATTAAATAATAAGTAAACATCCTAATATTTTGGTTGTATTAAAATCCAAATTTCTAGGAAAAATACATGCCGTTAAAATTTTAATAAATGTTTACACTCACCATCGAGTTCGGTCTCTATAGGTCTCTGGAGAGTGCCATCTCATGTTAACTATAGGAGAACTTCTTCTTAATTAAACACCCCACTATCACATGTAATTATTCATTGTAAATACTCATATACCCCATTATGAGGTATCCTTTAGCACCAATACCATTCCATTTAAGATAAAGAAAGATTTTCCCCTTCAACAAAATTGTTTAAAAAATCCACCCTTTCTCTAAAAATAAAAGCATCATTTTTTTAGATTTTAAAATACAACCTTTAATAGAAATCCAGGTTATTTGTTACAAACCTGTTTCCACTGGAATTGGGGATGACCTCATTGATTGAAGGTTCAAACATTCCAATCGGTTTCTATGGGGTTTTTTGTGGAACTGAAAACATACAATGATTCCATATCCATTTGGACCTACTTTCCAAATGTAGGTGCGCATTAGTTGTGGACTGATGAGGATTAGGAATTTACATTGGTCAAGAGGATGGGAGGTCGGATTCATCACTCCTTTTTGGGGTAAATTATTGTCTACTCCGGGACTCTCTTTATAGATTTAAGTTATGTTCGTGAATCCTTATTAAATTACCAAGTATAAAATGATCTTTCGTTTAGATCTGACAATCAATGATTGATATGTAAGAGATTTATAGAATCTTTTTTTATGAATTCGAGGTTCTTCATTGATAGAGAATCATCTAGATTTGTTAGATATTTTTAGTCAATGGTATCCTTCAGTACATAAAATTCTCTTGGTGATTGTGATGACCATACTGATTTTAAATCCACTCTGTGGGGCACTTGAAGTTTATTTTCTTTCATAAGGACATGGATTATTTCAGAGTTGGGATCGTACCCACATATGGGATACCTATGTATCCATTGTTTTGGAAAAGGAATCAGAACCCACATAGTTCGAGTAAGGGAGTATGATGTTTATTTTTGGTTTATAGATCAAAGAAATATGTCATAATGACTTTTACACTCTAAGCTCACGTGAGTCGTGCTCGGTGTGAGAAACAAGAGGTATTGGTAAAACCAGACTGTTATGCCCTAATGAGAAATGATGTAGGGCTTATGTATGTATGACTGTCAAAAATAGATGAAGATTAGGATTTACTTCCGGGAATAAACCCAGGAACAAGGTCCATAAAGGTATATGTACTTCATGGAGATTTTGGATACTCTAACTTGGGGCTTACTTCTGAAGAATTGGGGATGACCTCATTGATTGAAGGTTCAAAAATTTAAATCAGTTTCTAATGGGTTTGTTCATAGAACCGGAAACATCCAATGATTCCATATCCATTTGGAACTACTTTCCAAAGTTAGGCGCTCATTAGTTGTGGACTAATAAGGCTTAGGAATTTTCATTGGTCGAGAGGATGGGAGGTCTGACTCATCACACCTTTTTTAGGGAAATTATTGTCTACTCCGGTACTCTCTTTATTGATTTAAGTTATGTTCATGAATCCTTATTACATTACCAAGTATAAAATGTGCTTTCCTTTTGATCTTACAATCAATGATTGATATGTAAGAGATTTATAGAATCTTTTTTATGAATTCGAGGTTCTTCATTGATAGAGAATCATCTGTATTTGTTATATATTTTTAGTCAATGGTATCCTTCAATACATAAAATTATCTTGGTGATTGTGATGACCATACTGATTTTAAATCCTCTCTGTGGGGAACTTGAAGTTTATTTTCTTTCATAAGGACATGGATTATTTCAAAGTTGGGATCATACCCGTTGATGGGCTACATACGTATCATTTGTTTTAGAAAAGGAATTAGAACCCACGTAGTTAGAGTAAAGAAGTATGATGTTTATTTATGATTTATGGCTCAATGAAATATGTCATAATTACTTTTACACTCTATGCTCACACGAGTTGTGCTTGGTGTGAAAAAGAAGAGCTATTGGTAAAACCAGACAATTGTGCCATCATGAGATATGATGTGGGGCTTATGTATGTATGACTACCCAAATAGATGAAGATTAGGATTTACTTCACGGAAGAAACCCTAGAACAAGGTCCATAAAGGTATATGTACATCATGTAGATTTTGGATACCCTAACTTGGGGCTTACTCCTGAGGAAGATGCCCAAATTAAGAGGGGACTTATGATTGGGTTTTACTCCTGAGAAGGAAGCCCAAATAAAAAGTAAATTAAGACTGGTTAAGAGAAATTATGACTGGGGATTACTCCTAAGGAGGAGGCCCAAGTTAAAGGGATTTGAGAACTTGGGTTTACTCATAAGGAGGAGGCCCATGTTAAGGGAATTGGGGCTTACTCTTAAGGAGGATGCCCATATTTGAAGACTTCTAGAATGGGGCTTACTCCTAAGGAGGATGCCCATAATTAAGACTGGGGCTTACTCTTGAAAAGGAAACTCAGGTTAAGGGAATTAAGGTTGGGGCTTACTTCTGAGGAGGATGCCCAAATTTAGGAAATTATGATTGTGGCTTACTCTTAAAGAGGATTCCTAGGTTAGGGAACTTTTACTGGGACTTACTCCTAAAAAGGAGGCCCATGTTAAGGATTCTCTCATCTTAAAAGATGAGGTTGAATGAATGAAATCTCTGACCTTAGTGACATAAAGATATGTAAATCATTAGGTTCTAAGAGATGTTATGTTCCACATAATTCCTTTCAGGTAAGGAAGAAAACAAGGAAATCATGCCATGAATGGCTTTGGAGAGACTTCTGAAGGAATAATCTTGAAGAGCATAGGTGGATTTGCATAATAGAGGTAAAATAGGTAGGAGGGGAACCCAAAAAGAGAGGGGCATGCAAGTCCTGGTCACGTAGGTGTACCTGCGCGACACGTGGGTACTTGCGCGATGATCAATCCTTAGGGTAGAATTTGGGCGAGACATGGCTCAAGCCTTTAATACTACCCCTAGGGACATACAGAAGAGAGGAGCGCAAGTAATGTTGAAGGGGTAAGGTGGCGTGCAAGTGTGGCCATGCACCATAAGGTCTAGCCACCTAGGCATGCAAGTGTTGATGAGTTTAAATACTTAGGCCTTGCTCCCCCTCTTTAGATCTTCTGTTATAGGTAAGAAATTACCTTAGAAGTGTTCGGAAGCTTTGGGAAGAGACTAGGGCGTCGGGAGCTCAAATCTGAGTTTCTGGAATTTTTATTCCCTCAAATGGGGGGCCTAGAGGGGGTATTTATAGGCTGAAGAAGACCCTGGGAGAATTTCGAAGAAGGCGCACAAGTCACCTGTGCAACCAATGGGCGGCGTGAAAGTATACTTGCGCGACCTTAGTGTAACTTGCACGAACCAAGTGTATTTGAATTTTGGTTCAACCCTTTGTCAATTTTTGATGTTTCTTTAAAGGATGAATCAATTTGGGTTCAAGGTATTTCCCTTTACATTCCTTTAGACTCTTTGATGGAAAAGAGAATCAACAAAAGTCCCCCCTTAGAGTTGGATCCGAAAGAAATAAGGATGTGACTCTGAGAAAAAGAAGAAAATCAAGGAACATGTGGCACAAAATTTCTATTGAGCGCGCAAATTGCGGTGCCCAAGTGGTGAGCCATGCAGGCGTCGGTGCGCAAGGGTGTGGCTTGGCATATATATATGCGGCCATTTCTCACACAAAGCACTAAATTTCAGAATTTTGATCTCTCACCGCACAAGTTGTCTTCGATGTGAACGTTGCTTTGTTTTCCACTATTTCTTCACTATCATGCTACTATCAAGGTATTTGGACTTGTGCGGTGATACATATGCGCCAAAAACTTGCGCGACACATACATACTTTAGAGAGAACTTTAGACTTGCGCGCCTTAATTCCTTTGCCATTTTTTCAAATTTCTTCACAAATTTTATAAAAAATCAACGCATTTAAGAATTAATTTATTCAACCTTTGTGCAGATTCAATGGATTCCAAGAGAATTGGGAGGACTGATGAACTGTCTAGTAAGCGAATTGATGATATGATGAGAATCATTGGTCATGATTACTATTCCATCTATGACAACACTCTCTCGAATCTGGCTAAGTATTTGAAGAAGTATAATTGTGACTTCCCCCAGAGCATTTATCTTCCTTTGTATGGCTATGGTCATCTACGAGAAGTTACCATTCCAGAGGCAAATAACTATCTTCCAATTTCTTGGTTTTAGAACTACACTAACATTGCTGCAACAAATATCTCATGTGGAGGAGTATTTTTAATGCAGGAATAGTGGAGACGGCCCATATTATGCATCATAGCCCTTGTACGCCAAATCTGAAACCTCATAAGCCTGAGATGGAACCACATTGTTATCCCTCAATATTCTGAAATTCTTAGATGGATCAATCCAAAGGCTGGAAGAAGAGTTTGGACTTCCATCATGGAGGAGGTGTGAAGCCAACCTCGATGTGGGTATACTGGGTGAGACAAACCTGTGCAGATTTTGTCAAGGATTTGAAAGGAGTTGCGATATATGAAGCAATCTGGGCTGGGCAATCATATGTTTACAGGCATGATAACTTCGTGCCGAATATACTCATCCATTGGAGCCCAAAACCCAGTTCATTCCATCTGAATCAGGGAGAAGTAGGAATCAGTCTGTGGGATTTCCACAAGATCTCATGGGGTCAAATTTTGGGTGATATGTAAGATGAATTCATCCCTCCCAAGGTGACTTGGAATGATTCAGAGAAGACTCCAGCTTTATCTCGGTAATTATTGAAAATCTTCCACAAGATCAAGAGTTCAGAGACCTCATTAACTCATTCTAGAAAGGATATTCATCCAAAGGAGTGGGTGAATATGTTTCTTATCGATAAGCGGTAGAAGCAGCCGAAGGAAAAGGTATCCAAGAAGAAGGGGCCCAAGGAAAAGAGGCCCACTCATCCTACCACCTTCCCCGAAATAGAGAATAGGGGTGCTCCTAGCACATTATTACGGACTCTAGAAGCAAGAGAATTTGAGAAGTGGGGATATGAGGTGAATTGGATAATCCCAAAGAAGACTCATCTGGCGAGCTTTTTGGCCTTGTGGCTCAGTGTTTATCTTCTACCAGTCAGGGACTCAAAGGGAGGCATTAGGCGAGGGACCTTCGTTATCGCAGCCAAGTTGGTTGAGGGGAAAATGGTTGGGTTGGCTACCCCCATTTTAGCGAAGAATCACAGGAGCTTACTCCATGTCATCATGGGTAAGTCTCTTTTAAGAATGGTGGGACCATTCCACGTTTTGTGGGGATGGATCTCCACCCACTTCACGACGAATAATTCACAGAATGGAGTACAGATTCCTAGAAGTTCTTTCAGGTCATCAGTGTAGGAATTCTCAAGAATTGCTCCACTAGCTCTCAACTCTTATGACATGAAGGTGAGGCTGAGCATATATAAGGAATTTAATTTCTTTCCTTATGGAAATCCTCCAACCGGGTGGTTTTTTGATGATGGAACAACCAGCCTAGATTTGAGGGCATACATGCTGGCCTGCAGAGATGGTGTGATGGTCACCAGGACTGACAGAGAGATTATATGCAAGTCATATGATCCATATAGATTTTCACGTCAATTCAAGTGTTTGAAACAGACTTCTGTATCTCCCCTGTACATGTTAGGTTAGAGAAACATCTGATAGTTTCTCGGCAACTATGGTTGCAAAAACCAAGGGAGAAGACTGGGGTAGTGTTTGATCTACCAGTTGAAAAAGTGGCATATAACGTGACTACATGGTATGCCGAGCACTGGATGGAATCATACCCTAGAGGGGTTCTAAATCACCCGGTTTATCAGGTGGGGAAAAGGAAGAGGACTATAGAGAAACAAACAATTCCTCATGAATGTGATACTTCCCCACATGAATCTGATTCGCTGGATTCCTCATCTAGGCCTGATTCACCGGATTCCAAAGATGGGGATGATGAGGCACAACATGTGGAAAAGCAGCCTCGTGCCTGATATAATCTTCCTGTCATAATCAAAATATCCACTCCATCTACACCTAGTAAGTTACTTCATTGTGGAAATTTAATCACCATTACTTCATATAGAAAAAATTCTTATTTTCTTATTCCCTATCTGTTGTTGCAGGAGCTGGGAAGAAGCTGAAATCCAAGATTGTAGGACCTTCCTCATAGACTTCTGGTACACTTACTGAATATCTATGACCAGAGGCTGTCCAGACATGGCAGAGTTTATAGTGTGGTGCTGAAACTGCCTGTCTGGATTTGTGCGAGGGGATACACCTCCCTGGAATTGGGAATCTTGTGGCTTCTACAGATATCCATTACAAGGATAACCCCGATGAAGTGCGGGCTTATATCAGAGAGCTGGAAATGATCATATATTCCACTGATGATTCCATTCATGTCACCAAGAGGGTGAAGGACATGATAGATCATGGAACCGCTGAGGGGACTGATGCTTTTGGAGATGAGGAGTGGTATGATTATGTGGCTCCTGAAGATGTAAGTTTTCGTTCCTTATTTTCTTTTCAACATGATTTCAGTCAAAGATTTGTTACTCAATGAAATTATTTTATTCATCCTGTAGCTTGAAAAGAAAGGAACTACAGAGGTTCCTTCACCACAATATATCCCTGGTGATACTGCCATCGGGGCCGCTGCTGAATCTCCTCGCGAATCGGGTGAGATATCTCCAGGACAATAGGCCATGAATTAGAAGTTGGACATGGCCTTCCATTCTCCAATTCATGTTCCTGTAAGGGAGACTGCTGACACTCCCAAAAATCCAAAGAAGCTAAGGCATCAAAGGAGGAAGTCCATAGCTAAACCCTTCATCAGTAGTGGTAATTCCTTCGTATAATCATGAGTCTTAACACATGAAAAGGTTGCTCATACTTCTTGGGGTTGCAGGGGATTCTTCAACTTCCCCCCAGATAGAAATAGTAATGACCTTTTTTTAGGACCACAAAGGGTACTGGTGAACAATCACAAGTTCAGGCTCACTTGGCTGCTCCTGGAGAAGATCCAACGTCTGTTCCCATTATCCCTCCTGCTGTTTTTTGCAAGAAGAGAAGAACCTGTTTCTTTTAAGTTAACAATGCTTCATAAAAATGTTGATTGAAATATCGACTGAATTCCATTCTGTGATACTTTGGGTTCAACCCCTACACTCGAGATTTTAGCGTCCATTGCAACTGACACCGCTATTTTATCTGAATATGCTGTTTAGGGTCAGAGACCACAGGATGAAGGTCGCCAAGAAGACATACCAAATTCTCCCACTGGTGAGATTAACCTGTATTATGAGATTACATTGGATGAAATGATAGTAATTGGCGCATATTTTGAAGATTTTTAGATCATGTTAACATACCATGTAATTTAGAAGATTATGGATGTGATTGTTATCCTTCGTCCCATTAAAAATAACTTTTTATTACATGTCTAATCATGATCGGTTCAAATATGAAGCTCTACCTGAGCAAGCTGCTGAACAACCAATGCCTGAAGGTGGTACAGAAAACCCTACTATTGCAGAGACATTAGTGCAAGTGGAGCTGAACCCCATAGAGCTTCCTCAAACTCACCCTGAAAATCTTGTTGAGGCTAAGAATGACAGGGAGGATCCTTCTCAAGTAATTGATCTTCCATTGGGTAAGGGATAACAATATTTGCGACTGTAATTAATTTACAAGACAGTCAATCAAATTTTGTTATTCTTTGAAACTAACCAACGATTTCAATTTATTATGCAGGGCCATTAATTTCAGTGGCTAGATCTCGAGGTGAAGCCTCAGCTTCCTCCCCAATGGAAATTGAATGTGGAGAAGCACAGGTCAGGGGGAAGGAGCAGAACATGGCACTTTCTTAAGTGCATTAATCACAGATTACATTCCCCCTATGACAGTGATGCTGAGTCGGATCCAGAAGTACAAAAGGCATTCCAATTTTCAAGACGCAAGGCATGGCCAAACATATAGAAGATCATATTCGAAGTTCCTTTAGAATAGATGTCATCGAAGATCCCTCAACTGTCATCCCTATTTGTTATATTGGGACAGGGCTGTTTTGGATATCCAAAGATTCATGCCGCAGTAAAACAAGTCATCTTAAGGAGGGACCATGAACAATAGGGCTGTGGAGATCTGACCAGGGAGAAGCTGTTATCCATATCAGGGAATTTGAGGCTACAGTTTCCCGAGATGAGCCTGACTATGTTGCCAAGATGAAGGAGCTGAAGCATAAGATCAAAGATAAAGTCATCCAGCAGATTCACCTTCAGCAACAGTTAGATGCTGTTATTGGGGAACTTGACCAACTCAATAATTCATTGTAGGGAGCTCAAAAAAATGGGATGAAAGCCATCACAGATTCCAAGAAAGCACTCCATCAGGCTCAAAAGAGTGAATTTGGTCGAGTGCATGAGCTTCAAGTGGCTGCTAAAGTAGACCGGGATGCTGTTCATCAAGTGAAAATTTATGTTGAAAGCCTTTTGTAATTCCTGGAAAAGAGAAGAGAATCCAGTCTATGGATGTCCTTCTAATTCTTGTGCATCAAATGTAAAAATACTTTCATTTTCCAATCATATTTTCACGCATTTTCCTTTGCTACCTTCTTTTTTTACCTAAGAAAATGGGCCTAATAAGAATAGTTTGATTTTTACTAGGATTATCATAAATAACCCTACAAACATTGATTATTTTAATTTCTCATTATTACGTAAATCATACAAAATATATGTTTTGTGAGCTGGAAGTTGACTTTTATTCATTGTTCCCTTGTCTTTTTTGGGAAGTTTAAAGTCATTCATGTCGAAAATAAAAAGGCTAATGTTTAAGGTCGAAATAGCTTTGACAAAATGGGTTAAAAATTTTTCAATTCATTGAAAATTTATATAAAAACATTTTACCACACACAAGTATGAAGGAAAACATGTAAACATTTACTTAAGAAATTTTGGATCTGAGAAATGATACGAAAAAGGGCTAAAATGAATTAGAAGAAGTTGTTCCCAAGAATGAAGTTACCATTATTTAACAAACCAAATAGAGGGTTGAATTACATAGGGCCACCTAAGGGAATTGGATGCATAGTCAAATAATAGTATCTTTTGGCTGAAAAGTCTGTTATGTAAAATTTTTATGCAAGGCCTCCTAAGGGAATGCACTGCATAGTTAGGTAAAAGAGCTCTAAGAAATTTACTTTTATACAGCTAAAAATCCAATGAATGTTTATGGGGATTCAAATTTTCCAAAGCATAGAGTTTGCTATATGGAGAGAGATACTTGAATATGGGGAAAATATTTCCAAACATGATTTTCCAAGAACTGGATGAATGTCACTCCTACAAAGGTCTGATCCAAACGTAGGGAAGAGAAATATAAACCATAGACTTTAATACTTTCAGATCATGAAAAAGAACATGGGGAAAATATGTTATGGATGAATATTTTTTTGGAGATCCTTACATATTTTTGATAAGACCAATAAGGAAAAAATAGGTTTTCTTTCCAAAAATGATGTTACCATTATTTAGAAAACCTGTTAGGGGGTTGAATTACGCAGGTCCGCGTAAGGGCACGTGCTGCATAGTCAGACAAAAGAACTCTCAGAAAATTGGCATTTTGTGACTAGAAGTCAAGAAAATGGTTATGAAGATATGAAAATATTTATGGTTAGGATTATGACACATAAAAATGGGTATTGTTCAATGTATTTAGAGATACAGAGATCAATGCTGACCATAATCATGTTGTGGCTAGGTCCTGAATTGAAATGTTGGACTTCACTACGTATCCCATAAGGACGGGAATCAAACCTTACATAGTTCTTCAAATACAGTTTAACGTTGTGTGTGATGAAAGTGTAAGAGATATTAGTTTAGGATCATAGAACTCGGACCATTATAAGAAATACACAATGTGTGTTTTCATGGGGAATTTTTATCCAGGGGACTGAAAGTGGAATTTTGGGTTAGGCCCAAAAGACTTGGGGCTAGATTTGAGGGATGATCAAACGTTCCCATGTATCCCATAAGGATGGGAATCAAGCCGCACATAGTTCTAGAAATACCCTCTGTACAGATTTGGTTCGTACAAGTAAATGGTGAAAAAGGGGACTTTAGTGTAATGATGGTTTGAACCAGGATAAAAGGTTCAGGCATTAACATATATGCACATAGTCTTTGAAATATAACATTATTGGATGTCAATGTAATAAAATGATTTCCTCTCAGGTGAGGGTATAAAAGAATGTTGTAGTTTACTGTAATACAGGAAAGAAGTTGTTGTACAGTTCAACGTCATGTATTAAGGACAAAGGTGAACCAATGTGAAGAGATTGGTTTTGGGATTGAACCTCAAGAGGTTGCCTATGTACCCAAACTAGAAGGCAAGGATCAAACTCCGCATAGTTAAATTTAAGAATGAATTAGTTATCAAGTTGTTGTTGGGGACAACGACTAAAAAACTGGTGTTGGGACTTACACATGGTTAGCAGCCTAGAGAGGGTGTTATGGTTGAAGTTTACTCTAAGCTCACGTGAGTCATACTTGGTGTGAGAAACAAGAGGTAGGAATAACCTTAACGATAAACAGTTTAATGTCATGTAAGACATATGAAGGGACTATGAAATTTAAAGTCTTGTTGTGAGGACTATTGGTGCTGCACAGTTTAGTGTCATGTAGCAGGGAAAAAATATAGTTTAATGTCATGTTGGACAAAAAAGGGGGATTGTGCAGTTTAGTTTCATGCAGTAAGGACAAAAGAGGACATATTTTAACGTCATGTCGGATATATTAGGGACTTTTTCATAGTTTAACATCATGTTGTACAAAAAAGGGATGATACAGTTTAGCGTCATGTTGGACGAAAGTGCGAATAGTTTAAGGTCGTATGCATGGACCATGGATGATGATGTAGTCGAACATCTTGTTGTACGAGAGAAATTCCAATAGTTTAAGGTCTAATTCAAGGATCGTCGGTTATGCAGTTTAACGTCTTGCTGGATGTAAGGGAATTATGTATAGTTTAGTGTCATGTAGTTAGGATGTCACAGTTTAACGTCATGTTGGACATAAGTTCCAATAGTTTAAAGTCGAATGAATGGACCCTAGATGGTGTGGTTTAATGTCTTGTGGGAAACATGTAATAAAAATAGTTTAAGTCCATATGCATGGACTGTAGATGTATTTTGTGTTTATACAAAATATTTCTTCAAAAATTTGTCATTGGTTGGAGTAGTGATGAGTTCTCCATCCATTGAGATTAAAGAATAAGATCCATTAAAGTAGACCTTATGTATTGAATATGGTCCTACCCATTTTTGCTCAAGAATGGGAGGTTTCTTTCATGGTATCATTAGAGTTTTGAGGACTAATACCAATTCTCCCTGGACGAATGAATGAAGATGAACTTTTTTGTTGAAAGCTCGTGCTATTAGATTCTGATAGACTTCCAAGTGGTATAGGGTGCACAATATTTTCTCAT
The DNA here is from genome assembly GCA_963277665.1 of Viscum album. Lineage (NCBI taxonomy): Eukaryota > Viridiplantae > Streptophyta > Magnoliopsida > Santalales > Viscaceae > Viscum > Viscum album. The sequence continues at coordinate 1,251,658,059 of OY728128.1, read as the reverse complement.
CTAACCATTCCAATTCATCCAATAACTTTTTATATTGTTCATCTATAGACGACTGATCACAAATGGATACTCTGAGTGAGGGTAGTTGAAACACAATTGGAAAGACTGCTTTCGTTCCATATACCAATGAATATGGAGTTGACCGCGTTGCAGTGCAGGTGGTGGTTTGATAAACCCATAAAGCATGAAAGTGTTTATCCGGACATGATTTCCTATTTTTATCCACCATATTTTGAATTATTTTTGAAAGAGTCTTGTTGAAAGCTTCTATCTGGCCATTGGCCGCTGCATGATACCGAGATGAATGGTTGGATTTGATGTTGTATTCTTGATACAACTTCCTCACCTTGGATGAACAGAAGTTGGTGCCATTGTCCGTCAATATGTTATGAGGGTCACCAAATATGGTAATGATGTTAGGCATGATGAAGCTAACAATGCATTTATAAATGACTTCGTTGAGGGGTATTGCCTCTGTCCATTTGGAAAAGATGTCAGTAGCAGTAAGAATGTACTTAAACTGCTTGGATGTAGCTGAAGGATAAGGTCCCACTACATCCATTCCCCATGTGGAAAATGACTACGAGTATTTAGCTGTATGAAGCAACTCTGGGGGTTGATGAATGAAGTTGGAATGTACATGGCATGAATGACACTTCATTGGGAAATCAGCACAATCTTGTATCATTAAAGGCCAAAAGTATCCAAGGCTTCAAATTTGATCAGATAGTCTATGTCCAGACTGATGGGCACCATAGACTCCTGCATGTACTTCTTTCATGACAACCATTTTCTCTTCACCACCAATACATCTGAAGAGAACTCCATCAAAACCACGCTTGTAGAGAATTTTCTCTAGGTGATCTGAGCTATCAAAAAGAGTGAAATTGACCACATGTATCCAGACTTGTTCTTTCTCGGGTCTATCAGGAGGAAGTGTTCCATTTTGAAGGTATTCCATGATAGGTGTCATCCATCCTATAGTATGACCATATGGTTCAGATATGGGACTAATTTTATCGATTTCCTCTGTTCTGATTTGAACATATGTTGAAATTGTACGACAGTGGGAAATATTGATGGTTGTCTCGTCCCGATTTGGATCTGCCAGAGCTATGGCTATATACGCATGTGCATCAGCCTAGGCATTTTGTGATCTTGGCACATAAGAAAATGTTGGTTCCCAAGGAAACTCTGCCATTAACTCTCTGACGTAATCATACCAAGGGATTAGTTCTTCTTTTCTGATTGTGTAATCCCCATTGACTTGTTTGATTACCAGGTCTGAATCACCTTTCACCTTTAAGTGATTCACTTGTTCTTGAAGTGCCAACTCCAATCCTGAAATAAGAGATTGGTATTCCGCTTCCTTATTTGTACCGCCTCCCAATAATGAGATGGAATAAGGTATCAATGCCTTTTCCAGGGAAATTAGTACAACTCCCAACCCAACTTTGTTGAATTTAGGATCTTCCATTTTCCTCCCTGTTGGACTTCTGAAAGCACCATCAATGTACATTTCCCATGTTTGAACACTATCTTGAATAAAGAATACTTCCTCGTTAGGAAGTTTAATATCTGAAGATGTATCTTCTACTAAAGGATGTTCAGCAAGGAAATCAGCTAGTGCTTGGACCTTTATTTCCTTTTGTGACACATATTGAATATCAAATTGCTGCAAAATAACTACCCATCATGCCAGACGTCCTGTAAGCATTGGATGTCAGAGGATGAATTTGAGGAGGTTATTGCGAGATACCAATTAAACCTCGTGATGTTGTAGGCAGTGTCTCAACTTCTGAACTGCAAAGATTGATGCTATACAACACTTCTCAATATTTGATTATCGGGTTTCTGATTCAAGCATAGTCTGACTGAGATAGTAGAGGTTGTTTTCATTCCCAACATCATTCTTTTGAGCAAGAAAGGAACCCAATGATTTCTCTAAAGATGTCACATAGAGGATAAGTGGTCTTCCTTCAATAGGTGGAATTAACACCGGTGGACTCAAGAGATACTTCTTAAGAATATCAAATGATTCTTGACATTCTTTAGTCCACTTTTATGTGAGTCCCTTCTTCATCAATTTGGTGAAGGGTAAACTTATTCCTTCCAAATTGGTGATGAAACGCCGAATATAGGCTAAGTGTCCTTGAATTCTTCTCAATTATTTCAAATTTCGAGGAGGTCACATACCATGGATTGAATTTGTCTTCTCAGGATCGACTTTGATACCATGATGGCGTACAACAATGCTAAGAAATTTTCCTGAGGATACCCCAAAAGAACATTTTAAGAGGATCAACATCAAATTATGTTGATGAAGTTTGTGGAATATGATTTTCAAATCATCCAATTGATTAAAACGTTGAATGGATTTATCCACCAAATCATCCACATAACATTCAACAAAATTCCCTAAAAAGGGATTTATGATATGATGTACGACATGATGATATGTTACGCCTGCATTATTCAGGCCAAAGGGCATTACCTGATAGCAAAACACCCCCTGAGGGGCTCCGAAGGCTGTAGATTCTTCATCTTCTGGAGCCATTTGGATTTGATTATATCCAGAATATTCATCCATGAAGGAAAGGGCTTCATATCTAGATGTTGTATCAATTAATAGTTCTGTAATTTGTACTGGAAAATAATCATTATGACAATGCCGATTAAGATCTCTGAAATCAATGAAAACTCTAATATTCCCATTATTATTTTTCACGGGGACAATATTATCCAACAACATGGGATATTGAACTTCTTTGATGAAGTTAGCTTTGATGAGATTATCAACTTCAGCTTCAATTTTGGTAGCATAGCTTGGGTGTGTTCTTCTAGAAGCTTGTTTGAATCCTCGATGTTTTTTTGGAAAACCCAAACGATGCGTGGGAACATCAAGATCAAGCCCTAGCATCTCTGTATAGTTCCAAGAAAATATATCTCAATTTTTCATTAGAAAGGAAATATACATCTCTTTCTCTTCAAGAGTCATATCCGTACTAATTAAAGTGGGGCGTGGATCTTCTATTGTCTCAATATTTATTTCTTTGAGTTCATCCACGGTGGTAGAGATACCCTCTTCAAATGCTGGAGGAGCATCCTTGAGATCTTCATCTTCTTCTTCAACACGTGTTATTTCTTATATTTATACTTGTATAGTAGATGAAAAGCAAAATTTTCAATATCAGAAGAGATGTTAAAATTTCAACATCTTGAAGAAGAAGCTTCCATTTCCGACCCGATTAATGATGAAGGGTCTTCTCTGGGTAATATTGTAACGCCCCGACCCCAGTTACCTAGAGTCGGTGAATTATTACATAACAATGGCATGATCACAAGAAATATCAAATCTCGAAAGACCGATTGGTTTAGTAGCCTTGGAAACATTAGATATATTCATAAAGTATTACATCATAAAGTGAAAAACTACTACAATAACATAGTCTCCATATTCCACACTCATATCCCCACATACTATCCCTGCAGGTCAATCATAACTTACTTCTTCACATCCTGGGGAAAATAAAACATAGAAAAGGGGTGAGTTCAAATGCCCAGTAAGGATAACAATATAGTGGAAACCTTCAAAAATAAGAATAAACATTTAAGGAAATGTATAACAAAAAACAAAAGCCTTTTAAACTTGAACTTCAACATTGTATGGAAAAAATAAAATGAAATAATGCCATTTACTTATTCACATGGATATTCTACTAATCGAATAATCACATGCAATATCAATAACCACTTTCATAATGATGGAATTCATGATGCCGAACTTTAATTTCTGTGTCAAGGCCTCGTGCTAAGACCTAAGGGATAACTGTAATCGGAACCCAACCCGGAGAGCCTTTGTAACCGGACTCCATCCCGGAGTGCCTCTAATAACCAGACACCAACCCGGAGTTCCTCTAATAACCGGACACCAACCCGGAGTGCCTCTAATAACCGGACACCAACCCAGAGTGTCTCTAATAACCGTACACCAACCCGAAGTGTCTCTAATAACCGGACACCAACCCATAGTGCCTCTAATAACCGAACACCAACCCGAAGGGCTTACTTTTACTGGTCCCCAACCCGGAACATACTAGTCAAACACATTTATCTTACGAAGATGATGAAATATAACATAAAAATTCATATTAAAACTAACATAAAAAATGTCAAAACATTAATCATAAACCACTAATGGCATAAAAATAACTCATCGATAGTCAAAAATACCACAAAACCTTAAATAAAATATGGATGATTTGTATCATAATAAATCAACTTGAAACAAGTTTAAAATTTATCAAAGGATGTTGACATAGATGAAATCAATACTATTTGAGAGAAATATCTATTTTTTTGAAATCATTTTAAAAGTCGCATAATTAAAGAGAAAACCTTTATTTTGAAAATATCTTTATAAGCTTTTGAAGGAAGCTTCAAAGGTGTAATAACGGCAGAGAATAACCGCACCCACCGTATAAGTTAAAAAAACATTCATACCTTAATTTTCTCAAAAAGGTTAAAAAGGACCCTGTTTGGAAAATGACGGAAAGAATCCTTTATAAAACACTTATAAAAGTCATCAATGGTATAAATGACTTTAATCCATATTCTAGTAAATAGTAAAAATGTTTTGAAATATATTTTTATGAAACATGGATGTGGATGGTAATGAAATCCCAGTAGATTATTACGTATAAACAACCTCGGATAATGAAGAGATTGCGAAATAAACATTTACCAATTTGGTAACTTACGAAACATACAACCCATGAAAGAGGTATCATACAATGAATATGTAAATACACATAAATTAAAGTGTATTACACAAAGAATATAATTATGGGCAGTACATACACCACACAAAAGGTAATGGTGGCAATATGGCATGAATCTCACAGGAATAAGGAGTGAGATTAAAACCACTTACCTTGTACTTTTCCTTGGTTGAGGGTAGGTTAACCTCCTATATAATAGTGAAATAATTTTTATTAAATTATACCAGAATAATATATATTAATATGATATCATATATGATCTTTTAACATTGCTTTGTTAATAATATCTTAGTATTATCGTCGTTTTGGGTGTTAACATACTCGTTTTCTTTTATATGATTTGTTACACAAGACATGTTTGTCATGGATATGTTGTATCTTATTCATATCAAGAATGATATCATATCCTTAAAAATTATTTTTAAATCATCAAATGATAATTATACTTGAATGGATACGATGGAGAATGAATCTCATCGCGTTCGTGGAGACGGTAGTCCGTACGTACGCACGAGCGACAATATCATTATTTTGATATTAAAATAATATATAATTGGATGGAATATCATATATACTGAATCATTATCATGTTACATTTATTATTTACATGAATTACACATCATTATTATACCCATACAAATAATAATTTATTGAATAACAATTACACCACGACGTGGAGACGGTAAGCCGTACATACGCACGTATGGTGACATGTTATTCAAAGGGTGGATAGAATACTGAATATGGTTTTACCATATTTATAATAACATCACAGTAAATATATGATACTGGAGTTATTATTTTATAATGGTAATAACAAAGGAAGAAGAAGTGGAAAAGAAAAGAACATGAAAAAGGGTGGTGAAATCATTACCTCTTCTTCGGGTTCTTCCTTTTGATTTGATCAAAAGGGCTCCATAGGCTAGCTTTATGATCAAACAAAGACCTCTTGGTTGTATTGAGAGAAGTTGGGAGAGTATTTGGGCCGATTTTGGCCGAACCAAAAGGCTTCAAAGGTGTGATTAAATGAGAAGGAGGAGTTCCCTTTTATAAGAGGTGTGAGGGGCACCTTTGGAAAATCTAGAAATATTAATTTATAATAAATTCATATTCGGTTTATAATGGCTCCAAAGTTGATTATTTAAATTTTAAGGTGGGGATAGGTCGAAAACCATTAACCCTAAAGAATTTAGACAGGTTTGGGTTACTATATTAACCTTATCTTTAAGTATTAATTCTTAGTAATTTAGTTTGACATTTAACATGTCACTTTGTATTTTTATATTATATAGTTAATTAACTTACTATATACATCCAAGAGACCCCCAAGTGGTCTATTAATGATACCAATATCATGATATAATTCTCTTGGACGATCCTTAGATTTTTAGGAATTTAATATCAATTAATAATATAATACTTGTTTTAAAAACACTTTTTTGTCATTTTTGACACTATTCAATAGATGATTTTTGTGAAACTCATAACAGAATTATTACTTCAACAAAAGGTAATTAAACCAATCCTAATATGTCCTATTATCCTATAAAATTATTTTAATTCATTAAAAATCTCAAATTATATTTATTTGGGTATTTATAATATAAATTATTTTAAATTTTTACTATCATGGTAATTACTTCATCATCATTGTGTCATAAATAAAATATATTATATATTGTCTAAAAATTATAAATAAAATATAATTATTTGGGAAATATTTTTATCTTTCTAATGAATATTTATATTCTAAAATCCAACATATATAACCCTATGTAAGAATTTGTTTCTAAAAGATATATGCTTGTGTCATTTTTGTATTCATTTTAACTTAATTAAAATAAAGTGTCCCTATCACTTAAAAGTGGCACCATGGGGTCCCAAAATAGACCCAATGATTCCCAAGGTCGAACATGTATCAACCAATAAGTTTAGGACACGTTTTAGGGTAAATTTTTATTATTATAATATTATTTTGTAACCCTTATTTACCGGACATACCCTTAACCATGGTAAATAAAATATTTACCGAAGTAATTATTCAAAATGTATAAAAATAAAAGTTACCTATTTACACAATTTGAACATCCTGATTCCAAATATGGAATCCATTTTTCCAAATTCAAAACACAGAAGTGGAAGAAATTAATTTAAAATTAATTCCCGTTGTTAAAACAAAAAGCGTGTTTTTAAGAGATAATAACTATGAAAAGATTAACAATTGTTTATGTCCGATTTAATTGTAAAATTATGTACAATGACCAAAATTATATTAAATGGTAAAAATATATTCTAAATATACTTTAAAACCAATCAAATTCATAATTTAGCAATATAAATTATTTCAATTAAAAAGGTTGTTTTTAATTAAAATTTAGTAATTTTCACTATTCATCAAAATATTAAAGTTATCCAAAATGTACCAAAATTTCACCTTAGGCTAAATTCGATATTCCGTATCCGAAAATGACGTACATTTTGAAATATAAAATATATATAATTTCAAAAAGTAGGTATTATTATTCATAATGGATGTTTTGGTAAGTCATGGTGTGCTTTAACTCGGTGTTGCGTGTAGTGAAAGTTATTAAATTATTTTGAAGAAATAACAAACTATGTAATCTTGGGGTGTTACATTCTCCCCTCCTTCAATAAACTGCGTCCTCACAATTTGAAATTGTTCATCGAAAATAAAAGGATGAAATTGAAAAATATCTTTGTGGGAAAACCCACATCGGAAATTGGGTTACTAAAATTTAGTCTTAATATGAGGAAAGGAAAAATGAAAGGGTTACCACCAAATTATGATCTCGATTAGGAGAACATTGGTGGAAATTAGAGACATATAATTGGAGGAAAAACATAAATATTTATAGGTAGTGATTGATGTCATCAATCACAAACAAGTGTAAAATTGAGGTCCTTAAATTCATCAATCTATGAAGATTTGGAATACCACCGGTTCAACAAAACATAGGGTATTAGGATAACACATTTTTGGTTTTAGGATTTCTTAAATAAAGTATAAGAATTAATTTCTTCATAGAATAAGAGAAAAAGAAAAATATATTCTTGACAAGTAGAGTTCCATCCATTATCTAATTTCTACCATAAACTCATCTTTCACTCAAAAAGATAATAGAACTTAAAAATAATATTCTATTTATCCTATTCGTATAGGGTTAAAAAAATGAATTTATATTTCATATAGTAGAAACATTAAAAAAATGACATTATTTCATCCAGAACATCACGTGGGTCAGTGGTAGGTGATACACCCTTATCGCCCATCGGTTGTGGGTTCAAGTCTCGCAGCCTTGCCCGACGCGACGGGTTGCCGCCCGACCTCCGGGTTGTCCTTTTATAGGAATCCAAAATAATCCAAACTAGAACTATCCAAAATACTTCAGTCCAAGATTTATACGGAAGTTAAACACAATAAAGAATCTTTTTTCCACGTAATAACATGTGAACACCTTCATCATGTATTTTTTTAAAACACTACAACATCCTGAATTACCATAAAACCTTATTGATTAAATTCATGATCCATTATTCATTAAAGAATAATATATATACTCCTTCAATGCAAAAATGTTTTAAACCCCAACAATGATGGAATATACAAATCATTAATTAGTTTTAAGGTAGTCAAGAATATCCAATATAATTTATCCAAATAAATCATGTATTATTCCAAAATCACTACCTCGGTATCAAAATTATATTATGGTTTATAATTCTCTCAACCATATATTTTCCAAAAATGTATCCTGCTATTGAGTCACTTTTCTTTGTTCCACACAATCTCATGTCCTTAATGAAATAGTACTACAGTACAATCCTTATATACTCCATAATTATTATAACAAGTACATTGTTGATAGACCACTCAAATTACATAATCAACATAACAACTCTAATCATTCCTCTTCATATGTGGTAGTATCATAACTTGATTATTATCCAATAGAATCATTTGCGGCATAGTTTGATGACTAGGACATAGGTTTGCGTAGTGTCCAGACTCTTTCCAAATGAAGCAATGTACATTTGAAACCATTTTCTTACCCTTGCAGTCACATACTTTGTGCCCTTTTCCTCCACACATACAACAAACTCCTATTCCTTTCAGGAAAGTTCCAGGGTGTTTCTTCCCACATTTATCACATATGGGAAAATTCTTCTTTTCCCTCTTCCCTTTATCCATCTTTCTCTCATCCATCCTTTTCTTCTCTTACTTCCCTTCAAAGACATAGGACTCAGTAAACTCTTTACTTATCTTATCAACACATGATATTATTTTTTCATATGATGATAATAAATGGGAGACTCTTTCTCTTATAAATTCTGGCTTAAGAACATGAAAGATATGATCCTTCTTTCTCTTTGGATCATGTGTATTGCTGGAGTTCTCATTCCTTCTATTGGGCGCCATTTCTAAACAATGTAATAAACTAGATCAGTTTATGAATCAAAATACATAATCCCATACTTACAAAACACATATCATGAATTGAAGTATTTCTGGATATAATACATAATCATAAGTATGTTTTATTTGATGAAATATATACTCATAAACCCTTCATAATGATTTGTAATGAAAATGAGAGTTATCCTAAGCATATCCCCCATGAGTGTCATAACCAAAAGTGTAGCAAGGACCGTTGTCGTGCACCAGTTCCTGATCGAGTCTAGCTCAAAGCGGTGTTTTCGGGTTTTACCCCTAGGTACATCTGTGCCAGAGCCGCCTCTACCTGCTCGTATCCAGACATGGATGTATTGCTCGGAAAACTCACAAAATCTCTACAATACAAAAATTCTAGGAAGTTCTTCTATACTAATCCTCAAAGTTCATCTTTGGTATACGTGATCTAATCAGAGTTTATCTAAATCTAGCTTCCATGGTTTGTACTAAACTTCCTCTGATACCAACTGTAATGCCCCGACCCATGTTACCTAGAGTCGGTGCAGTATTACATAACATTGGCGTGATCACAAGAAATATCAAATCTCGAAAGACCTATTGGTTTAGTAGCCTTGGAAACACTAGATGTATTCAAAAAGTATTACATCTTAATGTGAAAAACTACTACAACAACATAGTCTCCATATTCCACACTCATATCCCCACATAATATCCCTGCAGGTCATTCATAACTTACTTCTTCACATCTTGGGAAAAATAAAACATAGAAAAGGTGTGAGCTCAAATGCCCAGTAAGGATAACAATATAGAGGAAACTTTCATAAATAAGAATAAACATTTAAGGAAATGTATAACTTGAAAAAAGCCTTTTAAACTTGAACTTCAACATATTATGGCAAAAATAAAATGAAATAATGCCATTTACTTATTCACAAGGATATTCTACTAATCGGATAATCACATGCAATATCAATAACCACTTTCATAATGATGGAATGCATGATGCCGATCTTTAATTTATGTGTCGAGGCCTCGTGCAAGACCTAAGGGATAACTGTAACCGGAACCCAACCCGTAGAGACTCTGTAACCGGACTCCATCCCGGAGTGCCTCTAATAACCAGACACCAACCCGGAGTGCCTCTAATAACCGGACACCAACCCGGAGTGCCTCTAATAACCGGACACCAACCCGGAGTGCCTCTAATAACCGGACACCAACCCGGGGGGATTACTTTTACCGGTCCCCAACCCAGAACACACTAGTCCAACACATTCATCTTAAAAAGATGATGAAATATAACATAAGCATTCGTATTAGAAAAAACATAAAAAATGTCAAAACTTTAATCATAAACCATTAATGGCATAAAAATAACTCATCCATAGTCAAAAATACCACAAAACCATAAATAATATATGGATGATTTGTATGATAATAAATCAACTTGAAACAAGTTTAAAATTTATCAAAGGATGTTGACATAGATGAAATCAATACTATATGAGAGAAATATCTCTTTTTTAAATCATTTTAAAAGTTTCACAATTATAGAGAAAACCATTATTTTGAAAATATATTTATAAGCTTGTGAATGAATATAAAAAGGTGTAATAACGGCGGAGAATAACCGCACCCACCGTATAAGTTAAAAAAACATTCTTACCTTAATTTTGTCAAAAGGTTAAAAAAGTCCTTGTTTAGAAAACGACAGAAATATTTTTATATAAAACACTTATAAAAGTCAACAATGGTATAAATGACTTTTACCCACATTCTAGTAAATAGTAAAAATGTTTTGAAATACATTTTTAAGAAACATGGATGTGGATGATAAAGAGATCCCAGTAGATTATTACGTATAAACAACCTCGGATAATGAAGAGATTGCGAAATAAACCCTTACCAATTTGGTAACTTACGAAACATATAACCCATGAATGAGGTATCATAAAATGAATATGTAAATACACATAAATTAAAGTATATTACACAAATAATATAATTATGGGCAGTACATACACCACACAAAAGGTAATGGTGGTAACATGACATGAATCTCACGGGAATAAGGAGTGAGATGAAAACCCCTTACCTTGTACTTTTCCTTGGATGAGGCTAGGATAACCTCCTGTATAATAGTGAAATAATTTTTATTAAATTATACAAGAATCATATATATTAATATGATATCATATATGATCTTTTAACATTTCTTTGTTAATAATATCTTAGTATTATCGTCGTTTCAGGTGTTAACTTACTCATTTTCTTTTATATGATTTGTTACTTAAGCCATGTTTGTCATGGATAGGTTGTATATTATTCATATCCATAATGATATCATGTCCTTAAAAATTATTTTTAAATCATCAAATGATAATTATACTTGAATGGATACGATGGAGAATGAATCTCATCGCGTTTGTGGAGACGGTAGTCCGTACGTACGCACGAGTGACAATATCATTCTTTTGATATTAAAATAATATATAATTGGATGGAATATCATATATACAGAATTATTATCATGTTAAATTTATTATTTACATGAATTACAGATCATTATTAGACCCATACAAATAATAATTTATTGAATAACAATTACACCACGACGTGGAGACGGTAAGCCGTACATACGCACGCATGGTGACATGTTATTCAAAGGGTGGATAGAATACTGAATATGGTTGTAACATATTTATAATAACATAATATTATATATATGATACTGGAGTTATTATTTTATAATGGTAATAACAATGGAAGAAGATGTGGAAAAGAAAAGAACTTGAAAATGGGTGGTGAAATCATTACCTCTTCTCCGGGTTCTTCCTTTTGATTTGATCAAAATGGCTCATTAGGTTGGATTTATGATCAAACTAAGTCCTCTAGGTTGTAGTTAGGGAAGTTTTGAGAGTATTTGGGCAGAGTTTGGCCCAACCAGAAGGCTTTTAAGGTGTGAAGAAATGATAAAGAGGAGTTCCCTTTTATAAGAGGGGTGAGGGGCACCTTCGGAAAAGCTACAAATATTAATTTATAATAAATTCATATTCGGTTTCTAATGGCTCAAAAGTTGATTATTTAATTGTTAAGGTGTAGATAGGTAGAAAACCATTAAGCCTATATAATTTAGACAGGTTTGGGTTACAATATTAACCTTATATTTAAGTATTAATTCTTAGTTATTTAGTTTGACATTTACCATGTCACTTTGTATTTTTATATTATATAGTTAATAAACATACTATATATACATCCAAGCGACCCCAAAGTGGTCGATTAATGATTCCAGTATCATGATATAAGTCTCTTGGCCGATCCTTAGATTTTTAGGAATTTAATATCAATTAATAATATAATATTTGTTTTAAAAACTCTTTTATGTCAATTTTGACACTATTAAATTGTTGATTTTTGTGAAACTCATAACAGAATGATTACTTAGACCAAAGTTAATTAAACCAATAATAATATTCAATATTATCCTATAAAATTATTGTAATTCATTAAAAGTCTCAAATTATATTTATTTGGGTATTTATAATATCAATTATTTTAAATTTTCACTATTATGGTAATTACTGCATCATCATTGTGACATAAATAAATTAAATTATTTAATGTCTAAAAATTATAAATAAACTATAATTATTTTGGAAATATTTTTATCTTTCTAATGAATATTTATAGTCGAAAATCCAACATATATAACCCTATGCAAGAATTTTTTTTTAAAAGATATATGCTTGTGTCATTTTTGTATTCATTTTAACTTAATTAAAATTAAGTGTCCCCATCACTTACATGTGGCACCATGGGGTCCAAAAATCGACCCAAAGATGCCCATGGTCGAAAATGTATCAACCAATAAGTTTAGGACACGTTTTAGGATAATTCCTTATCATTATAATATTATTTTTTAACCCTTATTTATCGGACTTACCCTTAACCGTGGTAAATAAAATATTTACCGAAGTAATTATTCAAATTGTCTAAAAATAAAAGTTACCTTTTTACAAAATTTGAACATCCTGATTCCAAATATGGAATCCATTTTTCAAATTCAAAACACAGAAGTGGCAGAAATTAATTTAAAATTAATTCCTGTTGTTAAAACAAAAAAGCGTGTTTTTAAGAGATAATAACTATCAAAAGATTGAGACTTGTTTATGTCTGGTTTAATTGTAAAATTATGACCAATGACCAAATTTATATTAAATGGTAAAAATATATTCTAAATATACTTTAAAACCACTCAAATTCATAATTTATCAATATAAATTATTTCGATTAAAAAGGTTGTTTTTAATTAAAATTTAGTAATTTTCACTATTCATCAAAATATTAAAGTTATCCGAAAAGTACCAAAATTTCACCTTAGAATAAATTCGATATTCCGAATCCAAAAATGAAGTCCATTTTGAAATATCAAATATATATAATTTAAAAAATTAGGTATTATTATTCATAACGGCTGGTTTGGTAAGTCATGGTGCGCTTTAACTCGCTGTTGCGTGTAGTGCAAGTTATTGAATTATTTTGAAGAAATAACACACTATGTAATCTTGGGGTGTTACAAATATAGAGGAGGTTATTGATTGAGAATCGACATCATAGTTCACCTCTGACATTGCTTTAACTTCTTTTGGCCTGGTTGGAGATGTATAGATTTGTTGGATTTCAACGAATGAAATGAAGAAATCTCCAATTGAGCTTTCATCATTGCTTAGTGGATCACCACATTCTCCCATGTTTCCTGGCTTGATTTCTGCAATTGAAATTATGGAAGTTTCCATAAGAGTATTTTGATTTGATCCTATCCTGTCAATTTGACTAATAGGCAACACATAATCTATACTCACATGTGTAAATGGATTTACTGGAATCTTTTCCAAACCAAATGGAGCATTAACTTTGGTAATATCTCTTGTTGTGGATTTAGCATTTCTATTCCTGTGATAAAATTCCTCCTCAATGTATTTATATTCACATGTCTTGAATGGGGATTTATCACAATAAAATGTCCCAACTTGACCATCAAAACAATATTTGAGTCATTGATGGTATGATGAAGGGATAACCGCATGTTGATGTAGCCAGGGACTACCAAGAAAGATGTTGAAGGCTGAGTCTTTATCAAAAGACACAAAATCTAAATTGGATACAAGATCTCCAAACTGAGATCTGAGTGTAATCTCACCCAATGGTTCATGTTCATTTTTATCATATCCTTGTAACATCAAAGTAGAAGAAGATAAATCATATTCTGTGAGGTCCAATCAATGAAGTATTAGAATGTGGATGAGGTTGAATCCTGAACCATTATCAATTAAAACTCTTCATACATCTACACCATTGACCTTTCCAGATAAGAACATAGGTCAAATATGTCCATGCACGACATCATCTTCATCTTCATCTGCGAAAGATATCACTGCATGGAATTCTGCAGGATTATTCTCTACATGGTAGACTTCAGCTGCAAAAATTTCAGTTTTAAACTCCTCAGGACTCGAAAAAGCCTCGATGAGTGCCTCCTGAAGATCCTTTGATAAATTTAAAGAATCTAGAATTGATAAATTGGCCGGTATTTGGGCCAAGTGTTTCAATACATCATACTTTTGATCCAAAGTCCTGCGTTTCCCAACAGGAACATGTGGTTTAGCAGGTGCCTTGGAAGTTGATGCTTTGGAAGTTGATGAATCTTTTACTAGGATAGGAGTTGGTAATACTCCTGGATTTGGAAGATTAGACCGATTAGGTTTATTTACTTGTTGATAAGAATAATGTGGAACCTCCAACCGATCATCCTGAATTACTATGCCAGGACTGAATTTGCCTTGTGTAGAAGAAATTTCTGGTTCTTGTTGAGCGCGTTGAAGGGCTCTGCCACAAATTTCTGTCGCATGCACAGTTCTAGAAGTGATAGAATTGGAATAGTGTCCTCTGAAAGATCCATGTCTTCCCCTGTATCTTGAGCCTCTGGAACTTCCTCTGATTCCTCTGTTTGATACAGGGAACATGGGCTCATCAAAATCGAAACTATGACTGGTATATGGATCTGTTAATTGAATCATATTAACAGAACCGAAGGTCAACTCTTCATCTGATGAAGACTCTTCCTGATTAGCATGTTTAGGCTATTCCATTTTATGGGTCGGTGCCCGTTTCATCCATGTAGATGGAATAAAATCTTCCAGAGTCAAAGACAACTTGGGCTTTGACACGATTTCATATTCTTCTGATTGTTCCTCTTTCATGGAATTATACCATTTCTTTGAGGATTTTTCCTCTGATGAAGAGGGTTTTCCTGATGCATTCATGGCATAAGAAACAATTGGTTTCTTCAATTATTTTCACAAAATATCATGAGTTCAGTTGATCGTCTTTCTAACCATCCAATCATCATATTTTTGTGCATTTTTTGTTCTTGACTTCTTGACACTCGCCTTCCTCCTCTGGATCTGTAGCAGTAACACATGCTACCTGAGTTGAAAAACCATTCAGTTTGACTTGTCCCAAGTCGACCATTTTTTGTAGGAGTTCCTTGAAAACAAAACACTCTTGAATGGGATTCCCCAACATTTGTTGAAACATGCAATCATTGGGATGGTCTTCATCTCCTTCCTTGTTTGGCCTCTTGAGACATGGCCATTGAACCAAATTATTTTCCAGATCTGAAATGAAGTAACCAAGAACTTGTTCATTTCGGAAAGTGTAAACTTTTCTTTTTCAAATTCTCAAATTGTTTTTTTCTTCAATATCTTTGATCATATTGATGAAACGGCCTCTGATGCTGACAATCAAGAGTTGGATCCCTTCGATAAGATGAAGGTTTTGAAGTAGAAGCAGGTATAGGTTCTTGATTAATCATAACTGTAGCAGTCTCTGCTTTACCCATTCTCCTTCCTAGAACTGTTGGAATTACACGAGCTTTATCTTTAGTCTTTACAAGAGAATCATAAATCTATTGATCGATTGAAGTACGGTCTCGAAACCCTACTATGTATTTTACAGGGATCAATGGTGTGTGCAACTCATCACGTAAATTTGCCACATATATTAGAAAAAATTACTCTTGAGGGAGTGCTAAGCTCAGAGAATAAGTTAATCCCATCCAGCGAGAAATGAAATCTGAGACCCTTTCATTATCCCTTTGCTTAAAATTTTTAAGATCAAAAAACTGTTGTTTTTGGAAAAGTTGAGCTGAATTGAAGAAGAAATATTTGGCGGAGATCCTCCCATCTGGTAATTGACCGAGATTGCAAGCTTGTGTACCAGACAAAAGCAATCCCTTGTAATGACTGTAAAAAACACCTGATCTTAACTACTTCTTGTTGTTGAGGCGTTCCCATCATTGGATTTCAACGAGAAAGAAAATGTGTTATGTGTTGCTCTGGGTCTCCCGAACCATTAAATATTGGGAATGTGGTACTTGGAAAATTTGATGGGGGAGGAATTGCATCAACCCACTCAGGGAAAGCTCTATTTTCTGGTTGAATCTGAGAACACATTACCTCCATAGCTTCCAACCAAGCTATTAATGACTCAATAGTAGTTAATAACTTTTTAGAAACATCCGGTTGAGTTTAGACCTGAACAGGTGCAATGAATGGAGCTTCGACAGATGTGGCAGCTGGTATCGCAACTAATGGTAGCACTACTGATTATTGTTGCACTTGACCCGTAGGATTAGACCTGCGAGGGTGTACTGATAAAGGAGGATATTCTTGATCCATCTCAGTAGGCACAACAAATTCCTTTGGCTGACTTACTCCAGCATGCTTAGGAGGAAGACTACCCTGAAGTAGTTCTGCGTTCATCCTCCTCAATTCCATCATTTATTCCTCTTTTTGTTTAAATCATTGCTCTAGTGAGAGTGATTGGCCTTCTTCAGAGGAAGGGTATATAACCTGATTCTTTCCTTTCCCCTTATTGGAAACCTTTCTGAGAGGGGGAAGTGGGTTACTTGAAGGATTACCTAGGTTCTGAGTAATCTTTTGATTTTTTGTACGCACACCTTCTTCATTTGTGTCTGTGCATACAACTTCTTGAGCATGAACCTCTTCATATGATCCCTCTGAGTGAGCCTCATCTAGTAGATTAGAAACTTTGGAATTGATGACATTGATTGATGCATAACGCATTGCATCCATTATATCAGAATTTATGCGATATTGTATTCTTCCATGTCCTTGATAAGGCATTTCATTTTGTTGATTTGATCCCTCAATAACTTCATGACGAATTGTAATTTGGAGGGAATCCCCTGATAATTTGGCTCTTCGTTCCACTTGAGGCTTCTTCCCCAATGGAGAGAAGACTAACTTTCTCTGAGGGAGGGACTGCAGATTTGAAAAAGTCCCCAGTCTGGGGGACTGGGGTTGTTCTTTCTCAACTCCTCGAATCCTATTTGTTGACTCTGAGGGTTGGGTGAAAAGAGTCCCCAATCTGGCAATATGGGGTGGCTCTTGAGATGCTACATCTGAAAATTTCTTGGAAGCTCTCCGGATCTTGCAGAATTTAGTCCAGAAATTAGCTGGATGCATCAACCTATATACACATTTATCACCCGGCTCAAAAGACCGTTGGATGATTTCTGACACTTCTGTCACTTGGTGATGTGCTTTCTCCAAATGAGAATCTTGTTCAATATTCTCGTTTTCTTGATGCAGGATTAATTCAACAACTTGTTCCCGGTAATCTTGATTTTGAGAGGAACTAGTTGAGGCCTGTTCTTGGGAAAGCTTTTGATTACAAACAAAACCCATTGACTGTGACCGGCCATGGGAAATAACATTGCATGAGACCATTTTTGGCGTGCTTTTCTTACTAGAGAGTAGAGTGAAATGCAGCGCTCCATGAACACCTCATACCCTAATATGAATTCCAGATGGGGCATTGGAAATTAACTGGCACAATCTTCTTAGTGCGCCAAGGCATGAACGATGAAGGGCTCTCGGCTATTTTTCAGCCTTCAGATATTGAGAAACTGAGAGAGATTCCAAATCAATTTGTCCTTGTAACCCTTCTATTATCTTGACATGATTTTCATATTCATCATAAGATAATATTTTTTTTTTCAATTGACAAAGAGTTTTCCATATGTTGAGATGAATATCATGAATTCCATATTCCATCAACATTTCTAGAATATCATACTAAGAGTTGGCCAAAGGCCAAAACATGAAGGGAAATTCACCTTTCGCTAGTTGTTTTCTCATATTCAGTACTTCCTCTTTATCATTCAATGAAGATTCTTCTACCTGATAAGACAAGAGATGGTGCTTCCTTTTTTCTTCATCGGATTCAACAAGAATGGTAGAGAATTCAATGATCAAACTAGAAGATGAACGATCCATGGGTGGTTTGGATAATGACTTAACCCCAGGCTATCTTCTGATTGAGAAATTGTATCACCTGATAGTGGTAAAGCATCAGACATGACTAGCTTCAAATTTTCATGTGCCTCAAGATAAGAGGGATTTCTCGTCACTACATTGTCCATTGGATAATTTTTCATGCAATGTGAATCACTACTACGGAGAGGACTTTCGTAGCTAAATTCATAATCATGGGGAGGACCACCATGGTGGGTTACAACAAAAGATGAAACATTTTTATCCTTGGTCTTCTGTCCACACATAGGGTTCTTTGGCTCTCATCTAAAGAAGAAACTTCGAGATCGACCGAATTGTCATGAAGAAAGCCTTCTTGAGGAAGTATCTGATGCAGAACTTCAGAATTAATGTTCCAACTATTGGGAACTGAGATATCATAATCTTGAGTTGCAACAGATAATTGCCTAAGTGAATCGAGAACTCCATCATTGAGTAAGGCCTTATTACAGATTGGCCATTGATTTCTTGACTGTTTTGGGTGGGTATTCTTTTTATATGCCCTCTTACTCGCTTTATGAACTACTTGTTGACAAAAGTGGTCATTATGGGCAGGTTTATGTGCCTGATCAGGAGAAATAATCAGGTTAGGCTAACGGTCTCCACTCAAATCAGGTGTATGTGCTTGATTTGGTTGTTCGTATGATATGGGGGAGTACGCCCCACAACCCTCTTGGACAGGAACAATGGTGGGTATCTTCTCTGGAGTGAACTGTTGATGTGTCACTCCACTGGTAGGGATAGATTTATGTTTCTTTTCCTGAGATGCTACTGAAGCTGTTATAATATCATGGTAGGCATCCAGAATATGAGCAGGGATTTTCTTCTGCTCTTTCACCATTGACAGAATGTTCTTGGTGACTTCAGCAGCTGGAACGGGGATATATGTCCATTCCGTTCTTGGAGTAGGTGTATGTGCATACTCATGTCCTCCTTTTCCTCTCAGTGAATTCTGAAAATACTCAAGTGTGGGGGAAGAGAGATGAGTCTTCCTATTATTTGTTGCTGGAGCTTTCTGACTGAATTCTCCGAATTCTACCAAACGAGACTATTGGTAGGCCCGATCAATACTAGAAGGTGTATGTGCCTGAGTATTGCAATCCACCGAACGTGGTTGACAAGATTCCTTCAATAATGACAGATGAGGCTGCTGGAAGGATTGATGAGTGTAAGTAGGTGTATGTACCTGCTTACCAGTTGTCAACACATCGGGTTGGTGGGATTCATTGTATGTAGTCAGACGAGCCTGCTGACTAGCTGATAATTTATAAATAGGTGTAAGTTACTTGTCTATAATACTCCGCTATAATTTCCTGGTGGGATTGGTGTGCAGCTGCTAGACGAGTCTACTGGACAGCGGGATTAAAACGGATGGGTGTGTGTTCCCGCTTGTTGCTTACCACCAAGTTAGGTTGGTTGAATTCTCCAGAAATGGAAGAGATAAGAAACTGCTCACTGTTAACTGGTTTTCGCCTCTGGTGGTTCTTCTTGCCTACTCGAGTTCAAGGAACCTGACCTGAATGCCTGGAGATGACACCCTCATCATGTTGAGGGTGCACTGCCACACGAGTCTGGCGGCGATGGTTGGTGGGAGCCCTCGGGAAATACCCCCATTTCCTTGAATTCAGGCCTTGAACGGACTTCTCATTCACCGTCTCATAATATGGGAGGTAATGGTTGTTGCATTCCGGGTATAACGACCTGAAAATGTAGGAGATGGTGGTTAGCACCGCCTGCTTCTTGATCACTGGTCGTCGCTGTCCAGACGACCAGGGTGAGTGGTTCACTTGGAGGGCTTGTCTAGTAGCCTCCAGAGTTGGAATGGTATCGTGTTGACAGTACTCCTTATCCAGCCATTCGATACCCTGCGTTGAAGATGCTGAGTAGGTGATGTCTCCCTCAGAGTGGACGACGATCCATCAGGAGTAGTAGCAGATGCATTCACAACAGAGGCATTCATAGCAGAGGTATTCACTGGTGTGAATTTAAGTGAATCCATTCATTTAATGCAGATGATCATGGAAGAGAGTGCATGTTTGATATAATAGTCATAATCAAGATATGTCCGGCCATTATACCTTTTGGATAATCACATATGTTATTGATCGTTTTGTTATCCATCTCATTGAGTTTTTAAATATGGGCCTAACTAATAAGTAAAACATCATTTTAACTTGGTTAAGGATTCACGTCGGGTTCACCGTTTTTTGTTTCCTCTAGAATTGGGGATGACCATGTTGATTGAAGGTTCAAACATTTCAATCAGTTTCTAACTGGTTTTTTCGTAGAACCGGAATCATCCAATAATTCCAAAACCATTTAGACCTACATTCCAAAGGTAGGCGCTCATTAGTTGTGGACTGATGAGGCTTAAAAATTTTCATTGGTCGAGAGGATGGAAGGTCAGACTCATCACCCCTTTTTGAGGGGAATTATTGTCTAATTCGAGACTCTCTTTATAGATTTAAGTTATGTTCATGAATCCTTATTACATTACCAAGTATGAAATGAGCTTTCCTTTAGATCTGACAATCAATGATTGATATGTACGAGATTTAGAGAATATTTTATATGTATTCGAGGTTCTTCATTGATAGAAAATCATCTGTATTTGTTAGAGATTCTTTATCAATGGAATCCTTCAATACATAAAGGTCTCTTGGTCACTGTGATGACCATACTGGTTTTAATGCCACTCAATGGGGCACTTGAAGTTTATTGTCATTAAGAAGGACATGGATTATTTCAGAGTTGGGATCGTACCCGCAGATGGGCTACCTACATATCCTTTTTTCGAAATGGAATTAGAACCCACATAGTTCGAGTAAGGGAGTATGATGTTTATGTATGATTTGTGGCTCAAATAAATATTTCATAATTTCTTTTACACTCTAAGTTAACGTGAGTTGTGTTCGGTGTGAGAAACAAGAGGTATTGGTAAAACCAGACAATTATGCCATCATGAGAAATGATGTGGGGATTATGTATGTATTACTGCCCAAATAGATGATGATTAGGATTTACATCATGGAAGAAACCCGGGAACAAGGTCCATAAAGGTATATATAATTCATGGAGATTTTTGATACTCTAACTTGGGGCTTACTCTGGAGGAAGATTCCCAAATTAAGAGGGGACTTATGATTGGGTTTTAATCATGATAAGGAAGCCCAAATCAAAAGTAAATTATGACTAGTTAA
This sequence comes from Viscum album, assembly GCA_963277665.1. Taxonomy (NCBI): domain Eukaryota; kingdom Viridiplantae; phylum Streptophyta; class Magnoliopsida; order Santalales; family Viscaceae; genus Viscum; species Viscum album. The sequence goes on along the minus strand of OY728128.1, from coordinate 1,251,636,245 downwards.
GAGAAATTATGACTGGGGCTTACTCCTAAAGAGGAGGCCCAGGTTAAAGGGATTTGAGAACCGGGGTTTACTCCTAAGTAGGAGGCCCAAGTTAAGGAACTTAGGGCTTACTTTTAAGGAGGATGCCCATATTTGTAGACTTTGAGACTAGGGATTACTCCTATGGAGGATACCCATATTCGAGACTGGGGATTACTCCTGAAAAGGAAACCCAGGTTAAGGGAATTAAGGTTGGGGCTTACTCCTGAGGACGATACCCAAATTCAGGAAATTATGACTGGGGCTTACTCCTAAGGAGGATGCCCAGGTTAGGGGACTTGGACTGGGACGTACTCTTGAAAAAAAGGCCTAGGTTTTGGAATCTCTCATCTTAAAATATGAGGTTGAATGAATTAAATCTCTGACGTTAGTGACATAAAGATATGTAAATCACTAGGTTCTAAGAGATGTCATGTTCCACATAATTCCTTTCAGAGAATGAATCCAACGAGGAAATCATTTCTGAATGGCTTTAGAGAGAGTTCTAAAATATTAATTATGAATATGATAGGTGGATAGGCATAAGAGAGGTAAAATAGGCAGTAAGGGCACCCAAAAAGAGAGGGGCGCACAAGTCCTAGTCAGCGTGCAAGTACTGCATGGGCGTACAAGTCCTGGTCGCACAGGTGTACCTGCGCGACACGTGGGTACTTGCACGACGGTCAATCCTTAGGGTAGAACTTGGGTGATACTTGGCTCAAGCCTTTAATACTACCCCTAGAGACTTCCAGAAGAGAGGCGCGCATGTTATGTTGTAGGGGTAAGGCGGTGCGCAAGTGTGGCCATTTCCCTTAAGGTCTTTCCACCTAGGCGCGCAAGTTTTGATGAGTTTCAACACTTAGGCCTTACTCCCCCTTTAGATCTTCCATTCTAGGTAAGAAATTACGTTAGAAGTGTTCGGAAGCTTTGAGAAGAGACTTGGGCACCAGGATCTCAAATATGAGTTTCTGGAATTTTTCGTCCCTCAAATGGGGGGCCCACAGGGGGTATTTATAGGCTGGAGAAGACCCTAGGCGAATTTCAATGAAGGCGCTAAGTCACCTGCGCGACCAATGGGTGGTGCGCAAGTATACTTGCGCGACCTTAGTGGAACTTTCGCGACCCAAGTGCATTTGAATCTTTGTTCATGCCTTTGTCGATTTTTGATGTTTCTTCAAAGGATGAATCACTTTGGGTTCAAGGTATTTCTCTTTACATTCATTTAGACTCTTTGATGGAAATCAGCATCAACAAAACCAATTAAACTATTTATGATCTTTAATAACATTTAGTATAATCATATTATTGGATGGAAGACATTGTGCATGTATTTAAATTTTCTTCAACAACCAAACTCACAAGATACTCATTTTGTGAAACAACAATAAAATTTCTTGTAAATAATTCATGATGCATGGATTTCATCACCTATTTGGAAGTTGATTCTATTAGTCGATTCACACAGGCAATAATAACTACTTGAAGGGTTAGATGGAACAAGGAAAAAGAAAATACGATTGATCAAAGTAGAAGATAAGGATTTAGCAACTCAATGGTTTGCAGGTTAATTAAATCAATTAATATTATGTCATGAGTTATATCATTTTGGGATTCGTAAAATAATATAATATAAAAAAAATAAAATAATTAATAAAATAAATAAATAATGGAAACATAATAGAAACAATGACTCAATCAAAATTGTGACTCTATTAACGGTGACTCGTCAATGTGACTCAGTAACGGTGACTCATAAATGTTAAATTATCAATGCAGATTTATCAAAAATGACTTATCATTGTGACCCATCAACAATGACTTATCAATGTTGACTGATCAACAATGACACATTAATGGTGACACGTTGTCTAAAAATTATCATACCTAATTTGTGTCTAATATAGTTTATTCTTTCATAATTCAAAGGTTTTTTAGAGATACCATGAAGATAATTTAGTTTTTTAATAAATTCTAAAGTTATACCACCATTATGATGATGGTCTCTCAAAAATATATTTCTGCTATCAGAATGATTTATTCTAGACTGAGATATTGTATTTTTATAAATTTTTATAGCACTTGTGTTATAAAAATTGATTTGGAGATGTCTAAATTGGTATCCAAACCCCATTATAGTCAGTTTCATCCTTATAATTTGTTCAAAACAACTTCTTGAGATATATATTTAGCTTTAGCAATAGAGAGTTCAACAAAAATAGGTTACATACTACACCATGATAGTAGATATTTTCCTAAAAGAGAAAATGTTTTTTTGGTTCTCTTTCTATCTAACTTACAACCACCAAAATTAGAAACTGAATAACAAACCAAATCAAATGGTTTATTTCTTGGATAGAAAAATCCTAATTTCGTAATATATTTGGTTTATTTAAAAATTATTTTAATATCTAATAATTTTGATTCTTTGGGATTTTCGTTATAATGAGCACACACAAACACACTAAACATAAGGTTAGGCCAACTAGCGGTTAAGTACAACAGGTATCCAATCATACCTCTATAACTAGTTTTACCTAAAAATTTCCAGACATCATAAATATCTTGTTTACGAATAGTACTCATGGGAGTATCACTTCTTTTAGTGATGTCTGAGAAAAAAATGTTTTATAAAGAATTTTCAATATTTATCCAAATTTAAAATTATTCCTTCATTATTTTGAATAATATTTCTGTGAAAGAATTTTAGTTCACCTATAAAACTCATTTCAAATTCATTTTGTTTTAGATTTGAAAAATCAGTACATAATGAATATTTTCAATATCCAAAAAATTTCATTGTATTATATTTGTACCATTAGAACTTAATTTGAAATTATTTTTATAAAAAGAGTTGGATCATCTATAATTTTTGAAAAACACATTGAAATATTAAAATATATAAGAATATCTTACCAAGATCTAGGAGCTTATTTCATCCCATATAGATCTTTCGTTAATTTTGAATACACAATTTAGAACACGTTGATTTTGAAATATAGGGGGTTTTCAACAAAAACATCCTCAACTATAAACCCATTTGGGAATGAAATTTGACATCCATTTTATATAGTTTAAAATAATAATGTGTTGTATCTAAAATTAGTATCCTAATGGACTCAAGTCTATCCATAAGTGGAATAGATTCTTCTTAATCAATACCTTCTTCCTATTAATACAATTCTGCAACTAATATAGCCTTATTTATAACATTGTTTATTGCCTTGTAAAAATTATTTCGTAACACTCATTTAGTACCAACATTTAAGGTACCAATAAGTATATCAACATGTTACAAAATATTGTTTCTTTTAAATTTATTATATTCTTATTTCATATCTATTATATAGAATTTATCAATGATAAATCATTGTTTATTTTGGTTTAATCTATGAAAAGAATTATTCAGGTTCAATTTTATTCATAAGAGATTAACTACTTTTGTACCCCTATCTTGGACTCCAACAACAAAATCTGTGGGATGATATCACTGAGTCCTTATAGATAATTGAAAAGATGGTTGGATTGTCTCCTGATTTTCTTCTAGTTTGGGTTATATCAGTTCAGTAGATGAATTTTATACTTATCTAATAGATCATCCATAAGGATAATTATTAATGTTCAGAGCTGGTAGATCATCCTCATAATTTTATATGATAGTCTTTCATTCATTAGGTTCGATTTCATCAATTATAATGTGAATCTAATCTTCCATTATTTTTATTATTTTATTAAAGACTCTATAAGACATACTGGAGGTTAAATATCAAATAAAAATGCCTTCATCACTCATGGATTTTTTTTCAATATTATACTTAGTATTTAGAAAAAATACGTTCTAACCAAAAACTCTATTGTAATTAAAATTTGGAATTCTGTTACTCAATAACTCATAAGGTGCTATTTTTTAGAGAGGTCTAATTAAAATATTATTTATTGTATAACAGGATATGTTAACATACTCCTTTCATATGTATATAGGTACATCATATTAATTTATAATAGTTCCAGATATCTCTTGAAGACTTATATTTATTTTTTTATACAACACAATTTTTTTTGTGGTGTCCTATGAGCAGAAAAGTTGTGATTATAACCATTTTTAGAATAAAATGAATCATATTAAAGATTTTCCAATTCATGAAAATGATAACTTCATATGGTGTTTGTTTTAGGTCCACATAGCTTTTCACTAAATTTCTAATTCTTAATAAAATAAGAAAATGTTTAAATTTTTTTATCTCAAAAGAATACCTTACTATCCATAGAGAAGTCGTCTTTAAGAATATATTCATAATATTTTCCATTTGACCTAGTAACTCTAGAAGGTCCAAAAAGATCGATATGTACTAACTATAGAGGTTGATATGTTGAGACTTATTTCTTGGATTTAATAAATCTTTCATTTTTTCCTTTTTGGCAAGGATCATAGACATTATTATTTGGGAATTAATGTTTTGTTAGATCTTTATCTACCCCTTTTCTAGTTATATTTATATTTTAATGAATATTGAAATAGTCTAGTCTCCCATGCCATTTTTATGATTCATTATGAAAGGCACATAAGAAGGATATATTTTTAGACGATATAAAACTTAAATCAATAGAATATATTATCATTCTTTAAAGAAGTAAAAATTAAAAAAAATTCTCATCAAAGAGATGGAAAGCAATGATTTCAAATTGTAAAAAAAAAATCATCACTCTAATGAGATATTATAAGAAGATTATATTATAACAAATCTATATGTAAAATAATAGAAATTAACACATAATTAGAATTACTAAATTTTCTAATGTTGATGATTTTACCTTTTGAATTTTCACCAAAGGATACATGAAAACTATCATCCTTGATCAAATATTTTAAATTATAATACTCAAAATTCACATATTTGGAACACTCATTATGATATACTAGTGGGTTTTTAGTGGTTTTCGAACACATTTTATACAAAATAATTATTATACTAAAAATAAATTTGGTACCCACATATTATTGGTTCTAGTTATTTTAGAAATTAAATATTTTTGCACCAATAATTACTTAATGGTTTTCATATAAACGTATTTTAAAATTATTGAAATAAAAAATTTATTAGGTCAATTTAAGTATGTACAATTAGTATATGAATTATCAAAACATGTTCAAGACATAAATTTGGTTCTTACAATTTTTTCCTACCCAGGTTCATAACCAATGTGATTTTTATAATTGGGAGCTGATTTCATTCCATGAATCTATATTAAAGTCATTTTTTTCATTTGTAAAATTTTCTAAATCCCATTTTAATTATTCATTTGATAGTTTTAGTTCATTGTTCCCTTTTAACAAATGACCATTTTTCCATTACCCAAAATCAAGGTTATTTCTAATATTTACTATCAAAGAAATCATAGTAGTCTTATCACATGATCATTTTTTGTGTCAATTGTTTCTCAAGTGAATGCATTGTATTAACTATTCAATTGATTCTGAGATACATGTCATAAATAGGTTCATTATAAATCATTTTAAAAGTATCTTATTTAATTTCATATGTATTTAATCTCATTTCTTTAATATTTTATATCCCTTCAAAAGATAAAGATATGGTATCTCATATTTAAAAATCATATATTAAAGTAGAAAATATATTTAATTCAACATCACCCAAAAAAAACAATGAATTAATTTCTTTGAAAAAAAATATTATAAGAATTTTTTTAGTATCAATCCAAGTAGCTCTATATGTTTGTAGTATTTGATAGTGATCTTATATTACAGTCCAAATGTTAAAACCATATTTTATAAATGCATTTTCATTTTTAATTTTCCATTGATCATATTTTTTACCATTAATATAAGGATGTCTCTTGGTCAAAGATCATTATTGACTATTATCCACAAAGAACTAAAATTTATAATTGATAAAATTTGATATCATTATAAAAAAATAAAATCAAATCTGAAAATATATTATAATACCAATAGATAAATTTTTTTTGAAGTGAGTAAATGAATATTGGGTGAATTGATTTACCAATGAAAATTTATGTTAAAAATTTTTTTAAGTAAAACCATATTAATAAAATAAATTTTATAGTTATTCAACGTATAAGATCAGTATTTGATATGTGCTTTTAAAATATTTCTAAAAGAGTGATTATGGATTAGTTAAAATAAGGTTGAAGTTATATTAAAATTTGAAAAATAATTACTTGAAAAAAACATATATAGATAGTAATTAAAATTAACAACCAAAGTAATATATTTTTTATATAAAACAATTAAATGGGTTTTTGTAATAATAAAAATAACACAATAGAAAAAACAAGAGTTTGGATCTAAATATGCGAAATATTCCCCTTCACTTGACAATACTTTACTAGAAATAATATTATAATAATAATCAAACATATCCACAACTTGGATCAAGAAAACACACATAAATAATAAATTATCTAGGATAAAAATCATTTTCCATATTTTACACAATATATGTAAGATTGTACATGCCACATGAGGACTACTTCCACAAACACAATCGGTAAACAGATGAGAACGTGAAAGAGATAATAACATGTTTTATCTAGTTTAAGTGTAGAAAAAAAATGTTTTTTTAAAATCATAGTAACTACACGCTTCTCAAAATATAATATAAATAAATAGAAAGGGATACAAAAAGATTATGAAGAGAATAGTGATTATTAGCCTGTTATCCTCAAATTGTTCAAAATACTCAGATCATCTTCGGTGAAGAGTTCAAGAATCATTTTTTAGAGATGCAAAAAAATATTGGATCATTGTAATTTTCATGAATTTTCTAGTTTATCAATGTTGATATTTTAATAAATCTTTGTAAGAGATGTTCTGCTTCTGTGTGATTGATAATTACAATAGAGAATTCGATAATCTTTTATAGGTTCACATATTCTATCACTCAATTTTCCCATAAACTTTTCAGACAAAAACCGTCATAAACACATAGAGAGAGCTAGAGATGGTTCTTTATATAGATATAACAACATCGATTGATGGATATCCAAAATCCTCTAATTGGGTTTGACTGTCTCTAATTGAATCAGTGAAATGAATAATGTATAATCATTTATCCTTGAATTAAAATTTTCATTACACCATTAACATTAAATTAATTTGAAAACAAATTGTAGAATGAAGATAGTGGTTACTCAATAGCTTATTTTATCACAAACTGGTGGAACCTTAGGCATGCAATGAGTTAGAGTATTATGGTGACTCAGGCTCTTATGGTAATAGGATATAACTATATCTTGTCCTCACTAGTGAATCGGATGGAATCAAGAAGCATAGTAGTAGATCATCCTTAGTGTTATCTCTATGATGGTGGTGAATCACCTCAATACATGGCCGAATTATCATAAAAACAATTTTTTTAAAAATTCTATCCAATAAAATGTAATTCATTAGTAATAATTGAATCATGGTTTGAAATTATTGAAATAATGTATTTATAAACACTCTCCTCATAAGGAGGTTTCATCTTTAAAGTTTTAATGTCAAAATCACACTATTTATCGAGATTATATTTCAAAAATTTCAGATGATGAAATTTAATATTCTATCAATAAATAATCATATTTTTTTATTTCCATGTTGGTTAGTTCAATAAATCAAAAGGTTCATAATTAATTTTCATCTTCCTATGTACATCATGGTCTGAAACATTATTTTTAAGGAATACCAACATTTTATTTTATTCAGTCATGAATATTTTATTATACATCTATAATATCAGTAATATTTTCTTAAGAATGATTTTAATTTTCCTAAAATATATATTAAAGCAATTTTTTCTCATGATTTATTTTCCATAAATAAGTTAATGCAATTGTATTATCATTATACACATTCTGTATCTTTTCATTGTAACTAAAAATTATAATACACCCAATGTTTTAATATTTACCAGACAAATAAATATTTCATCATTCATTACTAAAACTTTGATTAACGATTAAATTACAATATTAAATTTTCTTTACATGTTTTTTATTATCATGATATTTTGTAAATTTTAAAAACTAAAATAAGTATCCTCAACAAATAGGTTATTTTCCACAAGAAACGATTCAGTTATTTTCTAATGACATTTTTATCAATGTAAACATCCATAGATGTTACTCTTGATTCAAGGAGGAATTGTTCCTTTGATATCATCTGTATTAGTTATCTAGATGGTTTTTTATTATGATGATTATATATTGAAAAATTCCATTTTCATATTAAAATTTTATATTATGATGAAATGTTACGTGTTTTAATGAGATATTGGTATATATATGAATATATGATGTGATGGGTGGTTATGTTATATCCTATTAATTAATTGAGTAATGATTAATTTTTTTTGAGGTCAAAGGGTACATGACTAGTTATTCCAACCCTAAATGAAGGGTGATTGGGATGTGATCTCATACCAAATGATTATGCACGAGAGGTTATCCCAAGAATGAAGCTGGTACATGGGTGTTATGAAGTAAAATTCCAAATCCATTAATAATAATTGATGTACTGATTTTTACATGAACCCATGTCTGTATCCCCACACACTAGAGGATGATAACTAGTAGAAAAGGTTTATGATGATACCTTGGGCTGACTATACCTCTTAGTTGAAAAGCAGAACAATAGTGAGATAAAAATTAAATATTGAAAGTATAATAAGAGAAATTGATATGTGGAATTAAATCATATAGACAATAATAACACACGAAGAAAAAAGTGGGACCATAGAAAAAATGATGATAATGTCAAGGAGGTATAAAAAATTCAGGCATAAAGATATTTTTGGAAAAAATAATGAGCAAAATAAAAAAATTCTATCTAATAGAATCACGAGACAATAATTGATCATTTGATCACAAGATCCCATACTATAATCATTCAACAATCCTAGATCATTGTTTTTCTTATGTCCCTACTTTTACTCATGATGTCTATCTGAGTACCAAATGGTGTCTCTAATATGGTGTAAGATAAACTTAGTTGGACACCCCCATGATGTATATAAATATCCCTCTTATGTATATAATATGATTAGTCTGTGTATTTAATAATGGTAATTATTAATGTAAACTATAAAGGATTGCATTCGATTCCTGAAGGACACCAGGATGACAGTACGTGCTTCAACCTATTCTAATAAATCATAAGAACATATGTATCCAAGAACATATATGTATAAGTATATATATGCATACATATATATTTTCTCTATTTATGTAATGTGGTTTACTATCATATATACTCATATAAAAGATTTATCCAGGACCTATGGGTTAACTCATGCAACCATATCTAGTCACTCGTGTCTCATAAAGTAGTATAGGACACCTTTCGTATGTATCACATGTCCTAAGGTTATCCATTCCCAAATATCTCAGGTATATGGAACACCATTCCAAAGTAACACTTGTTTATGTGACTCCACGCTCGAGTTTCGTAAGAATATGTGATTCTATGGTCGACTATCACACACACACACACACACACACACACATATATGGGTCTCCATGCCAGGGTATCATAAGTATAAGGGATGCCATGGCCGAGTATCCCAATAATATGGGTCTCCATACCCAAATATCTAATCAGTATGAATCCCATACCCCATGTAAAATATATGTAGGGATGTTATTCCTAAGAAACAAAGGTAATAAGAAGTCAAATAGTATTTATTAAAATCGAATAAGAGGTTAATAATTCATTTTCATTTCACATTGACTCGTCTGTAACAATTGTTTATCTAAAACCATGTTGAATGGTAATACTAATAACATTACATTTAATTCATTAATTTAATTCCTTCTATGTACCAGGAAAACCCCACATAGGAGGTGATCTGATCATTTTAGAGTACATAATATCAAGGTTAATTATCAAATTCCACCTTGGGGGGCATTTCTTGATGGGGACCTATTCCAACACAAATAATGAGGTAAATTGTAATTTTTATCAATTATAAAAAATGAAAAAATGGGTAATCTGTATTTTTAAAATAATTCATTTAAAATATGGAGTGTGGTATCATGTCGGATAATATAATGTGAGAATACTTGAGGAATAATTTCAAGACAACATACCTTATGGAATTAGGGGAGTACTCATTCAGTATCAGCTTAACATTTTTCCTATAACGAGAGGAAACCAGGAAAATGAAAAATACACTAAAAATAATGCATTTTACCTCTCACATGAATAGTTAAGAAGATATTAAAACAAACTAGGAAAATGATAATCATATCATAGCTCTTACAAGTGGATTTATAATGAGACAAATGATGTATTTATGGGAGTTAATGTGAAGAAGTTATCTCAAATACTCAGTAGTAGGTAATGATTATTCTCTCCCAATAATTCTTTTGTGTGGAAGGAAGATGGGTTGGAAAAAATAAGTGTTCTACCCCATTAAATAATTTAGGTCAGAAAATATTCACGATGTGAATATATTTCACATTGTGAATTCCTCAGGCCCCCTCATAAAAATTAGTTCAGGGAATTCATAGGGTATTTCCAAACCATTCACATCATGATTTGTTTTGTATACATGATCCAAGAAAACTCCAACTCTCTTCATAAAAGAAAACTGACTCCCCTAAAGGCATTGTTTCCCTATATATGTAAAAATACAAACATCAAATGGATATACCGATACATTAATGATCCAAAACTCATATAAATATTTAGGATCTTATATTATTACTCTATAAAAAACACATCGCTTTATATCTCTTTTAATGGTGGTAAATCATCATCTGAAAAAAACTCCATCCAATGAACACATACATCTCTCTCTCCCCTAAGACTAGTCTAGTACATGGTCATGCTAACATAACACTAGTAACATAGGTACATAACATCATAGGAGAGTGTTCATGATCTGATTAATGATATGAATTAGATAATCCTCAATATTAGTATCACCCAATAATTAAATAACCCCTATATCAAATGTATGATTTATCTTATGATGAAATTGGTGAAGATGTGATATATGGATTACAGAGTACAAGGATATATTTCTATGTGGAAGGTAAATTTAAAAGGCTTCCACATAGACTACATCTAATATCTCGAAATCCACATTATAATTAGGAAATATCTAACACTTTCTCCAAATCTATTTATTCCTAAGTTTAGGTGAATCATGGATAAAAAAAGACCCCCAGTCAAAAATCGAGAAGACATCGATGGTGATTTACATACCATTCTTGTCTACAATGAGATGTTATCAAATTCTCCTAGATATGTTGTACAAGCTCCAAATTCTCTTGAAAGAGATGAGTTTTAAGTATCACTACTTCCTCTATTTATAATAGAGGTGGTCAACACGAGCTACCATATTTTTACTCAAAAAGATCCATCTATATAGAAAATTAAAATTAGTTATTTTTGAGAAGATTGAAAAGTGGTATATGTTTCTCCTAAGAACCTATGAAATAAAGGAAACATGACTATATCCTATAATATAGAACCTATATTGTCCATTCTAACTAGTTGTAATCCAATGGGAAAAGGCTATTCTCATAAATACCTATGTCGGGAGATCCTTCAGAAACACCTGCTAGAACCTCAATGTTAAAAGAAGATATCAATTTGAAATGAAATTACCAAAGACACCATTAAGGAATATAATCTCATAGATTTATAGTAACCCAAAGTCGTCCATAAATAAGGTATCCATTATATGAATAAAGTGGGAGTCCTTCATTATCATATCCACATCTACCCAATCTACTTCACCACCTTAATGAAACATCAACAAACTAATCAAAAATACCACAGAGATATCATCCCATTTGTATTATAGAACCAATAATAGCTATATCAAGATATAGGTATTTGGTCCTCCGCCGTAACATATTAATAGGTGGAACACCTAGTTATAAAACATATGATTTGAAATTTCATCGCAACCCACCAATAATGGTGATTCAAGTCTGAGTACATCATAGAAATACCTAGGTTTGTTTCCCACTATAAATCATGGGATTATAATATTTATTTTTAAAACATATCTATTTTCACCAATACATGTCCATGAATAAATGTGATCTCATATAAACTATTATACTAACCCAGTGGTCGATCAACAAATGAGACTCTCCCCCATAGAATATGTCCCTTGAGATCAGAGAAATGCCTCCACTTCACTTTGTCTAGAAGTGACCTGGTTATCACTAAGGCCATCAGTAAAGGACACCCATGAATCTATTTGATCTCTAAATTCATTATAAATTGAAAATCTATGAAAATAAACTCATCATTGACCTCCTAACATTATTCATAAGAGTTTTCAGGCTCATATCATCAACAAATGTATTTCCCATACTAGATGAATAAGCATGCTAAATGCCGATGGGATGAATGAATTTGGCCTAAAAACTATTATAATGTTAAATTAACTAATTGTAAAGATATATTCTAGAAATTTGTGATCTACAAATACTAAAATCAACTTTTCCCTTAATTAATTCCCCCAACAATACAAGGAATGAATGAAAACTACGAGCTATAGATATTTCATTAGGTAGTTACTCTATTTAGGAATTAAAAAACAAGAACCATTTGCATGGCCTAATCTTACAACAACATTATTGTTCTCAAAATGATACATGATGCATCAGAAAGAACCATATAGACATTACCTATCTCTGGAACAATTAGGATCAGTCCTCAAGTCAATATTCCATTCATCTCAAGAAAATACATCCCAGATGATTTATAAAATAAACACATCACACCCTTTTCTATAAATATTTTTATAGTTGATCAATGCAGTGAGATATATTTAATAAAAAAACTATAATGACCAGATATCCCCAAGGAACATCATATGTCGTAGATGTTCTTGGCCTTCTATAATTAAACAATAGTACTCGCATTATCTATGTCATATCATACTCCCCTCTCTAAGATAATTTCATGCAAAAAGTGAACCTTGCCAATCAAAAAATTGTAATTTAGTGCGATTAACATTAACATATTGTTATTTCAATGTACTCAATAAAATCTAACAATTTTTAACATGTTCTTATTGAGTATGTGAATACCACTAGATATGATCTACAAAGAATACTATAAACAAATAAAGACATGGATTTAAAAATGATTCATCAAGAATAAAAAACAACATGGTCATTTATGAGACCGAATAGTATGACCAAATATATTATATATACTAAAGGAAGTGGACTCCAATTCTATATATCACCAACACATTATTTTAATTACGTTTCTATGTATCTATTATGGCCGAAACCTCCAAATTTCTATTCTCTTATATAATTTCCGAATTCATCTCCCCCATATTCATCTCCTCCTCATCCTCGGTGTCAATATTTTCCTCCTCCACCTAGGTCTCAACCTCTATCAATGCCTTCATATCCTATGACTTCATCTCCTCCACCATTTCCTCCTCCTCTCCCTTAGTATATGCTTCTTCCTCTTCCTACCCAATCTCTATTCACATTCTCCTCCACAATTTATAATCTCCTTCTCCTTATCTTTTTCCATCATATACACTAGATTTTTCTACTCCTCCACCTTCATCTTCTCTTTTTTCCCCAACAACATCTATCTCTACCTCTCCCACTCATTCATTCCCTCATCCCCATGTTCATATATATTTTTCTCATGCCAATTTAAAACCACCTCCATCACAATGTAACTCTATCTATTAGTTACACTTCTTTCTTTTCAAATTCATCCCCTCCATCATAACACATAAAATATATCTTGAATTTTGAATAATTATGCAAAAACCCTTGAAAAATCAATTCATCCAGGATCCATAAATATATAGGTTCCATACCCCACTTTAAAACCATCTGCTATTTTGATTGGACTCCATCTTAGAGGTAATACAATGACTAAAACCCATTTTCACCATTGATTTTTAATGGAAAAATTATTGATAAAATCCTCCTGCATTGCATCATTTTCTTTTATCTTCTCTCATTGGAGATCCACATTTCTTTTGTTTTCTCTCCCTTCCACATGAGGTAGTATCTTATGATTTTTTTCTCAAATGTTTTATTTTTGATCCACCTTTTCCCATCTCTCAATCATTGGTTGAATTTATTCTAATACTAATTTTAATATTCTTTAATAGATTTTGTATATTTATTTATGCATACCCTCTAGGAAATTTTATTGATATAAATTAAAGACATATTAATCCAGATGATATATTTTGATGTGATTCTTGGGAAATATTTGGAAAAACCATCTATTTTATCCCTCGAGATATCTAGAATGATGGGATGAGAATTTTCTGAATTTAATTCTCTAGGGGAATGTTTATGTCCCCTATGATGATACTAATGAGGTGAATGATTATAATATATCTCATAATTGTCTTTGGAATCATTTAATCCATTTTATTGAATACTTTTGTAACTTTAAATCCTATTTCATTATCAATAAATATATTTCAAGCTAAAATTTATATATGAATTATTAATTATCTATTAATATTTTTTGTAGGGAAGATAAAATTTTAAAAATTATCAATTTTTCCATCTATTATTATTAGAACTAATCTTTTTAATATTATCATCCAAATTATACACTACTCCATGTAGTTTTTTAAATACTATTTTCTATACTATACATTGCAAAATATTATAAATTTTTCCCTTTTTATACTCTTCATTCGTTTAATTTTTAATTTATCACTTTTTTAAATTGAAATCATTAAAATGAACATGAAAATTCTCTCCCCATAAGTTTAATTATAAATTTTTCTATACATTTCATTTCATAATGAATTAAAATCTATCCTTTCATTATTTAGATACATAATATTAACTGTTCATTTTAGAATCAAACAAGCTCTGATAGTCATCTTCATTTGTGATTCAATTTTTTTGATTTAAATATATTAAAATATCTAAATTATAACATTATATGTAAAAAATACTACTCACATTAATAATTGTCTTAAATAAATTATATTTTATTATTTTTGGATGACTTGTGATTTGTAGTACACAAATATATGTTATCACAATTTGTTCATGCACATATATATTGTAGTAATTTTTTAACAATTCTAAATTATTCGTAATGTACAATATCTCAAGGGGATGAAGGGATGATATGTTTAACAATATATTACATATATTATTATTCTACTGTCAATGGTTGAAAAGGTTAGTAGTTCACACTTTAATTAATCATCCATTACATGATATCTGTTTTAAAAAACATGATATTATTATTCCATGATAATGTAGAGGTTTGTACCGATCATTCCATTTGTCTTATAATTCACATGTTGTTAGGGAAGGGATGCTGTGTGAAATTTATTATGGCATGCAAGTTAGGATTTCCATGTATGATATCACATGTTTGGAGATTAATTTTTCAATTATTATCATGAATTTTAATTTTGGATCACTTCTACTCTTATAATACTATTTTCCCAAAAACATATCGAGGAATCATTAGGTTTCTAATTCTAATAAAATGATTCATCAAATTTACATGTAGTGAGAGAAGGGAATCCAATTCAAATCCTATATGGCATGAAAGTGACTATTTTTTTTCATACTCATGGATGTTTGGAGTTATATAATGATTAAAATATTCTATTTAATGTTATTTTTTAGTTCAATTCAATTTCAATTTCAAATAAAAAATTATTTTTTAATGAACTGTTACATTTGGACATCACATTACATATTTCTCGGAATTAACATGTGGTTTGGAAAGGGCAACATTGTGACATCTCATGCAGCATACATGTGATGATTTTAATGTATTGTATTGGATGTTTGGAGTCAGATGGTGGTGAAATTAATATATTTTATATTATTTTTTCTTCAATTTAAATAATTTTATTTTCCAAAGTCATTTCTACCCACTTTGGTATCCCAAATCCCACAGTAGATATTTGAATTCTTAGAGCGGTGACCATCAAGACAAAATGTATTATAATTTCAATTTATCAAATTTTCTAAAATTATTTTTTGATATTTATTTGTTTAAACTACATCTAAATACATTTCAAATTTAAATTTTATCATCATATTATTTATTTTTTACATTCTTTTATGATTATTATTGTTTAATGATGTCTATTATTGATGAGACATTTCAAAAATATTATAATGGTTTTATATTATACAATTCATATATTAAATTTTTTAAATGATTATATTTCAATGATATATTTAAAATATATCTCATTTTACATATTAAATAATAAGTAGGACTATTATTTTTATTATATTTACTACTTTAAAATTATTTCAGGTTCATACTACACACATTGATTCTTCTCATTTGATAAATTTTTAATTGTTAAGATCTTATGGTTTCAATTTTTCTCTTCTTTTCCCTATTTTAGGATTATAAATTTTCAATACACGGGTTAATGTTTTTTTATTATGACATTTTTAAATTCTATTTACATGTAATATGGATTTTTTGTTACTAATATGTTTCAATTTTTAAAACAGATATATAATATAACAAGCCTTTCAATTTAAGAAGATATCATGTGTTTAGAGAAGGGCATCCACATGATGTCTTACATGTCATGATGGTGATTCATTTTAGGACTTATATTTAGTGATTGGAGTTAGATGATATATAATTCATCAATTTTATTTAATTTTTGTTTCACTAATATTTAAAATTTCTAAAAACAATAATTTGTTAATGAATTATTATATTTTGACTTCTCACTGTGTCTGCCAAGGAAATAACATGTGGATAGGGAAAGGAAGAAACATGAAATATCATGTGACATTATGGTGAGGATTTTCATGTATTATATATGATATTTCATGTTTTGTGGTGTGGAATTTTTTATATTTCACGTAATTTTTAGTTCAATTAATATCTTTTAATCATCCCAAAAATGTTTAGTAATAAACTGTTTCACAAAGACCATTGTATATTATAAAGTCATTTATTAAAGAAATTCATGATTTTAGTTATTTTAATTTCATTATTTTAAATATTTTCTGAAATTATTATTACTTTTTTATTTATATCAATTACATATATATACGTTATAAATTTTAATTTATCTTCATACTTTTTTATTACACAATATTCAGAAATTATTTTCTACAAATGTCTATTATCAATGATAATTTTCCTAATTTTATAATACTTTTACATTATACCAAAAATATATTAATTCCTCTTTCATTAATTATTTATAGTTAAATGATATTTTGTAAATGTATGGAATATTAATTATTTAATATGTAACATTATAATTTTTTCTGGTATGTTTAATTATTCAAAATATATATGTTTTCTTCTACACCACTAAACTAATCCGATCTAATATATTTTAATCAATTTTCAATTAATTTATCTTTAATGATCATATTATCTCAAAAAATTAATTTAATTTGCTAGGTATATAAGAGATATATAATCACACCGTACTATTTTAGATAATAATGATAGAGTTTAAATCAATATCCCCGATATACATGTCATTATTTATTCTTTTAAATTTTTATTTAATTTTTTCTATTTGTTATTAAATTTTATGATTATATCCAATTTTGCATGTTTTCAATTCAAGAAAATAAAATGGTAGTAAAACTTAATCCTTAAATCTATAGAATTAAATGGATTTGATAAAATATAGGTTTGAATATTTTGTTTTCTTTTATTATTTTCCCGCAACATTATTATATCACCAAAATAACCTCATTCGTGTTAGATCGTAAAGATTTATTCCCTAAAATATTTGGGAATATTTGATTCAAAAACCTTTGACTCCTAGACAGTGAGTATTAGCTTGTGGTATCTTGGATAAGAAATATAAATCTAGTTACTATTATCTTGTCTTGAATATCATTAAGATGATGCTATAAAATATTATCCCTATTTGATCAAAACTATATGATCTCTATTTTAAATACATTTGAAAATATTAGTACCACAAAAAATTCACATTTTTCTCTTTTTCATTCATGGATTTTTTAAAAGATATTACAATTAAAATGATAAAATTGTTATCACATTACACGATAGACCTCTAATTGATATCCCAAAATATGAATTCAGTCATTATATTTAAATTATATTGGGTAAATTTTGGATAATAATCTATCTTTTTTGTTACATTTTAATAATTTTTTCCCTAGTATTAATTATCCGAATATCTCAGAGTTGTGGATGGGTTAGTTATTTTTTTATAATTTTGACATATTATATATAATTAGAACTCAAAACACTATTTATATACATGTTTATAATGATTATTTCCAAAAAATAATTGCACATATATTAATAAATCCCAAAAAATTACAGTTTTTAATGAAATATATGATTTTTAAATACAAAATTTTGAAGCGATGGAAAATTTATAATTCTTGAGAAGCTATATTTCATAACAATAATACTTTATCCATACTTAGGTGTGCCTCTCCCACCATCCTAATCTTCTTTAAATGAATGTAAAAAAGGTTTTATCTTCATATTTTCTCTCCATTATTTTTAATTCCACTAATTTTTTTGAAATTCCTATTATGAACTATGAAATGAATAACATACATTATTTAATAATGATATTTTTGAATTCATTTAATTCATTGTTTTATTGACAAATTTTAAAAATAAAATATATTTTATATTATCATTAGATTATTACCTTTGAATCATATCTAAATACCACATGTTGTTATATTATTACACCCCTACTTCATTTCTCTATATTTTTTTAAGATGAGTCTTATTTCATGCGTCTTTAGTGAAATTTTGGTATCATAAATGAAAGTAACAAGGATTTACAATATACATTTATATTATAAAATTGATATTTATATGGAATTTATTTTATTTTATTTGGGAATAAAAATAAAATTTTGTTGATCCCAACTCATGTTGTTGAGCATGGGACATAAATCAATCCCCATATGTATTGACATAAAATACATTAAATCCTCATATAATCAGACTAAGAACATCTCTTGAGATTTAGGGGAAAACATTTTCATTCTTCATTCTCCTTGTTTTGGATTCATTATATTCCTTCAAACATTGTGTTAGTGTTGTGATCCAATGTTTTCTTAATCAACTGCATTTTCGATCTACATATTTCATCTCATTATCCTCTATTATCTTCCATTTCTATGGGTTTAACAATTTATCTGTTTCTTGAAACATATTTTAAAAAATTATCTCTTTTATTTAATTGTGTTTAATTATATATCTTATAATTATAATTTTTATGTATATAACAAATTTAGGAGATTAGATCACACTAATGGTTTTTGTAGTGTGGATCTATGTATGTAGTGGGATTTTATTATTCCACAAATATAGGGTCCTTTGAGTTATTCATATTCAAATTAATTTTAGAATTGATATATTTTTTTGAGGTAATTTTTTTATAGTAGATTTAGGAGGTTATCTCATACAAATGGTATGTTTTATTTTGTTCCGTTACATTATACAATTTACATGAATATTGTTAAATGTTCCATTAGGGTGACGGTTTATTGGACTTAGGGGTATTAAGATCTCATTTAAAAATATATCATATTTTTTTTACCATGATGGTAGGTTACAATTATAATAGACAATTTTTTTTACCAAGTGGTACATTTACACTTTATCAATAATTTGATCATTATTTTTCACTGAAAACTAGAATCAATCTTGTTTAAGGAGATTTGATGCTTCTATAAAATTCCAAATGTGTAGCCACACGCAATCTCTATCCACATTACCTCAAAACCAACTCTCATATGTTAAAATATTTATAAGATCTTGATTTACACTCTCTTCACCTATATATTTGTGATTTCCCTTTGGTTTTTTTGTTTTATCCATTGTTAATGGACAGTGTTCATCAAGAAAATTGGGAAATTGTTTATAGATACTTGATAATTGTTTTATGTGGTTTAAAAATTAATGGTTTTTGTTTATTTCATCCGGAATAATTTTCATGTTCATAAAGTAAACTTATTTGACAAACTAAAAGAGAATCCAGTTGAATTTTGTATATCATACATCCAACTCTTTTAAGCAAGTCCCGAAGAAAGATGTAAAATGATTAAATGAAATTGGGGATTATGAATGCTCTAAATATTCAACTAGGGAACTTGTTGTTAATAATTTAAATTAAAATGGATGATGTTATAATCGTCTCTTTGGATGTTTACAAGTGTTACCAAAATAAAATTATGAATTAATAACAATGATGCTACTCTAGAGGCATAATTGATATTTCAAAAATAGTTTTTTGTGTATCTATTAATAGTACATTCTTTATTGTCACTATATTATATCATGATTGATTTTAATGTGTCTCTACGAGCCGAGTTTGATGGGATTTCAAGGATGAAATCTACTTAGAATCCAATTGGGGTCATAGTAGAATTATTATGAGATGAATATAATTTTGGTTTCTTATATATACCTAGATACATGTAAAATTACCCTATACCTATACTCCTTTAATAGAGGGATTTATTAAATGTGTATTGTTTTGTAATTTTTCATTTCCCCTTATTTTAGTCATCAATTCCTAGAGGTATTCATACATATTTGGAAAAAAATAATGACATATTCTATCATGGTTTTTTTAAATCCATTCTCTCGTGTTCATACTATTCATGAGATCATTAAAATTTATTATTTCTCTGATTTATAATTTATTTAAAATAATGATTATTGTTATTCATATTAATAAATAACATTTTTTATGTTGGAATATTTATCTCCAATATTTCAAAACCACACTTTTTCATTTTGTATATCAAAATAATGTTTTCTTATACACAAAATCAATTGATAATTCCAGAAAATACAACTTGTAATCTTAATTTTTTTGATTATCTTTAGTAACTCAAAAAATATGAGCGTCTGTATGTGAATTTTGAATTAAATAATTATGTTCTTAAAATGTTTGAGAAGGGTAGTATTACTTATGTAAAATGTACATACTTCAGAATTCCAGACATGCTTTATTTGGAGGTTATATCATACCCAATAGTAGCTTGACCTTTAATAAATAAGGGATAAACCCTTTTATCATCGAAAATGGTTGAAGGGGTTTTCAGTACGAGGTAGTGGATATCAGTTCTTAACCATTTCTTGGTTTAAAAAAATGTAATACACAAAGATTTTAAGTGTATAGTTCTCCTTCTTACTAAAAGGGATATATGATCCCTATGGTGATGTGATGGGTTATATAATACCCTTAGCCTCCAAACATACTAGCTTCCTCTTAAGATCCTACAACTCAATAGTAAACATCTTATATGGTGAAATTGATAATAGTGTATCTACGTACGCTATCTTTCCTAAAAACTCTAACAATATCTCAAGAGGTAGTCAAGAATAATCATCAAGAATGGAGTCTCTAAAGAGATCAACTATTGGAGATAAATTTATTTTACAAACCCCCAAGATCATATATAAAAATGAAAAAATAAAATATAATATCACTAATATGGTTCCATGATGGTGTGGTCCATCTCAATTCTCCTAAACATTCATTTTATCCATTTATATTTTACTGCAACCCTCTTCCAATGTAAAGGATACACTCTAAAAATATCTATATGCACATCCATGGTAATGAACCAACTAGTTAATCCATTAAATGATGATGATTCTAGTATTCAAAAGTATGAACACATCCCGTATAAAATGATATACACCTATATAAAGGGGTCACTTCTTACCGTTGCATACAATATTTTAATGTATAATAAAAGAGGTTTCAAGGTTCTATACCCCACAAAATTATTGAACTTCCATTCTGTTATTTTTCACAACAACCATTGATATGATATAAAATGAATCACCATCATCAAACAAGGAATAAACTAATGTAGATTCTACTAGAATAGTACTTCAATATATATGGACTAGTACTATTATCTAATGATAAAGGATCCACAACATAGATTTTTATAGATTCATGACCTTGAGATTCAATCTGACATTCCCTAAGAAGGTATTCCCTTCTTCCACTACACTTCTGATGTCAGGCTACCACATCCACGACCACCTCATCATCCTTAGTGGTTAATAAAAATATAGATACATTTCTGGAGAGGGAATAATAGTCCATCACTTAATGGTGGAGTATATATGGATCTTATATCACTAGTAAAACATGGAAAGGTCTCGAAGAAACACTGAAGATGCCCTAACCTGCTATATCCTTGACACTCAATAGCATCTCTAGGACACTGGGGATTCATATTCCTTGTAATTCCATACTAATGGGAAACCACATAATAATAAGTGGGTGTTATACGTACTATTTTTCTCTTTTGTGTAGTTTGAAAGAGATGTTTTTGACCACTAGTAGAACAACTAGCCTATCTCAGTTTGGAACCACCCAAGGCCACACAATGAAATTCCATTGTGTTCTTTCCTGATTATAAGTGTTTCTTCAAGCAAAGTGGCATGGATGAGATCAACTTGAAGGTTTTATTGTGGTTGTTTTCTGTTTTTCACAATCATGAACATTGGGTTACCACTATCTCCCTCACAAAAACTCCCAAGGTTTCCCTCACCCACAACTAGGTACATACCTTCTATCTAAAGGCAAGAGATCACATAGGTTTTTAGGACCTATGACTCTAAGGGACTTGCATTGGTTGAGATGATGGGAGTTTGAGATCATCAAACCCTTTTAAGGGGGAATATTTTCCTACTATGTGAATTTTGTATAATTATTATATGTCTATGAATCTCTTCCTATTCCTGATATGAGACTAGTTACCCTAACAAAATTATTATAGGTTAGTTATTATTCATTTGAAAAAGATTGGGATCTCTTTACTGAAACCATCTGCATGTATTCCAAATTTTTCCCCATTCTCCTATAATTGGTGGTTACTTATGTGATGAAACTATATAACCATGTTCTTTGTAATGTGCTTCCATACAAGAGGGTGATTAATATTCCAAGGACGGGATTCAGACATTACGATGAGTCCCACATATCATGGTTATTATAGGAATCAAAACTGACAAAGTTCGTTGGACTCGAGCAGTTTAACGTCATGTAGATTGGACTAACAAGGATTCTCTAAGACACTAGGTGTTTATTCTCATGCCATAGAGGGACATACAATATATCCCAAGTATATAGAGAATAAAATTTCTCATAGTTAATTATTTTGGTAGTATACCCTGAGATTACCCATTTCACTTTAGAGGATTATAATTCAAATGAAATTATTATTGAAGATCCCTAGTCCCAAGTGATCTATGATTAGTGTAAGAATCAAGGGATAAAAATTATCATTTTTATAGCTCAAGATGTGTCTTTTCTGTGTTTTTACTTCCTAGAGAAAATTTATTATGGAACTTGGGCCATAGGAAGACGTCCTACATATCTCGTTTATGAATGAATCAAATTCATCATAGTTTATATTATTCTTCTGTCCACTGATGAATGAGGAAGAGAGATCAACTCATGGGAATGATTGGGTCCTAATGGTGAGGATTTCAGAGTCATAATAGGACTTATACTGAATAAGATGTTTTGTTTGAGCTCCATCCTTATAAGGAATTCTATATAACCAAGTTATTGAAGTAATTAGAGTTCTGATAGTTCAATTTCATCCTTGGGACCATACCCAAGGTAAATGGCCTTTTTTTGTGGTGAATGTGTCATACCCCTCATTATGGATTTACATATATATGATTCTGTGGTAGGTGGAGACTCTTAATGCGAATGATATGTGACACATTCCTGTCATAGGGCATGAATATTTTTTTTAAATTTCTTAAGTGTAGTGTAGTGATTAACCCTAGGATGTCTCCTGAAGAGGAGGGCACAACAATTTTGTTTTTCACTTGAATTTAAGAAAGAAGAAAATGTTGATTTTGAAATTGTTTATGTTGAAAAATATAGCGAGCAATAACACGAAAAGTAAAACACAAATGGATTAAGAGAGTGATTGGGTCATGGTAGGATTCACTTTTTCAAAGTAATCATAGTAATAAAGATCATATTCTCTATCTTCCTTTTGAATAACAAATGAAGAACTCCTCGATCGAGTTATTAATCACCCTTGGTTTATGAAACAAATGAGAGTCAGTCCTATGTGAGTGAAAGTTCTTAAAAAATAACTAAAAAAATAAGGAAATTCATGATCAGGAATTTTTGCTCCTTAGAACTCTAGAAAAATTTTAATATTTTCACACACGTGCCAACAATCTCTAGACACTCACCACCTAACACAATCTGCTCGATCGAGACAAATTTCACTAGGAGGAGGGAGATTAAAGGTCATTAACCAATGGTATTAACAATGAATAAACCAAAATAAAAACATGACCGCATGAAGATAATTTGGAAATGGTGATAATAGAAGTCATTCAAATTAAAAAGATGATTTTAAATTTAAGCTCAAAACTCCGACATTACAAAAGTGAAACTCCCCCTTCCCCGATCACTCAAAGGTTTTACTCCTCCATGTGAAGGGTAATAGAGTTGAAAGGGGAAGAATAAGACATTAAAAAACTATGAAAAGGAAAATAAATTAAATATAAAGCTGATAAGTTCTCCTCCTTGGTGTCCTGGAAGGAATAAGATGGATAATGGTATGGAGAATGGGATTTTTTGAGAGGGTAGAGCTCTCCTCCTTTTATAGCCAGAATTTGTCCCCCGAATGTTGACACGTTTTATCCCCATTAAATGACATCTTCAAGCGTTTCTCCCTTCTTAAATGTTGTACATAATTACCTTGGACGTGTCCCCTCAAAATATCAGCAGATTTGGACATGTATTACGTGAGTTATGGCTTTTTTACTCTGAGCATTTATTCTTTCCAGTCAGACTCTCCAAAACGCAATCCTCCCGATTAGGGTGATTTAATGACCGCATAAACGGACAATTAACACAGCCATTACTTCATAAAAGATGCTTCAAAACTCTTTACGCGTTCACCCACCGAATATCACAACATTTGGCCCCTCCATGGATGAGTTATGGATCCCACACCAAAACTAGGAATAACTGCAAACAATTTTCTTTCTCCCACTTGTGAGATTCTTTTGAACTTCCATATGGCCGATTCATCTTTTAGTCCAAAACTAGTAAATTAATATCTGGATGTTTAGAATCTGTAAAAGAATCAATTTTGAAATTTTTATCAGTTTAGATAATGTTATGACCAAATTAAAAAAAAATTTAAAACTGTTAAAAATCCAAAATGGCCAATTTTTACTTTTCAGCTCAAAATAACACCATTATCATAAAAATGAAACAATTAATCTTAGAGGAACACTTTTGTGGGAATAAAACAATGATATTCAATATAAATTAATTGAAAATATTTTTTCTATCAATATGATTATTGAAACACCCTATGCTCTACGGACCTGTACTTCGTGTCAGAAACTATGTATGACCAGTGATCAATATCATTTCTTGAAGAGTGATGGATTTACATATTAGGAAAGCACTATGGGGATCCATCCTTGATGAGGTGGAATATGTATAATGAATGTTTAAGGAGTTATATTAGTCACAGTTCATTCTACGGAGGCTTAAACTATGATATTTCCATGTATATTAGGACTTATCATGCTATGTCGTTGGTGGGGGTTTACACTCTATGGTTTCCCTAGTAACCCTTTTCCCTACCTTACATGTTTTGGTTGTCCACATTCTCTGATATGTAAAATAATATATGCATGTCATATCTAATGAATGTTGAATGTTACAGTTGGGCTTTCAACAGAAAGTTGAATAACCTTGGTGGAATATCCGAAGTTGGTCTCATGATCAAAGGTGACATGTCTAGAGGATATCTCAAGATATAGGTGATATATCCTCAAATTACAAAGCTATATTATCTTGATTGTATAATAAAATTAAAATAGCTTTTCTTGGATTCATGCACAAGACATGGTGTGACACGTATGAAGGGTATCACGTGATTCAATATGACATGTCTCGAAGCGTGATTCATGTCTGGTATAACATCCCTAGAGGGCATTGAAATAGTTAGATGACATGTATAGAGGGCGTCACGAGTCTCACCTAAATTTCCGAAACTGTATCTTGAGGTCCTAGTTGACATGTGATGATGCATTTGTAAGACTTAGGTAACATGGTATGGTGATTTTATATTAGTTAGGTTATTTATCTGATGAACATCACAAGGCATGGGTGATAGGACCAGAGGGGTTCATATGACTGAGTTTGTATTCCTTTGGGGGAACCATGAAGCATTCTCAGACATGTTCAAAAGAATTTTCATGACCTAGGTGGAATATTTATGGAGCGTTGTGAAATATGGATGACATGTACAAGTGATTTCACATGTCATGGGTTTCTTATGTCAAGTGAATGAGGGTCTATGAAAATGTTTTTTGTTAATGTCTTTCACCTTTAGTCATTGTTCTTCCCCTTGTATTTATAATTCCTTATATTTTATCAGTATTAGTTTTTTTAATTTCATATGACCTAAATGATTTGTGCTATATCCATCACATATCATTCCACAAGTCCTCCATGTGATCTATGTACAATCACACAGAGTGTTTTATGCATGGTGCATGATCACACTTGATATCCATAGGTGTATTACCTAATGAAATACATTCTATTCACAAGATTAACTGCTACACAAAATAATATTTGGTTCTTGTATGAAATTACTAGAGTTCACACTCTTGGTCCCAATAGGTATCCATACATTTTTCATGATGGGGTTCGGAATTTATAGGCATCACCACCCAATTTGATCGCTATTCAAAACTATATATGTGATGAAGACGCTTTAAAGAATCAGGTAAGGGGTTGGGCACCAGGTGCCTTCATGATACATTCTTGGGGATCGGTCTGAGGATGTCACCTTATTTTTACTGACAGTGAGGCCCTTCTTTAAACACCTCCATTATTGGATTATTTAAATTAAAGGGGACTAGTTTGATCAAGAAGGCAAGTTAAGGGACTTCTATATTTTTATATTGACATGTCCAAGGGACCTTTTTAGAACCACATGCCTTTTTAATGGTGTTCTCAAGCTACTTGATCCCTTTCGTGGGAAATTTGGTGAGGTAAGGGTAGATTGTCTGGGGTTCTCCATGAGATTATGGTGGCTTGTCTAGGAGTTTCACGAGGTCATGCTACAGACTTCCTTAGTGCATCAAATACATTTTATGACCACGAGAGATTTCCTCCATAACTCTAATAAATTTACACTGTTTTATTTTCCAATGGTTAATGGTGAAGTGAAATTATATGAGTAATGTTAAAGATAATCAATCTATTTTATGATGATGTGTTTCATGCAAAAATGGGTCATATGGTTGTGTGAGAAAATTTTGTGGCCAAATACCACTATTTTTCTTAGTGATACAAAAGAGAAGTGCGTGGTTTCCTATACATACCTGAGGTATTCCACACGATGGGGATGACAAGATAAATTGATCATGATTGATGAGGTCGGTAAGTCTCCAGGGACTCAAATTTAGTTCTTGTCTTATGGGGTCATGTAATGTGATATTTATAACCTGGAATAGATCTTTATTCATCACCTTTAATTTCATCATTTATTTTGTATTAAGGTAAAGGTTGATGTGATATTTCAAGAATGTTCTCAAGTATAATTACCCTTCCAATTGTTGATACATCTCAAGAACATTAACAAAATCCAGGTTTATCCATCCTTTTAATATATTCCTTCTTATTTTCAAAGTATTTTTCTATTGGATTTTCATGTTCCCTCTATTGAGGAACTGCTTAGCCTGAGGGTTCTTATCCAGCTGCCACTACTCCACCAATAGTTGTACGGATCAACTTATCAATAGTAAGAGGTATTGTTGAAAGGGGATCCATGGAATTTTCAATAGAAGATTCATTGCATGTGGATTCCTCACGTGACCATATAATGGTCGTGCTACATGACTCCCCTAAGGGATCACACAATCCATGGGTCTCGACCATCTTCTTCTTCCTGTATTTTATTGGGAATGAAATACAATACTCATGTATTACTTCATTTGTGAATTTTATGATGCCCATTTGGTGGGAATCCCCAAATTCCCCCCTTGGGAGAGATATTGTAACACCCCGACCCTAGTTACCCAGAGTCGGTGCATTATTTCAATACATTGGCATGATTACAAGAAATCAAGTCCCGAAGGACCGATCAGTTTAGCCGTCTTGGAAAATAGATTACATACATGAATATTACCTTAAACATTATAACATACAAAACAACATAAATAATCCCTTTTGAATGCCATTATTCCCTTGTCTTAACCCTTCATTTCAATCACAATACACTTCTTGGAATCCTGGGAAAAATAAAACATAGAAAGGGGTGAGCTCAGATGCTCAGAAAGGATAACAATATAACGAAAACATTAATACATAATCATAAACATTTAAGGAAATATATAACTAAAACAAAAGCCTTTTAAACATGAACTTCAACATAATATGGAAAAGATAAAACAAAATCATTCCATTTAGTTATTCACACGGATATTCTACTAGTCGAATAATTGCAGGTAATATCACTAACCACTTTCATAATGATGGAATGCATAATGCCAGACTATCATAACCATGTAGCCAAGGCCTCGTGCTAAGAATCCAAATAATATTTTGTCAAGGCCTCGTGCCAAGACACTAGTTTATCTCATGAGACCTACAGATGCATCGAGGAGCTATAGCGGACTCCACCTGTCACTTATTATGTCCAATGCATTCCACATATGAACAGGTTTAAACATAACATAAACATTCATATTAAAAATAGCATACAAAATGTCAATACTTTCTCCATAAACCATGAATGGTATAAAAATAACACATCCATAGTCAAACATATCACAAAACCTTCAATAGTAAATGGATGTTTTGTATAATAATAAATCAACTTCTAATAATCTTAAAATCCAACAAAGGATGTTGACAAAGATGAAATCAAAACTATTTGGGAGAAATATCTCTTTTCATGAAATCATTTAAAAGTCACACATTTATAAAGGAAGTAATTTAAAAGATAATTTTGAATCAAGGTGTAGCATACCACTTTGAAAATTTTGAAATGAAATATCACTTCAAAACATTCATGTCCATATAAATAAATCTTTAAAAACCATTTTGAAGACATGGACATTAATGAGGAAGATTTAGCAGAATAAATATTTAAAACATTTGAAATGATGTTTTTGTAAAAAAAAATGTGCCTTAAAAGAATCCATTTGAAAAATATTTCCTGAAACATGGACATGGCTAATAAATATGTCCCATTAGATACTTACGAAAAACAACCTTAGATATTAAAGAGATTGTGAAATTAACCATTACCAATTTGGTAACTTACAAAACATACACCCCATGAAAGAGGTATCATACAATGAATTTGTAAATACACATAAATTAAAGTGTATTAGACATGGAATACAATTATGGGAAGTACATACACCACACAAAAGGTAATTGTTGCAATATGGCACGAATCTCATGAGAATTAGGAGTGAGATGAAAACCCCTAACCTTGCACTTTCTTTTAGTCGAGGGTTATTCTAACCTTCTGTATGAAGACTATAGTATGTTATTAAATTATAACAGAACCATATTAATATTTATGACATCATAAATTATTCATTTATGACTTTATACTATCCATATAATAATAATTTCCATGTTATATTAATATTTCATGTAATAATCGCTTTCTTTATCGTACGTGTCTTAACTTTTCACTCTTGATTGTATCACATAGATCATGAATTAAATAATTCCAGAATATAAAACATGATTTATATATAATATATATTTATAATATAAATATGTATAATAGACATATATATGAAATGGAAAACACCATTTATGGAGACGGTAGTCCATACGTACGCATAAACGCTGTTTCCGTTTTCTTCTCGTATTGAACAGAACTAAGTGAATAAGATATATGTAAGTACATATATATATATATGTATTTATATTTATCCAGTTTCATTATTATGTCATATATTATATACTTATTAGTAGTATATATATTTATAATCATCTATGAATGGTGAACGTGGAAATGAATCCCATCGCGTCGTGGAGACGGTAATCCGTACGTACGCACGAGTGACAATATCATTTCATTAAAGTCATGGAATTGGATGGTATATCATATATACATAATCACTATCATGTTATATTTATTATTTACATTAATTACACATCATTATTATACCCATACAAATAATAATATATTGAATAACAATTACACCACGACGTGGAGACGGTAAGCCGTATGCACACACGTATGGTGACATGTCATTTAAAGGATGGATTGAATACTGAATAATTTTGTACCATATTTATAATAACATCATAGAATATATAACATACTGGAGTTATTATTTTATAATGGAATTAACAAAGAAAGATTAAGTTGATGAAGAAAGGAACTTGAAAGAGGGTGGTGAAAACATTACCTCTTCTTCAGGTTCTTCCTTTTGATTTGATCAAAAGGGCTACTTAGGTTGGATTTATGATCAAAATAAGGCCTCTTTGTTGAATTGAGGGATTTTTAGAGAATATTTGGGCAGGGTTTGGCCGAACCAAATGGCTTTTAATGTGTGAATAATTGGTTATAATTGGTGTCTTTTATAAGGGGGAGGAGGGGCTCTTTAGGAAAAACATAAAGTATTATTTTATAATAAATTTATATTTGGATTATAATGGCTAAAAAGTAAATTATTCAAAGTATAAGGTAGGGATGAGTCGGAATCATTTCAACTAATAGATTTTAGGCAGATCTGGGTCATTATATTAACCTTATCTTTTAGTTTTAACTCTTAGTTAATTAGTTTGACATTTACCATGTCACTTTGTATTTTTATATTATATAGATAATAAACTTACAATATACATCCGAGAGACCCCCAAATGGTACATTAATGAAACACCTATCATGATATTAGTCCTTTGGCCGAAACATAGTTTTTTAGGAATATAATATCAATTAATAATATAATATTTGTTTTAAAAACTCATTTATGTCAATTTTGACACTATACAATAATTGATTTTTGTTAAAGTCTTAATAACTTTATTAATTCGAATAAAATTAATTTAAGCAATAATAACATGTAATATTAACCAATAAAATTAGTGGATGATATTTAAACTTTCAAATTATATTTATTTTATCTTTTATAATACCAATTATTTGATTCTTTCATTAATAAGGAAAATACTGCATCATTATTGTGTCATAAATAAATATAATTATTAAATCTTCAAAATTTTAATTAAAATACCATTATGTGGGAAATATTTTTATCTTTATAATGAATATTTAATGTCGAAAATATAAAATATATAACCGTATGTAAAAATTGTTTTTCTGAAAGATATATGCTTAGGTCATTTTTGTATTTACTTTAACTTAATTAATATAAAGGGTCCTTATCACATACAAGTGACCCCATGGGGTCCCAAAATCGACTCAAAAATTCTCATGGTCGGAAATGTATCAACCAATATGGTTAAAACTCGTTTTATGGTAATTTATTATTATTATAATATTATTTTTTACCATTATTTACTGGATTTACCCTTTAACCATGGTAAATAAAATATTTACCGAAATAATTATTCAAAATGTCTAAAAATAAAATTTACCTATTTATACAATTTCAAAAACCTGATTCCAAATATTTAATCCATTTTTCC
This sequence comes from Viscum album, assembly GCA_963277665.1. Lineage (NCBI taxonomy): Eukaryota > Viridiplantae > Streptophyta > Magnoliopsida > Santalales > Viscaceae > Viscum > Viscum album. The sequence continues at coordinate 1,251,604,551 of OY728128.1, read as the reverse complement.
AAACTTAAAACACAGAAATAGAAAAAATTAATTTAAAATTAATTCCCATTGTTAAAACAAAAAAGCGTGTTTGAAAGAGATAATAACTATCAAAAGATTGACACTTGTTTATGTCTGGTTTAATTGTGAAATTATGTCCAATGGACAAAATTGTATTAAATAGTAAAAAAATATTCTAAATATAATTTTAAACTACTCAAATTAAAAATTTATCACTATTAATTATTACGATTAAAAATGTTGTTTTTAATTAAAATTTAGTAATTTTCACTATTCATCAAAATATAAAAGTTATCCGAAAAGTACAAAAATTTCACCCTAGGATAATTTAGATATTACAAATCCAAAAATGAAGTTTATTTTGAAAGATAAAATTTATAAAATTTTAAAAATTGGGTATTACTATTCACAACGGCTACTTTGATTGGTCGCGGTGTGTTAAAATATCAAAGTTGTGTAACCCTCCTTCAATAAATTACATCCTCGCAATTTATGCTCGGTATTGGAAACATGGGGTTGACATTTCAAAATATCTTAGTTGAAATCCCATATTGAACAATGGATTAATGAGGCCTCTATTTAAAATAAAGAGTGGTAAGTATGAAGGTTACCGAAAATAACACATACTAAGGTTCCATGTAAGAAAACATGGATATGGAAGAGATATCTAACCATCGATATCTAATGGAGAGTGGTAGAGAACATGGATATGAAAATACCAATAATCACAAAGCCATAAATTTGTGATGATATAAGGTACCATATAGGACAACGTTTTTGTTCTATGTTCTGTTTCTTAATGTTGAGGAATTTATTTGTGAGATTGGATAAGATCATAATGAGATATACATACTTTATAATTAGAGTTTTATCCATTAATAAATTTCAACCACAATCTCATATTTCACTCGAAAACATAATACAACTCAAAATTAATCATATAGGGTTCCAAATATAATGAAATTATAATTCACATATCATACACTTTATAAAAAATAAAATACATTATACCATCTGGGAACATCATGTAGTCTAGTGGTAGGCAATAAATCCCAATCACACTATGTTTCTGGGTTTGATTCTTGTAGATTTGTTCGACGCGACAGGTTGTCACACGGTCTGTGTGTTGTCCTCTTATAAAAATCCAAAAATAACCTTTCAAACATAATTCATTCCAACATTTAGACTTATCCAAAATAATTCTATCCAAACTCACAGTCCATGATTTATAATGAGTATAAACACAATGAAGATCCTTTATTCAATGTAATAACATGTGAGCACCTTCATCATGTATTATTTTAAAACATGGTAACATCCTAAATTACCATAAAACCTTTATTGATTACATTAATTCTCCCTTATTCCTTATAGAATACTAGATATATTCCTTATATCCAAAAATTTTGAATATTCCAACAACAATGAAATAAAAAAATATTAACCAGTTCCAAGGAAGTCATGAATATCCAATATAATTTATCCAAATCAACCATCTCTTATTCCAAAATTACTTCCTCAGTATCAAGACCATATTAAGGATTACATTTCCTTCAACCATGTATTTTCTAAAATAAAAGTTTAACCTGTTGTTGATTCACTTTTCATAGTACCATATAATCTCAAATCCTCAATGAAATACCACTACAATACAATCCTTATTTATCTCCATAATTCATGTAACCATTATACTGTTGATACAACACTAAAATAAAATAATTCTATAATAACAATATAAGAAATCTAATCATTCTTCATCATCTGTGGTAGTATCATAACTTGATTATTATCCCATAGCATCATTTGGGGCACACTCTGATGATTTGAAAATTGGTTCCCATAGTATCCCAACTCCTTGCATATGAAACATTGTACATTTGAATCCTTTTCCATACCCTTGCAGTCACGTAAATTGTGTCATTTTTCTCCACACTTATAACAAACTCCCATTCCCTTTAGGCAAGTTCCAGGGTGTTTCGTCCCACAGTTATCACATATGAAAAAATTATTCTTTTCCCTCTTTTCTTTATCCATCTTTCTCTCTTCCATCCTTTTCTCCTCTTTCTTCCCATCAAATCCATAGGACTCAAATAATTCTTTACTTATCCTATTAACACATGATATTATTTCTTCATATGTTGAGAAAACATGAGAAACTATTTCCCTTCTAAATGTTGTCTTAATACCGTGGAAGATATGATATTTCTTACTCTTTGGATCATATGTATTGCTGGAGTTCACATTCCTTCTACTGGGCGCCATTTCTAAACAATGGAATACACTATATTATTTTATGAATCACAACCCGTAAATCCATACTTGAAAAACACTTAACATAAATTGAAGAGTTTATGGATATAATCCATAATAATAAAAATGTTTTCTTTGAGGAAGTATATACTCATAAACCCTTCATAATGGTTTGTAAAGAAAATGAGAATTGTCCTAAGCATATCCACTGGGAGTGTCGTAACCAAGAGTACAGAAAGGCCCGTTTCCATGCACTAGTTCCCATTTGAGTCTAGCTCAAAGCGGTGTTTTCGTGTTTTACCCCTAGGTACATCAGTGCCAGAGCTTCCTTTACCTTATCTTATCCAGACAAGGATGTATTGCTCGAAAAACTCAACAAATCTCTACAATAACAAAATTCTAGGAATTTCTTCTATATTAATCCTCAATTTCTATCATAGGGTTTTGTTCTCTAATCAGAGTTTATCTAAATCTAGTTTCCAAAGTTATTGTTAAACTTACTCTAATACCAACTGTAACGCCCCGACCCCAGTTACCCAGATTCGGTGCATTATTTTAATACATTGGCATGATGACAAGGAATCATGTCCCGAAGGACAGGTTGGTTTAGCAGTCTTGGAAAATATATTACATACATGAATGTTACATTACACTTTATAACATACAAAACAACATAAATAATCCCTTTTTAATTATATTATTCCCTTGGCTTAACCCTACAAATCAATCACAATACACTTCTTGGAATCCTGGGAAAAATAAAACATAGAAAGGGGTGAGCTCAGATGCTCAGTAAAGATAATAATATAGTGGAAACTTTAATAAATAATAATAAACATTTAAGGCAATGTATAACTTAAAAAAAAATCCTTTTATACTTTAACTTCAACATAATATGGAAAAAATAAAATAAAATAATGTCATTTACTTATTCAAATGGATATTCTACTAGTAGAATAATCCCATTCAATATCACTAGCCACTTTCATAATGATGGAATGCATAATGCCAGACTACCATAACCATGTATCCAAGTCCTCATACTGAGAGTGCAAATAAGATTTTGTCAAGGCCTCGTGTCAAGACACTAGTTTTTCTCATGATACCTACCGATGCATCGAGGAGCTATAATGGGCTCCACTTGTCACTTATTAAGTCGAATACATTCCACATATGAACAGGTTTAAACATAACATAATCATTCATATTAAAACTAGCATACAAAATTTCAATACTTTCTACATAAACCATGAATGGTATAAAAATAACACATCCACAGTCAAACATATCACAAAACCTTCAATACAATATGGAAGTTTTGTATCATAATAAATCAACATCAAATAATCTTAAAATTTATCAAAGGATGTTGACATAGCTGAAATCAATACTATTTGAGAGAAATATCTCTTTTTTGAAATTATTTAAAAGTAAAAAATTTATAAAGGATGTAATTTAAAAGAGAATTTTGAATCTAGGTGTCTCATACCACTTTGAAACTTTTGAAAATAAAAATCATTTCAAAAAATTCATGTCCATATAAATAAATCATCGAAAACCATTTTTAAGACAGGGACATTAATGAGGAAAATTTAGAAGAATAAATATTTAAAACATTTGAAATGATGTTTTTGAAAAAAAAAGTGCCTTAAAAGAATCCCTTTGAATACTCATTCCTGAAACATGGACATGGATAATAAATATGTCCCATTATAAGCTTACGTAAAAACAACCTTAGATAACAAAGAGATTGTGAAATTAACCCTTACCAATTTGGTAACTTACAAAACATACACCCCATGAAAGAGGTATCATACAATGAGTATGTAAATACAGATAAATTAAATTCTATTACACAAATAATACAATTATGGTTAGTACATACACTACAAAAAAGGTAATGGTTTCAATATGGCACGAATCTCACGGGAATAAGGAGTGAGATGAAAACCCCTTACCTTGCACTTTCCTTTAGTCGAGGGTTTGTTTAACCTCCTGTATGAAGAAAATAATATGTTATTAAATTATACCAGAAACATATTAATATTTATGATATCATACATTATTCATTTATGACTTTATAATAACCATTTAATAATAATTTCCATGTTATATTAATATTTCGGGTAATAATCGCTTTCTTTATCATACATGTTTTAACTTGTTACTCTTGATTGTATCACTTAGATCATGAATTAAATACTTCCAGAATATAAAACATGATTTATATATCATATATACTTTGAATATAAATATGTATAATAGATATATATATGAAATGGAGAACACAGTTTATGGAGACAATAGTCTGTACGTATGCATAAACGTTGTTTCCGTTTTCATCTCGTATTGAACAAAACTAAGTGAATAAGATATATGTAAGTACATATATAAATATATATGTATTTATATATCTCTAATATCATTATAATTTCATATATTATATACTTATTAGTAATATATATATTTTTATAATCATCGATGAAAGGTGAACGTGAAAATGAATCCCATCGCGTCGGGGAGACGGTAATCTTTACGTACGCACGAGCGACAATATTATTTCCTTAAAGTTGTGGAATTGGATTGTATATCATATATACAGAATCATTATCATGTTATAAATATTATTTACATGAATTACACATCATTATTATACCCATGGAAATAATAATGTATTGAATAACAATTACACCACAACGTGGATACAGTAAGTTATACGTACGCATGTATGGTGACATGTCATTCAAAGGATGGATAGAATACTGAATATGGTTGTACCATATTTGTAATAAAATCATAGTATATATAAGATACCAGATTTATTATTTTATAATGGAAATAACAAATGACGAAGAAGATGAAGAAGAAAGGAACTTGAAAGAGGGTGGTGAAAACATTACCTTTTCTTCAAGTTCATCCTTTTGATTTGATCAAAAGGGCTCTTTAGGTTGGATTTATGATCAAACTAAGGCCTCTTGGTTTAATTTATGGAAGTTTAGAGAATATTTGGGTAGGTTTTTGCTGAACCAAAAGTCTTTTATGTTGTGAATAACTGGTTAGAAGTGGTGTCCATTTATAAGGGGGAGGAGGGGCTCTATAAGAAAAACTTAAAGTATTATTTTATAATAAATTCATATTTGGTTTATAATTGATACAAAGTGAATTATTAAAATTATAAGGTTGGGATGGGTCGAAATACTTTCAAACAATAGATTTTAGACAGATCTGGATCATTATATTGTCCTTATCTTTTAGTTTTAACTCTGAGTTAATTAGTATGACATTTACCATGTCACTTTGTATTTTTATATTATATAGTTAATAAACAAACTATATATATTCAATCAATCCCCATGTGGTCCATTCATGATAAAAATATCATGATATAATTACTTTTTCTGAACCTTAGATTTTTGGAATATATAATATCAATTAATAATATAATATTTGTTTTAAAAACGCATTTATGTCAATTTTGACACTAAAATAATTAATTTTTGTTAAAGTCTTAAAAACTTTATTAATTCAAATAAAATACATTATAGAAATCATGACATGTAATATTAACAAATAAAATTAGTTGATTACATCAAAAAATTCAAATTATATATATTTTAACTTTTATAATACCAATTATTTGATTCTTTCATTCATCAGGAAAATACTGCATCATTATTGTGTCATAAATAAATTTAATTATTAAATGTATAAAAATTATAAATAAAATAAATTTATGTAGGAAATATTTTTATATTTCTAATTAATATTTATAGTCTAAAATATAACATATATAACCCTATGTAAATATTGTTTTTCTAAAAGATATATGCTTATGTCATTTTTGTATTTACTTTAGCTTAATTAATATAAAGTGTCCTTGTCACCCACAAGTGGCTCCATGGGGTCCCAAAATCGACCCAAAGATGACCATGGTCGGAAATGTATCAACCAATAAGGTTAGGACACATTTTAGGGTAATGTATTATTATTATAATATTATCTTTTAACTATATTTACCGAATTTACCCTTTAACCATGGTAAATAAAATATTTACCGAAGCAATTATTCAAAATGTCTAAAATTAAAAGTTACCTATTTACACAATTTGGACATCCTGATTCCAAATATTTAATCTATTCTTCCAAATTCAAAACACAAAATTGGAAGAAATTAATTTAAAATTAATTCCCATTGTTAAAAAAACGTGTTTTTAAGAGATAATAACTATCAAAAGATTGACACTTGTTTATATCCGGTTTAATGGTAAAATTATGTCCAATGACCAAAATTGTATTAAATAGTAAAAATAAATTCTAAATATACTTTCAAACCACTCAAATTCATAACTTATCACTGTTAATTATTTCAATTTAAAAAGTTGTGTTTAACTAAAATTTAGTGATTTTCACTATTCATCAAAATATAAAAGTTATCTGAAATGTACCAAAATTTCACCCTAGGATAATTTATATATTCTGAATCCAAAATTGAATTCCATTTTTAGAGATAAAATATATGAAATTTCAAAAAGTGGGTATTACTATTCATAACGACTACTTTGATTAGTCACGGTGTATTAAAATCTTAAAGATGCGTACAAAACACGCTACTGCATTATTCAAAGAGAATCGTACCGTGGAAGCCTGGGGTGTTACAGATGTCTATAGGGAAAAGCTCTCTATTCTATGGTAAATAAATTTGTTTCAGAGTTCTTGGAATTATAATGAACCAGTATCTTGGTTGGTGTTTAGATTGTCGGGTGGTGCTTTGTATTCCAAAAGAATCCCAATATATAGAGGGATGGTGGGAGGATTTATCCACTAGATAGCATTACTCCAGATCTCTCTTACCCTACATTCATCTTGTTACACTTTCTCAATACCATTCTTTGAATCTTGTTCATGAGTCCAGTTCACAAGACTCGATCAAGATACCCTATTTCACAAGAAAATTCCCCATAAGACCACTTTTACATGGTTTCCAGTCCAGTACAATGAAGAACAATTCATCATTAATTTCATGAACATCAGATATTAAGATTGTGATTGTCTTGTGGGTTTAATGGGACGTTCTAGTTTTATCATATTTTAGATTTAATATCATTTGATTCACGTGAAGATGTCCTGGTCAAGTGATTGTGAGTCACCAAATGGGTCTTTTGATTACGTGATGCCCAATGGGGGTTATACCACCCATGAGTCCTTTAATGGTTATGAAATTTTAAAACAATTTAGGTTTATTTTCATATTCTTGTCTTATTCATGTGATGTGCTTGGTTTTGGAAGTATTTTTTCCTTTTTTTTATAATTCTTTTAAATTATCATTGTATGACATATGACACTCACTTATTATCATATAGATTCTGGTTCCCACTGATCATCCGCAATTTCAGCCAATCAGAGGGTAATGATTTCTAGGAATTGCTACACTAATCTTAAATATCATGTATATAATGATAATGAAATTCTAATGTGGTTTCTCTCATTTGAGCATCCAGACTATATTTTATCTCAATGACTCCCTCCATATTGGTTTTGTCTACCATATGATTCCCACCCCACTCTAAACATTATTTTTCATCTCGTTTGGTGTCTTCATTTCTCAACTATTTCCAAATAAAATTACCGAATATGTATGACTAATCATACCTCAGTCTCACAAGTTATCATATATATTGGACAACTACCCATTATATCCAAATGGCTTTGACTTTTATCATTACCCATTACTCAAAATTTTTTGATTGAAATTTTTTCCAACCTAAATAGCCCTAGCGATGGATGTGGTTCAAAGTGGGATCTATATTCTAGTATAAATTTCTTTGATAAATGGAAATTTCCATTTTGGGTTAGGGAAATATTCATAGAGTTTGATAATCAACTATACAATGTTTATTTTTACAATGTTGGGTGGATTTACCAGTTCATCGTTAACCACCAACCTGACCTTCTCCAACAGATGATCGACCATTGGTGCCCTAGAACCAACACATTGTGTCCTCCCTTTGTTGAAGTTGGTAATATTATTTGTGGTATCTACCAACTAGTTGGTATCCCCCCAATTTGAGATATATATTAAGAATTTATCCCAACATCATATGTCTAGTATCGTCCTTTTAGGAACCCTTTTTTGGTGAGGGAGGTGCTTATTAATGTTAAAGGGAAACTGGGGAAGGAGATAACAACATGTTCTATAAAATATTTCATGTATTGGAAAGATATATTTTGTTGTTGTTGTTGATACATGATGGCTGTTATAAATATTTTTCAGTGCCCCTTCTATAAAATTCTTCAAAAACACTAGTTTGTGTTGGTCTATCTTGGAATCTAGGGATTATAACACATGTGAGAACCTAGAGAACTCAGAGATCTATCTAGACCATAGGTTTTCATTCATTATAGAAATGTTTTTTAAAGGATGGATTATCATGGTTGGGGATGTGCAGTCATGGATATGAGTAAACACATTGGTGATGGAGGTGAAACTTGCAAAAGGAAAACAACTCATTTTGTAAGTAATTTTCATAGTACACCATTACAAATTTTTGGGATATATTCAACAAGGTATCAAACCTTACCAAATCAGAGATCCTCTCTAATTTCTATTTAGTGGGGTAGGGGAAAATTTTCATTGTTATGATTACCATAACACAACCTGGAACCCCAAAGCTCCAACTCACCAAATACTATTGAATATATCAAGGGGTGAGGCCATGAATGTAATCCCTACTGAGGTTAAATATGCACTCAACCAATCTAATAGATTTCATTTTACTCTATACCATGCACCAACAGTGCTGATTATAGATAATGGCAGCAGTTCTGATGATGGAAGGGAATATATCATATATCTCTGAGATGGGGTTCTTACAGCCAGAGTGAAAGAGCTAGTTATTTTTTAACCTTATAATCATCATTGGGTTTTCAATAGTTTTTATAAATTTAAAGGGTTCTGCCTCTTCCTTTATTCTACGTTCGAGGAAAGAAACATCGTGAAGTCACTTGAAAATTTTGGGAAGATGATGGCATGTGAAGATATTGAGGTTGAGACCATACTTCTACATGCAGATAATTATTTATTCCATACCCATGATTTTGACTAAAATTGGGTAAAGTATTACCTAGGTTGTGTAATAAACTAGTTGGATCATCATGTGGGTATACTGTTCAACTTCCTAACACCATTCCTTGTGAAGAAAATGATTTGGATTAAAGATATGGCCATGATGACAAGAAAGTGACCTCATGCATTTGATGATTATTCTAATGGTGAAATATATTCTGTTGAGGAAATAAATCTTACATCATAGTATACTGATGATATGAATGTTGATAGAATGGAGTATGGAGATTATTATAATGTTTATTCATTGGTTTAATAGGTTAGTCCCCCACCTATCATTATTACTCTATTGGTCATTGAGGCTTAGGTTTAATGTATGGTGATTTGGAAACTGATTCATGCCTTGATCTATGAGATCCCCTTAGATGTATTCTATGACCAAGGTAATTCCTTCACCGGTTATTTCATGACTTGGGGAAAGGTGGTTTTGACAGAGTACCTTCTTAGGAAATTATGATGAAAACAATTATGACTCAGCAAGATCTGACTATAATGGAAATATATTTTCATGATATTGTAGATGAGGATCCTCTTTCTCAATAAATGTAGGAGATGTCGAAGGCATTGGATTATGGTCATTAGTTGATATTTGAATTGCAAGATTATATGGATGCTTGGACTACACTGATATGAAGATGTGAGAAGACTATTTCCTATCTATGTTCCGACCATTGGACATTATCATACTCATTGGAATCTTCTGAGAAGAGGTTTGAAGGGTTGAATACATTGGTCGAGACCCTTCATCCTGAGGTAGAATCAAAAGAGGAGGGGAGAGAAGCACTCCAAAATTCAATTAATGCTTTATGACAAACTATTTCTAAACATACCTATGTATCCAGCCTACTTTTATCAATATTTGACTTTCTTAATTCATTCCTTTTTCAATTAGACATAGGGGAGAATATAAAATGTTGATATTCCTCCCTCGTTTTTCACACTATGAATAGTTGAATTTTTTGGACATGCAATATTATTATCCAGTACATTTTCATTACTGATGTGTATGAAACATCATTACTAAATTATTATGAGAATATCTAATTCTACCCACCCTTTTCAAAATATGTTGTAAACCTAAAAAACTTGATTTGAATAATTAATTCATCGTAGATTCATTTCAAGATTTAATCATGAATTCCAACCATCTTGAGGCTCTCTACTGAGGATATGCTCCCATTATCTTGAGATTACGGGATTTGAAGAGGGATTTCTTTGGTATGACACATGTCCCCCAGGGAAATTGATCTATCTTCTACAAAATGAGATAGGCTTGAATAGAGCTGAATGGTGGTGTTATGGTTATATAGTGGGCCTTACTAGCTCCCACAGACTAAATCATTGAAGTGATCTAGTTTAGGTTTTTTTCATGGACCAGATACTTCATAAGTTTAATGTCTTTTATCTTGGACAAGATATTTTATTACATTATGTTATTTTTTCATGGGCCTCATATTTTATTAGTTTAGTTTTATAAAATTTTTCATGATACTTAATTAGTTATATGACTTTAACTTAGACCAGGTATTTATTTTTCTTAAGGTATTTTATATCAAACCATCTATCACAATATTTTTGTACATTTATCATGGACCTCCTATAAGTTTAGTTTAAGATAATTTATATTGGACCTTATATCACGTTAGTATAAGGTATATTAGCTCAGATATTCTCTCTCTTTAGTTTATGGTCTTTTATCTCTGACCTCATATCACATTATTTTAATGTATTTCAGCTCAGACATGATATCACTATAGTTTATGGTCTTCTAGCATGGAATTATTATCTGATTATGAGAAATTGTTCAGAAATTGAAGGAATTACCTAAAACACATTGAGGTAATGTGTTATTTTGTGGTGTTTTTGAGGCTTGAAAGGATAATAAATTCCTTTTTTCAGAGTGATACATTTGTTTGGAGATCCAAGGCGCATATTCATGAACCACAGGAATGTGTCCATAGTCAAGAAAAGGTTCTTGGAAGCAAGGTATCTTCCAAGGTGATATGGAAGATTTATGGATGTTATATCAGTTGCGGGATAAATACTAGGGATGTAAGGTCTTGATGAATAAATTATTTGCATATTATTTAAATCATAAATCAAAATTTTGAGTCTAGGAATATGAAATTGGAAAAACATGCTGGGGATGACCCATAACACTCTAAGATTATGAGTTCTACCACAATTGGTCTAGGGATCACAAGGATAAAAGTACATTTCATAAAAGGAGTAGATTCCTTTAGTCAGTGTGTTATGGACCTTATGTGTTGGTAGAATAGAAAAGAAAAATTAGATCTCCACTTCTTTCCAAGGGCTATAAATTATTTACAATGTTCCAAATGTATAGACATTGAGGGTGGTTATGGGAGGAAATATATTTAGGAAATGTTATGGAACCATAGGATTGTTTATCTCTTGATTATGAATCTCATGTTCTACGCCTTATGGTTTGGGATCTTGAGGCATTGGTCATGAAATTTTCGAGTGCAGAGTGTCTCATTCCGGAATTTAGAAAGTGTAAAAACATAATAAGGTAACATCAAGTATGTCAAACCCACTTGAATAGTTGGGTATAAGGATATTAAATCCTGGTCCAAAGTTCATTGATCTATAGAATGATATGGGAAAATAATAGAAGGATTATCTTGGTCACACTGAGGTGTTGAGTGATTTTGTGGTGATGTCATGGATCTTAAGGATTGGAATGTCGTTTTTCTATAGGGACACATTTGGTTGACGGTCATGGACGCATATGCATGGGCCATTGATATGCATCCATAGTGAAGGAAAGGGTTCCATGAATCTAGATATCATTTCCATGGGACATGGAAGGTATATTGTGATCCAAGGAACTCAAATCATAAATTGTGATTTGTGAAAAATTCAATATCCATGAAGGATTTTAACAAACTCATAGTGTTTAACTACCTAGAGAACATGTTCTTGCGGTGAGGATATGTGACAAATCATTTATCTAACTCATTCCTAGTCTTGGGGGTCCAACGATTCTATCTTGTATTTTACTAAGGATACATTGTAGACCCAGTGAGATTAATGAACTATTTATTTTCACTCTTATTTTTATATTAACCCTGGATATGAAGAGTTTCATGAGAAAATACATGACTTTTTCTCAAGTCACCCTTTTCAAGACTTCATCCTAACAATATTGGTGTTTCTTTTTCTAGTAGTATAAGATTTTCTGATTTTGACCAATATGGTATAGAGCTTAAGGTCATACAACATTGACCAAATAATGGGAATGTAATGTAAATAATCATATGGAATTAATATGAGAGATATTACACAAGTGTGTAATTTGGATACTGCAGGTTAAGAGCACTCCAACGTCCTTCTAAATATGAGATCTAAATGTTTTAAATCATGGATCAGGGTTCTAATGTCATCAATAATGATATGGAACAGTCTTACATGAAAAGTTTCAGATCACACTAAGGTGTTTAGTTCTGTCTCAATGATGTTATTCTCATAAGAATTAGAAATACCTTTATATTGGGCCAATATGTCATTGGGTGGTGGGTTTCTATCCCTTATCAATCAATAGAATAGTCAAATAGAGATATCTATTTTTTCAGGGGATATGAATGGATTTCAGCAACATAAGGTTCCCAATACATGAAGTGAAGTGTATGGATTGAAGTTATTTTTAAAAGAAGGTAGAATCACCATGTACTTTGATTGACCAATGTAAGGATCTTGTGGTCCTTCTATAAATAATGAAAAGTTGGTGATGGTCTTTACAGTGTATCATTATGTAGTGGGGTCATTTTCCATTCTTCTTTAACATTGTATGGTATGGATGTTTTCCATGAAATTACAATTCATGTGTTAAGAATGTACATTCATGTGGTTTGTCATCATGTGATAAAGTTGTACTCCTATTTAGTTTAATTTCATTTGGTAAGTATGTTAGAACCAACATGAATGGATGGAAATTTCATTGTTAGGCCTAAGAGGGGAATTTTTATCCATCACTATGTATCTCATGTTAATGATAATCAAACCACCAATAGATCTAAACGAGTATACAATTTAACATAATGTAGTGAGGGTGTAGATCCTTTGACATGAAATGGTTGTATTGTAGATGAAAACATGAATGGAATTATGGGTGTCTCTATATATCCCTTAGTGATTGGAATTAATTTTTGTGTAGTTCTAAAGGAAGTACCCAACACAGTTCATAAAGTTACATGCGTAGGTCCCGCCCATACACAAAGAAGGGATAATTTTTATATTTATTTTTTGTGACTGGGCCCAGATTTGGAAATGGGGGCACTACCACATATCTTGTGAGGATACGAATCAAGTAATACCTAGTTTTATAACGGTAAATACTATATGTATATCTTAACCATATGTAGAGGTGGTAATTTTTTACACTAATTATTATATATGGGTTTAGAATTTAAGAAATAGGTGGCACTACATATCCCACAATTATGGGAATCAATTCACATGTATGTATCAAGGAACAATGTAATTTAATATCAAGCGACAAGGATGAAGATGGACCGGTGTTGAAAAATGGTAATGTTGAAGCTGTTCCTGTTAATTGAAGTCTAGGTGTCACTACATATCTCATGAAAATGAGAATCAATCCATACATAGATCTTAAGGAACCTTGAAGTTTAACCTCATGCAAAAACCACATGGTCTCCTTGACATGAAGAGGGATAGATCCCATGGATGTTTTTTAGGAGACCAAAACCAACTAAAGTTTTCTTCTTAGGAGATTTCCACAAGATTATGTAGTTTCATGTATTGTATGGGACATTTACTGTGTTTTTAATGTCTTGCAGTGAGGACTCATGGTATGCCTTTTACAGTATGACATTTAGAAATGATATGGTCCTATAGAAAGATGTTATAATCTATTTCTGTGGGGAAGACATTACCGAGACTATTGAGCCCACATGATTTACACTTGGTGTGAGAATCCATGAACAAAAAATGTTCCTCACATAGTGTCGAGGATTTTTAGATTAGGACAAGGGTATTTGTTATTATGTCATGGATGAACCATGATACATGATCAAGGATCCCCTACATATCACATTGGAAATGAGATTAATTCCATATGTAGTCCTAGGAAAACCATGTTTTTTAACATCATGTGGTAAGGATGTGCCTAACTCGACATTAATGGATATGGATATTATGTATCCATAATGTTTTACATCATCTGGTATAGACATTTTCCATACAGTTTAATTTCATGAGATAAGGAAATTTCCCATGTATGTTAATGACATGTGATAAGTAAATTTGATCACCCAATGTGAGAGGAAATAAATCATATGGATGTGACAAATAATATATGTTTGAGAATCTATAGGTATCCTATGATTGCAGGAATAAAGACATTCATAGTTCAATCGAAATCTTGTAGTATAAGGTCATGATACTAGGAATAACTATGTAGAGTTTCTCATCATGAGGTTAGGAAGAATGATGTTGATTACTCTGATGTGGATTCCCATTTTATGACAACTATCAATTTATTTCATGATAAATATCAAATTGGTTGGTGGTGTGACATGCTCCCCATCCATGGTGGCCAATGATTATTCTACATTATAATAAAACTTATGTTTGAAATAAGTCCCTCCCCAAATGGGTTCTAGTTTCAGAGGATTTTTTGGGGACATTGGGGTTGAGAGATCCAACACCAATTTCCATGGAGGAATGAATGAAGGTGAACATTTTTATTAAAGTCATGTATAATCTGATTCTGAAGTACCTTCATATGGTGCAGTGTGCTCAATTCTTCATTATTTAGACATTCCAAATCATCCCTCATCTATTGTGATTATTAATCATCTAAGAACTGCCCATAAATGGATATTCACAATTAAGGCTACTGTAACTCTATAGGAAACACTTCCTCTGTCTCATACACCAATGCATATAGAATTTCCTATGTTGCAGTATGTGTGGTAGTGCGGTAGGTAAATAAATCATGGAGTATTTTTCCCAGCCCATAATTCTTATCCTTTTTCACCATCATCTAGTGTACATTTGAGAGTTTCTTATTTAAGACCTATATCTATTCATTTTCTACTACTTGATAGGGATATGAGTGATTGTACATAATAATAAACATCTGATATAGTCACCTAAATTCAATAGAATAGAAGTTGGTGGTATTGTCTGTTAATATTTTTTGACTGACCTCGAACATTATGATGTTATTGTACTTCATAATGTTTATGATATTCTTCATCCAAAGTTTTTTGAGGGGTATTTTCTTAACACATATCGATAAGAAGTTAGTAGTATGTATGTATATAATTTAAATACTTAATAGTGGCATTGGGATATGATCCCACAATATCCGTCACCCAAATGAGAAATGGTCATGAATATTAAACAATATGTATAAATTATTGGGGTTGATTGATGATGTTTGCATGGATCTGGCATGCATGACATATCTAGGTGAATTCCACGTTGGCCTATGTCATGTTTTTCCATTGATACCACATCCTCCTAATTTGGTGGTAGATCGTGGTTCCAGATTAATGGTCTCCATAAGAGTCTTCATGGACTTCTTCGATAATAGTGGAAATTTATCCGTTTTCTATGAACATGAGGAGGATTAAATCATAACATCATTTTTAAAATACTTTTTTCTCATTTGGACCATCCTGTAGGGTGATGTTTTCTAGTCGGAAATAAATATGATCTCTTACGGAATGATCTACTTGATGGATGCTTTTTTGGAGAAAACTAATTATGGGCTCCATCCACCTAAAGGTGGTTGTTTTCTCATCATGCTATAGGGTAATTCTAACAAAATTGATATCTTTTGTATCACATAATTCGATTGATGAGGCATTTCTCATTTTTTTAAAGGGAAGATTTCATCCCTCTTATTATGGTCGGCTGAGACAGTGGATGCATTAGCCTATCCATCAGCTTGTGTATTCTTTGATCGGGGAATACGAAGAAATATGAGCTCAAAAATTGATCTTTTACACCAATCCCCTGAAGAAGCTAGTGAGAGGGACCAGTTAATTTTTTAATGGAATATTAAACATTAATCTATACTATCACCAATTATGAGTCCCCATTTATATTTATGTAGGAAAATTGCAGCTACAGGGCCATTTCCAATCGAGTGATGCAGGAATAGAATTCTACCTAACTGTTTTAAATCACTTATATAAGGATAATGAATAATGAAAAAATAATTTGTTTAGGGGGAAAAATAAAATACCTCGGTCAACCTGATTAAGCTTCGATTTTCCTTATATGTTTTTGACATGACTCTCGGAGGCCCCACCAATATACATGTCCCATGTCCAAGGGAGTGGCAGGGGCATTGAAGACCTCTTCATCTGGGAGAATGAGGTCATCGACTGTATTTTCTAGTATAGGATGTGTACCAAGAAGTCTTCTAGGGATTTTACTTTCACCCAATTCAATGAAATGAACTAATGTTCAAATTTCTTCAAAATTTCCTCCCATCAATCCAAACGACCATTAAAAATTGGACAATCGAATATATACATGACCATATCAATATGAGAGACCAGGTGGACTACATGTTTTTAGAATTAATGTCTCATCTTTTACACCAAAAATATCAATGCAATGTTGTTCAACTCGACATCATAATATATAGCCTTAGTACATAGAATAATTTTGAAGATGTACTAGAGACTATTATCACTTCGTAAATCATTTTTCAATGAATGTAAGACACAAAATGATCATTCCATGGATTCCACATATAAGATTACCGGCCTCCCTTCCATTGTTGGAATCATAACAGATTGGTCCAGTAGATACTACTTGATACATTCAATGGATTTTTGACAGTCATCTTCCCATTGATAGGTTAATCTCTACAACATTATCTTGGTGAAGGGGAGATTTTTTCTGGCCTTGTTTTCTAGGAATCAAAAAATGTTTGTGAGGTTCACTTAGAGTACCCTCAATTATTTGTGATTTTGGAGGGTAAAATTTCTAAAATACCAATATTCATTAAATGATCAACCTTAATACTATAAAGGTATAATATATACAATGTTTTTTTTTCTTTCTACCAAGGAACCCTACCTCATGAAATGTGCTCAACTGTTTACTGATGGGCCTATTGTACCCCACATTCTCTTTTTACAATGGTGGTTGAAATTCATCACCTCTTGATGATTCTCACTCCATGATCATAATGGGATGATGAGATATCAATTCCTCCATCCATGGAGTCCTCCCAAAAACTCATCACCTAGTCCGAGTCTCCCATATATATAAAGACATTGTTTGTGAAACACAATACCAGATCTATATCTTTGTGATATCTAGTTAATTACACTAATTCTATCTACACATTCCAAGGGATCACAATAGGAAAGTATGATTCTACTATGTAAGTGGTAATGTTGTGTATCATTGGTCGTGTTTGGACAATGACACACTATATCACCCATATTCTAACTCATGGGAGGGATTCTCAAGGACCCAGAACCCAAATAATCCCACATCGATTTAGTGAATCATATGACTTGGGAATATTTTGAGGTTTTACTCAGGCATACCATGTTTTAAATGATGTTGGATTTAATTTTATCTTCTTGAGGAGACAAACTCATATTGTTTAGTTTTTGTGGTTTTCCTCATACATCATATGTTTATCATGAGGTCATCCTGGATTTTAGCAACTTGCGATGATAAATCAGAATTTCATGTGAGGGTATATCAGGGAACAATTTTAATGTCTTATGTAGATGGAAAAGAATGTTTATTTGGATGCTACTGAGGGAATAGATTTATTAGATGGATGGATTAAATTTTACAAAGAGAGAAGACTCATGGTGGTGTTTCCCAAAAAGATAATATTTCAACTCGTGAGGGTGCATCACAAAATGGTAGCACCACATGGATTGAATGGGACGTAAAGTTTGATATCTACCTAAGAGATTCTTGGAGAATAAATTATTTTTTGAGGGATGCATGAATCCACAGTGATTTGGAAGACCATGTAAAATCAAGATGAGATGTGGAGTGATTAATAGAATATATGGAGTGGAAGATGTGTTGGGGTTACTGGGCTTGAAACTCATAGTGGATTCTTACAAACCATGTTTAGATGGTAGGGATAAAATTATATATAGATTTTATATTCCATGTAGTTTTACAACATGATGTAAGGATAAGGTGAAAATATGTGAAGAAGATGGTCTCATGATCTCACCTCATAATGGCTTCTAACGTATTGTGTTTAGAATACAGGGATCATATCCATGTAGTTCAAATGGCGGATTTGGGGATTACAATCAAAAAATGAGTCCCATCATGTGGTTGGGGATTTCTCAAAAAGGTTACCCGTGATTGAGGTGGATGGGATTGAACCTCCTAAAGGATTCCTACGTATCATGGTTAGAAGATAGGGATAAAATCTATGTAATTCGATCTTGATACTTAACATCATGTAGAATGAATAAACCATCATGAAGTAGAATTATCAAACGGTCTATGGGGAGTGATGAAGTTGAACCTGACAGAGGCTTCCTATTTACCCTGTTTAAAATAAAGGGATTAAATTCCACATAGTTTGGTGGGAGAGGGCATAGAATCAGGGTGTACCCATGGATAGTGACCTAAAAACATGTTAGTGAATACTCATGGATTGTATCCAAAAAAGGATTTAATGTTCATTGGAAAACTCTAAGACCATGTGAATCATGATTTTTGTGAGAAACAAGATGTAGAATTAGACCTAAAAACTATGTCATCAATGGTGCGGGAACGAGAGATAGAGTGTGGGGAATATGGATAGTTTCTAGGGAGGCAGAGATTGGGACCAAAGGGAGGGTCATGGAGGATCTCATTTTGAATGAGGAGGTTATCATTTCCTTCCAATAGGTAATGGGGGGTCTCCCTTCTGAGGAAATTATTGGGCATGAATAATTACCAAGGAGAGACACCCCCTATGAATTTCACAAGGCGAGACCACATTTTAGCGTATTGTTTTGAGGATGATGGGGCTTGGTAGTTTAACATCCTATAGCTCAGTAAAGGAGGACTAACTTTTCACCCCTTTCAATTACATAACTATTTCTTACCAACCCTTTGGAAAGGAATGGAACCAACAATTCCTAAAGGGTGGGTGGTGGAGGAATTGTCAGCCATTGGGTCTTTGTTAGCGTAGTTATGCTCAAAATTAAAATATATTAGAATACCTTTGATAAAAAGAATATGGTTGGAAAAAACAATAAAGTAAACCACATGAGGTACCATGAAATCACTATGTACAATCTTGGAGGGCTGTATGGAGGAGGGTATCACGAAGTATGTGACATCACTGAAAGGTTCTCTACAAATACTAGGTGATTCACAAAGGTTAGGGGCTTCACAAAGGTTGGAACTTTGCAAAGAATGGTGACCCAACCTAGGCATGTAGATTATATGTAGGTGATGTCTGTTTCCAAAATGATGAATGGTCCACAAAGCCTCAAGTACCCCAAAGGTCTTCATACCTTTGTGAATGGAAAGGACCTTCATGAAGAGAATCCCCAATTTATGTGGATGTGAATTAGATCAAAATGGAAGCTAGTTAATGATGCTCAATTACCTTGTATGATCCATTTCCTCACTAGATTGTGGAGAAAAATGAGTGTCACAAAATGGAACCTTAGATGGAGAATGGTCTGGATAACAGTATGAATTGGGGGGGTGGAGGGGTGAACCAAAATATATTGGAAAAATTGTTTTTAAGGATTAGATACATGCCGTGATGAAAACTGGGCCCCCTGAAAGGGGGAGGATATTTTGGAATCATAGAGTTGTCCATCATGGATTTTTAGGTGATCATGAAGGGAATCAGACATGTAGAGGTGATTGTCAATGCAGAGTGAATTCATGACAGTGCGGAAATTCACAAGGGATCTTCACGATGTAGACGCCATGGGGGCTCTTTTGGCGTGTTGGGCTTAGATTTTATCCCAAAATAGTATTGAAAATTTCCAAAAAATGATGGGGATTATAATTGGTTACAAAATATTCTTCCACATAGAATGAATGCTTGTGAAAAAGGAGGTTTATATTTTCAGGTAAAATTGGTAAAAACCTCATTAATTGAAATGATAGCTCGCGATTAGGGTGTGTGATGAATGTGGGCCAGATGAAAGCAATGTTCATGGATGTGGATGGGTGTTGTGGAGCTCAATTAACTATTCCCTGTAAATACCATGCTAAGGGCCTTATTTTTATACCAGATCATCATGAATTGATGTGATAGAGATCTTGATTTCCAATTCTTCCACCCTGCAAACTCCCTTATTGAACTGGGTTCAATGGGCCATTTCTCCATGAATTATACTTTGTGTACTCGGGAACTGTGAACCTATTTTTCATCATGACACAAGAAAACCCATCAAGGCTATATGAACCAATGATATACAAATTCGATTCTAGAAATAACTACACAAACAATGATGAAAAAATGACTATTTCCCAAACCAAATGTCTAATAAGGGATCCACCCAATAGGTCCTTGTAGATTATACCTAATGAAGAGACATGATAAACAATATCCTAATAATGAAATATGATCGGAGCCATTTTGATCTGGAATCACTGATGGAGTTACTGTTGGAAGTGATGAAATATTAACCCTTGAAAAAAAGGATACCATTGGATAGCTATGGTCTAAGGGATGATTTATTTATCCCAAAAGAAAGAAGATATGGAATATCATATTGGTTTATAGGCACACTAGTTCAGTACTAGTGGAATATAGCTACTGATGACCATACCTAGAGTTACCATTCTCCAGTCATTGTAGACTCCCTGTATAACCACCTTGACATTGTTGATGGGAAATAATTTAACCTAGAGATATCTCCACCACAATTTCAAATGATAATTAAGGTAGTGTTAGGGATCCTAAACTAATGAAAGACTGAAGAGAGGGACATGAAATAGTGAGAAAACATCATGGAGAGGCGGGCCTGGGCCAACAGGGTGTGTACCTCCTACGTAGAATTTGGAGTAGAGTTATGGTGAGTATGATTATATGAGGTAGTGTGGGAATCCAAATTCCATATTTACCAACTGAAGGACATCATGATTGAGCTTTAAAATAGGAGTCCATTGAGGACCAAAACCATTCACTTTTATCATGGGGAGGTCAGCATTAGCCTCTGGAACCTCCACCATATCTATGGGATTCCTATTTTGGGAGTAATGTACAATGAAATTATCCCGTTAGAAAATGCATGGGAAGAAACAAAGCATATGTCACATGTGTAAAGGGATCTACTTGAATTTGTGCTGGCTACCGACAAAGATTAGTATAGGACATGGAATGTCCACATAAAATAGTGGTTTTTTCGTTTCAAAAACTTTCATGTATATATTCTTACTGAGGGAAAGGAGGATCCCATAAATATTCCCAAGAGACCCCATACCGTCTTGAGGGGGTTTTAGTGAGGAATGTAGGGTTCTTATTAGACAATGTTGGAGGATAGTCAGTGGAATCTATGGGGGTTAAATGTCAAAACATAGAATTAACTAGTAGCCATGACAGATAGATTCTTAGAAGCACTCATTTGTGGATGGATGCTTCCAGTTAGGGATGACATATGGGTGCGTGACCAACGAAAGTTCAACATGGAAGCAGTTCTAGTGATGGGGAAGAAAATCATCCTGAGTGTTCCAATGATATAAAAACTGTATATAGTGATTTGGAACATTAGTGATGGGAAGAATACATTGTGTATATGCAAACCTCCCCCCATCCTATGTAGTTGGATAGTAGCTTTCATGGGTGGATATGAATATTTGAATCCCATTTCCCCTCCTGAGATAAAATTCCAACTTACAATACTAAATGTTGTGGGGATATTCCCTCATAAGATGAACCTGACAACATTGCTGTAAATGATCTATAGGGTATGTGAATTTAACATTCAATGGTTTTTTTACCATAGGATCATTCACTGATGTTGGAAGTGGGACTGAAGAGAAGCGATCATATATCCAATCCTTTGAGGTGGATTGATTGTGGAGAAGCAGGATAATGTAAAGATCTGTGAGCCATGTACCCCACAACAGTTTGATAGGAAATTCAAATGCTTACAGGGTATGACTCAGATGGTGTACTTGGGGGTACAACCTGAAGATCAACCATGTGTGATGAAGAAGTTTTGGATCATGTTCACATGAGAAGAAGGTAATACGTGGAATTAGTTTCCTCCACCCACTTCCATGTATAGGTTTGCTGAGACGTACATAAAGAGTTGTCTTGCTGCCTACCCAATGAAAATGCTGATGTAACGAAGCATTTGTGATAATGATGGAGTGGTCCCTTCACCGTGATGTCAAAGTCAAGTAGTGACAAGAGTATGTCGTGGTAGCAAGTTTAGTAAACATCATGGTGGAGGTGATTCAGTAGTAGATCTATCTATAGAACCAACATCTCATGAACCCAGCATGAGTTGAATAAGGATGACACAACAGACCTAGTGACCCCAGTCAAGAAGACTCAAAATGGGGGGAACCAACCAGGGGGTTCGACTGAAGACCTTCCCAAGCACCTAAGAAGTGGTTTTTCCTTATGTACATAATGTATGATATCATATATCATGAGGATTGAGAGTCTTTGAACGTTAATTGGAAATTACTTAATCATAATAAGATGTGTGACAACATAAACTAGTTTGGAATTCCCTTTCCGAGAATTTTCTATGTAGGGGCTAGTGTTCTAGTGCCTTAAGAATATGGGGAGTAGTACGTGGTTGTGTTGTAGGACCTAGCGTATTATCATGGCACTCTGTATCCAATGAGGGATCGGGTAAAGGTACAAAAAAATCTGAAAACACCACCAGAACTAATTGATACTCAATTGGTCGTGGTATTTCCCCTTCATGAAGAATCGGGTGAATCCTAGGGGGAAGACGCTGACAATGAGAGCCCCTTAGAGGAATAAGAGGTTGTGGCCTTAGTGGAATCATCTTTGGGAGAATTTTTTGTTTCTCTTGAAGTATTCTCTATATCAATCCCTTGAGTTGTGATATCGTGGAATTTTATATGGGCCCTTCAAATGATATTTACTGTGTATAGGAGATCCTTCTACAAAATACTCACCTTATGGGGAATGGAGTGGAGCTATGTTGGGTATAGGATCTGGTCATGTTGTGGTGACTATAGTGGATTCTATGGTATCCTTAAAGCTCCCTACAATATACAGAAGGCCATATCCCATCTTTCTAATAGTAACAAACTAGGGACCCGGGCATCCATCACTCAGTATCTATATGTTACATGCCTCACAAAACAATATATTTTTCTAGGTCAATCAAACCAATTGACATGATCTCTATTTAAAGAGTCCTTAAAGCAGTGAGCATATTGCTGGTATAGATGGTCAGGGGACCCAAAAAACCTCATTTATCAGGAATTATATTCCATATGGAATTGAGTGCCTATGATTTTCAATCCACTTCACTCTAGGATGTGTGTGGTTCCACTATTAATGAAGAGATTGAGGTTGGAAGGGATAATTCCATTGATTTGGGATCAATTTAAAAGATTAACCGCGTAACATAGTGCCCGACACATCCAATAGGATTCCAGAGGAGGATACTACTCCTAAATTCATGTATTCCATTCTAGAGTATAGACCCACCAACCTAGAAGAACCAGATGAGTCTGACTCTATCATGGAAGAAAGTAGGGCTACCCGATGCTGGTCATGGAAGTTAACCAATTGCTTGATGAGAGAATATGAGAGTGTGATTACTATCTGGATGTTTCCTAGAATCAAAATATGTCTTACAAAAACTAGAAGATTTAGGAGGCTATGTCGGGGATCTGACACCTGGAGGCCCAGATGAATGAGCGATTCTCCTTCACCAATACCCAATCCGAACTCATAGGATGGATGAGGGTCCAGCTGGTAATAGTCGAAGAGGGACTGAGACAAGCATCCTATGAAGTATACAATCTTATAATGGAGTGGGACTGGTTGTAGGCCATGGTTTATGAACATTATCATGTGGATGAAGATATAGAAATAGATCTTGGATGGAGATAGAAGATTCAGGATTTCACTTGACGAGGTGCGTGGAGAGGAAACACTTCATTAAAGGGGAAATTCATTAGGGCTGTGTTTGACCATGCTTATAAAATTAATTTTCTTACTTGACTATTTATTTTGAACCACATGTGTTGAAAAATTATTTATTTGGTTATAAATAATCTCACATAAATCATACTAGTGAAACAATTGATGATCAATACATAATCTCTCGTGCTTCATGACTGATGTGAAAAACCAGGGACAACCATGTAAACATTCATTTCTCATGATATAGTAGGATAATCAACGAATATCCAAGGACTGCAACTAATTGACAACCTATTTCATTTGGGAGGGGTAAGGTTGGGTCTTGAGAAGTAAACTCTTTGAACATCCAAATTGTCTTTCCCAATATGGTCTATTGTATGAATGTAATAATGATTGTGGTATTAAAACCATTCAAAACAAAAGTGATAAGAAGTATGAATCAAAAGGCCAAAGATTAAGTGAAAAATTAGGAAGGATTGATTATGGTGACTAACTGGTCACCATAATCCAAACACATCATCCATATTTCCTTACTTGGGATGTATATGAACAAACAAGTGCTAACTATTGACCATATTAGAAATGAAAAAAAGCCATCTTGAAATGTCACCTGATGTCATATAGGGCATTGTCCTAAAATGGTGGGTGAGAAACCATGAGCAAACACTCTACCTATTGGGGGTCCCATCAGATATGAAAGTGGATGAGGATATAAATAATGGGGACGAAAAGTGTGAGGTGGAGTGATGGATTGTTCAAAGGGGTTCCAACACTCTTCTTTTTATTCCATCATGGCTTAATGAACACTGATTTTGGCACATCTGGATAAATAAATATCAAACCCAATTTTCATAGGGGAGCTGACTCAAATATTGAATTATATGTAGAGGTGGGAGTGCAGTTGTTGAGGACTAGTATTGTAGAGCTCATACCTAGAGAAATATAATTCAACTAAGGTATAGGGGTATTGGAAAAGTGGAAATTGAGATTTTTATGATCTGGATCAAGGATGATAGGCATGTAGGGATCAAATGTTGGCCATATAAAAAACAAAAGGGCCATGCCTACATCAACAAGGAATAGGGAATGAATTGGAAAATGACCATCACTTTAAGAGGGTTTACCTGTAAATGGAACCCAAATTTGGATGACATATGAAGTTTAATGTCATTTTTTAAACTATATGGGCAAGAAATAGTACTCGAACATAGTGTTGTAAAATGACAACACTAATGGGGATCACTTTCTCTAGAGGGGAGACTAGAGATTCCATGATTGTTGTGGATCATACACCGGATCTAATTTTAAGGTCAATGAATTTGGAAGCTGGGTGAGTGTTATAAAGAAATAAGAATAGAGTAGGGTCATAATAGACCTAAAGTAAATGAGGACCAAGGATGCCTGATGCTAAAAAATACATTCCCATATAAGAACAAAATATATAGTTTAAGGTCATGAAATTTGGAGAATAACTAATTCCAATGAGTTAGATATTTGGTAAACATCAGATTGGGCCCGAGATAATGTTTCTAGACCTCACTTCATATCCCATGAGGATGTGAATGAAGACATAAGGTGTTCTTAATTATTCTTCGTGTAGGCAGGACCCATGCATTTGTAAGGGGAAACTGTACTTTTTCTTTTCTTTTATTTCATTGATTTATTATTATTCTTCTTATTTTTGTGTGTGGATGAATCAGAATAGAAACTCTTGGAGTCACTAATTATCCCATAAGAATGGGAATCAAGAAAAACATAGTACTATGACATGGAATGAAAAATGACCAGTGTCGGGGCATATGTTCCCTTAAGAGAGAACAATGCAATGTGATTTTGTTTTTCATCATGCGACCAAGATTATGATTGTAATGTAGTTTAATGTCAGGTGACTAGGATGTGATGTCATAGTTTGAGGACATTCAAAAGGAAAAATCCATGCAATTTAAAGTCATTTGGAATGTATGTAATCCATGAATATTAAACATTATTACATAGTGGATACCATAAAAATAGTATTCCTTTCTTTCAAAATATAAAAATTTTAACATAAAACATGATTTCTTTGACTAATCTTGAAACATTTAACATAGATTCCTTATTTGTCTTAAACATACTTATAACAAGTTAAAATCATTTAAAAACTTGGTATGACCACAAAAATCTCAGCAAGGGATATAAAAGGAAGGAAAGAACTCATTAGTCCATGAATACTTGTAATGTATGAAATCATTTTCAAAAGACATACTTATCTCCTATGTATATATTCTTACTTTGGGAAAAATTAGATTTCCACAATATTCCAACAATAAATATGAATATAAGTATAACCATAATGGTATCTTGGGGAATTACATACATAATATTATAACCCTCTCGTCTACCGTATATTTTGTAACCCTCACGGCTACCTTACAGTTTGTGTAACCATCATAGTTACACTTGGAGTAACCATACAAATGACCTCCGAAATAGACATACCCAATGAATTTGAGGGATATATAGATCCCACATATCATCATAAATAATTCTCAAGAACCATAAAAAATAATATAACATGAATAATTTCATAAAAACATTTCCTTTGAAATTTCTTAAAATAGAATTTTAAAAGAGGATTTTAAAAGAAAACCCCATAACATAAATCATATAATTGATGTGATAATTATTATAGTGGATGGAATATGTATATAAACTATTTATAAGGATAATAAAATATAATATAAACATAAGACATCATACACAACAATTCTAATACCACATAAACGTCGAAGTAGAAGGTTAACCAAAGAATGGAAATCAGGTTAATAATTCTCTTAGGTCGGTATTTTCATACTTCAAAAATGTTTAAAAATCCATATAATGGTTAAAAGAATGTTTTTAATATCATAAATAAACATATTAATCTCTATAATACCTTATATAATCATTTCATTACATCATTTCACTCTTTAAGGTTTAGTATTTAGTTCCATGCACAGTTTTTGGTGAATTCTTTTCATGATTTTCATGATCAGTTCATGATGGATTGTTCATTTCGATTGGAAGTGAAACTCTATAATTAGAATGGACTAGTATATAAAAATTTCTAGTACCATAATTTACACCATTTATCATTTTTAATTCTTTCATGAGGACCAATTCTATGTTAAAATATTAATGATGTTCGTTTATATCTTTTTAGTGGTTCTTTGATAATGACAACCTTATTTTTGTCTTATAAATTAAAACTATGTGTAAAGAATAATTCTAGAACCATGGATGAGACATAATACATATCTTATAACAAGTTTTAAAAGTAAAAATGGATTCATTACTAGTATTCAAAGAAATAAAAGAAATTTAAATCACATTATCCATGAGGTCAGTAATTCGACACATCACAGACAATGTTTTTATTACTTGAATGAGTTGGGGAGGAAAATGATTGATGAATAATTTACCATGAAAATTAGAACATAAATAATATATAATAATATTGAAATTTCATTCTTCTTGGATAATAGGAGGTGAGGAAATAAGAATAATGAAACTCAAAATAAAAGAAAAATTGAGAAAGCTCTCAGGAATATTCCCCAGCCTAACGACGTCGCTTAAAATTTCATAAAATAAATTGATGGATGAAGATTGGTATCTCATAATTATTACATAACATGGGAATTAAGGGGTATATGTAATAAGATATTCCAAATTATTCCAATGGGAATGAAAAATAATAACATAAAATGAAAGAAAAAAAAGAAAATAAAAGAGGATGTATACCTCTTGATCTCTTCTTCTTAAGATCCCTCTTAAGGCCTTCAGTTTTGGCCTTTTGGTGAAAGCAGACAATCTAGGATGTGGGGAAGAGACTTGGGAGGATTTTTGGGATGAACTTAGGTAAGGCACAAGGCTTTAGAGGTGTGAGAGGAAGATGGGAATGATGGTGGTATTTATAGTGAACGTGAGGGGGGTATTTTCCGTTTTTAATCATTATTATAATATTTTAGCTGAAGACTATGAATAATCGTACTTCATGTGACCCCAAATATTAATAATGGAATGCGAGATCAAAACAAGTGGTATAACATCACTTATGATGTCATAAAATAGTGTATTTTACTGATTATTTGATTATATGTTATTTTACTGTATTTCACTATTCATCGAATATTCATGAATTTTTGAAAAATCAAAAAAATTGACCCATACCATTTCACAATGTGTAGAATAAAAAAATTAACTCAATTTTAGGAACATAATTTTAAATATTTTTTTAATTTAATTTTTAAATAAAATCCTATTTCATAGAAAAATTAAAAATTATAAAACTACAACTGCTTTTATATCACATTGAAAAATTATTCAAAATGTAACTATTTTAAAGCATTAAAAAATAAAATAATAGTACAATTTTCTATTCATTATAGTCATATTACTATTAATATTACTTTTCAGAAGGGTGTGTTACTATTCACCAAAAAACATGTTTGTTACATTAGGCTCTAAATATCATACTGAACTAAATTATAGATGAACATTTATAAAAATTCAAACCATAAAAGTGGAAAAATTATTTTTAAAGGATATTTATAAATAACTAATTATTACATTCATGCATTTCAATTCATTTTTGGAAAAAATTGCGGTGTTATATTATCCCCACTATTTGGAAATTTTTTCCTCGCAATTTTATTAACTTATTAAACAACTGAGGGTATTTTTCCATCATAGAATTTTAAGACTCCCACGTTGCTTCTTCTACCATGTGGTTTCTCTACAAAACCTTTACCTGGTGGATTACCTTATTCCGCAATACTTTTATACTTCGATCAAGAATTTGAACTGGTTTGTCTTCATAAGAATGGTTCACTTCCAGCTAAACAGCTTCTGGGATTAGGACATGTGATGAATTTGGCGCATACTTCCTCAACATCAATATATGAAAAAAATTATGTACCTAAAATAAACTCAGAGGAAAAGATACTCAGTATCCAACTATTTCAATGTTTCTCAGGATTTTAAAAGAATCGATGAACAGTATACTTAGCTTCCCTTTCATCCTGAAACACATCACACTTTTCCAATGAGAGATTTTAAGGAAAACATGGTCACCTACCTCTAAATAGAATTATTTACTTCTGTTATCTACGTAACTTTTCTGCCAGCTCTGAGCAATCCTCATGTGTTGCTAGATCATCATCACTTTCTCATCCACTTCCTCTACTAATTCTGGCCCCATCAACTTTATTTCACTGAATTCATCCCAAAATGCTAGAGTCTGACACCGCATCCCATATAATTCCTCGAAAGGAGCCACCTATATAATGGAATAAAAACTATTATTATAAGAAAAATCAAATAAATAAATATGTTTATCCCAAATTAATTGGTAGTCTATTGAATAATCTTGAAGTATATCCTCCAAAGTCTGAATTATTCATTCTGACTGGCCATCTGATAGAGGATGAAACATTCTACTGAAATTTTATTTTATGCCCAGTGACATCTTAAGTCATTTACAAATGTTAGAAGTAAACCTGGGATCCAAGTTAGATACATTATAAAGTGTAACTCCATGTTACATGACAATATCCTTGATGTATAATCTAGATTGTTGATCCAAAGACATTGAATCTCAAATAGAAATAAAGTGTGCAGATTTTTTAGCCGATAAAAAATAAACCAAATTTCATTATTACATTGAGATGTCTTAGGTAGTCCCACCAAAAAGTCCATGGATACATTCTCCCACTTCCACTATGGAACTGGAAAAGGCTAAATAATCCACTTCCATAACTGTCGCTCTGCTTTAACCTGTTGACATTTCAGAAATTTCATTGTAAAATAAAAAATATCTCTTTTCATTCCATCCCACCAATAATACTCTCGATGTTTTATATATATCTTATTACTTCTAGGATGAACTGAAAATGGATAAATATGAGCTTCACACAACACTCATTTCTTCAAAATGGAACCACAAGGCAAACACAATATTTTTCCAGATCTTAAAACATAATCTTTATCAAGAATAAATTCTGACAGCTTACCCATTTTAACCAATGCTACATATTTCTATAGCTCATAGTCTTCCTTCTATACTTGCTTAATTCTATCTAATTATGATAATTGTATCAAAAACTGATACAAACATATGTATTCCCTACACCAAAAACTTCTGGGCCAAAATTCATCCAATAATTAATCAAGGGATCATGTTCCGAACATAACATGGTTAATGATGCATGATTTTTTTGACTCAATAAATCCACCACTTTGTTTGCTCTTCATGGAAGGTAAATGATTGTTAAATAACAATACTTTATTAGTTAAAGCCATATTATCTACCTCATGTTTAATTCCTTTTTAGTGAATACATACTTCATGATTTTATAGACAATATATACTTGACATTTGGCTCCATATAAATGATTCCACCAAGTTTTCAATAAAAAACCAAATATACCAATAACAAATCGGGTATGGGATAATTTAACTCATGATGTTTATGTTTTCTTGAAGCATAACCAATTACCTAATCATTTTGCATCAAAACACAACCAATTACCTTCAAAGAAGCATCGTAGTAGATGAGAAACTCACCATTTCAGGAAGGTAAGGCCAAACATGAAGCATTCAAAAATATATTCTTTAGTTACAGAAAACAATCATCACATTCTTCTATCATAAAATGGCACTTTTTCTTGTTAAATTAGTAATCAGGTTAGATAACAATGAAATGTTCTTAAAAAACTGTCACTAATAACCTTCAAACCTAGGAAAACTATGGATCTATATAACATTTGTGGGTCTTGTACATTAATCAACCACTATTTTTTGGCTTGATCAACTGTTATTCCATCCATATTTAAAATGTGACCAAGAAAAGAAATCTGTTGCAACCAAATAACACACTTTATAATTTTTTCCATACTATTTCCTTTCCTTTGAAGTTTTTAAAACAACCCTTAGAGTATTTTCATGCACCTCTTTATTTTTATAAAATATAAGAATGTCCTCAATAAACATAACCAAAAACATATCGAGGAACTCATGAAATACTCTATTCATAAGATTCATGAATTCAATAGGTGAATTAGTTAATCCAAATGGAATAAATAAAAATTCATAATTCACATATCAGGTACGAAAGGATTTTTTCAGAATGTAATCTTCTTTCACCTTCAAATGATGGTATCTAGATCTCAAGTCAATCTTGGAAAAGTACTGAGCTTCCTAGAGATGATCAAATAAGTCATCAGTAAGAGGAAAAGGACACTTGTTTTTAATAGGGATGTTATTCAAAGCTCTATAATCAATGAAAAGTCTCATGGAACAATATTTCTTTTTAACAACTAAAACAGGATAACCCCAATGTGAAGTGATAGGATGAATGAAGGCTTTATCAAGCCAATCCTGCAACTAATTTTTCAATTCAAGAAGATATATCTGAGCAATACGATAAGGGTTTTTGAAATTGGATTAGCATGAGAAACTAAGTCAACTATGAATTCAACTTCTTGATCAGGTATGATGTTGGGTAACTCATCAGGAAAAACATAAACGTTTCATTTAACAACGGCACATCATCAATCTAAATAGTTCCCTTCTTTTTAACAATATGTGAAAGATAACATTCATTTAAATCATTCAAATGTTTCTCATCTTCCTGATATGTTATCAATTTAATGGGTTCATTCCAGTATACAAACTGAAACTCTTTCTGAAAAACAACTTCTTTAGCTCTACAGTCGATCTGAGCATGAAAAATAGAAAGCCAATCAATTCCTAAAATAACATAATAGAAGAATAATGGTAAAAAACAAGTTTTTAGGTAAATTAATTCCACATACCACAATATAATTATTCTTATAATTCCTCTTTTCTATAATATTTCCCCTTGGAGTTTTAACAACAGGTTCTTTTCCCAGTTCTTGAGGTGATATTTTTAATTTTATAAGAAAATTTATCATAAATGAATGATTGTGTAGACCCTGTATCGAACAAAACATTAGAAAAATAAGAGTAAACGAATAGAGTACCTAATACCACTTTGTTGGATGGGACAAAATCCACCAACGTAGTCCCAAAGGATCTCACAATGCATTTCTACCTATAGTATGACTTCTTTGCATCATTTGGATCTCCCTTTGGGAAGGCATTGGCATAATGACCCATCTCACCACATTTATAACACTTAACATTTTTCTTCTCATGATTAATCTTAGGATCATTTTCATTAAAATCTCAGTCGATATGTCCAAACATAACACATTTAGAACAATTCCCAGATTTTCTAAGACATTCCCCAGGGTGCTTCTTTCCACACAATTCACAAACTATAAACAAGATTTTATTACAATCAGATTTATTTTTCTGATTCTTACACATCAAATTCCATTTGGATCTCTGCTTCTCCCTGTTTCAAAAATGTATGTCATCATCAAAAACCTCCATATATTCCCTTTCATCACATCAGAAAAGTTTCTCATATCTTTTGAATTCATAGGAGGCCAATGCCCTTCGATACCTTGGATTTAGTCTTGATTAAAAGAGGTTTATTTTTCTATCAGTATCCAAAATAAGATTTGGAGCATACCTTGCCTATCTGGATACGTTTTCTTTCAACATAGCCACTGAATCATCCTCCTTTTTAATTAAGTCATGTTATTTCTTGTCCATCCTAATTCTAATCAATATAGGAAAATATTTTTCAATGAAAAGACTTTTAAATTCATCCCACTCTAGGACATCAAAATCCTCTCTATGCCTGATATTCCGTAGCATTGACCACCACTAACCAGCTTCAATTGCATTAAGATAAATGGAAAGACATAACTTTTGATTATGTGAACATCCAAAAACATATAATATATTTTTAAGGGCTTTAATCCATCCTTTATTTGCTACTGGGTCATAAGATCCACTCATAGAAGGAGGGTGTTATCTCATAAAATGTTGCATTATGGTCATGTTCTTTTGGGGTACCATTGGCTGTTCTCTTGCAAGGATTCCACCAAAATTAATTTCTAGTGTTAATTGACCCATTACTATCACAAAATACTCAGTTCCAAACCCAATCATTTTGGGCTGCAGATTTGGATGGATATCATTATGTCGGTTCTTCTCCTCTTTAGCTTCCCTGTTTCTTATGCGAACAACCCTTTTGAAAAAACATATCTTAGACGAAGTAACATAGAAATATTTAAATTCTATAACATTTCAAATTAATCACAAAGTAAAAAAAATTATGGTATTCTTTTAACATCATCAAAACCCCTAATATTATTTGAACCATCATTTGATTACAACTATAAGGAACCGAACATATTACATTACATAATCCTGAATTTAGTCAAGAATTCATTTCCATTGACATTGAGAATATTTTCAAGTTTAGATCTTTGAGGAATGAGACATAAAACATTCATAAAATTACACATTATTATAGAGTGCATTCCTTAAAAACAGTATTCCTTTCTTGGAAAATATAAAACTTTTCACATAAAACATGATTTATTTGACTAATCTTCAAACATTTAACTTGGTTTTATACTTTGTCTTACACATCCTTATAACATGTGAAAATAATTAAAAAACATGGGATGAGCACAAAAATATTTTCAAGGGATATAAAAATAATAAAAGAACACATTTTTCAATTAATACTTGTAACGTATGATATCATTTTCAAAAGACATACTTATGACCTGTATATATATACTTAATTTTTGAAACATAAGATTTCCCCAAGATTCCCATAATACATAATAACATAATTAAAACCATAATGGTATCTTGGGGAATTACATACATAACATTGTAACCCCCTTGGATACCTTATAATTTTTAACCCTCACGTCTTTCTTACTATTAGTGCAGCCGACATAGTTACACTTGGAGTGACCATACGACCGACCTCCTACATAAACATACCCAATGCATTGGAGGGATATATAGGTTCCTCAAATCTTCTTAAAAAATCCCAAGAACCATAACACTGTCTTATAACATGAATAATTGCATAAAAACTTTTCCTTTTAAATTTCATAAATCAAAATTTTAAAATTGGATTTTAAAAGAAAATACCCTTAGATAATTCATAAATTTGAAATTGGGTTAAGAATTAAATTACCTCGGCCTTGTATTAAGTAAAAATTATTCAAAACTCTTATATAATGGTTTAAATAGTGTTATTAATATCTTAAAGAATCATATCCATATTTATAATACTTTATATAAACATTTAATTACATCATTATACCCTTTAATTGTTAGTATTTTATTCCTTAAACTATATTGGGTGAGTTCTTTACATGATTTTCATGATCGGTTCTTGATGGATTGTTCTTTTTGATTGGAAGTGAATCTCAAGAATTGGAATTTATTAGTGTGTAAATATTTCCAGTACCATAATTTATAGCATTTTCCATTTTGAGTTCTTACATCAGGATGATTCATAAGTTAAAACATTAATGATGTTCATTTAGATCTTTTTAGTGGTTCTTTGATAATAACAACCTCATTTTGTTCTATAAATTAAAACCATGGGTAAAAAGGTATTACAGAACCATGGATGAGACATAATACATATATTATAAGATTTTTCAACCATAAAAATGGTTTCATGAATAGTATTTATGGAAATAAAAAAATAGAAATCACATCATCCACGATGTCTGTAATTCGACACATCACGGACAATGTTTTTATTCCTTGAATGAGTACGGGAGAAGAAAAATATTGATGAGGAATTTTCCATTATCATGAGAATCTATAGAATATAAATTATTCTATAGATTTTATCCCTATTGTATAAGATTATGTTAGGAAAGAAGAATAATGAATCTCAAAATAAAACAAAAATTGAGAAAGCTCTAACGAAAATTTGGCATCCCAACGACGTCGCTTAAAATTTCATAAAATAATTTTATCAGAGAAAAGGGGACTCTCATAATTATATCATAATATGGGAATTAATGGGGATATGTAATGAAATATCCCAACATAATCAAATGGTAATGAAAAATAATAACATTAAATGAATGAAAAGAAAGAAAATAAAAGATATTTTTCACCCCCTAATCTCTTCTCCTTGAGATCCCTCTTATGGCCTTTTCGTGAAACCAAAATCTCTAGGACATGGGGATGTTCCATGGGAGGATTTTTGGGGAGAAATTTGGTAAGGATTAGGGCTTTATAGGTGTGTATGGAAGAGGAGAATGAGGGTGGTATTTACATTGGAGGAGAGGGGGTATTTTCAGTTATTTTAAACATTACTATAATATTTGTTATCAAGAATATGAATAATCAAAATTCATGAGACCACAAATAGTAATAACGGAATGTGAGTTCTAAAAAAGTGGGAATATGTCACTTAGGATGTCATAAATAGTGTATTTTAAATATAATTTGGTTTTATGGTATTTTCCTGTATTTCACTATTCATTGAAAATTTATGAATTTTAGAAAAATCCCAAAAATGCACCCTTACAATTTATTGACGTGTAGAATTCAAAAATGAACTCCATTTTTGAAAATAATTTCCTATATATTATTAATTTAAATTTTAAATAATATCATACTTAATTAAAAAATTTACAATTTTAAAACTATAACTTCTTTTATAACACATTGAAAAATTATCCATAATGTCCTTATATTCAATCCATAAGAAAGTAAATCAATATTACAAATTACTATTCCTTACGGTTATATTAAGATTCATTAGGGTTTGTTACTATTCACCAGAAAACATCTTGGTTCCATTAGGCTCTAAAGAACTTACTAAACACAATTGTAGATGACTGTTTTTCAAAATTCAAAACATAGAAGTGGAAAAAGTATTTTTAAATGAAGGATATAAATATCTACATAAAACAAACCTTCATTAATTTAAATTTATTTTTTGAAAACCTTGTGGTGTTACACATTTTCTCCAAAGGGATATGCATAGGGTTGAAAAGTAACATACCAGACATTTATTATGTTGAAAGTGGTCTATTATTGTCTAGATATCCTTATAGAGGATCCATATATAGTTTATAGTCACGAGTCTTGGACCAATTATTTCTTAACCACAAGGGTACACATCCCAAAAAAATCCTATGGTTATATGCTTCATACTTGATGTGAAAACCAATGAATATTGAGGTTTTCAACATGGAAGCATGCATCATAGCCAAAGAAGAGATGAGTTAATAATACCCTAATGATACCATCTTACATAATTGAAATGTATGAATATACGGAGGGATAACACCAAAGCTGTTGGAGTTCCATAACGACATAGGTAGGTTGAAAGGGGTGAATCACAATATCAGATATTTGGAAAAAAGTAAGGGTGATGTAATGATGGAGGTTAACATTTGATCATATTGGATACATATAATTCATATTTTGTTTCCTTGGATGAAGATGAATACAAAATGGTTAACCATTGACTGTATTTGAAACAAAGAAACCCAAATCAAAATGTCGCATGATGTCCTTTTGGGTTTTGGCCCAAGACGGTTGATGAGAAACCATGTACAAATACTGTACCACTACGTGGTCCCTTCAGACATGGAAGATGATGTGGAACCAAATAAAGGGGACACATGAAGCATGGTGATGGATTTGGATAATGTTAATTAATATCCCAATACTCAAGGTCTTATTAAAAAGTTTATTTGAGCATGACAATGATACATGTCAAATAGTGCATCCACTCTAGAGGATAAACATTGTGGGGGGATAAAACCCAATTGGAACAGTAAAGGGTCGTAGTGCTACAGATAGTTTAATGTCATATTTCAGGGATTTTATGGTGATGTCCTCATGTGGAAACATGTATCATGGAGGGGTATTGATCCTAACATGAAGGAGTACCATGCAATCCCACTACCACAACATATATCCCTGAAGAGACATGTATGATGTTTAAAGTCGCAATTCATCAACAAGGACTCCAAGTTAATGGCCGTAGAGCTTGGACCAAGAGGAGATCACCTCAACCAAAGAGGACACGATGATGTGGTGAGAGAAAAATTTCATGAATGATGCCCAAGGAGGCCTACATATCCTAACACATTCCAGGATAATCTCAAACATAGTATAGAGTTTTAACATGGACTCAGATGCCCAGTTTAACATTATGTCCCTCAGATGGAGAAAGATGCTCCAAGAAGGAAGGGGAAGTGCAAGACATGCCAAACATAACCCAATATTAATGATGCCAAAGAGTCTTGTGTCCTAATATGAATTCCTAATAGAAAAACTCGTACATAGTTTTCTATCATGAGATCAGGATGTTGCACGTTGTTTATGTTCATATTGTCTGGTCCCTAGAGTTATATGTTTAATGGTATTATAGTTTGTTTCATATAAATGGTGTCCTCCAAAATGGCCATGGGAGATGTGGCCGATGTGAAAGAGGATAATAGAGTTCCATGAGACACCACACACTCTATATAACATCACATACAGTTTACGGTCATGAAATTTTGGCCATTAAAAGGGGCTAGACTTAAGACAAAGGGAATAAGGCTTTATTGTGGTTGGGCCGAAGACAAATCGTCTGTAAATCACTACATATCCCATAAGGATGGGAATCATGCCCCATGTAGTTCTCAAAAAACAGATTCATTTTAACATTGTTTTCTAAAGAAGAAGTGGATGTTTAATATCATGTGAGATGACACAGATCTTAGTTTTAGGTTGTATAGATCAAACTAAGAGGGGTTGTGTATATTTTCCATTTGGTACACAGCCTACCAAAAACTCCTAATACCACATGATCCATGCTCAGTATAGGAAACAAGGTTTTGTTCTAGGATTTCCTCACCACATGTGAAAGTGTATAACATAGTATAGTTTCCTTTTCATGTGCATAGTTACATGAATAAGAAACAACGAAGGTGTTTGAGGTCTATTAGGTGTAAGGTGAGTGAGAAGATTGCACATCGAAGCTTTAATGACCCGAATCAGGGACATCAAGACTGATAATTTGTATAAATTTTGACTATATTCACAATAATCGAAACAAAACTACATCAATCATGGATGGGTCATAAACACATAGATTCTAATATTAACCAAATTTGTAAGACATTTCTCAATGCTTGTTGTTGCTGTAAATATTATAGGGCATTAGACCAAGATATGAGATCCACACACCATACCACATATTCATATGGGAGCCATGTTGAGGATTTTAGTTTAAGGTCTTGGAATTTGGACCCAAAGGATTCTTAGTTTAAGTTCATGGAATTTG
This sequence comes from Viscum album, assembly GCA_963277665.1. Taxonomy (NCBI): domain Eukaryota; kingdom Viridiplantae; phylum Streptophyta; class Magnoliopsida; order Santalales; family Viscaceae; genus Viscum; species Viscum album. Next base: position 1,251,565,845 of record OY728128.1, on the reverse strand, counting down.
GACCACGGGAAAATGAATTATTACCCAAAGTGGGTATGTGAGACATTGTAGATAAACCATCCTAAGATGAATGAGTACCATAAAGATCCATTTTATATGACATATTACGAAGAAAAAAATAGATAAATTAAGGTCATATCATTTGGACCATAACCTAGGACAAAGGGCCCAAGCATTATGAGTTTATGGTTGGTCCCATAGACTTAAACTGAGGTGTTGCAAAGTATCCCATTACAATGGGAATCAAACCAAAAATAGTTATTTAATGTTGAATAGTGGATGAACAATTATAGGGGGAATTATATCAACAAGGAACATTAGAAGTGTTCTTAGTTTATGTTCATTGAATTAAAACCAAAAGTGTCATAGTTTGAGGTCATAAAATTCATAACATAAGGTCAAGATGTTGTTATTCCCCAAAATGGGGGTTTTTTTGGCATGGTGGAGTATCTAACCTGGCATAAATGAGAAAAAAATAAATCCCTACCAAACCACACACTCAAGAGAAAACATATTCATGAAGAGTTATGTTTCTACAACCAATGCCAAAGCGATGAAGGTTCAATGTACCTATTGATGGACATGTGGACTAAAAACCTGAGCATTACTATGTATCCCATTATAATGGGAATAAAGACATGTGTAGTTATTGAAGATGACATGGTTAAATACTAGTGCTAGAGGGAATTATTTCATGTGATAACATCAGGGGACACTTAGATAACTTATGTTAGGGGGAATTATCTCAAGCAAGAACATGAGATGAGTTCTTGGTTTATGGTTATAGAATTTAGACCCTAAATCGAGGCCTTTAATACAGAAATTCATGGTGGTATGTCATGAATAAACTAAACATGAATGAGGACTAATCATGTCAAAACCACACAACATATTCCAAGGAAGAAATTATAGATATTTTAACATCTTAACGGGTGAGGTAGCATAATGTCATGCAGAATGGTCCATAAATTCTTTGACTCTTAGCATCTTGTAGGACGTTGAGGATCTTAGTATATGTTCATTGAGCTCATACCATAAATGAGGCCAAAATTCTAAAGGTTTTATGAACTCTTGGCTGGGCTTGAGCACTAAAACATGGGTGTCTCTATGTATCCAGTGAGGATGGGAATCAAGAAAAACACATTTCATGAAGTCCAATGTTGTTTCATGTCATGCATTATGGAAGAAGGTGAAATAAAATATTCACATTGGAAGTACATGATCTTGATGTTGAATCCCATTGTGAATTAGGATTATTAAAGTCCATACCACACCACATATTTAAAGGGGGAACCTTAGATAAAATCAAGAAAGGGATGGTGGATGGACCATAGAAAAAATGTATGGGAAATACAATGTATCCCATGAGGTTGGGAATCAAGATAAATGCATTTTGTGAAATCCCATGTAGTTTAACATCATATAGAGTGGAAATTAGTAGTATTTTAACGTTATGTGGGATGGTGAAGTTTATATTTATATAGGAAAAAAGTGAACTTTCCTTTTTTATTGTCATGCATAAAGGAAAAAAGCTCTACACAATTTAGTGTCTTACAGGTAGGATGTGAAAACATTTTAACATCATCTATGACATTGGAACTCTACTTACATAAATTACTATTTAAGGAACTTGATATTTTGAGGAGGAATAATTCACTCTCCATCCGTGGTGACCAAAGAGCATTCCCCAATGGGATAGACTATGTGGAAGATAAATGGTCCTTTCCTCTAGGGTACCATCATTAGAATCTTCCTTCTAGGTATCACCGGTGTCTAGAATTCCAACAACATATCACCCTGGAGAAAAGAGCAGAGGTTATCCATTTAGTTGAATTCTCGAGTTATTTTATTCTAGTGCCTCTCTAGACAATGCATGGCTCATAACCTTTTTTCATCGAGAGATTCTCTCTCAGCATGACAGACCCATGCTTTCTTGTCTGATATCTTTTGCTCATAAAAAACTATTTGATGCGATAGAAATTGAATCTCAATGGGTAAGACCACCTCAATCCCTTACACCAAGGAATGTGGGGTCACCTAGGTAGAACTAAGACTCATTTTCTGATAATCCCATAGATCATTTGGGAGCTTGTATGACCAAATTTTCTTGATTTGACACACCATATTCTAAAAAATGATTGAGATGGTCTTGTTTAATTCCTTGATTTGTCTATTATTCAATGCATGATAGAGATATGTGTGGATAGACCAGATATTGTACTTGGCATACAACCGCTTTAGCTCTACAACCTAGATGTTGGTGCCATTTTTAGTGAGGAGAATGTGAGGGTCTATAAATCGATGGATCCAATTAGATCTTACAAACTCAATGATCGATTTGTGCTTAAACTCTTTGAGTGTATCAATTATTCCCACATGGAGAAGAGAGCTGTTGGGCTTAGAATGGACATACACCGATGAGATGTTGCTAGCAGATATGGTCCCATGACCTTGAGTCTCCAAACTGCAAAAGTTCAACAGTACCTGGTAGTATGGATATTTTCTAGAGGTCAATGCAAAAAAGTTGTCTTGGATATGACATGAATGACATCATTGGAAAACTCAATGTATTCGTGAACGATGGTGGGAAAAAATTAACCCTACCCACAAATTTGATTGGAATGTTTCATCCATGTCTAATGAGAACCACAAAAAACCGACATGAAAATTATATATCACCTATGAAATATCATCCATTTTGATTCAACGAAGGATAATCCCATCTAACCAGCACTTGTAGAGAGTCTAATCAAAGTCGAGACTTCTCTGGATATTGAACTGTACAATGGACCAATGGAATCTCTCATAATCATCTCTATCTAATGGAAGAATATCATGCGGGTGATTCTATATGAATGTATTATTCTAATTGGATAAATCTTCAATTGTGGTGGGATCTAAAGGACACGATGAAAATGTAAACGTGGTGAGGTAGTTTATTTGGCGGGTGTTATCCTCATAAACATGAACATGATTAATGACTATTCTGTGTGCCACATGGATAAATAGATCCTCTGGAATAGGATCTTTGAGATATGAGGTTAGATCATCCAAAGCATTTGATCATCCATTCCATGATCTAGGAACATTAGTGACATCCATATGAAACTAGAATTGGTCCATTAAATAGAGGGTGTGCTCCAGAAAGGGCACTATCTCTGTCTTTTTGACAACATATTCATCTTTCTTTTTCTTGAAAACTATCTCAGATTCCCCTTTCATATTCAGGTGGTGGAAATCAATCTCAAGAAGAATTTTGATACCATTGATAAGAGCATGATAACCTACCTCATTATTGGTGTAGCCCTCTTATTGCAAGAATGAATATGGCAGGACATCCTACATCTGGGTGATGAAATAAACACCAAAAAATAATCTATTGATTTTAGGATCAGTAAGCCTTCCACCCATTGCACTATAAAAGTTACCGTAAAAGTTAATCTACTAGCATGAAACAACATGGTGCATTTAAAGGAAGGATTCATGGGGGAAATCAATATCTTGAGGTTTCTCCTTAGGGTCTACATGAGTGGTAATGAAATATGCAAGCATGTGACCCTTGATGACCTTATGTCGCGTGAACATGATGTCAAAATTTTAATAATTACCTCTTAACTAGAAAACTATCCGGTCAACATAGGGTGACTTGGAATGTAAATTAGTGGATCCACACGGGACAATAACTATATCTTATGGGGTTGCAGATAATGTAGTGTCTTCAGCATGGTGAAAACTATTGTGATGCATGTCTTTTCTATTAACTAATATCCAGATTATAAGTAAGGGAGAATGAAATTGAGATTGAATGATATATTATTTTAAACTTCATTATTCTTCCTGGTGAGTAATGCATTGAGGGATCATTCATGGGAAGTCACGTAAAGGACCAATAACTTCAAGGAGATGGGTGGAATTATCATGAAAGTTAATGAAAATAATGTTTTATTAGTTCAAAATTTGTTTGACACACTTTATTCCACTGAAAGACGACACCCGTCTTCATGATCCTAAAAAATGTCATAAACATTCCAGCAGTATTCACAATGAATCAGTGTATACATGTTATGTGGCCTTGAAGACCTCAGAGTTCTCAAAGGTTTCTGGGTGGGGGAATCAGGATGATGGCTCTGATATTCTCAAGGTTGACTATGATTCTTCTATACCGAAATTTGAAACTGAGGAAATTTCACAAGGTAACCCCTTTGTCAATGTTTAATGGGTTATTCTTAAACATTCATGAGAGAAGAAAGAATAAAACATTATCATGATCTTTGAGTTGGACTTGACATTCGAATGATTTTCCCACCATGTTGTCTATGTATCATTCTACTAGCGTCAAAAGAATTGTCTTGAATATGCATTGCATAAAACATTGATAAGTATCTTATACATTTTCAGGCCAAAACACATCACTTGATTGTAGAAGGTACTGTGAGGTTCTCTAAAGGTGGAGAACACTTTATCCTTATGGGACATATGGATTTGATTGTACCCAGAATACCCATCCATAACGGAATGCATCTGGAATCTGTTTGTGGAATCAATATGCAATTCTGTTATTAGAAGGGAAAATTATTCCTTCATACAGTAGCAGTTAATATCCAATTACTCGACACAAAATCATATCTTTTTTTCCTTTTTTTAGAAGGGAACTATGTTGGACACACATATGGGATGCTGGACTTCCTTGATGAAGTTGGATTTAATGATCCTATCAAGTTCAGCATCAACCATGGCACCGTGAGATGGATGTATCATTCTGGTATGCTATATGAAACCATGATGGCCTACTGGGAGACCAAGATAGTGGACAGAGACCAAGGGGACTAGTCCTATCATATCGTCATAACTCCATGAAAAGAAATAACAATACTTCTTTAGGATGTCCAAGTATTATGGTTTCTTCTCCACGAGCATGGACGCACTAATCCACAGTGTCTATGGATCAATCTTGGTGAAAAGTTTCATGTGAACTAACCCATAAGAGGTGGTGGATATGCTCGCTTTGAATACTAGAGGAGATTCTTCCAATACTTCTTCATCATCTGAGTTATGGGATTTAACAGGAATAGGTGAATCACTTAGATAGATAGAATCTAGGGGGAAAACGGTGTTCACATGGGTGGATATGGAATTATCACTGGGTGATTCAGATACTACTGAAATCATGGTAAAGAAAGATGTCAGTCAAATCCCATCAGGTCTTTGGATATGGGACCAACGCATGATGATATCCATGCAATGAGGGTTGGTGGAGCCATATCATCCCAACCTGACTAGGTGAAACAAGCGAGTTTGGAAGATAGCTATAAACATATTGTTGAGGTCTTGGTATTAGATAGGATTACATGGTTGTGGTATGAAATGATCACGAACCATGTATGAATGTGAGGTAATATTTTGGGGATTCTTATATCAAGGTACATGGTTCTCTTCTCCCACATAAAAGACAAAATATGACCCAAAATCTGGTGTTGTGGCCTCCAATTGATGGATTTGGAGGATGAATGCATCATCTAGATATGCACATTGGTTTTCTAAAACCGAGGTGTGATTGAACACATTAGTTTTAGCCTTCTGGTCATTGCTCTGTTAATAAGTGACATCTATATAATGGGATTCATAGGATGAATTGGGGAAACATCAATGTGGAGAGTGCCTACTTGACCAAGTAGGGAGTACATGAGTCACTTGTGATATGAAGCAGGGACTACTGCATATAGATGGAGCCAGGTCCTACCCATCAACGAGTTGTAGGTGGTGTCCTATGAGAAAACCATGAATTTATTATCTGCTATTGGACTACCAAACTAGGAATTCAAATTGATTCAACCACATAGTCTATTCTCAGTCCAATCATAACCATGAATTTTCAAGGCAGATGGGCTCAGATCTACTACAATGACCCCAACCTATAGAGAATCTAGGATATGATAAAATTTATCCTAGATCATTGACCAACAAGACAGTTAAGGAATTCCATAACATTAAATTGGATAGTGTGACATAGCATGCGAATGTTCCCCTACAATAGGTAACTCTCAACTTCTTCAGATAAATATTTGATTACCAGGAATACTGAATGCACAACCAATTCTATGAGGAAATCCTCCAATGATACAAACACAATTTCTAAGTGGAGGGGAATTACCAAATCATTTTCAAGAGCTTCCCTCATTTCCACTTTTATAAGGAGGGTCTAGAGATTAGAGATCTTATTAACAATGCTAGAAAGGTGCTTCAATACATCCTACTTATGTGATAAGGGAATATCTCTACGCATGGGGTGTTTTCATGAATCAATTTGTATGATGGGTCCCACTAGTGGAATAAATGTGTTCCAGCTAGTATAAATGACATTTATCTAAGCGAAAAAACTGGAGGGAATCACCATGATATCACTACTGATGAACTAAAGTCACTATGAACACAATTGATCATTTTAAGACTTTGGATGTTCTGGCTGGTCAACAAGAATAGTCACTAGTGATGACAGACCTAGAGTAGGGGGCTACTAAGACCTGTGTAACTCCTGTTGTCTGGCTTTAGTGGCATGTATAGCCTGAATTTAGGTGCTAAATCTATTATTCAAGCAACTAATCATTCATTGGATTCCTATTGAATTGAATCTGCCAGGGGTATTCAGAGTTCTTACCATATATTCCTCTTAATTGGGAACAATGCATGTATCTACCAATTCGATGGTATTGATAGAGGCATAATTCTAGTAATATTTGAAAGAATATTCTAGCAGTGGGAGAATACTGGAAGGTAAACCCATATCTAACGGCTTGAAATTTCGAAGAGTGAGAGATGGTTTTGACAATGAAGGGGGACTTTGCCTTCTCATATTCTATCATTATATGCCCTTCCAAAATGTCTATAGCTGATAGGTGGATGTGGATGAAAAATAATCCACTAAAGAGAGCACAACAACCTCTACAGATTCAGGCTGACCAAAATGGTAATGGATGACCCCACGGGCATGAAAACTACACATGGGCCAAACCATTGTTATATTTTCACATAAAATTGTTGGAAACCTATTTCCATTTGCTGAATCCATCACCGTCATTGTTGGACTCTGTAGATATGTGAGAGACCTAGGCTGAATGTTCACCAAACCTAATCACCAAATCATCTATTTGATCTTGAGTATAGTCCTTGAATATAATGCATCACATCATTGTATTACCAAGGAAAATATGGTAAATAAAATATTTTGGATGATCAGTATTGTTGTACCCCTCTCTCTTGGATTTTAATGATCACAATCACTCTCATCGTGTTCTAACTTGTTTTCAAGTTTGTTTGATGATAGGAAAAAGGTTGCCAAATAGTTGGCCCAAAAAGACTGGAAAAAGGACTCTTTGAGTCCACCGGCCAACCGGTGGATTACCACCGGCCAGCCGGTGGTCTCTGGCAGAAGCAAAGCTCTCTGCCAGGTGCCACCGGTCAGCCGATGCCTGACCACCGGCCAGCCGGTGGAACTAGACAGTAGGCTTTGCCTACTGCCAGGTGCCACCGGCCAACCGGTGTCTGGACCACCGGCCAGCCGGTGGAACCAGACAGAGAGCTTGCTCTCTGTCTCAACCACCGGCCAACCGGTGTCTGGACCACCGGTCATCCGGTGGAACCAGACAGAGAGCTTTCTCTCTGTCTAAGACCACCGGCCAGCCGGTGGCCCAGCATCGGCCAGCCGGTGGAGCCTGGACAGAAGGATCTTGCTTCTGTCTGATGCACCGGCCAGCCGGTGGCCAAGCACCGGTCAGCCGGTAAGCAAAGTCAAACTAGCTGTTGGGGCTTGACCAGACTTGTCCACTTGACACCCAACGGCTCCGAAAGCCCTCCAACGGCCATATTGAAGTATTTGGGGATATTTCTCTTATAAATAGACGAGGATGGATGTCGGGAACACTACCGAAACATTGGAATGATATTTTGACCCCTTGAAGCTCTAAACGACAAATCTCAAAGGCTACATGTGATCCACCTCCACCCTTGAAGCTTGGGCTGCCTCTACATCAACTACTCTCACACTCTTGGCGCTCAAGGCTTCCTCAAGTTTGTTGTAACTTATTTATTTCAATTGTTTATTTCTTCATTGGGTTTGTATTAAAACAAACCATCCTTTTCTTCCTCACTTTCATTTTGGGTTTCTTGCTACAACCATAATAAAAAAGCAAGTTGTACGAAGGTGATCTAGCCTACCTTAAAACGGCTAGTGGGTTTCTTGCTACAACCATTAAAAAGCAAGCTGAAGTAAATCTCTCAACGGTTGAGTTGGGAGCGGATACGTAGGCTTTGGTTTAAGCCGAACTCCGTTATCAAATTGTGTCTTGCCCCTTTTTATTTCCACTATATTTATAAATTGTTTTTAAATTGTTAATTAATTTTTAAAAGGCAATTCACCCCCCCCCCCTCTTGCCATCACTCTCCGACCAACAATTGGTATCAGAGGGAGAGTTTGTGTAATACCTTAACTGGTTACAAACTCAAAATCCATTGTGATGGCTTCTTCCTCACAAGCACCCGAAGGGTATTCCATGACTCGGGCTCCATTCTTTGATGGAACCGACTACAATTATTGGAAAACTCGCATGATTACATTTCTTAGAAGTATTGGCTATCCTATATATAGAATTGTTTTGCAAGGCTATACTCACTCTAGCAAAGATGAGTCTAAATGGACCCCCGAAGACATTGCTAATTTTGAGCTTGATGGCAAAGCCATGAATGCTCTTCATTGTGGGTTAGACCGTAATGAATTTAATCGTATTTCTACTTGCACCACTTCTCATGAAATTTGGAAGCTTTTGGAAGTGACTCATGAGGGCACTAACAAAGTTAAAGACACTAGATTAGATATGTATCGTCAAGACTTTGAAAGTTTTACCATGCACCCACATGAATCTATTACAGAAATGTTTACACGCTTCACTGATGTGTGTAATGGGAGAAAGTCTCTTGGAGATTATGTTTCTGCAGAGACGATGGTCAAGAAGATTCTTTGGGTCCTACCAAGCTCATGGGCTCCGAAGGTGACGGCAATCCAAGAAGCGAAAGATGTCAAGAAAATGCCGGTTGAAGAACTCATTGGATCACTTATGACCTAAGAGATTATCATGAAGAGGCAAGCCGATAAAGAAGGTGACATCTTCAAGGAGAAAAAGAACATAGCATTCAAAGAAAAGCAAGAAAGCTCCTCCGATGATAGCGGATCCGAGATTGCTCAACTTACAAGAAAAATGAGCAAGTTCATGAAGAGAAAGAAGAATTTTCAAAGGGCACGAAAGGAAGAGCCAAAAGCAGAAAAAGAGGTTACATGATTTGAATGTGGAAAGAAAGGCCACATCAAACCAGAGTACTCTCTTTTCAAGAAAAGGTTAAAGGAAAAGAAAAACAAGAAGGCCTTCAAAGCGTCAACATGGAGTGCAAGCGATGACTCCATGTCCTCAAGCGACTCAAGCGATGAAGGTGGAAAATGCCTAATGGCACTTGATGAGGTATCATCTTCCGACTCCTCTTCCTCATCTTCTTCTTTTAATAATAACATGTCTTATGAAGATCTCCAAAATGCGAGAGATCAATTAGAGGAAGGTTTTCACGAACTTACCTCTAAATTTTTGGCCTTAGAAAAGAAACACAAAATACTAATTTCTGAAAAAGATCAACTTCTCAAAAAGAATGAGGAACTTGCCCTTAAGGTCCAAGATATTCCAAATGTTGATTCTTTGAATTCAACTATTAAATATTTAAGGGAATCTCGTGCCAAGTTCACCCAAGGTGAACAAAATTTGACCAAATTTCTAGGTTCTCAACATTCGGCTAGAACCACACATGGACTTGGCTTTAACAAGCAAGCCACCTCTTCTAAAGCACCCACTACTTTTGTAAGGGGGATCTCTCAAATTAAATTCTGTAATTATTGTAGAAAAACTGGACATATGATTTATGAATGCGATTGTAAAAATGCTAGATATGGCCGCCCCAAAATCATTACCTACTCGGATGAATATCTTAGGATGTATCCCTCTAGACAAGTATGGGTTCAAAAGTCTCTTTTAGCTAATCTTTCCGGACCCAAACTTATATGGGTACCAAAATCTATTCTCTCTTGATTTTGTAGGATAAACACCAAAGAAGTAAGCCTTCGAAAGGCTCGTGGTACCTCGACAGCGGATGCTCGAGGCACATGTGTGGCGATCCCTCCGAGTTCAACTCCCTTGAAGAATTCGATGGAGGATACGTCACCTTCGGTGACAATTCAAAAAGCAAGATCGTCGGAATAGGTACCATTGGTTTTTGTAGCACCTCCTTTATTAAAGATGTTTTATTTGTTAAAGGTCTAAAACATAATTTAATTAGCATTAGTCAACTTTTTGATTGTGGTTTTTCGGTGAATTTTCAAAATGATTTATGCAATGTGTTTTATTTTCAAAACAAATTGATATTTTCTGCTTCCCGTTTTCAAAATGTTTACATTATTGATTTAAAGTCTTTAGCTAGCCAAAATGTTAAATGTTTAAGTGCTATTCACAATGAGTCTTGGCTTTGGCATAGAAGGTTGGGGCATTGTAGCTCTCATTCACTTCTAAAGCTTAATAAGAACAATCTCATCCGTGACCTTCCTAAACTTAAGTTTAAGAAAGATTTGATTTTTGAGCCATGCCAACTTGGCAAGCAACACAAATCTTCTTTCAAATCTAAGAAGGAAGTGTCCACTTCAAAATCTCTTGAGCTCCTTCATCTTGATCTTTTTGGTCCTACCCCTGTAGCAAGTCTAGGTGGAAAATCCTATACCTTTGTCCTTGTAGATGACTTTTCTCGTTTCACTTGGGTTTTCTTTTTAGCTCATAAAAATGATGCTTGTAGAACCTTTTTGAAATTCTCTAGGAAAGTAGAAAACGAAAAAGGATATAAAATTATATCGCTCCGTAGTGACCATGGAGGTGAATTCAAGAACAAAGAATTCGATTAATTGTGTTCCTCTCAAGGATACAATCACACCTTCTCTGCCCCTAGGACTCCACAACAAAATGGAGTGGTTGAAAGGAGAAACCGAACTCTCCAAGAAATTGCTCGAACCCTCCTTAGTGAATTCAACCTCCCTCAATATTTTTGGGCCGAGGCGGTAAACACTACCTGTTATACTATCAATAGAGTCCTTGGAAGACCCCTTCTTAAGAAAACCCCCTATCAACTTTGGAAAGGAAAATTTCCCAAAGTAGGTTATTTTAAAGTGTTAGGTTGTAAATGCTTCATCCTTAACACAAAAGATAACCTAGGGAAATTTGATGCCAAATCCGATGAAGGTATTTTTCTTGGGTACTCCAACTCAAGCAAAGCCTATCGTGTCTTCAATAAACGTTCAAAAACCATCGAAGAATCATCTCATGTCAAATTTGATGAAACTCTTCCAAAAACTCACCCGGTCATTGAAGATGTTGAAGATAAGCTTGATAAGCTTCATTTGAATGATTCCTCTTCTCCTCCCAAGGAGGATGACCATCAAGAACCCTCTTCACCTTCTTCTCCTTCCACCTTGCCTAAGGATTGGAAACCTTCTAGAGACCATCCTTTAGAAAATGTTATAGGTGATCTTCACGCCGGTACTCGTACTAGAAGATCAATCCTCAACGAGGTTGAACATCAAGACTTTCTTTCTCAACTAGAGCCTCAAACCATTAATGATGCCATTAATGATGAGAATTGGGTTCTTGCAATGCAAGAGGAACTAAATCAATTCTCTAGAAATGATGTTTGGACTCTTGTTGAAAGACCCAATGATCATCCAATTATTGGCACTAAATGGGTCTTTAGGAACAAACTTGATGATCAAGGAAATATAACCCGGAACAAGGCTCACCTAGTAGCTAAGGGATATAATCAAGAAGAAGGAATTGATTATGGTGAAACATTTGCGCCCGTTGCTAGATTGGAATCCATTAGGATCTTGTTGGCATTCGCCGCTCACTTAAATTTCAAACTTTTTCAAATGGATGTTAAAAGTGCTTTTTTAAATGGTTTTATTTCAGAAAAAATCTTTGTTGAACAACCCCCCAAGTTTGAAGATCCAAAATTTCCAAATCATGTTTTTAAGTTAACCAAGGCTCTATATGGATTAAAACAAGCCCCTCGGGCTTGGTATGAGCGGTTAACAAAATTTCTTTTAGAAAATGATTTTAAAATGGGTCAAGCTGATTGTACCCTATTTTTAAAACACACTTCCAAAGATCTTTTAATTGTCCAAATTTACGTTGATGACGTTATCTTTTGTTCAACCAAAGAATCACTTTGTACTGATTTTTCAGATTTAATGAGAAAAGAATTTGAAATGAGATTTATGGGGGAATTAAAATTTTTTCTTGGTTTTCAAATCTTTCAAAATTCAAATGGTATTTTTCTAAACCAAGGCAAATACACAAACTAACTTTTAAGTCGTTTTGGTATGAATCAAGTAAAGGAAATTAGTACCCCCATGAGTACTTCTTGTAAACTTACGTTAGATGAAGCCGGGAAACCGGTGGATAACAAGCTTTATAGGAGTATGATCGGGAGTCTACTTTACCTAACTGCGACCCATCCTGACATCAGGTTCAGTGTTTGTCTTTGTGCTCATTTTCAAGCCAATCCCAAAGAATCTCATTTTAAATCGGTCAAAAGAATTTTTAAGTATTTAAAAGGACCCAAAAACATTGGTTTGTTTTATCCCTCTAATACTTCTTTCGAACATTCTTCATATTCGGATGCTGATTTTGGCGGATGTCAATTAGATCGTAAGAGTACTAGTGGAACCTGTCATCTGCTAGGCAAGTCCCTTGTTTCATGGAGTAGCAAAAAGCAAAACTGTGTTGCTCTTTCTACTGCCGAGGCCGAGTACGTAGCAGCTGGTAATTGTTGTGCCCAAATTATATGGATGCAACACACTCTCTTGGATTATGGCCTTTCCTACGATCATGTCCCTATACGGTGTGACAACACTAGTGCCATTAGTATTTCTAAGAATCCAATACAACATTCTAGAACTAAGCATATAGACCTAAGGCATCATTTCCATCATGACAATTTTCAAAAAGGGGATATCACTTTGGACTTCATTTCTACTGATTTCCAATTAGCTGATATTTTTACCAAACCACTCCCGGTTGAACGTTTTGATTTTATTAAGTGGGAGTTAGGAATGATTCGTCAATGAGCACTATTAAATATTTGACTCAATTTGGATTTCTTATATTTCTCTTTAAGTAATTTAAACTCTTTCATTTTTATTTTATTTTAAAATTTTTTTTTTGAATTTCAATACCACCGGTCAACCGGTGGTACATCACCGGTTAACCGGTGGTGTCAGGTTTTATTTTGTTGGGCCGGCCGGGGAAAGGGTTAAAAATTCAATTAAACCCTTCCCCTCCCATTTCTTTCTCTCCCTCTCGTTCGGCACCTCCATACCAGCCTCTCCCTCCTTGCCCTAGCCTCCTTTCTCCCTCCTTGCTCTCTCAAGATCCCTCTTCTCTCAATCTCTCTCTTTTTTCTTCCTTTTTCCATCATGGGTCCTCGATCTTCACGCAAGGGAAAGGGCATCGCTCAAGAGGCACCTCCTCCTCCTTCAATCCCTCAACTTCTAGACATTTGGCATGACAAAGTCATTCTGCCGGGTAGGGTAATTGATTATTCTTGGCTTTCTACTGCTCGACTCGAGCTTTTCTCAATCATTGAATATCAACACTGGCATTCGTTTTTTGAACCCCCTGAGAAGGATGTCATTTATCCCCTTCTTGTCAAAGAATTTTATGCTCACCTAACATGGTCGGTCTCTGACGACGTCGATACCATTACCACCACTGCTCTTGGGAAACCCATCACTATCACTTCTTTGGAGATTGCCAGGATGCTAGGGGTTCCTCATGTTGGACCTCATGCATTTGCTCAGGGGGAGTTTCCTCGGGACCCTGAATTTGATCTTGCTGTCTCTCTTGAGCATCTCACAGGGCAGCCCACCGATCCCATTGTCAAGCTCTCCCAGCTCTCCCCTAACCATCGCATCATTGAGCGCCTCATTCAGACCACCCTTGCACCCCGTATCGGTGATCACGATACGGTGAAATTTATTGACATTTATCTTCTCTCTTTTATCTCTAGAGGCGTTCATTTCAATCTGGTCCGGTTCCTGTTCCGGGCCATGTCTTATGTGGCAGAGCACCCGCGCCGGTCCAAAACTCTTCCTCACGGGCGCTTGTTGACCAAAATCTTTACCTTCCTTGATATCCCTCTCCGTGCTACCTCCTTCGAGCAGCCAAAGAAGGATAGCATCATCAATTTTATGATGGTGCAACGGATGAACATTCGTTGGCATCCTTGGCGTCAGGAGTGGATTACTGACAAGGAGGGCCTTCTCAAGGCTTACTCCCCTCAGAAACATTCACACCCTCCTACCCATGCCATGCCTCCTGCCATTGCTGCTGCCTATCCACTTTCAGATAGTGAGGACAGTGGTGATGATGAAGAGGAATGGAGCGGTGATGACGAAGGTGAGGCTGCTGCTGCTGCTGATGAGGGAGATGGAGCAGGTGATGATGCACCAGAGCCTGCTAAGGCTGTGCCCCCTCCCGATGCTTCTGGTGGCTTGTCGGTGACGGCTGATCAGTTCCTTCGCTTCCAGGATCAGATTGAGACCCGGCTCGACCTACAGTTTTCTTACATCAGCTCTCAGTTTGATCAGCTCCACTCTCGGATTGATTCTCTAGATCGTCGCTTTGAGGCGGTCCAGGCTCCTCTGGCTCCTCCGACCTTCAGGCGTCACCGTCACTCTCGGCCCTCTAGGAGTGAATAGAGCCGTTCCTGTTTTTTGGCTTGTCTTTGTTTTTGTATTTTGAACTTTCTATGTAATGTTTCAACTTTTATAAAATTCAAGTTGTCTTATCTATCCATCCTTATTGTCATTTCTTACCTCTTTTTTATTGCTTTTCTAACTTTCTTTCATACTTTTCCTCCTATTTTGATAATCCCAAAGGGGGAGAAAACCTATCTATTACTTAGTTACTTATTTCATTTAGTTAAGTTCTATTTTTAAAAGTTCGATTTTAATTTATTACTTTCATCAAAATCTGTTTCTAAATGGTTAAGCTATTGATTTAAGTTGTTTCTTTTAAATGACCTATGATTACAATTTCAAAATGAACCATTCTCTTTATTTCAATCCTTTCAAAATTAATATCATACTTCTATGAAATTCTTTTATTAAAATGATCTCTAAAATTTTTCATGTCCAAGTTTCTTATTTCTTTTTACATGGCATATCCTTTTTAAAAGCTTTCTCATTTGTGATTGTGATCATCAAAATAGGGGGAGATTGTTATACCCCTCTCTCTTGGATTTTAATGATCACAATAACTCTCATCGTGTTCTAACTTGTTTTCAAGTTTTTTTGATGATAGGAAAAAGGTTTCCAAAGATTTGGCCCAAAAAGACTGGAAAAAGGACTCTTTGAGTCCACCGGCCAACCGGTGGATTACCACCGGCCAGCCGGTGGTCTCTGGCAGAAGCAAAGCTCTCTGCCAGGTGCCACCGGTCAGCCGATGCCTGACCACCGGCCAGCCGGTGGAACCAGACAGTAGGCTTTGCCTACTTCCAGGTGTCACCGGCCAACCGGTGGAACCAGACAGAGAGCTTGCTCTCTGTCTCGACCACCGGCCAACCGGTGTCTGGACCACCGGTCAGCCGGTGGAACCAGACAGAGAGCTTGCTCTCTGTCTAAGACCACCGGCCAGCCGGTGGCCCAGCATCGGCCAGCCGGTGGAGCCTAGACAGAAGGATCATGCTTCTTTCTGATGCACCGGCCAGCCGGTGGCCAAGCACCGGTCAGCCGGTAAGCAAAGTCAAACTAGCCGTTGGGGCTTGACCAGACTTGTCCACTTGACCCCCAACGGCTCCGAAAGCCCTCCAATGGCCATATTGAAGTATTTGGGGATATTTCTCCTATAAATAGATGAGGATGGGTGCCGGGAACACTACCGAAACATTGGAATGATATTTTGATCCCTTGAAGCTCTAAACAACAAATCTCAAAGGCTACTTGTGATCCACCTCCATCCTTGAAGCTTGGGCTGCCTCTACATCAACTACTCTCACACTCTTGGCGCTCAAGGCTTCCTCAAGTTTTGTGTAACTTATTTATTTCAATTGTTTAGTTCTTCATTGGGTTTTTATTAAAACAAACCATCCTTTTCTTCCTCACTTTCATTTTGGGATTCTTGCTACAACCATAATAAAAAAGAAAGCTGTACGAAGGTGATCTAGCCTACCTTAAAATGGCTAGTGGGTTTCTTGCTACAACCATTAAAAAGCAAGCTGAAGTAAATATCTCAACGGTTGAGTTGGGAGCGGAGACGTAGGCTTTGGTTTAAGCCGAACTCCGTTATCAAATTGTGTCTTGCCCCTTTTTATTTCCGCTGCATTTATAAATTGTTTTTAAATTGTTAATTAATTTGTAAAAGGCAATTCACCCCCCCCCCCCTCTTGCCATCACTCTCCGACCAACAAGTATGGCCATAATCCACATGATTTAATCACTAGGGGAGATTCTAGAATCCTTGATACAAAGTTCTGCAAAAATAAACAGCAACCTTGGCCTCTGGAAAAGAACAGGTCTGGTTCCTCCTATCTGGAGGAGGGACCTTAAAAGATGGATTCTAACAAGCCAATTGATGTATATGAGGCTACATGATTGTGTCCTCTTTTATTGGTGGAAATGCATGCTAAGGAGGTTCTCGTCAATTATGAGGGTGACAAGGCAATGCTTTCGTAGGTTCCTTCCCTCAATGGGGTGGGGCATAGTGAGGTTTATCTATAAAGTAATGTAGTTGTTCTAGAGGTCCTACCTGCAAGGGGGAATTAGTTTATACCTTAGAAACTCATCTTGTAGGGGATTTAGTCAATATAGAACATTCTTGCCTATCCAATTCCATGGCTTCCTCTAGTCTATGATCCTTACAAGAAAAATCCCAAAATCCTCTGCGGAAATTGTGAGTAATGAGGGTGGGAACCAGTTCAGTTTTGACATTCCCCACACACATTATCAACAACTTCTCTTGTGTTGGTGGAATTTAAAGTGATTATTATAGTCCCTTCCACCTAGTAAATGATGTCTTCGAAATGTTCATCTAGTCATTGTTTTCTCTTGAAGAGGTAGGAAATTCCAGTCTTGTGGGTGGTAGAGCTAAAATAATAAAGAAAATATACGTGAAGATCTTCATAGCTAGCTATGGAGCTGATTGTCAACTAGCTATACTATAAAAAAATAGGCCCTTCCAATTTCTAAATAAAACATTGGATCTTGGTTGCCTCCTACTTCTCTAGGGATCAAAAAATGGGCCCACACCTATAAATGAAGTGGTCTAGATGTTGCAGTGGATCATCAATCCCATTAATGGTGGGAAATCATTGGATTTTTGATGTCTAGAGGAGCTGACATGTCATCCACAAAAGATAGATACATATTTCTATCAATATGGTTATCCAAATATCATTTTCAAGGGCCTTAAGATGAGCAATGAGAGTGGCCATTATATCTTCCAAGTAAATATTCTTATCATTGTGAGGATTCATGACCACTAGTGTGTTAAGAGGTTATACAACATAGTACGCAGGATCAGTGTCTCATGGAGTGGATGGTGGAACAACCCATGGATATTTTGGACTAATTTTATGTGGAGCAGCTGGGGGAACCTATGTCGGGTCCTA
The DNA here is from genome assembly GCA_963277665.1 of Viscum album. NCBI lineage: Eukaryota > Viridiplantae > Streptophyta > Magnoliopsida > Santalales > Viscaceae > Viscum > Viscum album. The sequence continues at coordinate 1,251,548,106 of OY728128.1, read as the reverse complement.
GGGATGGTTCCCACAAAGTTCAAGTGGGCTCAGTGATATATACCATGGTTTTTTGCAAAAAAAACTGTAGACTCTACCATATAAAGATTTACATGGATATCGAGATCAACGAGAGGTACCACACAAATGAAAACATATTCCATCCCTTGATACCCTAGTGGAAGAAGGTTCGTATCATACCAGGGATCTATATAATCTGTCCATCGTTCAAGACATGCCCTCCTAGGAGAGCACTGTTGAGATTTTTCTACTCTGTGAGCTATTGGAGTAGCGCAACCTTGTCACGGTCATCCTCTATCTTCTACATTTAACCATATAGGTCAAAAGGATTAATGGTTCTAGAGTTTCCTCTATCCTTATTGGTATATTTATTGAATGTTAATTAATTGGATGTCTTGGAAAGGCTAATAAACATTATTTACTATCGAGTGAGGATGATCGCAAGAGGGCGGAACTGATAGTTTGTCACCATGGGATTTGAGTCCTCTTCATCAATCCTTACATAAATATCCTTTTCCTTATGTGGTTTATGGTCAACCATGTTCCATGTGACTACACCCGGTGACAGATCCTCGACATCCCATGACAGTATAGTTTGGTGAAGGATATGAATGATGTGAAGAGTAGTATAATTCCCCCAACAATGGATCTATAAATGTGGGTGTGAAGGAATATATATCTCTAAATGCATCGTTTATAAATATTCTATAGATTATGGCTGATGAGGGATGCTGATCCAGAGGAAGTACAACTAACTCGATCATGAGACATTGTTGGTCGATGTTTTCATAATGTTCCGTACATTTTATATATGCCAATAGAAGATGAAAGAGAATGAAATGGATCATCCCTAAGGTTTGGTGAAAATACAAGACATTGTAATTGGTGATGGACTCTAGATTGATGATTTATGGAGTATCGATTGACCAGAACATCTAAATAAAATGTTTCACTTTGAGATTTTCCCACAAGATTCTTTCTTTAGATGTTAAATATAGTCCATGGATGACCCACTCTTAAACTAGGGGAAGATGGGGAACCAGAAATGGTACTGACGTGGACCATTATGGTGAAGGACTGGCCGATAGAGAAAACAATACAATAGCTGACAGACACTACATACTAGTCCATCTCTCAGCAGTGGTAATGACAACATCATTATATTAATATAGGATGGGGTGCTAACCACCGCTTCAAGTGTGGAGGAAGCGACTATTGGTGGTGGAACTTGAAGTTTACCATCATCTATTAATCCTCAGAACAACTCTTTGTGATCTTGTGTCATGGTATAAAATGATCTTGGTAATGATAGACATGATTGAATATAAATGTCCTATAATGGAGGAAAATATTTATCCTCGTGTATGTACATGCAGAGGGATTTTGGTATCTGATGCATTTCACATTATGGAAGGATGAAGCATACACATTGGGTCCCTACCCCAGACCCTAATGAAAAAGATCAAGGTGAATGTTCCATCATTGAATCAATCTCTGGTTCAGCCTATGAAAATCAAACCAGATTAATAACAATCAAACATTTCCTATAGTTCGTCCCTTAATGATGATGATTCTCCCTTCTACCCAGGTGTGTCTCTTGAAGGAAGAGTAAATCTTCATCAGGGGGGCGACTCTGTGTGGATTGGATCTAGAGCATGGAGGAAATTTTCTTGGGTAGTGTGTGGCACATGGAGAACCCAAGAAAATGTCAAATAAGATACAAGGAAAACCTATGTGTTAGTTTTTGGTGGGGGGGGGGATGTCTACTCTTGTCATTGGTGGTGTGAGGATGACCTTCACATGAATAACTATTGACATAGAAATGTGGAACCCTTAAATAGTGGTCGGGGATGTGGGTAGGACATCCATGCCAATTTTTGATAGAGGAGGGAGGACCTTCTCATAGGAGGGTTGAGTCAGGTGGAGGACATTCATGTCCTTGGTTGAAGAAGTGGGGAGGAACTCTAGATCTGGTACTATAAGAATGGGGAGGAACTTTGTGTTGAACATTGACAAGGTGAGGAGGACCTCCACTTAGATTGAATCTGATAACATGGGGAGGACATTCATGTTAAGAATGAGAGCAGGGAGGACCTCTACTCTGGCTTATGACCGCATGGGGAGGATCTCCATGATAATCTTCATCATCACAGATAATCCCGTCGTGGGTGCTGGGAATTCCTAAGGAAGAGAGAGTCAATACAACACTCCAATAAAGCAGTTGAGGGATCAATCCCAATCAGGCATTGAAGTGACCCTACTCTACAATAGCGGGAAATAATGAGTACATATCGGATTTGGAATTGGACACTATAGCCATAGAATATGGTATCCTATGACAAGAATAATTTTGAGGCTTGGAAAAAAACTTTTGTCATGTCAATTTTACTAGGGATGGAAGGTCATGTAAATAATCCACTTCTTCCTAGACCTGAGGGATTGGTCATTGACAGCATTAGAAAGTTTTGGTGGGATCTCTTCTAGGTGGTTCCTAGGAAAAAGTAACAACTAGGGTGACTCGAGGACCCCAACGTCATCAGCATATGGGAACATTTCAAAAGATCATTCTATGGATATGTTCTCAAAATGGATTATATTTGGAGTTGGGAGTAGCGACTCCCTATACATCCCTTAGGGGTGGTTGGGACGGTGTGGCACTAAAGCCTCTGGATCATGGTGGGATACATCCCATATAAGAATGACCCCTTACTACTCGTATTTCTATATGAGGGTGTTTATAAACATCCTTTGAATGACCTATAAGGGTGATATTGGTGATGTGGGGTATGAGTACCTTGTATCTATAATTTTGGATGATGTTGGAATTAAAGTGGAATTGTTTAGGATTGTCGCATCAACATTCCCCCGACCCTGGCATATGTGGGCGGGAGGTGGATGGTTTCATACAGTTGAAATCCTATAAGGAATAATAGTTCATTTATCAATATGGATATCAATAGGAAAATTTTGAATTTCCTAGAATCATTTTATATTCCATAATTATATAGAATTTCCCACACTAACAATGTCATAATCCGGAATTCCCATCAATTAACATTCATAATTTCAAGTGTGTTTCACACTAGGACCATTATTTTCTTTGTGGGACTCATCAATGAATAGTTTTTAGGGTGAAACACTCATATACGTATGTCTTGAGAACTAATAATCCCCATGTTGAAGAGAATAGTTTCAAATCGTGTTCACAATTTTATGATTCTAGTGTGTAAGCTTTTTGTTAGGGCATGTCGCCTTGCATCATATTCCATGATGCTCGTAGATGGGTTCACTATAAACCACATTAAATCAATCTAAAGGTGAGTAGAATTCAACACCACTTGTAGATGCCTACTCCTTGATCGGAACATGATGATGGGATTTAGGTTCCCCATTCTTTGTATTCCTCCTCAGAAATCATCGCAAAGTCTGGGTCTCCCTCATAGATTAAGATGTACTTTGTGAAACTCATTCCTGAATCCATAACATTGTGGATGATGGTTAATTACATTTCTCTTGTCTGAAAATTACAAGTGATCTAGACATGACAACAAACTTTGGTTAGGGATGTGGTCAAGCTAGGTATAGCTAGTTGTGTCTAGAAACTAGTACCTTGGAGGACCTATATTCATCTTCATAGGAGGGATTATCAATAGTGTAGAACCCAAGGCATCCCATGTTGACTGTAGGTTTTCTTATACAATGAGAATATTTTTATGTTTTCCTTACTCATCCTATGTATATCCTGAAGTTGGCCACAAGTTTATCATCTTGTAGAGATGAACACCAAATGCATAGTTTCTGAGGATGTCCTTAGACATGGCATGCTTAACACAAGTTTGGTCATGAGTTAGAATCATGTAGAGACAATTCAAAATGTACACTATGGAATGATTCAGTAATAAGTTTAACAACATGTGTTGTTAGAAAATTAGGTTGATCTGGATGCTACAAAGGGTGCAGATTTACTAGAAGGATTGATCAAAATTACCAAAAAGAGCGGACTATGGTGGTGTGTTCTAAAAGGGGAAGATGTCACACCATGAGGGTACATCTCAAAAAGGAGCACCAGATGGATGTAATGGGGAATACACATGAATTGATACAAGGGCGCATTAAGGGGTAGTGATGATGTGCATGGGGTGGTATTATTCCACCTGGATGTAGTGGCCTGATAAATATCAGGATGGGTGGTGTTGAATGGATGGAGTGGAAGATGTTTTGGTGGTGCTGGGATTGAACCTCATAGAAAATTCATATATACCCTATTTAGAAGGAATGAATCAAATTCCATATAATTTAAATGTTCTGTGCATTTCAAAATCATGTGGTAAGGATGAGGAAGAACTGATGAGAAGGAGATGGTGTCAACATTAAACCTCATAAAGGCTTCCTTAGTACGATTTTATAAGATAGGGATCAAATATACATAGTTTAGACAGGTGAATTTTGTATTACAAGCCAAAAAGGAGTATCATAATGTGTTGGGGACTATTCATAAAGGTGGCCCATGGTGGTGGGGGATGGGATTGAACCTTATAAAGGCTTCTTATGTACCTTGTTTAGAAGATAGGGATCAACTATATAGAGTTTAGAACATGGAGTTTAACATCATGTATTATGAATGAACCATCATGATGTAGATGAAAAAAATGGAGTCTATGGTGTTATGGAATTGAGCCTCAGAGATGCTTCTAGTGTACCATATTTGAATGGTAGAGATCAATTTCCACATTGTTTAGTGGGTGGGGGCATAGAATTTTAGCGTACACATGGGCATCAACTTGAAAATATTATAGGGATTACAAATTGTTTGCGGACCAAAGAGGATTTAATGTTTGTTTATAAAATATAACCCCAAATGAGTCATTCTCAGTGTGTCAAACAAGAGGTAGCATTAGACCTGACAACTGTGTCCTGAAAGTTGAGGCCACATGAGATAGAGTGTGAGGCTTATACATTGTTGGCCAGGGAGATAGAGATTGTGACTTACTGTGAGAGGGAGGCCCATAGAGGATCTTCTTATAAATTAGGAGGATATAATTCCATTCGAGGTTGGTGATCGATGTATAATTCTTTGGTAAATGATCGGGAATTAAGAATTCCCAAGGATTGACACCCCATGTTAATTGTATATGGAGAGACCAATGTTCAATGTCATGGTTTGAGGATGATAGGGATTGGCAGTTTTATGTCCTGTATCTCGGATGGGGAGGAATCACTCATCACCACTTTAAATTAAATAACAAGTGGTTACCAAATCTTTTGAAAGGGAATGCACAAGAAATTTATGAAGGGAGGGAGGTGGAGAAATAGTCTATAATATTGTCCATGTTAGAATAGTTATGATGAAAATAAAAATCTATTAGCATGCCTATACTAGAAAGAAATAGGTTGGACAATGAAATAAGGGTAACCACATGAAGGACCATGAAATCAGTACATACAAGCTTAGAGGGCCTCATGGAGGAGGGTATCAGAAGAAAGGGGCCACACTAAAATGTGATTTTCAAAGCCAATGTTCTTTGCAAAGGTAAGGTGATTCAGAAATGTTGGATTTTCGTGAAGCAAGGTGACCCAACATAAGAATGATGCCTATATGTATGTGATGGGTTATTCTGGAAGAATGAATGGTCATGAAATGCATGAGTACCCCAAAGGACCTCCTACCATCTCTAAGAAAATATACCTTCAAAAATAAAATCTCCATATTACATGTAAGACAATTAAAACAAAAGGGATGACGATTTAGGATTCTCATGTACCGTGGAAAATCCATTTCCTCACTAGTTCATAGAGTCAAAGGTGCTTCGTGACATGGGAGATCCATAGTTGAATGGTCACTATAACAATGTGAATGGGTGGGGTGGGGTGGGTTGAGCCATCTATATATAATAAAAGGGGTTTCTAAGGCTCAGATGCATGCCATGATGAACATAGGGCTCCCTAGAAGGGAATAGATTTGTCAGCCTTGCAGTGTGGCCCATCAAGGGATCTGGAGTGACCACAAAGGGTGTCAGACATGAAGAGGAAACTATTAACTATTGGAGAATTTGTGACAATGTGGAGATTCATAAGGTATCTTCACAAGGGAGACTCCTTGGGTGTTGTCTTAGCCCATTGTTCTCTGATTTTCCCCCAAATAATCATGAACATTTCCTACATTTCTAGGGGATGAAATTTGGCGCCGTCACATACCCAAAATACATGAAACATTGGTGATGTTATACTGAAATAATGTTTTATTAGATTCATCCTTTAACTCTTCTATCACATCTTGTTGACGATTTATTGGAGATTCATGAAGTGATCACATCACTCTAAGGATTTAACAAATAGTTAATTAAAATAACACTCAACAACCCTTCCCAATATTTCCATAGAGAAATGATGAATCACACACTGATTTGTGGAAACATTTTTATATAATAAAATGGTCATGACCTAATATCATATGATCCCTTGATCCATAGTTATGGTAGTAAATTCTTCATCTTTGGGGGCCATTTTGATCGGATTGTATATTGATTACAAGCCAATGAAGGAAAGGGAATTTATAGCAGTATTTTCATTGATCAAGAGTTATGGGATTGATAATAAGAAATCAGCATTCTTTAAATTCCGATTAGGGTTTATAAAATCATTTTAGACCCTAATATTCGCATTCCATTTAATTATTGGGGCAATTTGTTAAGCCATATTGGGTATTTCACTTCAGGGAAAATTTTGGATATGATCAACTTGTCTACATATGCCTCTAAGTTGGTGGAATTAGTGGGGTGAATCATCCTAGAAGAATGTTTGGTGTCTGGAAACTGAGAGGGATGTCTGGTATGGTACATATCCACATCATAATTTTGTTTGTAAATTCTTGAATAGTTCGAAGAGAACACATATCAGTGCTACTTTAGAAGTGAAATTTACATCTCCTACCAATCGTGGGGAATGGTGGCTCTAATCAAAGTAGGGAATTTGTCTTCATTCAATCACATATTTATCATTATATGCTCATATATTTTTGTGGGGACACCTTCCTAGAATGTTTTATGGGAATTCCTAAGACCATCCTCATCATCCACCAATTCTGATTCTATGGTTGTATTTCTGGACAATTATGGAAACCAAGGGGATCTTCTGTCACTATTATGGAGAGGGAGGAAATTAGAAGAGACCTTATCATCCCTTTCTATTTCAGTCATCACAAAAAAATTACGATGTTGATTTCATGTTACAATGTCACTAAGGATGGGGGGATTGTTTCTCTAGGATTAGACTTTCTACCTCGACCATATTTATGGGGTGAACATATCCATTGTCGAGCATACACCATGTATTCACAAGAGTCATCTCCAATCCATTGGGAGATGTGACATGTTCATCATCATTTCTGATTATTTGATTTTGTCCCTTCATATAGAAATACACAACAACCTATGGGGATCCACAAGCCTCAAAAGTGGTTTGTTCACCATGTATTATGAATAATTTTCAATTGATGGTGTACTTCAAATACCGATGGAATTTCGAAGGTACCTCAATGTCGCTATGGGGCCTAGCCCTCACTAGAAGGACATTGTATATAGTTTCTTTTGAAATATCCATGAACACAGTCTCATATGTGAGTAACCCAAACTGAGATTTGAGATTGATCTTCCCTAGGGATCTTTTCTCATGCTTATCATACCCTTGTATAGTCAACATTGGGGGAGATAGTCCGCTTTTCCATATCACAAACATTGGAGGGTTATAAGTTTGATGAGATTGATTCCAATTCCATTATCAACCATAACCCTCTGTAATTTGACATGATTTGGTCTTCCAGACACATAAATGGTGTTGATATGTCCTTGGATGGTATCTTCATGATCGTGGATTGTGAAAGTGATGGTGGTCTGACATTTTGAGGACATAGTATCCACTCGATAGACCTCCGACGCACAGACTTATATCCCAAACAATCATGGGTTTTAGAGAGATTAAACAAGTTTCTACCTATGTTATTTAGAAATATGAATCACATTGAGGATTTACTACTTTTTTGGTACTACCACCATTTATTTCAATATTTTGTACTTCTTTTGAAATGGCCGATGCTTCTTGGTATGACGCTAATCTTGGTCATGTGGTTCAAGAGATGAGGCATTTGAGTTGTAAAATTATTGGGATTACATAGAAGTTGAGGGAATTCATGATGCTCGTGGTGCACATTTAACCAACATTTCCTATTTCCTAGGATGATTGGATTGAACACCTGTTAGGAAGTAATGAAATAATATTGGATGTATGTGACTAATGGAGGGCTCCATGACACTTACTTGCCTCTGTTGGGTTTCTTAGAGTTCTTTCCCTTGGGTCATGACTACCTATATGTCCTCTATAATGATATGATTTGAATATTAGGTCGAACCATATCTGAACTATCCCATGTATCCTTAGTTTTGGTGCATGTGGATGCTCATTTCCCAATTATATATAGGGAAATTGTATTCAGGGGTAATATTCATCATCTAAGAAGGGGTATGCTAGGTGTATCACATTGATATAGCCAAATATGAACACTTATTGTGATGAGGATTCCATTTTGTTGGGTATTTCCCATGATGCAGATGTAGAAGGAAAAAACTCTACAATAGTTCGGTGTTGTGTTGGAGCAGAATATGATTCTTCCTATTATGTTTTATCCTACATCTGGTGATCATGCCAACTTTTGGGAGTAACTTCTGATATATCCTTCTTGGGTGGTGGAGTCATTGCAAGTTTACATAATTGTTCTTTTTAGGTGGAGTTATCTTGATCAACTATTTTTTTGTGTCCTCCAATTGTTGAACTTCTACATACACCTATCTGAAACAATCTTCCACCCATCTTCTTATATTGACTGGAGGACGATTATTCAAGACACATGCTTTGGGGAGTTGTCTGACACCGAATATCTAGGGTCAACCATAACATGAAGGATGACTTTGATGATGAATCAGTCATGGATGCTATGAACCATCCATCTATGGTAAGTTTAGTAGTTAGGATCATAAGTGTGGTTGAACTCACTTGGATTTCGGGGTTGTGGAATCGTTAGTTGGTTATTTTCTACGAAACATAATAAATAACCAAGACCATTTTAATTTCTAAAAGGGATTAATTTTTTCATCCATTCCACAAATTCTGAGTGACCTAGATTTTTCTATGATTCTGAATGAGGGTGATTTTGTGGTTTTTCTATATAAAAGGAGGTGCTGGGCCATTTTGAGCCTACCTAGCTGCCTGTATTGGCACTGATTCTTAATTTAGAGTTATTTTTTCAGGTTCTTCTTTTTTGGTCATTTCCCATATTATATTGGCCTGAGTTATGTTTTGGATCGAGTTTGTTGAATTTCCTCTTCATGGAATTGTGACATTTTACCGAACTCTTACAATATGCCTGGATACATTATCGGGATCATAGGTGTTTATAACTCATCCATGAGGTTTTTATCATAATGTTCCAATAGTTTCTTCTATAATATACATATTCTAATAAAATAGGTAAAATATTTCCATATTTCTATAAAATTATATTTTATATCATTGTCATTTTTATTTATGTTTTTGTGGTTATTTTTTTTATTTTCCTTAGTTTGTTGTTTAATTGGTCAAGGAACCTCCGATGGAGGTCTTCCAATCCTATAACATATCCTGTTTGAAGTCTACAATAGCAAACAAAGGTTGTTCCTATCAGAGTATGTACAAAATACCTCTGTTGTTTTCCTCCTATTGATCTTATGGGACCATCATTGGACAACATCATGATATGAAGTGTGTGAGACATTATTGAGGGCCTCTTTCACTATTAAAGGTTGAGAAGGTAGGATTTATGATTTTTTTGTGGAGGTGAAGTATCATCCACACATTTGGATATGGATTCCTCTAAGGATGCCCAAGTGTATCAAACCCATCTATATATTCTGTTCAAGTATCCTGGGACATGATGATGTTATGTAACTATTAGGGAACGAATGTTAAAGATGTCTCATGTCCACAGGGATAATGAGGGGGCTGGTGAGGTGGTCCTACATTCATCTCTCATTCATTATTGATTATTACAACGACTGAATGATTAACAAGATGAGTATGATATTTTCACCGCAACGTAGTGAACCCATGGGTTTTTTGACATCCTCTTTTATGTAGACTGGTTTTATAGATATGGTTCTAATATGATGCTCAGATGTCTCTCTTGTTTTAGGATTAGCTAGTTGGGGGAGAATATTCATCTCTATTTCAAGACGTTACATAGAAGGAATATTTCCCATGTGAAGCTCCTCATTGAGAATATGAAGAGTATGAATTTCACTCTCATCTCATGAAAAATATTCCTCATGGGAAAACTACTAGAAATTTAGGGTACAACAAGAGTTTCAAACTGTGGAATAGGTTATGAAACCATTGATATAGGTAATAGATATAGTCTCCACCAGGGTAGTACACCTATGGACGTGGTAGGAAACTAGAACTATAGCTCCTTCCAAGTAATATTATTTCCACTGTTAAAAACTAGGGATATATCATATAGAAATTATAAAAATAATTTTTCAGAAATCCCAACACAAGGTAAATTCTGAAAATATCACACACCTCTACACCATGACCCTAGATTCTAATAAAATGTCAATACTAAAAATTAGTACTACTTCATGATTGTGCATTATCAATGAAAGATTAAAAACCAATATTAAAAGATAACTCATACCACCCAGAAACACTATTATTCCCCCATGAAGTGTCGAGAATATTTCCAAACTAAGGGCAGAATAAAACTACAAAGGATGTGGATTACATCAAATTAGACATGAGGTTCTTCATTACAGTGAACTCATCTACTTTATCATGGCTTATTGACTTCCCATCCAAGCATCAAATACTTGGAATTTCATTCTTCCTCTCTTTTGTGCCTTTATCCAAGGAATTAATTTTTTGAAATCAGTTATATCTTGAAATATCACGCAGGAGAGACCACCAACATTATCACATCATCTTTAATCAGATGAATGATGACCCAATTTTCATTACCACTAACACATGAAAACTGCTTGTTGAAAATAATAATAACATTGTATAAAGTCTAAAATATGGATAAAAATGAAGCAAACAGAAATATGTATGAAATATAAAATGATTCAATAAGAGGCACACGACTCATACCAAAAATTAAAATGTACAACAAGAATATATCATCTAAATATCAATTAGTACCTATGGGAACCTGCATGTAAAACCATATAACTACATATCCACCTAAGTACAACTGATGAGTTTGATTATATAAAATTCATTAATAAAACACCTTGTTTTTGACCTATATGAAATAATTTAAGATGTATGATTTTGATCAATTTACTCATTTACATGAATGTAGATGAAAATTAATTTACTCATTGTTATCAATAGAATCACATTATAATGATATAATGAAGTAACTTATAGATGACAGGTGAAATCCATTCTTAAACAGACCAGTAATTTTGGATAGCTTCAGGTGAGACCATCCAATGAATATTAATTTTCTATTGGGTAAATTATATCAATTTGGATAACAACCAGAAATTTCAAGCACTGTTAGCATAAAATAATCATAAATTTTCATTAACAAACATATATATAAAGGAGATGAGAATATTGTAGGTTGGAATCAAAAACATGAAAACATATTATTTAGAAAGGATCCATACCTTACATACCATCTTTGATCCTAACACATTAAACATGAAACCAAACATAAAGAAAATTTTCCACATCCTTTAGTTGGTAATCCTTATGATTGTTGTTACTATATCCCCATCAACACATTTCTGGGCCTTCATAGCATTGGCCCTATAGACTCCATCCTATGTCATCACCAACTCAATGTAATAAACTGAAAAAAAATAAAAATCAGTATAGATATTTTATTCCATATAATTCATCATTCAACAAAAATAATTTACATTGTAACAATTATGAAAAAAGAATATGTAATACATGTAAATAACATTATGATTTATAATATCATAAAAATCCTAAGAAAAACATATCATAGTTTAAAAAACTTTGTTCTTTTCAAAATATATTAGAGATAGGTGAAACCAATTCTATTTTATGTTTGATTATTATTTTTGTGGTATTGGAATACATATCCAAACTAGTCTCTAACTATTCAATGGGTCGTAACTAAGGTGTATTAATATAATTCTAGGTAATAAAAATTGAATATAATTTTTCATAAACAATACATAACATGTACAAATTATTATAAATAGAATTTCCTGACATTTAACTAACACTATAGATGAAGTCAATAAATTAGAAAATGAAGATGATTGAGAGAGACTTACAACTCAAAAAAGGTCAAATACATCACATGAAACAAAACTAAAAGGCAAAGTGCCATCAGCCTTAGTTGGTAATATCCATGATGGAAGTGATTATATCCCCATCGAAAGCTTTAAAATCCTTCATAGCCTTGTCCCTATACACTCCATCATAAGTCATCAACAACTCCATGTACTTAGTTGGTGAGCTCCACGCTCAAAATTTCATTAATAAAATTTTAAATGAATAAATTCATTAGAAATATAATATGATATCTAAAAATGTAAAGAGGTAATATATTATGAAATTGAAAACAATAATTCAAATGTCATATTATCATTAAAAGACGACGTTAACTTTAGATGTAGTAATTTTTGTTTCATGAAAAATTTGTGGTACAAGACAAAAAAATGTTTTTTTATTGTTTTTATTTAAATAAAAAAATTAAATTTGAGGATATTTATTTAGATATATAGATGAAAATTAAAAGGATTACTAGTTAACATTGTTCAATGCCTACCAAAAGAACATGATAATGACGAAAAAGGATTTTTTATTGTGTGTATGATATGGGGTTTATAAAAGGAAATAATTCAATTCCATTTGTAGCTCTTATTGTGGAATAAATAAATCTAAAATTTTATCCTCTAAACTCATCAGAATAAACAATAGAATCACTATAGATTATATATTTAATTTAGAAACATGTAATTATTAAATAAATATTTTTATAGAGAAAAACACATGTATTGAGAAATAGGCAATTATCTCTCTGTACTATGTATTTCATAAGAAGGAAATTGATATTTTTAACTATAAAATTAAGAAATGTATATTGTATTGAATACAATTCCACAATTAAAGGAATTTTTTATACAATCCTAACCTAATGTTTTATTTATCATGACCTATCACTACTACAAAAAATGGTCTTTATCAGTGCTCAAAATGGGCTTTATCAAAGCTAAAAAAGCGATGTAAATCTCGATGCTGATAAAGGGGGAGTCCCTTTTATCAGTGCTTACTGAATGCTATTATAGAGGTACATTATCAGTGCTAAAATCATTCTGATAAAGGGGGACATTATCTATGCTAAAAAGGGGCTGATAAAAAACACCTTTATCATCCCTAAAAAAGCACTGATAAATTCCTTGTCCACTCCTTCAAAAAAATCTTGCAGCTGCACACCCAAACACCTGCAAAAAAAATCAGCATCTCAATAAGCTAATTAGACCAAGTATACCAATAAAAAATTAACACATAAATCATAAGCTAATTAGACCAATTATACCCATACAGATAGTATACTCTTACACCATTAACACATAATAAATAAGTCACTTAAGTATATAATGAATTCAATTCAGAATTCAGGGGGTTGGGGGTCGTTCAAGGGTTCGGGGTGGTTGTCTGAGGTGGGTAGGGGGTTTCTGGGGGGAAAGGGGTGTCTAGGGGGGTGGGGCGGTCCAGGATATTGGGGGGATGTCCAAGGAGGGTGGGGGTGTTGAGGGGGGGGGGGGGGTGGGGCTGTCCAGGTGGGGGGGGGGGCTGTCCTTGTGGGTGTCCAGGGGGTGGGATAGTCTCTAGTGTAACATCCCAGGTAAATAAAGAATAAATCATTTTCATATTTATTAATATTTATTAATTAAATATTAATTTTACTTTAACGGGGTTGCTATGTTCGATAGCGTGCCCGATACACAATAACGAGTTTCTTTGAAATCTTACATTGCACATTATTAATAAAATAATATTATTTTAAATTGTAGTTAACACGTAGCCGTTCTATTGGCGGGAATGAATATAAATAACTAAAATATGATTATATATGTTTGTTAACTGTTTTTATGTTTATCAAATAGTGGATAAAGGCTTAAAATATGAAATGAATTCAGTTTTAGGCATAGATACTCTAATATTCACTAAAAGGTCGAACTATCACCTTTTGATGGCAAACCCTCTTTAAATATTGTTTTGGTAACTCTTATAAATTCTATTGGACCAAATAAAATTCTTCTTTAGAATCGGGACATGAAAATTTATTTGTTGAATTTTTTGGTATTTTTCCGATAAAGTTCATTTCTTAATGAATAGTGAAAAATGTTATATTTTAATTCAAAAACTCTTTTTAATCTAATTTATTTATATGATTAGATTATCTTTTGAATTGGTTTTAAAGTGAAATTAGAATATATTCTTACCATTTAATCCAATAGTGGTCGTTGTAATTAATTTCACCTTGAAATTGGACTTAAACTAGTGTCAGTCTTTTGATACATATTGTTTCATAAAAACACGCTATTTGTTTTGACAGTGGGAATTAATTATTAAATTAATTAATATAACTTATATGTTTTAAATTTTTTAAAATATACATCATTTTTGAATTCGGAATATCAAATATATCTTAGGGTGAAGTTTTTGTATTTTTCTGAAAAGCTTCAATATTTGATGAATATAGAAACCACTAAGTGGTACTTAAAAAAACTGATTTTTCGTTTAAATGAAATTTTACCACCTCTGTGTTTTGAATTTAAAAAATCCAACATACATGGTTGTCATTAAGAAGTAAAACGTGGTTCAATGGGATTAAAATAATTTTTTGGTGAATAGTAACTATTAAGTTTTAATCGCTTTTAGAGGTAATTAGTGTAGTTTAATGTAAAAATAATGTTTTAATAATATGAAATGACCTAGAAACATGTACTGCCCTTATTGGATGTGTGATGGCCAACCAAGAAAATCCATGGGTCGACTTGGGGACCCCATGGAGTCACTTTGGTAGGAAAATGACATTAATAACTTTTTACTTAAAGTTAAAATGAAAATGTCACAAACATGAGTTGTTTTACTAAAACAATTATTAAATGGGGTTATACAAGTCATATTTTTGACTATAAATATTCATTAGAAATATAAAAATATTTCATATGTCAGGATATTTTTTTTATAATTTTTATTCATTAAATAAATTAAAATATTTATGACACCATGATGATGCAGTGATTATCTCATTATTTAACGATTTAAATAGAATGAAAAGATAATGTAAAATCTAATACCTAAACATGTCAAAAACATATTGGATGGGTGGATTTAGAACTCTTATCACCTTATCCTCGAAATATATAAATTTGGGATTTTTTAAATATGAAAATCATTTTATAATAAAGTTACCTTTTATAACTTTCCAAGAGTGCCCCTCCTCTCCTCTTATAAAAGGCCCCCACCACTACCACCTTACCCACACCTCTCAAGCCTTTGGCTCTGCCAAACCCTGCCCATTTTTTCTCTCCACATCCCTCTCTTACTCTTATAACCCTACTTTTGGCATAAGTCTTCCCAAGGAAGCCTTTGATCTCAAATCAAAAAGAGTTACCCGTTTTAAAGGTAGTGTTCTCTCTTGTGTTCTTATGTCTTATTTTGCTTCTCCAACCTCCTAAACTCTTTTTATTCTTTTCATTTGTAACAAAACCAGTATATTTAATATACAAGGATGTTGTTATAGTAAGGATTCTATCTAATCTTATGGACACCTTCATCTAATGGTTAAAGAGCATACTGTTTCCGTGGATGGCGAATTTCTGCCTCACAAAATGATGATTGTTCAATATTCTTCTAACACCTTAAAAGGTGGCCATTAAGATGGCACTATATTTATATATGATATATAATATGTTTATGTTTTACTTAAGCTTATGTATTTTTCATTTATGGCATACCTTTATGGTTTCCATTATGGGTAAACGTGATATCTTCATTTTAGGAAGTGCGGACTACCGCCCCCTCAAAGTGATTTGATTCGTTAACACCATATGTGGTACGTATAAAGGATAAATTGAATGATATTATATATGATATTATACTGGAATTATGATATACCTTTATATCATTATGATTTGACTCCATTAATTAAGAAATAGAAATGAATGTAGCGTTCATGCGTACGTACGACTTACCGTCTCCATGAACGGTGCATTTCATTTCTTACCTCTAAATGATTATGTAATATTATAAATGCATATATATATTGGATATATATGATATATATGATATATAAATCATGAATATAATTCTTTATATAATGGATATTTTACCACATGAACAACTTGTAATTATAAAAAGTTTATTTTTCACTCAAGTACCAATGATCGACAAAACGACCATTATTAACTAAAATAATTACATAGTGTTAATAACATGGTAATAAGTGATATAAAAGGAATAATGAACTTGAAAAAGGTTCTTAAGAAAGTATAAATTAACTCAAGTTTATTATTTATGACGTTAAAGAACGATCGATTCAAGTCGGACCCGAGGTATGGGACTTCGTCTCAATCTCATTTCATTGAGGCATATTTTGTTTTATACACAACCTTCTTTTATATGGTATATAAACCCCTTTGACTTTTATGTTTATCCAAAAGGAATATTTTTATACGAAGCATTTTACTAAATGACAAAAGGGAATGTTTTTTTCATACGTATGCGGCGACAACGACTTCTCCGCCGCCGTGACCATTATTTGGGTTTCGGATTCCTCTACAAGCCATACCTTTTTTTAAATTAAAAATAAATACCATGTTTTAATTTTATTTTATTTTGGTATTGAAAATGGTTTTCAGAATGTTTTTATTATATCAATGTCTTGTATTGATATCTTGTGATTGAAATGTGGAAATGTTATGTTTCCTTTATACATGTTTTATGTGATACGATTATGTTATGGTTCTTGGGAATTGTTATTAAGACAGGTGGTTCTATGATAAACTAAGGGCGGGTGATCCCGATATAGCTCTCTAATGCATTGGGTAACGCGAAGGAGTTAAACATTAAGGCTTCTCCGAAGAGATTTATGGAATATACTGTGATGGGTATTCCAAACATAACCAAGAGGGTTACTCCCTATGTAAGAATGTTATGAATGCCTTAATTTACCTTTATGTCTTATGATTTCTATGATTTATCCATGATTTGATGAGGTATGTTAAAGTGATTATGTTTTATGAGTAATTTATGATTTCATACATGGACTAATGTTTTCATTTCGTACTTTTATATCCCTTACTGAGTTTTTTATGCTCATCCCACATTTTTGAAATGTTTTTCATAGGTCAAGGGAATTGTACATGATGTGATGATAGTGTCAAGGAAGTGTCAAGAAATAATCCATGTTTTATTTTAAATATGATTCTATTGATGAGAAAAATGAGTACTATCTTTTATGTAACCACTTTGTTTAAATGTGGAATGTAATTCATGTTTTATGATCTAATTCTCTAATACTCTAAACCGAAAAAGATACTCAACATGTATTATTTAAGTAACTCAAGATTAAGTGATGTTTAAGGCTGGGGCCTTATATCTACGGTGTCGGGGGGGGGGGTTCCGGGGGGGGGGGTGGGGTGTTCGAGGGGTTGAGGGTGGTCTGAGGGGTTGGTGGGGTTGTCCAAGGGGGGTGGGGTGGTGTCCAGGAGGGTGGGATGGGGTGTCTGGGGGGGATAGGGGTGTCCAGGGGATTGGGGGTGTCTAGGGGGGGTGGTCCAAGAGGTTGGGGGGATGACCAAGGGGGTGGGGTGGTGTCCATGGAGTGGGTGTCCAGGTGGTGGGGGGGTGTCTATGGGGTGTTCAGGGGGTGGGGTGGTGTCCAGTGTGTCATGGGGGATTTCCAGGGGGTTGGTGGGGCTATCCAAGGGGGGTGGGATGGTATCCGAAAGGGTGGGGGTGGTCGTCCAATGGTGGGGGGGGGGGTTCCGGGGGGGGGGGTATCCATGTGGTGGGGTGGTTTCTATGAGGGGTGGGGGTATCTGGGGGGAGATGTCCGAGGTGGGGGGGCTATCCATGGGCATGTCCAGGGGGGTAGGGGGTGTCTAGGGGGTAGAGGGGGATTTCCACGGGGTGTGGGGTGTCCAGAGGGTTGGGGGTGTCAAGGTCGTTTGTCAGTTGTGGTTTTCACTTAAAATTGTATCAATTTTAAACAAAAGAGAGACACTTTGAGTGATAACGGCCACAAAATGAATCTAATTGAGAGTGGGTTTACTTGTACATGTCACAGACAAACCATGGATTGTTCTCCTATATGATCAATGCAATCCGAATTCATTTGTTTGGAAATTCCATAGGTTAGTTGTTGTTTACACTTAAAATTCTGTCCATTTTAATGAAAAGAGAGACACTTTGAGTGATACTGGCCACAAAGTTCCTCGGATTGAGGCGGGGTTGACTCGTACATGTCTTGAACACACCCATGGATCATTCTCTTATAGGCTGAAGGCAATAAAATTGCGTTTGGTTTGATTTTCGTAGGTCATTTTTTGTTTTCACTTAAAATTGTGTCCATTTTAAACAAAAAAGAGACACTTTGAGCGATACCGGCCAAACCATGCCTTTTATTGAGGGGGGTTGACTCGTACACATCGCAAAGTACCCATGGATTGTTATCCTATAGTTTCAAGAAAATCCGAATGCTTTTGGTCAGATTTTCATAGGTCAGTTGTTGTTTTCACTTATAATTGGGTCCATTTTAAACAGAAGAGAGACACTTTGAGTGATATCGGCTAAACCGTGCCTCCGATTGAGGTGAGGTTGAATCTTACATGTCGCAAAGGACCCATTGATTGTTCTCCTATAGGATCAACACAATCCAAATGCGCTTGGTCTGATTTCATTAGTTTAGTTGTTGTTTTCACATAAAATTGTCCCCATTTTAAATAAAAGAGAGACACTTTGAGTGATACCATCTAAACCGTGCCTCAGATTGAGGCAAGGTTTACTCGTACATGTCCCCAATGCACCCATGGACCATTCTACTAAAGGATAAACACAATCCAAATGTGATTGGTCGGATTTCTATACGTCAGTTGTTGTTTTCATTCAAAATTGTGTCCATTTTTTAAAAATGAGATAAAGTTTGCGTGATACCAGCCACAGCGGGCCTTTTATTGAGGCAGAGTTGACTTGTACACGATATAAAGGATCCATGGATCATTCTCTTATATGATCAACACAATTTGAATTTGTTTGGTTGGATTTCTGTAGGTCAGTTGTTGTTTTCACTTAAAAATGTGTCCATTTTAAACAAACGACAGACCCTTTGAGTGATACCATCACATTGTTCCTCATATTGAGGCCGGGTTGACTCGTACACATCAAAAAGGAGCAATAGATCATTCTCATAAAGGATCAAGCCAATCCGAATTTTTTTTGTCATATTTTCATAGATCAGTTGTTATTTTCACTTAAAATTTTGTCCATTTTAAACAAAAGAGAGACACTTTGATTGATACCAGCTATAATGTTCCTTGGATTGAGGCGGAGATGACTCGTACACGTCCCCAATTCACCCATAGATTGTAACACCCCGAGATTTTATGAAAAATATTCTTTTTAATTTCATTAATGCCTTGTGTTATACGTTACACCAAAAGGAGCTTTCACAACACACATCTCTGACCTGACTTGAATTACACGCAATCACGACCTTCCACGATAGCTTGTGTTGTACGCACACCAAGTTTCGCTAAACAACGATATGCTGTTAAAATATTATTAAAACTAGACGTTATGAATAGTAATAACCACTTTTTGAAAATTTGTAAATTCTATTTTTCAAAATGGACTTCATTTTTGGATTCGGAATATCGAAATTAGCTTAGGGTGAAATTTTGGTGATTTTCGGATAACTTTCATATTTTGATGAATAGTGAAAATTACTAAATTTTAATTAAAAACAACTTTTTCAATCAAAATAATTAATAGTGATAAATTATTAATTTGAGTGGTTTTAAAAAATATTTAGAATATATTTTTTCAATTTAATACAATGTTGGTCATTGGATGTAATTTCACATTTAAACCAGTTATAAACAAGTGTCAATCTTTTGATAGTTATTATCTTTTAAAACACGCCTTTTGTTTTGACGACGAGAATTAATTTTTAAATTAATTAATGCAACTGATATGTTTTGAATTTGTTAAAATAGAAATTATTTTTGAGTTCATAATATCAAATATATCTTAGGCCTAATTTTTGGTATTTTTCTGAAAACTTTCTATTTTTGATTAATAGTGAAACCACTAAGTGGTAGTTAAAAAAACTGAATTTTTCATAAAAATTAATTTTACCGCTTCTGTGAGTGGAATTTCAAAAATCTGAGAGACACGGTTGATGTCAGTAATTAAAATTTGGTTCAATGAGAGGAAAATAATTTTTAGTGAATAGTAACATTTTACTTTTGTTTAACACGGTTAAATGTAAATAGGGTAATTAAGGGTAAAAATGATATTATTATTACACTAACACATGTCCTAATTCTATTTGATAAGTGTAATTCGACCAAAAACAACCTTAGGAATAAAATATGACCATTTAGGCCCACATGAATTATATTAGGACATTTATTATTATTTAATTCAAAGAAGAGTTAAAAGAGTTAAAATCAAAGATTATTTAATAAAACATTTTTAATATAGGTTTATACATAAGATAAATTCGACTATAAATATTCATTAGAAATCTAAAACGATTTCTTACATAATGTTATTTTATTTGTAATTTTTAGACATTAAATAATTTAATATATTTATGACACAACGATGATGCAGTAATTATCTTATTAATGAAATATTGACATAATTGATATTATAAATACTCAAATAAATATAATTTGAGACTTTTTATGAATTCCACTAATTTTATTGGTTAATACGACATGTTAGTATTGATTTTATTAACTTTGTTCGAACGTATAATTCTGTTATAATTTTCACAAAAATAAATTACTAAATAGTGTCAAAATTGACATAAAATAGTTTTTAAAACAAATATTATATTATTAATTGTTATTTTGTTCCTAAAAATCTAAGGTTCAGCCAAATGACTTCGATAAGGTTATATATATTAATAATAAACAATTTTGGGTTCATTTGGCTTATTATAGTAAGTTTATTAACCTTATATTGTAAGAACACAAGAAGACACGGTAAAAGTAAAATTATTTAACTTAATGTTAAATATAAATGATAAGGTTAAAATAGGAACCTAAACTTGTCTAAATTCTATTGGATGAGAGTATTGCGACCCATCCCCAACTTAGCCTAGAAATAAATCAATTTGGAGCTATTTTAAACCGAACTTGACTTTGTAATAAAATAATATTTTTAGTTATTCCAAAGGTGCCCCTCTCCTCCCTTATAAAAGGGAACCTCCTCCCTCTCTTCCTCACACAACATTGAGCCTTCATGCTCGGCCAACCCCTGCCAAATTATCTTCTCCACTTCCATAGAAACATCCTAGAGGTTCTGGTCTTCCTCAAAGACCAATTTTAGTGCCCTAAGAGTAGGTCTCAAAGAGGCGCTTCAAAGAAGAGGTAATTTCCATTACCGATTCTTTCACCTCTATTTCTTCTTCCACTTCTTCTTATTAGGTTGTTTCATTATGAAGTAATAACATCAGAATCACTCATATACTGATATGTTATTATAAGTATGAAACAACACTATTTCACCATATATCCATCCTACGGAAAACGAAATCACCGCGCGTGCGTACGTACGGAATACCGTCTCCACGCCGTGGTGAAATCTATTTTCCACCACCACCTTACTTGGATGGATACAATGGTGTAAATAATAACTATATTTTATTATCTTAAAGTGATATTTATTCTGAAATAGTATACATACACTCCAATACAGTCCCACGATCATGAGAACCATATCAACGCTCGTGCGTACGTACGGACTACCGTCTCCACGACGCGATGAGATTCAATCTCCACTTTAACCATTCATGAATGATTATAAAGTATATATAATAAGTAATCATGAAATATATGAAATAATAATGATACTGGATTTATGTGTATATATATTTATGACATCTACTTAATTCCGTTCAACTCAATAAGGAAACGAAAACAGCGTTCATGCGTACGTACGGCCTACCGTCTCCATGAACGGTGTATTTCTTTCCATTTACTAATTTATTATATATATTTATATTCTGAATATATATTATATATAAATAATGTTTTATATTTTGAAATTAAGTAATTATGATCTAAGCAATCATATGAATAATTACAAGTCAAAACACGGACGACAAATGAATCAATTTTACCCAAAATGCTCTTTAACATAGAATTTACAAAAGAAAGGTTAATATAAAGTCATAAGTGAACTATATATGATATCATAACAATGAGTATGTTTCTGTAAGAAGTCAATGACATTATTTAAATCATTATACAGGAGGTTCAGACACCTACGAAGAAAATCGGAGCTAAGGTAAGGGAAATATCACAATCTCATTTTTATCTGAGATTGTTTATTCGTAAGTATTTACTGGGGTATATTTTATCATCCACATCAATGTTTCATAAATATGTAATATTATTTCCATCCACCTAAAATAGTTTAAATCCATTTTTACCCTTCGGTGAGTTTTTAAAAAAAGGATATGAAAGGAATCTTTTTTCGTTTTTCATACGAGGTACTTTCTGACTTTTCTAACAAAAGTACGAGAAGAATGTTTTATTTTAACTTATACGACATGAATGGATTTTTAAAACATTATTTAAAAAAATAATACTTTACAAGTTTTCAAGTTTATTTTTAATCAACTTCTTTTAGTTTATAATTGTATGACATGTTATGAAAGGAAAAGTGTTTTTGAAGTAGAAAGGATATTTTCCTCAAGAATGAAGTTCAATTGTTATATCAAAATTATTTTCCCATGTAAGATAATAAAGGGTTCTGTTTTTATCCCTATTATTACATTTATTTGATTATGTTGTTATGGGATTATTTTTATGAATTCCTTTATCGTATATGAGTTGTTTTATGATGTCATGATGCTTAAGATTCCCATTTTTATTACATGGGTTATGCAATGATGTATGGTTTATGATTTTGTGGCACACATAAGAATGGTATAATTATGAGATGGGTGGGACCTATATCTCCCTCCAATGCATTGGGTAATGATTTTATATCTCATGAGATAGACATGGCTGGAATGGTAGGTTATACAGGTTCAGTGAAACAAGACTGAAACGAGGGTGACTCGGTTCAGAAAGGGACTTTTTCCACTAAGATAGTCTGGGCAATGAGTCTTGACAAACAAGAAATGATTCTATATGATTATGTGTGTATGCCACAAAGTTTAATGTTTTAAGTTATTATTATTGTGATTACATTTCACTGCCATGAGTTATCCAGGTTATGAAATTATGATCTCTTTTACAGGTTAAGATTTCCAAAAGTTATGTTCTTATGTATATGATGTGATTGATATTTCTTTTTTGTACCCTTACTGAGCATTTGAGATCACCCTTTCATGTTTTATTTTCCCCAAGATATAAGGAAAGGTTTTAAGTATTAAAAAAAGGAAGATCTTTATGGGAGATGTTGAAGATCTTTCACCAGGATTAGAAGATTATATTCTGAGTTTCCAAAGACACTAAACTATTACGATCCTTGTGTGTGTGTTTTTGTTATGTACTAAGTATTCAGCAAATGTAATGTAATGTCAATGTACGTTAAGCTTCGGGTCTCTACAGTTGGTATCATAGGAAAGGGTTAGTCATCCTTTGGAAACTAGGATGCGAAAGCATTAGTGAGATCCCTAGAGATATTTCTAAGGTATGTCTAGGGATGTCCCTAAGGATAATTATACGTATAAGATACAGTCCTTGAACTACGGTAATGATCATATAATTTAACCTAAGAAGTTAGATATTGAGGATACTCCCCCTTTATGATGTTGTTTTCCCTAGCATGATTTTTGCCTCTCACACTATTCTTTTTGGGTTTTAGACGATGGCTGGAGCCCGAAGGAACCGTGTTGATCAATGCAATGGACAATGCAATGATTGTCCTCCTGAACAAACAAATGTTATGGGATATAGAGTGAAAAATCTTATTGCTATACTTACACAAGCTATGAATCATTCTGGACTTCCAAATGAGAAGAGAAGGGAACAATATTCTATTGAGTCCTTCATGAGGCAACATACACCTTCTTTCAGTGGGACTTCTGATCCACTTGGTGCTGAACAATGGATCAGTACCACTGAAAAGATATTTTCAGTTCATCAATGTTCTGAAAATCATAAATTCATCTTAGCTGTATATCGTTTGGAAGGTGAAGCTTATCAATGGTGGAATATTATCAAGAATATAAGGCTAAGAGATGAAATTGAGTCCATGGAATGGGACTAGTTCAAGAACTTGTTTTTCAGTAAGTACTTCCCTCGTATTCTTCGAACAAATATGGAAAGGGAGTTTCTTGAGCAGAAGCAGAAGGATGATGAATCTGTTGGTATATACGAACCGAATTTTTCATGACTTGCAAGGTATGCATCTGGCATTATCATCCAACCTGAAAGTAAATTTGATCGATTTTTCAGTGGCTTAAAACCAAGTCTTCAAAGGGAATTAGCTATAAGAGACTTCAGTAGCTATGAAGAAATTGTGCGTTGTTCTATCAAGGTAGAAAAGGAAGTTTGTGTTACATATCCATCTCATGGTTTTGACAAGAAACGAAAGATGGAGGTCAAGGATAAATCTCAGAATAATGGTGAAAAGAAGATGAATGTTTCCTTATGCACAAAGTGTGGAAAGAAGCATGATGGATATTGTCTTAAAGGAACTAGAAAATGTTATATGTTTGGAATAGAAGGTCATCGAGTAGCTGAGTGTCGAAGTAATGAAAAAAGGGTTTTTAATGATGTGAATAAAGAAAACACTGGAGAGAACACACCACCAACACTTCAATGCTTCAAGTGCAAGGAAATGGGGCATTATGCTAATAAATTCCCTAATCCAAGGGTTAGTGATGATCGACATGAGCAACCGATTAAGGCAAAGGACAAAGGGAAGTCACATGAGGTCACTATTGGCGATGTCGAATATGACAACGATGTGGTGGAATGATTAAGTGTTTATGTAATGGGATTTCAAAATAGTATCATGGAATCTCATTTATGGTATTGTGGAATTTTGGAATATCTATGTATTGGTTCATTATAATTATATGATACTGGTAACCAGGATAAAAAAAGTGATTGAAATATTTTTGGAAATTTGATGATATGCGCATAATGACGGGACAAGATGATAATGAGATGTTTGATTGTATTCATGAGCTCATGATTGATATAAGGACTAAGTGATATCATGGTTTGAGTATATATAATTTTGAGGATTTTGGTATGTGGAAAGTGTTAACTTTTAACTGCATTCATGTTTTCACTAAGGTTCAATGGTTATTCAAGAGAATACATGATTAAGGCCATTGAATGTTTTGAATGTGACCAACAAGACATATCTTATGATATATGGGGACCAACGATGGTATTAAATCTCTGGTAATCATTTTCACTATATTATGAGAGTGGACTGCAGTATTATGGATAAGCCTAATGATTGGAATGGATTATGTTGGACATAAGTTATTATTGTTTAAGGATAGAAGTTTTTTTGATATTATTGATGGGATCTTATAGTAATATAGTTTTAGAAAAAGGACAACCTGCAGGACGGGTGACAGCCCATCGCGTCGGACAAGGCTGTGGGAATCGAACCCACAACCGAAGTGTGACTGACCTTTATCACCTACCACTGGCCTACAAGAAGTCCCTATTTAGTAGAAACTTGTTTTATTATATTATGCGGTATGATATATGAAGTATAAGTCCATTTTAGGAACCATATATGATTAATCTCACTATAGAATGACTTATGTATATTTAATAACTCTTGCTAACCTTTTGTTTGAGATAGATGGAATGACCCATCATTCTATCACATGATCTGCTAAAACTTCACGAATAACAAATTCAAATTCATTTATTTATGAGATTAAGTGGAAATTGTTCAAGGCACGAACAATAGTGAGATTGTACGAAAATAAAGTAAGTATTTATTCTAATTCAAATTCTTCAACTTTAGGGAAACGATCTTGAAAACCAAAAATGTTGTCCTAGTGCTCTTATATCTTATTAATCAGATGTTACCTTAGATCATCACCGATTTATTGATTTGTGATTTCTAGCTTTTCCATATCCATGTTCTCTACCACTCTCCATCAGAACATGATGGTTAGATTTTTCTTCCATATCCATATTTTCACCTATGTGGAAACCTAGTGATTAGTGTATTTGGGTAACTGTTACATTTCATACTTTTGTTTTTAAATATTGGTTTTGGTATTACTTTTTACGATGTGGGTTTCTATTAAAAAAACTTTCGAGTAGTAAACCATTTATAACTCCGACGAATTTCGAGGGCGAAATTCATTTTAAGGGGGGTAGAATGTAACACCCCGAGATTTTATGAAAAATATTATTTTTAATTTCTTTAATGACTTGTGTTATACGCTACACCAAAAGGAGCTTTCACAACACACATCTCTGACCTGGCTTGAATTACACGCAATCGGGACCTTCCACGATAGCGTGTGTTGTACGCAACACCAAGTTTCGCTAAACAACGATATGCTATTAAAATATTATTAAAACTAGACGTTATGAATAGTAATAACCACTTTTTGAAATTTTGAAAATTCTATTTTTCAAAATGGACTTCATTTTTGGATTCGGAATATCAAAATTAGCTTAGGGTTAAATTTTGGGGATTTTCGGATAACTTTCATATTTTGATGAATAGTGAAAATTACTAAATTTTAATTAAAAACAACTTTTTCAATCGAAATAATTAATAGTGATAAATTATTAATTTTAGTGGTTTTAAAATATATTTAGAATATATTTTTACAATTTAATACAATTTTGGTCATTGGATGTAATTTTACATTTAAACCAGTTATAAACAAGTGTCAATCTTTTGGTAGTTATTATCTCCTAAAAACACTCCTTTTGTTTTGACGACGGGAATTAATTTTTAAATTAATTAATGAAACTGATATGTTTTGAATTTGGTAAAATAGAAACCATTTTTGAGTTTATAATATCAAATATATCTTAGGCCTAATGTTTGGTATTTTTCTGAAAACTTTCAATTTTTGATGAATATTGAAACCACTAAGTGGTAGTTAAAAAACTGAATTTTTCATAAAACTTAATTTTACCACTTCTGTGTGTGGAATTTCAAAAATCCTAGAGACCCGGTTGATGTAAGTAAGTAAAATGTTGTTCAATGAGATGAAAATAATTTTTGTTGAAAAGTAACTTTTTACTTTTATTTACCACGGTTAAAAGTAAATAGGGTAATTAAGGGTAAAAATGATATTATTATTACCCTAACACATGTCATAATTCTATTGGATAAGTGTAATTCGACAAAAAACAACCTTAGGAATAAAATATGACCATTTATGCCCACTTGAATTAGATTAGGACATTTATTATTATTAATTTAAAGAAGAGTTAAAAGTGTTAAAATAAATGTTTATTTAATAAAACATTTTTAATATAGGATTATACATAAGATAAATTCGACTATAAATATTCATTATAATGTTAAAAAGCGTTCCTACATAATGGTATTTTATTTGAAATTTTTAGACATTAAATATTTTAATTTATGTATGACACAACGATGATGCAGTAATTATCTTATTACTGAAATATTGACATAATTGATGTTATAAATACTAAAATAAATATAATTTGAGACTTTTTATGATTTCCAATAATTTTTTAGGTTAATATGACATGTTAGTATTGATGTAATTAACATTTTTCGAACTTATCATTCTATTATGATTTTCACAAAAATAAATTACTAAATAGTGTCAAAATTGACATAAAATAGTTTTTAAAACAAATATTATATTATTAATTGTTATTTTATTCCTAAAAATCTAAGGTTCGGCCAAATGACTTAGATAAGTTTATATATATTAATAATAAACAATTTTGGGTTCTTTTGGCATCTTATAGTAAGTTTATTAACCTTATTGTGTAAGAACACAAGAAGACACGGTAAAAGTAAAATTATTTAACTTAATGTTAAATCTAAATGATAAGGTTAAAATAGGAACCTAAACTTGTCTAAATTCTATTGGATGAGAGGATTTAGACCCATCCCCACCTTATCATCAAAATAAATCAATTTGGAGCAATTTAAAACCAAACATGACTTTATAATAAAATAATATTTTTTGTTATTCCAAAGGTGCCCCTCTCCTCCCTTATAAAAGGGCACCTACTCCCTCTCTTCCTCACACAACATTGAGCCTTCAAGATCGGCCAAACCCTACCAAATTCTCTTATCCACTTCCCTAGAAACATCCTAGTTGTTCTGGTCTTCCTCAAAGACCAATTTTAGTGCCCTAATAGGAGGTCTCAAAGAGGCGCTTCAAAGAAGAGGTAATTTCCGTTACCGATTCTTTCACCTCTATTTCTTCTTCCACTTCTTCTTCATAGGTTGTTTCATTATGAAGTAATAACATAAGTATCACTCATATACTGATATGTTATTATAAGTATGAAAAAATTATCTTTCACCATCTATCCATCCTATGGAAAACGAAATCACCGCGCGTGCGTACGTACGGAATACCGTCTCCACACTGTGGTGAAATCTATTTTCCACCACCACCTTACTTGGATGGGTATAATGGTGTAAATAATAACTATATATTATTATTTTAAAGAGATATTGATTCTGAAATAGTATACATACACTCCAATATAGTCCCACGATCATGATAATGATATCATCGCTCGTGCGTACATACGGACTGCTGTCTCCACGACGCGATGAGATTCATTCTACACTTTAACCATTCATGAATGATTATAAAGTATATATAATAAGTAATCATGAAATAAATGTCATAATAATGATTCTGGATTTATGTGTATATATATGTATGTCATCTACTTAATTCCGTTCAACTCAATAAGGAAACGAAAACAACGTTCATGCGTACGTACGACCTACCGTCTCCATGAACGGTGTATTTCTTTCCATTTACTAATTTATTATATATATGTTTATTATGAATATATATTATATATAAATCATGTTTTATATTCTGGAATTAAGTAATTATGATCTAAGTAATCATTTGAATAATTACAAGTCAAAACACGGACGACAAATGAAACAATTTTACCCAAAATGCTCTTTAACATAGAATTTACAAAAGAAAGGGTAATATAAAGTCATAAGTGAACCATATATGATATCATAACAATTAGTATGATTCTGTAATAATTCAATGACATTATTTAAATCATTATACAGGAGGTTCAGACACCTACGAAGAAAATCGGACCTAAGGTAAGGGAAATATCACAATCTCATTTTTATCCGAGATTTTTTATTCGTAAGTATTTACTTGGGTGTATTTTATCATCCAAATCCATGTTTTATAAATATGTAATATTATTTCCATCCACCTAAAATTTTTTAAATCCATTTTTACCCTTCGGTGAGTTTTTAAAAAATGATATGAAAGGAATCTTTTGTCGTTTTTCATACGAGGCACTTTTTTTCTTTTCCGACAAAAGTACGAGAAGAATGTTTTCTTTTAACATATACGACATGAATGGATTTTTAAAAAATTATTTCCAAAAATATTACATTACAATATTTCATGTTTATTTTTAATCAACTTCTTTTAGTTTAGAATTGTATAAAATGTAATGAAAGGAAAAGTCTTTTTGAAGTAGAAAGGATATTTTCCCCAAGAACGAAGTTCAATTGTTATATCAAAATTATTTTCCCATCCAAGATAATAATGGTTTCTGTTTTTATCCATATAATTACATTGATTTGATTATGTTGTTATGGGATTATTTTTATGAATTCATTTATCGTATATGAATTGTTTTATGATTTCATGATGCTTAAGATTCCCATTTTTATTACATGGGATATGCAATGATATATGGTTAATGATTTTGTGGAACACATAAGAATGGTATCATTATGAGATGGGTGGGACCTATATCTCCCTACAATGCATTGGGTAATGATTTTATATCTCATGAGATAGACATGGCTGGAATGGTAGGTTATACCGGTTCAGTGAAACAGGACTGAAACGAGGGTGACTCGGTTCAGAAAGGGACATTGTCCACTAAGATAGTCTTGGAAATGAGTCTTGGCTAACAAGAAATGATTCTCTATGATTATGTGTGTATGACACAAAGTTTAATGTTTTAAGTTATTATTATTGTTATTACATTTCACTACCATGAGTTATTCCAGGTTATGAAATTATGATCTCTTTTACAGGTTAAGATTTCCAAAAGTTATGTGCTTATGTATATGATGTGATTGAGATTTCTTTTGTTTACCCTTACTGAGCATTTGAGCTCACCCTTTCATGTTTTCTTTTCCCCAGTATATAAGTAAAGGTTTTAGGTATAAAAAAAGGAAGATCTTTATGGGAGATGTTGAAGATCTTTCACCAGGATTAGAAGATTATATTCCGAGTTTCCAAAGACACTAAACTATTACGATCCTTGTGTGTGTGTTTTTGTTATGTACTAAGTATTCCGAAAATGTAATGTAATGTCAATGTACGTTAATATTTGGGTCTCTACATAGATCATTATCCTAAAGTATAAATACAATCCAGATGCGTTTGGTTGGATTTCTGTAGGTCAGTTGTTGATTTCACTTAAAATTGTGTCCATTTTAAAAAAAATGAGAGACACTTTGAGTGATAACGGCCATAGTGGGCCTTGTATTGATGTGAGGTTGACTCATACTCGTCTCAAAGGACCCATGGATCGTTCTTCTATAGGATCAACACAATACGAATGAGTTTAGTCAAATTTCCGTACGTCATTTGTTGTTTTCACTTAAAATTATGTCCATTTAAAAAAAATGATAGACACATTGAGTGATACCAGCCACAGAGGGTCTCTGATTAAGGCGGGGTTTACATATACACATCTTAATGGAACCATGTATCATTATCCTATAGGATAAACACAATACGAATGCATTTCATCAGATTTCCCTAGGTCAGTTGTTGTTTTCACTTAGAATTGTGTCCATTTTAAACAAAAGAGAGACACTTTGAGTGATACCGGCCACATCGTGCCTCAGATTGAGGCTGAGTTGGCTCTTACACATCCACAACGCAACCATTGATTGTTATTATATAGGATAAATAAGTATAAATGCATTTGGTTGGATTTTCATATGTCAGTTGTTGTTTTCACTTAAAATTATGTCCATTTTAAACAAAATAGTGACACTTTGAGTGATACTGGACACCCCATGCCTCAGATAGAGGCAGGGTTGACTTGTTCACATCTCAAGGGACACATGGATAATTCTCCTAAAGGATCAATACAATCCAAATGCTTTTGTTCAGATTTATGTAGATCAGTTGTTGTTTTCACTTAAAATTGTGTCCATTTAAAACAAAAGAGAGACACATTGAGTGATACTGGCCACACAATGCCTTCAATTGAGGCGGGGTTAACTCGTACACATTTAAAATGACCCATGTATTGTTATACTATATGATCAGCAAAATATGAATGCATTTGTTCAGATTTATGTAGGCCAGTTGTTGTTTTCACTTAAAATTGTGTCCATTTTAAACAAAAAGAGAGATACTTTGAGTGATACCGGCCACAACGTGCCTCATATTGAGTCGGGGATGACTTGTACATGTCCCCAAAGCACCCATGGATCATTATAAAATAATATAAGGACAATCCAATTGCGTTTGGTTGTATTTTCATAAGTCATTTGTTGTTTTCACTTAAAATTGTGCCAATTTTAAAGAAAAGACAGACACTTTGAGTGATACCGGCCAAAAACTGCCTCATATTGAGGTAGGGATGACTTGTACAAGTTGAAAAGGACCCATTGATCGTTCTCCTATAAGATCAGGATAATCCGAATGCTTTTGGATGTATTTTCTTAGGTCATTTGTTGTTTTCACTTAAAATTGTGTCCATTTTAAACAGAAGAGAGACAATTTGAGTGATATCATCTAAACTGTGCCTTGTAGTGAGGCGGGGTTGAATTTTACCCATCTAAAAGGACCCATGAATCATTCTCCTATTGGATCAATACAATCTGAATGTGTTTGGTCAGATTTTCATAGTTGAGTTGTTGTTTTCACATAAAATTGTGTCAATTTTAAACAAAAGAGAGATACTTTGAGTGATACTGGCTAAACTGTGCCTTGGATTGAGGCAGGGTTGACTTATACACATCACCAACACACCCATGGATAGTTATCCTAATGGATCAACACAATTAGATTGTTTTTGGTTGGGTATCTGTACGTTTGTTGTTATTTTCACTTAAAATTGTGTCCATTTTGAAAAAAAATGAGAGACACTTTGAGTAATACCGCCCTCATTGGGCATCAGATTGAGGCAGGGTTGAATTGTACATGTCTCAAAGGACCCATGGATCATTCTCCTATAGGATCAAGAAAACCTGAATGCTCATGGTCGGAATTTCGTCGGTCATTTTTTGTTTTCACTTAATTTTTTTGGAATTTTAAACAGAAGAGAGACACTTTGAGTGATAGCGGCTAAACCATGCCTCATATTGAGGAAGGGTTGACTTGTAAATGTTGAAAAAGACCCATGGATCATTCTCCTATAGGATCATCACAATCCAAATGCGTTGTTCAGATTTCTATAGGTCATCTGTTGTTTTCACTTAAAATTGGGTCCATTTTAAACAAAAGAGGGACACTTTGAGTGATACCGGCTAAATCATGCCTCACATTGAAGTGGGGTTGACTTGTACCCGTCTCCAATGCACCCATGGATCTTTATCCTAAAGGGTAAACCCAATCCAAATGTGTTTGGTCATATTTACATACGTCTGTTTTTGTTTTCACTTAAAATTGTATCCACTTCAAAAAAATGAGAGACACTTAGAGTGATACTTGCCACAGAAGACCTCATATTGAGGTGGGGTTGACTCATACACATCGCAAAGGACCCATGGATCATTATCCTATATTATAAACACAATATTAATACGTTTGGTCACATTTTTGTAGGTTAATTTTTTTTCACTTAAAATAGTGTCCATTTTAAACAAATTAGAGACACTTTGAGTTATACCACTCACACCATGCCTCAGATTGAGGCCGGGTTGACTCGTACACGTCAAAAAGGACCCATGGATTATTCTATTAAAGTATCAAGACAATCTGAATGTGTTTGGTCATATTTTCTTCGGTCAGTTGTTGTTTTCACATAAAATTGTGTCCATTTTAAACAAAAAATAGACACTTTGAGTGATACAGGAAATATTGTGCCTCAGATTGAGGTGAGGATGACTCGTACACATCCCCAATGTACCCATGGATAATTATCCTATAATATCAACACAATACGAATGCGTTTGGTCAGATTTCCATAGGACATTTGTTGTTTTCACTTAAAATTGTGTCCATTTTAAAAAAAATGAGAGACGCTTTGAGTGATACCGGGCATAGAGGGCCTTATATTTATGCGAGTATAACTCATACATGTCGAAAATGACACATGGATTATTCTACTATTGGATCAATAAAATCTTAATGCATTTGGTCAGATTTCCGTAGGTCAGTTTTTTTCACTTAAAATTGTGTCTGTTTAAAACAAATGAGAGACAATTTGAGTGATACTGGCCACAACAGGGCTCAGATTGATGCGGTGTTGACTCGTACAAATCTCAATGGACCCATGAATTGTTCTCTTATAGGATCAACACAATCCAAATGCGTTTGGTGAGATTTCCATAGGTCAGTTGTTGTTTTCACTTAAAATTGTGTCAATTTTAAAAAAAATGTGAGACACGTTGAGTGATACCTGCCCCAATAGGCCTCAGATTGAGGATGGGTTGACACATATGCATCGGAAAATACCAATGATTATTTCTCCTATAGGATCAACAAAATCCCAATGCGTTTGGTTGGATTTCCATATATCAGTTGTTTTTTTCACTTAAAAATCTGTTCATTTTAAACAAACGAGAGACAGTTTGAGTGGTTCGTCATTATTTCATGTTTCTGGTGCATATCATCTGTTAAAATGGGAAAATGACTCATTGGAGAAAGGATGATTTATATAATAACAATTAAAATTTCCTAAGAACAATTAAATACAACAATGTTTCATCTTTTGATCCCCTTGACCCTATTCCTAAATGACCGCCAATTGTACATGTCCCTAAGTCAGATCTTCATGCTATTTTTGTACAATCTTCCATCAGGTATGCGGCCCACTCATTTCTGAACAAATCTATATCAGGTTGTCAGTATGAGGCTTTTCAACAGTCAGAGTGGTACTGAATAATATAAAAATAAATAATTAATAAATAAATTAAATGAACTAGTAGTTGTTTTTTGAAAATACATCTTTAGGGATGCTAGATTGTTAATGAAAAATGATCTCTTTCATTAATTTACAAACATAATAACCGAAATCATTATCGTTTGTTTGTTTTGGACACTGCAAAAAAATTATTCATTAGTAGAATATGTAACTTGTTTTGAGATGTGTTTGGATAGTGAAATTGTTATATATATACCCTAATATTTGTCTAGACGTAGTACTTGATCTCCTTCTTATGATTAGACCCTGTCCTCATTCTTTTTTTAGATGATAATAATACACCACCCTATTAAAAAAGAATCCTCAGTAGAAGATAATATATATTATATTACTTGATGTTTAGACCTAAAACGTAGGATGTAGTGTCTTACAGATTCACAAAAATCATCATGTGTGGTCGGTTTGATGGATATCCTTTCTTTGAATCCATAAAATAAATCTTTGGAGTATCCAAGTTCACAGAAATTAGCATCCAATGTTTCGTTAAAACACAAAAAGGAATAAGTAATAAAATAATTGAAAATATAATTGATATGATTTAATCATGGAGTTTTAACCATGCATGGTTGATATTAAGAATAGTCTCTCATCTATAATCTTGCTTTCAAATGTTTTTAGAAAGCCGTTCACTATTTCAATCTTTTTTGATTGTTTTAATTTCGTTAGATGTGTTGATGTGGTATGAGGACTAACGAGTCTGAATTTTGGCTTATGAGAAAATTCCTTCAACTGTTTTTCATATATACGTCTGTCAACAATATAAAATTCATTTTGTCATAATTTTTACATTAGATCAGCTTTTAGAAAATCAATTCATGAAAACATACCTCATATATATATTTATAATTGTGATGCCTAGCCAACCATTTTCAAGGATCGTATTTACATTTTCAGCTGCAATGAAATATTGACTTTCTTCTCCATATACATTCTCTTCGAAAACCACAATATGACTACCACCACCTCTTAGCTTCATATCCACATGAGTCTTCAATGCTAGTAAATTTTGATAGAGAACATGTGGTGTTATTGTACTTTCAGTAGCACCTTAGGATCAGTTGGTTGATCCTTTAGATGGTTTTGAGCCGACATTTGTCACCCCTTCCCTTTCTCCATCTATAATAACATTCATTGGTTCAGAACCTTTTTTCATTAATTTTTAAAGGTTTATCTTGAAAAGAACGAAATAAATACCTCTTTTCCTGCATGTACTCTTACGAGTGGTGACAGCCATGCAATGAATGTCCCAATAGCCTTTTCGAACGTATGAAT
The DNA here is from genome assembly GCA_963277665.1 of Viscum album. Lineage (NCBI taxonomy): Eukaryota > Viridiplantae > Streptophyta > Magnoliopsida > Santalales > Viscaceae > Viscum > Viscum album. The sequence continues at coordinate 1,251,512,224 of OY728128.1, read as the reverse complement.
ATCATCATCATCATATGAAATAGGTAGCTCTTCATTTGGCTCATGAGCTATAGTAATCTTAACTTTCAGATGATCTTTCTGAAGTGGTCTATTATGAATCATGTCATCTGGGATGTTGAACACTATAGCACTTGATACTAAGTGATAGGTGGGTGTTGACAGATAGAAATCACAATCATTATCACCCTGTATAAGATCAGTAAAAGAAAAGAATCAGTGTTTTTATTATTCAAATTTCATGAGAACAATTATTAGAATATTGATTACCACGGGTAAGACAGCTCTTTGAGGGGAATGTCTTGCCTCAAAGATGGTGGGGGTGGGGGGGATCTTCACGCACTGGTAGTTCCTGAGTTGTGTCTTCTCCTTGCATCCCAATAAAAAAAATTTTCTAGCAACTCTCCCTGCCATTGCAATCGTTCTTAAAGGGTTTCTAGTATTTCGCTCATTTGTTTCAATTTTTAATATCTATCATCCATTTTTTTCTTTTAAAAATATACTCGTGGTGTCACCCAAAACCCCGTACCTCTAACATGACCATTTTGTTCTGGCTGCTTTAAATCCATCGATAATAGGTCTGCACCCACTACAGGAGTATCTTTTTCCTGTGATTGGCAGATATAGAAAAATAACTGATTATTTTTATTTAATAGCAATTTAAAACAAATATTTTTATCATCGTGTGATACTTACACATATTTCCCACACTTTTTGTGTGTTCTCATCTACTAGCTTCCCTTCCTTATCCACACTTGCCTCCTTCCATAGCACATGATGTGGTATAGAAGTGTCTTTGGTTTAAGACTCATCAATCTACAGATAAACATATAATGATAATTATGATGTTGTTTATTGGCACCTAACAATATTAATATAAATTTAAAATAAGTACCATTTTCTTTTCAAGTAAAGCGTATCCCATCCTTGATTTACAATAGGGTTATGTTGGTTTTGATGCATGTTTTTTATTTTTAGTACAGAGTTACTGTTTCATAAATGAAATATTGACAATCAAGGTGATGAATACACATATCCTCAAACAACTTATTATCACCCACAATGTACCTAAAACTTCTCATCTCCATGGTGTCCAATAAATGCATCCCATGCTTCTTGGGATATCAGGTGAGCATAGATAATGGGTGGGTGCATGTTTATTTTACATTTGGAATCTTTCAGGTGACATCTTGTAAAAATAGTGTGAAAACCTCGATGAATCTTTTTGGCAAGACTTAGTACATAATCCTTGTGTAAATCATCTACTATAAATGTACTCTAAAAGATATTTAGAAGAGTAATACATTGTTTCATTATTTTATTTTCTAGTAAATTAATGATATAAATTAATAATGTTACCGTAATTTCTTCCCAGATCACAACCTTCTGCCCGAACATGACATGGTGCCATGAATCTATTTCATTCGACATGCGTTCTCGAGTGACCACTCCAATGTAACTAATAAACATAGACTTGTTGGTATTCACATTTTTTCCTCCTTCATTTAATCTGATATCAAATTTGATGCCATTTCATTTCACATTAAGAACTTTGGCTAACACCATCAAACTACGATGCACCTGTGTTTTCAGCGACATCAGTCCGTTATTCCTTACCATTTCATCGATATCAACATCATCTATAAATTCATATAAAATGGTAGAAATGACATGTGTTGATGGTTGTTGGAACTCAACATTAAGAGCAACAACAGGTTCAAAAACATGTTGTTGCTTTGCACTGTGAGCAGCTGAAGCAGGAGCACCAGCTGCCGCAGCAGCAGCCGATTGAGAGACTTGTTCAGCCTTAAGGTTAGGAGCACCAAAATTTGTAGAAGTCATTATCTACAAAAGTGGTTGAAGAGTTAATTTAGATTACATAAATTCAGTAATGATATGATAATAACATGAGATAACAAGATCTATATTATAAATAAAATATAACCCATTTATTGAACTCTCTTTTTTCAAAGGCTGAAGGGATTTGTCACCTCTATCGATTATCCAAATCCATTCATTGTGGTTTCCTATAACATAAAAAACATCATATATATTGGGACTGATATGAAATGATTGAGATTTACCACTAAAAGAATCATCCTCAACTGAATTTTTATCAGACCCTTCAGTAGTTTTGGATGATAACAGAACAATCGACCACATTCAGTTTCCTAGATCTGGAATATAAAAAACTTATACCGCTTGTGATGCCATTATAAACGGTTCTTCTTTGTACCCTTCTTTACAAAAATCAACTTTCACAAATCCCCATTCATCTATTTTAACACCACTATTGTAATGAATTCATTTGCATTGAAAAATCAGAATTTGGAATGTCGTATAATCTAACTCCCATATTAGTTTGATAATGACAGATTATAACATATTTTCATAAATTAGATTTATGTCCTTACTACCAAAAACATGCATCCCATCAGCCACTAGTGTAACTCCACTATTTTTCATGGTAATATCTTCATCATGTTCATTTGTATAGAACGTAAAACCATTAATTACATAACCACTATAAGATAATACATACACACTTGGTCCGACGGCTAGCCATCGAATTCGTTCTGAAATTGAATTTGGATTTTCATCCAACTGCTTAAAAATATGGTCCTAAAACAATCCTATAAACTGGTTATTTTGTGTATTTGATAACCATTTTTCATCACTTGATGGATTCAACTGCCTGTTAATTTATTTGTGCGTTTCAATATATGGAGAAACCTCCCAAATGTTACGTAAAACATAAATGTGGGCGTGCTCCCAATCTGTAATATAGATTTTCACAAGATCTCTTCCAAAAATTCCCTCACTCACAATGCGTGCAATGTGACGATATTTCGGGAGACCGATGCTTTCCACATTAGAAAGGTATTCGGTACAAAATTAAATGGCTTCCTCAAAAATATAACTCCCCACTATAAAACCCTCTAGATGACTAAGATTTTTGACATACCCTTTCAAAATATTTATATATCGTTCAACTTGATACATCCATCTATAGTGAACAGGAAAACAAAGTTGAATCTCTCTCACCAAGTGAATCATCAAATGAAGCATCAAATCATATAATGTTAGCAGGAAGAAAATTTCTAATTCACATAATATGATGACAATTTATTTTTCCATATATGGTAATTTCCCAAGGTCTAAAACATTACTACATATAACATTGAAAAAGTAAAAATTTTGGTTAACGTATGAAAAAAATTCTTGGGAAAAATTGAACATAAATCTATAAGAATTAGATCTTGCATCAAAACATGGCAGTTATGTGATTTCAATCCTTTTAACTTCAAATCATCCCTTGACAAAATTTTCTTGATATTTGATGAATACCCCTCTGAAACCATTTAATCATTGAAGAAGTTGAGAAAATGATATCTCACATCCCTATAAAGTGTATAAGAAAGTGGAGGAAGAAACATTTTATTTTCACCATTCACGAGAGCCAATTATTCTTGTATTTCCATGTCATCCATGTCCAACATTGCCTTAATTTCATACTTTGTTTTGTTAGGGGAATTTAGTAATGTTTGGATAAATATGTCACATACATTTCTTTCCACATATATAACACCAAGAAAATTTTTGTCATACAAAAAATTTCAGTATGATAATTCAAAAAAAACTTATCTCTTTTTCCAACCGATTTTCGTAAGGTTTTTCGAAATTGGTTGACCAAAAACAGTGTTCAAATCTTTTATTTTCTCAAACAACTGATCACCTATTAGTGGAGACGGTGTTTCATGTTGTTCTGAACTTCCATTGAATGATGTCATCCAAGATCGGTACTTATGCTAACGAGGTATAAATCTATGATGTCCTAGAAATAAATATTTCGACGAATATTTAAACCTAATTGATTCTGTATCTTCTTAGCACACTAGACACCCTTGAGTTCCATTAATGATATAGCCTGAAAAATTTCCATAAGAAAGGAAATCATTTATTGTCCCATACAACATCCCACTCAACGTGAAGTATTCACATTTATAAGAATCATACAACATAACAACTGAATCCCACAATAACGTCAAATCCTCAATAAAAGGAGCCAGATAAACATAAATATCATTACCTGGTTGTTTTGGTCCTGATATAAGTATAGATAACATGATGAATTTATACTTCATGAATAACCAAGGTGGAAAGTTATAATTTACCAACATAACAGGCCATGTACTGTGAGTGCTGGTTTGTAAACTAAAAGGATTCACTACATCTGTAGATAACACATGACGAAGGTTTCTTGGATCTATTCAAAATTCAAGATACTCATGATCAATTTTCTTCCATTGAGGAGATTCGGCCTGATGATGTAATTTCCGATCATTATTTATTTTATTTGCATGCCACGACAATTGTCTTGTAGTTTCTTCACATCCAAATAAACGCATAAACCATGGAATGATTGGAAAGTTCCATACAACTTTCATAATATTGGATTCATATTTATTGTATCGAGAATCACCACACATTGGTAATTTTGTAAGTGATTTTTTCTCCTTGAAAAAAAATATACAATCTTTTGGGAATGCATGTATTCTTTCAGAAATCATAACCATCGAGTGTAGTATTTGTTTAGCTTCATATGTCTGGCTTGGGAGCACAATATCTTCCAGGATCATGTCATTCAAGAGAGCAATTAGTTCCTTAAAACTGACATCACTGCATCTATTGCCTACTTTAAATTTATATAGCTTCAGTACAGCTGACAATGCTGTATATTTAGAGCAACCAATATACAAAGGAATTTTTGTACAAATCTTTAACTTCTCAAACAATTTTGGGAAAACACAGAATTCATCTTCAATTTTCTTTGTCAGCTCCTCAATATGATCTTCATCATCATTAACATCTGTAGTCACATCCTCCATTGGGTCTTCTTCATTATCCATATTTGTATTTATATCTGATGATCCATAAAACACAGTTTTATCCCAGTCAGTAGCTACATTCACTTTTTCTCCGCGTTTATTCCAACATTTATAACTATGATCTATTCCATGACATATAAAATGTTTTCCCAACTCCTCTGGAGTAATTAGTCTAGAATAACAACAATGTAAACTCAGACAAAGGATTTGAGAAGGTTCCTTTGCATGATCATTTTCGAACTTGATGAACTCTTTCACTCTGTTCTCATACACTATTGTCAAACGATTGGAATCCATCGAATATTTATTCATCTCCATCATATTTGAATCTCAAATATTAGTATTTATAGTTCAAGTACATAAAACAAGACTTCCAAATATAGTAAAAGTGGACCACTTCTTTATAAAAAGAGATATTAATAGAGCCTAACCATTTCCAATAATGATTTGGAAATCAACAGAACCATGAAAGACCCCCCATAAAAATCAACACTGTTTCCAAACACGAAGGGGTGCACGGGGATAATCACTTGGGTCCTAGATGGTAAAACTCACATGGAATCATCCTCTATGTCTCATCCTCCTCTATGGAGTCAACCCTTATATGGTCAACTAGTCCATCCTTTTATACCTCACCAACCAAAAATACATATGGATGAAAACTAGTATCCAACTATATAAGTAAATAAAATATTATCAAAATCTCTAAAATATGGAATTCATTAAATATAATTACTTTAGATTCATTATAGTTTCCTCAAATGACCCCAGTCCAAACAGAAGAATAATCAAGAATGATACAACTACCAATCCTAGGTCTCTGCCCTATATTCAATATCATCATGCCTAAATACCCATATATCCACACATACACATTTCAAAAACACATAAAAACCCATATCCACATCAGAACCAATGAACCCATATGGATTTCAATCAGGTTACTCGACTAAAGTGGTGGTGTGTAATAAATAATAAGAAAATATAATAATTATATAGTCACACATAAATCTCAAACCCCTTGAGCCTTAGATGATGTTAACCAAACTAAAGATCGATATTAGAGAACCACTCCCCGTTTTGAAGATCTAATAAATCATAAATATAGGTCAACATATACTTTTTATTTATCATAACCCGATTGATATTATTGTAATCAACACACAAGTGAAGGGTTTTGATGATCTTCATGGTGAAAAGAACCAGTTCTTCCCAAGGAAACACACTAGGATAAATAATGAATTTGGAAACCAATTCATCCTAGTGATTATTTAGTTCCTTCAATTTTTCTAGTTCTATATGCTATGATAGAATAGATATTGGTTTTGTACCCATGAACAAGTTGATAGAGAACTCCACCTCCCTCTCTAGTGGTAGACAAAAAAAGTCTTAAGGAAACACTATTGGAAATTTAATAGCTACAAGGGGAAGTTTACTATAATAGGATTCCTACTCTAGTTCAATATCATAAAAGGATATCATAACACTCAACTCTGGAAGAAGTGGTCTAGATTGACTAGACCTAAGGTCTGATTCTCTATAGAAAACACAGAATTCCCAATCAGGGGTAGTGAATGATACCCACTAATGATAATAGTAAATACAATATATATTAGAAACTTGTCAGTCCCTTCTGATAATAACATATAGGGGAAATCATTGTAAGAACAGAAAAAATCATATGATCTAAATCTCTGAAAAAGAGGAAGCATGAGAGGGGAATCAGAGACCTTACTCCCTCTTTATCCAGAGAGATGTTACAGTCTCTATTTCATAATCCATGAGCTCTATTATAAGTTTTAATAGTTCTATATTGAGGTTTTATTTGAAATAATGATGGGAACCAATATCAAATAAAACATACACTAAAGAAAAAGAAATGAAAATGGTGCCTCTCACTATCACATGACCAACATCAGTTCCTACTAAGGATTAATCCACTACATGAAGTTGTTTCATTCCTAATACATGTTTCTAGGATACCATTTTTATTGAATAATATTACTATGATTTGGTACCTCTGAATATTTATGATTCCATTCTACTACCCAGGGTAGTAAAAACATGTAAAACCCTCTTCTAGTTGGATTAATGTTTTTACGAGATGTAAATATTCAATGCTTACATGCAATAATGATTTGAGTGATCAATCATTCCACATTTGAAAAACTCAATTTTCCTTTACTAGACATTACAGATGATCTAAACGAAGTTTTCTACAAAATACCACCACCACTCTTTTCACTATGAGGATCATTCTACTTTCTATTCAAATTATAGGAACCAATAAAACTACCACTAAGAATATACGTAACTCTAGTTAACCCTGACATAATGGTCATGCCAATTTCTTCCATCACATTTCTATATAGAACATCAGAATTATAGGTATACATTAGCATAAATACTTGATATTGGATATCTGATCGAAGACCCATATAAACGCTATGGGACTTAAAATTCTTGTTTGACACCAATTCAAGTGAAAACTGAGCAAGTTTAGAAAAATTATTAGTATATTGAGTCATTGTCTAATAACCTTATATGAGTTTGAGAAACTCTATGGACGTACCTGATACCATCGAATCTATATATATTAGATCCATAAAAAATTCTTGAAGTATTTACAATCTAAGACCCCATTTCGCTTAACTATAATTATATCACCTCTTTCAAATACACATTCCAAAAATCATAAGAACATAAGGATATCACCACTTTCACATTTTCACATTTTCACACGGATTCAATGATCGAAATCACACACCAAAACCACTATTTTACACAAAAAGACACTTTCCATTTCACATGCACACTATAACCATTTAGAAACACATTTCACGCCACTTTCAAAATTTATGAAACAAATTTGGAAACACAACAAGAAGAACACATTTGGAAGCCAACCATATTTCTTCACATGTGGATCTCAAAACCATTCCAAAAAATATTTCACATCAAAAAAGTAATCCAAAGAACACATTCATGAAACTGAGAAAGCATATCAAAATCAATTAATAATTTAAATGTATTGAATCACTTACCACACATTTGGAAACTTCCAATGGTGGAGTTTCATGGGAGGAGGTTCATGGTAGGAGCCGCCAACCGAAAAGAAATGGAGGAGTATAGTTCGAGCGAAGAGGAGGAGAAGATGGGATTGCTGGGAGGAGGAACCTCTAAAGGGGTTAGAGGAGGGATTAGGAGAAGGGATTATGGAGGAGGTCTGACATGCGAAGATCGGGGGCAGCAGAGGTTCGACAACCTAAATATTGGGTGGCAGCGGATGAGAGTCACAAGGTTATAGTACCACGATAACTTTAGGTCACGATAAACCGAGGACACAATATGACCAAATTTATAAAATATGGGACTATGGTTTTATCAGCGCTGATAAATGGCCTCTTTATCAGTGCTAAAAAATATCTAATAAATCATCCTTGTATGAGCACTAATATTTTAGTGCCGGAAAAGGGAGCCTTTATCAGTGCCTTTTTAGCGCTGATAAATTGTCTCTTTATCATCGCTTTTTTAGCACTGATAAAGGTTACCATAAATCAATGCTAAAATTTTAGCATTGATACTGGGAATAATTATTAGCACATTTCTAGCGCTGATAAAGAAACCTTGTATCAATGCTAATATTTTAGCACTGATAGAGATTCCCAGTATCAACACTAAACATTTAGCGATGAAATAGGGTTTCTTTTTCAGTGGTTTTTGCTTGGCACTGATATAAGGTGGCATTTACCTTGCCTATTTTTGTAGTATATTATGAAAACAGAGGACCTTTCTGTTATTTAAATTCGATTTATATGGGTAATCTATATCCATGAATTACATGTTTCATGATTTCATTTACTTCATGATACATATGGATGCTTGGATCTAATATCACTAGTCCATAAATATATTCAAATATAAATGAGTCTACCTTATTCCTTAGTGTTTCATTCCTTATAAACATACATGGAAGACTTTTATATTATTAAAAATTCATTCCCATGGAGTATATTTACATATGTAACACAAATATTTTCTGTCATCCAAAGAAAACTAAATCCTATGTATAAATATCTTCTTATGTAGGAATACCTCCAAAAAATTTCATTGGAACCCATTATTTTAATATGTTCTATGATTATAAATTATGTAACTACTTCATAAAAATACAAACAGTTCCATAAACATCACTATACATATTGCAAAAACATCAATAATTATACAATGGATTTTTGGAATTTCATTGTGTTTTGGTCCTTGGTGGGTAATTATTTTCATCCATCAAGACTAAGCATCATGATATGAAACTATGTAAATAAAATATAGTGTATAATATTGTGGCATTGAAATCACCATTGACATCAAGTACTTTATTGTTTTTTTATATTATCAGTATCACTTATTAGTATAAAATAAATGAAATTAAACTATACACTTGTTGGAAAAATTAGAAATTATATAAACACAATATGTCAATAGTCTAGGTGAAAATAACATAAACAAAATGTAAAAAGGATTAAAAAATCCATGATGAAAATTCAGAATGGGAAGCCTAAGAAAAAGTAATGTGTTCCCTCTCTAATAATACAATTATTAGGGCATAAAACAAAATTAGATTATAAATGTTAAATATCATGATTATTTAAGATAATGTTATATATCCATAGAAAAATCAGATCTATTCTATATAGACCAACTCATTCAAGAAAAAAATAGTACATTAGAATATTATAACTTCCCCATCAGATTATTTGTTCCTTACACAATGTTGTGAAATCTAGTTTTCTAGAACCCTTTTTGGTAATAATTTCTTCCAAAATATTATATTATTTTATAAGTGTTTAAATCTCTATAGATCATCTTTATTATTAGTAAATATTAAACTTGACTCCATGTGAAACATTTTAATGATTTTCTAAACAATGCAATTGATATGGATATACATGTGAACCACTGACATGTCATAAAACATAGAATAATTGTTATCCAAATCTAGACTACCATATCCCCTAATATAAAAATACCATTATAGAGGAACCTATTTATTTAATTTGGCCTATGGTCATCCAATTAATATGTGTCCCATCTCATCATGGAAATTTAAATCTCTTTTTGTTATGATTTTAAAAATATTTTATCCTTCATGTTACCTTGGTCTTCATTAAGTTAATTTATAAAGAATAACTTTTTACCTCTCCCACTAAATTAATATAAATGATCTATTTCGAGTGTCCTGAAAAATAATGGTAAAATGGTTCATACTTTATGAAAATAAATAAAGTACTCCCTCTTAGGAGGTTGTCCATATGACTAGCACTAGGGTCTCCCATCTCATATCAGGATTATTCAACACATGTTACATGTAAATAGATTTAGCATTAATAGGATCGATGATTTTTTAACCTCAAAAATCAGTAACCTCTAGCCAATGTTGTCTAACCATAAATATCGAAATCATTTTTCTAAAATTTTGGACATAAAATATCTCAATTAAGTAGTCACTGGACTCAGAAATCTAAAAAATCATAATGTAAAACCCAAGTAAAATGTGAGTATCTACTCACTATATTAATACTTCACATATACTTGTAAAAATTATTCACCATAAATTTAAAAGTATAAAATCATAATATTTTAGAAACCTAAAATGGGATTCCTAAGATAAATTCATGTTCTTTCCCACAATGTGTCAACCAAATAATGCAATGAAATTTTTTTTAGAAATAAAATGAAAGACCTAATGCTTGTGGGATATGTAATATGTTATAAGAAACATACATGTAATTCCCACCAGTCCCATAAGATATTGATAATTTTAGATAACTATGTGGTGTCATCAATACTAGAACATCAACATAGAGGATGGACATGAATGGTTTGTTGAAATAACATTATGGTATTGAAACCGATATTTTCAATTGAATCTTCATCCAAATATTCACATTTTGATATACATTATGTTGAGTAAAATAATATCATTTGTGGGAATGTCATTGAATCCCCCATATATTGAATATTATGAAAATTTGATATATATTAACCATAAAATTGGATTCTTATATTGTTAAATGAATCCATTTATAATGAGAGTAATTATATTTGGAATCAAGAATTATACAAAAATAACAATGTCATAAAATCCACAACCTGGTCCATATTTAATAAAATAAATTTTTTATGTGTCAAAACATATCTAAATTCTCAAATTAGAATAAAATATGACTATATGAGTGGCATGAATGTTCAAATATTATGGAATTTAAATTCAAAAAATATGTTTCCCTATATGGAAATGTGGTGATGGAACCTCCCTTTGAATGCAGGCTATAGATTTCATCAAATTTTTTATAAAAAATTGTGCTGATGTCCAATAAACTAATTTTAGGGCTTTACATATATATTTTTAACTGGTAAAAAATTCATCCATAGACACTAAATTGTAATCAAGGATATCATTATCATAATAGACCTTGATTTGAACTTTTGTGATTCCAAAATAAACTTATGGATCAAATGCTAAGAAAAAATCGTGATCAATAAATTTTGGTAATGGAAAATTCCATTTACATGTCCAAGCTAACCTACCCTACCCAACCCCTTCCCCTATATGTTTCCCCATCCCTTTTCAAATCCCATGCACAACCCCTTCCCCTACCTCTACACACCCACTACCCCTTTCCCCCTACCTGCATACACACCCCCTCCACTACACTCCCCAAGCCCCCTTCCCCCTCCCCTACACACAGCCCCCTTCCCACCTACACACCTCATATCCCCTACCCCCTCACTACACCCCCATCTCAATAATTCCCAATACACATCTCTACTCTTGCACACCACTTTCACCACTATTCCCCTTCCCCATGAATACCCCATGCACACCACAATAACCCCATCCTCCCTCCCCATCCCTATTGAATCCCCATTACACCTTATATCCCATCAAACTACCCTTGCACCCATACCTCATGCACACCCCCTGCAACCCTGCACCCTCCCCTACCCCTTTCACCCCCTGCATCCCTTACCGTCTGCACCCCTACCACCTACACACCCCTTGCACCCCTTCACCTCCAACACACCCATTAGAATCCATACACACCCACCCCAAACAAGTATTGTTTACTAAAAAAATAAACCAAAACAATAATAACAATTATATGGTAAATAACAAGACACTGACTAGCAACAACATGTGTCTAAAGGCATCAAAATCAGTAGTTAGATTCACTAATTTACAATCCAGGCTAAAAAAATATTAATATTCAGGTGAAATTAAAAAACCCAAAAATTTAGTTGATATGTGAAACAAAAACAATAACATTAAGGTACACTCACTAATGTGAACACGACTATATAAAATCTTTTCCCCCTTCCAAAACATCAAAGGCCTTGACTAGAATATCATGATTCGTCTATCCCCAAAATTCCATGATGTACCATCTCCTCGGAAAACAACAATAAGAACTTTTTTCATGACTAACGTGAAAAATCATAATAATAATATATATTTTAAAAAAAACTATAGAATATTCTATGATTTACATAGGAAGGGCTTGATGATATGGTGCGTTAAACATGATATTTGGTTTTCAATTCACTTCTCGACCAAGTTACAATTATCCATATCACATAATAAATTAATTTTTAGTTATTATAGTAGCACTTAATGTAGGATTTCCATTATATAGATGTTTTCTTTCTACCATATAAATATCCCCCTTCAACTGATGATTATATTTAAGATTTTTGTTGAATTATTCAACGGGTAAAATGTGATGTAAATAAATGTTATTAATAACATTAAAAATTAAAAATCAAAAACTAAAAAGATTTAGGACAAAAAAATTATAATAAACACTCATTAGTATTAGAAGAAGGATGGATTTTGTAATAGATAACATCATATCTAGTATAGGAGATAAAAAAGTGGACATTATTCCACAATAATAATATAATTTTAGACATTATTCATTATATCATGGAAGAACCAATGTCATTTGATATATCTAATGAAATGGTAATTGTTTCACATTTCCATTTCATGTTTTGGAATATATCTCTACCATGTAGTAGGCATAAATAAATGGGTATAAATAACATGATTACAAGAATATTTTCTCACATAAAGCTTGTTATTACAAAACCTATGTCCAGTATATCTATATAAAATAGATACGGTAATTTAGAAGACAATTATGGAAGGTGTGACTAATATGGTCATTGTTCTAGGAAATATATTTCATGTATTGATATTCATATAAATTTTACAAAAATGGGAATGTAAAAATAATATCAGGAATTTAAGAAAAAAAGAAATGACTCTAACTATGGAAGTTTCCATGAAAGAATGTATGTGAAGAAGGCAATAGATTCATGATACTAATTGTTACATACATATTATAGGTGATAATAAATACTTAAAAATGGGGATGAAAAATATAATAGAGTATTTACATTTATAAAATAAAGATCCCTAAATTTTAGTTCAGTTGTTACTTCAGATATAAATACATAAATCCTAAAATATAATGATGTTATATTTTTTATAAGGTTAAAAAACTATCATTCAAGTGTAAATAATTTATGTTCTTATGGGGAAGATGTTATTTTTATAAAAACATCATGCATCTTAAAACTCTAAAATATAAAATTATCATTGGAAATGGATAGTGGAAAAGTGGAAATCTAGTCAAAATTGATGATATAACAAATACATTCTACCTTGGTTCCAAATGAAAGAATTAATTATGGAATTGAAGGTTTGGAAAAAATGAATAAAGGAAAAAGGGTATAATCAAAAAACATAGGGATGTGAGAAACCATTCCCAACTAAATATGTAAATAGAAGATGTTTGTGGAATATTCTAAAACATGGAAATTGTGCAAGCTACCCAAAAAATTGTATATATTCGGTGTACAATGAAAACTTAGTTAATTTATACTAACATACATCGGCCTTTGAGAATGAATTCTACTATGGTCGATTTATGTTTAACTACATTTATTGATTATTTAACCCATTGAATAATGTAATGTTTATAAAGATAAAATCTAATACAATTAACACTTTCAAAATCTAAAATAGATATGTTGTAATGGAGTTTGGTTTTTAGATAAAAACTGATATTAAAAGATTTAAGTGAACTTATAATAATTAAGTTTACAAATTATATTAAAAATTATAGATTCAATCCTAAATAAGGAGAAAACTATGCACCCTAATAGACTGTGATCGATGAATAAATGAATATAATTATTGTAGAGATGCGCTGAAAAATGTTAGCTGAAAATAATCATTCTATATTATTTTTTAGATACAAAATTTATAGTTCTATTCACATTAAAAATAGTTTTTTGTGGGGACATGACACTAATTCTATATCCTATAAAATATTTTATAAAAAATATAATAATTAAATACAAAAATGTGTCCAAAAATGTATGTTACATAATTATCAAAAACAAATCTCATAAAAAATGATGAATGATATGATGAATGAATTTTCATTGGCTTTCATTCAAATTATTGAGATAGTAAATGTTAGGAAAACATGTTATATAAAAGTTCAGAATGTTTTAGTATGAAACATACTAAGAATAAATATAAACCATGGGTGTTAAATGTAGGGATTTTAGAAGTTTATAAATAAACGAAATAAATAATTCAACAAAAAAAATAAAAAAATATTAATACAAATAGAATTTGATTAATGCTTATTCAAAATTATCCATTTATGGGGACGAAAATACTGAGTAATATAATTTGAAACCTCATTGAACAAAAAATAAATTTTATTGAAGAATATAGATGGAAATCAATATGATCATAGTCAAACAAGAAAAATATTACCGACTGAAAATCTATATGAACTCATCTCATAGGTAAAGTCAAAAATTTTAACATATGTCATTGAAAATATGAAATATATTTGATATATAAATAAATAAGATAATCTGATTGAGAATAAATCCATTTAAGAGCTTGTTAAATGACCTGAAACAATGAATATTATTATAACAAAGAGTATTGTTTGATAAAAACTAAATACAATTTGTTAGGACACTAGAAATTATTATTTAATTTATTAAAAATGATATTATCCAATAGATTCCTTTATTTTTTATGATCCATTTTTATAAGTGGAATTTTTGAAAATATTTCGAATATTTCATGTAGTGGATGCACATAGAAATTACATTGTATATCATATGAATGTGCATTTAGGATTCATAAATAGAGAACACAAGGAATATATTTTTTCAGAGCATATTAATTCCTTCATTAAAAAAAGAGATAAGAATGACATACCAAGTAAACATTTAATTCCCAACAAAAAAATGTAACCAGATTTCACACATCAATAACCAAAATCTCGTAATCATTAAATTTCACACCATAATTTTAAATAAAGAATAATATTTTAGTTAAAACCCTAAATACTTTTAGTGGGTAAGAAATAGTTGTGACTGGACAAGGATGATGATGATCCTCCGGAGGTGGGGCGGCCGCAATAGAGGCACACTAGAGGTTAAGGTGGGGTAGCTGTCTTGGAGAAACATCAGCAGGGTGGCCGCATTGGGTGGCTACATCGGGGGTGGATGATCACAAAGATGAGACATAGAGAGGGTAATGGATACCCACATCAAAGGCATGATGGAGGAGGTGGTTTGGAGGCCATTGTGAAACAATGTTAGTGGGGATGTTGGGTGGAAGTGATTATTGGAAGTGTCGTGGGGAGGGTCACAGGGAGAGAGCTCGCCAGGGTTGGGAGGAGGGCCTCATAGAGAGAGAGAGTGCTATGTCGGGGGAGGAGGAGGTGGAGCAGAATGATTTATTAGAAAATAAATAAATTTCCACAATTTACCATAAAATGTTCCTATAAATCATGATAGAGATAAGGTTTTAAAAAAACTGTGTATATAAATTAGTCTATATCCCCATTCCTATAAAATTTTTGCTATAAGTCTATGGATATAAAAAAATTTCTAGTAGTGGAAGGTAAATTGATTATCCTATGATGTTATTGGGATGTATTTATTACTTTCCCCACAAAAATGTTTTGTGATGGATGTGAAAATGTTAAATTCGGTGGTGCCATATTTTAGAGCCTTATTTGGTTCTATATGCATGCATCATCATTTGGTGCATCTAAACCAGCCTCTATCTATGGTAGATTCTCTTTGTTTTGGCCCTCTAAATTTGCATCTTTATTAATGTCTTCCATGTTTTGAGGTAATACATTCCAAGTGGAATATCATGAAGTGGTTGATGTTTCATTATGTTCAATGAAATAGGATGATTCAACACTAACTTCATATAGTCATTATTTAAACCCTTCACTATATTGATCCCATTTGGCTTGCAACTAGGGCAGTTTCTAGTTGGCTTTTCCATATATTCCTAACATCTTGGACTATGAATAACAAATTTGAGGGAATTTCCTATTTTGGTTGTCATACGGACCCCAAATAGTAAAGCATTGTCTCACATTGTGAGGCATAAGTGGGACACCAAACATTTCCCTCCCATACTAGATAAGAATGATTCTCTATGTGGTGATAACGGTGAGTAAAATTCTCCCAACCCTATTGGGTGGGGTTCATTGGGGGCCGTAATTGGTACATAATGGTCTTCTTGTTGAGGATCCAATGATTCCAGTCAGGGGCATGATGATTCCTTGGACAAACATGAAGATATAAATATCATCGGGCTAGTGGTAGGGGTGATTCTGAATCACATCTAATTATAATAGGAACCTATATTGAGATGAAGATCCTTGAAATACTTATTGAGATTCAAATTCCCCCATCCCAGCATGCTGGGGTCTTCTCACAACTACTGAGGATAGGTCTAAAATCCTCTTGTGAACTGATGATCCCTGAGGTGGAGGAGGTGGTAGATATTCTCTTAGACTAGGGGATAGGTCCTCTGGTATGTGGATTCTATGGAAGCCACTACTATGACTCATTTGATGTGGAGGAATTATTCTCACAAGGGATCTAGGTCTGGTGGTGACCCATGGTGAGAAATATGCATCACATGATATTTTTTGAATAATCCCAACTTCATTCTCTGTGTACGAATTGAATTACCATTGCTTTGATGGGCCAAGTTTGATGTTATATTTTTCATCATCTCCATTCATTCTTCCTTTCATGTGACCATTGAAGAGGGGGGATTCTATTATAGTGACCAACTATCCCCAGTGTTACCCGGTTCTTTAATTTCTCTAGATGCTATACTTTATTGGAGGTCAAATATATGTGGTTCTGTTGCTCCGTGGGGTGTGTCTATGTGTACCATGTTATACTATATGAATCCTAGAATAAATATTCATGAGGTGGATTCAAATATAAGCTATATAAGTGTCATGATGTAATGGAGGCAAGCATGATGTATATTTGTGATAGACATTACAGTTTTGGATCCCAAGCCACCAATATAGAAGCTTTGTCTATTTGAAAACATAGTATCGCGATTATCAGAAGTTGAATGTCATATATTGGATAATGGATATATTTATCCTTCTGTCGATGATGATATGAACACATATTTTGGTGTAGATAAGGCATTAAATCATTTTATTGCTCAGTTGGGATCCCATTGTTAGAAGTAGTGAGGGGGAATAACATGATGGGGAGGTTGTCTCTGTGTAATTATATCCTTGTGTAATGTTTTTCATCCTCCTCATCATAATTAAATGACTCCATACATTCATACCATATATGATGGATTTTATGGTTTCCAACTGACAGGAGTGGAATTCAACAAGAAGTTGACATGGAATCATATAGAGTTAACCTCGATGTTTTGATCACCTCTATATATAAAAGTGTTATAGTTTTTAATACCACTCTATACATAGGTGTCCTAGGATGGGATTTATTTCCATATCCATGAGAAATATCACCATGTGGTGGTTGACCATGGAATATTTCCGGAGTAGAGTCCCTACGATCCATCTCTACACTGCCACGAAGAGGACAATCATGGTAATGAATTTCTTCTTTATCCACTTGGGTAGATGTGTCAAAGGATTATTATAGTGTTGAAAGTGTTTCCAGAACAACCTCAAG
Organism: Viscum album; assembly: GCA_963277665.1. Lineage (NCBI taxonomy): Eukaryota > Viridiplantae > Streptophyta > Magnoliopsida > Santalales > Viscaceae > Viscum > Viscum album. Next base: position 1,251,494,255 of record OY728128.1, on the reverse strand, counting down.
TACATTTTCATTTATCATTTTAAGAATAATGTCCATGTTCTACATCATAGTCAGAATATGTCAGCCTTCCATTTGAAATAATTTTTGGTATATGAGCATGTTGTATGACTATTACTGAAACTTTTATTTAACCATATCGTACTCCAGGAATATGAACCCACTTTTGAGAATCTATTGGAATATTCCAATATGACCTCTCATTATTAAGAGAAATACATTCTTCTCTTGAGGCATGTTCCATTATCAATTGGTGTTCCTCGGTCATGATGGGAGTATGATACCAATCCTGATCCTTTGGTATATACATCTAGTCTTTATTGGAAGGATTATGAGCCTTCCTTATGGTGTGTTCTATTCTCACCTAATTATCCCCAGTTTGAACAAGAAAATGATCTTGGATCAAATAGTCATTTTGTGATGGAATATGTTGACAGACCACCGTAATGGGGGAATAAAAATGAGACTCCTTCTTTATTTCCATGGAATGATTTTGGTGCAGTAATTCATTTCCATAAGTATGAATTTTCACCATTCAGGCTTGATCTAATAGAATATACTAGGTAGATTCAATGATAGTAAACTATGCTTTTCCTAGTGAATGTTTTATTCTCACTTGTTCATCCCTTTACAACATGAGGATATATTCTTAATCCATGAACATAAGTGTTTGCAGCTAGACATATTCAACTAGAATATGAGCCTCTATCGGGTCTTGATCCCCTCTCACATTGTGATCCCGGGCGAGATAATGGAAATGAGACTGATCATGGGCCATTAGAATATGTCACCGGGCTTTTTTGACAGGCACATGCTTTTATGAAGATACATGTTCCACTCTTACTTGGGGAGCCTCAGTTGGAATGAGAATATGAGCCAAGTCTGAAGCCCCATCGATTAACAAAGTATTCCTATAATCCTTCTAGACCAGAGATAGAGTGTGTGATTTATATAGTACATCTACTTGTTCATTATTATCAGTGTGTTGAGTTGCCCTGGTTGCAGGAATATGAGTATGCACCATTCCCTTTATCTAAAATAGTTCCAAAATATGATGGTGGAGTTATTAAGCTATTTCAAAAATATATTATCTTTTTAGAAAAGTGATTGTAGGAATATATTCCTAAAAAAATTTCATCCACATTATACATTATCATATGTCTTCAATTGATGTGGGTATATGTGGAAACTTTTTTCTTATTTGTGCCATCAGAATATTCCGATGGGATTCATGTATTGGGGCAGGTATACATGGACCCCAACATGCCTGGTATAGGAATATGGCAATAGACTTATTTTGAGTCATCAAGGATATGATCCTTCATACTGATTCCTGACAGGATATACTAGTAGGAATCATTAGAAAGAGTGGGGATATTATCCCTCTCTAGGATATCCAGTTCCTTAGTTCCCCAATGAGACTTCCCTGATGCCCCTACATGGACGTCAGAGCTGCAACGTGTCAGTTGGTACCCTCAGTAGTTGGCTGGTGGGTACTGGTGCGTTGGTGTTAGTGAAAGGGGATCATATGTGCCCTCCTTATAGGCCCCAAAACCAAAATTTATCCATATTTGTATTTATGATCCACAATTATCAGAGAATAAAGGTGGAATATGTTGCATTCTAATGAAAAGATCTGGACATGGTTGGTTGTAACAATAAGGGATACTGGCATAGAAGAAGCTTTTCTTAGGCTTTGTTGAATTTCCATTTTCATTGCTTGGATAATCTCATGGGAATAATGAATGGTCTAGATCAAATAACATCACTAGTACTCCTAGAACATCCTATTTTCCACCTATAATTAGAGTTGTCGAGCTGGTGAAATCACTTTTCATTCCATGGGGGTTTCAGCCATAGATGATTATTCGGAGGGAATGTGGGATGATGATGACATTTTCTCAGGTTGGGATTCTACTAATGAGAAAGGTATCTACAATCATGAAGATAACATGGAATAAGGTTACTGATTTGTGAAATATCATAGGCATTATGTGTTCAATCAGATTTACTTGGTTAATACAATTTTTCTATTTTCTTGAACTTTTCATTATACCTAAATGGACTATTCAATGTGAGTATGGACTTATCATAACCCCAATAACAGAGGATCATCTTTAAGATCATGTTAGTCTTACTAATTTTTGTGTGTAGGGTATATAAAAACAAAGTGTCATGATTCATGACTATTCTGTCATTTGAGGGATTGAAAATATATTTTCCATCCTAATTTTCATATGGTGTGTATAAAAAATATAATGGAGACTTATACCCTAATGATTTGGAGTTATAGATATTCACATCAGGTTAAATTTATTTTGTTTGGATAAGAAGTGTGGATGAGATCCACTCGACTATTCAATTGTGGGGTATTTATTTTGTTCATAATCACGAACATCAGGTTACCATGGATGCTCTCAGAGGATACTCTCAATGGTCCCCGCATCCAAAACTGTGTACAGACCTACCTTTCAAAGGCAGGTGATCACCTAGGATTCCACGAAAAATTAATTTTGGGGACCTTCATTAGTTGAGAGGATAGTAGTTTGGTCTCATCATACCCTTTTGGTGGAAATTACTTCATAATATGGGACTATCATAGAGATTGAAGAAATGTTTTCAAATCTATTCCTAATATGGATATGGGGCTAGTTACCCTACAAAAATTACTATGGGCTAATTCTATTTCATGTCCAGGAGACTCGGATCTCCTTATTTAAAAAAATGTACGTATCTATGTTTCTCCATCATTCACCTATAAAATATTGTTCTTTATGTGTTGAATCTATATATCCAAGAGCATCAAAAGTTTCTACAACACAAGGAGGATTTTAATATTCTGAGGAGTGGATTGAGCAGTTAGGAGGTGTCCAACATATCATAGTTATTGTAGGAATTAAAAAACATGATGTTAATTGGACTCGATCAATTTAACGTCACTTGGTGAGGACCTTGAAAGGTGCTATGGGACCATAGATGTTCATGCTGGAGTCTTGGTGAGACGTCCTGTGTATCCTGAGTTTAGAATGAATCAGAGTTTCCATATTTTTTTGGGTCTTATACACTAATATTTCCCTTGTCATTGTACATAATTTTTATGAATATGACATGATTATTGCAGTTTCCTAAGGAAACTTGAACTATGAACGGTTTGAAAAAAATGGATAGAAAAAAAATAATTTTATTTATCATGATATGAGACTTATGTACAATGACAACCATAAGAATATTTTTTATTAAACTTGGGTTCCAGGGAGAAGTCTGACGTATCCTGGTTATGCAAGGAATTACATTCATCATAGTTTAGTTTATTCTTCTTTCCATAGAAGGATGAGGTTGAGTGATCAATTCATATGAATTATTGTATTTCTATGGATGGGATGTCATAGTCATTAATAGACATACAATTAGAGGGTTATTTTATTTGATCATTATCCTGAAGAAGGAATCCCATGAACCTTGGTAATTGATGGAATCAAAGTTCTCATAGTTCAATTTAGTCCTTGAGATTTTCCCCATGGAAGATTCCCGTTTGTTGAGGGACACATGTCATGCCAATTATTAGGGATTTCAATATATATCTTTTTGTTGTTTTCGGAGACTTGTGATGAAAATGAAATGATTACTACAACTCTCTAAGATCACATGATAATTTCAAATTTTGAGAAATATGGGATGATAAGTGAAAGATATCATCACCTAGAGAGTGAGAGACTTATGTATTAGGAAAACCCTCTCAAGATCAAACATTGATGAGGTGGCATAAGATTCATTATTATAGAAGGAATCGGAGTTGGAAAATTTCCTTTTGTTTGTGATTGCACTCATAGGATTCCCAAACTACTAGGACATATCCTGTTATGTGTCTTGTTGGGGCTTACAATCTGATCATTCCTTGGTGACCTGGTTTCCTTCCTAACAAGTGTTGATTTTCATCCATCCCTGATATGTAAGAGAGTATCTTCCTGGCATATCCAAATTGAATTGATTTATCAAGTTGGTCTTTTTAAATTAATTTGTGTTACCCGATTTGAATATCCAATGTTTATCACATGATGAAAGTAGACTTGTTCGTAGGATATCGAATTATTCATGTTGTCTATCCTCGCATGGTCTGGATGGACTATGTAGAGTGTGTCGCATGATATAGATGAGTTTCCCTAGTATTATATTCAAGATTTGTTCTTAAACAATGGAGGGTGTCATGATAGTTAATATGTCATGCCTCTTAGGGTGTCACATGTCTTGGTTAACTTCTCAGGAGGGCATCCCACGTCCTGGCTCACATGTCTGGAGGGCATCATGAGCGACTCCTGACATTCCCAAAGGGTATCATAAGGGATTATTTGACATGTGGACATGTGTATATGAGACAAAGCCAGCATGATCCAATGCTATTATATGATCCATTCATTGTATCTAAATGGAGTTAATAGGATTTGGTGATATGGACAAAGTGATTCATATAAATAATGTGGAATTCCCAAGGGAGAACTATATGACTTTCCCTAAAATGTATAAAATACTTTTCAAGACCTATATGGAAAAATTAATGAGGTTCATTAGATCCTGGTCACATGTCATGGTGGTGTCTGAAATCACTGAAGGCTCATAGAAAGTGCATGAGGTTCAATGAACAAGTCATTTTTAAGTCTTTCTCCTTTAGTTTTTGTTTTTGAACATGTATTTGGAATACCATAGTTTTATTTAGAATCAGTTTATATTATATCTCACTTAACCCAACAGATGTGTCCTATGCTCTTCGCTTATCTTTCTAGAAGTCCTCACATGATATATTAATGGTCATGTGCAGTAAATTATGAGTGGAACATGTTCAATACACATATTCATAGACATATATCATAAAATAATACTTTCTCATTGTGAGATCAATTACATCAATAAATCCACTTTGGGGTTTGTGCGAAATTCCCCGAGTTCATCATCTTCGTCATGGTAGGTAGCCACAATTTTTAATTATTGGGTGGGGGATTTATAGGTCTCACCACCAAGTTTGTTCTCTTGTTATCATAGCATATCTAGCATAGATCCAGGTTGAAGTCGACAAAGGGGTCTTGTACCATGCGTCTTCATAAGTCTTTCCCATGGATTGCTCTGAGGGGGGCCTCTAGATCATCAGTGATCATTAGTCACTAACTTATATGCCTCTATTATTGGATTTATTCCAAATAAATGGAATTTTTTATCATTATAGCGTGTAAAATAAATTATATATTTTCATATGATATTTCTAAGGGCCTTCATGGGATCAAGGGTCCCGTTGAAAGGTATTCACAATATTTTATATTTATTGTTTGATACATTTGATGAGGCATGGGTTGCTTGTTCAGGGGGATTTAAAAGATCATGGAATCTTGTCCAGGAGTCTCACCGGACAATTCTTTGGACTTCCATCACACATCCCATACATTTTATGGCCACAAGTGGCTTCCTCCCACCTTATTCAATTTCGATCATTTTTATTTTCAAATGGTTGAGGTTCCTGAGAAATTACATGAGTAATGTCAAATACAATTACCCTTTTTTTTGATGATGTGTCTCATGACCAATAGGGTTCCTGTGGCGGTGTGTGAGAAATTTTGGAAAAAAATCCCACTGTTTGTCATTAAGGGGAAAAGGGAAGCAAATTGTTTCCTATATATATGTGAGGCTTTATGTATGATGAGGATGATAATAAAAATGGATCTCATGATATGAGGAGTGTATGTATCTTGGGACTCCTAGTGTCTAGTAGAATGCTTGGGTGCGCTGTGTGATATTTTTTACCGTGAGTAGGTCCCACTTCCACCAGTTTATTTCCTTTGTCGATTTTTTACAATGGTTAAGGGTTATGTAATATTTATGAGATGTTGTGAAGTATAATTACCCTTCTCATTGGTGATGGATTGAATTATCAATATGAAAATTAGGTGTCTCCACCATTTGGACATCTTCCACATTATTTTAAAATGATTTTCAGGTGGTATTGCCATGTTTTTCCTCCTGAGAAATTGCATAGCCCGAGGGAGCATATACGGATGCTACAACACATCCAATAGTTATCTGGAGTGTCATCACAAGAGCAAGACAGTTTTTTGAAACATGATCTAAAGGATTCATTGTAGGTTATGCACTGCATGTGGAGTCCTCATGTCACCATATTATGGTCACATGATTGAATGTCCCAAGAGGGATCACATGATCTACAATTCTTGTTCAGTATTTTCTTACTTTCCTTTTTCAGGGGAAATAATACCCATATTTACGTATTTCTTGACATATAAATGTCAAAATACTCATTTGGTAGGCATCAACATTGAATTCACATTTTAAAATTTTTAGGGTGATGTTCAAACAAAACACATTCATTTGAGATCTTATGACATATACAATCACATCCTTAAAACACCTCACCCCCACCAATGATCCCCCATCAAGAGATAGTGGGAAACACTAATGCTATGGGAACTAAGTAGAATTGTATTTCATGGACATAGTACCCTACTATAGATGAATAATATCTAAATCTATCCATTATCACAATATAGGGAAAAAATAACCCTAGAAGACTCTTTGAAACCACACTCTATCCATACCTTGATGATGTTATTCTTGGGTGACAACATCCCACCATCGCATGGAAGAATATCGAATCATACACATAATGATCTTCACTCTCTTATCAGGAGGTTTCTAAAGGTTCTCAATGATATTTATCATGGACTCCATCTACGACTCTATATCCTTGGTCCCTCATCCCCCTAAAATGTGGGTGGATGAAGATGTTGAAATTATCACGTCAAATATACCATAATAGGAGTTGGTCATGGGGATCCCACCATGGACATAATAAAATAAAACAATCCGAATCGAGATTACACATTAGTTCGTATAGAGATAAAAGAAGGAGGATCCTCTGGTGGAACTACTAGAGGTTGTACTAGTGGATATGGGCCCATTATATTAAGATCTTGGTCTTCAAAACCCTCATAGTGAATGATAAATAGATGTTCTGGTGGTATTTCTCGAAATATAAAATCCTATGCCTCAAATTGTATCTGATAACAGAATAATCCAAATATATAAGAAAATAAAAAGTTCAAAAACATTATATGTAAAATAAAAACACCTTTACATTCTCTTAAATCTATGGATGGGCATCGTATATATTATATGAAACCATAGGAGACACCAATTATAACCACCTTCTAATGCTTGGTATAGGTTTAGTTTTATGATATAAATATGGGGTCTTGTAATAAAGAGTATAAATTTCATGTTATAAATGAAAATATCCTTTACGTTTAAAAAAAATCTTCATTTAATGAAAATAATTTCATTTTGGGTATTTATATTTGTTTATGTTTATACTCATTTATAATGAAACTATTTTCAAATGGTCTAATAATATTGATCATGACATCCTATTTATAAAGAACATAATCATTATAAAATTAAGTATAATATCCATTTAATCAAAAAAATAATCCTGGAACATCCTAGGTATCCAATAATTCACAACTCAACATTCAATAATTTACTACATTTTTGTCATCATTAGGCTATGAAGGAAATCATAGTTAGGATGATGCATGAAATTTAATTAACCAATGAGTTTTATCATTCCCCTCAATTAATGTTAGAAAAATTATATATAGATAAATATATATCAGTCAATTAAGCCATAAAAATAAGTCAATTCAAGTAATATGATTACCGTATTTGTCTTGGAATGACAAATGACATATTAATATATATCTGCCTACATTGATGAATTTTCTGACACATCAATTTCATACCAGGATATGGTTATAATGGATTCCACAATCACAATATTATTAAACATCAGATATATTGTGTGTCACCTAATGATCCAATCCTATCATTAGTAAAAATCTGTTACTAAATAGAAATTTCCATCCCTGTTATTTTTCCTTTTCTCTATACATGCATTAGATAATCATAGGATAGTCTCATTAAAAAATTATGACATGTACTATTGTCCTTTATAACATCCCAAAATAATATATAAAATAAAAGACACCATTAATATGACATTATGACATCCAGATATGGATCACATTACCAAAATATCCAAAATAGTGGTCACATTACCAAAATAAATCCTCCCCATATTCCATAGACTACTAAATAGTAGTGAGGGTCTATGAATATACAGTGGAGAGAAAATACCCTCTTGTGTTAGAGTAGCACAATGGTGAGATAACAAATAAATTGTTTAATCATATTGATACACATATTAATATATAATTAAATCATAAGAAAACTAATAATACATCATGATAAGAGTGTCTCGATACAAAAATGTATGGGAATCTCATGGAGCTATAGAAAATGTAGGCATAAATAATAATATTTACAACTTTACAAACAAAATACCAAAAAAGATACCTAGCAGAATCATGATCCAAGTCTTGGTCATATTCTCCCAAGATCACAAGTTATAATCAATCAAGTACCAATGATTATGTGCTATCCATGTCCCTACATACAACTATGATGTTTTTTCTAATACCAAATGATATCCCAAATAGGTTGTGAGATAAAGTTAGCAGGGCCCACCAAAGGTGTCTATAACTCTCCCTAGTAGAAATATAATATGGGTTGTGTACACGCATAATAATGGTAAGCTCTAACGTAAACTATAATGGTTTGGCTTTGGTTATTAATGGAAACCAAACTGACACTACCTACTTCAACACATGTCGGGAAGACCTCTGAATAGATGTAACCATGAACATATATATATATATATAATGGTATATAAATGTATTTATATATATTATCAATTAAAATAATTAATTTTATATTATATATACATACATAGTGTTTTCCAGGACCCGCATCCTAACATAGGTGTCCATGTTTTTTCACTTGAGGGTCATAAAGTATTTGATGACATCATACACGTGTATCATAAGTTATGAGGGTCATGATGAACATGTATCACAAGAATATGGGATTCCATACTTGAGTATCTCAAGTGTATTTTACACCATTCTTGATTATCAGAATTATATGGGATTCTAGTCCCATGTATCACAAGAATATATGATTTCATTCCCATGTATCACTAGTGTATGGGAATCCATCCTCGAGTATCACATGTATTTAGGATACCATTTATGATTATCATATCAGTAGGTATTCAATGACTATGTGTCATATCTATTGGGATTCCATTCCAATGTATCATATGAAATATGTATGAAAATAGGATTTGGTACGATCCAATGATAGGTTTTTTATTTTGTAGCATCCAAATTTATGAAGGGTCTAACTATTTTTTTATAACACTTATCATATTCATATTATTAATTTAAAATTTAATTCATTTAATTTAAACCATATAAATAACATGGAAAACCCAAATAGATTGTGACTTGGCCATGTAAGAGTATATATTAACAATAGTAACTCCATAATTAAACCATAAGTGGTGAAATTAGTTGATGGAGAAATATTCCCATATGAATGAGGAGGATCATGGACATTTCTATAAAGGATAACAGAAAAACAATGGATATGTGTATTTATATGGGAATCCAAAAAAACATGGGTTGTGGTATCATGACACATAATACAATGAAATAATACTTGAGGGATACTTAATGGACCACCTACCTTATAGAGGTAGAGGAGTATTCATCCATTATCAGCTTTCAATTCAAACTATAATTATAGGAAATGGAGAAATAAAAAAATAATAAAAAATAGAGAATATTTTTTCTCACAAAAATATGAAATAAGATAGAAAAACAAATCTGGATAAGAATGAATTTGATTAAATCTCTTAACAAGATGGATCCACCAAGATAAACTATTACTCAATCTGAGTTAGAGTGACAATTCTACCTTAAAGACTAGTTTTGAGGTTATTTAATGACCCAAACTATTATAATTGAATTTTCTATTTTATTTAATTAGATGTATTATTTTGTAAAATGGATATAGAAAACACTTACAATTTGTTTTTATTATTATGTCCAAATTTATTTAAATGACTGTTAAGTATAATTATCGTTGACAATATAGCCATTGAACAATGATAACATGACTAGTATAAATACAGGGCATTAAAAAATTCATTCACCATAGAAAATGGAGGCGATGGACTCTACTAGTAGGATCGTTACTTTTAAATCCCATTTATTGTAGATTAAGAGGGAGATATCATTTCTAGGATTTTCTCTAGACTAATCCCTAATTGAGATCCAACTCCTTAAGCATGAGAAAAACTATTTATGAGAGAAGTTCTAGCACATCGAGATCACAACCCTAACCATGTTCACCGAATGGCCCCGTGAAAGACCAACAATCGCACACCATCCTCTTAGGGAATATGCTTGTGTAATAAAGGTATATGTATAAATACCATTAAATTATGATTGTATACATTATTTTTGTTTAGAATAATGAATATATTTTTATTTTATTATTATTTTTAAGGCACAAATAATATTTTAGGTAAATATTCAAATTCAATTAAGAAATATAGATTAATTAATTAATAAATAATAGTTCAATAAAATATTATTATTAAATTACCTTTACTAAATATAAAAGACCATATAATTTTTGTGAGTCCAAATTTAAATTTTATTTATGATTAACAACTAAATTTTTTTCAAAACCCATAAATTTTCAATAAATGTCCATTTTAATTTTAAAAGTGAAAAATTAATTGTTTATAAAATTATTTTGATAAAATAAATATTATTTTTTCAATCAGGAAGTCAAAATAATCCAACAGTTAATTTTTTATTTTTTACGAGACAGTTAATTTTTTGGGTAAAACATAAATACCATATAAATATATAGTGTGTTCTATGACATCATAGTGGACAAATAGTCATGTAATAAACACTAAAAAAGGGATATTCTTCCAAATATATTTTATCTTTAATGTAATATGATTTTAAATGTTTTTACTTATTTTTTAAAGACATAGAGAATCCTTCAAAATGTAAAATATATTTTATGATTCTAAGATAATTTCATTAGTAATGTGTCTTACCTCTACAAAAGCAAGTATAATATTTTAATATCATCATACCACGGCCTTATAAAATAATATCTCCCACTACTCATTGGAAAATAGCTTGTTAAAACACCATGGGAAGGTTTGTGGTTTTGTATATTTAATTATATAGATTCAAAAGAATAATTTTGTGAAATATTAAATAGTTCCCCTCTTATTACCAATTATCCCACTTAAATTCACTCAAAATACATAGACACGTACTTACCCTATCCTACCCCTCAAAATAATCATCCATAGTCTCCCCATGCTCTTAATAAAACCCTCTTCGTGTTTTTTAAGTCACACACTCATGTAAGGGTTCCTTCTATTATCATTTTTATCCAAGTTTCCTTATATTGTAACACACATTTATTTTAATTCAAAAGGATGTGATATTATTTCTCAAACCAAATACTTTAATTATTATTTTTAAATGGTGATTAACCCATTTATCTCTCATTAATTCATCCCACGTACACTCGTTACCATGCCAAAATATCATAAGAGTTATTCCATTTCTCATTTTTCTTGAATATTATTTATTATGTTATGCCTTCTATTTCCAAATTGTTTATTTTGGGAAATTTATTTTTATGATCCTAATACTATCTGTTTCATATATATATGATTAGATACCTATTTCACTCTTATAATCCATTTTTATGAATTTTTATGTCACACCGTTAGGTTGTAAAAAGTTCACCATTAATCTCCATTTCAAAATAATTGGGTAAGTGAATACCATAAACATTCCTTATCAAGGGTGTTAAATTTAATACACACAAACCATTTAATTAATGAAATAAATATATATATTCCACAAACCATGATCATGGAATACATTATGATGATTAATGAATCCATGCTTTTTTATCTATGTTGAACTCTTAAAAATGAGAATGAAATAAATGTGATGGGTGTGCTCGGAACTATATAGTGATCCAATGCATTGGGTAATGTTTAGTGTCATGATACAACACATTGGGATAGGGGTTTACTTTATTTATTTATGGGACATTTTCCAAAATGATTCCATGACAGTCTAGCATTGACATATGATGAAATGTTTTAAGTTGTCTCCATATTTCCATGTAATGATTATCAATCAATACCATGCCTTTATGTTCATCTTTCTTCTATGATCCCTTGATATTCATATTGTATAAAATGTGTTTTATTACTAATGTTATTCCCTATTAATTCCTTTACTAGGATTTATTTCTCACCCCGTTCTTATGTACGTCCTTAGGTTGTCTGATGCACTGTCTTGTACGAATGAATTTTGTGGTCGTGTTATGGTAGTTTTCAATAATGTTATTGTATTTCATGTTTTAAGATGTTATGCAATGTTCCTAATTTCCCAATAGAGTATAATTATTATTCTTTTGGGTTTTATTAAGTGAAATTTTATGTCATTAAATCATGTATGAATGTAATAGAAAGAAAATGGTTGTTATAGTTGGTATCATATGAATGTTTAGGTATTTTCTAGATTAGGAATAGAAATATCCAGTTAAATCCATAGGGATAAGAATAACTAAAAAAACATTCCTAAATCTTGGTTTTTATATATTATGTTTTCTGTCATGAAAATGCATAATTATTTTGATATGAAAAATTGGACGTGGATCTAGAAAATATGTACCTATGGGTAAAACCTGATAACACCGCTTTAAGATAGAGTCGAATGAAAACTTGTTCATGAAAACTGGCCTTGATGCACTCTATTTTTGACACTTCTAGGTGATATTATTTGATAAAATCATAACCTTAGTGTGAACAATTATTATTAAAAAAATATCATAAGAATATACGTTAGGAAATAGATCATTGATAACTTATATTGAAGCCAATAAATTCACATGTTAAGGAATTAAATGTAATTTATTTTCTATTAGTTTGATGTCATTGGATTCCCCTTTATGTGTTTAATAGATTAAAGTAGTTACCCTTGTGTTTTTTATTTTAGCTAATGGCTGGTTATATGAGGAAGTGGGTTGACAATCGATGTGTTGATCAATGAAATGACTTTCCTATTGAGAAGCCCAATCTGATGCGAGATGGAATCATGAAATATGGCATGATAATATCTTAGTTAACTCATGTTTTTAATAGAAACCAGGATCAAGAGGAATGTCCAACCCCCCCCCCCCAAGAAAGAACAAGTCACAACCGAGAGCTTCATGAGAAAACGACCTCTTACTTTAAATGGAGAACCAAATCCCACAATTGCTGAATAGTGGATGAACTCCATTGAGAAGGTATTATCTATATTTTAATGCTCTAAAAAATAGTAGGTTCTTCTGGATTCTTATTATATGGAGGTTGAAGCTGATCTATGGTGGACATTGATAAAATATACGAAGCCCGAGTAAGAGATCAAGGCGAAGGGATGGAAGGATTTTAGGAATATTATTTATGATAAATATTTTTTTCTCACACTCTAAATTAAAATGGAAAGGGATTCCTTTCCCCCAATAAAAAATAAGATGACTCTATAGGATTGTACAAGAAAAAAATCATAAGGCTTTCATGATACACCTCTGGATTTTTCGTTCCCCCTGAATGTAAGGTTGAACACATCTTTGCTGGGCTACAACCTATCCTATGGAAAGCCTGGCGTTCTTTGAGATTGATAGATATAAGGAATTTATCTGACATGTCATAAAAGTCAAAATAAAGATCATTGAATATTATGGGTATCATGGGGATAATATGAATATGGTGGAGTCATATTCTTGCAGTTTGATAGAGAGATCTAACAGTGCCGAGATATTTCAACTCCTAACTTTCCAAATGTGTGGAAAGAAGAAGCCGATAAATTTCATGAAGGGGATGGGGAAATGCTATAGGATTGGGAATGAAGGGCACATAGCCAGTAATTTATGGAAGGAAAAACCCACTACTATGAAGGATGAAAGGAATGCTTTGGTAAACACTCAAATCATTGGTAATGCATACAGCTACAAAGAACTAGGGTATATCTCAAACTGATGCACTATGACAAGGTTTTTTTGAGGCAACCAACAACCTACATGGTATCAAGGGTGATATTTTTCCATCACTACTGTTGAAGTGAATCCCAAAAACATAGTGGTTATTGGTAAATTAGTTATTCATACAATAATAGTAGACATAAATTTTAATTCTAGTTCTACAAATTATTTTATTTCTTGAAAGATTAGTAAAACAATCCAAACACCACTATAAATCATGGAAGTAGTGATGTCAGAGAAAATGAAAAATGGTTCAATTATAGAATCCCATTTATTTAATTCCTCTTCATTAATAATTTGTTGATTGAACATCATGGAGTACCTTATCATTATTCCCTTAGTGGAATTTGATGTAATTTTTGTCCTGGATTGGCTTTCTGTACATACAGTCAACATAAATTGTTGTAAGAGGGAGATAACTCTCTATATTGAAAATAGTCCCTCGATTCTATACAAGTGCAAGGAAGAAAATGTATCTTATTTAGCACCAAAATACCAAGAATGGATATTATTTCCATATGAGCATACATATCTTTTGCATATGATGGTGTCTTAGTAAGGAACCATTGACAACGACATGCCTGTTGTGAGGGAATTCACGGATGTGTTTCTTGAGGAATTTCCTAGTCTCCCTCCTAGAAGTGATATTGAATTCTAGATTAATATTATACCTTCTAAACTTCCAATATCCAAGAATATATATATAATGTCTATTATGGAATTTTAGGATCTAAAGAATCAAGTAAAGGTGAATCAGGATGAGGGGGTTATAATCTCAAATGCTTCACCATTGGGTGAACTAGTCCTCTTCATCAAGAATAAGGATGGGTCAATGCACCTTTGCATTGAATATCACATGCTCAATAAAATCATGATAAAGAACAAGTATCATTTTCCACAAATTGATGAATTTTTTATTAGCTATGTGGAGCAAAATACTTCTCCAAGGTGGATCTATGGTCGGGATACTACCATGTATGGGTGAAGAAGCAAGATATCCCCAAGACTACTTTTCATACATGGTATGGGCATTATGAGTTCATAATGATTCCATTCAGAATCACTAATTACCTAGAAATCATAATGGACTTTATGAATAGAGACTTTAGATATTACCTCAACAAATTTTTGGAAGTTATTATTGATGATAATATAAAACACTCCAATAGTAAGAACAAGAATGAGGAGCATTTAACTACTATGCAAATGACCTAGGGAAAGGAAATGTTTTGTGCCACATGATAAAAAATGTCAGTTTTGGTTGAAGGTATGTTCTTTATTATGAAATATCCTCATAAGAAATTGGTTATCTATACACCCTTGAACGATGATTGAAATTAAGGGATGAATGATGAGAACATCTATGATGGATATTCATATTTTCCTAGGATTAATTGTGTATTATTGTAGATTTTTGAGAAATTTAACGTAATTATCAAACCCTCTAACCAAGATAATTCGCAAGGGAGTCAAGTTTTCATGGAATGATGAATGTGAAGAGAGATTCAAGTAGTTGGAAAAAAGGATTATCACTGTGATCGTGCTCACACTACCCACAAGTGGAGATATTTTTGTGGTGTTCACAAATTATTTGAAGAAGGGTTTGTGATTTTTATTGATAAAAAATGACAAAGTAATTATATATTCTGCATAAATAATGAAATTTCATGAGAAGAACTATATAACATATGATCTGGAGATTCCTGCAGTGATATTCAATGAGAATATTTTGTGACATTACCACTTAGGGGAGTTCTGTGAAATATCTATGGATAATAAATGTATCAAGTATATATTCACAAAAAAGGATTTGAATATGAGTCAACAAAGATGGTTAAAGCTAATAAAAGACTATGATAGCTCAATTCACAAATTTTTGGGGAATGTGAATAAAGTGTAAGTTTCTCTTAGTAGAAAGGATCTAAAAACACATTTATTGATAAGAATTGTGAAGGATTTAATCTTCTAAGAGATTAATTGAATGGACATGGGAATCATAAAGGAAAGAATATAATCTATCCTTTCATAAATCATTTCTCAACAGTATCTTATATGGAGGTTAAATTATGATCAAAGAGAAGATGTTGGAATTTCAATGAAAGTTGGAACTATTGGAAAAGGGAAATCTTATTAGATTAATGTTAATGAAGAAGGTTTTGTATCATTTGTTTACAGACTACGTGTACCATAAATTCCTATGTTAAAGAAGGAGATGTTGGATGATGAACATAACTCATCATTATCTATCTATCCTAGAAGCACAAATATGTTAAGAGATCTCTATGAACACTATATGTTGAACAATATGAATAAAGAGATAACAAAATATACATAAATATGTCTCTTATGTAAGCAAGTGAATGCGAAAAAGAAATAATATAAAGGTCTGATGCAACCTTTTCACATACCAACATGGAAATATGAAAACATCACTATGGACTTAGTTTCCTGGATTCCTCAGACATCTATAGTAAACAATTCGATCAAGGTTATGGTGGATCATCTTAAAAAGATGGAACACTTTAATACAATTTTAGAGGATTTCTAAATCAATCAACTGGTATTGATATACATCAATGAAGATTTGAGGCTGCATGGTGTACCACTATCAATTTTATCTGATCAAGACATATGATTCACCACTATGTTCTATAAAATTCTCCAACATGATCTGAATAATTTGATAAACATCATCTCAGAGTAACACCATCAATCTAATGGCCAATCTGAGAAAACTATCCATCCACTTGAGGACATGTTGAGAGAAATATCAATAGACTTCAAAGGAGGACAAGATCAACATCTTCCTCTGGTTGGCTTCTGATACAACATTAGTTTCCACTCAGGAATCCAAATGTATCCCTATGAAGCCCTCTATTTGGGGATATTCATAACACCTATATGATGGGACGAAGTTGGGGAGAAAATACTTCTTATTGTAAAAATGGTATAGGAAATGGTGGATATGGTTAATACTAATCAACATCACATCGAGGCTGCTTAGAGTCGATAGAAAATCATTGCTGACAATCATCAAAAATACCCAGAGATTGATGTTTGACACAAGGTATTAATCCACATATCTCCATAGAAGAGATTAATGAGGCATGGGAAGAATGAAAATCCTAGTTAAATTTATATCATCCCTTTTAAGATCATTTATCAAATTATAGTGGTGGCCTACCGAATAGTACGCCCACCTTACATATCTCTTGTGCATGATGTATTCCATGTATCCCTCTTGAGAGACTATATACCATACCCCTATCATGTACTTAATCTAGAGGTGGTACCATTGAAAAATAAACTCTCATATAAGGAGAATCTAGTTAAGATATTAGATCCTAGAGGAAATTTCATATTGAAAAAGAAAATGCACCAGGTCAAAGTGTTGTGGAGAAAAAACAATTTGGATGAAGTAATGTGGGAACCAAAGGTGGTGATAAAAAAATTTACCCTCATATATTTTGATGCATGAAATAAAAATTTTGATCGAGAAATTTATTGGGGTAGGGATATTGTAACGACGCAGACTATTATAAGTCAAATTTCTCTTTTGATTTAATTAAATGACTTATTTTGTAAAATGGATAAACAAAACACATGCAATCCATTGGATTTATTACATCCAATTGGATTTTAATGTCTATTATATATCATTACCATTGATAATATAGCTATTTAATACTGATCGCATGACTAATATAATTATCTGGTTTCAACAAATCCATTCAACAGAGACGAAGGATGTGATAGCCAAAACCAGTAGAACCATTCCCTATAAATCCCATTTATAATACTTTTTGAGGTAAGTTGAATTTATATTCCTTTACCTAGACCAATCCTAAGTCGAGATCCAATAACTTATGCATGAGTGAAACCGTTTATTGGAGAAGTTCTCACTCATTGAGATCATGAACCAAACCATGTTCACTAAACAGCCCAATGAATGTCCCGCCATCACACACCATGCTCTTAAAAAATATTCTAGTGTAATAAATTTATATGCATCAAGAACATGAATTTAGGATTATGTACATTATTTTTGTATATAATAATGAATATACTTTTATTTTGTTATTCTTTTTAAAGAAAAAAAAATATTATTTTTAGTTAATATTAAAATTGAATTAAGAAATATATATTGATGAATTAATAAATAATATTTCAATTAAATATTATTATTAAATTAATTTTATTAAATATAAATTATCATATAATTTTTCTAGGACCAAATGTAAATTTAGTTAGGGCTTAAAACCTTTTTTTTCAAAACCGGTGAATTTTTAATAAATTTTGGTTTTATATTAATAGTAAAAATTGACATATTTATAAAATTATTTTGAAAAAAAGAATAATATTTTTGGAATCAGGATGTCAAAATTATCCAATGGTGAATTTTTCATAATTTTCAGAGACAGTAATATTTTGGTGCAAAATATAAATACCATATAAATACATAGTGTGTTTTATGACATCATAATGGGCCAATAGTAATGTAATAAACACTATTAAAGAGATATTATAAAAAATAAAATTTATACCATTAAATAAATGTTATTTTATATTTAATTAATCTTTTTTTAAATACTTAGTGAATCCTCTAAAATGTATAACATAATTTATGATTTTACATTCACTTCATTAATAATGTGACTCACCTTCACATAAGAAAGGATTATTTTTTACTATATTAATCCCATTTCTTAAAAAAAATATTCTTTTCCACTCTTATTGGTAAAAACAGTGTTCAAAAACCACGGTATGTTTTTTGGGATTGAATATTTAATTATATAGATTCTAAAACCTATGTTTGTGAAATATTACTAATTTCCTATATAATCCCATCCAATATCCCACTTCTCTTCACTAAAAATACTTTTAGGAAGAACTTAATCTGTCTTGCCCTCTATATAGTCATGTTAAGGTTCCCCAAGCTCTCAAGATTCCCCTCTTCAGGCTTTTGATGTCACACACTCAAGTATGGGTTCCTGAATTATCATTTTTATCCAAGTTTCCATATATTTTTACGCCATTTATTCATTTAAAAATGAATGGGTATATTTTTTGGAACTCCCCCATAGTACCCTTAATATTTTTGAATGATGAGATACCCATTTATCTATCATTAATCACTACCACAGACACCCAATACCCTGAAAAAAATTTCCCAAGAGGTATTCGATTTCTCCACTTTTTTCAAGTTTCTCTATTATGTTATGCCATCTATTTCCATAATCCATATTCTGGGGCATGTATTGTTTTGACCATATTACTACCCAATTCATTTATAGATGATAATATTCCACTTTATCTCTCATCAAAATTATGTATGAATTTTTTTTTCATGCTGTTAGGCTGCCAAAATTGGACCATGAATCTCCATTCCAAAAACAATTGTGTTAGTGAATACCGTACCCATTCCCTATCATGGGATTTTACTTTTATACACATATAATTTCTTATTAAGGACATACATTTATGTATTCTACATCCCTATATGAATGTAAAATAAATTCTCTCTTTGTAGGTGGAAGTCCACAAACACTCATAAGTGATGATATTATTTTACAACAGATCTGAAGGAATTATGATAAATGTCATATTATAAATACCCAATTTTTAGTATTTAATAATATTTATATATGAAAACTAAAACCTTCATAGTATCCACCTATACAATATGGTTTTGAAAAATTAATAGTATCACTACCTGGATATAGTAAACTAGAAATACAAACAAGTGATAATTTGACATCCCAATTTATGGGGAAGAGGGTGGATAATGGTGATTTCATAATCATAATAATATTTATGAATATTAACTATAAATTAGTCATTATTCTAGTTTTTATATCAAATATTTATTAGAGAAACATTTGATGTAAAAATAATGTGATCGGTTAAGGCTCCAATCTTTTTGATTGAAAGATCACCTTTAGATCTTCTTTTAAGGATAACATGTTTTATATTTAGTAGATAAAATATGCTATAGAAAGTGGAAAAATATATTGTGGATGTATTTTTTCATGGATTTGTTATGTACATAATTGTGTGAATAAGTGATTAGAGAAGCTTTCTTCTTATAATTGAGTTGAGGGTCACATTTGGGATATATTATGAAAACAAATTATAGTATAACAATTATAATGAAAAATTATTCCAAATGGATGTAGAATAGTCTCAAAAGTTGGATTTGGTTATAATCCCATCAACAAATAGAATTAATCAAGAATTATTTTGTGATTTAAAAACTAATTTTTTATCCCCTTGGAAAACAAATTTTCACTAAACTATTATGAAAAAATATTTACACATCAAGGGTTATTATTTTAGATATAAGGTAACATGTAATTCCTAAATAGAAATAGGTTGAAATTTTAGACAATATTTTATTCAAAATTTTCACTTTAATTTTTTTGTACTTATCAAATTATTTAATAAAAAATTATTTCTCTAAAATTTAATTAATATAATTTTTTATCATACTCATTTAATTTATGATTTATTTACATGATGAAAAATTTATAATTAGAATTTACACCCTCAAAATACTCATAATTATTGTCATACCCTATTTTTCATGTCTTGGGTTTGATCCAGTGTGTTAGAAATCCAAATCATTTTCATGGGTTTTAGGTGAGATGAATATTTAGATTTTTAACTTACATATATTCCTAATATCCTACCATGGGTTCCTCAAATCTTGTTTGGGATTTTTTTGGAGAAAAGTGTGGTTAATTCATTATTTGGTCCAACCATGAGCCCATTTCATGATTTAAAAACAAAATTATATTCTTTTATAACTCCTTGTTTTATAAAAATAATTCCCTCGTTCTACTTCCCACTTGTATTCCCTTGACCTATTCCAACCACCGTATCCATTTATCCCCATTAGGAATTTCTAATACGGTGTATTAGGGTTATTTATTCAAATATTGGGAAAACTAGTGAGCCCATTTCAAGTTTTTTATAAAATAATTCGTTTATTTTAAATATTATTCATTTTATTAATATTTTATTATTGATTCAAAATATTTCTCATGCTCAATAACCCTAGGATCACCCCATGTTCCATTTTACTCCTTAAATCTCATCTTAGTAATGGATTAAGGGGAAATTTCTCATGGATTCTCAACTCATCTACATTTGGTAGGATAATTTTTTTTCTTTAATGAATCGTTGTTTTTTCACTCTTCCCCAAAAATATTCTTTAGTCAGTTCTTCCAAAACTATGGAGCCTCTATATTGAGTTCTATGACATTCATTCTCCTCTAATGGTGTGGATCTAAGGGAAGAAGAATTGTTCTTTAGTTTTCAAGGAGAGTTTCATACACTTTTATCCTCCTCACCTCTCCTCTATACATTATTTCTTTCTCCCTATTCATTCCTGGTCAAACAAGACCTATGGTTCTATTATTTGATTATTTTAATGGGGGTTTCATTCTGTTAGGATTGGTCTTCATATATATTGGGCTTGTTAACTTTCATGGAAGGTTTTCGGGTTTCCATTTCCATTCCTCCGTGATTTCAAAGTAGGTTCTTCTAATACCATTCCTTTATTATTTATGATTCATATTCTTTTATGATATCAGCTTATAAAAATTTATTATATTGTTATAAAATATTTTTATGATTTATTTGGTGTGAAAATTGGTTATTTGTTCCCTGTTTTGTGTGAAATAGTGTTATTTCGTTATGAAAGCTCACAAAACTTGTCCAAATAAATGTTTAGCTAGTTTCTATAGATGTATTGTGATGTTCATGATACATTTTAACTACTATAGTATATTTTTTCCTAGAAAATTGGAGTTTTACCCATTTGGGTGTTAAATAAAATTTGTTTTGCTAAATGTTGCATGCCCAGTCATTAGAAAAGTGCCTTATTGGCCTTTGTGTTCTAAATTTGATATAAAAATAACTTGTTCTAATTTATTAATTAATGGTCAGCATGAAATGTGATATTTTGGTATCCTTTTATGGATTTAAAATGTGGTTTTGGTTTTATAAAGAGACAGTATTTGGTTTTTGACACATTTTGGCATGAGTTGCTGGTAAGTGGCTCGTTCAGCATTCTTATGAAAATGATTCAGCTTAAATTATTATCCTAATTATTTTAAAGGATTTATGTAATTTTCTATGCTGATAATGGTGTGTTTAAACCTATTTATGAAAAGTTAAATTGGTAATGCTATTATACTTTGGTATTGTAAAATTCTTAAAGGCACATTTGGCATTTCTCTTTAAAATACGTCATTTCATGTGTATTACATGTTGTACCATTTGGGGTCATATTATGATTAATGAAATTGATTTAGTAAATGGTTTTTGGGATTCCAAATATGGTTTAGTATGTTATTATTGGGCGTTTAGCCTAAAATGTGAAATTTCAAATAGAATTTATGATCAATGTTTGTTACACTTATTGAAATTGTTTTATGAAAATTTTAGATGGTTTATTGAGTTACAGAAACTGTGAAAAAATTCATAGATAATTATTGTAGTGTGTGTGAACAGAATTGGTATTTTTATTTGTAAATGGAATTTTATATCATGTGGAACATATTTTTTCATGAAGAGTGAAACTTGCGTAGCTAGGTGGGAAGACATGTACAAGTATGCTAGTGATACAGAGTGGTTTCGTCCCTATTTCATGTAGCAATCATGATGATTGCAGAACTAACTATAATATTATGATGATGTTGGGGACCAATAGGTTATTGGTATGTTCCCAACTAGTAGATCATTCATGAAAACATATTTTTTTTACAGTTACTTTTCACTCAGATACGAGGTACATGTGGCCCACAGCTTGCTAGTTCCTCGGAGTGTTCCTCTAACTTGTGCTCAATAGATATATTGTATTCACTATCAACTTACAGAGAGTTTGGTTGGAAAATTCAGTATCATGTGTGTTTTAATTAAGGTTGAATGATTTTATATCATCCCTCTTGAGAACCATTTTCACTTTGATGTTGCATCTCTGTGAAATAGGTTCATACCATTTCATATTTTTGAAAACATACAAGAATTTTTATTTTGTAATTGTGTAGAATGGAACATTGTTCGAAGAAAAATTTATATATTTTATTTGAAATATTAAATTGATTATTCTTTTATTTTAATGTATGTGAAATGGGAATAGAATAATCGGATTACCTTTTGAATTTTAATACTCATACATATAGTCTCCTTCATTTTTAGCCCTTTTGGAGGTTTGAACATGAGTTTGATCACCTGGGGCGACTTGTGTTCATTTTGTTGGAAAGTGACCAGTGGGGTAACATGGAGTTATTTGGTTTTCATTTTTGTTTTTTTAGGATGTTGGTTTTGTTTTTCTATCACTTGCTTGGGAGAATAATGTTCAGTTCAACTGTTTTATAAATGTATATTGGGGTTTCCATTTCATTTAGTTGTTTATTTAATTTTTTATATCAGGTAACAATAATTCCATTGTCACTCTACTGATTCCATTGGTGCTTGTCACCATCTAGTGAGGATCGGTAACACCTCTTGTGACTTTTAGTGGAGCGGACTAGGTGACCAGTTTAGGGTTGACACTGTAGGAATCATGGAAAAATGGTATCAAAGGAGGTCATATTATAGTTGACCATGTTTTTTAGAGAACCCTTGTTATTTGGGGGATGTCAAGGTTGATGGATTATGACCGTGAAATCGTGAGGTGTAGGTTATGGAAGAGAGTTGTGAAATCTATTTCATAATGATCCTCATGTGTCAATGGGATGTCTTGTTTTATTAGATTACCCGGTTCTTAAGCATTTTTTGGTGATATGGATAAGACACGTGGAGTTTTACTAATGGCCTTTGTGATATCATAGGGACTGGAAAGCCATGTGGATTTGGGTCATGGTCTTAAAAAGGCTCTCCGTGTTGGTGGTGTGTTTGAAAAATGTCCGCCAACCATATGGTGAAGTCACACCCTGACAGTAGTCCCCTTTTGTGGGTCTCTTATACATTTCTTGAAATAATGTTTTCTAAATCCATGTGTGAGAATTTTGGATATGGGTTTTCAACGATAAATATTGGAATATATTTGATTATGTTGAGTTTCTGTGAAACAAAGTTTTGGGGAGATTGTGGAAATAATTAACGGGATTGAATTTCCATAATCTAATATTATGTTTTATTGAAATAAAATGGTTGGAAGGCATGGATTATATTAAGATGATTCTATAAATCTGATTAAAATGTGATGTTTTGGGCTACTTATGAGTGTTTAAATTTAATTAATTGGTACTCAGAATTGGTTTTGAGTAGATGGTGTTTTCTTAAAATGAGTTTTTTCCATTGTGGATGATGTAGTTCGAAAAGAGATCGGGCTGTATTTTTGAAAACGGGAATGAGGTTTGGAATGGCATGCTTTTTTGATAGTTTTTTTGAGATATATGAAATGGGTTCTAAATCAAAGGGTTCTTGAAATAGTGTGGTTTTTTGAGATGATGATAAATGTTGTGAATAAAGGGAGAGAACTTTTATAGAGAACCATTGGGTTTCTTTTTCAATCATGGTAAAATGGTTTGTTGTGTGGAAATATGAAAATGGTTTTTGACATTGTGGTTAGTGTGCCTATGATGGTACATGATTTTTGAAATGTGTTGAATTTTTTGGATTTTGAAATGACGATGTTTTTTTATCTTTTTTATGTTTGAGTGGTCACAAGAATGGTTTTGTATAGATATATTGATGGATGCCTAGTATAGCATAGTGGTTAGTTGCCTTGGGTGGCATAAGAATGTTCATGTGAGTGAGACTTGATGAAACACCATTGGTGAATGTGAAGTTCCCCCATGTTAGTTTTTTTTAGAAAGTGTTTTAAATTATTTTTTTGTGTTTTCTACAGCATTGTTTATGTGGGTTTCTTTTTCATGTTTTAGAAATGTGGATTGTTTGGTATGCTTCCTCATGATCTGGATGTTACACTCTTGGTGTGTTTTGAGATGGGATCTTCTCGGTGGCTCGATTTTGGAGAAATGTTCAGTGGGATTATAAGGATATATTGGATGTTTTGATGTGTCCATGGATAGTTCTCCATTGGCAAGATATCCAGTTGATCAGCCTAAGGAGTTTTTTCAAACATTAAATCCACCTATTTGAATGATGCCTCAACTAATTCAATCGAATATAGAGCTGGTTGGTCTTGATTCAATGTAGTTTTATATTATGATAATTATTTTTGAAATAGTATATTTGTTTGGTGAAGTCGATGTGTTTATATGTATTAATTTTCTATTATTCTCCTTGTTCAGAGTGAGAGATAATGGTGATATGTTTCACTGATTTCATATTTTGATAAAGGTGAGTGATTGAGAATGTGAGTTTCGTGGGGTGTTATGAGTTGTATCCCCTGGATGTCATGAAGCATATTCTTCAAATGTAAGGGCTCTATCCATTAGGCCTCTTAGTGAATCCTTTCACATAGTCAGAAAATCGCTAGAGGTGTGGGGAGCGTGACTAAGATCCAGCCTTCACCTTTGTGGTGAGGCAGTTTCTGTATTTTTGTTGTAGTTTCTCATCACTATCATTTTTTTTTGCAAAGATCTTGGTAGACATACCCCTCACACAGTGACTATTGTTATGCCTTCTCAAATGTGGATTTTTGATCAATGTCCCTTTGTGGACATCCAATGTGAATCGAGTGTGGTCAAGGTTTTACCAATTCATAGCTAGATTGATTTGGGTGGTTCCTCTTTTTCTTTTTTGGTTTCAGTGACCCAACATTTGGGTCCCCTTCCCTCCCAGCCCTGAGTGGTGGGGGTTTTCATCCATAAAAAATGTGTTGGACCAGTGTTTGTCCCATCCATTCGGGTGTAGGTGTTTTAAATGTTCATGTGGTAACCCGTTTAACAAGGGTTTTTAGGTTGTAGTGGGAGAGTTTCGATGGGCCTTTGTGGGTGAGGCCCGATTCTAGATGATATTGAATTCTGGTTTATTCATTTCTAGTTGGTCTCTAATGATGGGGAGACCCACTATGGGTCTAGAAGATATTTTCAGTAAGGATTATTCAGATGGTAGTTGTGATTCAATGGTGGGTAGACCATTCTATCCCCCACCCATATCATTGTCTTTTCATGAGTTCACTTTGGTTTGGGTGACCATTGGGTTCATTGCGAGAGTGCCCAATAATCTAGTTCTTGGATTTTTTGTAGAGGTGTTGGATTGACCATTCCATTGATTCATAAAAAGTGGATGTTATTTGGTATTTTTTTGAGAAAGAGGATTAAGTTATATTGATGGTGGATGATATGTCCTTTTCTTGAGAGATTGGACCTTGTAGATTAGGAGTCCTTAGGTGTTTCTCTTTCAACTGTAAATTGTTATGGATTTCTAGGGACAAAAATCATTAATGGTGGGGATAATTTTCACACCCAGGTTTTCATGTTTTGGTTTTGATCAGTTTTGTGGTCAATCCTAATCCTTTTATAGGGTTTTGGGTGAGATTAATGTTGATTTTTGAACATGTATCTATGTCTAATCATCATTCCAATGGTGCCTCATAGCTTCTTTGGGAGTTTTGGGAGAAAATGTTGGGTACTTCATGATTTGGTCCAACCATGAGCCCATTATCATATTTAAGAAAAAAATTTGTCTTGTATAAATCCATTGTTTTTCAAAAAAAAATAACTCATTTAACTTTCCACTTGGCCTCCCTTGACCTATTCCAACCATCATATCCATTTTTATTTCTTAGGAATGCATAAGACTTATGGATTTTGGTTATTTATTCATTTATTTGACCAACTCATGAGCAAATTTCATTTTTTTAAACAATTAGTTCTAATTATATATCAATTAGTTTTAAATAATTTCCGGTGATTGAACCTTTAAATCGTGCCAAAAAACACTAGACTCCCCCCATGTTCAATTTTCCCTCATTGGAGCTCATCTTAGTCGTTGATTACCGCGATGTTTCTCAAGGATTCCAAAATCAACCAGATTTGGTAAGATAATTAGTTTCTTTCATGGATCATTTTTTTCTCTTTCCCCCGAAATATTTTTCCCTAGTTCTTCCATAACTAAGAGTCTTTCCTTTGACTTCCAAGTCGTTCCCTCTCCTCTATGGGTGTGCATCTATGGGATGATGAAGAGTTCTCTAGTTTTCAAGGTGAGTTCTCTTCTCATTTATCCTCTTTCCCCCTCATATTTCTATTATTTCTTTGTTTTATCTTCCTCACTGGTCATGGATGACCTAAGGTTATATTATCCCATGATTTTTAATGGGGGTTTCATTCTTTTAGGAATTTTGAACCCTAGTGGATATTTTTGGGTGTGTGTTTCCATTCTACCATGGTTTTGAGGTAGGTTCTCTAAAGAACATGCATTTATTATTTATGTTTCATATTTTTCATTCTTTTAACACCTTATATAACTGTTTAGTGTTTCCTTGCAAATATTTTATGATTAATTTGGTGTGAAATGTTGTTATTTATGCCTAATTTTGTGTAAAATATAGTTATTTATTAATAAAATATCACAATGCTTGTTTCAATAAATGATATAGTGGTTTTCACACATTTATTGTGATTTTCATGACATTTCATAATTGATGTAATAAATTTTTGGCTGGATCATTTGGACTTTTAGCCCTTTGAGTTTTAAAAAGATGTTTTTTTGCTAAATTTAGCACGCCTAGTCTACGAAAAAGTGCATGGTTGGCCATTTTGTGCTAAATTTGATATAAAAATAATTATTTTGGATTTATTAATGTATGGGATGCATGAAATGTGACAATTTGGTGCCCTTTTATGGTCGTACAAATTATTTTCGGTTTTATAAAGAGACGTGTTTTTGTTTTTGACACATTTTGGCATGAATTGTCGGTAAGTGTCACTTTCAGCATTCTTATGAAAATGGACGAGGTTAAATGTGAAACCTAAATGTTTTAAATTTTTTATGTAATTTTTTTCTGCTACTAATGGTGTGTGTAGACCTCTTTATGAGAATTGAAATTTTTACCCTTTTTATACGCTGGTTTGGTAAAATTCTTAAATGCATGTTTGGAATTTCTCTTTAGAAAAATGGTTTTTATTTGTATTCCATGTTTTACCCATTATGGTCATTTTAAGATTCATGAAATTTATTTAGTAAATTGTTTTAGTGATTCCAAATCATGTTTGGTATGGCATTGGTCGGTGTTTGTCCTTAAAAGTGCATTTTCAAATGGAATTCATCTGTAAAGCTTTGTTAAACTTATTGAAATTGTATTATGAAAACATTATATGGGTTATTGAGTTACGAAAAGGGTGAAAAACATGTTTGGATATTGTTGGGAGTTTTCTTGACCAGAAATGGTGTTTTTATAGGAAAATGGCATTTGATAGGATGTGGAAGTTTTTTTAACACAAAGAGAGAAACCTATGTATCTAGGTGGGAAGACATGTACTCATATGGTAGTGATTTGGAGTTTTTTAATCCCAATTTTACATATAAAGTTTGATGATGACAATAATAATTAAACAATTATGATGGTTTTGGTGACCATAGGTTATGTGTATATTCATTACTAGTGGCTCATGCACAAGAACATATATTTCTTATGGTTATATTTCACTGAGATACAAGGTACCTAGGGCCCCTAGCTAGCTAGTGCCAAGGGGTGTTCCCATGACTTGTGCCCATTGGATATATTCTATTCATCATCGGCATACAATGAACTTGGCTGGAAAATTTAGTAGCTTGTGTGTTTTATTTAAAATTATATGTTCGTTAATGTATCCCTCTCGAAAACCATTTTCACATTGAAGTTGCATCTCTTTGAAATTTGTTACTAGCATTTCCTGTTTATGAAAACATGCAAAAATTATTATTTAATATTTTTTGTAGCATGGAACCTTGTTTGGGAAATATATATATATATATATATATTATTTTAATCATGAAATTGATGTTTCTTTTATTTTAAAGGAAGTTCATTAAGAAGAGTACATCGGGATAACCTACTGAGTATTAATTCTCATGCATATAGTATTCTTTTTTTATCCCTTGTGTAGGTTTCATCTTGAGTTTGATCCCCTTGGGTGACATATGATAATTGTGTTGGAGAGTGGCTATGGATGTGACATGGAGTTTTCTGGTTTTCAAGTTTGGTCGGTTGAGTTGTTGGTTCAGTTTCACTATCACATTCATGTGTGAATAATGTTCAATTTTACCATTATATAAATGTATGTTGGTCTATCCATTTCATTATGATATTTATATAATTGTTTATATTGGGATAAAATCGTTCAATTTTCACTCTACTAATTTCATTGGTTCTTGGACTTGTCCCAGTAGGATTGGGAATGCATCTCGGGACTTGTAGTGGAGCAGCCTAGGTGACCAATTTTGGGTGGACCGAGGATGATTCATGGAAATTATTTCTATAAATCTAATAAAATAATAATACCCAAAAATAATTCTAAATTAAATTATATTGAATTTTTTGAAATTCAATCATATGATTATTATGTTTACTGAATAAATATAATTTTAGCACCATGTAAAAATTATATGTTATTATTTAATTCATAAATATTTAAAACAATTAAAAATGATAAAAAAATAATTTCTCATTAATATAACCATTTGAAACCAAAATTATTTTCCTTTTCTAGTATTGAACGATTTAAGAGATATTAATGTCTAGGGAATGACATTTTTAGATTATTATTTACAGAAATAGTATAAATATAATTTTCAAGTAATAATTGAACTTCAATGAAATATATATGATTTCTGAATGGAATTGGAAAAAACAAATTCATAGAATAAGATTGATTAAATTTATCAATTGATTTCGATACATTTTCATTTTTGTGTTAAATTTTTTTTACCAATTTAAGCTTTAACGTGATAAAAATAATTTACTATGGAACTTGTTCATTTTGACCAAATGTAAAATTGATAGATCACATATATTTGGAAATCTTGATTATAAATATGGCTTCTACTTTTTAGTATTCAATTCCGTGTAATTGAAAATGAAAAACACAAAAAAATAGTTTTTCTTAATAATGTATATTATAAAAATGTTTATATAACAATTTTAAATATAAAATTCATTTTGAAGACAAGAAAAACATTTTTTAAGCAAAAAAGTTAATTTCACTTTAATATTAAATCATAATATAATTCAATATTACCAGTATATAAAAATAAAATATTGTTTTAATAAAAATCAACATTTTTCACTCTTCAATGAAAAATTAACCTTTCTATAAATTCTAAAAATTTAATCATTTGTTTATTTTCGAAATATTAAAAAAATCGATATCCTCTTTATAAAATATAATTTCCAGAATTTATATATATTAACATTAATATTTTATCCAAAGTTTACCTAAAAGTCATTTTGAAAGAAAATGTTTTTTGAAAGAACAAAATGACATTAATAAAAATTTGATTCACTATTAATAAGAATTAATAAATTCATTTTTGTTTAAAATCTCATTTAAATATATATATACCATAATGTGGTTAATATTATTTTTACCCTCCACTTCCACTTGTTGTTTTAATGAAAATATTTCATTATTCATTTAAGCCTAGTGTTTCTTATATTGAAAGATATCAAATATTGTGTTCATAGAAAATCATATGGGTTTACATGTACTGTTATGAATTATATTGTATATTCACCTATAATGATGAAATATTTTTGTAGGAAATTCATGGGTCCAATCAAAATAAAATCCAATGTTATTTATGGTGTTATAAATCCTATAGAAACATAGCGTATAGTTTTTGGCATAATATATCAATCCCTTAGAATCAATGATAGGAAAAATCTATTTGGATTTATTCTAAGAAGAGGAAAAATAGATCCTATTTAAATAATGTTGAATTTGGAAGACTCTTAAGTGTTCTTATACAAAAGGGATTTTATTATATTGTATAAATATAATGCAAGTTTTACCATAAAAGAGAATATACTAAAGTATGTGTAACACCCCGAGATTTTATGAAAAATATTCTTTTTAATTTCATTAATGTCTTGTGTTATAGGCTACACCAAATGGAGCTCTCACAACACACATCTCTGACCTGGCTTGAATTACACGCAATCGCGACCTTCCACGATAGCGTGTGTTGTACGCAACACCAAGTTTTTCTAAACAACGATATGCTATTAAGATATTATTAAAACTACCCGTTATGAATAGTAATAAAAACTTTTTGAAATTTTGTAAATTCTATTTTTCAACATGGACTTCATTTTTGGATTCTGAATATCGAAATTAGCTTAGGGTGAAATTTTGGTGATTTTCGGATAACTTTCATATTTTCATGAATAGTGAAAATTACTAAATTTTAATTAAAAACAACTTTTTGAATCGAAATAATTAATAGTGATAAATTATTAATTTGAGTGGTTTTAAAGTATATTTAGAATATATTTTTAAAATTTAATAAAATGTTGGTCATTGGATGTAATTTCACATTTAAACCATTTATAAACAAGAGTCAATCTTCTGATAGTTATTATCTCTTAAAAACACGCCTTTGGTTTTAACGACGGGAATTAATTTTTAAATTAATTATTGAAACTGATATGTTTTGAATTTGGTAAAATAGAAATCATTTTTTAGTTCATAATATCAAATATAGCTTAGGCCTAATTTTTGGTATTTTTCTGGAAACTTTCATTTTTTGATGAATAGTGAAACCACTAAGTGGTAGTAAAAAAATGAATGTTTCATAAAACATAGTTTTACCACTTCTATGAGTAGAATTTTAAAATTCTGAGAGACACGGTTGATTTTAGTATGAAAAATGTGGTTCAATGAGATGAAAATAATTTTTGGTGAATAGTAACTTTTTACTTTTTTTACCACGGTTAAAAGTATATAGGGTAATTAAGGGTAAAAATGATATTATTATTACCCTAACACATGTCCTAATTCTATTGGATAAGTGTAATTCGACCAAAAACAACCTTAGGAATAAAATATTACCATCTAGGCCCACTTGGATTAGATTAGGACATTTATATTATTTAATTCAAAGAATAGTTAAAAGAGTTAAAATCAATGTTTATTTATTAAAACATTTTTAATATAGGGTTATATATAAGATAAATTCGATTGTAAATATTCATTAGAAATCTAATAATATTTCCTACATAATGATATTTTAGTTATAATTTTTAGACATTAAATAATTTAATATATGTATGACACAATGATGATGCAGTAATTACCACAATAGTGAAAAATTAGAGTAATTGATATTATAAATACCCAAATAAATATAATTTGAGACTTTTTATGAATTACACTAATTTCCTAGGTTAATATGACATGTTAGTATTGATTTAATTAACTTTTTTCGAACCTATCATTCTGTTATGATTTTTACAAAAATCAATTACTAAATAGTGTCAAAATTGACATAAAATAGTTTTTAAAACAAATATTATATTATTAATTGTTATTTTATTCCTAAAAATCTAAGGTTCGGACAAATGACTCAGATAAGGTTATATATATTAATAATAAACAACTTGGGGTTTGTTTGGCTTCGTATAGTACGTTTATTAACCTTATAGTGTAAGAACACAAGAAGACGCGGTAAAAGTAAAATTATTTAACTTAATGTTAAATCTAAATGATAAGGTTAAAATAGGAACCTAAACTTGTATAAATTATATTGGATGAGAGGATTTCGACCCATATCCACCTTAGCCTCAAAATAAATCAATTTTGAGCTATTTAAAACCGAACTTGACTTTATAATAAAATAAAATTTTTAGTTTTTCCAAAAGAGCCCCTCTCCTCCCTTATAAAAGGGCACCTCCTCCCTCTCTTCCTCACACAACTTTAGCCTTCAAGCTCGGCCAACCCCTGCCAAATTATCTTCTCCACTTCCCTAGAAATATCCTAGAGGTTCTGGTCTTCCTCAAAGACCAATTCTAGTGCCCTAAAAGGAGGACTCAAAGAAGCACTTCAAAGAAGAGGTAATATCCATTACCGATCCTTTCCAATTTCTTTCTTCTTCAACATCTTCTTCTTTAGTTGTTTCATTATGAATTAATAAAATCAGTATCACTAATATACTGATATGTTATTATAAGTATTAAGAAACCCTATTTAACCATCTATCCATCCTATGGAAAATGAAATCACCGCGCGTGCGTACGTACGGAATACTGTCTCCACGCCGTGGTGTAATCTGTTTTTCCACCAACACCTTACATGGATGGGTATTATGGTGTAAAGAATAGCTATACATAGTTATTATAACATCATAATGATTCTTATATATTGTATCATCCACTCCAATTCAATTCAATAATTATGGAAATGATATCATCGCTCGTGCGTACGTACGGACTACCGTCACCACGACACGATGAGATTCATTCTCCATGTTAACCATTTAAGAATGATTATAAAGTATATATAAGCAATAATAATGAAATATATGACATTATAAAGATACTTGATTTATGTTTATATATATGTATGTCGTCTACTTAATTCCACTCAGTTCAATAAGGAAACGAAAACAGCGTTCATGCGTACGTACGGCCTACCGTCTCCATGAACGGTGTATTTCCATACATTTACTAATTTATTATATATATGTATATTCTGAATATATATTATATATAAATCATGTTTTATATTTTGGAATTAAGTAATTATGATCTAACCAATCATATGAATAATTACAAGTTTAAACACGAACGACAAATGAGACGATTTTACCCAAAATGCTACTTTAACATGAATTTACAAAAGAACGGGTAATATAAAGTCATAAGAGAACCATATATGATATAATAAATAATATGATTCTGTAATAAGTCAATGTCATTATTTAAATAATTATACAAGAGGTTCGGACACTTACGAAGCAAATCAGACCTAATGTAAGGGAAATATCACAATCTCATTTTTATCCGAGGTTGTTTATACTTTGGCATTTATTGGGGTGTATTTTATCATCCACATCAATGTTTCCTCAATATGTAATATTATTTCTATCCACCTACAATTGTTTAAATCCTATTTTACCCTTCGATGAGTATTTAGTAAAATATATGAATGAAATCTTTTGTCGTTTTTCGTACGAGGTACTTTTTTACTTTTCCGACAAAAGTACGAAGAATGTTTTTTTTAACTTATACGGCATGAATGGATTTTTAAAACATTATTTCCAAGAAGCTTACTTTACAAGTTTTCAAGTTTATTTTTAATCAACTTCTTTTAGTTTAAAGTTGTATGACATGTTAAGAAAGGAAAAAATGTTTTTGAAGAAGAAAGGATATTTTCCTCAAGAATGGAGTTCAAGTGTTTTATCAAAATTATTTTCCATCTAAGATAATAAAGGGTTCTGTTTTTATCCATATTATTACATTGATTTGATTATGTTGTGATGGAATTATTTTTATGAATTCCTTTATCTTATATGAATTGTTTTATGATGTCATGATGTTTAATATTTCCATTTGTATTACATGGGTTATGAAATGATGTATGATTTGTGATTTTGTGGCACACATAAGAATGCTATCATTATGAGATGGGTGGGACCTATATCACCCTCCAATGCATTGGGTAAAGATTTTATATCTCATGAGATAGACATGGCTGGAATGGTAGGTTATACCGGTTCAGTGAAACAGGACTGAAACGAGGGTGACTCGGTTCAGAAATGGACTTTGTCCACTAAGATAGTCTTGGCAATGAGTCTTGACTAACAAGAAATGATTCTCTATGATTACGTGTGTATGCCACAATGATTCATGTTTTATGTTATGATTATTGGGATTTGATTTAACTACTATGATTTATCCCATGTTATGCAAATATGCTCTCTTTTGCAGGTTAAGATTTCCAAAATGTTATGTTCTTATGAATATGATGTGATTGATATTTCTTTTGTTTACCCTTACTGAGCATTTGAGCTCACCCTTTTACGCTTACTTTTCCCCAAGATATAACTAAAGGATTTAGGTATAAAAAAATGGAAGATCTTTATGGGAGATGTTGATGATCTTTCACCAGGATTAGAAGATTACGTTCCGAGTTTCCAAAGACACTAAACTATTACGATCCTTGTGTGTGTGTTTTTGTTATGTACAAAGTATTCCGCAAAAGTAATGTAATTTCCATGTAAGTCAGGATACGGGTCTCTACAGTTGGTATCAGAGGAAAGGTTTAGTCAACCTTTGGAAACTAGGATGCGAAAACGTTATTGAGATCCCTAGACACATTTCTAAGGTATGTATAGGGATGTCCCTAAGGATAAGTATATGTATAGGATATAGTCCTAGAACTATGGTAACGATATTAGATT
This sequence comes from Viscum album, assembly GCA_963277665.1. NCBI lineage: Eukaryota > Viridiplantae > Streptophyta > Magnoliopsida > Santalales > Viscaceae > Viscum > Viscum album. The sequence goes on along the minus strand of OY728128.1, from coordinate 1,251,458,918 downwards.
AAACCAAAGATGATAGATATTGAAGTTACTCCCCCTTTATTATGATTTTTGCCTCTCACACTATTCTTTTTGGGTTTTAGAAAATGGCTGGAAACAAGATGATTCACGATAATGGAGGATATGATGGACAATGGAATGATATTCTTCATGAGCAACCAAATGAAATGGGATTTGGAAGTCCAAACATCATTATTATGTCGAATCATCAATCTCATAATATGATCAATAAAGTGAAATTTGGTACGTTTCGTGAGTCGTCTAATAAGAGAAAGATGGAGTTTCATGATGATCATAGTGGAAAGAAAGTTAAATTTCCCTATGTAAATCATGTGGGAAGAGGCCTCAAGGAGAATGTTTCAAAGGAACTGGAAGATGCTTTGGGTGTGGAAAATAAGGACACAAAGCCAGTAAGTGCAATGGAAAATTTTCAGTTAACACCATGGATGAGGTTAATGGTATTGCTATGACATCAACAATGGTTAAATGTTTTAAATGTGGAATGTATGGGAATTATTCAAACCAATGCCCTAAGGGGAAGTCTCATGAAGAGAATCAGTATGGTCGTATGGGTAGTATTTATGTGGCTGATGATGAAGAGACTACAAATGATATGTGAGATGAAAGATTTGTTGAAGCTCGGTCAATGGTTTAAGAATGTTGTGGAATGATTACATGTTTATCATGAGTAATGTTGTATAAGTAATCTCATGGTACTATGGAATAAAGAGACATCTAAGGATTGTTACACTGTTGTCATTCCTTGAGTTTTGAAAGTGTATGATTAATGTTACCAGTATCCATGGAAGGTTATTCAGATATTTTTGGAAGGTAGATGATATGCGCATAATGAAGGGATAAGGAGAAAATTAAGTGTTTGATAGTATTCATGAGCTCATGAATGATATAAGGGGAAGGTTATATCATGGTTTGAGTATATAGAATTTTTGGATTTTGGTATGTGGAAAGAGTTAACTTTTGACAGCATTCATGTTTTCACTAAGGTTCAATGGGTATTCAAGAGAATACATGATTAAGGACTTTGAATGTATGGAATGTGACCAAAATAACATATCTTATGACATATGGGGATCAACGATGGTATTGAATCATTGGTAATCGTTTTCACTATGTTGTGAGAGTGGACTGCAGTATTATGGATAATCCTAAAGATTGGAATGCATTATGTTGCACATAAGTGAGTATTGATTAAGGATAGAAGTTTTTTCGATATTATTGATGGGATGTTATAGTAGTATAGTTTTAGAAAAAGGACAACCTGCAGGATGGGCGACATCCCATCGCGTCGGACAAGGCTGTGGGAATCGAACCCACAAACGAAGTGCGACTGGCCTTTATCACCTACCACTGGCCTACAGGAAGTCCCTGTTTAGTAGAAACTAGTTTTATTATATTAAGCAGTATGATATATGAAGTATAAGTCCATTTTAGGAACCATATATTTTTAATCTCACTAAAGAATGACTTATGTATATTTAATAACTTTTGCTAACCTTTTGTTTGAGACAGATGGAATGACCTGTCATACTAACACTTCACGAATAACAAATTCAACTTCATTTATTTAAGAGATGAAGTGGAAATTGTTCAAGGCACGAACAACAGTGAGATTGTACCAAAATAAAGTAAGTATTTATTCTAATTCAAATTCTTCAACTTTAGGGAAACGATCTTGAAAACCAAAAATGTTGTCCTAATGCTCTTATATCTGATTAATCAGATGGTACCTTAGATCGTCACAAATTTATGGATTTGTGATTGCTAGCTTTTCCATAGCCATGTTCTCTACCAATCTCCATCAGAACACGATGGTTAGATTTCTCTTCCATATCCATATTTTCAACTATGTGGAAAACCCAGTGATTTGTTTATTAGGGTAACCGTTACGTTTCATACTTTTTTTTAAAGATTGGTTTTGGTATTCATTTTTACGATGTGGGTTTCGATTAAAGAATCTTTCGAATAGTAAACCATTTATAACCCCGACGAATTTCGAGGGCGAAATTCATTTTAAGGGGGGTAGAATGTAACACCCCGAGATTTTATGAAAAGTATTATTTTTAATTTCATTAATGTCTTGTGTTATACGCTACACAAAAAGGAGATTTCACAACACACATCTCTGACATGGCTTGAATTACACGCAATCGCGACCTTCCACGATAGCGTGTGTTGTACGCAACACCAAGTTTCGCTAAACAACGATATGCTATTAAGATATTATTAAAACTACCCGTTATGAATAGTAATAACCACTTTTTGAAAATTTTTAAATTCTATTTTTCAAAATTAAATTCATTTTTGGATTCGGAATATCGAAATTAGCTTAGGGTGAAATTTTGGTGATTTTCGGATAACTTTCATATTTTGATTAATAGTGAAAATTACTAAATTTTAATTAAAAACAACTTTTTGAATCGAAATAATTAATAGTGATAAATTATTAATTTGAGTGGTTTTAAAGTATATTTAGAATATATTTTTACAATTTAATAAAATGTTGGTCATTGAATGTAATTTCACATTTAAACCAGTTATAAACAAGTGTCAATCTTTTGATAGTTATTATCTCTTAAAAACACGCCTTTTGTTTTGACGACGGGAATTAATTTTTAAATTAATTAATGAAACTGATATGTTACGAATTTGGTAAAATAGAAATCTTTTTTGAGTTCATAATATCAAATATAGCTTTGGCCTAATTTTTGGTATATTTCTGGAAACTTTCATTTTGTGATGAATAGTGAAACCACTAAGTGGTAGTAAAAAAATGAATTTTTCATAAAACATAATTTTACCGCTTCTGTGAGTAGAATTTCAAGAATCCAAGAGACATGGTTGATGTCAGTAAGTAAAATGTGGTTCAATGAGATGAAAATAATTTTTGGTGAATAGGAACTTTTTACTTTTTTTACCACGGTTAAAAGTATATAGGGTAATTAAGGGTAAAAATGATATTATTATTACCCTAAAACATGTCCTAATTCTATTGGATAAGTGTAATTCGACCAAAACCAACCTTAGGAATAAAATATGACCATTTAGGCCCACTTGGATTAGATTAGGACATTTATTATTATTTAATTCAATGAAGAGTTAAAAGAGTTAAAATCAATGTATATTTATTAAAACATTTTTAATATAGGGTTATACATAAGATAAATTCGATTGTAAATATTCATTAGAAATCTAATAAGATTTCCTACATAATTATATTTTAATTATAATTTTTAGACATTATATAATTTAATATATGTATGACACAATGATGATGCAGTAATTACCATAATAGTGAACAATTAGAGTAATTGATATTAAAAATACCCAAATAAATATAATTTAAGACCTTTTATAAATTACAATAATTTTATAGATTAATATGACATGTTAGTATTGATTTAATTAACTTTGTTTGAACTTATCATTCTGTTATGATTTTCACAAAAATCATTTACTAAATAGTGTAAAAATTGACATAAAATAGTTTTTAAAACAAATATTATATTATTAATTGTTATTTTATTCCTAAAAATCTAAGGTTCAGAAAAATGACTTAGATAAGGTTTTATATATTAATAATAAACAACTTGGGGTTCGTTTGGCTTCTTATAGTAAGTTTATTAACCTTATAGTGTAAGAACACAAGAAGACACGGTAAAAGTAAAATTATTTAACTTAATGTTAAATCTAAATGATAAGGATAAAATAGGAACCTAAACATGTCTAAATTCTATTGGATGAGAGAATTTCGACCCATCCCAACCTTAGACTCGAAATAAATCAATTTGGAGCTATTTAAAACCGAACTTGACTTTATAATAAAATAATATTTTTTGTTTTTCCAAAGGAGCCCCTCTCCTCCCTTATAAAAGGGCACCTCCTCCCTCTCTTCCTCACACAACATTGAGCCTTCATGCTCAGCCAACCCCTACCAAATTATCTTCTCCACTTCCCTAGAAATATCCTAGAGGTTATGGTCTTCCTCAAAGAACAATTCTAATTCCCTAAAAGGAGGTCTCAAAGAAGCACTTCAAAAAGGGGTAATATCCATTACCGATCCTTTCCAATTTCTTTCTTCTTCAACATCTTATTCTTTAGTTGTTTCATTATGAAGTAATAACATCAGTATCACTCATATACTGATATTTTATTATAAGTATGAAACAACCCTATTTAGCCATCTATCCATCCTATGGAAAATGAAATCACCGCGCGTGCATACGTACAGAATACCGTCTCCACGCCGTGGTGTAATCTGTTTTTCCACCAACACCTTACATGGATGGGTATTATGGTGTGAAGAATAACTATACATAGTTATTATAACATCATAATGATTCTAATATATTGTATCATACACTCCAATTCAATTCAATAATTATGGAAATGATATCATCGCTCGTTCGTACGTACGGACTACCGTCTCCACGACGTGATGAGATTCATTCTCCATGTTAACCATTTAAGAATGATTATAAATTATATATAAGCAATAATAATGAAATATATGACATTATAAAGATACTGGATTTATGTGTATATATATGTATGTCATCTACTTAATTCCACTCAATTCAATAAGGAAACGAAAACAGCGTTCATGCGTACGTACGACCTACCGTCTCCATGAACGGTGTATTTCTTTCCATTTACTAATTTATTATATATATGTATATTATGAATATGTATTATATATAAATCATATTTTATATTCTGGAATTAAGTAATTATGATCTAACCAATCATATGAATAATTACAAGTTAAAACACGAACGACAAATGAGACGATTTTACCCAAAACGCTAATTTAACATGAATTTACAAAAGAAAGGGTAATATAAAGTCATAAGTGAACAATATATGATATAATAAAGAATATGATTCTGTTATAAGTTAATGAAATTATTTAAATCATTATACAGGAGGTTCAGACACTTACGAAGAAAATCGGACCTAAGGTAAGGGAAATATCACAATCTCATTTTTATCCGAGATTGTTTATACTTTGGCATTTACTGGGGTGTATTTTATCATCCACATCCATGTTTCCTCAACATGTAATATTATTTCTATCCACCTAAAATTGTTGAAATCCTATTTTACCCTTCGGTGAGTTTTTATTAAAAGATATGAAAGTAATCTTTTGTCTTTTTTCGTACGAGGTACTTTTTGACTTTTCCGACAAGAGTATGAAGAATGTTTTTTTAACTTATACGGAATGAATGGAATTTTAAAACATTATTTCCAAGAAGCATTCGTTACAAGTTTTCAAGTTTATTTTTAATCAACTTATTTTATGTTAAAGTTGTATGACATGTTATGAAAGAAAAAAATGTTTTTGAAGAAGAAATGATATTTTCCTCAAGAATGGAGTTCAAGTGTTTTATCAAAATTATTTTCCATATAAGATAATAAAGGGTTCTGTTTTTATCCCTATTATTACATTGATTTGATTATTTTTTGATGGAATTATTTTTATGAATTCCTTTATCTTATATGAATTTTTTTATGATCTCATGATGTTTAAGATTCCCATTTGTATTACATGGGTTATGAAATGATGTATGATTTATGATTTTGTGGCACCTATAAGAATGGTATCATTATGAGATGGGTGGGACCTATGTCTCCCTCCAATTCATTGGGTAAAGATTTTATATCTCATGAGATAGACATGGTCGGAATGGTAGGTTATACCGGTTCAGTGAAACATGACTGAAACGAGGGTGGCTCAGTTCAGAAAGGGACTTTGTCCACTAAGATAGTCTTGGAAATGAGTCTTGAATAACAAGAAATGATTCTCTATGATTATGTGTGTATGCCACAATGTTTCATGTTTTACGTTATGATGATTGGGATTTCATTTCACTACTATGATTTATCCCATGTTATGAAATTATGATCTCTTTTGCAGGTTAAGATTTCCAAAATGTTATGTTCTTATGAATATGATGTGATTGATATTTCTTTTGTTTACCCTTACTGAGCATTTGATCTCACCCTTTTATGTTTACTTTTCCCCAGGATATAAAGAAAGGTTTTAGGTATAAAAAAAGGGAAGAACTTTATGGGAGATGTTGAAGATCTTTCATCAGGATTAGAAGATTACGTTCCGAGTTTCCAAAGACAATAAACTATTACGATCATTGTGTGTGTGTTTTTGTTATGTACTAAGTATTCCCCAAAAGTAATGTAATGTCCATGTATGTCAGGATATGGGTCTATATAGTATGTGTGACTATTATTTATGGTTACATAGATTATACTTCCAGAGGAATGATTGAATTGAATAAAAGTCAAATATAAAATTTATAAATATCGATATTTCATTAAAAGTTACAAAGAGGGGAAATACCGTAATTCCTAATAGTGGCTAGTAATTAAACATAACAGTAGATACCTTGACAATAAAATGCATTAACGAACAAGAAGGTAGTGCAGTGACATTTAAAATTTTATAATCTTAAATTATTAGGGGAGTTTATTTAGTTTTCATTGATCATGAAAAATATTTACAAGAGGTTTTATTTGTTATTCGGATGCAACAAAGACTTGTGGGTGTGAGATAATTATGTGATAATGATAATGAGGTCATATTAAATACTAAATATTTTCTTGATAAATGATTTGAAAATAATATAATCATTATAATAGAAGAATAAACTGTGTGAAATTTTTAATGGATTATAACTAACAGTAATTTCTGCAATCAATGTGCAAGAGGGGATGTTAATCATTGGAATATAATACGTGTTATAAATGTTAAAGAAATCCAAGAAAAATATTTATAGAATAAATTATGAATAAATTTTCTCTGTTTTTTTAGATAAATATCTGTTTGGAAAAACCTATGATGAAAGGAAAAGGGTTAATGGGAGACACAAAATATTGGAGACACAATCTTACAGTGAGATTTATGGGTACCCATGGGTCATTAATAGTACAAATTTGACTTTGAATTTATTAATATCATTATTGGATACATAATAATAATAATAATAATAATAATAAAGTTAATTGTGATGACTGTGACAATGGATGATGATATTTTCAAAATCTATAGAAGTGATATTTTACCATAGCATTACATTTAAATAAAAAGTTTGTAAATGATAATTAGAAGTATTATTCAAGAATTGAATATGAATCATACCTCAATAATTATTTGATAAAAAATATGGAACGATCAATATACCTTTATAAAATGGGGGTTTTGAGAGAATTAAGAGATCTGTTTTTTAGATTTGATTAACTATAAATGGAGTGTTTTAATGATAAAAATTAGATTGGAGAGAGTTTCTATGCACAATTATGTGTGTTTAAAATAAATTCCTTCTGAGACATATCTCAAATAAAACATCATATATGAAGTGGTAAAAAAAATAAGTTTCATGAGATTATATAGTAGTACGTCATGAATTAGAATTAATGGTGGATTTCTCAGTATGTTTGACGAGAAAGGTGATGATGGTATCATTATCTAGAACATATCTAATTTGATAGGAAACAAATTCTACAAGTACAGAAATCATAAAATGAATAAAATTTATAATTTCAAGAGTATTGAAGGTCAACTCAAAAAATGTGTTCTAAATGTAGTAGGTTTTTATAAAATTAAAGGATATAATGAGTATAGTCATAGAAAAAATATTTAAAAAAGATGATACCGAAAAAATATAAACTTAGAAAAATCATTTCCATTTAGTAATGAATAAAAGGGAATTTTTAATAATAAAAACATATTTTAGTGGGAAATGATAAATATAGGGATCCGGAATATCATTGGATCAAAAACTGAATTCACATTGACCAAATGAATGAAAAAAAATTTGTTTCCTACATCAAAATCAACTAGAATAAGAAATATTGTTATAAATTTAGACTGTAGTTATTTTTCATGTTGAACCACATATTGTGAAAAATAATTTCAACCGAAGTAATAGAGGGGGGATATGATTTAGGATATAATCCATATTGAAATAAATTCAATATGTGATATTTTTCAGTGACCCAATGATAATAAATTCTTTTGTACTAGGTGGTTTTATTGGAACAAGTTAGATTACATGAGAACATTTATTAGAAATTTTTTTACTTCTATGGAATGTGTAGCCTCATGTATAAAGATTTTATTTTGTTTTAACCATTTCACATGTTCAAATTATTGATACTCTTGGGATAATCTTTATTCTGGAATGTTATATGATGTATAAATTTTTTTAGATTTCTAATTAATCTATATTTAAAAATATTAATATTCTGGAAGAGTTATCCATTGAACAACGTGGCATATTTATGATTGAATATAATGGTACAAAAATATAAAAATTGTAGAAATATATCAATTTATTGAGGCATCCAAAAATGGAATAATATTTTTTTCTATTATACTATTTAATAGAGAAAAAATCATTATCAATGTAGTGGACAATATCTTGTATATAAATAAATGGTGAAAAGTATACTTATTGTAATTTTTTATATTGGTAATGTAGTTATTATTGTCGATTATAACAATATATGTAATAATTTTCAATAAAAATGAAAAACTATTATCACATGTATATGGATTGTGTACAATAATACTTTGTGGAATTACATGTGATGAAAAAGGAAAATCACATTTTCTTATCCAAGTTTCATCATTATAAATTGAACATGAAGTAGTTTAAAATAGAGGATTAAATTATAAAATATACATGATGTCAAGAAAGACTGGAATTTTTTAGGACTTTTATGGTATTCGTTTTAATCAATGATAGTTAAAAAGCAATCATGGTTGGTTATGTTATCTCACAACATCTTGACCTAATATTATTTATACTATTGGTATTAGTTCTATATATCCATGTGACTAAAAGTAGTAATATATTATAGAATCCAAAATATTTCTCTAATTTATAAAATGTACTTTGAGCTGTGTACTACATTATAGAAATAACTAAATATTAAATTTATCTATGGTTGGAGATAGTGATTTGGTAGGTTATTTTAATAAATGATGTTCTACATCATGTGGAACATTTATCTTGTTATTCAATTGTGTGAGTTATAATGGAAAAAAATAGAACTCATAAAACATCAATTATATTCAATCCAAATATATTATAATAATTAGTTCATACACATTATTTATTTTGATAATGATGTAATTTATGGATTTAATTGGAAAATTTCTATAACTTCAAAAAAATAAATTTCACAATAATATTTTTATTTTACCATTAATAAAATCATATGAAAAAATTAAGGACTAAACATATTGAAAAAAAAATAAATTATTCGAAGGAAAAGTGAAAAATAGATAGAGAATGTTGGAATTCAATAAAATTTGAAATCAATTGTTGAATATCATCCCCAATAATGACCTTACAAACATATTCGATATACTGAGGCTTAATTTGGGTGTTTATCCCCTCCATAGTCATTAAAAATATTTTTTATACCCCAACAATGTAATAAATTTTATTCTTAATAGGGAAGAGGAGGTGAATTTTTTTTTTCATTCATTATTAAAATATTTCTCTGAGTTTTTTCTTTCTTATGTTTTGAAGGGGAGTTCTTTGAAAAATTGATTCACAAATTTAGGAGAGATCATTTTTCAATTTTTCAAAAAAATTTCATTTCATCAAGAGATGTAATAATATAATAAATTGTAATATATATTTTTGTGTGGTCTTAAGATGTTTTCCTTCTAATAAATTCCCTAAAATTTTGACTCATTAATTAGAATCAATGTATAGAAGGAGTTTCTACTATTCACAATAAATCCAAAAGGGTAGATTAAAGATCATTTTCTTTAAAATTATTTATCAGTTTTTCAACATGTTTGATATTTATATGACTATAAATTGTTTTTGATATTTTTTTCCCATGGATTCTAGGATTTTGGACATTAAATACATTAATAAATGAATAGGAATGATTTAAAAAATTTATTTGTATCATATAAAATTATGACATTGAAGAATAATAATTTAGGATTATTTGGAGGATAAATTTATAAAATAACTTATACATTTCCAGTGATGAAGAGAACTATATCCTAAAAATTGTTAATGTACCTACCCAATGAACACAATCCAATTATTGGTCCACATGTGAGAGTTGGCTAGAATAATTACCAATACAACGAACTACTATACGAGAGTACTATGGAGAACATCCCACAAATAGAGATTATATGTTTTAATTTATAGTGTTCTAATGATATTATGGTGGCACACATGCACGAGTGGAAGTGGGTCAGCATGCAGATGCTTGACCCATGTGCCTAATGTGTCTGAGTGTGTCTAGGATCCAACCTTAGTGGCATGATTAATCCAATTATGTGGCATAAAATAACATCTATAGACCTTAATTTATATATAATATCAATTTAGGTTGTGTTAAGAAGAGGAAAGTATTCATTATTGTTTTTATCCTGTGGAAAAAAGTTCATATGAATAGACACAAAAAATGTGACTTTTCTTCCTCCTCGGTCTCACCTATGTGAAAACTTCTAGAATTACATAATGATTTGGGGAATTTACATAATGTAAAAATATTAACCTATCATAATTGTGTGGGGAATGAAAAATTTCAAAAATATTAAACTATAACATTTAATGAGTTTGAATAATCATTAGAACCGATATCAACTACACGATGAACTCATGAACAACTACATGCCAAAAAGCCACTATCCTAGTTAATGACCTACCTCTAGATGGAAAGTATCTACCATGTGCCACAAAATCATTTCCATGTTTTTAATGAAGTAACTATATTTACCACAATGATAAGAACTATATATGAAGTTTAAATATGAACAAACAACTCATTAAAATATGAATTGATCATACAAGTTTCACTTGACTTACCATGATATGTGCCACAATATAAACACTCAACAAATATAATCATGTCATTGAGATACAATATTATTTGTGATATATTATGTTGATAAATAATGAGTTTAAAATGGTCATATTATCAACCCCAAGTATTCACCTTACATTTAAAATGAATAACATTATTAGCTAAAAATAGAGGATGAAACTGATTGTGGGAACACATTATTATTAAATAAAAATTCATATTTTATTCTTCCTCATTTTACAACCTTAAATATAAATAATGTTATTGCTACAATAATTTCACAAACCATGTATCACCATATAAATAAGATGTCCCTTGATTTATGATTAAGAAGAGCATGATTTTTATTGAGATGAATCGTGATTGAATAACATATGATTTTTTTGCTTAACCAAGTTAGTATATGCCCACGATCATTGGATGAAAAAAATCTAAATGTGTAATACATTATTTTACCATTCACCAATGTTTTTAGTTAATATGCTATGATAATTGATAAAATAAAAACCAAGGATAATCTAATGAAGATTTTTTATCTATAAATGTTACATGGGTTGTCATGGAATCATGGATTTTGAATGTATTGTGTAATGAGGGATTATAAATCATGAAATTTGGATGAAATATTAAAAATATTTGGTATAATAAATAGTAATAAATATCTAATGTAATAATCATTCAAACATCTCATTGATTTAATTCCAAGTCACTGGGGATTAAATAATTATATAAATCATTTTATCAATTGAGTTTAAATGGTGATTTATTATCTTAAACTGATGGGAATATTAATTAGCAGCGATTGTGTATATGTATTCTATGATAATTAGAAATAATTTCCAATGATGATTTTTTGATACTATAATACACAACTATATCTCTATGATAAAGGAAGAATAATATTGATTAATGATACATTTTTGTTCTTGATTTTCTTTGGCCTTTATAACATTACATGAAATTTTTTTACTTATAAAGATATTGAAGAATTTGATATGATACATGAGTGATCTCATGCATGATATAAATATTTTGATCATGTGAGTGGAATATTGATATTCTATTTTTAAGTAAATTTCATTTTGTAGTCAAAGTTAATTATGAAAATGATCCATCATATTTACGAAAGAATATAGTTATATGATGAATATCGCATTCATGAAAAAGTTTTAAGAAGAAACATGGATCAAATGGTTTTTTTAGATTAAATTATTCCAAGAATATTGTAGTAAGAAATTGTTTAACCCAAACCATAGGTATAAGTTAACAAAGTTTTCTTGAACATCCTATCCCAGTTGAAGGAATTTTTAATAACATCAAATTTAATTGAAAAATTATTTGGTTTTTAAATTTTTTTTGATAATAGTAAAGCGTAGGATATAACATCAAATCCAAATGTTATGAAAGTTCATGTGTACTTATAATATTTCTTATTTTGGAAATCTACTAATGAGTTTTCATAATAAGGGGAATCATAACTATAAATTATCACATGTTTAATTCAATATGAAGCATTTTTAAAAAAAATAAACCAATTATTCACCAAAATAGATTCCTATTGGATGACAGATCTTCAAAAAAGGATGAAATTTGGTAGATAACATCGATTATTTACTACAAGTACAATGGCGGGGGCACACATCCTTACGTGTTATTCTCTGGCACATCAAAATCATTTGATATAACTGATGTTTTGTACATAATTAGTTCCTATGACTCCAATATATTTTATCTTTATTTAAAAAACATTACCATAATAATTCCATTTTTGAACAATTATATAATGTCACACTATGGTAAATTGATAACTTATATCGAAGTATAGCTCAACTGAATCATAGTTTTTCTAATGCAAGAAAACTACCCCTCAACCCAAAAGGTGACCATAGCAGAGTATCATATTAATTATTATTTTATTCCCTAGATTTATACCTGAACATAATTGTGTTCATATTAACTAGTTATAATCATTTAATATACAGAACAACTAATGGGGGACTTACCTAGTATGGTACCAAAAACATCCATGGTTGAAATATGAAAGACAATATTGATGAAATAAGGACCCAGCCCTAACCGTTACATACTATTAAATTAAATGAATAATTCACATTGAGGATCTTTTCTAGTTTAGAGTTTTAGAAAATTAGGACATAACTATTACATCCCAAAAGATTAAAAAGTAGACACTTCTACACAGTTTCCATTTTTCACATTAAATAAAAACTCTTGAAAAAAGAGTCATGTCTAGTTCCATGTTTTAGACATCATGACTTATCCTTGATCTCATCCTTGACCTTATTCATCTTCAAGTCCAGCGAAAACATTTCAAAACATTGGTTGAGCAAAAAAAGCATAGTAGGGGTTATAAAACAAAGATACGAAACATTTGTTCATAAATATATACAAAACATGAGATCTACTACTTAACTCCTGAAAACATAATATTTATGAATAACACATAGAAATCATAAATCATAACGGTAACTTGTGGCATCAATATCATACTTACACTGTAGCTACCACAGCTCCATAGGGAGTTACTTTGAAATAACCATCATAGTATGTTCCCTAAATCTATTAGGAGAAACATCCACATTTAACTCCATCACGTTATCCAAGGAATTGGAGAGCTATCTCAGGATCACCCACCCAACATTTATCACGGAACCACCTGTATACGTAAATAATTTCCAAGAACCATAACATCATCATAACACATAACATAAGCATAAAGGAAAGATAAAATTCCCAAAATGAAATAACAAAATATAATTTCAAGATATTGAAATAATAAATCCATTATCAAAATAATTTTCAATACCTAAATACAAAAAAAATAGTATAAGGTATTTATTTTTCCTTTTAAAAACATTACGTCTTGTTAAGGAAGCCAATGATCAAATAATACTGGCTGTGGTGGAAAAGTCATTGTCACAACTTACGTTACAAAAAAATCATTTTTTTCATTTATTAAAATGATTTGTATAAAAATATTCCCTTTGAATGAAAATAAAATTCAAAGGGGTTCATACACAGTATAAAATTAAGTCATGTATAAAACTAAATACGCCTCAGTAAAAGGAGATTGAGACGAAGTCCCTTACCTCGTGTCTGACTTGACTCGATCATTCTTTAATCAAATGAATAATAAACTAAAGATTACTTATAATTTCTTAAGAGCCTTTTTATAGTTTATTATTCCTTTTATATCACTTATTACCATGTTATAAATATTATGTAATCATTTAAGTTAATAACGTCCATTTTGTCGATATTTGGTACTTCAGTCCAAAATGAACACCTAATATTTACGAGACGTACATGTGGTCAGTAGTCCATTATATCCAGAATGATATTAATGGTTTAGATATCATATATATCATATATATCTACTATATACTTATATTTATAATAGTACATAAAATTTGGAGGTAAGAAATGAAATGCACCGTTCATGGAGACGATAAGTCATACGTACGCATGAATGCTACTTTCATTTATATTTCTTATTTTAATAGAATTAAAACATAATTATACATAGGTATATTATAATTACATTATAATATCATATATAATATCATTAAATCTATCCTTTATACATCCCACATAAGTCATTAATGAGTCATATCACTTTGAGGGGGCAGTAGTCCGCACTTCCTCTAATGAGATTATCATTTTTACCCATAATGGAAACCATAAAGGCATGCTATAAATAGAAATTACAAAAGCATAAAGAAATCATAAACATAATATATATCATATATAAATATAGTTCCATCATATTGGACACCATGAGAGGTGGTAGGAGATAATCAAACAATCATCGTTTCGTGATGCGTTAGTTTTCCATCCACAGAAAAATTATGTTCTTCATCCGTTAGATGGAGGTGTGAGTAAGTGTAGCTCAAATAATTCTCATAACAACATAGTAGTATATTTAAGATACTGGGGTTGATACAATATAATTTAATAAAATGATTTTAGTGGTTGGAGATGTAAAATAAAAGATAACAATTTAAGAGAAACGGTTACCTTTAATTTGGGTAACTCCCTTTGGTTCGAACCATTGGACTTCATGAAGTGCCTTCTGCCTATGGTAAGGCTTCTAGGAAGTGGAGAGGGATGTAGGAAGATTAATTGGTCAGAGTTTTGATGATCCAAAAGGCTTGAGAGGTGTGTGTAATTGTTTATAAGTGGTATCTTTTTATAAGGGAGAGGATGGGCTCTTTAAGAAATTGTGAAAACATTATTTTATTATTAACATATCATCAGTTTCAAAAGGTCCAAAAATCATTAAAGTAGGATATATGATGACTAATATTCAAAATAAAATCAACCAATTATAATTGGACATGTTTTGGATAATATTTTAATCATTATAATCTTATTTATTTAAATCATTTAATAGTGAGGTAAATACTGCATCATTATTTTGTCATAAATAATTTAATTTATTTGATGTCTAAAAATTAAAAAAAAAATACCATGGTGTAGGAAATAATTTTATATTTACAATTAATATTTATAGGAAAAAATATTACTTATATATCACCATATAAAGATTAATTAACTAAATGATTATTGTTTATGTCATTTTTTCCTTTACATTAAATTAATTAATCTAAAGTGTAATTATCATTCATTAGTGGCTCCATGGGGTCCCAAAATCTTCCGAAATATTCCCATGGTTATAAATGACTGATAAAATATTGTTTTGAAAAGTTTTATGGAAATTTTGAATTATTATAATATCCTTTTTACCTTGAATTACCTTATTTTCCTTTAACAGCGGTAAATAAAAGTCAAAAGTTACTATTCACCAAAAATTATTTTCATCTTATTGAACCAAATTTTACATCCTAATAATAACCATGTATATAATATTTTTGAAATTCAATTCACAGAAGTTGTAAAATTTCATTTTATTAAAAAATTCAGTTTTTTAACTACTACTAACTGGTTTCACTGTTCATCAAAAATTTATGTTTTCTCAGAAAAATACCAAAAATTCAGCCTAATCTATATTTGATATTATGAATTCGATAATGATGTTTATTTTTCAACTTAAAAACATAAATGTGTCATTAATTAATTTTAAAATTAATACTCGTTGTTAAAACAAATAGCGTGTTTTTAAGAAACAATGACGATCAAAAGATTGACACTTGTTTAAGTCCAATTTCAAAGTGAAATTAATTCCAATTACAAAAATTGGAATAAACGGTAAAATTATGTTCTAATTACACATTAAAACCAATTAAAAAGATAATATAACAATTTTAAAAAATTATACTAAAAGTAACTTTTGAAATAAAATTCAATATTTTCACTATTCATTAAAAAATTTACTTTATCAGAAAAATCCCAAAAATTTACACAAAGTAAATTTTGATGTCCCCATTATAAAGAAGGATTTTATTTTTTCAATTAAAATTTACTAATGTGACAAATAACTATATTTAAAGAGAGTTCACCATTAAAAGGTTGAAAATCGACCTTTTAATGTAAATTTTGCGTAAAATTAGATTCATTCACATTTTAAACCTATATCTTTTTATTGGATAAATGTAAATAAATTTAAAAATAATTTATATTCATATTGTAGTTATTTTTTTTCATTCCCACCAATACAACGGCTAGTATTTAACCACAATTTAAAATAATAATATTTTACTATTAGTGTGCAACATAAGATTTGAAAGAAAACTGTTGTTGTGTATCGAGTATACTACCGAACATAGAAACCCATTAAAATTAAAATTAAAATTTAATTATCAAATATTAATAAATATAAAATATATATTATTCTTTATTTACCTGGGATGTTATAGATGAACAACATAAAATGGGTTTTGGTATTAACTTATCATTTATGAGTTATGAATTTGATGAATTTTTTTCTTTATATAGTTTATTTGTTTTATTTTCACTATTAAAGGAGCTGTAGGGGATTTAAGATAGTGTTTCAAGGAAACTAGATCATGGCTAAGAAATCATCCAAAGATAATATTTTCCTTCAGAACCTGGGATGGTAGCCACCAGAGATTTGGTCTCAGTTATAATATATTTAGGCCACTCAATATTCCACTAATATAAATATGGGTGTCCACCAATGTTTTTGATGAACTCCATGGGTTTTTATAAAATTTAACATATGTATTAGTAAATTTAAATACATGGTAATTGGGGTATCATAAATTTTTTGTCCCATAAAGAAGGTCACACACCCACCCTCACTATCTCTGTTGAATCTCCCTCTAATATGGCCAATTAATCATCATATGGGTTCTTATCTTTAAGAATATTATTTTAGGTGACTTTATTAGGTTACTCTAGAAATATTCTAATGTGTTTTATGGTTTATAATTACCATCATGTTGTTTTTAATGGGTATTCTGTAATATAAGAATATTTCAATAATTTTTCATTTGCTAAATTTATTGATAATACCTTTGAGTATATATACAGATAGGGACCCAATTAGTCATAGTATGTTATCCCTAACCAATTTCTATGTTTTAGAATTGTTTCATGAGATTTTTGATATGTTGTATGTCATCCCATTAGTGATTTACCGAAAAATTACCAAAATGTTTTCCATGATATAATTTTATTTGGTCATGATTTTTTTCACAGGAGAAACATAACTTTATATACTATATTTTTATTGTAAATGATTTTCATGAACCTAGTAAAATTGGGTATGACATAGTTGATCAGAAAACCATCTTAGCATTCCTATAATTTTTTGATGTTATAGTGGAATCCAAATGGGTGGATGATGCTCTATTGTGGTGGGAGAGATGTGATTTTGGTTTGATTATGTATTAATATAAACCCTTAAAAAAATTCATTTAATTATATAATTTATAATGATGATTTAAACAACTGTGAGTATTAATTCCCCAAGGTATTATTAATTCATGTACATTATTCCTCAGTAATGATTATGGGAAATTGTTGGGTTTGTAGTGTCAAATATATATTTGATCTAAAGTGGTTGGTAAAAATGTAAAACATATTAAAAAAGAAACATATATGACATTATATTATTTATGATCCCTAATTATGATGTTTTTTATATAGTAGTGAAGATATAACACCAGTTTTGTGTTAGAAATAGTGGGCATGGGAAGGACATCTCTGATATGGTGTAAAAGATTGGGGACATGATGGCGTCTTTTTCATTTATATTGGAATTTGATGAAGTGCCTACCCTATTGGGATGTAATAATAACCATTGCTATTTTTTCCTTATTGAGGGATATTATTCAAATTATGATGTGGATATTTTAATGATAAAATATCTATATAAATGGGAAACAATAGTCATGTAACCATAATGATGATAAGGATATGACATTAATCAATAGTATCTATTATTTCCCTTTGATGTGAGGCATATTTCCCGTGTTGAGATAAAACCATTTATGTGTAATTGATTCATTTAAGTTTTTTATGAATATTTATTTTGAAAAAACATTTACTCATGTGAATTATTGGAAAAAGGAATGGTGTGGACATTTTTGAATCACATTTTTAGTGGTTCTCTTCCGCTATACATCATATTTCATGGTCATGATTCTCTGATCTATATATTAATTGGGATGTTATTCCATTATATTTGAATATGATTTTAGTAAGTTTTTACCATTTCACAATCAGCATATCAATTTAAGGGAATTGTATTTTTGACATTAGAAATAATATAAACGTATTTTCAATGTATTTATGATCATATTAACACATTTGATATTTTTATGTATATGGATAGGTCATTAGGATGCATTTTTAATTTTCTGTTCATTACATTATAGAGGTTTTCTATGCCCATTCACTATAACCTAAGATAGGTTTCTTATTTGATGAATTGTTTATATTCCAAAGGTCACCTTGAATTTTACTATCTTAGATATAATCAATACAATATGATTGTGTTTTCCAAATATTTTTGACATATGTACTGTTATTTTCATTACATTTTTTATTTTAATTTATGAAAATCATATTATATATGAACCTATGAAGCATTCCATATTTTTAGTCAATTTTGGTGGAATTTTATAGATTTTTAATCACACACTACCCATATACCTTGGGTAATAATTTTTTATATTCTAGGTAGGTTTTGATAAAACAACATCCCTGATTCGTGATAGTTTACCAGGTTCTTTGCAAGAGAATGTAGTTAGATAATGATCATTCATTTATTAATGTTTTTCTATTACTTAATATTTTCTCACTTATATACTATATATATATGATCATCCTATGAGGAATATTTTTATCTAATGTATAAATACATGACATTGAATCTATTTACATATTTAGAACCATTATTATTTTTAATTTCCATGGGACATAGTTATGATTATTATTTTCCCAATTTTTTTATATAATGGAATTTATTTACATTCATTTTTAATTTCTTATTATCCACAAAAATTATTTTACTATCACCAATATATAATCAGAGACCATCATCACTAGTTCACAGTCTACACTATTCAAGTAGGTGAACATGAGGTATGACTCATACCATTAACTCAAACGTAGACCTTTCTAGTGAATGATTATATTAGCATCAAATATAATATGTTTTCTCATGGAGTGAATATATATGAATCTATAAAGATAGAATTTAGGATTATCTATATATTTTTTATGTGAATTCTAGTAGATATATTATCTAATATTCTCAGAGTTTGAGGTCTAACATTTGGGGATCACATCATGGTTAATCATTTCTACTCAAGTGTCGTGCCACCAAACACTTCTAATTTTTTTGTCAAGTGAGAGAGTTTTTTATTTTTAATTATTTATAAAATTGTTATTATTAATAACATATTTTCCATGGTAAGGGTCATATTAATTGATCAATTTTGGGATTAGATGTGGTACCATTGAGTGAAAGTTGGAGTTTATTGAACCAATTTCTGTAAAAAGTTGATCATGGTACTTAGGATGAACAATGGTAGCAAAGTAGTACTCCAATAAATATTTAGGATCCATGATACCAGGGTAGAGGATTAGGCTTATGATTAATTTCTTCCACTGATTTGATGTTATCTAATAGTGAATAGGGGCCATCAAGTTATCTATGTATTATCTTAGTTTCATATAAACATACAACACCATTTTTTCCAACACAAAAGCATCAACATTGTTTTAATCTTCTTATAACATTGATGAATTTTAGAAATATAAGGGTGTTTTTATTGAACACATTGGGATTCTGTTATAGTAGTATTTTTTATCATTCTATGTATTTTTATATGATTAGTACAAGTTTTAATATTTTTAATTTCATCAGACATGAGATGAATTGTTTCATGTGATCCAAGGTATAGATTTTTCCAATTGGTATTTTGAAAACATTGACGGTTATTACTATTAAATATATTCATCAACTTTCAAGGCTTACTATTATACTCTTGTTCATGAGTGGAATCCAAATACAAGACCTTAAAGACATGAAAATTGGTACGATGGTAAACATAAATCCTATTTTTATAGTTTATTTTTATATTTTTTAGAGTTTTTTCATATGTTTTATCGTATTTTTGTTGACGAGTATCCTAGATTTGTTCTTAATTATGTTCAAGGGATTCATATTGGGTGAGAGGTTAGTTTAATATTCAGTGTCCTATGTAGAGAGAATATATAATTTTTTCAATATATAAAAGATCATATAAAAAATAATTTGATAAATGAAAAACTATAGAATCATGAGAAATGTAGTTTTATTTACCTGAGAATGTCTCATTGGGGTTCCCATGTATTATTTTACAAGATGGTGGATGGCTTGTTATTCATATATTTTGAATAACGGAGTTCAAAAAATGTAACTATCGAGAACATTTAATGTCAATATTGTAATAAACATCCATTTATATACATAATGGTATCAAAGTGGTTCTATATTATTAATTTGTAATTAAGTTATCATTAGTTCAGAGTGTGTCTTGTTCATATCCCTTGTAAAACATTCAGAAACATTTGAATATGATATGGGTACTTCGTGCTGTCGCTCAGAGTAATGAATATCCTAAGCATTTTTATATCCTTGAGTAATAGATTCTTCTTCCCAAATATAAATTCGGTTAATATGATCCATTTATAATATTTCAGAATGATTCATGTATTAGAATGACCACGATCACTATATATATATTATTCTGAGCGTACATAGTGATATTCAGTTGTATTCCATACATTCATAGATTCAGTTCTAGATGAGTGTAGTCTATTTATTAGAGAAATCAATATATGAAAATTTCATAAATGTAAACCATAAAAATGACTAGTTCAATAGATTAGATTTAATGAAAAATAGATATGTAAATATCAATGTTATTATACGAAAATAATGTTTTGGTCACTATACATAAAACTTTTTTATTCAAATATATGTAGAAAATTAGAGCCTCATGTAAATAAATTCTTAGGGTTACATGTTCTTTTATTAGAGAAGGTATATAATGTATTTATAATCTCTTGAAATTGAGATAAAATATACCCTGAGATTGGGTAAGATTGTTGTTGATGAACTCAGTTAGAAGACTCATCTATATGTGTGTTAGTTCCCTTATAAGGAGTTTAAGATAATATATAACATTATTGATATAAAAATTTACATTAAGGAGAATCTTGATATAGAGACACTAATGTCTTAGTGTACAACATCATCAATAATTTATATAGTGAATGAGTGGAAAATATCTAACTCATAATTCATGGTTATAAGGGAATAAATATGTATTGGAATATGATGACCTGGTTAGCACATTAAAATTAATTAGATTATATATGTTATGGTAGTAATGAGTTATAAGAATAACATTCCAAGTATAGAAAAATCACCATGGTAAAAACACAAAGCTCAATGATATTAAAAGGGGTTTCCAGTGTCCCACAATTAAGAATGACATATAAGGGTTCAATTATTGTGTTTTATATTTTAGTTTCCAATGGATAAGATCATATGACACACATGATTTATTTAGTCCAAATTCATTCATTACTAGAATTGTGGTATTGTAAATATGGATTTCATTATGACGTTAGCAAGGAAACCCTAAATATCATGATGTTTGGTGGGTGTTTTTGGATAAACTATGAAATTGTACACACTTTCTACCAATTTGGGAGACATGTTCTATTGATAAGTCTGTTTGAATAATTGTTTCTAAGATAGTAATTATTCATGGTGTGTCGATATGTTTACATTCTGATCTGGAGACCCAATTCATGACTTGATTAATGCAGGATCTTCATATGGTTATGGATACACATGTGCATATGAGAATTGTATATTATCATAGAATATTGGATAGATTGCGCTAATACATATTATTTTTCTGTACATCCTATGATAATGTTTTCCTAGGCTATGGATGATCAAGGGATAATCATATTTTTAATAGAGTTTTCATAAAAATAAAGATACTTTGAATTGATTTAGAATCCATATTTAAATAATTTATATTGTAGACCATCTTTTTCACCATTATATTGACTAGTGGATATGGAGTTAGTTTTTTCCGAGTCTAGGTTTCTAATAGAGTAGTTAGAGAATGTATTTCAGATCATGAAGTGGTAAATGACTTCTCAAAAAAGGAAGAGATAGTTTTTTGACATATGATGTTTTAATTTGGAGTTCAAGGTTGGAAAAGAGGGTTTTCTATTGGTGATGCCTCATTTTAGAAACCAACATTATAGCATCCCGCCATTTTATCACATAAACTTTCATTACATTATACAAAACTGAGGATCTTTAAGGTTTAGTGTCTTGGAAACCAGGAACTTAAAACATGAAAACATAAAACATTATTCTAAAACACTTGAAAGGCTTCTCCTCATGTTCATCCTAGGTTCATTACTGCATCACATAACCTGGGAGCATACATCAAAAGAAAGGGTGAGCAGAAGGCCCAGTAAGGGAAACAAGGGAAACATTTAACATGTGAACTTGAGATACATCAACTATGTCATGAACAAGAACTTTAAGGCATGATAAAAAAAATCATGTGGCATATCATAATAAAAATAACATTTTCATAACTTGAATATGTGGCTGCAACATTGAATATTGACAATCGTTTCGTTTCACCAAGGTCCATCCCCAAGGTGTCGTTAAAAATTACCAAGGTTATTCACCAAGGCGTCGTTAAAATGGTCATCTCTAGAGATTAAGTCTTTACCCAATGCATTGGAGCGCTATCAGGGCGCACCCTTAAATTTGCCTTTATTATCATGTGAGCCACATATATCATCATCAAACATTTCATAAATAAGCCATATATCATAAAATAAATGGGTTTCATTTCATAATCATAACGTTAAAAAAACTGCTTTAAAGACATGATCCTTACGTCACTTTAAAACCCACAGAAAAGTAAGGTGGGTCTCATGTATGTAAATCCCAGAATTTAAAATAGAACATTTTGGTATATATGTGAATACCCCTTTAGAATAAAGAGCTTTGAGTATTCACTTAATAATATAAAAGAACTTTAGAAAAAGAGAGAGACATTTTGAGACGGAAATTCTGCAGCATAACGGCTATGTTACGAGGTTTTAGAAGACATTAAAAAGAGAGGGAAAATGGGTCAAACATTCATAAATGACCCATAAAACAGTAGATGGACAGAATAAGAAGGATACATTATCATGGTAATGAAATTTCAAGGATATACCATTTGAAATGAAAAACATGGAAGGAAGACAAAAATTAGATTTCTCTTATGAAAGTTCGGCAGCCTAACGGCGTTACTTAAACATCAACAAAAATGATTTGAAAAGATCAAATAGGGTCTCTCATCATGTGAACATAAGAGTTCATTATGATAGATATAGAGATAATTCCCCAACATAATTAAAAAGGAACTTGAATGACTTGACATGAAAGTAGAACTTTGAAAAGAATGAGAAGGGTGAAAGAATCCCCTAAAAATTCGGCAGCCTAACGGCGCCACTTAAAACTTCAAAATACTGAATTGAAGAGATCAAATGGGTACTCTCATAATATGAACATAAGAGTCCAGTATGATAGATATAGAGATCATAACCCAACATAACAAAAAGGAACTTGAAAGAATTTACATTAAAGTAGAACTTCAAAACGAGAAGGGTGAAGAACCACTTAAAAATTCGGCAGCCTAACGGCGCCACTAAAAACTTGAAAATACTGAATTGAAGAGATAAAATGGGGTCTCTAATAATATGAACATAAGAGTACATTATGATAGATATAGAGATCATACCCCAAAATAATAAAAAAGAACTTGAAAGAATTGACATGAAAGTAGAACTTCAAAACGAGAAGGGTGAAGAACCACTTAAAAATTCGGCAGCCTAACGGTGCCACTTAAAACTTCAAAATACTGAATTGAAGAGATAAAATGGGGTCTCTCATCATATGATAATAAAAGATCAGTATCATAGATTTAGAGATCATACCCCAACATAATAAATTGGAACTTGAAATACTTTACATGAAAATAGATATTGAAAAATGAGAAGGGAGAAAGAATCTATTACAAAAAATTTCGGCAGCCTAA
Source organism: Viscum album (assembly GCA_963277665.1). Lineage (NCBI taxonomy): Eukaryota > Viridiplantae > Streptophyta > Magnoliopsida > Santalales > Viscaceae > Viscum > Viscum album. Next base: position 1,251,434,475 of record OY728128.1, on the reverse strand, counting down.
CGGCGCCACTTAAAACTTCATAAAACGAAATAATGAGAGTAAGAGGGGATCTCTCATTATATGAACATAAAAAGGGCAGTAAGAGGAGTATAAAATAACATCCTCCAACATAAGAACATGTAGCATAAAAGGAATGAAATAAAAGAGATTACTTGAAATGAAAGAGAGAGGTCGGATCCCTTACCTTAAAACGTGACTCTTGAAACTCAAAGGTTTGGACCTTGAGGGCTTGGGGGCACCTTGGGAGGACTCCTTGGGAGATAATGAGACCATAAATTCGTTGGGGAAGAGTGTGGAGTCGAATGGATGAGATGAGGGCTTGGTATTTATAGGGAAAGTGAGGGGACAAGGCATTAATGGCCAAGGGACACCTCACATGTGCTTTTCTCAAACTCATGTGCTCTCCCTTGGCATTTACCATGGAGTTAGGCCACATGGGGCCCACAAAACAATAATTCATCACCCTTGGCTGGAAAACCCTTAAAATATCTCATGACATCATCATGACACAGCTATGATGTCATTAAACATACCGAAACCCTAAAACTGCATTTTTACTATTCACTGAAAATTCAACTTTCTCAGAAAAATCCCAAAATTTCACAATAACCAAATATCAATGCTCTGATTTCAAAAATGAACTCCATTTTATAAAAATAATTTTCTAAATATTTTTAAATTTATTTTTAAATAAATACACTATTCACTGAAAATTCATTTTTTCAGAAAAAACCTCAAAAATTACCATAACATAATATCGGTGCTCTTAGTTCAAAAATGAAATCCATTTTATAAAAATAATTTTCTAAATATTTTTAATTTAATTTTTAATTAAAAAACACTATTCACCCGAAAAAACTAATACTTGAATAATAATTTATGAAACCGTTATTTAACCATTTTATTGAATCACATTACTTATCCATTTGGACACATTACTAATCCTAATCATAAAATCACTATTCATAATTTACTATTCATCAAAAATTAAGTTGATCTTATTAGTCTCTAAATTTTGTACTGAAGATAATTGTAGAAGACCATTTTTCGAAAATCATTACACATTTTTAATTATTTAAGGTTTACACAACCATTTTTAAAATATCATTTTTCTAAAATTCATCAAAAATATGCATATTATATTTATCCGGTCATTTGAAAATTCATAAACATCATCATAAGAAGAAATCCCAATTTTTATTTAAAACAAAGGATTACACAAGGCAGTTACGGTCTCCTTATATAGCCCCTTATCACACCAGCATAGGACCTAAGTGTAAGGTGTGCTAAGGTGAGAGAATCTGAGGGAGGCTCGGCCAACATCGTACGAGTAGTAATTTCTATCAATTTGAACTTCTCGCGAAGGCGATCCCGTTCTAGCTTCACACGATGAAGTTCAACTTGGGTTTGGTCCAGAGCAAAGCCCAGTGGTGCTACCTCCTTCCCAAGTTCTGTTAGATGGGCTTCGATCGGTCCAAGACTACTGGGTGAGGCCATCGAATCTTCTTTCTATATTAATTAACCAAGATTGCTTGTATTTAGAGACAATAGTCAAAACGTTTAGTTTCCAGTGGTCATATTGACCAGTGGTCAAATAACAATCAAAACCCAATAGTCTCATTTTAATTATACTCATGTTATCAAATGAAACATTTTTGTTGAGTATAAAAATAAAATAAAATAACACATAAAATTAGGAAACAAGATTTATTTAAAATTTCGGGTCGTTACAATCTTCCCCCCTTAAGAAATTGTGTCCTCGCAATTTTTTTTTTAATTAGGTTTTGAAATTTCATTGAAAGTACCACATCGGAAAAGGAGTCAGTAAAACTATTACTTTAAAAGAAATAAAGGGAAGTACGAAGGTCACCCGAGTTATCCCACACTAGGATTCCATGTAGGAAAATATGGACATGGAGGAGAAAACAAAGGGTCATGTTTTGAGGGAGAGTGACAGAGAACATGATTAGGAGAAAGTTAACCATAAGAAAATCCCAAACTTATGATGTGTGTAAACGATCTTTGATTACCTAGTAGGAAACGTAAACCAACAACGTTTTTGTTTTATGTTCCTTTTCATAATTTTGAGGAATTCATTTACAACATAGAATAAGAACATAAGGAAATATATCTACCTTCATGTAGAGTTTCACCTTTTAATAAGTTTCTACCAAAACTAATCTTTTCTCCCAAACGATGAGCACTCAAAACTACTTGGTCTCATCAAAACACAAGAATCATCTTCTAGAGAATCACATAATCCCCAAAAGATTAACTATCTATTTCTTCTATCTTTAAACATTATCAAAAACAGAAAGGGTAAGGTTAAACAACTCTTCAAAAAGGAAGAATCCCATAGGAATGGAAACTACTTTTAAATCTTCAAAGTTCCATGGTACTACCCAAAGTTCATCATAGACCATCCCATAAATAACGGTCCTTAAAATTCCTCAAAATAAAACAAACTAAGATTGAAACCCAAATACAAGAAGGATTTGATAACATAGTCTTCCAAAATAAACTTCATTGTTCATCTCCAAACAACATCAACCACTCCTAACATCTAAACTAAACATATTTTACCCAAGATAGGTTAATCATTCCCATAAGTAGCCTAAATTACTATAAGTCCACCATAAATTTATCGATTCTTCAAAATATAAGTCAACCTTACTCCTCAATGAAAATACCATAGTAATCTATTTACCTCAATCATATAGGGCCCCTAAAATAGTGAACGTATTCCAAAATAATAATCATCTTTTAATCCCCTAATCATTTCTGTCATATTAATACGAAAATCGTCTCATTTCCTATCACATTGGTTTTTGGGACATGTTCTTCCATTTCCCGCCATTAACTAAGAAAATAAACTATAATTAGGGGCTTATTTACTTAGCTAATAATCATGAAAAGGAAACTTTAAGCATAAAAGGATAAACATGTAGAATAAAATTATATCCTAACTTGTGATCCCCTAGGTTCCAATCTAGGTTATCCATGATCATATATTCTTATGTGAATCCTTATTTTGTTTTATCCTTGTTCCTTTAATAATGGTTCATACTAAGCTTATGAATTTACCAAAGCATATCCCCCGGGAGTGTCGTAACCAAGAGTGCAGCAAGGCCCGTTGTCGTGTACCAGTTCTCGTTCGAGTCTAGCTCAAAGCGGTGTTTTTGGGTTTTACCCCTATGTACATCTGTGCCAGAGCCACCTCTACCTTCTCGTATCCAGACAGGGATGTATTTTCTTGGAAACCCCTTACTCAATACTCACCAAAATACCAGGAAGATTTATTAAATTTAAACTTTTATATAGGGTTCTTCCTATATTTTTCATATCCTAATTTCCACAAATAACTAAACCATCCTTTGATACCAACTATAGCATCCCGCCATTTTATCACATAAACATTCATTACATTATACAAAACTGAGGATCTTTAAGGTTTAGTGTCTTGGAAACCAGGAACTTAAAACATGAAAACATAAAACATTATTCTAAAACACTTGAAAGGCTTCTCCTTATGTTCATCCTAGGTTCATTACTGCATCACATAACCTGGGAGCATACATCAAAAGAAAGGGTGAGCAGAAGGCCCAGTAAGGGAAACAAGGGAAACATTTAACATGTGAACTTGAGATACATCAACTATGTCATGAACAAGAACTTTAAGGCATGATAAAAAAAAAATCATGTGGCATATCATAATAAAAATAACATTTTCATAACTTGAATATGTGGCTGCAACATTTAATATTGACAATCGTTTCGTTTCACCAAGGTCCATCCCCAAGGTGTCGTTAAAAATTACCAAGGTTATTCACCAAGGCGTCGTTAAAATGGTCATCTCTAGAGATTAAGTCTTTACCCAATGCATTGGAGCGCTATCAGGGCGCACCCTTAAATTTGCCTTTATTATCATGTGAGCCACATATATCATCATCAAACATTTCATAAATAACCCATATAGCATAAAATAAATTGGTTTCATTTCATAATCATAACGTTAAAAAAACTGCTTTAAAGACATGATCCTTACGTCACTTTAAAACCCACAGAAAAGTAAGGTGGGTCTCATGTATGTAAATCCCAGAATTTAAAATAGAACATTTTGGTATATATGTGAATACCCCTTTAGAATAAAGAGCTTTGAGTATTCACTTAATAATATAAAAGAACTTTAGAAAAAGAGAGAGACATTTTGAGACGGAAATTCTGCAGCATAACGGCTATGTTACGAGGTTTTAGAAGACATTAAAAAGAGAGGGAAAATGGGTCAAACATTCATAAATGACCCATAAAACAATAGATGGACAGAATAAGAAGGATACATTATCATGGTAATGAAATTTCAAGGACATACCATTTGAAATGAAAAACATGGAAGGAAGACAAAAATTAGATTTCTCTTATGAAAGTTCGGCAGCCTAACGGCGTTACTTAAACATCAACAAAAATGATTTGAAAAGATCAAATAGGGTCTCTCATCATGTGAACATAAGAGTTCATTATGATAGATATAGAGATAATTCCCCAACATAATTAAAAAGGAACTTGAAAGACTTGACATGAAAGTAGAACTTTGAAAAGAATGAGAAGGGTGAAAGAATCCCCTAAAAATTCGGCAGCCTAACGGCGCCACTTAAAACTTCAAAATACTGAATTGAAGAGATCAAATGGGTACTCTCATAATATGAACATAAGAGTCCAGTATGATAGATATAGAGATCATAACCCAACATAACAAAAAGGAACTTGAAAGAATTTACATTAAAGTAGAACTTCAAAACGAGAAGGGTGAAGAACCACTTAAAAATTTGGCAGCCTAACGGCGCCACTAAAAACTTAAAAATACTGAATTGAAGAGATAAAATGGGGTATCTAATAATATGAACATAAGAGTACATTATGATAGATATAGATATCATACCCCAAAATAATAAAAAAGAACTTGAAAGAATTGACATGAAAGTAGAACTTCAAAACGAGAAAGGTGAAGAACCACTTAAAAATTCGGCAGCCTAACGGTGCCACTTAAAACTTCAAAATACTGAATTGAAGAGATAAAATGGGGTCTCTCATCATATGATAATAAAAGATCAGTATCATAGATTTAGAGATCATACCCCAACATAATAAATTGGAACTTGAAATACTTTACATGAAAATAGATATTGAAAAATGAGAAGGGAGAAAGAATCTATTACAAAAAATTTCGGCAGCCTAACGGCGCCACTTAAAACTTCATAAAACGAAATAATGAGAGTAAGAGGGGATCTCTCATTATATGAACATAAAAAGGGCAGTAAGAGGAGTATAAAATAACATCCTCCAACATAAGAACATGTAGCATAAAAGGAATGAAATAAAAGAGATTACTTGAAATGAAAGAGAGAGGTCGGATCCCTTACCTTAAAACGTGACTCTTGAAACTCAAAGGTTTGGACCTTGAGGGCTTGGGGGCACCTTGGGAGGACTCCTTGGGAGATAATGAGACCAGAAATTCGTTGGGGAAGAGTGGGGAGTCGAATGGATGAGATCAGGGCTTGGTATTTATAGGGAAAGTGAGGGGACAAGGCATTAATGGCCAAGGGACACCTCACATGTGCTTTTCTCAAACTCATGTGCTCTCCCTTGGCATTTACCATGGAGTTAGGCCACATGGGGCCCACAAAACAATAATTCATCACCCTTGGCTGGAAAACCCTTAAAATATCTCATGACATCATCATGACACAGCTATGATGTCATTAGACATACCGAAACCCTAAAACTGCATTTTTACTATTCACTGAAAATTCAACTTTCTCAGAAAAATCCCAAAATTTCACACTAACCAAATATCAATGCTTTGATTTCAAAAATGAACTCCATTTTATAAAAATAATTTTCTAAATATTTTTAAATTTATTTTTAAATAAATACACTATTCACTGAAAATTCATTTTTTCAGAAAAAACCTCAAAAATTACCATAACATAATATCGGTGCTCTTAGTTCAAAAATGAAATCCATTTTATAAAAATAATTTTCTAAATATTTTTAATTTAATTTTTAATTAAAAAACACTATTCACCCGAAAAAACTAATACTTGAATAATAATTTATGAAACCGTTATTTAACCATTTTATTGAATCACATTACTTATCCATTTGGACACATTACTAATCCTAATCATAAAATCACTATTCATAATTTACTATTCATAAAAAATTAAGTTGATCTTATTAGTCTCTAAATTTTGTACTGAAGATAATTGTAGAAGACCATTTTTAGAAAATCATTACACATTTTTAATTATTTAAGGTTTACACAACCATTTTTAAAATATCATTTTTCTAAAATTCATCAAAAATATGCATATTATATTTATCCGGTCATTTGAAAATTCATAAACATCATCATAAGAAGAAATCCCAATTTTTATTTAAAACAATGGATTACACAAGGCAGTTACGGTCTCCTTATATAGCCCCTTATCACACCAGCATAGGACCTAAGTGTAAGGTGTGCTAAGGTGAGAGAATCTGAGGGAGGCTCGGCCAACATCGTACGAGTAGTAATTTCTATCAATTTGAACTTCTCGCGAAGGCGATCCCGTTCTAGCTTCACACGATGAAGTTCAACTTGGGTTTGGTCCAGAGCAAAGCCCAGTGGTGCTACCTCCTTCCCAAGTTCTGTTAGATGGCCTTTGATCGGTCCAAGACTACTGGGTGAGGCCATCGAATCTTCTTTCTATATTAATTAACCAAGATTGCTTGTATTTAGAGACAATAGTCAAAACGTTTAGTTTTCAGTGGTCATATTGACCAGTGGTCAAATAACAATCAAAACCCAACAGTCTCATTTTAATTATACTCATGTTATCAAATGAAACATTTTTGTTGAGTATAAAAATAAAATAAAATAACACATAAAATTAGGAAACAAGATTTATTTAAAATTTCGGGTCGTTACAAACATATTCAAATTTTATGGAATCTAGAAGCCATAAATGTGGGTATATTTAATAGTGTGTAGTATATTGTTATAGTGGAATAACTATTTAGGATTTCTCTATACTCTAGTGATAGTCATGATATGTTTCATGTATCTCAATTCATGAAATATCACACCAATCATTCCCTTTAAAATAATTTTAAGGATAATATGCTATATTATAACATTTCAATTGAAATAGAATACATGTTTCTATTTGATCAGCTTCTGAATATTCATTATTCATTTTTAATTCATTTATTAATGTTCGACCATATATTCAAGCCAGTGACATTTTGTTTGGATAGAAATATGATTTCGAAAATATGTTTCTAATTAGTGAGCAATAATAATGAAATGAATTATGTGTGAGGGTAATAATCTTTTTTTCATCCCATCATAGAAATAGATGTATTTCCTATTAGAGGTAACTTTTATATTAAATAATTATCCATAAAAATGTATTCTATTATATACTAGTTACCCACATTGTTGAAGAATCTAACTAATAGAATGAATTAATGTAATTATATATATATATATATATATTATGTTACCCACTATCCCCGAAATTACATGGTTATAATGTTATTACAATATATTGAACTCAACACTCATAAATTGTTCTTGAAATAGGGATGAAGTAAGTGTAGTAGTTTTGGGATAAATCCAATGATATGTGCTTCATATGTATCTAAGTGATGCGAATTAAATACAATATCGTTTTCTCTACATAATGTGAAGGATTAGATATTTTATATTCAAATTATATAAACTAATTTTGTGAATTTTATTTTTTTGAAACTACAAATAGTTGTGTTCCTTCATTGGATACATATTTTGAGAATAAAATTACAATATATTTCAAGATATGTGGAAAAATATTTTTTCTTTGATGTTCAGAAAATAATGATCACAACATCATTTTATATTCATAACACTAAGAACACATCTTTGTATTTTAATGTAAATATTACTGCACTAAAATGTTAAAGGTAGATAGAGATATTTGGTATACGACACATATTTGGGAACCAATATATAGATTATAGATTATATTTATAACTAATGAAGAAAGAATATTCATTCAAAATATATGTGGAAAATTGGAAACAATATTTATAGCTCATTTATTTTTCACTATGATGTGATCATGAATGAGGATATAGAAATTAATTACACATATTCATAATCACATATATTACCATTATGAAGGTAAATATCATTAAATATACATGGATAGAAGATATGAATGATGTATGAAACACTTTTGGGTTGAATTATTTGGATTTTCACAATATTAGAATCTTTTATATGTCTATAAAAACATTAAAATATATAATGAAGTATGGTCAATGGACAAGACCATTGATTAATGGTCATAAATGTATTAAAAAATGATTAGGGGTGGGGATATAAGAATTAATTCCCTTTTGAGGAATAGATATAATCTATTATAATATCAAAAGATTGCATAAAAATACATTGTGGTTGTGATTGTCAATTATAGAGTTGTCAAAATGTGTTTTTTGTTCCATGAATGAAGTTACATGTTGTTAGTGGATTTGGGTACTCATTATCAAGGAAAAACAATATAGATTATTCCAAGAGAAATAAAAATATTGAATAATGAATGCAATAACATTTAAATTTCACCTCAATAATATTTTGAATATAATACATGGTTTAAGGGAAGGCCATAGTTTTTTTATGAAAATGGATAATGTAAGAAAATTTTATTTGTAGTAGGTATAGATAGTATGGGGTTTTAGGGTTTTAAGAAATGTGTAAGGTGAGAAATATGACCATTTCAATAATTAACTCGACCCTAGTGTGTAACCTTGATGAATTATGGGTATTAAAGATTCCCAAATAACCACAGAAGGTATTGTTCTAGTCATTGATATCCATAATAAAAATGTTTTAAATTTATTTAACATTGGAAACTAGAAATCAATTAAATTTATAATATGCAATTTTTTAGAATAGTCGGGTCATATGAATATGTATTGGTTTTACCAATGTTATGAGTGTAAATATAATGTAAATGTATAATATGTACATAGTTTTAGTACCTACATGATGGTATTGTGTTTGGATACATTTGGAATATAAATTACATATATATATCAAGGAATATTTTTCATATATTGGGTATCACCATGAATAATTAATCTGGGTACCCTCATTCTCTCAAAGGATTATGAGATTGTACACTGTTAATGCCTTTGAAAACTTATATTACTAAATAATCTATAAACATTAAAATTTTACTAAGAATCCATTTCATTGAAATATAATTCTCCTTGAAACGTGTGTAAATGTAGTATTTATATGAAATCCAAGTAACTGTTCTCCCAAAAATTAATGAAATTTCATTAAATAAGATGTAAATGACCAAAAATAGATATTTTCAACACTATTGTAAAAGGAAATAGAGGGTTTAAATGGAATAATGGGAATACCACATTCATACTAAATATTATTAATGACTATTTGGGATTTTATGCATCTTGAAGGACCTGGTTCCTTGATTCCAAAAATTGAGCTACACCTATAAGAAAATAATGATTAATTACTTAAAATATTTCCCATGAAGGATTCCACATGTAATCTATACAAGAAGGAAATTTCTTGTCTGGTGACCTATCCTCATCCATATATCACCTCTAAATTTAATTATATATGTTAATGAAATATTACTTTTGTAATAAAACGACCCTAATGAAAAAAAATTTATTGGTGTGAAGTGGATCAGATTCTGAAGAAAACAAGGATAACAATATAAGATAATTGATTTTTAAAAATATTTAGAACATAAATTGTCTCTTTTTCCCTAATAATACATTTAGGGGGTCCCTATAGATTTAATTTATTTCTAAAGATAAGTCCTAAAATATTACCTCTCCAATATATGAATTTATTCTATGATCCATCATTGAAATTATCCTTATAAAATTTACAGGTTCCTCAATCTTTTTATGAAAATTTATTAAATCTATATCCATTATCATATATCCCAATCAATCATTATAGAATTTTCATATGGAATTGGTATATATATGTTGTTGTGAAATCATAATTTCTAAAAAAAATTATAAAATTGTTAATTTTTACTTCATTCCATTTTATTCACTCATATGAACAATACCAAATTTATTTCTTTACCTATGTTTCCAAAATGACTTTTGAACAGTGATTAAATATGATACATCTAAGATGGTATATATGATCAATGATATTATTTTAAATTGATTTCATTACATCCAATTGAGGAATTTAGTACTTTCTAAATGATATTTATAAGGTCATATAGGCTACATAGTTCCTAAGAGGGTAACTAAATATATGTTTGGGTTTTTGAGTGATACACCCATCCCAAAACATTTTCTATGAAAAATACATATTTCACATTGAAAAAATATTAAAATAATGTGCGAGAAAATATCTATCATATTAGAAAATTATCAAAGGGGTAAATCATTCATACATTTATTTCCTATTATATACTTCATAAACTCCAGAGGAATGAATATGTATTCTAGAAGAAATGATTTGTAATTTGCATCCGCCTTATAATGATTCTTGACCATCAAAATACTGGGGTGGTATTCAACTTCATTTATACTCTATATAATTTTATTTAACATGGACAATAGATTAGCTTACTGGGTTTCTCAATTGTATATATAGTCTGAAATATTATTTGGAAGATCTGGGTGTTTGAAGAAATTGCGATGACACAATACTTCTCCAAAATTAACATGAGGATCATCATATATTATACCAGTTGAAAGATTCATGAGATAGAAATTTTGAACCTGATTTATAAACATTTTATAATTAGCCTCATAGATGTGAACATTATTAGTAGGGTTATCATTTATAGAGAAATGTTTGTTTTCATTATCTATCCAAAATTTTTAATGAAAAATTTATGAGGAATGATCTTCCCATAAGGGATTATGTTGGTAAATGAGAAATATTATTAAATATGACCTTTATCATGAAGTCGAAATTACATTCTATACAATAGTTGTAATCTTTATTATATATAATGGTTTGGAGAAATAAACAAAGAGGAAGTAAAGATGACTAAAAGATAAGACTCTCATTGTCCTCAAACCATATTATCTAGTACATTTATAAGGATAACACACATATTTAGTTTAAGATTTAATCAACAGGGTTAACCGATTAGTCTACATGGAATAATTTCTATATGTTTTCAAATGCTTACATCTACTCCTTTGGTATGTGTCACACAATGGGGTAAAGATTAAACATGTCAAAAATAATTCTCTATTTTGAAGAATAAGTTACATAACCTAAGAAATGAAAATATTTCCAACATTATATTCACATATGGGGAATAATTTTATTTCAATGTACCCATTCAAACATGGTAGACCATTATGTGTCCATTGGGGAATGATTGGATCTCATTTATTATGTTATGAATTCATTAAAGGTCACACATTAAAAAGTTTTGGTTGAAAAAAAATCATCTTAACAATATTATGGGTAAATGTTCTTCTACACAACGATCTTCAAGTTGAAATAAGATAATTTTATAAAACTAATTTGACTTAATGGATAATAAATCTCCAATTAGAATAATCACTTTTAATTCCATAAAAATCAATAACATCATTCCATTATAATCACCTAGAATGATTGTATACTACAGGATATACTTAATATTGATATAATCATTGATTTGTATACAAACATTTGATTTTTCAAAAAATTCATTTACATAATTAAATTATTTCTAATCAAATATCATATTTTCTTAGGTGAGAAACATCCAATATTTTAATGTTAGTATTTCAGTATTTTCATATAGTAAGAAACATGCATAGAGGTCACATAACTAGTAAAAAGTGATGTCATTTAGATACCCACATATTATGATTAAACAAGGATAATTGCATACCTCTATGAGATATTAGAATATGTAGATCAATAGGTGATGTATGTTCTACAGGTTCATTTATTGGTAGAATTTGGTTATCCAAATGTGCTAATAAACCTCATAAGTGGACCATTATGAATATTCCACTGGTGGTCTAGACTATACTACAATGATAATGAAATAAGAAATTACTTATCTTATTGTGATAATAAATGTTGGAAAATTCACCTCCTCAAATTGAATACATATAGAGTCTTAGAGGATGTGGGATTCATTGATGAGAACTGTATCTATAAATGGAATATGTGATTCCATCATGGATTATAATATATATATAATATATTTATGGAATATAACTAAAACCATAGACATATTCTATAGAATAAATTTGATGTGGAAAATATCTTTACCATAGATCATTATTTCCATGTACACCAGATGAAGGGTTAAACCATTTACATGAACTCAGAAGTAAATATTATGGTGATTTGGTCAAATATAGGTGATGATAGTGATGATATAAATTATTGTGAAGATATATGGGATGATGAGGGTCCTATATTTTTTAGGGACATGACCATAAAAGATGAGGTGGATCAAATATCCTTATTTGAGAAGATAAAATTTATTCCAATATGTAATTTACTTTTTTATGGATATTAAAATTTATCATGTAATTAAATTTTTATAAGAGAATAAGGGTATAGGTTTTCCCATAATGAATTAATAGTATTCAGCTGGAATAATACAATTTTATCTTAGTACCATCTATGAAAATTATTCCAAGAAATACTATCATACACCTGTATGAAAAAATAACAAGTTATGACCTCTTATCTAATATATGAGTTCCCTATAAAACCTCTAGTGATTCATCCAAACCAACATTATATTAAGGATGTTACTTTGTTATAAATTTTGGTACAATTGAATCCTAACCTCTACATGGGACTAGAATATAATCATTAAATTTGTAAATTTAAGTATCACTGATAATTTTTTACTTTATAGCTTTAAAAAATATTGATGGTATGTTTTTTTATGCATTACATATTCAAGAATGTCGACTATATCATATTATCAAGTCTATATCCTTCAGAAATGAATTTGCATTGACACAAAAAATGGTGAATTATAGTGGATATTGACATTATGTTTTGACTTGAATATACCATCCAATGTTTTGGATTTCTCAGGATCAGAAAAAGTTTTCATGGATATCAAAAACATGTTGTGATATATTGATCTAGATGTATCTAAATTTAGATCATCACTAAATTAAGTTTTTTTCATAACACCTAACCAATAAATATAAAATAAAAAAATAAATATAGATATTTATGTGAAGTCATACATGGGTCTATTCAAGAGTATTATATTCTAAATATTTTATCTCTACCATTAGCTTCACCAGTGGGTGTAGGGAATCTAGGGATACAAATTATCTATCCAATCCTTCATTAAGGTTACCAAAAGATATACCAAAATTTAAATGAATTTAGGAAAAAGTTCTATAAAATTTAGAGGATCCCGTTTTGAAAAACGAAGGAGATAACATAGCATGATGACATTCCTATGATACATATTTTTTAAATGAAAATGGAATAGGATACCAGTTTCAGAATAAGGGGAGAAATAGGAGAATGATATTTTATAGTGATAAATAATTACATAAATGATCTGTTTCATATTATATTCAAGACTCAATAATATTATTTTGATTTTACGCAATAGAAAATTACTCATAAAAAAGATTAATACAATGTATTTGGAGGATGGTACCTAAAACTCATCTTATAGATATCAACATTAAATTATATTACATCTAATAAATGTTCACCATGAAATGATATGTTTGAAAATATTATTGGTTTATAATCATCAATGAAAATTATATACCACCATGATGTAAGGGAGGAATAGAAAATGATTTTTAATTAAGATGTCATGTAAGAGATATATTTTTTTCTCAGGTGGGGGAACCTCATATTAACGAACATGTAGAGTCTATAAATATCATAAATCTATATATTCTCTTATAGACTCATATTAAATTGTTCTATAACATTTATAATCAATTGAAAATGAATTCCATTTTTTTCTAATTTTTTCTTTATGTTGTTCTCTTTCATATAGAGACTCTAGTTATTTGATTATCCATTCCATTTACCTCACAATATTTGATATAATGTTTTACCTAAAATATTGTCATATTTTCATTCATTTTTTAATTTTTCTAGCGATGTATAACAATCCTTTGTAACTAACAAGGATTAATTTCATAAAAAATGAATCCACCAAAGAATTTGTTGGATAAGGGTAAAATAAATTATAATATTGAAAAACATGGAAAAAATATGAAAGGATAATTAATCAATAATTTATAATATATATGTTTTTGTATATATATTGGAAAGAAAAATATGAATTGTTTAGATTATCTCAAAATATCTTTATGAAACCATATTATATTTTATGATTTAAATGTTAGGTTTCTATTCAATCTTACACACTTATATTGATATAGAGAGGAATAATACATGTGAAACATACTGTCACCATAAGATAATGTTATCCTGTTAGTGTTTGAGTGATTGATAGAATCAAAATAATAAAAAATATGATATGGTAATTTATATAGAAATAAAAATGCCTAATAAAGATTAATTATCTGGGAAAGAAATCATTTTTTTAAAAAAATCAACAGTTTATCCTAACCATTATCCAAGGAATATCTTAGTTATCTTACATATGTCTCGATTAGTAGACATAGAGTTCGTGGTATAAAATTTTAAATCATCCATTTAGTGATCTATACATGATATTTATTATCTCAATTTAATATAATTCTCATAGAACCCAAATATTGAAAGTATTAGTGGGTAGTAATGGGGTTTCATCTCAAAAAACCCTATTTGAAAATTTAAAAAATTGATATTTATATAATTTATAATTCAAAAATTTAAAATATATCCTTGGTAATATATGTTTATTCCTTGAGTGAAGAGACAGAAGATTTTTTTTTAAAATTTATAGGTTTATATATAGGTGAGTTTAGAGACTATTTACAGTTTTTGTTTAAGGTTGTATAATTCAGGATAATGTGGGAAGATATCAGATGATTTTTTTAAAAAATAACATTGATTTATTGATTCACAAAAATAAATAAATATTTTTTCAATTTATTGTCCAACAATATTGGAGAGTAATGTAGAATGAGTTTACAAGTCTATTATAAAGTAGTAACATCTTAACATGTATTAATGCACCACATTATAGAACACATGAGTTTTTTTGGAAATGTGAATTTAAATTAAGGACATAAATATTAGACAAACACCTGTTATATTTTAAGTAATATACATCAGAATAAAATATGAGGCATTATTTATAGTAATAAGGTCGAGTTAAACATAATGTGAATGAGAAATTTCCCACAATTATATGTATATCCTCAGAGAGTGTATCAACATGTTTATGGTATTACTCCATGAATTGATAGGGTTCATAAAATTGTAATGGGGGTTAATGATCATTGATCTTTTCAATAAACTTCAAAAAGTGATATATATGGTGTAAAACATAAAAATTTTATCTTGATATGGGAGATTTTTAATTTAATCTAGAATTCAAATGATTAATTATCTCCAAATTTAAATGCATGAAACTATCAGAATTATATTTATTATGAATGAAGATAGAGGAGATTTTCATTAAGATGAAATAATTATGCTAGTTAGTTAATGGAATATTAGTTACATGAAATGGATGTCTTCCCCAAGATGAGGGTTTCATTTTGAATTGTATTCCCTCATTACAAATATTTAGGATTGGAAAATTCTATTCACATATACATGGAATCATGTATAGTGTATGAAAATAAGATATTTAGATGTGTATTGAAACAATCTTGTAAAAAACTTCCCATTGTTGTGTTTCTATAGGACACAAGAAGGAAACCAATAAAAAAAATTGTATTTATACACAAGTTTGATGAAATATGAATTTATGCATATCCTATGGATATATGAATCAAGTAATGGATAGTTACCAAAATGAAATATGTAATATTATAATATATATTGACATGTAGAAATTTCTTCCATGAATAATGGAATCTGTATTCATAGAGAGGGAATTATTGATGAATACAAATAAAATATGCTTCTAAGATTAAAGATCTATATACCTCAACATTTCATTGGAAAATAAGAATGGAAACAGGTATTTATTTTGAACAGCGATTTGAAAATGCTATTTCAAACTCTATAATAATAGATAAAAACCTGACATGTAATTGTTGGTATAACTGCTACGCTTTTTGGATTGGGAGATATGGGTTGGAAGTTGAATTCATAGGTAAAAAATTTGTTCTGAATTAGATATCACTATGTATCAAAAAAATATTTATCAGTAATCCATATGTTTTTTCCTAAAATGATTCAACAATGACCTGTCTCACATGTTTGATAAATAGTTATCAAATTGATGGGTTAGCTTTTTAGAGTAGGGAGGAAACTAAACATTAATAAGGTGTCAACATCATGATAATATTATATGGCTTCTTGTAGAATTAGGTATCATTGAATCATAACATTAATGTGAAGGGTTTAAACACTAGAATAATAGTTAATGGTGTCCTTTTGGACCAAGAAAAGGATGTATGATCTATATTATGTATCATATTTATAAATGTATATTGTTAAATTTATTTATGGAACATTGAGGAAATTTTCTTCTTAACATCATATATCTTATAGTTTTTGTTGGATTTTATGACTCTATCACGGACTAAGATCTCATGTAATGATTCTTGGTCATAGATCACTCCGACCATTTAAAAAATCCTAAAGGATAGAAAATATGTCAATCCATTTAAAAAAATTAAAAAAATAATTTATGTTATTCAATTCAATTTCCTATTGCGATAACATTGGATAAAACAACCATTCATAGGTTGAGTTTATGCATGGGGGAAAATTGTAGAAAATGGATTGGTTTTATGTTAGTGATGAATTATTTGGGAAAACCCATGTGAACTATGTATGGTTCAATCTACGAGAATTTATGACTATTTTATGGAAATGAAAATAGTGTCCATGTCTATGAATATTGATTAGTAGGTTACTATATAACCTAAAAAATAAAAATCCAGCCACACATAGTTATCAAGCCTGATGAGATGAACTTTATATCCTTTTATAGGCTTATCAATGGGGATACCATACACTATAAACAATTTCATTGTTGATACACTCATATAATGAATAAATATTTATAAATAGGTATCTTAGAGTAGTTTACAAGTGATATGGGGTGGATCATTTGTCCTGATTGATAAAATTAGGCGACATCAAATTTGGATCAAAATAGTATCTATTCATTTTATGGGGACCTATTCAAATTATTTTATTATAATGAAAATAGACCTCATTATAAAATAATGAAATATATATCTTCTATATGAATGTAATACTAAAATAATGATACACTCATTATCCATTATAATTATGGAGAAATATTAGTTGTTTTAAATGTTATATATGAAAAACAATTCATTCTATTTTGGATAAAGTAAAGTGGTTTTCATTATTTGTGTCACCATAGTTCTATGAGTCAATATTAGTTATCCATGGATGAAATAGTATAGGCACACATTCACAATAAACACACATGCATCATATTTTGGATGGCCTTCTAGGTTATGTAGTGTATGCAATCAAAACTCATCGAGTAGTTCTATCCTATCACACATGATTTGAGAGTACGATTATTCAGATAGAAGAAAACATAGAAATTAACATTTGTGGAAAATATTGGTTGGCGTGATGTATTTTGTCCCATTGAATAATTATTAAGTGTTTTCATATTTTTAGTAAAATATTAGATTTCAACATAATAAAAAGACCATTGGAGTTTATTTGTGTATGAAATATTTTAATTATCCAATATCATTAGAATATTAACAAATAATGTTTTATTTAAGGCCTTCATAAATTTATTTTCCACAATGATATTGTAGGGTGAGTGGCTGGGCTAGATGTTATACACCAACTACTGTTTCATCAACAGAGAGGAATTAACAATTACATAAATATCGAGTATTATTTTATGAGGGACTCTAATGCATGTAATGATAATGGGAATTTGGATGTATTGATATAAGTTAATCTCACATTCATGAATAAAACCACTTATTCTCATTTGGGATGAAATAATTAGATGTATGAAAGAGTTTTTTGGCTTGAGATTAAGTAAATATGAAATAATTTCCCCAAACAATGAATGGAATTGAGTATTTAGTTGTACGATGTAACAAAATATGTCGATATATAAGGTTCACATATATTTTATATATATTTAATTTAATTTTTAATTCCCTA
The DNA here is from genome assembly GCA_963277665.1 of Viscum album. Classification (NCBI taxonomy): domain Eukaryota; kingdom Viridiplantae; phylum Streptophyta; class Magnoliopsida; order Santalales; family Viscaceae; genus Viscum; species Viscum album. Next base: position 1,251,416,189 of record OY728128.1, on the reverse strand, counting down.
AAATTTTATATGATTAACGGTTGGAAGTATCAATGTATCCAAATGAGGTTGAACATATTCTCTTAAAACTAATGGAAATTTCATGCACTTATGTTGAATTCTTATAATGATTGAATGATTTTACATCCATCAATACATATGAAGACCCCATAAAATTACCAATTCTTCAGGACCTTATCATAATTAATGTCTTTTTAATCAATGATGTTTTCAAAACTATAACAGATATGTTCCTTCAATGATAGATCCTATGGGTGAACCCCTAGTTTTAGATAGTCAATAATAGAAGATATCCCACTAGTTATAGTGATAATTGTTGTAGGTTGAGGCTCACCTAGTCATTGATTGGAGATAATTTCATTTATTTAATCCTTGTCATTTTTTATGAATTTATATTTATCCCTATGATGCATGATTTTTATAGTTTGATCATGATGGTCTACGTCCACCATGGAAATAGTTTCATTCTCGTGTGAGTCATATTTACAATTTTTCAATAGTTGAATTCATAATAGAGATTTTTTTTGAGTGGAATTGAGACATCTGAACTCATTTATAATAATAAAAGAATATATCTATTCATTCGTGATAACATTGACTCTATTTTATTAGTTTCATGATTTTAATCACCCATCATGTATAACCAAGAACATAATATTGTCAAGTCCAATTCAAATATGGTGAAGATAACCACTTTTCCAAACACTATATTACTACAATATTATGATAGAAGGAAGGAGTTTGGTATAACATTATATTGAAGTTATATAATCATAATAACAGTGATGTATAATTTTAATTTAAATTTTTCAATACTTCTACCTATTATTCTCCTATAAGTGGAACCAGTATACCATCCCCATGTAGTGGATTATAAAAATTTCGAGTATGATTTTTTTCATGTTGTTACATGATGAAAAAAATCATATAGTACATGATATATTATGAAAAATATTTCATATTATTTCCAATTGATCACCTCATAATACATTAATTTGATGAAAAACTAAGATATGGTAAAATACCATTATTTTAGGATCCCAATCAACAATGGATTACTACAGATTTATTTCAGTGGGTAAAAATGAGTGAAAAAAACATACCATGGTATGGGGGGATATAGATAGTACAAAATTTTGTACACCTTATAGAGAAACACATGGTTCTTTAATTTGATATTATAAAATTAGGTAATCGACTCCAACATTTTCCAGATGATATTGTTCATACCATTCTTTTTTCCCATATTTTTTTGAGAAGTGTGTGTGTCAAGAGCTCACTATAGGGTTTCCATGTGTATAATTTTTTGATTAACTTATAGAAATGGTATTCAACATAATTTTTAAATGTGTTACTCTACGAGTAAATTTATTGTATTTTAGAAATATTATTCTAATTTGTATATTATCCTTTTCTTTTACAATATATTCAAGAATATACATTTTTTACTGTAGTAGGCTACGAAGCTCCTACGATTGGTGATAAAAACATGGATTCTATATAATTCGTGGAGTTTTTATGGAGAGGGATAGATATGTATGTCTTTATAATTATTAAGGTTGAAATTGATGACTTGTTGGAGTTCTATGAAAAAAATATATTTATATTGTTTTATTCTAATGAAATTTTAATTTGTTATTTTTCTAGGGTTGTTCATGTAACCTATTAAAAAATTCCACAATATCTACCAGGTGATCACATCACTAATATTATTTTCAAAAAATATTATATAAACAGATTTTTATTTTTTTACATGAATTGATATAGAAAAATGTTTCTTTCAGCGTTGTTTGGAAGAATAATAATTTATCATTATAATGAGAATTTTCTGGTAGTAAAATAATATTTGAGGAACCCTAAAGGTTGTGGAATTATCATCCCTAGGGGACCAAAATATATAGCTGTATCTAGAAAACCTATCTAGAAATTAATGATTTTAGAATCATTCCATTACATTTATTAGAATCATTATAATGTAGACTATGAAATCAAACATAGGATAAATTTTTTTCAAATACTCAAGGAAATGAAAACCAAGAATTTCCTTATTTTTCCCTAATAGTAACATTTTTGGAAAGGAACAACATATATGAATAATCTATGATGATTTTTAGTAAACTTATATGCTTTTGGATCATCTTTTACAGGTTAGTTCATATACATTAATCACTATTCTTTTTTATAGATATTGTATTTTTTGGGAGGACCTATATGATGTGTCTCCATCTATGGATATATATTTACAATTTCAATATAAATCTAGGTAATAAAATCTATATGTTGCTACATGAAATAATTGTATTTATCCATTTCATTAAGGTTTATGGTGATGATTTTTTTGGTTTGACTTGACTCTTCTTCCAATCCCATATTTACATATTGAAATTCATCAGTGATAGTTAATAAATCTTCCTTAAATTATTTTATAAAATCCTTATATACTATTTATTATTTATCATATTCAACATATCCATGAATATAATATAAATTTGATCTCTTAGAATTAATAGATTACATGAGGGGAATTATTTCTTCCCTTTAAGTAACATTATTTAAGAGAAATGTCATATTTAACTCTTGTCCTCAACACTTTAAAAATAAAGAAAATTTCTAAAACCACTTGTTCCCGTTAACGGCCTCATGTATAACCAATAATTAGTCCATCCATGTTTCAAAATTATATCTATCTGAACCTATTAAATTTAAAGGAGAAAGGGGTATGATTGATACACAAGGACACACTAAAATTTATTGTATACATTGATGTAGGATTATATACTGAAAAAAATAATTATACAGCATAGGAGATAAAAGAATTTGGAGGGTCTATATCATTCATCACAATTTCCAAAATTATTATTGAGATATAAATTTTTCGCATCGATTTGATTAATTGTAAACAAGGAATTTCCATTATTTCAGCTTCATAGACTCATGGGATAAATCAAAATTCTATTAGGTGTAGTCATTTGTATTATTGTATTTTAAAAGGTATATTTCCAAATTTCTCTTCTTATATATGGAGTCAACAAATTATGATTCACAAGAATCAATAGGGTAATTATTACCAAAAATAAAATAACATGGCAGAAAATGGTGTTAATCAATCATTTATGATATGAAGATGTTAAAATTTTGTTTATATATATCCATATACTTACGAAATGGATTTAAATGTTTTTTATATTTGATATACAATGAATTTTGAGTAAAATTTATGTTTTCAATTGTGGGGTCATATATTATTATCATGTTTCACCTATTTTCACCCATACCATGACCATGTATTTTTATTTCCAAAATGATTTGGGATAAACATTCTATACCACTTAAAATGGATAGTTCAAATCACTATGATATTGAGTACATAACTATTCTAAACAATGTCTCAGTGAATATCGATATCAATTAGTTTACTAGATACTTTCAAGGGTTGGATATAATTGTGTATAATTGTTTCCTAATGATATATCAGGAAACAATAATTTCATGAAAACCTATAAATCCAATTTCAATGTCAACTGTTTTAGTTATGAAATCCTAAATCTCATACTTTTGTGGGAATTAAATGGCCTTGTTGTTTGAATTCCAAGATTTATGGGGGGATTTGTTGTGAATCCATCATCCAATACATGTTTGATAGTATGAATAAATGTTACTGAATTACATAATTTTATTCCAATGGATATTGATTCATTCAATTTTAATGATCCCAAACTAGTTTCCCAAGTTTCATATCTAATGATTATACTGAAACCTTTCCTTCAACAAAAAATAATAGGTTCATTTTTATCTTTAGATCCAGGAAAAGGGACCTACCTCTATCTTAAAATTAACATACATAATATTATACTATGAATTGGTCTACTAGAATTATCATAATTAAAATATATCTAATTTTTTTGGGTTCTGGTTAGTTTTATACCATGTTCATTATATTGTATATATTGGGTACAGAATTATTCCATGTCCTTTGAGGGGATGATGTCTAAATTTTGACACCCATTTCAACATGAATTTACTCCAACTATATGTCCTTATATATGGATAATACTGTTGACTTATAGTTTATAAAATACCAATTCAATTGAAAAGTTATATATTTTGTAAATATAATTGATATATCCATATAGAAAATCATCCTAAGATGAAAAATTCATTTTTCAGTGGTTCTCATTATCCTTGATATATGGGGATGTATTCTAATAGGGTTTGGGAAACATGCATTTCTATAGCAGCCCAAATCTAGGTTGACGTTCAATTATCATCAATTATGTAAACTTAATATTTCTTTGATAAATAATATGTCACACTAGTTACTATAAAAGAATTTGGGGTTTCTAATGGAACAATCAATTATGTCATAATAGAAAAATGTTCATGGTTTATTGATTTTCAGGGAATTGAATCAACATAATTCTATGTAATATATTATTTGAGCACTATCATTCAAATGGTTGAATAGTAATGATTAAATTCATATAATATGAGGATTCCCAATAATTTGATTGATGCCTGTCATTATTTGGATGAAATCCATTCAAAATATTTTCCCCCAACATCGGATGTTATGGAATGGATCTAAGTGGTAATTTTATACACCATACAGATTAGTTTAATTTTCAGCAGCGTATATATATTTTTTTGAAGAAGATATTTATAATTTTCAAATATATTCTATTCAAAATAAATTCAAAAATTTCTTCCGGTTTTTTAAATCCTGTACTTTATATTCCATTATTGCAACCATTTTTTTCATTGGGGTTATGTTTTTTTCTTTACTATTCTGTAGTACGTAAAACCTTATATTTACATGGTAATGTGGTTTGAGATAGACCTAATACTATACACATATTGGTGTTCATGGTATTCGATTTATCCTAAAATTTCCATTATGTTGACAATTTCGATCAAGATTTGGTCTTGGAGTGTTGAACAACATGTTTTAGATATTGTGGTACCAAAATAAATTATTAAATCCACCTACTATACCTTAATGTAATGATAGTTATTTGAAGGTTATTATATATATTATCTATACATATTTTATATTGTTAATATTTTCACTGTTAGAAATATATAAATTAAGTAAAACCATGAAACAAAGTGATAAAATATTAAACTATTTAATTCTCCAACTATTTATTGTTCAAGAGGTCAATAAAATGGTTATTTTTTAGTCTTGAGATGTATTGTTTCATAAATTGACCTCATATGTAACCCCAAATATTATTGGATTCGGATAATAGTTTTTTATATGAGATGAGGTGTGATGCCCTAAAATTTTTGGACAATATACCTGATTTTTTATACTCTTCCTACTTTGGTGTTCCCATAATCGGATCACATTAAGATGAAAAAACTGTGAGGTTATATTTGGATATCCATTCCATTGATAATTGAGAACACTGTGTTTCCAAAAATATATAGTGGTGGAATAAATATTTCCCATAAAATATACGGTTTCCATTTTTATATTCCCTATAACACATCATTTATAAATGAAACACATATAAGAAACACATGATTTAATAGATTTATGAATTTTTGTGGGCACTATATCATGGGATGATGATGAAGTAGAGGAATTATTTATATCCGAGGGTACTATATTAATAATTGCTTTTATTATATAATCATAATGACATTAATTAATTATAATATCTTAATATAGTTTTGGTTTCTTCAATAATGGAGAGAATTACAGATACTCCATCACTATAAAGGTTATATTGACATGTTTTCTGAACCCTAAATATCTCAAATGGCCAAATTCAACTATTTCATTACGGTTCCTCCTTCAAAAAGATAAATTATTTTGTGGAGGGATATTCCTTTAAATCTAAGAGTTCTTTTTATAAGATAAATTACATAAATGAAATTTAAATTGGTTTGTTTTTCGATTTAACAAAATTATTTAAAATAATTCATCGTTTAGTTGGGAAAGAGATCTACACTTTCTATTAGTGGGAGGGTTGCATCTATAGCCACAATTTTCCATTTTAATTTTGTGTATCCTCAATGAAAGAGATGTCATTAGATATTTAGAGGAAATCTACATTCACTAGTCATTAAAATATTTTTTTGTGAATAAACAATCATTACACACTTTAGTTTAAGCACATTTCGAAAAGAAATCTCATTTTTTTGTTTTTATACACTACTGTCAAGTTCTACATTATATATAGACAAGATAAAGGGTATGTGATGGGGAATGTCACTGGTTTTTTATTATCAATTTTATTCTTTTATATTTTTACCTTATTGAGATAATATTTAATTAATCAAATAATGAAGATATTAAACTTCCCCTCGAACATTTTTACAAGGGTTAAACCCTATTTAATAATGTTTACAACTAAACCTCACTTTGAGTCCAATAGAGATATGGGTAGTAATTGATTTGAGATTTCCATTATATATATGATATGGGCTCACTACTATGCTATCACCAAATATATTACCATATCTCTCTTGGAATATCGAGTGATTATTGTTGCACGATAGAGATTAATTGAGTTATATATGTGAGTGGTATTTTTCAGCACAAAGGATCACAAATATGTAGATTTTTTATAAAAAAATCACCCAATTCAACATTTCAGTAGTACAGTGTTGATGAATTTTAATGGATTTACCCTTATGAATTAATCAATTTTTATCTTTAAAAATAATTTAATTTAGTTGGACTCATAATATAGAATACATAGATCAAGGGAATGAAATATAATATGAAGTGATAAAATTTCATACTACAACAACAAATGATCTTTGCGGTAATTTGAGAAGAGTTAAATGTAAATATCTAAATGAAACCCACCAATAGATATGGATTTTTGGTGATTAATCATTATATATTAGGTGAGAATTATCAAACTATCAATAAAAGTTCTATATAGTGACCCAATCCATTTTAATTATTTTTGATGTCGATGCACAAACATATCTTCCATGTCATATTGCTAAAATTGTTCATCAACCTTATTATGACTGTTAGTATACAATGTATAAGGTAGATACTGATATAAAAGGTTATGGACAGTTTTCCATAATGTTTATGTAAGAAATTATATTCATTTCTATTTCCTGTTCTGATATATTTTTTACTAAAAAATGTCAATAAGGAATAATATTATTGGTATTTTATCTTTAGACTATTTTCTCTTGAATATAATATAATTTTCTTGATCTTGTATGATAAAATTATTAAATGGGCATAATAATAAATGTTTAATCCAAACTATTTTATGAAGGGAATTTAGATCAATAATATACCATCAATTTAATCACGGTATTTTTGTTTTGGGGGCGGCATAGATTGTGATCGTTATCTTTAATTTTCCATTAACTATGAAAACATACCATGGCCTAATGAAAAACTTCTTATCCTAGATGATTTTGCAATCTCAAGAACCTCTCAATATAATGGTTTCCATGGAAAAATATTGACTTTGGAATTATTATAATTTCGTAGACAGATGTAATCTGGAAGTGTAACATCACCAGGAGTACCATAGAAAAGAACTCTACGGTTATTTATTCTCAATTAACAATTATATGGAGGACCTCTATAGAAGCTATATTCATGACCATATGTTTTCCTTCTATACCTTCTTCCCATTGTATATTATCTAGATTAATTAATATGGTTATGATTAGAAGGGACATTTTTATTTTTGAATAACTATTGATTGGTGATGGGATAAAACACATTATGACCAGTCAATGTGTTACAAGGTGCACATATGAAAAGGAAAATGTTTTGAGGACCATCATGAAAACGAAGTTTCTATTTTTATAGGATACAATTCTAAACTAATAATCCTATTACTAAAGTGAGAATATTCTCATTGACGGCCCTATGAAATCCCTCCACAACATCCTATAATTTTTCAACCATTATTAGAACCAACACAGTTAATCATTTCGTATTTTAGACCATGATAAATAGTTATAAGAGAAAGAAAAAATTGTATGGTTCATCAATATTTTATCGTTCATGTCAAGGGAGACTCAATATAGTATTCATGATACATTCAATGTATGATGTTGGTCATTAGGTTTGTTAACACGTATAAGGGTAGGGAATTTATTCTCTATTGAGGTCATATGTTCCCCCGATAGGACCCCCCTCCCCTTCAGGATTCATTTTAATGCTTTTATTAGGAACCACATAAACATTACATGTAATCCTTGGACTAGTATGATCTTTCTAGTTCTACACTACTACATTCCATAAGAGGGTATCCAATCACAACAAGTGTGGACGGTGTTAGGACCTTGATCCAAATGAGAAGACGGGGTGTCATCCTCTCCCTCTATGGATTCCGCCATAGAGTTCATTACCTAATATAGGTAACCCTGGTAGATTTAATATTTATTAAATTATATTATGTGTATTTTATTCATGTTTACAATGGTGAATTACAACTCTATAAAGATTAGCAAGGATAAAATATTAATTTATTGATGATATACCATCTTTGAGGATGATCAGACATCATGGTGAATATGGGAACTTGCTAATATCATTCTCATCTCAAGATATTAGGTAATAAAAAATCATTTATTTATGAAATATCCATTCGGAAACTATTACATCATATTCCTGTCATGAAGTACATCATAATATTATTCCATAAGGAATCCTATTAATATTTCCTATGGTATCCCTATCTCATCAAAAAAGGATACACATGGTTTCTAGATAAGGCATCTAATGTTCAACACATATGGAAAGTTATCCACATAACATATTGTTTCTGGGGTTTACTACTAAAGGACTCATATTCCCATTTCATAATGTTAGAACATATCTCCAACACTAGGGAGTGAATAAAGAGATATAAATATTATAAAAAATGTTTATAATTATAATCACATAAGACATGTCATTATTTTTACATGAGTTATAATTTTATGCTCTTCACATAATTAGAGGGAATAGAGATACAATTAACATCAAATAGGATTCATAGGATCATCGCCTAAGTCCCCTTAGGATCAACAGCTAGGGTGGGTTTTATAATTCCTCAGGGTGTAAAAATACATAAATCCCAATGTTATGGGTCCCATGTTTAGTTTACAATGCTTATGGTACCCCATAAACACATTTAGAATGGGTTGTGTTACATTTTTAGATTCTATTTTGGAATGTAGCGAATATTATCACCATGAATATGATGGTTTATAATTATATTAAAAGTGGGGATGATAATATATATGCTAAATATTTATAGATTTGGTATTAGGATTAGTTTATAATGGTATTGGTAACATATACACATCATATATGGTTTGGGATACTATTTTTGAGTTTTATGATTATCCAGTTTTGAATTTGGACTTTGAAATTGTATTGTGAGGGGTTATCTAAAATATAGATAAATAATGAAGATTAAAAGATAAAATCATCATATGGGAGGATGTAATTGTGAAAATGTATATATATAATCTTATATAGGAGTCTAATATTACATTATGGAGGAAGAAAATAAAAACCCACAAAGTTCAATTGAATTGTTTAAGATCATGCAGTTTAACCAAACCATATAAATTTACATCATTCAAATATGACACTTCTATTATGAATGGAGATAATATAAGAGAAACTGTGGGTATTATTATTATTTTAAACATAAAATTTTTGTTCTCTCATGCATTTCACATGGGGAATCACATTCTCATCACCCATGGAAACATGGGCTCATCACAAAAGGTATCCTATGATGTCAACATAGTATAGGCTATAGTTTGATGCCTTGTGTTGTGGATATTAGGTTTCATAAAAGAGGTGAAAACAAAGAAGTTTTTGGGGACTACACATTAAACACCTAGTTAATGTTAATAATAAAGTTGAGAAGTATAAATGTTCCTATAAATTATTATCGTGGTTGATAATGGTTTTCACCCTCGATGACATCATTTTGGATCGTTACAAATTTACCACACAACTGGTGTTTGATTGAAAATGGTCTGGAAGCCACGATATTTTTTAATACATATATGATGTATGGGATTTAATGTCCATGAAACTTATTTTATATATTTATTTTTCCTAAAAAAGTCTACCCTCAGTGGATGTATCGCCCACTAGCACTCGACTATCATCAACATATTATTGTATAAAAAATATTTTAAAGGGTATCCCATGTGTCCATTCCACACAAATTATTTGTTGGGTCAATGAATAATGTTACATGATCAGTGGAATATATTACATATCGGTTTCATGGATTGAATTTCATGATATTTTATAATTCTTTTTGGTGAAATATGGGGTATCATGAAGAGTTTTCATTTTTTACCAACTATGTTATTTATTGATGAAAGATTATCAAAATAATTCGATATAGTTATCGACATATAATAGGTGTTTTGTCACAACCCGTCCTCGGGGCCCGTGCCGTGACTACCCCAAGCCCACCTTCCATAGGCCAGAGGTTGGCGATTAGCTCCAAAGGCGTAAAATCCCGATAACTGGGAAGGCATTGCCTTTATAAAAGAAAACAAGCACCACAGAGTACAAGCGGAAGAAAAACACTAATTACAAAAGAAATGCTGAAAAGTAAATGGTCCAGAATACTAACCCAAAAGAAAGTATGACTATAACTGGACAAGGTAAAATAGCAAAAAGACAAACGGCTGGAAGAAAGAAGCAGCTCCTGGGTCATCCTCCTCGAATCCTACCTGAAGGGTAGGTACAGATAGCGCAGCTCCTGGTCATCCACCACGGATCCTACCTGAAGGGTCGGTACAGATAGACTCCTCCACGCTCTCGTCCGTCAAACTCCTCTGTGAGTCGCCACGTCGTGTAGTCCACCTCCGGATACTGACTCGTCGTGTAGTCCACCTCCGGGTACCGACCAGTCCTCGAACACTCGACCTCCGTCAGCACTGCCTGTCGTCTGCAACCAACACAATAAGGTACGAGCATAGCCCATGCAGAGGTGAGTATAACGATACTCATTAGGGACCCTGAGACCCTCAAGGTCTCACTAAACCAACAAGGATAACCACAAGATGATCTCAACAGATAACCTCTACTTAGATATATGCCCATACATATACCTAAGTTATCAAGTTACCCATATCAATCATGAGGAAACCTAAGGATTGTGAAATAAACGGATAACCACTACACAGTTATATGCCCATACATATACCTAAGATATCAAGTGACCCATCTCAATCATGAGGTAAACACAAAGGTTAAAAGTCTCAGCTCAAACCAGGATTTTCATTATCGAAACCGTAACTGCTGAAGAGATCCGTCTCTGGAGTGTACAGTGGTTCTGTCCGGACTCCGAGTTACTGCTCACTAACCTAAGACTGCTGAATTAATCCTCCTGTCGAGTATCACGGGCCTGCCACCTCACACAGTAGTGCTTCCTGCCGGGGTCTGCCACCCAAACACAGTAGTGCTCCCCCCTCATATCCTACAGAGGTACTCCTCTTATAGAGTTCCACGGGTCTGCCACCTCACATAGTAGTGCTCCTCCGCTGTGGGTCTTCCACCTCACAAAGTAGTGCTCCCCACTAGGCTACGTAAGTCACTCTGAATCGAATCGGACAAGCAGTCTTCAGGTCTCTGTCGGCTACACAGTCTCTGTACTCCGTACGATCGTCTCTAGGAGGGTCCGCTCCACGAGCTACAAGTCAATACTCCAAGTATATCAAAGTCCCACTAATAAGTATCTCAAAGGACCGCCTCGTCATAGGGGTCTCAACGCAACAGACGGCGCGTCAATCGGACGCTCGGTCTGTGAGTTACTAGCCTTTTCGTCCCCGGGGACTGGTTGGTTTCGTGTACAAACCAAACCGGCTGTATCTCAACTGTACCCCAAAATCTCATAGGGTATAATCATAGGGACCGTTTCACAATGTGATCAACAACGCCGCTGAAGGTTCGTCAAACGGACATCCGGTCCGAAAGATATCAGCTTTTCCGTTCCAAGGGCCCGGTTGGATTTCAGGTACAATCCAACCCAACTGTATCTCAACTACATCCATAACTCAGGAGAAGCATGCCAAAAGTTCTGTCTCAACAAGAGGAAAACAACGAGACAGACGGTGCGTCAATCAGACGCCCGGTCTGTGAGTTATCGGCTTTTTCGTTCCAGGGGACTGGTTGGTTTTGTGAGCGAACCAACCCGACCGCACTCCGACGGCATCCAAACCTCGAGCGGAGTAAGCCAGAAGATCCGAATCACTTAAGGGAAATTAACAATGTCGACTGCACGTCATTCGGATGTCCGGAACTCGAGTTACGAGTGTTTTTGCTCCGAGGGCCCGGTTGGTTTCGTGTACGAACCAACCCGGACGAACACAAAGTTCTCTGAAACCTTGAGTGTGATATACCGAAACGACCGTCGCGATCCAAGGATCGCATCGCCACTGACGACGCGTCGTTTGGAGGTCTGTAGCCCGAGTTATGGGCATTTGAACCAAAACAGTTTGGTATCGGGGGTTTCGGGCTCGGGCCGACCCAGCCCGAGACCCCCCAGTTGGCCCAAATCGGGTTGACCCGCCCCGGACAGGGTCGGCCCATCACGGCGCGGCCCGGCGCCGGTCCGGCTCAATGCAGTGTGCTGGGCGCGCTGCCAGCTCAGCTGCGGCCGAGCTGATTGAAAAAAACGGGGGGCGCTTGCCCCCCCTTTCTAACCGCGACCCCCCCAAAATGGGGGTGCCGTTCAACTGGCCAGGGGAATTTAATTCCCCCGGCCTGCCCCATTACCAGCCGGCCCGACCTGGCTGGCCGACTTCTCCTCAACGAGACCGGCAGTGGCCGGTCCCTTTCCGGCTCCGACACCGGCGGCCCGGCTGGCCGCCAGTCACCACGCTCTGCTGCGTCCCGGAACCGGCCACGACCCTTGTCGTCCGGTGCGGTGCGACGGCACCGCGCCCCTCCGCCGTGGCCCCGCTCCGGCCACGGCGCCTTCGTTTTCCTACGACGCGGTGCGACGGCGTCGCTTTCTTGAATTTCTTTCCACGGCGCGGCGCGACGGCGCCACACAATACTTGCCGTGTGATTTCCGCGTGGTGCGATGGCACCATGCCATTCCGTTCCATCCGCAAGGAAACAAACATGAACATAGGAGGGGGGTTCGGCTGTGTTTGTGCGGTCCAGCCCCCCCTCTCATCAATCGATAACATTTAGTCATTTATCCTTGATGTTCGACATTCTAGAATCTAGAATGGAAATAATTAAATAAAATAACAATAATCCCCTACCTCGTCTTCAAGAGCGGTGTTCATCAACGACCCGCGGAAGACGAGCGTCGCGGAGGTCGGGCGTCGCGAGGAAATAACGTCGACGTCGTGAAGCGAGGATTTGAAGTTCTTTGACGGCGATTTCATCGTGGAAATCCGTCGCAGAAGAGACGACGCGGAAGAAGTACGTCGCGTCACGGATACGGCATCGCAGAAGGACCGTGTTCTTCGGCGGAGAAGTTCTTCATTGAAGAACAGTGTTCTTCGCGTTCTTCGTTGAGTTAGATGAAGATGAAGAAGACATCCCAACTCTCTCAAGGAGACAAAACTCTACCAAAATAAAATAAGTCTAAGGCTTATTTTATTTACAAAACTAAACCACTTTGAATTTCAAAAGTTGAAATTAAGACACTCAACTTAATTAATAACTCAAGTTTTCAAAATTAAAAAGGAGGGGAGTTATTGGGAGTTGAAGAGTTAGTGTATGTGTGGGCCCCACCACACATAATCCTCTCAATGGAGGTTAAGTGGATGTGGGTCCCACCTCTAACTCCCTTTGGGAGGATATAACTAACATGTTTTAAAATAAATTGTGTTTCCACAATTTATTTAACTTCATTTAAAATTCCCCAAAACTAACTCTCAACCCACATAAAACGCAACCTCAGAAAAGGTCTCCTTAAGCAAAAATCGGCGCTGTGAGTTCATTGGTGTCCTCGTATTTCAATTCTGAGCACCGGTTCAAAAGTTAGAAATTCCCGCTCGTTCGTTCACTAAACATACCCGAGCCAAACTTTGGAAATTGATTCCGGGCACCCCGGGCCTCGGAATCAGGTGCCGTCAGAAACTGCGTTCTTGTAAAATTCCAAAGAAAATTATGAAAAAAAATTCCTTGAAATTTCTAGGTCTTTACATTACTCCAACCTTAGGGCTTTACGTCCCCGTAAAGCTTCAACACAAACATAGGGAAACAAAGGCGGTACTGAGCACGCATCTGAGCCATCCGCTCCTATGTGCTCACCTGGATGTTCCCGTGCTGCCAAATAAAGTGCACAAGAGGAATCGACCATCACCTTAAGATCTGCTCCTGTCGATCCTCGATCCCCACAGGAACCTCCATAGAAGTCACCTTATCACCACCGTCCAGCTCCTCATGGTTGATGATATGCGGAGGGTCGAGCACATATCTCCTCAGTTGGGATACGTGGAAAATGTCGTGCACCTAGTGCAACTGAAGTGGATGGGTCAAGCGGTAAACCATCTCGCCTACCCGGCTGAGGACCTAGAAAGTTCCGTTGAACCTCGGAGATAACTTGCCTCCCTGGCCACATCTCCGTAAACCTCGTCGAGGTGAGACTTGTATAAGGATGTGATGGTCATACTCGAACTCTAGAGGCCTCCAAGTCCTGTCAGCATAAGGCTTCTATCGGCCCTTTTCCGTCCTCATCCACTCTTGGATGACCTGGACCTTCTTTAGTCTCACAAGAGCTGCTATGATTTCTTCTTTTCCGATAAGAGAAATCTGGTCTCATCCCCTGGATGAACCACATTAGTTGCCTAATACAGTCAATCCTGACATGAATGATGCATTCATGCCATGGATGACGTCGTAAGGCCTCGACGTAACTACCAAGAGATCCAACTGTCACTCTCGCCTCCAAGGGTCGAGTCACACTATCGGCATCAGTGTGTGGTTACTAGGTCTCATTCAGTAGAAAAATCGAAAGTGAGGGTCAAGTCAACAGTCTTAACCGGGACCCCTCAGTATCAACTGAACAAAAGGACATGAAAGGAAACAAAGATAAGTGTCTTTTTATTATTGCAGCTCATAGTACAAGACACAAAGCAACTACAGACAAACATCAACAAAACTAGAAGCAACAGGATCAATAGCCTCCAGGTCGGAAGCTAGTCCCACTCCTATCCATCTGCTTCCGGAGCTCCATGACCATAGGCCTCAGCTGCCTGAAGCTGAGCTCTCCCATGTCCTCCTGTCCCCTGCGGTCGGGGTGGGCCTCCTGGTGGTGGTGGAAACATCTCGAAGTGTCGTCCACCTCCAGCTGCACGACCAGCTCCTCTTCCATGGCCGCCTGCTACTTGCGGTCTGCCATGATCGAACCTCTGCCTCTGCCTCAGAGGTTCTTCATTTAACTGCTGGTCATCTGCATGTCGGGTCAGACAGTCACGTGCTATGTGACAAATGCCACCGTAGGAGTAACACTTAATGGAAGGTCTGGATCTATCACTTCCCTTGGTGCCTCGCACTACCGACCCTAAGTCACGCGGTCGACCACCTGTAGGTCTGGTCCTCTTGGACCCCTGCGTCATCTGTCTACTGCCCACTACAGAAGACTCTGCCACATGCCGACTAGTGGTGGGTCCTGCTACTGGAGACAGCTCAGCAAGGAAACTCTCCACTAAGAGGGCTCGCTCCAACACTCCTGTCTGCTTCAGAATGATGTGTGATACAACCGAAGCTCCGATCTCCCGCCTGAGCCCCTGCTCGAAGGTTCGGGACCTGAAGAACGGGTCCCGTACCATATCTGTGGAGTAGCGCGAGAGGTCTGTGAATCTCGCTGAGTACTGCGCCATCGACATGCTGCCCTTCCGCAGCTGAAGTACCTCCTGTATACGCACCACTCGAAGGGTGGATGGTACAAACTCTGCCCAGAACAGGCTCTCGCAGTCTGCCCAAAGAAGTGTCGCCTCGTCATGCATCTGAAGCATCAGGCTCCACCATCTGCCTCCTGCTGCCTGAAGAAGGCTGGCAGCAAGGATCACCATGAAATATGTCGACGTCCCCACTAGCCTGAAGACTCTCACCACAACCTCCAGCCAATCCTCAGCCGCCTGTGGGTCCGTCCCTCCCTGAAACCTGGGTGGCCTCTGGCGCTGGAACTCATGCAGTGCGCTCAAGCGACATGCATCCTCTGGTGCTGGGGCTGGTGGCATCGGTGGCCCAACGGGTAGTAGTAACGCTGGTGCCTCCGCTGGTGCCTCAACTGTGATAGGGCCCTGTACGGAAGCCTCATCGCTCGGCAGGCTGTCAGTACGCACCACTCTCAGGGCTCTTGCTGGTCGTCCATGGGGATGCATCCTGAAAGAAACAACGTGACACGGGCAAAAGATTATACCTGGTGATCTGACCTGGTTTGAGCTGACATTTAAATAAAACTTATGGAAAACACACACGCAATCACTGTTTTCGTGCACAAAGTTGGAAATCAGTTGTCAGGGTCCTGGTGTATGGATACGTCGGCCGCCCGCACCAACACTGGACTCCATGAACTGAAAACCACGCTTGGTACTCTTAACACTATTGTATCACAGAAAGAAACATCAGAGTTATAAGTTCTGCGGTAGAACCGAACTACTATGATACCAATTTGTCACGACCCGTGCCTGGGGCCCGTGCCGTGACTACCACAAGCCCGCCTTCCATAGGCCAGAGGCTGGCGACTAGCACCAAAGGCGTAAAATCCCGATAACTGGGAAGGCATTGCCTTTATAAAAGAAAACAACCACCACAGAGTACAAGCGGAAGAAAAACACTAAGTACAAAAGAAATGACGAAAACTAAATGGGCCAGATTACAAACCCAAAAGAAAGTACGACTACAACTGGACAAGGTACAATAGAAAAAAGACAAATAGCTGGATGAAGGAAGCAGCTCCTGGGTCATCCTCCTCGGATCCTACCTGAAGGGTAGGTACAGATAGCGCAGCTCCTGGTCATCCACCATGGATCCTACCTGAAGGGTAGGAACAGATAGCCTCCTCCACGCTCTCGTCCATCAACCTCCTCTGTGAGTCGTCACGTCGTGTAGTCCACCTCCGGATTCTGACTCGTCGTGTAGTCCACCTCCGGGTACCGACCAGTCCTCGAACACTCGGCCTCTGTCAGCACTGCCCGTCGTCTGCAACCAACACAACGGGGTGCGGGCATAGCCCGTGCAGGGGTGAGTATAACGATACTCAGTAGGGACCCTGAGACCCTCAAGGTCTCACTAAAACAACAAGGATAACCACAAGAATATCTCAAGAGATAACCTCTACTTAGATATATGCCCATACATATACCTAAGTTATCAAGTAACCCATCTCAATCATGAGGAAACATAAGGATTGTGAAATCAACGGATAACCACTACCCAGGTATATGCCCATACATATACCTAAGATATCAAGTGACCCATCTCAATCATGAGGTAAACACAAAGGTCAAAAGTCTCCGCTCAAACCAGGATTTTCATTATCGAAACCGTAACTGCTGAAGAGCTCTGTCTCTGGAGTGTACAGTGGTCATGTCAAGACTCCGAGGTACTGCTCACTAACCTAAGACTACTGAATTACTCCTCCTGTCGAGTACCGCGGGCCTGCCACCTCACACAGTAGTGCTTCCCGCCGGGGTCTGCCACCCAAACACAGTAGTGCTCCCCCCTCATAGCCTACATAGGTACTCCTCCTGTCGAGTACCACGGGTCTGCCACCTCACATAGTAGTGCTCCTCCTTTTTGGGTCTGCCACCTCACAAAGTAGTGCTCCCCACTGGGCTACGTAAGTCACTCCGAATCGAATTGGACAAGCAGTCTTCAGGTCTCTTCCAGCTACACGGTCTTCGTACTCCGTATGCTCGTCTCTCGGAGGGTCCGCTCCCTGAGCTACAAGTTGATACTCCAATTATCTCAAAGTCCCACGAAGAATTATCTCAAAGGACCGCCTCATCATAGGGGTCTCAACGCAACAGACGGCGCATCAATCAGACGCTCGGTCTGTGAGTTACTAGCCTTTTCGTCCCCGAGGCCCGGTTGGTTTCGTGTACAAACCAAACCAGCCGTATCTCAACTATACCCCGAAATCTCATAGGGTATACTCATAGGGACCGTTTCACAACATGATCAACAATGCCGCTGATGGTTCGTCAAACGGACGTCCGGTCAGAAAGATATCAGCTTTTCCGTTCCAGGGGCCCGGTTGGATTTCGGGTACAATCCAACCCGACTGTATCTCAACTGCATCCAAAACTCGGGTGAAGCATGCCAAAAGTTCCGTCTCAACAAGAGGAAAACAACGAGGCAGACGGTGCATCAATCGGACGCCCGGTCTGTGAGTTATTGGCTTTTTTCATTCTGGGGGCCCGGTTGGTTTCGTGAGCGAACCAACCCGACCGCACTCCGACGGCATCCAAACCTCGAGCGGAGTAAGCCAGAAGATCAGTCTCTCTTATAGGAAATCAAAAAAGTCGACGGCACGTCATTCGGACGTCCGGAACTCGAGTTACGAGTGTTTCCGCTCCGAGGGCCCGATTGGTTTCGTGTACGAACCAACCCGGACGAACCCAAAGTTCTCTGAAACCATGAATGAAATATACCGAAACGACCGTCTCGATCCAAGGATCGCATCGCCGCTGACGGCGCGTCATTTGGAGGTCCGTAGCCCGAGTTATGGGCATTTGAACCCAAACAGTTTGGTATCGGGGGTTTCAGGCCCGGTCCGACCCGGCCCGAGACCCCCCGGTTGGCTGGAATCGGGTCAACCCGCCCCGGACAGGGTCAGCCCGGCCTGGCGCGGCCTGTCCGGGCACCGGTCCGGCTCAACGCAGCGCGTTGGGTGCGCTGCTAGCTCAGCTTCGGCCGAGCTGATTGAAAAAAACGGGGGGCGCTTGCCCCCCCTTTGTAACCGTAACCCCCCCCCCCAAATGGGGGGGGCCGTTCAACTGGCCGGGGGAATTTAATTCCCCTGGCCTTCCCCATTTCCGGCCGGCCCGACCTGGCCGGCCGGCTCCTCCTCAACGGGACCGGAAGTGGCCGGTCCCTTTCCGGCTCCCACACCGGCGGCCCGGCTGGCCGCCGGTCACCATGCTCCGCTGCGGCCCGGAACCGACCGCGGCCCTTGTCGTCCGGCGCGGTGTGACGGCACCGCGCCCCTCTGCCGTGGCCCCGCTCTGGCCGCGGTGCCTTTGTTTTCCTACGACGCGGTGCGACGATGTCGCGTTCTTGAATTTCTTTCCACGACGCGGCGTGACGGCACCGCGCAATACTTGTCGTGTGATTTCCGCGTAGTGCGACGGCACCACGCCATTCCGTTCCATCCGCAAGGAAACAAACATGAACATAGGAGGGGGCTTTGGCTGTGTTTGTGCGGTCTGGCCCCCCTCTCGTTAATCGATAACATTTAGTCGTTTATCCTCTAAGTTCGATATTCTAGAATCAAGAATGGGAATAATTATATAAAATAACAATAATCCCCTACCTCGGCTTCAAGAGCGGTGTTCGTCAACGACCCACGGAAGACGAGCATCGCGGAGGTCGGGCGTCGCGAGGAAAGAACGTCGACGTCGTGAAGCGAGGATTCGAAGTTCTTTGACAGCGATTTCATCGTGGAAATCCATCGTGGAAGAGAAGATGCGGAAGAAGTATGTCGCGTCGCGGATATAGCGTCGCGGAAGGACCGTGTTCTTCAGCGGAGAAGTTCTTCGTTGAAGAACAGTGTTCTTCGCGTTCTTCGTTGAGTTTGAAGAAGATGAAGAAGACTTCCCAACTCTCTCAAGGAGACAAAACACTAACAATATAAAATAAGTCTAAGGCATATTTTATTTACACAACTAAACCACTTTGAATTTCAAAAGTTGAAATTACGCCACTCAACTTAATTAATAACTCAAGTTGTCCAAATTAAAAAGGAGAGGATTTATTGGGTGTTGAAGAGTTAGGGTTCGTGTGGGCCCCACCACACTTAATCCTCTCACTGGAGGTTAAGTGGATGTGGGTCCCACCTCTAACTCCCTTTGGGAGGATATAACTAAAATGGTTTAAAATAAATTGTGTTTCCACAATTTATTTAACTTCATTTAAAATTCCGCAAAACTAACTCTCAACCCGCACAAAACGCAACCTCGGAAAAGATCTCCTTAAGTGAAATTTGGCGCAGCGAGTTCATTAGTGTCCTCGGATTTCAATTCCGATCACCGGTTCAAAAGTTAGAAATTCCTGCTCGTTCGTTCACTGAACTTACCCGAGCCAAACTTCGTAAATTGATTCCGGGCACAACAGGCCTCGGAATCAGGTGCAGTTAGAAACTGCGTTCTTGTAAAATTCAAAGAAAATTAAGAAAAAATTTTCCTTGAAATTTCCGGGTCTTTACATGTTTCATAAATGTTTCTCACATATGGAAATCATTTGGGAATTCTGTTTAGGAGAATTTATGAAAGAGGGATTTTTTACATTTGAATGTGTTACCCTTCAATTTCATGATGTTCATCCAAAAAAAATTAGTGTGGCTATATTTATGAAATTTTGGGATCATAAAATAATTTATCTAAAAAAAATTCATATAACCTCACAACATTCACATAATTGAACAAATTTTATAGAGTCATGATCCATTATCGTGATAATGAAACTTGAAGTTGGGTTGGGATATAATAATGATTACTGAAATTGTTGGTTACCTGAGCAACTCTGATTTATTTTTTGGAGGGTGGTTGTATTGATCGTGGAATATGAGTGTCATGTGATTCCTCTGCCTTGGGGGTGGGGATTTCTGCAGGTACTATAACATTATTATACTATAGCAGTCTCTACACTTTAGTGATAAATTTTAGCATTTTTACTATTCCTTTTGAATGGGATATTGTGCCATAATAATTGAACTTCAAATGCATGGTGTTTTGGGATTCCAACCTCTAGAAACATGATCTGGAAAAAGAAAGTGATTTGGTTGGTGAATGTGGTCTTAGGTCCTTTAGATTGAGTAATTAGTCTAAATGGCCATGAGACTATTGGATATGTAATAGGTTACACTCCAACTAGAATGAAATATGTTCATTTATTGAATAACAAAATGATTTTTTAGAATAATTTTTTTAAAAAATTCCTAATACTTTGCAGATGTAGAATCAAATTAACTGCCTAAAAATCAACATTTTTTTTATGGAAACACTTTTTAGAAAAGCGTGAGAAACAAATAGTTCAAAAACTAATTTAAATAATTGAACCAATAAAGTAAAATTATACCTATTAGATTCGATATCCATATATAGATTGCAATAGAAGGTGATAACTTGTGTATCACGATCATCCATCAAAAGGTCTTGGAAGTGATACACCAGCTTATCTGAAGACTATAAATACTCATCTTGGTTGAGCTTTCCATAATTGAATCACTAAATTAATATTAGATATTTTTTTTCAATCAAGGTACTATTCTCCTCATTTATGACCACCCTTAATGGAAATCCCATCATACTATTAGCTTCCTGGTCAGAAGCATTAATCGTAAGAACTATTTAAACCATTACATCTCAAAAATGAATAACTAGTTTCATTGAAGTATCAGTAAATGCACCAGACTCTCATTGCTGGCCAGTGGATGCCTTGGGTGGGAGGAGGAGATTGCTATAAATTTTCATGGATTTTTATTTCTTAACAGATATGGTCTATCTTAGTGGTGGAAAATTAGAATAGTCCATCTTCTCTTTCATAATGCACCACATGCTATTGTGTTTCTCGGGCTTCAATGCCGATCACCCTAAATGTCATCATATATATCTCCTCATAAAAAATGATAATCATCATCACTAGATTTGGTCTCAAGGACCCCTGTTCATGGGAGGGAACAACTTGATCGATTTCAAACTCATGAACTGATTTTTTATTAGAAAACTCATCAAACCTATGTACCAACATAATTGAACCCACTTAATTACTATGATCACTCCCAAAAACCCATTGTAGTACCTTAAAACCATAATAATAACTCTCCCTGGTGTCATAGATTCCGTACCATTGGATGCACTAGATCCTAAGAACACTATGTCAGCATAAGAAGAAGACATGAGTGTCAGGGATCCTCTTTCATCCACCATTTGAGAATCCATAGAATTGAGGCCACTTCCATGTTGCTCCTCATCCATATCTTCACCCTCTAGCCCCAAAAAACATGAAGAGTAGGACGAGGTCAACAAAAGTCTTCCCTAAAGCATCTGAAGACATTTTTCACTAGTGGGTTCACTTATGATGATCCAAATTTCACTTCCATTGCCGATTTAAACTCAAAATAAACACCCACCAGTTCCAATCTAGGAAATTATTTTGTAGCATGAGCCTTGGGTTCAGTGCCACATTCCACAACTATCTTCCTAGTGATACTCTTAGAACCTTGCCAGAAAGTTAACGTCGAATGGCCCAATCTCTTACAAACATAACAAAAAACACACCATAATTCAAAGACCACCTGATGTTTTCACCGAAACTTCTCCCCAACTGAGAATCCTGCATAATAAAAAGTTACTCTAGGAAAAACCTTTCCACATAGACCAGTGGGTTAATATGGTGACACACAATGTTATTGCGGCTATTCCAACATAGGTACCTACTGACTAGGTTCCCAAGCAGACAAATAATCAATGTATTTTGAAATGGTAGACAGAGTTTAGGGAAACATACCCAAATCACTACTGTAGGGGAATCACATTTCATATAGAAGTTATATGTCCATCAAAATAGGTAGAACAATGATCCATTAAAGCTAAGAGAAGCTATAGGCTAGGATTGAATATGATATTCCTCCGATGAACATCACAACATAATATGTGAGTTTCCTCAAATTAAACATTTGAATAAAATAGACTACAAATAATATATTCTTCCATAATATAATCCAAATCTTCTCTCAGATTTCATGAACTCATTATTTCTATATTAAAATATAACCTAAAAATGGGACCCTATAAGCTATTCAAAAATAAATATTTTTGGAAAACAATCTGAGAATTTCCATCACTGTTTGTCACAACTAATCCTACGTTCATGAACCGAGTCCTCCAACACACATTAATAATTGTACGACCATAACTATAAATATTTTTGTGGGAGCATGGATGACCATGATCTCATTGAGAAACATTGATAAATTTAGTACTTTCCTCAAACTATTAACATTCATCAAATATTATTGAGTCAAATCCTCAATGCTCTTGTGAAAATCGATTATATGAGTTATTTTCCACGAATATGACTAATACAAAATAGAAAATTTTAAATTTAAATATTTATCTTTGATTAGGGTTTTTTGATAAAAAACAATTTATAACTGAGAAACCACTAGATGAACTAAATAGAAAATTATTCATATAGTATAGTCATATTTTAACTTAGGAGGCTGAATCTATTTTGGTGCATAAGAAGGTGATGTATGAGGACCCAATTATCAATTGGGGTTTGATAATGATATATTAGCACCAAACACATTTTGATCATCTAATAGTGTTGTAGATGGGTTATAAGTAGTCAAAATTACTATCATTGTGTAACTTAAATCCCCATGATGTCTTCATCATAATAAATAATGACATTGAATATTTGAAGGATTGGTGAATTTGACCATATGATCATCATTGCTGGTGAATCATTACCGACCTTCCCGATGTGAGGGATAACAACATGATTATGATGTTTTTGTTTATAAACCAACTGAGAATGATGTATATGGAGAATTTGTTTTCTAGAAACTCCCACTATACTATTAAATTTTTTTTAATGAGTTTCATGGATATAAATCACATATTACTCGATATTGAGGATGAGAAATCCATTAGGTTATTTACCAATTAATGGTCATGGGTATATTGGGGGATGTGGGAACATTGAAATGTTTGGAGAGAAGATTCAAAACTGTGGGATGTTAAAAGATGTTTGGACATTAAAATTCTATTATTATATTTATCTAGAACCCAAAATACAGTGTTTGAGGAGATTTAATTTTCTAAAAAAAACATTCTACTACCCTCATGATGATATATGATTTACCATGTTCTATATTCTATGTATTGGAGGTGATCTCATTTACTGGATTCACATATTATGAATTCATTTCATCTTATAATGTGTGGTGGAACATATATATGACCCTAAGGTTGGTGATGGTGCTATTTTATGCCTCAACAAAAGTTCTATAATAGAATCAAACCATTCTCTTAGGAAACCATATCATGAAGTGAAAAAAATCTATTTTTCAACATGCCATAGTTTTAGATTCTATGGGGGGTAAAGCAATGCATGTGTCTTCAAAAACATAAAAATATAGAAACTTTCTTCTTTCTTTTAGATAATGCACAATAATAATTTTGGAGTACAGTTTGATATATTTGATCCAAGAGGACCAGTTTGTACCATTATATGAATTCCTACTAAGAGGATAGGGAAATCTTATTAGTGTTTATCACATGTGTGTCATAACAAAAAACAAATAATGTAAAAATAATTAGTAGATTGTAGCTCGATAAAATGTATGGAACATGTGATGTAAATAATATATGTATATTTTTTTATATCATAATATGAGTCATGCATATGCATTTAGGTGGACCTAATAATTTATTACATTTATGGTCCATCATGTGATTTCGTGTGAATTAATTTTAAAAATAGAATTCCCCACAACATAATTATTTTAATCCACCCATCATTATAAATGTTTGAGTTTGTGCATGAAGCATAATTAGGTTCCTGTTTTTCTATAACCAGATAACCAAAAATATATCAATATTCAATCAATTCCAATTTTAGATGGGTATATTATTGATTAGTTAGGGGAACATGGATCAAATGTTATATATTAAATATTTTAGGTGTAACTTTTGATCACACACATATATGTGAATATTTAATATGAACCTTACACTTTCTTGTAGTTTTCCCAGAAATATTACTATATATAGTGCCTCACACAATGATTGTATACTATTTCACATTTAATGAAGCATCTCTATATATTTATACAACTTTGATCTATGTAATCTCTTAAATGGTTAGAGGAGAAAATTATCATGAAAAATTTTGTCGTTATAGTAATCTTGGTTTATTATTATTTTCATTTTTTGTGGTGGTTCTCTCTAGGGTAGTGAAACTCTAATGGATAACCATGAATGATCAAAATAAGATTCTTAGGGGAAATAGGGTGGATGGTAGGATGTGATCAGAGGATCCAAATAAGTGTGATGAATGATATCTAAGGTTGTATATTTGTATATTCAGGGATCCTAGAGGTCTTTAACTCATTATTACTGTGGGAATCATATTTCAATAATCAATGGTGTCAATGGGATCAATATAAAGTGATTGTAATAACATCAAAAATCTTATGGGAAAAAATATATCGTTCTTTTATAGAAAATGGGTTGTTCTTGTAGTAGGGAATATAGAAATATGATTATAGGATATTCCTCGATATTTGGGATGAGAAGGAGATAATGTAGCTTATCCTCATGATAAGTAATTTTTGGTGTGACATAAAAAGAGGAATAGTTTAGATTCCAATCCTTGTGCTTTCCTAAGTCAATGTCATGTTCTCCTAACATTAGAGATTCAACAACATCAATATTCGAAAGGTTTTTCCTCACATGGAAACCATGTGTGACAAATAAACACATAGGGAAAAATCCAGACATGGTGCAAGATTATGAGAGGAATGATCTAGATAAGTCTCAACTCTAGAAGTTTTAGCTCAAAATATACCATATAATATGATTATTCATGAGCAGTTGTATAACGACCCATACTTTACATACATTGTTAATACTTCAAAATTGAAGCACACTTATTACAACATATGACAAAACCACAAAGGACCGTATAGGTATAGTGTCTTTAGAAACTGGGAAACATAAACAACTGGTTCATAAATCTTCAACAGTGTCTCCCATTTATTTCATCATATCTAGGGTCCCTTTTAGAATATTTTACTTAATATCCATCTTCCTAACCTGGGGAAAATAAAACATAAAAGGGTGAGCTCAAATGCTCAGCAAGGGCAAATAAAGGAAATAAAAATCATATCATATCTTTTTGAAAATCATAACCTGCAAAAGAGATCATAATATCTTAACATGGAATAAATCATAGAAGTGAAAATGAGATCCCCATAATCATAACATGAAACTTTAAACTTTGTGGCATGCACACATAATCATGGAAAATCATTTCTTGTTAGTCATGACTCATTGCCAAGACTATCTTAGTGGACAAAGTCCCTTTCTGAACCGAGTTCACTCCTCGTTTCAGTCCTGTATCACTGAACCGAAATAACCTTCTGTTCCAGCCATGTCTATCTCATGAGATATAAAATCTTTACCCAATGCATTGGAGGGAGATTTAGGTCCCACCCATCTTATAATGAATCATTTCTTATGTGTGCCACATAATGATAAATCATCGCATAACACATGTAACAAAAATGGGATTCTTGAAACATCATGACATCATAAAAAAAATCATATAAGGTAAATGAATTCATAAAAATAATTCCCTCACAACATAATCAAATCAATGTAATAATAGGGATAAAAACAGAACCCTATATTATTTTAGATGGAAAATAATTTTGATAAAACATTTGAACTCCATTCTTGAGGAAAATATCCTTTCTACTTCAAAAACACTTTTCTTTTCTTAACATCTCATACAATTATAAACTAAAAGAATTTGATTAAAAATAAACTTGAAAACTTGTAAAGGAAGCTTCTTGGAAATAAAGTTTTAAAAATCCATTCATGCCGTATAAGTTAAAAAAAACATTCTTCGTACTTTTTTCGGAAAAGTCAAAAAGTACCTCGTACGAAAAAAGACAAAAGATTCCTTTAATATTCTTTACTAAAAAATCACCGAAGGGTAAAATTGGATTTAAACTATTGTAAGTTGATGGAAACAATATTACATATTGAGGGAACATGGATGTGGATGATAAAATACACCCTAGTAAATACTTACGAATAAACAATCTCGGATAAAAATGAGATTGTGGTATTTTCCCTTACCTTAGGTCTGATTTGCTTTGTACGTGTCCGAAGCTCCTGTATAATGGTTTAAATAATTTTATTGACTTATTCCAGATTCATAAATATTGATATGATATCATATATGGTCATATTCTTAGCTTCTTGTTAGCAATATTTCATTGTTACTTGTTACTCGGGTCTTTATTGCCTTTTGTTCTTATGCGTGTTTTGCCGAATAAATTATTATTCTTCTTTTAAGGTTATAGATACCTTATATCCAGAATGGTATTAGTGTAACATATATCATATTTATTCATTCAATTCATTTATAAAATTACTATGTAATGATGATCATGTAGAACGAATCGCATCACATCGTGGAGACGGTATTCCGTACGTACGCACGAGTGATGATATCGTTCCTATGATCGTGGAATTTTATTTGAGTATATATATATATATTATTTCAGTATCAATATTACTTTATAATAATCATAAATAGTTACCCATTACACCATTATACCCATCCTTGTAAAGTGATGGTGGAAAATAGATAACACCACGGCGTGGAGACGGTATTCCGTACGTACGCACGCGCGGTGATTTCATTTTTCCGTAGGATGGATAGAAGGTGAATTAGGGTTATTTCATATTTATAATAACATATCAGTATGTAAGTAATACTGATGTTATTACTATATCATGAAGCAACTAAAGAAGAAGAAGTTGAAGAAGAAAGAAATTGAAAAGATCGGTAATGGATATTACCTCTTCTTTGGAACGCTTCTTTGAATCCTCCACTTAGGGAACTAATATTGGTTTTTGAAGAAGACCAGGACCTCTAGGATTATTCTAGGGAAGTGGAGAGGAGAAAATTTCAGGGTTTTTCCGAGCTTGAGTGCTCAATTTGGTGTGAGGAGGAGGGGGAGGAGGTGCCCTTTTATAAGGGAGGAGAGGGGCACCTTAGGAATATCTCAAAATATTATTTTATATTAAAGTCAAAATCGGTTTATAATGGTTCCAAAGGGTCTTATTTCGTAGCTAATGTGGGGAAGGGTCGAAATACTATCAACCAATAAGATTTAGACAAGTTTAGGGTATTATTTTAACCTTATCAATTATATTTAACTCTAAGTTAAATAGTTTAACTTTTACCATGTCTTTTTGTTTTCTTTCACTATATGGTTAATAAACTTACTATAACATTCCAAACGAACCCCAAATTGTTTATTATTAATATATATATCCTTATCTATGTCATTTGGCCGAACCTTAGATTTTTAGGAATAAAATAACAATTAATAATATAATATTTGATTTAAAAACTATTTTGTGTCAATTTTGACACTATTTGATATATGATTTTTGTGAAAGTGATAACAGAATTATATGTTCGAACCAAGTTTATTAAATCAACAGTAATATATCATAGTAACCTAGAAAATTTGTGTAATTCATAAAAAGTCTCAAATTACATTTATTTTGGTGTTTATAACATCAATTATGTCAATATTTCATAAATAAGATAATTACTGTATCATAATTGTGTCATAAATAAATTTAATTATTTAATGTCTAAAAATTATAAATAAAATATCATTATGTAGGAAATCTTTTTAGCTTTCTAATGAATATTTATAGTCTAATTTATCTTATGTATAAACCCATATTAAAAATGATTTACTTATTAATCTTTGATTTTAACTATTTTAACCCTTCTTTAAATAAATTAATAATAAATGTCCTAATCTAACCCAAGTGGGCCTAAATGGTCATATTTTATTCATAAGGTTGTTTTTGGTCGAATTACACTTATCCAATAGAATTAGGACATGTGTTAGGGTAATAGTAATATCATATTTACCTTTAGTTACCCTATTTACTATTAACCGCGGTAAAAAAAAGTAAAAAGTTACTATTCTCCAAAAAAAATAATTTTTATCTCATTGAACCACATTTTACTTACTGATATCAACCGTGTCTGTCGGATTTTCGAAATTCCACTCACAGAAGCGGTAAAATTAATTTTTATTCAAAATTCAGTTTTTAACCTACCACTTAGTGGTTTCACTATTCATCAAAAATTGAAAGTTTTCAGAAAAATACCAAAATTTCACCCTAGGCTAATTTTGGTATTCCGAATCCAAAAATGAAGTCCATTTTAAAAAATAAAAGTTATAAAATTTCAAAAAGTGGTTATTACTATTCATAATGGATAGTTTTAACAATATTTTAATAGAATATCGTTGTTTTGTGAAACTCGGTATTGCGTACGACGCAAGCTATCGAGGAAGGTCATGATTGCATGTAAAGTAAGCCAAGCTAGTATGTAGTGAAAGATTCCTTTGATGATATATAAAAAACAAAATATTACTCATAAAAATCTCAGGTGTTACATTCTACCCCCCTTAAAAAGAATTTCGCCCTCGAAATTCGTCACTTTGTAACAAACAGATGAGGATACTTCTCCGTCATCATATCCTCAAGCTCCCATGTAGCTTCTTCAAGTTGGTGGTTCCTCCATAAAACTTTCACCAAGCGAGTGGTCTTGTTTCGTAGGACTTTTTCGCTACGATCCAGAATCTCTATCGGTTGTTCTTCATAAGAAAGATATTGCTCCAGCGGTACAACTTCTGAGCTGAGTACATGTGAAGGATCAGGAATGTACTTTCTCAGGAGAGATACATGGAACACATCGTGAACGTGAGAGAGATTCGGTGGAAGCACCAATCGGTAAGCTACCTTCCCAACACGATCCAGTATTTTGAAAGGACCGATAAATCTAGGGCTCAACTTCCCCTTCTTTCCAAAACTCATAACCCTCTTCCAGGGAGATATTCGTAAGAACACTTTATCACCCACTTCAAACTCTAGGTATTTTCTTCGGTTTTCGGCATAACTTTTTTGTCGACTCTGAGCTGCTCTTATGTGTTGTTGAATAGATCTAACCTTTTCTTCCATTTCATCAACGAGATCAGGTCCTAAAAGCTTTCTTTCCCCAACTTCATCCCAGCAAGTTGGAGTCCTGCATTTCTTTCCATAGAGATCTTCATAAGGAGCCATCTGAATACTGGAGTGAAAGCTATTATTATATGAAAATTCCACCAAAGTTAGGTGTTGATCCCAACCTCCTTTGAAATCCATAGAGCAAGCTCTCAACATATCTTCTAGGGTTTGAATTGTTCTCTCAGACTGACCATCTGTCTGGGGATGATAAGCAGTGCTGAAACTCAACTCTGTATCCAGAGTATGCTGAAGACATCGCCAGAACTTCGAGGTAAATCTCGGATCCTGGTCAGATATAATAGAAAGTGGCACTCCATGCAATCTTACCACTTCCTTTACATATATCCTGGAAAGCTGATCTAGAGAGAAATCCTCTCAAATAGCAATGAAGTGTGCAGACTTTGTAAGACTATCAACTATGACCCAAATAGCATTATTACCTTTGGATGTTTTAGGAAGTCCTGTGACAAAGTCCATAGTGATGTTTTCCCATTTCCATTCGGGTATGGGTAATGGTTGTAACATCCCCTTAGACTTCTGTCTCTCAGCTTTAACTTGTTGACAAACCAAGCATCGAGAGACATATTCAGCAACATCTCTTTTCATACCATCCCACTAGAAGTACTCTTTCAGGTCCCTATACATCTTCGTGCTTCCAGGATGAATAGAGAATGAAGAACTATGAGCCTCATCCAGCCGCTCCTTCTTTAATTCGGGGATGGGAGGAAAACAAACCCGATTCCTGAACTTTATTATCCCATCACAATCAAGGTTGAATTCAGGAACATTTCTCACCTTCTTTTGTAACTCGACATCTTCTTTCTGTTCCTCCTTAATCTTCGCATGTATAGATGGTTAAACATTCATTTGAGATAGATAAGATTTTTCCCCTTCCATTATAATTCCAAGATCCATCCTTTGTAAATCCATAAATACTGGATCCTTTGTGATCCTCATCATGGATAAACTAGCATGGTCTTGTCGACTTAATGCATCTTCCACCTTGTTTGCTTTCCCAGGGTGGTAATGGATTGAGCAGTCATAATCCTTAATCAGCTCCAACCATCATCTTTGACGCATATTCAGCTCCTTTTGTGTGAAAATATACTTTAAACTTTTATGATCAGTATAAATATCACACCATTCACTATAAAGGTAATGCCTCCAAATCTTTAATGCAAAGATTACCGCAGCTAACTCCAAATCATGTGTTGGGTAATTTTGCTCATGGATTTTCAACTGTCGTGAGGCATAAGCTATCACCATATCATTTTTCATAAGAACACACCCCAATCCCTTCTTGGATGCATCACTGTAGATCACAAAACATTCTCCACTACAAGGCAGTGTGAGCACTGGTGCACTGGATAACCTTTTTTTCAACTTCTTGAAATTATCTTCACATTCCTCTGTCCAAACAAACTTAACTCCTTTCCGAGTCAACTTGGTGAGTGGATTAGATAATCGTGAAAAATCCTTTACAAAACGTCGATAATATCCAGCCAAACCAAGAAAACTTCGGATCTCAGTTACTGTTGTTGGTCTTGACCATCTTTCGATAACCTCTGTTTTTGCTGGATCCACAGATATCCCCTCTTTTGAGTTTATGTGACCCAAAAATGCAACTTTTTGAAGCCAAAATTCACACTTGGTAAATTTGGCATAAAGCTTCTCCTTTCTCAGGGTCTTCAATATAATTCTCAAGTGATCTTCATGCTCTTCCTTGCTCTTTGAATAGACAATAATATCGTCTATAATGACTACCACAAATTGATCAAGATAGTCTCTAAAGACTCTATTCATTAGATCCATGAAGATAGTAGGGGCATTAGTAATACCAAATGGCATCACTATAAATTCATAGTGTCCATACCTTGTACGAAAAGCCGCCCTTGGTATATCCTCCCATTTGACCCTTAATTGATGATACCCTGAACGAAGATCAATCTTGGAAAAGTATTGAGCTCCGCGTAGTTGGTCAAATAAGTCATCAATGCGTGGGAGGGGATATTTGTTCTTGATAGTGATCTTGTTAAGTTCTCGATAATCAATGCAGAGTCTCATTGATCCATCTTTCTTCTTAACAAATAGAACAGGTTCTCCCCAAGGTGACGCACTAGGGCGTATGAATCCGTTATCAAGATTCTCCTGGAGTTGCTTCTTCAATTCCTGCAACTCAATTGGGGCCATTCTATAAGGTGTCTTTGAAATAGGCAAAGCACCCGGTACGAGTTCTATTGAAAACTCAACTTCACGATTTGGTGGAAGACTCGGCAATTCCTCCAGAAAGACATCATCAAACTCCCTTACGATGGGCATATTCTTAATCGTGAGTTTCTCACCAACCATTTGAGATTAATAACCTTCATTTAGTGGAATCAAGACCCATAAGATGGAAGAAATTTCCACTGGAAGGTTATATTCATCCTTTCATCGATAGACGATCGTAGATTGATCTGGAATATGAAATGTGACTTCCCTTCTTTGGAAATTGATATGAGCTCCATGTAGAGAAATCCAATCCATGCCAAGAATGACATCAAATTCCACTACAGGAAGTATCACAAGATTTGCAGGAAGCACTTTCCCACAAACTTCAATCGGAGAAGAATTATAAACTTTTGATGCGACTGTTGTGCCATTAGGTGTTGTCACAACCAACTCAACATCTAATTATTGAGGTATTACGGTGATACCCTTAGAAAAGTTTTCAGAAATAAAAGAGTGGGTGGATCCAGAATCAAATAAAACATTTTCTACTTTAGAGTGGATGGTAAGTGTACCTTTCACCACTTCGTTATCATACTCCACATCGCTGATAGAAAGTGCATGTGACTTTCCTTTGCCTTTAGCCTTAAGATTTTGTTGACGTCGACCATCATCATCAACCCTTGGATTTGGGCATTGATTGGAATAATGCCCCATCTCCTTGCACTTGAAACATTGAAGTGTAGTAGGTTCATTCTATGTATCCCTTCCTTTGTTTGCATCATTAGACATCTTCTTCCCATTATCGCGGCATTCAAATGCCCGATGACCTTCCTTTCCACATTTGAAACATTTACTTGTCCCTTTAAGACAACTCCCTCCATGTTTCTTTCCACACTTTGAGCATAAGGGAAAGCTCATCTTCTTTTCAGTGTGCTCTTTAGATTTTCCTTTGAATTCCATCTTCCTCTTCTTATCAAACCCATGTGACTGATGGGTTACTCCAATCTCCATCTCGACATTGAGAGCACATCGAACTATTTCCTCGTAGCTATTGAAGTCCCTTATGGCTAACGCCCTTCGAAGACTTGGTTTTAAGCCACCAAAAAATCGATCGATCTTACTCTCAGGTTGGATAATAATACCAGAAGCGTACCTTGCAAGTCTTGTAAACTTTTCTTCATAGGTACCAACAGATTCATCATACCTTTGCTTCAGTTCAAGAAACTCTTTCTCCATCTTTGTTTGGAGAATACGAGGGAAGTACTTATTGAAAAATAATTTCTTGAACTCGTCCAATTCCATAGACTCAATTTCATCCCTTTGCCTCTTATTCTTAATAAGATTCCACCATTGATCAGCATCTCCTTCCAAACGATACACTGCTAGGATGAATTTATCATGTTCAGAACATTGAAGAACTGAAAATATCTTTTCAGTAGTACTAATCCATTGTTCAGCAACTAATGGATCAGTAGTCCCACTGAAAGAAGGTGGACGCTGCCTCATTAAGGATTCAACAGAATGTTTCTCCTTCCATTGCTCATTTGGAAGTCCTACATGATTCATAGCTTGAGAAAGTTGTGTGAGCATGGATACAAGATTTTGCATTCTAGATCCCATATCGTTTGGTTGCTCAGGGGGACAATCATTGCATTGCCCATCGCATTCCGCATTAACACGGTTCCTTCGGGTTCCAGCCATTGACTAAAACCAAGAAGAATAGTGTGAGCAACACTAATTATAATAGGAAAACCACATAATCAAGGATAAAATTTCACACTTAAGGTTTTATCCTAGGGTATTCATGGCCATTTCTAAAACACTAAGATTATGTTCTATGCTTAGACTTATCCTTAGGGTTTTTACTAAGGCTTTCACATCCTAGTTTCCAAAGGTTGACTATACCTTTCCTCTGATACCAACTATAGCGGTCTGGAATTACTTCCAGGGGACTATAATTGATACCTATCAGGGCACTCCATGGGCGGATACACCCCATGGGTGGGACACACCACCATCCCCAGTGGCAGCCATTTCCTCATGAAGCCCTTGGGCGGAGATCCATGCTTCGTCCAACGCTCACATGTGAGAGTTCCCAAGGATCGGATACATTCCTACCTCCTTTGCCTCTGATACCAACTATAACGACCCATACTTTACATACATTGTTAATACTTCAAAATTGAAGCAAACTTATTACAACATATGACAAAACCACAAAGGACCGTATAGGTATAGTGTCTTTAGAAACTGGGAAACATAAACAACTGGTTCAAAAATCTTCTACAGTGTCTCCCATTTATTTAATCATATCTAGGGTCCCTTTTAGCATATTTTACTTAATATCCATCTTCCTGACCTGGTGAAAATAAAACATAAAAGGGTGATCTCAAATTCTCAGCAAGGGCAAATAAAGGAAATAAAAATCATATCATATCTTTTTGAAAATCATAACGTGCAAAAGAGATCATAATATCTTAACATGAAATAAATCATAGAAGTGAAAATGAGATCCCCATAATCATAACATGAAACTTTGAACTTTGTGACATGCACACATAATCATGGAAAATCATTTCTTGTTAGTCATGACTCATTGCCAAGACTATCTTAGTGGACAAAGTCCCTTTCTGAACCGAGTTCACTCCTCGTTTCAGTCCTGTATCACTGAACCGAAATAACCTTCCGTTCCAGCCATGTCTATCTCATGAGATATAAAATCTTTACCCAATGCATTGGAGGGAGATATAGTCCCACCCATCTTATAATGAATCCTTTCTTATGTGTGCCACATAATCATAAATCATCGCATAACACATGTAACAAAAATGGGATTCTTGAAACATCATGACATCATAAAACAAATCATATTAGGTAAATGAATTCATAAAAATAATTCCCTCACAACATAATCAAATCAATGTAATAATAGGGATAAAAACAGAACCCTATATTATCTTAGATGGAAAATAATTTTGATAAAACATTTGAACTCCATTCTTGAGGAAAATATCCTTTCTACTTCAAAAACACTTTTCTTTTCTTAACATGTCATACAATTATAAACTAAAAGAATTTGATTAAAAATAAACTTGAAAACTTGTAAAGGAAGATTCTTGGAAATAATGTTTTAAAAATCCATTCATGCCGTATAAGTTAAAAAAAACATTCTTCGTACTTTTTTCGGAAAAGTCAAAAAGTATCTCATACGAAAAACGACAAAAGATTCCTTTCATATTCTTTACTAAAAACTCACCAAAGGGTAAAATTGGATTTAAACTATTGTAAGTGGATGGAAACAATATTAAATATTGAGGGAACATGGATGTGGATGATAAAATACACCCCAGTAAATACTTACGAATAAACAATCTCGGATAAAAATGAGGTTGTGGTATTTTCCCTTACCTTAGGTCCGATTTGCTTTGTACATGTCCGATGCTCCTGTATAATGGTTTAAATAATGTTATGGACTTATTCCAGAATCATACATATTGATATGATATCATATATGGTCATATTCTTAGCTTCTTGTTAGTAATATTTCATTGTTACTTGTTACTCGGGTCTTTATTGCCTTTTGTTCTTATGCGTGTTTTGCCGAATAAATTATTATTCTTATTTTAAGGTTATAGATAACTTATATACAGAATGGTATTAGTGTAACATATATCATATTTATTCATTCAATTAATTTATATAATTACTATGTAATGATGATCATGTAGAACGAGTCGCATCACATCGTGGAGACAGTATTCCGTACGTACGCACGAGTGATGATATCGTTCCTATGATCGTGGAATTTTATTGGAGTATATATATATATATTATTTCAGTATCAATATTACTTTATAATAATCATAAATAGTTACTCATTACACCATTATACCCATCCTTGTAAAGTGATGGTGGAAAATAGATTACACGACGACGTGGAGACGGTATTCCGTACGTACGCACGCGCGGTGATTTCATTTTTCCGTAGGATGAATAGAAGGTGAATTAGGGTTGTTTCATATTTATAAATACATATCAGTATGTAATTAATACTTATGTTATTACTTTATCATGAAACAACTAAAGAAGAAGAAGTTGAAGAAGAAAGAAATTGAAAAGATCGGTAATGGATATTACCTCTTCTTTGGAACGCTTCTTTGAATCCTCTACTTAGGGAACTAATATTGGTCTTTGAAGAAGGCCAGGACCTCTAGGATTATTCTAGGGAAGTGTAGAGGGGAAAATTGCAGGTTTTGGACGAGCTTGAGTGCTCAATTTGGTGTGAGGAGGAGGGGGAGGAGGTTCCCTTTTATAAGGGAGGAGAGGGGCACCTTAGGAATATCTCAAAATATTATTTATATTAAAGTCAAAATCGGTTTATAATGGTTCCAAAGGGTCTTATTTCGAAGCTAATGTGGGGAAGGGTAGAAATCCTATCAACCAATAGGATTTAGACAAGTTTAGGGTATTATTTTAACCTTATCAATTAGATTTAACTCTAAGTTAAATAATTTAACTTTTACCATGTCTTTTTGTTTTCTTTCACTATATGGTTAATACACTTACAATAACATTCCAAACGAACCCCAAATTGTTTATTATTAATATATATATCCTTATCTAAGTCATTTGGCTGAACCTTAGATTTTTAGGAATAAAATAACAATTAATAATATAATATTTTTTTTAAAAACTATTTTGTGTCAATTTTGATACTATTTGATATATGATTTTTGTGAAAGTCATAACAGAATTATATGTTCGAAACAAGTTGATTATATCAACAGTAATATATGATAGTAACCTAGAAAATTTGTTTAAATCATAAAAAATCTCAAATTACATTTATTTTTGTGTTTATAACATCAATTATGTCAATATTTCATAAATAAGATAATTACTGCATCATAATTGTGTCATAAATAAATTAAGTTATTTAATGTCTAAAACTTATAAATAAAATACCATTATGTAGGAAATCTTTTTAGCTTTCTAATGAATATTTATAGTCGAATTTATCTTATGTATAACCCCATATTAAAAATGATTTACTTATTAATCATTGATTTTAACTATTTTAACCCTTCTTTAAATAAATTAATAATAAATGTCCTAATCTAACCCAAGTGGGACTAAATGGTCATATTTTATTCATAAGGTTGTTTTTGGTCGAATTACACATATCCAATAGAATTAGGACATGTGTTAGGGTAATAGTAATATCATATTTACCCTTAGTTACCCTATTTACTATTAACCACGGTAAAAAAAAGTAAAAAGTTACTATTCACCAAAAAAATTATTTTTATCTCGTTGAACCACATTTTACTTACTGATATCAACCGTGTCTGTCGGATTTTCGAAATTCCATTCACAGAAGTGGTAAAATTAAGTTTTATGCAAAATTCAGTTTTTAACCTACCACTTAGTGGTTTCACTATTCATCAAAAATTGAAAGTTTTCAGAAAAATACCAAAATTTCACCCTAGGCTAATTTCGGTATTCCGAATCCAAAAATGAAGTCCATTTTAAAAAATAAAATTTATAAAATTTCAAAAAGTGGTTATTACTATTCATAACGGCTAGTTTTAATAATATTTTAATAGCATATCGTTGTTTTGTGAAACTCGGTATTGCGTACGACGCAAGCTATCGAGGAAGGTCGCGATTGCATGTAAAGTAAGACAAGCTAGTATGTAGTGAAATATTCCTTTGATGATATATAAAAAAAAATATTTCTCATAAAAATCTCGGGTGTTACAAGTTGGGTGATGTGTATTCCATGGTATGCTCCCACGAGTATTGTAAATCATTGAATGAGAGTTCAGAAATGACTCATAAGGATCACACATGATAGATGAGACCAATAAATGTAAATATTTATCTTTTTATATTGTAATCCTTGTAAATATATTCATAGTACGTACATTTATTCACTGACCTTCGTAGTAATTATCATGTTCAGAGAAGTAGCACTCTATAAAAAAATATTAAGAGGATTATAATTCCCAATGGGAGAAAACTGAATGTATATGTCGATGAATAGACTTGAAAAAAATTCCCTAATTCAATATATGTGATGCCACATAAATTAATTCATCGATTTATACAATAATCAACTAATTCTTGTTTAATAGATGGTTTAATCACCTCCATCAGGATAAGAAACATATGTGAATTAAATATTTTCCATATCTTGATTCCATTTTTTGAAACTTCCTCCATGTATTCAGTAGAACATACATCATTTCTATTACATATCATTATTGTATTCAATACTGGGGAACCTTGGGAGAGATATTTTGGAGTTCCCACAAACACAGACTGTTATCATGTGGTGGATCTTAACTCGAATACTCTATGAACTAGATTATTGGTAGTCAGGATGGTTTCTGTAGACATGATGCACCAAGGGTAGACACCATAAAATGAAAATGTTATGGTTGAGGTATTTGGGGATTACATGTTTTAACACTTTATCTTATGTAGAGGTTTATGTTTCTATATATTTATATTAAAATTGGTCATCTATAAGAGTTGGTGTTAATGATTTTCTAAGGGTGGAGTGGAAATAGTGAACAAAAAAATTCATTGAGTCTCATGATACCACTATATATTTTAAATGTTTTAATATAAAACATGATATATCTATTATATTTGACATTGAATATTTCCCTATTCCAGTTATATATCATGGATTGGGGTTCCTTATATTTAACAGGATGTGATCTTCTTTGTGATGGGGTTGCATGTCTCATGAAGGGTTATAGTATGGGAACTAATATAGCCTTGCTCCATAAAATAGGATATAAAAATGGTAGAAAATAGAGACTATGGGTATGGTAAGTCAGGAACTCCATTATACATAGACCCTATCCCACCATACATGATTCTTTTACATGTCATTACATCTAATGTTCATTTCTCTTTCCCCAAGAATGATCACAGACTAGCAGAAATATATAACTATAAGTTATATGTTACTAACAATAATGAGTAAATATGGAACATGGAATAGAGGACCCTTCATTACATCATCACTTGTGAATTATTGGGTGATATAGTTGGCCATAAGAGATACTTCCCCATAAGAAAGTGAACATGTGTATTTTTGGAGTTGATATTTTGTACTCCACACACTAAATCTAGAAATATTTTTCAAGAAGAAAAACATAGAGGGAAAAGAATATAAAAATACTAGGTACAAATCCCTATACTATTGTGAATAATATATTTTGGTAGATGAACATTATGTTTACCAAATTATGGAGGGTGTACATTTGTAGTAGGCATCGTTACAATTCGAAAATAGGGCATCTCTCACCTGGAGACACAAAAAGTTAACTATGAAGTTTAGGCATCTTAGTTGGTATATTAAGATGCATTTCATAAGGAAAAAGAAGCTAGAATAATTTTTTGGAAATAAAATTTTATTCATTACAATTTTTTAGAATATTCGGATATATCCATATAGTTGTATGTTAGGAAATCAACTTTATATATTCTACCTATACTTAAATAATCCATAATATTAGAAGTACTATAGAATGATTTATTAATAAGGGATAAGATAAAATATATGAATGACGTTCTCTTTAATTTTCTATGAAATAGACTTATCACATGACATAATTACCATTTGTTGATTTTTTCAACCAAGTCACGTTAACCAAATAAGAATATTTAATTCAATATTCCCATGGGAGTAATGCTCACTGTAATAAGAAAGAGACAAATAAAAGATAATTTAATAATTTAATTTTTATAATGATGTATAAGAATTATAAATTTGTTTTGATATCCATTTTAAACTAATAAATCTGGAGAAATGATCCAGTGATAGTCCATGACATTGATTTGGGTAAAAATTTCCCGGGATTACAATGTAGCAACTCCTTCTTTCTTATAATTACTCTGGAGAAAAGGGTACAGAGAGTGGTATATTGTGACTCCATAATTATGTACTCATATATAGATGAGATAGATTTATTCGTTATAGTTTTTGACATCATTTTAAATTATGCTTCCAATATTGGACTATGAGTGATGTTTTATCTATGAATTATATTTCAATGCCTTTGATCATCACTATTAGATATAGTGAAATAAAATAATACTCTATGAAAAATATTTAATAGTATTTTTATATTCTTAGACATAACTATACCATCATTACATGACATAAAACAATTATTTTATTATATATTCCTTATAAAATTTATTTTATATGCTTTCTAGAATTAAGAGAAAGATAAACTAATAAAACCCTTGTCATTCTCTATTAAGGGGAATTTTATTCTAATATATGAGAAACTAAATACTCAATAATATGTCATCAAAAATATCAATAAACATATAAAAATGTTATTCTTTATGTAATATCATGTGTATCATTTTTCATCCTGACAAAAAGAAATTGAAACATAATACGGGTAAAGTAAAATGACTTGAATGTGAACGTATAAAACTAGGGAAATTAAAGAATATGAAAAGATCAATGCAATGGAATGAAAGTTTAACCATCATACTTTTATAATAACCCACATATAAGTGAATAAAAATATCCAATAGACATAATGAAAATAAATATATCACATTGATAAAACTAACTGAATTCTCTGTGATGGAATGAATAATGCTAAACATCTTGGATTACCAATATATGAATAATCTCAGATGACATTTCTAATATCAATAGAAATGTTATGAAATAATTACAAATTAGGAATTTACATGTCAAATACTGAAATATGGTTTTCCCATGAGTTTAATTGATGCATTTTTGTGATATATAAATTTAGGCATAACCCAACACTTTGTTAGTCTTATTAATTCATCATCTGAGATAATGAGTATATTGTACACAATAATCTTTACAAATAATCATCTGAATTGGAATAGCATCATTCTGAATGAGAACACTTTTCGAAGTTTTGATAAATGGGGTTACATTAATTTAACCCTTCTATAGAAATAAGTTTCATTGTTAGAAAAAATGTCAACCATAATTTGTTATTAGTAACCTTCTTTAGTTGGCTAAATAATATAACAATTTTAAAAATTTCCTAAAACATATATAGTATATATTTCCATGTGACCATCCCTTAATCTAATACCATATTTCGTTATGATATATATAATTTTCCTAGATTTCCTAAATAAATAGATTTTTAGAATCTGGGTGAGCATATATTAATTAAATGAATAGAAAATAGACTATTCATAAAGTAAATTCCCTAAATGAAAAGTTATAACTTTTTTATGTTGGGCGATTATGAATGAAAATATAAATTATAGATCATATAATTGATAGAAAAAGGAACATAAAATATTTAATCTAGATAAATATGGTAGATTTTACACTTATAAAAATAACCAATGTAATGAAGGAAACCAAGAAGGTTGTAAAAAGAGATAAAAAAACCTCAGAAATGATATCTTTTAATGATATCATGGAATAAGTGATTCAGAAAAAAATTATATTATAATATGTGCTATGTAAAGACCTATAAAATTCAAGGGATTTTTTTTCTTACTTTTCTTTGGGATTTTACAAGAACACAGTTTCTGACGGCACCTGATTCCGAGGCCCAGTGTGCCCAGAATCAATTTCTAAAGTTTAGCTCGGGTACATTCAGTGAACGAATGAGCGGGTTTTCCTAACTTTTGAACTGGTGCTCAGAATCAAAATCTGAGGACACCGATGAAACCGGATCACCGGTAATTGCATAGGAACAGCTTTTCCAGAGTTGTGTTTGCTCGGGTGTGGTTATTAAAAATAATGGGTTAAGTAATGAATAAAACAAAATTTGTGCAACAAATTTTATTTTTATTTGAGGTAGCTTAAACCTATGCTTGATGGTTAGAGTGGGACCCACTAATACCCTAACTCCTAGGTAGGATATTAGTGAGGTGGGGACCACACGAGCTCCACCCCCTTTATATCTTTTTTCACCTCCCATGAGCATTTAATTTGGTATCTCACCCGCACACCTTTTTTTAAATACCAAGTCAACTCTCGCATTTAATTGATTTATTAAATGCCTCATTAATTGGTCAACACTCGATAATTAAATCATTATTTAATGTTGAAATTCTAAAATAGATGACATGAGTAATAAAATAATGCCACACCTTATTTGATTATGGTTGTTTCGTTGTGCGAGAAGGATTGGAGAGGTTTTGCTGAAGTCTTGAACTTCATCCTCCTCCTTGAAGAACGAAAAGAACACACCGTTGCGGATGAAGAACACCAGCCTCCAAAGAAAGACAATGCAGAACGTCGAATCCTTGGAGATCGACGATGCGACACCGGGTACTGCGACACCGATGATCCTCTTCCCCACGACGCCATGTACCGTGATGCCTACGATCCTTTTCCGCGACGCCATCTCCCGCGACATCCTTTCCCGCGATGAACCTTTGTTCGACAACACCTTGAGGTAGGGGTTTGGTTTAATTTAATTTATGTGTATTATATCCTCGGCATATGATTAAATTTTTGAATGTCGTTGAACCACTAACGTGGTGGGTGCGGACCAACGAACAAGTCTGAACCCACCGATTCTCTGTTCTTGATACGTGGAACGTTGGGCGATGATGAAACAGGGCTGTTGAGTGATTGGAGGTCGTCACAATAATCTACGGGTTCCGAGGAGACCCCAGGAGCAGAGGGGAGAAAGAACGGACCACCGGATCGGCTCTAGTGGCCCGTGGACTTCACCGGCGGTGCCGGCGGTGGGAGGCGTCGACGTCCCGGCGTGCCGCCGGGAGGGACCGTCGCGGATGATGCCGCGACGGCAGGAGACCGGTCCCACTACATCGCTGGACCCGGGGGAGACGCGACGCCCAACACCGCGTCCGCTGGCTGAAGGGAGAAGCCCCCATGTGGGGCCGCGACTTCAATCGAGGGGGGTAGCCACCCCCCCCCCCCCTTTCCGTAACAGCACGACCAGCACCGGCTGTGCAGGGCGCGCCCACACCGGGCCAACCGGCCGCCCAGGCCTGGCCCGGCTGTGCCGGCGGGGCCGGGCTATTCCGGTTGGGCTGGGCCATGCCCACCGGGCTAGGCCACGCCCTAAAGGGCCAGACCCGGACCCAGTTCGGGCTGACCCAGGGGATCTCGAGCTGGGTCGGTCCGGGCCCAAAATCCCCCTAAACCGGATAGGTTCATTTTTCATCCCATATATTGGGCTACAGACCTCCGATCGATGCACTGTCAGTTGAATGGTAATTCTAGGAATGAGACGGTTGTCTCGGTATATTACACTCAAGGTTTCAGAGAACTTTGGGTATGGCTGGGTTGGTTCGAACACAAAACCAACCGGGCCCTTGGAGCGGAAACACTTATAACTTGAGCTCCGGACGTCCGATTGATGTGCAGTCGACATTTTTGGATTCCTCTTAGTGAGACGGACCTTTTGGATTACTCTTCTCGAGGTTTGGATGTTGTTGGAGTGCAGTCAGGTTGGTTTTGACTTAAAAATCAACCTGGCCCCTC
This sequence comes from Viscum album, assembly GCA_963277665.1. Classification (NCBI taxonomy): domain Eukaryota; kingdom Viridiplantae; phylum Streptophyta; class Magnoliopsida; order Santalales; family Viscaceae; genus Viscum; species Viscum album. Next base: position 1,251,372,487 of record OY728128.1, on the reverse strand, counting down.
AAACGAAAAAGAAAATAACTCTCAGACCGGACGTCCGATTGATGCGCCGTCTATCACGTTGAGTTCCTCTTGTCGAGAAAGAACATTGAGATACATCAACTCCGAACTAATTTTCAGTTGATGTATCGACCCCATGGTTCGTGGAGTGAACCCTCCCGGAATCGAGCATGATGTGTGCGACAACCCTAGAGCTGGCTCTGACAGTGATGAAGACCATACTGAAATCTGTCGTGGGTTCGACGGTGATAAAGACTACACTAAAATCCTATGTGGGTTCAGCAGTGATGAAGACCGTACTGAAATCCTCCATGGGTTCGACGACGATGGAGTCTGCACTGAAATCCTATGTGGGTTTGGCAGTGATGAAGACCGTACTGAAATCCTCCATGGGTTCGACGGCGAGGAAGACTGCACTGAAATCCTATGTGGGTTCGGCAGTGATAAAGACTGTACTGAAATCCTCCGTGGGTTCGACGGCGATGAAGACTGCACTGAAATCCTATGTGGGTTCGGCAGTGATGAAGACCATACTGAAATCCTCCATGGGTTCGATGGCGATGAAGACTGCACTGAAATCCTATGTGGGTTCGGAAGCTTAGATGGTTTTGTATCCTACGTGGGTCCCAGCTTAGATTAATCAATGGATTTATCTGATCATCTCTATCACCTTATGAAGAAGTATACCTGTGTGAGCTAAGTCTTGAATTTCAATCATTATCTTCGATATGATTTACCTGCTTTCCTATGTTGATTGGGTTGTGTATCCTGTGTGGATTGGGATGTACTCTTATGTGGACGTGATCAAACATGGTCTCGGATGTTGGAGCCGAACTGGATTGATGACTTAGGTATATGTATGGGCATATATCTAAGTAGTGTTGGTTGTTACATTGTGATTTTATCTTTCCCTTGTGGATTTTCCTTTGTGGATTTTGGGAAACATTCGGGGGTCTCGGGGTCCATACTGAGTAGCATATACTCACCCCTGCACGGGCTATGCCCACACTACATTGTGTTGGATGTTGGTGAAGGACAGCGCTGATCATGGTTGAGGCTTGTGGAGAAGGTCGATACCTGGAGGTGGACCACTAGGCGGGACGTACACAAAGCGGACGGCTGGACCCGAGGAGCTAAAAAGGCTATCTGTACCCACCCTTCATGTGGGACTTCCAATGGACGGCTCGACGTTGCTTCTTTACTTTCAGTTGTTGTAACATCTTTCTAGTTGTACTTTACTTTCATTTTGGGTTTGTATTCTGGCCCACTTACTTTTCCTCGCTACTATTGTACCCAGTTTTACATAGTGTTTACTTCTTCTTGCTTACTCTATGGTGTTTGTTTACTTTATAAAGGCAATGCCTTCCCTTTTTGTTGGGATTTACGCCTGTGGTGCTAGTCGCCTGCCCCTGGCCTATGGGAGGCGGACTTGGGGTAGTCACAACATGGGCCCCGAGGAGGGGTCGTGACAAATTGTATCAGAGGAGTTCAGTTCTACAGCAGAGCTCTCGACTCTGATCTTTATACTATGTGAAGCATTAATGTTAAGGGTATTGAGTGTGGTTATCAGTCCAGGGAGTCCGGTATTGATGGGGTAGCATACGTATCCGTACACCAGGACCCTGACTTCTGATTTCCGACTGAATTCCTGAAAACATTGATTGCATGTGTGTTTCAAAAGTTTTCTTTGTGATTAATTTGTTCCAGATCACCAGGTATACTGTTTTGACCATGGAAGACCTGTTTCTTTTCAGGATGGCCCCATGACGGCAGCCAGCTAGGGTTCCGAGCTTTGAGCGAGATGACAACCCACCGAGCGACGAGGCCTCGGTTCAGGGCCCTTTGACAGTGGAGGCACCAGCGATACCTCTACCCGCCGAGCCACCAATGCTACCAGACCCAACCACTGATAGTGCACATTGCCTTAGAGCACTGCACGAGTTTCAGCATCATAGACCGCCCATTTTCCACGGGGAGAAGGACCCTAAGGTAATCGAGGATTGGCTGGAGGCAGTTGTACGAGTTTTCAGGTTAGTGGGGACACCGACCGACCTCATGGTGATCCTCGCAGCAAACCTCCTGCACGCGACAGCAGGCAGATGGTGGAGCTTGATGCTCCATGTACATGAAGAGGCATCTCTCCTCTGGATGGACTTTGAGAGCCTCTTCCGCTCGGAGTTCGTCCCATCCACCCTCCATGAAGTGCGCATTGAGGAGTTACTATAGCTGCAGCAGGGCAGCATGACGGTCGCCCAATACTCAGCGAGATTTACTGATCTCCCGCGCTATTCGACGAACATGGTACGAGACCCATTCATTCGGGCCCGGACCTTCGAGCAGGGACTGAGGCATGATATTAGGGCATCAATGATCTCTCTCAGCATTCCGACATAGGCAGGAGTACTGGAGCGAGCCCTTCTCATAGAGAGCTTTCTTGTCGTGCCTACAGCTGTAGTGAGACATACCACAGGGCGACACGTAGCAGAGTCGTCTACAGCTGGCAGTCGATGGATGTCACAGTGGTCCAGGCGGACCAGACTATCATGCAGATGACCTCATGACACTGGCTCAGAGGTGCGTGGTACAGGGTGCAGAGCCAGCCTTCTGAGGATCAGGAAGTGCTACGCATGTGGCGGGCAGGGCCACATGGCTCGTGACTGCCCGACCCGCCGTGAAGAGAAGCAAGAGATGGTTGAGGGGCCACCCAGGCAGAGGCAGAGGGTCGACCGTGGCGGTCCATCGAGAGTAGGCGGACAAGGCAGGGGAGCTGGCTGAGCAGCAGGTGGTGGGCGATGCTTTGAGGCTTTACCACCACCACCACCAGGAGGTCCACCCCGACCACAGGGAGCTGGAGGGCAGAGACAGGCTCAGCTTCAGGCAGCAGAGGCCTACAACCACGGCACACCAGAGATGATTCGAGGTATGATCTATGTCTACTCCACCCTTGATGTAGTTATTATAGACAAAAGAGTGAGTCAATATTTTATTTCCACTGCCCTTGTTCGGATCTCGTAGATTCCGATGAAGTCGTTGGATCGATCCTTACGGCTAGAGACTCCTACGGGAGCAGACTTGATGATTACGCACTAGTGCCGGTAGTGTGAGCTTACTCTAGGAGGGGAGAGATTCGTCTGGTATCTTCTTATAGTGGCGTTGAGGACTTACAACATCATATTGATCATGGATTGGTTATCTACATTCCATGCACAGATTGACTATATTAGGCACAAGGTGCGGTGTTTATGCACCGATGGGAGCAGGTTCACCTTCACCGGTGAGAAGGGAGCCTATGCAGCACAAGATGGACTCATGCAAAAAAAGAGGATAGCCCATCAGACATTTGTTGGCTAGCCTCATCCTAGGAGTAGTTAACGTGCGGAGTCCAAGTTTTCCTATAGTGGTGGATCTGTATACGGACGTTTTCCCCGATGACGTTCCAGGACTACCTCCTCACAGAGAGGTAGACTTCTATATTGAAATGTACCCTGGGATAGCCCCGATATCAACTCTAGCATATCAGATGGCCCCCGCTGAACTTCGAGAGCTACGGGTACAACTGGAGGACTTGTAGAGAAAGGGATTCATCTAACCCAGTGTTTCACCCTGGGCTTCCCCAATATTGTTTGCCAAGAAGGCGGACAGAAGCTTGCGACTGTGTGTCGATTATCGTCTCCTGAACCAAGTGACCGTGAGGAACAAGTATCCGCTACCATGGATTGACAACCTCTTCGATCAGCACAAGGGGGCACGGTCGTTCTCGAAGATAGACCTTAGATCAGTCTATCATCATCTCAAAGTTCGAGATGAGGACGTGAAGAAGATGACCTTCAGATGTTGGTGTGGCCACTAGGAGTTCTTGGTTATGCCTTTTGGCATAACCAACACTCCAATAGTGTTCATGGGTCTCATGAACAGGATCTTTCAGCCATACCTGGATCGATTTGTCGTGGTCTTCATCGACGACATTTTGATATACTCGACCACTGAGGAGGAGCACGCCTACCACTTGCGGGTTGTACTGGACACACTCTGAGAACACCAGATTTGTGGTAAGCTCTCAAAGTGTCAATTATGGTTACGTGAGGTCCACTTCTTGGGACATGTCATCTCTGAGGAGGGAGTTGCGGTGGATCCTGCAAAGATCGAGGCAGTGCTACTTTGGGAGCCACCCAGGAGCATGACGGAGGTGCGGTGTTTCTTGGGGCTAGATGGGTACTACCAGAAAATTGTGCCAGACTTTTCCAGAGTTGTGGCACCACTCTCAGCTAGGATGAAGAAGGGGAAACCCTTCGTGTGGTCAGAAATATGTCAGCAGAGCTTCTAAGAGCTGAGATAGAGATTGACCATCATTCCTATCTTGAGGATACTGGAGGAGGGATTAGGGTACGTAGTCTACTGCGATGCATTAGGGACTGGAATCGGATGTGTCTTATGCAGGACCGGGCCTTGATCGTCTATGGATCACGTTAGTTGAAGGATCATGAGCCGAACTATGCTACCCATGACCTGGAGTTAGCGGTAGTGGTCTTCGCTCTGACGATGTGGCGACACTATTTGATGGGCGAGCGCTTTACATTCTACTCTGACCACCAGAGTCTCAGGTAAATCTTCTCGCAGAAGGACCTGAATCTGAGACAGCGGCGATGGATCGAGTTCCTCCAGGACGATGACTTTGAGATACTCTATACTCCTGTAATGGGGAACGTAGTAGTTGATGCTCTCAGCAGGAGGACAAGCATCCAGCTACTCGGGGAGGTGAGGGAGCAACTAGCCACTTTGAAGATATCCTTTGTGGATAGAGATGGAGCAGCCTTTCGTCAGTCAATCATAGTCACTCTTCCACTACTGCAGCGGGTCAGAGAGGCACAGCATGGGGACGCTGACTGTGAGACGATGTGTGCACATATTTCCTCAGGACATGCACCTGATGGATTCTCATTAGGAAGAGAGCACGATGTCCTTTTCAGAGGACGTACCATGGTACCAGGTGCTTTGTTGGAGGAGGTGCTGAGAGAGTTTCACATTTTCCATTTAGTGGTATATTCAGGAGTGGCGAAGATGTACCAGGATCCCAGACGTCAACACTGGTGGCTGGGTATGAAGAAGGCTGTAGCTGAGTTCATTTCTCGATGCCTCACCTGTCGTAGGTGAAGGCAGAGCACCAGGTACCAGTAGGCTTGGTACAACGTTTGGAGGTCCTGGACTGGAAGTAGGACGAGATATCTATGGATTTCATGACTCGAATTCCACGCACTTCTAGAGTTCACGAATCCATTTGGGTGATTGTCGACCGAATCACCAAGTCAGCCCACATCATACCCATCAAAGAGTAGGGCTCAGTAGAGAGCTTGGGACATCTCTACATTCAGGAGATTGTATGGCTTCATGGTGTGCCATCATCTATCATAGCCGATCGAGATGCTCACTTTACTTCCCAGCTTTGGAAGGGGTTGTTGGAGGCATTCCGGACGCAGCTACATCTGAGCACCGCCTTTCAACCTCAGACGGATGGTCATACGGAGAGGACCATTCAGACTCTCGAGGAAATACTCTGTGCTTGTGTCCTCGACTTTTGTCATAGCTGGGAGGACCATCTACCCTTGGTGGTGTTTGTGTACAATAACAGCTACCACTCCACCATTGGGATGGCACCATACGAGGCATAGTATGGCCGGCCTTACATATCACCTCTGTGCTGGACAGACCCTAGGGAGTCAGTACTTGTGGGACCAAAGACGGTCCAGGCCATGACAGAAAAGGTCCAGTTCATCCAGGAGCGGATGCGGATAGCTCAGAGCTGGCATAAGTCTTATGCTGATAGGAGGGGGTGACCACTGTAGTTCGAGGATGGAGACCACGTCTTCTTACGGGTATCACCTCGATGTGGATTACATAGATTTGGCCGAGGTGGCAAGATATCTTCATGCTTAATCGGACCATTCCAGGTCCTCAGAAGGGTAGGAGAAGTGGCTTACCGCCTGGCTCTACCACCTCAGTTTCACCGGGTTCATGACGTCTCCCACGTATCTCAGCTGAGGAGATACGTGCACAACCCGACACATATAATCGACCATGGGGAGCTAGACCTTGACAATGGGGCGACATTTGCGGAGGTCCCAGTGGAGATCGAGGATCGACAGGAGCGGGTCCTACATGGGCGATCGATTCCTTTAGTTCATATTATATGGCAGCACAGGATCCTCTAGGAGAGCAATTGGGAGAGGGAGGCTCTGATGCGTGCACAATACCCACATTTTTTCCCCTAGATTTTGATGTATCCTTACGGGGATGTAAAGCTCTGAGGTGTGAGAAATGTAAAGACCCGTAAAATTAAAAGGGAATTTTTTTTCATAATTTTCTTCTGTATTTTACAAGAACACAGTTTCTGATGGCACCTGATTCTGAGGACCGGTGTGCCCAGAATCAATTTCCGAAGTTTAGATCGGGAACGTTCAGTGAACGAACGAGTGGGTTTTCCTAACTTTTGAACCGGTGCTTGGAATCTAAATCCGAGGACACCGATGAAACCGTAGTGCCGATAATTTCTTAGGAACACCTTTTCTGGAGTTGCGTTTTCTCGGGTGTGGTTATTAAAAATAGTGGGTTAAGTAATGAATAAAATAAAATTTGTGCAACCAATATTTTTTTATTTAAGGTAGCTTAAACCTATGCTTTATGGTTGGAGTGGGAAACACTAATACTCTAACTCCTAGGTAGGATATTAGTGAGGTGGGGCCCACACGAGCCCCACCCCCTTTATTTCCTTTTTCACCTCCCATGAGCATTTAATTTGGTAACTCACCCGCGCACCATTTTTTAAATGCAAAGTCAACTCTTGCATTTAATTGAATTATTAAACACCTCATTAATTGGTCAATGCTTGATAATTAAATCATGATTTAATGTTGAAATTCAAAAACAGATGGCAAGAGTAATAAAATAAGGAAACACCTTATTTTATTACAGTTGTTTTGTTGTGCAAGAAGGATTGGAGAGGTTTTTCTCAAGTCTTGAACTTCATCCTCCTCCTTGAAGAACACAAAGAACACACCATCATCGTCGTAGAATTCCTACCACCAATGAAAGACGACGCAGAATGCCAAATCCTTGGAGATTGAAGACACGACGCCATGTACCGCGACGTCGACGATCCTCTTCCCCACGACACTGTGTACCGCGATGCCCACGATCCTCTTCCGTGACGCCGTCTCCCGCAACATCTTTTCCCGCGATGAACCTTTGTTCGACAACACCTTGAGGTAGGGGGTTTGGTTTAATTTAATTTATTTGGATTATATCCTTGGAATATGATTAAATTGTTCAAAGTCATTCATCCACTAATGGGGTTGGTGCGGACCAACGAACAAGTCTGAACCCACCGATTCTCTATTCTTGATGCGCGGAACGTTGGGAGATGATGAAACGGGGCCGTTGAGCTATTGTAGGTTGTCGTAGTATTCTACAGGTCCCGAGGTGACGCCAAACATAGACGAGAGAAATAAAGGACCATCAGAGCAGTTCTGGTGGCCCGTGGACTTCACCATCGGCGTCAGCGGCCAGAGGTGGCGGCCAACACAGCCCAGCCGCCCGGAGGTGGCGGCGTCCTGGCGCACCGCCAAGAGGGACCGTCGCGGCTGAAGCCTCGGCTGCAGGCGACTGGTCCCGCAGACACGTGGGACCGGGGGAGACGCGGCACCTAGCGCCGCGTCCGCTGGACGAAGGGAGCGGTCCCCACATGGGGCCACGACTTCAATCAAGGGGGGAAGCCCCCCCCCCCCCCCTTTCTGCAACGACATAGCTAGCACCAGCCTTGTAGGGCGCGCCCGCGCCGGCGGGGCCGGTCCGCACCGTTTGGGATGGGCCACACCCACCGGGCCGCGCCACACACTAAAGGGCCAGACCCGGACCCAGTTCGGGTCAACCCGGTTCAGGCCAACCAAGGGGGTCTCGGTCCGGGCCCAAAACCCCCATAAACTGGACATGTTTGTTCTTTTTCCCATATCTTGGGCTACGGACCTCCGATTGATGCACTGTCAGTTGAATGGAGATCCTTGGAACAAGTTGGCCGTTTAGATATATTACACTCATGGTTTCAGAGAACTTTGGGTATGACCAGGTTGGTTCGAACACGAAACCAACCGGGCCCTCGGAGCAGAAACACCTATAACATGAGCTCCAGACGACCGATTAACGTGCCGTCGATGCTATTGGATTCATCTTAGTGAGACGGACCTTTTGGCTTACTCCGCTAGAGGTTTAAAAGAAGTTGGTGTGTGGTCGGGTTGGTTTTGACATAAAAACCAATCGGGCCCCTGGAACGAAAAAGGTAATAACTCTCAGACCGGGCGTCTGATTGACGCACCGTCTGTCATGTTGAGTTCCTCTTGTCGAGACGGAACTTTGAGATACATCAATTTCGGACTACGTGTCAGTTGATGTATCGACCCCTTTGCTCGTGGAGAGGACCCTCCTTGAATCGAGCATGCAGTGTGCGGGAACCATAGAGCTCGCTGTGACAGTGATGAAGACCTTACTGAAATACTCTGTGGGTTCAACTACGATGAAAACTCCACTGAAATCCTATGTGGGTTCGGCAGTGATGAAGACTATACTGAAATCCTCTGTGGGTTCGATGGCGAGGAAGACTGCACTGAAATCCTATGTGGGTTCGGCAGTGATGAAGACCGTACTAAAATCCTATATGGGTTCGACGGCGATGAAGACTACACTGAAATCCTATGTGGGTTCGGCAGTGATGAAGACCGTACTGAAATCCTCCGTGGGTTCGACAGTGATGAAGACTACACAGAAATACTATGTGGGTTCGACAGCTTAGCTGGTTTTGTATCCTACGTTGGTCCTAACATAGATGAATCAGAGGCTTTATCTGATCATCTCTATCACCTGACAAAGAAGTATACCTATGTGAGGTGAGTCTTGAATTTCAATCATTATCTTCGATATGATTGACTTGCTTTCCTATGTGGATTGGGTTGTGTTATCATGTGTGGATTGGGTTGTACTTCTATGTGGACGTGATCGAACTTGGGCTCGGATGTTGGAGCCGAACTGGATTGATGACTTATGTATATGTATGTTCATATACCTAAGTAGTGTTTTTTGTTGCTTTGTGATTCTATCTTCCCCTTGTAGATTTTCCTTTGTGGATATTGGGAGACCTTTGGGGGTCTCGGGGTCCCTACTGAGTAGCGTATACTCACCCCTGCATGGGCTATTCCCGCACTACGTTGTGTTGGATACAGTCGATGGACATTGCTGATCGTGGTTGAGGCTTGTGGAGTAGGTCGGTACCTGGAGGTGGACCACTGGGTGGGACGTACACGGAGTGGACGACTGGACCCGAGGAGCTGAGAAGGCTATATGTACCCACCCTTCAGGTGGGACTTTCAGTGGATGGCTCGACGTTGCTTCTTTACTTTCAGTTACTGTACTTTATTTCCAGTTGTACTTTACTTTCAGTTTGGGTTTGTATTCTGGCCCACTTACTTTTCCACACTACTATTTTACCCAGTTTTACTTAGTGTTTACTTCTTCTTTCTTACTCTGTGGTGTTTGTTTACTTTATAAATGCAATGCCTTCCTTTTTTCAGGATTTACGCCTTTGGTGCTAGTCACTTACCCCTGGCCTATGGGAGGCGGGCTTGGGGTAGTCACGACACTGGCCCCGAGGGCGGGACGTGACATGTTATATAAACAACATATAAAAACCTATATTTATTATAGAATAAATCATGATAAAATCCATTTTTAGTTTGTTAATGTTAATTAAATAATGTAGGTGAAAACAAAATAGGTATTTCGAAAAACATAATTAACATTGATGTAAACATTAAACATGAATTTCATATTGAATGGTAGATTTCGAAATAGTAAAGTGATTTTTTTAAAAAAATAATTAATTCGAAAAAAATAATAATTAATGTATTCAAGAAATATTTAAATTTTTTTTATGTGAAATGTTGTTCTAAAGATAAAACCTTTCATAATGAAATTAAACAATCATTTTTTATACATCGAAAATACCATTGTTGAATATCCTCATTATAAAATTTGAAACAATTTATTTTTTATTAAGATATAATTTTCTCATAGTTAATTAAAGTATAATATATAATTAAAGATTGTTGATGGGTAATTCAATCATGGATGAATAAATCTATAGACAAATCATTATAATTCAATATATGGTGATTTGAACATTAAAAATACCTTATGGGAACCAAATACACTATGCTAAGAAATATTAAACAAGGATTTATGTGTGAGGAATGAAAATTCATAGAAATAAATTAATTAAATCAACATAATATAATAAATAATAAAATTTTTCCAACATAAATGAAATACCTTCAAGAGAATGATTCTAAATCATTGAACATAATTTCAGTTACCATAAATTACGTACTATTGGTGTAAAAATTACAAGAATATCCATTTAAAGAAGGGGGTATGGTTTCTATATGAGTACCCCATGAAATAAATAAAATAAAATAAACATATATCCAACTGTACAATGTCTAATATAGATGTAGATCTTAGTTCAAAAAATGTATTATATTACAAAGATTTGGAATTGAGACCATGAAAACCATGAAAACATTTAAAACATTCATATAAATACACATCAAATGTTATAATTTTAAAGGTAACATCAAATAAAATTAATAATTATATGAAAATGATATAAAATATTAATTCAGAATTAGATACACCATTTCAAAATAATAATAATTTATTATAAGAATTTTGTCCTGTTTAATTGAAAATAGAGGCAAAAAAATAATACCTCTTTTATTGAAATCCATGAACTAACATAAACATACCTTCTCAAAACATATATATAGTAATAAGTTAATAAATAACATGAATCATATAAATTTACATTTATAATATTATAATGTGAATGTTCTCTTTATTAATTCTAGATTTTTTATTTATCAATTTTCCTACATCGTGTGTTTTTTGATAGATATTGTGTACTAGTTTTAGAAAATTCGCAATGATATTAATTATTAATATAATTTTCTATATTAAAATATCATAAAGGTGTTCTTATATATGATTCCAGATATTTATCATGGTATAATTTTATTATATATTATTTTTCATTAGAATCCATGAAGAAGAAATCGAACATGATCATGTCTCAACAACTTTTAATGAATAAATATTTTTTCAAATTTTTTTAAAATTTTTCGATAAAATTATAGAACAAATAAATTTAGAATTTTATTAATTTTTTCATATTATATAATTTTATTTGTTCCTATACTCATATATGTTTTACATTGTTTTAGTATGTGGTTTTACCGACCTAAACACAAATATACCACGAATAATGGATTATTTTGAGGATATTAGGTTATTAAACCATTATAAAATAGAAATAATTATATGATTAATTGATTTTTATCACAGTATGTCATAATTAGAAATAATTATTAGTGTAATATGGCTGGTATTTTTTTTTCAAATAATGAATAAATTAGTTTTTCTCATAGAAAACCCATTTGGAATGTTGAATTTAGCATGTTTTTTATTTCTCATATTTGAGATTGGATTCCCTATTCTTGTTTCTAAAAGTATAATAATTTAAAAATAAATAATTATCACTTAAATTAATTTTTATGACCATACATGTGAGTCATTTGTGAATAAAATGTTAAAAATCAATAGTTCTATGGTGGTGGTTTTCTATAGATATAGAATGTTGTTGATTTTATTTTCAACAGAATGAGGAAAACTGGAAATATTTTCTAATAGTTAAAAAAATAAAAAAATTCAAAATTGAAACATTTATATATTAAAATTACAATTTATATCATCCCTATAAGTGGGGAAGGAAAAAAACTTTTGTGTCATAGAGGTTTTAGTAAACACAATAGACTAAAAATTATTTCATTTTTATAAATTGAAATGGGATATATGGTTACAACATGTATAATAATAATAATAATATAAAAACATACTAATAGTAGATATTAAATCATTATCAGATGGTGTAATGAGATTTATTGAAGTGTAAGTGCACATTAAAAAATAGAAATAAGATATGAGAGGTTTGAAAATGATAACATTCACCATAGATTATAATCATTTCAAACGGGCATAGGACATTTATGGATAAGAATTTGAGAAGAAAAAACACAATTATGTGTATTTTAATGTTTATAATAAGGTTGGGAAGTGTTTTGGGTGAAATATTTATATTTGGTGTAAGTAGAAGTGTGGAGTGGAGTGCACCATTTATTATTGAAATGAGATGAATTTTTTGTAATTACTCAAAACATATCAGAAATGAGAAGTAACTCTCTAGGGATATAACTCTAAAATTGGGAACTAAGGGATTTTAGAATAGGAATGGTAAATATATTACTCCAAAACACATTCTGAAACATGTTTCAGAATTTTTTTTATCCCATTACATTTTTTCCTTATTTTACAATCAAAACTATTACCAATGTTTCTAGATTTTAAGTAAGTCAACTTTTCTATTTCGAAAACGTAAATATATCTTAATAAAAAAATTGACCATCTAATTCAAAAATAAAATTCCTTCTAATAATTATATATTCTTAAACGATGAAATTATATATTTAAATATAATATATTTATGATGTGTTAAAAATAATATTATAGAAAATATTACGTAATTTATAACATGTAAAACATTGGTTTTTAAACTAAAATAATAATTTTATAAAATTATGTTGTAAATAAAAAATAAAAATTTCTTCAATAAAATTGTTTCAAAATTTTCAAATTGATACTTTTACATATATAGTTTCATATTAAGAATGTAATTTTAAAAAAGTTTTTTTTTGTTACTCACCAAAAATTCATTTTTTTAGAAAAAACCCTAAAATTAACCGCAATCATAAATTATTATTAATAAAAATAAAATTTTAATTTTAATTTTAAAAATTTGTTTTAAAAAATAAAAATATAAATTTTTTTTGAATAATATGTATAGTAAAAGTAATTTTTTATAAAAGGAGAAATATTTTTATGTCATATATCAAAAAAATGACTAATTAGTTCGTGTTAATATCATTATAATATTGATATTAACATATAATTATTATATACAAAAATTTAATATTAAAAGGAAATTTTAAAAAGTATATTAATAAGCTTATAATGATTTTATATATTTTTTTAGCTACACTATATAATTTTAAATTGTTTTTAATCTAGCCTATATATTATGTTTAAAATAATAGAATAATGTGGTTACATGAATTCAAAATCTCTATATCAACAACATGTTTTTATCATTAATATTTAATAGGTATATTTTTATCCATTTTTAAATGCTTTTCATTTACGGTTTTCATTTATTTTGGACCCCAATGTTTAAAACACTGACATACTTATATTTAATAATACATTGAATTTTTTTGGTGCTACATCTAACGTAGATGGGTAAAATGCCTTTGGAGAATTTTTTCATTAAAAAAAAGAATTATGTCCAAAGATAAAGATTATAAATCCTCTATTGGTGTACCCTGGAAGAGAGGTAAACCATTAGAGATTTTACACATTACTATAATGGATTATATTGGATATGAAGATAGATTACAACCAAACTCACGGGACATTGAGGTTTTAAGGATAGAAAATTCTCCAAAAGAATTTAATCACTATTAGTTTTCCGTCATTATGAATAGATATTATCTATATGTTGTACAAATGATATGGAAAGAATATAACATAGATGGGAAAATACATTTTCCACCCATCATTATGACCTAATAATAAATTCAATTTTTTTGGGGGATATAAAGTGTGATAAAAACGTGATTTAGTTTATTTTTTCATATCAGTGACTGTATGTGGAATAATGTATAATGTTGTATTTTAGGAGCAATATGTGCATTATGTTTAATTTTGTATAACTAGGATTTAATAGTGATTCCATTTAAAATCACGTCGTGTGAAAAATCATTTATAAGGTCTTTAAATTAATAGGGAAAACATATTTGGTCATTATTTAAAGAATCAATTTTATCATTCATACTCATGGGAATATAAAAATATTTTAATTTAATTGTGATTGGACTAATAGTTTTGATGAATGTAATGGTAATATTTATAGAATACCTTTATTGTCATATATTAACATTATATTACATTTTATGAAAACATATTAGATTACAGAAACAAATACCCAATGATAAAATTAGGTTAGTTCCTTTGAAACATGGAAACAAAAACACTGGTAAAAAAGTAAAATTAATTATCTCCCACAAGGTTTTTTATTTACTATAACCCATCGTGGAAACATCAAACATAATAGATATCCTCATAACAGGGGGAAAGAAAACATAAAAATATTCAAGCATAGGAGCTGAGTTTGGGTAAATAAGGTAAATGTGTGAACATAATCATGAGAGTAAGGGTATTAAAATAGGATCATGAAAATAGAATATCGTACCTTAAATATAAAATATCATTAATATGTATAATTTTATATATATAGGTAATTTATAATACATGAAACATAAATAAATATCGAACATAATCCATGAAATCATAACGTAGGAATCATACATGGAATTGTGGAAGGCACCTGATAATATAAAATGATTCAAGTAATCATCAAGGAATCCTTTCCAAGACTATATTAGTTGTATGAGTTGACTCCCCATACCATATCTATAGTCATGTTTCGCTCTCATGACCATATATATAGTATGAGTTCACTCCACATACCTTATCACAAGTAATGTTTCACTCCCATGTCTATAGAACTAGTCAAAGTTCACACCAAGACAATCTTAGTCTGTCTAATGAGATACAAGTCATTACCCAATGCATTGGAGGGATGTATAGTTCCCAGAAATCTTCTGATGAAATCATATATACATGTTTTGGAAGATAATAAAAAAATATCACAATTCATGAAATGAAATGGGTGTCATAGACATATAATCATATCTTAACCGTTGAAGAAATATAGGTTTCATAATCAGTTAATCAAGGCATAACCCATGAAAAGAAGAAGGTTTCAAAAACATAAATATAGTAGAATATGAACGATTATCATATACCTATAACCCATGAAATATAAAAATGTTTCATTAAAATCATTAATATTAATCGTAAATCATATACAAAAAGAAAATTAATGTAACATTTGGATTATTTACAATAAAATAATGAGTTACACTAATGAATGACATCTTATATGGGAAATAATTTGGAAAGATCATTTTTAAAAAATTCTTGAGGAAAGTAACCTTTCTTATTTAAGAAAACTACTTTAAAACTTAACTCCTTTTGAAAAATGATTTCCTTGAAAATAAATAGAAAATATATAATCAATTATTTAAAACTTTTTGAAATCATGTTCCGTATAAAACTTATAGAAGAATATAGAAATCATTTTTAAAACCATATCATTCCAAATACTTTGAAATCATATAAAAGAATCTATGAATTCATTGATATAATTTTATATGGAAAATAACCTTTTGGGATCTCTTTTATTTTAAGATAATCTTGAAAACATAGAGACGAGGCAGAAAAAGTTTTTGAAATACATTTCTTTTAAAACAACTTAGAAACATATAATGAAAGATACAAATAATTTTGACAAATATTTATTTCAAAATAATTCAAAAAAAATTAAATTATTCTTGAAAACATATTTAAACTCATTTAATTTAAAATAAATTGAATATATATAAATAATTCATCAAAACATTTTTAAAACCTATTTAGGAAACAAGATTTTTAACGAACACATATTTTTGACTGAAGAGAGAGGTAAAGTCAGACTTTCTTAAAAATAAATTCTAATTTTTTTTTGTAAAAAATAGTAAACAAATATACCAATACATGATGATATCATGAATATAATGTGGATAAAAAAATTCATTAGTTCCCATTATCTATGGGTTATAATGTTTTATCGATGAACAAATAATTAAAAATAATATCTATAAATGATTACATTGTTTCAATAAACTCTTACCACTTTATAACATTAATTTCCACTCCCCATGTAAGAAAATAAAGTAAAATAGAACATAAAATATTTTTAATAGAATAAGATTCATTATTTAACATGTAAAAGGTATTATATACACCACTTCTAAAAATACAGGTGCATAACATGTCGTGTGTCTCAAAGAAAGAAAATTGAGTCAAACATACTTTAACAATTTGGAAAATTTTGAAACCTAAACCAAAAGCAATAAATATCATTAATTATATTTTTAAATACCTATATATTTAATTAAAATAATAATATAATACATAAATGATAAATAAAAATACTACATATATGAAATATTAGGTGAAAATTTCATGTATCGCATAAAAATTAAATGCAATGTGACATTTCCATAACTTCTGTATTGAATTTATTTGTACAAGATCTAGCCTCCTGTATAATATATTATATTTTATTAAAATTTTAAAAATGAACCATATTTTTATATATATTACAATATATTATTAAATTATGTATTTATATTACCATTTTATTATCAATTCCATGTTGAAATAATGTTTTGGGAAAAAATAACATACGTTTTCACATGTGTCTTAATTCAATATGTCTTTGGTCCTTATAATTATATCAGAAATTACAGAATGTAAATAACTATATAAATATCATTTATATTCATTATATTTATATTATAATATTACTTATTTAATATTAATATTAAATTTAATACACAATTCATGGAGACGGTAGGACATACATACACATGACTGTTGTTATAGTTTTATTGTCGTGTTGAAAGAAAGAAAGTAAATGACATATATGAATATGTATATATAAGTGTGTGTGTGTGTGTGTATATAATTATTAATGTATCATTTTTTTGTTATATATATTCACTAAACTCATCACTAATACATTATATGTAGAGTGTGAACGAATCACACCGCTTTGAGGAGAAGGTAGTCCACACGTCCGCAAACGATGTTATCGTATTTACATAGGATAGAATGTATAAAATTATGTGTTTTAAAATAATTAAAAAAATAAAATAAAATATTATACATATGTAATATATAAACATATTTTTCCTCATGATTCCCTACCATTAATGGTGGTAAAAAAACAAACAACACCATTTCCTGAGGCGGTACTTCGCCGTACAGAAGATGGAAATTTTTATTACGCATTAAATAGAAGTGTGTCTAATTGAGGTTAAAAAACATAATATAACAATATATAATGTATTTATGTAATTATTATTATATATTCATGTAATAATTATTTTGTATTGGTTGGAGGATGGAAAAAACAATAGAGCTTGGGGAATGGTGTTACCTTTTATTCGGGTAACTACTTCTAGTTTGCACAAATGATCTTCTGTTGGTGGATTTATTCAAAAAGGGATTATTAGAGGATGAATTTAGGGATTTTTTTAAGTTTATTTGATTGATATAGTTCAGTACTAAGTGGTTTGATAGTTTTGAAAATGGAGGTGTGACCTTTTATAGCTGCGGAAAAGGGAACACATGGTATTTTTTGAAAAGAATTATGTGTTTGACAAGTATTACTTATTTAAAATGTGTCTAAATAGTTAATTATAGAGCCTCAGAGGTATATTTCTTAAATAATGTCAATAAATTATGTTTTTTAAATGTATACAGATCATTTTTACTCATAATATTAATGTTTAGTCCCATGTTATGATGAATTTTACCTTAATCGTAGTAATTAATTTTAATCAATTTAACTAACCATGTTGGTTAATAAATAAGTCGATATTATTTGAATATAAATATTATACTGATTACAAAAAATTTATTTAAAATTTTCAAAATTCAATACTCTAAATTGGAAAAATTATGTTTAATGTTAATCCTATAAACGTGGCAAGAAAGAAAGATGTTGAACTCAAAATGATCAAAAAATTTAGTATGCTTTTATATATAAATTAAATGTAAAGAGATTATAGTGACAAAAATATGACTAATATATGTATAATTTATATCTTATTACTAGAAAACCCTCCAAATTTTTTTGTTAAATATATTAATAAATTAGACGATAAAGCAGTTTAAAATTGAAATGCAGTATTTTTCACTATTCACCTAAAAATGAAGTTTCTCGGGAAAATCCTGAAAAAATTACCCTAATAAAATTTACACATTCTAGATTTAAAAATTATGCTAATATTATAAAATTAAATTTTTGAATGCGTCTTAAATTTTTTTTATTACATTTAATATAAGAACATTCAAATATTTTTATTTGAGAAAATTGTATTTTTCAAACATAAAAAGATGTTACCAAAAATTAAATATTTCCTCATCAATGTCATATATATATATATGTATATGTGAAAACATTATAAATAAAATTTAAAAATTATTTTTTACTATCTTTATTACTATGCATGACCTATAGATTATAACTATCTTTTTTAAATAATTTTAATAAAAATTTAAAGTTTTATTGAATCTCAGGTTTGCATAAAACATAAGACAATTCAGCATTTTTTATAACACAATCCAAGTTAGTGATGCATCTAGGAAAAAAATATGTTAGGGAATCATATAATGAAATCGTATCCTGGGATATATTGAAAATAAATACTAATATGGTTCTCTCATATAACAGAAGCTATTTTCAATGTTTCATGAAATTAAAATTCTCAAAATGAAGAAATTAATTAGAAGAAAAACATTTCACAAAAAATAATGGTGTAAAATTCTACACCATTAAAATGAATTTCACAATCAATTTTTTTTGTGTTATCAATCATTTAATACTTTTATGTTCATTTATTAGAAACTTACATCAAAAAAATAAACACAAAAAGTTATTTAAAATGGAAAGTTGGAACTATAAAGATTACCCAAAGTAACTCACCGCTAAGATTCCATGGAGGATAAGATGGTTTGAAAGTGAAAACATGGAATTGGTTGAAAACCGTAAATATTTTTAGTGACTGATTGAGGTCATCAATCACAATAATTTGAATGATCAGTGAAAAGTTGAGGGCCTCATATTATTTTATCTATGATGATTTAAAAGTCAATTGTTTCAAAAAATGGTATTATTAAAAAAAATATTTCTAGATCATCTTAGGAATGTTGAATAATTTTCATGAAATGATATAATTGACTGATTATAGAAAAACTCACCATTTTTTGTTCCTTTATTCACTACACCTCTTTATTGAAAAAGGAAGGTGAATATTTCCATCTGAAAGCACTAATTGTTCAAGAGATCCATGATATTTTGTCCCATATGTCATTTGTTATTATCAAAAAAAATGTTTTTTAATAGGTTATAAAATATTATTAAATCATCATTAGGTGATATAATACCTTAATCTCACAAAATAAATCTGATTTGTAACTTAATGTTTCCATAAATGGTTATCCTTATTATCCTTTTAAGAGATGAAAATCCAACACAATATAAAGAATATCTTGAAATAAACTTAACATTGATCCCCCATATATCGCAAGGAATATCATGGCTATAACATTCCAAATATGAGAATACCCCCATCATATATTCTTATGAAACAAGGTAATAATGTAAATTACCATGAATAATTTTCTAAAACATGCATTATTCCATATTCCAATGGTTACTAGCTATATTCCATAAATCTTAGAAGTTGAAAACATCAACTATAATATCATATATTATATTTTAATGAAATCCTTTACCAGTTATAAGATAAAGAGAACTGTATAACACAACTTTATCCCAACATTTTTTTCTCTACATCATGAATAAATTAAGGGTTACATTCACATAATCAAAATATCAAATTTCCTTACAATTACTTTTCATCCTCACCATCACCATTTAGAATATCATTTAATACTCTTACTGAATAACTTATAATAAAATTAAATATATATTTCAAGATTCTTATAACATGATCCTTTAATTAGAAATCATAAATCATTTATTCATTCATCTTTATTCTTAAACAATTACTCTGGATTCATCAAGTTATTCCTTAATACCTATTTCCAATAATATGAAATATGAATCGTGTTTTAGGGTTCCTCAACCGTAATCTAATAATACATACTACATTTATGGTTAAAAAATAGTTGAAGAACATGACATACCTTTCACATATCACTTTTCATCACCGTATCTTCAGAAGTATATCAAATACACATACTCCCTGATTATATAGATAATATTTACACTTAGGAAATTAATTTTCATCACACCCATATCGTACACATATGAAACATTCAATTTTACCCCAATTTCATCTTGTTACCCCTAATGAATAAAACATGAAAGCATAGGGTGAGATGTACTTATCATAGAAGAAAACTAAATAACCATGAAAAATTACTTATAGGATGTCTAAATAATAAAACATACATCTTTAATCTTTAAAAAATTAGTTTTAAATTATCTTATTAAAAATTTATTATTTTTAAATCCTTCTTAATGTTTCATGAATTGTTTTTTAATTTCAAATGAATATCCTTCAGGAGTGAAAAAACATGTGCACAGTAGTTCCCTTTTTCATGGATCGGGTTACACTGAGGTAGTTCCAACACACCTAGTCCGAGTAGTTACTTCTGGGTGAATCTATTTTAGAACCAATTCCAATCGTAGAAGCTATATATGGATTTTTTTTTCTATTGAACCACACTCTTTTTTCCTTTACCATTTTTTTTAAATTTTCTTATACCTTTCCAAATACTCAAACTTATCCTTATAGGCTTCCTAAAACATATCCTTAGAAATATTCCAAAGGATATCACTAAATTTTTCTCATCATATTTTCCAAAGGATAACTAATCCTTTTCATTGATACAAACTATAATCACCATATCTTTTCATACATTAAAATTAAATTGACTTTGTATAATACTACACAATTACACAAAAACACTCAAAGACCATCATAGGCTTGTATCATTCGAAACATGGAAACATAAAAACTATTAAAAAAGTTAGCAACATTATCATCCACTAGGTTATTTATTAATCAAAACCTTATTAGACACATCAAACAAAATACATATGTTCATAACATAGGGTAAAGGAAACATAAAAAGGGCTTATCATAGTTGATTGGTTAGGGTAAATTAGAAGATAAGTAAACATAGTCAAGATAATAATGGTATGAGAACATGATCATGAAAATAGAAGATTAGATCCTGAATATTAAATATCATAACATGAATCATGGAATATAGGTTTAAAGTTTATAATAAATCAATCATAAGTAAATAACAATCATATTACATGAAATCATAAAATAGGAATAAGAAATGTAATTTTTCCTGACACATAATCGTATAAAATGAGTTTCATTGTAGTTAAGGAATTTCTTTCATGGCCATCTTAGTACTATGTGTTCACTCCCAATAGCATATAGGTAGTCTTGGTTCACTCCCATTACCATCATAGTAGAATTATTTCACTTCTCATACCTTCTTGGTAGTAATAGATCATTCTTATCACCATCTTTGTAGACAAGGTTCACTACCAAGACCATATTATTCAGTCTCATGAGATATTAATATTTACCAATTCGTTGGAGGGTGATATACATACCACCCATATCATAACAAAATCATTCATTCTTTTCTCACCTGATCATTAAAATTAATTTCCTAAACCATGAAATTAAACGAGTGTCATTATCATAAAATAATTTCATAACTTGTAAAACAACATTGCTTTCATATCCATTTCTTCAATGCATAAACTGTGAAAAATAGTGGGTTTCATATGTATAAAAGCCATGAATGAGGAATGGGTTTCACAGAACTATAACTCGTGAAATATAAATTGGTTTTATAAAAATCATTCCATCAAAACATAGACCATTTAGATATGAAATATGAATGGAACCTTTGGTTCGTTTACCAAAAATGAATGAGTGAAATAAATGAATGTAATATTAGATGTGAAATAATTTGGAATGATTCTATTAAATAAATATTCTTTGGGAAATATCATTTCTTATCTAAAAATTAATTTTAAAACATAATGTCGTTTGAAAACGTTTTTCTTCAAAAATAAATTTACATCCTAGAATTATTTGTTCACTTCATTATGAAATCATGTTCCAATTTAAACTTATAAATCCATCTAAAAAACATTTTAAAAAAACCTTGAAAATAATTTGAAAACATATAAAATAATAATTAAACTCACTGAAATAATTTACCTTTAAGAAATTATTTTTAAAACTATTTTCTTTGAAAATATACCTAAAAACATATAAAAAATTCTTGAAAATATTTTGAATCCCATTTCTTTGAAAACACTTTCAAAACTTATAAAAAATCACAAAATGTTTGGAAATCAATTTCTTTGAAAGAAATTTGAAAAAAATATAATATATTTCGGAAAAATATTGAGAATTATTTCGTTTAAAATATATTGATAATTTACAAATGATTGTTCAAAAAAATTTGAAAACCCTTTTAGAAAACTTTTTTTTGAAAGAACACAGATTTACGACCAAAGTGAGAGGTGATGTCATACATTACTAAAACAACATTTTAATCATTTTATTTATTGAGTCAATGAAAAATTGTACCAATGCATGAATATATTATGAATTTAATTAATATAATAAATTTTATGTGTTCTATTGACTAATTTATTATAATATTTCATCAATGTATGCGTATTCCTAAACAATTTCCATAAATGGTGAGATTTTTGGAATAAGATCTTACCATTTAGTAACATTGAATAATAATCCCAATGGATGAAAATAAAATTTAATAAAGATTAAAATATGATTAATGGGAGTATATTCACGGTTTAACATTTCTAGTGTCATATATACACCTCATAGAAATGTATATGTGTATAACATGGCTTGTGTCTCATAGAAGGAAAATTGAGAAAAAATTACTTCTCCAATTTGGTAACTTCTGAAATCTAATGCCCATTAAATAAATATAATAAAATGGATATGTAAATACCCATACATTTAATTATAATAATCATTGAATGTATCAATGGGAATTATACACACCATATATATGAAATATGGGGTGAAGATGGATTGTATCTCACAAAAATAAAAAGTAAGGTCAAATTCTCTTATATGATGTCTTTAATTTATTTCTACACATTCATCCATCCTATATAATAAATATAAGTTTATTAATAATATAACCCAAAACCATATTATTTAATCTAATACCATATATTATTCTCTTATGGATTAATATTACGCCTTTATTAACAATTCCATGTTGAAGTAATTTTTCATGTAATAACCTCTTTGTTTTCCATATGTTTACTAATTTTTTATATCTTTGATTCTTATAATTATATAATGATTAATGGAAAGTAAAAAATTATATTAATATCCTTTATATTAATTATATTTTTAGTATTATAATATATATAATATAAAATAAATAAACAGAATACACTGTTCATTAAGATAGTAGACCAGAAATACTCAGGAATGTTATTTCCGTTTTTTTTTCGTATCAAAAGAATAAAAGTAAATGAAATATATATATATATATCATTATTTAATTATAATTACTATATCAATTATATCATCTAATTCCACTACACTCATCCTTATTACATCTTAAGGAGAGTTTGAATGAACAACATCACATTGAGAATGTGGTAGTAAATACTTCCACAAATGATATTATTGTATTTATACAAGAAGGAATGTATAATGATATGTGTTATAAAAAATTTTAAAAATAAAAAATATATAATAAATATAATATATTTAATATATAAACATTTTTTTTTCATAATTCACAAACATGAATGGAAGTAAAGGTAATTGGATCAACATAATTTCATGAGGCAGTAGTTCACCGTGCACAACAAAGTTATTTTCATTTACAATTAAATGGAATATTGTGTAATTTTAGGTCAAGTAATTTATATAAAAAAATATAAATATATTTAGGATACTTGTGTTGTTATTTAATGAGGGAATATTTTTTGTTTAGGTGGTGGAGAACAAAATAAAATAAAATGGTTTGAGTAAGGTTGTTACCTCTTATTTGGGTAAGTTATATTGGATTCCACCAAATGGAATAATTGGATGAATTTAACCCCAAAGAGAGGATTAATAGAGGAAGTAAGGGTTATTTGGAGGTGTATTGGGTATATAATGGATGATTATATTTGGGTTTAGATGTGTGAAGGTGGGGGATAGTTGGTGGCCTTTTAAAATGGAGGGAAAGGACAAACATGCTATTTTTTAAATGGATTGTGTGTTCCACAAAAATTACATTTTATTATTGTGTAATAAAGAACCATTATGGAACAATAGAGGTTTAGTGGCCAATATATTGCCATAAAATTGGTTTTTTACAATTTTATAGGTCATTTATCGTCGTATGTTTTAGGTTTATTCCCTTGTAAAGCATAATTTTACCCTAATCACTATAATTATATTTAAAAACATTCACTAATAAATTTGGTGGAAATTTAGGTTGAAATTATTAGAATATAAATATTATAATTATTAAAACTATGTATGTACATTTTTCTAATTTAAATTAATGGAAAATGAAAAATCACCATTTATACTAATCTCACTGACTTGCCGAGAAAGAGGGTTTTAAAAGTGAGAATGCTCAAAATATTAATTAATTATATATATATATATTTTCAATACAAAAAACACTCAACTAACCTAAATTGAATTAATATATGTATAATTTATATACTTTTACGTTAAAACCAAATTAAAATATAAAATACTAATATAAAAAAATACATGAAAAAGAAGTTTTGAATTAAAATTTAATATTTTTCTCTATTCACCAAAAAATGATGTTTCTAAGAAAAATACCAAAAATAAACAATAAAATTTATTCAAATTATGAATTAATAACTTATTTATATATTATTAAATACAATTTATATATAGTTTTACCATTATTATTATTATTATTCATAGAAAGAGTTAAAATAATGTTTATTTGATAAAATATTATTTTTAAACATCAAAATAACTATAAAACATTGTATATTTCAATATCAATATTTTTTATTTATATAAAAACACTATAAATAACAATAATTAATTATTTATTACTAGTCATATTATAATTTTTAATCTATGGACTATAACTATCTAATTTATATAATTATAATAAACAAATTCGTATCATAGAAACTCAATGTTGCATGTATCACAAGCAATGTATGTGTTGTGTATAACTCAAGCCATGTCAGGGTTGTATATGGTAAAAATTCATATTAGGGTATTTTATATTGAAGTATTATCATATTTTATCATAATAATAATGAATAACTTGGTACTCTCATATAACAGAATCTATATTCAGTTTTTCATTGATTGAAATGTTTCAACAAGTGTAAATTAATTTGAAAAATAATATTTAAAAAAACACAGGGTGTTACAATATAGATTTTAGACAATAGTATTAAAAATTTCAAAATATATATTATTGGAAAATGTATTCTCTTTTATTATAATGTTATATAGACCAATTTTTTTCATGAATTTTATGATTAGGTAGAATGGACTAGAGGCGTCTGTATTTCTGGGTTGTGTAGAAAATACTATGCAATTATTTTTACAATAAATAGACGTAGACAATATGGTGTAGGAGTTTAAGGATATATATCATGGGGTAGGGAAGGGGGGACAATTTTTATTACCTATTAAAGGAAAAATATATTTTAATTTAATGTATTATGTTTTCCAAATGCATTCATAAGTAGTCCCACAAATACTAGGGGCCTATGTTTTAGGGTTTTGATACATGTATCACAATATATTTCTATCATTTACAGAAAAAAAAATTATCTAGTTTTTCATAGGAACTAAGATAAATCATTACATGGCCCCATCAGTAGATAATATCCAGGAAAACCTCTATCTTAGATATAGTTCAGGTATGGAGGAGGAAGAATTTTCCACAATCAAGGATAGGTTTGTGATTGACTTGAGATCATAAAAAACTCACATTTTTAAAAAAATATATGTTTTAATTCATCTTTATGTCTATGATAGGGTTTTTTAACATCCCCTTATATCCCATAGAGTAGGAATAAGGAAAAATGTAGTTTTAGACTGTTTAATGGTAGATAAAAATGGCCAAACATAATTTTTACTCTCAATTATAAACTAAGGATTCACATAGTATTTAGTTTATCAATAGGGAAAACACCATGTAGCTGAACATCATATAATAGGGAGATTAGATACCATTTTTAGCATCATATAGAGAGGATTAAAGGATGTTAATTCAATTTTTTTGGTGATGAATCCAATGAAAAATAAATTTTCCCACACAGGTCATTCATAGGTTTTGAAATACGTTTAAATGGAGGGGTTTTCACACTATAAAAGTGTTCTGAAAATTTAGACTAGTCTAGGATAAAATAATGAATCGAACACTAATATAACCCATGAGGATGAGGATACCCATTATTTATAATTATATAGAGTTATATTTTCCATTGAAAATAAAATATGGTTCAAAATGTTGAAAAATTATTTATTACTATATATGAGAAATGGGGAGTGGTAGAAATTTAATTGTACCTTTTGAATCTGAATCACATGGGAGTTTATTGATAGTATGAGGATTCTTATTGGCCAAATTTAAAAAATGTATTCAACTATCCGATAGTCAATAATATAGGTAAATGATTATGGGTTGTCCATTATCCATGTCTTCGAAACATAAGTACCACTATGTTGCTAACGTGATCACATCGGGGCAGGGTCCCCATGACATGTGGGAACCTATTATATCATTCTATCATCATTAAACTAGAGCTTATAATGAAGTTAATGGTTGATAAAAAATTAATATATATGAAAATATATATAGATATTATTGTTAAATCTAGAGGCGATGTTTGATCACTATCGGTTTATATAGTAACACCTTAGTCAACACTAAATATTGTTTTGTTTTATATTTTATTGTAATGAATATGGATTATTTATAATTTATGGTCATGGGGCATGGAACATGGGTGGGAGTGGTCTATACGGAATTTGAAAAAAGAAAAAATGTGAATTGAGTAATCCAATACAAATATATATGATCTATAGGGTAAAAATAATGTAATTTGAATTCGGGATTCTCAAACTAAGATTCATTTTATTCAGTAGAGTATGATATATAGTTAACCATCCAATAAGGACATTATCTTATTATTGAGAAAAAAATATAATGTGAACAAATTATATGTTCCTGATGAATGGACTGTTGGGGTGTTATTTTTATTGTCAACCAACTATGACTATATGGAATTATAGTTTAACATCACGTTTATAATATTTGATGATATTTACATTAAATTATTTTTTTAGGACATTGAAAAAATAGATCTTCATTTAATTTTTAATAGAATTATTGTTATAGTGAGTATAATCATGCACCTGTTAGGGAAAATGGTAGGTTAAATATTTTTTTGACATTTCCTTTTGTCACAATTTTTCCAGGTTAGAAAATGAAATAAATTAATATGAACAGGCCCCATTATTACATAGGAAAACATATATGGGTTTTCGGCCAGCCAACCCATTTCAACTATTTTTTAGGAATATTTATTCAGTTTATTCATAATATCAAGGGTTTGTGTTTATGTCCCACTACATCAAACTAAATGTTTATATGGTTAATGGAAAGAATACATTGTTGAAGAGGGTTCTCAGTTTTTAGAGTCATTGATCATTGACTATATATGAGTCAGTTCATATTGTATCCATGAAGAAATTATCCCAACATGATTCAAAATTCAAATATGATAATTTAACAATTATAAAGGATAATAAGTCATAGTTTAAGGTAAGGATGCTTAGAATATATTAGGTTATCTATGTAACAGTTAGGTTTATTGTAACCTGATGCGAATATATAGTATAATGCAATTAAATATGGATTTTTTGGGAAGTAAAATAGTTTAAATATGTGATGTGTGCTATATGGAGGAGTTTAAATTTGTATTAAGAGATAATAGACTACTTATATATTAGTTAAGTACCACCATGACACAGTAGAGATAATGGAGACCTAAATATAGAGATTATGTGTCATGATATAATTTTGGTGATATAAAACATGTAACTTAGCCTGATATAGGTGATTTAGGAATAAATAAGTACCTCATAGAAGTTGAATCAGGACACATGTATGTTTAATAAAAAAATTATTTATTCATAGACCTTACACCCTTATAAAAGGTCCAGAATAAAGGATTGTGTATTCCAATTAAACATAGGGGATAAATCCCGAAAACATGGGGAAATTCGACATTACATGGTGAAATATTTTTTTTTATAAAAATATCATTTCTTGGACTATAATTAGTGATACAATTGTCAATATTTATCATTTTATATAGGAATAAAGAAACACATAGTTCCTCAAATTGATGTAGTCAGAGATTGACACCAATAGGGAGCAACCAATTTAGTGATGATTAAATGTATACTGAGTATAAATTCAAGAATTGGGAGGGAAAATTCACTTATAAATTCATATAGGTATGGAATTGATCATTTTTTAATGTATTATAGTAAATGAAAATTACCAGAGTTGAATTTATTATAGGTAATACCACAAGTTTCATCCCATAAATGTTAGGATACTAGAACGATGTGTTTGTAGGGTATGTGTAACACATAATTAAAAAAATTGACAAATAAAAATGACATTGTTGTGCTTTATAAGTACCCAGAAAGTGGTAGTTTGTAGATTATGGTTGTATGATTTGGTCCACCATTTAGATAGTCAATATATAATAAGGTGAATAAAGAAAATGTAATAAATTATTGATATGAGAAATGGGATATGTAGTTTATCATTATTCATCTATAACCCATTGAAATACTGTTCATTTAACCTAGAAATAGATGAAACACCTCATGTGAATAGTGATTCAGGTTTTAAAAGAATGAACTTTAAGGGGTTAATTCAAATATTTGATAAAAAAACATTAAATTAGAGAGAAGTGTCCTATATATAACCATCCATGGAAAAAAAGAATAAATATTTGAGAGAACAAAGGAAATTATAAATGTATTTATAATGGGAAACTGTGTTTGTAAAGCTCAATAATTTTTTTCCATGACAACGAAGGGATCCCATCCCAGAAGAACAACGTTCCTCAATCATGTTGTTAGACAACCGATAAAAACATTTATTCCCATTTGATTTCTGATCAGTATGTTATGAAATGTAAAGAAGAAGATCATAAATGTCAAATGAGATTTCTCTATATTGGATGAATGGTTTGGGTAGGACTTATACGTCAACCATGGAATTTGTAATGATTAAAGGAGAATCATATCAAGGAAATACCATTCAATTGTGAATTGTTTTAAGGATGAATGAATATGAATGAATGATAAAATAAAAAAGGATTTGGATAACAAAATACCTATTGGGGTATAGAGGATGTATATAACAAATTTCGAGATTTGAATCAAGAAAGGTGAATAATAAATGAAATAAGGATTAATACAGGGAATATCAAAACAAAAATTCGTTCTACAACCGAACAATCAGTTAGGGGGGAATTTAACATTTCAATTGAATTCATACTAAGACATTGAATTGTGGAATATTTTATGATAGTCACAAATGTTATCTTGTGTGTATATCATGGATGTGGTGATATAATATGGATTATTGATCCTTGACCATAGGGGATCCCATCAAAATGTGGCTAATGATTTGGATACTTGTAAATAATGAACTTAAGTGTGGAGGATTTTTTTCTATAGTAGAGTTATAAACTATTAGGGCTAAAACTCATGGTGTTTATCATATTTTATGATGTACTATGTCCTTTTAGGTTCAAACCCATCTCACAAGTTTATCATCATCTCATTTTCAATTGAAAAAATGGAATATGATAGAAGTGTGTAGATCATATAAACGGTGAGTAAATGATGAGATTACAATGGTAAAATATTGGGTTAGGGATTAATTATTTATAAATGACAACATATCCCATTGTGTATTATTGTATCAACCTATTCTTTCAATATATATTTTACTCTAATCAATTTTAAATCAGATATCCTTTTTAAAATGCAACGTGAAACTAAAATGAAAAATGTGATATATATAGATAAAATGTAAATATTAAATATAACCATTAAAATATATACATTGAATTACAAGTTGTGAATCTTAGAAAAAAAAAATAAATATGTCATTAATTATAAATAATACTAAATTTAATACAAATGAATTTTAATTGGTATAGCTAAAACAACATTGAAAATCAATTTACCCTTAAGAATATATTTTTCTAAAATTTTTATTCTATTTCAAGACAATATGTATTTCATAATAAATATTAATAAGATATATTGAAAATATAAAATATAATTACAAATAATTTATTAGTAACTAATATAAAAAATAGAAAACAATTTAAAACGAACTTACCATATTTGAATAATTTGTCACTATATTTTGTCAAATTAATTTAATATTGAATTTCATTTTTTATAAATTTAAATATAAAAATTGAAAATATTTTCTTGATTAATAAAAATAATAATAAATGATTAATATTTATTTTAGGGTTTTTTCTACAATATTTAATGTTAATGTGAATAGTGTAGAATACAATTTTTGGAAATATGATGTTTTTAATGATAACACATTCACATAAGTATAAACTAAAAAATAAAACCAAATTGTTGAAAAAATATATCTTATATGGTTAATGAAATTTTATAAAATACAATAGAACAGTTAAAATTTTATATTTTGAATTTTAAAACATAATCAATATTGGAAAAAAATTTAAAATATATTCATTGCTTATAATTTGTAAAATATTTTTTTAAGGTATAAAAATTGAAAAAAAACTAAAAAAATAAATTTTTTGGTCTTAATTATATAAAAAATACACTTTTATTTGTAATTGTAAATTACAGTTTCATAGATGAAATCTAGTTACGATAATTACAACTAAAATGATTAAAGTAAAATCTATGTGTAATTGACATCAAAATGTTTAATGAACTTGTGATAATGTTTTGATGAGAATATGATTTACCTTATCTCCTACCCTATCGATTAATAATCAATTTTCATTCCACATTCCTTGAGGTTTACATACCATTTAATTTATTCGTATTTAAATAAATACCATTGAATTTCACATATAAAATGGGATCTCCACTCCAAACATTCCCACATACTATAACCCATATAAATCATCTGAAACACATAAAAACTATCATAAAACTTATTATGAACCTTAATCAATTTTTTTTTATTTTCAAATACCCTATTTCACAGGTTTAACCCCTCCCAACGAAGGAAATCGATGTTGGGAATTTGAAATTTCTAACCCCTCCTTTCTCATTTCTATTTTGTTATGTGAAATTATTATCTAAAATTTTGTTGGACTGAATTGAAATTATTAAATAAGTATCAATATTATTTTGATAGTTTTTCATTAATATGATTCAATCATTAACCACCATTTACTTATCCATAAAAAAAAATGAAAATGTTAAACATGTGTATGTTTGGATTACTCCCTCCATAATGTATCATTTCGTTTTCCTTAACCAACAATCATGGTTGGTTATAAATTTTATTTCTATACATATTTATGACATATATATTTCCTATGATTATGAGGTGATGATAATTATTATACTTCTATCATAATATAAGGAAATTGAAAACATCATCAAAACATTCATGTTTACTACCACCTCCATGGAACAATGTATTTTGTTTTTCACTACATCCCTAAATGGTTGGTTTTTTAAAAGTATTTAATGGAAAAATTATAAATTTATGAAAAAATTATTGTTATTTCATGTAATATAAAATTTTATTTGGAGGTACGTTATTCATGAAATCCTTTAAAGATGGTTAATTGAGTGTTTACCAGGTATATGAGAAGGTTTAGAGTGTTCTAGTGGTTCAGGACATGAATGAATGCGAAAAATGGACATCCAGTGAATGTTTTATTGTAGGTTCGTGGTTATGGGAAACCGTGTGCTAAAGTTGTGATATCTAAGGGGAAAGGGTGCATGGTTAAAAAACCATTCAAGGGGGAGGCCAAACTATGCAGTCATAGAAAAATCCATTCCATACAGTTGGTTACCAATATCTAAATCCATGGGGTATCCCTAGGTAACCATGTGACTTCATCCATCATGTATAGAGGGTGGCTCATGGTTGGCGTAGAGTTTGAAAAATTGTGTGCACCAATAAAATTGAGAATATACCATTTTACCGCTCAATATTTTAAACATTTCACACATTTTTCGTCTATATTATTCATCCTTCAGTCCTAGTGATTAACCTAAATCCCCAAATATTTTACAAGGTCAATATACTCTATTTCTAGGCCATTTGGATATCAATTGGTTGTGGATCAGAATCCTGTTTACTATAATACTCCTCCTGATTATATTTTCTGAATTATGGATTCTGGTTTTGTAATTATTCATATAAAAACCTAAAAACATATTTTTCCAATAGATTATAGTATTAGGATTGATTGGGTGATTGAATCGATATCCATGAATAAGTTCAGTGAGAATTCATTTATAAATTCAAGGAAGGTGGTCTAAAGGTTATTTCACATTGTATTGAAGTTGATGTGTGCTTGTGCAGTTGAGTTAATTGTTCATTCTTGTTTTTTAGTAAATTAATTTGGATATATTTAGTAATATATATGGCTAAATTATTAATAAAACCTCTCATAGTCTCTATGGTATGCATTGTGGTTGATTTGAGAAATTTTGGGGAACATAAGGGGTGTTCCAACACCCCAGAACATGGAAAATAGAAACATTAAGAATAAATTTTTTTAGAGATAAAGTAGATCACGTGATGAACATGTTTGTATGTTAGTTGAGTTGAAATATGTATTTTGAAAACTGTTTATATACATTTATATTGATATAATGTATTGTTTTTCTTTTTATAAAATGGGATGTATGAAATAAAATGTTTGTTCTGAATGATTTACAAATTGTACTTGAAATATAGAAGTGGGTTAATACAAGTGGAATGATGAACATGTTAAATATGTTAATGTATTATAATTGATGAATAAATTAAATGGACCAAGGTATGGTAATTATTGATTATGATAATATTTTAAGGCATTAGAATGGAAAATGGTTCACACATGATTTGTACTATATTGGTAAATGTGATAATGTGTTAGTACATGATATTAATTCATATGTTGAATAATTGTGAGATGCATATGTTATGTGTATTGATTTCTCAACTGTTTTATGTGTTAAATGGATAAATACACATGTGAACATGGAATGGTATTTTTGGGGTATTGGACATGAGGATCTTTGACCATGGGTGGGATTAGAATTAGGTTCTAAACTCTAACCCACAATGCAATGGATAAAGAAGGTGACTAAGGCTTTATGCCCACATAGGTTTCATTT
Source organism: Viscum album (assembly GCA_963277665.1). Taxonomy (NCBI): domain Eukaryota; kingdom Viridiplantae; phylum Streptophyta; class Magnoliopsida; order Santalales; family Viscaceae; genus Viscum; species Viscum album. Next base: position 1,251,339,098 of record OY728128.1, on the reverse strand, counting down.
GATGAGACTACCTAGACGAAGGCTTCAAGGATACTGTTTTTTGTTTCCTAATGAAATGTTTATCCCTATCGAGATAGTGAACTTTACATACTCCCTTATGAATATAAATTGATCTGGTTTGGCCGTTGTGTAAATGATCTGAAATACAAACCCCTAGAACAATTGATAAAAATGGATTAAGTGATTTAAAATAAAAAAAATTGAATATTCTAAAATAATACAACCTGAGATGTATTTTTTTTACATTAAAATTTATTTAGTGTATACATGCTACATCTATTTGTTATGGATATTTTGCAGACACCATTGTTGTGGTTCTACTAAGTAGTTATCACAACCTGCTCGGGCCGCTATTGCATAACCAAGGAGAGTTTATAGTTGTAGGTTAGGATAAGGGAAAGGGACCAATTCTAGAGAGTTCTATTGGGATTATCTTGTGCATTGATGAGGATATTGACATGGATTCATGAACCATTTTAGGAATTCACCAGTTTATTTTTATTTTCATTTTTGAACCACTTCAAACTATATGAAATGACCTGGAATATTTACAGTTTTGATGTGGGTTGTGCCCATTTTTGAAAAATGGTTTCTAATGTATATTTCAGTTTTACTATTTATTATTTCAATTATTTCCCATTTTTATCTACTATTTCTAGAACATTGAAAGTGGGTATTGTCTTCCCACATGTTTTTTAGGCCCTCACTGCATGTGTTTAGCCTCTAGTGTACGATGAGGCATGCATGAGGTCATGTAGCGACCCAGACTAGGGAACTATTTTACTAAATTTCTAGTTGGGTATGTTAACATGTTGAATCAGGTAAGATCTATTATATGGGATTATTATTTGGGGATAGTATAGGGAATATTAGGATGTATTAGGTCTTTATAATGTGCTCGTTCTTAGGTGGAGCTAAAAAATGTTCACGGGAAAACACATGTTCCTAGGGAAGGATTTTTATTCTTGGTGTGTGTTGTTATGATTGAATGACATTTCACCATTGGGTGATAGACCTATTTTCTTTTGTGACTATTTTATGATATTTTTCTTCTTGAAATAATATAATGATATTGTGCATTTATAAATAATTTTATTCACATAGTGATCCATGTGTTATTTATCATGATATGTACACAAGGGATGGGTGTGTGAGACATGAAGAGTAGAATACATTTTAAATTATTGAGAAATTTTAAGAAAATGGTGTCAAAAAATTTGATGAAAATGGATAATAGGGAAAAAATGTTAAATAATTGTTAAAGAAATGTTGTTAATTAAGGATCTTAAGTGTTTTAATATATTGTATGTAACATGTGGTGAAGTGTAAAATCTGATTAAGGGAAAATATTTATTTTATGAGTATGGAAATTGTTTTAAAAAGGTGTTTACTAAAATTCTTGTGATTGTTTATGATGGTTTACCACATTTTGACCATGTTTGAAGGTATGGATAGTTGAGGGTATTTTTCTATGTTTTTTTATGTATGTTGGGATGGTATTTAAGGAATTGGTTGTTCATGGGTAGTGGGGAGACTTATATTTTTTAAACTGCGGAAGCTCTATGTTATATGTTCTGCTAATTATGCTTGGAATTGGAGTGAAATTACACTATGCGGAAGAGTGGCAGTTAAGTGACAAGAAGATATCATTGAGAATTCCCCTCTAGAGGTGGGTCTATAAATCCTAGTTGTTTAGGGAAACAGTTGAGTGGATTACATTTTTGATAACCTTTCTTATTTTATGAAAAATATGGAACTTGACCAAGGGAATGTGGTGCCGAGTATGTTTCACCTTGCTATAGTGTTTCAGTTGCAACACCATCCAATTTTATCTATAATTATTTGACATTGGGAAGAAGATTTGTGGATATAGTCTATGAGGAATTTTTTTTATCATTTTGAGAATCCTTCTAAAATGAGATTAATCTAGGCAGGCTATATGTTGCGGGGAGTTGCAATGTTCTGGTAGGATATTCTTATTCAGACAGAGCTGGATGATAGTATACTATGGATGGAATATGATGATAATTTTATGGAACACTCATATCCAATGACACTAAGGAAAGAGAAGGCCATTGAGATTATGAGGACGACTAGGGGACTATGTAAGTAATGGATTATATTGGACCCTTCAAAGACATGTGAATAATTGTCCTAGTGTTGGAGGGGATTGAGGACACTATAGAGAGGCACTTCCAAGATGGAAATAGATTTGAGATCATGACTCATGTTAACATATTTTGTATATATATTTTTTAAAAAGTGTTGTACCATGATATTATTTCAATTCATAACTTATGGTAGGCTTTAAAAAGTAGGATTTTAGTTCAAGTTAGATGGTCAAGTAGTGAGTCTTATGGGGGAGGGAAGTGTCATTTCATAAATCTTCATCAAGGAGGATGTATGAAGGATATTTTGAAGAGATTGTCATCCTCTCATGGTGGTGACTAGGTGTTTTTATATCCATGTGGAAGGATGAGGCACATGTTTGGCCAGTTCCCCTGACCATTGGTTTAGAGAAAAGTGTGCGACATAATGGGGAATGTACCGAGGTTATATAGAAAACCTCAACAATCTAGATATGATGGAGGATAAATTATGATATTCAGTTTAGGAAGGGGTTTAGTTACCCATTATCATGAAGGTAGTTAGATCATGACTAGTCGTACTCTTCATAGTGGAAGGTGTAGTAGTCTGGGGCCAAAGAGCCCATATCAGTAGAGTAGTAAAGTAGTATAAACTCAGACAAGAACTAAAGGAAAAGGTCTAGGTCAACATCATGAAGTTTATCTAGCATCTGAAGTTTGCAAGGATAGACCCTTGATAATTTGAGGTAAGATTCTTGCATCATCCATGATTGATATGGATTTGTTTGATACAGTTGTGTCATGTTCTTTTACAAATTCTTTGTTTGTGAATATTTTGGTACTAGAGTTGGAACATATTTGTGGGTTTATATTGATTGACACACTTCTAGGTGTGAGAGAGGAAAATATCTTAAATTGTAAGGTGTGTTCCCTTGAGGATGGTGGGTACCATTTTCCTTGGGACTTATCTGTGCTAGAGATTTCAAGAATTAATTTGATTTTGGGGATTGATTGGTTAGTGTTGTATACGACCCATATTAATTTTTATCTCTATATTTTTATATTTAGGTACATGGAGGGGAATAATTATTTTCACCATTGGGAATCAGATATCCCAGAATGATGTGTAGGGCGATTCAGTTAGGTGTTCGGTGAAATCAAAACCCAAGTGGCATGTCTTATGATTAATGATGGGGAAGTAGGAAAAAATATATTTCCTCTAGTGGTGGATTAGATATAGGATGTGTTTTCTAAAGACATCTAAAGTCTTTAACCTTAAAGGGAGTTTGAGTTCAATATAGAGTATCTATTGGGGGAGGAACCAGTTTCTATTCTGCTATATAGAATGAATGAGGAATAACACCACGAACATAAAACTCAATTTGATGGATAATAGAACTATAGGATTATTCACCTAGGTACATAACCATGGAAACCTATAATGTAGTTCTCCATGAAATATTATTGTTCATTAAAGTTGTGTGTCAAAAATAGGAAGAAAAATATTATGATGGTTTAGAACTGATACCCAATTCCTCAAATCAATGATCTTTTTCACTAGCTGAGAGATGCTTAAGTGTTCTATACGATTTTCATGATATTAGGTTACCATCACCTATGGGTGAGTCCTTCGAATATACCGAGGACTGCCTTTAGGAGAAGATATGGGTTATATGAGTTTGTTTTCATACCTTTTGGTTTTACTAGTGCTTCGGATGTTTTTTGGAAATAATGAACCAAATCATTCATCCTCACCAAGATCAGTTCATTGATAACTTTAATAATGACATATTGGTGTACTCTAAAACTCTTTACGATCATGGTAAACATCATGAAATAATCCGGAGTAAAATAAGAGATAATTTTATATATACCAAGATACGTACGTGTCATTTTGGTATGGAATTGGTAAGTTTTATGGGTTGCATAATCTTAGCGGATGTGGTGTTTGTAGATACCAATAAAGTTCTACCTATTTTTAATTTGGAGTGGCCCCAAAATGTTTCTCATGTCCTAATTTCTCTCTTCATATAAGGCTATTATCAATGGTTAATTATAGACATATATTGATTGGATGATCCAATTTCATGAATAACCATATAAGGAGTAAGGTTTTAATGGTATAGTTTTATGATAATGCCTTCCAAGAGTTAAATAAGTGACTTACAACTGCTTTAATTTTGATTCTTCACAATCTAGGTATATGGTATACCTTGTTTTGTGATGCATATAGTTTTAGTCATGAGGTTTTATTAATGAAGATGGATCGGGTGGTGGAATATTGGTTTTTAATGTTGAGGCATCATGAATTAAATTAACCTGCACAAGATCATGAATTATTCATGGTTTTTTATCCCTTAAATTATTGATGACATTTCTTTTTGGAGAATTGTTAATTATGTATCAAGATCGTAAAAGACTAAATTATGTCTTCTCTTATCATGATTTTAGTATTTCGTAGTCATTATGGGAGGTGTATATGTAGTACTTTGACTTTGAACTTGTTTACACAAAGGTAAAGGTGAGAAGTGTTGTTCATGCACTGAGTTGGATGACTCTAAAAATAGAGGTTTAGGAATCCAGTTCGTAATGGGGGATAATATACTTTTCTACAAAAATTCACATAAATGTTTAGGACGGGAAAGGTAGGATTTCCATTTAATATTGGTAGTTCATACCACCCTTTTCAACTGGATTAAGGAGAGGAAGTATGAGGATCCCGAGTGTTTTGGTGCCGAGGTAATGTCTTAAAGGTGGGGAGACACCTTCCATTTCCACTCTTGGTGATGATGATATAGTTTACATTTGTTGGCGTGTCTTTTACCTATATGTATGTGAAAATAGTTGATGAATGATTTCAATGCCTCTAAGGGGAAGTGTAGCCCAGTTTGACCAAAATATATCATGATCTCCACAAAATATATTGGTGTCTAGGTTTAAGGATGGAAAATTCATATTTTAAGGCATGATTATATAATTTATAGATGTTAAAGGAGGAGATTCAGTGATGGGGTGTAGCGACAACAATTTCCAATTCTGGAATAGTAATGGGATGATGTGATGATGTATTTTGTTGTGGGTTTTCTGAGGACGCCATAGAAGAATGATTTGGTGGGGGTAGTTGTGGATTAGTTGAACAAGGTATAAAATTTACTATTGATTCTATATACCTTCACCATTGATCAGCTAGTTGAGTTGAATGTTTGGATGATTGTACAATTTCATAGGGTGTAGTGAACAACAGATTCGAATCATGATCCCCACGTTACTATAAACATTTCATAGGGGTTTTATAAGTCACTTTGCACCTAAGAGTTTTTGAGTACGATCTTCCTCCCACAAATAGATGGGAAGTCAGATCACACTATTCAAGAACTAGAGGAAATGTTGATAGAATGTGTCCTATATTTTTTTTTGAATCGTGGGAGATACACATAGAGCTTGTTGATTTAACTTATAAAAATATTTATTATGGGACTATTTATATAAAACCATATGAGGCTCTCTACGGGAGGTCGTGTAGGTCACCATTACATTGGATGGAAGATGGAGATTTAGATATATTGGGTCTAAGTCTCGTGCATGATACATCATAGAACTTTTAGTTAATATATAAGTACATGATGATGATTTAGTGTGGAGGAATTCATATATGGATTGACGTCATATAACTCTTGAGTTTATTGTAGGATTTGTGTATTTCATCGGGTTTCTCTAAGGATGAGTCACCGTTGGATTTGAATACATGGTAAGTTAGTGCCAAAGTATGTGGGTTTGTTTGAAATTGTGGATAGGATCAGATATATGATAGGATGCCTCTGTTCTCTCCTAGATTTCTCTCTCTCATGAAAATCTCCTACTAGGGAATCTTCCTCCTATATTAACAGAATCCTTGTTTGAGTGCTGATCCTCTATTATCTTATTTTCATTGTTATAGCTTCCATATCAGTCTTATTTTCTCTGATATTATTGTTGTGGGATTTTTTCTACTTCTAATTTGGTCTTCTCTATCACTAGTTAATAACTCTTGGTCAGGAACGATGGAATGTTAGACCGCTTGGGATTTGTTGGTGGTTTCTCTCAATAGAGTTCTATCAATTTCCTTGGTTCTAGAAGATTAAATTCATTCATAAAGGGATTCAACCCAAGTTTCCCCTTTCTAGTTACAAGGTGTTTCTTTTGACATATATACTTCATACCCATTATTATGGGTTCCCTTAGGGTTTCATCCCGAGCTATCCACTTTCTCGTTTCATGGACGCTTTTCTCCTTTCCCCTTCTCTTCTGCTCCTCCCTGCTCTGGATTTCTAGTTCTTTTCCCCCTTATTGGTCAGTCGGGTGCCACAGATACCAAAGATGATTTTGGATATATGTAGAGAGTAGTAAGAGTATCGTAGTGGTGCAACCTGTGTTAGATTTATCTAGTCTCAATGTCTATTGAGATTTATCCTATGAAAATGGCTCTAGTACTCCTTATATTTGAGGATAGAGACTTTCAGTTGCATATATGGTTATGATAATGGGGATAGTTTTGTGTTCAATGGATTTGGTTCGGTTATTATTCCTTAATGTTATCTGGATATCTATATTCATCTTGTGTTATTGGTATTTTAGAGCATCGATGAAGTGGTTCCGAAATAGTGGAAGGACTGTTATCTTCTAGGAGGATCTTGATGATGTTGTTATTATTATAATGATTTCACATTGGCAGTTTATGGGGGTTCTACAGTGGAAACATGATAAAAATGGGCCGATGGTGATGGATGGTGGTGGAGGAAGGCATCCTTCTGATGATGTGGTGACTATGGAAGTGATGGTTACAGTGATGATGTTCATAGTCGAAGGCGACCAAGAGATGATGGAAATGAGTGATGATTATGGGAACATTGTGATTGGGATGAGCCATCCTCGATGTAGCAGCTGCGTGATTTATGATATCTGTTGGATATGAGATAGTTCCCATGGTTATGAGTCTCACAACAAATTTTAAATCAGTGGACTGGTTTTTAATTTTTTTATTTTTCCCACTGTAATTTGTTTTGGCATGTCCGGTTTCCATAGTATCTTCAAAGTAACTTTTATGAAAATAAAAAAAATGATTTGAAGAGAGAGGATCAGACCATTGTAATACCTATTGGCTCTTCAGAATTGGTATAATTGTGTATATGTTGTTTATCATGTGTCATAGCTTTAGTTGTATCACCCTAACCTATCTCATATGATCGATGTTGAGGATGCTGAAAATGAGGCTAACACATTATTTGTGAAGCATTTGTTTCAAATTGTGAATCATAATGAGAATTTCTTGTGGGGAATGATTGTGCATATGGGTTATGAATTATGGAAGCATGGAAATGATTAAGAATAAACATGAGAGTGGGATTTAGATATTCAAGCCCAGTGGCCCTATCTATTTTCTTTGGAATATCAGTGATGCTTGGTAGTTTGACTCGAGGATGAGACATTATAACGTGTGATGGTAGAAAGATCCCAGGTTTCATGGAGGTATGTTTCTATTTAAAGCGTTGTGTAAATCCCATATATTTTGTTAATTTATTGTGTAATGAGTATATGTGGAACCTCAAGGGTGTTCTACGAGTTTGGGACATAATTGAAAGAGAAAATTAGAAATACATTGTATGTTAAACTATTGGATCAGGGTCTGTGGAAACCATAAAACAAAACCACAGTATCCAAGGGGAAAGCATGAATTTTATTGTAATCTGTGCAAGTGGGAATGGAAAACCATGCAGTATTAGAAAGATGAATTCTTCATGGATGGTTCATGGTTTGTGAAACTATGCGGTCTTCTTGGGTAACTGGGTGACTTTACCCCTCTTGGAGAGAGTTTGGCCCGAGGATGTTGAATAGTTTGAAAAATATTGAATCCAAACCGTGTTCCCCATTATAATTGATAATTTACCATCCCCCTTCAATATTTTTAGTGTTTCGTCTGATTCACATACCAATTCCTCCATGTCAAACCCTAGAGACTAACCTATACACACAAATAATACCAAGGGTAAATCACTTTCATTTATAGGTTGTCTAGAGTGGCGTTGGTTATAGATTGAAGTTTCTAGTAATACTAACACTCATCATTCTAATATTTTTTTGACCAGGTCTTGTGTTTTCATTATTCTTCTTCAGATTCCCTAAAACCCCCATATTCCAGTAGATCATAGGTTAGATATTCAAAGGGTGGTTGAATCCATATCTAAGCATGTGGTCGAGAACGTATTTTTCTAGGAATTTTATGTATGTGGTCTACAATTTATATCACTATCATTGAAGATCATTTGTTCCGGTGTAATTTTTAAATGGTTCTTTCATATTTTGAATTTTATACCTTTGGATAGATTTTCTAAAATGGTTCAATAAATGGTGAATTAAGAACCCCGTGAACATTGTAGGAATAATTGAGGTTTACTATACAAATTTTGGGTCTCCCATGGGGTGTTCTAACATTCCCAAAATTGGAATACTATACGGTTAAGCATGGAAATGTATAGATATAAATTAGATCCCATGATGAACATGTTTATATGTTAGTTGAATTGAAATGGGAATACTAATAGTTTTTTCTAGACGTTGATGACTCCATAAGGGCTTGATTGGGTTATTATGAGTTGTGATGGAAGAAATAAATTGTTTGAGATAAATGATTTATTAATTGTAGTTAAAACAAATAGGTGGGTAAATGTATGTGGAATGATAAAAATGTTAAGTGGGTTAATATATGTTAATTAATGTTTATATTAAATGGGGAATGGTATTAGAATTGTAAAGTATGATACTGATTTAAAGGCATGAGAAATGTAAATGTGTTAAATTGGATATGTAATGTATTGGTAAATGTGATAATGGTTTAACAATTAATTTTAATTCAAATGTTGGGAAATTAAAATATGTGTATGTAATTTGTATTGATTTTGGATATTGTAAATGTGTAAGATGGATAACAAATCATGTAAATGTGTATTTTTCATTGTGGGAGTATTGGGCCTAAGGATCTACACCCAAAGGTCGGGTAGGACTGGGAATTTAATCCCCACCCCATAATGAATGGGTTAGGGATGGGGACTAAGGCTCAATCCTCATAACAGTTGGATTTAACGATACTGTATAGACTAAGGCTCTAAAGTAAGTGTATTATGTTTTTTAATGATATTTTTATCCCTATTGAGATATGAAACTTCACATACTCCCTTATTCCAAGAAATTGACCGGCATAGTCTGCTATGTAAATTATTTGAAAGGATAACCCATGGAACAAGTTGTGAAAATTATTTAATTGATTTAAATTTGATAAAGTGAATATTGTTATCTAATGGAACCCAAGATGTATTTTTTAACCTTTCATTTTATTTATTACTTGCATTCACTATCTTTTTAGTGTAGATATTTTGCAGACACCATTGGTGGTGGCCTAATGAGTTATACTCCCAACTTTTTGGGCCACCATTTTTTATTTGAGAAGATTTCATCAATCTAGGATGGGATAACGAAAAGGGACCTATGATAGGGAGTAGAGTTAGGCTTGGGATATGTATAATGGGGGATCTGAACCTGGAGTCTAGATCCATTATGTGTATTCTTCTATTTATTTTTATTATGGGTATTCAATCACATCAAACTATAAGGCACGATACATAATGTTTTCTATTTGGCTAGGGGTTGTAGCAAGTTTTTAGAAATGGATAGTAATGTATGATACGAGCTTATTGTTTTTCATTTACTTTATTTGTCGTTGTTATCTATTATGTTTTACTCTAATAAAGAGTGTAAACTATCCCAATGTTTCCTTTTATACTATCTATACTAGTTGGAATCCTCTAGCTTATGGGGTGATGTACCCAAGATCATTTAGTGAATTGGCTTGAGCTTCGAGTTTAGTGGCCTCTTGGATGGGGATGTTACATTATCTGATAAAATGGAGAACATTTCATTGATTTTATAAATAAAATATCATTATAATTTTATCCAGTCAAAATGAGACTACTAAGTAAAAAATGATCACTTTTTTCACAAAATAATATTATTTATATTATATTCATATTATAATTAATTATAATTATGATATTTTACTCTAATGTAAACTAAATCGTATAATTATTCTTTTGTTATATTGATATGAAAACAAAATAACCACGTAGGCATCCACCAATAATGATATTTTCTTATTATTTAGTTGAAATTCTAACCTTGAAAAGTTGAGAATTAATATCATTGATGATTATGGTAAATAAATCATAGCTATAATATTATAAAAAAATTTAAATTACGTTTAGCTTTATATTTTTTAAAAATTATATAAATATTCAATTCATTATTTAGTAAAAAATCTTTATTTTAGTTAGAATCATCATATCATCCATGTTTATGATTTATCATTTAAAAATAAAGAACAAGAACTTCGTTAATTTAATTTTCAAAATTATAAATATGTAAAAAAAATATATCTCAAATCCTGAAAAATATTGGGATGATTAAAATTTGATAAAAAATGACACTAATATCCAATATGAAGAATAAATAATTAAAATTATAAACACCAAATGAGGGAAAATTATTAAAAAATAACCAATATATAAGAACATAATAACTAGAGATAACTCATGATAATGGTTATAGGATCAAATATTGTTCTCAAATATGTGATTATAATATTATTGTTTGTTATAAATGTGTTTATTGAACATTCAAGGAAGTAAGGCTCAAATATAAGGGTTTTCTCTCCAATTCCTCCCTAAGTGGCATGTTTTATATAATACACATAATTCTATATCTTGGATTTATATAGTTACAAAATGAAATATTATATTAGGAATTACAATTAGTTCATAGTAATAATTTTTAAACCTAATTCTCCCTCTTTGATGTCGATTTGATTTAAATGATACTCATGTTCTATGGTTTTTTAACAAAAGTGTAATTCATTCTGTTATGATTACTGTTATTAAAAATAATATATATGGTGGGTATATTCTACAATATGAATTAATAATGTGTAATGTTCTCCCAGACTATGGGTATTTATATTTTAATTTAATAAACCCCTAATTAAAAGTTTCATACTTACTTTATAATGATTAACATGAGGTATTTTAGTAACATAAACATCATTCAGTGCATTATATGTTATATTCATAAAAATTAATCTATTATGTTCTCTATGTTCATCCATTTCCAAAATCATATGACTATAACTACTGTATATCACTAGGTAAAATTACATTTGATATGATTATATTTCATTGTTTTTCATCATTTTTCATAAAATTATAATATGTTATGAATTACTCTATGCAACCAAAAGTGGAGAATTATCCTATATATCCATGTGTAACCATAAAAAAAATTCTCCTATAATATTTTTGAATCCTATTATATATTATATGAGTTTTATATCATCTATATCATTAAAAAAATTAAAATAATGTTTATTTCTCTTTTTATATTGAATTATGTCATCTATGGTACTTTAAAAACATTGAAATGTTTTCACCTTCAAATGGCCAAAATATATACCTAATATAATAAAATAAAAATTATAATTTTTTAATATTTCATGTGTCTATATTTTTAAAATTATTTTAACATAATATTTTCTAAATGTTTTAACATCCCTATTTTTAAAAATTTAATTTTATTCATGTCCCCAAACATACTCTCCTTATGAATGGTTAAAATTGTTTTAAAAAGGGCCCATTTTTTATTATTTCCATTTTCCTCTTTAAAATTAATGTATAATTATTAAATAGGGTTATGTTCAATTTATTACTCCATAAAATACTTTAGAAAATATTTCCTTTGGTTGATTGAGTTGTTTGTATCAATCGAGGCAATTTATAAAGTCAATTCATGAGATGCTATTTTAAAATAATACCAAACTAATTTAATTCTTGACTTATTATTGATATGATGAATTATTGATATTTTATAAAACAAATGTTTATTTATGATAATGGGTGGGATACTATATTACAGTAAAATATATGGGGTAATTCTAAAAATCTAATTATCTTAAGATGGTACATTGGTTGTAGACCAATAATAAAGGGTTACAGGGGTTGTATCCTAAGCCTATCGAGGTAAATTATATGTTTCCCAATCCAAAATATGTAAATGAGTTATTTCAAAATAAAAAATAGGTAGAATATTGTTTTCTAATGATATATAGGTTCATGGGTTGTTTTTAAAGCCTCTAGAGGTACACATGATGTATCCCAAGCCTAATGTGGGTTCATATGTTGTTATAAAAATCCCAGTATGATATGGGAATATGGTTTGGATTCCTAATATGATATTTTTTTTTAAAAATCAAGAATTAATGATTCAGTAAAACAAAACAAATTACAAGAGTCTAAAGGAGGGAATTATACATTTATCTCTATTATGAATACTGAGAAAATCCTCACCAAAAATGGTCAAATGAATACCAGAGGCTTCATAAATACCTTGATTTGAAGGTCTATCAACAATATATTTGGCTTCATGGTAATCATGTGTGATGATAATGCTCTTTGAGGCATGAGTGTCAAGACATTTGATCCACTTCAATGCAAGATTCTAGGAAAGATGGATCTGGTTCTTTCTAACATCTTGTACAATAGTAGAGGAATCACTTTTGAACCATAGATTATTCCAATTTCTTTGATGAACCAGTTCCAATTATTAAATTAATGCCATCATCTTAGCTTGGAGGGTAGTGGCCTGACCACAAGGGACATAACATTCATCAAGCAAGTCACTATTGTGGTCTTAGAAAACAATACCATATACAGCTAGTCTAGGGTTTCCCTTTGAGGAACCATCTAGATTGTATTTGATCCAACTTGAAAAGGGGGGAGTCTAGAAAATTTCCATAGTGCCAATAGGTTTGGGAAAATTACCTGACAGATGAATCCTTTTCAAGACTGCAATGTATTTGATAGAGTCGTGACATTTTTCAGCGTAAAATTGATTTTCACTTCAAGTAATTGAATGAATATTTGATATGGAAACATTGAGATTGAAAGTGGCATTGTCATGCCTACTTTTTTTCTACCTCTCCATAGAATTTGAAAAGTTTCAGCACAAGCGACATGAAAGATAATATAAATCTGCTTGTAAAATTGTTCTGCTAAAATTAAGTGCAGAAAATATGCTATGTTGTTAACATGTGGTATCGAGATGCCAAAGAGGTCAAAATTAATGATCCAGAGTGATGTGGCAGTTTTACCAGAATGGAATAAATGGTTCATGTCATCCTTATGTTGGTGGCACAAATTACATCTTGAGCATAGAGAGATACTAACTTTTTGATGGTTTTTGTCCACTGGTAGTTTTTGTAGGTGAATTCCCCAGAGAAGAGTGAAACGAGAGGGTTGTACCCATCATATAAATTGCTTGACAACATTGGATGGATTGACCTATATTAAATGGTTTTAAAAGCTTTTAGAGTCGATCATTCCATTTGCAATTGGTTCCCATACCACGATATCATCAGAATTTATAAAGTCATATGAATTAACAATTCGAACAATGTGGGTAGGGAGATTGTTGTTCAGCTCGAGCAGATCACAAATAGAGGAATCTAAATCATTATCTATAGTCTCAGCATTTATACTATCAATTAATGTAGTTAATGACCAGTTATCCCTCCATAATTTCTGCTTGGAGGACGCATTCACCAACCAGTGGGAGTGACTAGTGATCTTTTGAAAAGTCTTTTTCAGACCAGGACAAACAGATGATTCCATAAATGTTAACATTCCAGCAATCAATCTACTAAGTATTATTGCTCTAAGAAAATCAAGAGATATTTATTTTCCATTAATAAGCGTCCAAATAAATTTAGCATTAAGGGAATGATTAAAGAACTCAATATTATTAATCCCAAGTCCCCCCATAGTGAGAGGTAAAAAACATTTAGTCTATGCAGTAGTGATAATTTTCCTTTTAAGAATGATGCCACTCCAAACAAAATTCCTCATAAGGGAATTGGGAATATTAATTGTAGAAGCAAGCCAGGAGTACACCGTAAAAGAATAAACCTGTTTGGAAATGATCACAAGTTGGTCTGGGAAAATTCTTTCTTCCATAGAAAGAGCATTTCCTTTCCAATTGGAGAGGGTTTTCGTAACCTGACTAAACACATCAGTAATGTAGGTAGAGCGCATTCTTCCAAATAAAATTAGGACTCCAAGATATGTGAAAGGAAGGGAACCTTCTCTGATGCCCAGAATTTGAATCATACAATGCTTCCAAGATTCTGAAATATTTTTCCCAAAGAATAGGAATTATTTATTCCAGCTTACCTCCTGTCCAGAGACAAGATCATAGTGATGAAGGATGGATTTGAGATTTTTAATGTTCCTTATTCCTCCCTGAGTAAAAATTAAAATGTTATTTACAAAGAGAATATGCGAGGCGGAATAGAGACCTCGATATGCTTGATGAACTTTCATATTCCCTTTGTCAACATTGTGAGTTATCAGTTGTCTGAGACAATCTTCTGCAATGGAAAAGATAATAGCAGACAAGGGGGATCCTTGACTTACTCCTTTAGATCACTTAAAATAGCCTTCATGTGATCCATTAATATGGATGAAGATATAGGCTAAGATAATCAGAGTATAAGACCATTGTATGAAGGTCAGGTGAAACCCAAACATATGTATAATGTTACTGATGAAGTCCTAATAAATAGTGTCAAATGCATTTATAATATCCAATTTGAGGGAAATATTCCCTCCTAGTGTAAGATTTTGAATAAGGTTCACACATTTAGATGCATTGAAGAGACAGTATTTAATTCTTCTGCATTTAACATACCCAAACAGATTCCAGGAAATTATTTTATCAGGGATATTGGAAAGCCTGTTAGCAAAGATTTTTGTGAGGAATTTTTTATAGTATTAATCAGGTAAATGGGTCTGAATTGACTAATATCACTTGTATTTTCCACCTTTGGAATTAAGGAAATGAATTGTGCATTGATTCCATAAATTTGTGATCCATTAGTAAAAAAGTACTTGACCAGCCTGCAAACACTTCCTGGATAATATCCCGGTAAAATTGGAAGAAGTGATTGGTGAATCCATCGGGCCCTGGAGTGATTTATTTTTAAGTCCCAAGGATATCATTCCATAGTTCAATATCAGAGGGTACTCTGATCAGCATTGAGATGTCATCATCACTAACAAGGGTAGGTATGATGCCATCCAAGAGTTCCCCATTTCGTTTAGGGCCATTGAAGAGGTTCATATAGAAAGAGACTATGTGATTCTAGAGACTTTGATTATCATCAAGAATAACATCTCCATCATTGAGAAGATAGAGTGGCCTACTTGTAACACCCCAATCATCCACGGTACGATTCTCTTTGAATAATACAGTAGCGTGTGTTGTACGCAACTTCGAGTTCTAACACACCACAACTAATCAAACTAGCCGCTATGAATAGTAATACCCAGTTTTTTAAATTTTATAAATTTTATCTTCTAAAATGGACTTCATTTTTTGATTCATAATATCAAAGTTAGCATAGGTTGAATTTGGGGTATTTTTCTGAAAACATTCAATTTTAAATGAATAGTGAAAAACACTGAGTTGTAATTTAAAACCGAATTTTTATTTAAATAATTATTTATTTTATTTAAATTTATTTTAGGTCAAAATAGATACATAATACCTATATATTTTCCATGTAATTTATTGGAGTAATTTTATAATAAAATTTAGATATATAAAAATTCTATGGAACTTTTCACTGTCTTTTACCGACCTCCTATGAGAATTTTCAAATTTACATAAATCTTAATTTTACCATTTCTATGAGTGGAATTTGAAAAATCTGAGAGAAACGGTTGATATCCATAAGTAATATGTGGTTAAATAAGATGAAAATAATTTTTGGTGAATAGTAACTTTGTACTTTTATTTACCACGGTTAAAAGTAAATAGGGTAATTAAGGGTAAAGTTGATATTATTATTACACTAAAACATGTAATAATACTATTGGATAAGTTTAATTCGACCAAAAATAACCTTAGGAATAAAATATGATACTTTAGGTCCACTTGGATTAGATTTGGACACTTATTATTATTTTATTTAAAGATAAGTTAAAAGAGTTAAAATCAATTTTTAATAACTAAAACATTTTTAATAATGGGTTACACATAAGATAAATTCAACAATAAATATTCATTAAAAATAAAAAATTATTTCCTACATAATGGTATTTTATATATATTTTTTTAGAAATTAAATAATTTAATTAATTTATGACACAATGATGATGCAGTAATTACCTAATTAATGAAATATTAAAATAATTGATATTATTAATATAAAAATAAATGTAATTTGAGAATTTTTATGAATTAGACTAATTTAATATGTTAATATGGTATATTAGGGCAGGTTAGATGAATTATTTTCGAAGCAATAATGTTGTTATGAATTTAGCAAAAATAAAATACCCAATAGTGTCAAAATTGACATAAAAGAGTTTTTTTTAAATAAAATATTATGTTATTAATTTTTATTATATTACTAAGGATCTATGGTTTGGCTAAAGGACTTATATAATGATATTTGTATCATTAATGAACCACTTGGGGTTCTATTGAAATTATATAGTGAGTTTATTAATTATATAATATAAAAATACAAAGAGACATGGTAAATGTCAAACTATTTAACTAAGAGTTAAATCCAAATGATAATGTTAATATAGTGATACAAACATATATAACACCTATTGGTTGAGTGGTTTTTGACCCATCACCACCTTATCCTTTAAATAATCTATTTTGGATCCATTATAAACTGAAAATTATTTTATTATAAAATAATATTTCTGGCTCCTCCAAAGGTGCCCCTCACCCCTCTTATAAAAGGGAATCCCCCTCCTCCCTAATTCACACCATCAAAGAAATTTGGCTAAGACAAAAACTACCCAAATACCCTCTAAAATTTCATCCCTTGATCCTAAAGGACTTACATTAGTCATAATGCCAACATAAGGGGCCTTTTTGGTCAAATCAAAAGGAAGAACGCGAAGAAGAGGTAAATATTTCATCACCTCATTCAAGTTCATTTCTTCTTCCACTTCTTCTTTATCTGTTGTTTCCATTTTAAAAATAATAACTCTAGTATCTTATATATACTGTGATATTATTATATATATGGTACAACCAAATTCATTATTATATCAATCCCTTTAATGACATGTCACCATAAGTGTGTTCATACGCCTTACCGTCTCCACGTCGTGGTGTAATTGTTATTCAATACATTATTATTTAGATGGGTATAATAATGATTTTAAATTGATGTAAATAATAAATATAACATGATAATAATTATGTATACATGATATACCATCCAATTATATATTATTTTAATATCAAAAGAATGATATTTTCTCTCATACATAGGTACAGATTACCGTTTCCATGAACGCTATGAGATTCATTCCCCATAATATCCATTCAAGACTAATATTCATTTGATGGTTAAAAACAATGTTTAAATACTTGATATAATTCTGGATATGAATAAGATACATCCCATACATAAGAAATATTACCCACATAATAAATAATATAAAGTCCAACGAACCTGTTAGCACCCGAAACAATGATAATACAAATATATTATTAACAATGAATTTCTAAAAGATCATATATGATATAATATTAATTTATATGGTTCTTTTATAATTTAATGATAATTATTTCACAATTATACAAGAGTTTAACCTACCCTCGACCAAGAAAAAGTACAAGGTAAGGTTTAATTTCACAATCTTATTATTATTCGAGGTTGGTTTTACGTATGTATCTACAAGGACATCTTTATCATCCACATCCATGATTCATTAAATTGTAATTAAAAAAAATTACTATTTACTAGACTATTTTTTAAGTCATATGTACCCTTATTTGACTTTTTAGAAATTGGTTTGAAAGGAATCATTCCGTTGTTTTCCAAACAAGGTACATTAGGAGATTTTCGACAAAATTAAGGTAAGAATGTTTTTTTAACATATACAGTGGGTGAAGCTATTTTATTCCACTATAAAATCATCGAATCATCCATTAAAATATTATAAAAATAATTTCAAAGTAAATTTTTTATTTTATAATTATGTGACTTTTAAATTATTTCAAAAAAATTGATATTTCTCTCAAATAGTTTTGATTTTATATATGTCAACCACCTTTGATGGATTTTATGTTTATATGAAGTCAATTTATTATGATTAAAAACTTCCATATAGTATTGAAGGTTTTGTGATATGTTTGATTGTGGATGTGTTATTTTTATACCATTCATGGTTTATGAATAATGTATTGACTTTTCCTATACTATTTTTAATATGAATGTTTATGTTATGTTTAATCCTGTTCAAATTAGGAATTCATTGGAATTAGTAAGTGATGGGTGGAGCCCGCTATAGCTCCTCGATGCATCGGTAGGTCTCATTAGACAAACTAGTGTCTTGGAACAAGGCCTTCACAAAATCATTTTTTTAATCTTCGCAAAAGGCCTTGATTATGTGGTTATGATAGTTTGGAATTATGCATTCCATCATTATGAATGTGGTTATTGATATTGCATGTGATTATTCTACTAGTAGAATATCCATGTGAATAAGTAAATGACATTATTATATTTTATTTTTTGCATATTAGTCTCAAGGATAAGTTTATAAGACATTGGTTTTAGTTGTACATATCCTTAAATGTTAATGATTATTTATGAATGTTTCCACTATATTGTTATCCTTACTGAGCATCTGAGATCATACCTTTCTATGTTTTATTTTTTCCAAGATGTGAAGAAGTATTTTATGTCTGACCTGCAGGGATAGTCTAAGGGGATATTAGTGTGGTCTATGGAAACAATGTTGTTGTAATTTTTTATTTTATGAGGTAATATAAACATGATGAATGTATCGAGTAAATCCAAGGATACTAAACTAATCAGTATTTTGAGACATGATCTTTTGTGATCATGCCAATTTATGTAATAATGCACCAACTCTAGGTAATTGGGGTCAGGATGTTACAATTGGTATCATAGGATGTTTATTATAATCCTTAGAAACTAGATTTAGATAAACTTTGACTAAGGAACATTACCCTAAGATATAATTTGAGTATTAGTATAGAAGAACTTCCTAGAATTTTGGCAATGTAGATATTTTGTGAGTTTTCCAAGCAATACATCCCTATCTAGATAAGAGCAGGTAGTGGCTGCTCTGGCACAGATGTACCTAGGGGTAAAACCCAAATACACCTCTTTGAGCTGGACTCTAAAGGGAACTGGTGCACGACAACGGGCCTTGTTGCACTCTTGGTTACGACACTTGTGGGGAATATGCTTAAGATAATTATAATTTTCTTTACAAACTATTATTAAGGGTATATGAAAATATAATTCCTCAAATAAAAGTTTTTTTTATGATTATGTATTATATCCATAAACTGCTCAATTTATGTTAAGTGTTTTACATGTTTTGAATTATGTATTTAGATTCATAAACTAATCTAGTTTATGCAATTTTTTTAGAAATGACGCCTAGAGGAAGGAATGAAAACCATATCAATCCATGCACTCCATGTAGGGATTTCCCTCCTTCTCAGGATAATTATAGTGGAGATGGTGATACAACTGGTTCTGATCAGTTTATCACCAAACTGGGACAACTCACTCAGGTTATGAATAATAACCTTATCCGTATGGAGCACCCTGATCCACAGTATGGAGGATCAATGTTAGATCGTTTTATGAGGCAAAAACCACCAACATTAAATTGGAGTACAAATCCATTAGTAGGTGATCAATGGATAAATTCCATAGAGAAAATATTCAATGCCTTGGGGAGTAGTGAAAGGGAAAAAGTTATCATGGAAGTTTACCTCCTCACTAGAGACGCTGATCAATTGTGGTTATTGATTCAAAACACAAAGGAAGATGATGAAGTATCAAATATGGAATGGTGGGAGTTTAAAGAGCTTTTCTTAGAAAAATACTTTCATCATGACCATTGAGCGGATATGGAAAGGCAATTTCTGAGTCTGAGGAAAAAGGAGGATGAAAATGTCCCAATGTATGAGGATAACCTTACAAGGATAGAAAGGAATACTGCAGATTATATATGTAACCCAAGAAGTAATATTGATCATTAATTTGGTGGGTTAAAACCTTTTCTCTTTCAAGCATTAGTCCCACAATCCTTCTCGTCGTACGAAGATGTTGTCTTATGTGCTATCAAGATAGAAAAATAATTTTCTAAGTCTTACGACTTTAAGGAAAAGCAATAGACGAAGAGATATACTAAACACTATGGAAATGGAAATAAGGGGAAGAAGGGAGAAGTTGAATATCTATCCTGTAGTAAATGTGGGAAGAAACACCCCAATACTTTCTTGAATGGAATGGGAATCTGTTACATGTGTGGTGATAAAGTCCACCAAGCTCGTGATTGCAAGGGGAATAAAGAAGCTATCAATGTTCAATGCTACAATCACAGGGAGATGGGACATTATGAAAATTAATTTCCTATGTTTCAGGGGAACTTACCTCAGAAAAGGCCAAGGGATCAAAGCCAAGCTTATGCTACCACTACTGCTGAGGTAGATGCACTGAAAGATACGGTGGCAGGTAATTTAATGGTTTCCTCAAGTTTAGAAAAATCTTTATTTTATTCTAGATCATCTCATTGTTTCATATATTCTCAGTTTACTAAGAAAATTAGATATTTTTAATTTTATTTAATAGGGGTGTTTTCAGTTAAAACTCTTAAGGGATGTATCTTCGCAATAATGTTTTGTGAATCCGTTCCCATTAAAGAATACAAATGATATTGATCTGCTGATCTCATCATCATACTCATTATTGAATGTGATATAATCATCATTATGGATTAGCTTTCAGACCATGATATGAAGATTTATTGTAATAAGAAGGAGGTTGCGATTTTTGATGATGATGATAAAGATCACCTTATCATTAGATCAGAATTGTCACCACCTGATTCTTATCTAGATACACCCCCCAGTTTCTCAACTAAATTCAATTATTAGGGAGGAAGAGAATGATATAACTGTGGGTGAGGAAATGAATGTTCAAATAGAGGATGTAACTATTGTGAAAAAATATGTTGATGTGTTTCCAGATGATTTACCTGGACATCATCCAGAATGAGAAATTGAGTTTTCTATTGACTTAATTCCTGGTTCAAGGCCCATATCAATGTCCCCTTATAGAATGGCCACAGTGGAATTACTGGAACTAAAGAAACAACTAGATCAATTGAGTAATAAGGGTTTTATTAACCCTAGTGTGTCTCCATGGGGATCCCCTGTCATTTTTGTTACGAAAAATATGGATCTATGAGGTTATAGATCGACTACATAGAAATCAATGCTATAACAATAAAAAACAAGTATCCCCTACATCACATTAATGATTTATTTGACCAACTTCATATAGCTCAATACATTTCAAAGGTTGGCCTTCGATCTGGATACCATCAGTTGTGTGTGAAGAAGGATGGCATTCCGAAGACAACATTTTGAACTAGGTACGTGAATTACGAGTTTACAGTAATGCCTTTTGGGTTGACTAATGCACCCTCGGTCTTCATGGATCTAATGAATAGATTTTTCAAGGAATATCTCAATGATTTTGTAGTGGTATTTATTGATGATATATTAATATACTCCAAACGCTACTAAGATCATGAAAATAACTTGCATGTTATCTTGAAGACTCTTAGAATCCATGAATTATATGGGAAGTTTAGCCAGCATGAATTCTGGCTTCAGGAGATCTCTTTTCATGGCCATATTGTCGCTATGTATAGAATCTCCATTGATCATTCTAAGACCAAGGCAATCCATGAATGGGCAGCACCAACAAGTTTAACTGAGGTACGCAGTTTCATTGGTTTAGGAGGTTATTATCGACGTTTTGTCCAGAATTTTTCCTAGTTGGCTATCCCATTAACAAAGCTCACACGTAAAGGGGTTAAATTTTTTTGAACAAAAGTGTGTGAAGAATGTTTTTGAAGAATTGGAGAGACGATTAGTCAACGATCCTATATTTACTGTACCATCGGAGAATAATGGGTTCATTATTTATAGTGATGCATCAGAGAAATGACTTCATTGTGTCTTTATGAAGAATGATAGGGTTATTGCCTATTCATCACGACAGCTGAAAATTCATTAGAAAAACTATACTACTCATGATATTGAGTTATCAGTTGTAATCAATGCTTTGAAGATTTGTAGACAATATCTCTATGGTAAAAATGTGAGATTTATACTGATCACAAGAGTTTGAAGTATATTTTCTCATAGAAAAAACTCAACATGAGGCAAAGGAGATGGCTTGAACTACTCAAGGATTCTGATTGCACGATACACTACCACCCGGGGAAGGCAAATAAGGTGGAAGATGCTTTGAGTTGAAAGGATCATGGATTATTGAACAAGATGAGAGTTGAAAAGGTTCCTATATATATGGATTAGGTAAAGATGGATATGGTAATAAACATGGAAGGTGAAACATCAATAATTTTTCAAATGGTTGCCAAAACATCTTTACGAGAAAGGATAAAGAGTTCTCATACCTGTGATGAAGAGTTTAAAAAGAATATTAAATCTGTAAATGATGGGAGATTGAGTAACTTTGTGTATGAAGATGGAATTTTAAAATTTGGGAAGAGGCTTTGTGTTCCTGATATACCTAATCTGAAAAGGGGAATTTTTAGACGATTTTCAAAGCACCAATTTCTCTACACAACGTGGGAAAAAATGTATATAGATTTTAAGGATCATTTTTGGTGGGACAACATGAAGAGGGAGATTTCTGATTTTTTGTCAAGATGTATGGTTTGTCAACAAGTGAACACTGGAAGGAAGCAGCCTATAGGAGTCTTGCAACCTATTCCCATACCCGAGTGGAAATGGGATAATATTACAATGGACTTTGTCATGGGACTACCAAAGACTCCTATAAGGAACGATGCAATATGGGTCATTGTTGACCATCTCACCAAGTCAGCAAATTTTCTTACTATAAGAGAAGTTTTACCAATTGAATGTTTAGAAAAACTATATATTAATGAAGTTGTGAGACTTCATGGAGTACCCATATTGATTGTTTCTAATAGTGATCCCCGTTTTATGTCAAGATTCTGGAAAAGTATTCAGAAATCCCTTGATGCTGATCTTTGTTTGAGCACTGCCTACCACCCCCAAAATGATGGACAATCAGAATGGACTATTCAAACATTAGATGACATGTTGATATCATTCTCACATGACATTCAAGGACTGTGGGATCAATATTTACCTTTGGTAGAATTTTCCTATAACAATTGCTTCTATTCAAGTATTCAGATGGCACCATATGAAACGTTATATGGAAACAGATATCGCACACCAATTTCTTTAGATGATGTTGGTGAAAGAAAACTCGTTGGCCCAAAACTGGTGGAGGAAATGATGGAAAAGGCGAAGGTAATCCAAAACCACATCAAAACAGCTCAAAGTAGGCCGAAGATCTATGCTGATAACTGAAGAAAGTATTTGGAATTTCAGAAAGAAGATTATGTTTTTTTGAATGTATATCCATGGATGGGTATTATACATTTTCGTAAGAAGGGTAAATTGAGTCCCAGGTACATCAGACCTTTCGAAATTCTAGAACGAATTGGGGTTGTAGCTTACCATTTGGCAGTGCCACCAAGTCTCTTCAATGTTCACGATGTGTTCGACGTATCACTATTGAGAAAATACATGCCTGACCCAACACATGTACTCACCTATGAGGAATTAGCACTGCAACCTAATTGGTCTTATTGTGAAGATCCTATCATAGTTCTTGATACAAGATAACACGTGTTGAGAAACAGGATGACTGGTCTGGTAAATGTTTAATGGAGGAACCATAAGATGAAAGAGGCAACATGGGAACCCGAGGAACTTATGATGAAGAATCACACAAGACATTTTATGTAGTAGTATCATAGAAAATTTGAGGTTGAAATTATTTGAATGAGGGGAGAATTTAAAACCCCAAGCCTCCACAGTATGCTTCTCTTTGAATAATAGAGTAGTGTGTGTTGTACGTAACATCGAGTTCTAACACACTGCAACAAATCAAACTAGCAATTAGGTATATTAATACTCAATTTTTAAAATTTTATAAATTTTATCTTCCTAAATGGACTTCATTTTTGGATTTGGAATATCAAAATTATCTTTGGGTGAATTTTTTGTATTTTTATGAAAAATTTCAATTTTTGATGAATAGTGAAAAACACCGAGTTGTAATTTAAAACCGAATTTTTATTTAAATAATTATTTATTTTATTTAAATATATTTTAGGTCAAAATAGATACATAATACCTATGTATATTCAATGTAACTTATTAGAGTAATTTTATAATAATTTTGGATATATAACAATTTTATTGAACTTTTCACTGTCTTTTACCCACATCTTAAGAGAATTTGAAAATTAACATAAAACATAATTTTACCGCTTTTGTGAGAGGAATTTCAAAAATTCGAGAGACATGGTTGATATCAATAAGTAAAATTTGGTTCAATAAGATGAAAATAATGTTTGGTGAATAGTAACGTTTTACTTTTATTTACCACTGTTAAAAGAAAATTTGGTAATTAAGGGTAAAAATGATATTATTATTACCCTAACACATGTACTAATTCTATTGGCTAAGTGTAATTCGGCCAAAAACAACATTAGGAATAAAATATGATCCTTTAGGTCCACTTGGATTAGATTAGGACACATATTATTATTTTATTTAAAGAAGAGTTAAAAGAGTTAAAATCAATGTTTAATAACTAAAACATTTTTAATATAGGGGTACAAATATGATAAACTAGACTATAAATATTAATTATAAAGATAAAACGATTTACTACATAATTGAATTTTATTTATATTTTTTATACATTAAATAATTTATTTTATTTATGACACAATGATGATACAGTAATTACCTAATTAATGAAATATTAAAATAATTGATATTATATATATCCAAATAAATATAATTTGAGACTTTTTATGAATTAAACTATTTTTATAGGTTAATATGCCATATTATTATTGGTTATATTAATTATATTCGAAGCAATAATGCTTTTATAAATTTAGAAAAAACAAATTACCCAATAGTGGAAAAATTGACATAAAAGAGTTTTTAAATAAAATATTATATTATTAATTTATATTTTATTCCTAAAAATCTAAGGATCGGCCAAAGAACTTATATAATTATATTTTTATCATTAATTAACCACTTGGTGTTCTATCGGATGTATATATAATGTTCACTAACTATATAATATAAAAATACCAAGAGACTTGGTAAATGTCCAACTATTTAACTAAGAGTTAAATCTAAAAGATAAAGTTAATATAGTGACCCAAACCAGTCTAAAACCTATTGGTTGAGTGGTTTTAGACCCAACCCAAACTTATCCTTCAAATAATCCATTTTTTATCCATTAGAAATTGAACATAATTTTATTATAAAATAATATTTCTAGTTTTTCTTAAGGTGCCCTCACCCATCTTATAAAATGGAACTCCCCCTTGTCTCTAATACACACATTAAAATCCATTTGGATCGGCCAACCACTACCCAAATACCCTCTCAACTATCCTCCCATCATAGTAGGAGCCTTAATTTAGTTATAAATCAAACATAATGAGCCCTTTAGATCAAATCAAAAGGAATAACCTGAAGAAGATATAAATATTTCATCACCTCTTTCAATTTCATTTCTTCTTCCACTTCCTCTTTCTTTATTGTTTCCATTTTAAAATAATAAATACAGTATCATTTATATAATATGATGTTATAATAAATATGTTATAACCAAATTCATCATTATATCCATTCCTTGAATGACATGTCACCATACGTGCATACGTACGACTTACCGTCTTCATGTCGTGGTGTAATTGTTATTCAACACATTATTATTTGGATGGGTATAATAATGATGTGAAATTAATGTAAATAATAAATATAAATTGATAATTATTCTGGATATATGATATAACATCCAATTATATATTATTTTAATATCAAAAGAATGATCTTTTCACTCGTGCGTACGTACAGACTACCGTCTTCATGAACGTGATGAGATTCATTCCTCATCGTATCCATTCAAGACTAATTATCATTTGATGTTTAAAATTAATGTTTAAAGACTTGATATCAATATGGATATGAATAAGATACATCCCATCCATAACCTATATGGATCACATAACAATGAATTTAAATGAAAATGAATCTGTTAACACCTGAAACAGCAATAACAATAAGATATTATGAACAAAGCAATGTTAAAAGATCATATATGATATCAAATTAATGTATATGATTCTTGTATAATTTAATTACAATTATTTCACCGTTATACAAGAGTTTAACCTACCATCGACCATGGAAAAGTACAAGGTAAGGGTTAATTTCCCAATATTATTATTATCTGAGGTTGTTTTTACGTAAGTATCTATTGCGACATCTTTATCATCCACATCCTTGTTTCTTAAAAATTTATTTCCAAATATTTTTACATTTTACTAGAATATGGGTTAATGTCATTTATACCCTTATATGACTTTTTATAAAATCGTTTGAATGGAATCTTTCCGTCATTTTCCAAACAAAGTACATTATGACCTTTTCAACAAAATTAAGGTAAGAATGTTTTTTAACTTATACGGTGGGTGCAGCTATTTTCCGCTGTTATAAAATCTTCGAAGCATCCCTTAAAATCTGATAAGAATATTTTCAATGTAAATGTTTTCTTTTATAATTATGTGGCATTTGAATGATTTAAAAAAAATATATTTTCTCAAATAGTTTTGATATCATCTATGTCGACATCCTTTGATAGATTTTAAGCTTATTTGAAGTTGATTTATTATGATAGAAAACATCCATATAGTCTTGATGGTTTTCTGATATGTTTGACTGTGTATTTGTTATTTTTATACCATTCATGGTTTATGGATAATGTATTGACAATACGTATGCTAGTTCTAATATGAATGTTTATGTTATGTTTAAACCTGTTCGTATGAGGAATGCATTGGACTTAGTAAATGATGGTTGGAGCCCGCTATAGCTCCATGACGCATTGGTAGGTCTCATGAGACAATCTAGTGTCTTGGCCTAAGGCCTTGAAAAAATCTTATTTGTAGTATTGGCACAAGGCCTTGACTATGTGGATATGAGAGTCTGGCATTATGCATTCTATCATTATGAATGTGGTTTTTGATATTGCATGTGATTATTCGACTAATAGAATATCCATCTGAATAATTAATTGAAATTATTCAATTTTATTTTTGACATATTATGATAAAGTTCACGTTTAAAATTCTTCTTTTGAGTTATATGTTTACTAAAATGTTAATGCTTATTTATTAATGCTTTCACTATATTGTTATCCTTACTGAGCATCTAAGCTCATCCCTTTCTTTGTTTTATTTTTCCTAGGATGGGAAGAAATATTTTATGACTGGCCTATAGGGATAGTCTGAGGGGATATGAGTGTGGTCTATGGAAACAATGCTGTTGAATTTTTTTATATTATGATGTAATATAAACCTGATGAATGTATCTAGTACTTACAAGGAAGCTAAACTAATCAGTCTATCGAGAATTTATCTTTTGTGATCATGACAATGTTAGGTAATATTGCACCGACTCTGGGTAACTAGGTTCGAGGCGTTACACTACTAACCTTTCTACACCTTCATATGGCATTAAAGTACTTAGTATTTCTATGACAATCTGTAAGCGAGTTAACTTTATACACTTCCTTTTGAATATTGTCTCTAAGAGTAATAAGATTTTTTAGATCCGAGGAGATCTTAGATTCATTTCCATCCATGCATGAAAAATTAGAATTGGTTATAAATTGTTGAATTCCATGTAAAGTGTTCTTGAGAGAATAATTTTTTTGGTCAATGAGGGTGAATCTATCTTCACTCCAATGTTTCATCTTAATGTTGAGATATCCATGTTTGAAATCACAAGATAAAGGAATATTGTTTTCCCCAATTCTCCTAGTATCTTTGACCAATGTGGAACATTCAGGAAGAGTAGCCCATGTATTGTTGAACCTAAAGAGTAGAGGTCATCTCTAACTTTTTCCAATAAAGTTAGACATGATTGGGTGATGGTCAGAATTATTTTTGGCAAGTGTCACACAAGATATTGTCCTCCAATTATCCAACACTTTATCATTAATAATGGCACGATCAATTCTACTAGCTCTCATTCCATTATGATGTTTCTTATACCAGGTGTACTTGGCTCTGATCCAATTAACCTAAATCAGAATTGATTTTACAACACATAGTCGAATTTCATCCATAGCAGAAATAGTAAAAGAATGTAAAAGCCTTTCATCAGCCTAAATAATAGCATTAAAATCCCCTATAATCATCCAAGAATCATCAATGTTGTGTGACAGATTAGAGATGTATTTTCGTAAGTCCCATCTGACCATATAATTATTGGAAGCATTAACCATCATGAAAAATAAATTTCAAGACTAGAAAGTAAATTTTCAAGTAATTATTTGTTCATCAACAGATACAAGAGTGAGATTGAGAACCCTTATATGCACCATGATCAATAGCCGATCGTGATGATTATCTTTTACATAGTTGAACTGTGTGTAACTAAGTTTATCATGAAAAGAGACAGAACTGGTATCCTTTGTCTATGGATTAGTAAGTCTAATGACATCAGGTTTATGTTTAGTCACTAGAAGCTGAAGGAAACTCATAGTTTTAGAGTTGGATATGCCCTTGTTGTTCTATATGAGAATCCTCATTATAGAATTTGAGTGGGGTTGAACCCATTTTTATTCAGGTTTTCACCTAACTTAATCCTTTGAGATCTTCTTAGCTCAATTATTTTGGGGCCTTCTGTAGAAGAAGAATTTTATAGAGTGATTTCAGCATTATTGATAGCTATATTAAGTATATCTCTTCTGGGGTTGTCATCCAGATGCATTTTTGTACAGATCTGAGAGTCATCCTGCTTAGAATTCTACTTGGATAGAAATGAGACATCATCATCCTGTTTGAAATACTGCATAGACTGAAGTGAGACACCATGCTTTCTCACAGTATGTTCCTCTAGAGATGTGCCCTTGGTAGTTTGATTAGATCCAATTTTTGTCAGGGAATTGTCATGAATTTGGTCAGAGGATAATGAGATATTCTCAATCTCAGATTGAAAAGTATCCAACACATCCAAGATTATTGTGTTGATCAGATCCAGATAAAGATCCTCATATTATAGGTTAAGAACAGTATAAAAAATGCCATTCTATAACTCTATCTATTCAAGCCGGTTGCTGTTGTCATCTTGTAATTGAATAGAGTCTCCAGGAGCCAGTATCTTTGACATTGAATCAGGATGGTCTTCCTCTTCATCCATGTTAGCCCAGGCCTTTCTGGATCCTACAATCTTTTTAGGTTCAACATGCATGACATTGTTAGAGTCTTTTTTAACATATTTTTTAGTAGGAAAAAATTTCTTTCTAGGAGCATCGTTCTAATAATTCTTTCTTGATGATGGCTTTGTGGCCTTTTGAACAAGACAACATTGATCAATGAAATGACCAACCTTCATGCAATGCTCACAACACATTGGAAGGTTTTAAAATTCTATGTAGATGTCAATAAAATGGTCATTAAAATATAGTAAAAGATGTTCAGGAGGCAGAGACTCTATATCGATTTCAATCATAACTCTGGATGAGAACCCAAGATCTCCATTGATAGTTCTTTGATCAATCTTCAAAGGAGTACCAATTCCTAAAGCAATATCATTCAGGATTTTTAGGTGGAAATAAAACAATGGAAGGTCGTTGATCATTGTCCAAACCATGGAAATAGACTACTTCTGTATGAATGGGTTAAAATGTGGATCCCATTCAAAGAGACGAAAGATTCTTGGTTTCAAATTGAGAGATGCAATTCGCTAGGCATGATTCAGGTCATCCTATTTCTATAGAATAATATAGAGAAAACCTTTTCCAATTGGAATTAATCTCTAGCAAGAGAAATTCCAACAAGTTGGAATTCTCTATTTGAGACCAGAGTAAGACCAATGCTTAGGGCCCTTCTCATAAGAAATGTGGCCAAGTACATCAAATTTTCAAACCTCCAAGCACTGCTTGACAGCTTTAGGATCTGCAGTGATCATAATTTCACCCTTTCTAGTCCTTTTAACCATTGACGGCCTGACCTGAGTTTGCCCAATATGAGAAGACCCTGCAAGGGCTTCTGCAAATGAAATTCCCTTATTTTTATGAGCCTTCATACCCGAGGCATTATCAATATTTTTGTGTGGAAGAATAGGTCTCTCCTAGTCATGATTAAATGATTCCATTGGGCAGGATCTAAACTAGTATGCGAATTGATGTCCATCTGAGAAGGCTAGATTCGAATCGGTCTTCATGCGTGCTCCCATACTCACTCTCTTAACATGATCCTCCAAATATGATATGTGATTTTATTATTCTTATTCATTGTCCATTTCACTTGGATATTACAAATAATATTCATGTTTCCATTACTCCAGACTATTTTTATATACATAAAATATATTTTATGATTATATTAAGTATTTGATAACCTAATTGTGCTCTTATTTACCGAAGAATTTTTTATTTTATACCTATATTCTTATACATGATATCTTACATTATTTATCATTAAACCTTATGTATCATTGAAAAATTTCTGTTACCGGGAACATGTACTCATCCCATTCTTATTTTTCTGTTAACTATCGTATGAGGATGAGAATTGATTCTGATATATTTAAGAGAATTTATAGTACGGTGAGATTATTATTTAATGTTCATTGGAGTTGTAGGACAATAATTTTATGCATCTGGTCTCCAATATTAAGAAACATTTCCCTTTATTGGAATTATATGACAATTTTATTATTTTTCTTTTATTGTTTTTTATTTTATAAATTCTTACATTAGGTCATCTCACATAATATTAACACAAGTATATAAAGATATAATTTTGAACTCTATGATTGGGAGTACATGTATGTAGTGTCTATGTTAGAATAATAGAATGAATTAGTTATTTTTTGTAATTAGATTACAAATTTTTGGTTATTAAGATTAGAGAAGATTAGTGAAAACCATATGTATATGTAAAAGGGATATGTGTTAGTATATTATAACTTCGTTAATTTTTTTTAATTTTGATATTATATTATATTACAAGAATTAAATTCCCGATATGGATACTAATACTTATAGCGGGATTTGGAAAATATGTACTTCAGGGTAATGATTTAATAACATGTTTACTAGGGGAATGAATTTCTTAATAAAATTTTCTTTTGAGGATATTGTAAAGGATTGTTTCAATCATGTAGTGAAGATAATAAAAATGAGGGGCGTCAAATTTAAGAAAACTATATTGATCAAAGAGTCAGTCGTGTTGAACTGAATGATAATGTAATTGATGAAAATATTTAAACAATTAGATATTGGAATTTCATAATTCCATAATAACATAAATATTTATCACACTTTATTAACTATTTATTTATAAAAAATCAAAGATAAAGGGGAAAAAATTAATAATAGTAATGAAATAAAATATATTATTATTTCTATTGGGAAACCATGTGGGTTAGAAAAACATGTTGAAATGATCACCAAACAATCTCATAATATGATTAATAAGACTTGTGTTTCAAAATATTTTAATTCACCATGGAAGAGAAGGGTGGTGCTTAATAGAAGATCAGTTTATGATGAAAATTAATAAATGAAGTTTAAACATATTATATAGAAATTTTTTTGGAGAATCACCAAATGAATTTTCTCAAATAATCAAAAAATGACTCATGTGTAGATTAATTATCCATATATGCCATGAATATCATGATGGATTGAGTAATTGGTTCAATTAAATTAATGAGATGAATCTCCAATGTCTATAATATAATGAGTTTGGAAAATATGCAAAGAGATTATCCAATAAAATGAATATCATGGATTTTTGGTATTAAAAACATCATAAACACTGGAAATAAGGAAATGATGATCAAATAACCTCTTATGAATTTGATTGTGATCAATTGTTGGAACATATTCCTCAAACTATATTTTTGTATGACTTATTGGATTTTCTTCTTGTGTATCAAGGATTTTTATAAGGGAATTAAATCACTACCTTGATGATTTTATTTACTAATGTAACATTTTATTTCATGTATCAAAGTATGATGTTTATGGGAATATTGATTATTATAATTATATTACCCATCCTATAAATGTATTTAATGTGATTTCACAAATGGGTTGGTTTTCTATACATAGGAAAAACATATATCAGCTTATAGTAATCGATATATGTGTTGATGTCTTTGAAAATAATTCAAATTAATGATATATTTGTGGTTATAGACATCAAAAAATGAAAAATTCTTTTATGATATAGTTTGGGAAAATATAATGTCACGAATATGCTGATCATAATGAAAATATAAATTTACTATGATTTTAATGTTGATATCAATATTTTTATTATATCTTGATTCCTGAATATATTTTTAATACCCATATATATAACTATTAATATATGATAATTAATATTGATTTTATGAAATTTATTTTAGGAAAGAGGGAGAATGATACATCCTGATATTTCACTACATCTATTCCTTAAATAGTTTGTTTTGTGATATATTTCCATATGTGAAACACCAAATAAATGTGATATATTTTGGTGAAATATAAATTTTATATAGTGCTATTAAAATATCTTCATTGAAATTTATTTTATGAATAATATTAATAGATAAATAGAATATATGTTATAATAAAAATAATTAATCCTTTTAATACTAATTAAATTAAATTTTCATAGTTAAAATAAATTGATTAACATTTTATTTTTACAAAAGAAAATATTTTAAAAATACTATTTTTCGTTTAATGTAATTATAGAATTATAAAATTAAAATAAAATTTATTAATAAATGTTTTCACTAAATTTAATTTAAGACCATGAATGGGCCATTCTTGAGAAAACCAAAGGTATATTTTGAATTAGTGGATAATACTGAGATACCCAAGGGAGGTGAGCACAAGATATGAGGTCGACACGCACGACTAAAATCCATGAGAACGAACATTCACGCCAAATGCAATGTCAAACGAATTATTCCACATCGACCTTCAAGAAACTAGTAATGTTAGAGGTGCTAAATAATTCAGGAGGCATTCAAGAAAATAGACCACGTGCAAGATATTCCAAAACACATGTGATGTCAAACACAACTTCTGTATTTAACTCCTTGCATGCCACCACTGAAGTTTTCATCTATTAATAAAAGTGTACCCCCTCACTTCTAGGTACCAAACTAGGAAATGAATCTCTATTTTGCTACATATAAGGCAACCATTCCACGACCACATGAATTCCATAGATTCAGGGTACTATATCTTATGAGATGGGTCTCCCAGTGGTCCTCCATCAGGTGTTCCCACTAGGGATTGACCCTCACCAAATTCCTTTTACTCAATGGAATTTTCGTGCAAAATATTCCTCTTTTTCATAATGTGTCAGTCTTTAGTGTAGGGTTCCATCTTGTGTGCAACCCCTCATCTTGCGCGCAATTAATTAGTCTTTTGAGTACCCCTTCTTATGTGCTCCATGTGTTCTCCTTACCCCAAGGGACCATGTCTAAGCCCATTTCATGAGCAACACCCATGTCTTCCACACACTTATCCTGTGCGTACCTTCAGGCATGTATGAAACGATTTGAAGGTTCCCCGAGAGGTGATTCATGTTGAATTTCCATACCTTGTGCTTCTACGCAAAATCATGGTAATCGATTTTAATTATTCTTATAGCCACTATAATGTGGACCCTTCAATGGAACACTCCCCAACCCTGTTAACTACTGGCATTTCTGGTGCATTCCCTTCTGCAAGGGATAAGGTGTGCTAGTTGTGTAATTCATAGGGGTGTGTAGTGAATCAACATCATTTGAGCTACAAGACGTTAAGCTAACAAAAACCATCATCCTCAAGACATGATGTTAAACTGGGAAAACTGCATGTGCATCTAGTCAATGATGACTCGATGAAGGATGAATTTTACATCCCTCTCACTCACTCACACACTCTATCTCCCAATGTTCATTGAATCCATGTTCACTTCAGGAGGTGCTAACATAGGCCCCACCCCACCTTGATTGGGTGATCCCTGTATGGTCATCATATACTACTCGTATGTCTGACCCCCCCCCCCCCACTCATAGGTTTTCTCTCCTAGATAAATTCTCAGAACCTATTTCCCTGGTCCACTAACCATGCATAAGCCCCACCCCATTCCTCATGGATTCACCTTCTGCGACGTGATCATCTGGTCCAATTCAACCACTTGTTTCTCACACTAATCATGGATCATGATGGATTAGAGTAAGAATCAACCATGCCAACATTTTTTTGATTATAGCCATGCCTAAGACCCACCCCCCTCATTACCAAACGGTGTGGACTTTGAGGTTTTCCCTATTTGAGCACGGTATGTAGGAAGCCGCTCAAGTGTTCAAACTCATCAACCATCGGTCTTGAACACTCCATGTTTTTTCACCCTCATCTTACATGACATTAAAAATTATTCCCCTTTCATCCTGTAAGATGTTACATTGTATTCTCCCTGACCTACATGGGTTTTGATCCCTTTCAAGTATGTGATAATCCTCATCGGAGATCAATCCCATCAAATGGGAAACTTTTGTTCTCCCTCCTAGGAATGTACCCTCGTGATGTGACATCTTCCATCTATTGGAAACATCACCTGAACCCACCTCCCTAAGGTGTTTTGATCCACTCATTTAGGCTATTGTCCTTTGCGTACTCCCAGACTACCTATCACATTTTCCTGATAATATTACCATGCCAAATCCCCACACACAATACATACACCCCCAACCAAGAGCATCCCTCATGTAATGGGTTTTCAACCATGTGTAATCTCCCACATGTATTCGGGTTTAAATCCTATATGTAGACCCATATTCTCTTCCCCATTCCTGAACAATGTAGACTGTGATCTTTTCCCTTTTTTGAGAATGATATGTAGGAAGCCTCCCTGAGGTTCAAGAACATCATCCATTTCCCATTCTAATCTCTTTCTAGAGCCTTTGTGTTTTGGGATGTTCATTCCCGAACCTAGAGGTTCAACTTCATTCGGGTCCCAATCCATGCGTCCATTCTCACGAGCAGGCGCATAATGTGACTCATCTCCCCATTCGAGAACAATGTGGTCCTTGATTCCATGCCAATAAAATATGTAGGTAACCAACATGAGGTTCAATCCAAATACCACCACCCTCACATAGTTTTTTGGTTACATCCCTATTGGTTCCATCCTTCGACACTTCATCCATATCCATCCATATTTAACCCAAGCCACCACATCCTGATGAAATCATTCAATCCATGCGGTCACCTAACCATGTGTAGACCTCATTCATCTATTTGATTATTGTTACAATGAGACCACTAACCATGTGTAAGCCTAATTATTCTTACAGGTTGTTTTCCATTGGGTACACCCCCACCCCATGACTAAAGCTCTCGATCAATGTGGGTTTTGATCTCTGTCTTCTAAATAGGGTACACAGGAAACCTCTACAAGGTTCAAACCCACCCAATGGTAAACTAAGGTTTCCACTTTGTTAGGACACGTAATCCCATGATTGTCCCTTTTAGGGGTCCAAATCAGACCTCATGGTGTGAATCCTTCCCTTTTTGGGACACACCGCCATATATACATCTTTATCTGTCATTTAGATCCATCCATCTGAAACAAATTCTAGGTGCTCCCTCCTATGGATATATCTATAAGATCTACTCCCATATGTGTTCTGATCCATCCAATTTGTCTTCGCTAGACAATAAACTCACGGAATACCCCATGTTAAACCTAGGAAGATGTGGAAAACATAGAGATATGAATCCAAAATATCATTCCCCGAATTTGATGTGGGATACCTTGGGCTTATTCTCGCTTGATATGCCCTTTCATAAAGGAAAATATAGGTGTACCAGTGTTCCAATGTCCAAAAACTCTAGTGATGCCTCAACATTAATACTCTCTAGACCAAAGGTCACTACCCTAACATGACTTCATTGGTATGTCTAGAATGAAGCATCGTAATTAATCAGAATCCACATATATATGGCATCAGGGAAGAGTTTCATGAACAACGCCATAATATTCAAGGGAGTAGCGATCTAGGAGACATGTTTCGAGGAGGAATCCACATAAGGAGGAACTGACATCCCATTACCCCATTTTGATCATTGAGAAAACATACCTCATGAAGGTGAAAGATGATGACCACCTTTGAAATAAAGAATACAGAGTAGCAATTTGACCATCAGTCGAGCTTCTCGACACATGTGGCATGAAGTGGTAAACCCCAATGAAAGAAAAAAAAATAGAAATGGTGGAATTTACATGAATTTATTCTTCTCAATATCAATATTAGTAGGGTTTAAAACATTGGCAGAATATCATGTCACTAGATCCATCTATCCTGCACCAAGTCCTGCCAAGAAAATAGTGGTTTTGGCATGAAACACAACAGGATTTGGGGTAGTTAATCATTGGGCATCACAATATGTGAAGTTGTAATCATGGATATTTCCCTCTAGTGATAGAAGATTGAATGACTTTGAGGAAGTGGGCATCCCATTCCTTCTATCTGCAGAGATTTCAGAATCTTCCTGCTTTGTAAGACCCAAACTACAGCTACAGGAAACTTATCACCACCCACCCCCATTTATCAGGGAAGGGGAAATAAAAATGTGGAAATATCACATTACTTCACCTCTTCTGCATTGACTCTCATGACTACAACTACTTGGTGCCAATTCCCCATCTAACACTCCTAATTTTATAAAATGAGTTTGATTGTTACTCTTGTTTTGTGGTATGAAAACGAGTTATCCTGATGAGGGATATGGCTTGTCGTGATTTGGATACTTATGTTCCCCACCTACACGACCGCACCTAAGGGCCACGTAGGGAGCCACTGCTCCCCACTACAACACAAAAATGCTTGGTGAGTCTCTCCCTATAACACTCTTATCACTCACTCCCTTATGCCAATGGAGTAATGGATGTATTAGTCATCTTTACTATGACTTTGTCAATGGATCCACCAAGAAGGGCTCCCACTGGGCCATGTAAACGCCATCATCTGATCTCTACAACTGAGGGATAGGTTGTCCAAGAACCAATAAATCCGAACCTAGCTCGACTAACTAGACGTCAATGTTAGGAGTATGCTCAAGAGGATGCTCGCCTGGGGGCATCATGTTCTATGTATTTAGTTGTCCAAGACACCACAGATGCATGAAATCAAGTCCTTATTACTTTAGAGAAGGGGTACCACTACACCAAATTGGTATTGACATCTGAATCACCCCTTGGACAGGTTTGGTTGATGTTTTGGGTTGCCGGTGAAATATATAGCCATTAAGGCTGACCTTTGGTGATTAAATTAAATATGGAGGTCATCCCCATACTGTCACCAACCACAGTGGAGATCCTCCCCACCTCGTGTTCAGTAGGGAGGTCCTCCCCATGCTAACATTATCAGTCCAGGCGGAGGTCCTTCCCATTTTATTAACAACCAAAATGAAGGTCCACCTCATAACCATGGTCATAGTTATGGAGGTTCTCCACATATTTCAGGCTATCAATTTGAAGGTCCTTCTCACATCATTACAAACTCTTGAAGAGGCCCTCCCTACACTAGAATTCCCAACCAAAGATGTCCTCCCTGTGTTCTATTCAGCATATTCCTTGGTTCCCCTCGCACCTCGACTTAACAAACTAGAGGTCCTCCCTAGGATGAAGATCTACCTTACTCTGAAGAAACATCATGTTGAAGGTGGACATGTCATTTTCACTAGAGGTAGAATCCTGAGAAGCCTCAAATTATGGTCAAACGAGTCATATTTTTATAATCTAAATAGGGTCATGAAAAAGTGATGGAACCCTCTCCCCGATCCTCTATATCAGGGTCTCGGGTAAGAACTAGGCATATTAGCTTTGTCCTCACATAAACTGAGATGTACCGGATCTATGAATCCCTTTGTATATATATAAATGAAGAAGAAAAACTGGATCCATTCAAGGGTATTACTATAAATTACTTATTTCCATCACCATGATTATTCTCTATGTTGATAGGAGATCACAAACAATTGTTCTAAGGACCAGTCAATGATGAGCTCCATATTGATCCACCAACAACAACCACCACCCATGTGGGGGAATTAGGGGTTATAAACCCATCCTATATGGATGTGGTGATACAATCGGTGCATTCTCCAGAAGACATCCCATGATGCAACAATTCTTCTGTTTATGAACCGTACTCTCCATCGACCAGTCTACCACTACAATGGCCCACATCAGTGTAGTTTCTGGTCCCCCAACTACCCCCAATCAATGAATGGGGTAACCAAGGGACATATCCTGAGTCTAAGAGGGTATTTTTTTGAGAAATTATCATTGTGGACCATATCCCATGATGTTCTGGAAAATCATAATTGCATGCTTCAATATTCTAGATTCCCACACCCAGGACAAGGTTGAGTGCTTCCACTTAACCTTAAGGGTGATGTATTTATGTCTCCAACATCGATAGGTACCATACCCCAAGTTCCATGACTACTTTGATGACATTTTCCTACAGTTCTGCGTAATTCAGTTGGATTCACTCCTTGTTTCTCAACACATTGCATCACCCGATTATCATTGGAACATCTAATAACGATGAATCTAGAGCATCACTGTGCTCTGTAGAGTTATCAAGGAGGATTCCCCACATGTATAGAATCATTCCTTGGGGAAGTATCCTTCCCTTCACATCATTATTATACTACACCAACTTGGATCACCTGATGATATTGAAGATATGACTTTGGTCATCGCCATAGTAAAAATTGTCCTCCCCAATCAATGATTAGAATGGGGAGTAATTATTGGGTCTGGAGAAGATGGAGAATACACTATGTCATCACAACACCTAGAAGACCCTACAGGTGTCCTTAATCACCAGTAAATTAATACACTTGGCATTCCTGAACCTTCTATGTAAATGCCTCTCGATCCAGATCCTACTAATGGAAATGAAAATGATTGGTTAGTCAAGATCTCAGACATGTCTGATTCTGTGCAGATGACCAAAGAGGTTATCGAAAAGGTTGTGTTTTACCAATAAATCTCTGAATAGAGAAGGATGGTTGACGAACTCCTCAATGAATGTGCCATGGAACAACAGTTAGATTATTTTTATCCTAGACCAAGGTAGTAGGGGCATGTATAGCCCCCCCCCCCCCCCCCCGAGGAGTTACCTCTTAATGATATCAACTAAACTACCCATCTAGACAGTGTAGTGGCCGATAATTATAGAAAGTTTCCCTGAAATTTTTCATGAAATCCACATGAGATTCGCAACAACTATCCTCAGGACCTAGCTCAGGTTCCCCTAGTTGATCTGCAGGTTCCACCAATTATTCCACAGGCTCCTCCAGCAGCCCCTTGGGTCATTCTACCTGTTTCTCCATGAGCTACTTTTTCCACATACCATGTTTAAGAACATTCCAACAAATTGATGTTTAAGAACCCTCATCGAGAAAGGAATCCCCACTAGTATGATCTAATGGAAGCTCTTATTTATCTACTTGAGGACCATGAAACTCAAAAGCTATAAATCATGCATGATGGATAGTCGTATCCAACATGGGTGGAAGATATTCCAGCACCAACTAATTTTCAAAATCTTACCTTCTCCACTTTCAATGGTACAAGAGATCCACATCTGCATTTAGACGACTTTATTTCAAGTTGTGTACCCATGTTGGGAACTCAATCGTTACACGAAGTTTCTAAGCTTTGGTGTATTTTATATATACTAGAAGAACCCGAATTATTCTAGTATGACCAGTTTCCCATTGGGTCCATAGATTTTTGGGAGGATATTCGTTAGTGGTTTATCTACAAGTTCAGTTCCAACACCTGGAAGACGTGTATAGATGACCTCTTCTAGTGGAAGAAAATGTCGGATGAGTGAGTTGCAGAGTTGTCTCTAGGTGTAATGGCCTCACATATTCACTCGATATGACTCTAAATCAAGAATAGCTATAGACGATCTTCATGGGGAATGTGAATACCGATTTGGTACCTTCTATCATCACTAAGAACTTCTTAGTAAGATATCGTGATTTCTCTTACATTGCTTAGTTCTTAGAGGGATCCTTGAAGCAAGCCAAGAAGGAATTCATGTTGCCCTCTGTAGATCATTCAAGATGAGGTCCAATTCCAAGACTGCTTCTATTTCATTGGTAGTGGCTCCAAGACACCTAAAATTGTTACCGAAAAAGCCACCTCCATAGACTCTCCAAGGGCCACTACATCAGGCTCATCCCCAACCTCAGAATTGACCACCTCAGAATCAGCAGGTGCCAACGCGTAACGCACCACCATCGACAAGGAAAGATAATATAGTGTGACCTCCTCATAAGGATATTCCATCTCCTCATCATTTCCAGGTTCCCATATACCATTTCATGGATTTTAGAAACTAAACCTACTTATTCAAAATATATATGGTCCCCGGCTATTTTTAGAGTGCCTGTGAACAGGAAATTCTACTGTTTCCAAAATATAGGACGCTCAAAAAGTCCAATATCAATAATTGACCCAACTATTATCGCCATAAATGGTTCCGTTGTCACATGCTCGAGAAGTTATATGTGTTCAAAGGATGGATACAAGACCAGATTGAAAAAAACATAGTCAAATTGGGTCCAGCACCAGCACAAGTGGATTCTTTGTTTGTAAAGAATGATTGTGACAACGATGGTGAATGTCTCCATGTTTCTAGCCATGGGTCCCAAAATAATGAAAACTGGATATCTCATAAAAAAGTATCTTGTTCCGATGTAATTATCCATGCTTGTTTAAATCAGAACAAGTATTCTGAAGTCTCTCTACTAATTTTGGAAACTACCTCTGCAATGACATCTCAGCATTCACCCTCTCAAGATAGAAGCAACGATAGTGTATGGGAAATAAAATCCACCCCACCTATACCAAATCAATCTCCTACTATTAGAGACCTCATTCCCTCACATATAGGGATTTTCCTAGAATCCTCCCAAAAATGAAAGATTCTTTATGTGAGGACCATAATTATTCCACATTGAACATCATCGAGTTTGTAGACCCAACCATATTCCCCGAAGATGCAAAATTTCTGGAAGACCATCATAGTCCCTAGTGAACACCATCATCGACGAAGATAGTGGTATGAAAATATCCCATATGATTAGCCCGATTCTCCTTGCCAAGTCGTTCATACCATTGAGGACAGATAGAAAGCCCAATGTAGAGCTCCAAAAACACATGATTCTAATACAACTTATTCAGAATCACTCCCACCATTATTCATCATTATTGATTAGGTAGATCTTCCATGACTGTGCTATGATCATCTGTATTCATTTGTGGACAGACCTTAGTAATCTGGTGTTTAGACGGTGGTTACTCATCATGATCCAGTAGATGAGAAGTTGGAAATCCCTAGCATAAGGTGAAATCCACAAGTTTGACCTATATCAACTGTTATACCTGCAGTCATGGATTAACCTCTTCTCATTAGAAGATTATGCCACACACTAATGTATGATGTACATAATAACCATGAAAACATTCTTGCAATTATGTTGATCATCAATGGTATCCACCTATCTACAGACCTGTGTGAAGCCCTGGAAGAGGATTTTAGAAGCTCCCTCCAGTTTGAGACACAGGTAGCAGCCACAAAATCCTTCCATGATGAGGAAGTTGAGTATGCAGAATGTCAAGAAAACATTTCATTCTATGGTGGATTTTAAGGTTCTCTTATTCAGGGCACATCGACCCATTTTATATCACTGTACAATTCAATGGAATGTAAATACATCATTGTGTTGTTGACACATGTTCTGTAATCAATCTTATCCAGGCTCGGATACTCTACAAGATGGGGATACCTAAAATATATTTTAATACCACTAAACTAAAGATTAATAGTTATGAAAAAAATAGTGCATACTCTTATTGGAAAAATCGGCTTGAAGACCCAATGCATTATCCATATTTCCATCATAGTGTTAATGGTTGTTTCGTGGGATACCACCTACAATATAGTGATCGGTAGATTGGGTACCCACCTACACACGACAGTCCCCTCCTCATATCACCAATGCCTTAATTACTCTCCAAATGGTCAAGTGGGCATGCTCCAAGGTGACATGTCTTCATTTTCCACTATGTATTCCTACAACCTGGATGTTGACTACTATAAGGGAATGGAAAAGAAGGTTCATGAAAATGAGGATTATCATACTAACGTTGTGGATGACCCATGTGTAGTCCTAGACAATGCCTATATTTTCTGAATTCACCAATTGGAGGCTATAACCCCAGACATGGGACACATCCTTGTCATCTTTAAGAGAAGGGGAAAGCTTGTTCCCTAGTGCAAGGAGCATAGGAAGATCACTTAATATTACTATATGAAATAGTCTTGAGTGATCCCATAACCCCATACCCATGTACGATATTGGGTCGATCGCCCCATGAAAAAAACAATACGTCATACTTACTTGTTCCATTAGGCTGGGTTAAACCGACTCAAGATGATATACCACTACAATTTTGATATTATCAAGCATGATCCACTGGGTCAAAAGCCTTATGGAATCAGATATAAATATTTCTTCACCATGATTTTATTTGAATAAGAGTCACCCATTGAAGATTCCACTTCCAATGAAGATACCACTAACATTCAGTTAGGGTTAGTCAACTCAAATAATTTCCCATAATGATGGTCATCTCACTATAGACAATGAAGAGGATTTAGAGGACCCTCCTGCTTCATTTGAGGAAGGTTTCTACACCACCTCAGATGAGTTTGTACAAGTGAACCTCAACATCATGAAGGATCCAAATCCAACACTGGTCAATGCAGCGATGTTTTCAAATTAAGAAGTATTGTATATGTATTTCCAATAGTATCATTGATATTTATTTTCATGTAGCTATGATGAGATACTAAGGCGGGATCCATTGGTCACTTTCCACCACCATGGTCTCCTGATGAGCCATCTTGGGTTAAAGCATCCTACCAGGAATATGCATCCTTGTCACGGTGACATGGTAAAGATAGAGGTTGATAAGCTCATTAAATTCATCTTTTTAATGGAATTCGAGTACCCAAAATGGATAACCATCATCATCCCCATCCTAAAGAATAATGGATAGATCAGAGTCTCCATGAACATCTGGGGTCTCCACTGTCACTATCCGAAAGATGATTTTTTCCTTCTTGTGAAATATTTTTTGATCAATGCTACCCTTGAATTCCAAGATCTCTCTTTCATGGATGGGTATTCTGGATATAATCAAATCTAAATGGCTCCTGAGGATGAAGAGTCTACCCCCTTCATAGCACCACAAGGTAATTTCTGTTACCATGTTATTTCATTTAGTCTGAGTTCTAGTGCTACATATCAGTGTTCTATGGACCACATATTCATACCAATCCTTAAGACATTGGTGGAGTTTTATGTGGATGATTTGGTGGTAAAATCCTGCTAGCATCAAGACCATATCAGAGATCTTGAGAATGTGTTCATCATCCTCCACTCCCATGATATTTAGAGTAAACCCTTGAGGTGTGCAATCAGTGTTACCTTTGAAAAGATTATCATATTTTTCATCAGATATAGAGTCCTTGAGATCTATCTATA
This sequence comes from Viscum album, assembly GCA_963277665.1. Lineage (NCBI taxonomy): Eukaryota > Viridiplantae > Streptophyta > Magnoliopsida > Santalales > Viscaceae > Viscum > Viscum album. The sequence goes on along the minus strand of OY728128.1, from coordinate 1,251,295,040 downwards.
GAATATAAATTCCATCATTCATATAATTCTTTGGAGAAAAATTTGCGATCTTCAGGGCTTTCAAGGTCACAAATCCTATAAATGCCGATTAATTGCAAACATGGCTAGAATGTGTATGACCTTTTCTCATCTCATGAAAAAAGGTGCTGACTACAAGTGGGATGAAGAGTGTCATGTCGCTTTTGAGGAGATCAAAAAATGTGTTCTATAACCACTTGTTCTAATGTCACCCATCTCTGAAAATCCATAATCCCTTTATGAGGCCATCATAGAATGGTTCCTTGGTTCCCTTCATGTTTGGAAGGACAATGAGGGAAAATAGAATAGTTTATACTATCTTAGATACACGGTCCTCAATATAGAGACCGAATATTCCCCTATCGAGAAGAGCTACCTTGCACTAGTATTTGCAGTATAAGAAATTAAAACATTACCTGTTGCACAATAAGATACAACTAGTGTCTTTCATGGACCTATTAAAATATATTACAAACTATCCCATAGTGATAGGTCATCTAGCTCAGTGGGTAGTGATCCTTCAGCAGTATGAAATTAGGTTCATTCTGTGAAAGATGTCAAGGATCAAGCACTAGAAGACATCCTTTCTACCCATACATCCCTCACAGAGTCGTCTCTAAGTCATGATTTCTCAATCGAGGAAATCATCTCCATGGATCAAGTCATTACATGTTGGTAGATTCACATAGATGAAGCTTTACGAAGCCCATCTCTAACAAGACGCAATGACCATAGGAGTAAAAGGGTTGTCCTGGGTATCATCATCATCATTCCATCACAGTATGTCCTTCCCTATTCATTCTTATTGTCATAAGGTCCCACTAACAGTGATGCCAAGTAATAATTTCTCTTCACTGCTCTTGAAATGGCCCTTGAGATTTATGTGCGCCACCAACATGTGAAGGGGGACTCAGAGCTAGTTGTCAAACAAATCAACAATGACTATATTTTAAGAAATCTATAGCTCATAACCTTGCTACAGTGAAATCTCCAGATAATGGTCCAGTTCCCTTATAGTGAAAAAGTTACTCACGTTCCTCTGTCATAGAATGGTTGATTCAATTAATTGGAAAGCCTTACTACATATCTTTCATATCCTGACAAGGATGATTTGATTATCCATGTAGTGCATCAAAGATTCACCGCTCCCATCACTCCAGAAGAAGATGATAGTAAGTAGGTAAGTCACCTTACCACATATGCATACACATCAGGGCCTCTAGGTCACCATGCTATATTTCTAGAATATAACCCTTATTGGATGACTCCTTTTATCGAGTATCTCCAACATGAAAATCTGTAGAAAAATAGAGCTGAATGTGATAGAATTTGTTGACATGCAATACAATTCACCCTACAGAGTCGTCATAGACCTGAGCAGATCGTCTACAGATATGGGTTCAATGGAGTTCTCCTTCTATAAATTCAACAAAATAAGATTCCCCAGGTTGTGACGAAAGACTATTTCAGTTCTTATTGACCTCATTAGACAGTGACATAACTCTCTAATTATATCTCAAGGATGGGATATTTTTTGTCCACCATGATTTGTGATTGTGTTGAGTTTTACAAGACTTCCCACACATTCCATATCAAATATATTTTTTGCATCAGCCAACAAAGCCCCGCCATTCCCCCATTTAATCTTGGACCATTTTGTTCTAGGGACTCGATGTTGTTGGACCGTATCCAACAGTAATAGCTCTGCAGTGCAAGATCATCCTGACCACTGCATATTTCTTCTTAATGTGGGAATAGGTTATCCCACTCAAAGAGGTCAAGGCCTGTTTAGTCATTAATTTCATGATCTCCAATATCATCCACTGATTTGAAGTCCCTCATGTCATCGTAACACGTAATTTCACAATCTTCTAGACAAACGAGCTGAAGCAATTGTACACCAAGTGAAATATCGGTTCTAATAATACTTCTCACTATCATTCACATGAAAATAAGAAGATCAAGGTGTTCAAAAATACCTCTCGAACAACTTCCAGAAGATGGTTGGTCATGAAAAGTTGAGTTGAATAGTAAAGATCTCCAAAGCTCTCTGGGCTTACGTTATAATGACACATAATTCCACCCTGGTGACTCCATATTCCTTGGTGTATGGAACAACGGTATCCATGCCCATCAACATTTAGATACCATCACTTCACATAGCCATCTATGATCAGAAGATGTTAAACAAGGTAGTAGAAGTTCATCTAGATGAACAATAAAACCATGATGAGAACAAGATTCATGCCATGCTTGATCTATATTTGCATCACAACAATAAATATAGATCCTTCAATTAGAAATTTATATTCATTCTTTCATTCAGGGTGACAAAGTGTTGGTCATGAGGACACCAATGATACCGGGTAGGAAGACACCAATGTTGGAATCCAAAAGGGAAGGACCATATGACATTCATCGGGTTTACCCGAACGGTGCAAACTCTATGGTTACTATAGATGGTAAGTGAATTACTCCTCCCATCAATGAAAAATTCCTCAAGTAGTATTTTTCATGAGTGGTCCATTCATCCAACATGATGATAACCCATAAACGGTCTATGCTAAATGACCTTAAACTCATATCCCTTTCATCCTTCATGATGATAAACTTCAAGCAGTAAACATACTTCATGGTCTGAGCACTACAACATTAAACTAAGATCATTCTCATCCATGCCAGAAGACATTAAACTACACGGGTACCACCATGCATCACGTGACCCATTTTTCAGGTCTTTATATTCATTGACATATGAAAGGACCCCATAGTAGCCTGGTCTGAATCCACCTATGTCTCACTTTCCATTCCCCACCAATACCCCAGAGGATCTTGAATGAGAATTTGATAAAAGTATCGTGTTACGAACAAGGACAATTTATAATGTTCAATTTTTTGATCTCATTATAGGTCATAGGATATGGATAGTATATTGAAAAAATAGTCATAAGATATCCTCTATCATTATCACCATACCCATGGTTTCCCAAATAACGATCTCATTGATTCAAAATTTTCTACCCTTCTGTCCGGTGACCACGACATTAAACTGGGCATGAACAGTCCGATCACTACAACCTTAAACTAATATCTCCATCATCATTACCACATGAAGTTAAACTGAACGATAATCTGGAACTATATATGTCTTGAATCCAAACATTATGTGATACATATGACCGCTAGTAAATTTTATCTCTGGGTCCAGGCCCAGGTATTGTAGATTCTGCCTTTCTTCTAGCCTCTTGACCTAAGTATCCTAAGAGGATGTAGTGCGATGTGGACTTCTGTCCCATTCACATCGGGCTAACAACTACCATGTCACATTTCCTCCATTAAGGATCTTCCTACTAAACCATTATCTGTTGACATTAAACTGAAAAACATTTCTATAACTATGCCTGGCTTGATTCATTCCACTGCGGGATACGTAGGAACTCCCAGATGTTTCATCTTCAGGTCCCACCCACTAACTCTCTCCATCTCCTTGGTCCCCCCTATATGTTTAGTTTTCTTCGAGTGATTCATATGATATGATTTTAGATTATTTTTTCCTCATTCATGTTGTGTTTTCAATAGAAAAACCATGATCCCCTCCCTCAAGAACATCCCATTTTAACTTTCATTCTTATCGTATGATTTTAAACAACGTGACATTCTAGGAACTACATGTTACATGATTCCCATACTCATGGGATATATAAGAACTCTTGGGCATTAAATATTTTGGACCATCACAGGTCTCTATATCTTTTCTGACCCCTTTCCCAGAGGTTCCACCTTAGGATTGTGCATGGTGTGGACATCTCCAAAAATTATTCATGTCGAGTAGGCTTTATCATGCCATACAGATTCCCATTATAACCACATTCTTCTTTATGCTTCCTTACCGTATGACGTTAATCTATATGGAAATAATGACCTACATAAGGCTTCATTTCCATCTTTATGGGACATGTAGAAACACCCTAAAATTTAGTCATCGGGTCTAGCCCCATGATCCACTTTTTTAAGCTTACGACCCAACATTCGTTTTGTGAGCATGTGGTGTGGTATTGACTTTTTTCCCCATTCAAATTTGGTTTTAAACAGCTGCACCATGTGTCTCCCATAGGAATATCTCAGTTTCTTTTCCATCCTAACTACATGATGTTAAACTGCATGGCATTTCAAGAACTACATATTTCTTGATTCTTGTCCTCACAGGATACATAGGAACACCAGAGCATATTTTTCCTGAGTCCTGCCTAGGCCATACAAATTATCTCTTTCATTTGGAACCTCATCCATGATTATTTTTGGATTACATATTGAGGCACTGGGACTGTTTTGTCTCATTCACATTATGTCTATAGTATTTGCACTATGTACTCCCCTATGGGGATTCCACTTTCTAATCCATCCTTACCATACAACCATTAAACTGTACCGAATTTCTAGAACATTTTATAGCTTGATTCCTACACTTGTAGGATACTTAGGAACACCCAAACATTTCACCCTGGGTCTTGCATCAGGTTCACTAACCTAATTTACCCACTTATTCTTCTCATCTCCTTCAGTCGTATTCCCCTAGTTGAGATCTTAGACGACTATCTCACCTCATCATAATCCCCAGATGTGTAGTGGTTTAGGACCTAGAGTGTCGAATTATTTTTGGACATATTCTCATTTCAATTACATTTTTCACGCATCCATTTTCTTGGGTCTCCATCATCTATCTCATTTGAATGGATCCTAGGATGGTATTGATGCATGACCATTTGGATTGCCTAATATTTGGGCCAACATCCCGAAAGACCTTGAATGAAATTTGAAATAGGTACTGCATCATGAATATGGTTTTCCGTTGACCCTCACTTGTTTTTTCTCAACTAAGGTCACATGATACATATATTGTGCTTCGAATATGGTTAATAGTTATCCTCCATCATTAAACCAACCCCATGATTTCCTAAATAGTGGTTTTGTGATTCACATTCTTTTCTAGTTAATCATGTTTAGATGAAACTCCAGCACCCATAGTGTTATCCATCTGTGAACCTTTGTGCATTGAGAGGATTAAATAGTTTAGTGGGGTAATCCTTGACTCCGCACTTGCGTTCCCTACCGTGTGCATCCCTATGTTGTAATGATCTTCTCCTTCCTTGTCGCTCACACCGATCATGGATCATGTGGGCATAAGGATTGGGGTAAGTTTTCATTCAATGTTGAAGAAACACACTTCTTAACGATCTATGATTTATAAACATATACTAAGATCACATGCATACTTTTCATATGATGTTAATTTATGACTTTTACATCCAGGATGTGTACTTATAGACTACCCAGCCTTATGATTTATTAATTTGAGAAAAGGTAGCCCTTTGGGAATTGGCCCTATTCCATGCCACATTATAGAACAATGTGTGGATTAATTTCCATCCTTATGGGATACATAATGTTGCCCAAGTACTTTACCTCCAGGTCCAGCTGCCGAGTCATGAACCATATCACCCCCTTCTTGGTATGGGGTTTCCTCTTTGAAAAGGTGAGGTTTTTTGCGGACTTCTTTTCTCATCATACACATTGGGATTCCTCATGACATTATATCTTATGTCTCCATCCCATATGGTCCGAACTCTATGAAATTTAAACTAAGACTTCCAATTTCAAGTTTTCACGACCATAAACTGCATAATAACGAAAAATTTTCATGATTGAGAGGATATCAATTTTTTGTATTGTACATATTCCATAATGTACAGAAGTACAGTGCGTGTCTTGATTCTCATTCACTTGTGCTTTATAGTGACATAGAGACACCTTTTCTATGGTCCAACTGTATCCCCTTTCATCTTTATAGCTTCTCGGACCTATCCCCCTTTTACGGAACATTCAATGTGGAATGGGTAATTCTTTTTTCCCCATTCACATTGGGTTATGTACCATGCTGCACATTCCCCCTCTAGAGTCTGCATTATCCTCACTGTGTTACACTATAATTTCATGGATTTCCTTCACATTTGACGGACGTAAAACTACATGTTATTCTATGTCCAGAAAAAAGAGGACCCTTCTAGAAATAGGTTTCATCTTGATTTAGGACAACACACCCACCCAAGCCGGTTTGGTCATGGTGGTGTAGTTACAAGAGGGTTCGACCCCATTCAAAAAACCCATCATTCCACATCAACTCTTTGTATGCCCTTTATTTGGACCCTCATCCTTTCTCACATCAAAGGGAAACCCCAAATGGTCTGGACGAATGACACTTTGGTTTAACTACCATGATGTGAAAACATTTAAAATGTTATCAGGTGAAATTTTGTGATAAGCCCTATGTTTTCAAATAGGGTTTGTGATTGGACCTCATTTTTATTCCCATTTTAGGATAGATATATAGGAGTTATGTTTCAAATAAGGTAACCAATTATCTTATGTTGGTTCTTCGTCAGCACTATATTCAGAATTGTGGGTACCGTGACTCACACTTCCCATTGACCTTTGTTTGGATGGATTTTAACATCCCTAAAATTACCCCACTCATGCACTGATACACATTGATAAAGGAATGATGGTTGTTCTAGTATCCCTATCCTTCAGTCACAACCGATATCAACCCAAATACATTGAGTGGTTGTTTAACAACAATAGACCCTGAGTGTTTGATGTTTAGTTTGAAATCTCATACACAAAATTAATGACTATGTAGTTTTCCTTTATTTATCACACTTGGTATGACCCATGCGAGATTATGGATTAATCTCTAGTTACCCCATAGTTATGATCTTGATGCCCAAATTTAAAGAAGAAGGAAAATAGTATAGTCCTACCTTCAGTTTGGGATAAGTAAACAAAGAGGGATGTACGTTTCATAAGTCCATCAAATAACATGTTCCCTATAGATCATCCCATTCAATAGACTGCTTCTGTACTTTAAATTGATGAAATATATTCTTGAGGATTGTCTCTTGATCACCGAGCTCCCATTCTTTATCAGATGTTTCAGAGTAGAGCTCATTAGATCTAACCTAAAGTTTTTCCCACGCAGCATTAAATTCAATAATTTGAAATATTTCATACACAACATGATCCTGATCAACCTCCAAGTGATTTCTCAACTATTCAGTGAGCTCGGATGGGCATGCAATAAATGTGTCCATTTAATTTTCTTTCTCTTCAAGGCTTCAAACTCCCTACTCAGCCTCAAAAAAATTTGAATATTCTATTATTTCTTCTGACACCATTGAACATCAGAGAATTTGCTACATTTCCAACATTTCAGATCCCAATAATCACATATTATTATATAGAAGGTAGTGAGAATCCAACCCCCCTCTTGACATAGACAATGTTTATCCATGTGAGAAGTGACCCCATCTAACTTAGCCATTCTAAATCAGGTTTAATGAAGAAGTTTTTGATGCACTTACACCCCTTCAGTCATGTCAAATGACTCTCCTGGGAAGTGTTAGGATTAGATTTGTCCATCTATTCAGGATCTTATGGCATGTACTCCGGAAAAATATCCAGGAGCTCAGGTAAAGGGTCCTCTTCTAGAATCATTTCCACTTCGATGAACTACCCCCCACCAGCCTGGACCACAACCCTTAGAGTTGTATCACCTATGATTTTAACTTATTTCTCATTGGAATATAGGGATGGACGATTATTAATGGTTGGATCTGTGAAAAATAGTGCAATCATTGGTATAGCTCCTACAGATGTTCCAGACTGAAGAAGTTTTCAAACCTCGAATCTTGCGATCACAGCATTGGGAATTGATACTGTGGTCAGTCGAGTTCCCCCAAAAAATATTTGAGCCTTCAATGGTAGAAACATACAAGATACAAGTGACCCTCAATGCTTCTGGGTGGCAGTAATAGATTGAGACTCAAAAGTCACCATTTCATCCTCTCCAGCTGTCTCTCCACTAAACACTTCAATCATGGATGTACCGTTGGACACTACAGCCATTATTGGTCCTCTATCCTACTTGATTCCAAATACAGATTCACAAGGATGTCCTCCCGCAACAATGGGTACATTCTCATCCCCTACATGGAGAACTTCTTGACTATCATCAATGATATGTTCTAGAATGTGGCATAGTTTGGTTAGTGAATTTTAATTATGAAATGAGAATGAATAGTATAGATAAGTGTTATAACACATCCTGAGTAGTTCAACCAGTTCTTTATTAGTGCCTGTGATTTCACGGCTCTCACATGGGCTTCTCTGATGAGAAATTGTTCCTTGGGGTCTCTCTCCTATAGGTCCTTCCCCGCTATGTCTCTCACCTTCATCCTCCTCTTCTTGATCATCCTCTCCTGCTTCTTCCTCTTCATCCTCATCCACTTCCTCATCTACTTCATCCTTATAGTCTTCATCCTCGAATGTGAGTTTTTCTAGTTTGTGCTTCGAGCCAAGCATCAATTTCACTAGAATATGTGGTTCTTCATATGTCCCCCATTGGCATAAATAAATGTAAATGGCTATTAGATAAGCATGTAAACAATGAAATTACACCTTTTTTTAAAATCTAAATATTCCATACATCTTGTAGATCAATCACATTGTGCACCAGTCTCTGCCATACCTCTTCAGTGGACATCGATTGTCGCAACATCGTCCAAAAAAACCTTGAAGATGGTAAGATGGTTTTAGTGTTCAGCTTTAGATGTCTTCTTAATTGCTTCCCAGGGAGCTCCCTAGCTATCCCATGAGGATTCCCATGGAGCCACCTCTTTTCAAAAGGAAGAGGGACATTATCAACTTGTGATTCTCCTGCCACCGATGTTCCAACCCATGCCATCTTAGATGCCTGGCTTATTCCCAATATAAAATAACCAACAACGCCTTGTTTTAATTCTCATTGTCTAGATTCCAAAATATCCACCATGACCAACTGCATTCATTTCTGATGTATTTATTTTAGATACACCACTAACCAATGGTTGGAATTATATGTTGATAGGGAAGTGTTAACATCAGTAGGGGTAAAGGTAATTACTTCTCTAATCTAGTAGTCATGAACATGATCCATGACCATGGTATTATGGTATATAAAATTGATTATGTTTTAAGGTTTATTTATAATATAGGGAAGACCATAGATTGTCTATCAAAGACCATTGACTGGTTTGGATTATGGTTTTTTAATAAAAAGATCTTAAAAGGAGGGTTGGTTTTGAAATTTTTTATAATAATATAACTTAACATATTGAGTTTAGTAGTTGAAAAACCGGGGGTATTTTGAAAATTTTGACTGAAAGTGGTTATTTTGATTTCATTACACACACTGTGAGATAATTATTCTAAGAGATTTATTTTTTTGGAGTAATTAATTGGTTGAAATTAATTGGAATCTCGATTAGTTCCTAAGCCATTATTTCATTTCATGAAGAACCAAATATTCACATAACAATCATATTGGCATGGTCCAGAACATATGCATGGAATAATAGTTTCCAAATTTGATTTAAATATCATGAATGTGGGTAAGAAAAGGTTTCTTGTGTTGTAAAATCAGAAGAAAACAAATGACACACTGAAAACCTCACATTGACCAGTTAGAAATTAAGAGCATAACATTCACATGCATAAAAAGACATTAAAAATGAAATCATGTACGCTGAATGAAATGTAAAGTTTTGAACCCCAAATTAATCTAAACAAATATCTAATATAATCATAGGAACTCCCATGAAAATTATATATCTCCCTCACAATCAACACCCACTCTTTAGTCCGACATTGAGAGGAGGAGGATGCTCGGGTGAAAGTCATTCTTCATTCTTGAACCCCTACGAGGATAAGGGTCTCCCTAACTAATAGGATGAAGATATGAAACCTATGGAACTATAAAATGGTAGAGATGTTTTTCAATTCTGAACTTACATATGTGGTCCCCAGGGTATCATATTATATGAAAAGTGGACGGTCGTTTTGGGAACACAGATTGTGTAAAACCACTTGGACCTTTTTTAGGTGGGAAGAAAGACTTATATCACATTGTGAAAAAATAAAAAGTTTATCCACACATATTTAATTTCATCATATAATTTTATTATTCATTTGGACACGTAAAACTCTATATATGGATAGATCACAACACATAACATTTGACTAAATTCAGATTTGGTGTGCTTGACAGATCAAGTCGGTCGATTCACATAATGTGTGAATTGGGATTGGGTTCCATAATATAAATTGTAGATCCATGTATATTGGACCAAATAACAAAAAAAAAGCCCATTTGGAGGAATATATAAGTATCAGTGTGCAGTTTAGTCCCCTGGTATGCTTGGAACCTGCACAGTTTGGCCCATTTTTCTTGAACATCATCATGGGACCTCCAAAACACCTCCACCTACAATACAAAAATCAAAACATGTGGAATTTACCTTTTTAACAACAACACACACAAAATAATTGAATCCAAAATGAATTGAATTTTTTTGGTTATATTAGGAATTGATAATAGAAATCTAGTTTAATACAATGGTTTTTGGGTGAAAATGATACTGTGAATCGCAATGCAATCACCCCCCCCATGACTAAAAATAAAAACTCCTAGGAAAAATCATATTTCCAAAAATTATTCATTTAGAAATTTCCAAAAACATAAGTATTTATCAATTAATTAAATTTTAATTTCTGTTAGAAATGTGATCAGATAAAAAATTAGACTAAGGAGTTATTCTCAGTGAGCACGAAAAATGATATCTCAAAAATTGTATTAGAATGAAATTCCAAGAGATTCATGATACCAAATAAAAAAAATTCTAAATTTAATCATATCATTAATTATTCATGTGTGTATGTGAAAAACATTTCATTGTATTCTTTCAATTTTACATCGAGTAAATATAAGTTATTTTAAAAAATTTCTACTTTTTAGATCCTTTCCACCGAACCTGTCTTTCACCATTTGCATTCAGATTTCATGACCCTATCACTTAGGAATATCTAGAAATCAATCCTTAATCTCCTAATATATATATCGCTATATTTTATACATTTCATCACTCCCTTCATTTTATTTTCAAAATTTCCACACTGAAAAAATCTCACAATATTATCTTATCCCATGTTTTATCTCCACATGACACTAATTGTAATAGTTATAATAAGATAAAAAGTCAATTAAGGATTGTTTTTGATATCCCAATTCCACAACCTGTTTTTTATTTTTTTTGGCATACATCAGTCGGATAACATGTACACATGCATAGGTCAATATGGTATAGTAGGGAAATAGATCATATATGGAATGAACGTATTGGAAAATCTTTTTTCAATGTAGAGAAAAATCATCCTAACATATATCTACCTTCCATTAAGTATTATATTTTCACACGACAAGGTTGGGTGCAACAATGTGTGGAGATATTAAGTGAAACAATTTTCCATTACACAATTCATATAAAGGGTACCATTCTTCTCAAAGGTTTCAAAATGATACATCCATTTATATCATCAATAAATAACAAAATTTAAAAATAATGTCAGCCCATAGTATTGAATTCTTATTGAAATGTAAACTTCATCATATTTTTTAATGATAAATAAATTTAAAATTCTGAAATAACACATGCATTTTCAATAAAATCCTTGATTAAGAAGGAATCATTGTCCACAAAAAAGTGGGCATAAAAAATTAACATTTTGGAACAACAAAAATATTGGAAATGGGGGAATGTAATAACACAATTCAGAAACGTCAAAAAAGATGATTAAAATTCCTAAATCACCTAGGAATGTACCCCCCCCCCAAACCTAATGTATGCAGTTTTCTCACTATAATAAATGAGAATGTGAGAATGAAGGATAAAACCGTGTGAGTGTCATTCATATATTACTTCTAGAACATGGTGTTCCTCTATCGGGGACTACGAAATCACATTGTTGAAGTGCTTCAACCGCTACCCATTGAAAGTGATGGTATTATTGGTTTATTCATTTTGAACCTAAACAACCCAAAAAGGAGATACATTAGTAATGATTTGCGGTCCAAACTAGTAGGAATGATGTAACCTGGATGCAACTTTAGCCTTTCATTTTTGAGGAGGACTTTCTTCCCAATGTTGAACTGATGATGAAGGATGAGATAGTTGTGTGTATCTTTGGTTAACTCTTTATTAATCTAGGATTTACCATATGAATCTAATATGATTGTCTCTAGCACTTGAATTTGAAACATCATTTGAGAACATATACCAGAAAGAATAAAATTTCATTTTTAATGGCCTAGTAGGCCTGATGCTCAATATCAATAGAGAGGTGTCAAATCTTTCCAGTCACAAGCTGCTAGGGTGAACTTTAAATTGGAGTTTTGAAGGCTATACTGTAAGCCCAAAATCAGTCATCATGTCTAATAATCCAATACTTTTTGTTGGGTTGAACCATTTTTCTTGAATTTGGTTTACGTCACTATTTGACAACTCAGCTTGAGCATTGGTCTGTGGGTGATAATAAGTATACCCTAGATACGGGATCATGTACCGTTTCAAGAGATATTGCATTGTTCAGTTGCAGAATTGAGAACTGAAGTCACTAATGATAACCTTTGTAATTAAATCCTACAAAAAATTTGCGTTCCAAAAAATTCCAATACAGCCTTCAAATAATCTATAATTGTAGCTCATGCCTCTAACCATTTTGGAACATAATCTACTTCCAGGAGAATGTAATGGTTCTTAAATTATTTGAGGAATGGCACCATAATCTCAATGTTCCATACCTCAAAAATTTCATGAATGATAATGTTATGTTCTTTAATTTCATTTCTTTTTTTATACATTCCAAATTATATGATAGAGATGAAAATAATTACAAAAAACATGGGCTTCCTAAAAAGGTGTGGGACAAAAGATACCAAGATCAAGGAACTTGTGAGCAGTCTGTTATGGAATAATATGGAACCCCCAAAAAAAATAGTGACACAAACTATGGATAGACTGAAACTCACAATTGAGAACATAATTCCTAAGGAATTGATAACTACATGTGCATCCTAGGTAGGGGAAATTCTAAATATACCAACGAGACTCATGTTTTAGATGGTTATCCAGGTTTCTGTTGAAATTAGTAGGAATGAAATATGCTACTAAATAATTTAAAATTTACACATTAAAAGGAATATCATATTGCACTCGGTGAAGTTTCTCATCAGGAAACATGTCATGTATGGGAATATCGGCAGATGAGTCAATGTCTGAGGATGGGAGGACCCTACTAATATGCTCATGCACTACAATCTCTACTCCTTTTTTGTCTCTAATTAGATGATTGAATTCATCAAGGAGGATCATCCAAAAAATGAGATGTGGCTTGGATTCTAGTTTTTTATGGATGTACTGGAGGGATTCATGGTGTGAGAACATAATGAATTTTAACCCAAAAAAATATGACCAGAATTTTTCCATGGATAAAATAGTCTAAAGAAATTTTTTTCAGTTGTAGTGTAGTTTTTTTGGGAATATTCTAGTGTACATGAGGCATAATAAGTGACATCTTGAGCTTCAAAAACACTTTGTTATAAGACATACCCAAATTCATAGGTAGATGCGTCAAACATGACCTCAAATAGTAAATCACAGCAAGGTAGTTGGATTTATAGGGGTGAAGTGAGACTCTATTTTAACATATTAAAGGCTTACTCCCATTATTTATCGAAAACAAATTCCATATCTTTTTAGAGAAATCAGGAGATGGGGATTTCAATTTTACTAAAGTTGTTAATGAAATGATTGTAAAATCCAGCATTACCTAGGATAAACTACACAAACCAAACATTTACATGTAATGGTATGGATTAAATGACATCGAATTTTGATTTATTGACTTGGATACCATCCCAATAAATGAGATGACCCAGAACAATACCTTGTCACACCATGAAATGTCATTTCTCATTATTTAATACAAGATTATTTACAATTCAATATCGTAGGACTGAACCACGACTCCTCACACATTCATCAAAAGAGGAGCCATAAACAGTGAAACCATCCTTGAAAAAAACCTTGAAATTCATTAGTTAATCTGAGAAAAAGCTAGACATGAATCACTACAATGTAACTAGAGCATTGCACAAACCAAATGGAATCCTCATTTATGAAAATGTGCCAAAGGGGAATGTAAGGGTTTTTTTCCTGATCTCTCGGGGAAATATTGCTATGAACATATCCCAAAAACCTATCAATAAAATAATAATGGGATTTCCCTCCTATCTGCTATAGCATTTTATTTATGAAGGACAATAAGAACTCGTCCTTCCTATTGTGTAGGATTAGTCAGCGATATACTATACAGACATGCCAACTATTCTTCACATGAGTTAGAATAAATTCATTGTTTTAATTTTTAATTACTATTAGACAAATTTTTCTTAGGGACCACTTGTACTAGAATAACCCATTGGCTGTTAGAGATTGGTTAAACAAATAATTTTTGAAATAATTTTTTTACCTCTTTTTTAACAAAATCTAACAGGTTTGGTTTCAGTCGCCATTGTTCCAGCCACACTAGTTTAGGCTCATCATTTAATAATATATGCTGTGTACAAATTGATGGTATATTTCAAAAATGGCAGCAAGTGTCCATCCCAATGCTTATTTATACTCCCTCAATAGTTCAAGAAATCTCAACTCATGCTCTAGGGGGAGTGAACTAGAAACTATAGGTATCTTGTTTCCATTTTCAAGATATGAATAATTTAAATATTCAGGCTATTGAATTTGTTCCAATTCAGGTGGATTTTCAATTGGTGGGAGTCTGTGTGAAATTTAGAGGTCACTAATCTCATCTAACAAATCAATGGTAACATCCTCAGACGAGGAATGATCTTTTACAATATTTTCAGTATCATCGATGGCCACGCGACCCTTACTGTTCAAGAAATCATCATTTAACTTGTGTGCATGACATATTTCAAAAAATGCACAACATTATTATCAAGATTAATTACCTAAAATTTCAATCAATGATGAAAAAATAGAATGGGTATTAGGGGAATGAAATTAATATTTTTCAAGGGAAACGTGTACATCAATAGGGTTAATTGAGATAGAGGAATGTTCTTCCAAGGGGGGTTTCATGGTATCTAGGATGATGAAGTGAATAATTTCACCACCAATCTCTATAGATATTATACCATTGTAGAAATTAATTATGGGTTCTGTGATTTTTAGGAAGGGACTCTTCAATTTAATTGAGGTGTGTCTATTCATCTAATCATCTTCCATTTTATGCACACAAAAATTAGTAGAAAAAATAAAATTATGCGCCCTCGCAAGAACATCCTACAACACACCATAGGAATGTGCATTACTTAGATTTTCCAGTTTAATAAATAATCATGTTGTCTTTAGTTCTACGAACATCAATGGAGAGTAAATGGAGTGAGACATCATGCAACACCCATACATTGAATTTCGGTACATTTTTAATTTTAATTGTTCTCTACTAATTTTATCTACCTTTCTAATGATTGTTTTGTGGAAAAAGAGATCTGAGACCGACATGAGTTTTGGGATTTTGCGATGATAAATGAACTTTCTTTTGGTAATGCCCAATTTGCGAGAAGGGCATGGGTGAAGTCATGTGGCATCAGTGGTTTATTGTGTTGCCTGCATGGTGCATGTGTGGATAACTAACCTAATGAAAATAAAATTATTATTATTATAATTATTATTTTTATTGTTATTATAATTATAATTATTATTATAATAATAATTATTATTTCTATCATTATTTTTATTATTTTTATAATTAATATTGTTACTAGTATTATCATTATAATTATTAACATTATTATAATTAATTTTTAAATTTAGTTTTCAACATTAAAATCTCGACATTATTAAAATTTTATTATTAATATTTCTGTCAATTTTTATAATTATTTTAGATTATTTTATTGATTTTTTACGATCGCCTAATTTGTTTTATTCTAGTTTTTCATCCATTTTATTTTTTTCCTTCCACTTTTTTATATTTTACATTCTTCTCATTTTTGTTTTCCTTTCTTCTATTTTTTTTCTCTCCCATACATTCCCTCTATTCCCTTCACTCGAAAAACACCTCCCCAACCCTAACTATGCCATTATTCTCTACCCTTTTCCACTACACTCTCCTCCCGTGCTACCTCGAGGTAATGTTGCACCATAACCTATCCAACAGACCTCATAGCTTACCTCGCACCGCTTCCTCACACTGCTCGGAACGACCTCCCCCCCCCCCATCATAGATTCCCAGCCACAACCCCCTTTGGATGCACATCCATCCGAAAAACGTCCAACCATCACAACATATTCCAGTACCCTCCACCCCACCCAACCAGCTTCTTGGACACCTCGCAATAGGTGCAGAATACCTCAGTTGTTAATTCATTCATTTTTGTGGTGTCACAGGTATGGTTTAGTTTGTGATCAATTCAATATTGATACCTGTGTTATGATACTATATTTTATTGTTTTATTAGATTTCTTGTTGTTCATTTTTCATGTGGTGAGAGTTTTCCACCATGTTTGTTACATTTTTGACACACCGGTAGGTGGTTTCATGCATAATTATCAATTGATGTGTTTGTTTCATGATTAATTATTTTTACACATTCCTAAAATTAATTTATATGGTACAAATTTCAGTTTAAAATTATTTGATATTTTTTTGTGAAAAAAACCCATTTCGAGCTGTTTATCACTATATTGTTAGTTTATTAAAATGTGTAAGAGCTGTAGTTGGTGTTTTGGTTGGGTCCAAGGTGAGTTTTGTTTTAAAAGGTGTTTTGAGTGTTATTTTGTATTTATAATCCTACAAAATATTTTAAAATTTGTTAGTAAGTTATATTTGTGGCTTTCTTAATTAAGAATGTGTTTTATTAATGACTTGGGTTGTGTCATTGTATGGCGTCAATAGGTGTTTAGTTGAAATAGCTTATTTTATTGAAGTTTTTATTTTTAAAATTAGGAAGAAATATTTGAAAATTGATAATATATATTTTTAGTGGTTCTTCAACAATGAAAATACTCATTTTAACTATGCATATGGTTTCCTTAATTGTTTATGTGATGAAAATTAAGTTTGAAATATTTTTATTGGGAATATTATTTGAAATCTTTTTTTTTGTGTGTGAAATTGTGGTAGTGGATAGTGGTATGGCCTCATTTTCTATGTTTATTTAAATTTAACATGTAACATGAACTCAGAACAACATGAGCAGAAATGGAAAGCATGTGTACTAGGTGGGCAGAGTAGATCTAGAGTTCTAGTGATTCAGAAGAGTCATTGGACCACTTTCACTTAGAAAGTTTGATGATTAAAATACTATAAAATCTATTGTGATGATTGTAGACCACTATATTCGGTATGTGTTTCCCTACTAGTGGCTCGTTCACAATAACATATGATGTTGCAGTTCCTATACCATTGATCATTAAGAAACGATGTTCTAGGGTCCCACTCATGCTACTATCTATCAGGTCTATCCCATATTTCATGCTCCTTCTTTACTGACCACTCACTATCAGCACAATATGTGACTTTTGGGTGACCATAAAAGAATTTGTTTGTGTGTTGTTTTAATTTATATTTCTTTCATTAATGTTTTCATCCTTATAACTATTTCTTTAAAATTGTTAAATATGTATATATTTATTTACATTTTTTAAACATGAAACTATATTTTTCATTTATCTTTTATGCATGGAATATTTTCGTGTTGGTATCCTATTGTGTGTTAGTTCACAACCTACTTACACCCAAGGGTGTAAGTAGATTTTATTATGTCTGGTACAAATAAGGGTCCAGCTATTCGGAGTGGGGGTTCAGGTTGTTAAATGACATCATTGTCTGGAATTGTGGGTATGGCTTGAGGGTGGTGTCCTCTCAAAAGATTATTGTTATTTGTGCTCGTTTTTGGCCACCCATCTAGGTGGTAGTACTTATTTAGTTTTTAGTTAAAAAATGTAACTCAAATTTTGTTTTTTCTAAAGCATCATTTGGTTCTGACCATCATTTTCAATGTATTTTACAATTTTTGTTGTTTTATTTATGTTTTTTTACATGAGTAAATTGTTCCCAAGATTTATTTTGATACTCAAGCCCTTGTGACCACCTTTGGGGATCAAGAATTTTCTTTAGGCCTTGTTGCAGGACCGGTCAGGCCCTGGATGAATGGGGAAACGATTTGGTTCATGAAAAACTGGTATCAGAGCATGTTCTATTTTGGATGAGTCTGGTTGGTTATTGTCTAGGACTATAAGGGTTTAGAGTTATGGTTGCGAGTAGGGTGCCTGGCCAGCACACCTCGTGACAGACTGTGTGGAACCATGTGATCTCGAGATTCTAGTTTGAATTCTCTTGATGGTGGGGGTGTGTAGGCTACAAAATGTGCAAGGAAATTGGGCGGGGGAGAAGTGGTTTATACATGATGTTTCTTTTGCTTGTTTGGCTTTCTGATTATTATTTTCCTTACTAAAATTTTATTTTTCTTTATACATGATGTATTAATGATGTTCTTTTTGTGATTGTTTCTCCTTGCGGCAGGATGCCTCCCCGAAGAGCATACACACACCCATGGGAGGAAGCTAGAGAGAGTTCTCCCTCACTGATTGGTCAGTGATTGGTAGAGTTTGTAGTTTGGGTTGTTCAGGATCTAGGAATACGAGAGACTCTGGTGCCTACCCCTACTCCAGTTAGAAAAGAGGAATCTAATCCAAAAAGGGAAAAAGCATAAGAATTTCCCTATAACAAACCCCCTACATTTTGTGGTAGCATAGTGTATCAGTAAGCAGAATAATGGATTGATAATATTGATCTCATGTTCTAATTCTTGGACAATTCTAATGACGTCAACGTTATTTTTTCTTCATTCCTCTTCGAAGGTCTCAGTCGAAGGTGGTTGGACATAGTGGTCCAAGCTGGGAAGCATGAGAAGTTGAGCTGAAAGGACTTCAAGGGGGTCATCAACAAACAATACTAACTAGATGTCTTGGTTTATGATAGATCCCAAAAGTTCATGGAACATGTTCATGGGTACAAATCAGTGATGGAGTATGCCAATCGCTTCACCGAGCTAGTCTATTATGTATGTTGAATAGTCTCTAATGAATATATGAAGGTTTAGAGGTTTCAAAAGTGTTTTCGACCAGAGATCTACTCTCAGGTATTTCTATTCATGATGAAGACTTCAGATGAAGTGGTTGAATGACCTTGTATGGTGGTGATTGAATGCAAGGGAAGGTTTGGTTCTTTTAGGGCTATGTCAAGGATTGACAGTGGAAGTTCATCCATGACGAAGAGGATGTGTGATGAGAAAGGGAAGAAGAGTGGTGCAATCTCATGCAATCCTCCCAGGAATACTTCATCTAGAGCTTCTGGTACTGGGTACGTCATATT
Source organism: Viscum album (assembly GCA_963277665.1). Classification (NCBI taxonomy): domain Eukaryota; kingdom Viridiplantae; phylum Streptophyta; class Magnoliopsida; order Santalales; family Viscaceae; genus Viscum; species Viscum album. Next base: position 1,251,275,630 of record OY728128.1, on the reverse strand, counting down.
CCATAAGTGTGGAAAGAGAGGAAACATCTGGCCCGTATGTCTCTCCCCTCCCAATCCTTTCTATCGATGTAGAGTTATGGGACATGTGCATCTTCTTTTAGGGAGACACACCCATAGCAGATTGAGACTTGATTTGTGGCTTCTAGAGGAATTTCAGTCCCATCAGAGCTGACCCGGATGATGAGATCATAGTTTGGATTTTGTGGTTGTAGCACTGGATCAACTTCTGGGCAGAGCCAGATCAGGGTAGAGCCAAAGGCGAGTGGTAAATTTCAGAAAGGGACCAGACATTTTCATGTTGCGGATCATGCACCTGCAGGATCTGATGCAGGACCTTCAACTGTTCGAGGAACCATTCTGATTTCATCTTCTATGGCTACAGTTTTATTTAATATTGTTGCTTTAGATTCCTTAATATCTACCCCTCTTGTGAACCTATTGATCCTACCAATTGAACTGTTATCTTTCTTCCATGGATTTGGTAACACCGTTGGGGAAAAATAGGGAGCATGGAATTATGTGTCCATCATGCACACTCTCTATGTCAGGAGTTGAGATGGAGTGGGATTTTATGGTCCTAGATATGGAACATTTTTATGTGATCCTTGGGATGGACTGGCTGGTGTTCTTCCAAGCGCACATTGATTGTTATCGGTGACTAGTTAGTTCTGTGGAACCTAATGGGAGCCCCCAAATATTTCATGGGGAATTGGATCCTCAATCAGGTCGAGCGGGACCTCCAATTCCAAAGCTGAGAAATATTACTTATTAGTTATCATCACTTGCACTGAATGATGATGGGGGAATTTCACAGGGTGGATTACCTCCTGTAGTGTATGTGTTTCTAGAGGTATTCCTAGATGGGTTTTCAGGCATACCCTCAGAGTGGGATGTGGATTTCTTGATTGGGTTGTCACGGGAAACACAATATATATATCTTCCCTTGCATTGGATGGCCCCCATGAAATTGAGGGAATTAAAGATACCACTGATCGATTTGAAATCCAAAGGATTCAGTTGCCCGATCATCACTCCTAGGGAAACCCCCCATTTTATTCATGAAGTAGGCCGATGGAACCCTCCGATTGTGATTTGATTACCAGAAGTTGAATATGGTAATGATAAATAACAAATACCATTTTCCCTGGATTTATCATTTGTTCGACCAGGTGAAGGGGGGAAAGTGGTTCTCCAAAATCAACATTCACTCGGGATAGTTCTAGGATAGGGTGAGAGAGTCAGACATTCTGAAAAGGGGTTTCTGAAGCAGGTACAACAACATCAGGTAGTTTTTCATGACATTCGGGATGAAAAATGCACCAAAGGTTTTTAAATAAATAATGAATATGGTGTTCCCCTAAAATGTGGATGCCTTTGTCATGGTGTTTGTGGACGAAATCCTGGTTTATTCTATATCTGAGGAGGAGGATGAAAATCACTTGAAGATTATTTTTGGCACTTACGAGATCACCACCTCTACGCCAGGATTTCAAAGTGAACTTTTTGGATCAGGGGAGTGTTGTTTCTATGGAATGTCATTTTTAACAAGTGGTTTTAGTGGATCCTGATAATATCAGTGCAATGATGTCATGTTAATAGCTGAGGAATGTGTTTGAGATCAATATTTTTCTTCTCCTGGAAGGTAATTACATGTTTTTTTATCAGTATTTCTCATGGATTGCCTCCTCCATGACCACACTCTCCCAAAAAGCGGTGAAGTTTGAATTTATCACATAGAGCCAAGTAACCTTTGAGTAGCTAAATCGACAGTTGAACACCACATCTATGTTGATCAAACCAGAGTATCGTAAGGGATATGATGTTTATATTGATGCTTTAGGTATGGGCCTTGGGTGTATACTCATGTGGGATAATAAGATGGTGGCTTAAGGATCTTGCCAACTCCATCCACATGAGAAGAATGACCTTACTCATGACATGGAGTTGGAAGCGGTGATGCATGCCATGAAGACTTTGAATCACTACTTCATTGGGGAGCAATTTTTGGTCGATTCTGACCATAAGAGCTTAGCCTCCATCATCTATTAGAAGGATCTCAATCTGAGGCAGCGCCATTGGATCAAGTATCTCTGGGATTTGAAATTGACATTGTCTATACCGTGGACATGGGTAATGTGGTGGATAACACTTTGAGTAGAAGGGTACCCGTGTAGGTGTTGAGGAAGTCTAGATATGAGGGGAAATTGATGGAGCTCTTTTCCAAGATTCACATGGAGTCAATGGAGCACTATGGAGGTATATTCTTGTCCATTATTCAATTGACTCCTTCTCTTCTGGAATTGATTCAGTAGGAGTAGCCTGGTGATGAGCTTTTTCAGTGGTCTATAAAGTCTCTTCATGGTGGGGAGACTTATTCTGGTTGGTCCTATTATCTGGGTGATATTGAGCTTTAAGGGATATGTAGTGGTTTTACTGTCTCTACAGAAGGTGGTGATGTAAGATAGTCCCAAATATCAATGGGTCATCCACCCTGGTACTACCAAAATGTATTATGATTTTGTTCGCCAGTTCTGGTGTCCAGGTATGAGACAAGACATAGTGGACATTTTGTAAAGATGTTACACATTCAATCAGGTGAAAGCAAAGAATCAGAGACAATCTGGTTTTCTTTATCCATTACCCATTCCAACCTTGAAGTGGTATGAGGTTTCTATGTACTCTGTTATCGGGATTCCTCATACACCACATGGATGGAATTACATTTCATTAGTGATTGACCATTTGACCAACTATGTTCATTTTATTCTTATCATATATACAACTAATGTTAATGACATGGGATAGTTGTATGTTCAATTGGTTGTTAGACATTATGGGGTTTTGTGAACGGTCATTTCTGATAGGGACCCCCGTTTTACCACTCAGTATTTGTGAAGGGATTAAATGTTAGTTGGGACAAAATATCAAAATTATCATGGAATACCATCCTCAAACGAATGGTCAGAAAGAGTGGGAAAATCAGATTTTGTAGTACATGGTTCGCGCATGTGTCATTGATTTCAAAGGTTCATCAGAAACCCATTTAGTATTGTTTTAGTTTTCTTATAATAATAGTTACCAATATGATATTATAATGACACCATTCGAAGTTATCTATGGTCGGCCCTATCAGTCTGTTTTGTGTTGGGATGAGGTTGGAAAGAACTCACTTATGGGTCTAAGCCTTACGGAGGAGATGCCCGAGAAAATCTTGTTGATCAGACATTGGTTATAGATATCTTAGAGTCTCTAAAACTCTTATTATAGTGAGAGGAGTAGGGATCTTGAGTTTTTAGGGGGTGATGGGTGGTCTTTGTAGGTGGCCCCACACACGGGTCACTGCCACTTGGGAAAACAGGGGAAGATGACACCAAGGTATGTTGGGACTTTTGAGATTCCTGAGCATATTAGTATGGTATAATACTGGTTATATTTTCTTTCTAATTTGACATCAATTCATGACTTATTCCATATATACCAACTGAAAAAGTAAAATCCAGATCCATCACACAAGCTGACTTGGGATGATTTGGAGATAGAGCTCGATTTATCAGTGTTTGAGTGAGGAGAAAGCATAGTGTATTCTCAAGAGAAGGTGCTTCATGGGAGTTCCATTCTATTAGTTCCCATTCTTAGGAAGCATGTGAATGAAGAGCCTAAGACATGGTAGCAGATCTCGTGGGTTGAGCAGAATTACCTATTTTTATTCTCTGATCAGAATTTGAGTTGACTTTCCGAGAGCGAAAACGTTTTTGTGGTGGGGAGAATTGTCACACTTGGGCATCACATTGTGGTATGTTTTTAATTTTAATTTTCATCTCATAATTTTATCGTCCTTTTTTATAATTTTTCTTTTGGAAAGAGGGCCGGTCCTGACAATATTTATTCATTTTTGTGATGATAAGTGAGTTTTTTCTTAGTAAATCCCAATGCGTGGGCTGGGTACAGGAGAAGTCATGTGGCTTCACCAGTTTAACATGCATTTTTCCTGGTGAGCAGGTGGTTAGCTACCATAATGGAAATAAAATTATTACTATCATTGTTGTTGTTGTTTTTATCATCATCATCATCATCATTATTATATATATATATTTATTTATTTATTTTTATCATCCTCATCATTATTATTATTAACATTATTATATTGAATATTTTCATTTAGTTATTAATATTAAAATGTTGACATTATTAACTTTTTTTATTAATATTGCTGTTATTGTTTTATTATTATTATTTTATATCTGTTTAAACATTTTTTAGGTTAGTCTAATTTTATTTATTTTCATTTTATTCCCATTTATTGTTTTTCTATCAAATTTATTATCATTTCTTATCCTCTCTGTTTTCATTTTCCTTTTCTTTTATTTTTTTCTCTCCCTCACTTTCCCTCTCTCCCTGTCAGGCACAGAAGCCATCCCCAACCCACCTGTGTTGTTTTCCCCTTCCCTTTATGGTGTTGTGATTATAGTTTATTTTTTATTCGATCAATATTGATTCATTTGTTGCAATACAGTATTTTTTTTGTTTTATTAAACTCCTTGTGCTGTGTTTGTCATGTAGTGAGTGATTCGCACCATGTTTGTGATATTTGTGACAAATCGGTAGTTGGTTACATGCCTAATTTTCTATTGACGAGTTATTTTCACGTTTAATTTTTTTTACATGTTCCTTAAATTAATTTATTTGGTGAGAATTTCCTTTTAAAATAATTTTATCTACTTTTGTTTTGTTTTTGTAAAAACCCCAGGTTGAGTTGTTTATCATTATTTAATAAATTATGTTGTCAGTTCATTAAAATGTGTAAGAGAAGTAGTTGGGGTTTTGGTGTGCTTCAAAGGTTTGTTTAGTTTTAAAATGTTATTTAGTGAGCTTTTGTATTTATAATCATGCACAATATTTTGAAATTCCATAGTATGTTATTTTAGTGTATTTTTTAATTGTGAAAGTGTTTTATTAACTACGCAGTTTGAGTCTTAGTATGGAGTAAACATGTGCATAGTTGAATAATAATAGATGAGTGATGTTTTGATGCATAAAATCATGAAACATATATTAATTTGGTTAATAAATTTTCCTGGTGGTTGTTCCAACTGTGAAAATTGTCATTTTAAATGTACAGATGGTTTCCTTAATGGTGTAAGTGATGCATATCATGTTTGATAATTTTTAGTTTGAGAATTATTTTATATGTTATTTGTTTGTGTGAGAATTTTTTGTAGTGGGTAGTGGTAGTGCCTCATTTTTTTATAAATTTATCATCTGGCATAAACTCTGAAAAACATAATTACAAATGGGATGCCTAGGTACTATGTAGGCGGATGATACAAAAGTGGCATTGGCCTAGTTTCAAATATATGGTTTTATGATTACAACACTAAATAATCTTTTGTGATGATTGGAGACCACTATTTTATGGATGTGTTTCCCAACTAGTGGCTCGTGCATGAGAATGTATGTTGTTGAGGGTCATATACCATTGATCATTGTGATGTGATGTTCTAGGGTCCATCTTCTTGCAAGTATCCTTCGAGTTGATCCCATATTTTGTGATTCTTCATTACTGATTTCTCACTGTTGGAACCCTGTGTCGCTTTATGGTGACCATAAAAGCATGTGTGTCTGCCTTTTTAATTTTTATTTCTTTCACTAATGTTGTTAGCTGAAGATATATTTCTTTAAAATTGTTTAAATATTTATCTTTTTATTTTTATTTTTTAAACATGCTACTGTCTTTGTCATTTTACTTTTATACATTGAATATTTTCCAGGTGGTATCCTATTGGGAATTAGCTCACAAACTACCTAAACCCTTGGGTGTATGTAGATTTTATTATCTCTAGTATAGGTAAGGGTCCTGATTTTGGAAGTGGTGGTTCAGGTTGTTAGTGTACTTCTTGAAGTGGTATTGTGGAGATGGCTTACGGGTGGTGTCTTTTAGACAGGTGTTAGTTTTTGTGTTGGTTTTTGGTCATCCAAAAATGTTGTAGTTATTTTTTGGTTTCTAGTTTAAATATGTAACTCCAATTTTTATTTGTAGATAAAGTATCATTTGGTTGAGACCATTAGTTTTGTTCTATTTTATATTGTTTTTTGTTTTATTTATGTTTTTTTATTCGGGTAAATTGTTTCCAAGATTTATTTTGATGCTTGGGAACTTGTTCCATCATGTGGGGATTGGGAATGCCTTTCAGCCCTTAATGCAGGTGGGGTCGGCTGCAGGTTGGATGGTGACTCGATTTGGTTCCTAGCACATCACATTTATAGAAGCACCTAAATTAGGGTAATAAGTTGAAACCGAATACTCATCTATGGTTCATATAATTGAGAATATTATAGGATCATTACATTTAGTGGTAAGTGATGTCTCCATCAATGATGAGACATTCCACCCCAATCCCACCTTTTCTGCACTTATAGGTCACCTTCTGTGTATACAGATCTCCTTTTAAAACATGGAATATCTTGGAATTTGTTTCCCTACACCAATCAAGGGGATGTTAACCTGTGATTTTTTGAACGTTTTAATTTTTTTATCATCTTTATTTTCTTCTTGGTTTCTTATTTGGGCGGATATTTTCGGAAATGGAAGGAGAATGGTTGGGATATGTAACTCCTCAATAGAGACACTCTTTCCTTCGAAAGGGATTCTCTCATGACATAGTTTTTATCATTAGAACCATTTAAATGGTTGGGGTGGTGGTTTCCTCAAGAGGGGATGTCTCTAAAGGTAGGTCCATTTGGATTTTGAGTTGATTTCCATTCCTATTGGTGATGGAACTAACATTTCCATTATCTCTATGGTTGACAAGTTTTTGAGAGGGTTTTTACCCGACCTATGGCATTGGATTTCCCACACCGAGTGAGCAGGTTTTCATAATAGGGGTTTTAGGTATTTTATGGATACTTGTGTGGTTTTTTATATTGGATATTGTTTGAATCCATTTGTTTCATCATATCTTTTAGGTTGGGCTCAGGATTTGGATGGGGTGGTTGGAAAGACCTTTGCGGTGGTTGGGTATTTCTTGAGTGGTGGGGGGGGGATGACTACTCTGTCTTTTTTTGTTCTAATGTTATTGGGGTTGGATTGAATTAAATTTTTATTATATGATTGGTTTTCATTCCTCCTAGGTTTGAATGCATATAAAGGTTTTTTCCTAAATGGGTGGTTATGTGGGCATATTGTAAATATTACCTCACAATTCTCAGAAGATACTCTTAGTTGGGGGAATTTGTTAGAATCATGGGTGTTAGAAAAACATATTCTACAATGTATGGGAGCAGGAGACTGGGATTTCCATTGGTAATGAGTAAGTTGTCGAAGAAGGGTACTTACCTCTCCGAACATCATGTCCATCTTCTTCTTGAATTCAGTACATTTCACCTCATGGACACTTATAATGGTTACGTTAGATATTGAACCAAATTGTTGAGTGTTAATTTTTATGTTCTCGATTGGGGTTATTGAAAAAATTAAGGTCTTATCATCTAGTGCACCACCTATAGAAAAACCAATCAAATTTCGACCAATATCAATTAATCCTTCATCATAATATTGAATTAAAATTTGATCACTTAATTGGTGGTGTGCGAAACTAGAACAAAAAATCTAAAATATTTCTCTGTACTCGTGAAGAATTTACATTTGATATTTTATTATCCCACGTATTTCATTCCTTATTATTGTAGTTATAGAGGGTGAGAAGTATCTTCCAAGAAAATGGGTTGCATGTATACCCAACATCTAATTGGTGAATTAACATAAATAAAACCAATCTTTTAGTATGTCTTGTAATGAAAATTGGAATTCCCTAGGCATAACATGTTCTTCATCCATGTTAATATGTTTTAATATTAAACACATAGTATAAAATTATTTTAAGTACATGCATTTATCTTCTCCTATGAGTCCATGGAATTTTGGTAATAAATGATTTAAACTATATTTATGTTCCAAATTTGGGGCCTCTCCCTGTAATTGAATGTATACGGGTTGGATATATACATCAGGAGAGGTTAGTTATTTTAGTGTTAGATTGTTTTCAACCATGTTATACATGTCAATTTCAGGATCTAATTAGGTTCCATAAGAATAAGGGTTTAGAAAATTCCCAAGTGGTGGTGTGTCCTCTTTCCATGGGATGGCCTATGCATCTCGGAGTCGTCGATGTATGATCGTCTCTAGTTTTTATTTAAAAGGTGGTTTGTTTTTTTGGAGTATAATGTGTCATTCTCAGAACCTACTGAACAAATAAATCAAGAACCCAATAATATAAGAAAATGTTGAAGATAAAACAAATAAATATTCAATGAATATAAAAAAATCATATAAAAACACACACTAAGAACCAATGTGTTCCCCTAAAATGATTCCAAAATTTGACTGTGTTATCACAAAACATAAAATTGATTATGTATTTATGGTTGATTTAGAGTATAGGGAATACCCTAGGTTGTATCTAAAATATCCTTTATAGGAATAAAGTATAGATTATTAATAAAAAGTGCAAAAAGGGGGGTGATTTTGAAAAGAGTTTCAAGAAAACAACTTAACTTAAATAGATTAATATTCAATAAAAAAACTGAATTTTAAAAAATATGAGACAAATTTGTCATCGTGATTTCACTACACACATTTCATGTTAATTTTTCTTACATAATTATTTAGTTTTGGAGAAATTATTTGGTTGAAATTAATTGGAATCCTAATTAATTTCTAAGTCTTTATTTGATTGCTTGATGAACCAAATCTTGACATAACAATCGTATTACAATGGTGGAGATGATATACCTGGATTAAGCGCATCCAAATCAGATTTAAATCTCATGAAGGTGGGTAAGAAATTGATTCTTTTGTTTTCTAACCAGAACAACCAAATTCATGCACTTAAACCCACACATCTATCAGTTAGAAATTAAGATCATAACATTCACATTCATAAAAACAAGAATTAAAAATATGAAATCATGTAAGATATATGGAATGAATTGTTTTAACTCCTATATTAATCCACTCAATTAACTAATATATGTGATAGGACTCTCTTGACATGTGTGTAGCTCCGTCACAATGAACACCCACCCTTCATTCCGACAGTGAGAGGGGGAGGAAGTTTGGGTGGAACTCTTTCTTCATTATTCATCCCCCTATGAGGATAGGGGCCTCCAAAACTTCTAGGATGAAGAGAGGATTAATATGGAGCTCCAAAATGTAAGATCATTTCTTATAGTTCAAATTTAAAAATGATTATCCCAAGGTATCATTTTATAGGCAATGTGGAAGGTGGTTTTGGGCACAAATATTGTGTAAGACCACATGGACCATTGTTTTCAGTGGGTGGAAATCCTTATTTGTCTTTTTGAAAATATAAAATTATTTTTACCCACATCATAAATATATCCAACAATCGTTTTTCTTTATTTGGACACCTATGAATTGATATATGGACAGATCACAACACACCACTTTTGGCATCGTTCACATTTGATATTCTTAAGAGATCAGGTCGGCTGGGACATTTAATGGAAGAATTGGGATTATGTTCCTTCGTATGAAATTTATCCAATTAAATTTTGGACCATCAAAAATATACCATCCCATTTGAATGCCCAATATAGTAATAGTGTGTGGTTGAGTCCACCAGTATGCTTTGATCCTATGCAGTTTGGCCCATTTTTCATGAACATCATTAGGGGATCTCCAAATAACCTCTAACTACAATGAAATTATCAAAACAAGTGACATTTACCATTTTTAAAGTGATAAAAAAAATTATTCAATTAAAAAACATGTGATTTTTGCTATTATATTTGGAATTAACAATATAAATTTAGTTCAATACCATGGTGTACGGGTCAAAATATAACAGTGAATCTCGGTGCAATCATGCCACAGTTGGAGAAGGATGTTAGGATGCCTATCTTCCTTAACCCTTGTATATACACTATTTTTTTTGTTGAATACAATAGAATATCTTGGAAAACCTTGACAAACATGGGGTTCAAAATATAATTTCCCATCAATCTGGGATACCAAAATCCACCCCCAATACTTTTCCGATATTCCCTCTACTCTAGTCGGAATCTACTATAATCCACCATCCGGACAGCTGGTGTTCAAAATTTTGGAAATTTTAAGTTTGAATGGTTTTTGATCTTCAGATTTATTCTTTCCTCTTTACGTGTCAGTGGTCAAATTCCAGCAATATTCAGTAGGGATGGACTTAGACTGCCTCCTAGAGGGTGAATATAATTTAATAAGCCATACCCACCACAATGAGCTGCAACCTAGCCATGGATAATCTAGAATGGTAGGCATATTCTCCTGGGTGTACTTCCTCTTGAGATGTTCCCTAGATTGTTGTACATCCTAACCAATACATGCACTCTCGGGATGTCCTTATTCATGGTATCCCAAATTTCGGACATATCCAACATCCCTAGATGGACCCCCATCCTTGTGTACCTTACATGCAGTAGCCACCCACTAAAAAAATATAATGGAATCCTGATTATCATATATTTGATTCCATTATTTATTTTAGACTTAAGCCCCATTATTGGTACTCACCTTCTTACTGGACTATCCAGTATGATCCTGTCTTTCCTCAAAGAGATGTGTTTAGACACTAATTCCCTTATCCTGGCATTTTTTCTACCTTTTACTTCTATAGAAATGTGTTGATCCATATTGAATAAGCTATATCCATTAAAATGTACATGATTTTCATCTTCTCCTGGGAATGAACCAACAGATTCCATGTCACAATGGGGGTGTGCATCCTGTGTCCCGAAACGTTCTCCGTTGAAAAAATCTCATCATACTAGTACCCCTCCTCGGGAATTCTTGTGATGAAATGGATGTCTCAAATAATAATTCCCACCACTCCATGGTAAAGGTAGAATGTATTTGTGTTAGGGGACCACCGAATGAACAAATAAGGCATTAGGTCTTGCTAATGGTAGATTTGGAACTATGATGTCCACATAGCATTAAATAACCCATTATACCACAACACCACCCCATAAACAACACAAGTTAGGTGTACCTAGTACCCTCATTCTCATTCACTCATATTGTTTCCCCTAAACCAAATCTCCCATTCATACCAACCTTATGTCTCATTGGTGATGCAGCTCCTAAAAGAGCTCGCATAGTGAGCTAGAGATTCCTCAGTAGCCGAGTCACTCCACATAACAGTCCTTATCTATAATTTTTGGACATAAATAGTCATGTCCTATCATTCTCGGTCAAGGTGACTGTTGTTTTTAAAGTTTTACTATGGAAGGAGATCCTCACAAGTCACCCATGTTCATGCTCTTTCTGTCTCAAAGCCTAGCATCAAGACTTCTTCCAGAATACCGAAGATTCATAAATATTGAATTTGACTTAGAAAATAATCCTTTTATGATTTATTAAGAACTAAAAAGAGAATTTTATTATTTGATATGACCCCACTCGCTCAAAGAAATTTAGGGTTTCTGATCATCTCGGTCCCTCATCGAGCAACAACAGCTTCTCCCTCAGCATCAGTTTGTTCTGTAGCAATTTCCTTATGGTCCTAAAATTATAAAAGGGTATTGCCTGAAAGAATGGTTTTTAGACTTGAATGATGGTTTTTTTCCACATAATATGGTCTTAGGCCATGAAAAATCTATCTAATTCAGGTGTGTGCATGAATTTTTTTTTGGCGTGAAAGAGCCCACAGTTCTGTTCAAGATGCCGACTGAATCCAAGAACATCCGGGTTTACAGATGATCATTCATGCATGTGTGTAATGCTTCTTATCGTATGTGAAATTCAGTGAATGGATCCTTGGGCCCCCACCTATATATAGGTGAATACTAGTTATTCTATGTGCACATAAGGGTTTTGTGCACTGCATCACCGTTTTTGTTAGCATTGAATTTTTTTTTATTTTCTTCAATGTTTCACTAATATCCCGACCATCTGGTCCCATTTTGGCTCAAATTATGAGGGGGGAATTTTTTGAAACCAAATATTGATTAATACCATGAATTTTTCTTTTTATGATCAAATGAAAGGAAAATTTTTGTTCCAGTGAACAATCCCAAGACACCAAACAGATGTGCGTGCAATATCTGAGATTGGCGCGTAGGATCAAAATCTATATGAAAGAACATACACACCCAATGTGACATAAAATGGATTATTCCTCACTAAACATCTAATAAACCTCCAATTCAGAGGTTAATAACAATTTTGGGTGGAATACTTAAAAATAAACTACATGTATGATATTTTGTACCACATGTGACGTCAAACACCACTTGCACACAGACCTATTTGCATGCCGCTAGTGAAGTTTTCTTCTATAAATAGATTTGTAACCCTTCACTCCTAGTTACCTCTCCTAAATATGAAACACCACACTATTTCATGTATGCGGTCTCTTCTTATACCGCGTGAAATCCATGACTTCATGGAACGGGTTTTGGCACGACAGGTCTCCTAGGGGTCCTCCTTCGGGTGGGCCCACTAGGGCTTTACCATCGCCCATTTACATTTACTCATAAGAAATGTGGTGAAAAATATTCATTTTGAATGTATGTTTTCCTTTGTAACATTTCAATGTTGGACATAGTGTTTCATATTACACGCATCCCCTCATCTTACTCAATCCTTCAGCCTTGTGCGCACCTATTCTTAGGTGATCCATTTGTTTTCCTTACCCCAAGGAATAACTCATGAGCTCCTCTTATGCACATCTACCATATCTTGTGCAGAAATCTCTTGTGTTTCCCTCTAGACATGTATGATGGGATTTTAATGTTCCCTGAGTGTTGCATCATGCTGCATTGTTCTTCTTCATATAGGAACACAAACATATATGACTAATTATCATATCCATGATTACATGGAACTATCAATGAATCAATCCACAACCCTGTTAACCGATGGTGTTTTCAACGCCTTACCTTCACCAAGGGTTAAAGTGCACCGGTTAAGTAATTCCTAGGGGTGAGGAGTAAATCCTCACCATTGGAGCTGCAAGACGTTAAAATGCAATGAACCATCATCATCAACTAATGTCATTAAAATGTGACCACCACATGTGTTTATATCCTAGGATTATTAGATGAAGTATTAGAATTAACTGCATATCTCACTCTATCCAATTGTTCTTTGACTCCATGTGCACTTCGGGTGGCCCATGTGTAGGCCCTGACAAGCCATGATAGGGTTCTCCATATATGGTGCATATATCCTCCTCATATGTCTGGAAACCCCCTCTCTCCTTAGGTTTCCTTATGGGATTAAATCCCACTATCCATCTCTCAGGACTACCAACCATGCATAATACCCACGCCATTCCTTGCTAGCACAGCATTCGCTACGGGATCATCCGGTCCATTATTGCCTCTTATTTCTCACACTGAGTATGGCTCTCTTGGGAAAAGAGTAATTATCTACCATGAAAACCTCTTTTTACCACTATCCACGTGTAAGAAACATTCCACTAGTTATCACACTACATAGAAATTGATCCTTTCACTTTTTGATCAAGGCAGGTATGAATCCTCTCAATGGTTCAAACCAATCACCCATCGGTCCCTGAAACTCCATGTCTTTTCAATCTCATCCCACATGATGTTAAACTATATTCCCCTTTAGTCCCAAATGATGTTAAACTATATGATACCTAAAATTCATTAGTTTTGATCCATTTCTGTTACATTAGAAGCTCCATCGATGTTCAATCCCAAAAAATGGTAAACATTGGTGCTCCCTCCAAGCGATGTACCCTCCTAATGTGACATCTTCCCTCTCTGGGATACATCACATAGATCCTCCCCCTAAGGTGTTTTGATCCACTCATTCAGGTCATTGATTTTTGTTTAAAATTCAACTTCATATCATGTACTCTCTGGAATCTAATGATGAATAATCCCCATGCTCAATCCATACTCCTCTAACAAAGAGTATCCCTCTTTTGATGGGCTACTAACCATGTGTATGCCAGATATGTCATCAGGTTTATTTTCTTTGTGTACACCCTAATATTGTTCCCCATTCTTGACAAATGTGGAATTTGATCGTTGCTCTTTTTTGAGAATGGTATGTAGGAATCCTCCAAAAAATTCAATACCATAATCAATTTCCCATCCTGGTATCTTTGATGATAATTTGTGTTTTTGAATGGTCATGCCCGGACGTAGAAGATTCACTTCATTTGGATCCCAATCCATTCATCCATTCTCATGAGCCACCTTCTTAGGTGACTCATCAAATCAATCGAGAAATATGTAGTCTTCAATTCCCTACCACTGGGATATATAGGACACCTCCATGATGATCAAGCCCAATACCTTCAACTTCACACAGGTTCTCTATTCCATCCCCATTCATTCCATCCTTTGACACTTCATCTATATCCATCCTGATTTTACCAGGGCCTCCACATCTCAGTGAAATCACGTTATCCATGCAGGAATATATCCATGTGTAATCCCCATTTGTCTCATTTCTCTATGGAGAATCCGATATGCTAACCATGCATAATCCTAAACATGAATTGGGGTGGTTGTATGTTTATTACACCCTGATCACATGGACCACCATATAAAAATATGGGTTTTCTCTATGTATTTTAAATAGGGTATGTAGGAAGCCTCCATGATGTACAATATAAGACAATGGTAAACCTTGGGGTCCCCCTCATCAGAACCCATCATCCAATGATCCTCCCTTTAAGGGGCCCAGACCAGCCTTTATGGGGTGATACATTCACTTTTCAGGACATGCCACCCCTGATCCATCTTTATTGGGCTACCTAATCCATCCCTATAGTAAACATTCTAGGTGCTCCCTCCTAGGGACTTATCAATATGATCCACTTCCATTGGTGTTCCTATCTGTTATATCCTTCTATGGTAGACATTAAACATACAACATACCCCATGTTAAACCTGGAGAGCCGAGAAAATCCATGGAGGCCTTCCTCTGGCATATGATTTGTCACATTCAAAGTTGGATTCCTTGGGCTTCCACTCCTTTAAGAAGCCCTTTCACAAGAAAAAATCCAGGTGTAATTGTGTTCTAGCATATAGAAATGCCATAGATGCCTCAACATGACTACTATCTTGACCGAAGGATGCTTCCCTAACATGAACCATTTTGAATGTCATGAATGAAGTAGTGTAATTATCCATCGTCCCCAAAGATATGGCACTAGAATGAGTTTCACCAAAATTGTCTTAATATTTAAGGGAGACCCGGACTAGGAGACGTGTAACAACCCACAGATTTATTAATAGAATTCTCTTATTATATTTATTACTTATAGTATAATCACATTAGAAATCACAAATACATATATTGATATTAAATACTATGTGACCATTAAACATTATTTTTCCACTTCTATGTTTTGAATTTTAAAAATCTTACAAACACGATTGCGATCCGTAAGATGTTTAGAGTCTGACAAGAAAAAATTAATTTTTGGTGAATAGTAACCTATACTTATGAATATTAAATCATCCAAAATAATATTAACCTCACACATGAATGACTAAATAAAATTATACATCTTATAAGTGACAATTTGACAACAGTAAAAGTATTAGAGTTATGTAAGTCATAAATAATTATTTATAATTAATTAATGAATTTAAATGAATTTTTTTCCTAAAATTTTTTCATAAATTAACAATTATATGTCTTTTGGGTTTTTAAGATAATGTTATAATACATTATGTAATTTTTGTCATCATTATGAAATCAGTTTTATTTTTAAAAACAACATTTTTATGTAAATTATGAATTAAAAAAAATAATGATATTTATAAAAATATATTTGATAAAATGGACTTCATTTTTTGATTATACATTTCTAAAATAGTTAAGGGTTAATTTTTTGTATTTTTCTGAAATAATTTAATTTTCGAGTGAATAGTAAAAATACAGTTCTTTCACATAACATGTATATCCTAAATTGCATCATTGATGATGTAATGATGAAATAAACATTCTAGAACATTATATTCGGCTCTTTTATATTTAATTTCATAATTAGTTCCTTAAAATACAATAAACTCAATTTCCAAACCTAAAAAGAGAATTCCAATGCCTAAAGTCAAAAAGTGATTCCTTAATGTATCTTTTTCTATTTCATTCACTTTCCTTTTAATAAATTAATGAATTAGAATTATAAATATTATTTAATGTCTAAATAAATTATATTATACTAATATATGATAAATGATGTCAAAAAATACTATTACTTATCTAACATTTGATATATTATTTTATTTAATATTCTATTCTAAAAACACCCCCTCCTCGTGTATAAATAACCCCTCTCCCTCCCCTTGCCAAACCACACCTCTCAAGCTTTAAGATTTTCCTATCCTCTGTAAAAAAATCTTCATTATTCCCACCACCATATCCAAGAGTCTCTGGTGTCATCTAAAGACCAAGCCTAGGTTTCTTAAGGAGGATCTAAAGATGAGTATTCAAGAGGTAATTTCTCTCTCTATTTTCCATTAATTTCCTTTCAATGTCAAGTTATACTCTTAATATCTCACAGCCGATCCTTATAAAAATTTTATTATAACTCTATTATGACACATATTCTATAATTTTATGATTCTAATGGGATACTATATCATTAAACCTAATTCTTCTACTCTTTTCTTTATTTTAGAAAGGAAAATGTTGTTCGTGATGTTTTAATTTATCTCCTTCAAGAATGAAATGTTTTCATTTTAGTTCCCACCTTTAGATATGGTAATGAAACCACTTTTATGGTTGAACCATATTATCTTATATGTATTATATCATATTTATTTTTCTGGAACTAACTTATGTAAATATTACTAAATGATTAAACAAAACAAGTTCGTTGTGGTAACCCAGACAATCATTATTAAAGTCTTATCTAATGATTCATCCACATGGTATATAAAATAATTCATTATAAGATCAATTGAACACATAAAATATCATTAATGTCATGAAATATCAGTTCTGGATTTTTATCCACATTCTATCCAAACTTCCCTTTATGAATACATGTGAACCACTCAAGAAATCCATGGAAACGAACATTCCCAAACAATGTTTGTAAACTATTTAAATCATACAAATGACTATACAATTACATTATGAAACCATAATTAACAATATTAATGTAAAAAATTACATTAATTGTTAATTAATGAATCTAATTTGGTTATACCGGACATTAAAGTGAAGGAAGCATTGGGATACAAGGTAATGGGAATTTCACCAACCTAACTTACATTCTTCAACTTCTCCCTCTATCACTTCATTTTTGGCATGGTCACCCCTTAAAAATCATTTATTAATAATTATATTAACTTTTTGGTGATATAAATATTTCCCCCCTAGATTTTCTGTCGAACATATATTTTCCAAAAAAAACTATTCATTCAAAATCACACCTTTTACTTCTCTGTCAAGGTTGATGGTTCTTGTATCATGTATGTTTTTGCCTCTTTTTTTGGAACCCATAGTTTATGAATATGTTCATATGAGATGAATACCATTATTTTCAAAGGGTTATATATGACCATTTTGAATATATGATCTATGTTTAATCCATGAGAATAACTATGTTATGATGTGATTGGTGCGCCCAGAATTATATAGCGAAAAATAAATGTTATGATGTGATAAGTGCACCCAAAATTATACAGTGCTCCAATTCATTGGATAATGTGATTAATATCAAGATTTAATGTGAAATTATGTGTGAACATGATTCTATCTTTGTTCACAACTATATTTTGTTGTAAACGACTAAGACATGATGTTTCATTTTTATGCATTGCCACATTTCAGGTCTATTATTAAATATTCCTCTCAGGATCCATTGCCTATGTTAGGATTTTGATCACCCCATGCAATATTGTTCTTATATATCCTCATACTATGATTTTATCTCACCACTTTTTTATGTATATCTTCATGTTACTACATGTACTCTGGAGTGGTCAAGGGAAAATAAGAAGCTAGAGAAGAAGGAATTAAATTAATGTTATGCTTAATATAGAAAATGTTATGTTTGGTCCTAGTAATTCAAAGACATTATACCTATGGATCCTAGTGGTGTGATACTGTAATGTTGTGTATATTTATAATGATGTAACAGTAATGTAAGAAAATTTAGGTTCATTATATTTGGTATAAGAGGTATGGTTTAGTTAATTTCGGAATTTGGATTAGTTGGCCCTTGAGAAGACCTCTAACATGTGACTCTATACAAATATGCACAAATGAATCTTTTAATAGGGATCCGATATGTTGTGATTTTAGTTTAAATTGTACAAATGAATAATTTACTAATGACTTGTTGACATAGTTTTGGTTCTAACATTTTCAATTTTATAAAATTGTGGGAACTAGGATTAACAAGGATGACAACTCATGAGATGACCCATACAAGGAATGTCGGAATGAAATCCCCAATGCATTGAATGCGGAGATAAAAAAATCATGGTAATGATTAAAAAAAATATCTGGTTATGAACACTAACTAGAATAATGGAGAACGTCCTCATTCCCATGAGAGGAAGCATATGTCTATAGTGTGTTTTATGTGGCAACGACCATCAACGTTTAGTGTATCTTCTGATCCACTAGTTGAGGAATAGTTGGATAACTCCATGGTGAAGATCATTTATGTAGTACACTATTTGGATATTGATAAGGTGACACTAGATGTTTATCATCATGATGTAGACGTCGATCAATGGCGAGATTTGATTATGAACACCAACCCAGGAGATGAAATTGAAGAGATTGAATGGGAAGACATTAAGATCATGTTTGTTAACAATAATTTCCCATGAAATCTTCATACGAAGATGGAGATAGAGTTTATAGGGATGAATAAAAATGAAGGAGAATCATTCACGACCAATGAAGTAAATTTCAAAAGGCTTAAAATGGATGCTTTAGGTTTTGTTATCAATAATGATAGCGAAATTGATTGATTCTTTACTGGATTAAAACAACACCTTCAAAAGGCTCTCACAATTACAGACATTGGGAGTTATGAAGATGTTATTCAATGTACTCTCAAAGTTGATATGGAGTGTGGAGAAGCTATTTTGGTATGAATTAGAAAATGGAGTTTTGAGCTAGGAGATTTAATGATAATGGTTGGAAGTAAACTCAACGAACCACATGAAAAAAATGTGGGATGGTGCATGATGGGAACTGCCTCAAAGGGATGTGGAAATGATTCGTGTTTGGGAAAGAAGGACACCATGATCAAGAGAGTAGATAATACATGATAATGAAGGAGAATGATTTTGAAGGAATGATATTATGACCCATGGTTAAATTCTATAACTATAGTGAGCAAGGGAACTATGCAATATAGTGCACTAAACCAAGAATCCTCAAGGGTAATTAGCATCTACAGCCACCTAATACAAAGTAACAAGGGATGTCTTATGACATAAATACTACGGAAGTGGAGAAATATAATTAAGTCATTCAAGGTACACATCCTATTAACTCAATATTATAAAACATCTTATTTGATACTGGTTCTATTCATTCCTTTATATCTTACAAGTTTTCTAGAACTATTGATTCGAATCCCTGAAACATTGATGTAGATATATCTATAAAAACACCAAGGGGTGAAATCATTGCAACCCTAGTGTTTGACACTTATCATGTTGTCATATGTGGGAAGATTATTCTATAGAATATAATAATACTTCCGTTGGTATAATTTGATTCCATAAAGGGAATGGGTTGGATCTCGTTATATAGAGCACAAATAAACAGTCGAGAATGGGAAATATATTTCCATATTCTGAACTATACCATGCTCCTCATTAATTTCAATGAAGATAAAAATGTCCTATGAAAAATAAATCAATGGTATGTGTGTTGATACCCAATGAAGAGGCATACCTCACCCAAATGGGTGAATCAATGGAAAGTGCCAACCTTGCAGAAATTCCCATTGTGAGGGAATATAGTGATGTATTTTTTAACGAGTTAATCAGAATTCCCCCAGATCATGAGCTGTAGTTTCCATTAGAACTCGTACCCAGAGCTACTCTAATGTTAATGTTTCCCTATAGGATGGATCCTCTCAAAATGGAGGTGTTAAAGAAGATGTTTCAATAGAATTTGGTAAAAGGGTTCATATGACCTATTGTATCACCTTGGGGTGTTCCTAGGATCTTTTTGAAGAAGAAATATGGAACAATGAGTCTGTGTATTGAATATCGGGAACTCAACAAGATCACCATAAAGAAAAACTTTCCTCTTCCAAGGATTAACATCTTCTTTGATCAGTTATGTGGAGCTCAATACATCTCAAGTTTAAATCATCATTCTGGATATCATTAGTTAAAGGTGAGGAAATAAGATATTGAGAAGACTATCTTCTGTACAAGGTATGGGGAATATAAGTTTCTGGTGATGCCTTTCGGACATAATAATACCCCTGAAATCTACATGGATTATATGAATAGTGTATTTAGACATTACCTTGACAAAATTGTGGTATTTTTTATCAATAAAATTATCATCTACTCCAAGAGAAATGGGGAACAAAAAGAACATCTGAGATGTGTGATGGTGACATTGAGAAATGAGAATTTGTATGCCATGTTTAGAAAGTGTGACATTGGTATGAAGCATGTCATGTTCTTGTGATATATTATCATATGTGAGATAATTTTTTTTGGACCCTTGAAAAAAGGTGATTGAGGAATGGCCCAGGACCTCAAGTGCCATATAAATCCTTAGTTTTCTTGCATTAAATGGGTACTGCTGACGTTTTGTGTGAAATTTCTCAAAAAATTTAAGCCTGGTATATAAGTTAACAAAGAACATGGTAATGTATGTCTGGATGGAAGAATGTGATGGAAGCTTATAGGAGCTAAAGAAAAGAACTACTAGAAATTCGGTCTATAACCAAAGTTTAAAATTGTGGATATAGGTTCTCAAACCCTAGATTTTGGTAATAGCCAGGTCTTCAGAAACTGTGGATATGATTGGTGTGGCTATAGGTTTAGACCTATAACAACGGTTTGGAACCATGGATGTAGGTCTAGAGCCATAGTCTTAATCATGGATATAGGTATACAACCCTAGTTCAAACTGTAGTGATATCACTATAGCCACAATTTATAACAATGTCTATACTATAGGACAAACACACTTTATTGCCATAGTTACTAACTATGGCACTAGACCTATAGCCATGGTTAAAAACTATTGCAATAAACAAATTTCTATTATTAAAAACTATGGATATATGGTCATAAAATATATAAAAACAAATATCCCCCACCCCTACTCCCCTTGTAGTAACCCACCCCCTCCAAAGCATTCGCTGGACAACCCCACTGTAGTTTTCAACCCCCCGCCCTGCAGACCCATACCCCTAGCACAACCCCATCCCCCTGTAAGGCCCCCTGGACAAACCCCCTCCACCAAAAAAAATAACCCCCACCCTCTCCCCTGCACAACCCCATGTATCCCCTCCCACCCTCAAAGCCTCCCATGGAAAGGCCCATCCCCCCGGACAGACCCCCCCCCCACTCCGGGACACCCCCCTCTTAGTCGCCCCTCCACCCTAGACACTAGAACCCCCTTTCCAAGTCAGAACCCCCTGGACAACCCCCTTCCACCTGGATAGCCCCCCTCCTGGACAGCACCCCCTCCTGGACACCCTCTCCCCTACACAACCCCCATACAACCCCCTACCCCTTACAAAATAATCCCAAGAATCCCATCCCCCTGGAAATCCCCGCTACCCCCTTTAAAAAACCCCTTCCCCCTTGGCCCTCCATCATGGACACTCCCCACCCATCCCCCGCCCCACCCCCTTCTTAGATAGCACCCTCCCCCCCCCATGGACATCCATCCCCCCTGTACACTGGACACCCCCCCTTTCTAGACACCCTCTCTTGGAAACCTCACCCCACTGACCATCCTGGTCACCCCCACCCCTTGTAGTATCCCCCCCCCACCCTGCCACAAAGCCCCACTCTAGTCCCCTTGGACAGTCCCCCCCCCACATGGGTAACACCCCTACCCCCATCCCCCACACATGCACACCATCCCCTCCCCCCACCAGCACAACACTCCCCCACCCCCAACATTCACACTCCCACCCCCTACACCAAGCCCCCAAACCTTCACACAGCCCTACCCCTGCCCAAAACACACTCCCCTACCCCCCAACACCCCTACCCCCAACACACCCCCCTTCCCCATCCCACCTAGCACACACCCTCCCCCTTCCCCCACCTGCACACGCCCTCATCTAAACCCATCACCCCGCCCCCAACACCCCAACACCCCAACATGAACACCCAACACCTTGCCGCTCCCCCCCCCCACCTGCATACCCCTCCCCGACCCCCAAAAGACCACCCCTACCCCTAGCAACCCACTGCACCAACACACCCCCTACCCCCAACGCCCACCTGCACACCCCATGACCCCCCTACACACCCATGACCACCCTACACCCCCCAAAACCCCCATGCATCCCCCATGCCACCCTCTAAACTTCATTCCACTTCAACCACTAAATGAAATCTGTGTTTAAATGAGAATTAGTGATGTTTTTTTAGAAAAAAACCTATTTTACTTAGATCTGGATGTTGGTTGATTTCCAGGAATCCAATTTTGAATTTTGAATGAGTAGTTTTTTAAAGTATGATTAATAAATCTTGATTTGTTGGATAATATAAAATATATTCCAAATATGTCTATCCCTTTAACGGGGTGTTTATAATTACCTATATAGTTATGAGTCAGAGAATTGAAAAGAAATTGTATTTTTATTCTCCAAGTAGCAATAGTTTCAAGAAGTGGTATTTAGAAAAAAAATCTACATGTTGGGATATCTCATGAAGTTTTTTTGGCCTATTATTATTCTTAATGTGGTTGATGGGGTAATAATGTAGCAATTATAGTGTTTCTAGTTAATTCCACTTGATTTTAAGACCCAAGAATTACCTTATTTAGCTACATTGGGTACCAAGTCTAATAATGGAAGAAATAGTTAATTATGAGTTTCATAGTGGGGTATCCTCTAGTGGGGTACTAGGTATGTCTTATTTGATAGCCATGTTCTAGTTTTATGGATGTGTTCCCTATGTATTTCATGATCCCTTAATTTATTCATATAGTCCATGTCTTGAATGAGATAGTGGTGGTACATGTTATGATAAGAGACCTGACCTGAAGAATGGATTGGTGATATGAGATGAGATATGTGACTTCGTCCTCTGAGAATGGGTGATATAATGAGATGAGAATAAATACCTCACCCTGAGTGGGATGTTTGAGGTATAAGATAAGATATAAGACCTCACCCAAAGTGATATGGTTTCCATTTGGGAGGGTTTATGTGATGTCACTCTGAGAGAGTGGGAGGTGTTATAATATAAGTTATGGGACCTCATATTTAGTGGGAGGGTGTAAGTATGAAAAAAAAACATGAGATGATAGTTTTTTATGGGACCCATCCTTGAGTGAGTGGGTTCTAGTTCAGACATGGTTTTCAATCCTTTCCCTCAAAAAATACGGAAGAGGGAAGTGTTGCATTATGAGATGAATTTTCCAAGTGAAATTGTTGAATTAAGTAATGTTATGTATTTTATTGACCGGATAACAACAAGATGACTATACACCATTTTTATATTTTTATTTATTTTATATGAATATACATAGAACATAATATGGTATATCTAGTTAACAAAATTGGTGGTTCCCAACTGAGATCATACAAAACAAAGTGTATGTGCACTTTAGTGCCTATGAAGAACCCCATGTTTTATAGTAATGTTACATGTTATACAAATGATATAGCTATGGTCTATAGATACTAATTTTTGAGTATGATATGAGGATGGACCTAGGTTTTTAGTTGAGACTTCTTTATATGATGCCTCTATTTACTTTTTTTTAAATTAAAATAGTGGATGATCGTGGTGATATGCATATCAATATTGTCCATTGGTATCATTATTATTATAACATGTTTAATGACCAACTTCTAAATAAAGGTACAGATAATAAAAATTTCATTTAAAAAAATTCCATTCATCACGAATAGGGATTAATACATCCATGCGAAGGTTCGAGGAGTGTATGAGGCATGTTCTAAGTTCGATGTTTTAGAAAAGTGGGTTGTATGTTGGCCCAAATGAATAGAGGAAACAATGTGACCTAGGCCATGAAGTTTATTTAAAAAATGAGGATGCATACAGGGGATCCTAAAAGTCCACATGGCTTTCCTACAACCATTTAGGCTTAGTTACACATCCATGTGGCCTGGTGCAAATGGGATGAATATCCATTTATCACGATTTGCACTTAGTTTTTTAACAGTGTGCATAAATAGTGTGCAATGGGGTTTTTGGGAAAAATAGCAATTTACACTCTTTACTTATAAAAAATATTTATCATTTTCCCTTACCTACAGTGGATATACAAGTGGTTTTTACTCCAATAGAGCTCCCATCTCCTCCATGCTTGGATCTTCTACTACTCCTCCTTCAAGCATCTGTTGTCAATTCTATCATTAGAATTGGATAACACAAGTTAAGACTAACCAAATGTTTATAATACCATGTTTGAGTTCAATTATCTTGGTTTTATGGTTCTATATAAAAGGTACATGTTCCAAAATCTCTTAATGGTGCAATTAGACATGTATCAATATGTTCTTGATGAGGTTAAGTCATTCAGGAATGAAATGAAGGGAATCCTACACACTTTCTAAAGTGTTGTATCAATCTGGTTTGAGTTCATTAAAAGGATTCATCCTTATATGAATTCCACCTCAGAACCTTTAGTTTTTCTAGTTTTATATAGACAATTTGATCAATTTCTAACAAAATTGAATTATATATCTTTGAAGATTCAGTCCATTAATTGTGATATGTTCCCACCATTTCTTATGAAATATTTCAAGAAGAATCTTATGGATGACTTCCATGATACCATAGAAGATGCCAGGAAGACTGGTTTGGAACTAATAGATCCTTAAATTAAGTAGAGATATTTTATGATGAATTTAATGGGATGTTGAATGATATCATGAATATCTCTATCTATGTTCAATGTATAGTTTATAGAACAGTTGTTCTAGTATCTAGAAACTACAAGAATTTGTTAACATATTTGAACAAGGTCTATAAATAAATTCAAGGGATAGATTCATATTCATCCATGAAAATACTAGTGGTTATTAGAAAACCATTTTATAATAAAATAATGTATTAATGGAAACATTTTCTCAAAACAATCAGGAAATTAAAGAATTCAAATTAGTGGTTTAGATAGAGGAAACCTACCTCAAACTCATTAAGTGTTTTATTTTGATTACAAAAACTCGAAAAATTATTTTTTCAAATTTCATCCATATGTAACTTCATATATATAGGACACCTAGACCCCCATGTATATATTTCCATGGACAAATATTCAATAGGGGGTCGTTAGATATATATTTAAACTTGTATATACCCTTATACACTTACACATGTATGCACTTTTCATATCTATATATAAGCCCAACAAGCCCCAATATATATATACATACATACTTCCATGACAAAATATTTATAAAGGAGGAACATATATATTTATATTCCTACCTATGCACACATTTAAGTCTTCATCAATGATGAATCGAACTCACCTCAATGAAATCTAAAATGCACTAAAAAAATATAAGGAACCCAAAATTCAAAAAATCTATAATTAAAATTAGGACAATAAATAAAAATGGAATAAACCTTAACAAAATCAGATGTTGAACTCACTATCATCGATGGTGGTGGATATAACCAGACTCACCATACGAATCAACCTATAAGAAAATAGTGTGATACGAAATGTGTAACACCCCAGGTAAATAAAGAATATGAAATTTTTATATTTATCCCTATTTTTGAATAAATTGTTAATATTAATTTAAAGGGAACTCTATGCTTGATGGATTACCCAATACGCAACAACGAGTTCCTTTGAAATCTTACATTGCACTATAATAATAAAATAATATTATTTTAAATGGTAGTTAACGCCTAGCTGTTGTAATGGAGGGAATGAACAGAACTAACTACAAAATGATTATATATGTTTGTCAAATATTTTTACTTTTTACAATAAATGTTAGAGGATTAAAAATGTGAACGAATTCAATTTTAAGCATAAACATTCTAATAGTCTTTAGAAGGTCGATTAACTACCTTTTGATGGCGAAACTCTATTAAATCCACCTTCTGAAAATTTTATGTGTTATATTTGACAAAATAAAATTCTTCTTTAGAATCAAAACATCAAAATTTACTTTGTATAAATTTTTGGTATTTTTCCGATAAAGATCATTTTTAATGAATAGTGAAAATGTTGTATTTTAATTCAAAACCTCTTTTTAATCTAATTTATTTATATGATTAGATTATCTTTTGAATTGGGTTTAGAGTGAAATTAGAATATATTTTTACCATTTAATCCAATAGTGTTTGTTGGAATTAATTTCACTTTGAAATTGGACTTAAACTAGTGTCAATCTTTTGATATATATTGTTTCATAAAGACACGCTATTTGTCCTGACATCAGGAATTAATTATTAAATTAATTAATGTAACTTATATGTTTTAAATTTTTTAAAATAGAAATCATTTTTGAATTCATAATATCAAATATATCTTAGGGTGATGTTTTGGTATTTTTCTAAAAAATTTCAATTTTTGATGAATAGTGAAACCACTAAGTGGTACTTAAAAAACTGATTTTTCATTTAAATGAAACTTTACCACCTTTTTGTTTTGAATTTCAAAAATCCGACATACATGGTTGTCATTAGGAACTAAAATTTGGTTCAATGGGATTAAAATAATTTTTTGGTGAATAGTAACGTTTAAGTTTATTAATCACGATTAGAGGTAATTAGTGTAGTTTAAGGTTGAAATAATGTTTTAATAATATGAAAAGACATAACATGTACTACCCTTATTGGATGTGTCATGGATTACCATGAAAATTCATGGGTAAACATGGGGACCCCATGGAGCCACTTTTGTAGGAAAATGACATTAATAACTTTTTATTTAATGTTAAAATAAAAATGTCACAAACATGAGATTTTTTAGTAAAACAATATTTAAATGGAGTTATAGAAGTCAGAAGTTTGACTATAAATTTTCATTAGAAAGATAAAAAGATTTCCAACATCAAGATATTTTTTTATAATTTTTAGACATTAAATAAATTAAATTATTTATGACACCATAATGATGCAGCGATTACCTCATTATTTAACGATTTAAATAAAATGAGACGATAATGTAAAATATAAGACCTAAACTTGTAAAAAACCTATTGGATGGGTGGATTTCGAACCCTTATCACATTATCCTCTAAATATATAACTGTGTGACCCTTTGTATCCAAATATCATTTTATAATAAAATATCTTTTCTTAACATTCCAAGAGTGCCCCTCCTCTCCTCTTTTAAAAGGTCCCCACCTCTACCTCCTTACCCACACCTCTCAAGCATTTTGATCGGCCAAACCCTGACCACTTTGTCTCTCCACATCCCTCTATTAGTCCTAGAAGCCTCACTCTGGGCAGAAGTCTTCCCAAGGAAGCCTTTGAGCTCAAATCAAAAAGAGTTACCCATTTTAAGGGTAGTGTCTTCTCTTGTGTTCTTATGTTTTATGTTGCTTCTCCAACCACCTAAACTATTTTTATTAATTTCTTTCATAACAAAAACAGTATCCTAAGTATAATAGTATGTTTTTATAAGAAGTATTCAAGCTAAAATTACACACACCTTCATCATATGGTTAAAGAACACACTGTTTCTATGAATTGCGAATTTCTACCTCATGAAACGATGATTGTTCAACACTCATATAACACCTTCAAAGGTGAAAATTAAGATGACACTATATTTATATATGATATATAATATGTTTATGTTTTACTTAAACTTCTTTATTTTTCATTTGTGGGATACCTTTATGGTTTCCATTATGGGTAAACACGAAAATTTCATTTTAAGAAGTGCAGACTACCGCCCCCTCAAAGTGATTTGATTCGTTAATGCCATACGTGGGATGTATAAAGGATGGTTTTAATGATATTATATATTATATTATACTGGAATTATAATATACCTTTATATCATTATGATTTCACTCCATTAAATTATGAGATATAAATGAAAGTAGCGTTCATGCGTACGTACGGCTTACCGTCTCCATGAACGGTGCATTTCATTTCTTATCCCCAAATGTAATGTACTATTATAAGTACAAATATATAATGGATATATATGATGTATGTTACATATAAGTGATGGATATAATTCTGGAATTAAAATTTACATACCTCTCATTTAGTTTTTATTCTATTAATATGACATAGAAATGAATGTAGCGTTCATGGGTACGTACGGCTTACCGTCTCTATGAACGGTGCATTTCATTTCTTACCTCTAAATGATTATGTAATATTATAAATGCATGTATATAATGTATATATATTATATATATGATATCTAAATCATGAATATAAATTTTGATATAATGGATATTTTACCACATGAACAACTTGTAATTATAAAGAGTTTATTTTTGACTCAAGTACCAATGATCGAAAAAAAAGACCATTATTAACTTAAAAAATTACATAGTGTTCATAACATGGTAATAAGTGTTATAAAAGGATTAATAAACATGAAAAAGGTTCTTAAGAAAGTAGAAATTAACTCAAGTTTATTATTCAGAACGTTAAAGAACGATCGATTCAAGTCGGACCCGAGTTAAGGGAATTCGACTCAATCTCTTTTCATTGAGGCATGTTTTGTTTTATACACAACTTTATTTTATATGGTGTATAATCATTTTTGACCATTACTTTTATACAAAAATAATATTTTTCTACCAATCGTTTTACTAAATGACAAAAAGGAATATTTCTTTTAACGTACGCGGTAACAATTACCTTTTCCGTCGCCGTGAGTATTATTTGGTCTTTGGCTTCCTCAACAAGCTGTAATGTTTTTAAAATGAAATAAATACCATATACACTTTTATGTATTTTGGAATTGAAGATGGTTTTTATAATGGATTTTTTATGTTAATATATTTAAGTGATATATTGTGATCAAAGTGTGGAAATTTTTTCATTCCATTATATTTGATTTATGTCTTATGATTTTATAATGGTACTTAGAAATTTGACGGGTGGTTATGTGATAAACCATATGATGGGTGGTTCCATTAATACCACGACGGGTGGTTACGTTATAACCTCCAATTCATTGGGTATGGAAGTTGTCCGTATGGCTATTCCATTAAGTGATATGTGTGGAAGTCGACCGTATGGTTATTCCATTTAAGTATGTTTATGTTCCAAGTTACCTTTATATGTTATGTGTTCTTTATATGGGTTTTATGGTAATATTTTGGTTACAAAAGGGTAAGTAATGATATTTTATTCAGTGAAGAGTTTTTACTACTTCCTAAAGGTGAAAGGTATTACTTTGATAAAGTATACAAGGTTTACTTGTTCTTTTGAAAAACTAACAGTTTTCATTCGTTGTGTATCCCTTACTGAGCTTTTTATAATCACCCAAAGTTTTTTTGAAATGTTTTTCACAGGAATTAATGTGGAATAGGGTCAAGGATGGGATCAAGGGAAAGTCATGCTATCTAAAACATGGAACTAGACAAGTTTCTTTTTAAGAGTTTTTATTTTATGGAAATTTAGTAGAAGTGAATACTTTTTAATCTTTTGAGATGTTATAGTTATGTCCTAATTCTCTAAAACTCTAAACCTGAAAAGATCCTCAATGTGAATTATTCATTTAATTCAATATTAAGTAAGGTTTATGGCCGGGGCCTTATAGTTGGTATCAGAGGTCGGTTTAGATAACTTTAGAGGTTAGGGTATTCTCTAAGCATAAGAGACATTACCATAATGGTTAGGATTTCAGAAAGAGTCCTAGTTTTATATAAAGTGAATGAGTAAGTATATCTTACTGTTTATCATCCTCTTTAGTACATGATGGTTTTATTGATATGATCACACTGTCCTTATTGGGTTTAGTAAATGGATGGATCTAGCAGGCACTAAAGTAACAGTGGATATGAAGGAAACTGTGACAGTTTTCTGACCGAGCCACTGAATGATATGGGAGCTGCAATGAGAACTCTTGTGTTTCTCCTCAACCAACTATCTGGAGTCATGATTGACCACCTAAACCTTGGTGATTTCTATAAGGCATCATATATGCGAGAAAAAAATCCCTACGGAACTACAGGTAATAATCATAAAGGTAAGTGTGTTCAAAAACCAATGTGTCAGAGATGGGGAAAGAAACACCGAGGAAAATGTTTCAAAGGGATAGAAATATGCTATAGATGTGGAAATGGAGGTCATAAATAAAGAACCTTCCATGGAAAAAGGAAGCATCCAGTTGACTCGTGGAAAGGGAAAGAAGTTCTTTCTGATGGATCAATTGAATGTTTTAAATGTGGTGTGCATGGTCATTATGCAAACACATGTCCTATGAAGAAGTTTCGAGAATGGGATCACCAATATCGTACAATTATTCATTTACCAATACCTAATTCCATTCTGATTGAGGATGAAGAAACTGACAATGACCAGTCAAAGGTATGGATTATTTCTTAACTTTTGTTTTCCTATTTTGGAATCTTAGGATATGATTCATGATTTTGTTTGTAGGAAAGAAGTATTTCAGAATAAGTTGGAAAGGAATGGTTAACGTATCATGAAGAATGTCGAATGAGTAAGAAGTCAACGTATAAGGGATTCAAGAGTTATGGTGAAATTCTTAAGATTATTAAGTCTCTTTTGTTGATGGGGTTACATTAGAAGACTTTTTATTGTATTTGTAACCCTGATGTTTGATATATGAAAATTTTATTCAAGGAATAGTTATATGTTCTTATGTGGACATAGTTATAAAGAACCATTTAGGTTTATATGATCCTTAATTTTGAGGTAATTATGGGTTTCTATATGTTATGATGGAAAGTTAAAGGCATGAGATAAAATTGAGGTTAAATTATGTTATGGTTATTTTTAAAGATTTTATCTCGTTTTTGGGGAATGTTTTATGAATTATATTGTTTTGGAAAAAGGAAAACATGCAGACCATGTGACAACCCGTCGTGTCGGACAAAGTTGCGGGAATATAACCCACAACCAAAGTGCTACTGGTATTTATCACCTACCACTGGACTACGTGAAGTCCCTGGTTAGTTTGACCGATTCTATTCAGTTAGATGATTTTATGAATTAAGAGTAATTTGATTTCGGGTTATCTATGGAAATTTATTAACCTATAAGGGAGGATATTTGATTAGGTTAATTAATTTTCAATACGAGACTTTAAGAGCAACTGATGTTGTTTAGAGATAAATGTTATGATTTAACTTGGAAGACTATGTGACAAAATCCTTCAAATATTTGGGTTTCAATATTAGTTTGGTTTAATTTGAAGAAATTTTTGGACAAATTGTTTATCTAATGGTCCTCGTTGAACTTTAGTTTTTTTTGGACAAATTTTGGAGATTAAGAATTGATTTTATTTTTATAAAGGGTTATCCTTTTCTGGATTATCTAATCTTGTACTAACCTTTTTGGTTTTGGATTTGGTTCAATTATAAAGACATGGGATGTATATAGTTCTCTTTTGTGGATTAGGTGATTCTCTAGAAGTTTATTTTAGTACTCTTAATGTGAACAAGTCTTCCCAAATACTCGTCTTCCTAAATACTCGTCTTTTGGAGAAAATATGTTTAAGGCCCCAGCCTTAAACATTACATAATATTGAATTAAATGATTAATTTCCATTCAGGATCTTTTCGGGTTTAGAGTTTTATAGAATTAGATAATAACTATTACATCTAAAAAGATTACAAAGTAGACACGTCTACTAAGTTTCCATAAAATAAAAACTCTTAAAAATAAACTTGTCTAGTTCCATTTTTTAGATATCATGACTTTCCCTTGATCCCATCCTTGACACTATTCCACGTTAAGTCCTGTGAAAAACTTTTCAAAAAAAACTTGGGGTGAGCATAAAAAGCTCAGTAAGGGATACATAATGAATGAAAACTGTTAGATTTTCAAACAAAATGTAAACCATGTATACTTTATCAAAGTAATACCTTCACCATTACGAAGTAGTAAAAACTCTTCACTAAATAAAAGATCATTACATACCCTTTTGTAACCAAAATATTACCATAAAACCCATATAAAGAACACATAACATATAAAGTTAACTTGGGACATAAACATACTTAAGTGGAATAACCATACGGTCGACTTGCACACATATCACTTAATGGAATAACAATTTTGCCAACATCCATACATACTTAATGGAATATCCATACGGCCGACTTCAATACCCAATGAATTGGAGTTTATAACGTAACCACCCGTCCTGGTATTCACGGCACCACCCGTCATATGGTTTATCACGTAACCACCCATCAAATGTCCAAGTACCATTATAAAATAATAAGACATAAAACAAATATAATGGAAAGAAAACACTTCCAAACTTTGATCACAATTTATCACTTAAATATATTGACATAAAAAATCCATTATAACAACCATTCTCAATACCAATATACATAAAAGAGTATATGGTATTTATTTCATTTTAAAAACATTACAGCTTGTTGAGGAAGCCAAAGTTCAAATAATACTCGCGGCGGCGGAAAAGGTCGTTGTCACCGCGTACGTTAAAAGAAACATTCCTTTTTGTTGTTTAGTAACACGCTTCATAGAAAAAGATTCCTTTTTTATAAAAGTAAAAGTCAAAGGATTTTATACACCGTATAAAAGAATGTTGTGTATAAAACGAAATATACCTTAATGAAAAGAGATTGAGATGAAGTCCCTTACAAAGATAATTTTTTTTAAATAAAATAGATCTGTTATGTGTATTAATTATATTTACACATAAAGAAAGTATAAATACCAGATAGGACATAATAATATCATGAAATAATTTTATAGTAGGAGATTAACCCAATGAATGGAAATTTGGTTAAGAAGTTCCCTTACCTTGGGTCGCACATGACTCGATTGCTCTTTAATATCCAGAATAATAAACATGAGTTAATTTCTACTTGATTAAGAACCTTTTTCAAGTTCATAATTCCTTTTATATCACCTATTATATTGTCATGAACACTATGTAATTATTTAGGATAATAATGGTCGTTTTGTCGATATTTGGTACTTGAGTCAAAAGTGAACTTCTTATATTTACAAGTTGTTCACATAGTCAAATATCCATTATCTCAAAAATCATATAAACGATTTAGATGCCATATATATTATATATATACAGTATATACATGCATTTATAATATTACATACTCATTTAGAGTTAAGAAATGAAATGGACCGTTCATGGAGACGGTAAGTCGTACGTACGCATGAACACTACTTCCATTTCTATTTCATATTTAATGGAATTAAAAAATAATGATACATAATAGTATTATAATTTTAGTATGTTATCATATATAATATCATTATATTTATCCTTTATACGTACACATATGGTGTTAACGAATCAAATCACTTTGAGCGGGCGGTAGTCCGCACTTCCTAAAATGAAGATATCGCGTTTACCCATAATGGAAACCATAATGGTATGCCATAAATGAAAAATACAAAATATTAATTAAAACATAATCATATTATATATCATATATAAATATAGTGACATCTTAATGGAATCCTTTGAAGGTGTTATATGAGTGTTGAATAATCATCGTTTCGTGAGGCAGAAATTCACCATCCACAGAAACAATATGTTCTTTAACCATTAGATGAAGGTGTGTGTATGTGTAGCTATAATCCTTATTATAACATCATCCTAGTATATTTAAGATACTGTAGTTTTTACAAAATAAAGTAATAAAAATAGTTTAGGGGGTTGGAGAAGCAAAAGAATACATAAGAACAGAAGAGAAGACACTACCTTTAAATCGGGTACCTCCTTTTGATTTGAGCTCAAAGGCTTCATTGGGACGACTTCTGCTCAAAGTGAGGCTTCTAGGAGTAATAGAGGGATGTGGAGAGACAAAATGGTCAGGGGTTGGCCGAGCCAAAGGCTTGAGAGGTGTGGGTAAGGAGGTAGAGGTGGGGGCCTTTTATAAGAGGAGAGGAGGGGCACTCTTGGAAAGTTAAGAGAAGATAAATTATTATAAAATTATTTTCGAATAAAAAGGGTCCCACAATTATATATTTAGAGGATAATGTGATAAGAGTTCTAAATCCACCCATCTAATAGGTTTTGGACATGTGTAGGTCTTATATTTTACATTATGTTTCCATTTTATTTAAATCGTTAAATAATGAGGTAATCACTGCATCATCATGGTGTCAGATATAATTTAATTTATTTAATGTCTAAAAATTATAAAAAAATACGATGATGTAGGAAATCTTTTTAGCTTTCCAATTAATTCTTATAGTAGAAAATATGACTTGTATAACCCCATGTAAAAATTTTATTAATAAAACTACTAATGTTTGTGACATTTTTATTTTAATTTTAAATAAAAAGATATTAATTTCATTTTCCTACCAAGTGCTTCCATGGGGTCCCCAAGTTGTCCCATGGATTGTCTTGGTCGGACATGACACATCCAATAAGGGTAGGACATGTTTCAAGTTCATTTCATATTATTAAAACATTATCTTTACCTTAAACTACACTAATTACCTCTAATCGCGATTAAAAACTTAAAAGTTACTATTCACTAAAAAATTATTTTAATCTCATTGAACCACATTTTACTTCTTAATGACAACCATGTATGTCGGATTTTTGAAATTCAAAACACAGAAGTGGTAAAATTTCATTTAAACAAAAAATAAGTTTTTTAAGTACCACTTAGTGGTTTCACTATTCATCAAAAATTGATGTTTTTCAGAAAAATACCAAAACTTCACCCTAAGCTATATTTGATATTTTGAATTCAAAAATTATGTCTATTTTACAAAATTCAAAACATATAAGTTTAATTAAATAATTTAATAATTAATTTCTGCTGTCAAAACAAATAGCGTGTTTTTATGAAACAAAAAGTATCAAAAGATTGACACTAGTTCAAGTCTGATTTCAAAGTGAAATTAATTCCAACAAACACTATTGGATTAAATGTTAAAAATATATATTAATTTCAATTGAAAACCACTTAAAAATATAATCTAATCATATTAATAAATTAGATTAAAAAGAGGTTTTGAATTAAAATACAATATTTTTCACTATTCATTAAAAAATGATCTTTATCAGAAAAATACAGAAAATTTAAAAATAGTAAATTTTGATGTCCCGATTCTAAAGAAATTTTTTTTGGTCCAATAGAATTAATAAGATTGAACAAAACTATATTTAATGATGGTTTTCCATCAAAAGTTGATAAGTGGACCTTTAGTGAAAATTAGAGTATATATAATTAAAATTGAATTATTTTCGTATTTTAAGCCTTTCTACTTTATTGGATAAATGTAAAAACTTTTAATAAACATATATAATCATATTTTAGTTATTTCTATTCATTCCCACCAATACAACGGCTACGTGTTAACTAACATTTAAAATAATATTATTTTATTACTAGTGTGCAACGTTTGATTTCAAAGAAACTCTTTGTTGCGTATCGGGTACACTATCGAACATAGAAACCCATTCAATGTAAAATTAATATTTAATTCTAAAATATTAATAAATATGAAAATGTATTATTCTTTATTTACTTGGGATGTTACATCCTTCCCCCCTTCTTGGAATTGCGTCCTCGCAATTTTATTCACTTATTAAAATAATTGGGGGTATTTATCTCTCATAACATTTTCAGATTCCCATGTTGCCTCTTCAACCATATGGTTTTTCCATAAAAACTTTACCTAACGAATTACCTTATTCCATAACACTTGCTCCCTGTGGTCTAGAATCTGGACTGGTTGTTCCTCATAAGAGAAATTTATCTTCCAACTGAACTACCTCCGGGCTCAAAACATGAGATGAATATGGCATATACATTCTCAACATCGAAACATGAAAAACATTGTGTACCTGAGATAAACTTGGAGGTAAATCCACTCAGTAAGCAACTGATCCAACTTTCTCCAGAATTTCATATAGTCTAATGAACCTTGGACTCAGCTTTCCCTTCTTACCAAATCGCATCTCACTCTTCCACGGTGAAACTTTGAGAAAAACATGATCACCTACCTCAGAAGATAGATCCTTCCTCCAGTTATCTGCCTAACTTTTCTGTCTGCTCTAAGCTATTCTCATGTGTTTCTGAATCAACTGAACTTTTTCTGCCATCTCTTCTACCAATTATGGTCCCATAATCCTCCTTTCACCCACATCATCCCAAAAAGCTGGAGTTCGACACCGTTTACCATATAATGCCTCAAATGGAGCCATCTGTATACTGGAATGAAAACAGTTATTATATGAAAACTCAACCAAAGAAAGATGTTGGTCCCAACTTCCCTGATAATCCAAAGAGCAGGCACGTAGCATATCCTCCAAATTCTGAATTGCTCGTTCTGACTTCCCATCTGATTGAGGATGAAAATCTCTACTAAAATTTAATTCAGTACCCAACGAATTTTGAAGGCCTTTCCAAAAGATAGAAGTAACCTTGGGATCACGATCAGATACAATGGAGAGAGGAACTCCATGTAACCTGAATATCTATTTAAGATACTAACGAGAATGTTGATCTAGAGAAAAAGTATCTCGAATAGGAAGAAAACGAGCAGATTTAGTCAATCGATCAACAATAACCCAGATTGCATTATTACCTCTAGATGTCTTTGGTAATCCCACAACAAAATCCATGGATATATTTTCCCATTTCCACTCTGGCACTGGTAAAGGATGAAGCATCCCTTTCGGTAACTTCTGCTCTTCTTTAATCTACTGAAAAGTCAAACACTTCACAGTAAAATCAACAATATCCCTTTTCATACCATCCCACCAGTAATACTCCCGCAGATCTCTGTACATCATAGTACTACTAGTATGTACTGAAAATGGGGAACTATGAGCCTCACATAACAACTCATTCTTCAAATGTGAATAACAAGGCACACATAATCTCTTCCCAAACCTCAAAACACAATCATTATCCATGTTGAATTCAGGAAACTTACCCTTCTGAACCAGCTTTACCTTCTTCTGGAACTCATTGTTTTGCTTCTGTGCTTGCTTAATTCTGTCTGATAAGGATGATCTCACTGATACCTGAAACAAAACAGAAGAAATTCCTGCACAAAAAATTTCCATGCCAAAGTTCATCAAATCAAAAACAAAAGGATCTCTTTCCAAATGTAGCATGGTTAATGATGCATTACTTTTTCGACTCAAAGCATCGGTCACTTTATTTTCTTTTCCCAGATGGTAATGAATTGTACAATAATAATTCAGGATTAATTCAAGACATATCCTATGTCTCATGTTCAATTTTTTCTGAGTGAATATATACTTTAATCTATTGTGATCAGTATATATTTCACACTTTACTCCATACAAATGATGCCTCCAAATTTTTAGAGAAACAACAACAGCAGCTAATTCCAAATCATGTGTAGGGTAATTTACCTCATGAGTTTTCAACTAAAGTGAATCATATGCAATTACCTGATCATTCTACATAAGGACACCACCAAGTCCCTTCAACGAAGCATCACTGTATATAACAAACTAACCATTCCTGGAAGGAAGTGCCAAAACTGGAGCATTCACCAATATTTTTTTCAACTCCTGAAAACAATCATCACATTCTTTTGTCCAGATAAACTTAGCACCCTTCCGAGTTATCTTAGTAATTGTACTAGATAACCGTGAAAAATTTTCAACATACCTTCTGTAGTAACCTTCCAAACCAAGGAAACTATGGATCTCAGTTACATTTGTGGGTCATGGCCATTCTTCAACAACTTTTGTTTTAGCTGGATCAATAGTTATGCCTTTTTTTGGAACAATGTGACCAGGGAAAGAAATTTGTTGTAACCAAAACCCACACTTGATGAATTTTCCATACAGTTTCTTTTCTTTTAAGGTTTTCAAGATAACCCTTAAATGACTTTCATGCTCCTCTTTACTTTTATAAAACACCCAAATATCATCAATGAAAACAACCACAAACTTATCCAAGAACTCATGGAAAATTCTATTCATAAGTTCCATGAATACAACAGGTGCATTGGTTAAACCAAAAGGCATAACTAAAAATTCATAATGGTCATATATAGTACGGAACGCAGTCTTCGGAACGTCTACTTATTTTACTTCCAACTGATGGTACCCCGACCTCAAGTCAATCTTTGAAAAATACTGAGCTCCCTGGAGTTGATAAAACAAATCATCGATATGAGGCAAAGGATACTTGTTCTTAACAATTATATTATTCAAGGCTCTATAATCAATGAAAAGTCTCATTGAACCATATTTCTTTTTAACAAACAAGACAGGAGCACCCCATGGTGATGTGCTAGGTCGAATGAAACCTTTATCTAATAACTCCTGCAATTGTTTCTTTAACTCTAAAAGTTCAACTTGAGCCATTCGATAAGGAGGTTTTGAAATTGGATTAGAATCAGGAACTAAGTCAAAATTAAATTCAACTTACCGATCATGAACAATACTAGTCAACTCATCAGAAAAAAGCATCAAGATACTCATTTACCACAGACACATCATTAATCTGAACAGTTCCCTTGTTTTCAACGATATGAGCAAGATAACATTCATTTCCATCTTTTACTAGTTTCTCAACATCCTGATATGTTATCAAAATCAAGGGTTCATTCTTATACACAAACTGAAAATCTTTCTGAAAAGAAACCATTTTAGCTCTACAGTCAATATTAGCATGATAAACAGAAAGCCAATCCATGCCCAAAATAACATCAAACTCTACTAGAGGCAAAACAATATGGTTTGCAGGTAGATTCCTTTCGCACACAAGGATAGGAAGGTTATTATAATTTCTTATTGTCTCAACACTTCCTCCGGGTGTTTTTACCATAAGTTCAGGATTCATATCTTGAGATGGAATTTCCAATTTACTAGAAAACTTCATAGAAATGAATGAATGTTTAGACCCTGAATCAAACAACAAATTGGGATAATCTGAACAAACAAACAGTGTACCTGATACAACTTCATTCGACGACCCAACATCTGTTGAAGTAGTTGCAAAGGATTTCACCACCCCTTTAGACTTGTAGTCTGGCTGCTTTACCCCAGTTGAGTTCTTCGTTAGACACTCATTTTCGTAATGACCCATTTCATTACACTTAAAACATCTTACCGATGTCTTTTCATTGTCTTCTTGATCATATTCCCTACAGTTACGAGAAATATGACCAGACTTACCACACCGAAAGCACTTTCCAGACTTGGATAAACATTCTCCAGGATGCATTTTACCACACTTCTCACATGATGGATATTTGGATTTCTTACCTCCTTGCTTCTTTGATGAATTATTCCCCTTTTCCTGCCAACTGGACCTCTTATTTTGTCGTATGTCAAACAACACCTGATCATCGACAAACTCCATTTCCACCTTTTCCTCATATGATAAAAGTTTTTCCTAACTTCTGAACTCACAAGAAGCTAAATCCCTTTGATACTTTGGCATTAATCCTGAGTAAAAAAGGTTGATTTTACTATCAAGATCTCGTATGAAGTTTGGAGCATACCTTTCCAGTCGAGTGAACTTTTCTTCATAAGCAGCCACTGAGTCATCCTCCTGGCTCAATTCTAGAAATTGTTTTTCCATCCTAAGACGAACCACCTTAGGAAAGTATTTCTCAAGAAACATACCTTTGAATTTGTCCTAGTGAAGATCATCAATCTCATCACGATCCCTGATATTTTTCACCATTGACCACCACTGATCAGCTTCTCCTTCAAAACGGTAAACAACAAGACTAACCTTTTGATGTTCTGAACACCCCATGAAATCAAAAATATTCTCCAGTTGTTTAATCCACCCTTCCGCTAGCACAGGGTCAGATGATCCGCTGAATGATGGGGGATGTTGCCTCATGAAATGTTCCACCACTGACATGTTCCTCTGCGGTCGATCTGGCTGATCTTGTGCATGGACACCACCACCATTTTTAGCCTGAGTCAACTGTGCCATCACTGCAACAAACTGTTCAGTTCCGATTCCAACCATCTCAGGTTGCTGATTTGGAAGGTTGTCTACCTCCTGATGTCATCCCAACATAGCTACTTTGTTTCCTCTGCGGAAAACCATTTTGAACACAGAAATATATTAGGTGAAGTAATATGGTAATCCGTAAATGCTATATCATATCAATCATACCATAAATTAATTTATAATTTAACACTTTTCTAACTCCTAATGTTGTCTAAACCGACCTATGATACCAACTATAAGGCCCCGGCCTTAAACATTACTTAATATTGAATTAAATAAATAATTCCCATTGAGGATCATTTCAGGTTTAGAGTTTTAGATAATTAGATAATATCTATTACATCTCAAAAGATTACAAAGTAGACACTTCTACTAAGTTTCCATAAAATAAAAAATCTTAAAAATAAACATGTCCAGTTCCATGTTTTAGATAGCATGACTTTCCCTTGATCCCATCGTTGACACTATTCCACATTATGTCATGTGAAAAAAATTTCAAAAAAAAACTTGGGGTGAGCATAAAAAGCTCAGTAAGGGATACACAATGAATGAAAAATGTTAGTTTTTCAAACAAAAAGTAAACCATGTATACTTTATCAAAGTAATACCTTCACATTTATGAAGTAGTATAAACTCTTCACTGAATAAAATATCATTACATACCCTTTTGTAACCAAAATATTACCGTAAAACTCATATAAAGAACACATAACATATAAAGGTAACTTGGGACATAAACATACTTAATTGGAATAACCATACGGTCGACTTCCACACATATCACATAATGGAATAGCCATTCGGCCAACATCCATACATACTTAATGGAATAGCCATACGACCGACTTCCATACCCAATGCATTGGAGGTTATAACGTAACCACCCGTCCTGGTATTCACGGCTCCACCCGTCATATGGTTTATCACGTAACCACCCGTCAAATGTCCAAGTACCATTATAAAATCATAAGACATAAAACAAATATAATGGAAAGAAAACACTTCCACACATTGATCAGAATATATAACTTAAATATATTGACATAAAAAACCATTATAAAAACAATTTTCAATACCAAAATACATAAAAGAGTATATGGTATTTATTTCATTTTAAAAACATTACGGCTTGTTGAGGAAGCCAAAGATCAAATAATACTTACAGCGGCGGAAAAGGTCGTTTTAACTGCGTTCGTTAAAAGAAACATTCCTTTTTTTCGTTTAGTAAAACTTATCGTAGAAAAAGATTACTTTTGTATAAAAGTAAAAGTCAAAGGGGTTTATACACCGTATAAAAGAATGTTGTGTATAAAATGAAATATGCCTTAATGAAAAGAGATTGAGATGAGGTCCCTTAAAAAGATCATTTTTTAAATAGAATAGATCTATTATGTGTATACAATATATTTACACATAAATAAAGTATAAATACCAGATAGGACATAATAATATCATGACATAATTTGAAAGTAGGAGATTAACCCAAAGAATGGAAATTGGGTTAAGAAGTTCCCTTACCTCGGGTCCAACTTGACTCGATTGCTCTTTAATCTCCTGAATAATAATCTTGAGTTAATTTATACTTTCTTAAGAACCTTTTTCAAGTTCATTATTTCTTTTTATATCAACTATTATCTTTTCATGAACACTATGTAATTATTTAGGATAATAATGGTCGTTTTGTCGATATTTGGTACTTGAGTCAAAAGTGAACTTTTTATATTTACAAGTTGTTCATGTAGTCAAATATCCATTATATCAAAAATGATATTAATGATATATATTCCATATATATCATATATATCCAGTATATACATGCATTTATAATATTACATAATCATTTAGAGGTAAGAAATGAAATGCACCGTTCATGGAGACGGTAAGCCGTACGTACGCATGAACACTACTTCCATTTCTATTTCATATTTAATGGAATTAAAACATAATGATACATAATAGTATTATAATTTAAGTATGTTATAATATATAATATCATTAAATTTATCCATTATACGTACCACATATGGTGTTAACGAATCAAATCACTTTGAGGGGGCGGTAGTCCGCACTTCCTAAAATGAAGATATCGCGTTTACCAATAATGGAAACCATAAAGGTATGTCAGAAATGAAAAATACATAAGCCTAAGTAAAACATAAAAATATTATATATCATATATAAATATAGTGACATCTTAATTTCCACCTTTGAAGGTGTTATATGAGTGTTGAACAATCATCGTTTCATTAGGCAGAAATTCGCCATCCACAGAAACAGTATGTTCTTTAACCATTAGATGAAGGTGTGTGTATGTGTATCTCGAATCCTTATTTTAAAAACATACTAGTATATTGAAGATACTGGAGTTGTTACAAAATAAAGGAATAAAAAGATTTTAGGGGGATGGAGAAGAAAAATAAAACATAAGAACACAAGAGAAGACACTACCTTTAAATCGGGTAACTCCTTTTGATTTGAGCTCAAAGGCTTCCTTGGGAAGACTTATGACCAAAGTGAGGCTGCTATGAGTAATAGAGGGATGTTGAGAGACAAAATGGGCAGGGTTGGCTGAGCCAAAATCTTGAGAGGTGTGGGTAAGGAGGTAGAGATGGGGGCCTTTTATAAGAGGAGAGGAGGGGCACTCTTGGAAAGTTAAGAAAAGATACATTATTGTAAAAATATTTTCAGATAAAAAGGGTCCCATAATTATATATTTCGAGGTTAAGGTGATAAGTGTTAGAAATCCATCCATCCAATAGGTTTTGGACATGTGTAGGTCTTATATTTTACATTATATTTCCATTTTATTTAAATCGTTAAATAATGCGGTAATCATTGCATCATCATGGTGTCAAAAATAATTTAATTTATTTAATGTATA
The DNA here is from genome assembly GCA_963277665.1 of Viscum album. Classification (NCBI taxonomy): domain Eukaryota; kingdom Viridiplantae; phylum Streptophyta; class Magnoliopsida; order Santalales; family Viscaceae; genus Viscum; species Viscum album. Next base: position 1,251,232,484 of record OY728128.1, on the reverse strand, counting down.
AAAATTATAAAAAAATACTATGATGTAGGAAATATTTTTAGCTTTCCAATGAATATTTATAGTCAAAAATATGACTTGTATAACCCCATGTAAAAATTGTTTTAGTAAAATAACTCATGTTTGTGACATTTTTGTTTTAACTATAAATAAAAAAATATTAATGTCATTTTCCTACCAAAGTGGCTCCATGGGGTCCCCAAGTTGACCCATGGATTGTCTTGGTCGGCCATGAAACATAAAATAAGGGTAGGACATGTATCAAGTTCATTTCATATTATTAAAACATTATCTTTACCTTAAACTACACTAATTACCTCTAATCGCGATTAAAAACTTAGAAGTTACTATTCACCAAAAAATTATTTTAATCCCATTGAACCACATTTTACATCTTAATGACAACAATGTATGTCGGATTTTTTAAAATTAAAACACAGAAGTGGTAAAATTTCATTTAAATGAAAAATTAGTTTTTTAAGTACCACTTTGTTGTTTCACTATTCATCAAAAATTGAAGTTTTCAGAAAAATACCAAAACATCACCCTAAGCTATATTTGATATTCCGAATTCAAAAATGATGTCTTTTTTACAAAATTCAAACCATATAAGTTGAATTAATTAATTTAATAAATAATTTCTGCTGTCAATACAAACAGTGTTTTTATGAAACAAAAAGTATCAAAAGATTGCCAATAGTTCAAGTCCGATTTCAAAGTGAAATTAATTCCAACGACCAATATTGGATTAAATGGTAAAAATATATTCTAATTTCACTTTAAAACCACTTAAAAAGATAATCTAATCATATTAATAAATTAGATTAAAAAGAGGGTTTGAATTAAAATACAATATTTTTCACTATTCATTAAAAAAATGATCTTTATCGGAAAAATACAGAAAATTTACACAAAGTAAATTTTGATGTCCCGATTCTAAAGGAAAATTTTATTTGCTCTAATAGAATGTATAAGATTGACCAAAACTATATTTAATGACGGTTTCCATCAAAAGTTGATAAGTGGACCTTTAGTGAAAATTAGAGTATATATACCTAAAATTGAATTCTTTTCATATTTTAAGCCTTTATCCTTTATTGGATAAATGTAAAAACATTTAGAAAACATATATAATCATATTTTAGTTATTTCTATTCATTCTTGCCAATACAACGACTACGTGTTAACTAACATTTAAAATAATATTATTTTATTACTAGTGTGCAACGTAAGATTTCAAAGAAACTCTTTGTTGCGTATCGGGTATGCTACCGAACATAGCAACCCAATAAAAGTAAAATTAATATTTAATTCGAAAATATTAATAAATATGAAAATATATTATTCTTTATTTACCTGGGATGTTACAATATGAGTTTGTGTATGAAATCTAATAAATGTTGAAAGTCAACATGATAAGTAATTATGTTTCCTTATGAATAAATTCCTCAATAAAAAGAAACATAAAACAAAAATTTTGTCTATTAACTTTTCCTAATGGGGAATCGAATACCGTTTAACCCATCACAAGTTTGTGATTTTCTTGTGGTTAACTTTCTCCTAAACATGTTTTCTATCACTCTCCATCAGAACATGACCCTATGTTTTCTCCTATATGTCCATGTTTTCCTACATGGAATCCTAGTTTGGGTTAACTCGGGTGACCTCTGTACTTATCTTTCATTATTTTAAAGTGATTGTTTTACCGACTCTTGTTCCGATGTGGGACTTTCAAGGATGTTTCTGAGCCCAATTTTAAAATTGCGAGGATGCAATTCCCAAAAAGGGGGGAAGGATGTAACCCCCAGGTAAATAAAGAATATGTAATTTTTATATTTATCCATATTTGTGAATAAAATGTTAATATTAATTTAAAGCGAACGCTATGCTTGATGGCTTACCCAATACGCAACAATGAGTTCCTTTGAAATCTTAAGTTGCACTATAATAATAATATAATATTATTTTTAATGGTAGTTAATGCCTAGCTATTGTAATGGAGGGAATGAACAGAACTAACTAAAAAATTATTATATATGTTTGTAAAATATTTTTACTTTTTACAATAAATGTTAGAGGATTAAAAATGTGAATGAATTCAATTTTGAGCATAAACATTCTAATATTCTTTAGAAGGTCGATTAACCGCCTTTTGATGGAGAACCTCTTTTAAATCTAGTTTTTGACAATTTTATGTGTAATATTTGACAAAATAAAATTCTTCTTTAGAATCAAGACATCAAAATTTACTTTGTGTACATTTCTGGTATTTTTCCGATAAAGTTCATTTTTTAATGAATAGTGAAAAATGTTGAATTTTAATTCAAAACCTCTTTTTAATCTAATTTATTTATATGATTAGATTATCTTTTGAATTGTTTTTAGAGTGAAATTAGAATATATTTTTACCATTTAATCGAATAGTGGTCGTTGGAATTAATTTTACTTTGAAATTGGACTTAAACTAGTGTCAATCTTTTGATATATATTGTTTCATAAAAACACGCTATTTGTCCTGACATCGGGAATTAATTATTAAATTAATCAGTTTAACATATATATTTTGAATTTTGTAAAATAGAAATCATTTTTTAATTCAGAATATCAAATATATCTTAGGGTGAAGTTTTGGTATTTTTCTAAAAAAAGTCAATTTTTGATGAATAGTGAAACCACTAAGTGGTACTTAAAAAACTGATTTTTCATTTAAATGAAATTTTACCACCTTTTTGTTTTGAATTTAAAAAATCCAACATACATGTTTGTCATTAGGAAGTAAAATGTGGTTCAATGGGATTAAAATAATTTTTTTGGTGAATAGTAACTTATAAGTTTATTAATCGCGATTAGAGGTAATTAGTGTAGTTTAAGGTAGAAATAATGTTTTAATAATATGAAATGACCTAGAAACATTCTCTACCCTTATTGGATGTGTCATGGCCGACCATGAAAATCCATGGGTCAACTTGGGGACCCCATTGAGCCACTTTTGTAGGAAAATGACATTAATAACTTTTTATGTAATGTTTAAATAAAAATGTCACAAACATGAGATGTTTTACTAAAACAATTTTTAAATGGGGTTATACAAGTCAAAATTTCTACTATAAATATTAATTAGAAACCTAAAAAGATTTAATACATCATGATATTTGTTTTATAATTTTTAAACATTAAATAAATTAAATTATTTATGACACCATTATGATGCAGCGATTACCTCATTATTTAACGATTTAAATAAAATGAGACGATAATGTAAAATACAAGACCTACACATGTCAAAAACCTATTGTATGGGTGGATTTAGAAACCTTATCACATTATCCTATAAATATATAATTTTGGGACCCTTTTTATACAAAAATCATTTTATAATAAAGTATCTTTTCTTAACATACCAAGAGTGCACCTCCTCTTCTCTTGTAAAAGGCCCCCACCTCTACCTCCTTACCCACACATCTCAAGCCTTTGGATCGGAAACCCCTGCCCAAGTTTTCTCTCCACATCCATTTATTACTCCTAGAAGGCTCACTTTGGGCAGAATTCTTCCCAAGGAAGCCTTTGAGCTCAAATCGAAATGAGTTACCCATTTTAAAGGTAGTGTCTTCTCTTGTGTTCTTATGTTTTATTTTGCTTCTCCAACCCCCTAAAATCATTTTATTAATTTATTTTGTAACAAAAAAAAAGTATCCTCAATATACTAGGATGTTGATATAAGAAGTATTCGAGCTACACTTACACACACCTTAATCTAATGGTTAAAGAACATACTGTTTCTGTGAATGGTGAATTTCTGCCTCACGAAACGATGATTGTTCAACACTCATATAACACCTTCAAAGGTGGACATTAAGATGACAATATATTTATATATGATATATAATATGTTTATGTTTTACTTATTCTTCTGTATTTTTCATTTTAGGTATACCTTTATGGTTTCCATTGTGGGTAAACACGATAATTTCATTTTAGGAAGTGCAGACTACCACCCCCTCAAAGTGATTTGATTCGTTAATGTCATATGTGGGAAGTATAAAGGATGGATTTAATGATATTATATATTATATTATACTGGAATTATAATATACCTTTATATCATTACGATTTCACTCCCTAAAAGTATGAGATAGAAATGAAAGTTGCGTTCAAGCGTACGTACAACTTACCGTCTCCATGAATGGCGCATTTCATTTCTTATCCGCAAATGTAATGTACTATTATAAGTACATATATATAATGGACATATATGATGTATGTTACATCTAAGTGAAGAATATAATTCTAGAATTAAAATATACATAACTCTCATTTAGTTTTAATTCTATTAATAAGACATAGAAATGAAAGTAGCGTTCATGCGTACGTATGACTTACCGTCTCCATGAACAGTGCATTTAATATGTTACCTCTAAAGGATTATTTAATATTATAAATGCATGTATATACTGGATATATATGATATATATGATATCTATATCATGAATATAATTCATGATATAATGGATATTTTACCACATGAACAACTTGTAATTATAAAGAGCTTATTTTTGACTCAAGTACCAAGGATCGACAAAACGACCATTATTAACTTAAATAATTACATAGTGTTAATAACATGGTAATAAGTGATATAAAAAGAAAATGAACTTGAAAAAGGTTCATAAGCAATTAGAAATTAACTCATGTTTATTATTCAGGACGTTAAAGAACGATCGATTCAAGTCGGACCCAAGGTAAGGGACTTCGTATCAATCTCTTTTCATTGAGGCATGTTTCTTTTTATACACAACTTTATTTTATATGGTGTATAAACCTTTTTGACCTTTAATTTTATACAAAAGGAATCTTTTTCTATGAAGCATTTTACTAAAAGACAAAAAGGAATGTTTCTTTTAACGTACGCGGGTGACAACGACTTTTTCTGCTGCCGCGAGTATTATTTGGTATTTGGCTTCCTCAACAAGCCGTAATGATTTTAAAATGAAATAAATACCATATACTATTTTATGTATTTTGGTATTGAAAATGGTTTTTATAATGGATTTGTTATGTCAATATATTTAAGTGATATATTGTGATCAAAGTGTGGAAATGTTTTCTTTCCATTATATTTGTTTTATGTCTTATGATTTTATAATGGTACATGGAAATTTTATGGGTGGTTACGTGGTAAACCATATGAAGGGTGGTGTCGTGAATACCAGGACGGGTGGTTATGTTATAACCTCCAATGCATTGGGTATGGAAGTCGGCCGTATGGCTATTCCATTAAGTGATATGTGTGGAAGTCGACCGTATTGTTATTCCATTTAAGTATGTTTATGTCCCAAGTTACCTTTATATGTTATGTGTTCTTTATATGGGTTTTATGATAATCTTTTGGTTAATAAATGGTAAGTAATAATATTTTATTCAGTAAAGATTTTTTACTACTTCCTAAAGGTGAAAGTTATTACTTTGATAAAGTATACATGGTTTACTTGTTGTTTTGAAAGACTAACAGTTTTCATTCTTTGTGTATCCCTTACTGAGCTTTTTATGCTCACCCCAAGTTTTTTTGAAATGTTTCTCATAGGACTTAATGTGGAATATGGTCAAGGATGGGATCAAGGGAAAGTCGTGCTATCTAAAACATGGAACTAGACATGTTTATTTTTAAGAGTTTTTATTTTATGGAAGTTTAGTAAAAATGACTACTTTGTAATCTTTTGAGATGTAATAGTTATGTCATAATTCACTAAAACTCTAAACCGGAAAATATCCTCAAAGTGAATTATTCATTTAATTCAATATTAAGTAAGGTTTATGGCCTAGGCCTTATAGTTGGTATCAGAGGTCGGTTTAGATAACATTAGAGGTTAGGGTATTCTCTAAGCATAAGATACATTACCATAATGGTTAGGATTTCATAAAGTGTCCAAGTTTTAGATAAAGTGAATGAGTAAGTATATCTGAGTGTTTATCTTATTCTTTAGTAAATGATGGTATTGTTGATATGCTCACACTGACCTTGTTGGTTTTAGTAAATGGTTGGATCTAGCTGGCACCAATGTAACAGTGGATGTGAAAGAAACTGTGACAGTTTTCTGAGCGAGCGACGGAATGATATGGGAGCTTCAATGAGAACTCTTGTGTTTATCCTCAACCAACTATCTGGAGTCATTTTTGACCACCTAAACCATGGTGATTTCTATAAGGCATTATATATGCGAGAAAAAAAACCCTATGGAACTACAGGTAATAATCAAAAAGGTATGTGTGTTAAAAAACATATGTGTAAAAGATGTGGAAAGAAACACCTATTAAAATGATTCAAAGGGACAGAAATATGCTATAGATGTGGAAATGGAGGTCATAAAGCAAGAACCTGCCATGGAAAAAGGAAGCATCCAGTTGACTCGTGGAAAGGTAATGAAGTTCTTTCTGAGGGATCAATTGAATGTTTTAAATGTGGTTTGCATGGTCATTATGCAAACACATGTCCTATGAAGAAGTTTCTGGAATGGGATCACCAAGATCGTACACATATTCGTTTACCAATACCTAACGTCATTCCGATTGAGGATGAAGAAACTGACAATGACCAGTCAAAGGTATGGATTATTTATTAACTTTTGTTTTCCTATTTTGGAATCTTAGGACATGATTCATGATTTTGTTTGTAGGAAAGAAGTATTTCAGAATAAGTTGGAAAGGAATGGTTAATAGATCATGAAGAATGTTTAATGAGTAAGAAGTCAACGTATAAGGGATTCAAGAGTTATGGTGAAATTCTTAAGAGTATTAAGTCTATTTTGTTGATGGGGTTACATTAGAAGACCTTTTATAGTATGTGTAACCCTGATGTTTGATATATGAAAATTTTATTCAAGGAATAGTTATCCGTTCTTTTGTGGACATAGTTATATAGAACCATTTGGGTTTATATGATCCTTACTTTTGAGGTAATTGTGGGTTGCTATATGTTATGATGGAAAGTGAAAGGTGTGAGATAAAATTGAGGTTAAATTATGTTATGGTTATTTTTGAAGATTTTATCTCGTTGTTGGGGAATGTTTTATGAATTATATAGTTTTGGAAAAAGGACAACACACAGACCGTGTGACAACCCGTCGCGTCGGACAAAGCTGCGGGAATCAAACCCACAACCAAAGTGCAACTGGTATTTTTCTCCTACCACTTGACTACGTGAAGTCCCTGGTTAGTTTGAATAATTCAATTTAGATAGAGGATTTTATGAATTAAGAGTAAGTTGATTTTGGGTTATCTATGGAAATTTATTAACCAATCATGGAGGATATGTGATTAGGTTAATTACTTTTCAATACGAGACTTTAAGAGAAATTGATGTTGTTTGGAGATAAATGTTATGATTTAACTTGGAAGACTATGTGAAAAAATCCTTCAAATATTTGGGTTTCAATCTTAGTTTGGTTTACTTTGAATAATTTTATGGACAAATTGTTTATCGAATGGTCCTCGTTGAACTTTGGTTTTTGTTGGACAAATTTTGGAGATTAAGAATAGATTTTCTTTTTATAAAGGTTTATCCTTTTCTGGATTTTCTGATCTTGTACTAACCTTTTTGGTTTTGGATTTGGTTAAAGTCTAAAGACATGGGAAGTATATAGTTATCTTTTGTGGATTAGGTGATTTTCTAGAAGTTGATTATAGTACTCTTAATGTGAAAAAGTCTTCCTAAATAGTCGTCTTTTGGAGAAAATATGAGTGTGTGTAAGAAATATAATAAAAGTTGAAAGTCAACATGATAAGTAATTATGTTTCCTTATGAATAAATTCCTCAACAAAAAGTTACTTAAAACAAAAATGTTGTCTATTAACTTTTCCTACTAGGGAATCGAATACCATTTAACCCATCACAATTTTTTGATTTTCTTGTGGTTAACATTATCGTAAACATGTTTTCTATCACTCTCCATCAGAACATGACCCTATGTTTTCTCCTCCATGTCCATGTTTTCGTACATGGAATCCTAGTATGGGTTAACTCGGGTGACCTCTGTACTTCTCTTTCTTTATTTTAAAGTGATTGTTTTACCGACTCTTGTTTCGATGTGGGACTTTCAAGGACGTTTCCGAGCCCAATTTTAAAATTGTGAGGACGCAATTCCCAAAATGGGGGAAGGATGTAACCCCCCAGGAAAATAAAGAATATGAAATTTTTATATTTATCCCTATTTGTGAATAAAATGTTAATATTAATTTTAAGGGAACACTATGCTTGATGGCTTACCCAATACGCAACAACGAGTTTTTTTGAAATCTTAGGTTGCACTATAATAATAAAATAATATTATTTTAAATGGTAGTTAACGCCTAGCCGTTGTAATGGAGGGAATGAATAGAAATAACTACAAAATGATTATATATGTTTGTCAAATATTTTTATTTTTTACAATAAATGTTAGAGGATTAAAAATGTGAATGAATTCAATTTTAAGCGTAAACATTCTAATATTCATTAGAAGGTCAATTAACCGCCTTTTGATGGAGAACCTCTATTAAATTCACTTTTTGAAAATTTTATGTGTCATATTTGACAAAATAAAATTCTTCTTTAGAATTGACACATCAAAATTTAATTTGTGTAATTTTTTGGTATTTTTCCGATAAAGTTAATTTTTTTAATGAATAGTGAAAAATGTTGAATTTTAATTCAAAACCTCTTTTTAATCTAATTTATTTATATGATTAGATTATATTTTGAATTGGTTTTATATTGAAATTAGAATACATTTTTACCATTTAATCCAATAGTGGTCATTGGAATTAATTTCACTTTGAAATTGGACTTAAACTAGTATCAATCTTTTGATATATATTGTTTCATAAAAACACGCTATTTGTCCTGACATCGGGAATTAATTATCAAATTAATTAATGTAACTTATATTTTTTGAATTTTTTATAATAGACATCATTTTTGAATTCCGAATATCAAATATAGCTTTGGGTGATGTTTTGGTATTTTTCTAAAAAACTTCAATTTTTGATGAATAGTGAAACCACTAAGTGGTACTTAAAAAACTAATTTTTCGTTTAAATGAAATTTTACCACCTTTGTGTTTTGAATTTAAAAAATCGAACATAAATTATTGTTATTAGGAAGTAAAATGTGGTTCATTGGCATTAAAATAATTTTTTGGTGAATAGTAACTTTTAAGTTTATTAATCGTGATTAGAGGTAATTAGTGTAGTTTAAGGTAGAAATAATGTTTTGATAATATGAAATGACCTAGACACATGTCCTACCCTTATTGTATGTGTCATGGCCGACCATGACAATCAATGGGTCATCTTGGGGACCCCGTGGAGCCACTTTTGTAGGAAAATGACATTAATAACTTTTTATATAATGTTAAAATAAAAATGTCACAAACATGAAATGTTTTACTAAAACAATTTTAAAATGGGGTTATAAAAGTCATAATTTTGACTATAAATATTCATTAGAAAGATAAAACGATTTCCTACATCATGAAATTTTTTTATAATTTTTATACATTAAAAAAATTAGATTATTTATGACACCATGATGATGCAGTGATTACTTCATTATTTAACGATTTAAATAAAATGAGACGATAATGTAAAATCTAAGACCTAAACATTTAAAAAACCTATTGTATGGGTGGATTTCGAACTATTATCACATTATCCTCTAAATATATATTTGTGGGACCCTTTTTAATTGAAAATCATTTTATAATAATGTATCTTTTCTAAAATTTCCAAGAGTACCCCTCCTCCTCTCTTATAAAAGGCCCCCACCTCCACCTCCTTACCCACACCTCTCAAGACTTTGGCTCGGCCAAACCCTAAAACATTTGTCTCTCCACATCCCTCTATTACTCCTCGAAGCCTCAATTTGGGAATAAGTCTTCCCAAGGAAGCCTTTGAGCTCAAATCAAAAAGAGTTACCCGTTTTAAAGGTAGTGTCTTCTCATGTGTTCTTATGTATTATTTTGCTTCTCCAACCCCCTAAACTATTTTTATTCATTTTATTTGTAACAAAACAAGTATCATAAATATACTAGGATGTTTTTATAAGAATTATTAGAGCTAAAATTACACACACCTTCATCTAATGGTTAAAGAACATTCTGTTTCTGTGAATGGTGAATTTCTGCCTCACGAAACGATGATTTTTCAACACTCATATAACACCTTCAAAGGTGGCCATTAAGATGTCACTATATTTATATATGATATATTATATTTTTATGTTTTACTTAAGATTATGTATTTTTCATTTGTGTCATACCTTTACGGTTTCAATTCTGGGTAAACACGATAATTTCATTTTAGGAAGTGCGGACTACCACCCCCTCAAAGTGATTTGATTCGTTAATGACATACGTGGGACGCATAATGGATGGATTTAATGATATTATATATGATATTATACTTGAATTATAATATAACTTTATATCATTATTATTTCACTCCATTAAAGTATGAGATATAAATGAAAGCAGCGTTCATGCGTAAGTACGACTTACCGTCTCCATGAATGGTGCATTTCATTTATTATCCCCAAATGTAATGTACTTTTATAAGTACATATATATAATGGATATATATGATTTATGTTACATCTAAGTGATGAATATAATTCTGGAATTAAAATATACATACCTCTCATTTAGTTTTATTTCCACTAATATGACATAGAAATGAAAGTAGTGTTCATGCGTAAGTACGACTTACCGTCTCCATGAACGGTGCATTTAATTTATTACCTCTAAATGATTATGTAATATTATAAATGTATGTATATACTGGATATATATGATATATACGATATCTACATCATGAATATAATTCTTGATAAAATGGATATTTTACCACATGAACAACTTATAATTATAAATAGTTTATTTTTGACTCAAGTACCAAGGATCGACAAAACGACCATTATTAACATAAATAATTACATAGTGTTAATAACATGGTAATAAGTGATATAAAAGGAATAATGAACTTGAAAAAGGTTCTTAAGCAAGTAGAAATTAACTCACGTTTATTATTCAGGATGCTAAGGAACGATCGAGTCAAGTCGGACAGGAGTTAAGGGACTTCGTCTCAATCTCTTTTCATTGAGGCATGTTTCATTTTATACAAAACTTTCTTTTATATGGTTTATAAACCCCTTTGACCTTTAATTTTATACAAAATGAATCTTTTCCTACCAAGCATTTTACTAAACAACAAAAAGGAATGTTTCTTTTAATGTACGTGGTGACAACGACCTTTTCCGCAGTCGTGGGTATTATTGGGTATTTGTCTTCCACAAAAAGCTGTAATGTTTTTAAAATTAAATAAATACCATATACTCTTTTATGTATTTTGGTATTGAAAATGGTTTTTATAATGGATTTGTTATGTCAATATATTTATGTGATATATTGTGATCAAAGTGTGGAAATATTTTCTTTCCATTATATTTGTTTTATGTCTTATGATTTTATAATGGTACTTGGACATTTGACGGGTGGTTACATGATAAAAAATATTATGAGTGGTGCTGTGAATACCAGGACTGGTGGTTACGTTATAACCTCCAATGCATTGGGTATGGAAGTCGGCCGTATGGCTATTCCATTAAGTGATATGTGTGGAAGTCGACCGTATGGTTATTCCATTTAAGTATATTTATGTCCAAAGTTACCTTTATATGTTATGTATTATTTATATGGGTTTTATGGTAATATTTTGGTTAAAAAAGGGTAAGTAATGATATTTTATTCAGTGAAGGGTTTTTACTACTTCTTAAAGGTGAAAGGTTTTGCCTTGATAAAGTACACATGGTTTACTTGTTGTTTTGAAAAACTAACAGTTTTTATTCTTTGTTTATCCCTTACTGATCTTTTTATACTCACCCCAAGTTTTTTTAAATGTTTTTCACAGGACATAATGTGGAATAGGGTCATGGATTTGGTCAAGGGAATGTCATGCTATCTAAAACATGGAACTAGACATGTTTCTTTTTAAGATTTTTTATTTTATGGAAATTTAGTAGAAGTGAATACTTAGTAATCTTTTGATATATAATTGTTATATCCTAATTCTCTAAAAATATAAACCTGAAAAGATCCTCAATGTGAATTATTCATTTAATTCAATATTAAGTAAGGTTTAAGGCCGAGGCCTTATAAAATGATATATAATGACTTCTTATATATATGTGATCAGTGTGTCAATTAAACACGATAAATAATAAATGAATCCATATCCAACCATGAACAAATACTTTTCAGTTTGATATGTACATACCAATACAAAATAACATTATCATTAATAAAGATAATTATTTTTCAAACACTCATTTAGCTCAAAGCACAATGATTAAGCTATGATTTATAACACAAGCTTCGAATCAACGCCATCTATATTATTCTGATAACCTATGATGTTTTTTTATTTTTTATCTAAAAACCCATTCACCCCCAATCCCTTATCCATCACCCACATGCTCCACCACACACCTCCACCCCACGCCCCTATTTCACCCCTTCCCCTAACACACCCCTCCCCACCTTTCACCACCCTTCACCCTGCACCCCTACTTCCCCCTCCCCACTACACCCACTCACCTTTACACCCACTTCCCCCTTCCCCAGCACCACCCCCAACACCTTTCACCCCTAACCCTGCACACCCCCTAATACCTTCCCCAGTACCCCCTGCCCCTGCACCCCCTTCCCCCTACACAGACACCTGCACCCCCCCCCCCCCCCATCTCGCCTCCCCTACACACCCCCTTTCACTCATCCCCCTATCATTGCCCATTGTATCTTTATGGATACTCAAGAACCTATAACACACCAAAATTATTTCTTAAGCATGATCCAAGTATATGTAAAATATATAAAGTTTCATAACATAACATTTATGTGTCACACTCCTCCCCCTCTATCGACATATTGTCTTTGAGATGTATCCCCTTAGGAATCCTCAAAAAACATGGGCCACATCATGAAAACCAAAATTGTGTTTAGAAAACATAATGAATACATACTAATAACGTGATAAGGGAATTGGTAATTAAATAAATTTAATCAAATGATAAAAAAGTGACCCTTAATTTTTAGAGGTCATGATCCAAATAAGGTAGTTAGATATTTAAGGTAAAGTGTTTAATTTTTTTTACTATGATAACCTATTATCCCCCTCACAGGTTATATATAATTTTTATAATGTAATAAAACCTAACACAGATGATCAATCAAATTACGATAACCATATAAATGACAAAGGCTAGGAAATCAATTTCCAATATGCACAGTCAAATTCAAACTACTATTTAAAATATAGATAAACCTCAATCACCATGAAATAAAGGACAGTGATTCAAGAAACCCAAAATAGGGAATGGTTCAACTTTACCACTCCATTCATTGTCTGGGCATAGTTTAGAACTTGAATAGCTACACCCAATGATAAGAATAATCATCCTCATGGACATCCAAAGAGACAGACTCTATACACTCAACTAAGACCTTTATGGGAGAATAAATTTGAATACCACAAGCCATGGTTCTAAACCATATATGATTTATACCTCCATAAACAAAAAACCCCTTTATAACTATGAGATTAAAAAAATCAATTGAATAAGACAAAACTATAAAAATATATTTCTTAACAATCCCTGCATTTTAATTTTTTTATCAAAACTCATTTCAAAAAGAAAAGAACATTGATAAGGATATCAATTCTTTAAAAAATATAAAATCCATTTCAAGGGCAAAATTAGAACCTACAAATTATAGATTTTTAAAAAACATTAACACCAGATTTGATAATAATGTACTTATTTTAAAGAAAATCTCATGCAAACGTCATAAAGTTCTCTTATATTTTCAAAACACCTCATGAATTTCAGCATAAGACCAAAAAATTTCTTGAAATGTCATATTTTTTTAAATCATTTCCCAAATTATATAATGTAATAAAACACTTTCAAAGCATCATTTGAATTTCAAAAAAATCGTAAAACAAATTTTTTAATCAAAAACATCCACGTGTCCCATTTTCTAATTAATCACTAAAAAGGTTTTATATTAAAACACTTATTGAAATTTATTTTCATTTTAAATCATTTTCAAATTTATTTTTAAACCATATTATAATTGAAAATAGTATACAAGATATTAAAAAAATAACAAATAATCCCCCAAAACTGATTTTGGAATCAAGGAAATTCAATAAATGTACTTTTGTAAAAAAATTGAAGCACCAAACATAAGAAAACCATAATGCGGCACAACATGCAAACAATCAATTAATAGATCGATTGATCCTAAATAAAATCCTACCATGAGGTAAGACCCTTGTTAACCTCTCACATATAAGAGTTACCCATCATCAAGGGGAACTCACGGGAACCTAACAATGTCTAATAAGTCAAACATATCAATGGAAATACATCTTATGTTATCAATGCAAAATTCAATAATGTTTAACATTATGTCCAAGTTTATAGACGACCATGTAGTAAAACACATCAGATGAACAACCTCTTACAACAATAAAATTTTTATTTCACTCTTTAAATATGAAGAAATGCAATCCAGTTTCATCTCTTGACATTTTCACATGCTTTTCAAAACTCACACATCATAAAGCACATACAACCCATATAAATTGAAGAAGAAATTTATGGAACACCTAACACATTGTTATCTGGGCCTCTCCTTCTGATATTGATGGATGGACAAAACTAATTCAACATTATTCCCTAAAATATATAAAATACCCTATGTTATGGATTTATAATGAAATGCCAAGAATTGGTGAGAGAGGTTGCGATGTGTACCATCAGGGTTAGAGGGTTGCACTTATAGGGTATCCGGGAAGTGGGCACCACGATGAGATTGGTCGAGGGTAGATGGTCGTATATTAGTGGAGGTTGGAGGAGAATGGAACCACCATGAGATATGTAGATGGCAGAGGGTCGCAGATTGGGGTAGAATGGAGGAGGAGGGAACCTCCATGAGAGAGAGATCAATGGCGGAGGGTCATGGATAGATGGAGGATTGAGGAGGATGGAGTAGAGGGTTGCCGATTGGGGGATAACTGAGGAGGATACCATTAGGTTTAAAAAAAAAAATATGACAACTTTTAGCCACAGTTTGTAACTAAACTCTGGATATAAACAAGATATAGCCATGAACCTACAAAATCATGGATATAGGTCTTTAGATATAGCCTAAATTTATAGTAGTGAAGGCTGATCATTGTACCTATACTCACACTACCAAAAAGTAGGGATATTTTTGTGATATATTGAAATGATTCAAAGAAAGTCTTGGGTTGTGCACTCATGAAAAATGATAACGTGATAGACTATGCCTCACGACAATTGAAGATCCATAATTAGAAGTACCTGATGCATGATCTAGAGATGGAAGCCAAGATTTTTTCCTTGAAAATCTCACTACACTACCCATATGGTGAGAAGTGTGACATATACACCAACCACAAGAGCTTAAATTACATATTCACACCAAAGGAGCTCAGCAAGCGTTAAAGGAAATGGTTAGAGGTAATCCATGGTTATGATTTCTCTATTCACTATCATCCTAGAAATGCGAACAAGGTAGATGATGCTCTAAGAAGAAATGAACCAGCTACTCTATCAATGCTTCAGATTGCGAAGGACCCTATCTTCCTTTACATGAAAAGGTTGGATTTAGAAATCATAAGGTAATGGGATACATACTACCTTTCCCAAATGTTTGTGCAACCATCTATCTAAGAAAAGAATAATCATACAGAAAGTGATGATCTATAATTAATAAAGAAGGCAAATCTAGTAGAATAAGGGAAGAATCAAGAGTTCCATATCGATGATTATGGTGTAATTTAGTTTGTAATGTGGTTATTTATGTCTTCATCACCCATGATAAAAAAGGAGATATTGGAAAATTCACAAAAATCAACTTTCTCTATCCATCATGGTAGCACCAATACGTATCGTTACCTCCACAAACACTTATGGTGGGGCTACATGATGATGGAGATTGTGGAATATATATCACAGTTCGTGGTATGTCAGCAAGATAAAGAATAGAGACAAAAATTCCAAAGGAATGATGTTTCCATTTCCTGTACAGATGGGGAAATGGGAGAATGTCACTATGGACATTGTCATGGGTATCCCAAAGATGTCCAAGGTAAATAATGCTATATGGGTTGTGGTTGACTGACTCACCAAGACAACCCATTTTATCGCTATTCAAGAAGATCTCTCACATGAAAAACATTCAAAGATATTTGTTATGGAAGTAGTGAGACTACATGTTGATCCACTAACAATTTTCATTGATCATTATCTAATGTGCACATCTATATTCTTGAGGAGTCTTGAACATTCGTTGAGTACTGAATTAAATTTCAGTATGACCTATCACCCACAAAACTGATGGCCAATCTGAAATAACTTTTTATATGCTTGAAGATATTATAAGAGACTACTCATTAGAATTCAATGGTTGATGGGATCAACATATTCCATTGGTTGATTTTTCATAGAAAAATAGATTCAAATTTTGTATTCAGATGGCTCTATATGAAGCTCTGTACGGAAAGCGATGTATAACTCCAACCTGTTGGGATAATGTTTGATAAAGAAAGCTACTTGGACCTACCTTGTTCAAGAGATGACTTAGAAGGTTCATGTCATCTAGAAACATATAGAAGTTTATCATTTTCATAAAAAGAGTTATGATGTGAATCATCTAAGGGACTGGGTGTTTGACGTTGGAGATAAATTCTTCCATAGAATATCACCATAGATGATATTAATGCAATTTGGAAAGAAAGGGAAGCTAAGCCCAAGGTACGTCGGCCCCTTAGAGATCCTTGACCAAATTGGAGTCGTGGACTATCAGATTGCATATCCACAAAATTTATCTCATGTTCATGATGTGTTTCAAGTCTCACTCCTAATGATGTACATTCCAGAACATTCACATGTACAAAAATAAGAGGTGGTATAGCTAAAAGATGATCTCTATTATGAGGAGATGCTAGTGGATATTTGGGACCAAATAGATAATGTTATACACAAAAAGAAAAACCACCTTGTCAATGTGTTGTGGAGGAACTATAATTTTGAAGATGAAACATGGGAATCTGAGGAGGCGATAAAGGACAGGTACCCTCACCTATTTATGTAAAACGAAATTTGACGGGAAAAATTTCAT
Organism: Viscum album; assembly: GCA_963277665.1. Lineage (NCBI taxonomy): Eukaryota > Viridiplantae > Streptophyta > Magnoliopsida > Santalales > Viscaceae > Viscum > Viscum album. The sequence continues at coordinate 1,251,215,247 of OY728128.1, read as the reverse complement.
AAGGGGTGAAGAATGTAACGAACCAAAATTTTAGAAATGGAATTATTTTATTATAATTATTCATTACAGTATAATCAAAATAGGAATCACAAAGACATATAGTGATACTAAATACCATGTGACCATTAAACATAATTTTTCAACTTCTATATTATGAATTTCGAAAATTTGACATATACGGTTGCGATCAGTAATATGTTTGGGGCCAGATATGGCATAATTAATTTTTGGTGAATAGTAACCTACACTTATGAATAGTAACCCACAATTACGAATAATAATATGACCCTTATGAATATTAAATCATCAAAAATAATAATAATATCCCACATGAATGATTATATAGAATTTAGGCATCCTTTAAGTTATAATTTGACTATAGTAAAAGTATTGGTGTTTTTATAAGTTATAAAAAATTAATAAAAACTAATTAATTAATTTAAAATTAAATGTATTTTCCTAAATTTTTTTTCAAAAATTAAAAATTATATGTATTTTTGGTTTTACGATAATTTTTTAAGACCTTACTTAATTTTTGAAAGAATTATGAAATAAGTTTTTATTTTAAGAACTGTATTTTTCAAGTAAATAATGATATTATTTAAAAGTTCAATTAGGTATTTTTAGAAAATTATTTTTGAAAAATGAAATTAATTTCTGGATTCTAAATTTGTAAAAGTGGTTAAGGATATTATTTTTTTTTTCTAAAATACTTTAATTTTTATGTGAATTGTAAAAATAATGTTTTTCACATAACCAGTATATCCAAAATTGCATCATTCCTGATGTAATGATGACATAGAATTTCTAGAACATCATATTCGTCCATTTTATATTTAATTTTTTAAATTTTCCGTTAAAATAAAATAAAATCAATTTCAAAACCTAAAAAGAACTTTACAAAGCCTAAATCCAAAATTTTTTTCCTTACTATATATTTTTCTCTTTATTTCAGTTTACATTTAATAAATTAATAAATTATAATAATAAATATGATTTAATGTATAAAAAAATTAAATTATATTAATATATGATTTATTATTTAATAAAAATACTATTAGATGTCAAAAATTTGATATATTATTGTATTTAATATTTTATTCTAAAAACTCCCCCTCCTCATTTATAAATTACCCCTCTCCAACCCCTTGCCAAACCACACCACTCAAGCATCAAGACTTGTATAAACTCTATCTAAAAATATTAATTATATGCTCCACTATGTCCATGAGTTTTCGGTCTCATCAAATGACCAAGCATAGGTGCCTTAAAAAGAATCTCAAGAGAAGGATTCAAGAGGTTATTTCTCTCTCTCTTTTTTTTAATTTCCATTCAATTTCATATTATTTTTTTAATCTATCCCCACCTATCCTTATGAAAATTGTATGGTAACTCTAGTATAATACATATAATAGAATTTTATTATACTAATGAGATTATATATCATCCTAACTCCCTCACCTCTTCACATGTTTTATTTTAGAATGGAAAAAGTTGTTCGTGAGGTGTTAATTTATCACCATCAAGAATGACATGTTTTCATTTTCATTAATGCCTTTATATTTAATAATGAAACCATTTTTATGTTTGAAACTAATTATTTTATATTTATAATATCATATTTATTGTTATGTAACTAACTTATGTACGTATTAATAAATGATTAGAATACAATTTTGTTGTGGTCGAAAAACCGCTCGAATTAACCCAAATGACCATCATTAAAGTCTTATCTAATTATTCATCCATATTGTATAAAGTATAATTAATTATAAGATAATTTAAACTCTGGTAATATCATTAATAACATGAAATATCAGTTCTTGATGTTTATCCACATTCTACATGAACATACATTTTTGAATACAACTGAACAGCTCATGAAAACCATGAAAAAGAACATTCCCAAACAATGTTTTTAAACTATATAACTAATAAACATGCCCATATAATAACTTATTGAAACCATAAAAAAACATATTCATTTAAATAAGGCTCTATAATTTTTAATTAATTAATCTAATGTGGTTATACATGGCTTTAATTTGAAATAACCCTTTGGATACAAGGTAAGGGGAAATTCTTGAACCCAACTTACTTTTGTTGGGTTCTCCCTCTTTCACTTCATTTTTGGTATGGACACTCTTTAAAAATTATTTCTTCATCATTATATTATATGTTTTTGGGATATACATGTTTACACTAGTTTTTATGTCAAACAATGTTTTTCCAAAAGAACTCTTCTTTAAAAAACACAAATTTTACTTCTCACTCATGGTTGATGGTTCTTGTATCAAGTATCTTTTTCCCTCCTTATTTTTGGAACCAAATGTTTATCAATGTGTTCTTATGAGATGAAATTCATTCCTTTACATGGGTTATTTTTGTTAATTTTTTATATATTATCTACATGTTAGGCATGAGAATGACAGTGTTATGATGTGACAGGTGCGCCCAGAATTATATAGCACAAAATGAATGTAATGATGTGATGGGTGTGCCATGAATTATATAGCACTCCAATGCATTGAGTAAAGTGATGAATCTCATGAGTTAATGTGAAATGTTGTGTGAACATGATTATAAATTTGTTCAAAAATATGTGTGTTATTTAACCACTAAGATAAGATTTTTCATTTTTATGCATTACCACATTTCATGTCTTTTATTAATGTTTTCTCTGATGATCTGTTGCCTATGTTATGATTGTTCTCACCCCATGCTATGTTGTTATAATCAATCCTATTATTGGGATACTTGGTCACCCCTTTTTGATTAATATTCTCAGGTGACTAAATGTACTACGGAGAGGTCTGGTTTTAATAAGATGCTAGAGAAGAAGGAATTAAATAAATGTTATGCATGATGTTGTAAATGTTATGTTTGGTCCTAGTTTTCCCAATAAAATAAACCCATTATTCCTCATGGTGGGATACTATTATATTTATTATTATTATATTGATTTAATAATTTTTTACGAAATTGAAGGGTCACAAATAGATTAGTTCCGAGGAGGGATCCATGGAAGGAGGAATCGACATCCCTTCATCCCATTTCAATCAAGGTTCAAACTTCTCATATGAATGTTACATATGGTTCATACCATTGAAAAGTTGGAATATAGGGAATCAATTAAACCATTATCCATGTGGCCCAACATGAGTGGAACGGTGAGGCGCACACCAAAAAATTATCTAAAACAGTAACATTTTTAATCTATTAACAATTAAATAATAATTAATTTATAGAAAAATAATAATAATTAATAGTGTACAACTTAAAAAACAATTTATCTATATGTATAATGTATTTTTTGAATAAATAAAAATACTTAATTATAAAGTTTAATAAATTTAATATAAAAAAATCAATATCATTCTCAATTTTTATAAAATGATATTTTCTTGAGATTATATTATTGAAATTTTATAAAACAATTTCTTTTTAGGTGAATAGTACAATACATTATTTATGAAGATAACATTTCATTTACATCGTCACATGAATATATATATAAAATAAAGAATATTAAACTATTTTTTGGAAAAATATATTATTTATATGTATAATTATGTATTTCTGAATATTTTTCTTTTTTAAATTCCATTATTTAAAAATTATTTCATAAGTAATATTTTATCAATAGTTTTTTAAACATTAAAAATTCATTATTTTTAAAATTTACTTCTATTATTATAATAAATTGAATTAAATTATATTATATTCATTCATGCAATCAGTGAGCCCAATTTATTTTAAATATATAAGTTCTTTTTTAATAATATGGGAAAAAATTTAGGTAAAAACAAGTTACATAGTTAAAAATAAAATGGTAAAAGAAAAAAAATATAAGAGTATAATTTTTCAATCATGATTAATACATGATTGAATTGTATGGTTTAGGAATTTTTCAAAATCATATCTTCCCCAATCCACTATTTTTTAATTTGATTTGTTTTTCATATGAGTGATTCACTATTGTTGAAATGTTTTGGACATTAACAAAAATTCAAACTGTTTTTTCTTATAAAAGGGTCTCTCCAATCCTAAAATTCCCTAACAATATAACCAACATATTTTATGCAAAAAAAATCCACACACAAACATAAATACTCAAACAAAATATGGAATTTTTGTTTGTTCTAAAAATATCATCCCTCAAATTCATTTCTCCTATTCAGAATTTGATAATCCTTGTACTGTGGTATAAATTTTAAAAAAATCATTTCTACTTTTTTATGTGTTGTTATGATTCTTAAAATTACATTAAATTTACGTAAAATTATATCATTAGAATCACTAATATTATGGAATTGTATTACAATAGTTGTATAATAATTAACCACAAATTCCCAATAATAATATGAAAATTTTAAAACATGAATCTTTCATATGTGCGGACTACAATATATATGGCATAAAATTATAATTTTACAATAAAAATTGCATCATTAGAATTTTTTTTAAAAAAAACATATATATATATATATATATAAAAAATTTAATATTGGTAATTGAAAAAACATGTTATTCCTCTCTATAATTCAAATGAAAGGAATCAACATCCATGCGTACTTGTAGACTACTACCGCCATGGAACGATGTGATCATATTTTAATTATAACCAATCATGGATGATTATAATAATGGTTTCTAAGGATAAATTCAATATTTAGAAAATTATTACTATTCATTTAATTTGAATTGGAGAAACACTTAATGACATGGAAAATAAACTATTTTCGTTAAATCAACCATTCAAAATGGGCATACAGAGAAGAAATGATTTCATTATTTAATATAATGGTTTTATATTAATTATATTTCAATTAACAAAAAATTACAATTACAATATTTCAATGTAGGAGAAAATAAATAAAATATTCATTTCCCTATTTTAATAGGACGTGAAATAATATAAACTTATAAATAATCATTAATCCTTTTATGTTCATGTTTGGTTGTGTTTAACAACATACAGGGACAATGTTATGAAATTATTAAATTTGTGATTATGATAGGGTAATTAATGTAATAATGTGATATAAATATATAAATTTGGATATTTCATATTAATCTAATTATATAATAAAACAACATTAGTTAATTTAGAATCATCAAATCAGATTATTGTCAATTTAATATTAATTAATAACAAACAAAACCAACTTGAATTTAGTTTTATACAAGAGAATAACTATAAAAATATATTTGACAAAAATTTATAATCTATTAATGACATATCATAAATAAATAATCACTCCACATTTATGAACCTATTTTAAGCAATAAAAATTACAAGCATTCAATACAGGAAATTGGGTAACAACGAACTAATATAAATATATGGATTGATTATAGATAATGTGTATAAATGATTTTAGGTATTAATATAGTTCTAAAATAACTTTTTATGATAGTAATGTTCATTATATAGGAGGTTATAGAAAATTCATGGTATTTTTTATAAAATTTAATGGATATCATCTGGAATTACCCTCATTAAGACATGTTCCCATTTTTTAACCAAATTACATTTATGTGTTGTATGAAATAACATTTCAAAATAATATATAATTAATTACCTTTTAATAATTTTAATTTATGTTAAATTTAAATCTCTCTCTTTAACCAATATTTGATTTATATTATACTTGTTGTTTATTTTTTATTGTTAACTCAATTCTCTTTCATTGGCCTTTAATTGTGGTTATTGAATTAATTTCATATAAGTTAAGTACATTATACATTATAAATAAATTATGTAGTATGTTTTATTGACTATTATGGATTTATATTTTAACCAAAACAATCCATATACTTGAGTATCTTAATTGATGAACTGTTTTTATCCTAATGGATTCTCTACAACTCAATCATGTTTCATTGAATTATAAGAGTTAAAAATTAAAATTATTCCAAAATGTTATCGAGGGTCATTCCTTTACAAATAAAAATGATATTATGTCTAGTATCTCATAGTAAAAATGAATTATTTATAAAAATATATTTCCTTTAATAAATTACTTTTTAATAAATGAATAATATTTTCTAAATTATTCCCTACTTTTTTAATTGGTGATTTATCATACATATCCACTTTAATGATTTTGTAATATATTTTCCCATTCTATTACGAAACCCGATTATATATTAATTAATGTTACTATGTTATATTCCATTTTTATTTTTCCAAATATTTTATTATTTGATTATTAATAATTTATGTTTTTCAAAAAAGATAAATTAAAAATATAGAATGTCCTATACATTCCATGATAAAATTGTTAGAATATAATACCATATACTCTTTGATAAATTGTGTATTTTTCTATTCTATTTTATGATTATATTTTTTTATTAATTGTTTCCTTATTTTTTATTTAATCCATTATAGAAATGTATTAGAAAAATGAATCACAACATCATATCATTATAAAGGATTAGAAAATGTTTTATAATTGACAATTTTTTATATTTTCATTCATTTTTCTATTTTAAAATATAAATATAATTATTCAATGTCGTTTTTATGAATCACCATTTGAAAATCATTCTAAAATAATATATTTTTGGTGATTGAGTTTTTGGTATCAATTGAAATGATTCGTAAAGTTGTTTTATGTGATAAACATGAGAAATTTTAACAAACCCCACATTGATTCATTTTATATTTTTGATATGATAAATTATTTATATCTCATGTCACACATATTTATATATGATGATCTTTGTGTTCGAATATCACCCTCCAATTTGTTGATTATTGTTCAGTATATCCTGAGGCCTAGAATGTATGTGGGGAATATCCTATGTTTAATGTGGTACATATTTATAGCTTAATTATAATGAGGTACGTGAGTTATACCCCAACCCTATAGATGTACTATATGTTTCCACAGAACCCCAAAGACATACATTTGTTATTCCCTACACCTAATGTTTTACATAGGTTGTTTCAAAAGGATGATGAGTTATTGAATTTTTTATCTACTTCCTAATGAGGTTACATTAGATTTTATCCTAATACAACTATGTTATTTGAATTAGGATATGGTTCATACTCAATAAAGTGATTTTTTATGCGTATCATTGTTCCATTTTTCAAGGATATTCAAAATTCCCTTCATGATTGAATATTTTTTCAACATACTTTAATGATTTGATATCATTATCATTCCTATTTTATAACCTCAACAGGGTAATATAAACCTATAGTATTTTTAATTATATTTATATCATTATGTTCTTTTTCTCACATTCTTATTATCGATATTGTATGATTTATTGAAAGGATTACCTTAATTTATATTTTTGATCACCAATTTCTTATGATTTCATTCCCTATGTTATGAGGATGAGCTAAGATTAGGGGTTTTTTAGAATAAGGTCATGAATAGTGAAATTATAAAGCACTGTCCACAAATATTGTTTAATAATATGTTTATGTAGAATATCTCTAAATACACTAATCATTTTTTTTCTTGGGAATTATGGTACTATTGTGAGATGTAACATTTAAAATCATTATAATTATATATTTTAACCTTGGTTCATCTCCCTTTGGGTAAACCAAGGTATGTAATGATTGTGTTTTTTTTTCTGAGCTCTAATTTTTATGTCATGGGTTCCTCATAAATCCAGAAATACATAGATTTAAATGGTGTTTCAGTAAACCTCCAACATCAAAGGACGGTAATATTTTCATGAAAGGTCCTAAATCATTATTCAGTTTTAAGGTGTGTGATGGGGACATTACCATGTTGTTTAACATCCTTAGTTATGAACATTGAATGGATTGTGTAATGCCTTATGGTAAATACATGAAATATTTTATATTATGTTGGGAAGTATAGGAATGAATCGAGAAGATGTTTAAGGAGGTTTATATAGATTGAAATGTAATGAATTTAGATGAAAATTGAGTTTGAAATCTAGCCAACTGCATCCTAAATTACTCATTATGGAATATAAAGTCTTCATGGTAATAATTTCTATAAAAATTAGAGATTAGAGAAAAATAAAATGTTCATGATGGAATAAAAATTTCAATGGTGGACTCATATAGAATTACAAACCATAATATATAAAATAAAAATATGGAATATGGATTTTAAATCCATGTTACACTGACTAATATGGGATCAAATTTCTAATATGCCGTATTTTTTTTATTTAAAAATCCACTAAAATCCATATAGCCTTGAAATTCTTGTATGGCATGGGAGATGTGGCGTAAAATGAGATTATCAATGTAATATAAGAGTTAATTATTTTTTCAAATTATCCACTAATGGAATATCATGTATCTATTGTAGGATACCTTTCCTAAGAGGTCAATCATGAATAATCCTTATATGTGACCTTTTTATAATAGTGCAAGGAAATACATTAGGGGGGAACATCGAGGTAATTAATGATCTCTAAAAAACATAGGACGGTGAATGGGAAGTAAATTTAGGAATATTTGATCTAAATCAAAGAAGGATGGAAATGAGTGGAGGTTGATAATTTTATATATCCTTAATAAATTGTTTGTATCGCCACGTTTTCAGGTTGAGGACATTCAAGCACTATTCAAGCAGCATATGACCTATTTTAGCATTGAAGAAATTTGGAGATATAAATAATGGAATTCCAAATGTGTGCAGATGATTAAAAGATATATTAAGTTATATTTCAACATGTTGGTTTATACAAAATAATAAATTCACATAATCATCAGACATATCAAGACACACGGGGATTAGGCTCATATCTCGTGAGGAGTATCATCTATATGTCATGTTAGAAAATGGTTCATGAAATAGGGGAATTGATCACTGAGATATTGTTAGAATGATGAAATTTCAATATAGATTATATTTTTTTGGTCATAATAATGCTTTTGGATTCACTATATATCCCATTGAATAATAATCACATCATACATAGATCAAGAAAATGGTATAGTTGGAGGATGATATAATAAGGAGGGGTTTATCCTCTCAGTAAATTTGATAATCCCATTCGTATGTTTATGAGTCATACCAATGATAATGATAAATATTATTTATCATGAGTCAAAGTCCAATGTCTTAATAGATTAATGTCTTATAACTATGATGATGATTACATTGTTTTACATTATATGGTGTGGATGAAGACCATGTAGTTTATCAAGATATAATGAGGATGTTTCAAATGATGTCTAAAGTAATTTGGTTCGGAAGAATGGTTATATTGATTATTTTGATGAAATAAATACATATAATTCATTATTAATGATATGTAACAAACTTATTAGGGAACCATGTTATGGTGGGAGGTGTGATACTCTCCCGATTCACAGTGAATAGAAAACTTAAACCATTGTATAAAACATGGTGAATTTCAAAGAGGCCTTTCCTCATTGGCTACAACTTCTACAGTTTATTTCTAGGAATCATTAGAATATGTAATTCCCACATGATATGACCATGGATGTACTATCAAAGGTAATTATTCATGTTGTGGGTTGATTCCAAATATTTATAATGGTTCTCAAGGATGAAAAAGTATTGGAACCTATACACATAAAGAGTCTAGAGCTCTTCTAGATAGAATATGGAACTTGTTTGGAAACAAAAATTTATGGATGGTTGTATAGATTGATTATATCTAATAATCAATGAGTATAATACATATATTCAACACACTAAAATGTAATCAGTCACTTTGATGGAAGTTTGATTCATCATCCATTAAGTCCACATATTAATGGAGGTATTGTTAGGGCAATTTCTTAATTTATAACCACCAGGAATTATAGAATGTTATCAAAAGTATTTTTGAACACCATGATCAATTAATTTTATAATTCATGGAAGAGAAATTTATAGTTTTTCTATAGGTTATACTCAGTGAAAATTTACATTTTCTTGATGGTTTACAAGTTATTAGTTTTGTCTATGAGAATCATGTGGGAGATCCTAAGATGAAAATTTATGTAGGATTTCACAGAACTAGTCAGAGATCTCATTTTCACCTCTTGGAGATTAATGGCATAAACCATCTGAAAAATGAATATTGTTTCATAATGATAAACCAACATTATCATGATGTTGAGGATGTGTAGGGACATATGATATCCTGACCCCATAAATCAATGTGCCAGGTGAAATTATTGAATAGATAATATCTATTGGTTGATTCATTAAGAGGGATTGAATATCAAATTTGAAAAACATTTGGGTGATTTCAATGAATTCATGGCCTATTGAGGGCTTGGAGATTCCCAATAACCAGATCAATGGATTTTTATTTAATGAGATATATTTATCATTGTATGATAGAGAATGGATATTTTTAAAATAATTAATAATTAACATATAATCAATGGAATTGAGAAGGATCCTTTAATGTTTTCAATATTATAGGACATGTTTCAAGATGGAGAAGTTATTGGAAAAACAATTCATTATTTACTAGAAGATAATCTCATACATAAGTATGTATGATTGTAGTCTTCCATTTTTTGGGTACTAAATCAGTGAATTCAATAAAATAAATTCTCTCTTTTTTAGAAAAATTTTGGTCCTTTTAGGGAAGAACTAATGGGTAGTTTATTCACTTGTCTAACTATACTGTAAATAATAGTGGTGATTAAATTGTGTTTTTTTTCAAATGGGAAATATGGTCTACTTGATTTTAATATGAAAAATCTGTATCCAAACATAATATGGAATCCTCTAAACTAGTTAGGATTGTCGGCCACTATCCACCTTCAGTTAGTTGAGGAGTAGGTACATCAGCTCTTAAGTGTGATAGACTAAATGGAGAAGCTCCAATTTTCATACAGTGTAGTATCAATTTATTTATATGATGAATTTCTTGGAGTATCCCTTAATATGAAACCATGAAACCTAAATCTGATTGGACAACACAAGATCATTGATGAGGACTCAATTATTGGATACATTTTCAGTACATCCCTCTTAGAGGTGGAAGAAATATGGAATGAGGTTTAACACCACAGAAACATAAAGGGCTAATAGAATAAATGTTAAATCCAATGTCAAATTGTTCCAAAATTCAATTAGGAACCCTATGTAATTAGAACTAAAATGTTATGATTGAGTGTAATTGATTAGTGGTAGAATTTGTGACCTATTATGAAATTTACGATTGTTTTAGTGAGTGATAAAATAAAACACACCATGAAATTTGTTTCCCTATGAGGATTGTCATTAGACTGATAATCCATCTGAGTTTGTGAGTGAGACCTTGGGAGGAAAATTTTTTCCCTAATGAATAATTTTGTAGCTAGTGGGCCTAGACCCAATGGGTATATTATGTAAGGGAGTATCCTCTATAAGTAGGGAATAGTTTTTATAGTGGTATCAATTGTGGTACATATCCATAACTTCAGTGTTTTTTGCTATGCATAAATGCATTGTGAAGAACTGGGTCGGTGGGCTATAAATGGGGGGATAATGTGATATTATATAAATTAAAATAATTCGGAGAATATATCTTACCACTTATGATAATAAAGGGCACCTTTTATGTAGAATTTTTTATTAGAACTCCATAGTTATGTTAGACATGATAGAATAAATCACACTATAAAATAATTTATTGTATATTAGGGATAATCATTTGTATGATAATTTTTTCGAGCATGTGGGAAGGTCCAAGATAAAGGAGAACACGTTGTAGTTGGAAAATTGGTGGCACCAATTAGGTAAGGACCCAAAACCATACTAAACGATGGTAACTATGTTGTTAGTGGTTCCCAATTGTTATATATGGGGCATTTAGAGAGAATTAAAGGAAGCACTGAGGCCAACCTAGTAGATCCTTGGATTATTTGTCTTTTATATGGTCAGTTGTTAGGATGATACATCAGTTTTAATAAACTAAAATATTGTTCTTTGATTATAGAAAAGGAAGGACCCACATAGGAATTCGAAATCCATGAATATTTATTTAATTATTGGGTGTGCTATAAGGAATTTACCTAGTGATTGACCCTAGAAAAACCTATATAGGATGATCCTTATGTCGAACTACTGATGAATCTATACACACAGAGCATGTTTATAGAGATTCTAGCTATGTTACGGATTCTCTTTCCAAGAAATCTATTCCAGAGGTGAGCTCCAGCTAGTCCATTATGTCACCAGAGTTTTGTAATATATTTTTTTAGGCCGATTGTCATGGTGAGACTTATAATCGCCTTTGTAGACCACCTATCTGATTTTGTGCTGAGTGCCTTAATTTTTCATTAATAAATTATCTTGGGATTAGGTGTTCCTATCTCCTAAACATCCGAGTATACACATTGAGGAAATAACATAGTCAACATAGTATGATTTTGGATATATTTTTGAAATCCATCACTGATGATTAACATGATATTAGGATTCTTCATGAATTTCACTAGATTCTGAACCAATAAGTTCATGACTAGTTACTTCACATTGAAAATTTATTATATAAAATCAGTTTAATACAACTTTCAATATTGAAAATATAGACTGTTCTTTTTTAATTTTTTATTCTTCAATATCAATAAGGCACTGGGGGGATTTTATTTTGCGGACACATTTAGGATCAGAGGATTCACATTTTTTTGTGGGATTAATAATATAGAATTTAGTAGATAATAAAAGATTTGAATTAATGTTTATTGAATGTATTCATCCCACAGATTACTAACACTATTCTTCATTATTTTAAAAATGGTAATAAATTTTCCAAAAAAATTGGTAAAATTATTTATATATGTTAGGGGATAATAATGTCATTGAAAATAAAGTACATTTTACATAGGAGAAAATATGGAGATATACATGGTATTCTATTAGTTGATATTGTTGAAACTATATATAAAAAATACAATAATTATTAAACATGTAACAAAAAATGTTTACATGAATATGTTAATCATTAGTTGAAAAAGATGCATGAGGTACAATTTCTGAATATCATTGATGCGTTCCTTGAGCTAGTGATCAATAGAAAATTTATTTCAATATAAAACCCTTCCATTATTAAGATCATTGGAAAAAATTTGTCATTCATAGAAAACTAGTAGGTCTCTCAGGAGATCCTCAGGTCAAAGAATTTCACCGAGTATAAATTGGTTCCCTGAGGCGACCAGAATTTGGTGGTCTCATCATATTTGGGAGGAATCCAAATTTTATTCAAACAAAAATATTCAAAAATGATGGAACATGTTTGAAAGCTATTTTTTACCACAATTATAAACTAATTCAGCTTATTAGAGAAGTCATCCTTTGGGAAATTGTGGTTGACATTCCAGAATTCAATGTAGAAGATTATGAATCTCGTCTTCTTCCATATTGGGATTATGTTTTCGAATAACATGGGATACTATAAATATATGATTTTCTTATTTTATTAGCTTCTCAACTTAAACCTTGATGATGGAACCATGGGGGTTGTGCATCATATTACTGACGATTTTAATCCTTGGTGTGCAATGTGATGTCTATGATATATAGTGGGGTCTTGATGATTGATCCATTAAATATCATTTTACATAAATCTGTATAAATTGAGGTATTTTTTAGTATCCCAAAAAATTATTGTTTCCTATAGGGACACATGTTCTATATGGTTAGTTTTAGTTTCAAATATTCATTACTTTCATGATCCACTTTTACTAGAACATGAATGTCATGGGAAGTACTCTTTCAAAGGAAAGAGGATATTTATACAAATATCCACCATTAGATGAAAAATAAATATTTTAGATTGAAAATAACCTTTGTAATAAATTATTGTAAGGCATAAAAAACTTTTTATGTCAGCATAAAATCATCAATAGTGAACTTTTTCCTTTTTCGTTACACGGTTTCCATAAAGAATGAGTTTGAGGCTCTGATTCTGGAAAGCCTTTATTGGAGGGGTATATCCACAATAAAGAACTAGTATGTCTTATTTATCCAAAAATGAGTTATATCAACTTCTTTATCTATATGGTGGTGATTTTACTTAGTATCTACATGGAATATTTATCACACCACGATTTAGTGATTCATTTTCACCCTTACAGTACTTGGATAAACTAGATTTGTATTCAAAAATAAAAAATAATAACAATTTGAATGTCATGATTGATTCCATTTTTCAATGTTTATCATATTTACAAATGTAAAGGTTACTTGTTTTGATGAATTCACAGTTGGAGGAGGTGATTCGGAGGCCCCAAAGATAATCTAGAAGAAAAATGGGCCAAACTGCATGGCAACCCATGGAAATCTATCCACTCTTTTAAACATTAAGAAAATTATATGTCTCCAAAAAGGATGAAACATTGTGATCCACTCTAAATCATTATGGGATACAAATCTTTTCATGGAACCCAAGCCCCATTCGTCAAGTAAGGGTCCCATCTTAGCCATTCTTTCCGGGGGACAAAATATGCACGAAGTTAGAAGTTTGGTTTAGTATTTTGAAAATGGATCCCAATACAGATGTCCAATGGTCCCCAAAGTTGACAAGGAGATCGTCAATAGACCTTCATACAACTCATATCATTTTTTCGAGACGTTATATGGATGTTTACATTTCCAAAACCAAGGATCATATAGTATCATCATAACTCGGTACCCAAAACCACTTACCAATTTGCCTATAAAAGGGAAACAAGGGATACTCATTTAGAGGTTTGAACAAGAAGCAAAGATCATCTATTTTGGAGTCCGAAGATATCCCAAGGCTCATATAATAAGTTCAGGGGCCCCTATCCTCATAGGGGGTCATCATTGTAGAAGGAGTTCCACCCAAGCTTCCTCCTCCTCACGATGTCGGGCTAAGTGGTGGGTGATCATTGTGAGGGAGATACACACATGAAGAGGGAGTTTCAGCACATAATTATCTATGGTATTGGTGCATATTGTGGTTTTAATTGTTCTTCTATATGTATCTTAACGTTTTTTAATGTATTTAATTGAATCCCATTTTATTTCATAACCAATTGGTGTGTGATTTTATATCTGTGTCTTGTATAGTTCTGATAGAGAAACATAATAACCCTTATATTTAAAAAAATTACATTTCAATGTTTCTATACAAATCATAAGGAATTATAAGGAGCCGTAACATTACTACATGAATGTTATGTCACATTTTTGTTCTAATGACTTCATTTTATGTAGTTTGTGGGTACCCAAGATCTTAGATGACCCTCTACAAAAGGATTAATACAAAACCAAATAATAAATTTAGAACAAGTAACTCTTTATGTGATATAGCAACTTAACAAATTATATCTTATTTTTCTCATATTTTTCGCAATCCACGTAGTTTTTATCTTTATATCTATGAAAATTAAGTTACATTCTAGAAACTATTTTTGAAACCACCCCCTCTTTTAGTAATTTTTGTAAAAAATTCACACACACAAAAGTATCAATTATCCTTGAGCTATAATACAAAATTTTATTTAAATCACTATCAATTTGACATCTCATGAAAAAGAGGCCAATGTTTTGGCATCATTGCTGTAGAGAGAATTGGTTTGTAGTGCCTGTTTTTGATAAAATTTTGGTAATTTTTTTGAATGTATATTTGTTTCTGATCTACCTTATAAATTCTTTTGTGTTATGATCTATTTCATGTGTAGGTTTGGTGCATTATGGGTTATAATTTTATATATTTTGCATATTTCAAACCTGAACCAGATAGGATACTATGTCTAAGACACTGAGACACACAATAAAAGACTTTGAAGGAGGACATACCACACATTGAAACACTATTTTACCATTATTCTTGTTTTGGAATGAACATGGAACATGAAATTAACATGTTTAACATGGCTAAAAACAATATAACACTAAAATAGCTAACCTCACCAGATTTTTATATCCAGTCCGCATATATTGATATACAAGGACAGGAACCCAATTTAGAACTAAAATCCGGATTAATTCATTTATAACTAAGAGTCCATAGATATCCTAAAGAGGATCCACCCATGAATTTAAAAGAATTTGACACTTTTTATTCAAAATTAAAAACTGCTAATATATATAAGGAAAAAACTTTAGAGAATTCTCCCTTTCTGTATAAGATATATCACAAGATTTTCTTTACAATGTTAATTCACAAATAAGAGGTTTGGCAGACTTGAAACACCTTTTCTTAAAAAATGTTTACAAGACTCTCAAACTGAAAAAAATACAGAATGAAATATGTGGTATATGAAAATATCAAGGGGAAACACTTCATTAATATTGGTAATGATTTAAAATATTATATTCAAGTTGTCCACACCAAAAAATAAATGATCAAATTTTAATACAATATTTTTATGATGGTTTAATTCCAATTGATCGTAACATGATTGATTATACTATAGGTGGTTAGATGGTAGTTAAGACCCTAAATTCATTAATAAACCTGATTGGGAACATGGTGCAAAAAACACAAAAATTTGTATCAAGGTATACTGTACATATTTTCGGTTTCCATGAGGTGAAAAGTACTGAATATGAGAAGATGATGGACATGATGTTTGATGAGGTATGTACCCTTCTTCGAAAACATTATCATTCCCAGAGGAAATCCCTATCCCCATCTCTAATCTATTGTGGTATATGTACTTTTGACACCCACTACTCTATCAAATTCCACCAATTGACAAAAACTTTTGAGTGTTGGGAGGCAATCCATCCAGGACGCCCCTATAACAAACCTTTTGGGAAATAGCCTTACTAAACATCCATCCTGGGGTGGAAGGAAATTGAGGCCTATAGTCAAGGGTGGTATTCAAAACCACCTCAACCCCAATGGATCCAATAGGGATAGAGTAGTCATCAACCACCACCACCCAGAAATTCTCAACCACCACAAAGGCCTTTCCAACAACCCGTTCCAAAACCCAAGCCTAGACTATAAGATATGACGGAGAAAATTCTTTCCATCAAACTCCAATTTCAACAAACTTCTCCTGTATCCATACAAAAACTCAAAAGCCAATTAGGGAATCTAACTAACATAGTGGGTGAAATTCAATGTCACAAGTCGGGAAAACTACCATATCTACCATTAGTCAAACATATAGATAAATGTAATGTTTGTGCCATCACTCTTAGGAGTAGAAAACAATAGAAATTAAAATTAATCCTCCATTAGAGTCATCCCATCTTGAGGAATCCTACATCCAAACCATTATAATTGTTTCAAATCTTGAAAACCTATGTCTTGAGAGAATCCCCTAAAATGGAAAGAGTGTGACTGTCGATGGTTATCATATCCAATCCGATTATTCATCTATTTCCCAAAGGGCTACCCAACCTAGAAAACAAAAGGAAAATGATAATGAAAATGAAATATTGGAATCTTTCAAAAATATTTTGGTTAACATACTATTGATTTATTTCATGAAGAAAAATCTACGATACGCCATGTTTCCAAAGGATATGTGTAGACACATAATGTGACATTGGGCTGATGAGGATGTGAGATTGTGGAGGAACATCTATGCATTGATAGAGCCATCACATCCCACCAAGGGTAATGGTCCCAAAAAAATCTCAATTCTGTGCACCATAGGGGAGTATTATTTTTCGATTTCTATACTTGATTTGGGTGCCTCTATTAATGTGATTCCTCAATCCATTCACTCTTCATTATAGGTTAGGGAATTGAAGTCCACATTAATTATTGTTCAAAATAAAAACTGGAGTATTGCACACCCCTCTGGTATATTAGAGGATGTTCTTGTGAAGGTGTCAATTTTAATTTTTCCTGATGATTTTTATGTGCTAGAAATGAAAGTTTATAGGATAAATAGACACACCCCAATTATATTTGGGAGACCATTCATGAAAATATCCAAAACTATAATTAATGTCGATAATGTTACATTATCTATGGAATTTAGTTGTGACATAATTCATTTAGACATCGTTGATTCCTTGAATCACTCCTCAGAAGAACAATCCTCTCTCTCGGTAAATTTAGTTGATTTACTCCCTTCCCCCAAAAACACATCCTTTCATTTCCTAGAACCCCATTCTAAGATTTCATCCGTGATTGAAATTCTATGTAAAGAATCATGCATTTATTGTTGAAGTGGTCTAGAAAAGTTTCATTGATGTTTATTAATTTATAATTTCATTAACACTGATTATACAATGACTATAAATGATACAGATATGCTTGTAAAAGCTTATTCATAATTTTATTATGATACCATTGAGATGATAGATGAGATTCATAACCTCTCACATTCATAAACACTCCCATAAATCCAAAAATACACCTAAATTAGAACTGAAACAATGGCCTCAATATTTAAAATATTCATATATTGAGAATGGAAACTAATTTCCTATAATCATTTAGAGTTCACTCCCTCCTGAAAATGAATTTTGACTGCTTAAAATTTTGAGGGAGTATAAACAAGATTTTGGTTGGACACTTTCTTCCATTCCAAGTATTAAACCATAAATTTTCACACATCATATATTGTTAAATGATGATGCTCTACCAGTGAGGCATGCACAACAAAGACTGAACCCAAACCTCATAGATTTTGTTAAAAAAGGTAACAAAATTATTGGATAATGGAATCATTTACCCCATATTTGATATCCAATTGTTCAGTCCAGTACAAGTGGTTCCTAAAAAACTAGTCTTACTATAATAAAAAATAAAAATATTGAATTGGTTCTAAATCGTGTAATGAATAGATAACATGTCTATATAGACTATCATCGACTAAATCATTTCACTAGGAAGTACCATTTACAATTTTCATTCATTGAACAATTTCTTTAGAGGATAGCAGGGAAGCTGCATTACTATTTTCTTAATGGGTATTCTGAATATTTTTTAATCCATATTTCCCCCAAGGAAAAGAAAAAGAGAACCTTCATTTTCTCCATTGGCACATTTCCTTATAGGAGGATTCCATTTGGACTGTGAAATGCTCCTGGTACTTTCAAGAGATGCATGGTTAGTATTTTTTATGATTACTTTGATAATTTCATTGAAGTATTCATGTTTGATTTCAATTTTTATGGATCCACTTTTGAAGTATGTTAGTGTATTAATAGTTTAGTCTTATGTTGATCTGTTGAAAATAATCTTGTATTGATAAATGATAAATGCCATTTCATAGTGAGACAAGGTATAGTTTCAAGAAATGTTATTTCGGGGGATAGTATCCATGTAGATAAATCCAAAGTAGAGGTCATTTCTTCCTTACCATTCCAAAAAAATGTAAGGCATGTGCGACCATTCCTTAGTCATGCTATATATTATTGTCGTTTCATTAATAACTTTAGTAAGATTTAACTCCCACTCTCACGATTAATCTAAAAAGAAAAGAAATTTATTTTTGATAAATAATGTGAGAATGATTTTAATAAGTTAAAATGGTTTCTCACATCACCCCATGTAATCCAACCACCTCGGTGGGATATATCAGTTGATCTCATTGGTAATGCATCTAACTATGCAGTTAGGGAAACATTATCACATAGGTTTGATCGAGCTCCACATGTCATTTCCTATGACTCACATACATTGGACCCTACCATTGACAAATATAACACAACTAAAATATAATTCCATGTTATTGTGTTTTCCTTGTACAAATTCAGGTCATGCCTTTCGGTGTCCAAAGTTATTTTGTTCTTGCACCATGTAGCCCTTTGGTATCTCTTTAAGAAACTAGAAGCTAAATGACATCTAATTCATTTTATTCTCCTCCTTTAAGAATTCAACATTGAAATTAGAGATAATAGAATAGTAGAGAATGTGGTGGGTGACCATATCAATAGGATTCATCTATCCTTGGACATTGACTCATACCCATGTATTCACATAAATAACATGTTTCCAGATGCGAAATTGTACCGAGTTCATGATGTAATTCTTTGTTATGCTGAAATTGTAATTTATTTGATAGAATATTGCATTGCAATTGATTTCAATAAAAACTAGGATGACCCTCTAAAACATGAGCCATGTTGGTACATTTTGGAAGACCCCTACCTTTGGAGCTCATGTGTTGATGATTTCCTCAGGCATTATGTCCCTAATATAATGTTTCGGTCCCTCCTTAGGTTCTGTCGCACTCTATCATGTGTGGGCCACCATGGTCCCCAATGGACTGCCCAAAAGGTACCAGATTCCTTTCTCTTTTGGCCGACACTATTTCAGTATACCTATAAATTCTGTAAATATTGTCATTGTTATCAAAGAATGGAAAATGTTTCTACAAGAAGTGAGATTCCACAACAATGCTTTCTCTTCCATGACATTTTTGATATTTGGGAAATTTCCTTTATGGGACTATTCCCCAATTCATTTGGGAACCTGTATATTCTTTTGGTTGTGGATTATGTTTCCAAATGTGTAGAGGAAAGAGCTATAAGGACTGACAATTCAATGGAATTTGTAGAATTTTTGAGAACCCAAATATTATATAGGTTTAGATTACCTAGGTTCATCTTCAGGGACCAGAGTTCTCATTTTTTAAACCGAACAATGAAATCTCTATTGTATTAGTATGGGTTTGGGCATAGAGTGTCTACTTCTTATCACCCACATGAAAATGGTTATGAAGAGGTGTTAAATAGGAAGGTAAAAGATAATCTTCTTAAGATGGTTCATCTTAATATAAAATACTAGAGTCTTAGACTTGATGATTCTTTATGGGATTACCATTATGTTTTCAAAACTCAAAATGGAATGTCACCATATTGGCTAGTATTTGGAAAGAGTTGTCACATACCTGTTTATATTGAGAACCAATCCTATTGGGCCATCAAACAATGTAATATTAATCTTTATGGTGAAGGTTCTCAAAGGAATTTGCAGATTCAGAAGATGGAGGTAATGAGAAGAGATGCATATGAGAACTCTAGGATCTATAAGGAGTGAACCAAGGATACCCATGACTGTAGTATCCTTCATCAATAGTTAAACATAGGGTAGAAGTTCATACGCTACAATCCAAGGAGGAATTTTCATCCATGTAAGCTTCATTCCTGCTGGTTTGGACCACAAACATTTACTAATGTCTATCCATTTAGTGCTGTCCAGGTTCAAAATGATGAAACCAAGAATACCTTCACTCTTTGTGGGATGTGTCTGAAGCACTTCCATGAATCCATTCTGGTGTCCATAATAGAGGAAATCCGTGTTTACGAAGCAATATATGAATGAAACTCACTAGGTTTTATCCTTCCTTCAAACATTCTCTTGTATTAAAGTGAGGAGAATTCATACTTTAGGTGAGGGGGTGGAGGATTATTCTTAGGTTAGTGATGATTTTTCATCATCTTTCTTCTTTTTTATTTTTTTTCTTGCTGAAATGTATTGTTACTTTCCCCCTTTCCCTCCTACTAACCATTTTTCTGGAATATTACTATTTTTTTAATTCTACTTTATCATGGAAAATTATGCCCACATTAAAAAAAAAATTCCAAAAAAACTCCATTCTTGAGTCGATTTTGTTAAAAATTCCATTGTTTTGGGAAAAAAATCAACAGAATGTTAATATGGAGTATTTTTCTAGAATTTTTATTTTAAAATAATTCATTGGTTATTAATGGGTTTTTAAATCCCATGCCTCATTTTCACTGAAAAATATTTTAATCCCTTACTCGAGAGACATTTTAATCACTTTATTACATACTCTCCCTTTTAATGACTTCCTTGAGAGTTTCGGGTCATGTAGAGAAAGAATATATTTCCTTGAATCTATTGAAATCCATAAGATTCAGGCATTATACATTCATGATAGAGGAAATCATTCATTGAAAATCACTTTTTACAATTTTCCTCTATTTCCGGCCATCTTTACATTTAATCCTTCTTAAGCCTTAGAGACTAACAAATGAAGATTAAAAAGCCACATTGCAAGTGAATATATCCCTACCTACCCATCACTTGTGTATATTGTTGTTTTATTTGTAGCAAGTGTTTGAGATAGGGTGTTTCCATGGGATTTCTGGGAGGAGAATCATTGTTATGGGTTGATAAAAAGGGTTCCTACATTTTCCTTGGGCAATGGGTTCACAAGCCATATTAAATTATTGTTTTAAAAATGATTCCCTCATTAAATATATAAATATATATTGAAAAAATACATCATTACATTAAAAAAATAGAATAATATACTAAAATTTAGGGAATAGGATGTTTAATAATTATTATTCACTACATGGTTGTGACTCGCAGTAATGGACAATTGGGATAGTTAGTACGAAGAGATACACTTTGGGAGGGTTTATGTGCATACATTCTCTATGAACTATTGTTTAATTTTGACATGTTGTGCACTAATGAAATTAAACAATCCTATTTTACCACATATGTTTATATATTGAATCCTACCAACCTTATATCCATAGAACAACCTGCTAAAAGTCCTCTTGAGTAGCACACTAGTTTCTTCCATTAGGGAACTAAGAATCTTTGGAAAGCATATGGTAAGATCCCATATACTCTAGGAATATATAATAACTCCTCTCTCATAAGTTCTTTGAGTGATGAGGTAAAATTTCTAGGTGAGGTAGGTTGTGACATGTTGCTAGGGTGAACAAAGAAGTTGAAAAAATTTTAATGCGAGAGAAGATAAAATGATAGGAAAACTGATTCCATAAATGAAACATGATTAATTTCATTTCATAAGAATCTTGTGACTTTTCCCACCATTTATATAGAAATTAGACATGTTTAGGTTGTTCCACATTGCTTAATACTACAAATGATTATGTTTGGGGTGTGATTGCACCAGAATTCACTATTAAATTTTCACCCATACACTACTGAGCTAAACTAATTTTTTATATAAAAATATAAAAAAAAATTAACTTCATGATTGATTCCATTATTTTGTTTTCATTACTCTTAAAAAGGGTAATGTCAATTTTTTCGATGAATTCATTGTAGGAGGAGGTGATTTGGATGCCCTAAAGATGATCTAGAAGAAAACTGGGCCAAAATACATGGAATTCCATGAACTTCTTTCCAATCCATTGAATATTAAGAATATTATATGTGTCTAAATGGGATGAAACATAGTTTTCATCTACAAAACATCATGGGATACAACTCATCTCAAGGAACCCATTCCCTATTAGTATATTAAGAGGCCCATCCGAACCATTATGTCTAAGGGACATAATCTGAATGATGCCAGAATTTTGGTTTGTTATTTTCACAATATCTAAAAATAAATAATTCCAATGGTCTCATAATTTGATAGGGAGACATTAAATATTCCAGCCTACAACTCTTATCTTTTTTTTGAAGCCATGATATGGCCATTTACAGGTCCTCAACTCTGACAGAAATGGAATCACCAAAACTTGGTTCCCAAAAACACTTACCATTTGGCTATAAAAGGGAACCAAGGGAAACACATTTTCATGTTCGAAATAGAAAAAATTATCTACCATTTTTTAGTCCTAATGTGACCTCTCCTCATCTAATAATTTCTAGAGGCCCCTGTCCTCATAGGCGGTTAACAATGGAGAAGGATTTCCTCCCGAGCTTCCTCCTACTCACAATGTTGAGCTAAGCGGTGGGTGATCATTGTGAGGGAGTAACACACTTGAAGAGTGAGTTTTAGAACATAATTTCACACTTTCTTTGTGTATATATGTGTTTGAATTTTTTTCCATATGTATCCTAACTTTTTTTGATGCATCTTATTGAAACAAATTTTATTTCATAACTGATTGGTGTGTGATTTTTTTGTGTGTGTCCTGTTTTGTTCAGATTGGACAACATAAGTACCCTTTTATTTCCCAAAAATTAGAGATTTAAATGGTTATTTACCAACCTTAAATCATTATAAGGTTCTAAAACATTACTACACAATTCTTATTTCAATGTTTAGTTCTAATTGCATCATTTTAAGAGGCTTGGGGGTAACCAAAATCTTGGTTAACCTTCAACCAATGGATTACAACAAAACCTAATAATAAATTACTTACAAGGAACTCCTCAAGTGATGTAGTTACATAGTAATGATCAATTATTTATCTCATATTTTTCACAATCCACATGGTCTTTAAACTTCATAACTATTTAATGTAAGTTACGTTCTTGAAAATATTTTCCAAACCACCTCCTATTTTAGTAATTTTTATTAAGAATACAAACTCAAAACCTATCAATGCTCCTTGAGAGACGAACTAGGGTCCCCTCTAGACCAAAAAATATTCTTAAAAACACTATCAATTTGACGTGCCATGACAACGTGGTTGAATAACTTACTATATACCATAAGATTGTGAATTCTGTGAATTAGAGTTTCTATTCCATCATCATAGAAAGATATAGTTTGATATAAATACGACATGTTAGTGATAAAAGTATAATATACAAAGATAGTGGTTGTTTCTCCAAAATAATGGTGATAAATAATGAAAAATCAATTTAATTCCTTATAGTGATCCTTTAGAGAATTTTATAAGATATTAGCGAAATTGAACCACTCTTTATCATTAATATAGGAATTCATTCATTATCTTTGTTAATAAATGACATTGACATAGTGGACATTGTATGAGTAAAATTGTGTGGTATCAAATAATAATAACAGTACTAGATCACTGAGTGTGAAATTGATACAACGTTTATTTGATGAAAGGATATACATATAAGCAGATGAATCTAGGGAATTCCAAGTAAACCATTTAACGTAGTGTCTGATGATAAAACAATGAATTTGGTATTTTATATGAAATACCTATACTATATCATCAACTAAATATTTCCTTTTGTAATTTTGTAACAATTTTCATAATCATGGATAGTTTGGTCATATGGATCTAGATCTACCTCTATAAACCCACTCTTATCCATCATCTGAGTAGGGATAACTTTGAACTCAGAGATAGATTATACTAAGAACTACTAGAAATGCATTTCATTATGATTACATGGGAAATAGAGAGGATATAATTTTCCAATGATAATTTCCCCACAGTCCTCCCTATTTATGGGGATTATGGACTAGAAGTACACAACTCCAACATCCACAGTTCAAAAAGAATCAATAGTAGCAACATAAGTTTCAATCATAAGAGTGATATTTAGGGAATCAATTAGAGAATGATGAATATTCATTACACATTTGAGTAAATCAATGTTCATGAGATTAGAATGAATTATATTGATGTTGTTGATCATGTCATATATTCAATCTTGGGGAATATTCTTTCTCATAATTATTTTTTCTGGAATAATGATGATGCATTTTTCTCCTAGTTATTGTGGAGTTGGATTAATATCATTTTATATCTTAGTTTGGAATATGGAAAGTAGTCACTGAGATTTGGAATGATTTTTATTACACAAATAATCAGTTGAATAGTGTTTTTCATCCAAGATTCCTTACAAGATTTTCCATTATTGGTCCTCAGTGTGGACAAAATGTTTTTGTGAAACCATAATGTGATAGAGTCCCATTTGAGTATCATTCTTGGGTTCATATGGTTCATCATCATAGCTCATTCTAGACCGTTCCACCTTCATCTAGTGGAGGAGTATATGAACATAATACACTATCAAGAATGGTATTAGTTATCGTACACCTGGATAGAAGTTGGAGTTGTACCTATCAATCAGGCCGAGGAGGAGGGAATGGTTATTGTATACAGACAAACGAATTTCCATATCTAGTAGAGTAGACTTATTCAGGGTATTCCGTGTACTCCTCAAGGTGGTGTATCATGCTATTTTATTGTGTTATATCCAATATATGAGATTATAGCACATGAACATCTACTATATGAAGAACTATTCTAGAAGAATAAAATATAAGATCTTCTGTATTTGATAGAGGTTTCTCCTAGTACATTATCTCTTTATCATCCATATAAATAGAAATGATATAATATAATTATTTTTGTGTGGTGATGACCCTAGACACAAACGTTTTGGTGTATGCTCAGAGGGTATTGAATAGTTTGATTTCATCCCCCATTAGGTAGGCAATTATTGCATCATATGGGACATCATCATCCTAGTGATTATGGTATTTGATGTCAATCATGGGACATACTAGTTTGAAAAATATAAATCCTATGTGGACTATTATCACCATATTGTAGTGATAATATCATTAGATGATGATTTTTATCTTCAAATGGTGTGTGGAATTCTTGGAACGTAGTACTGGACTAGAGTATCATGTTATAGGCTGAATGACCACCCATATTTCTAGGTTTATCATGCATGATTGGATAATTAATATTATAGATTTTCAACCAATTATGGATCAATTTAGGAATTTAATTCCTAATTATTTTTTGGATTATCTCCTTGGTGATAGGTATAAATTAGGATGAAGATCATTCTTAGAGATTCTCCATTATGTATAGGTCCAGTAAGGATGAAACCTTAAGAGATATATGAGATGAAAATTTATCTAAAGGATTTATAATCCAAGGATTTTATCTGATCCAACATTTCAATTGGGGTTCAACTACATTTTTTACCAAGAAGAAATATTTGACCATATGATTATGAGTGGATTATGGATGGTTGAACAAGTGTACGATTAAGAACCATTATCCATTTCCTTGAATAAATGATCACTTTGACAAACATCAAGTAGCATGGGTGTTCTTAAAAATCAATATGAGATCAGGATATTGTCATTAATGAGTCAAGCCTTAAGATATACCATATATGGATTTCAAAAAACTATATAGTCCACATGAGTACCATGTAACTCATTTTCATCTTAAGAATGCAGCCTCCATTTTCATGGAAATTATGAAGATGGGTTTCCACTCTAAAATAGAATCCGTAGTAATTTTTTATAGATAACATCGTGGGGTATTCATATAATTGGAGTTACATTGAAACAAATATTAAGAATTAGTTGAATAAACCGAGAGAGAACCTCACCTATATCATAAACATCATAAGTTTCACTTCTGGATCAACAATGTTCACTTCTTGGGTTATATAATCTCAGATTCAAGAGTATCCATTTTACTATATAAGGTGAGTGTTATTTTTTCCATGGAAAAGCTGAAGAACATGATTGGTATTTGGTGTTTCAAGAGGGTGGTTAGATATTACAAGAATTCCATATATCACATACCACATATTGATTCACCTCTTACTATTCTTAGTAAGAATGTTGGGTTCATATTACGTTTTGTATCATGATTGAATTATTTCTAGAATATGATAGGATTAGTTAACTCGAAACTTATTCTTATTCATCTATTTATTGGTAGAAGTTATATTGTTTTTTTTGTGGAGGCATCAAGCATTGGGTCACATGTATTACTGATGTTGGAGGATAGAGTCATTGTGTTTAGGTATCTCAATTTGATACCTTACATCTTTATTTCTTGATGCATGAAATTTATCTAGTAATAGTTGTCAATTCCAAATGTTGTTGAAGAAAAAATCTAATGGGTGATTTCATTATAGTGTATATGTACCATAATAGCCACAAATATAACAATACACAATTTTATATGAATTTTATACAACTACAATGGGTTGAATACATTCAAACTTTTTACATTGAACTTACCAATGCACCTAGAAGAGTCAATGTTGTGGTTTATGCACTAAGATGGAAAAATCAAGCACATTACTTTTAGGAATCCCATGGAGGATAGAAATTGTTGGGCCATATTTCTAGCATCCATATATATTTTCATGACTAATATTAGATACCATTTTTAAAAATCATAGGTTCCACCTTTATTCTCATAGATAGGTTAAATAGAAGGAAGTTATCATGCACTGAACAACTGTTCCTATGGAATATTATTTCTTGTGGGGACTTAACTCCAGATTGGTATGTTGATGGATAAGACATATAACATATAATTGGGAATATATAGGTTCAAAAAAAGATACATGATCTGACGTGATAGCCCCGAGATTCTTAGTGCATGATGCATCTAGGTATATCTAATATGTATCACAATATGTATCACAAGTATCGGTGTTTTGGGATGAATCATTAGATAAAAGGATTTATCACTAGGTTTTCCACCTATCAGCATGTGAATGTAGAGAACCAATGGTCAGGTGGGTTGTTTGTGTCGGTGCTTGTCCTATCATAGAACTGGGATTATGTCATGATGTATTTCGAATTTCTATTAATGACTTCCCATTGAGGTAGATAATCCGTTGGGTATTTCTGGAATGACTGACCAAAATTTTCACCCTCGCAGTATATACAGAAGATGTTATCCGTTTATTAAATATGATGAATGTATGTCTGTGAGATCATAAAAATGTATGGGATCCATCATACTATCATTTTAGATAGTAAAACTCATTTTATATTGATGATATATAATGGGTTACATAGATATTTGGGTAACAAGGGGTTTTGAGGAAAAATTTTATCCCTCGTAATGATAACCATTTAGAAAGGATAATACTTGTGTTGGAGGACATGATCTGATCTTGATTTCATGAATTTAAATTATATTGCTAAAAGAATACCCATATCTTTGGGTCATCTTACAATAATAGCTATCAAATGATGATTTAGATGGATCCATATGATATCTTATATGACAGGTCGTTCCAGTCACCCTTATTCTTATTATACTCTTGAGAGTATGTACTAATAGGTTCTTGTATCTTGCATGAAACCTTAGATAAGGTACCTATTATACGGATATGTAAATCTACTGCTTTTTTTTAGGAAAAAATCATATATTTATCTTAATCAAAGGCCTTTTGAGTTGAAGTTGAGGGATTTTTCATTTTTGTGAATCACCCAGACATGGTAATTGACCCATAAAGAGGAATGGGATGCTTTCTCCACATTTTTTAAGTCTTTATGAGATTATGGTTAAAGCCTATATTATATATTATCAATATTTATTACCTTATATGTACCATTTAATTGACAAAATCTTCCAAATTCATATTCTTTGTAGTTATCATGCCAAACCATCTAATTCTATAGATAATGTGGATGTTCAGTTAGATTCTGAATTATTATTTTGAGGATTATCTAATATGTATCGTTTATCTCAACATGAAGGATCGTCGAGGAAGGTATATTCATTTAGTGTGGTTGTTGAGGTAGTAAAACTCTATAATGGATGAGTTATGGGAATTGGAGACCAATATATTGGATCAGTGAAGTGATTTTTTCTATAAAATATCTCTAACACACCTGGAAGGTAAACTTATAGAGTAGTTCCTTTAAGGGAAAATTCCATAATAACATGGTGTATCCTATGATGTAATAATCCTTTAATTTTTATTTTAACTACATGTATTTTTTATAATATTTATTACCAGTGATTATATTGAGGATACATGGGTGTCTGATTTTTATTCAAATCCTAGAACCCTATGTAGTGGAAGAAACCACATTGAAACCCAGTTTGTAGAAACTATATCACCAAGTCCATACATTCTATCTTAAATGTGTGGGGGTGTTATGTTACCAAATGTTGGAGAAATGGTTTTCTTTAATAGTTTAATATATGAACCATTCCCATGTGGAGGATCTTAAATTTTAGTAAATGAAAAAGACATGATATGTGCATGGATTCACAAAAAATGGGCATGAATAGCATAGGTCCCTTCTTTAGATTGTGTAGAGATCACTATTGGCTCACTGTTTGGACAAATATTTTACCAAACTGTGCATACTAGTTAAAAAGAGGTAAAATTATATTTTACCCTTATGAATTATAATTTTATCACCCCATATTACATTCTCCATTACAGTGGAAAAAATAAACATTCTTTTACTAATGAAGCTCCCCAATCCTCCTATACTATGTAGTAATAAGGTTTCATCACTTAGTATCTGATTTGAGATCTGATCATATTCAAAGACAACCATAGGTACATTTTAAGTCATTTAGATCGGTTCATCATTTGAGTTTCCCTTGAAGATGTTATTATAAGGTAGAATCATACGCCCTATTTTCAGTGCGTTCATTATTTCATTTGTTTTCAAACTATCCAAGAGAAACTAAGGAATGATATTGGATGATGATAGTACTACATGAATAATGAACGTGGTTTATGACTTTTCTATAAAAGTATTTTCTTCTATAAATTTTCATCATTGTGAACACACCCATTTCATTGTGTGATGATTCTAAAATTTATATTCTTTATTTATAATATTATATGTTATGTTATAAATAATTAATTATAATTGTTCTTTATGTTGATGGAGGTTTAGAATCATCTTCTTGCAAGTAGGTACCATGTTATAATTTTTTGTTCTCATTTTTTTGATTACCTGAGATTTTGTTTAGGTGTCACTTAGTGTAACTTTATTAAGTTAATTATACAAAAAAATGAAACGAATCATTAAATTAGTAACTGGAAATTATATTTATAGATATCTCTTCTCTAGTATAAATTATAATATAATTTATTAAAATTGTTTTCATATCCTATACCCCATTTCATTTTAATTTATTTTAAGGAAATCATAAATTAAATGTTCAAAAAATTAAGCAATATGTGGTGGCATGTTCTTGTAACAAATTTTCATGATCATTGAAAGGTAATGTAATGAAACTGTTGAAGAATTAAATGGATTAATTATTACATATCCCTAATTATGAATATGAAATAAGTTATTAATTATAGGTGTTGGATCTGAATCTACGGATTATACACAAGAGGGGGGTGAATTGTGTCTTTTTCAAATTATTACAATCTCTTCAATTTGGACAAATTCTGTTCACTATGCTTTTGCACGATTAAATATGCAGCGGAAAAAGTAAAAGCATGAACACATGGATGTATAGTGGTTCGGGGAACAGAAGGCCCCTAGTCCACTCCACCAACGCTCAAATCCACGAGCTTGGCGATTTTCACTATCTGGTCCTCGTTTCCACAGACCCGTCCACAACTGAGTACAGGCAGTTGACACCTTTACAAGACTCAGGCACACACAGCCTTCCTGGTTCAAACACGAACCCACACAGCTTAGAACGAGAAGCTGATCACTCAAAAAAAAGGTTTCGATAAAGAAACACTTCTCCAGTTGTTCTTCACAATTGCAACAGAATGCAATTGACAGTAGATAGATCGTCGTCTTCAGAAAATAAAGATCCGTAATCAAAACAGTTCTGAGTCGATCCAGTTGCAATAGATATTACCAGAAACTTCACAACTTCAGCAGCAGTAGATTCACAACAGGTAGTCGATGTAGAACACGTGAATCTGCTATCAAAATCTTCCTTTGGTAAAAAGGATTTTACACTTCTTCTCGATCACCAGAAAAGAACGCTTTCACACAGTCTCTGTTTTCTTGCTCGTCAAAAGATTAATAACTCTTTATTTCACACACTTTCCCGTGTATATATATATCTCCGAAGTTTCCAAGATAGAACATATATTCAAATCTGAGAAAATCTTCCGCATAAATAGATCCATGAAAATCTCCTTTAGATTCGCGATATTAAATGAAATAACAGAGCCGTTGTAACTCCCCTGAAGAATCGGCATAAAAAGCTCCATTTAAATCAATCATTAATCAGTTGTAAACCGTCTCTGATTCAGTCAAAGTCGTATTTAAGAATCAGCTCGAAATCCGCCTAATAATCCGCTTGATTGACTAATTCAAAAGGAAATATCGTCTGTCAAAAATATCCCGACGCCAAACGTAGGGTTGATGACGTGGCTCCAAACGTAGGGTTCACAAACGTAAGGTTCAGAACGTAAGGTTGAACATACATACTTTCTCTTCAGCATTCAAACGTAGGGTTGATCATCCATACTTTGTCTTGCTTCAACTCTCCAAAGAACGTACGGTTGATTATAAAAGTAAGGTTGATGATCCATACTTTTGAGAAACAAACTCAACACTGAAAACTAACGTACGGTTTCTCTTCCATACTTTTCAACAACGAAAACGTAAGGTTCCTTCCAAACGTAATGTTCTTCTTCCATACTTTTCAACAACGTAAGGTTCATTAACCATACGTTTCAAAATAACATAAAAAGTAAACTTTTCATCCATACGTTACGTTCATCAACGTAGGGTATGAACAGTGATTCCAGTACGCGCCAAAATTGATCTCGCACTACAGTGATTCCAGAATACGCTAAAATTGATCTCGGAATAAATGAAGTATAAAATCTCATTATATAAAATAAATTCCTGCAAAATACTCAACGAAATAATTAGTAAATAATTAAGGGTATTTGTGAGCATCAAAATCATCATAAAGAGACAGAGTATTATTTAAAATAATCTCCCCCTTTAAAAAACATTATTTTGATTTGTTTAAAAACAATACATTGCTCAACAATCTCCCCCTTTTTGATGATCACAAAACCCATAAAATAATAGAACTAATTTAATTGCAATCTTGATTGAAAAAAAAAGTTTTATAAAATTTTAGAATTTTGAAAGGATTAAAACAATATTTAACTATAAAATTTCTCCCCCATAACTCTCCCATAAAAATAAATTTTCAATAGATAAAAGATAAATGTCGTATATATCCAAATGCTCCTATATATCCAAATTTCTTCATAGGAAACGAATGAATTTAAATGTTTGTGATTATCCAAATTCTCCCCCTTTTTGTGATATCAAAAAGAATGAAAAATTACGGATTTGAACACATTCAATATTGCACTGAACTATAAGTAAATGCTATAATTAACTGGGTATGAATAAGTGAATTTCTTATACTGGCTAACTTAATCATAAATCAATAAATAATAAAACAAAAAAGATAAGAAAAGAATTTTTATTCACAAGCTACGACAGTGATATACAGAGGAATCAAGGTTTAGGGATAAGACAGGGAAAAAGGTGTCTATCTCCTTTGAATTGCGATCTTGATCTCTGTAAACTGTTCTCGAAGCCTCTTCATCATCCCATCTCCTAACTTGATGATAAGATCCCTATTGTCCTGAGTCATATGAATATCTTCAATCAAATTAACTCTGAAAAACTCATGCATTCTTTCTTCTTTTTCAACAAAAAGAGCCAGCTTTTCTGATAACTGATTCAAAAGAATCCTAATCGGTTGCTCTCTAGATGTCAACTGATCTACCAAAAATTTCTGATTATCTAGCAAAACTGACAAAGGGGAACTATTACACTGAAGATCGTGTAATCTGTCACTCATATTGCTCAGTGCTCCAGTAATTGCTTGAAATCTTCGAATCAAATCAGGTGAAGAACCTGATCCACTCACAGCACTATTTGCAACAGATTCAAATTTATTCTCCATGTAAATTTTCATCTCAGACAAATCATCTTTCGTTACCATCTCTGATTTCAACTGATCAACAGCATGCAACATATCAGTTTTAAACAAATCTACTTCCTGTCTTGAAACAGTACATTCTTTCAGCTTCTGAAACTTCAACTGCTCTAAGTTCAGAGAATTTCTGAGACTATCATTCTCAGATTCCAACTGAGAGATACGCTTGTACAACTCAACAACTTTTTCTTTTCTCAAATCAGGGGCACCCTGTGCTCTATTCTCATGTTCAGAAATAGGTTGATGAGGCAAGGCAAGTGGTAAAGAATCTGCATATGATTGTTCTTTGTCCTTGTCCTGACAAGGTTGATCCACTGAACTAGCTTTTGAAGCCTGAAATTCTTCCACTGAAAATTCTTCCTGAAGTACTTCTGTATTAGCTTCAGAAGTATGTTCATCACGAACAGTAGTCTCTCTGACTTCTACTGAATGATCAAGAACAATATTTTCATGAACTTCTTGAGGTCGGGCCACTTCTTCACCAGGCACTGCCTCCATAAGTTGTTCTTGTGGAATTGCTTCTTCAACAGCCACAGCAGCAGTTTGAGGTTCTAGCTGAATTTCCGGTTGAGCTACTGGTTCCTCTATCGGTGCAGTCCTCTCCACAACAGCTTCTCTCACAAATGAATAAGAAATTACAGGTTTAGAAGATTTCAAGACAGGAGAGATAATTTCTTCTTCAATTGACCTCTTCCTTCTAGATTGAAGTCCTTCCTGACTTCTCTCTTCCTCAACTTCCTCCATCTCAAAGCGAATTCTCCTTGCCACTGTACTAATCCTTGATTCTGCTTGTCCCTCTTTGGACTTAGCCGGTTGAGCCTGAGCACTCTCCGAGTCTTCCTCAGCTCCAACAGGTAAGAGTTTTCCTTTAATTGTGCTCCAGAAATATCCCACTTTCCTCAAAGTTCCAGCATTAAAAACATTACTGTGGTGACATTTCACCCCAGCACTTACCAATCTGATCATTCCTCTTTTAAATAAAAACAAAGAAATGAACCTTCCATATGGGAAAAAGGTCATTCTTGCTTCACTCTGACAGCAGTATCTCAGATATCTTATCATAAATCGAGGAAAATTAAACTTAATATCACTCATCAAAAGATACATTATATACATGTCAGGGTACAGAATTTTCTCCATCTCAGCCATCCTTGGTGCTAAACCAGTCTGAACAAACTTTACTAAGATTTTCTGATCAGGCTCCAAATCTTTAATAAACATCTTCTTTATCACTTTGGCTCCAAACAGAAAAGACATAATGTCTTCAGACTTATGTACAGAATCTCCAATATTCCGTAAATCGAAATGAAAAACTCCTTCATGAGGGCAGTTAAGAATTTGACTTATCTCTACAGATGATATGGAAAAGTCCTTATCCTCTATTTGAGCCAACAAACTGTCCTCCGTATCTCCAAGGCTAAACTGAACAGTTCTAAAGAAATGTCTCATTTCTGCCTCATAAAGAAACTCAGAATTTTCACTATTAAAAGCTTGCTCAAGGCTTTGAAACGATAGCGCTTGCTTCAACAGTAAATTAGTTTCAAACAGCCATTCTAAATCGATGACTTTACCTTGCAGTATTTTCCGACCAACTACTTTAGATTTCTTTGCAGCACTGCTCTCGGCTTCATCTGGACGCTTAGTCTTTGCCATTTCAACAACGATTTCTGAAGGTTCGTAAGTTTAGGGTTTGAAGATTCAGAAAAGGGTTTTGGAGCAGATGTGCGGTTTTAGGTTTTCGAAAGGGTTTCCGAAAAAGGTGAAAACAATTTAGAAGGTGAAACGGTTCTGACAGCCTTGATTCCCGTGTAATCACTAATCATTACTTTTATTTAAAACAAAATAAAATTACTTATAGCGGGAAACAAAAAATTAAACAGAATTCGAAAACAAAATAAGAAAAAGAGAGAAAAAAAAAACTATTTAAAATTAAATAAACCTAACTCCCCCTTAATAAATTCAAACCTTGCCGTGGGAAGTGGTTTAGTAAAAATATCTGCTAATTGATTTTCTGTATTTACGAATTCTAAAAATATATCCTTTTTTAACACATGATCTCTTAAAAAGTGATGTCTTATATCAATGTGCTTAGTTCTAGAATGACTAATAGGATTTTTTGAAATATTAATTGCACTAGTATTATCACATAAAATAGGCGTATTATTGAAATTTAATCCAAAGTCCATAAGAGTGTTTTTCATCCACAACACCTGTGCACAACAACTACCTGCAGACACATATTCTGCCTCGGCTGTTGACAGGGAAACTGAGTGTTGTTTCTTACTAGACCATGATACTAAAGACTTTCCTAAAAAGTGACATGTTCCTGAAGTACTCTTCCTATCTAATCTACAGCTTCCAAAGTCCGCATCTGAATATGAAATTAAATTAAAATCAGAGGTTTTTGGATAAAGCATAGATTGATAAATAGTACCTTTTAAATATCTAAAAATTCGTTTAACAGCAGTTAAATGAGATTCTTTGGGATTTGATTGAAATCGAGCACAAAGACATACTGAATACATTATATCTGGTCTACTAACAGTAAGATATAACAAACTACCAATCATACCTCTATATAACTTGTTGTCCACTGATTTTCCAGTTTCATCCAAATCAAGTTTTATATTAGTACACATAGGAGTTGTAAATGTCTTGCTGTTTTCAAGTCCAAATTTCTTAAGTAAATCAGTAATGTATTTGCATTGATTTAAAACATTTCCAAAATCTTTTTGAAATATTTGAAGACCCAAAAAGAAATTTAATTCTCCCATCATACTCATTTCAAATTCTTTTTGCATTAATTCTGAAAATTCATGACAAAGAATTTTATTGGTCGATCCAAAAATTACATCATCAACATAAATTTGAACCAACAAAACATTATTTTTCACAGTTTTCTTAAAGAGTGTTGGATCTGCTAGTCCAACAGTAAAATCATTTTTCAAAAGAAAAGAACTTAGTCTTTCATACCAAGCTCTTGGTGCTTGTTTAAGGCCATAAAGAGCTTTAGTAAGTCTGAAAACAGAATCTGGTTTTTGAGAATTTTCAAAACCAGGAGGTTGCTCAACATAAACTTCCTCCATTAAATAACCATTTAAAAAGGCAGATTTAACATCCATCTGAAATAATTTAAAATTCATATAAGATGCATAGGCTAAAAGGATTCTAATGGATTCTAACCTGGCTACAGGTGCAAAGGTCTCATCATAATCTATTCCTTCTTCTTGATTATATCCTTTAGCTACTAATCTTGCTTTATTTCTAGTTATTATCCCTTGATCATCCTGTTTATTCCTAAAGACCCATTTAGTTCCTATTACTGGATAATCATGTGGTCTTTCAACTAATTCCCAAACCTTATTTCTCTTGAACTGGTTCAATTCATCTTGCATTGCTATTACCCAGCTCTCATCATCTAAGGCTTCTTCTATGGTCTTAGGTTCTTGTTGGGATAAGAAAGCAGAGAATTCAACTATGTTTCCAAAGTTTCTTCTAGTTTGAATACCAGTCTCTAAGTCACCTATCACAGATTCTAAAGGGTGATTTTTTGAGGTTCTAGACTGTCTAGGCATTACATTCAAAGGCTCTTCAGTATCATGTTCTTCTGAACTGGACTGAATTTCTTTTATATCATTTTCAAAATCATTCTTTAAATTCTCAGGTCTCATGTTTTCATTAGAATCAGGTTCATCTGTTTGTTCTATCCTTTTTTCAAAAGGATCAGATTCATCAAATTTCACATGAACTGATTCTTCAACAATCCTTGACTTTTTATTATAGACTCTATAAGCTTTGGAGGTTGCAGAATATCCTAAGAAAATACCTTTATCAGATTTTGGATCAAATTTACCAAGATTATCTTTGGTATTCAGGATGTACACCTTGCATCCAAAAACTTTAAAGTAATTTACTTTAGGTTTTCTGTTATTCCATAGTTCATAGGGTGTCTTTTTCAAAATAGATCTTATTAAAATTCTATTCATTATATAACAAGCTGTATTAACAGCTTCTGCCCAGAAATATATAGGTAGGCTATATTCATTTAACATAGTTCTAGACATTTCTTGAATAGTTCTATTTCTTCTTTCTACAATCCCATTTTGTTGAGGTGTTCTTGGAGCAGAGAAGGTGTGTTTAATACCCATGTTTGAGCAAAAGGAACTAAATTCCTGGTTCTCAAATTCTCCACCATGATCACTTCTCAATGAGATTATATTAAAACCTTTTTCATTTTGAATAGATTTACAAAAACCTTCAAATAAACTAAAAGCTTCACTTTTAAATTTCAAAAAGAAAATCCAAGTAAATCTAGAATAATCATCAACTAATACATAAACATATAATTTACCAGCTAAACATGCTACTCTTGAAGGTCCAAACAAATCCATATGGATAAGTTCTAGAGGTTTAGTTGTAGCAACTTTATTAACAGATTTGAATGATGATTTGTGTTTCTTGCCAAGCTGACATGCATCACAGAATCTGTCATTTTCAAATTTGAGACTAGGCAAATCAGAAACTAAATGTTTCTTAGATAATTTATGTAAAGCATATATATTGCAATGACCAAGTCTTCTATGCCAGATCCAGGATTCACTTATATTAGCAGTTAAGCAGTTTACTTGTTGTTTACACAAGGAATACAAATCCAAAGTATAAACATTATCAGTTCTGGGTGCTCTAAACTTAAACAGTTTATCTTTAGAAACAGTACAACTATTGTTAGTAAAATCAACAGTGTATCCATCATCACAGAGTTGAGAGATACTTATCAGATTGTGTTTTAACCCTTGTACATAAAGTACTTTGTTGATTGAGACTGTCTCTGGATCTCCAACTGTTCCAATACCAATAATCTTTCCTTTGGCATTGTCACCAAAGGTGACAAGTCCTCCTTCCTTTCGAGTAAGAGAAGAGAAATTAGCTGAAGTTCCACTCATGTGTCTTGAGCAGCCACTGTCCATATACCATATTTCTTTCTTTCTTTGGTGACCTGCTACCTGCAAAGACATTCAAACAAATTGCTTTGGTACCCATATTTTGTTGGGTCCAGGAGTGTTAGCAAGCAGTGATCTGGGTATCCAGATTTGCTTTGTTTTCTTAAAATTGATTGAATCATATAGATCGTTGGAAATATAAGCTTTCTTAATTCCACATATCTGAGGTTGTCTTAGAAAACAGTTTTTAGCTATATGACCTCTTGTTCCACAGTAGTTACAAATAACCTGTTTAGTGCTAGGAACAAAATAATTTTTGTATAACTTAGGTTTTTCTCCTTTACTTCCAATTCCAAACCTTTCCTTTTTAATTACAGTTTTTCCAAGTATCTCATTTAAGGTGTTTTCTCCTTTTGTAAAAATTAATGCAGCCGTTTTATAAGATTCTACTTCATCCTGTAGAGTTTTTATTTTTGATTCAAAATTAATTTTATTTGATTCAGCAGAATTGTATTTGTCAATTAATTCCTTATGTTGTTTTAGCAAAGTATTTCTCTCATCTGAAATAGCTTTGTACAAGTTCTTTATAGATTTATATTTATTAAATAATGAGTCATACCTTTCTTCAAGCATATTGCAGTAAGCTGCAAGTTTTTTATTTGAGAGGCTTGTTTCAGAGTTTGATTCATTATTTGAGTCAGAGGAATACTATGAGTGTACCTCATCAGTTTCAGCCATGAAACACATATTTGCTTTT
Organism: Viscum album; assembly: GCA_963277665.1. Lineage (NCBI taxonomy): Eukaryota > Viridiplantae > Streptophyta > Magnoliopsida > Santalales > Viscaceae > Viscum > Viscum album. The sequence continues at coordinate 1,251,176,326 of OY728128.1, read as the reverse complement.
AAATTGGCTTCCTCCTTCTCTGAGCATGATTCAGAAGAATTACTTGAGTCTTCAGAAACACTCCAAGTAGCTTTCATAGCTTTCTTGTCTTTCTGCTCATAATCATCTCTTTTGAAGAATTTCTTCTTCTTTGCATCTTTCAATTTTGGGCAATCTGGTCTGATATGTCCCATCTTTTTGCATTCATAACATCTCACTTCCTTGCTATCCTTTTTAAAGGATTTCTTGAAGTCTTTCTTCTTACTATAAAACTTTCTGAATTTTCTGGCTAGCTGTGCCAGTTCTTCATCCGAATTTGAAGAATCAGAGCTTTCTGATTTAGCACTCACTTCTTTGTTCTTCATCTTTCTATCCTTTTGTTGAGAAGTCACTTTCAAAGCAGTATTTTCCCTTTTTATGTAGACTTTATGCTCATTTGCCTCATCTTGCATTTCAGCTTCGTACATCATCAGTGTACCAATCAGTTCTCTCATAGTTAGATCTTTAACAGAAGTTGATTGTCTGATTGCTGCAGAGATTCCATTCCATCGAGTAGGAAGTACTCTCAGTACCTTCAACGCTTGATCAGCCTGCTTGATTGGTTCTCCTAGAGCTGTTATATTATTGACAATTTCTGTCAATCTTCCATTCATCTGAGTGATGCTCTCTCCTTCAATCATTCTGAAAGTATCGAATTTTAACTTAGCAGTTGCATATCTCATCTGTCTTACATTATCTGTTCCTTCATAAGCAACAGCTATTGTTTGCCACATTTCATATGCAGTCGGGCATTGAGATACTCTGTTAAATTCGTCTGGTCCTAGACCACAGATGATTGCATTCATAGCTTTTGAATTTATGTCATACTCAGCCTCTGTAGCAGCACTCCATGTATCGGGATTTTCAGGAATTTCATAGGGAGTCAGAATCTTTGAATAGACTCTGTAACCAAGATTTTTCAGATAAATAATCATACGTGATTTCCAGCAGCCATAATTATCTCCATTAAAGTAAGGTGCTCTGACCATTGACATTCCCTCTCTCATATCAGCCATGATACACTATGTATAATCTTTAAATACTTCTAGCTTGATAGGACTTTAGAAATAAGAAGCTCCTCCTCTGATACCAATTGTTGGATCTGAATCTACGGATTATACACAAGAGGGGGGTGAATTGTGTCTTTTTCAAATTATTACAATCTCTTCAATTTGGACAAATTCTGTTCACTATGCTTTTGCACGATTAAATATGCAGCGGAAAAAGTAAAAGCATGAACACATGGATGTATAGTGGTTCGGGGAACAGAAGGCCCCTAGTCCACTCCACCAACGCTCAAATCCACGAGCTTGGTGATTTTCACTATCTGGTCCTCGTTTCCACAGACCCGTCCACAACTGAGTACAGGCAGTTGACACCTTTACAAGACTCAGGCACACACAGCCTTCCTGGTTCAAACACGATCCCACACAGCTTAGAACGAGAAGCTGATCACTCAAAAAAAAATGTTTCGATAAAGAAACACTTCTCCAGTTGTTCTTCACAATTGCAACAGAATGCAATTGACAGTAGATAGATCGTCGTCTTCAGAAAATAAAGATCCGTAATCAAAACAGTTCTGAGTCGATCCAGTTGCAATAGATATTACCAGAAACTTCACAACTTTAGCAGCAGTAGATTCACAACAGGTAGTCGATGTAGAACACATGAATCTGCTATCAAAATCTTCCTTTGGTAAAAAGGATTTTACACTTCTTCTCGATCACCAGAAAAGAACGCTTTCACACAGTTTCTGTTTTCTTTCTCGTCAAAAGATTAATAACTCTTTATTTCACACACTTTCCCGTGTATATATATATCTCCGAAGTTTCCAAGATAGAACATATATTCAAATCTGAGAAAATCTTCCGCATAAATAGATCCATGAAAATCTCCTTTAGATTCGCGATATTAAATGAAATAACAGAGCCGTTGTAACTCCCCTGAAGAATCGGCATAAAAAGCTCCGTTTAAATCAATCATTAATCAGTTGTAAACCTTCTCTGATTCAGTCAAAGTCGTATTTAAGAATCAGCTCGAAATCCGCCTAATAATCCGCTTGATTGACTAATTCAAAAGGAAATATCGTCTGTCAAAAATATCCCGACGCCAAACGTAGGGTTGATGACGTGGCTCCAAACGTAGGGTTCACAAACGTAAGGTTCAGAACGTAAGGTTGAACATACATACTTTCTCTTCAGCATTCAAACGTAGGGTTGATCATCCATACTTTGTCTTGCTTCAACTCTCCAAAGAACGTACGGTTGATTATAAAAGTAAGGTTGATGATCCATACTTTTGAGAAACAAACTCAACACTGAAAACTAACGTACGGTTTCTCTTCCATACTTTTCAACAACGAAAACGTAAGGTTCCTTCCAAACGTAATGTTCTTCTTCCATACTTTTCAACAACGTAAGGTTCATTAACCATACGTTTCAAAATAACATAAAAAGTAAACTTTTCATCCATACGTTACGTTCATCAACGTAGGGTATGAACAGTGATTCCAGTACGCGCCAAAATTGATCTCGCGCTACAGTGATTCCAGAATACGCTAAAATTGATCTCGGAATAAATGAAGTATAAAATCTCGTTATATAAAATAAATTCCTGCAAAATACTCAACGAAATAATTAGTAAATAATTAAGGGTATTTGTGAGCATCAAAATCATCATAAAGAGACAGAGTATTATTTAAAATAATCTCCCCCTTTAAAAAACATTATTTTGATTTGTTTAAAAACAATACATTGCTCAACAATAGGGTCCCTATTGTATGGGACCCTTATTATCATTATATGATTGATCATACATGAGACAGACCAAGATTCCTGGGGGAATTCCTCATTCACACATAGGAATATTGTTTAATTAACTTATCTAACTACCATGGGAGATAACTATCATGAAATATAGCTATAGTTTTATTACATGAATTCCTTAATGTTTTACCAATGATTCATTTGATATATCTTCCAAATATTAGAATGCATTGGATACACTTCTTAAATACAACTTGAAGTCTTCGTACAGGTGGTGCCATGGATTCACCACATTGGTCACAATATTGCATAGCCCAATATTACTAGGTAACAGCTCCATGGACCAGGTTATACTCATTTATAGTGAAATAAATTGTGTGTTCACCATGGATTACAATATAATCCTTAATTTTTCTTATATCATGAGAAACTACATACTATGAGTTGGCTGAACCCAAATGTCAAAATTTTGATATTTACACCATGGGTCCTTTATTATTATTTCCATGTCCCATTATAGTACTATTAGAACATTCACATGATTTGTCAATATAAACTGAATTATAAATAGTTAAATTATTACAAAATTAAATACAATATGAGGCTGAAGAAGGTATGCGATTTTTAGTTGTAATACATTACATTATTATATAATTGAACAATGTAAAATTAATAATAAAATAATTGATTGTACATATGTTGTCGGTGGTGGCCAAATGAAATTTATCTCACACCCTACACCCTCACAGCTACTCAGTATCCTCTGGAATATGGGGAGGCATTCTTGAGGCCATGTTGTCAATATTGGTTGGTTAGTTAGGTGTAACTAGGACTAGGATGTCATAAAACCTTCTTACCTTCCAATTCATTTTGAAACTACAATGTCACTTATCTCTATGTGCAGTCTACCACCTCTATGATGTGATGTGATTATTTTTACAATTGTGTGGTACATGGACGGTGATGTAGATAGATTTAAATTATTTATCAAATATTCATGAAATAAAAATTATTTATGACATGTTAATTATTTTTTACCATTAATTGGTTCGATCCATTTGAAAGTGGAAACATCACCCATATGAATGTATAAATTATTATCTCCATAAAGAGATGTAATTAATTTATCCTGACATATTCAATGGAATAGTTATAAAAAAGGTATATAATAATTACATATGATGTTAAATAATGACAAAAAAATTCTAGATTATGGACCCATGATAAAATTACAGGTACTAGAAATGTGAAATAAAAACAAACATAAAAAATTAATGAGTAATTAATCAGAAATATTATTTAATAATGAAGATTTTATATCTGGAAGGAATGTTTATATTTGTAAATCATATATTTTATGATATGTATGAATATAATTAAATAATATTTTTATAATATTTCAATATTTATTATACAGTATGTATGAATGAATATTAATTAAAAAATTATATGGAATAACATAACTCTACTTTATTATCATTTCATTTAGTGATTATTTATGATAAATTTACAGTGGGAGAAAATTTAAAAATATCATCCTATAAAATATATATATTATTTCTGCTATTGTTTATATTAATTCTATTTTCAATTAATAATATCATTTGTTTATTTTTGTTCATTAAAATGATTGATAATTCTTTTAATGAAGATTCAAAATTATTTCATTTTCTATTGATGAATGTTTTCATCCATGTCCATTCAGAAAATTAAATTTTTTGATTTTTAACAACACATTAAGTGTAATAAAATGGGTATTTTCATTAACATAAATTTCATAGGAAATGATTATAAATGAATCATTTTATGGTGAGGATTTAAAAATATATTGATTTCGAATCTATTATAAAAAGTGTTAAAATATTGTTTGAGATTAATGTATAAATGATGAACATATATTCATTAATTTGTAAAATTGTTTTCATTGATGAATACCTTAAATGTTTCCATGGGATTTTCATTAATTTTTTTATAAATATAATACAAATTTAAAGATTTTATCAAATTATTTGAAATGAAAAAGGTAATTTTCCTCAACAAATATTCTAGTGATCTTTGAAAGGGATTTTTATCTAACACATCATCCATTTATTGTAGTTATGATTCTATAAAAATATCATCCAATGATATAATCCTTATTCATTTTCAATATTTTTTCTAATTATGTTGATATTTTTTAAAACCACACTTTTTTTCCATTGGTTACGCTATGATAATATAGATAGTATTTTCATGGTTAATTGGAATTCATTTTAGAGGATTATATGACTGGTGGTCCATTATATCCTTATAATAAATCGAGTAATGATGTATAACTCATGTAATAACAATGTTATTCATTATTATGATTTCATGTTCTTAATATAATCAATGGACTCCATTTTATGTCCATATGTTTTTTCATAGTCTAGGTTTCATGTAAAATGGTTTTCTAGGGCCAAAATTTCATGTTCATAATATAACGAGATAACATGTTTTTTATAGATGTAATCATTGATATAGGATCATATTTTTACTAAATTCATATGTTTATGATGTTCTATTGTGTATTAAATTTTATTATTGATGAATCAACACTCTTATTACTTTTTATTTTTTACAAAAAAACCTTATGTTGTGAGCCATGATTAATGATATATAATTAATTAGGTATGACATTCTTATGTTTTAATCATGTTCTCATACCCTTATTCAATGTATGATCATGGATTGTTACCATCTATTATTTCACTATCACACCCCAATTTCTCCTTCTTTTATTTTTGATTATATTTTTTTCTTGGTTTCTCTCTTCAGTATGAAGTGTTCATGATTGATATTTTGCGTTTCAGGATATCTTTCTTCTATTGAAAGGTTTGGGTGCATGGTTAATGGGTAAGTGTGTCTATTCCTGAGGGTGAGATCATATTAATTCCATTTCATTGTTTGATGGGTTGACATGAATGAATTCTACAAATTTTTATTTAAATAGTGTTTGTCATATAATTAATTGTGTAGGGAAATAGGTTTCATCGGTCGAGGGTGAATAACTAAAGCATTGTTTTAAAAACCACTATAAAGGAATGCACATGGTTCTTAAATTTTTAAAGAAACCAGGTCACATGATTGGTTTATGGTTTCCTTAACTATGTGCCCAAGATGTATTGGTGCCTAGTTCATCTAGTAAGGGGATCCCTACTCTCACACAGACTTAGAAATAATGCATTCTAATCATTCACACTGTACATTACTCTTAAAAATGTTAATTGACCTATATAAATTCGTTGGGATTTGACCCCAAACAACCCATTCCTCCACCATTTTGTTTTTGTGAGACTAGGAGGTCCCTCCCCTCTTACTCAAGTATCCCACCTCCTTTCAGGGATATTCTATCGTGATTTACTCATATCATTGTTGTTGATATTTTTGGAAATCTCCTCCTTCCCTTCTTTTCTTAATTGTTCTCTAATTTTCACTTGAGTTCTTCTGCTCCCTTTTTTTGTTGTTCAAGGGTTCTTTTTTCCATTGTTTTAGTTAGGGGGTTTTGAGTTATTAGGTTCCTGGTGGATGTTGTTTCTTCTCATAACCCTCATGTTGTTGGTTCAATTTTATGTCATGGATGAACTTGTGGTTTGTGATTGGGTCCCCTAATATTTTCCCTTAAAATTAAATAATACATTGATTTATTGAATTTCGAAACTCCCATGCATATTAATTAGTGATTAATGACTTTTAAAATGATTTTTTACTTGAAATGTGGTCATTTACTTCTTATTATAATGTGTATGGTCTTGTTTTATTATGTGTCACAAACCATGTGTTTGAAAAATTTCCAAGATGTATTTTGTCAGTGATTTTTTCTATCCAATGATTTTTTTATATTATAAGTGTGTTTTGGTTTCATAAATGGATTTATAAATGTTTTCTAGATTATGAATTCAATTTCTTCTTCTTCATAATAAGTATGGGTTTGGTTCATTCAAAATTTATAATAAATGAATTATTTCTTGGGACCCAATTTACACTTTTGTAAAATTTGATTTTTGAAAACATTCATTGGGTAATTCTATATACTTGGTTGTGTTTAACGGTACTGGAGATCCTTGGTATGTGAAGCCCCTGTTAAAAAGGTGTTGATTGGAAATGGACTATTCCATGTATTCGTCCAGAGGATACTTGTGTGTGGCTTGTGTGTCATATATGTATATAGGTATTGTTTATTATTTGTTTTTTTATCACCACACAATAGACTTGAAATGGGAACATGGTATAACAATATGATGTTCTAATAATGGTTACTGCACTATCTTATGATTATACCCTATCTAGTGTCTATTATTATGGTCCAATATATAAATTGGGATTGTACCCTGAAGTAAGTCCAGGTGGGGTAATATTGAGCATGTGGGAGAATCGATGTCATTGAGTTATGCATAACTATGGGAGGAATTTGGATCTATTATTATCTAGATAATCCAGTTTGTTCCCATGTTATCCCATGATCTCCAGTTCTTTGTAGTCTATATAGGACCATTGAAGTTCCTTGATAGATTGGGTACACGTAGGTACCATATTAAATTACCATTGTTATGTCTCAATTGCTTCTTCTACCTTGTGTGGTGTAATTTTTTATTAATATTGATGTGTTTTTTACAAATGTTTATCGCAAATGTTTTTCAAACTTTTACAATTATTTTTCCTTTTATTTAAAGTAAATACATCAACCTTTTTATCTAAAATTCTAATGTTTCTTTTTTGGTAAATAATATGTTTTTAAATGGAAAACTCTATGGATAGTGTTTTGTTCAAAAAGTGAAAATGGATGGAAACCTATTTTTATATATTTTATTTATGATTGAAATTTATTATTGTTTTGTTTAAAGGAAATGCACTACGAATATATTTTTTTCTCTACAAATCTCACAATGTTTTAATACTTATTACTATAGATCATTATTTTTAAAAAACAATTATGGAGTTGGATCTAGATTGGTTTCCATCGCCATGTGGAATGATGGGTTTCATAATTGGAGATTGACTCCTGGGAATACCTAGTGATTTAATGGTCATCAGTTTTAGTTGGGGTCTTTATGTTTGAATTTTTTGTATTATTAGTTTTTATAGGTTTTCTAATGTTTTGTTTATTATATCAGTATGATCTATTTATTTTCACTTTCTTAGTTTATTTGTTTTGGTTAAATCATTCTCTTTGGTTAAATTTTATTCACACGGAGCTTTTATCCACCGTAAGAGAATAGTAAAATCCACATGAGCCTATTTTTAGATTGACTTAGGTGACAAGTTCGGGGTTGGCTAGGGGTGGTACATGATAAAATGGTACCATAGAAAGTTCTATAGAGGGCATAGCTTTCAGAAAACCCTATGATATTTATGATTTAATGGTATATGGAATTATATTTTCTAAACATGGGTAGTAGGTACTAGTTAAGGTCAAACAAAAAATTTATGTGATGAACCTTGTGTTAGTCTGGGATGCTGGGATTTGTTTGTTTTTTTGGGGTTTTTCTTGTTTTGTACTTGGTTACGTGATGTGGGAGGTTAGCTAGTGGTCTTAGTGAGCTATCTAGTCTTGGAATGAAATGTGAATCCAAGGATATGTTCCTAAAAGACACTCTATGATAGTGGTTTTATTTTTATATTTCCTTCATCGATATGGTAATGTATCCAAGCAACAATAAGGTCCCCATTCATGATATTGCTTCTTGTATTCGTAATTATGAGTCCTTTAAAAAAATCTTCAATTTTTAATAAATTACATCAAGATGTAATTTTTTTATATAAGAGATATAAAACGACTTTTCAAAGATGTTTCAATAGGTACCATTGTAAAATAGATATTTATTATGATGAAATTAGTGTAAATTGGGGTTTTATTTATTAGAAATGGATTTCAAACATCAAATATTGGGGGTTTATAAATATTGGTTGTTCTGGAAAAGAGAAATTAATTTTGAAATTAAATGGTTTTTGAAAAATTTATGGGTATTTCTGAACAATTTTTTAAAATTTGAAATATAAAGTAGATAGAGAAATAGAAGCTAGGGTTGAATATTTTTTTAAAAGTTGAAATTTCTTGTTTTTTCCCTTCAGTATTATTATGAGTAGTAACATGCATGGGTGTTTGAGTAAGTGGATTATATATAGAGTGGGATAACTAATTCCATGATTTTTATTGGAATACATTTTTTTGAAGCCCCAGGGATACTACTGTAGATGGTCTAGCATACAATGTTTATTTTATTTGGAAATTTTTTATGTAGAAAATTGAGATGTTTTTTAGAAAAAATGGTTGTTTAGAGAATTTCATTGTGACTTGGGAATGTTTTCTAGGTGGTGCTTTATATTTTTGATCTTTTTGGTGAATTGGTTTGGAATGAGTTCTTTGTTTCCCTTGTTGTTTACTATATTCACACACCAATGGATTGATATAAATTTGAGGTGCAACTTCACGTGGTTTATCGTTAGTTTACCCTCCAGTTGATCAACATAATAATCCCTTTATGTGTTTCAAAATTCGAACCCTAATCTATTTTTCTTCAAAAAAAATCTTTTTAAAATGGGATAGTGGATTCATACAATATAAAGTATCTTCATATTTATCATGGTGCCTGGTTATCTAAAGGTTATGCTCTCTTTTTTATGCTCGAAGATTGAAATTGGAAGGGGTAGATGTAATTTATTCGAACGAATACTTTGAAATGAATATCCTATGAATTATTCAAGGATTATTTAATAGGGTAAAATTTCTATGAGACTTTGTAAGTGAAGATTAAAATGGATATGTGCCACATCTAGAAGGTGGAATGATCAGTGTTTGAGTTTTTCTATCAGTTATAGGATCTAGTTCCTTAAAATTAAGAGTGGTAGGAGGGTGATTCTAATAAGCCTCACAGTATTTAAAATTGTATTCATCTAGATCTAAAGTTGATGGTGTTAGATTTTGTCTTATCCTACTTTTATGATATAGTGAGGCTAGCAGTTCATGTGGATGCTATGTTGGTAGGGGTGCACAAGATAGCCAATTTTTCTCCCTCCACTTGAATAATTGAATGGAATACCAATATGTTAATTGGGAAGTGTCCTAATGTTGGTGGTGTAGGTCATGGATTTAAGAGGACTTTATATCATTTATCAAATTATACTCAGTGTATGGCTTTAGTGTTTCATTGATGCGGCATGATAGGCCACAAAAACCCATCTTATCCAGTAACTCCAAACAACTTTCATATATATGTATTCTTTGCTAACATGATACTATTTTCTATGGTGTTTATATGAAGTGAAATAGAGGCAGGTCCACCCATTAAGAGGTCCCACCCCACCCTATTTATAAGAGTACGATACTGGTCTAAGTTTAGTTCAAGTCCCCTTTCCATTTGAGAGTTTCTTCTTCTATATTAGATATATTTTGAAGATTTTTACATTTATTTAAGTTCCAATGTATGTCATAATATTTTTTGAATCATCGATATAATTGATCTGAATATTAGAAACTCTGGTTTTTTAGTCTTGGTTTTAGGGTAGTCTCGTGGTGTGTCATGTTGATTGGGTTCATTGTGGAGTTTATTTGTGTGGTTTCTTTTGTATATTGTTCATGATTAGTGCCTGATGTTAGGGGGGATAAATTCAGGTGTAATTCTAAAATAGTGGGGAGTCCATTCTAGATTCCCATTTTGAATTTAGTGAGTATCTATTTTTGTTCATGTCAATCTTTTTTTCTCATATCCTTTGTGAAGGTTGGTCCCTTGGATTATACATAATAGTTTGTGTTGTGGTAAGGTGATTGTCTTTAGGTTTAATGTTTCCCATTATCTCATGATGAATAGATCCCAAAAAATATATTATTTTATAAAGGTTTTATTATTTTATTTCTAGTGGTTGATATACTCTTCTGCTGGAGTAGTTTAACATTGTGAATGTGTGAACCTATTACTTTTTATTTGATCGACTATGTTATTTATGTATTTATAGGTGTAGAACATGTAACTATAGGAAGAATTTTCACAACCAATTTTTTATTTTATACTCTTATTTTGGATTGTGTTTTGTTCTTGTATTATCTCTTGAGTCTCAGGTCTTCTGGAGGTAAATTATGAGTTTTGGGCTATTTTCCAAAAGATTATTGGTTGAGGTTCACGGTTGTGGGTTATCATGTGTCATCATGAGGAAAAGTTACTTTCTAGATCATTTTATTCCTGCAATATTTGACTTTCATAGACCAAAAATAGTTTGATACAACCCTTATGGATCATAGGAGAAATCTTGTGGGTCCTTTGTTGTCTCTATTTGTGGGTTTACAATATAAGCATTGTTAGATCAATCATATAGAATGCTTGCACATAGTTATCTAATTTATTTACATAACCATGTCACCCAACCGGCTCACAGTTTCCCAAACCATGCAGACTAAATGTTTGGGTGACCAATGTGTCCTGTAAAGGGTTCATGGTTGGGGCACAATTAGGGAAACCATATGGATTAACTATGTACAACACCAAACTATCTTAACAAGTGAATTGGTCATTCTAACCACTTAATATCTATCCCTAAAATAACCGATTCAATCCCATTAAATTTTTGTGTGATCCTAGGATTCTTTTTACCTATTCCTCACACCTCCCACCTCTTTCCATTTTTATTCTATGTTGATTTATTCATATTTTTTGGGGGTTTCTTTAATATATTCTCATCATTTATTCTTTTTGATCACTCTTCTCAAATATCCAATTACATTCCTCTTTTACATTTTTATTGTGGGTCTATGGTTCTTCTTTCCATTAGTTTAAATTGTGGGTTTGAGAATCTTAGGTTTCTTTTTTCATGTCCTTATATCATGGAACCCTTGATGTATTTTTTAATGTTTTCACTGTGGTTTTTCTTGTAGTTTAAGGTATGATCCCTTTAATTTTCCCTAAAAATTTATTAATACATTAATTTATTACTTTTGACACCTCACATGGATATTAATTAGTGTCGTATTATTTTTAAAAGGAATATTTGAGGTGAAAAGTTGTGGTTTAATTATTTCTCTAATGTGTATGAATTTTTTTCTTAGGTATCCTATACTAAGTGTCGAACAAATTTCCCAGTTGGGTTTTGTATGGATATTTTATTTTTAATGCATGGTTTTGAGTTGATATTTTTTTGGTTTCATAAATGTATTTTTAAATGGTTGTAGAATTATATATACTGTATTTTCCTCTCAAAAAAAATTTCATTTGGTTCATTGCAAATACCTTATTACTCAATGATTTCTTTATGCCTCTTTTGATATTTGGTAAAATTTTCCCCCTTGAAATCTATATTTGGGTATTTTCCATTCTTTTGTTTGGTTGAATAGTGAGGGTGGTCATTATTATGAGATTTCCTTTTGAACTGGTGTTTCAAATGCATTGTACTATTCCTCAGAGTGGTTCAAGGTGATGATTGTGTGTTTATTATTTACGTAATATGTGTATGTGGTTGGTTTCTAGTTAGATATTTTTCTCTCACCCAACATTAGACTTGACATGAGAACCTTAAATAGCTAGTAGATAATCAATGAATTACTTTGGAACTCACATAGGATTTCACTCTAGCTAGTGGCCCTTAGTTTTTACCTTCCACTAATTTGGGATTTTACCCTCTCTTAGGCCTGGTAGTGTATAACTGAGCATGTCAGCGAATTGATGTCATCAGTTGAGGCATTACTATGGGATGAGATGGGTGTTATTATGTTCTATATTATACGATGAGGTTTTAGGTTATCCCATTTTATTTAGTGTTAGGTTTTCAATGGAAGATGATTGAGAATCCTTGTCTGGTAGGGTAGGCATACCTGCAATATTACATTATATTCATTATGTGATTATTTATTCTTCCCTCTTATGCGGTGTACTTATTTGTTAAAATTGGTGTGCTATGGAAAACTCTATGAATATTTTACACTTTATTTTTCTTTTTTTTACAAAATAAATCATCCTTCTATATAAAATTCTAATATATCCTTCTTGGAATAGAATCATTTTTAATTGAAAAAGTTTAATGGTATATTTTTTATGAAGAGTGATATGTGTGAAAACTGGGTCATATTTGTTGTTTATCAAAAAATGAAATTTATTTATCATTTGTTTAAGGGAAATTAATTGAGAATATATATTCTTTCATTCTGGCCTAATAAATTTTAATTCTTATGTCAATACATTTTCTAAAATTATTTGGTTGGTTTAAGAAACATTTCAATCACTATGGGAAGCATGGGTTTTTGGGAATTAGAGAGTGACACCCATGGTCATAGTGAGATTTAGTAGTTATCCTGATATGTTTAGATATAAATGTTATGCGTTGTTATATATTAAATTTTGTATAGTTTTTTCTTAGTTGTTTTGTTTATTATATCAGGGTGATCTATTTTTTCTACTTTATCAGTTCACCTATTTTGCGATAAATCATTCTATCTTGTTATTGTTGATTCCTTTGGTGATTTTTTCTATCCTGGTAGGATAAATAATTCCTCTTGGGAATTTTCACATTCTGACAAAGGTGACCAGTTCAGGTTTGATTCATGTTGGTTCATGACATACATTTACTATGAATATCATCTCAAAATTTCTTATGATTAAATTTTCCCAAGGTTATGAATATATATTTTTAGTCATGTTTCTCTAAGGAAAGTTCTTGTAAATAATAAATCTCATAGAGATGATGAAGATGCATTATGAAAAAAATTTATTATATACTTTGAATCTAATGACATAAAAACATTATGGTTATGGTTCTTGTATAATTGTGTTATATACAATATATTCACATGAAATGATAGAATATCAATATATGTTATTCTTGGGGTTCCTTAGTTGGTGTCAATGTACGGTTCCATGATTTTTGGATATTATAATATGAAAGCATTTTGTAAATCCATCGATATAAGATAATTTATTTGAAAACAACTTATTGTTTAGTAATTCATATATTTTTTCCAAGTAAATAAATTTGTTCCCACATAATTTATTGTTGATGAAGATGTGGAGCATATTAAAATAAGGTTAAATACTCTAAAGAGGGTATATTATGTATTAACAGGATCATCACTAGTGAATGATGTGTTTTTCTTAGACTACACAACTGGAAACAAAATCCAATTTGATGCACCTTGGTAATTAAAAATTTACATTATGAACCATTAACATGGATTTGAGTTAAGGATGAAAAATACATAGATAGGGTATTCATAAAGAGATATTGGGTGATTAGAAGGTTTCATAATTTAGGATATCTTTGGAATGAATTCCATGAATATATTATTATTCCTATAAACTATTATACCATGATGGTTAATCAATATTGTTGGTTTTATTAAATTGTTGTAAGTGGAAGGAATAATGTGAACAAAGAATGTGATAGAAAATTTAATGAATTTAATAATGGGAATTGAAATTTATCATGTTCTAGGATACGATATCTTATATTTACTCTAAATTGAAAAACTCAATCTCTGTGCGGTGACATAGACCTTATTCAGATTTTTAATGCATCAAAGAGGGAGAAAAATTATATTGAATCATTTATGTTACAATGTATGCAATATTTCTATTGGTATTCAAATTATATAGGGTTCAAATAGGGGATCAATTTAATGGAAAATATTTTTTTTTATATAGTAGTCAAACCCTGAGAATGTTTTCATAGGATTACATTCCATTGAAGGTGAATTAGATCAATGATATCCTCTTATAAAAACAACTATTGATGATGAAATGAAATCCATGTAGTGGGGGTATTTAAGAGGTTATTCTTTAAAAATTATATTCACTAAACACTTTATCATTAAATTGAGAAGGACTTTATACTGTTGAAAAAGATGAATGATAATTATTTTAGTAACTGTAAGGAAAACATTGCATGATTTGTGAGGCTTTCTTATCACTTTACTATCACTCCTAAACAAAATATGGATATTTTTATTTTTTAAACCAATTATTCGGAATGAATTACCCAAATTTAATTTGTATCTTATACGAAAACCATTAAATATGAAATCATAGTGGAAGTGGATGTTATAAACCCTCTTTATTCTGGTGATATTAAATGTATGCTAGAGTTTCATTAATTACCAATTTGTATATAACAATTAGGGGAGAATATATTCTATCCTCCCATATAAAAAATATTTAATGGATCAATTAATTAACTTCATGAATGAAATTATATGATATTTCATGTGTTAAAAGATTATCTATCAATTAATACAATGTTTTAATTCATATGAAAAGTAAAATTAATGAAATTAATAGATAGAAATGTAAACTAAATAATCCAACCACACATAAATTTTTTTTATGCAAGAAAAATTTTATTTATTAAAATTAATGACCTATTCCATGAATAAGTGAGAATAATAATCCTTAGAAGCCTATAGTAGAAAAATATAAATGGAAATCTCATGTAATTTTTATATATTATGTGGGTTATAGAGTAAAATGATAAAATGTAAACATATCATAAATTATATCACATCGAATTTAATATTTTACTATACCACTACACTCAATTTTCTGTCAATATAATTTTATATGGGAATAATATTACTACTTCAACAGTTATATATTGAGTTATAAGTGATAAATTCAAATCAAATGATCATCAAATTTTATGTCTATAGTTCCTCTCATATAGAATTTTGTTGGAATATTTTTCTTATAAATCATATTATTATTACACTAGTTAAATTTTATTTCATTTTGGTCATGTATTAACTCTCACTATATTGATCGAATACAAAATTTTATGGTATGGAATTGATACATGGTCGTGTAATTAAAAATATGATTTTAATTCAATATGAGGATGAATATGAACATACAATGAATGTTACATATGTTATATGGGTATTACTACCAATTCATGAGAGATATTTGACTCAAATGTCTATAAAGAATCTAAACCTAAATATTATGGCTATTGCTGAATATTATGAAAATGTATTTTTGGATCAATTACAATGTATTAACCAAAATTAGGACATTTATTTTTCAATAGAAATGATTCCTAGTGCTACACCAATTTAAAATATTCATTATTTAATTTCCTTGACTGGGTTGTAAAAATTAGAGGTTATTAATGAATAATCACGATAATGTATTTATATTCCATTAAACATCACCATGTGGTTATCCTATTGCTCCTTGTTACGACGGATTATGGTTCAATACATCTATTAATTGGATATTGGTTATATATCATGAATAATGTTTAGAAAAATTATCCCCAAAACCATATATATGATCTATTTGATAAATTTAAATGAGATGAAATTTTTTCCTAGCTAAATCATAAATCTGGATATTATCATCTAAGGGTCAAGAAAAAGGATTCACCCAATACACCATTCTGTATGAGGTATGGGTATTATTAATTTATTTTATATCAATTATGATATACCAATTCTCATTCTGTCGTCATGGATTTAGTTTATTGATTATTTATATATTTCCAAAATCTATTTGTGACATTTTATATAGATGATATTCTTATGTAACTCCCCAAACCTAGTTACCCAGATTCGGTGTATTATTACATATCATTGGAATGATGAAAAGAGATCAAGTCTCTAAGGGCTGATTAGTTTAGTAGCCTTGGAAATACTAGATACATACATAAGTTATACATTGAATTATGAAATAAAAAACAACATCATTATGTACCATTTGAACACACTCATATCCCTTAGCCTATCCATGCAGGCTAGTCAAAATATACTACTTCACATTTTGGGAAAATGAAAAATAAGAAAGGGGTGAGCTGAGATACTCAGTAAGGATAACAATATAGTAGAAACTATCAAAAATAATCATAAACATTTAATGAAATGTATAAGACTAAAACCCAAGATTTTTAAACATAAACATCAGCATAATATCAAAAATATAAATAAAATAATGTAATTTATGTATTCCCATGTATATTTTAATAGTCGATTAATCACATGTAATATTAATTGATAATTTTATAATAATGGATTTCCTAATGCTGGAAAACATAATAACATAGTCAAGGCCTCGTTCCCTGACTACACATAATATTTTGTCAAGGCCTTGTCCCAAGACACTAGTTTGTGTCATTAGACCAACAAATTATTCGAGGAGCTATAGATGGCTCCACTCATCACTTACTAACTCTAATGCATTCATTATATGAAAATGTAGAAACATAACCTAAACATTTGTATTAAAACTAACATAATAAATATTAATACATTAACCATAAACCATGAATGGTATAAAAATAAAACATCGACAGTCCAACATATCACAAAACCATCAATACTATATGGAAGACTGTATCATAATAAATCAACTTCAAACAAGTGTATAATCCCACAAAGTTTGTTTACATAGATGAAATCAAAACTATTTGAGAGAAATATATATTTCTATTTTGAAATAATTTAAAATCCACATAATTATAAAGGAAAAAAATTATTTTTAAAATATTCATATACCTTGTATGGGATGCTTTGAAAATGTAATTTTGAAGGAAAATAGCCACACCCGCCGTATAAGTTAAAAAAATATTCTTTCCATAATTTGTTAAAAAGGTAATAAATTACCTTGTTTGGAAAAAAATAGAAAGATTCCATTCAAAAAAAATTATAAAAAATCAAAAAGGGTAAAAATTACTTTAACCCATATTCTACGAATTAGTAAAAATGTTTTGAAATACATTTATAAGAAACACGGATGTGGATGATAAAGAAGTCCTTATTGATAATAATGTAAAAACATCCTCAGATAAATTAAGCGATAGTAAAAATAAACCATACATCATACTTTTATTTAGTCAAGGGAACATTAACCACTATTATAATGGTTAAATAATTGTTATGAAATTATAAAATGACAATATATATAAATATGATATAATATATTATCTTTTAATATTCCATTGTTAATAATATTTCAGAAGTATAATTGTTTCTGTTGTGAACTGATTTGTTTTCCTTTATATGTTATGTTAGGTAAGCCATGTTTGTTGTGGATATGATGTATATGATTCATCTCAAAAATGATATTATGATCTTAAAAAATATTTTTGAATCATCAAATGTAAATTATTCTTGAATGGTTACGATGGGGAATGAATCTTATCGTGTTCGTGGAGACGTTAATCTATATGTACGCACGAGCGACAAAATAATTCTATTGATGGTAAAATCACATGTAATTGGATGGTATATCATATATAAATAATCATTTAAATTTTATGTTTATTATTTACATCAATTATACTCATTGTTATACCTATCCAAATAATGTAGTGTTGAATAACAAACTACACCATGACGTGGAGATAGTAAGTCATACGTACACACGTATGGTGACTTTTTCATTCATAGGATAAATAGAATAATGAATATGGTTATACCATATTTATAATAACATCATTTTATGTATAAGGTATTAGAGTTTTATTTTAATAAGGAAAAACAATTAAAGAAGATGTGGACGAAGAAAAAAACATTTAAGGAGGTGATGAAATTATTAACTCTTCTTCAGGTGCTTCCTTTTTGATTTGATCAAAAGGGCCCCTTAGGTTGTCTTATGATCAATTTAAGGCCTCTAGGCCTAATTGAGGGTAGTTGGGATTATATTTGAGCTGGGGATATCTGAGTAAAATGGGTTTGGAGGTGTGATATTAAGAGAATGGTAAGTACCCATTTATAAGAGAGATGACGATCACTGTAGGAAAAGCTTGAAATATTATTTTATTAGAAAATAATTTTCGTCTTATAGTGGCTCCAAATTGATTTATTTCTTGGATAAGGTTTTGATGGGTCTAAAACCTCTCAATGTATAGGGTTTAGAAAATTTGAGGTCACTATATTAACCTTATCTTTTAGATTTAACTCTTAGTTAAGTAGTTTACCTTTTACCATATATTCTTGTATTTTTAAAATACATGGTTAATAAACAAACTATAAAATTCCAATAAATCCTCAATTGGTTCATTAATTACATATATAACGTTATATAATTAAATTTTCTGAACCATATTGTTTTTGGAATATCATATCATTTAATAATATCGTATTTGTTTTAACAAATCATTTATGACAATTTTGACACTATTTATTATTTGGTTTTTGTGAAAGTAGAAAAATCGTTATTCCTTAGAAAAAAATACATTAAATCAATCCTAAAATGATCTATTAAGCTAAAAATTTGGGGAATGGATCTAAATTCTCAAATTACATTTATTTTTTTATTAATAATATCAATTATTTTAATATTTTATCAATAAGGTTATTACAACATCATTATTATCTCACATATTAATTAAATTATTTAATTTTTAAAAATTATAAATAAAAAACCATGAGGTAGGAAATATTTTTCACTTTATAATTAATATTTATAGTCAAAATTATCTTATTTATTACCTTATATTAAAAATCATTAAGTTATTAAAATTTGAGTTTAACACTTTTAACTCTTCTTAAAAATTATAATAAATGTCCTAATATAATCCAAGTGTATCATATTTTATTCCTAAGGTTGATTTTGTTTGAAAAAAACTTATCCAATAGAATTAGGCCATGTGATAAGGTAATTATAATATCATTTTTACCTTTAATTACCCTATTTACTTTTAACCGTGGTAAATAAAATTCATAAGAAAGAATACACCAAAAAATATTTTAATTATATTGAACAACATTTTACATACTTATGAAAACCGTGTCTCTTGTATTTTTTAAATTAAATCCATAGATATGGTAATGTTTTGTTTTATGAAAATTTTCTAATGTCCCAAGAAGTTGGGTAAAAGACTTTAAAATGTTGAATAAAAATTTATACTTCTAATCTTATTATAAAATGACTCCAATGAATTACATATAACTAATATAGGTATTATCAATCTATTTTGACTTAAAATAAATTTAAATAAAACAAAAAACTATTTAAATAAAAATTCCATTTTAAACAACAACATAGTGTTTTTTCACTATTCAACAAAATTTAAAGTATTCAGAAAAATACAAAAAAAATCACCCTAAGATAATTTTGATATTCTAATTCCAAAAATAAATTCTATATTGAAAAAAAAATTATAAAATTTCAAAAAGTAAGTATTATTATTTATAACTCTATTTTAAATGGTTGGTTTTATTGGTCGTGGTGTACTAGGACTCAATGTTGCGTATAACACAAGATATTGAATTATTTAAAGAGAAGCATACTATGGAATCTTGGGGTGTTAAAATCTTCTCTACTTAAAATAATTTCATCTATGAAATTTCTATAATATGGGTAAATAAACTGATTTGGTTGGTTCTTCATCATAACATCTTTACCTTCCCACGTCCCCTCTTCCATTTTTTGTTTCTTCATTGAAATTTTACTAGGCGAGTCATCTGGTTTCTCAACGCTTGTTCTCTAGTACCAAAAATAATGATAGGATCTTTATAATAAGAAATATTGGGTTCTAGTTATATTTCTTTATAGGGGAGTACATGCATAGGGTTATGTAAGTATTTTCTCAAAAGTGTTATGTGGCACAGGTCATGATCTTTGAAGAGACTTGGAAGCATAACAAAATGGTAAGCTACAACTCCAATTTGTTTTAGAATTTCCAATAGTTTGATGTATCTAGGACATAATTTTACCATCATACCGAATCATGTAACACCCTTTCATGGAGATACCTTCAAAAAAAACATGATCACCAACATGAAATTAAAAATCCTTCATTCGCTTATCAGAATAGAACTTTTTCCAATATTAAGCTTCTTTAATGTGGGTTTGAAAAATCATCATCTTTTCTATTGTTTCTTCAACAAGTTATAGTCCTATGAGTTTTCTTTCACCAACATCATCAAAAAAATTTAGTGTGAGACGTCTCTCTCTATATGACTCTTGATATGGTTCCATATGAATAATTGAATGAAAGATAATATTATTGGAAAAATCTAATATAGGTAAATACTAAACCCACATATATTGATAGTCAATTGAGAAATATCTCAACATGTATACTATGGTTTGAATAGTTTGTTCTAAATATCCATCAATTTTAGTGTCGTTTGTAGTTCTCAAACAAAGATCAGTATCCAGGACCTTCTGAAGAATTTTCTAGAATCAGGATGTAAAACAGGGATCATAATTATAATTAATTGATAGGGGTACTCCATAACTTCATAAAACTTCCTTAATATATAGTCTTGCAAAAACTTTAGGTGGTAAATATTATATTTTATAACGAAAATGTGCTGACTTGGTAAAAAGATCAACAATGACCCATATTGTGTTATTCCTTCTAGGAGTCATTGGTAGCCCCATGACAAATTACATCTTAATATCATCATATTTACACTTAGTTAAGGGTAGAGGTTGCATGAATCCTCTTAGATGTTGTCATCCGACCTTCACCTCTTGAAAAACCATACATTTAGACACATAATTAGAAATCTCTCTCTTTATGTTGTCCCACAAAAAATGTTCCATAAAATATATATACATATTGTTGATACCAGGGTGTATAGGGAAACCAGAACTATGAGAATCATATAACAATTCCCTTTTAAGATCAGGTATATTGGGAACACAAAGCCTCCTCCCAAATTTTAAAACTTAATCTCCATATACAACATCAATCAATCTCCTATCATTAAATACTTTAATTTTCTTTTGAAACTCATCTTCCTCAGTCTGAGAACGTTTTAACCATTCAAGTAATGATGGTTTGGTAACCATTTGAAATTGTATCGATGTTTCACCTTCCATGATTATTCTCATATCCATCCTTACTAGATCTATTAACATAGTATCCCTTCAAACACTCATCTGGTTCAAAACTCCATTATCTTTTCTGCTCAAAGCATCTTCCACCTCATTTGCCTTCAATGGGAGGTAGTGTATAGTCAAATCATAAACATTGAGTTGTTCAAGCCATCTTGTTTTCATAATGTGGTGTTCTTTCTGTGATAAAATATACTTCAAACTCTTGTGATCATTATATATATCAAATTTTCACCTTAGAGATACTATCTCCATATCTTGAAAGAAAATATTACAACTTCTAACAAAAGAATATGAGTACAATAGTTTGGTTCATGAATTTTTAACTACCGTGATGCATAGGAAATAATGGTATAATTCTACAAAAGGACACAACCATGTCCTTTCTTTGAAGCATCGCTATAAATAACAAACCCATCATTACTTGATGGAAGTTTTATGATAAGAGCATTGAATAATATTTTCCTTAGTTGTTCAAAAAAATATTCACACTCTTTTTTCTAAAAAAACTTAACCCATTTATGTGTGAGCATGGTTAATGGGTAAGCCATCTAGAAAAAAATTCAAGACGAAACATAGATAGTAACCTACTAATCCAATTAAACAAAGTTCCTCATTTATACTCATTACTACTGGCCAATCTTGGTTTGCCTTTGTCTTTTAGGGATCAATAGAGATACCATCCTTAGAGACAATATGTCCATGAAAATAAATTTCCTGATTCCAAAATTCAAACTTGCTAAACATCCCATAGAATTCATTTCCTCTAAGAGTCTTTAGAATTGTAATAAATTTATTATCATGATGTTCATATCTTTTGAAGTATACCATGATAACATCAATAAATACCACTAAAAATTCATCATGATATTCCATGAAAAATATATTTATTAGATCCATGAAGACAAAGCGTTTATTAGTCTATCCAAAAGGCATTACAGTAAACTCGTAATGCCCATACATGGTATGAAATGCAATATTTGTAATAACATATTTCTTCACACACAACTGATGATATCCACATCAAATTTCAATCTTTGAATAATATTGAGCTCCATGAAGTTGATCAAATAAATCATCAATGTGAGGTAATGTATAATTGTTTAATATTTTTATAACATTGACCTCTGTGTAGCCAATGCAATACCTCATATATCCATATTTCATCTAAATAAAAAGAACAAGGAATCCCCTTAGAGAAACCCTAAGGAGAGTAAATCATTTAATACTAAACTCCTCAAGTTGTTTGATTACTTCCAATATTTCCACAGTGGCCATTCTATATGTGGTCTTTGAAATGGGCCTTGAACAAAGAAGGAAATCATTGGAAAACTCAACTTCTCATTCTAGAGTATTTCCAAGTAAATCCTCTAGAAACACATCAAAAAATTCTTGGACTATAGGTACATCCTTTATTTGAACATTAACTTCCTCAACCATAGTTATTTCACACTCATATATCGTAGACTATCCCCATAGGCCAATCATAGTATACTTCTTCACATCCTAGAAAAAACATAAGAAAGGGGTGAGCTCAGATGCTCAGTAAGGATAACTATATAGCGAAAACTATCTTAAATAATCATAAACATTTAAGGAAATATATAAGAATAAAAACAAGATTTAAAAAAACTTCAGTTTAATATGGAAAATATAAATCAAATAATTCTATTTACTTACTCACATGGATATTATAATAGTCAAATAATCACATGTAATATCAATAATTAATTTCATAATGATGGTATTCATAATGACGATCATCAAACCACATAGTCCAGGCCTCTTGAAAATACTCAGATAAGATTTTGTCAATCCCTTGTTCTAAGACACTAGTTTGTCTAATGAGATCTACCGATGCATTGGGGATTTATATTGGGATCCACTGGTCACTTACTATGTCCAATGCATTCCCCCTATTAAAATCATGAAACATAACATAAAAATTCATATTAAAAATAGTATACGAAATTTTAATACATTAAACATAAATAATAAATGGTATAAAAATAACACATCCATAGTCAAACATATCATAAAACCTTCAATATAATATGGAAATTGTATCATAATAAATAAACATCAAACCAGTGTAAAATCCATCAAAGCATGTTGACATAGATGAAATAAAAACTATTTGTGATAAATACCTTTTTATATTTTGAAAAAATTAAAAAGTCGCCTAATTATAAAAGAAAACATTTATTTTGAAAATATTCTTATAAGATTGAAAGGGACGTTTTGAAGGTTTTATAACGGCGGAAAATAGCTGAACCCGCCGTATAAGTTAAAAAAACATTCTTACCTTAATTTGTCGAAAAGGTCATAAAGTACCTTGTTTGGGAAACAACAGAAAGATTATTTTAAAAACATTTTATAAAAATTGAAACAAGGTTATAAATGAATTTAACCCATATTCTAGGAAATATTAAAAAAGATTAGATTTTTTTTAGAAACACATATGTGGATGACAAAGAATTCAAAGTAGATACTTACGTAAAAACTACATTAGATAAATAAAGAGATTGTAAAATTAACTCTTACATTGTACATTAACCTAGTCTAGGGTATGTTAACCAACTGAACAATAGAAAAATAATTTTTATTGAATTATAAATTAACCACATACACAAATATGATATCATGTATGATCATCTAATATTTCTTTGTTTATAATATTTCAGTTGTATCATAATTTAGTGTTGTTGACTGATTCATTTTCCTTTATATGTTTTGTCACATAAGTAATATTTTTTATGGACATGATGTATTTGATTCATATCCAGAATGATATTATGTCCTTATGAATTATTTTTAAATCATCAAATGAAAATTACTCTTTAATGGTTACGATGGAGAATGAATCTTATTGTGTTTGTAGAGACGGTAATCCGTACGTACGCACAAACAACCATATCATTCTATTGATGGTGAAATGTTATGTAATTGGATTTTATGTCATATATAAAATATCATTAACATGTTATATTTATTATTTATAACAATTATCATCATTCTTATACCCATCCAAATAATGATGTGATGAAAAACAAACTACACCACAACATGGAGATGGTAAGCTGTATGTACGCACGTATGGTGAAATTTCATTCATAGGATTGATAGAATACTAAATATGGTATTACCATATTTTTAATAATCTAATAGTATGTATAATGTACTGGAGTTATTATTTTTGTATTGAAAAAACAATATGAAGTGGTAGAAGAAAATAACTTTGAAAGAGGTGATGAGATTATTACCTCTTCTTCGGGTTATTCTATTTTGATTTGATCAAAAGGGATCATTAGGTTAGCTTATGATCAATTTAAGGACTCTAGGATTAAGTGACTGTAGTTTGGAGGATATTTTTGTAGGGTTTATTTAGGAATAATGTTCTGTAGGTGTGAAATTTAGAGAAGGGGAAGTAACATTTTATAAGAGGGGTGAGGTTCACTTTATTAAATGCTTGAAATATAATTTTATTATAAAATTATTTTCATTTTTTGTTGGCTCCAAATGAATTTATGTAGAGGATAAGGTCAGAGTAGGTCCAAAACCACTCAAAATATAGGATTTAGAAATTTTTAGATCACGATAATAACCATATCTTTTAGATTTATCTATTAGTTTAGTAGTTTAACTTTTACCACGTCTTCTTGTATTTTTATAATACATAGTTAATCAACATACTATAAAATGCCAAGAGAACCTCAAGTGGTTATGTAATGAAATATCTATCATTATATATGATGTTTGGACAATCCTTAGATTATTAATAATTTTATATCATTTGAAAATATAATATTTATTTTAACAACTCATTTCTGTCAAATTTGAAACTATTTAGTATTTTGATTTTGTGAAAGAAAAAATACATGATTAATTCGAATAAAATACAATAAATCAACCATAAAATTTCATATTAACCTTTGAAATTCATGTAATTAATCAAAAGTCTCAATTTACATTTATTTGGATATTTATTATATCAATTATTTTAATATTTTATTAATAAGGTAATTAATGTATCATCATTGTGTCATACATAAATTTGCTTATTAAATTACAAAAAATTATAAATAAAATACCATGATTTTGGATATAATTTTATATTTCTAATGAATATTTATATTCTCAATTATCTTATGAATAACTCTATATTTTAAATGTTTTAGATATTAAAATTTGATTTTAACACTTTTAACTGTTCTTTAAATAAAATAATAATATATTTTCTAATATAATCCATCTGGATCCAAGAGGATCATATATTATTATTAAGTTTGATTATGGTAGAAAAACACTTATCCAATAGAATTAAGACATGTGTTTAGATAATTATAATATTTTTTTACCTTCAATTACCATATTTACTTTTAACCGTGGTAAATAAAATCAAAAAATTACTATTCACCCAAAATTATTTTCTTCATGTTGAACCACATTTTACTTACTAATATCAACCATGTCTCTCATATTTTTGAAATTAAATTCAATGAATCGGTAAAATTATGTTTTATGAAAATTGGCTAATGTGCCTAGAAGGTGGGTAAAAGACATTAAAAAGTTCAATACAATTTTATACATCTAATATTATGATAAAAGGACTCCAATTAATTCAATTGAACTAATATAGGTATTATGTATCTATTTTTACTTAATATAAATTTAAATAAAATAAATAATTATTTAAATAAGAAGGCGTTTTTGAACAACAACGTAGTGTTTTTCACTATTCATCAGAAATTGAATGTTTTTAGAAAAATATCAAAATTTCATCCTAAGATAATTTTAATATTTTGAAAAAAAAATTAAGTCCATTTTGAAAAATAAAATTTATATAATTTCAAAAAATGATTATTACTATTCATAATTTTTTTAAATGGCTAGTTCGATTGGTTGTGGTGTGCTAGAACTCGATGTTGCGTATATCGCAAGCTATTGCATTATTCCAAGAGAAGCGTGTTGTGCACGATT
The DNA here is from genome assembly GCA_963277665.1 of Viscum album. Taxonomy (NCBI): domain Eukaryota; kingdom Viridiplantae; phylum Streptophyta; class Magnoliopsida; order Santalales; family Viscaceae; genus Viscum; species Viscum album. Next base: position 1,251,149,787 of record OY728128.1, on the reverse strand, counting down.
AGGGTGTTTCATCATATTTTTTCACTGTTGAAGGAAGAGTGTCAAGAACATTATTTGACATTACAAATGACCCTAATGAAGGATAATATACATGGAAAATTTATCAAAATCGAATCTTGGATATATAATGTATCATTCCTAAGTAATGTAATTTCATGTGAGTGTATATCAGTAGATCCTTTAAAAATGGTTGTAATTGTATAATTGTCTAGAATAACCATAGTGTCCATGTCAAAATGTTTTCTTCCATTGATCATACATTATGGATGGATTATGAGAAATTTATCACAAATATCAAATATTTCATCCTTTTTGATATATAATGATGTCATGTTTCTTTAGAAAATTGAATCTGAGGAAGATTTCAGGAAGGGAAAAAATAATGTTGGTATTACACCTATTATAATATTACCCAATTTTTTTAAGGGTTTTTAAAATATTTTGTTTCTTCAAAGAAGTGATTATGTTTATTTTCTCATGTATAATGACATGGTGATATCTTTTTCCTCATTTTAATTCATAATTATTTTAAAAAATACCAAACTCATTATTTTGATTTGTTAATATTAATTTTCAAAATTAATATATATATGAATTATCAGTATGACTAACTATGTTATATATATAATGATGAAAAATGATGGAAGTATATATTCAGAAATATATATGATAATATGATCCTATTTATATTGTTTTATTTTTAAAATGATTATGAATGGTCAATAAATTATTACCCTAGGTATATTAATAAGGATATATGTGCTCTAAGTTCAAAATACCATTCTATAATTCCATTGATGAGGATTAGAAGAGATCAAATTTTTTTGGGTTAAAAAATTATTTTTCATGAAATGACAAGGAATGCTGATAGTTATTATCATCCCAAGATTAATGTTCAACCATCCATCTATGAGAGTATTAAGAAGGTGAATAATGTGTATGTGGAAATTTAAAATAATGTTATAATTGTATCAAAATTTATCCATGATTGTGAGAGAATTATTTTTTTAATCCACATTTGTTTCTATTCAATACAAATCATGATGAAGGGATTTTTGGATAAATCTCATAGCTCATCATTAACAATGAATCCTAAAATAGTAATGATATATATAGATCTTATAGAGTATTTATGATAGGATAACTTGAAAATGGATATTAAAATTTGGTATTATGATACCTATTATATCAACAAGGTAACTATAAGAGAATATAATCTAAGGGGATATTACAAACATTACTAATAACTAAACTAAAATTGGAACATATAACGATATATTATCTTATATTACATCCAATAAAATAATGTGATAAATATTATTTAGGTTTTAGTCAAATAACTTATGAATTTTGAAATTTTAATCTATATTAGATAATTTCGTATCCTGATACATAAAAGTGGATAAATATTATGTATGTGGTTATATTAAATTAAGTACCACTCTAAATTGTTTCTCATTGTAATATAATGTTTGCCTCAAAGAACTATAGATGTATTTAGCTGGGTCTGCATTGAGGGTTTATATTAATACCAAATATCATCAATATAGGTATAGTAAATCTAATTTCACTTTCAAACCCTTCACGATATGTTGATACCTTAATTCCATGATTTCAAAGATGCATGGGATCAATATATCTATAAGGATGTGTATTAGTAAAAAAATCATTCAATAATGTATTTAAAATTATCTTTAAGAATCCCTAAATTCATAGAGTAATGATATAAAATATACTAGGATGAAATTGGGAAATAAATACATTAAGACATGAGCCAATGTGATTAAATGGAAAAAATGTTACATCCATTTAGTAGATCATCAAAGAAGCTAAATGTTTTAAAAAGGGAAACTCTAAAAATCATAATTGAGATCTAGAAATCAATATTAGTGAGAATCTATTTTAATGAAATTCTCCATGGAACAAGAGTATGATATTAAGAAATAAAAAAAATATTAGTCATAAATACATCAACCCTTTTGATTTTATATATCTTATTAAGATGGTTTCTTATCATATGAAACATCCAGAGAACCCTTCTCAAGTCACAATGTTTTCATTTTTTCACTTATTAGGAAGTAAATAACACATCCCTCAAACGTACTGAATTCACATGTCATTAAAATGGATAATAATCATTCTTATGAAGGAAAACTGATAGAAATCATAGATTGTAGAGATAATATTCCATGTTACAGGACTACTTATATGGTTAATGTTCTTTGGATATTTTAAAAATTATAAGATGTTTCACAATAATTCTAGGATATGATGAAGGAAATATATACTCATTTTATTATGTTAATTTGATGAAATTATGAGAAATAAATTATTTTTATATGGTGTATAAAGTAAAATACCTAAAATTTAAATGTATTTTCCTTTGAAATAATGATTTTGAATATGATACCACATAATACACTAAACAATAATTCTAAAGGAAATGTGTGAGATTATAAATTTTAACCAAGATGTTGTACTTGTAACACCTCGCCCCTGCCTAATTGGTTTGAGGAGACGGTGAGGGTTACTTGGCCTTATGAGATGTTCCCAAGGTGCCAATGGCTGGAAATAAATTCCAACAACATCAAGGAATAGTGGGGAATGATTTTCCCTAAAGGAGATCACCCAACCCATCCAAACAACAATGAAAGATTCATGCACTATCAGACGGAAACATGTGATACTCACAATTCCCTCACATTACCTAAAACTGTTCAACTAGACATGTCCACAAAACATCAGAGTACAAAGAAGAAACTAAATAGAAAGTCCCCATGAGCCATGACACCACCACAACTCCACACTAAGCTCCATGCTCCATGTTACACCAACAAATCTAAAGCATCACCCCAATCCACTAGCAATGAGATTCTTTACCTTTACATGTATCTTAGAATACGACATCTGTAAAATCACTAAAGTACCAAAGAAGGAGGTGAGTAATAATACTCAGTAGGCTTCCACCAAATGACTTCTCTACACACACCATTAAGATAATACCATTATCACATTTCTATAAAACATTTTACATAAAGAAAAACAATGATACCAATTTTTTATAAGCCAAAAATGCAATAAGCCAAACATGCCACATAAGGAGGCGAAATCAACCATGCCATGCAAGGAATCCAATTCAACCATGCTACAAGAAGATTAGAATATTCATAATTCACTCACAAACCCCATCTACATACATCAAAAACAAAGCACACAAAAAACCATGCTGGAACTTATCATCCAACCCATGCACAAAGCAAACCATGGTTGCACTTCCCATCCAAACCATGAATTCAACAAACAATGGTGGAACTTCCTGCCCATGTGCTATTGATGGTGGCCCATCTCGTCTTCTATCCACCCCTTTTTTATAGTGGCCCATCTCGTCCACTCCACCGCATCCCAACATCATCCACTTAATGATATCACCCATTTCCACACAAGCCTCAACCATAATCATGCATTAAAATTAATACCCAGAATTACCATTTCCTTGCCAAACACACGTCAATATCACCCATCTATTGAAAAAATACTCATGCTCACAGTCATTACCATTTTTAAATCACCCATTTAAAATTAACCAATTGATCCCATTTCAACATCATTACCATTTTAAAATCACCAATTTAAAATGAACCTATTGAGCCTATTTCAACACAACCCAATTTAATGCCAAAACACCCAAATCATCACCCATTTGATTTTCCAATGAAATTCACATGACATTCTTACAATTAAATTAATGAAACCAATTTAATTGTAAATCAAATTCCATTTTCAACCTAGTGGAGTTGAGAGAGAATCCACCTACCTTTACTGTTCTAACAAAATTGACCCACAAGCCATCGTACCTCAAATCTGGGAAACACCCCACTGAAACCTCTATAGATCCCCTTCCTTAACATCCAAAATCCTTTAAATTAACATCCAAGGAAACCAAAACACTATATCTACACACAACTGGTGTAGATCTAGAAACCCAAGATAGAGGGAGATGTAGATCTAGAGGAAACCACAAACATCCACAATAAGAGACTTACACGAGAAGAACCACCTTCAAACCACCATGAAACCATTTCGATTTTCTTCCAAAACGTGTGGGAGATCCCATTAAACCTTTAAGAGGAGAATATCCTGAGGGAGGCTCGAGTGGCAGGAAGTTTGGATAGAAATGAGGCAAGCCTGAGTGAATTCGAGTTTTAAAAACCTATTTTTAAGTTGCTTCACAGTTAGCCCACATGATTTGGAAAACAGTGGGCTAAGTATGTTCACACCACTGTCTCGAGAGGAGGGGTCCGCACTGTTTCCTCACTAGGTTTGGAAAACCATGCGTAGGCCGTGCAAAGCTTTCTGTCTCTCCTTGCACGGTTTCTTGGAGGACTTACATGGTTTCCCCTATCTGTGATCAAACGGTGCGCCCTAAGAAAACCCTCCATACCTATTCAAAACCATCTCAAACTCTCCCAACCTCTTCCCAACTCATCCCCAGCACTTTCAACACATAACCAAGGTATAAACAAAGGCTAAAAACCTCAAACAAGAGGTACTAAAATTCTGGAGGATATTAATTGGACTATCCACATTATGAAATACATCTATAACGTTAAATGTGAAAATGAATTTATTGAATAATTCAAATAAATTTAGAACTCAAATTTTAGTGATTCCATTTTATAATTTAAAATCAATTTCATTTCATTTTTTGATGAAATATTATAATTAATTTATAATTAATTTATAAATTTTACGGTTTTTGAAGGGTATAAATTATTAAATAACTATTTCATAATTTTAGAAACTTAGTATTTTTATATTTTTCTAAAAAAAATATTTCATTGAATACTGAAATCATAATAACTTTATTGAATACTATATTACTCATTCATGGATTTAAAAATTCCAATTTTTTAAATATAATAATAAAATTTATAAAATTTATTTTTTTGATCATAATCTGTTTAAGGAAACTATAAATCAAATGATAGTTAGGTATGGAATAAAATAAATTTTATGCTTATAAAATCAAAATAATGGAAAGAATTTATTCATCATTATTGCTATATTATTTTAAAATGATTGTATACAACTTATAGAGATTTAATTTCATAAAATGAATTCTATAATGGGATTCAGAATAAAAAATATTATATAATAATGAAATATTAATTTTTTGTCATTATTAATTATAAATTACTAAATAATTCATTACTATGAAAAATGATTAAAAGGGCTAACGAGGGGTTAAAATAAATAGATAAGTGTAATAATTACTTATGTTTATGAAAAAAATAATTGGATGAATATATAAATATTATATCTCATCCTACCTTCTAAAATTGAGATAATATGGGTCCATTTATCTTGTGTAAGATATTAATATATTCTAATCATTTAAATAAATCCATGTACGTCCTCTCCCTCCCGTATAAATGGAAACTACCCATACTCTCATATATTTACTTCATGATCCCTTTAGTGTAGAAAATACATTCTAAAATACATTCTCTAAATAACTCCGCTTGATTTAGACGTAAATTTTTATCATGATATCATATTTATAAGGATTATGGTTTAATATAAAAGAGGTTTTCTAAAAAATGGGAATAGATCTAAACCATGTTTTTATATTTTTAAATTATATGATAATCATTATTATATAATAAAAATATTATAAACATTTTAATTTTATGATACAAAAACTATAAAAAATAATTATTTTTCTACTTTAAACAAAATGGGATATAAATATATCACTCGGTGTACGTGTGGACTAATGACTACACCTAGATATATGATTCTTTTTTCTATCACTATAAATATTGGTTTATTATTATGGAATATTTAATAATTTTTACAATATCTATGAATCATTTATCACTCTTTAATTAAAATATCATACCTACTTTCTAACCATGCCATATTTTATAAAATTATAACATCATTCAGGCTTACGTATGGATGATGACCACCCAAAAGAGTTATGATTCAGGTTTTATTTACTCATTACATGGATGGTAAAAATGATAGACATAATGAATATATATGATATTAATGTAATTTTATTTATTAATTAATGGTAATTATTTAATTTTGTGTCATTCATTGAAACCATTGAAATTTCCAATCATCAATAGTGTGTACATTTAGATTATTGCCTCTATAATGTGATATAATTCAATTTTCATGTCAAAATTATATATTCAAGGACCCTAGTTGTCGTATAAGGTACATGTCTCATTTTATTTGTTTTTAATGATTAGTTATTAACTAATGTGAATTCTCCATAGTGTGATGGAGGTGTCTCAAGTGTCTAGGGATTGTTTGTATCATGGTGTAATTTTTACGTAGTGCACGATTAGTACAAATTGTGCAGGGTAGGACACATTGTTTTACCAAAAAATAAATTGATGGAAAGAGATTTGGTAATGGTTGTAGAGTTACGACAAACTATGCAGAATGGATTGCATAGCCATGTAAATAGGTCAATAGTTTATGTAAATATTGATAGTGGGTTGTTTCATAGTTTCCACATGATTAGTCAAATCATGTGAGGAAACCATGTAGATTTCCCATATTCTGTAGCAGACCATGTAGTTTGGTACACAATTTTTCTAACCGTGGACCTAGACCATACGACCGCAATAAATTTAGGATTTTTTTAATTTTTAATAAAATTAAAAATACTTTTCAGAAAAAATATAGGTTTATCTTCAATGAAAAATAAGAAATCCTCTTTGAAGATCTCTTTTTAGGATATTCATGGATTTAATTCCATTTCACTATACGAGATCTGAATTGAATATCATTCATGTCATCAGATCCTTAATGGGTTGACGTAAATTCGTTTTTATTTTTTCTCCATTATTCTATCTATCTACTTCACTATTTCAATTTAGGCTCATATTACCTTATTTTATGTTCTTCATTCATTGTTCATATTTCTCCCAATCTATTATTAAACATGAGATGACACTGGATAATCAATCCACTACCGAGTTAAGTGAGTTGGTCTATAAAACATTCCTGAGTTTTGGTGCATTATTAGTATACCTACTGTTCGTACTCCGATTAAACATTCTGGAACAACATTGAAATTTTTCTCGTCAATTGAATTTGATGTAATTAGACCAATTTAGGATTCCCTTTGGTTCCACTCTGATTCATTGGAAGCTATTTTTTATCCATGGTCACCCATGGTGTGATCATATGGGAATTACCTTGTATATTCCATGTTTAGTGATCCATGGGGTGATTTAAAGCATTCCTTTATAGAGTAAGCACTATAATAAACGAATTGAATTGGATTAGCTTAATATAAGATGGTTTGCATCCATATAATTTTTATTCCTTGACTAAATGGTTAATATTGAACATTAATAACTTTTTTTGGAGATTTTTTACCTCATTTAATTATGATATTGATATTCCATGTTTAAATTTGTTAAATGACTTAATTTAATTAGTTTTAATGAGTGGTTATACTCTATTGGATGCTTCTAAATATTTTTAAAGGTGTGAATAGCATAGGTAAACTATAAACAATGAGTGTGTGTACTCATGTGTGGGCTTGGAATTTATTGTAATAATGTGATCAGGTATACTCATAATATCAATTTAATGTGAAATGGTATGTTTGGGGTTATACTCAAATAGTTTGAAATGTTAACAAAAAGTGAATGGTAATGTTTGAATTGATTCCTTAGATGTGATCCTTAGATATGGAAATGGTAGTGGACACCATGGATTGAGTATTCTCCATGGGTCTTGATTCTCTGGGATTCATCAGACCATGACACCCCTTAGATCTGGCATGATTGGACTCATGTATGACATATACAATAAGAAATTCACCTATGAATCCAAATAGTTCCTATATCATGTTTCCATCGTGGAGCTCATGGGACTCAATGAGTATTCCTTGGCCTTCGACACCTTATATCATTACCTCTGTGGTATGAATTTTTTATATATATCATGGCCGTGTAAATTTGATACACTCAAGTATATTTTCGGGGCATGTATATTCTCAATCTCATTTTGTATGGAGAGGGCATGGTTGGAATGGGACAATGGTTATATGGAGTAGTCGTGACATATTCTATTTTACATTTACCAACTTTTTTAGGAACATGAATATATTTTTGGAGGGAGAATTGAGAGGATAGTTTTTATCACATACTTAGTAGTGTACCTACCATGGGAACCTTGATTTTCCATAGTTTTTACATTCTTATATTGTTTTATTTCACATCATAAATTGTGTAGAACATTTGCTGATTTCTAATTAAGTTGTTATCTCACACCCTCTATTGGCCTCTCATTGGGGGAACCAAATAGATTACATTGTTGTAGGTAATGATAAGGTAAAGCTACCAAATATATGGTTTTTATGTTCATTTATAAGTAATAGAGCTTGTGACCAAGCTAAGGATTGCAATTCTACAGGGAAACATTTTGCAATTTTTAAGATTTTGTATGTCTGTATTGTATTATACTTCCTTGTAAACATTTTTGAGGCTTTATTAGATATATGTATCTTCATCATCATTGTATATGAGAAACTTTTGTAGTTTCTATATATTTATTTCTTTAGCACTTATCAGTTTTCTAAATGATTTCTCTTCTTCTACTGTGGGTATGACATTTATAGTCCGCTATGTATATTCTGGTAATGAAGGCATAGTATTCCCACTAAAAAACATTGGCCCTCATTTCTAGTCTGTTACCTTTACTATTCAGGGAGATGTTCTTGAGACCATTTTTTCCAACCAGGCTTAGTGCGCTATTGAGTGGCATCAAGGTCATGGATTTTACAAAGTTATCAGAGGGTTATTTTCTTGTTTGTCATAATTTTTGGTGATAATTGATAGGGATATAAACAAAATGGAATTTGGAAATGAGTTGTGCACATATATAGCTACACCATGATCAAGTAATAGAAAAATTCCCTCGAATGACATTTCTATTTTCTGTATTTTGGCTATTACTATTATTTTCATTGTACCATTGGGTGATTCACATTAATAATTCTATTACAATTGATGTGATTACGAGTTCTATTCTGTCTCAACCAGATTAGATGAGTTTATTCCTTCTAATGAATCATATAGGTGCTTGCTATATATAACATGTTGTGCATTATTTAATTCCATTTAGGATAAATTACTTTACATCTGTTGTTGTGATATGTTATGTGATACTTATTCATATTATGTAGTAGGATTTGTTCAGTGGATAGAGGAAGTGATGCCATATTTTAGATCAAAAGGTGTGTCAGACCTTATATAATGGGATTTCACACAAATTTGTTTCAATTGTTAAATTTAATTAAATTGGTATAGAATAGATTATAACTGAATTTGGGTTCATGAGGTGTTATGGGAACACATGGATTTTAATTTGGGGAACCATTGGTTAAATCCCTGATTAAATTTAATTATGGAAATGGAATATTAAATTAGGGTGAATTCTGATGAGAATGAAATGAAAACATGATATGACAAATAGAAACATGAACTAGATCTGGATTTTGAATGGAAAAGAGGTGGTGTTTCTAGTGGTGTTTGTGGAGGATCTTTTTACAATGCTATATTTTAGATATGGATGAGGGGATTTACTTCTTTTTAGGAGGGTTTTGAAATGTCCTCACTTTTGAGATATGATATTTGATCTTTTTCCTTTTTTAAGAATGAATTTATACTTTTACATTCTTGTGACCTTGACAAAATACATTCATATACCTCAAGGGAGGCTACATCCACACTTTAGAGGTGGTGGGCCATGGTATCCTTGTGGGTCCTCCTTTAGTTCATTATGTTGAACTAGACACTATTCTAAACACAGCTGATGAGGTACAGTTCTGTGAGGGTTTCTGTCATTTCATTCATAAATAAAAGAAATCACAATAGGATGTATTATCTATTGATGAGAATAGTGGTGTGTTCCAGTAGTTTCATCCTCCCAAATATTTGGAGGATGGAAGTCCATAGGCTAATGATATGTGGCTTCAAACTGCCTTGGTGATCTTGATCATCTTGAGATGCATCCTAAGATGATGGTAAATCTCTCAACATATATTTTATGTGGGGAAGATAATAACATGTGGGATGTTCGGACCTTGTATGAAATGATGTGATATATGGAATATGATGATTTCCAAAACCAATTCGATGACTCTTTATACCCTAATAATCCATATGTTGATTAGGTGAGTCGGTTCAGACGTCTTGGGTAGGGCATTATAACTCTTATGGAGAAATTTTCAAACCTTACAGAGCTACATATTTTTGAAATGATGTACCATATTAGTCAGATATAAGGACAAGTTCCATTTAGAAGAATCTATGACATGATATTAGATGTCATTTCAACATGTTTTGGTTGACCTCTATCACTGAAATTATGAATCATGCACTGATTTTAGAGTAGAACTTGAGAAAATGCAAGGCGTGAAGTGTAGGGAAGTGTTGTTTCTTGACATAGTGGTTTAGATTATTTAGATAGAAAGGACCATTTTGAGGCTTTCCATGGGATGAGGTTCAGTAAATATGTAATTTATGGTATCTTAGCGATATTCTATTAAGGTGGAAGGCAATGAAACATAAATAATCCATGTGACCGTGACCTAGTAGAGTGTCGAGATTGTGGTATAATGGGCCATGTGCAATGTATCCATTGGAACATCCCTCCACCTATGAGTTTAAGGGGTTAGAAATAATACCAGGATTGAAATAATGATTCTCAGATGAATGTCATCCAATGATATGGAGTAGTGTCGATCGATTAGGATGAGGTAGTGGTGTTCATGGCCATGGAATCTGGCCACCAGTAACATTGAGACCTCAAGGTGGGCCTACATTAGAAATTGGGGTTCAATCATATGGTTTTGTAATCGGACATATCTATTCTATATAGCCTACAGAGAGGAAAATGGTGTTGTAATATCTATGGTGAGAGGTATGATCTTAGTATCATGTACTATTGCATATGGTCTTTCTGATATTGGAGCATCACATTGCATTATATCTGCACCGGGGGTGAAAATACATAGTCTTGTTGTCTGGCCTTCTAATTATGTTATGACATTATAAAACCCTTTTAGAATATTAATAGAGGGTGTGTACTGGTGCATGTAGTTACCCTCTGATATTGGTGGGTGTCACATCTTCTAGGTGATTTATGTCATTGAGATGATTGGATTTGAAGTTATACTATGGATGGAATTTCCATTATCTTTTAAAGCATAAGTTAATTGATATCACTGGAGGGTGAATTTTATAACAAAAAAGGGTGATGTATTTTCTCACATAGATGAATGATATTTCCAGAAGATAGGAGCTATACCAGAGCATCATGTGTTGGACAGGGTGACAGCCCAACTCACTAGTTTATATATATATGATCTAGGAGCATGTCATACAAACATTCCACCAGTTATGGATCATTTTAAGGATGTTTTGCCAAATGAAATTTATTGTTTACCTCATGAGATAGAGGGTTATTTCTCAATCAATATACTTCTAGGTGCTGCACTAGTATATATTCTTCATTATAGGATTGTTACATAGGAGTTGTAAGAGATCATGAGGTAGGTAGATGTTTTGGAAAAAATGGTTCTATCAGATCCAGTACATCACTATGGGGTTCTTTGAGTATTTTCATGTAATATAAAATGCGACTCTTATTTTAGGCATGTATTATCAAAAACTGAACCCACTAACATTTGTTAACCAGTACACCTTTCTGCATATAAATGACTTGTTTGATCATCTTTAAGGACATTGGGTGTCTTCAAAATTTTATTTGAGGTTTGCGTATCATCAGGTATATGTTCAACCAGTAGACATACCACATAAAAACAATCATAGTAGGAATGGGCTATATGAGTACATGGTTATGTCATTCGGTATCACAAATGAGATAGCAGTTTTTATGGCACCGATTAACTGAGTGTTCCATCCTTATCTAGATTTGTTTGTAGTGGTTATAACGGATGATATACTGGTGTGTTATAAAAACTGACACAATCGTGCCAAATGAAAGAATAGAATACTAGATATATTGAGGAAAAATAAATTATATGATAATCTTAAAAGGTGCCACTTCTGGATGGATTAGATCCACATTCCATATCACCCATAAAAAGGTTGTGGACTATCTTGACTATAAGGGTGTTATGTTTTTATGATCAGATTCCTGTGACATAGTCTTTCATGAGATGAAAGGGAGATTGACTTCAGCACCATTGTAGATGCTTCCAAAAAAGATAAAAACTACAATATATAATATGATAGTTCTCTTATTGTTCGAAGAGTAGTTTTGATGTAGGTGGATATAAATATGGAGTTATGGTAACAACATTTGAGGCCATAAAATATGAACTACCCAATACATGATCTCAATTTATCTATAGTTGATCGTGTATTGTGTTTTTGGGTGCATTACATAATGAGAGAGAATATTTTTAGGTACATGGACCACAAAATCCCCATGTACAAATTTAAAAAACACCATCTAAATATAAGGTGGTGGTGGTTATTGGATTACCTATAGTCATTTGACTTCAAGCTTATCAACACTACTAGTAATGGAAATGAAGTGGATTATGAATTGAATAGAATGAATCAGATAAAAGAGGTTCAGTAGGCCATTAACATGTGGTAACTCCTTTGATTTTTCTCTAAGATGCACATAGAGTTGAATGAAAGAAAGGTATAGAATTATCTATCTTCATTTTGTTTGACCTCTAATATATTAGATATAGTGAGGATGTGGAAGCTATTAGATTTAGTAGGCCAAGTCATATGAGAGAGTGTGGCTAGTAAGGATCCATATCAAGGTTTGACCAAAGGAAAGGATGAGATTATATGTATCTATTGTCTTGTTTGGGTTCCAGAAGACATACAGAAGTAGCTGGACTGAGAATTTCATGCCTCGTCTTCAGTGGATCACCCCAGAGTCACCAATATGTACCCTAAATAAATCCATCTATATGAGGGGATGAGTATGAAATGTGAGGTGGCATGTTTCATCACGAGGTGTTCCACCTGTAAGACGGTGAATGTAAAACTACAATGACCATCCAGAATTTTAAAAAATATACTTATTCCAGAGAGGAAATGGGAAGATGACGTCATATATTTCATGACAGTTTTACTATTGTAACCTATAAGTAATTATGCTTTGTGGGTTGTTGTCAATAAGCTCGTGAATGTTTCTCATTTCATTCTTATCAAGGATACCATCAGTTTGGATGAGAACAGAATGTTGTTGCCTTCGAAGTATTATTAATCCATTGGGTCTGGTGCACTATTATCCATGATATGGATTCCCACATTACATCTCATTTATTGATGAGTTTTCATAGGTCACTGGTTATACATGGTCATTGGAGCACAACATACAAACCTCTAACTGTTCCCTAGGAAGAGTGTAAAGTAAAAGTTCTAGAGGACATTCTATGTGAATATGTGATGTATTTTGGGGGATCTTGGGAGAATTTTATATCCATTATTGAAATTTTCTACAATAATATTTTTTAAAAGACTATACATATTAAACCTTGTTAGTCTTTAAATTGTAGGCCATACCAATCACCCTATGATTTTTATAGGTAGGTGAGGAAGCCTTACTGAGACTTCGTCTCATGTAGGAGAGTAATGAAAATGTTGATTTGATTTAGAAGAGAATGGACACTACATAGTTTGGACAAAAGTCATACACTGATCACTGTGGATGAGCTCTGGAGTTTGAGGTTGGGGTTTAGGTCCCTCTACTTTTTTCACCAAGGTTGGGAAATAGATAGATCCATAGATTGGGTTTGATTTAAGCATTATATTTTGGGTCGTTATGGATTTGGGATAGATTTTCCTTGGTATCATAACAGTTTAATTTACCTTAGAGGCACCAATGAACGGATGAAATATTACACCTATCTTATTTGCGACACTATCATTTGGTCCAGTCTCAAACTTTTCATCCTAATGATGATGATATATAGGTTGATGCTTCTTTGAGAAGCATCTGATCGATGTAATTGAAAAGGGCATGAAGGTTCTCTGTTTTTATTTAATTCCCTTACTCTAGGTTCTCTATAGAATGCATGTTTACAATATGATACATGGGAGTGGGAGGTTGAGGTAAAATCTCCGTGGCCAGATTAGTTTTTAGATGAATCTTAACCACCCTTCAAAGGGAAATATGGGGATGAATTGTTTTAATGGTGGATGATTATAAGAACTCATGTTTTTTATGACTAAATGATCTATCTTTTGAATTTTATTATCAAGTTAAGGCCTAATGTGAATTACACTTGAGGCCATGGATGTTTCAGGGGTTTTGGGGATTTTTCATATCTATGTACCCATTATTTGGGGCGATTTAAGCTTTCCACATGGTTAGTGAAAAATGTTTCGGGAAGCCCACACAACTTTTCCAAATCTTCTAAGGTTGGATATAGATTTGGGAATGGCCATATGTTTTAAAAAACCCTGAATAATGGGCCACATATCCATTCAGATAGTTCTGTTTTTTATACATTTATAGAGGGTTATTGAACTTTTTGTGTGTAGTTAGTCAAAACATAAGAGGAAACCATTCGGGTGACCTATATTATATAGCAGACCATGAAATTTTTCACATTGTTTGTCAAACCTTGTACCTTAATCGTGAGGCCCCAATAATTTTTTTATTTTTATAATTTTAACTAAATCAAAAGTTATATTCATAAATTAAACTATAATTATCTGCTACTCAATCTAGGGATCCATAATGAATCTCCCTCTTAAGGATACTCATGGAATTTTTTTTACATTTCTCAATCTAATATCTGAACTGAAGGATGTTGGTCATGTCAGATTTATAATGGTAAGGCCATTATTTTTTTATCTATTATTTATTATTCTAGTTATCATATGTTCTATTTGGATTTAGAATCATATTCCCTAGTTTTGTTTTCATTCTTCGTTCTTTAGATTTCTCCAAATATGAGTTGAATTGTAATCTGATACTAGATAAGAAAACCACTACCGAGCTTTGGTATGTCCTCTATATTACATAATCTTTTTTTGGTGAATTATTATTCTTCTTTATATGATGCATCCCACCATAAATTCCAACCTGAACTATAAAAATGAACTAGTTAACGGAATAAAATGTAATCATACTTGTTAGGTATTCCCATAGGTATCACGTGATGCATTGGTAGCCTTTTACTGAATCTTGGTCACCCATGGGGTGAGTCTAATGTAATTACTCTATCTATTATTTTCTAAACTATCCATGGGGTATTTTGAATCGTTCCATTTTTAGATTAGTCCTTTTAATAAATGAATTGAAATAAATTTATTAGATAGGAGATGTTTGGCCACAACAGAACGTTGGATTTCTGTCAATATTGTTACAGTGGGCCTGGAATATTGTGTTTAGGATATTTCATGCCTCTTCACATTATAATATTTATGTTCTATGTTTAAATTGGTTTAATTACTTAATTTAATTTTTTTTAATTAGTGGGTATACTATTTTGGAAGAATTATAGATGTTAAATTTTTTGAATGGAATATGTGAACTATGAAAAATAAGTGGGTATTCTCAAAAGTGGCCTTGGTATTATTTTGTGATCATGTTAGTTCATATAGTCATAAAATCCATTTAATGTGAAATGGTCATGTGACTGTGTATAGTCACATAGTTTTAATTGATAAATTAATGTGAATGGTAATTTATGAATAGATGAGATGGACATGTTCCTTTAACCAATAACACAGTAGTGGATGTTGTTAGTTTATTATGATCCTTGGGTCTTGATTCTGTGGGATATATTTGGCATTGAAACCTATTAGATCTAGATTGGATGGACTCACATAGGGCATGTCCTGTATGACATGCTTCTAGGACTCCAATTTAGTGCCTATATAAACTTCATCTCGAGTTTCACTAGGTAATCGAAGAGGATTCCATGGTATTCGATTACTTGGATTCGACCCATTGTTGTCCGACTCATTGATATATGACATTTCCATGGAAATGCTATACACTTGATTATACAACATGGTTTTGGACGTTCTAACACTCAGGTTGTATATTGAGGCCACGATACTTTCTATTTAATATAGTTACCTTTTTGGGAGCTTGAATATTTTTTTAAGGGGCAATGAGAAGATAGTTTGTATCACATTCTTAGTAGTGAACATTCCATGGGCACCTTCATTTTCATTTTTGTTTACATGCTCATTCTATTTTATTATAAAACATATATATTATTGAATTTTGGGTGATTTGATACTAGGATGTTATCTCACACCCTATTTGGGCCTCCATTGGTGACCCAAATAGATTACGTGGTCATAGTTAATGATAAGAGAAATATCTCTATCAAAATTGATGATTGCTGCATTAGATTAGGAGTTTATGGGACCAAGATGAGGCTTGAAATGCTATGAGGATTCTATTTGGAATTTCTGGGATTTCATATACTTATATTATATTGTACATCCTTGTACCTTTTTGGGATACATTATTATATACATGAATCATCATCTTTGTATATGAAACATTTAAAATTTTGTTATATATTAATTTATTTATCATTTGTAAGTTGTTTTCTTATTGGTTCTCCTTCCACTATTATTATGTTATTGATATTCTGTGGTGTATACTTTGGTAAAGATGGTACAATCTCCCCACTGACACGCATAATCCCTCACTACTAGTTGGTAGCCTATGGCCTTCCATGAGATGTGATTTAGGCCATGTAGCCTACTAGTATTGGGGACCTATTAACTGGCATCTGGGGAAAGGAAGATACAATATTAATAATTATAAAAGTGTATATAGATTTTAAATGTGATATTGATGAAATAATTAACATTCTTTAGATTATGGAACCATTATCAATTTACACAAACTAAAAAATCCATAGAAAAAAATGTATGAAACTAGAATAAATTATGAACTAGAATAATAAAATTAATATATTATTATCAATAAACTTGTGATAAGATGTCCTATGAAAATATTATATGTTATGGTGTTTTTTAATATAAATATTTATCATTTTTTTAAAAACGTATATTTAATATATCTAAAATTTAGACACTTACAACACAACACCCTGAGTTTCAATGGACATATTTTGGAATAAATTAATTTTCCATGATCACTATTTGTTGAATTTTATGCCATGTAAATAATAAATTAACTCTACACCATGATAAGTTTGTGCTCTATACAACACCGATTAGATTTTGTTTCCTACAACACCGAGTTTCTACCAAAAAATATCTGATTATAGTAATTATTTAAATTAGATAGTCATAACCCAACCATTAAACATGTTAATGTGAATATTAATAATTTTATTAAAATATTAGTTATAATGAATTAATATAACTAATAAAAGTAATAATAAAACATATAATTTTTCATAAAGTCATTATATGTTTGAAAATACTATTTTCTCAAATGAACTATTTTTGTAACATTTAGTGAACAAATAAATAAACTAATTTTATAATATGTAATAAATTCAATTTTAGAATGTAAAAAAATTTATATTTATAATTTCAAAATTATCTTAGGGTTATTTTTAAGAATTTTTTATAAAAATATCATTTTTTCTTTAATAGTAAATAAATTAATTAAAAAAATATTCTTTCAAAATTTATATTTATTGTTAAGTAATATTTTTAGTTTTATTTAACGTGTAATTAGATAAATTGTTCATAAATTATTCCAATTTAGGACATGGAAAACAATTTAAAATTTAAATTTGATATTAAAAAACATCAAAATTTTAAACATATTCTCCTAAAAACTCATTGTTGGGACATATATGAATGATTAATTTGAAATTAATTTATTCAATTTTTTTTATTATAATTTGAAAAAATGGATTCCATATTTAAAATTAGAATAATTTATATTTTCTAACAAGGTCAAATTTCTTTTTGACTAATATTATTAGTGAAAGTAATAATAATAAATTATAGTGATTATGGAACAACCATGTTTACATAATTGTTTAAATTTAATTTTAAATGTCCAAATAATCCAGAAAAATTTATACAATCATATTTTTGGAAATATTTATACCCATTCCCCTCTTTTCATAAAATTAGACTATTACTAGTATAAGGATCTGACCATAAATATTACATATTCTTGTTATTTTTAATTAGAATTAAAATTCGAGGATATTTCTTGTTTTGAGTTTTAGTGAATTTGGAAAAACTCATATACTGTAGACCCATAAATTACATGTGGAATATTGTACTATGTATCATTTTTTTACACCAACTGATACCCCTTTAATTTAAGGCATGAATTATTTTCAAAACACATCATGAATTTATTCACTATGACATATTATTTTACTCTAAAAATGTAATAACTCGAGTTTTCATCCATAAGGATTCAAAATATATCTATAAATTTTCATGGATCTGGGCACTTTGTTAGTGTAGGAACCTAGGGCCCAGGGTGATTCAGTTAACCAATATAAAAAATATTATATATTTTTTTTCATGCACACACATTTTTTCTTGAAACATAAAAATATCTTGTTTAGATTCTCAAATATGATTTATGAGAAAACAATAGATTCTGAAACATCGTGTTTATCCTAGGCATGACCTATTATAACCTTTTTAGGGATTTTTGATTAGAGGGCCATTTTGGTGGTTGGGCATCATGAGATGGATTAAATTAATTAAATGAATAATTAATTAAAAATCTAACATTTCATATCCTCTCCCCTTAATTGGTACGCATGACTCAAAGAGGATGAAAAAAATCCTCTTTTGTTTCCTTACCTTTAGCAATGAATTAAACCAACTCCAAATCCACACAATGAGGTGTTGTTGATATTCGTTTCTGATGAAGATCATCAATAGATCAAGAACTATAATGATCCCGGTATCGTTCTTGATCCAATGTTTCAATGTTTCTCCATTGGGGAATGTATATTTTATTTTTCTTCCTGATCCATTTCGTTTGAGTTGTACTAAGGTTCAAGTCCATATTGGAATTGTTGTTAATCCATGCAAGTTATATCAATAGGTTTGGGTAGATTTGGGGTGAATCGGGTTATTTTACAAGTGATTTTTGACTTGAATGATAGTCTAAACTCCCTGTAGTTCAGTGACACTCCTCGTGTTGCTCTTTTAGTTTAGGTAGGATGAGCTTTTGAGACTACACTCCGTGTACAAGGGTTATACATAGTGTAGTGACCTAAACTATTTTACCATGGGGAAAGGCTTGAGATATTCATGTGAAAACACATTGTTGTGTACTATAACTCAACCAAGATACATATACATGGGGTCTGGTACATGAAATGTGGAAAACTAAATGGGCAGGTGGTTGTTTACTAGAACACACCGTGTAGTATGGTATACAAGGCATGTGAGAGACATGGTTGGCCAGTCCATGTAGAAGAGGAACATAACCAGGTGCATAGAGATGAGGTATATAATATGTACCTCCTCTACAACTATGTATCACTACATTGGTTGGAACCCATGTTGACTGAATACATTGGCTAGTGTTCGGGTGGGCTCACACACTGTGTGTTCCTTGGTGCATGTTTTTCAATACTATCAGATCATTTGGGGATCTTACACCATCAATATATCATTCAATAAGACCCGAATTTAGGATTGTGAGTATTCTATCATAGGCAGTTTTTTACATAGGATGTGATGGGGGCCTCTGTTGCAGCATAAAAGAATCACCATGTTGTATATCAATAAAGACACTTTTAGAGTGGTACAGAGCTGATGTTGGAGATCAGTGCAGTTTGTGTAGAGAGACACTATAACTGTTACTCCCCTATAAGAAAAGGGTTTAGGTTTTCTAAAACACTCTTCATAGGAGGATACAAGACTCCCCACTTTGAGAGAATGGGTTCTATACCTTTGAGTTTTTTCCTCCGAGGGTTTTACTCCCCTGAAGGACTATGGTGTGGGTTTCCCCATGACGTTGGTGAAGGTAGAGTATGTACTTCATTGTTGAATAATGGAGAAAGTCATCTCTCTGTGGAGTTAGTACCCTCCTATTAGACCAGGGTGATGGTCCTCTATATTTTTCAATTCTATATAGTTGGACCTCCCTGTCGTACTAGGGTGTGGGTTCCCTTTCTAGGAGTTGGTACTCCCATGTCCTTCCAGGGGGTGACTCCTCCATATATTTTTTACAAGCAGAGTTGGTTCTCCCCAACTATGTCAGTGATCGGGTCCTCAAAATTAGGGTCAGTACTCCCCTTCCATTTTAGTGTGCAGGACTCTCATAGTGAACGAGTTGGTTGAGTCAGTACTCCCCTATCATTCTAGGATGTAGGTCCTCTAGCCACTGAGTAGTACTACCCTACCATGTTAGGGTGTGGGTGCTCAATTTATGAAGTAGTAATCCTCTTTCATATCAAGATGCATCTCCTTCAAGAGTAGTACTCCCTGTTGGATATAGGTGTGGGTCTTGGGATATTGGTAAGTACTCCCCCTATATGGGTAGGATCAGGGAGAGAGTACCCCATTGGAATTTGTGCTCCCTTAGTTGTGGGAAAAATTTACGAGGATCAGGCTATTCCACATGATTTGAATGATACCTAGATAGGGGTCAGTTATCCATCGATAGACAGAGGTGCAGGTACTCCTTACCAGAGTGAAAAAAATTTTGTGGTTTAGTTAAGAGAAGCACTACCTCGACTGTGAGGAATTGTAGAGTCACGAGTCCCACAGTTTTTAATTTTTAGAGAGGTTTGACATGGTTTATAATCTTGATAAATTATCCCTCCACTGTGTGCAGTGGTGTGGGGTGAACCTTTTCACTTTAGTTACATTAGCTTAACATGGGCATGAGGTAGCGACGACAATACCTCTTGTGATGGGGACCAAAAAAGGACATTGTATGATGTTCTTGATGGATAATATTACCACATAAATACCATTAGGAATGTTATAGTTGTTATCTATGGAGTGCATCTCTTACACAGATTCCATCTTGAATGGTTATGCTATTGGAGTGTGTTCCCCTAGTTTTTTGTTATGTTCAAAACCTACGAAGATAATATTATAACTAGGTATGAGGTTGGAACCTCTTTAAACATGAGGTCTGATAAGAGTATATCTAGGTGATTTATAAGATTCCTTGTGGTGTTGTCACATGTTGGGGTGGACCGCAATTTCAGACTCAGATGAATTTTCATTTATATACGAGGATGGTTTAAGATGTATTTTCTCTCCCAATTTGGATTCCCACATGCTAGGACAATTTTATTGTTTCCCTTATGTTTCTACCTTTTTCTTTTTGGGGTTTTCGGGGTGCCTATTTTGTAATTTTATACTCAAACCATAACGGTATTTTTCCCCACAAGTTTTTTGTCTTGAGAAGACCATATACCTTGTGAATAAGTCCTTGAAGGGCCAGATACAAGACAATATTGGTGAGTTAGACATAATGATGTGTTTACCAGATATTGGATGAGAATATTTTTAGACATTCCAGTTGACAAAAATCCCCTCTTTCTGAGTATGTTGAAAACTTAAATAGTTTTCATTAGTTGGAATTGTTTTTCCCATTTATAATTTTAGTAATTTTATTTTATTTTGGTTGTAGGATATAGATTTACGCATGCATTGGTTCCCTTTGTATTTTACATTTCAGTATTTTTTGTGATTGGATATGGGTGAATGAGTATAAGAACTTAGGAAATGTCTCCCATGTTAGTGATATGACATATCAGCACTAGGACTCATCCCATGGCCTATCGGAGGCGGTCTTAAGGAGTTAAATCTTGGGCCTTATCGGGTTGAGTGTGATAGAGTGGTATTAGAGGTGGTCGGTTCCCCATTCAGACCGTAGTGTTCTGTGTGTGGTTTATGTTTATAGTAACAATTTTATGAGGTTTCAATTTTGTATCTTAGGGAAGCGTATATAGTGTAGGTGCAGTAGATAAACTATCCATTAACTAGGACTCCAAATACATGCTCTTATACTTAGTACATTAAGATACTGGTCACTGGGAAATAAATCATACAAGCATCTTATAGGACTGGGTTTTGGGTTTTTTTATCATTCTTGAGTAAGCTACAATGATATTCTCTTTGACTATGATATGTCTTTATTATATTTTATGATTCCTCTATGAATATAGGAAGACATGATTTTATGGTGTGATCAAGATGACGAGCTACCACATGAAGAGGCTTCTGTACAGGGTAACGATTCTGTGGAATTATCTACAGGTGGTCTTCTGGTGGTGCCCTCATCTATGGAACAATAGGTTTTACTAACAATTCGGACAGGGGATTTTCATAGGATGAGTGCACTACATAATATCTAGAGGCAGTGACCTATGAGGTACCAGGGTGATCCAAAACCCCAAGAAAATATGACTAGATTTAGGCAGTCACGTAATTTTTCCATTCAGTGAGGAAACCTTCTGACTAGAATGTGGTCCTATCTATGAGCCTTCTACATGATTATACCAAGCGATGGTAGAGTATGGTAATATAGTATAATGATGAGGGTGTTCTCACTTGGGAGAAATTTGAGAGACTATTCTAGGTACATTTTTACCCTGACATGTTGATATCATTGTGTATCCATGATATTATGTTTCCTCAACATGGTAGAATGGTAGTTGTAGTGTTTTCTACAAGGATCACAAACTTTTAGTTATTCTTCATGGAAATGGTTTGGGATCCATTATTTAGATCATGAAAATTCAAGCAGGGATTGCATTAGGAAATCATGGGTTCTGTGATTCCGCTATCCATTGAAACATATACTAGATTGGTGGAGAAATATCTGGTGGTGGAATTTTTCCTGGTGGAGGAAAAAGTGGATGTTAACCATAGCATTGGTCACAAGGATGAAGAGTCTACAAGATTTGGCAGACGATAAGTAATAAGGTTACTGTGTATGTAACGACCCAAACATTTATGATATATTCCTCTTGATCTAATTAAATGTCTTACTATGTAAAATAGTTATATAAAATATGAAATTCCTTAGTTTAATGGAATTCAAAATAGGGTTATGAATTGTGAATGTTACTAACATAGTTGTTGAATAGTGATCACTTGATTAGTATATATATAGAGAATTAACAAATCCAATTAAATGAGAAAAAGGAAGTGATCACCTCTTCCAGTAGAATAGCTCTGTACGAAGCCCATTTTTTGGAGCATGGAAAGGAGGTGGCTTCCAAGGTCATCACTCTTGACCAAGCCCAAGCTGAGTTTCAACACGTTAAGCTTGAGCAGAACCACCCATGAGAGAAGTGTATGTTAATTGAGATTACGACCCGAGTGATGTTATCTTAGCCTCCCCAAAAGATTGTCACCATGAAACACCTTACCCTCCACTCTTATTTGGGTTTCATAAGGGGTTATGTAAAAATACCCCATCCCTATGATTATGTACATTATTGTATATAAAATATACATGTATTTTATTATTGTTAGTTTGTAAATAGTTTTTAAATCAAAAATAACATTTTAAGTTAATATTCAATTAAGAAAAATATTTTGATATATTAATGGATTTTTGAATTGAATAATATTATAATGAAATATTATTACTTAATTACTTTTTATTAAATATAAATTATCATTTAATTTTTATGAATACAATTGTAATTTTTATTATGGTTTGAAACCTATTTCGGTCAAAACCCATGAATTTTCGATATATGACAGTTTTTATTTTAAAAGTTAAAATTCAGATATATAGAAAATTATTTAGATAAAATTAATTTTATTTTTGGAATTAGGACATCAAAATTATCCAACATTAATTTTTTCATAATTTTATGAGCATCAAATATTTGGCTAAAATTTAAATATCACATAAATATATAATGTTTTTTCAAACATCATAATGACCTAATATTTCTATAATAAAATACTATAAATGGTATGTTAGGAAAATATTTCTTCAAACATTACAAAAATGAGATTTTAGGTTTGTTGGATTTGTTTTATAAATTCTTAGTGGGCCCTCCATGACTTATAAAACATTTTTACATTTTAAAATTTATTTCCTTGAGAGTGTGACTCACCTCCTCATAAGCAATCCTAAAATTTGAAGTTGTTTGTACATTGGCAATATAAAATTATATTTTATACTCCACATTGGAAAAATCCATTTACAAATACCATGATATGGTTTTTGGTTTTTATTTTTTTAATGTGTGGTCTCCAAAAACCAAAATAATAATGAATTCCCTTCATTTTCCTATTTCAAACCACCAATCTCCAACTTATCATCAAAAAAAGTCATTGGAGCTCGACCAAACCCTTCCCTCCTCTCTCTAGAATCCTACCAAGGAAACCCAAGTTCTAAATAAGCCTCTTCCAGTCCAATCCCATGTTTTTTGGATCACACTTTCAAGTAAAGGATTTCATATTTTCTCATTTTTTTCCAAACTTCATTATTTTGTTATACCAAAGTGTTTTCAATTAAAAAAATTCAGGTATGATTTCTCACCTCCCCCATACATCCCTAATTATGTTTGAATGATGATAAAACTCTTTCCCTCTCATTAATTCCTCCCATGTACACACGTTACCATGCCGAAATTCAGTAAGGAATTTCTCTCTTCTGATTTACATTCAAGCAATTCTTTTGTATTATGAATCTAAATTCCCTTACATATGTTTGGACATATATATATGAGACCCTTAATTTCCATTTCATGTACATATGACGAGAAAATAATTTACCTTTCTTCAGATATTTTTATGAATTCTTATGTCAAACAGCTATGATGCTGAAATTGCACCTTAATTTTCCAAGCCATATTCATTATATAGTGATTACTGTGCCAATTTATCTATCAAGGGTAATCACATTTATACACATTTACTTATTGATTATATAGTTTCTTGTATTAATTACAGATTCATTTATCATCTAATAAATTATGATGTATACTGAATCCATGTTATATGATCCATGTGGATCACTTATGCATGAAATGAAATGATTAAGAAGGGTGCACCCCGATAGCGCTCCCATGCATTGGGTAATGAGTAGCATCATGACACATCAAGTGAAATGATATTTTAATCATCTTAATTCAAGTTCAATGACTATTTACTTCTTCTCCATGTGTAATGAGCCTTGGATCATGCTAATATCATGTAAAATGTTGTTTCCACATTTCAATGTTATGATAATCATGCTATATCATGCCTTTATGTTCATGTTTCTCTGGTGCTCCGTTGATATGCCGATTTTCTAACATGGACTTTATCCTTCATATGACTTGTTTACTCCCTTACCAGGCTATATAGATCACCCTTTTCTTATTCATGTCCTCAGTTTATCCCATGCAATGATAAGTATGACAAAATGTTGTGGTCGTGTAAAAGAAGTTTTCAATAAAGTTATTGTGTTTAATGTTCTAAGTTGTTATGTAATGTTCTTAATTATCATAAGACACTATACCTCTCAATATTAAGGTTTTCTTAATTTTAATGTTTATGTAATATATCATGTTTATGTGTGTATGTGTTGATATAGTCGGTATCAAGAGATATGTTTAGTTATTTTTTGGGATTAAGATTAGAAAAAACATTAGTGAAAGACTTAGCTATAAGACTATGTATAATAAAAAAACAACTCTAAATTTTTCTTTGTATTGATAGGTGCTTTATCAAACAAAAATACATCCATGTCTAGATAATATTAGGTAGAGGTGGATCTGGAACAAATGTATGTAGATGTAAAACCCAAAAACACCACTTTGTGGTTGAATCGAACATGAACATGTGCATGACAATATGCCCTGATGCACTGTTGGTTGCGACACTCCCTAGGGATATGACTTGGTAGAGTCACAAGATTTGAAAAAAAAAATTGTTAAGAGAATAAAAAAATTCACCTACGAATATATGTCGGAAGTAGATCATGGATAACATAGAATGAAGCCTATATATTCATAAAAATTAATTTATAAGTCATCAGTTTTTATCTTTGGATTACCCTTTATGTGTTACCCCTAAAACTTCTTTTATTCTAGGCAATAGACGGTAATAGTAGCAGTTGGGCTAACAACCAATTTGAAGATCAATGTGATGATTTTTCTAATGAGATGCCCAATCCGATAGGAGTGGGAATCAAAAACGTTTTGACGACAATATATCTGTTAACTCATGTTTTGAATAGAAGCATGGTTCAAGAGTAACGTTCAACCCCACCCCCAAGATAGAACATGTAACAATCAAGAGCTTTATGAGAAAAACGACTCCTACTTTTAAGGGATAATTTAATCCATAAATTTTAAAACAATGGATGAACTCCATTGAAAAGATCTTCTCCATCCTTCAATGTATCGAACAAGAGATGGTTCTTCTAGATGCTTATCATATGGAGAGTGAAGCTGATCAATGGTGTATATTGATAAAAATTATGAATCATGATCAGGATATTGAGGTATTGGAATGGATGGATTTCTAGAAAATGTTTTTCATCAAATATTTCCCCCACACCCTCTGACTTATGATGTAAAGGGACTTCCTTTTCCTTAGGAAAATAGATGACAAATCCCTCAGAGCTTATGAGGAAAACATCACAAGGATTGCGTGATACAATTACATCATTCAAATTACCCCCGAATTCATGGTTTATAGCTTCTTTTATGGGCTAAAACCTCGCATATAGAAATCCCGTACGATCTGTGACTTCAAGAGATATGAAAAAATTGTTTGACGTGCCCTTAATGTCAATATAGATATCATCGAATCTTAGGGATATCATAAGGATAAGAAGGGTAATGTGGACCTTAATTCTGTTTAACCAATGGATAAATCCAATGGTGCTAAGAAATTCCATCACTCCTCTTTCCAAAGGTGAATAAATAAGCAACCCAGAAATTCCCTGAAAGGGATAAGGAAATTCTTTAGGTGTAGAAGAGAAGGGCACCTCGCCATAAACTGCCGACAAGAAAAACCCACACCTGCAACATAGGAGAGGAATGATCTATTTGACCCTCAACGAGTTGTTCATTTATTCAACTAGGAAGATCCTTGGATCATTGAAAACTAGTTCCCTAAGCCATGTTTCTTCGGAAGAAATCAGTAACCTCCAAGGCAGAAAGGGAGAGGTTTTTCTATCACTAACACCGAAGTGAACACTGAAAACGAATTGGTGATAGGTACACTAGTTATTCATTCATGAATAGAGAATGTTCTTTTTTATTTTGTTTCTAAAAATTATTTTATATCTCAAATTATAAGAATAACAATACTAACACTACAAAAAATCATGGAAGTAATAATGTTGATGAGAACGGAAAATGGGGAAATCATTGTAACCCAAGAATATAACTAATCCCCCATCACAAGTTGTGGATTGAACATCCAGGGAAACCACATCATACTTCCTCTGGTGTAATTTGATGAAATTCTAAGCATGTATTGGATTCCCCTATATCGAGGAGACATAAATTTCCATGATAGGGAAATCACTCTCCACATGGAAAATCAACCCACGATTCTATATAAGTAAAAGGATGAGGATGAATCTCCCTTAGCACCATCATCTCAAGTGTTGATATTACGACCCTATGAGTACATGTATCTTTCTCATATGATTGAGTCTAAGGAAGAAACCATCATTGAATACATTCCTATTGTGAGGGTGTTCGCTGAAGTGTTTCCTACAGAATTTCCTGGTCTTCCTCTTAGAAGAGATGTTGAATTCTTAACTGATCTTATACCTGGGGAATTTACGATATTGGAGACGCTACATAGAATGTCTGTTGTTTAGTTTGAGGAGTTGAATATAGAACTACATAAGAATCTGGATAAAGGGTTTATACACCCAAGTGCTTCACCATGGGGTGCACTAGTCCTCTTCATTAAGAAGAAGTATGGGTCAATGCGCCTTTTCATTGATTATTGCGAGCTCAACAAAATCATGATAAAGAACAACTACCCTCTTCCACAAATTGATGAATCTTTTGACCAGCTACATGAAGAAAAATACTTTTCCAATGTGTATTTGCAGTTAGGATATTACCATGTAAGGGTGAAGAAAGAGGATATACCAAAGAATGATTTTTGTACAAAGTACTGGAACTAAGAATTCTTAGTAATTATTTTGGACTCACTGATGATATATTAATATTCTGTAAATTGATGAATATTGTCTTTAGATATTACCTTGACAAATTTTGTTAGTCTTTATATATTATATTCTAATATACTTCAAAACCAAGGAGGATCATGAGGTGCATTTAAGCACTATACTAGAGACCTTGCGAAACGATAAGCTCTATGAATTGTAGAGAAAGTGCGAGTTTTGGTTTAAGGGGGACTCATTATTGAGTCATATCATCACAAGAAATTAGATATCTATAGATCCTTCCAAGACAGATGCAATTGAGGGATGACTGAGACCAACATCGGTGATGAATATCTATAGCTTCCTGGGTTTAGCTGGATATTATCACCGATTTGTGATAAATTTCTCACTATTTTCCAACTCTCATACAAAGATAAATCAGAATGGTGTCTAGTTTTTTTAGAGTGATGAATGCGAAGAGAGCTTTAAGGTGTTGAAAAAGAGGCTTATCAAAGTGTATGTGCTCAAATAACCCAAAAATGGAGATCATTTTGTGGTTTTCAGTTATGCTTTGAAGAAGGTAATGGGTTTTTTGTTGATATAAAATGAAAAATCCATTCCCTATGCATCAAGGAAATTTAAATTTAATGAGAAAAACGGTCTAACACATGATCAAGTGTTGGCTGCCGTAATATTTTCATTCAATATTTGGCAACATTACCACATTGAAGAGTGGTGTGAAATATATATGGATCACGAAAGCCTCAAGTATATATTCATACAGAAAGAGTTGAACATGTAAAAATGAAGATGGTTAGAGCTGATCAAAAATTGTGACTATAAAATCCATTACCACCCTAGGAAAGCGAAAAAAATGGATGTTTCTCAATGTAGAAAGGAGACATCAATTCTATCATTGATGAGAATTGAAAAGTATCCAATCAAATCAGATTTTTTTACGATGGAAATGGGAATCATAAAGAATGTAAAATCATAAATCCTTTCACAAATGATTTTTCCAATATCTCTTATGGAAAGGATAGAAGATTCTCAAAATGATGATGTGGTAATTTAGAAGAAAGTGAAAACTATCAGAAAAATTAAAATCCACTGAGTTCAATGTTAATGAAGAAAGAATTGTGAGATTTGGGAAAAGATTATGTGATCGATCTAATATAGAGTTATAGAATGAACTTTTGGATGATACACATAGTTATAATATCACCATTCACCTAGGAAACACAAAGATGTATTGGGATATATGAGAGAATTATTGGTGGGATAACATGAAGAAGGAGATCACATAGAATACATCAAAGCTCCTGGTATGTCCGCAAGTGAAGGCTGATAGGGAAAAGTCTAATGGGGTGATGCAACCATTACCCATACTAGCATGAAAATGGGAGAACATCACCATAGAATTTGTCACCAGACATCCAAATAAATCCAAAGAAATCAATTCTATTTGGGTTATTGTGGATCATATTACAATGACTGCACACATCATTTCAATTTTAGAGGATTTTTTATTAGATCAACTCACACCATATATATTTGAGAAGTGGTAATGATGCATGGAGTGCCACTATCTATTATATCTGATCAATATACAAGATTAACCTCTACGTTATGTAAGAGTATTCAACATTCTCTTAATACTAATCTGAACTTCAGTATGGCTTATCATCCTCAAAATGGTTTCTAATCAGAGATGACTATCCAAACACTTGAGGAAATGTTGAAAGAATTCCCAATCGACATCCAAGAAGGATGGGATCATCACATTACTATAGTTGAGTTATCTTTCAACAACAGTTTCAGATCATGCATCCAAATGGATCTTTATGATTCCCATTAATGGAAGACTTGCAGAAAACTGGAATGTTGGGATGAAGTTGGTGAGAAAAAACTCTTATGTCTAGAAATGGTCAAAAAATGGTGGAGATGGTTAAGACCATCCAGCAACACATTAAATCTGCTCAGAGTCGACATAAGATCTATGATAAAAATCATCGATGAGAACTAGAGTTTGATGTTGGAGACATGGTATTCCTCTGCATATCACCGTGGAATAGAGTTATCTGATATGGGAAAAAGGGAATGCTTAGTCCATGGTACATCGTTTTTTTTGAGATCCTTTATTGCATTGGAGATGTGGAAAATTTACTAGCACTCCCACCAAACCTATCTCAAGTACATTATGAATTTCATGTATCACTCTTAATGATGTACATAACTGATCCATCTCATGTACTCAATCTAGAGGTGGTACCACAGGAGAATTACTCTTCTATGAAGAAAAGCTTGTGAATATCTTATATCATAGGGAAAAATTTCTATCAAATAATAAAATTCCCCATGTGAAAGTTTTGTGGAGAAACAAGAAACTTGAAGAAGGAACATGGGAATTGGAGGATGTGAAGAAGTAGAGTTACCCACATCTATTTAAGTGTGAGAAAATGAAATTTTGAGGGAGAAAATTTTTAAGGAGATAAGATTGTAATGAGCCAAAATTTTATGAAAATTCTTCTTAATCTAATAAATGTATTATTATAAAAAATTGTTATATAAAATATTTAGTTCATTGGTATTATGGATTTTAAAATACCATTAAGAGTTTTCACTGTTTCTAATATAGCCTTTAAAAAGTGATCACTTTAATAGTATAAATTTCATGCTTTAACAAATCTAATTTACTCAAAAAAAGGAAGTGATGACCTCAACAAGCATATTTTCTCTGTAAAAATCCCATTTTTTAGATCTTGGAAAGGAGTTGGGGTCACTGGGATTCGCTCTGACCAAAAACAAGATGTGCTTCAACACATTATGCTTGAGCATAACTGCCTATGAGATAAGTGGATGTTAATAGAGATTACCACTAGAGTGATGTTATCCGAGCCTCCCCAAGAGTCTGTCAACATCACACACCTTACCCTTATGTATTAAGTGGGTTTGATAAGGGGTTATGTAACAAGACCGATGAAATATGATTATATATATTATTTTATAGAGAATATACATGAATTTAATTACTGTTTCTTTAGAAATAGTTATTAATGAAAAATAGCATTTTTATTTGATATTCAATTAAGAAATATTTGTGATGAATTAATGTATTTTTGAATTAAATAATATTTTAATGAAATACACTTACTAAATTTATTTTTTTATAGATAAATTATCATATAATTTTTATGTATAAAATTTTAATTTTTATTAAGGTTTGAAAGCGGTTTTTGTCATAACCCATGATTTTTCAATAAATGTTGGATTTTATTTTAAAAGTAAAATTCACATATTGAGAAAAATATATAGATACAATTAATATTATTTATAGAATCAGGATGTTGAAATTATCTAATGGTGAACTTTTTATAATTTTCTGAGACAGTCAAATTTTTCGGTAAAACATAAATACTGTTTAAATATATAATGTATTTTATGACATCATAATGACCCAACATTGATGTAATAAATTACAATTGACTGTATTTTCATCCAATAAATGTTTTACCTTTAAAATAATGTTATTTTAGGTTTGTTTATTTTATTTTACAAAGCCTTAGTGGACCCTCCAACACGTGTTAAACATTTTAAAATTTTAAAATGATTTCCTTGAGAGTGTGACTCACCTCCCCATAAGCAAGAATAACATTTTAAAAAGCTAATACATTGGCCATATAAAATAATTTTTTCAACTCCATTTTGGAAAAAAACCATTTTCTAATAGCATGGTATAGTAGGTAGTTTTGATTAGTTTAATGTGTGGTGTCGAAAGCCTAAATGATAAATAATTCCCCCACCCTTCCGTATATAATCCCACCCATGATCCCACTTCCATTCCCAAAAAACCTTTGGAGCTCCACCAACTCATACCCTCCACTCTATATAATCCACCCAAGGTTGCCCAATCTCCCTAGTATCCACTCTAAATCCTCTCCAATGATTTTTTGATCACACTTCAATGTATGGGATTTCTTCATTTCTCATTCTGTCCAAATTTTATTATGTTATTATAAAATTTTGTTTTCAATTAAAAATTTTGGGCTATTATTGAAAACCTCCCAGATAATTTCCTCCTTATGTTGTTATGATTATAGACCTATTTCTCTCTCATTAATTCCACTCATTTACACCAGTTACCATGAAAAACATCTGTATGGACATTCTCCCTTCTCGTTTACATTAAAGAAATTCTTAGGTATTATTAATGTAAATTCAATTACATATGTTGGGATGTGTATCTATAGGACCCCTTATTTTCCATTTCATGTAAATATGTTTATAATCCCATTACACTCTCATCAACCATTTTTATGAATTCTTATGTCAGGCCGTTATGCTGCCAAAATAGCACCGCGATTTTCCAAGCCAAAGTCATTGTGTAGTGAATACCATGCCCATTTCTCTTTCAATGGTATTCAATATTATGAAAATTTAATTATTGAATATAGATTTTCATGTATGAATTCCAAATTCCTTTATCGTGGAATAAATTATGATGCATAATGAATCCATGCTATATAATCTACGTGGCACAGTTATACATGAAATGAAATGTTTAAGAAGGGTGGCCCCTGATGGCACTCAAATGCATTGACTAAATAGTTGTATCATGATATTTCAAGTGTAATTATGGTTTAGTCGGAATAATTCAAGTGAAATTATGGTTTTCTCATGCTCCATGTGCAATGAACCATAGCTCATTCTAATATAATGTTAAATGTTGTTTCCGCATTTCTATATTATGATAATCATGCTATATCAAGCTTTGATGTTCATGTTTCTCTTGTGCTTAATTGATTTTTATATTACCTTACATGTACATCATCCATACTATTCCATGTTTTCTCCCTTAATGGGCTTCATAGCTCACCCTCTTATTATTTATGCTCAAAATTTATCCCATGCAATGCTAAGTATGAAGGAGTGTTGTGGTCATGGAAACTAAATTTTCATTAAAGCTTTTGTGTTTTATTTTCTATATTGTTATGTTATGTTCCTAATTTTCTGAAGGAAATAGACCACTAGATCCTCAGAGATGCCTTATTTGAATGTTTATGTAATAAATAATGTTTAAGTGTGTAACAAATAGAAGGGTTGTTATAGTGTATGTGGCATACTCGTTCCCAGACATAATAGAGTGGTTATGTTGTATAGGAGCTATGTCGAGGATCAAATCAGCCATAAGAGATATGGTGTTAAGCTTGTGATGACATAGGATGTCACTAGAAATTGTTCAACCAACTGTGATTCAAAGAAGGAGTAGGATGGAGAGTCTCCATATCAGAGAAAATTCTTAGATCTTAGAGTTACATGAGGTGGGGCATGAGGTGGAGGAGTTGGAAGAGAGGCATAATGTGGTAGGAAGTTTGAGGTGTTCCCACCACCACCACCCTAAGGTGGTCTGAAATAGGATGTTAGACCTGGAAGATGTGGGAGAGGACAGTTGCATACCATGTAGTATTTTGATCTGGAATCATTGAGAATGAATAGAGTTACTCTTAGTGTACATTATAATTTCTATAGTAGTAATTTTTTGTCACTGTTATGGGACTCTTTTCATTCTTCTCATGCTTGTGGTTTAACCTAGGTGACACGAGGAGTCTGTAGAACGTCGTGTTAGTAGTGGTGACATTGGGATCAGTAAGACCCCATGTGTGTTCAGGAAACCCTTTGATTTTCATGAGTACCCACATTTGTTTTGAACCATCTTTGTATACGACCTCGTCGAGGCATATTTGGTGTAGTTTGACATTTCTTTGAACTCATAAGTGATGTGGGATACCTTCCCCACTAATTTTTATTTTTGCGACATGATCAGAACCATATAGGGGTGATTTAGTACCAAACAAAGAAAACATTATCTAGGTGTGGTTGATGAGTTCATTAGATTTTCTTATTTAGCGAGTGGTTATGTGATGATGTGTAGTAGAAGGTCTTGACCCTACTAGCAGTGTTTTCTTGTTCAACTCCATTTAGCTTATTGGCCATGGGATAGGGATATCCAGGCTTATAATCATTCAATAATAGTAGAGTAAGAGCATATGATGTTTCCACTATATGTATTGGTTTAATACCATACATAATAAGTTTGTATACTACTAGTGGGTGAGTTAGGCTTTTTATTTTTGTGATCTATGTTACAGCTAGAAGTTTTTAGAAGAAGATCCTATTAAGACCTCGTGTTTACTATTGGGAAGCCCTATTTTGTTTTTGAATACCTCGCCTGTCTAGAGTCTACCTTGAGTGCAAAAAATTTAAGATGCCATTATATAGCCCATCCATGGGTGGATTAGAACTGAGGGGTTCTATTAGTGTCTACCTCAGGTTCAC
The DNA here is from genome assembly GCA_963277665.1 of Viscum album. Lineage (NCBI taxonomy): Eukaryota > Viridiplantae > Streptophyta > Magnoliopsida > Santalales > Viscaceae > Viscum > Viscum album. The sequence goes on along the minus strand of OY728128.1, from coordinate 1,251,115,377 downwards.
ACGGATGTGTACCACAAGATCCCATCACTGGTGATGGACCATGGTGCTTAATGTTTTCCAACCTATCACAAATAGGGAAAAAATTTCATGTTGATTCATGTTGTTGGAATAGTATAAGCTAAAATTTACAGTAGAGTGATCTTAGTGGTTCATCTTTGTGCGTGCTTGTAAGTAGCACATGAACCATTGAAGGGATTGATGGTGCAAGTGTCTAGTTGGGAGCTTAGTTTCTTCCTTTGTTTTTAGGTGTTTTATTTTTGAAAAATGAAATACCTAATCTAGGTAGAATTTGATGACTTGGGTTTTGATCAGAAAGCCATCTGAATATTTTGGATAATATTCCTAGAACTTGGAACTAAGTCGGCATGGAAGTCTAGGTTTTGGGGGGGCCTTAGTGCGGCGATATTAAAAATATTAAAAAAAAAATTCATTTGCACCCAGTTCCACTTGAAAATTAAATAAATCATGTTTAGAGTCCATGGTCTTATTTTCGAGACTGAATTTGAGTCTACAACATCATGTTAACACTAGGTATGACCTAATGTCATTTGTGCTAGTATTTTTTATTAGGGTTTGTGTTGGTGAAGGAGAATAAAGAGGTGTATTAAATTAATTAATTTAAATGTTAATTTAAAACCTAACCTCTCTTCTCCCCCCAATTGGTGTACATGGATCAGTATGGAGAAACAAATATCATCTCCCAATCATTACCTTTGCCGATGAATGAAACTAACACTGAATCCATCCAATGAGGTACCATTGATCTCCATTTCTATATATGATCATCATCAGATCGAGAAAAAAAATGATCTAGGTATCATTATTGATCCAAAACTACATTTTTTATTTAAATAGGTAAGAGTATTTGAGTTTTTTCCTAATCACTTTCTTTTTTGCATTGTTGTAAGCTTCTATAACCCAATTATAATTTTTTATCCATGTTTGGTAGATCTTTATGTTTTGGATTGAATCAGGGTGAATCAGGTAATTTAGCAGGTTATTCCCAACTAGAATCACATTTTACATGGAGTGTATCTATGTGGAACACATCATGTAGATCTTCCTATTCTAGGAATATGAGTTTCTACGACAACATGTTGCATATAGGGGTTACAAATCATGTAGTTCCCTAAACCATGTGACCATTGAACATGGCTTGGGATAGACTTGTAAAATCATACGATTATATCCTAACACACGACCAGGATTAAAAAACATAGGGTTCAATACACAGACACACTAAAAATACATGGACGAGTGGTTGTTTATCTGAGCGCGCCGTATAGTATGGGATACATGAAGTCTGAGGGAGACAGTCGGTCGGTTCTTGTAGAAGTGGAAAATGGCTAGGGGCTGAGAGATGAGGGATAATGTGTGGAAAACCTCTACAAATCTCATACCCCTACATGGGTTGGAACCCATGTTGGCTAGATACACAGTTAGGTGCTTGGGTGGTCCCACACGTCATGTGTGCCTTGATGCATGTCATGTACAACTAGGAGATTCTCTGGGGATCTTCTGGCTTCCATATCTCCTTATATGGGACTCAGATTCAGGCATGTGAGTAATCTATCTAGAGCAATTTTCTGCATAATACATAATGGTGGAATCCATTATGGATTACGAGATATGAGGTGGTGTAAATTGAGAACGGCACTTTTGGACCGGTACTGAGCCAATGATGGAGATCAGTGTGGTTCATATGGAGAGACACAAGGAATTTTACTCCCTTATTTGACTAGGTCATGGGTTATCTTTACTTCTCATCATAGGTGGATATGGAATTTTCTATGTTATGGTTTTGTGTTATTTACCTTTGGGTATTTTTATCCAAGGGTGTTACTCCCGTGATTGACTATAGTGCATGTTACCTCGTGACATTCATGAAGGTATAGGGGGTACTCCCCTATTGGACCACGAACCAAGTCCTCTATCGATGGAGTCAGTACTACCATTCTGGACTAGGGTTTGGGTCCCCCATATTTGATGTATAGATAGAGTGGGTACTCCTCTATCATAAAAGTGTGAATTTCCTATATTTTGGGAGTCTGTACTCAGCTATTGTTCCATGGTGTGGGTACTCCATATGTGTTGTTCCGAGAGTGTCTGTACTCCCCTACTGTGTTAGGGATCGATTCCTCATGGTTGGGATTAGTACTCCACTACCATGTTAAGCTACATGTACTCGGTTTTTGAAGCAGTACCCCCTGTTATATTAGGGTGGGGGTCTTTCATGAGTAGTACTATAACAACCCTTCTCTTTATTATGCACTTAAACCTGCTTTATTACATAAACTTCACTTCATAAAACATAGACGATATAGTGGTCTAGTGTCTTTGGTTCTTAGGATCATTCCATATCAACTTAGAACATAAAAAACACACCATTTTTATTGAAAACGTCATTTACATGACCACTACATTCCATCGTGCTATGAGTTTCATAGGATAAACTAAGGATATACATAAGAAAAGGGTGATAAATAAAACCCCATAAGAGAATAAACAAGGAATAACATGAGGAGAAATATTCATGTTAGACAATAGGCATCTCAATGGATCAAAGGAAAAACATGAACATAAAGGCATGATAAATCATGATAATCATAACATTGAAATGTGGCAACAACACATAAAATGGAATTATCATGAGCCAAGGATCATTGAAAATGGAGCATGAGTAAACCCTCATTGCACATGAGGCACGAGTAAAACCTTGTTGCAATAGAATTATCATGAGTCAACACACATTTCACAATATGTATCATGAAATGATACTTTACCCAATGAATTGGAGCGCTAATAGGGAGAACCCTTCTTAAACATTTAATTTCATGCATATGTGTACCACATGGATTATAAAACATTGAATCATTCAAAATCATATGTTATTCCATGATTAAGTTATGTGGAATAAATAAATGAAAGTAACATTCAATATGTATATGTTCATAAAGATGAATACCCTTGATAGAGACATGGGTATGGTATTCACTACACAATGATATTGGTTTGGAAAAACATGGTGCAATTTTGGCTGTTTAACGACGTGATATAAGGATTCATGAAAAATTATTGATGTGAGGGAAATTTTTGTCTCATCATATGTACATAAAATGGAATGTAATGGGGTTATATAGATACATGTCCCAACAAACTTAATGGAATTTAGATGCATAATAAATAAAATTAATTGGATGTAAAAGTGGAGAGAGAAGTCCCTCATCGAATTTCATCATAGTAACATGTGTACATGGGAGGAATTAATGATAGAGAAAAGGGTCTCCCATCATCCAATCATAATGAGGACTGTATGGGGGAGGTGAGAAATCATACCCCAACATTTGTAATTGAAAAAAAGGGCATAAAAACTTATTGATTTTTGGTCAAAATGAGAAAGGAAGAAATCCCTTACATGGAAGTGTGATCCCCAAGGCATGGGAGAGGCTTGAGAGAGGCTTCATGGGGGCTTGGGGCAGCTTTTAAGGATTCTAAGAGAGGATGGTAGGGGTTGGATGAACTCCAATGGATTTGAGTGAATTGGAAGTGGGAGATTTTGTGGGTTTATATATGAAAGGTGATAGAATTATTTATTATTTTGGTTTGGGACACCTCACATTAAACTAATCAAAACCACAAACCATCCCATGATTTTCCCATGGTTTTTTCCAAAGGGGACTGAAAAAAATATATAATATAAGGCCATTGGCTGAAATTTTTGTTGTGATCCATCCATCGGGGCCCATATCAGGACTACCCCAAGCCCTCCATCCAATGTCCAGGGGCTGGTGACTAGTGGTCCACCTCTGGGTACCGTCCAGTCCAGCTACTCTCTGCCTCAGTCAGTGCTGTCTCTCATCTGCAACCAACGCAATGAGGTGAGGGCATATCCCATCAAGTAGTGAGTATAAAAATACTCAATAGGGACCCCGAGAACCTCAAGGTATCACAAAATTCCAAAAGGATAAACCAAAAATTATAAAAACAACGGAAAACCATTACATAGGTATATGCCCATACATATACCTGAGTTATCTATTATCTCATCTCAATCATGAGGAAAATACAAAAGTCATTGACTCAGCTCAAATAATAATTTTCATTATCGAAACCCCATATTCTAGAGAACTACTCCTATATCCTGTACAGTGGGCATTCCATGACACCAAGGTGCTTCTCACTAACCTTTGACTACTGAGGTACTCCTCCTATCGAGTACAGCAGGTCTGCTACCAACTACCAGGTGCTTCTCCACTGTGGGTATGCCGCCAGCTACCAGGTGCTCTCCCTAATAGCCTACAGAGGTACTCCTCCTGTCGAGTACTGCGAGTCTGCCGCCAACTACCAGGTGCTCCTCTGCCGTGGGTCTGTCTCCAACTACAAGGAGATCTCCACTGTGCTAGTTGAATCACTCCGAGTCGAAAGGGTCAATCAGTCGTCAGGTATACCAGTGACAAGGTCTCCGAACTCTATCTACTAGTCACTGGGAGGATCTGATCCACGAGCTACTGAGCAATACTCAAACTGTTGTGAAGTGCTATAAAGAATAATCTCAAAGGTCTGCCACGCCATAAGGGTCTCGATGCAATAGACAGCGCATAAATTAGATGCTCGGTCTGTTAGTTATTTACCTTTTAGTATTGTGGGCCCGGTTGGATTCATGTACAATCCAACCTAACTAAATCTAAACTATACCCCGAACTCCAATGGGATATACTCAAAGGTAAATCTTTGCTCCATGAATACCAGCGCTGCTGACGGTTTGTCAAACGTACGTCCGGTGCCAATGTAATGTCCAAAGGAAGTAAAGGGTTGGTAATAGGCCCAGTTATGGTCCAACCCAGTCGGACCGACTCAGCCCAACCTCATCTAGGCTATCTCGGTCAGACTCATTGGGTCTGACCTAGCCCGCTGGGTGGGTCAGGCTGCTATGTTTTGACTTTGTGTGCTGGGCCCGGCTCAGCGGACCTCGAGGGTGGTACGACAAAGGATATGGGTCTGTTATGCCTGGAGCGTTGCGAGGGTGTGGCCCGACACGGCTCGGCCCAGAGGGCGCCACTGGGCCGGTTCATCTAGGGCACCACGAGGGAGCCGATACACTGGCCCGGACGGGTGGCCGCGAGAGATCTAGGATGCCGTAGGGGTGTCGGGTAGGGCAGGGCTGGGACCGGGTAGGCCGATGGTTCGGTCGGGGCACTAGAAAGGGCGCAGCATGGCGTCGGGGTCACCCGACAGTTCAGAGGGGAGCATGTAGCATGTGGAAGGCCGAAAAGGGCACTGGCGGGGCCAGACAGGCCGCAGGGTAGTGCGCAGGGGCGCGGACAGAGCGTGGGGGCACTGAGCAGGGCACCAGCAGGGTCGGGCCGACTGCGGGGTAGTGCCTAGGTGTACGGGCATCGCGCGGGGGCACCGAGAAAGGCACTAGCTGGGATGAGTAGGCCACAGGGCAGACCACAGGCTGGCGGGTCCGGCACCGCTAGGCTGGCGGTGTTCGGCTAGGACCATCGTTGCTTCACGGGGTTGACGGGATTCGTGGAGGCCACGGGTAGCACAGCCTTCATCGTTGCCGCTTTCATCATCATCGCCTCATCGCCATGCCAAGGTTCAATCCAAACCAGATCGACGGAAGGTTCGAGCCATGTTGGTTTGTCCCGCACCCTCCACATTTAGGATGGTAAAAATTGGTTCTAAAGAACGAAGCATAACATTCCACCCGCAAAGGTAAACATCATCATTCTTTGTTTTTAAAAGAAAATAAGAACATGACGTTTAACAAAAACTAGACCCCTACATTTGATTAATTGGTCATCGATCGTTGTTCTTTGATGGTGTTGTGGAAAAAAGATGATGATTTCCATCGTTCCTTGTGTTCATCACGAACTCCCAATCCATGCTCGTTCGCCAGTTCATTGACGATGAGGACGAGGGAAGTTTCTTTACATCAGAAAGTGCCTAGGTTAGAAGGCCGAGTGAGAAGTGTTATTGGTGTTCTTCACATTCTTATTTGGGAAGATGGTTCTCCGTAGCTCACATCTTACTGTATTCCACCATAATGAATCATGCCAACAATATAATAATAATATGTTGTATATTATTTTATTGTTGGCATGTAATTCAAATGGAGAAAAAATTAAGAGGCTCCCCTTAATTAAATCACACGCGTTGGTTCAGTTAATTAGGGGAGGTGGCACCAATTAATGGTAGATGAGGTCAAAAGACTCCCTCTCATTAATGAGGAGAGTTGGGAGATTTTCATCCCTACCATTAATTGGTGGTGTTTTAGTCTCATGTGGTCTCCACGACATAACCTCTCACGGGAGGTTATGTTCGGGTGGGCCCTACCACCATAACCTCTCGTGGGAGGTTGGGGTGTGGTGGCCCAATCCTCTAACCTCCTCTTGGAGGTTTCAACCTCCACACACCCAAAGGCGGATCAAATAAAATAATGTTGTTGCACGCTTTATTGATTTATTTTTTTATAAAAAACCAAAAACTAAATTTTATTCTCAACCAATTACTGTCAATGTGAAAGTCCTCTTAAGAGAAATCGGTGTTGTGAGTTCAAAGGTGCCCTTAGATTTCAATTCTGATCACTAACTCAGAAGTTATAAAATCACCCTTGTACGTTTACTGAACGTTCCTGAACATAACTTCATAAATTGATTCCGGGCAGACCGGGCCTCAGAATCAATCACTGTTAATTTTCACGGATTTGTAAATATCTCATATATTTAGAAAACAAATTCCACGGAATTTATAGGTATTTTCAGTCTCCCCACCTCAAGGATTTATATCCCTGTATGATATAACTCAAACTATTGGAAAAAAATGGGGGTACTGAGCACGCATCTGAGCCTCCCACTCCCATGTTCTCTCCTGGAGGTTCCCACGCTGCCAGCGAACGCACACCAGAGGTATCAATGGTCCATGTAGGACCCACTTCTGTCAATCCACAATCTCCACTAGAACCTCTGTGAAGGTTTCCCCATCATTGACGTTGATCTCTCCATGGTCGATGATGTGTGAAGGGTCGTGAACATATCTCCTCAGTTAGGAAATGTGGAAGACATCGTGCACCCAGTGCAACTGAAGTGGAAGAGCTAAGCGATAAGACACCATGCCTACTCTACTGAGGACTTAGAATGGTACGATGAATCATGGAGATATCTTGCTTCCTCGGCCAAATCTCCATATACCTCATCGAGGTGAGACCCATAGAAAGACGTGGTCGCTATCCTCGAAGTCCAAAGGTCTCCACCTCTTGTCATCATACAACTTCTGCCTACTTTGTGTTGTCTTCATCCACTCCTGGATGATCTGAACCTTCTCAGTGGTAGTTAGTACCATCTCGGGTCCCACTAGTGCTGAATCCCCAGGGTATGTCCATCACAAGAGTGATCTGCATGGTCTCCTGTACAATGCCTTGAATGGTGCCATCCCTATGGTAGAGTGATAGCTGTTTTTGTAAGAAAACTCCTCCAAAGGAATGTGATCTTCCCACCTGCATCAGAAGTCGAGGACCCAAGCACGGAGCATGTCCTCGAGGGTCTGAATGGTCCTCTTGGTCTGACCATCTGTTTGAGGATTGAAGGTGGTTCTCAAGTGAAGTTGTGTCTCAAAAGACTTCTTCAAACCCTTCCATAGCCAAGAAGTGAACCATTCATCATAGTAATAGACAATAGAAGATGGTACTCCATGTAGTCTCACAATCTTCTGCACTTCAAGGCACCCTAAGCTCTCTACTAATCCCAGCTCTCTTATTGGTAGAAAGTGGGCCGGCATGCTGAGTCCGTCGATGATCACCTAAATCGAGTCGGGAACCCTGGTTGTACGTGGAAGAACCATCACGAAGTACATGGATATCCCATCCCACTTCCACTCTGGGACATCTAAAAGTTGATCCAAGCCTTCTGGTACTTGGTGCTCTACCTACACATACTGGAATGTGAGGCACCATGACACAAACACTGCTACCGCCTTCTTCATATCTGGCTGCCAGTGCTGTCGTCTATGGTCCGGGTACATCTTCGCCACTCCCGTATGTACCACTAGAGGGTATGTGTGGAACTCCCACAACACCTAATTCTTATGTTAATCTGGTACCAAGATACATCCTCTAAAGAAGATGGTGTGCTACCCACCTTCAGATAATCCATCAGGTGCATGCACTGTGGATAGTTGAGCATGTCGTGTCACGCAGTCAGCGTCCCCATGATGTTCCTCTCTGACTGGCTGAAGAAGTGGGGGAGTGACTGTAAGAGATTGTAGAATGGTTGCTCCATCACTATCCACAAACTATATATTCAAAGTAACCATTTTCATTGTTGATTTTCCTATCAGCAATATACCAATCCTCCTACTGCATGAATATTCTAAAACATTCCCCTTACGAGGAGTATAGTCTATTTCAAAGTCAGAGTCCTGGAGGAACTCAATCCATCACCGTTGTCTCAGGTTTGGGTCCTTCTAATTGAAGATATACCTGAGACAATTGTGATCATTTTACATGATAAAACGTTCGCCCATCAGATAGTGTCTCCACATCTTCAAGGTGAATAACACTGCTGCTAACTCAAGGCCATGGGTAGAAAAGTTCTTCTCATGCTGTCTTAGCTTCCGAGAACCATAAGAAATCAATTCTCGCTCTTGCATCATGGCACACCCATATCCGGTCCCTGATGTGTCGCAGTAAACTACGTACCATACGCCTTCCTCTGGAAGCCTCAGGATGGGGGAACTGGTCAGCCTCTGCCTCTGCTCCTGAAAGCTTTGCTGGTATCTCTCCGAACACACAAAGGGTTTCCCCAAATATGTCAAGGCTGATAATGGTGCTCCATCTCTGGATAAGTCTGGAAAGAGTCTCCAATAGTATCCAGCAAATCCCAAGAAACTTCGTACCTCATTCACACTCCTGGGCGGCTCCCATTCAAGTACCTCCTCGATCTTTGATAGATACGCGGCAACTCCATCCTCCGAGATGACATGTTCCAAGAAGAGAACTACTCGAATCCAAAATTGGCACATCAATAGATTACCATAAAGCTAGTTCTCTTGGATTGTTTCTAGTAGTACCTGAAAATGGTAGGCATGCTCCTCCTCAATTGTCAAGTTGATTAGAATTTCTTCGAAGAAGAATACGACAAATCCATTGAGGTAAGGCTAGAAGATCCTATTCATGAGACTGAACAACACCGTTGGAGCATTGGTTACGCCGAAGGGCATAACCAAGATCTCATAGTGGTTGTAACAACACCTGAAGGCCGTGTTCTATACATCCACATCTCAAAATCTGAGCTGGTGATAGCCTGATCTGAGGTCTATATTCGAGAACCACTGTGCTCCCTTCAGTTGGTCAAAGAGGTCATCAATCCTCGGGAGTGGGTCCTTGTTCTTCACGGTCACCTGGTTCAGGTGACATTAGTCAATACAGAGCCTCAACCTCCCATCAACCTTCTTGGTGATCTAAATCAAGGCTACCTTAGGAGAAACAATGGGGTGTATGAATCCCTTCCCCTATATGTCCTTGAGCTATACCCACGTCTCACGAAGCTCATCGAGAGCCATCTGGTATGCTGTAGTAGATATCAGTGTCATCCTGGGGTACAGGTCAATGTAGAATTATACATCTACGAGGAGGTAGTCCTGGAACATTTTCATGGAAAATATCTCTGTACTGGTCCACCACTACAGGATAGCTCGGACTCTCCACATCTACTGCTCAGAGGGTAAGGCAGACTAACTGATAAGTGATCAGTTTCACCCTCCTCCATGTAAGTCCGTCTTGTGCTGCAAAGGTTACCTTCTTGCTGGTGAAGGTACACCTTGTCCCATCCGTGTGGACACACCACACATTTCTCCTAATACAGTCAATCTGAGCATGGACTGTAGATATCTAGTCCATACCAAATATGACGTTGTAAGTCCCCGACGCTACTATGAGGAGATCCCAGCCGAAGCTCTAACCTCCTAGAGTAATCTCACACTGCCGGAACCAGGGCATAATCATCATGTCTGATCCTATAAGAGTCTCTAGATGTAATGGTCGAACCAACAGCTCCATCAGTATCTCTGAGCTCTGAACGAGGAATGTGGAAATGAAATAGTGAATGGATCCTATGTCTATAAGAACTGCAGCTAAGGTGGAGTAGACACAGATCATACCTCAAATAATCTCTGGAGCACCGTGATCATAGGCCTATGATTCCTGAAGCTGAGCTCTCCCCTATCCACCTTCTCCCTATAGTTAGGGTGGACCTAATGGTGGTGGTGGTGGAAACACCTCAAAACATCGTCCACTACTTGCTGTATATCAAGATCCTCTGCCACATCTGCCAACACCCTGCGGACAACCTCGATCGAATCTCTGACTCTTCCTTGGAGGTCCCTCAACTGTATGGAGATCATTAGAACGACGGGTCAAATAGTCACAATCCATGTGACCAAGCCCGCCACATGAGTAACACTGCCTGATCCTGGCATGAATGGATTTGTCTCTACTTCATGTGCCCCGCACAACTGATCCTGAGTCATGCGGTTGACCACATGTTGGTATGGTCCTCTTTGACCTCTGTGACATCTGTCTACTGCAAACTGATGAAGACTCCGTTGTGTGTCGGGTAGTGGTGGGTCTCACTGCTGGAGACTACTCAACAAGGAAACTCTCTACAAGGAGGGATCTATTTTTCACCCCCTCCTATGTCGGGATGCTCAGTGAGATCATCAGAGCTCTAATCTCTCGCCTGAGCCCCTGATCGAAGGTCCAGACCCTGAAGAATGGGTCCCAAACCATATCTATGGAGTAGCGTGAGATTTCATTGAACCTCACTGAGTACTGTGCTACTATCATTCTACCCTACTATTAATGTAGTATCTCCTGTATCTACACTGCACAAAGGGTGGATGAAATAAGCAATGCTTGAAACATGCTCTCAATGTCTTCCTAGAGTAACGTCGCCTCATCGTGCACCTAATGTATCAGGCTCCACCATTCGGCTACTTCTACCTAAAAGAGGCTAGAAGAAAAGATCACCATGATGTCTACTGGTGTCCCTACTAGACTGAAGAATCTCACCACATCCTCCAACCAATCCTCAGCCACTTGTGGGTCCATCTATCCCCTGAACTGAGGTGGCCTCTGGCACTAGAACTCATGTAATGCACTCAAGCAGTGTGCATCATCTACTGTTGGGGCGGGTGGCATCAATGGCCCAACGAAAAGTACTACCACTGGTGCCTCCGCTGGTAAAGGGCCCTACACTGAGGCCTCGTCGCTCGGTGGTCTATATGTGCGTACAACTCTGAGGACTCTAACTGGTCATCCGTGGGGAGGAATCCTAAAAGAAATAGATGTGACATGGTCAAAATATTTATACCTCCCGATATGACCTGGTTGAGCTGACTTAAAGAAGAACTTTTGAAAACACACACGTAAACAGTGTTTTGGTGCACTGAGTCGAAAATCAGGAGTTAGGGTCATGGTATTTGGATACGTCAGCTACCCGCACCAACACTGGACTCCCTGAACTGAAAACCGCACTTAGTCCCCTTGACACTATTATTTCACAGAAAAGAAATATTAGATTCCTATGTTCTTTGGTATAACTGACTCCTCTGATACCAATTTGTCACGATCTATCCCCAGGGCCCATATCATGACTACCCCAAGCCCACCTACCATAGGCCAGGGGTTGGCGACTAGCACCAAAGGCATAAATCGCTAAACTTGGAAGGCATTTTCATTATAACTATAAACGAACACATAAAAATTCACAATTGGATGCAAATAACTATGTAAAACTATATACAGGAGATGTGTCGGAAAGTAAAAAGGCGCCATAAATACAAGCCCAACAGGAAATTACACGTACAACTGAAAAAATGGTACAAATGAAGAAAATTAATGTAGCTACTGGGTCGTCCTCCATGGTTCCTACTACAAGGGTAGGTATAGATGGCCTCTACAACAATCCACGCCTCTCTGTCTGCTCTCTGTATCATCACACCTAGTGATCCACCTCTGTGTACTGTACAGTCCTGCTACTCTCTGCCCCAGTCAGCTTTGTCCGTCATCTGTAACCAACACAATGATGTGCGGGAATAGACTGTGCAGGGGTGAGTATAATGATACTCAGTAAGGACCTTGATACCATAAAGGTCACTGAAAATCCAACAAGGATAAAGCACAATGTATGAAAACAATGGATAACCATTACATAGGTATATGCCCATACATATACCTAAGTTATCTAGTATCCCATCTCAATCATGAGGAAAACACAAAAGCCATTGACTCAACTCAAACCAGTATTTTCATTTTCAAATCCATGGATGCTGGAGAAGTTATCCTCTGTCTATTACAGTGGGCCTTTTACGACACCATGGTGTTTCCCACTAACCTTGGACTGCTAAGGTACTCCTCCTATTTGCATTGCTGGTCTTCTGCCAATTACCAGGCACTACTCCACTGTGGGTCTACCACCAACTACCAGGAGCTCCCCCTAATTGCCTCCCAAGGTACTCCTCTTGTCGAGTACCATAGGTCTTCTACCATCTACCAGGTGCTCCTCCGCCATCGGTATGCCACCAACTACTAGGAGCCCCCCACTAAGCTAGTCGAATCACTCCGAGTCAAAATTGTCCAGAAGTTGTCAGGTCTACTAGCTACTAGGTCTCTGCACTCCGTCTGCTCTTCAATGGAAGGATCCACTCCATGAGCTACTGGGAAATACTCCAACTATTGTGAAGTGCAATGAATAAATATATCAAAGTTCTGCCATGCGATAGGGGTCTCAACGCAATAGACGGTACGTCAATCAGACACCCAGTCTCTTAGTTATTAGACTTTTAAACCCGGGGCCCGTTTGGATTTGTGTACGATCCAACCTGACCGAAACTCAAATATACCTCGAACATGAGTGGGATATAATCAAACGTACCAATATGATCCAAGAATACCAGTGTCGCTGATGGTTCATCAAACGAACGTCCGGTGCCAAAGTTATGGCCAATGAAAGTAAAGGGTCGGTAATGGGCCCGGGTCCAGTCCGACACGGTCAGACCGACTGGGACCAATCCAGTCTGGGCCAACCCAGTCAGATTCACTAGGTTTGAACCGGCCCGCTGGGTGAGTTAGCCCGCCATGTTTTGACCCGGTCCATTGGGCCCGACTTAGCGGACCGTGGGGGCAGTTTGGCCAGGACATGGGGCCTATTTGGTTCGAAGCGTTGCAAGGAGCGGCCCAACATGGATCGTCCTGTAGGGTGCACCTGTTCCGGTTCTTCCGGGGCACTACGAGGGGGCAGGGAAACCAGCTCAATGGTGTGGTCAAGAGGGATCAGGGGCACCATGGGGACTCCGGGCTGGTCACGGGGTGTCGGTCAAGCCGCAAGAGGGGCCGGGTAATCCACGGGTTCTGTCGGGGCACTGGGTAGGGCGTAGCAGGGCGTCAGACAGGGCGCGGTGTAGTAAACTGGGGAGAGGGGAGTGCGTGGGGGCACCAGGAAGGGCGTCGATGGGGCCATGAAGGGCGTGGGGTAGTTCATATGGGAGCGGGGAGTGTGCGAAGGTGCCGGGTAGGGATCCGGTAGGGCCGGGTAGGCCGCGGGGTAGTGCGCAGGGGCGCCGTGCAGGGTGCCGGTCGGGCCGGGCATGCCGCAGGTAGGCGTGCAGCGCGCGGGGGCACCGGGCCGGGCACCGGCGGGGCTGAGCAGGACACGGGGGTAGGCCGCTGGTATACAAGTGGGCACTGCTCGAGCGGAGATGTTTGGCCAGTAGAACCAGTGCGCCGCGGGGGAGGCGCTATTCGCGGAGGCCGCAGGTAGAACAACCTTTGTCGTTTCCGCCTTCGTCATCGTCTCCTCATCTCCATGCTGAGGATCAATAAAATAATGATCAGCGGAGGGGTAGGGCCATGTTGGTTTGTCCCGCACCCTCTGTGTTTAGGGTGGTAACAATTGGTTCTCAAGAAGGAAGCATAACATTCCAACCACAAAGATAAACATCATCATTCTTTGTTTTTGAATGAAAGGAAGAACATGATGTTTCAAATAAACTAAACCCCTACCATTGATTTTCCAGACATTGATCACCGTTTGTTGATGGTTTTGTTTAAATAAGACAATGAAGATTGTCATTCCCGCATTCTGCATGCACTCCCAATCCAAGCTCGTGCATCGGTTTGTTGACAACGATGAGGAGGGAAGTTTCTCTATGTCAGAAAGTGTTTGGGGTAAAAGACCGAGGAAGAAGAATCACTATTGTTCATCGCATTTTTTGTTTGGAGTATGGTTCTCCCTAGATCTCCTCTTCCTCTGTTCACCCGAAATGAAACATGCGAAAAAAATTAATAATAATAGGCTGTCTATTATTTTATTGATTGCACGCAATTCAAACGGAGAAAGAAATTAAGAGGCTCCCCTTAATTAATTCACATGCGTTGGAACAGTAATTAGGGGAGTGGTGGCACCAATTAATGGTAGAGGAGGTCAAGAGACTTCCCCCTCAATAATTAGCGGAGTTGGTAGATTTTCCAACCTCCCATTAGTTGGGGGCTGTTAGTCTCATGTGGTCACCCAGACCTAACCTCTCATGGGAGGTTATGTTTGGGTGGGACCTACCACCATAACCTCTCCTGAGTGGTTGGGGTGTGGCAGCCCCCACCTTTAACCAACTCATGGAGGTTTTAACCTACAGACACTCAAATGAAGATCAAATAAAATAATGTTGTTGCACACTATATTTTATTATTTTTTATTACTAAAAGCCAAAAACTAACTTTTATTCTCGACAAACTATCGTCGAGGTGAAAGTCATCTTAAGCGAATATCAGCGCTGCGTGTTCAATGGTTCCCTTAGATTTCAATTCTGAGCACTGGTTCATATGTTATAAAAGCCCACTCATACATTTACTAAACGTTCCTAAAAAATCTTCAGAAATTGATTTCGGGCACACCGGGACTCAGAATCAAGCGCTATAAATTTTTGCGGAGTCATAAAAATACCATGTATTTAAAAAAAATTCCACAAAATTTCCAGGTCATTAAACTTATTAAAATAACAGGGTTTCTTTTAATGGCCCAGACCCTCATGATCCATCCCTTTTCAAAATTCCAGGATCCTAAGGGGTTGCGCCTCATTCTGTGCGACCGATCGTCGCGACTTATCGATGCGACCCATCAGCACAACCGTTTGTTGTCACCCAGCCTTGTTTGGTTTTTCCTTCTACAGTTTTTCCCGTAATGCCTCTTTTATGCCTTTTTGACCTTTTAAGGCATTTCAAGTCCGTTTTTAACCCATAATTAATATCTAAAAATCATGGGAAATCTCCATATTAAATAACAATTAATTCAGTCATGTGTAACCACCCAACCACGTGGTAGAACCACGATACGACTTCAAAGGCGTTCAAATTCCATATCCCATAACATTGGGGATCTCATCTGTTTGTCACGCTAGAAATTCTTCTTCTCCCTCTTGGCTAGCCTCCTTCTTTTCCTTGTGCGTTAAAAGTCCCTTCTTTCCCTAGGCAAGTGGTGCACCTGTGCAGTAGCCATGGGAGTCATGCTTCCCCTATTTTGGTGCGTAGATAAAAGCATCGATATTTGATAATCCAAGTAGGGATTTTCTCCTTTTTCACTCCTTTATGTGTATCATGCGGTGTGGGCATGCTTTTTTTTCTGTGGAAATTGATGAAACCGAACATAATTAAGATAATCAATGGACATTTAGAGAATGAGGGGGGGTGTGATCGATGTTCTATTGTATTCTTTATGTTGTTTTGTGTTATGAATTGTACGAGCCTATGCTCACTGAAAATCATGGTCGTTGGTGGCCTTCTCTTTTCACTAATGAACCCCAGTGCTCCTGGATATTTAAATAACCGTAACATGGAATTGGTTAAATACATATACTCAGTTAAATAAATTGAAAACACCGGGACCAACCCTTTTCTGTGATAACCTCGTTTAAAGAACAGTGGAATTGAAACCATGGAGTGTGTTAAATCTTTTAAATCTAAAAATACATGTATGGGCATGACTTGTGTTGATGGTAGAGGTTTGGTTGTTTCTATCGTGGGCAGATTGTTGGAGTGATAGTAGTGGGGATGGGATCCACTACTGTTGTACTTTCGCTGGTAGTGAATTTGAGGTTGTGTGGTTACTCTGCTAATATCATGAATTGGGGTGGAATCCTCTATTGTTGAGACACAATTGGCTCCTGTATGTTGGGGATATGGGCTCTTTGTCTTGGGGTTTTCTTTGGTTCCAGAACATTGAGGGATCTCACTTATCCCTTTGTCATTGTGACATTAAAGAGAACTTAGTTTTAATTCTTACATTGATGTTTGGCTGTTTATATCCTTTTGTCTTGTGGTTATGCTTATTAGTTGCCCGATAGTGTAGAATTCACCTAAACGGGGTTACTTGAACATGAAAACATGAACAGTTTAAATGGGAATTGGTTTCTGGAATGAGTTGTGGCTTGGTCGTGAGTGTCGTATTGTTCTTTCATGATCAATTAGTAACGAGGGAGTTTGTGATTAGGTTTTGGAACCCATATGATGGGATGAGTTCTTGTTACCTATACCTATATCTATAGTTTTTATGTTTCTTATTCGCGCCCCACCAATTTGGAGCACTTAGTGCTGAACACCCCATTTCATGGGGAGGGTGTTTTCCCAACACTGCTATGAGTGGATGGTTATTATCTCCTTTTCTGATCCCTTTCCCGAATAGCCCAAGACACTTTAGGCAGGCTATGATGGACTAAGGTCCATTATTAGCTCAAGAATCTTCGGGTAGGGATGTTGTGTTGGTTGGACCAGGTGTTTGCGGGTAGGTTGTTTCCCATGTGTCCTCGGGATGAGGCTCAGGTGTCTTTGAGTGTGGCAGTAGTTGTTCTGACCCAGGTGTTTGAGGGTGTGGTTACGCGTGGCGGTTGTGGCCCATGTGTCTGCTGGTCGGATAACAGTTATGGCTCCGGTGTCTGCGGGCGGGGTTTGGCATTGGGACTGTGGAGAGGTTATGGCCTAGGTGTGTGCGAATGGGGTGGGGTAGTGGGACTACGGTATGAATGGCGGGATTGGATCGATGCATAGGATGTCTTTAATAACCAGTGGGAAAGTGGCACGAGGTACCCAAATATCGATGTTCTATTACTATATGTTACCTAACTTGTGTAATTTTGGGAGTGTGCCTTGATGAGGTTTGGTTGGATAGCTTTTCCTTATTGGGTGTTTGGTTATCTCTTTTTTCCACAGGGCATTAGAATGTCTCCATACTTGTTCATGATAGTCTTTGGTTTTACCTACTGAGAGTACTTTTATGCTCACCCTATGTATATAAAATTGGTTTCAGGAATCTAGGAGGACATCAAGGATCGCGCATAACCGTACCAGTGTGGACTTTGGGGCAGTTACTGTTGTCATTTTCCTTTTTCATGGTACCTTTCCTTTCGAGTTTTGTGGCTTGTATCTTTTAATTTTGAACATGAAAATGGGAATGGTTTACTTTTGGTTTTACCATTACTTTCAAATTCAGTATTTTTGGGTTTTCTATCTTATCTATCGATCTTATAAAAAAATAAAAAGGGTCATGCCTTCCATTTTGCATGATATTCTATACCCTTGGCACTGGTCACCACTCCGGGACCCATTGAAGGCGGGTCTCAGGGGTCATTATCTCTCATTCAACTTAAAGAAGGAAGGGCATGGAAATCTGTTGACCCATCCCTCCTTTTGGTGAAGGCGGGTCGTGACAGAATGGTATCAGGGGAGACAGGTTGAGAGATAGGATGTATTCTGGAGTTATGCATAGTGAAGATTGTATGGGATGGTAGGGAAACAATGTTGGGTGATCTTGGAGCGTGAAACAGGCTAGGAAAGATCGGCTAGGACATGGGATTTTAGGGCCCCCCGTGATCCGATGTAAGGAATCTGGACCTACCAAATGATCAGTGTGGCTACACTGATTGCAGGGTAGAGATCGTAGCAAATGTACATGCATCATAATGACTTGTGTTCTCATGTTTTTGGGTGTTTTGGGGGTTAAAAAATAAATAAAGAAATCAAATATAATGTATGAATAATATTCTAAACTACCATGGCTTAGGCATTCTTTGTTTACTTGCAGCTATAGAACCTGGGAGGCGACCACAGATAGTCAAGGTGATCGAGGCCCAAGAGGTTGACTCGACTGACCGACGTAGGGCTGACCGAGAGGAGGAGGTTGATAAGTGATAAAAGACGCTTCATGCTTTCCAGTTGTAGACCCTCAGGAAGTATGATGGCAACACCTCACACATGGTGACATAAAGCTATCTAGAGGAGCTGGGGATAGCTTTCGGCTTGATCTGAGGTCCGGTGGAGTACTGGGTATCTCTGGCCATGACCCAGATGTGTGGAGTGGCCCTTCAGTGGTGGATGCTATATCTGGGGGAGAAGAGGGAGGCTGAGGTGACATGGGTGGATTTCGAGAAGGAGTTCCGGGAAGAATTCCTCTCTTCTACGATGAAAGCTGGGAAGAGTTAGGAGCTACTCTCCCTCCAGCTGGGGGGGTATGTTAGTGAGAGAGTTGGGGATCACATTCAAGGATCTTCTTCGCTTCTCTCTGGTTCTCTTTCCAGATGAGGTGTCTCGGGAAATACGTTTAGAGGAGGCACTCCAACCTTCTCTATAGTACGCTTTTACTCCCTTCAACCCACCGACATACAAAGAGGTGCATAATAAGGTTGAAGTGGTGGAGAGGATGCACTCACTGGGAGGTGTTGCACGAGAGGTAATTTAGCTGGGATCGTTAAAGGAGAAGGATGTCAGTAGAAGGCTTACAGCATTAGGACCCTCTAGGTTTCGACCAGGTGGGAGCATGCCTCAGCATTCCAGTTCTGATCCCCTGGCCCTCGCCCTTTTCTTTAGGGCCTAGGGCTGAGATGCTTCGTCTTACAGAGCCACAGGAACCTTCGGAACCAGTGCCCGGATAGAGAGCAGTACTGAGGAAACGGGTAGGCCCATCACCCACCTCAACAGCAGCAACTTCCAGCTAGGCCCTTTCAGCAGAAGCACAGGGGCAGTGAGCTCCTGCTCCTCCGAGGGTAGACTTTTCAAGAGGAGGACACCCCCATGGTGCTCCTTAGGGACCTTGACCAAGGAATGGTCAGGGAGGTGGCCGACAGCCAAGAGGCAGAGGAGCCAGGCATGGGAAGTTTCACACAGCAGAGGCAGCAGTTCCAGCAGGACCATAGGTTGTTCGAGGTACGACCAGTTTGTTCAGTACCCTTGATTACGTCTTGTACGATACAAGAGATTTACACTCCTTTGTTACTCCTAGTCTTGACTATGCTTTGGGACTAGATGCTGAGGGACTTCTAGTTCCCCTGGTGCTGAGCACACCAGTCGGAGCTCAGACTGACTTGATATATGTTTGTCGAGGATGCATACTGAGGATAAGGCCACATCAGTTTGTCAGGGACCTCCTAATATTACAGATACAACCATACGATGTAATCCTAGTAATTGACCGGTTGTTCTCTGTATGTTCCATCATTAACTGCTTCTGAGGAAGGGTCATGTTTTCAGACTTAGGCGGCTGACGTGTTACTTTCACCAGTGAGCAGGGTGGCCAGAAGGGTAGCCGGCGAGAGGGACCCCTCCTCTCTTTATTATTTGAGATATCAGGGGAGTCAGCGGATGCAGAGATGGTGGAGGTACCAGGGATCATCAGTGATTTTATGGAAATCTTCCCTGAGGAGGTGACGACTCTACCCCCTCGACGTGAAGTCGCTTTTGGGATAGACTTGCAGCCTGGTGCTCGTCTGATTTTGATTTCTCCCTACCAGATGGCACATTAGGAGCTTCATGAGTTGTAGATTCAGATTGATGATCTGATGAAGAGGGGTTATGTTCGACCAAGTGTGTCACCGTGGGGTGCTCCAGTCTTGTTCGAAAAGAAGGCATATGGTGGTCTAAGGCTGTGTATAGACTAAAGGAGGCTGAATCAGGCGACGGTAAAGAATCGCTACCCTCTTCCGAGGATAGACGATTATTTCGACCAGCTGAAGGGGCAGGATGGTTCTCAATGACCGACCTGTGGTATGGATATCACCCATTGAGGGTGAAAGGGGGCGAAATCCCGAAGAGGTCCTTCAGGTGTATATATGGTAACTTCGAGTTTGTGGTCATGCCATTCAGAATTACAAATACTACAGCTATATTCATGGGGCTTATGAACCCCGTCTTCAGGGAGTATCTGGATAGGTTCGTAGTAGTGTTCATCGATGACATCCAGATATATTCAAGATCTGAGGAGGATCACAATAAGAACCTGAGGACAGTTTTGGAGGTCCTCCGATAGCACAAAATCTTTGGAAAGATCTCTAAGTGCAAGTTTTGGACCCAAGAAGTGCACTTCCTTTGGCACGTAGAGTCCGAGTAGGGAGTAGCGATAGACCCATCAAAGGTTGAGAAGTATGTTTCTTGGCCAGCACTCAAAAACGTGGAAGAGGCTTGTAGTTTACTCAGGCTGGCAGGTTAATATCGAAGGTTCATACCCATCATCTCCAGATATGCAACACCTTTGACCCCCTTGACGAAGAAGGATCGAGCTTTCGTGTGGGACGAGCAATGGGAGGCAGCCTTCAGCTATCTGAAGGAGAAGTTGGTTCGTACCTCAGTGTTGAGGTTACCAGAAGAAGGGGAAGCATATGAGGTGTTTTGTGATGCTTCAGGGTAGGGCCATGGATGTGTGTTGATGGAGCAGAAAGGATTGATCTCTTATAGGTCTAGTCAGTTACATCCCCATGAGCGTAACTATTCCACCCATGATCTGGAGCTTGCGGCGGTCGTGTTCGCACTAAAGTTGTTGTGACACTACCTCGTCGGAGAGAGCTTCGTGGTCTTCACCGACCACAAGAACTTGAAGTATGTCTTCTCCTAGTGAGATGGAGTTTATTTAGGACTACGATTTCGAGATTTCGTACACCTCAGAGAAAGGGAAACACGGTGGTTGATGCCTTGAGCAGGATGTCACAGAGGGATGTGGTCCGAGAATCGACGGATGCTTAGAGAGCGAAGGAGGAGTTGGCTTCCCTGCACCTGGATGTGAGGATGGATGGTGGTAAGGGTTGCCTGTATCAGATGACAGTACTGCCTTCTCTGTTACGTCAGGTAGAGGAGTCTATGTGGGGAGACCCAGAGAGTGAAGTGATGCGTTACCGGGTTACCCAAGGCAGTGCTCCAGAAGGGTGGGCAGAAGATGGTCTGAATCGGATTCTATTTTGAGGGAAGTTATTCATTTCGGAGGCGATGTGCGAGATATTCCTTGGTGAGTTCCACAGATCACCCATGTTGGTGAACCCAAGAGTTTCCAAGATGTTCCAGGGTCTAAGGAGATAATTTTGGTGGTCGAGGGCAAAGCGGGTGGTGGGAGAGTTTGTGGCCAAGTGCCTAGTCTGTCAGCCGGTGAAGGCTGAACACCGTGTTATAGGTGGTTTGCTAGAACCTCTAGATGCACCCGAGTGGATGTGGGATGACATCTATATGGACATCATCAAGGGGATACCCAAGGTTCAAGGAGGGTGCGACACCATCTGGGTAGTAGTGGACCGATTGACGAAATCGGCTCACTTTCTAGCAATCAAGGAGTCGAGTGTAGTGGACGCTCTAGCATGAAGGTATGTGTACAAGGTTGTATGGTTGTAGGGGTTTCCAAGGTCCATAGTATCGAATAGGATTCACAATTTACCTCATGAGTCTAGTGGTGTTTGTAGCATGCTTTTGGCACCCAACTGCGCCTTCTCACTGCCTTCCACCCCCAGATAGATGGGCAGACCGAGCGCACCATCCAGACCTTGGAAGATATGCTACGAGCATGCATTTTGTACCTCGAGGGATCATGGGTGTGACACTTGCCTCGGGTAGAGTTCACCTACAAAAATTTATACCACTCTACCATTGGCATGGCTCCATTCGAAGCATTGTACGGGAGGCCGTGTCGCTCACCCATGTGCTAGATAGAAGTCAGGGAGGTAGGTGTTCTTGGCTCAGAGGTGGTATAGAGCACAACAGAGAAGGTGCAGCTTATACAAGAGAAGATGAATTTGGCTCAGGACTGGTAGAAGTCTTATGAAGATGATAGGAGAAAGCCATTGGAGTTTGAGGTCGGGGACCACATGTTCTTGAAGGTCTCCCCTCAGTGTGGAAACAACGGTTTGGTAGGGGAAGTAAACTCTCTCCAAGGTTCGTCGGACCCTTCACGGTGTTGCATCGGGTTAGCGAGGTGGATTATCAACTGGTGTTTCCGTCACATCTAAAAAGGGTGCATGATATCTTCCATGTGTCCCAGCTTCATCGGTATTGGCACGACGATTCAGACGTCCTCGACTGGGGAGAGAAAGATATCGAAGACGATGCATCCTTCGTGGAATGACCAGTGATGATCAAGGGTCATGAGGAGAAGGTGCGTTGTGGACAAACCATTCCTTTGGATCGCGTGTGATGGAGGCATGGTGGGCTTGAAGAGAGTACCTGGGAGAGGGAAGTGCATATTCATGGCTAGTACCTAGAGTTGTTTTGAGTTTTATCATGTTTTGTTAGTACTTGTTTTCTATGTAATGCTTTACCTTGTTGACTATGGGATGTGCAGTTTCCTTTTTCTATGAATGAGTGTTAAGTGTCCTAAAGGATGGGGAGGGGAGGACATGATTCTTAGTTAGGAAGCATTAAAATGGATGCGCCTAAACCCGTGCGGGTGAGTCAGTGCCTCCCAAAGTGGATAGTATCTTAACACGGAGGAAGGGAAACCCCTCTCCGAAATGGCCGGACAGTTTAGTCTTTTGTTTTTCGTGGTTGAACGGGGAAAAGAGCTGTAGGATGTCTGTGATTGTTTAGGAGACTAGGTGTTCTTGTGTCAGAGAGGTTCACTCCTGAGAGGTATCTTCTAGGGTGGTTGTTTGGACCCCCCCCTCTTCCCTTTGAGTCTGGTTCTGGATTCTTAAGGGTGAGAATAGTTTGAGAGGTATCTGATGTAATGGCCCAGACCCTCATGATCCATCCCTTTTCCAAATTCTAGGATCCTAAGGGGTCGTGCCTCATTTGGTGTTACTGATCTGCACAACCGATCGACGCAACTGATCGGTGAAACTGATCGGCGCAACCAATCAGTGCAACCGATGCGCGGGACCGATCGGGGCGACTGATCGGCGCCACCGATCGGGGTGATCGATTGGCGCTACCGATCAGCGTGACCTATCGGCGTGAACGATCACTGCGACCGATCACCAAAACCGATCAATGTGGCCCATCAGTTGGACTGATCGGCGTGACCAACCGATCAGCGTGACAAATCATTGTCACCCATCCTTGTCAGGTTTTTCCATCAATAGTTTTTACCATAGTGCCTCTCTTAGGCCTTTTTCACCTTTTAAGTCATTTCTAGGCCACTTTTAACCCATAATTAATATCTAAAAATCCAGAGAAACCTCTTTATTAAATAATAATTAATTAAGTAGTGTGTAACCACCCAACAACGTGGTAGAAACACGATCCGAATTCCAAGGCGTTCAAATTCCTTATCCCATAACATTGGGGATCTCATCTGTTTATCACGCTTAAAATTCTTCTTCTCCCTCTTGGCTAGTCGCCTCCTTTTCCTTGTGTGTTCGAAGTCCCTTCTTTCCCAAGGAAAGTGGTGAACCTGTGCGGGAGCCCTATGAGTCTCTCTTCCCCTGTTTTGGAGTGTGGAGAAAGACATCAATTTTTAATCAACCAAGTAGGGATTTTCTCCTTAGTGTCTCCTTTCTATGTATCATGCGGGGTGGGAATGCTTTTTCTTCTGTGGAAATTGATGAAACCGAACGTAACAAAGATAATGAACGGAATTTTAAAGAATGAGGGGGGGGTGTGATCGATGTTCTGTTGTACTCTTTATGTTGTTATGTGCTGTGAATTGTACGAGCCTATGCTCATAGAAAATCCTGGCCATTGGTGGTATTTCCCTATGCACAATGAACCTCGGTATTCCTGGATGATTAAATAACCGTAACATGGAATTGGGTAATTTCATATACTCAGTTAAATAAATTGAAAGCACCTAGATCGACCATTTTCTATGATAACATAGGTTAACGCACATTGGAATTGAAACCATGGAGTGTGTTAAATCTTTTAAATCTGAAAATACATTCATGGGACTGCCTTGTGTTGATGGTATCCCTTTGGTTGTTTCTTTCGCGGGCCGATTTCTGGGGTGATACGAGTGGGGATGGGATCCTCTGTTGTTGTAATTTCGCTACTTGTGAATTTGAGGTTGTGTGGTTACTCTGCATATATCACGAATTGGGGTGGAATCCTCTGTTGTTGAGAGACTGTTGGCTCCCAGATTTTGGGGATATGGGGGCTGTGTCTCGGGGTTTTCTTTAGTTCCAGTACTTCGAGGGATTTCACTTATCCATTTGTAGTTGTGACTTGAAAGAGAACCAGGTGTGAATGATTTAATTGATGTTTTGCTGTTTCTTTCCTTTTGGATTGTGGTTATGCCTTTTAGTTGCCCGATAGTGTTGAATTCACCTAAATCGGGTTACATGAACATTACAATAGGATCATTTTAAATGGGAATTGGTTTTGGTAAGGAATTGTGGCGTGGTCGTGAGTGTCGTACTGTTATTTCTTGAACAATTAGTAATGAGGGTGTTTGTGCTTAGGTTTTGGAACCCCTGGGTTGGGATGAGTTCTTGTTACCTATACCTATATCTGTAGTTTTTATGTTTCTTATTCGCACCCCACCCAAGTTGAGCACATAGTGCCGAACACCCCATTTCATGGGGAGGGTGTTTTTCCCAACACTTTTATGAGTGGCTAGTTATTACCTCATTTTATACTCCCTTTCACTAATAGCCCACGACTCTTCTGGCAGGCTGTGATGGCCTGAGGTCCATTATTAGCACAATAATCTTTGGGCAGGGTAGTTGTGGTGGTTGGCCCAGGTGTTTGCGGGCAGGTTGTTTCCCAAGTGTCTTCGGGATGAGGCAAAGGTGTCTTTGGGTGTGGCAGTAGTGGTTCTGACCCATGTATTTGCGGGTGTGTTTATGTGTGGTGGTTTTGGCCTAGGTGTCTGTGGGAGGGATAGTAGTTATGGCCCGGGTGTCTGCGGGCGAGGTTTGGGAGTAGGACTGCGGTGAGGTTATGGCCCAGGTGTGTGCGGGTGGGGTGTGGCAGTGGGACTATGGTATGAATGTCGGGATTGGTTCGATGCGTAGGATGTATTCAATAACCAGTGGGAATGTGGCGCGGGGTACACAAATATTGATGTTCTATTACTATATGTTACTTGAATTGTGTTATTTGGGTGTGTTCCTTGGTGAGGTTTGGGTGGATAGCTTTTCCTTGTTGGGTGATTGGTTATCTCTTTTTTCCACGGGGCATTAGAATGTCTCCTCAATTGTGCACGACAGTCTTTGGTTTTCCTTTCTAAGTGTCATTGTATGCTCCCCCTATGTATATAAAACTGTTTTTAGATTTTTAGGAGGACTTCAGGGATCACGTAGGACGGTACCAGTGAGAACATTAGGGTAGTTTCTTTATTCGTTTTCCTTTTTCTTGTTACCTTACATTTGGAGTTTTGTGGCTTGTATCTTTTACATTTGAACATGCATTTGGTATTGGTTTACTTTGGGCATTACCTTTACATTCAGCTTCATTATTTTGGGGGTTTCTGTCTTATCTATCGATACTATAAAAAATAAAAAGGGAAATGCCTTCTATTTTGTGTGAGATTTTATACCATTGACGTTGGTCGCCACTCCGGGACCCATTGAAGGTGGGTTTCGGGGGTAATTATCTCTCCATCAACATAAACAAGGATGGGATTTGCAATATACTGAACCATCCCTTTTTTTCGTGAAGGCGAGTCGTGACATTTCTTATGTGGAGGTGAGTCACACTCTCTATGAAAACAATTTAAAAAGACAAAATATTTTATAAGCCTTGAGGGATCCACTAAATCATTGTAAAATAAATCAAACAAATCTAAAATTAAATTATTTAAATGGAAAAACTTATATTGTCTAGAGATAATGTTTATAGTATTTTGTCACACAACTATTGGGTCATTATGATTTCAGAAAACACATTATATATTTGAACAGTATTTAATTTATACCCAAAAATTCGACTAGCTTAGAAAATTATGATAAATTCACCATTGGATAATTTTGATGTCCTGATTCTAAATATAATATTCATTTTATCTAAATAATTTTCTAAATATGTGAATTTTTATTTTTAGAATAAAAACCAACAATTATAAAAAATTATTGGGTTTTGACAAAAATTGCCACCAAATATTAATTAAAATTACAACTGAATTAATAATATTATACGATAATTTATATTTAATAACAATTAATTTAATAATAATAATATTTTATTAAAATATTATTTAATTCAAAAATCCTTAATTCATCAAAATAGATTTCTTAGTTGGATATTAACTAAATATACTATTTGAGTTTTAAAAACTATTTACATAGTAACAATAAAAAGAATGTATATTCTCTATTAAAAAATAATGTATATAGTCAAAGTTATAGGTTATCATTATATAACCCCTTATAACACCTTAAAAACACTAATGGTTAAGGTGTGTGATGGTGATAGACTCTTTTTGTGTCACATATAACATCGCTCGGTCATAATTTCTATTAAGTTCCACTTCACCTGTGGTCGGTTCTGCTCAAGATTAACGTGTTCAAGCTCGTCTTGGGCTTGGTCAAGAGTGAATTCCAATGATTCCAATTCCTTTCCGAGCTCTGAAAAATGGTCTTCATATGGGGAAATTCTATAAGATGAGGCAATCACTTCTTTTTTCTAAGTAAATTGTATTTGTTAAAGCAATATATTTATACTAATCAAGTGATCACTATTCAACCACTATATTAGAAATGATCACCATTAATCCAGAAACATAAAACCAATGAAGTTCACATTTTATATAAAAATAATAAGGCATTTAATTATAACAATAATAATTTACATTAATGAAACTTTTGGTCGTTTCAATCATCCCCCTTAAGAAAAATTGCTTCCTCATAATTTAATTACATACAAAAAGAACACTAAAATTTAAAACTGAATTTCGGGTTACTTACCCACCACCATTAAGAATTCCAAAACCCTCATTATCACATTTATTATATAGAGAAAAGGTCCTCTTAGTGCAACAATACATCAATTCACATTCAAAGTCTTCCACATCCTTAGTCCAGACATTGTCTATGTAACATGGATTGTATTGATGAAAAAAATGATGCATTTTTCAAAAAAAATTGGTTCTAACGTATAGTTTCAAAACATCACAATGTACTAGGTTTTTGTAAAATAGTCTGATAGGGTATGCTTTCCAATTTTTTAAATGTAGTTCTTCTAATATATTGTCTATGATTCCAACAAAACTGGAAGACATGACTATATATATATATATGCTGCTCAGAGGTATCCCTTTCAGCAGCTAATGTAAAATCAATTAGTCCATCATACTCACTGGATAGGATGAAATATTTGAAAATACACTCATGGTACCTCCCTTGTATTGAAAGGTTTTAGAATTGGGAGCTTAATATTTGATCATATGTGTTCCTTGTTCCTTGAGGATTCTGTGGTATGAAGGAGGTGTTTGATATGTCATAGAGTTTCTTGAAAGAAAGATGGACATTTGTAATGTTTTTGATTCTATATGAGATTGACTTCGCAATAATTATAGGTATTAATTACTTAGTAAGGGACAAGAGTTTTGTATGAGGTTCTTCCTCTGCCATCGCTAAACTATCCTTTATTTCACTAACGAAACATATCAAATTTTTAGGCACCCTTGAGACATGACAAAATTGCGATATAAAACTACTTGAAATCAAACAATTTATTTTTCATTAATTAAATGAAAATTAGGGGAACACATAAAGGGTAATCCAAAAATAGATGGCTTATAAATATATTTTATGTTCTTAACTTATGAATCTATAGGATTCAATCTATTTTATACATGATTTACTCTCTAATATATATTATATGGTGAATT
This sequence comes from Viscum album, assembly GCA_963277665.1. Taxonomy (NCBI): domain Eukaryota; kingdom Viridiplantae; phylum Streptophyta; class Magnoliopsida; order Santalales; family Viscaceae; genus Viscum; species Viscum album. The sequence continues at coordinate 1,251,087,316 of OY728128.1, read as the reverse complement.
TTTTAATCCCTAAATAATGGTTCATACTATGCTTGTGAGTTCACCAATGCATATCCCTTGGAGTTTCATAACCAAAAGTGAATCAAGGCTCATTTTTGTGCACCATTTCCCATTCTAGTATAGTTCAATGTTGTGTTTTTGGGTTTAACCATAAGATACCTCTGTGCCAGAGCTGCCTCTACCAGCTCATATCTAGACAGGAATGTATTTTCATGATAAACCACTTACTCAATATTCCCCAATTCTTAGGGAAGTTTTTATTATTATTACACTTTTCTCTAAGTCCTCACTTAGGTTTTGTAATCCAAATACCAAAAATTAAAATATCTATCATGTGATACCAACTATAATAGCCTTGCTCTTTATTACGCACTTAAACCCGATTTATTACATAAACTTCACTTGATACAACAAAGAAGATCAAGAGGTCAAGTGTATTTGGGGCTTAGGATATTTAAATAACATCTTAGAACATAAAACACACAACATCATTATTGAAAAAATCCTCTAAATGACCACTACATTCCCTTGTACTTAACATTGCATGGGATAACCTGAGGACATTCATAAGAAAAGGGTGAGCTATAAAGTCCAGTAAGGGAATAAACATGGAATAACTTAAGTAATAAAATGTTTTTTCGACAATAAGTATATCAATGGAGAAAAAGAGAATCATGAACATAATGGCCTCATAATGCATGATAACCATAACATGGAAATGTGGCAACAACACTTAACATGGAATTAGCATGAGCCAAGGCTCATTAGACATGGAGCATGAGTAAACCCTCATTGAACATGAATCATGAGTAAAAACTCATTTCACTTGAATTGGCAGGATTCAAAACCAATTGCACGTAACATATCATGTTACTATAATTTTCTGAATGCATTGGAACATTGTTAGGGAAAACCCTTCTTAAACATTTCATTTCATGCATAAGTGTGCCACATAGATCATATAAAATGGAATCAACCAAGATAATAAGTTATTCCATAATTATGTAATGTGGAATAAATACATGACAGTACCATTCAATATGTATATGTGAATAAAGGTGAATACCCTTGATAGAGACAAGGGTATGATATTCACCACACAATGATCTTGGCTTTAAAAAACACAATTCAATTTTGGTAGCATAACGACATGCCATAACGATTCTTGAAAAGTCTTTTATGAGGGAGAAATGAGTTTCTAATCATATATACATGAAATTTATAGTAATGGATTCATGTAGATACATTTCCCAATAAATTTAATCGAAGTTAGATGCATAATACAAAATAATTACATGGATGAGTGATCCCAACGACTTGGGAGAGGATTGAGAGAGGCTTCTTGGGAGCTTGGAGAACCTTGGGAGGATTCTATAGAGATGGGTTCAAGGGTTGGACGGACGACAAAGTATTTGAGTGAATAGGAATTTGGGGCTGGCGTTGGATTATATAGGAAAGGAGAGGGACTCTTTATTATTTAGGTTTGGGACACCTCGCATTAAACTAACCAAAACCTCATACCATACCATGGTTTTTCTAATCGTTTTTCTCAAATGGAAGTGTAAAATAATATTTTATAAGGTCACTAGCCTATCTTATTAAAATAATAGGGTTTCTTATGTTGAGGTGAGTCACACTGTCAAGGAAAACAATTTTCAACGAAAAAATGTTTTATAAACCTTGAAGGGTCCATTAAGGCATTATAAAATAAGTAAAAAAAATATAGAAACACATAATTTTAATTCTAAAACATATTTTGGTTGAAAATAATGTCTATATTATTTTATTACATTACTATTGGGTCATTATGTTGTCATAAAACACATTATATATTTAAACGGTATTTAATTTTTACCAAAAAAATCGGTTGTATAAGAAAATTATGATAAATTCAATTTTGGATACTTTCGAAATCCTTATTTAAAAAAAAATATTCATTTAATATAAATAATTTTCCAAATATTTTAATTTTTACTTTTAAAAAAAACTTACATTTAGCAACAATTCATATGTTTTGACAAAAATGGCTTTCTAAACATAATAAAAATTACAATTTCATTCATAAAATTATATGAGAATTTATTTTTAATAAAAAGTAATTTAACAATATTAATAATATTTTATTAAAGTATTATCTAATAAAAAGACCCACTATTTCATCAAAATTGAGTACTAAGTGGAAGATTAACTAAAAATACTCTTTTATGCATTAACATTTATTTAAAAAGTAACAATACCAAGAGTGTATATTATCTCAACAAGAATAATGTACATAGTAATATTGCTAGGGTCTCATTAAAAAACAACTTATAAAACCTGCATAATACTAAAGGTCATGGTGTGAGATGGTGACTGACTCTTGGGGTGGCTCAAATAACATCACCCGGGTCGTAATCTCTATTAACCTCCACTTCTCCCATAGTCAGTTCTTCACAAGCATAACGTGTTTAAAGTCAACTTGGGTTTAGTCAAGAGAAATTCCCAATTATTCCACATCCTTTACAAGATCTGAAAAATTGGCTTCTTATGGGGAAAGTCTACTAGATGAGGCCATCACTTCCTTTTTCTGAGTATATTGGATTTGTTAAAGCTGTATATTTATAATAATCATGTGATGATTTTCAACGACTATATTATAAATGGTCACAATTTATCTAGAAACATAAAACCAATGAATTTTAAATTTTATATAACTATAATAAGATATTTAATAAGATCAAGAGGAATTTCCATTACTAAATGTTTGTGTCATTACAAGTACTCCCATGTTGGATCATGAGGGGAATAATTTCTTATAGAGTGGTACTCCCCTGTCTTCGAGTTGTAGTGGGGAGTGGGTCCTCTATTGGAGTTGTAGATCCCTCTCCAATTGGATACATTTACAAAAGTGGGACCTTATAATTTATATTAACAATACCTATATAGGGTTTAGTTCTCCCTCGATAGATTGAGGTATGTGATACTTTTTATAGTAGGGATAGCGTTTATGCTGGTTAGTTTGGAAATATACTCCTTCGACAGTGGGAAAATTGTGAGGCATGATTCCTTCCATTCAATCATGATTGAAATGATTTTTTCGGTGTATAGTATGGAGTAGTGCTCCCTCACATGTGGGAAATGGTGAGTGGTGGGCCTCTTAAATTGATTTTATTTATCTTGTGCTTGGAATGAGGTAGCGATGAAGGGACTTCTGGTGAAGGGAAAAAGAGAATGACCAAGTAATATGTCCCCGATGTTGTAGGTTCTCTCAGACATACCATTATAAATTATAGAGTTATTCCCCATGTATTTCAACTCTCAAACGAATGATATCTAGGATTTATGCGCTACTGTAGTGTGTTAACCTGTTTTTTGTTATTGTTAATTACTAAAAATGGAACAATTTTTCTTGATATGAGATCATTACCTCATGAGACATGGAGTTTGAGACGAGTATATCTGGGTGATTTATCAAAATCCTTATGGTGTTGTCACTTGTTATGGTTGAAACCCCTTATAGACCGATCTTACTATTCATGTACTTCCAGGTATGGTTCAAGATGGATTTTATCTCTTTATTGGTTTTCCCTTTGGCTTGGTTGAGTTGATTGTTTCCCTTAAATTTCTCCCTTTTTCTTTTGGGGGGTTTTGGGTTTCCTATAAGTATTTTTATACTCACACCTGGACGGGATTTTCCAATACATTTTTTGTTTCTCGAAGACTACAGGCCTTTCGATGGAGTCCATAGAGGACCTAAGGCTAGCATATCTAAGTGAACTAGACAAATCGATGTATTTTCCAGAGCTTGGTCGAGGAGCATTTTGAAAGTTACAGTTGATAGTGATCCTCTCCTTCTTAGTAGGTCAGATTATTTTTAATTATTCTTAGGTCGGTGTTGTTTTTTCCTTTTTTTCTTTCATTTCATTTATTATTATCTGGTATTCAGATATAGATTAATGCATTAATGGGTTTCCTTTGGTTTTTATTTTTTATTATTATTTTAGCTTAGATATTTGTGCGTGCATACAGGTACTTAGGAATTTCATCCCATGTTAGTGACATTCATTATCTACTCTATTCACCACCCCTGGCCTATTTGAGGTAGGCATGGAGTGATTCCACCAAGGACCCTTCTTGTTGGGTTGTGACAACCAATATAATGATATGTGAAGAGAATTTTATTAATATAGATGAGCACAAAAATCTTAGTATCGAACATATAGAAAGAAAAAAAAATTATCTACGGATAATTAGAAAAATAATTTAAAGCCTTTTCTGAAAAACACATTAGTAATCATATAAAATCACATAACTCCTATGGTACATCATTAACATATCACTACTTCTTTCTCCCTTAAAAATTGGATAACCAAACATTCAACTTATATCTCAAGAGTACCTAATGAATTAGGGATTTATAATGGGTACACCCATTGTATAAGATATATCGGGCTCACCTGTGAACTATAATGGGGTAAAAACCTTCATTTATATTTTCCATAGAATAAATAATTACCAAAATGCAATAAAACACTTTTAAAACCATTTTTAATACAATTATAGATATCAAAATTCTCTTTCCATGTAAAAATCACTTTAAAATCTAAAAACCGAACACACAATAATGAAACTAGTTTATATGAAAAAAGCTGTAAATATAATAAATGAAACATTAAATAATTAATGCATTATGAAATGGGAAAATTACATTCATTCTGTATAAGTTATAAAATATTCAGTGTTTTTGAAATAAACAATCCATTTTTCAAACACATTTTAAATTTTAATAATACATTATTTAATCATTGTGTCAAATACCAAATTGAAACTTTTGAAATAAATTAAAATATTAAAATATTTAAGTTTATATAAATAAATCCATTAAACCACATTTATAACATAGCCATTAATGATTAATATTTAGAATAATAAATGCTGAATAAATTTAAAATAATGTTTTAGTTAATGAGTCCCTTTCCACTTGAGAAATACATGAATAAAAATATTGAGATAATAATTTTAAAAAAAATAAAATATCATTAGAATATATTAATTCATTATATAAAATGTAAATAGGGTTTTATATAAAAATAATATGATAATAATGGTTTATATCATCATGATATTCCTCAATAAAAGGATACTGAGACAAGGTCCCCAAACTTTAGTTGGATTCATAACGTATGCCCTTTACATTCCTGAAAAAAATTTATTCATAATTATCTACATTCATGGAGAAAAATGTCATGTTTATTATAATTTTTATATCACTTAATAACATGTTATAACAGTAAATTATGTATTTAATTCATGATAATTTTTTTGATTATATTCAGTACATGAGTCCAAAATGACTTTTGTAAGATGTCTGCAGTCAAAGTGGTCATTAGTAAACAATATAGAAAATAATATTAATGAATTAATAATAGTTTTTATATATCAATTTTAATTTTAAATCCACCCATTTAATATTTACATGAAAAATAAGCTATGTTATAATCCTAGAGGCGGAAGTTGTATGTATGCATGAGTAATAATTTAATTTTTCAACGATCATTATGGGGAGAAGGTGTGTATTATTTATCAGTATATAATTATTATAATATAGTTAATATTATATTAATAAATTAAATATATTTATGTAAATAATTAATGTGATGTGGTGGGTAAAAGTGAATCACATCCCTTCATGGAAGTTATAGTTAACACATACGCACGAACGCAGTTATCATTTTTATAAGCATGGAAAAGATAGAATTGATATGATATAATATTATTACATAATGGTTAAGATTTAATTAATATCATAAATAAACATTAATTATGTCATTAAAATTATTCATGAGATATGGTGATTGAAACCGAATTATATTGGTTCGTGGAGGTGATGGTTCACATGTACACATAAATGATTAATTTTTTTTCTAATATGATGGAAGCAGAGATGGATTATTGTGATTATATTAACATTATAAAATATAATTATTTTTATGGTATATTATTTATTATTTATTCATGTTTTAATAATGTTTCAATGATGTGGAAGAAAAAATAAATTTTATATAATTAATTAAAAATGATACCTCTTCTTCGGAAGATCGCCATTGATTAACATGTTAACAACTATAAAGTAGGTGTTATGACTAAAATAAGGCATATATAATGAGGATAAATATTATAATATGGGATCTAGGTAGCACATGGATTATACAAATAGGTTTTTAAGAGCGAGTACTGTATATGAATGGGTTCCCTTTTATATGAGTGGGGAGTGGAAGTCTTGGAATTTTTCAAAATTTTAAATTAATATAATTTTTTTAATAAAAATATATCAAATTTTTTTTATTTAAAATATATGATAATTTTTGGTTTTTTCCATTAATAAAATTAAAATTATATATTTTTTCTCCTATTTTTAATCCTTAACTTTTAGTTTTATCCCTTATTAACATTTTTCTTGATATCATGTAATTTACCATTTATGTTCTAATATAATTACAATAAATTCTAAAAAAGAAAAAAGGGTAATTAGTGATATTTATAGACAAATCCCAATCATATTGTCCAAATGGTTATTTTTATTATCTTTTATCAATTAATAAATTATTATTTATTTTAAATTATCAATAATTTCAATTTTGATAATATTAATTATTTGACTTTTTAAAAACATCATACCTACTTTATATCATCAATAAAATATATTAAATAATAAATAACATGTTTAAATAATATAAAAAACTCTTGTATGAAACCAATTATATCAATTTATATTTATTTAAATATTTTTATATCATTTATTTGATTATTCCATTAATTAAAAAACTAATGCATCAACATTGTGTCTCAATTTAATTTAATTATTTATTTACTAAAAATTATAAATAAATTTTTATGATGAAGATAATAATTTTATATTTCCAATGAATATTTATTTTTGAAGAAAATGTCTCAAAAAATATATTAATAAAGTAATAGTTATTAAAAATTGAGTATGTCATCTTTGTCTTTTCTTTAAAATAAAACTCTTTAAAGTGCATAATGTCATCCAAGTGGAAAATATTGGTCATAAAATCATCCCCAGGATTATTTAGGTCGATAATATCTCATAAAATAATATTATGAAATGATATAGGGTAATTTTATAATATTTACAATATTATTTTTTCCATTAATTACACAATATACCCATAACTGTGGTAATAAATAATTTACTAAAGTAACAATTCATATTTTAAAATTATTTAACTGACAGATTTATTAAATTTTGACCTTATTATTGAAAATATAAAATTAAATTTTCTATATTCACAACACATAATTGGATGATATTAATTTAAAATTAATCTCACTAATGGATTCAGAAAACAAGTTTCTAAAGTAAAAATACTCAAAAGTTCAAAATGTTTTTATATCAAATTTCTAATCTAAATAGACTCCAATGATGTAAAGTGGATTAAATGATAATTTTCTTTCTATATAAACGTTAAAAAAACTAAAAAACATAATTTAACAATAATAATAAATTTAAAAAATAAGTAGATTTCAATTAAAATTAATAATTTTTTCACTATTCATCAGAACATTAATCTTATCTGAAAAATAGTAAAAATTAATCAAAAGTATATTTTGATAATAATTTTTAGAATAATAAGTTTACTTTTTCAAATATAACGTATAAATGTATCAAAAAATAAATTTAAAATAAGTGTGCCATCAAATGGCAGTAGAAAACCTTTTTTTAAAAATACTTTATTTACTGATAAAAATGGATTTGTTCTTATAAAATATATAAATAATACATAATATGAATTTTAAAAATTAAATTGAATATACTATATATATATATATATTTCAGTAATATAATCTAATAAGACATATTTATTATTTTACTGGTATAAAACACAAAATTCATACTTAAATATTTTTTCACAAAGGAATATAATTTTATTTTAAAATGGGATTTACACTCATTTAAAATGTAGTTGTCACCAAAGAATTGATTATATATAAATCTGTAAACAATATGTTCATTATTTATAAAATACTACTCATTCCCTGCATTCTAACAACTGGGATTTCATAGTAACATTTAAATATTATTTATTTTTATGTCTGAGCTCGATGGTGGGTAGAATATAGTATTGTTATTTTAAAAACTCCGGATGTTAAAATCGAGTATCATTATTTGGGGGAGACCTCTCAATGTTTTTTTACCTTTTTATATTTAAAAAAGTGTCAATCCCCATCCTAGATAATATTAAACTCACCCCCCACTTCTTCACACCTCTAAAGCCCTTGGTCTCATCCAAATCCTACCCACATCCCCTCCGAAAATCCCTATAGTAATCCTATAATCCTAACATTGGGAATAAATACAACTAATGATGTCCTTTTTAGAAATCCAAAATTAGTTACCCTTGGAATAGGTTACATCCTTCCATAATCCCTTTTGTATTATTTTCATTATCCACACCCTTGACTATTATTATTATTTTCTTATCTAATAACCTCATTAAAGTAAATATACATATATTTTGTTATGTAAAGGGTTTTATATACACTCACAGTCACTTCAATCTAATGGTATTCACAGTCATCATTCATGTGTGCAACAAACAACTACCCCACGAAGCGATGCCACTCATTCTCCCATTACCACCTCTCATGGTTGGAATAATAATTTTGGATATTATGTTTTGAGAAGGTATATTTTATTATTTTTTAATCATTATTATTTATTTATTATATAAATTATAACTTCATGGTTTCCATTTTTTGTAAATATGATAACCTCATTTGTAGACGTGTGAACTACCACCTTCTCAAAGTGAAGTGATTTGGTCACACATTACGTGGACTGAAATAAAGATGGGATTAGTAATATAATAAGATAATTATGTTATAATAATTATAGTATAATTATATTATATATATATATATATATATATTTGGGTGTCACTTAATTTTTTTATTCAATACGACATGAAATAGAGAACGCATTCATGCATACGTATGACCTACCGTGTCCATAAATGGTGTATATCAATTTCAATTTATATCTTTTGTATATTTTTATAAATAAATATATTTGAATTATATATGATATTTATATAATTTATTATGTTATGGATATCATGATATAAGTATGAGGACTAAAAAATAACAAATCAAAACACATGTGAAATTAAAAGTGGTAATTACCTAAAATTGAACTTTAACATGGAAGTGTTAATAAATAGGTAATAAAAGGACACATGAAAAAAAAAATTATTATATAAATGAAAATTGTAATATAACATATTTTCCAAATACCTATATTTATTATAAATGAGTTTTTAAAGAGTACTACAAGAGTGATGATATAAGGTAAGGGGGTTTCTAGTTTCACTTTGATTTCATTGATTCATATGCCTTATTAACCACACATTTCCTTTTTTTGGTGTATATACTGCCCATAAATGAATTATATGATATTTATAAGTAAATATATGGTTATTTACATACCAATTTTATGATATCTCTTTCCTGGATTTTTATGATTCAAATGATATCAAATCAGTAGGGATGTTTGTTTCAATTGTCCTAGGATGGGATATATGTTTTTTTATCCACATATACTATTTTACAAGGTGAATATACTACCAATTGACATGTAATATTATGAATATAATTATATTAATGATTATATAATATTCATGTAATGTCATATAATTAGATGAGGGGTTTTATTTAATGTTACCAAAGTTGTAAGAGTATATTTCAATAATCTAATTATTTATTGCTATTGTTTATGATTATGATTTCATTAGTGACATATTCTGATACACCTCTCAAGAAAACACATGAAATTACATATCTTCATGTTATCAATGTTATCATCATGCATTATTATAAATATTACTTTCATTTTTACTTTACAGAATTGAGGAAATTTTATATTAAAAAATCTAAACATATTTCTCTTTTTGGTTGAAAATTTATTTAATTCAAAAAATAGAGTATAAAAAAACTATAAACTATTTTTTCATACCATGTTAATGGAAAATGAATTTTAATAATGTTTTATGTTTTTAAATACTATCTTTATATATTTTAATATCCATTTCTTAAGAAAAATATTTTTGAAAATGTTTTATGTTTTAAAAAGTGTTTTAAAATCATAAAGGTTATTTTTCTCAAGAATAATATTAAATGTTTTCTAAAAAACCAAAAAAATAATTGAAGATATATATTAGTGTCATTCATGCCTTAATAATGATATAATCCAAGGTTTTCATTCATATTCCTTCTTTATATGGCTTATTATTGTTATGACATGATGAGTATGAAATATTCTTTCTCTTTTACTGGTTATATGTTTAGGAAACCCAATTCTAATTTATAGGTTATTTGTTTCTAAAAACCATTTCTCTCCCAAGGGTTACATATTTATGAAAAAAATTACTTTCATGGGTTATATGGTTATGAAAACAGATTATTTTCATGTTTTTTATAGATGAAACGATTATGAAATTTGTCTCATTTCCACATGTTATTATATAATGTTTTGGAACAAATATGTATGATTTTAATATGTAATGGGTGAGGCTTATATCTCCATAAAATGCATTTTGTAATGATTTATATCTCATTAGATTGACATATAAGAATGGGGACATAACACAGTTTAATAATGGACTTTTTATACTAGGATAATGTTGCCAGTGAACCATGAATACTAAAATGGTCATGGGAGTGGACTATGACTTAAAACATTATATGGGGAGTGAACCCATGATACTAATATGTTCTTGAAAATAATTATTGACTACTGTGAAAATCATTTTTTATGATTATGTATCTTCCACCATTCCATATATTATTAGTATCTTATGATTTCATGGATTATGCTCTTGATTACCTTATGATTTTTCACAAATAAATTGCCAATCACTATTCCATGATTCATGTTTATGATTGATGATAGGAATTGTAGAATTATCTAATGTTTTAATCACATTCTCTTACACTTATTCTCATATTTATAATCACATATCTCCATTTTTACCGATACTAAAAATATACGATCACCCATTTTTATTTTTTCTTTCACATGGTTATAAAGACATGTAATATGTATGATATGTTTATATAGGGTTATAGTCATGAAGAACATGGTGGAAGATTGTGTAACTTAATAATGTATGAGTGTTTAATTTTCTATGATTTCAATAGAACTAAGCAAATATGTCCTTTTGGTGTCTATTGGGGTAATTTATTAATAACTCCATAAAATGATGTAATGTTAATGTATGAGATTAAAGTGTTAAAATAATTGGTATCAATGAAAAATTTTATATTACCATAGGAAATGTGGACAAAAAAATCATTGTGATAACCTTATGGACATGATTAAGGATATGCCTAAAGATGAGAAACAATATAAGAAAATATCCTTGAATTTGGTGAAGAATAGATTGTGTGTATTTCTAAAAACACATCCATTTATAGATACTAAAAGTGGATGTGTCTCTAGAAGAGATGTAAATTGTTGTAACCACCCCAAAACACCGTATTGATCTTGAATCGATCGATAACTACTGTATTAAAATGGGCCTTAATGCACACCTGTTTATATAATTTTTGGATATATGATTTTTTTTGGAACTCACAACATCTTCGTGAGCCATCCTGATGTATTTAAATAAATTTTTGATATGAATAACCTTGGATAAACCAAACATTTCATATATTAATGAAGGTGCAAATTTTTTGACATACAATATATGAGTGTTTAGGATTATTTGGTTCCTTACTATGATAAATGTTACTTACTATATGATTTTTGATTTTAGTCAATGGATAGAGCCCTTAATAACCAATTTAATCGTGATTAATATAGACAATTAAATGACCATCGGATTGAGAAACTGTATTCTCTGGGATATTGAATGAATAATTTCATTTCTATGCTCACTCAAATTTCCCATTAAATGAATCATTATTGTTATCCAAATGATAAGAGGAGAGAAAAACAATCTTTTGAGTACTTGATAAGGCAACATGAAACTTCTTTAAGTGGTTCTTATGATCCACTTATTGCGAGACATTGAATTTTTACCATTTAAAAGATATAATCCTTTATCCTATTTTGGGAACACAAGAAATTCATTCAGGTAATTTATCGGTTAAGAAGGTGAATGAAACCATCGGTGGAATCTAATCAATAATATAGGGGAATAAATAAAATTTATATCATTTTTTGGGATGAGTTCAATAATATATTGTTTAATAAATAATTTACTAATATTATTTGTATGTAGATAGCGAAATATTTTCATGTGTTAATATAAATGACTGATTAATCTATCGGTACCTATGTGGCTAATCTAACAAGACATGAAAAGTGACCTTATTGTATTGTTATCCATCCTAATTATGATGATAACAGGTTCTTCAGTGGACTAAATAAATGCATCAAAAAGGAATTTTCAATAAATGGATAAAGTAGAAACTAATATATTGTGTTGTCTGAAATCATGTTATATAAGGATGTTTTGGTTATATATCAATATCCTGGTTTCATAAGAAAATGAACATGGAGTTCAAAAGATAATCTAAAACATATTGAGAAAAGATGATGATATGTCCTTTATGGTCTATGTGGTGGAAGAATCTTGTAGTAATGTGTCTTATGGGATCTAATATATGTTTTATATGAATAAGGGAAGGCTACCATGTATTATATTTCCAAATTGATGGGATTAATCTATCCAAAAAATTTAATGTAGTGAAATTTACACCGAATGAAACTCTCCTATTTTAGTGATATAAGTGTATGGATAATGGGGATTCTTAAACTCATGACCTAAAAGAAAATGTTAATGATGGTGAATGAATTAAGAAACATCTTAATCCAATAGATAAGGGAAAATATCATTTTTTCACTATTTACGATGACAGGTACAATCATTACGTGGTAGAATTTACAATTTAATTTCACTCTAGAATTTTGAATGTATGATTTTATTCCGGATGTACCCACATATTCATATCTAAAGATCTATTTAAGGTTATTATGATTCAAACATAATGATTAATTGTGTAATTAGCATTTCAAACCCTTAATGGTATAATCATTGTATCTCATGTATATGATTCCTCTCCGAATTAAGTTTTTGGGAATGTGATTCATAAAAAAATTTCATTTACCGTATTGCTTAATTTGAAGTCATTTTATCAATGGATTGGATTTTACTACATAAATCCCACATCAACTGCCTTAGAAGGAATGTTATTCCTAATATTTCAAACAGACATATGATCTTCAATCAATGTGATGAAAATAATGAAATTCTAATGGGGCATACATCCTGTGTATGGGTTTTGTTTCCTATTTATATGGTTTTTTTATCTCAAATGGTGTGGTTAAACATTATCTTCAATGATATGCCCCTTTTTTAGAGACTTTGTGGACATCATTCCAAAATATTTTCTTATCATTACATTGAAATTTAACGTTGGGTTATCCATAGAAATCATTTGTAGTTCCACACCAATTTCAAATACTCCAAATCAAATGGACCTAATTGAGTTAAAGATATTAACTATGAAACTCCATGAAAATATTGATAAGGGATACATTCAGCCAAGTGTGTCACTATGGGGTGTAAATATTCTATTTGGGAAAAAGAAGGAGGGATCAATATGTATTTGAATTGATTACTGGGAGTTTAAAAACATCATGATCAATAAGAAGTATCCTCATAAAAGTATTGATGACTTTTTTGATCAACTATTCAATGATAAATAATTATCCAATATTGTTATTCCTTGTGGATATCATCAATAGAGGGTATTGAATTTTTTTATACCTAAGACACCATTATGTATGAGGTATAGTCACTATGAATATACAATGAAACATTTTGGTCTTATTAATATTCCTATAATCTTCTTGGATTTTATGAATACAATCTTTATAGGTTACATTAATCAATTCTTGATACTCTTTATAGATGAAAAAATTATTTACACAAAGAGAAAGGAAGAGCACAAAGACCTATTGATAATTTTATTTAAAACCCTAAATAAAGAGAAGGTTTATTTAAAAATTACAATGTGTGAATTTTTGTTATAAATGATTTCATTTTTTGGTAAAATAATTTTTTAAATAGGGTATTTAAATTGATTCATTGAAGAAAGAGGGTATTAAATGTTGAACTATACTAACCCCAATGACCGAGATCCTTAGTTTTAATAGATTATTTATATATTAATGATGGTTTATAATGAATTTATCATGAATATCTAACCCTCTTAACATGTTATCCTGTAAGGGTGTTAAGTTCCTATGTATAGATAAATCTGAGAATAATTTCAAGGAACTTTATAGAAGCTTAGTCAGCACACTTGTTACTACATTAACCTATAGTATAGAAGGGTTTTAAATCTATACTAATGAACCAAAGAGGTATTTTGAGGTTATATTATGAATAATAACATGGATATATGATTTTTTTCATTAAAATTTATGATTCATTACTAAAATTATTGAACTCATTATTTGGAGTTAGTTATGTCAAATTTTCAATCAAAAAAATAAAGTAAATATCATTATTGAGAAAATTTTGTTAAATATACTGATCATAATGGTCTGAAATATATATTCAAAAATAACGATTTAATCATGTTTTAGAGAAGACAGTTATAGGTAATAAAGTATTAGGTCAACTCAATACATTACCATCGTGTGAAAGAAAACAAGGTGCTTGATGAATGATGTCGAAAGGGTCAAGCTAGCATATCAGTTATGAGGATAAAAATATCCAATAGTTATATATTTTCAATGGATTGATATATTAATCATTGAGGAATGAGAAACATAATATCTTTATTAATTAAATGTTCATCCCTTTATCGAATTGAAGAATAAAGTTGAATAGATAGAAGATGAAGATATTAAAATGATAGTCATAAATATTTGAAAGTTTAACCTTGATTGTGATGAAATGAAATGATTCATGAACCATGTATGTGTTCCATCCATACAAGATGTGAAGAATAAGTTGTTAGAGGATTCCCATAGTTCATAATTGTCTATTCATCTTCTAAGTACAATGATGTATATAGTCTTTAATGAATAATTTTGGTGGGATGGCATGAATAGATATATCACATAGTTTTTATCCTGATTCATGGTGTGACAGCATGTTAAGGATAATGAAAAAATGTATAAGGGGATGTTTCTTCCATTACCCATACCATAATGGAAATAGAAAAACATAAATATGGATTATTTTGGACTCCCCAAAACACCTAATTTTTTTAATGCCATATGAGTGGTATCCAATCACTTTATGATTTTAGTACACATCATTGATATCATAAAATACTTCTCCCAAGATTATCTTTATAGGATATACATTATGTAAGTGGTAAATTTTCATGGATTACCACGATCCATTGTATCTAATCAAGATAAGATGTATACATAAATTTTCTAGATAATTCTTCTGCATGAACATGATAGGAAATTGTGTTTTTGTATTACATATCACCCTCAGGCGGATGATTAGTCTAATAAACAATTATAAATCTAGTGTATATGTCGATATCATGTTCTATGGATTTAAAAGTTTGTTACAATCGAGACATCCCACTAGTATATTTTTCTCATAATAAAATATTTCAATCAAGAACTCATATGTATCCTTAAGAATAAATTTATGTTAAGAAATGTAGAGATTCAATGTGTTGGGATGAGGTTGGAGGATGGAAAATACTGGAACTAGAGATCACTGAAGAAATGGATGAGAAAGTATGAACTAGTCAAAATCATACCAAGCTAGCTCAATGATGGGGGAAAAGATATTCATTTAACCATTTATGTGATCTATAATCTGAATTTTTCGAGATGTTATTTCTAAAAACCACTCCCTAGATGAATTTAATGATATTTAGGAACAGGGGGATCATAATTCATAGGTATATCGACCCCATTAAAAATATTGATCATATCAGGATAGTAGAATATGAATTGACAAAATATAAAAATAAATCTCAATTCCATGATGGGGTCCATCTATCTCTCTCGAGGAAGTAGATACATGGCAATTAACATGTATTGAAATTAGAGTTCATACTGCTGGATCAGTATCATTATTATGAGGAATAACTAGTAGAATTTATAAATCATACAAAGAATTTTATATGAAATAAGATGACTTATCTGGTCAATACTTTTTTGCGAAAACACATGTTAGAGGAATGAATTTTGGAACATGAGGATTTAATGATTTATAATTAACTCATCTGGTCAATAATTTTTTATGAACCTTTTTTTAATTGACTAATTATCCTTGAGTTATTACATTGGATGATACAAATTTTTTTAATTTTGATATTATACATGATGATATGTTTTCTATACACATAAAAATATTTAACTTGCGTTATACGCAATACTTAGTATATATGAATCAATATTATTCTAATATAACATTTTAATCATTATAGTTATAACATATCCTTTAAACGTACTAATATTAATATTAGTAACTAATTTGTAAATATTATTTATAATGGTTTTATATAAATAATATATATATATATATATAATATAATTTTTTTAATGTATTTATATGTATAAATGTACTATTTCTCAAATGAATTACATTTCAAGTCATTTTGTAAAAAATAATAATATTAATTTTTGAAAAAATTATAAATTTAAACTAATAAAATAAAAATCATTTTTGAATTCATAATTTCATAATTATCTTAGAATGAATTTTTGGGATATTGATGAAAAACGTCATTTTTTGATAAATTTTAAAAAATTATATTTTTTTCTAAACATATATATGAAATAAATTTTGTATATTGATAATTTTTATTTTAATTTGATTTAAAATTATAGTAAGGTTTATTTAATATAAATTAACAAAATTTAGGTCATTAGATGCAATTTAACATATAAATTTGATATAAAAACATTTCAATGTTTTCAAAATTTCAGCTTAAAAACTAGCTGTTAGGACACTTTTATGGGATTAATTTTCAATTAATTCCTACAAATTATGTTATTTGAATTTAGAATAATTTAATAAATGTTTGTTAAAAGAAAAAATAATAATTTATAATAACTTATAGTTGATTTTTTACCATAAATATTAGTAAATATAATTGAAATTAATTATAGTGATTACGGTAAAAAATGATTATTTAATCGTTAGTCATTAAAAATAGGAGGAAAAATATCCTTGAAATATGTCATAAATCTATTTGATGGGAATTTTTATTCCATGGAAGGTATTATATAGAAAATCAAAAATTATTAGTTGTATATTTTTAAATGGAGACTTTTCAATAGTTTTTACCTTTTACATTTCCCAGAATGCCACTCCACATCTACTATAAAAGGGCAATAGACCCCCCACCCCAACACTATTTCCCACCTCTATAAAAATTTGGATCATAAAAATACCTCCAGAGTAAATCCTAAAAATCCATATATTAATCCTATAATATGATCTTTGGGACTAAATCAAACCATGATATCCCTTTGGAGAAATCTAAAATGATTTGCCCAAAGAAGATGTAACATCCTTCTATAAGATCTTTTGTTTAATTTTTTTTCTCCACCCCAAAACCTTATTATTATTGGATTATATAATATAATATGTATTCTGAATATGTTGATATGTTTTCTTGTTATGCTTTAGACCTTCAGTCACACCCACTTTTATCGAATGGGATACACGTTTATGTCATTCTGTACAGTGGAATATTGTCTCGTGAACTAATGTCACCCCATCATCAGTTACCACCTTTCATTGAAGGAAATAATGATGGGTATTATTATTTAAAAATATATATATAAATTTTATGTTGTATTTATTCTAATTTAGTTATTATAAAAAACATACCATATTTCTATCCATTTTTTTTAAATATGACAACTTTGTTCATTGACATTTGAAAAACCTCCTCCATAAAGAGACGTCATTCATTCACAGTTTATATATTAATGTATTAAGTATGGTTTTTTTAATATTATATGATAAATATTAAATGATGTTTCTTTTATATTTATATTATATAAATTTATATATCTACACATATTCCATTTACATTATTTTTTCCAGTACGACATGAAATGGAAACATCGTTCATGTGTACGTAAAACCTACCATCTCTATGGATGGTGTATTTAATTTTGTATTTATATATTTTATAGATAATTTTGAGTAAATATAAAAGGAAAAAATATGATATTTATATCATGGTTTAAATCTATTATATCATGATATATGTATGTGGATGAAAATTATTACAATTCGAAACACATGTTAACAACAAAGCTATTATTACCCGAAATATGACATTATCATAGATGTGTTAATAAATGGGTAACAAATGGTATTAATAAAAAAAATTGTATTATATAAATTAATGTGGTTATTTGATAGATTTTTAATAAACTTATATCTATTATATAGAATTTTTTAATTTTTAAAACAAGAGTCAAGTCATAATTTTAGCAGATTTCTTGTGTCACATTTATTTCTGCACGAGTTATTCCATAATCACCCATCCTTTATTTTGTGTTGTGTATGTACTATCCCAGAATGTACATTATGAGCTGTATAAATAAATTTATGGTAATTTACATATCCATTTATGATATATATTTCATAGTGTTTTATGGTTCAAATGATTCAAAATCGATAATGATGTTTTGCCTCAATTTTTCATCACTAAGTCACATGTTTTGTTATGAACATGCACTCTTTTATGGGGTTTTTATACATCTATTTCTAATGTTTCTTCTTTAATATATTTATATTAATGATATTTTATGTTTAATGTAATTTAATTTTATTACATGGTGAATTTTATTCAATGTTACCAATGTTAAAAAAGCTTATTAAAACTATCTCATTATTTACCGGGATTGTTTATGACTATGATTCATTTCATGAATTATTACAATTAATATCTCAATAACACCAATGAATTTACTTCTACTAAAGAAATTCAAGGTATATTAAAGTATTTATAACATTTTACAATATTTTATTTAATATAATTGTGATATTTTTGTTATTTAAATATTACCTTATTTATCTTTAGTTGGAAATATATTGTATTCAAAAATCCATGTGTTAAAAAATCCAAATTTTTTATACTCATTTTCAAGAGAAAAAAAATTTAAAAAATTTATATTAATCAGAAATCCATATATATATATTATATGTTATATTATAGGTAATATTACTTTATTTTAATATGTTTTAATTAAAAAAATGTGGGATGAATTCATTCATTAAATAATTACAAGTGTGACACTCACCACACATAAAAAAATTCCTCCTCTTTTCTTCTCTTATTGACAACATAAAACCCACTTATTTAGTCCATTATCAAACCAAATAAGTTTAAAAATATTCAATTTAACCATAGTAGATTTATTATTTCCATAAATACACCCTAGTAATTATTTTTGTGAAAACCTATAGAGGATTCATCCAGAAAGGGTAACGATTATTGACGAGCATTTTTTTATTTATTCATCCACCTCATTAAATTATTATTATATCATGATGATATAAAAATATAATTATATATCACACATATATATATGATGTTATGTTATGTCCATGACCTAAAATCATCTATAATTCAATCAAATAAGTTATGAAATCATTATTCATGTATATTGCTGACAATAGAATCACAAACAGATTTCATTAGTTTCTTTCCTTACAACCTATAACTGTCAAAAATAATGATAAATTTATTTTTATTATATTATATTTATGATATTATTTTTTTTTTTCATTATAATATCACATATTTCTTTGTAATTTCTTTTCTTGGGAATATGATAACGTCGCTTGGGTGTATAACAAACTACCACCTCACAAAGCGATGTGATTCATTCACACATTTCATAAAAGTTAATAAGGATGGATTTAATGAACATATGTAATATATATGACATAATATGTTAGTGGAATTATATTATATCATTTTCCATTCTTTATTTCAATGCTTCAGGAAAATGGAAACTACATTCATGCATTCGTATGACCTTTTATCTCCAAAAATAGTGTATTTCATTTTCTATCTCATTATTTTAAAAATTAATAAAGATAAAAATATAATACATATACTTGATATATATATCATGTGTATCATAGTTGATATGATGAAACCATAATCAATTTAACAGGACTTATAATATCAAATAAGTACCTTTACAAAAAGCAATAGATTATTTACCAAAACATGAATCTTGTATGGAATTGCCTGAAAAAAAGTTAATAAAAGTACATAAGTAAATAATATATAGCATTATATATATATTTATGGGTTTTAAAATATATTTATAAAAAAATTATTATTTATAATGTTTTTTTGAATGAATTGATGTCGTGAAAAACCGTTAGCGATTTTCGTCTCTCTTTAATTTTCTACGATACACATTGAATATTCTCCACATGGTTCATTTTATATGCTCTATTGTTCCATGAATTTATTTTATTATAGTATAAATTCATAGTAAAGATATTTTAAGTTGAACTGTAGGATATATATTTCATTGGGTTTATTTTTTTAATGATACTATATTTGAATTTTCATTTTGTCTCAATTTTCCTTCTTTGAGACATTTCTTATGTCATGCACCTATCATATTTTATGATGTGTATATAAAACCCCATAGAAATGAAATATAATGAATTTATTTATAATTATAATATTTCTAGTTTCAATTTGTGATATTAATTCATGGGGATTATGTTTCGAAGTTACCAATGTGGTAATGATTCTATGTTACAATATCACCCTTTATCGAGATGATTATCATTATGTTTCCAAAATAAAATATTATTATAAAACTCTCAAGAATCTCATTATTTTTCCTCTCATATATTTAGGTAATGATAATTCATATTTTCACATAATTGTTTTCGCCCTATATACCCATGAGTTCAATTTTTTTGAAAATGTTGTGTCCAAATCCTCATTTTTTATCATTAAATCAATAACAGCTTTCTGACTAGGATGAGGGAGACCCATTACATATCCTGAAGGACCCAGACCCAGGGGTCTTAATACAATGCCGGAAAACCAATTTTTGGCCAAAATAGTCCTTCATGAAATATTATTTCTATAGTACTCGGGATACTACAATTCTACTACCGCTACATTTCCTACTACAATACCCTCCCCTACTACAGTCTCACCACTGCTACAATTCCACTTCTACTACAATACTACTATTGTACCATACTATAGTGATGCTATAATACGTTGGGAATTCCCCTACCCAAATTTGATCCTAGGTATTTTAGATGATAATAAAGAGTATATAACAATTGGGTAGTGGCTCCTTGGCCCCATGTGTTCAAATAAAATATTATTATTATTTTATTTATTTATTCTATCTGTCAAAACCCCATTTTCCTAAAAAATCATGTTTTATAACAATAAATGTCTATATATCACTGAAAATGTGAAAGGATTAATTATTTTATCATGTAGTGCGTTAATGAATATCTCATCATCATAACCATTATTTTATTCTATCCTCCCCAAATAATATTTTATTTTAAATTCCAAATAAAAATCATTGCTAAATAATTAATGTTATAAAAAAATTCATAGGGGATAGGTACTTTTTCAAAATAAATGGTATAAATGATTCCAAATGCTTTAATTCTATATATTCAAGGTTAATTTTATGGAAAGAAAATTCCAAAATATTTTATGAAATTTAAAATGTGATTTCAATGAAAAATTACCTACCTCTATAAATGTTCAAATATATTTATCTTTGAAAATAATTCAATATATATGTTGACATCCTTCAGCATAATATATATTCTACATAGTATTTGAACCATGTATTTCATTCATATTATTTATTTGAAGGGTTTATATTTATTATTGAATGATTTATTTGAAAATTGATTCTCTTACATGGGTTGACCTTGAAAATATTATAATGAATCCCACATGTTTTTCCATTTTTTATGATATGATAAAATTATGAAATTATTATGAAACCTAACAATATTCAATTGGATATGGTATTATGAGATTTTTATGAAACTCAATTCATTACATTGTTTATGATATGATTAAATATTAATGATCATTTAGAATATATAAATATATATATGATTTTTAATAGGTGATGATGGTTATTTTATAACCAAGGAAGACTGCCTTCATATAATTAATGACATATGGGATATATATCACCCTCTAATTCACTGGTTAATGATTTATAACTCATGTGATAGATAGTATAAAATTTGGTA
This sequence comes from Viscum album, assembly GCA_963277665.1. Classification (NCBI taxonomy): domain Eukaryota; kingdom Viridiplantae; phylum Streptophyta; class Magnoliopsida; order Santalales; family Viscaceae; genus Viscum; species Viscum album. The sequence goes on along the minus strand of OY728128.1, from coordinate 1,251,065,021 downwards.
GTGAATATTGTTTAGTAATGGAGTTTGTCCACTAGAACAATTTTGGGATTACAAATTGACTACTATGATGGTTCTTTCATTGAATCCTTTCCACTATGAGGAATGGTATTCCCCTGGGGATGGTGGTGTGTCCTACCCAGGAGGTGTAGCTTCCTATGGAGTTTCTTTATATGGTTTGAAAATAACCCTTGAATACAAATAAAATGATTTTATGTACTTATTTGTATGGAATAATTTTATTTATTATTCAAATGTCTTCTCTCACTGATCGTGTTCTTTGATTACAATATGATACATTTTTTATAACCGGTAATATCTATTCCATGAAACATGATTATGAACTTTTATATTAGGGGAAACATTTTAAAATGATATGTTTGTGTTCTAAAAACCTATTGATCATAAAATGATTATGTATCTGCCATGTTTACCCTTACAAAGAAAATGAGATCACCCTATATTATGTTTCATATATCCGGGTTATGATGAAATGTTTTATGTAGAAGTACTAAAAGGGAATATATTTATTATTTACTTTGAAGACCATTCAAGAATTAATAATATTGTGTTCCATGTTTCCAAATACTCTAAAATATTACATTCCATAGGCTTGTGATTGTCTAATGTAATTAATATTCATCTAAATTAATATAATATCAATTTATGAAAACGCTATGTCCCTATTATATCAATATTTCCAAAAATATCATTCCTTGAAGTTCTTCCATATTATACAATGATTTTAATGTAATTTTTTCCGTTTCCTAACATTTCAAAAAATGGTTCAAAAGGAAACTTAATTCAATTATCTGAATGTGGTGCTTTATGATTTTTTTTATAAAAGTGTAGAATATTTTTATTCTTTCAAAACATAAAGGACAAATAGAATTTCTCACCATATTAACCTCTCAATTATTTCACACATCCTTTATATTCATCAATGTTTATATCAAAATAATATATTTTTTATAATTCTTTTTATTTTTTTTTTCTTTCAAAAAATTGATTTCAAAATAGAGTTGTAATTTGACTTATAATATATTCCTTATAATATTTTGAATTCAGTATTCTTCTAATAATACATCATTTGATGTTACCTAAGGCTTATTAGGTTTATGATACAATTATATCCTTCCTACTTTTTCTCTTAATGGTCTATTTTGTGATGATATATGTTTTATTAATCATGTTCATTTGGAATAGTTTATAATATACGGTATTTTTTATAAAATATATTTAATTTCCACAGTTCTAATATGGTGAATATTTTATGATATTCTAAACTCATCGTCATGATTAATATTATTTGATGTATGGAACCTATATGTACAAATAATTAATTTGTTAATTTTTAATGTTATAAGAGTGAAAAGAGTATATTGGATGTTTTACCAACCCCAAAAGAGTATACATGGGATCTTATCTTAAACCCAAATTTGGAACAATGGTGGTTATACTAGTCCAAAACTATTATAAATGTCTTTTTTTATCAAAGACATAAGGTTTCAGATTATTATTTTTATGCCACAATTCAATTACAAATGAAAATGTTAGGCTACCATAATATTTTTATTTTATCTATTATGATTCATATTTTATTAAATTATATTTCTTATTACATGAAACAATATTATGATATATGATATAAAGGGTATTATTTGAAAATATTATTCCCATGATATCATACCCATATGTTCATGTTATGCTCAAGTGATCATTAATGTATCCCTTCTTTACCCTTATTAAGAATATGAGATCACCAATAATTTTATGTTTTCTTTATCTAGGATAGGAAAAACATGATAGGTATAATATGACTAATAATTGGGAATGTCATTAGAATCCTATTGAGATACTATGTAGATCATATTTGATTCATTTACTTTTATGTTCATGTTTCCAAAGGTAGTAAACCAATTCGATTATGGCATAGATCATTGTGTTATTTAATATCAATAGATGTGTTATCTACCAATGAAAATACTAAGACTCTATATTTGATTTCATATAATGGTTTAGTTATCATTTATAAACATGTAGAATCTATCTTTAGTGATAAAACTAGGGATGCATCTATGTATAGTATAAAATCCAAATATTTTGACATTGTTCATGAATTTCCTAGGAAAAACCTAATGTTTATTAAAAAAGTTTCATAAAAAACTCTTCCAATAAAATATATTTCATGATTATGTTCTTTTAGACTTTGATTTTTTTTCATAATACGTTTTTTGGTTTTATCTAATGAATGTAACCAGAAAAATTGTGATAATTATGATATTTAAGTAAATTATAATCATCCTGATGAAAACTATGATATAATACTTTGATTGAGAAACCTTTTGATTTTGTCTAATAATTTATATAATTATATGGTTAACCATATATAAATTTATGAGTTTACAAACTCACATTGCAAGAGGAATTTGGAATATTATAAATAATATATAGTAATGAAGAATCATCATATAACATGTGTATAATTTTTAAAAATCCACCATGTAAATGAATTAAAGAAAAAATAAAATAATCTATGTATGGAAAAGGGAATATAGAATTTAATTTTTAATATAAAATGAATATTTAAGTTGAAAAAATGTATGATAATAGTGTATACCCTAAGGAATCCATGATGTTTGAATGTTTTAAATTTAAATATGTGGGAATTATGAAAATCAGTGTCATAAAGAGAAATCTAAAAAATAGACAGTAAGGATGTATGATTAATGGTATTAACAATGACAAGGAAGAGACTGTGAATGATGTATGAATTTATTAGTTATTTTAATATAATTAGATAATTAAAGTTAATATTCTTTACTAAATTGAGGTTTAATAATCATAATACATGATTCATATTTCATATTGTAGGAAAGAAGTATTGGGGAATGAGATGATGAAACACAAAAAAACAAATTATTTATAAAGTAAAATGATTGATGTATTTATATATTTGGATTAAATAATTATTTTTTATAAGTGTTATACTAATAATATTCTAGTTATAATATCATGAATCATCTATGGATTTACCCCCAACAAAATTTCATATTGGGTTTAAAAAAATATTAATGGTATTAATATCAATGAAATGTTATTTTGTGGTAAGGTACTTTTTTTGAAGAACATGTAAATAATTTAATGATAGACCTCAATATGTGGCTGATATTGAGTTAATAATGTTTGTTTGGGAAAAAGTATTTTTGAAATTGATGTTACTGGTAAACTTGAAATAGGTATTTGATTTAATATAATCATATTTTGGGCATCTTTAATGTGTTTTATTTCATTTTTCAATTTAGGGAATATATTCAATATTTTAAAACAAACTAATAGAGTAAGAATTGAACTCTTTTGGAGATATATATTTATTCAAGTGATTTATATTAATTGTTAAGGGTATAATCAAAGGAATATAATTTAAAGGTCAAAAAATATTTCAATGATATTAAAACTCTCTATTTCAATAATCTATGTGATGGGATTATGAGGTGATTTGAATCATTTATAGGGTATTAGGAAAATAGTTTAATGGTGTTTAAACAACCCTATGGGGTAATTATATTAAGTGACAATTACTTTATCAAGGAATATATTATAGTGGGTTATAAATAATCATGACAGTTGAAATGTGATTCATTGAATATGTGGTATCTTTCGAGATATTTACAGTCATGTTAGTGTTTTACATTCATCTTTTCATATAAATTTTAATCCAAAAATTTTTGTTATGTTCACAACATTACATGATTATATTGAAATTTTTCATGGTGGTTAGATATTTGGGAGATGATTTACTGGGTTAAGGTATAATTAAACATTATATTTAACAACTGATTTGATATGAAATACTATTTGAGAAGACTGAAATTATATTTTATTGAAGGTGTACGTTGAGATGTATGACATATAATTTCATATTAAGTCATTAATTAATGTTGATTTCTATTAAGGTAATTATTTTTATTTAGATTAATGTTTTATTTTTGAATAGGGATGTTTATTTAATTATAAATTTATCTTTTTCTAGACAATTCTTATTTTGGTGAATTCCTAATAATAGGAGAAATATATAGATATACTTTTTTGATTGATTAGAAGAATAATTTAGTGCTTTGTGAATAAACAATTGAACTATAATACTAATCATTGGGTGAAAGGGATTATATTGTTGAGGTAATTGATAAAAGGATGAAGTTATACACATAATGTAAGTATATTTCTTTATATTCGTACCCAATGTAGTAATGGAATTATTAAGCTCTATTAAAGGATTATATATTGAAATTATTTCCTAAAAATTGAATTATGTTTAATTGATGGTATTTTAACCCCTCAATGATTCATGCATTTTTAGTTTCTACCATTCTTTTTAAAATGTAATCCATCACTATTTACTTAACATCATACATGATTTTTCACTTCCATATCCATGTTATAAATTCAAAGTGGTGTTATCCTATTTATGTCCTAGTTTTTTTGTTTCATTCATTCGGTCATTTCCATATTTTAATTGAATGAATTATTAATAATTATTATTATTAGGGTTTTATAAAAATGAATATTCAGTTATGAAATATTCTATCATCATGTATAATATAAAATATTTATTATTAAAAATATTTAATAGGGGGGTTGGGGTTTGAATGTTACACCTCAAGATTATTGAAATAATTTATCTTCAAATAATTAAATTTCATTGATATATTTTTTATAAGAAAAATTGTTTTTAAACAAACCATGAAACTTTATTAAATATCATTAATTATTATAGTTATAACCTAGATATTAAATTTTCATGTATGTATATGATTTATTATGTAATTTAATAAATATAAATTCACAAATCAATACAAATATAATTATAAACTATTATTTAATAATCACTCCATTTTTATTAATAAATTGATATTCATCAAAAGTGTGTTACCATAACAATGGTGTTTTTTGATTATTGTGAGAAACTATAATGATTTACTTTTTGGAATGATTAAAAAAAATTGTTTTACAAAATTATTATACATTCTGAAGTAATCATAAAAAATTAATAGTAAGACAGTTTTTTTAATTGTTTGATAATATCAGATTTCAATTGATTAATAAAAAATATTAACATTATTGGAAATACTATTAAAAAGATCCATTATATTTTAATGTTGTAAAAAAATTTTTAGTGTCATTATACATTAAATAATATAATTATTTCTATTTAAAATTTTTTTTTGCTTGAAATAGATGTGAAATTATTTCTACATTTAAATGGTCATTTTCCAAAAAAAATAGATTTAATGCATGCAATATGTTTTTATCTTAATAAATACAATTATTCAATATTTTTGAATTATTTTTATTAAATTTATATTTTATAAACTTAATTAATAGTTTTAATATTAATCTAAAATTTTTAAATGGATGGTATATGAATAAATTTTGTATGATGCTTGAAAACATTATTTTTTTATTCAAAAGGATTCATCACATTTTAAAATAAATATTTTAAAAATATTTAGTGACCCTTATAGATATTTAATTTTATAAAATGATTCCCCCTTTTGAATCAACACATTCAAAATCTGAACATAGGAATAAATTATTTTTAGTCAATATCAATAGTAACTGTGGTATAATTTGTCACCATGGTAGATGGTAAATAATGTTAATGTGTGATTAAAATGTGTTTTAAGTACATATTTTGTTCTTCATATATCTTATTCAATTAAATTAATTATACCCTTCTAAGATTAGTATCAAAATTAATTAGTTTAATGGAAGTCTATTCATGAAATATATATGTGATATTTAAATCAAATAAAGTTACAAAATACAAGTCTCTTATATTTAAATGTCCCTTAATCATCAATATAGGGAAAATATAATGTTCTTAATGATTATTTGAATATACTTTTATATTATTGATACTTTTTAATAATATATCTTAATTATAAAATTTAAAAATTATTTACTGGCCTTATATTTTTGTGAAATTCTAATACAAATTTTTTAAATTAATATAAAATTACAATAAATGATTTTTAAAATATTAAAATTGATATAATTTGAACAATTTAATATGTAAAAATAATTTTATTTGTATCTATCACATATTTGATATATTTTTTGAATTTTATTCTAATTACCCATTTTTTATGAATCTTTTAATGTTAAATTAATTAAATAATGTTAAAAAATAAATTTCCGGATATATAATAATAAATAATATTTTATTTTTGGATATAATAATTTTAAATATAATATTCATGAACAAATAAAATATATATTATTTTAAGAAACATCCATAGTCCATTTTTTGGTCTTTTTCATTTTATTTTAACACTATAATCTCTCAATGGGTTTAAACCAATAATATGCTTGTAATTTTCCAGAGGGTTAAAAAAGGTCTTAAAACTATATATAAGGGTATATATATTGTTGAAACCTGCAAAAAAAATTATATAAGAGTGTAATTAAACTCTAATAGATAATATATATTATTCTTCTCTACTTGGCATGATTAAGACTTCAAAATAAATTCCTATTAATTTTATAATATATGAAAACCCACGAGTTCCCATCCCCTCAATTATAAAATGTTATTATTACTTTATATTCTCCACACAACCATGATCCTTATATATTGACCATACCCTAAAAAATATATCACAACATTTTTAATAAAAATATATAGGTTCATTTATTCCCAAAAGGCCAAACCTAGATCCCATAAGAGGAGATCTAAAGGATAAAAGTCAAAGAATATGTTATCATATTAATTAGTCACATTCTTTTTAGATATTAATTGAACTCTTATAAATATATATTATTCCTCATAAAATAACACATTTGTAATCCTAAATATAATATTATATAATTATGATTATGAGAACACCATTACACACCCTCATTCAATCGTATTTAAAGTTAAACTATCACTTGTGCGTTCGTATGACTTACCATCTCAACATAGCAATACAATTCATAAATCACAACCACCATTTATCGATGTATATTATGATGGATTTAACTTTTAGACATTATTATTATTATGTAATTATAATTATTTAATGAAATTATAATATCTACCTTAATAATTTATAGAATATTTTAAGATGATAATTTTGATCATATACACACGTAGACTACCACCTTCACATAGAAATTTAATTTGTATATATTTTTTTACAAGGATGGTAATATGTATAAATTTAGTTAATATTTAAAATTTTATTATATCATAATTTATATGGAATGGTGATTTTTTATTTAGCTTTATTTTCATTAATTCATAGATAAATGGAATCATGATTCATGCATGCTTATGGCCTACAGTCTTCATGAATGGTGTAGTTCATTTTTTTCTATTTATTTTAGGAATTTTTGTAAAACCTTTAATAATGAATGTATATGATATTTATATCAGGAATAAAATTATTTATCTTATGGAACCATGGTCAAATTATGGGGAACAAAACTATCAATCTAGATAATACAAAAATAAAAATAAAAATATATCACCCTTAATATTTATTTACGTAATAATGTATTGAGAAATAATTGATATATGGTTTTAAGTAAGTAATCTATGTCATAATAAAAATTTAATATGGTATTTGTTTTATAAATAAGTAATATTTAATTGTAATATAGGATTTACTGAAATGTACAATGTTTGTCAAACCTAAGGAAGGGGATTTTCATTTCAAATTTATTTTTGTTTGAAAATGGCATATTTAAAACTTATTTATTTACTGTGGTTGACATAAATCCATGAATTTATTTTATTATAAATCTTTTGAATGTTATTGTTATTTAAATATCCATATAATATTTTTTATAGGGATAATGATTAAATAGTTATAAATGTTTTCCGGGTTTTATGTTACAGTATCATTTTTAATGGATAGTTAATGATTAATTATATGATAATAAAATCAAATTATTTATATATCAATAAAAAAACTAAGTATCTTCTATAATTATTTCATAAGAATAAATTTTTTTCATTCCTTTTCCTCATATTACATTTTAAATATAACAATAATATTAATTTTAAGGAGAGTAGAAATTATTGTTTTTGTTCGGTCAAAAGGCCTTTTCATCAATAACCATGTTTTCTAAAAATGTTTAACAATAATTATTTTTATTTTAAATGGTCATTGTTTAATGAAATTTGTACCAATGTATTAATTTTTACAAAATAGTTATAAATTGATATTGTTATAATTTTCTAAATGATGTAATTTGTGCTTTTTTACTACTGTGTGTTTCATTTAACTTATATTCCATGAGATGATTTACCCACTACTATAACAACTCAATTATTTGAGTAATCCTTAAAATGATTCAATGGATATATAAATTGAAAAAAATAAATAGTATTTGTGGAAATTTTATGATTTTTTGAAAGTGAATTAAAAATTAAATGTTTATTTTCATCAATAAATGTTCCATGTGATTATTCAAATAAAATATAAATTTATGATTACATCATATATTATTAAATAATACCTAATTTTTTTATGATATAATAATAGTGTCTGTAATTATTATCTACCAGGTATATGTATATAATGATAATATTTTTATAAACATGATCCTTTTCTACATGTTATTTTATGATTAAATGTTTAGGAACCCAATTTCATTTCATGAATTCTAATTTGATTTATATTTTTTTATCACATGGCACAAATATGTGTGAATTTTAATAGTTTATAGGTGATAACTACATATACCTCCAATTAATTGCTTAATTATTAATGTTCTAAGAGATCAACTGGTATACATTTTGTTACTCAAAGCCCAAAAGAGGGTACATGGGATGTCATCACAAGCCTGAAATTGGTACATGGGTGTTTATGCCAAGGATATTTTTTTTAATATATTTATATTTATCAATGGTATAACAATTTATATACTCATGTGTATGACAAAATTCCATGTCCTATGAAAATTTTATGGTTCTATAGAATATTATATTAGAATCCTTTATGATTCATGTTTTATGAACTTCAATATATTGAAACATAACTCAGGATAATGATGTACGATATATAAGGTATGATTTTATAATATTATTCTCATTTTCTCACACCCTTACGATAAACTTTTACCCATTTGGTCTTTGACTTCCCCCTTGTTTACATTAAATGAGCAATTGAGTTCACCCTTTTGATTATTCCACTCCCCTTATTATGAAGGAAGGTAATAAGTATTATTTTTCTATGAATTTTATAGTTATGAACTACTTAGCGGTGATGATGTCGATATTTTATAAACCATTTTTTATATTTCTATGATTCCCATAAATTTGGACCTATACGTTTCTGACAAACATGGTATTGTCTAGTAAGGAATATTAATCTTAAATGTTTTGATATATATGTATAAAATGAGTAGGTCACAATAAATAGTAAGAATAAAAACTTATAGGATTATTATGTAAGGACAACTAGTACTGTATATCTCTGAAATTTATTATTGAGTGTCTTCATGAAGGTGTAGTCATACTCTCTTTTATTGGTGGGGATAAAAATTTTTTTATAAACAATTCAAGTTAATATAAATATAAAAATTTAATAAATTTGAAGTAGAATATAAAAATAAATATAGTTGATCTAAAAATGATTTAATGTTGATTATACTTAAATAATAAATTTTAAAGGGGGGTTTTAAATTTTTTTTCTTAAGTCCATTTATTTTAGAATTTTCACTTTTTCATTTTTGGTGTATCCATTTTAACTAATTTTCACCTAATAGATTTACCATTAGTTACTAAAATTTTAAGACCCTTATTAATTAATATTTAATTGTTTTTCACTAATATTATGAAATCAATTTTATCAGATTACAATTTTATATTTATGAAAACAAATTCAAAATTAACCCATTTAGAACTAAAAAATAATTATAAGAAAAATTGTACTTTTAAACATCAACTTTATTTCTTGAATAAAATTATCAATGAAATTTATTTTAATAATGAAATTATTTCCATTATTTATTAATAATTTTTATGTAGAATTAATATCATGAGTAAATAGAATTTAATAGAAATAATATTGAATTATGATAAAAATCAATTATATTTCCATTTACTGGAAAATTATCATATGATTCAAATTGGTTAATTTTTTTAAAAAAAATTAAAAATTGTTATTATAAATATACATTTTTACTCCAAAATACAACATTTACCCTAACATGTATTCAGTTTTTATTTTTTACATACATAATGATATGGACATAAATGCTACAATTTTTTTTAGACATTGAATTTTTAATTATTCACCACAAATTAAATTATTTCATAAAAAATAAAAAAACACCTTCAGGATAATATTTATATATGGTAATAAAAAATGAATATTAATTTTCAAAAATTACATTACAGTTTTTATAAATTTATCTTCAAAATCAATGAAACCTATTTTAAATCATTAATTTTCTAAAAGATGAACTTTTTGAGAATCCTGTGTTATTTATAACATCTCAACAAAATTTCTAAAAAAATTACAACATGCCAGATAAAATATTTAATTATTATATGTTATGGAATTAATTATTGAAACCTCATATTAGGGTAAAACACACAATAGATTTATTTAATTTGTTATTTGAGAGAAAACACCCCATACTAATATGAAATCATAACTGTTTTTTAAAAAATAAAATTAATAAAATGATGTTAATTAGTACCAATTTATTTATATAAGAATAAATATTAATAAATATTATTTATTCTATCCAACTATTATGTCAATGATAATTTTTGTTTTATTTAATATATGGGTAATCTAATAGAAATAAAGTTAATTCAAATAAAAATATATTCCCAAATATAATTGTGTTAAATTAATCATTGTTTTAATAATTAACTAGTTTCTATAAAAAAAGATTTAATACATATAATATAATTTCATTCCATGTAATATTTCTTATCTCATATTCCCCTTTTCTTAATTCACTCTATGACAATCTCACTCCTATTATCATTTCAAAAATTCATTAATAAAATATATTTTATATACATTTCATTAGGGATCTATTTTATTATAATATATCCATTAACATCAAAATGTGTCTATTTGTATGAGATAAAAACAATCTCTTTTGGTATTCCCATTCAATAATACCTTTTTTATACACATAATTCATATGAAATCCAAACTTGACTTTGTAAGACAAAATTTTAAGTTGTAATCCTAATGATTTCTATATGATTACTATTGAATGTGTTAAAAATTGGTAATTTCCATACCGAGTTAATCCATAATTATGATATAATAAACTTTAATCCTATTAAAACAACTCAAATATATATATATATATATAATTATCATGATCGTAAAATCACTCGATGATTTCCCATGTCATATTCTGGGGTTGTGTTCCTTTTTATTTCCTTGTGATTACTCATTCATGTTTTCAAAATCCATCATTTACTATCAAAATTATGGGATATTGATGAAGAACTATAATTTTATATCCTTTAACAAATTCCAATATATTTATCTATATCCATCGTGTATCTAGAATCACCCATTGATTTTAAATGTTAGAGTTTTGTGTTATATTAACTTGGATTTTGATGTAAATACTCTTACATATGTTCATAATGAATTATTTACTATATAAAAGATTACCTATTAATTAGAAACTACCATTTTGAATCATTATACACCATACAAAATTCCATTTATATACCTATCAAGTTTCCAAAATTTGACATACATTTTTTATGCCTTATTTTCATGTTTTATGCCTTTTTATTTCAATGTATTTTTTCTTAAATGTGTCAAATATGATTATTTATATATGAATATTATTCCAAATTTAGGATTAACTATCAATACCTATCATTTAAACCATGGTGTAATCTTTTTAATATATCAATTTTGTGATAGAAATCACAACATGACAATCCATGTCATATGAGCATGTTTTATCCCTTATTATTTCTATATAATTATGATTCCAAGTGTTTATAATAAAAACTTAAATGTATAGTTTATTTAATATTGATTAGGGACAATGATTATTTATACTTAAAGACATTCCATAAATATTTATATATAGGGAAAATTATACAAAAATCACTCATTTTTTTACCAAGTAATATATTTAGGTTTTAATAATTTTGATCTCTATTTTATTATGAATCCATGTGTTCATAATAAATATTTTACAATACTAATTATTCATTATTTATGAAACTACAATTCTCATTCATTATGTCCATTCAAAATTACATTATATATTCATATAATGTAACAAAATTAGTTCCCCAATCGTCAATATCATATATTCATATTCTGAATACCTATATATGTAATATTTTTTTATAGTTGGTAAATTTAATTTTTGAATAAAAAATTACATAACTATTAGTGAGAAAATTGAAGGTTTCACCATGATATCATCCTATGAATTGAATATAGATTTAATTTATAGATGTGGTAGGTTCATGATACCTTATAATAATTTCCATGGGATTTTTTATGATTCCTTGATGGATTAAATTGAAAATTTTATTTTACTGCACCTTAGTGATGAATATTATATATATTATTATCAATGTCTCATTTTTATGTTCCGGAAACAATTCCCAAAAATTCATTAATTACTTATGATCATTTTATGACTTGTGTACTGAGGTTCATGTTCTTATTTTAAGCCTCATGTCTTACCCTTGATGATTATTTTTAAACCATTTTTCATTATGTATATTTTAATGAGGATTTTAGAACACATAATTTAAATTTTAATTGGGTATGAAGAATACTAATATGTATGTTTTTTCAATAACATTATATTAGGTACGTAATATTTTGTATATTTTTAAGAATTATTATCAATTAATTAGCCCCCAAAATTATTGAAACAATTTTCTCAGTCGTAAAATGATTGTATTTTATTATTGTAAAATTTTTATATATTATCAAAAAAATTTAAAAAAAATAGAAATTTTTAATATAATGTAATGTACTATTAAAATTTTATAATGTAATTATGAGTTTAAGATGACCGTGGGGATCATAATTACCAGTGTATAGAGATGTGTGATGTATATAATATTTAAAACTATTTAATATATATAATCATATAATTTCATAGTAAGAATTAAAAAATATGGTTTTAGTTAATCAAGGTATATGATTTCCAACATTACTACCATCATTGAATGGTGAACTAGGTAGTTGATAAACATAGAAGAAATAAACCTAATCCCCTATAGATGTTGAGTTTTGGGAATGGCCATATAATTAAAGATATTTCATGTGGGATTTTAAAATCATTATAGTTGGGAAAAATTCTAACATTCACATGTTATTTATTAACCATAAATCCAATAGAAAATAATGGGGGGAAAATGATTATGATTAAATTTAATTTTAAAGAAAAAATTGAAACAATGTTTCATAAATTCAAAATAAAAATTGATAGATTAACTGAGTTTGGTACTAGCGATATTGTATCGTGATCATTTAAATAAATAAAATTATATGAAGATAAACATTTCCCTTATTTTAGAAACTATCATGGAAGTATAATGATGTATAATTATTTTCAAGAATTTATTTGTGGGAGAAATGATGAAATTGATAATTTATAACAAATCAATTTTATTAGTAATCAAACAAATAAAATATGAGTGATAAAAGTCCAACTAGATGGTTCAAATTTTAACCATGTAATCATGGATATCAGATAAATATTCATGGGCATTTTCATAGTTATTTTAAATTCTTATTAAAGAATATAATTTAATATGGTTTTATATGTGTTTTCATATAGATACGTCTAATTTGAATTCATTTATTAGTATTTCCGAATCATTCAAATTGTGAAGATATACATTAGTGAATTGGTGAAAATACATGGAAAACCATTTTTTATCATATCTGATAATGATATTTTGATCATATTTATGATCTCAAGTAGACTTAAACATTTCCTAGATACTATGTTAGAGTTTAATTTCAGTCACCACCTTTATACTAAGGAGAAATATTAATAGAACATTCTAAAAATCAAAGCCATTTTTAGATTCTTCTCAATGGATATTAATAGATGCTGGAATCAACTATTTTCATAGGATGACTCTTCATTATAAAGTTGATTCCACTAATTTATAAAAATTTCACCAAATGAAATTATATACTGTAAGTGTTGTATTAAATATACATATAGGATGAACGTTGATGATTAAAATATTCCACGACTAGAACATGTGAAAAATAAGACAGAGATGATTCTAACTATTATCTAAACCAATAATTCATCTTAAATTCTACTAAAGTTCAATTTTGAAAATATCCACAGAGACATATATATTGAATTAAGGGAATTTTGTTTCCTTTTTATATCTCGATTTTTTAGTTCCACGATGTTGGGGATGAAGCGAAATATATTCCGAATAGACATTATCCACTTTTATATTCATGATTTCATCGATGAATTGTAATATTTACCAGAACACTCACAAAACATGTTTCACGTTTGTGATGTGTTCTATTTATCCCTAATGTGGAAGTGTATACATTTTTCATCAATATCATTGAATAGATAGATGATATAGATACATTATGAAGTATTTTAAGAGGGGAGTTAAATGATTATATTTTATCATATATAAAATGTTCTATGAAATGATACATCATACATTAGAAAACTTTTCATGAAAAACAATTAATACAAAGAGGCATCATGTTTAAAAATGGTTATATTTAAATTGAAGTACTGTAATTTATTTTCAACCAATATAAGTAGTTTAAATTTAAGGTAATTATTTCAAATGGGGTGAATAATGTTACAAACTATACATTTTTATATAAATTACATAATTTTAATTTCAATAACATGTTTTCATTTGTATATGAAAATATATTATTATAAAACACATGAATTAAATTATGAAATCCTAATAAATATTATCTAAAAAATTGAGAAATTAATTTTTTGAATAAATAAGAAAAATAAACCTTGAATAAGAAAAATGGGAAAATAAAAATAAATAAATAAATAAATAAATAAATATAATATAATATAAAAATGTGGATCAAATTATTCTCTTATAAATATCACATTCTTAGAAAATAAAATCAAAGGGTATAAATTATATCAATTAAATGAGCATTTCAAAAATGAATATTATATATCATTAAGTGGAATAAATGTGAATTATGTATAAAAAAATTAGTTTCATTTATAATATGTATGAATCATACATTGTCATTTAGATAATAATATTTTCATTTTAATTTTAATAAAATCCATATAAGTATTAATAGGACAATTAAAATAAAAATAGGTATTTTTTCATTTTAATATTACAAATAAAAATCTAATTTCTTATATATATATTGTAATAATATATATGTTGTATTAATTGAATTGGATTTTTTTACAATTATAAAACCAAATATATTATAATTATATTTGTGATATAGTGTATTTAAATGTTGTGGGATAAAAAAAATTATATGACATTATAAATTATCTATGTAATAAATTTATTTTGATATAATGACTGTTATTTTAAAAAACTATATGTTGAAATATATCTTGTATTTTTTAAATTTAATACTAAAATTTATATTGATGTGAAGGGTAAAAATCTATTTAAAAGTAAATCATGATTTATGATATAATAGTTTTTGATTATTAAAAAATATATTAAATTTACTTCTATAAAAAAAATCAATTTTACAATATTATTTAGTTATGTAATATCATAATATCAACTTCAAAATATAAAAGTTGATCTTCTAATTCTAGAAAATTAATTACTTCTATTAGGAATTTTTTATATCCTTTGTTTTTATGAAAAAAATTATTCATGTTTTACAATGGATTAAATTTCCTAAAACATTATTCTATTAATATATGATTCATAATGGAAATAATAACACTACTTTAGGTAGAAAAATATAAATAAATAATTTATTCAATGTTTTTCTAAAAATAGTCTTATTCTAATGTACATATACCCCATCTTCACTTATATGGGAAATAACATCCCATAAAATTCTTGAACACTATGACTAATCGAGTTTCATTACCCTAATATCCAAGTTACTATTATATAAATTGTAGAGTAGTATAACTATAATAATTTATAGTGTAAATGGTCATGTAAATGGAACAAATAATGATGGTGGTAATGTTCGTTCATTTTTTTCTTTCATTTTCACTCTTATAGTTTCTATCAATATATTATATTCTTGCAAAAAGCTCCTCAAAACAGATATATTTTATTTTATCTAGATATTAATGATATGTGAGACAGATGGGTGGAACTGATCGGTGAGTCCAAGACACCCAACACTTAGAATTTGTCAATGTAATGGACTAGGAGGGTTTGGGCTATTACATAAGTTATTTATTCTAATTAGATATTTATATTTTTTACATTTTTTCTTGTGTAACCAATTTAGTTTTTGATATAATGAATAAATATTCAAAAATTTATGGAACATACATTCAATTATAATATTAATTCATTTCATCTGGAAATAAAACTGCATCATGATCAGGATGGATAAATCATTCTTTTACAATGGGAGGAAGTTAGGTAATTAAATTGTGTCTTATTTTTTTACTTTCATTATTAATAAAATTTATCATACTAAAGAATGTAGATGACAAATATTTCAATTCATATAATTTCAGAAACCATAAAATATGATGTTACATTATTATAAACTCATTTTCTTGTGTGATTCTAACATAGGTACATGCATAATAAGTTTCTTGGTCATAATGTGAAAGTTAATTTTCATGAAAAAAATTTATATGTGATTTTATTAATATGTTCTTATATATATGAATTTAAAAAATAAGAAATCAAAATTTAATGTTGTTATTTTCATAAGGAGAAAATATATTACATGTATATTTTTTTGTATCAAAAAAAATATTTTTTATAGGATATATCATATGAAACCTCTAGTATAAAAGAACCAATATATAATAATAATAAAAAAATTTTGGGACATATTATTAAATAAGTTGTAGGATATGAATTAGAATAAATATATTATTAAATATAAACAGATAGATATTTAAAATTAAAATCATTAATCAATGAATAATTGAATTTTAATTGGTTGTGACTGAAGATGAAATATTTTCACGGTAACAAAGATATTTTCCATTAAACCATATTTATGAACGAAATTTATTTAGATCACAAAATATTAAATAAACTAATATTAGTAAATGAATATAATAAAATATTCATATTATATATCTGATTTATTGAATTTACATTCACTTACTTATGTTAGGGAATGTAATGAGAATACAATCGTTTGATGATTTAAAAATAATGTTTCTATTACAATAGATTTTATTGTATTTTCTGGATGATAATTATATTAAATTACATCTAATACTGTATATTTTAATTTATAAAATAGATATAATTATTGAATTATTTTTTCATTCTGGTATAAGGATGAATTATATATATTTTTCATAATACTTTTATTTTTGAGAGAATAGTGAAAAAGTTTATCTTTGTAAAACTATAACTTATTTTCCATAAATCGTATTGTTTTTAAGCACAATGTTATAGTTTATTTGGTTCAAAAATATCATAATAAAAATTTTTGAAAACCTTTTAAAATTAATTATATATGAAAATGAATAATATTTAAATTTGGAAAAAATATATTCTTATGCTTAAAATGATTTTTTTCGGAATATTGATTTGATTTATATTTCATTCATACATTAATATAAATTTCATCAAATTATAAGAATATAATTAGGAAATATTTACTTTACAATGAAAAAAAATAACCTAAATTTTTTAAATAGTTAAATTTTATTTTTAGTCATCATTAAGTATAACCATCATAAATTTTAAACACCACTCTAGTGGTTAGAAAAAAGTTAATTGAGGATAAAATATTGGGTATGGTAAAAAAATATGCTCAAAAAAATTGTGTATTTCATTTAATTATATTAATTATAATATAACCATCCTGAAATTATAAAATATGAAATTTTTGTGACACCTTCCACAAATTATTGCCTTTATATAAATTTAATTAATTTAAATTTAATAAATGTGACTCTTTTTTTAAATAATTTTTTTATATTTTCATAAGATTAACAAGTTAATTATAAAAAATATTAATATTTAATTGTAATATTAATAGTTTTTTGATACTAAATAATTGTAAAAATTTTTATAGAGGGAAAATTATATAAAAGTCTTAATTATCACTAATGTAAACCTTGTCCATGTCTATGAAAAAACAAAGTAAATAGTTATAGAATAATGATGTGTTTTGGATATGTTAAAGACATACACAATTTTTAGGGATCTGTAATATATTTAGTTTTTTTAAATAACCATATTTAAATGAAATGATAATATTTAGTGTTTTAAAGTAATATTATTTGAATTTTTTTGAAAAAGAAAGGAATGATATTTAACGATATACAATAATTAAATGATATTATAATAAATAATATAAATATATTTTTTCTTAGGATAATGATTATTTTATATAATATCCCCCATTTTCTAATTATGATCCACTTTACCTTTTTGAAATGAAATTCGTTACCCTGAATGATTAATTATCATGTTATTTTGTAAATGGTTAAACTGGGCAACAGTGGGTAAACATAAAAATAAGGATTAAAAGATCATAAAATCATATCTAAATTAAATTGGAATGAATGTATTCACATCCTATATACTCCCAAAATAATATTAGACCTAATTTGGATCCAAATTTCAATGAATGTTTAGTCATAATATTTTAATTACTGTAATACTTATAAGTGTACGATCCCTCAATGATATCAACAGGTACCACTACTTTTTCTTTTATTAAATCATATTAATTTAATATTATTATCCATGATCTACCAAAATACATTATTATTTTATTCTTTGACATCCAAAAACATCTTTTTTCTCTTAAGAAAATCATATTATGTCTTAGTGTATAGTCTGCACAAGTATTTCCATAGATTTGGTTTGACCCTTAATGAAGTCCATTAATGTTATTTCATTTTATACACTATTTAATCTTGTCAAAATCCAGATTATATGACATAATAAATATCATCCATATATTTAAATGTTGTTATGATTATGTAAAATCTATCAATGAACTCAGTTTCCATCATATGGGATATAAAAACACCACTAATACATATGTTTGGACTACCACCTATATAATTTGTTGTGTTTAAATTTTAAGAACCACCTTATAAGGTTGTTTTTTATTATTTTTAAACTAATATATATTTTCAAATAATAATATAGTCACCCAACCATTTGAAAATGTTAACATCATTCGTGCATACATGTGGACTACCACCTCAATGAAGCAATCTGTTTCATTAATTTATTATGACAACACATTGATGATTCAGAAAATATATACAATGAATAAAAAAATATGTGGGAAAATATTATAATTAATAAGATAATACAACTATTTCATAAATATACTTACAGAAAACATTATTCAGATAATTTGTTTAAATAATCTGAAAAACCAAAATGATTCAATATATGAAAGAATTATATTATGATCTTATAATTATTATAAAAGGGAAATAAAAATGTAATATAGATTAGATTTCACATAATAAATATTTAAAAATTTCTAATTCATTGAATAAGAGGATCAAACATGTATGAATCTGAAGTGACTGAATTTAAGGGTAACATATTCTCATTTCTAGTAAAATGACACCTGACTAAATAATGCATCTAATTTCATTTATATAGTACATATTCTTCCTATTAAATTTATTATATCGTGAAATAATCATTATTTATGATTTTTAATAATTCAAACCTTTTTTTGTCGTTTTATAAGTTTTCATGAATATTTTATTAAATTCGAAAGGGTTTTCTATTACAATTTCATTTAATTTAGATCTTATTTATGTTAATATTTCAGATAGAAAAATTATAGGATCCAAATATCATAAAACACATTTCATTTTCATTTATTATTGTTATGTTTTTTATTTACATGTTTTTTTCATTTTTTATCTTATTGGATCGTGAATAAATATATATGTTACTTAAAAGGTATATTTAGTCAAAAAATTATTATTTTAATGACACCCTGCTACTCTTTTACTTTAGCGTAGAGTATCATTTAAATATTTCAATAATGTTTCCTCTTTAATGGTTTATTATTATAATTTTCAACTATTTTCTTCACCCTTTTCAATGGATTAAAAATGAATGTTTTCATTTTAATTGTATGGGTTATTTTAATCATTTTATAAAAGTACAAAAAAGTAAATTTTTATTGTATATAACATGACCTAATATTCCCGTCACTATAACTACTTTACAATATCAAGACACTATATCATGTTTTCAAGGTCATTATCAAATAAATTTATATAATTAATATTTTGGAAAATTTTCATTAATATTTAATAAAAAAGTGGTACTTTCTAATGCTTTCAATTAATGCCTATAATATTACTTTATAAGTATTTTCATTATTTTTAATATTCATTGATGTTAGTACTTTTTTTCTAGATACACAAAAATTATAAAATCCATTGTATTACTTATAATTCATTATTATCATGTTGTTTTATTTCAATCATTGGGAAAATATTCAATATTTATTATTTAATAGGAATAATAGTACATTTAAAGGTTATTTTTAGAATAATTTTTTCTTATATTAAAAAATATGTGGAATTTATTTGATGTGGTTGTTATGTTTGGTGTCTAGTTATTGATAGCCCCTCAATTAATTGATTGGTGTAATGCGAAAATATTATTGGTGAAATTCATTGGGCAATTAGTTTATAGATATTTGTTCAATGAATGTGTATTGGACTTGGCCTTGATGGTATGATTTATGATTATTTTACATTTAAAATTATTGATATATCATGAATATCGATATTTATATGTTAAATTTATTGAGAATTCAGTTTTCAATAATCATTGGATTAATATATTGAAATTTCCTACATTAATATATTTAAATTGTGTTTTCTTTAAAATGGAACGTGTTTTGATTATCCACAATACCATATTGAATTTTCCATATCTACTAGTGATATAATATGTCTTGCGCTTCCATTGATTATGAGATTTTTCTATACATTTATTACATTTCCAGTTTTGTAGGGAATGAATAAAGAAAATTTCGTGTTTTCTTAGGGGATTAAATTTGAATAAAATACCAATAATAATTATCTCATTAACTATATAATTCTCTTGTAAATAAAATTGTGGAATATCAAATTTTTTATAATTCCATAAGATTTTTTAGATTATAAACCAGTAGAGTTCATTATTATGAGAACATCGATATGGATTCCGAATATGATAATTCCAATTTCATTATGAATTAAGACTATGAGTTAGAAACTATAACATATATTTAAATATATTTTATTTCTAAGTAATTTTCCAAAAATTCAATTCTATTTGTGGAAATTTAACTAAATATTTCAAATCAATAATTTAAATCTCACATCAAGATAAAATAGAAGAATAGGGTATACAGAATCAACATGATAGGTAGAGAAAAGGATATGAAAGAATCTCAATCCATTTTTAATGAAAAATTGATGAGTCTTTAGGAAGAAAAATGGTAATTGGGTCTCTACATCCAAACTACATTGATCACCTAAATTTTTGATGTTCGTTTCTCTAATGAGAACATTTAAAATTTAAAAAAGATGATTAAAAATTTAAAATTAATGAATATTAATTTTAAAAAGACAATTATTCCAATATATGATGACATTTTAGATGAGAAACCACCTCATTATGATATCTTATAATTGATGTATGAGATATAACAACTAGTTACAGTACCACCAACATATCATTGTTTTATACATTACATTGTCCAAAAGGATGTTATTTTCGCCCAAATATCCTATAAGAATCATATGATTATTACTAAAAAGTATTAAAAATACATTTAGAAATATTTTCCTCAATCTAGACTATTATATGGCTCAGATGATTTAATAACAATTAACAATCCCCATATATTGGGAATGGCTTATTAACTAATTTGGTTGGAATCCCGTCGATATAGGTGATTGAAATAACTTATCATGTTCCTTTGTGTAACTACTTAGTGGATTTTATTTATCAAAATGTCTTGTTAATATGCTTCTAGAGGACAATTTTTAATGATGTTATAAAAAATTATCCACTAATAATGGTCTAAAACTTATATATAGTAATAATTCAATTACACCTAATTAAAGCATATCGAGACAAGATTTTCATCATTGAAATTACCCATTTTTAGTATTATTAAAAATATATTTGTATTATATTATTATATAAAGTATTCAGATTATAAAAGTATGTTGATATAGAATTATAATTGAGGTTTTTTATTAATTATAGAATAATTGTTTTTATTTTCCACTTATCATTTTAATCCTTTTTAGAATAATCCAAATATTTGTTGTATAAAAAAATCAATTTCTAGTACATATGAAATCAAACATAAAAGAACTATATGGATTATTATATTGTTCCAAATAATTTTTTATTCACACTTTTTATTTAATTCCACATCGTATAGTGAATAAGAAGATAAAAAATCATTTTATATTGAAATACAATCATGGGATACCCCAAAAAAATTAATAACTTCTCACTATGATTAGTATCTTACGAGATTATCTAAATGTTACTGTATAATATTAAATAGTCACAAATCTACAGGGAACCAACATATGGCCATTAAAAAAGATGATTTATCTGGAAATCGTAATAAAAGCATTGAAAAACTAAATCAAATTATAACTACCAATTTTCAAACAAAGTTCACCATCCAATAAATATGAAATTAAAATATATGGAAATTATCTATTTGATAATCTAATAAAACCAAGGATAATACTATGAATAAATTTTTAATTGAAACATCAAAAGTATTTTAGGACAACACCATTTTACATTAAACTTCATGATACAAGGTGCTATCATATAGAACATATTAAATTTGCATGTCTTAGTGGTTTAGTTTGATATACATATGTGTCCCTTTTTAAGAGATAACATACATGTCATTTCTCATTTTATTTTACTCCAATTTCATTGTTCACTCATTTTTTTATTAAAATATCTTTTAATGAATGTGTATGTGGCTAAAATCTAAGTAAAGTTTTGATATATTGTCATATTATTAAATATAACACCCAATTTATATTATTGTATGATTTATGAACATTTATAAATCAAGATCATATATAATGTTTATTGACACTATAATAACCCATGTTTATGAATTTGTAGAAATTTGATTCATATACCAATCGTATATCATTGAAACTGAAGCCTATATTTGTGACTATTTTGAGATTAATATGACAATATTTTATTACCATGGTTATTTCCATAATAATATTTCATTTTTCAGCATTATTACTACCAATAATCTGGTTTCTTTAACAAATTCCTATAATATTAGATTGTCTTATTTTTGGGTCAATTTTATTTCCATATAACTGGCTTTAGTCCTTAAATGTTATGATAACTATAATCATTTCATTTAAAGGGTATTAGAACCTAAAAAAATATGAAATTATTCTCTTAGAATAAATAAATGTTTTATTTGATAATGAATCTCAATGTAGTCTCACATGTAATTTTTTTTATTTCCATAGGTGGGATCCCCCTATTACAAATGCTAGAAGAAGATTCAAGGTAAATGAAGGAATTATCAACGGTCTACCAATATATATTCATGAACCCCACAATCAAAAGGTTCCCCACCTAGGGTGAAAATATATATTGGAAGATAATGACCCTCAATTCCAACCTCATATAGGACACATGTTCATAATAGGAAAAAAAAATTTTCATTAATTCATACATGATAAGAATTAACCATTACTCATTTACATAATAATACCAAATAACAGAAAAACTCCAACCAATATCATTTATAAACAAAGTATGCAATCTTAATACATCTAATATTATACCTAAGCCTAAAAAACAAAAAATTATAAAATAAAATTACCAAATCTGAATCTAGGAAGACACAAAAAACTGTAGTAACTCCAAAAATATAATAAACAACTCCCATATGATGGTAACATCTATAAAGATATCCAACTAATTCCTACTAAATTAAATTTTTTATTGTATGAGAATAAGAAGTTAACTTATAATTATCCATATTTAAATTTTCATAAATATTTTAAATAAGTATTATAATACCTAGTGAAGAAAAAATAAACCAAAATTGTCAACAATATTGGTAAAAACAATTTCCCTATCCCCACCATGGTTCATATTGAAAAAACTGAATAAAAGAAAATGGATTAAATATAATAAGAATATATATAATAATGGAAACCCACATCTACATACCCTATGGTTTCTAGATATCATTTCATAATGTCATACATCTTATAGACATTTCTTACATTCGTAAAATGAAAATGATTTGAGTGAGGGATCAACCCCACCTACCATTATCCCATACATGGCCTAATATCTCATGTTGGACTTAGTGCACAAATCAATGTAATCATTACCATCATCACATTTACAACCAATTTTACATTTGAAAACATCTAAATCCTATGTATATTATTTATCCCTAAAGACATAACTTCCCATGAATGTACATCCAAGGGATGAATGGTTCATAATGACATGATACATTCATTCTCTATACCTAAATAAATTATATTACGCACATAATTTTATTGTAAATTTGAGATACATTAGATACTTGTAAAGAAATAAAAATTTATTATAATCTATTATAACACGAGATATATTTACTAGCATCTACATCTAAAGATAGAATGTGTGAGGGGGAAAATATAGTCATTCATTCCCTCACTATCATTTATGTTAAGCTCCAATAAAAAATATTTATCTGCATGTTCCCTGAGGACATGGGTGGGGTAATGTATAAAATTAGAAAATATAAATAATATAATTCTTCTAAAATCAGAATGTGAAAAAAACTAACCTCACACTAATATAACCTCAATGATAGGGAAGTCTTCCATATTTCTCTATTATGTATTAAATATGAAACAAACATTGATGAATAAATATTATTATTAATTAATTAATATATCATTATAAATTCATATTAAAAATTTCCCAGAATAAAATTTTACTAATCTTCATCCTAGTGTTGATGGAAATAATAATTCTATTATACTCATTATCATGTCTTAATTCTACATTAACAACATACAATTTCCATATTTATATACCATTTACAAGATAATCTCATTCAATTTTCCCTATGGTTTCCTTTAATATGATAAACATCATTTTATATCAATTTGGAAAAAAATAATCCATCATATAGGTAAAATAATTATCATATTTTAAATCATTAATAATATAGTCTCTCTTGAAATTTACGAGTGAAAAAAATTCAATGATGAACACACTATGTATAAATTAAAATTTTGTCAAGTTGTAGGAACCCCACTATAATGAATATTTATCCTCCCTACAATTTAGAAATAATTCGGAAATATTCAAGAAATAAAGATCAATGAAAAATCAAAAAAAAATCAGAATTATCTATGTCCCATATCATTATGCATCCAATAAAACTGTCGAACCAACCCTAGAATAAACCACCACTATACCATGCGCTCCTATATAATTGATAATTCCATGGTCCCCAATCGTATTAAAACACCAGCTGGTGAAATAGCTTTAGGTACCCAACCCATTTCTCATCATGCAAACCATGGACCCATGGTTTTCATTCAAATTCATTAAGGATTAAAAATTATGATATTACACATACATGCACAAAGTTATTTCATGTACATAATTAATGGAACAAATACCAATGATCTATGGAAGACATGCCTCTCACATCATTACAAGGATCTCCCATTCCCAAATTATTTTTTCATTAGAAAAAATATTTTGTATTTCCATCATAAAAAAAGTATTGAATTATTCAAATGTTTTTAGAAACATACAATCTATCAACAACAATGAAACAATATTATAACACATCATTTTTTCTTTTATATTTCTTATAAAACACAGGGGAATGACTATCAATTGATGTTCCTTGATCTTTAATAAAATCTCTATAATTGTGCAATTTTTCTATTGTTTATCTTAGGGATAGAAAATGAATAATTTTATGGACAAAATGATCCAAAATGTATTAATAACACACAATATTACATTTAAATAAGGAACTACAGTATATTATTTTATGAATTAAAAAAACCGAAACATGAAAAAAAACCTCATTATTTTTTTCTTATGTACAATGAAATATCTACCTTATAAAAACATATAATGAATTAAAGACTAATAATAAAACATTAATCAAAGAGAGATAATATATCCCCAATCTCAATATGAATATAACAATGTTTCTTGAGAAATAATAGGAAATTAAGAACCAATCAATGATTTCCTCTTACATAGGTTACCATATGATCCCTATAATTATCTCAATAAAATTGATCTAGAATAAATTGATATAAAAAATAATTAATCTGACGAATAAACCCACCATAGAATGGAAAAATAATTATGGAATCTAACTAAACAATCAGATAAGGAGAAACATACCCTGAACCATTATAGATTCATCTCTAAAACAAATTGTTTGAATGTTACAAATGTGAATTCTAGTGATTTTAAAATTATCTGTTGGTCACTATGACATAGTAATTAAAGTGTTATAATACGTGAATTTTGAGGGGGAGGGGGGGGGAATCTTATAATCATGTTACTAAAAACCGCATTCAAAGAATGACACAATAATTTATGTCTGGAATTATGTGATTCTAAATCAATTAACATTTACGTACTAATCATAGAGACCTGAAAATAATGTTCACATAATATATAAGTGAGTCTTGACATGATCTAATTTTAATTAGAACCATATATTTCCACCTTGAAACACAGTATCCCATGAACCAGAATTGATTCTAGGAATAATAAATCATGGTTTTAATACTAATTTTGTGTTGTGAGTTCCACTTGAATGTATATTACCATATTTATATAATCTACACCAATATAATTATAATAATAGAAACAATTATGAAAACTATAACATTATATAATATTCCACTCAAAAAATTCCCATCTGTAATAATTTATAACAATCCCAATAATAAAAATAATGTTAAACAAAAACCTCATGAGATACCTTTTATGGAACTCACTACATCAACAAAACAACTATCTATACAATGGAAGAGTGAACCAAAACTAGAAACATCCCCAACCCACATCTAAAAACACTTTATAGGGATATACCTCTAAAGGTAAATTCTAAAATGGGAAAAACACCATGATATAAATGAGATCTCCTTAAAAATAATGTGTTTAAAGTAAGTCATAATAAGGATCGATCACAAAATCAAAGAAAGATTGATCAATAACTGAACAACATGGGATATTTAGCATTAATCAAAAACACCCACTTAAAAGGGCCCCATCTAATCCAGTATGACACCAAAGGGCCTAAACCAATGGAATTACATGTTCATGAATCACCTTCTCATGAAGATCCTAAAATCTAATAACCCACTCCTCGAATGTCTCACCATCATTAGTATCTATTTTACCGAAGTAAATAAAATGAAAATCATCATAACAATTTTAGAAATTCAATGATACATGGAATACATAATGAATATTTTTCATATATAGGTGTAGTGCTAACCAAAATTCCCAAAATCAACCTTAGGCTAACCACTAGAATCGTCTAACGAAATGGGAAAAATATAACCCCCACTAATAAAACCGAAACTACCCATTGTAATGATACACCCTAAATTAAAAATGATCAAAAACATAAAACCCCATAGCCCTCCTTGAATGAGAAATGTTTTAGTGTAATTATCATTTCCACCATCATTTTGTCATGTATGACCTCTGACATATTATTTGTACTCTCAAATAATTTTATTCTAAAAATATATTACTATCTAACCATAATCCAATACAACAATGACTAGAAAGTATCACTATACAATTATATAATATTTTATATAACAATAATTTGGTGGTAAATATTGTTTTATGTTTATTTAATAAATTATTGATTCCTCAACCATGAACCAACAATGTCTTCAATAAACATATAAATAAAGTATTATAATGTATATAATGTCGAATTTGTTTTGATATACATCATCGTATAAAAGGTAGTAAAAAAATAAAAGAGATCCAAAATCAATCACAGATACCTCTTTAAATAATGTAGGTAGAATTTGGATGATGATTTGCGATTATAATCTAAAAATATACATGAATAGTCATTGACTTCTCTAGATACAACCATGGAAATAACACCACTTAGTTAGACACCATTATCACAAGAAATTGAACTTAATTATTAATGATTTTCATGATCACCCATTTATCACAAAAAAATCCATGAAATATTGATAAAATAGACTCTATATCCATCAAAATTTCCTCCCACTTATAGTTGTTATAATTACATGAATGATTTAATAAACCAAAAATATGAATCACATAATTTAGATTTTATTTAACCAAACTACATGAGAGAGAATCCAAAACATTGTTCTAGAGAAGAAACTATAAAACATGTCTCAAAGATCAATATACATCTTTCCTCACAATGATATTCCTCTAATGAAAAATCATGGAACATAAAGAGAACCAAATCACACATTTTCAATGTTATAAAATTTTATTCTACAGACAACACTTACTATATTCAATCAATATACTATCCCTCTAGAAAATCACATAATACAACACTATCACATAATATCACTTCATCATAATACCATAATAAGGAATCATCCACACTCTAGAATAATTAGTACGGTTAGATCATCTAATAAATAAATCCTCTAATATTCACTATTCACATACTAACGTGTCATGATTCTTTATATTACATCACATCTAATAATAGTTTTACACTAAAAAAGCTCTTCCACATGAATATCGGTCACGAATTCATCCTAAAAATTCTCATTTCATGGTTTTATTGAAATATATAAATCATAAACCAAAAATAACATCATTAACCATCAACTCCAAAAAATAATGTATCATTATGAGAATATATACGTCAAACTATATTGATTTGTGAAGTCCATAAAACAATGAATGTTAATTTTTTTTCTCCATAAAACTATGGAATAAACTACCACATAAATACCAATATAATTAATGGAGTATTTTTAGATAGGCCATCATAACTATTGAGAAAAAATAGGTTTCTACATTTTACTGGATTAATTCAAATCACAATACATTAAAAGAAGTATCAAAATATTAATATAACACAATTCCACACCCTTATAGTAAAACAAAAAGATAAAAGACCAACTTTATCATCTTGTACTCAAATTAATTATGGAATTGTTGAGTCCACCGAAATAAATAATTGTTCATAGTAAATAATTTCATCAAAGTATGTATTTGGGAAATGTCAGGAATAAACCTTATCTAATATCAACCTAAACTGAAGAGACTCCTCAATAATTCCAAATTTATGGGTGATGTTAAAAAAAATACCATAACATTTAATGTATCCTTGTCTAATCCAATCCAGGATTGGATATTCCCCATTTAATAGAACACACTATCCTTGAACTCACAATTTTATAGTTTCCCATGTAGCAGATGTAACCAAAGAACTGAAAACATGCCCTACAAGGTACTATATGTTATCCTATTTAATTTTGATGACATAATTATGGGATTGGTAAATACCACCATGAATTGGTGAATAACATCATTGAATAATACATTGATAATCAGAATGAATATATCTTACATATAAATTAAACTGAATAAAATCTCATATAAAAAATTATTCTCTTAATAACATATTAATGAAATATATAGGATATTTTCATCACTAACCAACATTTATTTCACAAAACCCAATATTATCATCATGTATATTGCTTGTCACATTAAATAATAATATAAAAATCAATATTCAGAAGTGGTTAGTAGTTTATCAGTAATAACTAATTAAAATGATGATAATTACTATATAAGCACGGTTTGAAATCATATTTTTTTAGAAATTGAGATATAGATTAAATAATTTGGCACAATTGTATTAATAAATCCCCATTATAGGGGATCCCTAACCAATGATTTTACCTCCTGAAACATTGAAGGGGTCATGTTATATGGATACATTTATAAAAGGGTATCATTTAGAAAAACAATTATCCAAAACTGAATCTCTAATTGAGGAGGAATCGTTATTATAAATTTAATTAGGAAAAATTTTATTCATAAATAACCATGGGAAATACCACAAACTAGTCCTATATATAATACATCATCAACACAACCAGTATGGAATACACATCACACTTACATCCCATTGGAGTGTATTTCTCACCAATAAACAACTCATGGACTCTATCAATATCATATGATATTATTTGTATAATAAAGAAATCAACTATATCTCACACCAAATATATAAAATACATGTCAAATATAATGTTATAGGGATATATTTTAAAACATAGAAAGACACCACAACAATAATGTTTCTATAGTGACATCTATTGGTCAATAAAATATTAAAATTGGACAGCATGACCTCAAACATGTAATGTAATTGTACAGGGCACTAGAAGACTCTCTCATGCTTATCATATATCATAAATTTTTTTAGTGATACAAATAAATTTAAAACTCCATAATTAGTCATATAATTTACCAAATTAATAAATTTTTAGATCATAACATTTAGTTAATCAGGATCACTCATTGTTGGAAAACATAAAACAAGGATGTGCCTATGACAGTATATATGACATCAAAAGATCGGATGGTGACCACCTCAGTGGTCATTCACTTCCCACTATCCCTAAGGATGATGGATATCAGATGGATATCCCCTACATTTCTCATTCTCTCTCTGCTTCATAATAGCTTTAATACAATGTTGTGGTAATTTCCTTGGTTGAAAATGTTATAGAGTTTGGGACTAAAATGGGCCACTAACCATATGCTGACTATTGATGAATTCCAAACACTTTGGATTTAGAGAGAGAAAATCCTATGTAATAAATGAAAACAATGATTGAATCAATGACATGTTCCAGAGAACTAAATGCTTCTATAAATCTAGTTTATGATGGATTAATCCTACTCCCTACAGACTATATCTTCTTATTATAAGGAAATACAAATACATGATCACAAAATTACTCCATTAATATTATTTAAGACTATAATACCATGAAAAATATTTCATAGAAAACAATATCTCTGACATATATCTTTTCCAGTACCTTATTATATGCAATCAATATAAATGGGGTATCATAGAGAAAAGTGTCTTGGTGAGAATCCACCTAAACATGAATCTCTATATCCTCATAATATTGAAGAAGGTTTGAATATAATATTTGAGGTTATATATGAGGATAATATGATCATAAACAATTTAACTCGTTTGATGTCTTGTATATATATCTTGTTAAAAAACCTACATAGAATTTGAAGATAGAAACCTGTGATGAAATTGATTCATGAACATGTATTATAAGACATATAATTCTTAGAGTCCATATATTAAAAATTATCAAAATTTTATTTGTCAAAAAAAATCTTCATAGTAGAAAATAAAAAATAATTCCCTTATTGAGAAAGGGTCAAACAGAAGCCTTTTTCATTTTTCTATATCCAGTCTAGTGTCACCATGTTTGTAATGGAATACTTTTCATTTTATAAACCCTATTGAGGAAACACTAGGAGTGTCCCCTTCATGTTTTATCATCATCGATCACCACATTATGTTATTAATCATGAATTTCATAATAATATTTTTATATATTAACATGAAGGAATGTCAAATTCCTTCCGTATGTAAAAAATAAAAAAATTCAATACAACTAAAGGAAGGGGAAAAATAATTTTTCTGTGGAACATTAATTTATTTCTATGATTTATTTTAAAATATTTATCATTTCCCTTATTCAATACAATTAATAGAAAATCATGATCCATGATCATATCTTACACCTCTATATTATAATAAATTAGACTTATCATGTAATATTCCATAAACAGAAAGGTGCAATTTAAAATTATGGGTCTTCATAAAATCCAATGTTATAGACTCACTCCATGGACCACAATACACACAAGTGGAGCATAATAATTTCCCCTTACCAAAACATGCATTCTTACACATTCTTTTCTCTATATATTATCATATCTCTTAATCATCACATTTTAGAACATTCTATCATGGGTCCCACCCTCTAATGATACCCCACCATGGTTTCTAATAATGAATCATATATAATAACCCCCAAATGTAACATCAAATAAGCCAATAGATGGTGAATGTAACTAAAACTATATACATCAATCAAATGGGACGCCTTACCATCACTATATTTATATATTGATAGATAATAAATAAACAAACAACCTAACAACATGCATAAATGAAATAATTATATCTAATATATGTATTTTCATATATAAAATGAAAACTACAACCAATAACTAAATGTAACATATTTGAAACTATGAAGCTACAATGAACTCCAGTAACTCCAGAAAAACTCTTAGAAACTCCACCAAGCTAGTTATATTCATCCCAATAACCAACCTATTCCTATAAGAATGCTCTATTCTAACCATATACCACCTTTTTTGTAACATATAGAGGCAAACCATTCTATATATAAATATATATATGGCACCACACTTCTACATCCCAAATACTTGGTCACTCTCAGAGAAATATTTTACACATCGTATCTCGTAAACGGCAAATATTTAACATCCCTAAAATATTTTAGGCCATGGATATAGAATCATCAGTCTTGAATAGGGCGCAAAATATCATGGTAGAATCAGTAAACATATCAATCTGATCATCAACATCATCACATCCATAACCATGTCTCATTATTAATGAAATTATAAATTATTTAAATGAATTAAAACTCAATCCTTCACACTCCATGCATATACAAAAAAGGAATTTCGGAGCCACTCTGATGATATAAATGATTTTTAATACCTAAAGTAAATAAAAACATCAATTTAATGTATAGTAAAATCTTGAACAATATTAAACTAGTTAGGAAATCAAACTATAACAAAATACACTATAGTCGTAGACACATATACACATATATACATTCAAAGGGAGAGTAGGGGTGTGGGGGAAGCCATCCATCCATTCCCTCACAATACTATATGTTAGATAAATTATTTATAAATCATTTTATTGTTAGTTACAATACCAATGTAGGTGGGATAGTACATCAAATTAAAAAATATATGTAATATAGTAAAAAATCCTCAATAAGGGAAATTGCATAGTAATATACCCATATACTTCTGACGTGAAATATGATTTTGTCTACCACTACTAAGGAAAGGATATCAGAAAATAAAAAGATTAGTTTTTAATAAATAAACAATTTACCATTAACCAATATAGACATACATTTTCCAATGTAAACATCTTAGACTTCTTATTAATAGTTCTAAGGAGAAGCTTTCTTATATTTCATACATTATCGATTACTTAATCATAAATATTTTTGTATCATTTCAATATTTAAAAACATACATTATATAGCATCCCATTAATCCTTCCCATGGATTATATTAATATGACATACGTCATTCAATATCATTGACACCATCAACGTGTAATCCTACGGGATATTAATTTATCCCATTATCATTTATAAACCATTTGAGTAAATGGTATATATAACTAATAATCAACATAACAATTATATATATTGTGGATAGTGTATGAATTTTTTGGGGAGAGACAATGTAATAACGAAGGTCATATGGACACATAAATATCAATCCTATTTCATGAGTGTAGTATGCATCGAGGTGGAATCATTTCATAGAACTCATATCGACCACCCAAAATCTAAGAAAATTGATCATAAAATATTTTCCTATTATCATCGACATAATCCACTACAACATATAAGTATCTTGGACCATTTCATACCAAAGGATCCCAACCTCATCAAAAAATTGTTAGTCCAAAAATGCAAGGCCCCCGAACCATTTCACATCATTGAAACCAAATACACATGGTTATAAAACAATGACAACAAGGAAAAAATAATTCTGTGACACAAATACAACCTCATGATTATTTATTTTTCACAAAAAATTGAATAGAGAATATATTACTAATGAATAAAATACTTCAACATCAAAATAATATCTCTTAGAACCAATGTATTTAAATTTTTCTCACATAAAATATAATACCTATATTGAATAAAAAAGAATATTACACATATATTTCTGGAAAAAAGAGACATATATCTTTCTGGTAATCAATATATATGAATCAACATAATCAGTGGATATAATTTCATTCATTTTTTGTAAAGACAAGGTAGATAAACTATGAATTCACATTAATCTTTCTTTAATAACATCATATCAATTTATAATAATTTACATTTTTTATTATAATTTTATTCAATTATTATTTATCTGAACTATAATAGTTATAAAATATTGATATCTTTGTTTCATAAAAAATAAGAGGCAATATTAACATTTTGAGATAACTATTATCACTCAAAACCAAAAAAATAAATCATAATTCAATAAATTCCACATGATATTATCACTCTTACATTTAATAAATTGTTAAAAAATAATTAATCATGATAATATAACATATTCAATTTAATTAAATAATGATTAATGATCACCTGCCTAATCATTATATCCTCCATGATCAAATAGAAATAATGTAACAGAAAGCATGAAAATCCATTTTCAACTTCTTTGGGGGACCAACGGTCCATAAAACACCATCACAATAATGATCCCAATGTCATTCATTAATATAAATTGTATAAAATGTGGTCAAATAAACTGAAAATATAATAAGAAAATATGTTCTTAAATGATAAAAACAATATGATTCAGGGAAAATAACATTGAATTACCATAAATCAATATTTTGTTTATCTGATCTGAATTTGTAAACAGTGATTTAGAGGCCGTAAAAAATATCTCGATCACTTAAACCCTATGAAGGTTGATAAATAAAATAGAATTTGGTAGTGGATCAAAATCAATTAACATGGTAATAAAATTTCACATTTATGAGGAAACACACAAACTCACAAAATGAATTCCCAAATTTTATATTCCTTAAACTTTTAGTTACCTAATTAAATATATAAAAAATCACATTCATGTTGGGAATCACTGATTCACATAGTGAATAAATTATATTCAAAACCAATGAAATCCATCTAAAACAATTCAGTATGTGAACAAAATTTTAACCTAAAAATATCACAAAATGGTATGAATGGTGAGTTTACATCATGAATTCCATATAAAAATAGATATATAACTTCTAACTACCTGATCCTACGTCAATATTAAAAATTTATAGACCAATAGGAAATATTTCCTTATATTTTTCATGGTTTTCTACCCGTCATCGTTGAGTCTAGAACATCATGTCATAATTTTACTCTTACAACATCCAAATTTCCATATGGAATTGAAATATATAAATCATTTATAATGATAGTAATTAGGTGTGTTTTTTAATCACTATGGAAGAAAATATATTTTAAGACACATTGTTCATATTAATCCTCAAGTTATAGTTTCCATAAATTATGTATCTGTACCATCTAATTTTAATATTCAATGGGGATAAATTAATTTATTATCCATGTTTGGTTTATTATAGTCATGTCAATTATATATCATTCCCTTTGGAAGATTCTCCATATCTAAAGTGTTTAAACAATATGAAGCTTATTTCTATCTATATGACCTGAAACTATAAATGACAAATTTATTGTCAACTCTAGGAATCTAAATATGCAGTGAACTCATTCAATTAATGTTGTAAAAATTAAAATTTTCAATATAATTTATTTAGTGTTTTATAAAAAAATAATATTCTACATTATTTCATAAATTAAATACAAAAAAAAACATTCAAAACCATTTTTGAAAGATATATATCATAAAAATTACAACAATTTTTTTGAGCTATATGAAATAATCACTATCATCTGTTTTTTGGTCAAAGATATATGATCTTAAACATCAGTTAATTTTTTTAAAAAATGACCTAAATATTGAATTGTATCATAAATATTTTAATATAATAACCCACAATGATTATAATAAGAAATGTTAAATCCAATTATTACTATACTTAACACTAGTACTATCTTTTAAAAATGTTATATCTTATTGAAAATGGAAATTGAAAACAAGATTCAAGAATTCAACATTGTAAAGTTTCATGTCATTGATAAAATATTGAATAGGTATACAAAATAGATTTACAATACCTACCTATGTATTATATCATTGATATATTCATTGATTATTAAACACCTATTAATTTTTTTAACCTTATATTATTATAGAGGAATATATGGACATAATTTTTCCTTGGATGAATAAAATTATCATTCAATAACAATTACATAGTTTACATACACTAGAATTTCATTTCTCATTCAAATAAATTTTGTACTAAGGGTTTCAGGAGTCAAATCTCCCATTTTTCTGAAACACTATAAATAATACTCTAAGAAATGATGTAGAAAAAATTATTATTACTTTAAACCATTATCAATAATTTTTTCTGGGTCTGATCACAACTACATAAAACTAATAGGTAAAATTTTATTGAGGTTATAAAACCTTAAATTGTCTATATCATTTTATAAGATCTATATGAGATTACGTTAAAAGCATAATTCTATTTTGAATTTTATTCAATAACATATTTGATGGAGAGGGAAAACTCAATATGTTCATTAATCATGATATTAATTTTTGAGATATGACTTGTAATGTGATATTGAGTCCCCAATAATATGACCTGAGAAAACATAGTGCATAAAAATAACTCATGATTAATATTTTGGAATTACATTTCAATCCTACCATACTATAATATATTATCATTATTTCAATGAATCTTTAAAAAAGTTAAGATCAGTAGGAAACTGTGATTACCATTATATGTGTTCAACTCCTTATTCATGTTTTCATATTGTTCATCATAGTAGTTGAGTAGAAGTTATATATTATTTGACTAAACTCTAACAACATAAATTTTGATAGACCCAATTTTCTATGTTCGATCACCATAAAATTAAAGCCATAGATTTTTATTATGTGATATATATAAATACACCATAATAATTATTTTTCAATGCTATGAAAAATTAATCTTTGAAAACTATTTATTTAAAAAAAGACCATTCACATTGAACATGATTTATATATATATTATATTTTCACATTGAAAATAAAAAATAGAAATTATCAAAAAAAATATACTAATCACTCTTTTAGATTGATTCCTATTAGAATTATGAATTCTTTAGAACAAAATGAAATAGAAAAAAATATACAATAGAATAATATTTGACCACATCAAAAGATGAAATAAATTCACTAGGTTCTCATATCATGTAAAGATTAGGAAAAATTCACATTATCTTTATTAAATTTCATTATTAACTATGAATACTGCCAGAACGTTAAACTAATTAGAATGTTATATTTCATGTGACATGATCTTATTACATTGGAAGATAATTTGATTTATAGTTATTATTATATCAATACATAATTATATTGGATTTCATTAAATAACCCCACTCAAGGGTTAAAACACCCTCCCTCAAAAATATTATTGGATTCATTCTTAAATATCATATTTTATGTACTAATAGAATTATCATATATCATGATCCCATTTATAATTTTTTGAGTTTAACCTTCTTGTTGATGAACTCACTAATTCACCCGGGGAATTATTATTTCACTGATCATCAAGGAATCCTTTTTAGGCTATAATCTTCTATAATTTACATTTGATTGATCTACATGTTGACCTAAAATCCCATAACTAAATGTAAAATTATTCATGGTTTTTATAGTATTCTTATTGATAATAATTTTCCTTATCAAGGGAATACATATAAATATAAACTCCCAATTCCATAATAGTGCTTGATATATCAAATATTAACATCATTATTCTTTGAACATCAAAACAATTTTATGAAAAAAATAAATTTATTATACACATGAGATGGATCTGGGAAGTGATTTAAAGGGATATTCAACCATCAATTGGAGGATATTCTGTATTGAATGAGTGTAAATTATATGTATGTGGGAAAAGTTATATAACCATAAACATTATATTTTTTTTCAAAATTCAATGAAATTAAATGGATAGATAGATTATAGGATAATTATAACAATGATAAAGTAGATGTGATTTTAATCAATTTTTTTATACTCGTTTTGGGTTTATTGTTAATCTATGTTCAATAAGT
Source organism: Viscum album (assembly GCA_963277665.1). Classification (NCBI taxonomy): domain Eukaryota; kingdom Viridiplantae; phylum Streptophyta; class Magnoliopsida; order Santalales; family Viscaceae; genus Viscum; species Viscum album. Next base: position 1,251,026,681 of record OY728128.1, on the reverse strand, counting down.
AACTATTTTATGTATAAAAAATATCATTATTGGTCATTTTTTACAATGTAAATTTTTAAGTATATTTTTATTAGAGAAGAATGGAGTAAAAATATTATAAAAAAATATTTATATGTTTTTTAAATTAAACTCCAAACACCTATCATTGTTCTAAGCCAAAAGATGAAAAATGTTAAATGATGGATTCATGGTACTAATGAGGTAAAAACTCTATAAATGGATGACGTAAAAAATAATGACTTGTATTCTACCAATATAATGAATTTTCAATACATATAATTAGTTAATGAATATGGAATTAAAGAATAAGTAATAATTTATAGATCCAAAAATCTATATAAATAAATCATTCTTGTATTTTTATACACATTAGATTAGGATAATTTTAATATATGTCCACTGATCATAATGTGAATAAAACTAATTTTTACCAATGAAAAATATAAAAAATACATAATTTTGTTTTTGAAGTGTTAATTATAGTGAAAATAACATATATTTAGAAATAAACATATTTAATATTTTATATACCATAACAATATTTCTCACCTCTCATAATAGTTCTCCCAAAAATGTGTTCTGTTCACGAAGGATAATATTTTTCAAACATAATAACTAATTATAAAATTCCACTGTTCCTGTAACTATATTTATTCAGTGGATGATTAATTCATCATCAACCAAATACTTATGTCATGTTTCTCCTCTGAGATCACAAATTCAATTAAATACATATTCATTTCAATAACAAATATTAATGAAATCATTATTATAAGGTCAACAACATAATTTACTTTTATTAATCATATAACCAATAAGATTATTTAATGGTTAAAGAAAAAGTTCCTTCAAATATATTTTTTTTACATTAGGACTATATGTTGGAGGATTCTTAATTACTAACAACTAACCTACCCTAGTAATCCATTTTTTCCAATTCTAGATTAGCCTTTCTAATGATTTTATTAGAAAATTTCATCTTCAATTAATGTGATAGTATATTTAAATACACTCAATTACACATCCTTATGCATTTTACCTTATTTAATATTGAAATCATGATACCAAACTCATATCTCACATCATTAGGTTTACATTATCATGAAATAAATTTCAATGTGTCTGGTATTACCCACTACAATCAAAATGGTTTAATCAAGATCCCTCACATTGTATCAAATTTTTGGTCTCCACATCATACTCTTGTAAAATGACACTATTAGTTTAGTTACTACCATTTATATAGAAATATTCATTGGGGGATTCTTTATTTTTTTTAAACACCATATGATGATATTTTTCTATCCATACAAAATTTATTGAGTCACGATCCTCCTATTATCATCAAATTTATTGAGTTGAGATTCTTCTTTTCAAATTTGATTTATAAGGATAAGATAGTCATGTTGGTATCTAATTTTATGAGATGAGATCATCTTATTAGCATCAAACTCATTAAACCATATATCAAAATCTCATGAAAAAATAACTTTTGTCCAAGTACACTTATTGAATTAAATTACAAGAGTAATGATAGAGGTCATGGAAGAAAATTCATTGAGTTGGAAGTCTTTTATTGGTATTAAATACATGATTTGAGATTACCATATTATTATTAAAAAGTAAAAGACACAATATCTACCTCTTCAAAATCCTCCAAATTTAGTATTATGTTTTAGAATCCACCTCTTTAAGATATAAAAAATTAAATTGTTTTTTTGTTTCCTTACATTAATATTTCTTTCATTATGATCAAATAAAAATCTATGGGGGGGGGATTTTCGGAAAAAAAATATGGTTCACACATTTCAATTTATATGATTATATAATACACACATTGATTATTTGATACTGAAGGGGTAACTCCCACCATGAACCAGACACATATAGGGTCTTATATGTTATATGATTTCTTGCATATAATGGTATGATAATTTTTTGTGGATCGAGTGGAAAATATATGAATATATGATAATTTTAGATGAGTTTTCATTTCATATATCAGATAATAAAATATCCAGAACCATATTGTCTTGGTATCTATAGAATATAGATTCATAATCAAATTATATTACAAAGTAATATCATTATCTTTAATGAAGTTCTTCACATGAAATACCATTGTCATAAATATTCACCAGTTGAAATAGTGGCTTCAACTCCAAAGATATTGAATTGATTTTTTATAAACCGATAAAAAATATACATGATGGTATGTATTGGTAGCAGTTTTTACAAAAACCAACAAGAAATTTTATATTGACTATTAGTGTCTATTTTTTAATATCCAACACCAAAAACACCACATAAATTGATTTACGACATTGGTTTCTTACAAAAAACTGGCGATGTAAATTAAAAAATGGTGTCAGTTTTCAGTAAGTCTTACAGAATAAATAAAAAAATTGACAACTGTTTTCACTAAAAATAATGCCAGAATGTTGTTTAAAACAAAAATAGATCAAAAAAAACTCATTTTTAGAACATTGAAATGATTTGTTTACTCGAGATGATTCCAACAACGAACCGAGGAACGAAATGTATATTTTTCTATATTTTCCTTTATATTTATTAACATTTCAGGATTTTTATTCTTTATTAATCATCCTCTATAATTATTTCATTATCTACGAATTTATTTATCTACAAATCCATTTTATAGTAGACCATCATCTGTCGTTTTCATTTATTTATTTCTCCTCATTAATTGTTCATTTTTAAAAATATTTTTTTAGATCATTAAGTGTTTGTTCTTCCAATGAATTTGGGGGAGCATGTTTACATTAAGGATTCTTTTCCCTGGTAAAATCTGATTTTTTAATTTTTTTCTTAAATGTTAATTTTATATAATTTATCATTATTTATATTGTTGAGTTATGGTTTCAATTATTTCAATGCATTTGATTCAAATTTATAAATGTTGTTCTTTTATATTGTTTATTTGTACAAACTTTATTAGTTGATAAAATTATCAAATGTTCATGATTATATATATATTGTAATGAATAATGATATGTTGTTTTATCTTTCATCAAAATAATGTACTTAAAATGTAATTACCCCATATTTTTTACTAGATATATTAATACAGTAATCAGTTACTTTGGACACACTCATCATCAAACTAATGTAACAATTATGTAATATAAACTAATACATATTATATGATTGAAAATTATTTAAATATAATACCCATAAACTACATTTATATTATATGATAATAAATGATTTACTATTTAAATATTCACATGATATATAATTAATATTAAAATATTATTTGTTTTCATATAAAATATGATAACAGTTTGTGAAATTGACCTAAATAAATAAAATTGAACCCTTTTCAATTATTGAAACAATATTTAAATACTTGGGGTAATATATTATCAATAACTATTTTCATATTAGTAAAAAATTCAATTAAATATAGTAAATGTTCAGATGGTTATATTATTCTGAAATAATATATTTGAATTAATTATTTTTGATATATATTTGATGTTTCTGTTCTATTACTAATATTTTTTATTGATTATGTTTATGTTTAAAATTTATCTATTAATAATTTTTAATATATTCACCAATTATATTGTGATATCAGGTATTGAATGAACCATAACTGGAAAATTTATGACGAATTTATTTTGATTGTGAATAAAGAGATTATGAATTCATTTAATTTTATAAACAATGCCTTCAAATCATAGTTTTATTTTCCATCCCTACGTGATGTGTTTGATTATGAGAAAGTTAAAATCTAGGTAAATCATGAATAATTTCATTATTTATGTTGTTTTATTAAATTATAGGCATTGTATCTAGCATGGTCAATGAATTTAATATTCCACGTCGAATGACGATGAAATTATTCATTATAAATAAAAATGATTGCATTGAATAATTAATTCTTGATTTTGGTGTTGAGACCATTTAAAACATAAAAACTTTTGAATGATTGTATGGAGATTATAAGAAACTATTATTCCTTTGAAGTATTAAATATTAATTGTTATCAAAAAATTATAGATTATTTTTCATAAAATCATGTAATAGTTGGAGTGATAAATGTTTCTCAATCTTACTTGAGCTTTTAAGATAGATACTACCAGAAGGCAATGAGCTTCTAGATTCCTATTATGTGGTAAAGAAAATATTAAGCCTAATGTGATTGGGGTATAAAAATATACATACTTTCCCTGAGGATTGAGTGTGATATAATAAATTATATTAATATTTATCAAGTTGACTTACATGTGTGGCATTAAGCAATAATTTGAATGAAAATGTCAACTCAGATTCGTTATCTAGTAATTAAATAAAACCACATAATAAATTAATTTTGTACATTCTAATTACATCATCGAATAATTACTTCATGTAAATATTATAATTCAATTATGATTCATTCAAAGGTACCAAAATCAATTATCTGGATAATGAAATTTGGTACCTTCCAATAATTTTTTGTTGGAAGTCTCTATTTGAAAATTCAATTGAGTAAAAAGGAATTAGATATATTTTAGATGAGATAATCTCTTATGGTAACTTATGTTACAATACTAATTAACCACATTGGAATATATTTTATAAATAATTTAATGATTCTAGATGTTAAGTTTGAAATCCCAAAATGGGATTGTTTATTGATAGATGAATCCTTATCAGATCCAAAGTATCAAATATAGTTTATGACATATTATGTTGCTATTTTAATGATTTCCCCACAAATATGTATAATGAAAAAAAATGTTATGATGATATTAATGATTTCTAGACCAAAACATCAAGGAAATTATATTGATGTGTATCTTTCAACATTCATTGATTTTTTGAAACTGCAATGGGATAAATTTTTTAATGTATTCTATGAATACAAGACTATGTACTTCCATTAATGTTCTATGATATTTTTTACAATAAAAAACGTTCATGCATAGGGAATCTTATCATGATATAGTGCCAGGGGACATAAAGCATGTCCAATTTTTGAAGAAGAGAATTTATATTATCTATTTCAGATTAGAAGAAAGATAGTGTACATGGGACATTGAATATTTTTGACATTTTATCATACTTATCATATAATAAAAAACAAATTTAACATTTTATAGGAATAATATCTTCCCCCATGTCCATTTTCATTTAATGAAGATTATGACATGGTGAAAAATATTGATTTTATATTTTTAATAAAAAGAAGTTTTGGGTTCAAAAAGATATCTAGAAGCAATATTCAATCCTTTTCAAACTATCTTATTGGAGATTTATAAACATAAAACATAAAATTGATGTTATCCATGTTGAAAAAAAAACATATGTGATAGTTTGATTGGAATTATTTTGGATATTAATGGAATTAATAAAGATGTATTTCATTATATATTGGACTTGATATCAATTGGAATATGTTAGGTGTTACCTTCCACTATTGAAGGAAACAAAACATATTTACCTTTGTATTTTCAGACATTAATCAATATTGAGAAGATGATTTTTTTCATTATCTACATGGTATTAAAGTACCCAGTGGTAATTCTTAAATGTGAAGAATTTGGTTTCATTGATAGACTATAAATAAATGGGTTTGAAATCTCAAGATTGTCATGTATTGGTGAAATAACTTCTACCAGTCACACTGTGTGGAATATTTCAGACATATTTCAGAAAGACTATCATTAAGTTATGTAATTTTTCAATTCCATTTATAGAAAATTCATTTATCCAAATTTTTTATATGTGTTGGAGAATGAAGTTGCTATATTTTTTTTGTAAATTAGAAACATATTTCCCACCAATAAAATGGTTCATCTTGTGATTCATTTGGCATGTAAGATAGGAATATGTTTTCCTGTATATTTATTATGGATGTATCCTTTTGAAAGATATATGAAAATATTAAAGGGATGTGTTAAAAATCCTTTTTAATCAGAGGCCTCTATTGTTCAAAAATATTTATATGAATAGGTGATTTAGTTAAGTACAGATTATTTGTATAAAGTGGAGCGTATTGGTATCCCTATATCTCAATATATGACATTTGATAGTGAAAGTAGAGGGATTCAATGATTAAATCAAATGTTAATTCTATATTCAGAATTGATTCATGCACATTTATTCATTTTGACGAACACAAACGAGGTTCCATAGAATATATCATCAAATATTATAGAATTAATGTTATGATGTCCAAAAAGAAATGAAAATTAGTTGATAATTGTTCATGAAATGTCATTTTTTCATGTTTTAATGATAATGTCATCATATATATATCTAAACTGAAAACATTGAAATGGTTGGTTGTGAGAAAATATCTTAGTGTGATCACATGGTTTATTTTTTTATATTAATGGGTACAAATATTATACAAAAATATTAGATGACAATAGTACCATTAAAAATAGTACCATAATGGTCTTTGGTAATTAACTACAATTTTCGAGTGAGAAATATAAAAATCATTTTTCATCAATGACATATTTTCATGTTCTTGATGACATTTGAGAAATTGATTCTATTAAATTCAGATTGACCAAGTTTAAGTGTAATTGGGTTTCAGGTAATAGTGTTGTGAAACAAAATGAATATGGGTTTAGACTGGTTTATTTGAATATATATATCTGCAATGAAGAACCATTTATCATGGACACACATGCAATGAAACTATTTAATGTCATTGATCCATTTATTGACTAGTGGTTCATCATTTTTAAAGGTTAAAATATCCATTTTTCTCGTGAGGATGATGGTGTTGTTATTTATTCACATGAGGGTTATTCATCAACTACACAATTTCCAGATAGCAATAACTATAATAGAGATATTGTGCATACAATATAAAATGATAATGCTAAAACAATATGGGAAAACACTAAATTAATCTCCATATTAATCTCATATTTATTAACTTTACATTTATTTTTTTAATGTTACATTGGTAAAAAAGTATGATTTAATAACTATTGGACATTAAATTATATATATTTAATTTCTTATTTTTATTTTTGTGTGTTAAATTTTTATATTCCGTTGTTATGGTTAAACATTGTTCATTGAAATAGCCGACGTACATTATTATATTTTGGTTTAATTTTTGAATATGAGAAAACCTATTCAAACATTGATATTTAAATTTAAAAATGATTATATCTCTATATAATTAATGTTTATATTTAATAGTTCACATTGAATATTATTTCTGGTTAAGAATCATAACATCCTTATTTTTTGAAAAATACACTTGTGTGAAACTTTTTTACAGACATAATTCAATTAAATTATTTTATAATTATTGAATTTTCTAATAACATTCTGGTATACTAGTATTTGATTACATTTTCTTATCATAATTACAGATATAGATATAGAGACAAAATAGTATCTACAAATGAATTTGACATTATTTCATGTGATTAAATATCCAGTAATATAATTATTTAATAATTTATAACTTTTAATTCCCAAAACATTCACATTATCATAGAGATGAATGATTACATATTAGTTCTGATGATTATAATAATGCATCCAGACCAAATACAATGCAGATTTTCATCTATACTGACATGCATAGTTGTTTCATGATTACAAATTTATATTCTATTTGAAATTCTATAGACAATGTGGTAATAGACCGGCTTTAGAAGGCTATAGTTATAAAATATCTCGAATTATTCATTTTATCTCACCTTTTAAAATGGTATATCTTAAATGAATAATATTTATGCTATGAAATTACTGAGGAAATTATATTTTGAAGAAACCAATGTAGTTAAGAAAATATGACTTACATTAGTGATGGTTTGATGTAATGATTTCAAAAAAATGTTGAAAAAAATTATATTTTAGAAGGAGAGAAAATAAAATAACATACATCAAGTATCCATTTATAGATGAAGATACATATAATTGTTTTTCCACTCGACATGATGAAACATTTCATGTAAGTAAATTATATTATATAATATTGTAAAATTTCATGTATATGTACCTAATTAGATATTAGTTTAATTATTATATAATAGGACTCATGGAAATCCCATAAATAAATATGGTTTCATAATGTTTACCCTCATAAATTAACACGCTGAGGGTGTAATTTAATGGAGAAATAAATGATTGAGTAAATCATTGAAGAACTAATAGAAATGTTTAATATGGTTCTGATTATTGCAAATTCATACCTCAGTCTCAATCAACTCAAAAAAATAAATGGAAAAGACAGAGAAGAATAAAAATGAAAATTATCTTATAGAGAAAGCTAAATAATTATTATAATGAATTGAAACTAAATAATTAATATTTTTCCTGCGTTTTTCAATTTATAAATTAAAACCACTAATATTACATTATCAATTTTTATTTTTGGATGATCTTGATGATCAATCAACACATAGAAAATTTATTTTTGATGGTAGAATTGTAACATAGAAAGTATGTAATGAATAATAGATATTTTTATCTATTTCTATTGATGAATTAGATAGTGTTTTAGAGTCTTAAAATGAGAATAAATCCAATCTTAAGCATGGAATACACTAATATTTTTAAATGATTTTTTTACTCCCTTTTGATGGAAAGCCATTTTTAAATCAAAATTTTGACACTTTCATAAACTCTACTTGTCAATATAACTTATTATTTATGACTGGGACAATGAAATTGACTTTGGATAATTTTTTTGTATTTTTCTGACAATGTTCATTTTTTTAATGAATAGTGAAAAATACTGAATTTTACATCAAAACTGCTTTTTCATCTATTTTAATTATATGGTTAGATTATCTTTTTAATTAGCCTAAAAGTGTAATTAGAATATATTTTTACCATTAAATCAAATGGTGGTATTTAGGATTAATTTCACTTTGGAATTGGGCATAAACTAATGCGAATCTTTTCATAGATATTGTTTCAAAAAAACCGGCTATTTGTTTTGACAATGAGAATTATTTTTAAATTAATTATTCGAATTTCTGTGTTTGGAATTTGGTATAATGCACTACATATTTGAAATCATAAGGTCTTAATTATGTAATCAAGACTCTTGTTTGTGGACATTATGAATAGTAACGACGGTAATTATCTTTAATTATCATGATTAATGATTAATCGGGTTGTTAAGGATAATAAAATAATATCATAATAATAAAAAATGACACCAAAATGTGTCCTAATGCTACTGGTTGTCTCATGGCCGACCATGGGATGCCTTGTGCCAAACTTGAGGACCCCATGGAATTACTTTTGTGGGAAAGTGACTTGTTATCTTTATATTTTGTTAAAGAACATAAATATAACAAAGGACGTATCACCTGAGTAAAACATTTTTGAATTTTGTCTAAATAGATGATATTTTGGACTATAAATATTCATTGGAAAACTAAAAATATTTCTTACATCACAGTATTTTTTCATATTTTTTAGACATTAAATAAATTAAATTATTTATGACATCATGATGATGCTGTGATTAACTCATTATTCAACGATATAAATAAAATAAGAATATAATGTAAAATCTAAGACCTAGACTTGTCAAAGACCTATTTGATGAGTATATTTCGAAACCTTATCACCTTATCCTTAAAATACATCAATGTGGGACCTTTTAAATCCGGAAATCATTTTAAAATAAAGTAACATTTCTTTACTTTCCAAGAGTGCCCCTCCTCTCCTCTTATAAAAGGCCCCCACATCTATCTTCTTACCCACACTTCCAAAGCCTTTGGCTCTGCCAAACTATGCCCATTTTTTCTCTCCACATCCCTCTGTTACTCCTTGAAGCCTCAATTTCGGCAGAAGTCTTCCCACGAAAGCCTTTGAGCTCAAATCCAAGAGAGTTACCCGATTTTAAGGTAATGTCTTCACTCGTGTTCTTTTGTTTTATTTTGCTTCTCCAACCCCCTAAAATCTTTTTATTCATTTATTTTGTAACAAATCCAGTATTTTCAATTTTCTATGATGTTTTTATAAGAAGAATTCTAGCTACATTTACAGACACCTACATCTAACGGTTAAAGAACATACTGTTTCTGTGGATGGGGAATTTCTGCGTCATGAAACGATGATTGTTCAATATTCTTCTAACACCTTCAAAGGTTTCCATTAAGATTTCACTATATTTATTTATGATATATGATATTTTTATGTTTTCCTTAAGCTTATGTATTTTTCATTTATGGCATAACTTTATGGCTTCCATTATGGGTATACACGATATCTTCATTTTAGGAAGTACTGACTACCGCCACTCAAAGTGATTTGATTCGTTAATACCATATGTGGTACATATAAAGGATAGATTTAATGATATTATATATTATACCATACTGGAATTAAAATACTATTATGTATCATTATGTTTTAATTCCATTAAATATGAAATAGAAATTGAAGTAGCGTTCATACGTACGTACGGCTTACCGTCTCCATGAACGGTGAATTTCATTTCTTACGTCTAAATGTTATGTAATATTATAAATGCATGAATATAATGGATATATATGATATATATGGAATCTAAATCATGAATATCATTCATTAGATAATGGATATTTGACTACGTGAACAACTTGTAAATATAAGAAGTTCACTTTTGACCCAAGTACCAAATTTCGACAAAATGACCGTTATTAACATAAATGATTACATAATGTTCATAGAATGGTAATAAGTGATATAAAATGAATAATGAACTTGAAAAATGTTCTTAAGAATGTATAAATTAACACAAGTTTATTACTCAGGACATTAAAGAATGATCGAGTCATGTCGGACTTGAGGTAAGAGAACTTCTTAACCCAATTGCCGTTCTATGGGTTAATCTCCTACTTTCAAATTATGTCATGATATTATTATGTCCTATGTTTTATTAGTACATTATTTATGTTTACTTATAGTGAATACACATAATAGATCTAATTTATTTACAAGATGATCTTTGTAAGCGAACTTCTTAACCCAATTTCCGTTCTTTGGGTTAATCTCCTAATTTAAAATTATGTCATGATATTATTATGACCTATCTTGTATTTGTAAATTCTTTATGTGTACTTATATTGAATGAAAATAATAGATCTATTTTATTTAAAAATGATCTTTGTAAGGGATTTTGTCTCAATCTTCTTTCATTGAAGAATATTTTGATTTATACACAACATTCTTTTATATGGTGTATAAACCCCTTTGACTTTTACATTTATCCAAAAGAAATATTTTTTATACGAAGCGTTTTACTAAACGAAAAAGGGAATGTTTTTGTCATACATATGCGGCAACAATGACTTCTTCTCTAGAGAGACCATTATGTGAGTTTCAGATTCCTCTACAAGCCATACCTTTTTTAAAAGAAAAATAAATACCATGTTTTAATTTTCTTTTATTTTTGTATTGAAAATGGGTTTCATAATGTTTTTATATCAATGTGTTGTATTGATATATAGTGATTGAAAAGTGCAAATGTTATTTTTCCATTATGCATGTTTTATGTGATACGATTATGTTATGGTTCTTGGGCATTATTATGAAGACGGGCGGTTCCATGATAAACTAAGGGTGGGTGAGCCCAATATAGATCTCCAATGCATTGGGCAATGCGAAGGAGTTAAACGTTAAAGTTTCTACAAAAAGATTTAGGGAATATATTTTGATGGGTATTCCAAACGCAACCAAGAGGGTTACTCCCTACGTAATAATGTTATTAATGCCTCAAGTTACCTTTATGTCTTATGATTTCTATGATTTATTCATGATTTGATGAGGTATGTTTAAGTGATTATGTTTTATGAGTAGTGTATGATTTCGTTGATTCTAATGTATATATGTACTCATGTTTCCTTTCCTTATTTTTATATCCATTACTGAGCTTTTTATGCTCATCCCATGTTTTTGAAATGTTTTTCACAGGTCATGGGAAGGGTACTTGATATGATGATAGTGTCATGGAAGTGTCAAGAAAGAATCCATATTTTATTTTGAATATGTTTCCGTTTATGGGAAAAATGAATACTGTCTTTTATGTAACCACTTTGTTTAAATGTGGAATGTAATGAAATTTTTATAATCTAATTCTCTAAAACTCTAATCCTGAGAATATCCTCAATGTGTAATCTTGTAATAACTCAAGATTAAGTATGGTTTAAGGCTGGGTCCTTATAGTTGGTATCAGAGGTCGGTTTAGATAACTTTAAGAGTAAGAATTTTATTAAATTATTATCCAAAAATATTTTATTTATAGTATGATTGAAATGATAGAGAATTTGAATATTACCATGTTGCTTCATCTAAGACATGTTTTTCAAAATGGTTTTCCATAGAGGAAATAGGGAAGAAGTGCTAGGAAGGCATACAAAAGGAAATGACCTTCCGAATCAGCATCCTGTGTTGGTCGGAATTGGAACTGAACAGTTTGTTACAGTGATGGCTCAGTTGACTCAGGTGATAAATCGTGGTTGTGTTTATTGATGATATTTTTGTGTTTTCTAAAATTAAAGAGGAGCATGAAAAACATTTAAGGGTTATTTTGAAAACCATAAAAGAAAAAAAAATTGTATGGGAAATTCAGCAAGTGTGAGTTTTTTTGCAACCAATTTCTTTCCTTGGTCACATTGTTTCTAAAGATGGGATAACTGTTGATCCGGAGAAAACAAATGTTGTTGAATAATGGCCAAGACCCACAAATGTAACTGAGATTCATAGCTTTGTTGGTCTGGTAGGCTATTACTAATGGTTTGTTAGAAATTTTTCCAGTTATCTAGTCTAATGACGAAGCTAACTCGCAAGGGTGATAAGTTTATCTGGAAAAAAGAATGTGATGATTGTTTTCAGTAACTGAAAAGAAGATTGGGGAATGGTCCAGTTTTGGCACTACCATCCAGGAATAGTGATTTTGTTATCTACAGTGATGATTCATTGAAAGGACATGGTTGTGTCCTAATGCAAAATGATTAGGTAATTGCTTATTCTTCACGACAGTTGAAAACTCATGAAGTAAATTACCCTACACATGATTTGGAATTAGCTACTGTAGTTTTCGCTTTAAAAATTTGGAGAAATAATTTGTATGGAGTAAAGTGTAAAATATATACCGATCACAAAAGTTTAAAGTATATATTCACTCAAAAAGAATTGAACATGAGACAGAGGAGTTGGATAGAATTAATCAAGGATTATGATTGTACAATTCATTACCATCAGGGAAAAGAAAATAAAGTGTCTAATGCTTTGAGTCGAAAAAGTAATGCTTAATTAACAATGTTGTTTTTGGAACGTGATTCTTTGGTTAAGGATTTGATGAACTTTGCCATAGAGGTTTTTGGTGCTAGATGTTATTCTATTTTGTTTCAGGTATCAGTGAAATCTTCTCTATCGAACAGAATCAAGCAAGCACAGAAGCAAGATAGTGAGTTGCAGAAAAAGGTAGAGTTAGTTCAGAAGTATATGTTTCCTGAATTCAACATTGATAATGATTGTGTTTTGAGATTTGGGAAGAGATTTTGTGTGCCCTGTGATTCACAGTTGAAGAGAGAGTTGTTATGTGAAGCTCATAGTTCTCCGTTTTCAGTTTATCCTGGCAGTACTATGATGTAGAGAGATCTGCAGGAGTATTACTGGTGGGATGGAATGAAAAGTGATATTTCTAATTTTACTTTGAAGTGTTTGACTTGTCAGCAGGTTAAAGCAGAGCGGCAGTTACCGAAAATGATTCTTCAGCCTTTACCAGTGCCAGAGTGGAAATGGGAAAATTTATCCATGGACTTTGTTGTGGGATTACCGAGGACATCTATAGGTAATAATGCAATTTGGGTTTTTGTTGATCGATTAACTAAATATGCTCATTTCCTTCCTATTCGAGATACTTTCTCTCTAGATCATCTTTCTCAATTGTACCTTAAAGAGATAGGCAGGTTGCATGGAGTTCCCCTATCCATTGTATGTGACCATGATCCTAGGTTCACTTCTAACTTTTGGAAAGGCCTTCAGAAGTCGTTGGGTACTGAATTAAATTTTAGTACGACTTTTCATCCTCAATCAGATGGCCAGTTAGAACGAACGATCTAGAATTTGGAGGATATGCTATGTGCTTGTTCGATGGATAATCAGGGAAGTTGGGACCAACATCTTTCTTTGGTTGAGTTTTCCTATAATAACAGTTTTCATTCCAGTATACAGATGGAACCATTTAAGGCGTTATATGGGAAGTGTTGTCGAACTCCAGCTTTCTTGGATAATGTGGGTGAAAGGAAGCTTATGGGACCATAATTGGTGGAAGAGTTGGCAGAAAAAGTTCAGTTGATACAGAAACACATGATAACAGCTCAGAGTAGGCAGAAGAGTTATGCGGACAACATGATGAAGGATCTATCTTTCGATGTAGGTGATCATGTATTTCTCAAAGTCTCACCATGGAAAAGTGCGATGTGATTTGGTAAGAATGGAAAGATGAGTCCAAGGTTAATTGGACCATATGAAATTCTGGGGAGAGTTGGATCAGTTGCTTACCAAGTGGCTTTAACTCCAAGATTATCTCAGGTACACAATGTTTTTCATGTTTTGATGTTGAGAAAGTATATGCCAGATCCATATCATGTTTTGAGTCCAGAGGTAGTTCAGTTGGAAGATAATCTATCTTATGAGGAATAACCGGTCTAGATTCTTGACCACAGGGAGAAAGTGTTTCGGAATAAGGTGATTCACCAGGTAAAGGTTTTGTGAAAAAACCATATGGTTGAAGAGGCAACATGGGAATCTGAAAATGATATGAGGGATAAATACCCCCACTTATTCATTAAGTAAATAAATTGAGGGGATGAAATTTTCTGATGGGGGGAAGGATGTAACATCCCAAGTAAGTAATGAATAATAGATATTTTTATCTATGTCTATTTATGAATTATATAGTGTTTCAGAGGCTTAAAATGAGAATAAATCCAGTCTAAAGCATGGAATACAGTCATATTTTTAAAAGATTATTTTACTGCCTTTTGATGGAATACGATTTTTAAATAAAACTTTTGTCAATTTTATAAGCTCTATTTGTCAAAATAAACTTATTCTTTATATTGGGACATTGAAATTTACTTTGGATAAATTTTTGGTATTTTTCTGACAATGTTCATCCTTTAATGTATAGTGAAAAATACTGCATTTTACATCAAAACAGTTTTTTCATCTATTTTAATTATATGGTTATATTATCTTTTTAATTGGTATAAAAGTGTAATTAGAATCTATTTTTACCATTTAATCCAATGGTGGTCTTTAGGATTAATTTCACTTTGGAATTGGCCATAAACTAATGCCAATCTTTTCATAGATATTGTTTCAAAAAAACCCGCTATTTGTTTTGACAACGGGAATTATTTTTAAATTAATTATTGAAATTTCTGTGTTTGGAATTTGGTAAAATGGATTACATATTTGGAATCATAAAGTCCAAATTATGTAATCAAGACTCTTTTTTTTTTGTACATTATGAATAGTAACGACAGTAGTTATCTTTAATTATCATGATTAATGAGTAATCGGGTAGTTAAGGATAATAAAATAATATCATAATAACACAAAATGAAACCAAAATATGTCCTAATGCTACTGGTTGTCTCGTGGATGACCATGGGATGCCTTTTTCCAAACTTGGGGACCCCATGCAATCTCTTTTGTGGGAAAGTGACTTGTTATGTTTTTATTTTTTTAAAGAAAGTAAATATAACAAAGGATGTATCACCTGATTAATTTTTTTGGAATTTTGTCTAAATAGATGATATTTTGGAATATAAAAATTCATTGTAAATCTAAAAATATTTCCAACAACATAGTATTTTTTTCATATTTTTTAGTCTTTAAATAAATTATATTATTTAGGACATCATGATTATGTAGTGATTACCTCATTATGTAATGATTTAAATAAAATGAGATGATAATGTAAAATCTAAGACCTACACTTGTCAAAGACCTATTGGAAGAGTATATTTCTAACCCTTATCACCTTATCCTCAAAATACATCAATTTGGGACCTTTTAAATCTGAAACTCATTTTAAAATAAAGTAACATTTCATTACGTTCCAAGAGTGCCCCTCCTCTTATCTTATAAAAGGCCCTCACCTATACCTCCTTACCCACACTTCCAAATCCTTTGTCTCTGCCAAACTCTTCCCATTTTGTCTCTCCACATCCCTCTCTTACTCCTTGAAGCCTCACATTGGGAATAAGTCTTCCCAAGGAAGCCTTTGAGCTCAAATCAAAGAGAGTTACCCGATTTAAGGTAATGTCTTCACTTGTGTTCTTTTGTTTTATTTTTCTTCTCCAACCCCATAACTCTTTTTATTAATTTCTTTTGGAAAAACTACAGTATCTTCAACATACTAGGATTTTTTTATATGAATAATTCTATCTACACTTACACACACCTACATCTAATGGTTAATGAACATACTGTTTCTGTGGATGGTGAATTTCTGCCTCACAAAATGATGATTGTTCAATATTCTTATAACACCTTAAATGGTGGCTATTAAGATGTCACAATATTTATATATGTTATATAATAAGATTATGTTGTCCTTAAGCTTCTTTATTTTTCATTTATGGCATACCTTTATGGCTTCCATTATGGGTATATGTTATATCTTCATTTTAGGAAGTGCGGACTACCGCCCCCTCAAAGTGATTTGATTCATTAATAACATATGTGGTACGTATAAAGGATATATTTAATGATATTATATATGATACCATACTGTAATTAATATAATATTATGTATCATTATGTTTTAATTCCATTAAATAGGAAATAGAAATGGAAGTAGCGTTCATGCGTACGTACGGCTTACTGTCTCCATGAACAGTGCATTTCATTTCTTACCTCTAAATGTTATGTGATATTAAAAATTCATGCATATACTGGATATATATGATATATATGGAATCTACATCACTAATATAATTCTTTATATAATGGATATTTTACTACGTGAACAACTTGTAAATATAAGAAGTTCACTTTTGACTCAAGAACCAAATATCGACAAAACGACCGTTATTAACATAAATGATTACATAATGTTAATAACATGGTAATAAGTGATATAAAAGAAATAATTAATTTAAAAAGGTTCTTAAGAAAGTATAAATTAACTCAAGTTTATTATTCAGGACATTAATGAATGATCGAGGCAAGTTGGACCCGAGGTAAGGGAACTTCATAACCCAATTTCTGTTCTTTGGGTTAATCTCCTTCTTTCAAATTATTTCATGATATTATTATGTCCTATGTTTTATTTGTATTTTCTTTATGTGTACTTATAGTGAATACACATAATAGATCTATTTTATTTACAAGATGATCTTTGTAAGTGAACTTCTTTACCAAATTTTCGTTCTTTGGGTTAATCTCCTATTTTAAAATTATGTCATTATATTATTATGTCCTATCTTGTATTTGTACATTCTTTATGTGTACTTATATTTAATGCAAATAATAGATCTATTTTATTTAAAAATGATCTTTGTAAGGGATTTTGTCTCAATATCCTTTCATTGAGGCATATTTTGTTTTATACACAACCTTCTTTTATACGGTGTGTAAACCCCTTTGACTTTTACATTTATCCAAAAGGAATATTTTTTATACGAAGCGTTTTACTAAACGACAAATGGGAATGTTTTTGTCGTATGTATGTGGCGACAATGACTTCTCTGCCACCGTGACAATTATTTGAGTTTCAGATTCCTCTACAATCCATACCTTTTTCAAAAAGAAAAATAAATACCATGTTTTACTTTTCTTTTATTTTGGTATTGAAAATGGTCTTCATAATGTTTTTATATCAATGTGTTGTATTGATATCTTGTGATTGAAAAGTGGAAATGTTATGTTTCCTTTATGCATGTTTTATGTGATACGATTATGTTATGGTTCTTGGACATTGTTATGAAGATGGGTGGTTCCATGATAATCTAAGGGTGGGTGAGCCCGATATAGCTCTCCAATGCATTGGGTAACATGAAGGAGTTAAAAGTTAAGGTTTCTCCGAAGCGATTTAGGGAATATACTATGATGGGTATTCCAAAAGTAACCAAGAGGGTTACTCCATACGTAATAATGTTATGAATGCCTCATGTTACCTTTATATCTTATGATTTCTATGATTTATTCATGATTTGATGAGGTATGTTTAAGTGCTCATGTTTTAGTAGTAGAGTATGATTTCGTTGATTCTAATGTATACATTTAGTAATGTTTCCTTTCCATATTTTTATATTCCTTACTAACCTTTTTATGCTCATCCCATGTTTTTGAAATGTTTTTCACATGACAAGGGAAGGGTACTTGATATGATGATAGTGTCAACGAAGTGTCATGAAAGAATCCATGTTTTATTTTGAATATGTTTCCGTTGATGGGAAAAAATGAATACTAACTTTTATGTAACAACTTTGTTTAAATGTGGAATGTAATGCAAGTGTTATGATCTAATTCTCTATAACTCTAAACCTGAAAAGATCCTCAATGTGTAATATTTTAATAACTCAATATTAAGTAAGGTTTAAGGCTAGGGCCTTATAAGTATGGACATTCTAGAAATTACTATAGGAAATCCAGAACACCCTAGCTGCATAAGAGGATATGAGTTAGATGTTAGTATTTGAAATGCATTTGGTCAACAAAGTAAAAAATCAAGAGAACCTGAAATAGAATCCATGAAATCTCAGTGGAATTATATGAAACAATATATGGTAGATCAAATTCAAGCATATGTACACCATGATATATTAGAAAAATTGACAAGACAATCATATTCTGTGTAGCCTATCCATCCCGCCCAGCTTGAAATGAATTCGTACTTATATCCTACACTTCATCGCTTAGACCCAACCATATAGTATGATTTTTACAAAATAGATCTTGATGTACATATTTTAGCATTCAAAGTCATTCAATTTTTGGGAGATTTTTTATATCACCAATAAATTAAAATGAGTCTGTCTAGAGTGTCAGTAAATGCTATTATTGTTCATACTGCTCTACTCCCACTCCTTACCATTAGGGATACTAGAGTTGGGGAATTTATGTGTCAATTTTTACTGTGACCATCTAACATTCTTCTCCATCATTCATATTATGTATGTGATTTTTGAATTTTAATTACATTTTATTGAAAATTAATTATGATTTTTTTCATAAATTTAACATATATATGATTATCTAAAATCCAATAAAATGAACCAATGAAACAAAAGTTTCAACAACAAACAACTGTAGATAATTAATATATTTATTATTAGATAGAAATATTTTATCAAATTTATTTTTCTTTGTATAATATCTACATTTTTTGGATATCATCTGACATAGGCAGATGAATATATCAATAAATAATAGTAATAAATTATATCATGGATCTAAATAATTTTGAATAGCTCAGCATGCTTGTGATTCATTTTTTCAATGTAAGTAAATATATTTTTGAGTTTTTTAAAATAATGATGGTTTAAATTAAATAACTCTGTAACTTTTTCAATTAGGTATCAATGCAAACTTCTTGTTTAAGATGACACCATAGGTGTTTATCATTTTAAATATTTATAATTCATTTGAACAGTTGTGATATATGTGTCTACTGAAAATAGGGAGTCATTTTTATGTGAGAGGATATTAATGAAAAATATTGGGTTATGGGTTTTTCAATTTATAAATGGGTAAGAACAATAACATAACTATGATATAATGTTTTTTATATTGTCATGAAATGTGAAATTATTTGTATTTTATGGGAAATTGGATGTTAGGAGAATTCTTACTGAGTGAAAACACATTATAGTTGTTTATCTCTTTATTAGGGGGTGTTCATAAAAAAATTTCGAACTTATTAGACATGTATTTTTATTTCTTTTTATAATCTCATTATGTATAATTAAAATTTTTCATTCCAATATAATTATTTGATATATATGAAAATGCAGATCATGGAATGTAGAAAACAAATATCACCTGTCAAAAGTGAAGAAAAATATAATCAACAATGTGAGAGTAATGGTTAATATATTTTTATTATATATTGTTATTATTTATATATATTGGTTTTTAATATCAAGTTAATATTTTATTAACTATAGTTTCATCCTCATCAAGGACATGTCAAATGTGGTTACTATTTTCCATGATTCATGCTTGAGAAAACGAAAATGGGAAATCAATGATTTTGATTAGTGTTGGTCAGAGTAGATTACTCAGGAGGGGAGAACTACTGGAAATATCACCTATACCCATAGTTCAAAGCTAGGGTATTTCCCTTTAAACCATGGGTATAGGCTATACACATGGTTTCAAAAACCGCGGGCTGGAATGATGTCGCAATAGGTCTATACCGACGGTTTTCCGAAAAACATGGTTATATACAATGGAAATTTAATATTACCCATGGTTCATTGAACCGTGGGTATAGATGTATACCCACAGTTTAATAACTGTGGGTATGTTGATTTACAACGCCAAAAATTTCCAACAATTCATTTTAACCGTGGGTATAGATGTATACCCACGGTTTCAAAACCATGGGTATACTGATTTACAGTGCTAGAAATTTCCTACAGTTCATTGAACCATGGGTATCGGTAGGTCCCCTACAGCCGAGTAGTTGCACCTCACTCGACAATTATGCACATGCACCTCTACGATTCTACCCCTCTAAACATTTTGAACCGAAAAACAGAATATAATATTATACATGGATCTTTATGACCCCAAGAATCCAACAATTACCCATGAATCATCATGAATGAAAACCCAATGAAATAAAGAGTAAAATCCACAAAATATTTTACATTATTGAGCAATTTTATTCAACCCCTTTCTCTGCCAAAATGTTACTTTCAAGGCCTAAACATCCATGAATAAAACCTTA
Organism: Viscum album; assembly: GCA_963277665.1. Classification (NCBI taxonomy): domain Eukaryota; kingdom Viridiplantae; phylum Streptophyta; class Magnoliopsida; order Santalales; family Viscaceae; genus Viscum; species Viscum album. The sequence goes on along the minus strand of OY728128.1, from coordinate 1,251,005,776 downwards.
CACTTATACCCCTGTATAAGGCATCCATTAATTGATTCTAGGGTACAAAACCAAGGGGATTCACTACCCAAAGTCTATCATCACCTATTCTGCCTATACTAGCCTCAGTCATAATTGAATGACTCATCACAATACCATTTACATATGTTGATATCTCAACCCACATACCCTTTAAAAAGATCGTTTTTGTTATTTTAAAGGTACATGGATGGTACTCCCCCTCTAAGGGACCTACTGCATCGAAACGAGACTCATCCTTTAGATTTTAAACCAAAATCATAGGTCTCATATGGGTACACAAACATGTACAAGAAAATGAAGGCATTTTTCTAGAAGTTCCATAGAATCATTATGTGTTTTATTTAGTGATTTAACAAATACATTCTAAATTGAATGAGATGAGACCCTTTCGTATTTTCCAACATTATTTCTAAATTCGACCCACATAGATATAAAGGATTCTAATTTTCCATGCCCAATACAAGATTATATAAGGGAGGTTTAGTAGGAGAAACCCAATTCCAATCACACAACAACGAAATGAAATCACACAACAACACGACACCTCAATACACTACCAATGTCAATCACCAGTATTAGAATCATACAAACTATTCAATAACATCTATCTGAGTCTAACAAGTACATCAATATCTAGGATTCCATTATATTGTACCTTCCAGTCCAACTATTATTAAATTTTCAAAAAAAGCACCCACTTCCGAGGGGTTAAGTGGGAACCCAAAATAATAAAACAATGAACCACCATCAAACCAATATCAATAAAAATTAAAAAACAAACAAAGATAAATTGGAGTCAATCACTAAGCCTAGTGAAATAGGAGCTTCCAAGAGGAACCTGACCCAATTCAAATATAGTTCTATAATTTAAATTTTTTGATTGATCCTCACAGAATCCTCAATATTTATAGAAATGAATTTTAATACATTCTAAAAATATTTATGGAAAATAGAAATATATTTTATCCCTTCATACTAAGGTGAATCATGGTTCACCCCTGCCCAGCCCCTCCCCCAGACCCTCCCCCTCCCCACTAACTAGCCCCTCCCCCTCCCCCCCTACCCAGCCCCTCCCCCAGCCCCTCCCCCTCCTCCCTACCCTGCCCCTCCCCCTCCCTCCCCACTGCCCAGCTCCTCCCCAAGCCCCTCCCCATCCCCCTACCCAGCCCCTCCCCTTCTCCCCTACCCATCCCCACCCTCTCCCCCTACCCAGCCCCTCTCCTCCCCCTCCAAACTACCCAGCCCCTCCCCATCCCCATCCCCCTCCCCATCCCCCTCCCCCTCCCCATCCCCACTTCGTAGCCCCTCCCCATCACTCCCCACTCCCCAGCACCTCCCCCTCACTCCCCACTACCCAGCTCCTCCCCCTCCCCCTGCCCAGCCCCAACCTCTACCCCCTGCCCAGCCCCTCCCCTCCCCCTCCCTTTCCCAGCCCCCCCCCCTCCCTCCCCAATTACCATATCCTCCTCCTCCCCCTCCCCTCCCTCCTCACAATTAATTGTTTTACGAACGGTGGACCACCCCTATCTAGGGTAAATAGTTCTGGTGCACAGTTAGCCCTAACAATTCACCAACCATGTAACCTAAACTTGGTGGAATATATTCAACTTTTTAATGCTCTGAACCCTCAGGGATCCCCCAAGACTCGTCATACTCCCATGAAATATTACCTTAACAAATTTAAAGGGTGTTAAACCAATACTTAAATTAGAACATACCTTAATGGAAGTTCAGGATCTTACAAACATGAAATAACAAAAATGAACACTTCCAATATCCTTTAAACTCTAGATCCACCGACTCCACATCCTTTGAGATCATTTCCGAATTGTAGATCATCTGCAAAAATGAAATATATGTGAGTAAAAATCCAATGCATGGGTGAGATATACATTCCCAAAAGGACACCCCAAAATCCCAAGGAATGACAAGAATAAAGGTAAACTAAATTCAATGAAACCAAATATTATTATGGAAATACGTTACCATGGTCAAGTATGACATTGATTTTATAAACTCAACTCCATTGGAATATTAACGCCAAAATTAAACTAAAATTCCCCAAGTACCATAAAATTGAGGACCATGAATTATCGTAAATCTATCACTTCCATATCAACCCTATATTGTAGTAATATTGGGTTTCTCTTTACTTGCTAAAGAGAGTAAAATAACCATGTAAGTGATAAATCATATTGATGATTCATACCTTGTCATGTGTCAAAGGCAGCATCTAGTGGGGTTACCTAATCTATATAGAGGATTCATATCTCCCGGCATCCAGTGGGGTTACCTACTTTAGAAGACATTAATGGAATGAGAGTCTTATCCTTGAGTATTTTTGATCCCCCTATCTCATCTCTTATTCGTCTAAATTTGTTTTCATTATAGATAAACCTATTTTTTTTGCGTCAAACACTTTATAATCCCTATGTTCCCTATCTTATTCAGTTCCTTGATTTTATTTGTCTAAACCAAAATATGTGAATGTTTTGGATGATTATAGTGATTTTTTGTGTTTGGAATGATCTGGGTGACACATATTTATCATAATATTGATAGGATTGATCTATCTCCCTCATCTGGACTCTGTTCTTATAGTTGTTGGTTGATTTGTATATGTATCATCAAGGATCATCACCCTCTTGGTTCTGTTCATATTTTTATTCTCTAAATAGTGCAGAAAATCCACGAGAATTGTTTTACAACATTTTTATGGAATTGGTATAAAATACAATTTTATTACAAACATGTATTGCATTATCATTCAACAATTGATATATATACAAAGTGAGAGTAAAACCTGAACAAGGTTTCAATTGAACATGCTTTTTCTTTTGTGTTTAGAGTCTTCCTAAAACACTCAAAACCACATTAAAAAAATAGAGAATGGAAAGAAGAATACCAAAAATAGGATATGAAAAATCTAAACCAGTTAGGCTGCTCCAAATATTCATATAACTGTCAGATCACATACCAATCAGTGCCTTAATGATTAAAGAAAAAGATCAGAAGCAACTAAACCTTCTCAACGCCTTCAATAGATGAGCTCTTCTGCTTCAAAGTGGATGACATGGTCATACTCGCCTGATGAACATCCTCTGCATGCCGAGTATATGAAAAATATATTAAGTAGGAAAAATAGAAAAAAGGTCTCCCTTGATATGTTATCTAAAGAAAGAAGTTAAAAAAGACACTCCCAAGTGGTCATTTATGGAGAATAAAAAAGAATATTTCAATATAAAATACTCTTTTATAGATATAGATGAATTATACACATGGCTAGAAAATTTTATTTTAATAATATGAATTTATAATTTTCTATATTATTTGGCAGGGTTTTTTTGATGGGGAATAAAACATTCAATGAAAATAGAGTAATTATAACTTTGATGTTTTGGAATTAATATTGAAAATATGTTTCAAGGTATCCTACAAATTGTGTATAACATGATGATTAAAAGATATACGTTTTATAAATTCTATTGGAACATTGGAATATTTGTTCATATAGAAAAGATATGTTTTTTAAAATAGAAATCATGATATACTTGGGAGTATTGAGAATCAATGTTTTGGGGTTTCAACCCCTTTAAAGGAACAAAAGTTTGAAACATATTGTAAATTCTATATAGAAATCAGAGAACACATTTGATATTCTTGAATAAGTCTATGGAAGGTGTGACCATCCTATTAATGATGAAAATGAATGCCTCATCAATATAACATCCTGAAAATATGTGAGTTTTAATACACAAAATTATCAAAAGAAGAAAAGAAAAGTGAAGTAGAAAGATTTAGTTGTTGAAGTTTCACCCAAAATATCCAAAGGGGAAAGTCCATGGATATTGGATAGTGGACATTCATCTCACATGAGCTTTTTTGGATTTTGAAATTCTCAAAAAAAACCACAAGACCAATTTATATATCTCAATGGGTGTATAGTCTATTATTCCTTGGGTTAGTCAATAAGGCTATCATCCCCTATCAACTATCTGATGTCATACTACAATGCCATCATTACCCACTTACAAACTCCATTAATGCCTTAAGGCCTTAAATCCCTTCCATTTTTCATTCATGACCCCACCTTATTCATCTGAATCACATCTCAAATTATCCCCCTATATATGATTAATGAATTCATGAAGGATCCACTTTTAACTTTGATACAAGATAGTATAAGACTACTATTCATACACATATATATATACCCATGTGATAGTAAGGAAACTTTTAATCTATATAAAGGCATAAGAATATAATTTTAAAATAATTATCATGGTCTATACACACATTAATGAGTATTTCATATCATACATTTTTATATAGTAGTCATAACATGGTTAGAACATCTTGCCTTCAACATATTGAAGCCCAACATTAATGTTCACCACTTGAATCAATCTCACAAACCAGAGATCCATGGAATCATCCAAAAATCACTACATGAGTATTCAAGGGTTATAATATATGATGAAGAACATTTTATAGGCTAGGATCATTTTAGACCTATCCATCAAGATACTACAAAATTAAGAGATCTATATGGATCTGAAAATGATCAGAAAAAACCATCTCTCCATATTTATTTTCCATGTGAATCTAGAAATGATCACATTGGTTATCATTGTACATCCTAAACCTGGATAAGAAATCAGAGATCTTGTTCCTTTATAAGGATAATAAATAATATCTATAAATAATAATAATAACAAAAAACAAATGATAAATTATATTTAAATCTTTAGGAATGATATCTATATAACAAATATAATTCCTCTATGAAAAAAATTAATTCACCATGCAGTCTCATTAGATTCCCTTGGTTTGATTTCCTTGAGCATAAGAGGAATAATTACAGATTTAGGGTGTTTTGTGTCAAAATAATAATTTTCAAATGATTAAATTCAATGAAAATGGTTTGGTTGCTTGACTTACAAAATAATGCTCTACCCATGGGAAGTTCACTACCTATTCAAGTCAACTGCAAGGTCTGGACACATGGTTTTGTAAACCCTATGACAATCATGACATTGATTCTCTTTGGAGTTACATAGTTACCATGGAATTGTTTCCATGTTAGCTCTAAAAGTACCTGTACCATATATCACTCACTACTCCTCTCCAATATGCTTCATTGTTACGTTGGGGGACTACAATATTCCCTCTAACCATTATCACCATTAAATTCATCTAACCCCCCCCCCCAAATCTCTTAAAATCTACCCTATACATCACCCAATATATGTAGAAACTGAAATAAACTCTTAATAAAGGCTAAAAATAAGGCATAATACACCTAGAAAGTGATTGGATGTTCCAATATCCCCCTCTAATGATATTTGGACCTTAATATGTGCCTCTGGAGGTTTTAATCTAACAAGTAGGTCTAATAATACTACACATATGATTCCATATCCCATTTATCTTCTTTTATAGGTATTTTCTTCTATAAAACCTTAACAAGAGGCTTCATCTTCCTTCATAGTTCCTTTATTCATCGTTTAACAATCCATATTGGACCTTTCTCAAATGAATCATTTACCCCCAACACAACATTCTCGATATCAATTACATTTTATGGATAATTATTGAAATTTATATGTAGGAATACATGGGAAACATCATCTATAATAGAAAACTGATGAATTTGATGATACCCAGAGGAGAGGGAGCCGAGAGTGGGGTGTGGGGACGTCACTCGAGCTGGGGGCAGAGCCGGTAGTCGGAGGCTGTGAGGTGGAGAACGGGAGGCAGTGGTGGGAGATGGAGGCCGGGAGGCGGAGGCCGGGAGGTAGACTCTAGGAGGTGGAGTCGGGAGGCGGATCCGGGAGGCAGATTCTGGAGGTAGGGTTGTAGTGGGGGAGCACGATGGAGGGTTGAAGTGGGGGTAGCGAGATGGAGCCCGATACATAGGGGCTGAATACCCTCTGGTTTATTAATACTATAGGTATATACCATTAAAAATAATCTATCTCCACGTTTCATTATACCATGGGCATAGTAGCGTGGGGATAAACCAAATTTCCAGTAGAGGAGGGGTGAATTGAGTAACTATAAAAATTTCTGTAAAAACTATTCTTAAACAAATTCCCATTAAAGTTAAATACAACCCATTAAATCAAAGCAATATTGTTATAAAGGTATGACTGTTTAAATAACTTCTTAGAAGATTCATTGTTGCTCAGTAATCATAATGTTTATTAATATTACTTTTGAATCTATTTATTAAGACAACCGACTTATATCTTCTTTCCAAGATTAATTATCAAAGTGAATTTAGTGATTTCTGAGTTATATAGAAAAGAAGTAAAATAGAGGAAACTAAATTAAGCAGCACAGTGGATATGAAACAAGTGGTTCAGTCTCAAGATGAGACCTAATCCACTCCACTTGGTGATCACATCCCACCAAGTAGTTTATATAAATAATCATTTATCCACACCCACGATTGGGGTGAAACAAAAGTACACATGACTGTTTAGGCCACATGGGGACCACTTCTACCATTCTTCGTGGGTAAAAACTACCAGGCCATATAGGGACCTCTTTCAAACTTAGTAGTGGGTATACACAAGAGTAAATGAGTGTTTGAGTCAGGATATCTGGTATCCTTTAGATTAATGTTGGAGACAGAGTGTGTTATTATTATACATAAACACACACTACATGAAAGTTAATGAATGTTAAAAAATAGAGCAGAAATATTGAGATAGGATTAGAAGTGCTCTAAGTGCTGGTGTTTGGAGCTCTGGACTTCTGAGATCAAGCAAATGTAGAATTCGAGTCTTCGTTTGGAAAATAGTGTGGTGTAAGTCAGACAATTTTGGCTTGTACTTTTCATGGTGTTCTACTGCGTGCAAATGTTCTTGGGATTCTAGTATGCTTCCTGTGTTCTTTAGCATTAATGAGTTTCATGGGACAAATCTCCAAAATGTATATTTTTCCCACGTTAATACCCACCAGCTTGTTCTTTGTGTCATGATACTTTATACAAGATTTTCATCCCCCCGTTTGTTTCTTGGCCGCACTACTCTTTTATCTTGGAGTTCATGTGTTGGGTCCTACAGGTTTCATGTATTTTGAACCTCATACCTCATACTGTTTTTTGATATCTCTACAAAGAAACGTTATTTATGTCAGTGCAATAAATTCATCAAATATGACCGTTAGAGATTAAATTAAAATATGACAAAAATATATAAGGAAGAAGTGTCGCAGTATGTCATTGACACAGTGTCTCCTTCATACGGTGTCTGGATTGGTCACAGTGTCTCATAGTCACGATGTCTGAACGTCATGGTGTCTGAATATCCCGGTGTCTAGATGTTACAATGTCTTCCTTTTACAGTGTCTGGATGTTCAAGGTGTCTGGATGTTATAATGTCTGGATGTTCACGGTGTCTGCTTTTTATGGTGTTTGGATGTTGATGGTGTCTGGATGTTAAACTGTCTCGATGTTGACAGAGTCTTCTTGTTATGGTGTCTGGATGTTCACAGTGTCTTCTTGTTCACGATGTCTACTTGTTCGTGGTGTCTACTTCATGGTTGCTGCTTCATCTTTCCAGAAAGACATAACCACTGGCAGCCTCACGATGTCTTAAACTTTTAAAGATAAATATATTCAGACTTAAGGAATGATGATCATAGAATGGATTTGACAAAGTTAGTTTTCAAATAAGATATTATAAATGTAAATCAAGGATAGTATAATGTAATTAAACTCAATGTAGAGAAATTAAGATCTTGAATGGATCTTCTAAAAGCATGAGAATAATTTAAAGATTAATACACATGATTTGATTTTGATTACATGATCTAACCAGGTTGAATAGGATTTTTGATCAATAAAACATGATTAATACTGGAGGATTCCACAAATCTCCAACATTATGACGATCAAAAATGAAGTAGATTAAAGTGTATATTTGATTCAACAATTGATATAGAGATAAATGTTTATCATATATAGATTTCTCCCCCTTTTGGGATTATCTAAAAGATAGAATAAGAGAATCCATGAAATGTGCACATGTCATTAAAAATAATAAGATCCAGTACAAATAGAAAATATAAAAACAAAAGAAACATCATTCCTATCAAAAAGAATTGATCACTGTCCTTCATCATTAATTGGTCTTTTCTTTGCATTTTTCAGTAGTAGTAGAAGATGAATCCATAAGAGATGAAGTGGATGTAGAATAAGTGAGGGAGATAGTCGATAGAGAAGGTAAAGGAAGGCCTTCTAAAATAGATGGAACTAGAGTAAGTGCAGTAGAAGATTGAGTAAGTTGTTGATGAAGAATCACATGCCTGATTTGACTCAGAGCATAGATTACAAACATATTAGCTGAGGCTAGGGAAGAGGTGAAGGTAGGATATCCAGGTCTTAGAGGTGCAGCCTCAGGATCAACAATGACTGTACTCTGGACCTAAAGATAGGGCCTCAAGAGTTTTATAGAATCTATAATGATCTCCCCACCATACTGCATGGCTTTCTCAAAATCATCCTTCTTCTCCATAAACATGTCCAGCAACCGAGTAAACTCTGTGAGATTTTGGACTAGAGTCTTGAAAGCTTGAGTAACAGGTGGAATCCACAGATTTTACACATCATACTTGAAATGATTTTTCATTTCTGTGTTGTAGATGATTCTATTGAAGTAGATATACACTTTCATGGAAATCTATTAATGAGTATCATTAACAATTATAGAATGTATTTGGAACAGGTTAAGAACTCAGTCACTATTCTTGATAACTACAGGGAGAGAATCTTTATTGAATCCACTAAGCACAGTCTAAAGATCTTCTTTGACAATTTTTCTGAGCAGGTCACTGTCTAAAGATGATTGAGAGGATTTACCAGAGGCTTTAGAAGAATTTACTGCGGTGGTGATAGATTTTAGTTGAATTAAAACTTTTCGAATACTCCTTGTATACTCATCAGTGAGTTTGTTTAGATTAACCAAAAGCTCTTAAATTTCTTTCAAAATATGTTTGTTCCTTTCTGCGACCTTTTCATCTAATTAAGCTAAACGTGGATGAATCTCAAAAAAAATATTATATGGGTTTTGAGGAACAACCTGTTCGACAGGATGAGATATAAGCTCTGATCTCGAATGCATCTCTTTCAGCACGTCTTCAACCATACCTCTCAGTGTCTTCACTTCAGAACTAAGCAGTCTGTTTTCAACTCATACATCATAAATCTCATGAATCATTTTGGTTTGTATTATCAAAATAACTTTCTCCAAAAATAAAGAGGTATCTTTCTCTCCTAGATGTATCACAAGAGTAGGTTAGGAAATCATAACTTCTTCAAAACCAGACAAAAGGGTAGCACCAAATTCTATTAGATCATTCATACTCACCAATGATGATTGGTCCGATGAAGGTTCAGAAACATGTATTGATATGGTTTTAGGTTCCTTTTCAAGGGATATATTAAGGACCAATTTAAACTGGACCAAATAGGAATGGTCAAGGCCTTTTTTAGACATACTGAGATTCATCCACATCATAGAAACTAGGGAACTTATATCGAGTTTATACAAGAAATAGAACTATCGGGTTTGGTTCTTCAGTGGATTCCATATATGGAGGTCAGTCTCCCTCAACAGTTTCATCCTTCTCAGGACTGAGAGATTTTAGATCTTGATCAAATTCCACAAACTCATCTCGTAGTTATTCTCTCATTTCATGCCTAGCCAACTGAAAAGCCAGCTCTATCCTTTCCTCTGCTGAAGAGATTATCTCAGAAAAATAATGTTCCACTAGGACTTCCTCAAGGTCATCTAATTGTAAAAAAGGTAGATCTTCCACTATAGGTTCTTCCATGCCATTATTTTTAGTTTCTTGGATAGAATATTTTGTTTCAGCCTCACGGTAAGCTTCCCGATTGATATCTTCTGTAGGATCAGGGAGCCATTTTTTACATACCACAAGAGGAATAGGAGTACTATCTACCTCAATAGAAACAATTTCCCTAGGAGGCACATGACCTCTTCTTCCTCTTCAGAAGAATATTCAACAACCTCATCTGGTTCTAAACCAGGATCATAAATATCACTTGGTCTTGAGGGATTTTCCATAGTATTGAATTTTTCATAAATTCTATCATAGTCTTCTACACATGTCTTTTTCCAAGGCTTCCAATTTATCTTCATCCTCTTTATAGTGAATTTTGAAATACATTACTCACAATCCTTTATAACTTCTTCATTAGCTCCAACAATACCTTTGGAATGAAGAATGGCTGAGATAAATCATGAGTAAAATTGGGAGGTTGACTTTGATGTTCCCTTCATCAGTTCACACATTTGGTGAATGACATACTTGAAAAGGTTGGTCTTATGACCATTTCTCTTAAGGTGGATTAGAAACAAATCCTGATATTTCCAAATAGAAAAATCACCTTTTCTTGAGAAAAACAGATTTTGATTAACCCTGAACAAATGTCATGGCACTCCACATAAATCCACATCAATAGATCTATTCTCAGTACCATTTCTAGGTATGGCTCTCAAGGAATCCACCATATCAATAAATTCAGTTGAAGGTGGAGGTCATCTCGGATAATCTTCACAGATGCCTTCATGAGGTATCCTAAGGAATGTAGTCCATAACCTCAAAGAGAATGAGCATCTCTGTCTATTTATCATGCTTGTCACAACATAAACATCATCAGACACATAGTTAAACTAAACATATTGATAAAACTGAGCCACTAACTTAGGATAAATATGACAATCTTCCTTTGAAAACCATTCTATCCAACCTTGTTCATTTAAAACATTCCAAACTAGAGATTTACATGACATAGTCCATTTGGGGAATACATATTTCTTAGATATTACAACACGGTTTACTAGATTTGTGTATAAAGGACCTTCCGAAGCTTGCTTGGGGGAATTCTCTTTTTCATTGCACAATGTTTCGTAGGAGTCAAGGATGAAGGGTGTTTTATCCTTGGAATCCACCAAAGTTTTGATAGAGAGAGAGAGAATGGTTTTAGTTTTGAAGAGAGGTTAAAAATGAGTGAATAGAAGAAAGTTCGCATGAAAGAAAAATGATATATCCTTTATTTTATCATTTATGAATAACAAACATCGCAAAAGTAAAAGTGAGGGAAAAAAGGTGAAAAGGATAAATACCGAAATACTTTTTTTAATTAAAATATAAAAATAATAATGAATCATTATAGTGAGATCATATCGTGTCTTTACGGTGAGATAGAGAATGTAATATTATGGTGAGACAGTAACAGAGCATTACAATGAGACAGTATCTGAGCGTTATGGTGAGACATTAAACATCAACTTTATGGTGAGACATTAAACATCAAATTTACTGCGAGACAGTAACTTTCAGACACTAAACATGATCCACTAACTGTGAAACTATAATCATGAAATAATAAGACATTTAATTAAGATTTATCATACCTAATTCATGTATTATGATGTCTATTCTTTCGGAATTTAAATATTTGGTAAATATATCAGTAAGCTGATACTCAGTATCAAGGAATTCAATTATGATATCACCTTTTTGAAAATGATCTATCAAAAATTGATGTATTACGTCAATATGAATTGTCCTAGAATGTGAAACATGATTTTTAACATGTTCATAGAAGTTGTGTTGTCACATTTTGTAGGTACATGCCTGAATTGATACCCATAATCTAGTAATGTATGTTTCGTCCAAAAAAGTTGTGCACAACAACTACCAGCAACTATGTAATTAGGATCTTTTTTAGATAATGCTAAAAAATTTTGTTTCTTAATACACCATGATACTAGTGACTCGCATAAAAATTGACATGTTCCATAGGTTCTTTTTCTATTTAACTTACAACCACCGAAGTCAAAATCAGAATAACTCACTAGTTCAAATGATTGTCCACTAGGATATAACAGTACTAGATTGGGTGTATTCTTGAGGTATTTGAAAATTATATTTACCATATTTAAATGATAATCCTTAGGATTTACATGAAAACGAGAACACATACACACACTAAACATAATATCTGGTTGAATATAAATCAATTAGAGTAAACATTCAATAATTCTTCTATAAGTTGTTTGATCAAGATATTTTCCATCTTCATCAAGATACAACTTAATAGTGGTACTCATGGGAGTGTTACTAATTTTAGTGTAATAAAATCCAAAACGTTTTATATGATCTCTATAATATTAACATTGAGTTAAAATAATACCATCGTTATTTTGAAAGATTTGAAATCCCAGTACGAATTTTAGTTTACCCATTAATCTCATTTCAAATTCATTTTACCTCATTTTAGAAAAATCAATTCATAAATAATTTTTTGAAGCTCCCAAAATAATTTCATCTACATATATTTTAACAACTAGAACATCATTAGAAATTCGTTTTATAAAAAGGGTATGATCATCTATTCCTTTCATAAAATCTTTGGAAATATTAAAAGTACTTAATCTATCATACCATGCTCTTGGAGCTTGTTTTGGACCTCATAAAGCTTTGGATAATTTAAAAATATGATTTCTAAAATGAGGGTTTGTAAATATTGGGGGCTGTTAAACAAAGACATCCTTATAAATATACCCATTTAAGAATGAACTCTTAACATCCATTTGATATAGTTTGAAATTCAGATGTGCAGCATAGGCGAGCAGGATTCTGATGGCTTCGAGTCTAGCTACTGGTGCAAGATGCTCCCCATAGTCAATTCTTTCTTCTTTAATATAGCCTTGTACAACTAATCTAGCCTTGTTTCTAAAAATATTACTAGCGTCATCTACCTTATTTTTATATCCAATTTAGTGCCTATGGTGAATGTTTCCTTTGGTCTTTCAATATGTTTCCAAACATTGTTCCTTTCAAAAGGATTATGTTTTTCTTGTATAGCCATCACCCAAAATTTATAATTGATAGAATCGTTGATGTTTTTAGGCTCACGTTGTGATAAAAAGAAGGGATATTTAACCTTATTTCTTAGAGAATCATTAGTCTTTGTTACTTTTTCTATGTCTCCTAACAAAGAATCTAATGGATGGTTCTTAAGAGTTCTATCAATTCTAGAAATGGAGGGACTTGTGATTTCAGCTTCATCGATAGGTCTAGATTCATTGTGACTTAATTATAAGGAATTTCTTGAACATGATGGTTTCAGAGATTCAATCACCAAAGTGTTTGAGGATTTTGAATTGATGTTCATATTTGACATATCATCCTCCAGGTTCTCAAAAATGGTTTTACGCTCACGTGGATCTGTTTTGTCAAATTTGACATGGACATATTCTTCCACACATTTAGTTATTTTATTGAACACTCTATTGGCTTTACTAGACATGGAATATCCTAAAAATATTCCATTATCACTATTGGATGCAAATTTGTCAAGAATGTCCTTATTATTAAGAATATAGACTTTACATCCAAAAACATTGAAGTAGTTAACATTGGGTTTTCTATTATTCCATAACTCATTAAGAGTCCTCTTAATAATGGGTCTAATTACCACTCTATTGATTATGTAACATGATTTATTGACAGCTTCATCCCAAAAATAAATATGTAGGTCATATTCACTAAGAATAGTTTTATCTATCTCTTACAGGGTTCTATTTCATCTTTCTACAACTCAATTTTGTTGAGTTGTTCTAGGGGCAGATAAATTTTGACTGTAACCATTTTCCAAGAAAAAGGATTCAAACTCTTTAATATGAAACTCATATCCATGATCACTTCTTAAGGATTTTATATTATGTCCACTAAGGTTTTCTACAAACAGGTCATATTTAGTAAAATAAGAGCATACTTCACTATTTTGATCTAGAAAGAATGTCGAAGTATATCGAGAAAATTCATATAAAAGAACATAACCATAGTGCTTTCCATTTAATCTAGAAACTCTAGATGGTCCAAATAAATCAATGTGAACAAGTTCATGAGGTTTAGAAGTTGACACTTATTTCTTTGGTTTGAAGTACATTTTTTGTTGTTTTCCCTTTTGATAGGGATTATAGACATTGTCATTTGGAAACTAATGTTTGGGTAAGTCTTTAACTATGCCTTTTCTTATTAACATTATATAGGAGTGAACATTACAGTGTAATAGTCTTCTATTCTAGATTTATACACTTTATCAAATACACTTAAACATGAAGCATTTTGAGAAGCTAAGGATTCTAAGTTATCATATTAAACATTTTCATTTATTAAAGTAGAAAACACTAATTCATCTTTAGAATTAAAGACATTGAAAATATCATTTTAAAATATAACATGAAATCCTTCATCACATAATTGTGAGATACTATGAAAATTATATTTTATTCCATCAACAAAAAGTACATTAGAAATTAAAACTGAGTTAGAGTTATAGATTTGGCAGAGGCCAATTATCAATCCTTTGGCATTGTCCCAAAATGTGACATGTCCTCTGTGTATTTTGATTAGATTCTTGAAGTAAGAGTAGTCTCCTATCATGTGCCTTGAGCAACCACTATCCAAGTACCATACACTTTTACAGAAACTCTTTAAGTACCTTTCCTATAAAAATAATCAAGAAAAAATAGATTTTGGTACCCATAATTGTTTGGGTCCAGTAATATTAGAAATAAGTGCTTTGGGAACCCATATGTTCCTTATAGGATTCCTATAATCATTAAGTAATGTATTTGAAAAATAAACTCTATTTTTCCCGCAGAAACTTGAAACAGTAGAATATATATCATTAGTTGAATTGTGTCCAGAACTGGGACTAAAACAATATGCCCTAGATCTTGAAGAGAAATTTGTTCTACCCTCATTTCATTTTCCAGGTTGATAAAGAATACCAGTCTTGTATTTAGGAGAAAAATGTTTTCCTAGAATTTGAGTAAGGGTATTATTCCCATTGGTAAACTACTCAAGGTCATTATTTAATAGCTCATTATACATTTTAATTCGTTGTTTTATTTGAGGAGTTGAGCATTTTTCTCTTTTTTAGTTGTCAGTTCTGATTTAACAGTCACAGTGAGAGCGGGTGGTTTCTTTAATATTTTGTATTTTTCTTTTAGTACATTTCATGATTCATCAAGCATGTTAAAATTTTCAAACATCTCTTCATTAGTAATTTTTTCAAAGTCACTCTCATATCGAGAATAGTATGAATCATGTACAGAGGAGTCCAGTGTTACCTCAAATGTGTTTTTCATAAAACACATATTGGATTTATTTTCCTCTTCATCATGTGAATATTCTGAGTTTCTTGAAATATCCTTAGAAGATCTCTAGGATGCCTTCATGGCCTTTTTATACTTCATGTCCTTATCCTCATATTTAATTTTGTACTTGAGCTATGCGTAGTCTGCCTTGATATTTCTTTTGCACTTACATTCATAGAAAAAAATTTCATCAGCCTTGTCACATCTTTTTAAATCCTTCTTCCAATTTCCTTTTTGGTCATATTTTCCCTTAAAGAAAAGCTTTCTGAAAAATATATTATTCTTGTCAAAACATTTGAATATTTTGGCTAGATGATCCATCTCCTCATCACTGTTAGATGATTATTGTTCACCAGTGGAGATTTATACAGAAGCTTCTAGTTTTCATTTGTATTTGTGTTTAAAGGTGGTGGTCATGAATTCCATAGATTTCATATTTTGTTCATCCTCCTCCTCCTTGTTGAATTTCATCTCTTCTTCGTACATCATCAGTTTCCCAGTGATTTATTTTACAGGTAGCTTGCTGATTTCACATGACTATCTAATTGAGACAGAGGTTCCCCTCCATCTGTAATGTTGGAATTTAAGGATTCTCATTATTTGTTCCTTGTATGTGAATTCTCTTCTATGCGAGATCATTATGTAGAAAATATCATTAAACCTAATATATATGTAAGAAATATTCTCATCATGATTCATTTTAAAATTATCATATTTGATAGTATAATAGTCTCATTTCATTAATACTAGATGTTCCTTCATGTGAGATAGATAGGATATCCCAAATTTTGTGGGCAGTCTTACCAGATGAAATTATATTGAATTCCTCATCTCATAAAGAGCAGTATAAAACATTCTTAGGTTTGAAATTGTTATTATAGGATGTTTTGGTAGGTTCATCCAATGTGATTCTATAAATAGTAGTAATCTTATAATCATCTATAACGGAAGACCAAAGTTCAAAACTCATACTCTCTAAAAGCATTTTCATTTTAATTTTCCATTGAGAATAGTTTATTACACTAAAGAATGGTGTTCTTTTGGTTGCATCACCTTATAATCTATTATCTAAAATAAATTCTTCCTTTAAAAGAGTTAGAAATTTAGAAATAACATAAATTTAGAGATCTTTAAAGGAAAACTACAATTACTGTAGAATAACATTTAACAGTGTCCTAATAAACAACCTCTGATACCAAATGATGGTCAGAGTAGATTACTTAAGAGGGGATGCGTGAATTAGGTAACTATAAAATTTTTGTAAAATGTATTCTTAAAATATTTCCACTTAAAGTTAAATACATCCCATTTAATCGAAGTAATACAGTTATAAATGTTTGACAGTTTCAATAAATTATTAGAAGATTGATTATTTTATAGTAATCTTAATGTTTATTAATATTACTTTTGAAACTATTTTACTAAGACAAAACACTTATAACTTTTTTCCAGGATTAACTATCAATGTGAATTTAGTGATTTATGAGTTATATATAAATGTTGTAAAATAGAGAAAACAAAATTAAGCAGCACATCAGATATGAATCAAGTAGTCCAGTCTCAAGCTGAGACCTAATCAGCTCCACATGGCGATCACCTGCCACAAAGTAGTTTATATAAATAATCATTGATCCACACCCTGGATGAGGGTTAAACAAAAGTACATAGGACTGTCCACGCCACACGGGGACCTCTACCATATTTCTTCTTGGGTACAAACTACCAGGCTAGATAAGGCCCACTTCCACACATATCAGTGGGTATACACAATAGTGAATGAGTGTTCATGTAAGGATATCTTGAATCCTGCATTTTAATGTTGGAGACAAAGTGTGTTATTATTATATAGAATCACACACTACTCTAAAGTTAATTAAAGTTACACAAAATTACAGAAAGATTGAGATAGTTTTAGAAGTGCTCCGAGTGTTGGTCTTTGCAGCTCCGGACGTCTGAGATGAGGTAGATGAAGAATTCGAGTCGTCGTATGGAAAATAGAGTGTCGTAAGTCAGACAGATTTGGCTTGCGTTCTTCATGGTGTTCTATAGTGTTAAGATGTTCTTGGGATTATAGTATGATTCATGTGTTCTTCTTTAGAATCATGTTACACGATCCAATTCTCTAAAATCTATATTTTTCTCACGTTCATGAACACCAACTTGTTCTTTGTGTCGTGCTACTTCAAAAAAGATTTTCCACCTGATGTTTTTTTCATGGACACACTACTCTTTTATCGTGGAGTGCATGTGTTGGGGCCGACAGGTGGCATGTATTCTACACCTCATACCTCATATTTTACGATGATATGTCTACAATGAATCATTAATAATACTAGTTCATTAAAGTAGTCAAATATGACTGTTATAGATTAAATAAAAATACGAAAAAATATATTAGGAAACAATTTTATTGTATATCATGGAAATGGTGCATCCTTCACTCGGTGTCTGGATTTGTCACAATGTCACATTGTCATAGTGTTTGAACATCATGGTGTGTGAATGTCACAATGTCAGGATGTTATGGTGTATGGATGTTCATGGTTTCTGGATGTTATAGTGTCTGCCTGTTACGGTGTCTTAATGTTCATGGTTTTTGGATGTTCACGATGTCTGCTTGTTACAGTGTCTGGATGTTCACGGTGTCCGGATGATATGTTATCTGGATGTTAACAATGTTTTCTTGTTACGGTGTCCAGATGTTCATGATGTCTTCTTGTTCACGATGACTACTTGTTCACGATGTCTACATCATGGTTTCTTCTTCATTTTTCCAGAAAGACATAACCACAGGAATAATCATGGTGTCTTAGACTTTTCCCAATAACTATATTCAGACTTAAGTAATGATGATCATAGAATAGATTAGACTTAATCATTTTTCAAAGAATACATTATAAAAGTAAATCAAGGATAATATAATGTATTTAAACTGAATGTAGAGCAATTATTATCTTAAATGGAATGTTTTTAAGCATGAGAATAATTTATACATTAATACACATGATTTGATATAATTTACAAGATTTAACCAGATTGAATAAAATTTGTGATCATTAAAACATGATTAATACATGAAGATTCCAACAATTAGATTAGTCAGAGTAATTAATTTAAATTCTCTATAATAGTATTATATTTTTGATCTTATATCATTAAACATTATTGTAGATGGTCAATTATTTTGATTCGTAAATGATTAATGAACTTAACTATCTTTGATCCATGTTTTCAAACTATTTGTAATGTGTGATTATGATTTAAGGTATTTATATTAAAATTTTTCTTATTAGTCTTGATTATTCCTAATAAAAGGTGTTAAAATGATTTTTTTTGTTAATATAGGGGTTTATAAACAATTATTTGAAATTAATACTTCAAAAATAAAGAACAACGATCATGTTGTTGGTTTTAGGTATGTTTCTTTCAAATTAAAATTTTAGTATAAAGGCATTGACAATTATTTGATTCACATGTTAAATGTATTTATGTTTTCATAGATTTTTAGCCACTGATAAATGTTGTCTGATGGTTGTATATTGTTTCTCCATTATAGGGATTCTAATTTTATATGGGGTGTAATATTAATAATTTTATAATTTTTTTAACTTTCTGCATTAGATTTCATAAAAAACAACACTCAATCATTTAAAAAATATTCTAATGGTTTTGGGCGTTAGTTTTTATGAACAAATGACTAAGAAAACAAAGCCCGTTCACATTTTTGGTGTCTTTTTTTTGAGAAAATGACATCTAAAACCATGATTTTAAAGTCACATGTCTTGATATAGGATATAAACCAATGATAAAATTGAAAAAAAAAACATTAAATAGTTTTTTGGATGAGTGATTATGCATAATGGGTTGCTCAAAAACCAATGGAAATTGAAATTAATAAGTGTATACAATGGATTGTGAGTATTTGTAACAGTGGGATATATTAATCAAAGATTATAAAATATGAATATGTATTTTATAACATTATCATAACATATGAAAAATTACCCATAAATTCATTTATCATAAACGATGATTCATTGAAGAATCCTTTTTGGTAGGAAAATACAAGATTCACATGAGTATAAAATTCTCAAGAATAAATCATAAACAATGAGAGAATATCCTATTCATAATTAATAAGTTTGTAGGGTACACCATTTCATATAAATAAAATGAAAATGATACCTATCAAGATATTTAACACATAGTAGGCTTGGACTTACCACCCATGTACCATATTTATCATGGGGTAATCTCCCCAGTATCATATGTGCATTGGGAGAACCACTCATTTACAGTTTGGGATCATTAGAGATAAAAAAATCACCCAATATATTTGATTAAAAAAATAACATAAACCATCAAATAATTACAAATAATTCATATGTATTCCAAAAAATCAAAAAATCATTCATCATTTAATCATATCTTAATTATCATGTTGAAAAAAACTGGTTCTATGATAACATAGAAAAAAACATAATCATTTATGTCCATGAAATGAAATAATGTTGTTGGAATTTTTATTGAATATCCTAGGTAATGAAAAAAATCCATAAATAATGTTGATAAATCGGCCGAATATTTTTATAAAATCATTATAAATATTCATTAATAAAAATTATTATATGTATAATTTCCATTATATTTTTTTTAAATGAAATATTCCTAAAATGATTATAAATATTTTTTATTTGAAAATAAAAGAAATAATATAATTGATGAATCATAAAAAATAATTGAAATAATGGTGGAGAAATTCCTTGATAATTTAAACATTAAAAAACTATTTAATCTCATTTATAGATAAATTCAACTGGTTAAATTAAAAAACAAAATGAATATTTTGATAATTTTTTAAATAAAATTAAATTATATTGTTAAAAATCAATTTTAAATCAATTAAATATATGTAATATCATTGAGAATATAATTTTAGAAACATGGTAATTGGGTAAATATAATCTAAACGAAAAAATAAAGAAGGAAAGTATTTTTTTATAAAAAATTCTTTCAACCATTTGAAAAAATAGAGTATAAATGGGAATAACTCATGTGAAAACATTAATTGACTACTAAATAAGAATATATATTGGTATTACAAGTGAAATAACAAAAAAAATCCAACAATGTATATTAAAACAATAATATTGTTTATGAAATGTTATATTATAAAATAATCCCATGAATAATGTTCTGGCATTCTTCATATGTGGTTAATCCTCATATATAATTAATATTGACATATTATATAATGATACTAAAATAATACTGACAATAATTTTACTATATATCATTTAACTTTAATTTACATTTACCATTATAAACCATTCAAAAAACATTCTGGTGTAATATTTTGAGTTTTAAAAAAAGTTTTCATCTAATTGATTTTAGTCATTTCTCCTTGATAATTTTATCTTTATCCGAAAAATAGTAACTATTTCATGAATATAATTTATATTCATTACATACTATTTATGGATATTTATTTTTTAGTAGATATGAAAAAAAATTCCATCACTTCATATAGAATGTAATCAAAATATACACAAAACCATTATTTTTTATTTATCAATGGATATAATGAAATAATTTTAAATAATAAATAATAATCATTGAATAATTATTATTTCATGAATACCATATATATTCATTAAATACATTAATAGAATCATATTTGGGATTATCTGATAAAAAGTGAAATACATCACATCCATGAGATGGTATTCTTCCCTTACACTTCAGTGACCCATTGATTTATTATTGAATTGATGAGAATTAGATAATAGTTGTTACATAACCATAATAATGATTATGAAAATTTATCATATTTTTATAATAATTCTATGATTTTTACCAATGATTATGAGTATTTAGAATAATTACCAAACATGAATGAACTCAGTTAAGTCAATTACTTCGCCCCCAGTATCTTTTTTGGCTTTCAAATAATGACTTAAAAATTTGGTATTTTCAATTATATTATAAAATATTGGATCTTTAGAAGATATATTTTAATTTATTCGAGAATATCATGTATTATAAAATTCTCTCACTATGTATGGATATGTTTGTAAATTATGTTTGTTCCTTATAAGAGAGGGGAGTGGAATAGTTTGAAATAGCCTTAAAATATAAATAATATACTATCATTTAGATGAAAATGTGGAAAAGATTACACAGTTTTAAAAATATGGCTATGAGATGATAGATCCTCTCAACTAATCCATTAATTAGGAGGATTTTGGGATATTATAAGCTATATACTTTTGTTAAACCCCATTTAACCCTTTTTTATATTTAAAAAATTAATTAACATATACAATTATAATTATTAATTATGAAAATGATTAAAATTCATACAATAGAAATATTTAGGCATTATATTTATATCATGTAATCAATTTTTTTATATTCAATTTCAAATGATATTAGATATTACTTTAAATAATTATGCACATAAATCCTAAAACCTATTATTTAGAAATATATATATATATATAAGTATAAAATGGTTTTCATTTCTATTCCTCTCCTATTAATAACCATATTATGAATGGTAATTAATATTATTTAAAAATTTAGGTACACATATCAGTGATTTTAATTATTATTGATTTGTTTAATTTTTCAAGAGAAAATACATTGGACACATAAAAAATATTTTTTGAAAAAATATCTATTTTCCAAGAAATTATTTTACATTAATTTATAAAAAAATTAAAATAATTTTATGATTGATAATTATTTTTTATAACTATGTAAATAATTTTTTTCCATGAAATTATTAAAATAAATAAAGAATTTTTATTTATAAATAAAACACATGTATTAATTTTTTTTCCACAAAAACTAGTTTTATTTAACGATTAATTGGTAGAGTTTTATTCAATATGTGGGAAAAAATAATTAATAAATCTATTTATTTCATTATATTAAATATTACATAAATTTTATCGACAATTTAAATTTTTATCATTCCTGTGAATGTATTAAATGTACAAAAATTAATATTTCATATATTATAGTTCAAAAATATTCCCAATAACATTATATGAATTGGATCCTTTTTCAATGTCATTTTTTTATTAATTTGAATTATATATCAGTTTTTTTCTATAATATATATTATCGAATCATTATTCACTTAGGTTCAATCATGCAGGCATCTGAGGCTATCAATCATATGATCTTTATTTCATGACCTGGCATAATGTGACAGAAGCTGTGACTACCCCAAGCCATCCTCCATTGGCTTGGTGTAGGTGAAAATTTATGAAAGGAATTAAAAAATATAGGTTTCATATTCCTAATGTACATATCAGCACACACTCGACCACCCTTATTTATATGTGAAGAGTAATAATAAAAAAATTAAACAAATAGACGAAAAATCATGTAAAAACTCTGTAGAGTATAATAGTAAGAAGGTGTAAACATAAAATGAAAAAGGCGGAAAATCATATTCCCAGATAAATAGATATCCAGTGTTAGAAAAAATGGCAAAGTAAATACTAGGAGAGCCTTACTCGGATTCTCCTAGCTCCAAAAACCCTATGTGATCCACTTCAATATGTATCTCTGTGGTCCAATTTAATAAAAATTTACATATTAAATGTATCCATAATACATGACATTTGGATCAAAATTCCATACATGGTTGAGTACACACATACCCATTCAGATACCCTGAAAGCTGAAGGAGAGGAGTAAGTGACACGATTGTAATAGATAGCTCAACCCATATAGAGAGTGTAAAATAAATCCAACAACATGAATATATATATATATATATGGTCTCAATAAATGAATCCCAAAAAGAAGTGAAATGGGATATCCATCTCATAGTCTTACCTTGGAAAGAGACCCATCAGTTAAACGAAATGAATCAATGATTCCCAGTATCGTGCATTTCAATCTAGTAGAAACATACTAGTCAAGCCCCACCTCATCAATATTACCTATAGTCAAGGGTCCATAATAACTGGGTAGATGAACCATTCAATTCCCATCAAGATGGTGACACTCTATTGAGAGAGTACCCATTCCCTTTCTAGTTGGAAGGTTCCATTTTGGTGGTAGATGACCATTACCCTAATACTGTAGGAGGGTTCCACTAAGATTGTAGATAGAGGACCCATAACCTATATATTTTTAGGGTTCTTCTATTATATTATATATAATACCTATTTCCCTACTAGTATTACTATTCCACTCTACTGGTCGAGGATCCAATCCCTTATAATGTAGGAAGGTGCAACTCGAATAGGAGATAAATGTACCATTCCTAACACACCCAGAGGGTTCCACTAAAATTTTCAATGACCCATTTTCAGACTCTATATAAAGGTTACATTAAGTGTTAAATATTGGAACATTTCCCGACTAAGTAGGAGGGTTCCACTTTACTCTCTCTAAAGATATTTCATGATCAATATCATCATAAAACATCACATAAATAGACTAGAGAAACTCACATGATATCATAAATTCCACAAAAAATATCACCATTACATTATGCATGGGAATACTCTTTTGATAGGGTACTTGTATGACAAAATAACTACTTAATTTAACAATATAGGATAGTAAGATGTTTTCTCAAAAAGGGAAGAAGGGGTGTAAGGGATGTATGTGAACCCACATTGTCTGTGGTCCTTCCATTATGCATGGGTGTGTTCTTGACGTTACATGGATAACTTCCCGGGTATACCATTATTTATTTTAAGGGGACTACATAGAATTCCTCGACCACCCATGGTCCTTCCCATTCCACTAGAGGTGTCCTTGTGACCATTCACGTTACCATGTCCATTGGTACACAACATTACCTCCTGCATGGGGTACCACACATTTAATTCTGGTTAGATCTTTTAACCATGGTCATGTGCTAGTACATGTCATGTTCTTATATTTTGTGGTGTCATTATACACCCAAATTAAATATTTAGCTTCTGGTAATGTGTCTCATGGCTTGTGGGGTTCCTAAAATATATGTAATATTGATCTCAGCAAAAACCATAGGTGTTGTAGCTAGTGGGATACACATTGGGTATTTATTAGACTACATAGAGTGTAGTCATGTTTTTTCATCAGAAATCCATGATATCATTCAGTGATCTAATTTCATACCATCCATGTCGAATCTGACCTTTAATATGCATAAAATAAAAAGGGAAGCCTTCATTCGGCATTTCTGGTCATCAGTTGGCAGAAAAAAAAATTCTTTTCCACCAGTTCATTTTTGTACACACCGTCATAGACCAGGGAACCTTCTATCACCTCTCTTGTATTTTGTTCCATTTTATAATTAACCTTATCACAAAATCCATCTGAATCCATCCTTAATTCCCCCAACCACTCATCATAGGTGAATTTGATGTGAATCCATTGGTTTAATCGGCCTCAATCCATCATAGAAATTTCCAATCATTACCCCCTGGTCCTACGATGAGGAAAAAAATGGGGTGGTAAAATAAAAAACAAATTGAAATAATTATTTTCCAACCAGAAATGTATATTATAAAAAATTGAGATCCCCAAGTAAAAATTTTTTTTCATAACATTGATTAATTTAATAATAAAATGAACACTATTACATAAGAACATGTAATGACTCAGTTTATAGTAGATAAAAGATAAGGAACAGACCATGATGAATATTTAAATAATACGGGTAAGAATCCACAAATGATGATTGATAACTTAAAAAATGACCATTCCTCAATGAAGAATGGGATCTCCAAAAAAGGTGAGGATTCATTATATTTTTTGTTCCTCAATTCACCCATATCCGGAGGAACATTATCTTTTATTTTTTATTCCACCACATAATATGGATGATATCTCTTCAAAAAGGTCTTCGAGTTAGGTGGATAACACTAGAAAGCCATCATAATGGTTCTTTTATAATATTATTTCTATTTATTAAAATTAAAAAAAATCAGCTGAATTTTGAGAATTAAATAAATTACTAATAAATTAATCCACTTAATACACCACAAATAGTACCATTATCGAAAATTACTTCCCCAACCCATTTAAGGAAATTCATATTGTAAAACTCATATATATCGTACAATTGGTGTTACATATTTATAATCATATATTCCATTTATGAGATATATCATATTTTTTATGAAACCATTAATTCGTGTTATAAAATATATTTAATATTTCTATAAACTTAAATATGGGAACATTGGGCCTTAGAATCACATGACCTTTCAGCACATAGTTCCAATAATATTTCTAGATATATTTTATTGACTTATAAGGAAAAACCCATGTCTCAAAATTATTATATTCATCATTATTTTTTACCTTGATAAAATAACATAATCAATCATGGGATTTTCAGCATGGAGTAGATCTCCCACTCCATGGATCTCCCATTTAAGCTCCACTACTTCCACAATGCAAAAACTAATGGGATAATCCATCCATGTTGTGTCATTTTTTAGGGAGCCATGATTTTTACTTCGTGATTTTTGAATTTGAATCCACCTTTGATGTCCATAATGACCTATTCAATAACATGTGTGTGGTCGTGCATGTATCACCTTAGCTATTAGAACTAGAAGACCACGTGATCCAATTCCAATATTTGGAGTTGATAGAGGTGGTAAGATACCTCTTTAACCCTATAAAGGATCATGAATGAATTGATAAAACATAGGGATAGTTTATCACCCCTTTAAAATAATCATAGTCCTCATCTTGGGGAAACAAATTGGAAACTGTTTTCTCCCAGGTCGAACATCATGTTCCTACAATGTTGATATGAATAATATTTCATCATACATTCATATGACCTCATCCGCTCATTGAAGTCATTGATCTTTTATATCATCACCTACATCGTCTATATACCACCAAGAGATGTATGTCCAATCTTTGTCTAGCATAATATTGACCTCCACGATATCCCTTATAGGGAATGAAGAAGTTTTATTACAGTAGTATAGTGTTAGATATTACTGTAAGCAAAATATACGTATAGAAAGTTATCCTCCTAGCTCCGACAGATGTCTAACATATAGACCCCTAACATTTTCTCGAAAACCTGGACAGTACACTAGGTCTTCCTATCAATGTGTGTGTGTAAGGCTATTATAATACTCACATGGGTCCAAAATACATACTGTATACATCTCCAAAACTATGACATAGACAACACACCATGGTCTGATAAAATCATATAAGGAACCCCATTAAGGAGAATTGTTTCTCCAATGTACAACTTCTCCAAACACTAAACTAAACTCCACTCCCTGATAACTTATAAGTGTATTTAAATTATTAGTTAGTCAACTATCACCTAGGGGGAATAATTAATGAAGGATGTTTGGGAGATCCATGTCTTGAGGTATTTGTATATGTCATCTAATTTCCACTCCGATATCTAAATAAGATATAAAAAAATTATCTGAACCATGTACACGACCCTCACTATACGACATGTGTAAAAATAAGAGTGGAACTCAACAATTTCTTATATTATGAATACCCATAAAAACTATTTTTTATTGACTATGTATAGATTCTCCAAAACAAGATTTAAAAAGAATGAATAATTGTTGAAGTCTCACATCACCCCACCCTATCCTGATTACGAACATCATACATCTCTATAAAAGGATGATGTGATTCCATCCTTCATAAAATACATCTGGTGAATATCTAGAGGATATCTAGTCACACAATACATAACAACTATTTTCCTTCAACTGTGACTCCCACAAACATTAGAGGAGTATATGATTCAACACTATCGACTAAAGAAAAGTTGCACCCTCGTGATAAAAAGGCTCAGATGTAGTGAATACAATAGATCTGAAACCTCCTAAACCAAACATGACATAGAATTCCATATAAGGGAATATTTCACCATGATACCCTTCCCAGGAGCATATTATATCTCCATTTCAGATTCTTATAGGATCTCAGTCATGTGCCTCTGTATTAGGATCAAGACTCTATGTGTCACATTATTCTTATGGATTTATGGTCTGAGTAAACAACAAAAATCTTCTTGGGACGATACTACCTTAACATCCATAGAGCTAAGACAACTTCTTACAACTCTAGGATGAAGGTAACATTTTTTATAATGAGGTATCGACTACATAGATGCATTTTTTTATAACTTATTGTGTCAACATGAACATGTAATCTAGTCTATTCCATGAGACATCACAATATACTTTTTACTAGAATCCTTCTTCCAGTATATTTAAAATAGGATCACCAATTAGCCTCTACATAAACTCTATGATGTCTATTGGGAACTCCTCATTCTTGGTAAATTAATAACATTTTTATATTATCGATTATAACGGGGATGTAATCGTGGATATTTCATTCAAAAACCTCTTGTAGTATATCAACGGGAAAACAAACTATGTATCTTTGACACTGTTTTGGGTGGCCACCATGAAATCACTACATCGATCTATAATGCATCTAGGAGTAACACTTGCTATGAAATGGAATTCCCCATAAAGTGGACCTCATAAATTTAGAATGGAATCTTTGAGAGTTTACTATAATGATTGTGCTCTCAAATCATGTCTATGGCCATCCTATATTTTTTTATTACTTCCCCTCTGAAATATATTATATGAGAATAGAATCAATAAAGATGGAAAAAAATCATTCCATGTCTAGATAGTTGAAATGGGTTTTCTAAAGTATAATCATAGTAGGGATATTATCCATACTAAAATGCATCATGATGAAATCATAGTTTCTATAGTGAAATTAGAATTCTAAATTTAAAATATCTTCCTCATTATTAATCAACTGGTGGTAGCTCAACTAGAGATTAATATTTGAGTGCCTGATCACACCTCACAACTCATCAAAGTAGATTTCAATCCTCAGAAATGAATATTTATTCTTGACCATTTCATGATTTAGTCGATGATAGTCTATAAAAAACCAAATTCACTCTTGTTCATTTTGTATGAATACATCAAATTTTCTTAGCGGGACACTATGGTTCTGATAAAACCCTTCTATCAATGTTTATCAAAAAACAACCAAAACAATCATAGATCAAAATGTTCGGTCATATATTCCAGAAAATATATCATATTGTTTGTAGGATGAAAATCAAGAGAAATCTCTAAATTCGTCCTCATAGCTTGTCCAAGAACATCCATAGGGAATACATCCATTACATCCTTCACTACTAAGGTAATATATAATCCTAAATAGAATATTACACAAAGGGATACACTCACCATATTATTGGTAATTATCTAGAGCTCTCTACGTGAAAAATAACCTATCATTTCCATGATATCTATCTCCCCCGCAATGTATATAATCAACCAATATGTGTGAAGGAATTTGACTTTTATGCAGTGATAGTCAATCTAGGCTCAAAATATTGAGAACCAATCAATACCCAATATGATACCATAGGGTTTCTTCATTATGATCAGAAGGTCCCAAAATAACCTCTATCTAACAAGAGATATCTCACACTATTAGAAGATAAAATATATATGTGAAGAGGTCCCAATTTTAACCTCAAGAAAAATCCACTGGGTAAAGACTCAACTAAGAACCCCCCCTCACATAACATGAATATCCATACGAACAAATAACTAAATCTTATGTCAACTAATACTGAATAAATTTTATAATGAATGTAGATCAAACCTATAATCACCTTGTGTTCTAGTGGGTCATAAACATCCATATCTTGTTTTTTTCAATAGCCCCAACAACCAACTCATTGAGCCTGATGCAACCAACCTAATGGTTTTGGTGGAAGCATCTCATAGAATCACCCACCACCAAGAACACATCCTCCTAAATCCCCAAATGAACTTTTAAATATCTTCCTCCCTAGAGGAATCCCTACACTCTCTCGGGAGATCCCTAATCATGGAACTGCCTCTACCATGGTTTTCCATATTCTAATTTCATTTACTCCTTATCATATAGAGTTGTTAAATCATATAGCATGTGGAAATTAGTCTCACATGAATAGAACCTCCCCTCTTTAGTCTATTATGTTGCTCTGTGTTGTCTCTATAATGTACCTGAATCTGATCATTGGATGATCTTGTTCATCAAGATCCTATCATCTGGTTCATTTTATATACTAAAAATATCTAATCGCCATTACACCTATAGACATGTCAAGATACCTTGTGGGAACCAAACAAAAATCTCTCCATCACTAGTTCACACTAAAACAGTTCAATATTGGTGGTAATGCACAAGGTTCTACACTAGATTAAATATCTATGCGAATACCCTTCAAACAATTGTGCTCATGGATGTATCCATCCTAAATCACATCGAGGATGTAGTATGTATTTTCTATGAACCTTGATGCATACTCAAAAATTAGCATTCCTCATGTCTACAGCTCTAATGTATCTTGAATCTGAATCGATCACAATCATGGGGGGTGGTTCTCCTCATGCAACAGTATTTGGAAGTTTTCCAATGATAGTGTCGGATCATAAGGCATCTATATAAATAGACTCCACTGATTCCCATGTGACCTTTTTAAATGTCTATATACTAGTTAAGCATCCTAATATATATTTTTATATTTAATTAAATAAACATAGATGACCTAACCTAGAATATCATCTATTTTTGTTGATCTATCTCACCACAGAACCTCAGTAACCTCCCACATTCAAAATTATGGAGTTCACCAAGACTATATAAATCATTATCCTTCAATTCTAATATCATAAAATAATCCACATGGCGACCTAAACCTATCCACCATGATGAATAATATAACAAAATGGACCTTGAACTAAGGCATCATCCCTCATCAGACTGTCATCCTGATTCGAAATTGATAACCTATCTTACTAGAATCGTATATGCTTCCTAAGAAATTAAAAAATATGTCCATCAATAACATGAGAATATATATATATATATATATTGATATGAAATTAGAAGGATAGTAAAATACCCAATACTCTATTAATCATGTACCATTGATTGCTAAATCCAATATATTGGTATACCATGTTGACTAGTAAGTAGTGAGAGACCCGGTGAATGGATGGGTTGGACATCCACACCAACTATACATTCCCTAGATTTAAATAACCAATTAAATCACTTTAAATAGTTTCCCTAAATCCATGTCAAATCCTTATAAGGGTAATAATCCAAATTCCATTGCAAATAATTAACTTCTTTGATACCAATTTATAATGACCTAACCCAATATGGATCAAGAGATAACTCCACCATGCCCACATTTCTGGGGGTTGGTGATATGAATTGAATGGCGTAAAAATATGGGGGGGGGGATTTTTCATGTACTATCATAGAAACAACTTATCATATCCATGTATAAGAAATGATGAATAATAATTAAATATGAAATATCTATATATTAAACAATTATTGTAAAACCTTTTTGGAGTACAAGAGTACATCATTTTCAACTAAAAAGTTATTAGGGGGAAAATAAATTTCCAACTAGACATAAGTGCCAACTTCACAAAACATGAAAATTAAATTCTAAGAGAGGCCATCTCTCAATCTCCATTCTCTAGCCACCATATGAGGTAAATGTCACCATGTATCCATATTATCCTCTTTGATCACCACTGACATGTATGTCATCTACAAACGACATAAAATGTATTGTAAAACCCATAAATTGGCAAGTATTACATATCCAGTAAGAGACATTGAATGCTGAATGTTTAACAATAAGACACGTGATAAGAGTAGACAACTCAAAACATGGTATGTGAGTATCAAAAATACAACAAAATGGATACATACATATATATATATTCTCTACCAAAGAAGAAAACCTAGGGATAATGTGGATGTCCATATCATATCCCAATTTAGAAAAGAGTTTCATCAGTTCTATGAAATCCATAAATGATTCCAAAAATCCACTTAGTCTATCTAGAAGAATCATACATGTAAATACACACCACATCACTATGTCACATATCCATGTGGCCATAATATCTAGGATGAGGCCCAATTACCTTGAACTATATGAGTGTTCAACTCAATAGATAATGGACCAACACCCTACCCAGTAGGAGGGTGACACTCAATTGTTAGAGCACTTTTCTCCTACCCCTATGGAAGGTACCAATCTAATTTTTGATTACCCATAACCAAATAAAACATGAGTAATCAACGAAAATAAAATATTGAGTAATCATTCCCTAAAAAACATTAGGGAGAAAATATGATAGTAGATAGATGACTCATGCCCTCCCTATTTGAGGGAGCCACTCTTGTGGTCAAGGACTAGTACCCTGATACAAAAGAACAGTGCCACTCGAATGGAATATAGAGGATCTATTCCATTTTGGAAGGATGGTTCTGCTCATATATTAGAAGATCCATGCCATAAATCCATGTAAAGATTCCACTATGTGGTCAATTCTGTAACTATGACCTATATATTAAGAGGGAGACACTTTGATCACTCTAACTGTACTTCACAATCAAAATCATTATTGATAATTTCTTAAAGATGTGTCAAACACCTAAAATCTCTCATCATATCTCAAATTCCACTATGAAGGCCCCATCACGTTATATATGGAATTACACACTATATATTTTAATCATTGTCCAAAATACTATTATAAACCAATGATATATGATAGATATAATTTTTCTAAAAAATTGAATTAGGGGTACTTTGCCTGAGGGGGAACCCACATGACATGTGGTCCCACCATATTTCAAGGTTATGTCCCGACTAGTACATGAATCACTACCCTTGTGGACGTACAGATAATGTTAGGGGAAAAGGGATCTTCCTCATCCAGATGTGTTTTTCCATTCTCTTGGCCATATTCATGTGACCATTACATAGGTCACACACATTTTTACATAGTGTGTCCTTCATCATGGATTCTAAGGCATGTTTTTATGACATTTCACTATACACTAGATTTGTGTTTCTACATTCCATGTTCCAAGATTTTTACATTTCGAAGTACTACTACAGTACATGATGGGTCTATATAACTTATTCACCATGTGTCTGGGTTTATCACATAGTGTGTAATACATAACTAACCCAAATCCTAATATTCCAGAGCTTGCGGGGAAAGAGACCATTTATTTATTAGGACAACACTTCATATATTCATGTATTTTAAAAAAAATCCATCATCAAATCTGGTATTCTAGTTCCATGCATGTATCCTAGAATCATACCTCTTGCTTGCCTTAATTCAAATGGGAATCCTTATTTCATCTTTTTCATCCATTAGTTGTCTAAAAATAAAATTCTTATTCACATATTCAAAATCCTACACACCACTATAGTGTGTGGTTCCTCCTATCACCTAATCTGTATTCTAATACATGGTGGAATCGACCACATCCCACAATCCGTAAAACCCCATCTATGAATATCCTATCTATTTGTTTCACATGAATTCTAAATAATTCTTAAGGTTAAATACATCTCAATACAGATCAACAATGCCCAATCATGACCTTATGTTATAACGATAATGATTGAAATGAATGTAGGGGGAAATAAAAAAAATAGATGTTTAGATTTAATTTCCCTATAAAAATTGTCCATAAAATTAAAATTAAGATTCTCGGGATAATAAATAGTTCATAATGGTGACAAATTTAATAATCATTCAAAAACCATTATAGAGGCCACATAAAGTCCTAATTTGACAATGATCCATGAAAAGGAATTCATCTTGTTCAAATTTGTTTTCATATGGGTAATAATAAAAAAATTACAGGTCTTAAATGGAGGATGGATTTTCACTGAGGAATAACATGCTCTCCAACATTGGAGAGAAGTTTTCACATTTTTTTTGCCACGATTTTGAGGATCATTGTCATATAATTTGGATTCAACAATATAGTAGATATGTTCTCTCCTCTAACTGGTCCTAGGGTTATGTGGATATCCATGAAGATACTCCATAATGGATTTTATATAGAATATTTCTTTTTAGGTCAATTTTAATGAATTAATTAAATTAAATATTTAATTA
Source organism: Viscum album (assembly GCA_963277665.1). Lineage (NCBI taxonomy): Eukaryota > Viridiplantae > Streptophyta > Magnoliopsida > Santalales > Viscaceae > Viscum > Viscum album. Next base: position 1,250,972,535 of record OY728128.1, on the reverse strand, counting down.
ATCCCCTAAACATACATCCAAATATTTCTCTATCTTAACATCCCCTATAGACAGGTTTTAGGACATTCCAATCCAAAAAAAAATTCAGGATTCACATGTGGTCTCAAATTTTTGATATTAGTCTCCATTTAGATGATATCTCATTTCAATTAGGAAACCAAGTGAACATTATATGAAATATATTAAATATTTTACTAAAAATAATTCCGACCACATCGAGCCACAAAATCCTGCATCGTCTCCACACCTACCATAAAAAAATATTTCAATATATTTCAAAATGTCCTAGAAGGTGAAAATATTATTATATACATTATTTAATATAAATATACACTTAAATTTTGTGTAATTACATGGTCCCTAAAAAACATTTCTCAATATCTAGTACCTGGTGTTAGGATCGTCTTTCCATGAGTGGTATTTGGAATCCATCATTTATAAAAATAATATTTAAAAACAAAATTAAAAGGAAATTTGGATCCATTAATGATCTATTTCCTCTTAAAATACACAATATATGGTTTAATCAAGTTGCAGTTTTTTCTCACAAATCCCAATATATGATTTGATATATTCTTGTGTTATAATTTTTATTCCAATAAAATGTGTTTTTTTATTTCATGTAATTTGTCCAAAACATCCTATGAAAATAAAATGATAAATTAATTTTGCCTCGAATAAAGTCTCCACGTGCTAAATTAAAATAAGGTCTCAAGAAAATCATTTGGCGAACAATCATGATCCTTTCATGCATCCCAATATGTTTTGTCGTGAAATTATTACTATTCATATATCTTGTTAGTTTCATCTACAATCATACATTATCATTATTCCGAATAAACCTGTTCACTTTAATAATATAATATAACCTATGATTATTGTTCCCAGTTCTCCATTAATTAATATTCTTTCGATCAATTTATTACAAAAAGCATTCTTCAATAATAATATGAAGGTATTTCTTTTAAATTATATTGGATTAACAATGTAAAATGTTGATGATTTTGAGCCACTAGAATAAAGGAATACTGTTTTAATTTGTTGGACATAATAATATTGTGAACCCAATCCTCCATAGCTCCCCACACATCATTGTATATATATATAAGAACAAAATAAAAATGAATTTACATGACACTTCATTACAATAACCATACATTTATATATATAAGATACATTCCAGAAATAATTTCATAGATCATAGAATGGTACACTTCTAGAAATATGAAACAATTATATAATGTCCATTCTATAACTAATTAATAAATATTATCTCTATGAATATAGGTTGAATTTCACCCCATATACACGCATGTGATCATATGAGAATTGTTATGAAATATCATGGTTCACATGAATTACACCATGAACCGAGATCTTGATACATATGACTTTCCCCTACATATAATTAAATCATTCCCATAAATTTAATATCAATTATTCTATTGATAATAATTACATTTATAATCTCTACACAATATTTGAAACAACCAAGCTCGTTTGGATACTTCATTAACAAATGGATGTTGACCCTCTATACTATAGTTCCATTCCATTAAATAATTCATCAATTCAACATTTCCAAATATATCAAATCAAAAAAAAATTCAAACAAAACCATTTGAATCATTTTCATTCCCCTTTAACAAATATGATTTCTTCCATTCCAAATAATACATAAATCACATTTCTATCCTCTATACAATATAACATATTTTTTATTGGGTTTTGGGACTTCATATTGTAATTACTATTTCTAATTATAATCCAAAATCGTAGGGGATCCATTTAGAATATTCCAGATTCCTATTATATTCATCCATCAAGAGACTTGATTCCAACAACAAAAACTCTCTTCTTTTTGAATGAATTTAGTGACTGCTTAGCAGCCATCCTTTTTTACATGACTACCAATTATCATTATTTCAGCTCTAAATATGTCCCACAACAATAAATTCAATGGAAACATCATCCTATAAATCCCCATAGTGTAAATTTAAATTGAATGCATGTGGTACTAGTCCAGCTGAAATTTTTTTTTAACACATTGGTCCTGTGAAATAAATTGAATGAGAATCCAATTTACATGGATTCATGACTATTAAAGGGATATAAATTGTCACTATGACTTGAACTATAAATTTATGAAGTCCTTTATTTAATATAATTAAAAATAATGGGAATCTATTAATTTTATATGGATACATTTGAATATACCTTTATAGGTGAAATTCCAACATCTATACATCTATCTTCATCCATATAGTCTTTATTTATTTCATTGAGGCCTAAAATCAATTAATAAATCCCTTATACCTTCCTCTATGAAAAAACACCAGTTCACCACTTACATCATCCTTGAATGACTAAATCTGTAGTGTATCATTAGTATATCATACATGGAAGACTTAAATCCAACAATTTTCCAATAATTCCATCTCGGATGGAATGAAACTCTAATTTACATCGCCATGAAATTTTTATTACTCTAACATCTAAATATCCACCCTTTATGGATTTGAAAATAAAAATAACCGCACAATCACATAGACATCCTCATGTTGTAAGACTGAGTTTCAGTTTTCCTTGAGCACATAACTATTTAAATTTAATTAAATATCCTTATAATTGTACTGAACATGGTCAATCAATTTTAATAGAGGGGTTCCCCAAATTAGATGAAATTTGATAGAATAAAATTAATTATTTCTATCATGATGGATTTATTCAATTTATTATTAAATAAATAAAAGTCTCTTAGACTTTAAAATTGTATCCCCAAAGAAATTTCGACACCCCCTATCCAGTCTGTATTAATGGGTAATATTGAATGTTTTCATAACAAATGGTTAAATGTCACCTGCATTTAGAATGATGGGTCGTGATTAAATAAGACATGAAAAATAAAAAAAATCATAACATTAAATAATTACTTATCAATCATCTATATATTTCAATTGTAAAAAATTATATAAGGACTATATGGAGATAAAATGTATATAGAAACATTTCATTTGTTTATCTATAAGAACGATGGTGTTAAATAATTTAAAACCCAAATAAGTTCCCCACCAATGAAATAAATAAATATGTATCTTTTAGATGATGTAAAAAGATCATTCATACCTTAAAATCTATGAAAGAATATGATATATAGCTTTAATAGTGAAAATATCTTCTAGGATAATTTGGTTATAAAGATTGTATAGTATATATCTTGATTTTTGGTCTTCTATTATATAATGGAATATTGACACAAGAATAATTAGTTTACTCATCCATTAATTGTAACAATATATAAAATGATATAAAATAAAATGGGAATTTATTATTTAGCTTCTAATAAAATCAAATTGAAATAATTGTTTTCTTTGTAGAGGTGGATGAATATAAAAATCCATAATATTTCATTTACATTCATTATGATTTTCTCAAAAATAATTATAATATATACATATGAATGTGTTGGATACAAGGTTTAGTATAATTTATCGGTAATGTGAATAGATTTTTAGATGTTAATACTCCAAAAATACATTTGGTGGAAGGAATGGTTAATATTATCTATAAACATGTTGATATATATGGGGAGAATTGGCCCATTAGTAGTAGTTGTGAAATATAATATATGGGAAAATAGAACCATATAAATTGAAAAATTGTAGTATTATTGATGAAGTTTGTGTATATAGAATTAGAAATAGATGGATACATAAAAATGGGTTACTTGAACATTTTTTGTGATGGATTTAAGTATATAAAAGTCAAATTCTTTATTAATCTTTGATTTTACATTAGATATTTGGGTTTTGTGACAAAAGTGTTCTTTTGAGGATGTGTAATGATAAAATACGGATTCAATGTGATTTATTTATTATGAAAAGACTTATTATTATATTGATTTATAGGATTACACACATATAGTTTGATGAAACATTCATTGATAAATAAATGAACTAGTTTAATTGATGATTTACTTTGACTAAGAGAAATGATAAATTAATAAAAAGGTTTTACCCATATCAAGATATTATATATATAAATGTTCATTCCATTGACTATTAGTTTATTTTAACACCTATAGAAAATTATATTTATGTACATTTTAGACATACTAAAGCATATAATTATCTAATTGTGTAAAAAGATTGGAAAGGAATTGATAGAATAAAATAAAAAAAATTAGTGGGAAATCCCAATAATGAAATTGTAATGGGGTTTCACCACTATTGTTATTTCTATTGTTCTTTAAGTATGTTTTATAGAATGAAATCCTTCTAAATCATTAATTATAGTGTTATAAGAATATAATGATTCCTTAAAAATAATTTTTCGCTCAAAATGAAAAAGGATCTAAAATCCCTAATGAAGTATGACTAATATCCGAATCATTTAATTTACATTTATCATGACTTAGATATATATTTTTTGTTTTTCATTATTGATTATTATTCACGGTTTTTTGAACACCATGTAATTTCCATAAGAAATCAATGGAATGGGAGGTCAATCATGTTGTATAGGTTTCATTGTCATCATAGTGTTGATTATTTATTTCGTTGGAGGTTTTCATCGAATCATGGTAACATATATATACCTTTATAGCATGGTAATGTTCTTAATGATAACATAAATATATTGGAGGATATTTGTCTCCAATTACCTAGTTTTGGACACCAAATGCTAAACTAGATATGATTTTCTCATAGGTTTCACACGACATGGAAAATTTAAAATTTATTTATACCTAGTCATGGTTGAAATGAATCTTATTTGTAGATTATCAAGAATTATAAGTAGTGAGTGGTTATAAGACTATTAGGTTTTATTGGGATAATAGTTTAATATGTTTTTATAGAATAATATAATTTTAATGACAACAGATGTTCTACTGTTTCTCAGAATACAAAAACTATCATATTATTGTATATAAAGGGGTTTGTCTTGATATTGGTGTGAATTTTGAAAAATAATTTTAAATATAATAAATTTTATAGGAATATTTTCCTGAACTCTTACAATTTTCATATAAAATGGTAAAAATTGTTTTTGGAGGATCATTTGGGAATGATTATGGTATATATTAGCAGATTATCATATTGATTTTGATTGTGGTGGATACTGGGTTTTATATTCAAAGATAATTTGGAAATAAATTCATGTAGATTCATTTAGAATTATGGTTTTAAGAATAATTAAAAAAACAATAAGAAATTACATGGATTTCTTCAAAAATGTTTAACAAAGAAAAGAGGCTCATGACTTGGACTGATGGATATTTTTCATTAATATATATTATAAAATAGTAATCTGATTAAGGGGGAAATTTTTGACAAGTATAGATTCAACCACATCTCAAATTATCATTATTAAAATTTTAAGGAAATGATTTTTATTGGAAACTGCTTCTACATAGAGGTCAATTTCAATTGGTATTTTCTGGAGGGTTTTCTAATCTTATTCTTGATAAGGGATTTTTTGTAACCATATTTTCTCTATCGCATATATTTTAGGATAATAAAATTGAGTTTATATAACTCAAAATGTTATAATAGATGATGTTTTTGTATTTTTAAAATTTTTTAATGTATATATCACTTTATGATTACGAATCCTTGTATGTTCCCCAAAAAATTAATGTAATTATGTTTTCTAACATGGATATAGTTTATTATATATACAATTATTTGTGTTATAGTTTTTTATAATTATGGAAAAATGTAAATTTGAATTTTCTTCAATAGGTGAATGCTCTGATATAGAACAATACATGCAAGTGATGTAGTTTTCTAGATGATATATTCTATGGATTGTTTTTCATAATTACATGGACGTGAGAAGGGGATGAAAACCCATTGATGATTGATATATCACTATGATAATATTTCACTGTGAATGGGGAATGGATGATGTTAAATATTTAGAATAATTTAAGGTGTCCTTTAATTGGATGATGTATTCCCCTTGAATCGAAAGCATGAAATTTTTTGGTCATTCACATAATTCTATAATTCATTATATCTATATTAATTATGCGATATGTGGTTGAAAGTGTTTTCTTCTTCATTTGAAAATACAGGGTTTTTTAGATCCTATAGTAATGAAGAATCATTGTATTGATGGTATTGGGATGATATAATGAAGCATGAAGTCTTGATATAGGAGGATGATCATTCAAATATAATTTGTGTTTCTAATGATTTACTATAAGAGAGTCTAACATTATTAGGAAAAGGATCCCAGAGAATCATAATCTCTCATGGGGTGGATGATGGATTCAATTTAAAATATTTCATATAATTATACTAAATATTCGATCATAAAAAATGAATATATTCATTAATTTTAAATTTTTTAGGATCGTTGATTACTTAAACATCAACGATACACGTGGATAACCCCAATTATAGGATTTTATAAGTTGAATGGTGCGGGGATAATGACATTAGTGTTTATGAATCTATTGATAATATTTTTATAAGGTAATAATAGTTTCTATAGGATGTCAATTATAGTGGTAATGAATCCGTGGTTAATAAAAACACTTAAATAAAATGGGAATAATGGACATTTCATTCCAGAGTTCCACTATTTGATATTAATCTAAAAAAACTAATAAAATTAGTTGTAGTTCATCAATTAAATGATATATGATGTTATATAAAATATAAATTTAATATAGTATGTTTATATTAGATCTATAATAGTTTAGTATAGCTGAAAACACATTGAATACATATGCTAATTTATATAGTTTTAGAATTACTATTTTCTCATCATGAGGGGGGCCATTAAAATGGGACATTAGAACATATTATTAATTGTCAATAATGTTTTTCACAATCTAAAACATTTATTTTAGATAAATTTTATAAAAACACTTATTTGGATTCATATAAATTGTATGAGTGATAATTTTATAAAAAACCTTCTCATTATGTCTATATGGGGTGGAGATGATTGGATCTATAGTGGGGACAATGTCAAAAAAACAAAATGGGACAATGAATATTAATTATCCAGGGGGATTTTAATTGAAACCATGATAATGACCTTTGAGTGAAGGATTATTTGGTTAAATCTAAAAAATAAATCCTAATTTGACAATTATTGGGTTTCGATATGATTACTATTTTATTGGTAGGTGTTGGGATTTGTGGATGCTAATTATTTGGAATTAATCTTGATTAAAAAATATGTAGATAAAATCACATTTCCAATGGATGTCCTGATGAATTTGAGTATAATTAGAAAACAATATATAGCAGAACATAAGCATCTAATTGGTGTAATATTAAAAGTAACAAAATATTCAAAGTAGCAGAAGAATTAGTGTTATAGAAGAGTTGGAATTCATAAATTGGAATTTTTATATGTATTCACATGTTGGGATAAAATCTTATCTTGGATACGGTGACATAAATGTACTTGATGTTCATTATGAGGCATGGACATTTTGGAGGAAAAGGGTTTTTATGGGGAAAATATTCATGTTAAGGAGAATGTAAAGAGGTGAAAATCACTTTTTTAGTTTTTAAAAAGGACACATAACTATTATTCTATAGATATATAAGAATTTTATTTTGTATTATCTAAAATAATTAATTTATAATTGGATGGAATAATTTTGGATGTGATTCCCCGCTAACCACATTTATTTTGTGTTCATCAAATGAGTTATAAACATTATACTTAATGTAATGATTTTGGAACGAGTACATTATAACACTAGATATATAAGTATGCTAAATAATAATGTCAACAAGTCAAATAATTAAAATTTATAATTTGTCCCCCCACTGAGTAAGACAAACATATGAATACGAATATTTTCACGTGCTCTTATTCTCCTGTTTATGTAAATAATTGTTAATGATATTTGATTAGTTATGGGGGTTCTTATGGATTACCATATTTACAAGAATAAATCATAGTGAATGTTGAATCTACATAGTTGATAGGGTTCACAGACACCCATTTTATAGATTTTGATACTATTATAGGTATATTATGGTCTCATAGAAATTTTATAGTTTCTTAATCAACATTCACAGGGTTCAAACATAACTTCATGATGATGGAAATTATCCCCTTATTATTTATGAGGCTCATACTATAGATGTGTTATGGGGTACATTTTTTCCAAAGGATTCATGTTGGAATGAAATTTTACCATACAAATGTGGTTCTAAGGCTACATGGAATACAAAATTCATTTTATCTAATTATGATACTAGGATAATATCAATGATATATTTAAGTCCCTAATAATTTTTGGATATATATTGAAGATTTAGGTCAACATATCATCCTCAAAATAATTTTTAATCTCATATTACCATTCAACACAATGAATGTATGTTAAAATCATACCATTTGGATGTTAAAAGAGGATGTGATCGTTATCCTTCTACTCCCAGGTTCACATAAATTTTTCTTTCTACTGTAGAAAATAATGGAAACATATGATGCTCTATATGGGATGATATTTTTCACTAAAATATATTTTTTCGAACTCATATAGAGAATGATGTTGGGACATGATCTTTTTCATGAAATTTTATATTTCAATTAAATTACTCAACTAAATAAAAAATTAGTGAAATCCCAATAGATTTTATTTAATAATAATATTATATGAGATGTAGATATTTTATTGGTGAAAAATAATTCATTATTAGATTACATTTGGTACTATATTAATATTTCTGAAGTAAAAGAAGTTGATCCCTGTAAAAATCAATACCTTAAAAATTATTTATCTAAAAATAATTGATAATTAACTATTATTGAATTTATAATGATAATATATAGTGCATGATTCATACTATTTATTAATTCGTTAAATATTTATACCTAACCCATCACATGTACTAACCTATTAAATTGAAAAACTATTACATGATTTCTAGTAGATGAATATTGTAGAGAGTTTCTTGATCGTTAAAATATGTTATTTCAATATCTAACAACTCAACTTTTTCAATGTTATATTTTAGAATCTTAATTTTCATGAAGCTATGTGGGATGTCAAATCAGTAATGAGATAATTTTACGCATTTTTTTAATCCTTGTAATGAATTATTTGAGCATGAATTATTTTTGGGGGTAGCATGTGGGAACCAATTATTTTACTATGTATTTATCTAAAATAAAATATTGTGTGTTTCTAATATACTATGTCACATGAAACAAAAAAAAATGAATGACATGATTTATGTTTAATATAAAAAAAATAATTTAATTTTCTTCAGGAAAAAAAATGAATCCTAGATTGAAAAATTATAAATGGAATGAAATGGGATTTGAAAAAACACTATAAACTAAAAAAATACATTATCATAATCGTCCATGATGATCTTATAAATATTGATATTTAAAGATATAATGAAAATCATTTTATATTTAATGAACTTCATGATCAATAAATTAAGGATATGTGTACATTACTTTTTAGAAGTAGGTATGAAGATATATAATGTAATTTAAATGAACATTAGATATATGTTTATGGAATATATGTTCATTGACGATATATATGGGGTATATAAGGTGATTTAATAAAGATTAATCAAAGATTATTAATTTCCATTGATGATATTTGATATCAATGTGATAATTATGTAACCAATATATAATAAATTTTCTATTGAATGAAATGAAATCCCCCAAATTTAGGATATTAAATTATTTTATAAAAAATATATATTTTTACACAATATATGTTTTTACATATTTTATTTCTTGAATTATTTAAATTACATGTTTTTATATAAATTTTTATGGGTATTATTTGTAATAATTAGGCCATTCAGACATTATTATGTCCTAATATACATGTGTTGTCCCCATCGTCAGTCCAACCCTTATTCTTGAACTGGTCATCCATCTAATTAATACCCCCATGGGTAAACATACATTCTTTCAATGTGATTTTCCTCACTCATACACACCCCTATTAATCATCCAATGTGGTTACCCATCTTCATCAGTACTCTATGATAATCATTTTTCACTACGGTGTTCTAATCACGTAGGAATAAAAAATAATGATGTACATTATTGAAAGGGGTTATATCGTTAATCTATTTAAAAATTTAACATTTTGTGCTGGTACATTTAATAAAACTTTTTAGAAAACAATATCATCAATGTGAGAACTTATTATCAACATAGGTGTTGCCAAGTCACTTCCAAAAAGGTTCTTATAATTATACCAATGTAACATTTGGGTCCCATAGGTAGCCAATTTTCCCTATAAACATATGTAGTCCCCTCCCTAGTAACCACCCAAAGTCATGAATGGGTCATTAGACAAATGGGTTTCCCTATTGTTTAAATTTTTTTTTACTAGTGTGCTTTTTCCACACTCACACACACCCTTGTAAAATATTTTTAATGACAATCAGGATCTATGGGATCAGTGACTGGGGGTGGTGGTGAATCAATGATGTTTCTTTTGTATACTAAATTCTTAGGAATAAACCATCTCATTTAGCTATATATATATATATTAATTCAAAAGAAGATAATAGATAAAAAATCATAGGATAACAAGTATTTTGAAAGTTAACTACTCAATAAGAGAAATAAAGTCCTTACAATGGGTTGGTAATAATACATGACTACACATAACACATCATAAAATTAATTTTTATTTTGGTTACATAAGGAATGTTTTTACCTTAATCCTAGGATACACTATTATCAATTGACATTGATTTTACTCCTCTCATATTAAATTTCTATAAAAATGTTTGTGTGACAATGGTAATAACATTTACAAATTGGATTTAGTATATTATCATTAGGATTCTATAACATGTTTACACAGTCTTTTTATATTATAACATATTCTTCTTCACTATAATTAAACTAAGTAGGACAAAACATTCATCACACTAATAGAAAATCTTATAATTGGTTCTTCAGGTATACTCTATCTAGTTTACGTAATTTAGTTCCCTCTTGTATACTGATACCACAGTAGGTGCATTATTTTTTACATATCCAAGACAAAGTAACTATTTAATATAACATGACATGTCACATATTTTTTTATATCATTATGAATATTTCCACTTCAACATATTTATCTAATAATATTTTTATTCTATATCACTTCAACTCACATAAAAAATATTGTATACTTCACCTGAGTATATTAACACCATTATAAATGATTTATTCCCCTGAGATTATAGAGAAACAAAATTACACCAATTCAATATTCACATTATATATTTATGAACATCCCACACAAAACCATGAATAATTGAATTTATTTCATTACGATAAAGGATTACATATCCATTATAACTCGACATCATTGTTCAACGTCAATCAATCATTAAACTCGATAAGATTCATAAATAATTACACTATGAAATTTGGTACAATTACTGATCAGTAATGAATCATCACATTTATACTTTTATGATGGAATCATAAAGTCTATATAACTGGTATAAAATCATACCACCCATATATCTAGTGAAACAACATTAAAACACTTCCAATTGATGTATCTGTGTACTAATTTTCTAGATATCAATGATAGAATATCCCAAAATACTTATACTAGTAACTTCCATATTGTGATGAAATACATCAGAATGATTTCACTATTGATATCACGAATCTGACTCTAAATGGTGAACATCAAATATAAACAATTTTATATTGAATTTTACTAGAAATATATATGTGATGACATGGAGAATTCCAAATATTAAACCTACAACAATGAAACTTCTCAAATTCATACAACTACATCTGATATCCCTTATGTGTTCGTAAAAATCTTTCAGAAATTGAAAATGTTAATTTCATAGACAAGAAAGGAAGATATGTGTAGAAATAATATTATAGCCTTTTTTAAATTAAATTCTGACAGATTAATTAATGATCATTTTATGATTGTATAACCCAAAAAATATCACTTGGTACATCAATAATTTTCATTTTTTTAGAAATATTTAAAAAATATTGTATAATAATTCTTCATATAAAAAATAAACTCCAAAAAAATATTCTTATTTATCTAATATAATTAATTTTGACTTGTGTTTTCAATAGTAATCCCACAATATTACCATTATTGAAATGATACTTTTATACATCTTCACAAAAATATATTCATTAACATCAAACAAATAACAAATTATTATAATGTAGGGGCTGGATTATGAAAAAATTTAGTAGAGATAATGTTTTTAACTTCATGAATATCAAATATTTTTTTCCTTTTTTTTTCAAATACCATCATGTTGATTATACTTTTATTACAGATGAGATAAAAATTCAGAATAATAATTTATCTATTTATGTTTCATTAATAACCATCATCTGATTTATCGGGTCTAGTAAAATCAATGAAATCATATCTTTCCAATTAACTTTTTTATAATCCTTTACAACGTAAGGTGATTTCTATTACAATACATAAAGGAACCTTTTTTATCATACCAAATTCAATAAAAATAATCATATCTAGCCTTTTCTAATCATAAAATCTCAGGAATACATCTTGGTACTCAAAATATCTCCATTTAATTTATATTTCATACAATAAATAAAATCACTTAAAAAAGTGTTCATCATGAAATAGAGTACATATCCAAAAAATATAGGTTTAAAAGAGTGAAATTGTTGTATGAAAAAACAATCATCAAAATGTAGTAATAGGTTTCAAATAATTAGTGATTGTTTGAAACCATCATACACCTGTTAAGAATCATTTCATAATGGAAACCTATACATTTCATTTAATATTTGACTTTTATAAGCAGAAAAACATTAACTGAGAAGAAAAAATTATATATATATAATTTTCCATAAAATATATAGATAAAACACATCATGAAGTCATAGAATATCACATATGAATTCCCCTTAAATATATACTTTTACATAAATGACTAATCCAATACCAATTGATATATTTTTGTCACAAAATTACATACCATTTTGGAATAATATAAAATAAAATGGCTGAAGAGGGACTATAATCACATTACAAAACCATCTGGAGGGGGAGGTTGAATAACCATTATCAACCCCATTATATGAAATGTTTTCCATTGAAAATGGATTAGTGAAAATATAATTAACATACCTTATTGTATTAACAAACTCCACTTGTAGTTCATTACATTCCACATTGTCTTTTATGAATTCAAAGTTGACAATAATGTTCATTGATTGTGGAATTTTTACTACATTCATAGTAATATTTATGTCATGTTTATCATCAAAACCCATGATAATTGAAAAAAACACCACAACAAATTTTTGAACTATTTCCCCATCAATATAATTAGTGTTGCAACATGAGTCCAAATTACATACTGATATATTGATCTACTATGAGTCACAAAACATAATTTTCTTGTTTTCTTGACAATAAATATTTATCAATGAAAAAAACCCCCATATGAGAAATTTATATCATAGTCACTTCCTTACCAATATGCATATTTAAAACCAATGAGTGAAATATTTCATACACAATCATATTTTAATAAAAAGATATTTTTTAATTTAATTAAGTTGAGAGTTTTCATTCCATCCACCGTTTTTGGATAATTTGGTGAAAATTGATATGTCACACAATGTGTAAAAATGTACACTATATTGGGTCTTTAATTTATTAATTACAACAATGTTCAACGAAAAAACCTAAACAATTTAGGACCAACCTCTTTTGTATCTAAATCTTTTAACTACAATGTTCCCACTGAAATAGTTGGATGGAAAACTATTTTATAATAATACATGGAAAAGTTTATTAATTATTTAACACAATACATATCTTTAAAGAATAGAAAATATTTTTCATTTTGATAAATATTTGGGTCAATTTTGTATTTCATCTCTCCCACCATTGATATTTCAAACCACATCTTCATATCTTTAAAAAAAATTCTCATATTTGTTTATCATTAAGTAAAAATATGATATCTCAAACATAAATAACTGCAATGATGGAATCCTATTGATTTTAAATTATATATAGGCTATTATCAACTATTACATTATTTAGGTACATCATCCTCATTAAATTTTCAAAATTAAAATATCATGTTATTAAACCATTCTTCACCCCATTAAAATACTTAATTTACATGAAAACATAGAACTAACCTTCCCCAATTATCATTTAATATAGTTTTTGATATAAACATCTTCATCAAACTCATCATTATGAAAATAAGACTTGATTTCCATATTTAAAATCATATATCTCAATTTTAGAGCAATACAATGAATGATTATTATTGTTTTTAATCATTCCCTTGGGTAATGGTCTTATGATTTTCAATTTATTTATATTTTGAGTAACCATTACAAACCATTAAGGAAATATTTATAACCACTTCATCTTTATGCATTTATCATGTGCTGTAATAACCAAATATTACCAATAAAATTCATAACTCTTTGATTATTTGTATGTTCCCAAGTATTATTTTCATAAATCTAATCTAGATAATCATTTATAAAATTAATACACTATTGTTTTACTAAGGATTCATTTGTATATGTTTTTTACTATGTTAATATAATGATGTATTTGATGATAACCTCAATGTTCACCAATATATAACCTTCTATTTTTGATATCTAATTTTGTTTTGGAAATCATGTACTTCCTCGCATAATGAGGCGATGATTATAATTATTCCTTATGAATTATTATTGACAAGATATAAAATGTATCTAAATTATATTTAACATTATAATTACTATTATGTACATTTTCCCATAGTTCAACTACATTAATTTTTTATTTATAGTCTCTCATTTTTGCAGTATAATGTGATTCTTCCTTATTATAATGTTCAATAATTTTAACATCTAAAGATTCAATATTCTTTCTGATTTCATTATTAAAACATTTGATTCATATTCATATATTTTGTGTTCCACGAAATATTACTTTCATGTACCTATAATCAGTTTATCTAGATTATATAATTTAACCCTTATAATTTAATTAATACCAAATAATCATAGGTACTATAGACATAGAGTATTTTTTAGAATATATCATATCAATTTAGGTAATATTTTGACCTTAATAATAATTATTTAAAAATATAAATGATTTCTCCTAAATGATTTATCCAAAAATAAAATGTATTTTCATGTCTTCATGACATTTTTTATTGCATTTCAACAAAACATATATTTTCTATTCTAGAAAAAAAGTTTTATTGATGGTATAGTTCCCTCAATTGATGATGATTTCAATTATAATCAATAAAATATCTAAACATTCCATTATTATAATAAACAAAATTATTTGTTATAATTAACCTCAAAATATATCTACAGTCATTTTCTATACTTATTTGGATAGTCTTAAATATTTTTAGTGCCTAAAATTTATCTTTGAGAGAAAAATTAAACATTATGTGAGTAATAAAATTTGTAAATTGAATAATTTATATACCTATATTTTTTAAATTCACTATCCTCAGATATAAAATATAATTTCATATCATATCTAAGGGTCCATTGGAGTCTACCTCATCATTCTAATGTGTTTTGATAAAAATTCTCCCATTCCATAATTTGGAACATCATCAATATATTCTTCTTATCTTGTACAGAATATCTCAAGTAAAATCATTATTTTTTAGTTTTCTCATTTTACATTATCACATATCCATAATAACGCATTCCATAGATGATTTTTACATATATTTTTTAGAATCCATGAACTATAAGCGGAAGCTACACAAAGAATGTTACCCTTGATTTTATACCTTTTTAATAAATTTATTAGATTCAAGTTTTTTAGTGTAAAAAATTATCTAAAAATGATTTTTTACCATCATCATAATGTTTTGAATCACTGATCAAATACAGTTTCATCCCAAAAAACATTTTCTCTGGATTTTAGCATTTCTTCTCCAATGATTATAGATCTAGTTCCATTGATTATGATTGAATCATCATTTCAATAATTCACTACAACTTCATTGTAAGAATTGAATTTTTTTAACAACATTGTTTATAAATTCATGTGTGAAGAACAAGCACTATCAATTATCCAATTTCATTCCCATTTTATATTATTGAGAGAAATTTTATAAAATAAATATATTTTTTCATTTTATTCCTTCAATTATGGTCTTTTATTTTTTTGTGAAAATATTTTTATAGTGGTATGATGAGGAGATATTATTTTTCAATATTTCTAAGATTATGAAATCATTTATAAATATTTTCAAAGGTTTGGAATTTATTTTTTACCAGAAAAATAAGATATCATATTATCTTACTTTAGTGGGATAACTCTCCCTTGATGTTTTCCATAATTTATTCCTGATATTTTTTAATATTGATTATTGAACCCACAAATCTAAACTGTACTTCCAAAACACCAAATATACTAGAAATAACGAAAAAATAATATTTCTTGTTTAACATATATATATAGTTTGAACTTTTAAACAAAATTTCAATCATCATTCATACAAAAAACAATATAAACATGTTTGAAAAAAATGTTTTCATCACTTCCTAAAATGTTTATCTGGACCTTAAAAAATTTCAATTAATGGAATCTGTTGGTTCATAATTTAGAACAAAATCTATTTAGTTGTTTACAAAAATTTTTATTCTTTTACTTACATGGTCTTATTAGCATCATATTTTTCTCTGAACATATTTATACTTCATATTAACCATTGAGTGAATTTTTTTTATCCATATTAGTTTTACACTCCATAGAAAATTCCCTAACATATGTAACATGAGATTCAAAATTATTAAATCCTTCATTAGAATTATCATGTTTTTATTGATTAATATATTAAAAATTATCATTATAAATAATATTTTCTTCAATATAGATCTTCTGAGTCTATTTTCATCGTGATATACCTTCATATCATAAATCTATTTAAAAAAATTATATTTTTATCAGGAAAATATTCATCATTTATTTATGAATGAATGTATTTATATAAATTATTATTCTCCTTCATAAAGAATTAATTTATTAACAAACATATATTTAACTCTATCTTAGGAATAAAATATTATTAAGACTATACTAATTCCACTCCTGAGATTCTTTTTCGACATTGGTGATCATTTCATCATTTACCTTTTAATTTATCAATATATGAATAATGTCATCATATGAGTTTTTTTGCTCCTATTAACTTTCATTTTCTTCCACATACAAAGAAAAATGTTATCTTTTTTTAATTATAGAAATTATTTTTCATTCCCATTATTTGAATGAATTATTTATATACATTACATTTCCTAGATATAATAATATTTATATCCACTTCGGTAATAAAAATATCTTCTATATGTTTTAAAACATTTTCTAAAAATGTCCAATATCTCAATATATAATGATATTTAAAGGATACATTCTTCTCTACATTAATCTTCATCTTTTAACCTTGTTAAAAAACAATGACATATATTCAATTTTTTACTATCATAATATTTATTGTTTGGGTCAGTAGATTATTCCTCAGGTTTATGCTGAACATATTTTATTTTTTAGGACATCATAAAATTTCATTCATGATTTTCTTTATCCTTCTAAATGGTGGTGTTTTCTATTTAAATTTCATAAGTTATAAGATTTTCAAATACATCATCTAGAGAAAGAGTTTTAAAATATGAATCCCCTCTGTTTGTTACATTTGAATCAAACTAAATAATAAGTATTCAAATGATCATTTTAGAAATGGTTGAATCATTTAACATCTCTCCAAGTTATCATATGGGGCTTAAAATATCAATCATCATTATAAATAATTCTCGAATTGATTCATTATCACATGACATAACATCATCATAAATTAATAACTATATTTATAACAAAAATTTATTCACATTTCAATTTCATGTTTTGATGTTATTAAAGATATCATAGATTCTATAAGTAATTCCAATTCCTTTTGCTATAATAAACTAACAACCAGAGCGTGTTGAATGAATGGAAATTATAACTGATCCATAACTCTCTAAATTATTCTAATTAGTAGTAATTAGGGGAGCATTCATTTCTTGAGGTGGGAAACAATCTATTAAATATTGAATAATCTCACATCCAATGGAAATAATATAAGTTGAAATTCAATCCATACATATATGTTTGATATTTCCATTATTCAATGGAATCCCTCAACTATTCCCAATGATCATGACATTCATATTAGCTTCTATTTTCCCAAATTCACAAAATAGACTATATTATGAATAATCATTTTGATGTAAATTGATAGGACCACACCTAATACATTTGATCACTAAAATGGAGAGGGTGAATAAACGATATATTCTATTTAATTATACCTTATTATGATTCAACAAACACCTCTTATCTGAGATATGTGCCTATTTTGAAATAAAAATAAAATAACAATCACAAGAACATAGTTTTTTATAAGGATCACTACTCAATAAGTATATCATTTCCATGTAATTTGTTTTTTAAATAATCCAGAAAACATAAATCACTAAAGAAAAATCCTATTGAATAATTTTATAGAAATAAAATGTTACCAATACAATTGTGTATCTCTGTAGTCAACTGGAAATCAATTTTTGACGTACAGTGAAAAATGATATAACAGTTTGATTTTAACACTTTTAAAAACCTTCAATATTTAGATTTTGTTTTTTTAGTATGATACTTGAACATTCATAACATGTTTTTCTTTTAAGTACATTTTCATATGTACTTTCTTTCATAACAATAGACATATTGTTTTTTGATGACACGTCGTCTATTGGGATCATCAAGTTTATAACATTCAATGTGCATCTCGTAAACATCTTCTTGTGACTTATTGTTGGATTATACAATATATGTATTGTTTATTTATGATTTATTTGAAGCATAATCTATTTGATACCACAAGATATAAAACATAATCTAGAAGAATTATGACTGAAACCTCACCAACATGTTCATACAATCTAATTTTAAATTTATTAATGCATCAACTCTCTTCAAAAAAATTTATCTACACTCCATCAAAATTTCAACCAATGTTATATAAGCGGTATTCCGCTAATAATTTTGGTAAATAATAGATTCCAATAAATTCTACCCTCTCAAAAATTTTTATTATACCACTAGGAATCATCCAAAAATTTACTATTCTGTGTTGTTAAAAATTATAGGATCTCCGATAAGACCTGATAAAATGATATTAATCTAATTTATTCACTACACAATTATAATATCACATGTTTCATTCATGCTACATGGAATTTCGATCAATTAGTGTTTATAATCACATTTATATCATTAAAAATTATTCTTTAATGTTCTTCTAACCTGAATAAAAATATTTAACGCATTCATTCAATAAATCATTATACGATCACTCCTAACCGATGTAACATCATCCAATTTTCAATGATAAAAACATATCAAGTAATTATCAATATTTAACTAGTAAATTACATAATCTAATGAAATAAAATAGAATTTTTTAACAATTTTTTTCCAAACCCATCTTATGATTGATTAACTTCATAAAAAATAGTTATCTAATGTTATGGAGTCTTTTGTCAAAACATAATAAAAAAAGAACTCCAAAACTTTATACAGGTAAAAATGATATCGATTATACATAAGTGTACATTATTTAAAAATTAAAATATTTTTTTGGATCGAATTAGACTAATGTAATTTTTCTAGAAATTATGGTGGTATTTGATTGATGAAACTATAAAATCTCATTTTATGGTGCTCATTTAATGAAATTACCCTAAAATATCCCAATGAAATCGAAAAAAACCATTTGATTGGAAATTATCAGTAATGTTTAATTTATAAGGCATCAGACACCACGACAACTCTAAATATTCTGCTAATATATAAGCTCTATATAAATTAGAATGAGTATACATTATTCCACTATAATTCCAAACAAAAATATTCTTCAATGAAAAACATTATATAGACAGTCAAAAATAATTTCAAGAACCTTAAACTAGAAAATAATCCCTTTTTACATAGTCACAGATCTTGATATATTTAAGAAGAAATAATTTTAATAATTTTGAGGAATAGAAAGAATTACGAGGTTTAAACAACATTGAACATTCTTTTGGATGTAATTTTAAAGAAAAATGAGAGAAAAATTCAGCAAAATTAAATGGGTGACTACATTTGATGGATAAAATTCATTAAATGGACTCCATTTAATAAAATGATGACTATTATTTGGATATGTTCAACATTTTCAAAATGATAGACAATGTATAAGGGTTTATAAGAGACAATAAATGATAATCTTTTTTTGAAAACATTCTTCATTAAATAAAACCACACCAACCTCTTCTTTTCGTATAATCACCTTAAAGACTATTGTTTACATGTACATCCTTGGAGGTATCCCATTATGATTCAAATCAATGTGAAGATCTCATAACGTATGGATTTATAATAAATTAGTATCTCTAAATGAATGATGCACATTAATTACAAGTGTAGTAACATTTAGTAAATTGTATTATTCAAGACTATTGAAGCCTCCTTTGATTAATATAAACCATTCTTCTAGTTTCAATGAGACATAGCTTTATCCCACCCTCTTGAACTATTTATTGAAAAATTTTAATTTAATTTTTATAGGTATACATCATGTTAAATTTATTAAATATTTTTTGATTATATTGTTCAAAATGATAATGTTATATTAATGTGGTAATAATATTAAAATATCAAAGAGAATAATAAGAATTATTCTAATTTGTATCATATTATTTTATTGATTTCGTATTTACCACATGTATAATTTTGATATGTCATTGTGAATTAATTTTTTATCATTTGATTTGGATTAAAGTGATACACTTAAAATTATCCTTAAGGAATAAATTATTATCATATTTTATGCTATTATTTGTTTTTAAATTAAATTTTATTAATTGTTTCTAGGATTACTCAAAGAGGGGAACACACTAACAAATAAATGAACATGTATCAAGTCAAAATTCCATAATGATCAAAAGATTTCAACAAGAATGAGATTTTTATTGGAACATCATTATCATGATGAGGCCATGTTATGCTTGACTGAATAATATGATGATGTTTGATGATGTTGATGAGACCATTTTACATTTTTTGGCATGTATTATTATCTTGTATTTTCCACAATATCATTATATACTTTATGTTATTTAATATGATACAAAGGTTTCCTTGTATTTATTTTTGTATATTCTACATTTTTTGTGACATTTATTATTATGAGTGATAGGTAGACAAATAATTTTTAGTAGTATTTGAGAGGTAGAGAGTTAACATACTAATTGTGACATGATAATAAGTCAAATATAAATGATGGGAAATTCTCTCCACATATTTTATTACGAAGGGAAATTATTGTAATATGTGATAAAACATAATTGATGAAAATAATGAATTCTAGTCTATGTTGTAGAGACACTAGATGGATGTACATGGACATTATATTTCTTTTGTGAAATACATAAATACATTACCCAAATAGATGCCAAACAACCGTATTTGTTTAGTGTCTTTGGAAACATGGAACATAATCATCTAACATGGTGAAATATCTTCAACATATCCCACAAATATCTTCCACATTTTTTTCAAACTAAATACATTATTTATATATTAGAGAAATGAAGAAAAAAGGGTGAGCTCCAATGCTCAGTAAGGGTAAACATGGAGAACATAAAACATACCATAAACATTTGAACATAAAAAACAAGAACATAATGTTTAAACATCAAAATCATGAGTCATGGCTTAATTCATTGTAGTACATAATGAATATATCATAAAGGAATATTCACCCTGAATTAATTTAATTGGAACAATATATGTAACTTTGGTGAACTAATAAGTGCATAATATTATTCTTCTAGTATCAATGGCATTGTTTCCAAGAACATCATGGAGGAAAAAGTATGTTACTGAAATAGGTTTACATCCCATTTTAGCAATGTATTAGTAAACAAGATTTACATTCCATTCCAGCCATGTTTATCTCATGAGATATAAATCTTTACCTAATGAATTTGAGAGAGATATAGGTCCCACCCATATCATAATGAAATAATTATTACTTGTGCCACAAAAACTTAAAACATTCATCATAGCATAACCCATGAAATAAAATGGGTTACTTAAAAATCATTCAATAAAAATCCATATAAAATAAATGGATTTCATAAAATAAATCCATCATAAAAAAACAAATCAACATAATAATAGGGACTACCCAATTTCATCTTATATGGAATATAATTCTGATAAAACAGTTGAACTTACATCTTCAAGAAAATATCCTTTCTTTTTCAAAAAATTTTTTGTTTACTAAAATGTTGTGAATATTTAAAAGAAAATAATTTAGTTGAAAATAAACTTGTAAATGGGTATTAGAATATTTACAGGAATAAGGAATTATGAATGTGTAAAAATCCATTCATATCATATAAGTTAAAAAACATTATCCCTGTACTTTTGTCAGAAAAGTCTGAAAGTATCCCGTATGGTAAACAAAAGAACGATTCCTATCATACCATGTTGTTAAAGTAAAAAATGGATAAAATGAATTTAATCATACATGGAATAATATAAAAAATTATATGAAAATAGTTTTAGAATACATGGACATGGGTGAAAAATATAAACGGAGAAAATACTTACTTATAAGCAATCTCAGATAAAAATAAAATTGCAAAATTATCCCTTACCAATTATAATCAGTCGAATCATATTATCATAAAATTAAGAAAATTAAAAGCATATATAAATACCATGAATTTAATAATAAAAATCATAAAAAATTCATGGTTTTCATAAACACCACACAGAAGAAATAGGTGGTGTTTAAGTCATATGTCCCACATAAATAAAAGTGATAAGCAATAATCTGTTACCTTAGGGCTGGTATTAATTGTATATATCTGAACCACCTCTATGATGATTTAAATAATGTTACTAATTTATTCCAGAATCATAATCCTTTTTATGATAACATTTATGATCGTATTTTCATTCGTCTGTTAGAAACATTTCATTATAACTTGTTATTCAGGTATTTACTAGTTTATTTTTTATGCTTGTATTGCGTGATAAGTTATTATTCATATTTTTTTATTATAGTTATATCATTTAATTAATTTTATTATTATAATATATATAATATTTATTCATTTATTTCATATATATAATCATGATTTAATGAATATTAGGAATAATAAATCACATTGCACCATGGAGATGGTAAGCCACACGTACGCATGGACGATGATATTTTTCCCATAATTGATTAATGATATTAAAGTTTGTTGGAATACTCATGTATTAATCATGTTTTGATGATCACATATCCTATTCAGTATATACACTATGTTAACTCTATGTAATCTATCTCACATCAAATGCACAAGTGTTTAGTCAAAGCTATCCAAAGCTCTTTAGTGTTATACACTCAATTTTGTTACTGTACACTATCTTTTGATTCAACTTATAATGATTTCTCTGAAAAATGATTAAGATTAATTCATTCCATAAACATCACTACTTATGTCTGAATACATATATTTTCCTAGGTGTGAGACACCTTGAACAAGCATACATTTTGACAACCAGACACTGTGAACAAGACACTGTGAACAAGACACCGTGAACAAGACACCGTGAACAAGACATCATGTACAAGACACTGTTAACTAGACACCGTGAACAAGACACTGTGACATAGAGAAACCGTGAACCAGACACCGTGACCACAAGACACCATGACCAATCTAGACACTGTGTGAAGGAGACAATGTTTCCATGACATACTGTGACACCGTTTCTTAATATGTTTTGTCGTCTTTCAATATAATCTCTAATGGCCATATTTTATGATTTTAAATGAACTAACATAATTAATATTTCATTGTAGACATGTCATATGATAGTACGAGGTAAGATGTGTAGAATACATGAAATCTATCTTCTCAAACACATGCACTCGAAGATAAAAGAGTAATGCCTCCTAGGAAAAATAAGAAGTGTGGGATGACACTAAATAACTAAAAAGAAGGTTGGTATGATGATGAGAACAGAATATGCTTAGAGAACTCTTAAAGAAAGAATTCTATCTTGCAACTCAACACTACTAGAGAACACACAAAGCTCAATTGAATCCCAGAATCAAGAACATATTTTCACTATCAAACATCATGATGAACACAAGAAAGATCTGTCTAACTTGTGACAGACTGTTTTCCATATGAAGACTTCATTTCTACATCATCTTCGTCTTAGAAGTCCAGAGCTGCAAATACTAACATTCAGATCATTTATAAAAATATCTCAATATTTTTGTGATGTTGTGTATCATTTTACAATCTTTTGAGAGGTGGTTGTTTCTATATAGCAACACACTCTGTATCCTGCATAAAACTGAAGGATACAAGATATCCTTAATCAAAAATATTTTTATATTTGTATACCCACTGATAAGTGAGAAAGAGGTCCCTATGTGGCCTGATTGTTTGGTCCCACAATGAACTACGGAAGAGGTCCTTGTGCGACATGGATAGTACTGTGTACTATTGTTTAACCATGATCCAAGGTAGGGATCAAGTTTATTTATATAAACAACTTGGTGGAAGGTGATTACCATGTGGATTGGATTAGGTCTCGACTAGAGACTAAACCACTTGTTTCATATCTGATGTGCAACTTAATTTATTATTCTATTTTTACTACATTTCTGTATAATTAAAAAATTAATAAATTCACATTGATAGTTAATCATGGAAAGAAGTTATAATTATCTTGTCATAGTAGAATAGCTAGTAATGTAATATTAATAACCGAAATTAATATTTTTGAGAACAAATCAGTCTTCTAAGAAGTTATTTAAATAATAAAACTCTTATAATAGTATAACCTTGATTAATTGGGTTGTATTTATCCTTTTGAGGAAGCCTTTTTAAAAATACTTTTCATCCCAAAATTTTTATAGATACTCAATTCACCAACCTCCCTTTTGAGTACTCTACTCCGACCAACATTTGGTATTAGAGGGGTTTTATAAACACTTTTTTAACCTTTTTCAACTGTGATTGTAGTTGTACTTTGATGATCTATAAATTTCTGTTAATTATAAATTTCATGCTCTCTAAAAATATTTTTGTATTATGTATAATAGATTGGAAGGTTCTAAAACCAACAGACCAACATTATTTAATTGAACCAACTATGCTCAATGGAAATTAAAAATGAAATTGCATTTAGAGTGTATGGGTTTTGAAATTTGGTCTTCCATTATAGATGAATATAATATTCCTACTACTGATATAATCACATGGGATGAACCTATCAAAAATACCTACAATAACAATTATAAATCTATGAATGCTTTATAATGATCCTTAGGAGATATATAATTCAATTGAGTTTCATATTGTAAAACTACCCATGAAATTTGGGATACCCTGTCTGTCTCCCATGAACAAAGATCTAGTTTAAAGGAAATGAGACTTAATTATTATACTGTTAACTATGTTAAATTTAAAATAAAACTTGATGATCATATCTCTTACATGTATCTTAAGTTTAATGAGATATTCAACACGATGATTTCTCTTTCAAGAAAAGTCACTGCCAATGAACAGATCATTATAATTCTCAGATGTCTACCTGAAATATGTAGAGGAACCTCTGTCTCTATTATGGAATCATGCGACATCAGCAAGATACCTATAAAATAAGTCATTGGGAAACTATTGATGTATTAAGAAGAGCTAAAAATCAACATGGAAGAAGAGCATGAACCAAAAAAGGAAACATGTTTCATTCAAAGCCACCACCTCTAGACACAAAGGAAAATTGAAATTGGAAGCTTCTGTAGAATGTTCTAGTTGTGAAAAATCATCACTTGATAGTGACGAGGAGATAGCTAAATTATCTAGAATATTCATGAAATTTTACAAGTAAAAGAACATTTTTTTTGAAATCCTAACATCAAGGGAAAATATGACCAAAAAGGAAGTGGGAAGAAGGATTGGAAAAGAAGAGACAAGACTGATGAGATTTTCTACTATAAATGCTAGAAAAAAAGGACATATCAAGGCTGACGGTCCAAATATCAAGTACAAAAACATATATGAGGATCGGTATAGAGAGAATAAAAAGGCAATGGGTGAAAGCTGGAGTTCTTATGAGGATAGTTCATGAAACTCTGAAACATCACATGATGATGAAGCTAATAAATCCAATATGTGTTTTCTAAAAAACAAATCTGAGGTAACACTTTACTCTCCTGTACAAAATTCATACTATTCTAGAGATGAGAGTGACTCTGAAAATATGACTAATGAAGAAATGTTTCTATATATATCATGCTTGAAGAAATATGCAATGAACTAAAAGACAAATATAAATTATAGAAGAAATAGTATCCTCTAAATGTTACTGTTAAATTTGAACTCACAACAGAAAAAGAGAATAATGATCAACTTCTCAAAGAGAAAAATTAATTAAAAATGTCAAATGAGAAATTGAAGAATGTCCTAGAGAAGTTCACCAATGGGAAAAATACCCTTACTCAAAATATGGGTAAAAAAATCTACCCTAAATGTAACACTGGCATTGGTTATCAACCTGGAAAAAGAAATATTGGTAGAACACATTTTGATTCTAAATCTAGAATATATAGTTTTACTCTCAGTTTTGGACACTAAAAAACTAATTCAATTTATGATACACTTTATAATATTTCATGTTTTTCTGGACCAAATAGAGTTTAAATTTCAAATACTTTACTTAATTCTTATAGGAAACCTATGAGGAAGATATGGGTTCCTGAAGAACTCATTATTAATATGACTACACCCAAACATGTATGGGTAAATAAATCTATTTCTTCTTAATCATTTTGTAGGAATGCTGCTTAATGAGTCCATGTAAACATATGTGTTACTTGGATAGTGGATGTTTAAGACCCGGTATTGGGGACTACTCATGCTTTAAGAACCTAATAAAAATAGATGAAGGATATGTCAAATTTAGTGACAATGCCCGAGGAATGATTATTGGCCTCGGCCAAATCAATAACTCTAACTCAATTTTAATTTTTAAAGTATTTTTTGTTTATGGATTAAAATATAATCTTCTTAGTATCTCAAAATTATGTGATGATGGATTTCATGGTAGATTTTAAAATCATGCTTGCAATGTCATTAATTCCGAAGAAGAATTGTTTTTTTATATATTAATAAATGAAAATGATTACTCTTATAAGATAGATTCCTTAGCTTCTCAAAATGATTCATGCTTATGTTTATTTCCTAATGTTTCTAGGATCTAGCATAAGAGACTAGGAAACTGTAATATTCACTCCCTTAGAATGCTTACTAGAAAAAGCATAGTTAAAAACATACCCAATATTGAGTTTCTAAATAGCAAAGTGTGTAATCCCTGTCCAAAGGGAAAACAACAAAAAATTTCCATCAATTCAAAAAAATAAGTGTCAACTTCTCATCCTCTCTAACCAGTTAACATGGATTTTTTTGGACCATCTAGAGTTTCTAGTTTAAATGGGAAGCACTATGATTATGTTCCTATAGCTGATTTTTCTAGATATTTTTGGACCTTCTTTATGGCTCAAAAAAATGAACCTTACTTTTATTTTACTAAATATTCTATGTCTGTGGAAAATCATAGTGGACTTTGAATAAAATCATTAACAAGTGATCATGGCCTTGAGTTTGAAAATCAAGAGTTTGAATACTTTTCCTCACAAAATGGTTATAGTCACAATTATTCTGCCCCTAGAGAACCTTAAAAATTGGATTTGTAGAAACAAGAAATTGAATCCAGCAAGAGATTTATAGAAACATGCTTAGTGAATATAACCTACCTATTTATTTTTGGGTTGAAGCAGTCAATACAGCATGCTATATTATCAATAGAGTGTTTATCAACGAAATTCATAAATGTACTCCTTATGAGTTATGGAACAATTTAAATCCCACAGTTAACTACTTCAATGTTTTTAGTTGTGAATTCTATATTCTTAATACAAAGGAAAACCATGAATAATTTGCATCCAAGAGTGATGACGGAATTTTTTTAGGATATTCCATGTCTAGTAAATCCTATAGAGTGATCAATAAAATAACAAAATGTGTGGAAAGATCTGTCCATGTCAAATATGTTGAAGAAAATCCACATGAGCCTAAAACCATTCTAGAGAACCTGGAGGAATATGTATCAAATCAAAACAATAATTCAAAATCCTCAAACCATTCTATGAAAGAATATATGAAAAAATCCAATTCTCGAAATTATTTAGACTCAATTCACAATGAAACTGATCCTGTTGATGAACCTGAAATCACTATTGTCTCTTTTTCTAGAGTTGTTAAAACTATTAAGAACCATGCTTTAGATGCTGTTGTAGGAGAACTAGAAAATGGAAGTCAAACTAGAGCATCAATTAGAAATCAGGTTGAACATAAAGTCTTTTTTTCATAATAATAACCTAAAAACATTAATGATTAAATCAATAATGAATTTTGGGTGATGGCTACGCATGAAGAACATAATCACTTTGAAAGGAACAAATTTTGGAAACTTATTGAATGAACTAAGGACACATTCACCAATGGAACTTAATGGGTGTTTAGAAATAAGGTAGAGTGACCTAGTAACGTAGTTCGAAATAAGGCTAGATTTATTGCACAAGGCTACAGTCAATAATGAGGAGTGCTTTGCCTCAGTAGCTAGACTTGAAGCCATCAAAATCCTTCTTGCTTATGGTGCACATCTAAATTATCAAATGGATGTTAAGATTGTATTCTTAAATGGGTATATAGTTTAGGATGTATTTGTTGAACAACTCCATGGATTTACAAACCCCCATTTTCCAAATCATATTTCTTAATTATCAAAATCCATATATGGTATAAAACAATCTCGAAGATCATGGTATGATAGGTTGATTACATTTCAAATTTACAAATGTTTTATGAATGGAATAGCTAATCCCACACAATTTATAAAACAAATTTGTAATGATGTTTTAGTTCTTCAAATCTATGTAATTGAAATTATATTTGGATCTTCATGAAATTCTTTATGTATTGATTTTTCTAAAATGATGAAAAAATGAATTTGAAATGAGTCTAATGGGTGAACTAAATTTTTTTCACAGTGTACAACTTATAAGTTGGATCTTGATGAAGATGGAAAATATGTTGATCAAACCACTTATAGAGGAATATTTGGAAGTTTACAATAAATAACTACTATTCTAATTGACATTATGTTTAGTGTGTGTATGTGTGCTAATTTTCAATAAAATCATAAGGAATCTCATTTGAATGCTATAAAGAGAAATTTAAAATACTAAAAGCATACACCCAATCTAGTAATTTTCTTTCATATAGGATAATCATTTAAATTATTTAGTCATTATGATGCTTATTTTGGTGGTTGTAAGTTAGATAGAAAAAATCACATCTGGAACATGTCACCTTTTAGGCAAGTCACTAGTATCATTGTGTAGTAAGATACAAAATTTGGTTGCATTATCTACTGTAGAAGCTGAATATATAGCAGCTGGTAGTTGTTTTGCACAAATCTTGTGGATAAAACACACATTACATGATTATGGATATCAATTCAGGCATGTACCTATAAATTATGACAACACAGTTGCTATTAACATCTCAAAAAAATCCTGTTTCACATTCTTGGACAAATCATATTGATGTAAGACATCACTTTTTCAGAGATCATTATCAAAAAGATGATATCATTTTGGAATTCATTGGTACTGAGTATCATCATGATGATATATTTACCAAAACATTAAATTCTAAAAGAATAGACTACATCCTACATTAATTAGGCATTAAAAATCATAAGTAAATGTCTTAGTGTTTTTATGGAATCTCGCCTTTTTAATAAATAAATTTTCATTACATTTTACATACAGAGGATATTTAATGTCCAGTGTCTTGGAAATCAGGAACATAATACATGAAAACACGATAAAACATTCTTCTAAACCACTTTTAAGGTGTCATCATAAGTTCATCATATGTAGAATTACTACATCTCATAACCTGGAGGCATACATTCAAAGGAAAAGGTGAGCAGAAATCCCAATAAGGGTATGCAAGGGAATCAATGTACATGTGATATCAATAAGAACTTGAATAAAAACATAAAGAAATGAGAAATGGAAGAATAAGAATATCATAATGAAAAGAAAATGGAACATAATATTGAATATGTGTCTACAAAATTTCATTTAGACATTCATTAATATATCACCAAGTTCCATCCCTAAGGTATCACAAAAATTGCCTAGGTTATTCACCAAGGTATCGTAAAACTTGTCATCTCTAGAGATTAATTCTTTTCCCAACACATTGGATAACTATCATGGAACAACATTAATATTTCTTTACATTAAATTTAACCACATATATCTTAATAAAAAAAGTCATAAATTACCCATAGATAATGAATGAAATGGGTTTCATATCAAAATCGTGACTTTTAAAAAGAGCTTAAAAATAAGATCATTATGTCATTTATAACCCATGGAAAGGGAGTGAGGGTTATAATAATGTCAATTCCAGAATATGATATAACACATTTATATATTTATGGTCTCACATGTAAACAAAATAAGTCTGGGTAATCATATAAATGAACAATATAATTTCTTGAGAGAAAGAGATAGAAATTTTGAGATGAAATTTCTACAACATAACGACTATATAACATGGTTTTAGAAAACATTGAAAAGATAGTGGACAAGGGTCAAAAACTCATAAATAATCCATAATAAAGTATGGGTACTGAATAAGATCATCATATATGTATTTTAATGACATACCACATGAAAAGGAAACATGAAATAAAAGAGAAGATGCAATTTCTTTTACAAGAAATTCGGCAGCCTAATGACGTCACTTGAAAATTCAGAAAACAAATTGATGAGAATGGAAAAGGACTCTCCAAAATTAGAAATGAAAATTAAATAAATTAGAACATATAATAATATACCCTCCACATAAATATATGGAAATTATAAGACACACCATAAAATATTTCATGACTTAAAAGAGGAGGGTGAAAGGATCCCTTACCTTGAATAGTAACTTCGAAAGCATGCAGGTCGGGACCATGGGAGGACTGAGGGAACCTTGGGAGGACTCCATGGGAGGTAAAGAGACCATAACATCTATGGGGTGGATTTGAAAATTAAATTAATGAGGGAATGACTTGGTATTTATAGGAGGACTGGGGGAACAAAGCATTAATTGCCAAGGGACACCTCATCGGAGGTATTGGAAAAACAATTGGCTTGACCAAGGTATTTTTCCATGGTATTGGCCAAATTGGACACATCATACCTTATATTACTATTCATAAGTCAATCAGAATCATTTCATAATTATTACATCCTTAATGATGTCATTAAACCCCCAAAACTCAAAACTGTATTTTCACTATTCACGGAAAATTCGACTTTCTCAGAAAAATCCCAAAAATTCACCTTAAAAAAATATAAATGTTCTGATACAAAAAATGACCTCCATTTTAGGAAAATATTTTTCGAAATATTTTTAATTTAATATTTCAATGAAAAACACTATTCACCCAAAAAAATAATACTTAACCAATAATTTCTGAAACCGTTATTTACCTATTTTATTGAATCACATTACTTAATCAAGGTGCGAAGATTATATTAATTCTTTATTATGTGAGGTTACTTAATCCATTTGATAACATTACTAATCATAAGTATAAAAGCACTATTCATAATTTACTATTCATCTAAAATTTATTTGATCCTATTAGACTCTAAATTTCTAACTGAACATAATTGTAGAATACCATTTTTTGAAAATAATTACACATTATTAATTATTTATGTTATACATAACTGTTTTTAAAATATCATTTTTCTAAAATTCATCAATAATATGCATAATATATTTATCCGGACATTTGAAAATTCACAAACATCAACACAAGAAGAAAACACAATTTTTATTTAAATCAAAGGACTACAAAACGCAGTTATGGTCTCGTTACATTGCCCCTTATAACACCAACATAGGACCAAAGAGTAATGTGTTCTACGGTGATAGAATCTTAGGGAGGCTCAGCCAACATTGCCCGAGTAGTGATTTATATCAGCTTGAACTTCTCATGAAGGTGATTCTATTCCACCTTCAAACGATGATGTTCGGCTTGGGTTTCATCTAGAGCAAAGCCCAAAGGTGTTACCTCTTTCCTGACTTCTGTCAGATGGGATTCGATTGGCCTGAGACTACTGGATAGGGCCCTCAAATCTTCTTTCTATATTAACCAAGATCACTTGAATTTATAGAAAATAATTATAACATTTAGTTTCCAACGGTCATATTGACCTACAATCATATAACAGTTGAAACCCAGTTATCTTATTTTAATTATACTAATTTTATTATAAAATAAAATTACCCAAAAAAATTTGGAAACAAAATTTATTCAAAATTTCAGGTCGTTACATTCTTCCCCCCTTAAGATAATTTTTCCCTGAAATTTTATACTCGTACCCTCAGAGGAGAAAAGGTGTGGGAACTTCTTCCTAATAGACTCCTCTGGTTTCCATGCGGCTTCTTCTTATTTTTGTTTCCTCGAAAACACATTAACATGGACGGTTGTCTTGTTGCGTATATCTTTGTATCTATGATCCAAGATCTCTATGGGATACTCCTCACAAGAGAGGTCATGTTCCATTTGTACCACCCATGGGATTAGTACATGTGAAGGATCAGGTTTGTAATTTCTCAAGAGGGTTACGTGGAAGACATCATGAACATGTAACGCCCCGACCCCAGCTACCCAGAGTCAGTGCATTACTTCGTAACATTGGCATGATCACAAAAGATCAAGTCTCGAAAGACCGATTAGTTTAGTAGCCTTGGAAACACTAGATACATTCATAAACAATACATGACATCATAAATTGAAAAACTACAATAACAAAGTCTCCATAGTCCACACTCATATCCTCTTCTGACTATCCCTACAGGTCATTCATAAAATACTTCTTCACATCCTGGGAAATATTAAAACATTGAAAGGGGTGAGCTCAGATGCTCAGTAAGGATAACAATAATGCAGAAGCTTTCATAAATAAACATAAAAATTTATGGCAATGTATAACTAAAACAAAAGCCTTTTAAAGTTGAACATCAACATAATATGGAAAAAGTAAAATGAGAAAATGCCATTCACTTCCTCACATGGATATTCTACTGGTCGAATAATCACATGCAATATCAATAACCACTTTCATAATGATGGAATGCATAATGCCAGACTATCATAACCACGTAGCGAAGGCCTCGTGCCAAGACCAAAAATAAGATTTTGTCGAGGCCTCGTTCCAAGACACTAGTTTGTCTCCTGAGACCTGCCGATGCATCGAGGATCTATAGCGGGCTCCACCCATCACTTATTAAGTCCAAAACATTCCTCATATGAATAGGTTTAAACATATCATAAACCATAACATAATCGTATCACTTAAAACATAAATAGAGGAAACATAACATTTCCACATTTCAATCACAAGATATCAATACAACACATTGATATAATAAAAACTCTTTAAAAACCATTTTCAATACCAAAATAAAAGAAAGTTAAAACATTGTATTTATTTTTCATTAAAAATGATGGCTTGTAGAGGAAACTGAAACTCAAATAATGGTCACGGCGGCAGAGAAGTCATTGTCGCCGCATATGTACGGAAAGAAAAACATTCTCTTTTTGTCGTTTAGTAAAATGCTTCGTATAAAAAGATTCCTTTTGAATAAACGTAAAAGTCAAAGGGGTTTATACACCGTATAAAAGAAAGTTGTGTATAAAACCAAATATGACTCAATGAAAGGAGATTGAGATGAAGTCCTTAAAAAGATAATTTTTAAAATAAAGTACATATATAATGTGTATTCACTATAAGTACACATAAATAATGTACAAATACAATATAGGACATAATAATATCATGACATAATTTGAAAGTAGGAGATTAACCCAAAGAATGAAAATTGGGTTAAGAAATTTCCTTACCTTGTGTCCGAATTGACTCAACCGTTCTTTAACCTCCTGAATAATAAACTAGAGTTAATATCTACCTTATTAAAAAACATTTTAAATTTCATTATCCTTTTTATATCACTTATTACAATGTTATGAACATTATGTAATTATTTAAGTTAATAACGGTCGTTTTGTCGATCTTTGGTAACTTGAGTCAACAATAAACTTCTTATAAATACAAGTTGTTCATGTGGTAGAATATCCATTATATCCATAATTATATTCATGATTTATATGTCATATATATATTATATATCCAGTATATACATTCATTTATAATATTACGAAACATTTAGAGGTAAGAAATGAAATGCACCGTTCATGGAGACTGTAAGTCGTACGTACGCATGAACGCTACTTTCATTTAAATTTCATATTTAATGGAACGAAATCATAATGATATAAATGTATAATATAATTCCAGTATAATATAGTGTATAATACAATTTACTCCATCCTTTATACATCCCACATATGGCATTAACGATTCAAATCACTTTGAGGGGGTGGTAGTCCGCACTTCCTAAAATGAAATTATCGCGTTTTACCCATAATGGAAATCATAAAGTATGCCATAAATGAGAAATACAGAAGCATAAGTAAAACATAAACATATTATATATCATATATAAAAATAGTGACATCTTAATGGCCACCTTTGAAGGTGTTATATGAGTGTTGAACAATCATCGTTTCGTGAGGCAGAAATTCGCCATCCACAGAAACCGTATGTTCATTAACCATTAGATGTAGGTGTGTGTAAGTGTAGCTCGAATTCTTCTTATAAAAACATCATAGTATATTGAGGATTCTGGTGTTTTTACAAAAGAAATGAATAAAAAGATTTTAGGGGGTTGGAGAAGAAAAATAAAACACAACAACATTAGAGAAGACATTACCTCAAAATCGGGTAACTCTTTTTGATTTGAGCCAAAGGAT
Organism: Viscum album; assembly: GCA_963277665.1. Taxonomy (NCBI): domain Eukaryota; kingdom Viridiplantae; phylum Streptophyta; class Magnoliopsida; order Santalales; family Viscaceae; genus Viscum; species Viscum album. The sequence continues at coordinate 1,250,937,431 of OY728128.1, read as the reverse complement.
TCCTTGGGAAGAGTTATGCCCAATGTGAGGCTTCTAGGAGTAAGAGAGGGAAGTGGAGAGAGTATTTTGTCAGAGGTTGGTCGAGCCAAATGGCTTGATGGTGTGAATAAGGTGGGAGAGGTGGGGGCCTTTTATAAGTGGAGAGGAGGGGATCTTTTGGAAAGATTGAAATGTTACATTATTTCACAATGCTTTTCGGATTCTAAAGGTCCCACACTTATATAATTTGAGGATAAGGTGATAAGGTTTCGAAATATCCTCATCCAATAGGCTTTGGACAAGTGTAAGCCTTGGATGTTACATTATCTTCTCATTTTATTTAAATCGTTAAATAATGAGGTCATCACTACATCATAATGATGTCATAAATAATTTAATTTATTTAATGTCTAAAAATTATAAAAGAAATACTATGATGTAGGAAATCTTTTTATCTTTCTAATGAATATTTATAGTCAAAATTTGGACTTGTTTAACCCCTCTTAAAAACTATTTTAGTAAAACAACTCATGTTTGTGTCAATTTAATTTTAACATTAAATAAATATATATTAATGTCTTTTTCCAACTAAAGTGGCTCCATGGGGTCCCCAAGTTGACCCATGGGTTGTCTTGGTCGGCAATGACTCATCCAATATGAGTAGGAAAAGTTTCATGCTCATCTCATATTATTATAACATTATTTGTACCTTAAACTACACTAATTACCTCTAATCGCGATTAAGAACTTAAAAGTTACTATTCACCAAAAAATTATTTTAATCTCATTGAACCACATTTTACTTCTTAATGACAACCATGTATGTCGGATTTTTGAAAATAAAATCACATAAGTGGTAATATTTCATTTAAACGAAAAATTAGTAATTTAATTACCACTTAGTGGTTTCACTATTTATCAAAAATTGAAGTTTTTCAGAACAAGGCCAAAATTTCACCCTAAGCTATATTTGATATTCCAAATTCAAAAATGATGTCTATTTTACAAAATTCCAAACATATAAGTTGCATTAGTTAATTTTATAATTAATTCCCGCTGTCACAACAAATAGCGTGTTTTTAAGAAATAATTTATATCAAAAGATTGGCAATTGTTTATGTCCAATTTCAATGTTAAATTAATTCTAATGACCACCATTGAATAAAATGGTAAAAATATATTCTAATTATACTTTAAAACCACTCAATAGTATAACTTATCACTATAAATTATTTTGATTAAAATCGTTGTTTTAAGTATTTTTCACAATTCATAAAAAATTAGAAGTTCTAAGAAAAATACCAAAAATTCAACATAGGCTAATTTCGATATTACGAATACAAAAATGAAGTCCATTTTGAAATATAAAATTTCTATAATTTTAAAAAGTGGTTATTACTATTCATAACGGCTACTTTGATTAGTCGCGGTGTTTTAGAACTCGAAGTTGCGTACAATGCAAGGTATTGCATTATTGAATGAGAAGCGTATCGTGGAAGCTCGGGGTGTTACATTCTCCCCTCCATCAATAAATTGCGTCCTCGCAATTTGAAATTTTTTTCTTTGAAAATAAAAGGTAGAAAAGAGAAAATACCTTCGTGGAAAACCCACATCGGAAATAAGATTAATAAAATTTAGCCATAATAAGAGGGAAATGGAAATAAGAAAGTCACGACCAAATTATGATCTCGATAAGGAGAACATTGGTGGCAATTAGAGACATATAATTGGAGGAAAAATGTAAATATTTGTAGGGAGTGATTGAGGTCATCAATCACAATCAACTGTCAAATTGAGGGCCTCAAAGCCTTCAATCTATGTCGATTTAAAATATCATCAGTTCTACAAGACATAATGTATTAGGATAACACATTTTTTGTTTTAATATCCCTTTACTAAAGTTTAAGAATTAATTTATTCATTGAATAACAGATAGGTATATATATATTTATCCCTGACAATTGGAGTTTCAACCTTCAACTCACCTTTCACTCAAAAAGATAATAGAACCCAGAAAATATTATACTTTTCCTAGTTGTATAAGGTTACAAATGTTAACACATACAATTTAGATTAGTAAAATTATTTTGTAAGAACCAGGGACTTCCTGTAGGCTAGTGGTAGGAAATAAAGGCCTGTCGCACTATGGTTGTGGGTTCGATTCCTGCAGATTTGTCCGACGCGACGGGTTATGCCCCACCCTGCAGGTTGTCCTTTTCCTAAAAATATAGTACTATACTATTCCAAAAATAATCTTCATAAATATTTTAACCTTAAACAATACTATCCATAGATCAACTTAATCCATTCCAACCTTTATAGTTATCCAAAATACCTCTGTCCAGACTTTCTCTAAAAGGTCTCTTAATTCCAAAATCAATTTATCAGATTCCCCAAACAAAGTAAAGTTTCTCTTATTGTCACATACTAAAAATATGATTACCTTCATCATATTAAAACCTTACTGAAATCAAAAAGTACTACAGTTCAATCCTTATATATATCACATTATTCTTATAACCATAATCTAGTTCTTGAGTCCAAAAACACAAATAAAATAATTATTCCGCTTCAACTGTAGTCACAACATAAGATTGGCCTTGATCCCTTGGCCTTTTTTGAGGTATGTTTGGTTGACGCTTAGGACATTCATTTTCATAATGACCCATTTCTCTACAATTGTAGCATTCAACTTTGATAGCCTCTTTCTTTCCTTTGCAATCACGAGCCTGGTGACCCTTTTCTCCACATATATAACAAACTCTCATTCCCTTTGGCATGTAAAAGGGTGATTCTTCCCACAATTATCACATAATGGAAAATCCTTCTTTCCCCTTTTCCCTTTATCTGTCTCTTGTTCCACCGTTCTCTTCTTCTCTTGCTTTACTTTGTTGTCATAAGACTTAGAGAATTCCTTTTCTGTCTTGATAGCACACGAGACAATATCTTCGTATGATGAGAAGGATTTTGATACTAAAGCTCGACAGAGAAATGGTTTTAACCCATCAAAGAAACGATCAATCTTACTCCTTGGGTTACGTATATAATCGGCAGCATGCCTCGCTAACCTTGTAAAGTTAGCCTCATACTTTGTGACATTATCATCCTCCTTCTGCCTCAGACTCAGAAATTGCCTTTCCATATCTGCTCGATGGTCACGAGGAAAGTATTTTTCTAAGAAAAGCTCATTGAACTCCCTCCATTCCATATTCGATACGTCATCATCTTCCTTTGTGTTTTGAATCAGCGACCACCACTGATCGGCATCTCCAGTGAGGCGGTAAACTGCCATGACAACTTTCTCCCTTTCACTACTCCCCAAGGCATGGAATATTTTCTCTAAGGAATTTATCCATTGCTTAGCTACTATAGGATTTGTACTCCCATTGAAGGTTGGTGGTTGTTTCCTCATGAATCGATCTAACATTGATCCTCCACGTTGCAGATCAGGGTGCTCCATACGAGTAAGGTTATTGTTCATAACCTGAATGAGTTGTCCCAGTATGGTATTAAGTTGATCAGCACCAGTTATATCTCCAGATCCACAATAATTATCTTGAGCAGGACGACAATCCCTACACGGAGTTCGTGCATTGATATGGTTTCCATTTCTTTCCACTAGGGGCCATTTCTAAACAATTGCATAAACTAGATCAGTTTATGAATCAAAATACATAATTCCATACATGTAAAATACTTAACATAAATTGAACTATTTATGGATATAATCCATAATCATAAAAAGGTTTTATTTGAGGAAGTATATACTCAGAACCTTTCATAGTGGTTTGTAAAGAAAATGGGAATTATCCTAACCATATCCCCCGGGAGTGTCATAACCAAGAGTGCAGCAAGGCCCATTGTCGTGCACCAGTTCCCGTTCGACTCTAGCTCAAAGCGGTGTTTTCGGGTTTTACCCCTAGGTACATCTATGCCAGATCCGCCTCTACTTTCTCGTATCCAGATAGGGATGTGTTGCTCGGAAAACTCACAAAATCTCTACAATAACAAAATTCTAGGAAGTTCTTCTATACTAATCCTCAAAGTCTATCTTTGGGCTATGTGCTCTAATCAGAGTTTATCTAAATCTAGCTTCGAAGGTTAGTACTAAACTGCCTCTGATACCAACTGTAATGCCCCGACCCCAGCTATCCAGAGTCGGTGCATTACTTCGTAACATTGGCTTGATCACAAAAGATCAAGTCTCGAAAGACCGATTAGTTTAGTAGCCTTGGAAACACTAGATACATTCATAAACATTACATTACATCATAAAGTGAAAACTACAATAACAAAGTCTCCATAGTCCACACTCATATCCTCTTCTGACTATCCCTGCAGGTCATTCATAAAATACTTCTTCACATCCTGGGAAATATTAAAACATTGAAAGGGGTGAGCTCAGATGCTCAGTAAGGATAACAATAATGCGGAAACTTTCATAAATAAACATAAAAATTTTAGGCAATGTATAACTAAAACAAAATCCTTTTAAACTTGAACATAAACATAATATGGAAAAAGTAAAATGAGATAATGCTATTCACTTCCTCACATGGATATTCTACTGGTTGAATAATCACATGCAATATCAATAACCACTTTCATAATGATGGAATGCATAATGCCAGACTATCATAACCACGTAGCCAAGGCCTCGTTCCAAGACCAGAAATAATATTTTGTCAAGGCCTCGTTCCAAGACACTAGTTTGTCTAATGAGACCTGCCGATGCATCGAGGAGCTATAGCGGGCTCCACCCGTCACTAATTAAGTCCAATGCATTCCTCATATGAATAGGTTTAAACATATCATAAACCATAACATAATTGTATCACATAAAACATGCATAAAGGAAACATAACATTTCCACATTTCAATCACAAGATATCAATACAACACATTGATATAATAAAAACTCTTTAAAAACCATTTTCCATACCAAAATAAAAGAAAGTTAAAACATTGTATTTATTTTTCATTAAAAATGATGGCTTGTAGAGGAAGCTGAAACTCAAATAATGGTCACGACGGTGGAGAAGTCATTGTCGCCGCATATGTACGGAAAGAAAAACATTCTCTTTTTGTCGTTTAGTAAAACGCTTCATATAAAAAGATTCCTTTTGAATAAACGTAAAAGACAAAGGGGTTTATACACCGTATAAAAGAAAGTTGTGTATAAAACCAAATATGGCTCAATGAAAGGAGATTGAGTTGAAGTCCTTAAAAAGATAATTTTTAAAATAAAGTACATCTATAATGTGTATTCACTATAGGTACACAAAAATAATGTACAAATACAATATAGGACATAATAATATCATGACATTATTTGAAAGTAGGAGATTAACCCAAAGAATGAAAATTGGGTTAAGAAATTCCCTTACCTTGTGTCCGACTTGACTGAACTGTTCTTTAACCTCCTGAATAATAAACTAGAGTTAATATCTACCTTATTAAGAACCATTTTAAATTTCATTATCCTTTTTATATCACTTATTACAATGTTATGAACATTATGTAATTATTTAAGTTAATAACGGTCGTTTTGTCGATCTTTGGTAACTTGAGTCAACAATAAACATCTTATAATTACAAGTTGTTCATGTGGTAGAATATCCATTATATCCAAAATTATATTCATGATTTAGATGTCATATATATCTTATATATCTAGTATATACATTCATTTATAATATTACGTAACATTTAGAGGTAAGAAATGAAATGCACCGTTCATGGAGACGGTAAGACGTACGTACGCATGAACGCTACTTTCATTTCAATTTCATACTTAATGGAACTAAATCATAATGATATAAATGTATAATATAATTCCAGTATAATATAGTGTATAATACCATTTACTCCATCCTTTATACATCCCACATATGGCATTAACGATTCAAATCACTTTGAGGGGGCGGTAGTCCGCACTTCCTAAAATGAAATTATCGCGCTTTACCCATAATGGAAATCATAAAGTATGCCATAAATGAGAAATACATAAGAATAAGTAAAACCTAAACATATTATATATCATATATAAAAATAGTGACATCTTAATGGCCACCTTTGAAAGTGTTATATGAGTGTTGAACAATCATCGTTTCGTGAGGCAGAAATTCGCCATCCACAGAAACCGTATGTTCTTTAACCATTAGATGTAGGTGTGTGTAAGAGTAGATATAATACTTCTTAAAAAACATCCTAGTATATTGAGGATACTGGTGTTGTTACAAAAGAAATGAATAAAAAGAGTTTAGGGGGTTGGAGAAGAAAAATAAAACAAAACAACATTAGAGAAGACATTACCTCAAAATCAGGTAACTCTTTTTGATTTGAGCCAAAGGCTTCCTTGGGAAGAGTTATACCCAAAGTGAGGCTTCTAGGAGTAAGAGAGGGAAGTGGAGAGAGTATTTTGGCAGAGGTTGGCCGAGCCAAATGGCTTGACGGTGTGAATAAGGTGGGAGAGGTGGGGGCCTTTTATAAGTGGAGAGGAGGGGCTCTTTTGGAAAGATTGAAATGTTACATTATTTCACAATGCTTTTCGGATTCTAAAGGTCCCTCACTTATATAATTCGAGGCTAAGGTGATAAGGTTTCGAAATATCCTCATCCAATAGGCTTTGGACAAGTGTAATCCTTGTATTTTACATTATCTTCTCATTTTATTTAAATCGTTAAATAATGAGGTCATCACTGCATCATAATGATGTCATAAATAATTTAATTTATTTAATGTCTAAGAATTATAAAAAAATACTAAGATGTAGGAAATCTTTTTAGGTTTCTAATGAATATTTATAGTCAAAAGTTGGACTGTGTAACCCCACTTAAAAACTATTTTAGTAAAACAACTCATGTTTGTGTCAATTTAATTTTAACATTAAATAAATATATATTAATGTAATTTTCCAACTAAAGTGGCTCCATGGGGTCCCCAAGTTGAAACATGGGTTTTATTGGTCGGCCATGACTCATCCAATAGGAGTAGGACAAGTGTCATGCTCATCTCATATTATTATAACATTATTTGTACCTTAAACTACACTAATTACCTCTAATCGCGATTAAGAACTTAAAAGTTACTATTTACCAAAAAATTATTTTAATCTCATTGAACCACATTTTACTTCTTAATGACAACCATGTATGTCGGATTTTTGAAAATCAAATCACAGAAGTGGTAATATTTCATTTAAACGAAAAATCAGTTATTTAATTACCACTTAGTGGTTTCACTATTCATCAAAAATTGAAGTTTTTCAGAACAAGGCCAAAATTTCACCCTAAGCTATATTTGATATTCCGAATTCAAAAATGATGTCTATTTTACAAAATTCCAAACATATAAGTTGCATTAATTAATTTTATAATTAATTCCCGCTGTCACAACAAATAGCGTGTTTTTAAGAAATAATTTATATCAAAAGATTGGCAATTGTTTATGTCCAATTTCAATGTTAAATTAATTCTAATGACCACCATTGGATAAAATGGTAAAAATATATTCTAATTATACTTTAAAACCACTCAATAGTATAACTTATCACTATAAATTATTTTTATTAAAAAATTTGTTTTATGTATTTTTCACAATTCATAAAAAATTAGAAGTTCTCAGAAAAATACCAAATATTCAACATAGGCTAATTTTGATATTACGAATACAAAAATGGAGTCCATTTTGAAATATAAAATTTCTATAATTTTAAAAAGTTGTTATTACTATTCATAACGGCTAATTTGATTAGTCGCGGTGTTTTAGAACTCGAAGTTGCGTACAATGCAAGCTATTGCATTATTGAATGAGAAGCGTATCGTGGAAGCTCGGGGTGTTACAGAACATGTGCTAGATTTGGAGGAAGTACAAAATGATAGGCTACTACTCCCATGCGATCAAGGATTTCATAGGGGCCAATGTACGTAGGGATGAGCTTCCCTTTCATCCCAAACCTCATGAATCTCTTCCAAGGTGAAATTAGAAGAAAGACCATGTCATTGACATCAAACTCCATGTCCCTTCGATGGTTGTTGGCATAGCTCTTTTTCCGACTCTGAGATGCCTTAATGTGTTGTTGGATGGTATGGTCTTTTTATATCATATCTTGCACAAGATCAGGCCCAAGAAGCTTTCTCTCACTAGCTTCATCCCAACAAGTAGGTGTTCAACATCGCTTCCCATATAGAGCATCATAGGGTTCCATTTGAATGCTCAAGTGGAAGCTGTTGTTGTGAGAGAAATCAACTAAAGGGAGATGTTGATACCATCCACATTTAAATTCCATTGAGCATGTTCTCAGTATTTCCTCGAGTGTTTGAATAATCCTGTCAGATTGGTCATCAGTTTGGGGGTGATAGGCCGTATGGAAATTAAATTCATTACTCAGAGCATGTTGAAGACTTCTCCAGAATTTTGATGTGAACCTTGACTCATGATCAGATATGATAGAATGTAGAAGTCCATGCAGCCATACTACTTCCATCATGTAAATCCTGGCATGTTGGTCATGAGATAAATCTTCCCAATTTTATATAAAATGGGCAGTCTTGGTGAGAAGGTCTACAATAACCCATATCACATTGTCTCCTTTGAAAGTTCTCGGGAGACCAGTGACAAATTCCATAGTGATATTGTCCCACTTACATGCTAGTATGGGTAGTTGTTACAACACTCCATTAGGAATTTGTTTCTCTGCCTTCACTTGTTGATAGACTAGGCACGTTGTAGTATAGTCTGCAATATCCCTTTTCATATTATCCCACCAAAAATGATCATGAAGTTCCCTATACATTGTTGTACTTCTAGTATGTATAGATAAAGTAGATCTATGAGCTTCATCCATCATCTCCTTCTTTATTTTCAGAATAGATGGAACACATTGTCTTGTATTATATTTTATTACACCTTCTTGATCAATATTGAACTCAGGAAACATACCATCCTTTACAGCTTCAAACATCTTCTATAAAAAAGAATCTTCTTTATGATCTTTCTTGATCATCTCAAGTAATGATGGTTGAAAAATCATATTGGTTAGGGTTGATGATTTCTCTTCGCTCATAATTCCCATCTCTATCTTTACTAGGTCATTGATCAAAGTTTATTTTTAAATCCTCATCATGGAAAGAACAACTGCATCTTTCCTACTTAATGAATCAGCAACTTTGTTTTCTCTTCCGAGATGATAATGAATTTAACAATCATAGTTTTTAAGAAGTTCCAACCATATCCTTTGTCTCATTTTCAATTCCTTTTGTGTGAAAATATACATCAAACATTGATGGTCTATGTATATATTACATTTCACCCCTTAATGATAGTGCCTCGATATCATCAGATCCAATGTGACCGCAGCCTACTCCAGATCAGGCGTAAGATAATTCTGTTCATGAGTCTTCAACTATCGATATACATAAGCAATTACCTTGTCATTATTCATGAGGACACACCCAAGCCCTTTTAGATATGCATCACTAAAATTAAAAAATCCTTCTCCACTTGAGGGAAGAGTTAATAGAGGTGTAGTAAGAAATCAATTCTTAAGATCTTGGAAACATTCCTCAAACTCATTTTTCCAAATTAAATTGACCACTTCGCATGTTAACATGGTAAATGGATTGGAAAGTTGGGAGAAGATTCTCACAAACCTCCTATAACATCCTGCTAATATAACAACTCTAAAAATCTCAGTTATTTTTGTATGTTGAGGCCACTCTTCTACAACATTTGTCTTTTCAGGGTCAACTATGATTCCTTTATTGGTAACAATGTTCCCCAAGAATAAAACTTATTGTTACCAGAATTCACATTTACTAAAGTTCCCAAAAATCTAGTTCCTCCATAGTGTTTTTAAAATATCACTTAGAGGATCCTTATGCTCTTTGAAACTTTTGGAATATATCAAAATATCATCAATAAAAAATACCACAAATTTGTCAAGGTAGTCCTTAAAGACTCTATTAATCAAATCCATAAAAATAGCAGGTGCATTAGTTAGTCTGAAGGGCATAACCACAAACACATAATTCCTATATCTTTATTGGAAGGCTGTTTTTAGAATATCTTCTTTATTCACCCTCAAATGATGATAACCAGATCGCATATCAATCTTAGAGAAGAATTGAGCCCCACGAAGTTGGTCAAATAAGTCATCATTTCTTGGAAGAGGATATTTGGTTGTCATTGTGATCCCATTCATTTCTCTATAATCAATCCATCGCCACATCGATCCATCTTTCATCTTTACAAAGAGAACTGGTGCTCCCCTAGGAGACACACTTGGTTGGATAAACCCCTTCTCCAAACGATCATTGAGTATTTTCTTTAATTCCTCCAGCTCCACATTTTCTATCCTATACATGGTCTTTGATATTTGATGAGATCCAGGTATGATCTCAATATAGAATTCCACCTCTCTTTCAGGGGGAGTTCCAGGAAAATCCTTATGAAATACATCAACATTTTCCTGGATAATGGGGACCTTTTCTATTCTTAAACACTCATATTCTTTTTCTTATTCACCGATTGACTCCATAAAGAAGTATATAGGGGGTTATTTTAGAAAATGATCATGTTGAGATATCTCTCCTTGGAAGATAACTATAGGGTTTTCATTCAATTCTACTGATATTTCATTTCTTCTATAATTGATCATAGCATTATACTTTCAGAGCCAGTCCATCCATAATATAATGTCGAATTCCACCATGGGAATGACTACTATATTTGCGATAATATTGTTCACTCTAATGTAAATACTATAGTTTCTAAAAACTGACTATGCTTGGATAGTCCCACCAGGAGTCTTGAATGATAACTCCACTTTTATAAAATCAAGTGTTAAATCAAAATTCATTACAAAAATGGAGGAAATAAAGGAATGCATAGAACCAAAATGAAACAAATTATTTCCTATCTTTGAGAGGACAACAAGAGTACATACTACCACATCATTCAGAGCTTCAACTTCATCTGTCGTGATATAAAAAGCATGGTCTTGGTCCCTTGTCCTTTGTTGAGGCTGATTGTGGTTCCCCTCCACTGCCCTCGGGTTTGGAAAGTGATTAGAAAAGTGCCCCCATTGGATTTGAAAATTAAATTAATGAGGGAATGACTTGGTATTTATAGGAGGACTGGGGGAACAAAGCATTAATTGCCAAGGGACACCTCATCGGAGGTATTGGAAAAACAATTGGCTTGACCAAGGTATATTTCCATGGTATTGGCCAAATTGGACACATCATACCTTATATTACTATTCATAAGTCAACTAGAATCATTTCATAATTATTACATCCTTAATGATGTCATTAAACCCCCAAAACTCAAAACTGTATTTTCACTATTCACGGAAAATTTGACTTTCTCTGAAAAATCCCAAAAATTCACCTTAAAAAAATATAAATGTTCTGATTCAAAAAATGACCTCCATTTTAGGAAAATATTTTTCGAAATATTTTTAATTTAATATTTCAATGAAAAACACTATTCACCCAAAAAAATAATACTTAACCAATAATTTCTAAAACCGTTATTTACCTATTTTATTGAATCACATTACTTAATCAAGGTGTGAAGATTATATTAATTCTTTATTATGTGAGGTTACTTAATCCATTTGATAACATTACTAATCATAAGTATAAAAGAACTATTCATAATTTACTATTCATCTAAAATTTAGTTGATCCTATTAGACTCTAAATTTCTAACTGAACATAATTGTAGAATACCATTTTTTGAAAATAATTACACATTATTAATTATTTATGTTATACATAACTGTTTTTAAAATATCATTTTTCTAAAATTAATCAATAATATGCATACTATATTTATCCGGACATTTGAAAATTCACAAACATCACCACAAGAAGAAAACACAATTTTTATTTAAATCAAAGGACTACAAAATGCAGTTATGGTCTCATTACATTGCTCCGTATAACACCAACATAGGACCTAAGAGTAATGTGTTCTACGGTGATAGAATCTTAGGGAGGCTCAGCCAACATTGCCCGAGTAGTGATTTATATCAGCTTGAACTTCTCATGAAGGTGATTCTATTCCACCTTCAAACGATGATGTTCGGCTTGGGTTTCATCTAGAGCAAAGCCCAAAGGTGTTACCTCTTTCCCGACTTCTGTCAGTTGGGATTCGATTGGCCTGAGACTACTGGATAGGGCCCTCAAATCTTCTTTCTATATTAACCAAGATCACTTGAATTTATAGAAAATAATTATAACATTTAGTTTCCAACGGTCATATTGACCTACAATCATATAACAGTTGAAACCCAGTTATCTTATTTTAATTATACTAATTTTATTAAATGAAATATTTTTTTATTATAAAATAAAATTACCCAAAAAAATTTGGAAACAAAATTTATTCAAAATTTCAGGTCGTTACATTCTTCCCACCTTAAAGATAATTTTTCCCTGAAATTTTATACTCGTACCCTCAGAGGAGAAAAGGTGTGGGAACTTCTTCAAAATAGACTCCTCTGGTTTCCATGCGGCTTCTTCTTATTTTTGTTTCCTCCAAAACACATTAACATGGACGATTGTCTTGTTGCGTAGATCTTTGTATCTATGATCCAAGATCTCCACGGGATACTCCTCACAAGAGAGGTCATGTTCCATTTGTACCACCCATGGGATTAGTACATGTGAAGGATCAGGTTTGTAATTTCTCAAGAGGGTTACGTGGAAGACATCATGAACATGTAACGCCCCGACCCCAGCTACCCAGAGTCGGTGCATTACTTCGTAACATTGGAATGATCACAAAAGATCAAGTCTCGAAAGACCGATTAGTTTAGTAGCCTTGGAAACACTAGATACACTCATAAACATTAAATTACATCATAAATTGAAAAACTACAATAACAAAGTCTCCATAGTCCACACTCATATCCTCTTCTGACTATCCCTGCAGGTCATTCATAAAATACTTCTTCACATCCTGGGAAATATTAAAACATTGAAAGGGGTGAGCTCAGATGCTAAGTAAGGATAATAATAATGCAGAAGCTTTCATAAATAAACATAAAAATTTAAGGCAATGTATAACTAAAACAAAAGCCTTTTAAACTTGAACATCAACATAATATGGCAAAAGTAAAATGAGATAATTCCATTCACTTCCTCACATGGATATTCTACTAGATGAATAATCACATGCAATATCAATAACCACTTTCATAATGATGGAATTCATAATGCCAGACTATCATAACCACGTAGCCAAGGCCTCGTGCCAAGACCACAAATAAGATTTTGTCAAGGCCTCGTGCCAAGACACTAGTTTGTCTCGTGAGACCTACCGATGCATCGAGGAGCTATAGCGGGCTCCACCCGTCACTTATTAAGTCCAATGCATTCCTCATATGAATAGGTTTAAACATATCATAAACCATAACATAATCGTATCACATAAAACATGAATAAAGGAAACATAACATTTCCACATTTCAATCACAAGATATCAATACAAGACATTGATATAATAAAAACTCTTTAAAAACCATTTTCAATACCAAAATAAAAGAAAGTTAAAACTTTGTATTTATTTTTCATTAAAAATGATGGCTTGTAGAGGAAACTGAAACTCAAATAATGGTCACGGCGGCGGAGAAGTCATTGTCGCCGCATATGTACGGAAAGAAAAACATTCTCTTTTTTTCGTTTAGTAAAACGCTTCGTATAAAAAGATTCCTTTTGAATGAAAGTAAAAGTCAAAGGGGTTTATACACCGTATAAAAGAAAGTTGTGTATAAAACCAAATATGACTCAATGAAAGAAGATTGAGATGAAGTCCTTAAAAAGATAATTTTTAAAATAAAGTACATCTATAATGTTTATTCACTATAAGTACACATAAATAATGTACAAATACAATATAGGACATAATAATATCATGAAATAATTTGAAAGTAAGAGATTAACCCTAAGAATGAAAATTGGGTTAAGAAATTCCCTTACCTTGTGTCCGACTTGACTCAACCGTTCTTTAACCTCCTGAATAATAAACTAGAGTTAATATCTACCTTATTAAGAACCATTTTAAATTTCATTATCCTTTTTATATCACTTATTACAATGTTATGAACATTATGTAATTATTTATGTTAATAACGGTCGTTTTGTCGAACTTTGGTAACTTGAGTCAACAATAAACTTCTTATAATTACAAGTTGTTCATGTGGTAGAATATCCATTATATCCAGAATTATATTCATGATTTAGATGTCATATATATCTTATATATCCAGTATATACATTCATTTATAATATTACGTAACATTTAGAGGTAAGAAATGAAATGCACCGTTCATGGAGACGGTAAACCGTACGTACGCATGAATGCTACTTTCATTTCAATTTCATATTTAATGGAACGAAATCATAATGATATAAATGTATAATATAATTCCAGTATAATATAGTGTATAATACCATTTACTCCATCCTTTATACATCCCACAGATGGCATTAACGATTCAAATCACTTTGAGGGGGCGGTAGTCCGCACTTCCTAAAATGAAATTATCGCGTTTTACCCATAATGGAAATCATAAAGTATGCCATAAATGAGAAATACATAAGCATAAGTAAAACATAAACATATTATATATCATATATAAAAATAGTTACATCCTAATGGCCACCTTGGAAGGTGTTATATGAGTGTTGAACAGTCATCGTTTCCTGAGGCAGAAATTAGCCATCCACAAAAACCGTATGTTCTTTAACCATTAGATGTAGGTGTGTGTAAGTGTAGCTCGAATACTTCTTATAACAACATCCTAGTATATTTAGGATTCTGGTGTTGTTACAAAAGAAATTAATAAAAAGAGTTTAGGGGGTTGGAGAAGAAAAATAATACAAAACAACATTAGAGAAGACATTACCTCAAAATCGGGTAACTCTTTTTGATTTGAGCCAAAGGCTTCCTTGGGAAGAGTTCGTCCAAAGGTGAGGCTTCTAGGAGTAAGAGAGGAAAGTGGAGAGAGTATTTTGGCAGAGGTTGGCCGAGCCAAATGGATTGAAGGTGTGAATAAGGTGGGAGAGGTGGGGGCCTTTTATAAGTGGAGACGAGGGGCTCTTTTGGAAAGATTGAAATGTTACATTATTTCACAATGCTTTTCAGATTCTAAAGGTCCCACACTTATATAATTCTAGGATAAGGTGATAAGGTTTCGAAATATCCTCATCCAATAGGCTTTGGACAAGTTTAAGCCTTGGAATTTACATTATATTCTCATTTTATTTAAATCGTTAAATAATGAGGTCATCACTGCATCATAATGATGTCATAAATAATTTAATTTATTTAATGTCTAAAAATTATAAAAAAATACTATGATGTAGGAAATCGTTTTATATTTCTAATGAATATTTAAAGTCAAAATTTGGACTTTTTTAACCCCACTTAAAAACTATTTTAGTAAAACAACTCATGTTTGTGTCAATTTAATTTTAACATTAAATAAATATATATTAATGTCATTTTCCGACTAAAGTGGCTCCATGGGGTCCCCAAGTTGACCCATGGGTTGTCTTGGTCGTCCTTGACTCATCCAATAGGAGTAGGACAAGTTTCATGCTCATCTCATATTATTATAACATTATTTGTACCTTAAACTACACTAATTACCTCTAATCGCGATTAAGAACTTAAAAGTAACTATTCACCAAAAAATTATTTTAATCTCATTGAACCAAATTTTACTTCTTAATGACAACCATGTATGTCGGATTTTTGAAAATCAAATCACAGAAGTGGTAATATTTCATTTAAACGAAAAATCAGTTATTTAATTACCACTTAGTGGTTTCACTATTCATCAAAAATTGAAGTTTTTCAGAACAAGGCCAAAATTTCACCCTAAGCTATATTTGATATTCCGAATTCAAAAATTATGTCTATTTTACAAAATTACAAACATATAAGTAGCATTAATTAATTTTATAATTAATTCCCGCTGTCACAACAAATAGCGTGTTTTTAAGAAATAATTTATATCAAAAGATTGGCAATTGTTTATGTCCAATTTCAGTGTTAAAATAATTCTAATGACCACCATTGGATAAAATGGTAAAAATATATTCTAATTATACTTTAAAACCACTCAATATTATAACTTATCACTATAAATTATTCTGATTAAAAAAGTTGTTTTAAGTATTTTTCACAATTCGTAAAAAATTAGAAGTTCTCAGAAAAATACCAAAAATTCAACATAGGTTAATTTCGATATTACGAATACAAAAATGGAGTCCATTTTGAAATATAAAATTTCTATAATTTTAAAAAGTTGTTATTACTATTCATAACGGCTAATTTGATTAGTCGCGGTGTTTTAGAACTCGAAGTTGCGTACAATGCAAGCTATTGCATTATTGAATGAGAAGCGTATCGTGGAAGCTCGGGGTGTTACAGAACATGTGCTAGATTTGGAGGAAGTACAAAATGATAGGCTACTACTCCCATGCGATCAAGGATTTCATAGGGGCCAATGTACGTAGGGATGAGCTTCCCTTTCATCCCAAACCTCATGAATCTCTTCCAAGGTGAAATTAGAAGAAAGACCATGTCATTGACATCAAACTCCATGTCCCTTCGATGGTTGTTGGCATAGCTCTTTTTCCGACTCTGAGATGCCTTAATGTGTTGTTGGATGGTATGGTCTTTTTATATCATATCTTGCACAAGATCAGGCCCAAGAAGCTTTCTCTCACGAGCTTCATCCCAACAAGTAGGTGTTCAACATCGCTTCCCATATAGAGCATCATAGGGTTCCATTTGAATGCTCAAGTGGAAGCTGTTGTTGTGAGAGAAATCAACTAAAGGGAGATGTTGATACCATCCACATTTAAATTCCATTGAGCAAGTTCTCAGTATTTCCTCGAGTGTTTGAATAATCCTGTCAGATTGGTCATCAGTTTGGGGGTGATAGGCCGTATGGAAATTCAATTCATTACTCAGAGCATGTTGAAGACTTCTCCAGAATTTTGATGTGAACCTTGACTCATGATCAGATATGATAGAATGTGGAAGTCCATGCAGCCATACTACTTCCATCATGTAAATCCTGGCATGTTGGTCATGAGATAAATCTTCCCAAATTTATATAAAATGGGCAGTCTTGGTGAGAAGGTCTACAATAACCCATATCACATTGTCTCCTTTGAAAGTTCTCGGGAGACCAGTGACAAATTCCACAGTGATATTGTCCCACTTACATGCTAGTATGGGTAGTTTTTACAACACTCCATTAGGAATTAGTTTCTCTGCCTTCACTTGTTGATAGACTAGTCACGTTGTAGTATAGTCTGCAATATCCCTTTTCATATTATGCCACCAAAAATGATCATGAAGTTCCCTATACATTGTTGTACTTCTAGTATGTATAGAGAAAGTAGATCTATGAGCTTCATCCATCATCTCCTTCTTTATTTTCAGAATAGATGGAACACATTGTCTTGTATTATATTTTAGTACACCTTCTTGATCAATATTGAACTCAGGAAACATACCATCCTTTACAGCTTCAAACATCTTCTATAAAAAAGAATCTTCTTTATGATCTTTCTTGATCATCTCAAGTAATGATAGTTGATAAATCATATTGGTTAGGGTTGATGATTTCTCTTCGCTCATAATTCCCATCTCTAGCTTTACTAGGTCATTGATTAAAGTTTATTTTTGAATCCTCATCATGGAAAGAACAACTGGGTCTTTCCTACTTATTGCATCAGCAACATTGTTTTCTCTTCCGAGATGATAATGAATTTAACAATCATAGTTTTTTAGAAGTTACAACCATCTCCTTTGTCTCATTTTAAATTCCTTTTGTGTGAAAATTTACATCAAAAATTGATGGTCTATGTATATATTACATTTCACCCCTTAATGATAGTGCCTCCATATCATCAGATCCAAAGTGACCGCAACCTACTCCAGATCAGGCGTAAGATAATTCTGTTCATGAGTCTTCAACTATCGATATACATAAGCAATTACCTTGTCATTATTCATGAGGACACACCCAATCCCTTTTAGATATGCATCACTAAAATTAACGAATCCTTCTCCAATTGAGGGAAGAGTTAATAGAGGTGTAGTAAGAAATCAATTCTTAAGATCTTGGAAACATTCCTCGAACTCATTTTTCCAGATTAAATTGACCACTTCGCATGTTAACATGGTAAATGGATTGGAAAGTTGGGAGAATATTCTCACAAACTTCCTATAATATCCTGCTAATATAACAACTCTAAAAATCTTAGTTATTTTTGTAGGTTGAGGCCACTCTTCTACAACATTTGTCTTTTCAGGGTCAACTATGATTCCTTTATTGGTAACAATGTTCCCCAAGAATAAAACTTGTTGTTACCAGAATTCACATTTACTGAAGTTCCCCAAAATCCAGTTCCTCCATAGTGTTTTTAAAATATCACTTAGAGGATCCTTATTCTCTTTGAAACTTTTGGAATATATCAAAATATCATCAATAAAAAATACCACAAATTTTTTAAGGTAGTCCTTAAAGACTCTATTAATCAAATCCATAAAAATAGCAGGTGCATTAGTTAGTCTGAAGGGCATAACCACAAACTCATAATTCCTATATCTTTATCGGAAGGCTGTTTTTAGAATATCTTCTTTATTCACCCTCAAATGATGATAACCAGATCGCATATCAATCTTAGGGAAGAATTGAGCCCCACGAAGTTGGTCAAATAAGTAATCATTTCTTAGAAGAGGATATTTGGTTGTCATTGTGATCCCATTCATTTCTCTATAATCAATCCATCGCCACATCGATCCGTCTTTCATCTTTACAAAGAGAACTGGTGCTCCCCTAGGAGACACACTTGGTTGGATAAACCCCTTCTCCAAACGATCATTGAGTTTTTTCTTTAATTCCTCCAGCTCCAAATTTTCTATCCTATACATGGTCTTTGATATTTGATGAGATCCAGGTACGATCTCAATATATAATTCCACCTCTCTTTCAGGGGGAGTTCCAGGAAAATCCTTATGAAATACATCAACATTTTCCTGGATAATGGGGACCTTTTCTCTTCTTAAACACTCATATTCTTTTTCTTATTCACCGATTGACTCCATAAAGAAGTATATAGGGGGTTATTTTAGAAAATGATCATGTTGAGATATCTCTCCTTGGAAGATAACCATAGGTTTTTCATTCAATTCTACTGATATTTCATTTCTTCTATAATTGATCATAGCATTATACTTTCAAAGCCAGTCCATCCCTAATATAATGTCGAATTCCACCATGGGAATGACTACTATATTTGCGATAATATTGTTCACTCTAATGTAAATACTATAGTTTCTAAAAACTGACTATGCTTGGATAGTCCCACCAGGAGTCTTGAATGATAACTCCACTTTTATAAAATCGAGTGTTAAATCCAAATTCATTACAAAAATGGAGGAAATAAAGGAATGCATAGAACCAAAATGAAACAAATTATTTCCTATCTCTGAGAGGACAACAGGAGTACCTACTACCACATCATTCGGAGCTTCAACTTCATCTGTCGTGATATAAAAAGCATGGTCTTGGTCTCTTGTCCTTTGTTGAGGCTAATTGGGGTTCCCCTCCACTGCCCTCAGGTTTGGATAGTGATTAGCAAAGTGCCCCCGTTGTTCACACTTGAAGCATTGAACATCAGGTAGGGCATGTACTATCATCCCCTTGTCATTTTATTTAGAAGTTGATGTTTCACCTCACCATTACAATTCCTCGCAATGTGACCATCTCTAGCACACTTGTAGTACTTCCCACTCCTGAGCAGACAGTTCCCCGAATACTTCTTCCCACATTTATTACACGTGAGAAGTTGAACTGGCTTTCCTCTTCTCCCCTCATCAAAATTCCTCCATAAGTAGGGATCCATTTATATATTCTTGTCATTTGATTTATGAGACCACGCCGTCTCAATAAACTCTATCTCAACTTTCTTCACACTTCACACGATCTCTTCGTAGCTATTATAGTCTCAGTTGACTAGATTCTTTCGCAGATGAGGTATTAGTCCACCGAAGAATCTATCGACCTTAACTTTTGGATCCCTGACAAAGATAGAGGTATATCATGAAATCCTTGTGAATTTCATCTCGTAGCTTCCCATATATTCATTCTCCTTCTTATACAGCTCATGATACTCCTTCAATATTCTTGTTATCATTGAACGAGAGAAATACTTAATGAAAAATATCTTCTCTTCCCACTCTATATCTTTAACCTCCAATATTTTCCTCATGTTTTTCATCAGTTCCCACCACTGATCAGCTTCTCACTCTATGTGATAGAGAGCCATGGTGACTTTATTTTTCTCTAAATAGCGGTGCATAGGAAAGATCTTCTCGATAGAGATAATCCATTACTCAGAAATCAATGGGTCAATCGATCTACCGAAGGTTGGTGGTCGTTGACGCATAAAAGACTCAACATAATGTTGTTCCCTTCGTAGTTAGATCAGTCTCTCAGCTAGATTCAAGTTATTTCCCATAACTTGTGCCAGTTGGTTCATCATTCACATGAATGATTCCATTTCATCATCCATCGGAGGGCCGTCAACGCATTGTCCATTTCGGTCACCATTAGCACGGTTCCTCCTATTTCCTTCCATTTTCAAAAAGAATAAATCCTTCAAGAGAAACTTATTTCATTTATGAATCATTTAACTAAAAATGATTTTATGTCATAAAACATCATTCTTAAGAAATTATATTTCTCTATAATTCCATCGTAATGATTCATAAAAAGATTGTGATTAACCAAACATATCCCCATGGAGTGTTATAATGAACAGTGTCGTAAGGCCCATTGTCGAGCACCAGTTCATGTTCGAGTCTATCTCAAAACAGTGTTTTCAGGTTTTTCCCCTATTTACATATGTGCCAGAGTCGTCTCTACCTGCTCGTATCCAGACATGGATGTATTTTTTTGATAAACCACTAACTCTATATACACACCAAAATACTAGTAAGTTTTCCTATTTTTAAACATTTCAATTGGGTTCTTCCTAACGTTTTCACAGCCTAATTTCCATAAATAACTAAACTATATTTTGAAACCAACTATAGCATCTCGCCTTTTTAATACCATTTTTTCATTTAATTTTACATACATAGGATATTTGAAGTCTAGTGTCTTAAAAATCATGAAATAATACATGAAAACAACATAAAACATTATTCTAAACCACTTCTAAGGATTCATCGTATGTTCATATTAAGTAGAATCACTACATCTCATAACCTAGAGACATACAATCAAAGGAAAGGGTGACCCGAAATCCCAGTAAGGGTAAGCAGGGGAATCAATGTACTTGTTATATCAATAAGAACGTGAATAAAAACATAAAGACATGAGAAATGGAAGAATATTCATATCAAAATGAAAATATAATGAAAATATTCTCGATTAGGTGTCTAAAAAATTTCATTTAGACATTCATGAACATATCTCCAAGGTCCATCCCCAAGGTGTCATAAAAATTACCTAGGTTATTCCCCAAGTTATCGTAAAACGTGTCATCTCTAGAGATTAATTATTTACCCAATGAATTAGAGAGATATCAGGGCACACCCTTAATTTTTCTTTACATTCATGTGATCCACATATATCTTAATTAATCATTTCATAAATAACCCATACAGAATGAATGAAATGTGTTTCATATCAAAATCGTGACGTTTAAAATGAGCATAAAATTATGATCATTATGTCATTTATAACCGATGGAAAGGGAGTGAGGGTTATATGTATGTCAACTACAGAATAAAATATATCATATTTATATATTTATGGACACCCATGGAATGGAAATAAGTCTGGTTATTCATATAAATGAACAAAATAATTTCTTGAGAGAAAGTGACAGAAATTTTGAGAGAAAATTTCTGCGGCATAACAGCTATATAACATGGCTTTAAGAAACATTGAAAAAACAGGGGAAAAGGATCACCCACTTATAAATAATTAATAGTAATGTATGGGTACTGAATAAGATCATAATATGTTTATTTTAATGTCATAACACATGAAAAGGAAACATGAAAAAAAGAGAAGAAGAGATTTCTTTTACGAGAAATTTGGCCGCCTAACAGCGTCACTTAAAAATTCAGAAAACAAATTTATGGGAGCCAAAAAGGTCTATCCAAAATTATAAATGAAATGGACAGAAATTAGAACATTTAAGAACATATCCTCAACATAAAGAGATGAAAATTATAAGACACGACATAAAGGAATTCATGACATAAAAGTGGAGGGTGAAATGATCCCTTACCTTGAAGGGTAACTTCAAAAGCGTGAAGGTCGGGACCTTCAGACCATTGAGATAACCTTAGGAGGACTCCTTGGGAGGTAAAGAGACTATGTATTAATTTTAAAGGATTTGGAAATGAAATTAATGAGGGAATGGCTAGGTATTTATAGGAGGAGTGGGGGAACTAACCATTAATTTCCTAGGGACACCTAATCGATGGTATTGGCTAAACCATGGGCTTGACCATGGTATTTCCCCTTGGTATTGGACACATGGGACACCTTATACCTTATATTACTATTCATAAGTCGACCAGAATTATTTCATAATTATTTCATCCTTAATGTTGTCATTATACCCCCAAAACTCAAAACTGCATTTTCACTAATCACCGAAAATTTGACATTATCAGAAAAATCCCAAAAACACAACCTAACCAAATATCGATGCTCTGATTTCAAAAATGAACCCCATTTTATGAAATTAATTTTCTAAATACTTTTAGATTAATTTTTAAATAAAAAACTCTATTCAACTGTAAATACTAATACTTAACCAAAAATTTCTGAAACAGTTATTTACCTATTTTATTGAATCACATTACATAAAAAAGGTTCCTCAATTATATTAATACTTTCTTAAGTGATGTTACTTAATCCATTTGATGATATTACTAATCATAAGCATAAAAGCACTATTCATAATTTACTATTCATCAAAAAATATGTTGATCTTATTAGACTCTAAATTTCCTACTAAATCTAACTGTAGAAAACCATTTTTTAAAATCATTACACATTATTAATTATTTAAGGTATATATAAATATATTTAAAATATCATTTTTCTAAAATTCATCAATAATATGCATACTATATTTATTCAGACATTTGATAATTCATAAACTTCAGCATAAGAAGGGAAAAAATTTGTGTAAATCAAATAATTACCCAAGGCAGTTACAGTCGCATTACATAGCCCATTATAACACCAGCATAGGACCTAAGTGTACGGTGTGATAGGTTGATAGAATCTTGGGGTGGCTCGGCCAACATTGCCTGAGAGGTGATTTCTATCAAATTGGACTTCTCACGAAGGCGATTCCATTCCAGCTTCACACGATGAAGTTTGGCTTGGGTTTGGTCCATAGCAAAGCCCAAAGGTGACACCTCCTTCTTGGGTTCCATCAGATGGGCTTCGATCGGCCCGAGACTACTATATGGGGCCATCAAATCTTCTTTCTATATTAACCAAGATCACTTGTATTTATATGAAATAATTGTAACATTTAGTTTCCAATGGTCATATTAACAAATGGTCATATAACAGTCGAAACACAATGATCTAATTTTAATTATACTCATTTTATTAAATGAAATAGTTATTTAGTATAAAAAATAACCCACAAAAATTAGGAAACAAAATTTATTCAACGTTTCGGGTCATTACAGTTATAAATCTTACTGTTTCATGTTTATGGTCTCATAGTTAGTATTTAATGATTAATGTCTGATAGTCACTGCCTCACCATAAGGATAAGTCACAGTCTCACCGTAAGGATCAGTCACTATCACACGAAAAGGATCAGTCACTGTATCACCGTATGAACCAGTCATTGTCTCGCCGTAAGGATCAGTCACTGTCTCACCATAAAATTCATTCACTTTCTCGCCATAAAGACCTGATATCGTCTCACCGTAAAGATTTTTTATGATTTTTATTTAAAAATTAAAAACCTTATAGTGGTAATTATTCATTTTATCTTTTTATTTTCCCTTGCTTTTACTTTTGCGACATTTGGTACTCCTAAATGATAAAATAAAGGATGTTTCACTTATCCATCAATTGAGAATTATTCTATTCACTAAATTTGTACCCCTTATTGAATCCTTCAACCCTCCTCTATCTCGAACCTTTGATGAATGACCAAGATGAAACCCCTTTCCTTGTATCCTCCTGAGAAACATAGCTCAAGGAAGATGAATATTGAACATAATTTGGAACCTGAAGGTCCTCTAATTTCAACTCTGGTGAACCGAGTAGTAGTACCAAAGAATGAGATATTCCATGAGTGTCTTTTTTCGAGTAAGTATATGGTTTTGAATGTTTTAAAAGAGCATGGCTTGTTAGAATGGTTTTCAAATAAAGTTAGAACTATCTACACAAATCTTGTGGATCAATTTTATCATTATGTTCAGTTCTCCATTGATTATGAAGATGGTTATGCTGCAAAAGCTGAATAAATGGCCGCAAATTAATATTCTCTTCGAGTTTATGGTTTTCATGCCTTAGGATACCTCAAGAAGGAATCAGAGAGGAATATCAGAGAAGAACATCTCTTCTAGGGAATTATTTGTTTGGGATGATGCTCTGAAAATATTAACTGAAAATGGCACCAAGAGGAGAGCCATTTCTGTTGAAATGGATGGAAAATCTATAGTTCTATTTATGTTTATACAGAACATGATTCGCCCGAGAAAAGGTGATTTTGTTGTACTGAAATATCAAGATTTTTTTCTGATTCATCTTATAAAAAATGTACATAAGATCAATCTTTGTAAGTATGTCATACATCATATATGTGAGCTAGTAAAAAACATATCCACTACAACCTCCGTATTTTATTATCGGATTTTCTTAGCCATTCTTCATGCCAAAGGTATGGTTGAACCTAATGAAGAAGTTATCGAGGATTGTGATTTCTGCCTTTCAAAATTCATTATCAAGATGATGAAAATCAACTAGAATCCTTGAAAAAAGGAATGGGTGGAAGGAAGTGATATTATTTATGGAATGTTCAATCTAGTGTAAAATCCTTCAAGACCAAAAGATATTATTGATCATGGTTTGGTACCAGATGAATTTGTTGAGTATTCCAAAGAATAAGATAAAGAGTTTGTTTTACCACACTGGGAAACTATTTCTGATAAGAAAGACAATACTATTGCCGCTCATATAGTAAGTGAAAAGGATGTCCTTACTTGTAAAGATGTTGTTACTCTGGAAGATCAACCTGATGTTGAAATAGAATCTTTTTTCAATGAAACAAAAAATAATTCTATGGAAGAGGTTATATAAGAAGAATTACCTATTATGAAAGAAGCTAACCTAGAGGAACTCCTAGTGGAACAATATATTCCTAAAGTCATTCAATCATTTGAGGAAAGGATGGAGCAGGTGTTTTAGTTGTCCAAACCGGAAATGAGAGAGGAACTAAGAGATGAATTAATGGAACTAGATCAAGCCTCTATGTTTCTCAATCCTAAGAAGGATGCAACTATTGAGGGGGGAGAAAACCCAGAATCTAGAATCTTTTGACATACCAAACCTGATTGATCCAAGCCCTATAGACACACGGTATAAATTCACTAGCTTTTAAGATTTGAATGACTCCATGGATGTATTAGTAAAAGGTATTTACCATTCCACTATGTTCCTATTGAAATATATCTCTAATGTTTTCGCTGAAAAAGAACATGATCCTGTATCAGTCCCTATCTGTGAACCATCCATAGAACAACCATCCTTGGTGGATAATGTTGATATGAAAGAATTTAAAACTACCATTTTGGAAGGAGTTGAAAAACTCATGAATATCCAACCAGCTCTTGTAACAAATCCAACTAAGAGAGATGCCTCACTATTTTTGGAAAAGGTTATTTAGAAAAATCAACTCAAAATTTTTCATGAGATTCATGATGTCAAAGATGAAAACAGACTAATTATAGATGATATGAAGACTCTATGAGGTATGATTGAAGACCTACAGAAAGTGATAAAGTTGAAATTAGAGGTTGCTTCTCATCCAGTCGAGTCTGTTGTTCCTCAAACCCCACAGAATTTTGTCTCTCAGATTCAACTTCATTTAGCTACCTTAGCTGAAAAAGAGGCAAAATGAAACAAAAATATTGTGAAATAAATGCAATATCTTGTTGTTAATCTAAACAAGTTCACTGATGAGTATATGGGGTGCCTTCAAAAAGTGCTAAATAAACTGAATTCTCTCACCTCGAGTATCCCTACTTCTATCACATCTCGACAATCATCTCAATCGTCCTTAGAAAGTGACCTGCTCAGAACAATGGTCAAAGAGGAAATTCAGACTGTGCATAGTGGTTTTAATAAATATTATCTATCAGAATTTATCATGAATAGTGACAGAGTTATTGATCTGGTCCAAATCCATTAAAAAATTTCTAATGATCCTTGGGAAGAAATTTCCAATAATGTTTATTTCTTCATCAACTGAATATTCTGAAAGACTGACATGACCAATCATTACAAATATCTTTTAGAAAATTTTCAGATTCTTCCTATTAATCAAGCTTTCAAGACTAAATTCCAAAATCTCGTAGATTACACTTATCTGTTGGACAAGTTTATGGAAAACAATAATGATTTTGAGAAATCTATGTAGTATGGTGGAGAGATCATTGCAAATTTTATTAAGCATCTGAGGCCATATCTTCATGTATAGAGTACATCCATTGTTGCTCCTGTGACTACACCTCTAAGGCCTGGTTTTCCTACTTTCACCTCTACCCTAGCCTCCACTTATATGTCTGTCAGTCAAGCATTGAGTCAGATCAGTCCAGTGATCCTTCATCATCAACTTCCTCAGTCTTCTACTACACCTACATTGGCTCCCTATGCCTTTGAAGGTCTTTCTTTACCTTCTCTATCAATCCCCTCCCTACCTTCTCCTACCTCAACCTATGTTCTTATGGATTACACTTCTCATACTCCTTCTATGGGAAAAGAGAAGACCAGCCAGTGAAGAAGGACAATGATTACTCTTTTTTTGATGGGAATATTGTAAATTTTGTTTTAGTTTTTGTAATGCCTCTCTTAATCTAATACATTATTCCCTTTTCTTGTCTCTTTTGACATTATTTTTCATTAAATTTTTTGATAAAACCAAATGGGGTCGAAATATCGGAGACATATAGGAGAAGGGTACATTTACTCAATATATGTTATATGCACATTCAAACTATGTTGTTAGAAGAAATATACCCTCTAAATATACATTATTTGTGATCATCATGAAGGGGGACATTGTTGGAATCATCATGTATTAATCATGATTAGATTATTACAAATCTTATTCAGTCTATAAACAATATTATATCTATGTAATCTATCTCACATCCCATGAACAGTTATTTCGTAAAAGCTATCCAAAGTTCTTATGTTCTATACACTCAGTTCGGATACTATACACTATCTTTTGATTCACATTATAATGACTTATCTAACAAATTATTATGATTAATTCATTCCAAATATATCACTTCTTAGGTATGAATACATATATTTGCCTATGTGTGAGACACTGTGAACAAGCAGACACCGTGACTACCAGACACCGTGAACAAGACACTGTGAACAAGACATTGTGACATCAAGACACCATGACAAAAAGACATTGTGAACAAGAAACTATGAACAAGAAACCATGAAGAAGACACCATGAAAAATACACCATGACATAGAGACATCATGAACTAGTCACTGTTACCACAAGACAACATGACCAATCAAGACACAATGTGAAAGAGACATTGTTTCCATGACATACGGTGACACCATTTCTTAATATGTTTTGGCATATTTCAATTTAATATCTAACAGTCATATTTGATGATTTTAAATGTATTGACATAATTAATACTTCCTAATAGACATGTCATCTAAAAATACGAGGTACGAGGTGCAAAATACCTGCAACCTATCGGTTCAAACACATGCACTCAATGATAAAAGAGTAATGAAGCCCAAGAAAAATAAGAAGTGTGGCATGATACTAAAAAGATGAATAAGCGGGTGGGAATGAGCATGACAAGAGAATACACCAATACAAAAAAATTACTTATACCAATAGAAAATAATGATATATAATATATCTGTTGGTAAAAATGAGAAATTCCAACATATATGAAGTGTAATTGGTATTAATTTTGAGTACCGACACTTATTTTTTCCAACAGATATATCTATTGGTATTGATCATTTAACCCCAAAAAATCTTTTACCAACAGTTAAATATGTTTCTTTATCATACTAATACCAATATTTGTTTTACCAAAACTTGAATCTATTATTAATAAGAACCATTACCAACAAATATTTTTCTATCAATAACATTCGTTACAATAAATCATACGATGATAATAGATAACTAAGAGAAACCATTTTTATACAAATTATTATTTTTATGACCAAAGTCTATATTTACTTTTATATATTTTATTAAAAATATCAGATTAACTTATGTTAATTTTCAATTTTCTCTAAGTATCAATAATAATTATATTTTCTAATGTTTTTTATTTCATAAACATTTAAAAACTTTTTATAAAAAATTTAAAACATTGAAAATTTTGAATTTAATAAACCTAATAAATTAAAACATTATAATCAATATAAAAATTCATAAACATAATTGATTTTTTTTAAATAGATCATTCAAAAATCTATAAATATTTGTCTTGTTGAATTTAATGCTAAATTATTAATATGTTAATGAAAATTAATAACTACAACCGATATTATATTTTAATGATATTATTTTGAAGTATTGATAATTATTTTTACTAATGGATATATTAGTTGATATTATTTATTTTATACCATGAAATTAGTAACCTGTTGGTCCACTGACTTAATATGCCTCATCCTCTGAGCCAATCCCACCTGTGTTTGATCCCTCTCGTTGGTATTGTAGAAGCCATCGTCTATTGTCGCCTTCAGTCCCGACCATCAACGCCGCTGAGGACTGCCGCTCCCGCAATCTCTTGCACCTCAAATTTAATCCTGACATCATCTCTCATCGTTGTCTCCTGAGATATCTCATGACTGACTCCCCATATCGCACCACCAATTTTATCAACTGTGAAAAATCCTTCCCCGATCTGATACCCCGATAACCCTAAAACAAGAAATTGAAATGGAGCTCTGGTCTGTATTCTCACCATTCTTCATCCTCTGTTCTTAGTAGTTTTTTGATTCCATGCCATAATAACTTATTAGAAGTTGGGGATTTTAATCCTGCCAAATTCCCTTCCCACCATATATTCGTCTATTTTACTTTCTCCCTCTATCTTTGATGCAGAAACAAATATCTTTCTGGTGAAATTACCCTACTCTCTTTTATTACAATTTTTGAAAATACACATTTATGGCCTTGACAATCAGTATTCCGGCTACTGGATGTTAAAGAACTTTTGTTCGCGACACTACCGAAATCTTCATCCAGGGTTTGTGCCTGATTCCATAGTCAAAGGCTCAGAAAAATCCCTTCCCATTGATCGTTGGATACAAGCATTTCTGATATGAGTGCTAATGCACCAAAGGGACTGTTTCCACCAGAACCTACTCTTTATAGAGGAAAAAAACTAAAATCCATAATTATTGGTGATGGGCTTTCTATTATTTCAACTATAGTAGATATATTGGATCAAGGCCATGATGTGGATATATATGAGTTAAGATCATTCATCGATGGTAATGTGGGTTAATTTGTTGAAAAACATGGAAATCACATTGAAATGGGACAACATGTTGTCTTTGGGTTGAATAATTATCTTTTTTTATAAATGAAAAAGGTTGGTGTAGATAAAAATCTACTCCTGAAGGATCATACTCATACATTTGTTAATTAAGGGGGTGAAATTGGTGAACATGATTTTCGATTCCCAGTGGGGGCACCATAAAATGGAATTTTTGGTTTTCTGTCTACAAATCAGCTTAAGAATTATGATAAGGCAAGAAATGTTGTAGATCTTTACCAAAGCTTGGTGGTGAAATATCTCATAAACCCAGATATAATAATGAGGGATGTACTAAATTTAGATAGTAAAATTTTCTCTGACCGGTTCTTTTCCAAAGATGGAACACACATCTGCATTAAAAGATTGTGGGGCCCTGTTGCTTTTTCTCTTGGATTCATTGATTGTAATAATATCATTACTCATTTCATATTTTCCATATTCTCGTTGTTTTCCACTAAGACAGAGGCTTCAACGCCTCACATGAATAAGGGTTCTCTAGATGCTTTCTTGAGTGGCCCCAAATGAAAATATATAATTGATAGGGGAGGAAGGTTCCATGTTAGTTGGGGGTGTATAAAGATACTATATGATAGATCTGATAGTGGTGACATATTTGTAACTGTAATTGCATTGTCAAACGATTCCAATAAAAAAATATCAAATTTGTTTGTTATATTGCAGCTTCTGATGTTTCTGGTATTAATATATTACCTCACCGTAGTGGAGAGATCTTGAATACTTCTATATCATCTATAAACTATTTGGGGTGTCGTTCATTATTTTGAAACATAGAAATGATGGGTGGGTGAAAGAGTTGCAGTTTCTAGATTGGTCAAGGTTATTGGGAGAGCTGTAGGGCTAGATAATCTTCTGTATACACCAAATAGGAATTTATCTTGCTTTTCCGATTTACCTCTAACATCTTTGGAGGACTACTACATTGAAGGACAAGTCACTTCCCTCCAATGAGTTCTAACACCAGGGGATCCTTATATGTCCTGGAAAAATGATGAAATTACACAGAGAGTGGTAAATCTAGTACCATGCTTATTCCCATCATCCCAAGGTGTAAATGGAACATAGTCATCTGTCACAAAGATCATACAATCTCCATAACAGGATCCTCCTGGGATATATCCATTTGGGCCTGATCAGAAGATGCATGTGAATTTTTTTCCTCGCTGGCTCATATTCGAAACAGTATTATATCAACAACATGTAAGGGGTTACTCTGTCTGGTAGGCATGCCTCCATATATATCTGTGATGCTGGGGAAGAGCTGGAAGCATTGCGAAATATTCCATATTTAGAGATAGCTGATGAGGGAGCCTAACTCTAATTTTATGTGCTTTTTAGTGTTGATTTTTACTGTCATCTGCTATACTATGATTACACACATGGTCTATAATCATCTCTTAGGATTCGTTTCATCGAACTACTATTTGTCACTACATGTTTATATCCACCAGTTAAATGTTTTCTTATCCTAGGTTTTGTTTCATTGAAATACCCTTTATTTTATTATGATCATTCTTTCTCCATATTCTATTCTTCTTAGCCTTGAATGTTCTGTTCTTATTACCCCATATTCTATAATCCACTCAAAATTTATCACCAATGGCAGGTGATTTTTTAATAATATTCTAAGATTCCTCTGTTAAGAGTTACATGATTTATGTAAGGTTTTTGTGTGTCCATTAACTAGTTCATAATTTCAATAATTGAATCAAAATTTCGACACAAAGTGACTTGGAGGTTCTTAAACCAATTGAGATATAATTTGGTAAAATGTCACATATTCTTCTATTAGGGAAAACATAATCAAATACTGGAAATATGAGACTAGATACTATCATTTTTTTAATGGGGAATAAAAAATAATTAACAAGTTTCAATATTGTTTGAAAAAATCTACATTAGAACCATATGGTTGCATCATTGTGACTGCTAGTCTTTACAGTTGATTAATGTTTTCCTATTTTGGTGGCATATGATTTTCAATTATATGGTTAATGTTTCTCTTTTTTTGATAGCAAGTATAAAATATACTTGCACATTCATTTGAATTCCCTCCATTCAAGTGTCACTTCACATAAGTGGGTCTATGGTAGTATGTATATTATGACATTAGGTGATTTTTTTCATGGCCATGGGTACACTGTTTATTAAAAAATCAATATTATTATGGTTTTTTTCCTCTAATTTTCTTTCTTGTATCTGTAGGAATGTTTCTTGACAACTTCTTCACAATGTAGTTGATGAGGTAGAAATCTTCTTATTCTTTTAAATATATGGAAAGTTAAAGTGATATATATCATTTATTAGTTATTGAATATTTCAATAGTTATTGTTCATACATTCAATTAATTAGACAATCAATTTAAAAAAGTAATTATTACCATGTAATATTTTGTGATATATAATATATTTACTGATAAAATTGATAAATTTGAATAGATATTAATTTTTCCAGTGTTTTTTATATATACCCACACATGTGATTACCCTTGTGTGGTATGTGTGACTATCATTTTAAAACCACCACAATAACTCACCTTTATCCCAAAATCATGGAATTTTAATCCTTAAATTTCTATAATAATTTTTTTAAGATTCTGGTGTATGATTTGTACAATTTTAGGTAAGAATTTTTATAACGGGTGATTCTTACAACCTATTATCAATCTTGTAACATTACCCATTATAATTTATTATGTTTATCCTTGGATGTTTGCTATCTTTCTTATCTATGTTATCTATTTTATCATTCTTGTTAATTGTCATCATTGATGAAGATTTTGTGTTTCATTCAAGATGAAATGTGATTTCACTCTATTATTTTACTTATTCTTGATTATTCAGCATGCCTTGTTTTTATTTGAGTTAGGGTGATGCATGGTTTTAAACATACATGTTCAATAATTACTCTTTTGGAGTGAAATTTATCTAGTATGAAATTAAAACGAATGTATTGATACTTGTTATAATATATTTTTTTATGTTTAATGTAATATCATCCATTGAACTATTACATTAAACAATGTCCTATTTACTGTAATATCGTTCTTTGTCATCAATTTTTATGGAGATTTTTTAATAAAATGTTTAGCCTTTTTAATTTATTAGGCTTATAAAAAATTGTTTTCTTCACATTGCTGATTTCATAAAGATTAAATTATGCAAACTGATATATTATTAAAGAATTTCTCTATTATAATTATTGATGAGGTTCACGAGAGGATCTTGAATAGAGAAATAATTATCAGAATTCATTCTCGTGTTATTAATTTCTGTGAGATGAATTTCTCTCTATCCATATATTTTCTATTTTTTTATAAATTAAATCTTATGATATTTCTAATTTCAACTCCTCTTATGACAAATGGAAGAAATTATTCAAGGAACAACAGTATAGAAATATTTTAGAAGAAAGAATACAGCTTGAAAGTATAGTTTTCCTCTCAAAGCTATGCAGATGAGCACCACACTAGGTGTTGAAAACTGTGTTTTTGAAAGGAGTATATTTCAATGTCCACTGCCTGTTATAGAAGTTCCAACCAAATAGTATCTAGTAACTTTACACTTCTCAAAGAGAACATAGATTTTTGGTTATATTGGACAAGCTTATAAGAAGTTACATTCAATTCACAAGAAGCTTCCACCAAGGGGATACTTATCTTTGTTAATGGGCATAGAGAAGTTTAGTATGTTTTCCAGAATCTACACAAAGATTCCAAGGGGATAAATTCTAATCGGAATATAGGGAATGACGGAAGTGGACTATCTAAGATAGATTCCACCAAAAATACTAATGTGTCCAACTACACGATGAACAGGTGATGAGTGTTCTTCCTTTTGGATGTTTTATGGAAGGGGTTTATTTTTCTATTCAGATGATTTTTCTATGTTAAAAAATATTTTAACTTTTTTATTTTTTATATTTATTATATTATTCACTCCATTTTATGATGGGTATTCTCTTTGGTTGTGTGGTGTAGATCGTGGAGCTGAAGGGTGTGTCATAATAATGAGTTGAAGTTCATTTTTTTGTAGTGCACTACAAGGCAAGGAAACAATTATTTTTTTAATGTGTTGCACCCTTCCTAACTTTTTTAATGTCATTTCCCCCTGGGGGGTGTTTTGATTTAATTTTAATGGTTCTATATTTGATTTTTTAGGTATCATACATTGATGTGTCTGATGATACAAGTTATCCGCTGCATGAATGATATTTTCAAAGAAAAGAATTATTTTGAAATGTTCTAGTCAAAACAGTTGTCGGTGTTTATCCTAAATTGAGAAATGGTTTGATTTTAGAGTATGCATTCATTTTATTTTACATTTAACACAATCTGGGAAAATCAAGAGTTGTATGTGTAGAACATGACCTCATTTTAGACATTTCACTTTCATTAAATATGTATTGTTTTTCACTCAATTGTTGAATATTATTCAAAATATTACTAAATTTTAGCACCCTCTCTAACAAATATAATATTTATGAATAGATTCACTTTTTATATTAACTTATGTCCTACAATAATGTTTCAATTCACTAAAGTTATATTTGGTATTTTATAATCTATAATTACTTTGATAATATGTGCCTTTTAATAAGAAATAGTATGTATGAATCTTGATTTTCAATGACATGTCATATTATTTATTATACTTTACACTATGAATTATCGAATCTCTATATGTGTAATAAAATTTCTTGTCTGTAAACTCAGTTAGCAATCTGTGTAAAAAACTGTGTGTGCAATCTATGTAAATATCCGTGTGTGCAATGTATTTGAAAAATTCATGTGTACAGTCTATGTTTAATCTATGTGTGCAATCTATGCCTGTAAACTCATTGTGTAATATGAGTCAATAAAATCGGGGTGTAATCTGTGTCTGTAAACTCGGTGTGTAAACTCTGTGTAATCTCAGTCTGTAATGTGTGTGCAATCTATGTCTGTGTGTGAAAACTGTGCGTAAACGTAATTGTAAATTCAGTGTTTAACCTCAATGTGTAATCTGTGTGTGTAATCTGTGTCTTTGTTTACAAACTATGTGTAAAATTGGTCTCTAATCTGTGTGTGAAATCTGTGTCTGTTTGTGCATACTTTGTGTAAGCTCAGTGTAATCTGTGTCTGAAATATGTGTCTTTGTGTGCAATATGTGTGTGAAAACTCAGTGTGTAATCGGTTTTTGAAATCTCAGTGTGTGATCAGTGTCTATAAACTCAGTGTGTAATCACATTGAGTGATATGGGTGATAAATCTGCCTCTATATAGGCAAATAATTTTTAGGAAACCTAAGTCTCATAGCCCAACCACACTCTACTCTAAATGAATGTTCTTTCATCTATTTACCAGCATCATTATCATTTACAACAAATATGTCAGCATTATTTTTTCTTGATTTATTATTATATTATTAGGCCTTTTATTCATCACCTAATTTTGGTTAACTCTTTCTGTAGGAAAGCTGAGTCTCTCATCATGTTTTCAATGATCCCTTGCTTTCATGTTAGCACCATGTTTATCCCAAACTGGAGTGGTTATTTTCTGCAACAATTTGTCTGGTCATGGATGGTTCAAAGTTCCTTATTAATCATGATGGATTGGGATGATAATCATTGCACTTTTGTTTGGCCACAGAAAATCTGGGTCATGACACAACGATGGAGTAGGTTTGGTGTCTGTCATCAATTAAAGCCTGTGTAAAATGTCCAGATATAGAAGCTGATTCTAGGTTTGTTGGGTATGGATATGAAGCTACTCCTCACATAAACAGAAATAGATGTTAGTGTTAGTGGGCGTGATATTGGATGTGACATGGGTTCAGGGTGACTTGAAGCTGGATTGTGTATCTTTTATCCAATGACCTTGATCTTGATACGTTGTTGTTTTTTCCGATACATGATTGCTAGTTCAGGTTTCCCAGGTGTCATGATGAAGTGGTTCACATGGAAGAAAATATAGATTATCCTCTGACAATTCTCCAATCCCAACACTCCACACAGAAAATTGAGTTCATGGAATCCACCTTGAGTAATAATTTCAAGAAGCCGATCATGGGTTTACAGTTAAAAGAGGAGCAAGAGACCTAGGTTGTTGCTGTGGGAGAATAAAAAGAAAGCTTCCTCAAGCTATCGGGTTGTGCCAAGGACAGTTGTACATGCATTTTATTGAGATAAAGGTTTAGCGTGTGGCTGCTTGTTAAATTTTTTGTTTAAATGTTACAAGTACATGAAGGAACAAGAAAGTATACATCACATGGCAGTTTCTCTCAGCCCATTCTAGGATTTTATAATATAACATAAATTCAAACTCAGTTGATATTTCCCTTTTTATGCATTATTTTCTTATGTTTTTAATGAAAGGTGAATTCTAATTTTTCATTAATGCTTAAAATTTATCTGAAACTCAAAGATTATCCATTCTCATTAATTGTCCTCCATAAGGATTGTTACTCTCTTATTGATGTTTGTGAATAAAGAATGAATTTCTACTTCATAGACTAATCTTTTATGCTTTAATTGAA
Organism: Viscum album; assembly: GCA_963277665.1. Classification (NCBI taxonomy): domain Eukaryota; kingdom Viridiplantae; phylum Streptophyta; class Magnoliopsida; order Santalales; family Viscaceae; genus Viscum; species Viscum album. The sequence continues at coordinate 1,250,901,041 of OY728128.1, read as the reverse complement.
CTATTATTGTATGATGAAGGACATTATTTATTTTTTCTTGAATAGTAATCAAGAAAATTATTGCATTTTAGGATTCAATATAATTATTTTTTAATCAATATTGGTCACATTGTTACTTTGAGTTGGGTATTTCCCATGGAGCTACAACTATTAGTTTTGTATTATGGACCTTCATCTTGAATATGGCACCCACATCAGTTGTCATGGATTCTTACTGATGGTTGAACAATCCAGATCCATTTTCATTTGGTGATCATGATGGTCTTATACCTTTGAATACGCAAAGGTACAATGAGATGGGGGTATTTGGATGGACATTTTTAGATTTGAGTTTATAATATGAAGGTGAATTACTTCATACTACATTATCCATTTTCATTCTAATTTTATTATTTGTGTTGTGTTTATTTTTTGAGTAGGTGATTATGGTGATGGGTTGTGAGTAATGGACTTTGGATGCTATGTATTGTGCATTAAGGGTCATGGTTCTGGAGATATGGATTGACTGGTGCTGGTTATGATTCATTGGCATTGATAGCTCGCTTGCATGCCATGGATGGGTTTTTGGTGGTACTCGCTAGTGTCTGGTGCATGAGTTGGTTCACTGGCATGGATGTTTGCACACATGGATGGTATGATCTTGTGGAGGAATGTATGTGTTAGGGGTGGTCTCGACATTGTGTGGGTGGGGTGTGATGGATATTTTTCTATTAATTTTCATTACTAATATAATTAATTTTATTTTAGGATTGACCATTTGTTAAAATATTATTTGTTTTAATAATTAATGTAGATGTATTATATATGGTAAATAAATTAATATTAATAATATGAAACTTTTATGAACATGTGTTAAAATCATATTCGGTTTATTCAATAAAATCGATGTATTATATATGATAAAATAATAAATATGATATTTAATTTAACGAGACATAAAATTTTGTAAATTTTATTCAAATGTAATTTATAATTAAATATATATTCTATGCTGGTAATATTATTACCAACAGATAAATTTGTCCTCAAAACCTGTTGTTAAACACTTAAACCAACATATATATTATATGTTGGTAATATTATTACCAATAGAAAATATTTTCATTATAACATGTTGATAAACATTATAACCAACATACATATTATCTGTTGGTATAATAATAATTACAACAGAATGATTTTATCTGTCACAAAAGCATTTAGTGACTGAGTTTTTATTAACAGTGTAGTGAGAGGGACATATATGTTGGTAAAATGTTTTACAAATAGAAAATGCACTTTTACTGACAGATATGATCATGTTGGAAAAAGTGAAATATTTTGTAGTACACATAGAGAATTATTAATGAAATTATTTTCTCATGCAACTCAATGCTGCTGAAGAACACACGATGCTCAACTGAATCCCAAAATCGAGAATATCTCTGCACTATCGAACATCACAAAGAACACAAGCCGGACCTGTTTAACTTGTGACACTCTATTTTTTATACAAGGACTTTATTTCTGTATATGCTTCTTCTTAGAAGTCCATATATTCAAAGACTAACATTTAGAGCATTTCTAATCTTATATCAATATGTTTTCTAGGTTTAGTTTCATTTTACTATTTTTTGAGCATTGTGTGTATCTGTATAACAACACACTCTATCTCTGGCATAAAACTGAAGGGTACAATATATCCTTACTCAAGCATCTTTTTATATATGTATACCCTATGATAAGTGTGGAATAGGTCCCTATGTGTCATGGTTGTTTGTTCCCATGATGAACTATGGAAGAGGTCCCTGTGCGACCTTGACAGTCCAGTGTACTATTGTTAAACATTGATCCAGGGTGTGGATCAATTTTATTTATATAAACTACATGGTGGCAGGTGATCACCAAGTAGAGTGAATTAGGTCTTGATATGAGACTAAACCACCTATTTCATATCAACTGTTCTGCTTAATTTAGCCTTCTTTGTTTTACTACTTTACTGTAGAATTCAGAAATCACTAAATTCAAATTGATAGTAAATCTTGAAAGGATATCATAATTTTCTTGTCTACGTAGAATAGATTTAAAAGTAATATTAATAACTGACATTAAGATTTTTGAGAACAAATAAATATTCTTAGAATTTAATTATACAGTCAAACTCTTATAACAGAATAACCATAATTAAAAGGGATGTATTTAAACTTTTTTGGTATCCTATTTAATAATACTTTTTAACAAGAAATTTTTATAGATACTCAATTCATGCACCCTATTGAGTAATCTACTCCTACCAATATTGTGGATGGTGTATAATTTCACATAATAATTATCATTTTATATTAATCATATATTTTTTTTATTTCCACCATTATACCCATCCAAGTATGGTGGTGATGAAAAATATATTACACGACAATGTAGAGATATTAGGCCATACGTACACACACACACGGTGACTTCATTTTTCCTATGATGGATAGATGGTGAAACAGTGTTGTTAAATATTTATTATAAAAAATAAGTATGTGTTTGATAATATTGTTATTATGTTATAATTAAACAAGTAATTAAAAATTAGTAGGATAATAAATAAATTCGATGGAATATGTAAAAGAAATTACCTCTTCCTCGATGTGCATCTTTTTAATATACTCTTAGGGAACTAGAGTTGGACCTTTGAGAAAACCGTAACCTCTAGAATGTAACAATATATGTTTTTAAGATAATTTTGTAGTGTTTTTCCGATATTAAAAATTCAAAATGGAGTGAAGAGGATAGGGGGGAGTTGGCCTTTTGTAATGGAGGAGGTGGTACATTAGGAAACTCTCAAAATATTAATTTATAGTAAATTCAATTTCTATTAAAATGGTAAAAACGGAATTAATTCTAAGATAATATGATTTTTGTTCAAATACCCATCTCCTAATTTTTTTAGATGTGTTTTGAATATTTTTTCATCTGTATCTTTTTTGTTTAACCATTATTTTAACCTTTTTAATCTTATAGTGATATCATGTTATATACACATAGTGGGTTAATGTAATTACAATATCATGAAAGAAATCCCCAAAAAAGTTATTTATGACATAATTAGGGCCTATATTAACCAATTTTATGAACTTTATTTTTCTAAGAATTTAATATCATTCAGTAAACTATTTTATTTTTTATGTTATGAATTATGTCAATTTTGGACACTATTCATAATTGACTTTTTTAATAATTCATAAAAACCTAATTCCTTCAAACCAAAAGCATTAAATAATCCCTAATATGTCAATGTCATACAGAAATTTCATCGATAGAATCAAAATGTTCAAATTAATTATATTTTAATATTTATAATTCAATTATTTGAATCTTTAATTAATGAGGTAATCACTACATTATAATTTCATCATATATACATATATTTATATAATATATCAAAATTTTATAAAAAATACCAAGATATAGGATATATTTATATCTTTATAATGACTTTTTATGGACATAAGGAATTTTTATGACAATATATTATAATCTATTCTATAAATGATATATGTTTATGTTATTATTATCATTAATTTAAATTCATTTTTATTAAATATCATTTTCACATCCAAGTGAATCAATGAGGTCACAAAATCAACACGAGGATGCCCAAGGGCGGGAATATCTCATCCAATAGTATTATAAAATGTTTTAGGGCAGTTTAATATTTTCCTAATATTATTTGTTACCATTATTTACTAGATATACCATTTAACCAAGGTAAATAATATATTTACTTACGTTACTATTCATAATGTCCAAAAATAGAAGGTACATATTTATAGAATTTGAACATTATGATTTAAAATATATAATCCAATTTTCTAAATTTAAAACATATAAGTTGTAGTAATTGATTTAATATTATCAATTATTGTCAAAACCAAATGGTGAGTCTTGAATAAGTAAAAACTATCAAAATATTGACATGTTTTTATGACCAATTTAAAGTGAAAATTCTTCTAATGACCAACATTAGATTAAATAATAAAAATATATTCCAATTACACTTTAATACTCATTAAAAATATAATGTAGACATATAAATAAAGTAAATAAAAATGTAGTTAATATTAAAATGTATTATTTTTCACTAATCATTGAAATTTTAATTATATTAGAAAAATATAAAAAATTTATAAAAAGTAAGTTTTTTTCCCAAATGAAAATGAGAAGTTTATTTATTAAAATTCAACATATAAAATTGTCAAAAACTAGGATTAAAATGGGTTCACCATCAAAAGATGATAAAAAAGAATTTTTTTAACAAAGTGGATCGTTTATCTGATAAATTCATTTTTTTCTCACTTAAAATTCTTGAAAATATGTAAGAAGAATTCTAATGTTATATAAATTTCAAAATGTGTTTCATACAATTCATAACTTCTAATTTATATAATACATTAAATATATATCATTGTATAGTGAAACCTAGTATTGCGTACAATGCAAGCTATCGAGAAAGGTTTCGCTTGCATGTATCAAAATCCATGTTAGGGTTTTGTGTAGTGAAATATTCCTTTCATTTTCCTTATAACATAATAAAAATATATTTTATTTATACATTTTACAAAATCTATTCTCAATGTTGTGTGAAATGAATTCTTTCGAAAGAAATTGAATTTTTTCTAACAAAAAGCATGTATAGTGTTGCGTGTACTACAAGCTAATACGGTGTTGCGTATAACACCAGATAATCTTGGTGTACTGTAAAACACAAGAAATCAATAAAATTAAAATATTTTATCCCATAAAATATTGGTTTGTTGCATTTTACACCCTTAAAATAAATTTCACCCTCAAAATTGGTCGGCATTATAAATGGTTTACTTAATGAATGTTTCATTCATTGAAACTGACATCATAAAGAGAAATACTAAAATATGATATTAAAAACAAAAGATAGAAACATAAAGGTTACCCAAATTAACTCAAAATTGGGTTTCCACATAGGATAACATTGGTGGGAAGTGAAAAAATGGATATGGAAGAGAAATCTAACCATCATGTTCTCGTCGATAGTGATATTGAACAAGGCTTGGAGAATGTTAACTATTAAAAATCCATAAATCTATGATGACTTATGGGACCATCTAATTCATTAGATAATAAGTATCTAGGATAAAGTTTTTGTATTTCAAGATCATTTTCCAAATATTGGAGAATTTTTTTCACGAGAAGAAATACTTACATGATTTTAGTACCAATTATTATTCCCTAAACAATTTCCACATCATCGATTTTTTTATTGAAATGGAGTTGAATTTATTATTCATGAAGAGTTAGAAAATAATGTGATAGAATGATAGGAAATTCTATATGTCTCATCAAAAAGGTTATAACTGGTTATCAAATATTAATAAGTCCAAATATTCTGTTACAATATATAATTCTAACAAACTTAAACCGGAATATAACTTATACTATCCTGAAATTGATAACATTTCAATCCTTCAAAAAATTTAAAATATAAAATTTTATAAGGATGTGAACTAAATCGACTTAACATTTTTCTCCGATATCTAATTAGGAAATTATTGGTAATCACATTCCAAGCATGTGAATACCTTAATAATGGATTCTATTTAAACATTATAATAAGCTTACTTTCAAAAGAACCATAGTGAAAATAAGAATTTGATCAAAAGTAACACTTTCCACAGACCAAATATACCCATAATTCAAACCACAATATCACTTTGTCCTTTTATCAGTCGTGATTTCATTAATACTATAAAACATCTCATTATCTCCTTATCCCTTAATTATGTACATATCATGGTCTTACCAAAAATATTTTATTCACTTTTCATGGTTACTAGTACAATATTATTATTGAAAACCACAATAAACGAATACATAGATATTCCAATATTTTTTAACCCTAAAAATGAGATTCCACATTACTATTTTGGTATCCCATTACATAAAAACTTATTCATTCCACCACATTGTTTTCATACTCAACATCACTAATAGTGGTCACATATGACATCCCATTGTCTTTTTTAAGAGGTTGTTGAAGTTGATCATCATTAACCCTTTGATTATGGCATTGTTTAGAATAATGCTCCATTTCCTTTCACTTGTAGCATTGAAGTGTTCTTGGTGTGTTCCCTATAGTATTTTCATTATTCAAACCATTAACATCGTTTTCTTATTACTTCGGCACTCAAAAACTCAATGAACTTGTGTTACAAACATGAAACCTTTTATAGTCCCTTTATGACATTCTCCACCATGATTCTTTCCACACAATGAGCATTACAAAACAATCTTCTTCTTTTCACCATTGTTTGGGGATTTTTCCTTGAACTCCATATTTTGTTTCTTTTCAAAACCATGACATAGATATGTAACACTAATATCTAATTCTTCCCTGATAGAATGATGCACAATTTTATCATAGATACATAATTCTTTTATAGCATATTCCCTTCAAAGACTTGGTTGTAAGCCACTGAATAATCTATCATCTTTACACTCAGGTTGGATGATAAATCCCGAAGAATACCTTGCAAGACTTGTAAAATTTAGTTTGTATGTACCAATAGATTCATTATATTTTTTATTAATATCATGGAACTCCTTTTCTATATTTTTTCTAAGAATGTGGGGGATGTACTTATTGAAGAACATGTTATTGAACAAGTCCCATTCAACTGGATTTGATTTTATCGTGATACCATGTATTCTTAATGAGAGTCCCCCACTAGTATGCTTCACCTTTTAAAAAATGGATAGCCAAAATTACCTTTTCATGTTTTGAATAGAGAATGTTGGGAAATATATCTTCAATTGTATTGATATATTTTTCAGTAACAAATGGATTATAAGACCGACCAAAAGATAGTGTACGTTGCCTCATTAAGGACTCAATACAATGTTGTTCTCTTTTCTTCACATATGGATGTTGAGAATGATTCATTGATTGAGTAAATATACAAATAATATTTTTCAATATATCTCCCATAAAATGTTGTTGTTCCAGAGAAAAATCATTGCATCACCCCATTTCATTGGTAATTAACATGGTTCCTTTGGGTTCCATCCATTTTCTAAAACCCTAAAAGTACTGTCCGAGAAGCAAAAAAAACCGAAAAATAACATTATCAAGGTGGAGTACATTCAATATCAAACATCATAGGTTTAATCCTTAGGTATTCATGATCATTACCATAATTATGGTTTTTAATCTATAGTTGGACTTACCATTAAAGAAATCCCTTGATATACCATAGAAATATCTCTAGGGATCTCACTAATGTTTTTGCGCCCTAGTTTCCAAATGTTGACTGAACATTTGCTTGGATACCAACTGTACATACCCTATCAAGACGTACATGAACATTACATTTCTTTTTTGTAAAACATAAATAAATTAAACAAACAGACACCCCATGAACAAATTAGTTTAGTGTCTTTGTAACCTTGGAACAAAATCTTCAAACATGGTAAAAGATCTTCAACATCTCATATAATGATATTGACCACTCGATTTCCTACATAAAACCATTAGTTATATCAAGGGGAAGAGAAAACATAAAATGGGTGATCTCACTTGTTCAGTAAGGTTAAACATGGAGAAAATAAAACAAACCATAAACATTTAAATGTAAAAACAGGAACATAATGTTTAATCATCAAAATCACAAGTCATGACATAAATCACGTCATCACGTATGGAATATGTCATAATGGAACTATGACAATGATAGAATATTTTTGGTATAAAATATGTAATTTTAGATCACTAATATGCACATAATATGATTTCCATAGTAGCAATGACATTGCTTCCAAGACCATCATAGTGGACAAAGTCCATTATTGAACCGTTTTTACTTGTCCTTTTAGCCATGTATTACAGAAACAGATTTACGTTCCATTCTAGTCATGTATATATCATGAGATATGAATCATTACAAATAAATTGGAGGGATATATAGGTACCACCCATCATAGAATGAAATCATTCTTACATGTTCAAAAAAAACATAAATCCTTCATCATTAAATAACCCATGAAATATAATGGGTTTCTAAAAAAATTCATCCAAATACATATAATATAAATGGATTTCATAGAACTAATTCCATCATAAACACATTAAAATCATTGTAATAATATTGATAACCCTATGTCATATTAGATAAAAAATAATACTGATAAAACACTTAAAATTACTTCTTGAGAAAAATATCATTTCTTTTTAAAAAATGTTTCTTTTCTCAAAATGTTCTGAAATTTTAAAAGGATGGAATTTAGTTGAAAATAAACTTATAATCATGTATATGATGATTCATGGGAATAAGGAATTATGAAGGCTTCAAAATTTGTTCATGTCATATATGTTAAAAAACATTCTCCTCATACTTTTGCAGGAAAAGTCAAAAATGTACCTCATATGGGTAAAGAAAGATTCCTTCCAAATCATGTAGTAAAAGTCAAAATGGGTAAAAATGAATATCATTATACATGTTGGAATAGTGAACATTTTATGAAAACATTTTTATAAAACTTGTACATGAATGATAAATATTACCCCAATAAATACATACGTATAAGAAATCATAGATAAAAATGAGATTAAAAAATTCTCCCTTACCAATTATAATTAGTGGAATCATATTCCTCATTAAATAAATAAAGTTAAATATTCATATTAAAAATCATAAAACATTCATGGTAAGAATAAACAAAACCCAAAATAAATAGATGGTGTTTAAGGAATATATCCCACATAAATAAAAGTGAGACGAAAAAATCTCTTACCAAAGGACTGATATGTTTTTTGTTTCTAGAGGGTGAGATAGAAATGAGACCATGATTGGAAATGCTCGAGGTCATATTTCTCTTTGTCTTCTCTCCTGATTCGGTGCAGGGTTGGATGCGGTTCTCTTCTTAGATGAGGCTTTTCTGTGTGATCGGGTACGCAATGGCCTCATTCGGTTCCTCTATTTCGGTCTCAGTTGGCCTTGTGCGTCACTGCCTCCCTACGGCAGCTCTGACATTACACATTCAGCATCAGGATATGAGGTCTTCTACACCAGATTCGACTTTTTCGTGGTTTTCATACTTCCTAGTGGTTCTTCCCGGCATTTCTGTTTCAGTTTCGGCTGGCTTCGGGCGTCGATTCTTCTCTTCGGTGTTGTCCAATTGGTAGTTTGTTTTATCCGAGTTGATGCGGATTTTCTGCGGTGACTTCATCTCTAATTGTTGGCTTTGAAAGATAGGTGACTCCTCACGATGGTACTTTTGATGGTTTTTGCATGAAAACTATACAGTTTCGGTGCCAGAACTGATGTGGGTTGGGTCGATGGTGTTCGTCAGAGGCGGCATCGGACTCGATGGTAGTTGTTTGTGGGATTCAAGCTTGGCTGTGTTGCCATCCCCGGAAATTGTTTCCAGATCAATGGTTCTTCATGATCTATTGTGGGTTTGGTTTTTACCTTGATAGTCTGTGTCGATGGAGCTCGTTCTGGGTGGATCGGGGTGGTTTCTGTGTGCGGTTTGGTGGGAGGTGATGGGTTCTGAAAATTTGGTTTTATACAATCTATATTGCTATTGATTGACATTATCTGTTGTCTCGTCTCTGTGGTGGAATTGGTTTATCTATTGTGATCAATGATGATTTCATGGTTTCACAACAAATGGCTTGAAACTGGTCATGACCACATGGAATAGCTCAGAAAAGGATTTAGAGCTGACAATTCACCTTTGTAGAGTTTTTCAGATTTGGTTGTTTGAGAGGGGATGTTGTCAGTCATTGGATCGGGCCGGTGCTTTGACAAATGAAATTTTCTTTCAGAATCACATTACACTGGTGGATAGCTTCATCATATTCAAATACCAGGGAGGGGTAGTTTCAATGTTTTCAATCAGATCTTATTTTCCATGGACGTTGGTTTGTGATTTTTCCTAAGTCATGAAGTCTTTTGGTTTCCCCAATCATCCCTTAAAATGGGGACCTTTCTTAATAAAAAATTCTAAGACCTTCGGGCCCTTGGATGGATGATAAGATTAGAATGTTTATAATCCTCTTATATTTAGATTTTAATAATGTTATTAATTTATTACAAACTCATAATCATTTTTATGATAACATTTATGATCAAAGTTTCATCCGTTTTTGGTAACATTTTTTTATCACTCGTAATTTGGGTATTAACTGCTTTATATTCTTATGCATGTTTTGTCAGATAAGTTCTTAATAATTTTTTTAGGTTTAATATATATAATTAACAGAATTGAATTACTATAATATATATCATATTGATTTATTTAATTCATTTATATAATCACAATTTAGTTAATATTATGTAGAACAAATCAAATCGCACTGTGGATATGGTAAGCCGTACATACACACGAGCGATGATATCGTCCCTATAATTGAGGAATTGTATTTATGGAGATATTTTATAATATCTCTTTATTAGTATCATGTTATGATAATAATATAAAATTATTATTTCCACCATTATACCCATCCAAGTAAGGTGGTGGTGAAAAAAAAATTACACCACGGCGTAGAGATGGTAATTCACACGTACACACGCAATGTGATTTCTTTTTTTTTCATAGGATGGATAGAAGTTGAAATAGGATTGTTTAATATTTATAATAACATATTAATATATGATTGATACTGAATTTTTTACTTTATAATTAAACAACTAATGAAGAGGAATTATAAGAAGAATGAAATTTGAATGAATCGGTAGAAGAGATTATCTCTTCCTCAATGTACCTCCTTTAAATTTACTCTTAGGGCACCAGAGTTGGTCCATTGAGAGGACCATAACATCAATAATGTTACTAGGGATTTTGAGAATAAAAATTTGCAGGATTTGGACAATATTTAAGGCACACAATTCAGTGAATACGATAGGGAGAAGCTTCCCTTTTATAAGAGATGTGGGGTTACTTTAGGAAAGTTTCATAATATTTATTTATTATAAATTTAATTTTGATTAAAAATAGTCCAAAATTTATTTATTTCGAATACATGATGATTTTTTTTCAAATAACAATCATCCAATATTTTATAGGAATGTTTTTATTATATTTTAATCCTTATCTTTTTGGTTTAACCTGTATTTTACCCCTTTTAATCTTAATGTGATATCATGTTATTTACAAAATGTGGGTTAATGTAATAACCATCTCATGTAAAACGACCCAAAAAATGTTTTTAATGACATATATGGACTTTTTTAATCATTTTGATGAATCTCATATTTTTAGGAATTTAATTTCATTTAATAAAAATTTTATGATTTAAGTTATGAATTATGTAAATTTTGGACAATATTCATACTTGAATTTTTAAAAAAATTCATAAAAACCTTATTCCTTCAATCCAAATGCATTAAATTATCCCTAATAAGTCAATGTCTTCCAAAAAAGTAGTTTATGACATGAAAATGTTCAAATTTAATTTAGTTTAATATCTATAAATTCATTTATTTGAATCATTCATTAATAAGGTAATCAATACATCATAATTGTGTCACATATAAAAATATATATAATGTCTCAAAATTATAAATAATTACCATGATATAGTAAATATTTATAGATTTATAATTAATATTTATGGACATATATATTTGTCATATTTACCAATAATAAAATCAATTTAGTAAAAATATATGTTTAATTTAAAATTATCAGTACATTCAATTTATTATTATAAAATGTTATTATCACATCCAAGTGAATCCATGGGGTCCCAAAATCGACCCAAGGATGTCCATGGTCTGAAATATCTCATCTAATAGGATTATGGCTGGTGTTTGAGTAGTTTAATTTTATTATAATATTACTTTATTGCCTTATTTAATAGATTTATCCATTAACCATGGTAAATAATGTATTTACTGAAGTTATTATTCACAATGTCATAAAATAAGAGAAACCTATGAACAAAATTTGAACCTTATGATTCCAAATATGTTATCCATTTTCCCAAATTCAAAACACAAAATTTTCTTTAATTAATTTTAAATTAAATATCATTGTCAAAACCAAAAAATGCCTTTTGGGAAGTAATAACTATCTAAAGATTGACATGTGTTTATGTCAAATATAAAATTGAAATTACATTCAATGACAAAATATGGATTAGATGAAAAAAATATAACCCAAATACATATGAAAACCAATTAATAAGATAATTTGACTATATAAATAAATTAGAATAAATGGCATTATCGATATAAAATGAAGTATTTTCACTAATCATTAAAACTATAATTTTATTATAAAAATTAAAATTTCAAAAAAGAAATTTTTTATCTCCTGCATCCAAATAAAAAGATTATTTTGTCAAATTTAACTTATATTAATGAAAAAAATATATTTAAAATTGGTTCTCCATCAAAATGAGGTAAAAATGCATTTTTAAAAAAAATACTTATTTTATCTGAAAATTTTGATTTTGTTTCTCATATCACGTTAAATAAAATGTTTTAGATGAATTATAATGTCATATAATGTTCAAAATATTGTTAATAATATTCATAATGTCTATATTATATAATATTTTCATAATATATTGTAGTTTTTTGAAGCTTGATATTGCATACAACACAAGGTATCAAGGAAGGTCACTCTGGCATGTCACACAAGCCATGTCCATGTCACGTGTAGTGAAATCATAATTTGGTGTTGCCTATAACATAATAAAAAAATAGTTCATTTATAAAATGAAAAAAATTATATACCCTGTTTTTCATGAAAATAATTCTATAAAAAGAACATGAAACTGTGTGTAACGCTAGCCAAGTATAGTGTTTTGTATACTATAAGCTAATACGATGTTGCGTATAGTGCAAGATGATATTGTCTTTGAGTAAAAAAATGACATCAATGAAATTAAATTAATATATCTCATAAAATCTCAGGGTGTTACATGTGTGACCTTACCTTTGTGGTAGTAATTGGGAATGATTGTATATGAAAAATTACCTCATAGATAAAATAAAGTGTGATGAATAATTATAATGTACCATACTGTCTGATGGATTGTATGAATATTGAGTATTTTCAACAATATATTATTTATTTATTTGAATCCATGACCATTATGATATTTCTGTATAGTGATATAATGTAAAAAAATTTGGAGTTTGTGGTATCTTGGTTAGCACAAAACAACCTAATATGATTTATTTACTTTTTTCATCATTTATTTACTGGAATTTCATATAAATTTTTCCATGTGAAAACTTGTTAAGGATTCATTGTAAGTATCCTACTGTGTATTATTTCTCACACAATGTAACACCATCTTGATGTGATTGAAAATTTTAGGTATAGAGAGCCGAGTTAGAGAAAGGGTCTTGTGAAAGATGGTTGAGCCATGTATAATAATGATAGAGGAAGAAAATGAAAAACTATGGGGGATATCATTATATACAGTATTAATAAAGCTAAAAGCATATACTCTAGTTTTTTCATCAACTTTTGGAGGTCATTGTTTTTTATGACATGTATACCATCGTTTAGTTTCTTAATGATACACTAATTATTTATAATATTTGTAATTTATATACTATTTGGGATGTGACATGGTAATTATGGAATAATATACCTATATATAGGAATACATCCTTTCTACTTGTGAGTGCCCTATGGCATATATAGAGGAGTTCATAAAGTCATGTGAAACTATAGCTCAATCCCCATTTTTTGAGAAAGGTTTTTAAAATATAGAATCATAGTAAAATTTTCATCTGTCAGTTTTTTATGTAAAATGAGACATTATAGAATGGAGATATTTGTGTGGAACCCATGTAGGTTAATTTCCCCATTACTAGCTTTCTCATTTGTAACTAACCATAGAGATACCATTGATTGGAAGCTAATTTAAATTGATTTTAGGTGATTTTACGCATTAGGATTTGAAACATATGATTACATACCATATATATACATGTGGTTTTGATGCCTATTATTTAAGTAATCATTCTAATATGTTTTATTGATATATATATATATATGACTATGGCTAAAATATAGAGGTTATATCTTAGTAAGTACAAGGAGGGACAATAATTTGATTATTAGTAGAGACCTAAGAGAACCATATCATGGTCCCATAAACTAGTCAATACATATCCCAATGGATTTTTTAATTTACATTATAAAATATGTCATCTTGATGTAGTGTTATTGGAAAACCTATAAATCAAGGAAAGAATGCTCCCAAAATGGTGGATGTGCCTTCTCAACCAGAAATCCGAATAGTATATTCAGAGTATTATCCTACTACTACAATGTGGTTTAGTTACCTAGTATATTATAGATAGAATTAATTTATTTAATACAAGTACAAGGCATAAAATTTTATAATTGTGGTCAAATAAGTTGTGAAAATCAACTCCATTATTCTTTAAAATTTCCGGGCTCTAGAGGCCCTCAGGATGGTCCTGATTGGATTGAAATATTTTTTTAAACCATTTATATTGTATGTTATTTGAAGGATCATTAGTTTAATATGATATATAGATTATGATATGGGAAAAACATTTTGAATCCCTTTATCGTATGGAAACATTTAAAATGAAGTAGTTCATTTTTTTGAAAAAGGACATGGAGAATAATTGTAACAACCCACAAATACAAACTTAAATTTTTTATATAAATATTTTCTTCAGGGGATTTTTTTATAATTATAAATATATTAAAATAAGAAAAATTATACTTATTATAATTATATTTCAATAAAATTTTTATCAAATTTAACAAATTGGTTTTTATAGATTTTGACATATATATATGAAAATATATTTATTTGTTTTAAAATAGATTATTTTTCTAGAATATTTAATTTTTGGTCAAATTAAAATGATACCTAATTTAAAAGTTATTCTTCTAATACTATTATTAAATTAGGATAATCATTAAGAATAATTAAATAATTATATTGATATTATAATAATATCTATAATAAAATTAAATTTTGAAGATAATTATTTTTATTTGTTTTATATATTTTATAAAAATTTGAACAAAATATATTATGTTTTTTGTTTTATTAAATACATAAATTATTAGTATAGTTTTTTTATTAAAAAAAGAACATATATATATGTGTAAGAATATTGTGATTTGGTTTATATATAAAAACGACTTATATGGTTATATATATATATATATTAAAAATGCTTATTTTTTTTAAAAAAAATATGCATTGGTGTTAAAAATAATATTTTAATTGGTTTTTTTATTAAAAAAACACAATATAATTATTTATATATATGTATATATTACATATTTTTTAATATATAAATATTTATAAATATAAAATTAAAATCAATGTATATTTATATAAGATACATGGTTCGTTTTTTCTGAAAAAAATAGTTAATAATAGTTAAAAAACAAAATGATAACACTTCAAATATATATAATAGAATAATAGTAATGAGTAGGGGAAAAAACGTAAAGGTATGTGAGGAAGAAAAATATGACGTGATTCAATGACAAGAATATAAGATTACTAATGAATAAAAAAACATAGATATAATATGATATGATGATTGAAATGATAACAATTTAAATAGTAAGGGAACACAATTCATTGTTTTAAAAGTAATCCAACCAAGGGTCGCGTATCAAATAGGATTTGCACATCTATAAATTTTCTTTTTAAAACCCCCCATCTTCCGAAGGAATGATTACAAAATGTTGATGTATATTTATACCTTCATTGCATCCTAATATCAACATAAAATCAACAACCAAGTTCCCCTTGATGTTCTTCCCATTTTCCAGCATCCCCCAAACCCTATTTTGATCCAAAATAAGGTAAGGGTTTATTTTATTTCTACAAAACAACTTTTTTTACTAAATGTTATATATAAATGTGTGTCTGTGTGTGTATATATACATATACATATAAATCACTATCTATTTACAGCATATATGAAATAGGGTCTTGTATTAAAATTATATTTCTAAATCTTAAGGATAGTGAGAGATTTTAATAGTTTCAATTGATTTTTTAAAACTCATAGACACACACACACATATAGATGTAATATATTTATATGCATGTGATAACACATCTTTCAAATTAAATTTTCATATGAAAAATGATTTTCTTGATTCAACTGATCTATTTTATAAATATGTTCACTGTAAGGGTGTAATAATATGATTTTTTACAATGATTAAAGTATATATATATAAGTTTATATACAAATATAATGATTGATATTTTCAGTATATATATATCGTGTTTCTTATGACATAGACCTTATTTCTAAACTTAGGTTGTAAATGAATTCTCTATTTATTTTCAAGCATCATTGGAAGAGTTTTAAATACATTTTTCAACATGTGATATATATATATATATGTATATACTTACCAAATTTCAGTTTTATTTAAAATGCAGTGTTATTAATAGTGTAACAAAAAATATCATGTTTTAGAATCTTGATTTGAAACCCATGTTTATGAAAGTATTTCACTATTATTAGTATACGCAAATACACATATTATATATATATATGAATAAATATTTATAAACTCACACAATTTATAGAACATGATTTTTAGAGGTTATAATCTTAGAATTGTAAACTGAATCAACCCATTATAAGGTTTTAAAAAAAATCATTTATCATATTCTATAGAACACACAGATTTATGAAAAGTAAATATGTTTATAATTAAATATATACATATATACACGTTCAGCTCATGTTTTAAGTCATTGTAATATACAATTTTAGTCTCCAACTCATGTTTGGAGATTCTAATAAATATTCATCATCTATAGTCTCTTTTTATAAAATTTTCACATGAAATTATTATCATTCTATGTACATACTATTTTTTTTTGAGTGATTCTGCATCTTCATACCCCGACATTTCATGAAAAGATATATATGACAATTATGTAGCTCAAATGTGACACCCAATGCATTTTGAGACCATGAACACATTCAATTTATTTATCATGAAATTATAGCTTTTAAATTGAAATAATATTTCTTGTATTGTAATATCCTCCTATTTTTTGGGAAAATTTTCAAGTATGGTTTATGAATATTATAAGTAAAATTATTTTCTTAGAAATAATTTAATTAGATATATGATATTTTTGAAATGTTTTGAATTTGAATAGAGAAAGGCAGGTCCATAAAAAATGTTCTAGTTAAAATTAGAACTAGTGATAAGGAATTTCATGGGAAGTGAAGCCATATGTTTAAGGGAACATGGTTCTATATGAGTTATGTCTTGTGGACACATGTATGGTTTTCATTTATTGTATTCCATGTCTTCTAAATAATCTACCAGAAAAACTATTATTTTAATTGTGAAATTCCCATGCGATTTTACAAATGTAATAATTTTATGAAATTTTATCTCAATAATTATACGCGGTTTTCAATGACATGTTAAATATTTTAATACCCAATATTATTTCAAGTAATATATATATTATTTATTGGATATTCATAAATGTTTTCTTTAACCCCCTTACTCAGCTTTTTAAAGCTCACCCCTTGTTTTAAATTATTTTAATATTGGTTGAGTATAGTTTTATTGTTAACGTTCGTTTCCTTTTTTGGTAATGGATCACTTGATGTTTTCTAGTCTGTATTATTTTTTCTGTACAATTCAGATAAATATTTAAGGATTTATTATTCCTCCAAATCCTAGACTGGTAAAAATTGATTGTATGTAATAAGTGTTGTTTATTTTTTTAGTTACATTTTATAAAAAATATTCACATCAATTATAATGGGATGAGTTCAGTAACTCAGGCTCCAGAGTTAAACAGGGTATCAATGCAACAGTCTAGAGAATGTTGGATTTTAGGTGATGTCGTCTAAGCAGTAGGGTTTAGTATTAGGCATTCCTAGTTTTTTTAATTCTGAAGATGAAATTTATAATTCTCTTTTCTAAATAATTAATTGAGAGGGCGCAATTCTTGTTAAGGGGGGAGTAATGTAACAACCCAGGTATTCCAACATAATTTTATCAAATAAATATTTTATTCCATGGATTTTTATATAATTATAAATATATTAAAATGACAAAATTATACATATTGTAATTATATTTTAATTAACATTTCTATCGAATATAAATAATTAGTTTTTATAAATTTTGATATATATGTTTACATGAAACTATATTTATTAGTTTTAAATTAGAATATTTTTCTATTACTATTTAATTTTCGGTAAACTTTTAATGATACCAACTGTAAAATTCAATCTTACAATATTATAAATAAATTATAATAATCATTATATAAGATTAAAAAAAAATTTATAATGATATTATAAAAATAACGATAATAAATTTTTTTTATGAAAATTATTATTATTTGTTTTATACATTCTTTAAGTTTTTGAACAAAATATATTATGATTTTGGTTTTATAAAATTTATAAATTATTAATATAAAAAAATTTGAGAAAACATACATTATATATCTGTAAAAATATCGTTCTTTGATTTATATATAAAAAACTAGTTATATATATATATATATATTAAAAAATGATTAATTGTTTTTTCTAAAAGAAATTCCATTTTTGATAAAGAAAAATAAATTTAATTAGTTTTTTATTATAAAAACATGATATATATATATATATATATTACATTTTTGTTTTAATATATAAATATTTATTAATATCAAATAAAAATGAATATGTATATATATACATGATAGAGGATTCATTTTCTTAGAATAATAGAGTTAATAATTGTTAAAAAATTATAACTCTTAAAATATATATAATATAAAAAAATTAATTATTAAATGAAAAAACGGTAAAGGCATGTGAGCAAAAAAATTGACGTGATGAAATAACCAAAAAAACACAAGTTTCATAATGAATAAAAAAACAGAAATACAATATGAGATGATAATTGAAATGCTAACAATTTTATTAATAAAGGGACTCAATTATTTGTTTTAAAATGAATCCAATGAAGGTTTATGTTTCATATAGGATTTTTACATCTGCAAAATGTTCTTTGAAAAAACCCAACATCCAATGGAACGTTTAAAACATGTTGATGTATATTTATAAACTCATTGCATCCCAATAACATCAGAACAACACCACCCAAGTTCCCCATGATGTTCTACTCATTTTTCAATATCCTAAAAACATTATTTTAATCCGAAATAAAGTAAGGGTTTATTGTATTTCTCCAGAACAAATGTGTTTACTAAAGGTTATATATATGTGTGTGTGTGTGTCTGTACAGATACATGACTATCTATTTACATGATATATTAAATATGTTCTTGTATTAAAATCTTATTTAAAAACATAAGGATTGTGATAGATTTTATTAGTTTAAATTTATTTTGTAAAACCTATATATATATGTGTAATATATATATATTTATATATATGTAATAACACATCATTCAAAATCAATTGGCATATGAGAAATGATTGTATTGACTCAACATATCTATTTTCTAAATCCTTTCTATGTAAGGGTGTAATTCTATGATTTTTTTAAAAATATATATATATATATATATATATAAGTGTATATACACATATAATGATTGATATTTTCAGTATATATATAAAGTATTTCTTATACCTTAAACCTTATTTCTAAACTTATGTTTTAATGGAATTATCTCTTTATTTTCAAACATAATTGGAAGAGTTTTAAATAAAGTTCTCAACCTATGATATATATGGCAATATAGTAACAAAATATCAGTTTTTTTACAATCTGGTGTTGCTATATGTGTAACTAAAAAGATCATGTTTTAAAATCTTGATTTCAAACCAATGCTTATGAAAGGATTTCAATGTTTATTGCAAACAAATAAATAGGAATATATATATATATATTATTATATATATGAAAAATGTGTATAAACACACTCAATTTACAAACTTAATTTTCAGAGGATATGATCTATGAATTTTAAACTGAATCAAGCCTTTATAAGGTTTTATAAAAAGGGATTTATCATATTATATTGAACACACAAATTTATAAAATTTATAAATGTATATACTTGTGTATATACAACTATGCATGTTAAACTCCAAATTTCAGTTATCTAAAAACACAATTTTAGTCAGCAACTAATGTTTGGAGATTTTAATAAATATGGATCTTCTATAGTCTCCTTTTATTTGATTTTCACATAAAATTATAATCATTCTAAGTAAATACTTTTATTTTTTCTGTGATTCTACATCTGAATACCCCAAAAAGTCATTCAAAGATAGATATGGCCATTATCTAGCTCATATGTGACAATCAATGAATTTTGAGATCGTACATACATTTAATTTATTTACCATGGAATTATATCTTTTAAATGGAATTAATATTTTTTGTATGGTAATATCCTCTTGTAGTTTTGGGAAATCATTTCAAGAATGGTTTATGACAAATTATAAGTAAAATTATTTTATTAAAAAGAAAATAATTGTATATATGGGATTTTGGAAATGATTTTGAATTGAAAAGAGAAAGACAGGTCTATAAAAATGATTTTGTTAAAATAGGAACAAGTTATAATGAATGATTTTTGAAGTGAATCCATAAGTTTGAGGGAACCTCGTTCCACCTGAGTTATATCTAGTGTCAACATGTATGGTTTTCATTTATGGTCTACCAGGTATTCGAGATAATCCTCCATAAAAACTATTATTTTAATATGGGAATTTACAAGAGATTTTACAAATGTAATAATTTTATGAAATTTATTTCTCATAAATAATATTGGGTTTTCAATGATGTGTTAAATATTTTCATTCAAAATATTTTATCAAGTAATATATATTATTTAAAGGATCTTCAAAAAAAATTTCTTTAACCCCCTTACTGGGCATTTTAAAGCTCACCCCTTGTTATAAATTAATTTTCTACATGTTGAGTAGAGTTTTTAATTGACATTCATTTCTATTTTGGTGTTGGAGAACATGATGTCTTTTAGTATGTTTTTATTTTTTTACAACATTGATAAAAATATAAGTTTTGTCTAATCCTCCAAAACCAAGACGGCAAAAAATTTCTGGTCTGTAATTAATGTAATTTATTGTTTTAGTTATTTTTTATAAACAATATACATAACATTTATAATGGACTAAGTCAGTTAAATCAGGCTCAGGTCGTTATACATGGTATCTGAGCAATAGTCTATAAAATTTTGGAGTTTTGGTGTTGTCGTCTAAATAGTTGAGTTTAGTGTCTAGCCATCCTAGTTTTTTTTATTCTAAATTTGAAAATCCATAATTCTTTTAGTCGAAGAATGAATTGGGAGGGCAAAATTTTTTTAAAGAGGGGATAATGTAATTACCCATGAATTGTAACTCAATTTTACTATATAAATATTTTATTCAGTGGATTTTGTTTTAATTATAAATATAAAAAATTAAAAAATTCTACTTTTTATAATTATATATTAATTAACATTTCTATTAAATATGACTAATTGGTATTTATAAATTTATATATATATATATATACATGAAACTATATTTATTTGTTTTAAATTAAATTATTTTTCAATAACTATTTTATTTTCGATAAAATTATAATGATATTTATTTTAAAAGGTAATAATATAATATTATAAATAAATTATATTAGTAATTATATGAGATTAGATAAATAATGATAAGGATATTATAACAATAACTATAATAAATTTATTTTTTAAATAAAATTATTATTATTTTTATATATTTTATAAATATTTGAAAAAATATTATGTTTTTGGTTTTATAAAATTTATAAATTATTAATTTATATAATTTTTTTACAAAAAAGGGCAATATATATGTGTAAAAATGTGGTTATTATATATATATATAACTAGTTATATAGTTATATTTATATATTTGAAAACACTTAATTGGGTTTTAAAAAAATATTCTTCGATGTTAAAAATTGGGATTTTAAATAGTTTTTTATTAAAAACATGATATATATATATATTACTTGTTTGTTTTTATATATAAATATTTATTAATATAATATAAAAATGAATGTATAAAAATATAATAGATACATGGTTCATTTTTCTAGAAAAAGAGATTTCATAATTATTAAAAAAAGTATTACTCTTGAAATATATATAACATAATAATAGAAATTGTAACACCCCAATATTTCATAGTACATTATTTATTCAAAGTAATTCAATAACTTTCTCTACACGCAATAATATGTTCTAGCACACCATGACTTACCAAACAAGCCGTTCAAAAGCGGTTATGAATAGTATTAACTAAATTTTGAACTTTATATAATCCTTATAATTTTATAATCCATATTATGAGTTACTGAGACAAAATGTAAGAACAAATACATTTTTTTCAGATAAAAGAAGTATTTTTCAACAAATGTAATTTTTCCGCCTTTTAATGGAGAAGCCTTTTTAAATCCAATATTTGAAACTTTTATATATTCAATTTGACAAAATAAACTTCTTATTTAGAATCGGGAAATAATAATTTAGTTTCAATAATGTTTTGGTGTTTTTCTAATAACTTTCATATTTGGGTGAATAGTGAAAAATACTATATTTTAACTGAAAACAACCTATTTAATCAAAATAATTTATATTGTTAAATTATAAATTTTAATTTTATGTAAGTATAAATTGATTATATTTTTATCATTTAATCCAATTATGGTATTTGTAAGTAATTTCACTTTGAAATTGAACATAATCAAGTGTCAATCATTTGATAGTTATTATTTCTTAAAAATACGCCTTTAGGTTTTAATTGCGGAAATTAATTTTAAATTAATAAATGAAACATTTAGGTTTTAAATTTGGTAAAATAGACTACATTTTGGGATTCGGACTATCAAAATTATCTTAGGGTGCAATTTTGGTACATTTCTGAAAACTTTCATATTTTGATGAATAGTGAAAATTACTAAATTTTTATTAAAAACAACTTTTTTAATCGAAATAATTAATAGTGATAAATTAAGAATTTGAATAATTTTAAATAAAAATTAGATTATAATTTTACCATTTAATACCATTTCGGTCATTAGACATAATTTCATATATAAATTGGACTTATGAAAGTGGCAATCTTTTGATAGTTATTATTTGATAAAAATACGATTTTTTGTTTCGACAATAGGAATTAATTTTTAATTATTTTCTGACACTTTTGTGTTTTGAATTTTTAAAAATGGATTCCAAATTTAGATTCAGGATGTCCAAATTTGGTAAATAGTTATCTTTTATTTTTAGACATTTTGAATAATTACTTTAGTAAATATTTTATTTACCATGGTTAAAGGGTAAATCCGGTAAATAAGGGTAAAAAAATAATATTATAATAATAATAAATTACCCTAAAACGTGTTCTAACCATATTGGTTGATACAATTCCAACCATGGTCATCTTTGGATCAATTTTGGAACCACATGGAGCCACATGTAGGTTATAAAGACACTTTATATTAATTAAGTAAAACTAAATACAAAAATGACATAAGCATATATCTTTTAGAAACAAAATTTTTACTTAGGGTTATATAGGTTATATTTTCGACTATAAATATTCATTTGAAAGCTAAAACAATTTCCTACAAAATTGTATTTTATATTTATTTTTATACATTTAATAATGACATTTATTTATGACACGATAATGATGTAGTATTTTATTTATTTATGAAAGAATCGAATAATTGGTATTATAAAAGTTAAAATAAATATAATTTGAATGTCTTAATTCCATTCACATATTTTGTTGGCTAATATGAAATGTTAGGATTTCTTAAAAGATTTTTCTTCGAATTAATAATGTTTTTAGGACTTTAACAAAAATCAATTATTAAACATTGTCAAAATTGACATAAATGAGTTTTTAAAAAAATATTATATTATTAATTGATATTCTATTCCTAAAAATCTACTGTTTGTCCAAAAGACTTATATCATGATATGATTATAATTAATGGACCAGTTTGGGGTATTTTGGATGTATATAGTATGTTTATTAACTATATAATATAAAAATACAAAGTGACATGGTAAATATCAATCTAATTAACTAAGAGTTAAAACTAAACGATAAGGCTAATACAATGACCCAAAACTGTCTAAAATCTATTGGTTAAATTGATTTAGACCCATACCCACATTATAATTTGAATAATTTAATTTGGATACATTTTAATCAAAATATGAATTTATTATAAAATAATACTTTATGTTTTTTCTAAAGAGCCTCTCCTCACCCTTATAAAAGGACCCCACTTCTATCCAATTCCTCACACCTCTCAAGCCTTTCGGCTCATCCAACTTCTACCAAATTAAGCTCCCTATATCCCAATACTCCTCATAGAAGCCTTAACATAGGAACAAGGCACTTCAAGAGTTATTTTTGGTTCAATCCAAAGGGTGTTACCCAAATTAAAAGTAACTATTTCTCATAGGTTCTTTTCTTTTATTTTAATTATCCAACCCCTAAACTCTTCTTATTATTTTATTTTGTAACAACACAAGTATAATTAATATATTATCATATTTTTAGGAGAATTATTCGAACTACACTTACACACACCTCCATTTAATGGGTGAAGAACATAATGTTTCTTTGGATGGAAACCAAACACCTCACGAAATGATGATTGTTCAATTATCTCTTACCACCTCTTATAGTGGCCATTATGATGGAAATATAATTAAATATGATATTAATTATATTTATTTTATATATAATCCTCTTTAATTCCATTTTATAGCATACCATTATTCTTTCCATGTTGTATATGTATAAGATAATTTCATTTGAGGAAGTGGGGACTACCGCCCCCTCCAAGAGATATAACTAATTCATACCATACATGGAATGTATAAAGGAAGGTGTTAATGAATATAGGTAACACATATAAGAAATTTTATTATAATGTAATAATAATATATCTATGTATCATTTAGTTTTGATTCCTTTTTTAATGAAAAATATAATGGAAGTAGCGTTTGTACGTACATACGGACAATCGTATCCATGAACGCGATGAGATTCATTTCCCATCGTATCCATTCAAGTATAATTCTCATTTTATGATTAAAAATAACGTTTAATGACTTGATATCATTCTTTATAATAATAATATACAACCTATCCAAAACAAAAACATCTTATGTAACAAAACATATAAAAGAAAACGAATAAGTTAACACTCGAAACGACAATAATACTAAAATATTATTAACAAGGAAATGTTAAAAGTTCATATATGATATCATATTTATGTATATGATTCTTTTATAATTTAATAACATTGGTTTAACTATTATACAGAAGTTTAAATGTACCATTGATTAAAAGAAAGTGCAAGGTAAGGGGTTTTCATCTCAATCCTTATTCTCGTGAGATTCGTGCCGTATTGCCAATATTTCCTTTCGTGTGGTGTATGTACTGCCCATAAATGTATTATTTTTGTAATAAACTTCAATTAATGTGTATTTACATATTCATTGTATGAATCCTCTTTCATGGGGTGTATGTTTCGTATGTTACAAAATTGGTAAGGGTAAATTTCATAATCTCTTTATTATCGGAGGATGTTTTTACGTAAGTATATATTGGGAAATATTTATTATCCATGGCCATGGTTCATTAAAGAGTTTTCAAAGGGATTCATTTAAAGAACTTTTTTTTACAAAAACATCATTTCAAATGTTTTAAATATTGATTCTTATAAATCTTTCTCTTTAATGTCCATCTTTTCAAAATGGTTTTTATGTATTTATTTATATGGACATGAATGTTTTTTTAAATGTTAATTCCATTAAAAAGTTTCAAATTGGTATGAGACACTTTGATTAAAAAATGTCTTTAAATGTCGTCCTTTCTAAATTTTGTGACTTTTAAATGTTTTCATGAAAAGGGATATTTCTCAAAAAGAATTTTACAAATCATTTTTGACTATGTTAACGTGCTTTGATGGATTTTAAGCTTATTTGAAGTTGATTTATTATGATACAAAACTTACATATTTTATTAAAGTTTTTGTGATATGTCTGACTGTGGATATGATATTTTTATACCATTCATGGTTTATAGAGAATGTATTGACAGTTCGTATGCTAGTTTTAATACGAATTTTTATGTTATGTTTAAACCCGTTCATATGAGGAATGCATTGGACATAAAAAGTGACGGGTGGATCCCACTATAGCTACTCGATGCATCGGTAGGTCTCACGAGACAAACTAGTGTCTAGGCATGAGGCTTTAAAAAAATATTATTTGTAGTCTTGGCACGAGGCCTTGGCTACGTGGTTATGATAGTCTAGCATTATGTATTCAATCATTATGAAAGTGGTTATTGATATTTCATGTGATTATTTGACTAGTAGAATATCCATGTGAATAAGTAAATGGAATTATTTAATTTTATTTTTTCCATATTATGCTGAAGTTCAATTTTAAAAGGCATTTGTTTTAGTTACACATTGCCTTAAATGTTTATGATTATTTATGAAAGTTTCCGCTGCATTACTTACCCTTACTGAGCATTTGAGATCACCCCTTTCGATGTTTTATTTTTCCAAGGATGTGGAGAAGTATTTTATGAACGAACTTGAGGGATAGTATGAGGAGATATGAGTATGGACTATGGAGACTATGTTTTTCTAGTTTTCATTTTACAATGTAATGTAAAGTTTATGAATGCATCTATTGTTTCCGAGGCTACTAAACTAATCGGTCTTTTGAGACTTGATATTTTGTGATCATGCCAATGTTATGTAAAAATGCATTGACTCTAAGTAACTGGGTACGGGGTGTTAGGTTGGTATCAGTGGAAGTTTAGTACAATCCTTGGAAACTTGATTTAGATAAAATTTGATTAGAGAACATAGCCATAAGAGATACATTGAGGATTTGTATAGAAGAACTTTCTAGAATTTTGGTATTATAGAGATTATTTGAGTTTTCCAAGCAATCCATCTTTGTCTAGATACGAGAAGGTATAGGCGGCTCTGGCACAGATGTACATAGGGGTAAAACCCAAAAACACCGCTTTGAGCTAGACTCGAACAGGAATTGGTGCATGACAACTGGCCTTCCTGCACTCTTGGTTACGACACTCCCGGGGGATATGCATATACTAATTCTCATTTTCATTACGAATTATTATGAAGGGCTTATGAGTATATAAATACTCTATGAAAACATTTTTATGATTATGGATTATATCCATAAACTATTCAATTTACGTTAGGTATTTTACAAGTTTGGAATTATTCAATGCAATTCATAAACTGTCCTAGTTTATTTAATTGTATAGAAATGGGGCCAAGTAGAAGGAATGTGAACTCCAGAAATACGTATGATCCAAAGAGTAAGAAGGATTATATCTCTCGTGGTATTAATCCAACATTTATAAGGGAAATAGTCTCCCATGCATTCTCAACATATGATGAAATAGTATCATGTGTGAATAAGATATGTAATGAAATCGTCGAGTTCTATGGCTTTGAAGGGAATAATGAGAAGAAAAGTATGGAAGATAGAAAGATGGATAAAGGGAAGAGGGAAAAAAGAATTTTCCCATATGTGATAACTATGGGAAGAATCACCCTAGAACTTGCATGAAAGGAATTTGAGATTTTTATAAGTGTGGAGGAAAAGGAAACCATGTACGTAAGAGCAAGGGTAAGAAAAATGTTACAAATGTAGAATGCTTCATCTACAATGAGTTGGGACACTACGTGAACCAATGTCCAAATCATCAGAGTATGCCCAAAATGAAGCTATTGGATAATAATCAAGTTATGATACTACCACATATGAGGAGGAATGACTGGAGTTCTTATGTTTTTATTAGAGAATTTTGTCATATTAGTTTTGTATCAACAATCTAGTGGATATAATATTTAAGGAGTATATAAGGATTGTATTGCAGTACTATTTCATTAAGGACGTGAGATTTTGTAGAACAAAGAAATGTGACTCAATAATAGGTTTAATGTTTGGAAAATATATGGTTGAGAGAAAGATAAACCATAATATGGTTCTGATACCGAGGTCGGGATTTTGGAAAAATACAAGATTGATTTGGGTATGTTATATTGGATATTCTTGACTACCATGAAACTGATTAATGATTTGTATATTCTATCATTGTTGGAGTTTACAACATTTTTAGATAGAAGGAGTATATCCATTATTCTATAAGTAATAAGGGATCCTGAATGTAATAAATAATGTTTTTTGGTATTTCAGGAAGTTGTAGTGTTTTAAAAGAATAAATGATGAAGGTGTTCACATGCTATTGCGTGAAAAAATGGATCTTCATTGTGTTTAGATGCATTATAAATTTTGGACTATGAGTTTGGATGGAAGTATTTTGGATAAGTCTAGTTTGATATTATTTTTGGATTTCCATAAAAAGGACAACCCGGAGGTCAGGCGGCAACCTCTCGCGTCAGGCAAGGCCGCGAGACTTGAACCCACAAACGAAGGGAGACAAGGGTGCATCACCTACCACTGACCCACATGATTTTCTGGATTGAATAATGTAGTTTTTTAATGGTTATGCTAGATGAATTAAAAATTAAATTTTTTAACTCTATAAGAATATGATATATAGAATATTATTTTTAAGTTCTATTATCTTTTAGAGTGAATGATGAGTTTTTGGTAGAACATAGTTAAAGCATGGGACTCTACTTGTCAAGTATATATTTTTATTCTTCTCTTATTCAATGAAGAAATTAATTCTTATACTTTAGTGAAGGGATCTTAAAACAAAAAATGTGTTATTCAAATACCATATGTATTGTTGAACTGATGGTATTTTAAATCATCATATATTATGAATTTAAGGCCCTAAATTTTACACTAGTTTTTGATTGATGACCTCAATCACTACCTATAAATATTTAAGTTTTTCATCCAATTATATGTCTCTAATTTCCACCAATGATCTCGAAATCGAGATCATAATTTTGTGGTGACCCATTCATTTTCCTTTTCCTCTTATTAAGACTATATTTTATTAACCTAATTTTCGATGTGGGTTTTCCCAAAGGTATTTACTATTTTTAACATTTTATTTTCAATGAACTAATTTGAAATTGCGAGGATGTAATTTATTGAAGGGGGGAATAATGTAACACCCCAAAATTTTATAGTACACTATTTCGTCAAAGTAAATCAATAACTTTCCCTACACGCAACACCAAGTTCTAGCGCACCATGACTTACCAAACAAGCCGTTAAAAAGAGGTTATGAATAGAATTAACTAAATTTTGAACTTTATATAATACTTATAATTTTATAATCCATATTATGAGTTTCTTAGACATGATGTAAGAACAAATAGATTTTTTTCAGACAAAAGAAGTATTTTAAAAAAAATACAATTTTACCGCCTTTTAATGGAGAAGCCTTTTTAAATATAATATCTGGAACTTTTATATATTCTATTGGACAAAATAAACTTCTTATTTATAATCGAGACATAAGAATTTATTTTAAATAATGTTTTGGTGTTTTTATGATAACTTTCATATTTGGGTGAATATCGAAAAATACTATATTTTAACTGAGAAAAACTTTTTTAATAAAAATAATGTATATTGTTAAATAAAAAATTGTAATCGTATTGAAGTATAAATAGATTATATTTTTATCATTTAATCCAACAATGGTCATTTTATGTAATTTTACTCTGAAATTGGACATAAACAACTGTCAAACTTTTGATAGTTATAATTTCTTAAAAATACTCCTTTAGGTTTTAATAGCAGTAATTAATTTTAAATTAATAAATGCAACTTTTATGATTATAATTTGGTAAAATAGACTAAATTTATGGATTTTTTATATCTAAATTATCTTAGGGCGAAATTTTGGTACTATTCTGATAACTTACATATGTTGATGAATAGTAAACATTACTAAATTTTAATTTTAAAAAAACTTTTTTAATCGAAATAATTAGTAGTGATAAATTATGAATTTGATTAATTTTAAATTAAGATTAGATTATGATTTTACGATTTAATCCTATTTTGGTCATTATACATAATTTCATATTTAAACTAGACATAAGAAAATGTCAATCTTTTGATAGTTATTATTTTTTAAAAACACGCTTTTTGTTTCGACAAGGGGAATTAATTTTAAATTAATTTCTGCCACTTATGTGTTTTGAATTTATAAAAATGGATTACATATATATAATCAAGAGTTCAAAATTGTGAAAATAGGTAACTTTTATTTTTCAGAAATTTTGAATAATTACTTCAGTAAATATTTTATTTACCATGGTTAAAGGGTAAATCGGGAAAATAAGGGTAACAATATTATATTATAATAATAATAAATTACCCTAAAATGTGTCCTAAACTTATTGGTTGACACAAGTCCGACCATGGTCATCTTTGGGTCTATTTTGGGACCCCATGGAGCTACTTGTAGGTGGTAAGGACACTTTATATTAATTAAGATAAAGTAAATACAAAATGACATAAGCATATATCTTTTAGAAAAAACTTTACATAGGGTTAAATATGTTATATTTTAGACTATAAATATTCATTAGAAATATAAAAGTAGTTCATAGATAATGATATTTAATTTATAATTTTTAGACATTTATTAATTAAATTTATTTATAACATGACAATGATGTAGTATTTTCCTTATTACTGAATTAATCAAATAATTGGTATTATAAAAGTTAAAATAAATATAATTTGAAAGTTTTTATGCCATAAAAGAATTTTATTGGTCAATATGACATGTTAGGATTGCTTAAATGAGTCTGGTTAGAATTAATAAATATTTTATGACTTTAACAAACATCAATTAATAAACATTGTCAAAATTTACATAAATGAGTTTTTAAAACAAGTATTATATTATTAATTGATATTCTATTCCTAAAAATATAAGGTTCGGAAAAAGGACTTATATCATGATAGTTGTATCATTAATGGACAAGTTGGGGGTCTCTTGTATGTATATAGTATGTTTATTAACTATATAATATAAAAATAGAAAGTGACATGGTAAATGTCAATCTAATTAACTAAGAGTTAAAACTAAATGATAAGGTTAATATAATGATCCAAACCAGTCTAACATATATTGGATGAATTGATTTTGAACCGTCCCCTCTTTAGACATTGATTAATCTACTTTGGATCCATTAGAAACCGAATATGAATTTATTATAAAATAATACTTTAAGTTTTTCCTAAAGATCCCCTCCTCCCCATATAAAAGGACAGCACTTCTAACCAATTCATCACACCTCTCAAGCCTTTTGGCTTGTCCAACCTCTACCCAATTAAGCTCCATATATCCCTCTCCTACTCATATAATCCTTACCTTATGAAGGGGGCACTTCAGGGGTATTTTTTTGGTTCAATCCAAAGGGAGTTACCCAAATTAAAGGTAACAATTTCTCTTAGCTTCTTATCTTTTATTTTACTTCTCCAACCCCTAAACTCTACTTATTATTTTCTTTTGTAACAACACCATTATAATAAATATATTAGTATAATGTTATGATAAGTATTAGAACTACACTTACACAAACCTCTATCTAATGGGTGATGAACAAAATGATTTTGTGGATGGCTACCAAATGCCTCACAAAACGATGATTGTTTAATTATCTCCTACAACCTCTCATGGTGTCCATTATGATGGAACTAAAATTAAATATGATATTAATGATATTTATTTTATGTATAAGATTCTGTAATTCCATTTTATATCATACCATTATTTGTTTCATGTTGTATATATATACGATAATTTCATTTGAGGAAGTACGGACTACCGCCCCCTCAAAGTGATATGACTCGTTCATACCATACATGGAACATATAAAATAAGGTGTTAATGAACTTAAGTTACACATATAAGATATTATATTATTATATAATAATAATATACCTATCTATCATTTGGTTTTGATTCCTATTAAAATGAAAAATGAAATGGAAGTAGCGTTTGTGCGTACGTAAGGACTACCATCTTCACAAACGCGATGAGATTCATTCCCCATCGTATCCATTTAAGTATAATTCTCATTTGATGATTAAAAATAAATTATAAGGACTTGATATAAATCTGGATATGAATTAGATACAATCTATCCATAACAAACATGTCTTAAGTATGAAAACATATAAAAGAAAATGAGTATGTTTACACTCGAAATGACGATAATATTAAAATAATATTAACAAGGAAATATTAAAAGATCATACATAATATAATAATTATGTATAAGATTTTTGTATAATTTAATAACAATAATTTAACTATTATAGAGGAGGTTAAACGTATCCTCGACTAAAAGAAAGCGCAGGGTAACGGGTTTTCATCTCACTCCTTATTCTCATGAGATTCATGACATATTGAAACTATTACATTTGTGTTGTGTAAGTACTACCCATAATTGTATTATTTGAGTAATACACAAAAATTTATGTTTATTTACATATTCATTGTATGATACCGCTTTCATGGGGTGTATGTTTCGTATGTTACCAAATTGGTAAGGGTTATTTTCATAATCCCTTTATTATCCGAGTTTGTTTTTACATATGTATCTAATGGGATATATTTATTATCCATGTCCATGGATCATTTAAGAGTTTTTAAAGTGATTATTTTTAAAGAAATTATTTACAAAAACATAATTTTAAAGGTTTTAAATATTTATTCTTCTAAATCATTCTCATTATTGTGCATGTTTTCAAAATGGGTTTTAAAGATTTATTTGTATGGGCATGAATTTTTTTTAAATCATAAATCATTTGAAATGTTTTAATGTGGTATGGGACAATTTGATTCAAAAATATCTTGAAATGTCTTCCTTTCTAAATTGTGTGACTTTTAAATGTTTTCGTGAAGAATGGATATTTCTCACAAAGAGTTTTACAAATCATTTTCATCTATGTCAACATCCTTTGATGTATTTTAAGATTATTTTAAGTTGATTTATTATGATACAAAACTTTAATATTTTATTGAAGCTTTGGTGATATGTTTGACCGTTGATATGTTATTTTTATACTAGTCATGGTTTATAGAGAAATTATTGACATTTTGTATGCTAGTTTTAATACGAATTATTATGTTTGTTTAATCCTATTCATATAAGGAATTAATTGGACTTAATAAGTGACGGGTGGAGCCCACTATAGCTCCTTGATGCATCGGTAGGTCTCATGAGACAAAATACTGTCTTGGAACGAGGCATTGGCAATGCCTTATTTGTATTTTTGGAACGAGGCCTTGGCTACATGGTTATGATAGTCTGGCATTATGCATTCCATCATTATGAAAGTGGTTATTGATATTGCATGTGATTATTCAACTAATAGAATATCCATGTGGATAAGTAAATGGCATTATTTCATTTTATTTTTTCCATATTATCCTGAAGATGATGTTTAAAATGCTTTTGTTTTAGTTATACATTTCCTTAAATGTTTATGCTTATTTATGAAAGTTTCCACTACATTGCTTACCCTTACTGAGCATTTGAGCTCACCCCATTCTATGTTTTATTTTTCCCAGGATGTGAAGAAGTATTTTATGAATGACCTGCAGGGATAGTATGAGAGGATATGATTGTGGAATATGGAGACTATGTTGTTGTAGTTTTCATTTAATTATGTAATGTAATCTTTATGAATGTATCTAGTGTTTACAAGTCTAATAAAATAATCAGCCTTTCGAGACGTGATATTTTGTGATCATGCCAATGTTATTTAATAATGCACCGACTCTGGGTAACTGGGGTCGGGGCGTTACAGAAATGATTATGGGAAAAATGAAAAGGCATGTGAGAAAAATAAGTTGACGTGATTACATGAACAAAAAACACATGTTTTCTATTAAATAAAAAAATATGATATGATATGATAATTGAAATGATAACAATTTAAATAATAAAAGAACTCAAATAATTGTTTTAAATGGAATCCAACTGAGGGTCTGGTTTCACATAGGATTTGAGCATAAAAAAATTGTCCATTATAAAAAAAACTAGCTTCCGATGGAACGTTTAAAACATGTTAATGTATATTTATGCACTCCTTGCATCCCAATGACATATTAACAACACCACTGATGTTCCCCATGATGTTTTTCTCATATTCAAGGAACCTCAAAACCCTATTTTGATCCACAATAAGGTAATAGTTTATTGTATTTCCTCAAAACATCTTTTTTTACTAAGGGTTATATATATATATAGGTGTGTGTGTGTGTCTACATATACATAACTATCTATTTGTAGCATATATGTAATATGTTCTTGTATTAAAATTTTATTTCCAAATCATAATCTTTTTGATGGATTTTAATTGTTTCAATTGATTTTCTAAAACACACACATATATATATATATACATTTAATACAACATCTTTTAAAATCAATTTGCATATGAGAAATTGTTTAATTGATTAATCAAATCTAATTTCAAAATCTTTTCACTGTAAGGGTGTAATTCTATGTTTTTTTACAATGAATTATATATATATATATATACAAGTATATATACACATATAAAGATCGATATTTCTTGTATATATATATAAAGGGTTTCTTATGAATTAAAACTTATTTCTAAACTTATATTGTAATTGAATTCCCTCTTTATTTTTAAGCTTAATTGGATGTGTTTTAAATAAATTTCACAACCTATGATATATATATATATGTGTATATACTTACAAAATTTCAGTTTTATTTATAATCGAGTGTTACTATATGTGTAACTAAAAATATCATGTTTTAAAATTGTGATTTCGAACCCATGCTTATGAATGTATTTAAATGTTGTTATTATACACATATAAACATATTATATATATATATATGAATAAATGTCTATAAACTCACTCAATTTAAAAAACATGAATTTTAGAGGTTATAATCTATGAATTGTAAACTAAATCAAGCCTTTTTAAGGATTTATAAAAAGGGATTTATCATATTATGTGGAACACATGGATTTATAAAATGTATATATGTATATACTTGTTTATATATATATATTCATTTTCAACTCAAATTTTTAGTCATTGAAAAACACAATTTTATTCCGCAACAAATTTTTAGATATTCTAATAAATATGCATCTTTTATAGTATATTTTTATTTAATTTTCATATGAAACTATAATCATTATAAGTATATAATTTTATTTTTTGTGTGATTCTACATATATGTCATAAAAAGATAGATATAACCATTTTCTAGCTCATATGTTACAACCAATACATTTTGAGACCATGCACACAATAATTTTATTTATCATGAAATTGTAGCTTTTAAATAGCACTAATATTTCTTGTATGGAAATATACTCATGTTTTTTTGCTTATCTTTTCAAGAAGGGTTTATCAAATGATACATGTAAAACTATTTTCATAGAATGAAAATTATTATATGTGTGATATTTTTAGAAATGCATTGGATTTGAACAGATAATGGAAGGTCTAAAAAAATGTCAGTGTTAAAATGAGAACTAGTTATAATGAATGATATGGGAAGTGAACCCATAAGATTAAGGGAAATAGGTTACACAATATTTATATCTAGTGGGAACATGTATGGTTTTCATTTATGGTTTGCCATGTATTCGAGATAATCAAATAGAAAAAATATTAAGTTAATAGGGTAATTCCCTTTTTATATTACCAATTTAATCATTTTATAAAATTTATTTCTCTAATATTATATGGGGTTTTCAATGAAATGTTAAATATTTTCATACCAAAGATTTATTTTGTGTAATATATATTCATGAAATAATATTCTTAAATGTTTTCTTTAACCCCCATAGTAGGAATTTTAATTTTCACCCCTTGTTTTAATGTATTTTTCTATAGATTGAGTTGAGTTTTTCATCGATGTTTGTTTTCTATTCGATGTTGGAGCACATGATTTATTTTAGGTTGTTATAATTTTTTTGTACAACTCTGATAAAAAAAATATTTTTTCTAATCCTCCAAAACCTAAACCAATAAAAATTATTAGTATTTAATAAATGTTGATTATTATTTTACTCACATTTTATAAAAAATATAAACACCATTTTAATGGGATGAGTATGGTAACTTGGGATCAGGTTGTTATAATGAAGGATTTATTAGGTTGAGTATATCACTGTTGGTGCACCTATATTTTTCTCCAAGATGAAATAAGAAATTAATCAACAATACATCGATTTCCAAAAGCTTATCTTGGTTACTATGAAAATTAAGTTATTACTATGATCATATTGGTTATCCAGGATTGTTTATTGATCGAGCTACAACATCAGTCAGGTAATAGTTGAGGGGATAATAAATATGATGTTTTAGTGATGTTATGAGATATATTTTTATGTAGATATGTTTATTGGTTCGAAAAATGATCTGGTATAGTTCACGGACATATTAAAGAATATATTTCATCAGTAAAAAACACAATCATTATGGTGTTCAATAAAGATATCATCATCTACTCACAAACACTACAGCGGTTTTCCAAATATCATGATATATTACCCACCCTGAATTATTCTTGTTTTCGATGCACCATGATGTCAAAGTGTAGAATATAGATTTATGAGGTTAAATTACAAGGTCATGTTGTTTATAAAGAAGTTAAATCATTATTTCTAATAAAATATGATGTAGTAATTTCCTTAAAATACCAGATAATTTTTTTGAGATCTTGAGGTTTTAGGGTTTTTCACAATATACCACTATCTTATTCAAGACTTCTATAATTTTTTAGAACCTATAACTATAATAAATAAGAATGGATTTTTTTAAAACATTTCATACTACTGTGAAAAAAATCACATGTTAAGTACTAGGTTAACAAACACCCCCCATGATGATAATCCGAATTCTGGTGAAAAAAAAACACAATGTGTAGTGTTATATTAGGCATTGGTTAGGTAGAACCACTAATAGAGATGGGTAAGGTAGTAGTGTAAGGGTCACACTAGTTATGAACCCATGAGTGAAACTACCCTACTCGTGACTTAGAGATGGTATACCTGGTCCACAAAATGAATTGTTGGTGAAAATATCTCTTCCATGGGAGTTCTATCCTATAGATAGACTCGAAAAAATCCTCTCCTAAATCGTCACATAGCCATTAAATAATTTTATGTAGAAATTCTTGATAGAATACATTCAGTCACTCACCTTTAGTATTGACTATTCACAAGGAACATTTAATTCTATATTCTGATATCCGTATGATATAAGATTCAAAAAAGATTAGTGAATAACCATCATATAGGAAATGAGGCTTTATAAACATGATGGAAACTGTAGAATCTATGTTTCTAATAACTAGGGATTTATGAATTATACTCCATTGGTGGAAAAATCTTCTGTAGTAAACATGGTATATGTAGGATAGTAATGTTGATCAAAGTGTGATTTGATGGGGGAATAGAAAATGGGGGTAACCATAACATATTTGGTTTTTGGGGAAACAATAATGTGATCAATATTAATTATAGAGCTTTTTTACCTACTTATATTGGAGTTGATATAGTGAAGAAATTTGATAACTATATATAGGTGTAACAACCAATTGATATAAAGATGAACCATGATTTTAGGATATATATTAGGTGTCCAAAGATAAATAGGGATATAATTTCATTTATTTGTCAATTTCTTATCTACATGATGTAAATGATCAAGCACCATAATCCTAGTGGTTTGAGCTGACTATTACTAGAGAGAATGTGGAATAAATAGGATATCATGATTGATATAAGGTTACCCATGACTATGAGGATTCTTTATAGTGTCAGGGTGATTATCAATCTTTTACTGAAGCTTCCAAAATTTGTAAACTTTTAGGAGACTCGCCTAATGGATTAGATGGGAAGGTTCTATATCAATGATATAGAAAATATCTATAGAGTCCCTACAACCTTGTGTATGATAAGGTCTCTCATTTTGTATCACACTTTTGGAATGGATCACTGAAATACACCGAGATTCAAATGAGATTGAGAAAAATATGGAAACATAGTAAATACATATATTTATATTGAATGATTCAAGTAATTGAGGATATTATTAAATAACGTGTTCTTGATGTCAAGGAACATGGGATGATAACCATCATTTTGGAGTTCTCTTACAACAAATGCTTCTAACAATTTCTTCATTTTCCACCATTTGGGCTCTCTACAGAGAGCTATAGTCCTCACAACTAGGTATTCATTTGAAGGTTTAGGTTTCTATTATTGGGAATATAATGGTACTTGGGATGTTATATAGGGTGAGGTTGACCTAGAATAAGGGGGATACTACCTAGAGAAGGCATCAATCATATAAAGAACAATGTATATGACCATTGGAGTTAACTATTAGAGACTATTTTTTTTGTGAATGGAACCTTGATTGGGGAATCCTTGTTAGTATAAAATTGGAAAGATGTAACACATGATTTATGGACAAATTGATATTTTTAAATGTGAGGGTATAATATTATTCCCTAGGGACAATTACATAAGTTTATTTGGAATGCATGAAATTTTACTATTTTCATTTCTTCAATGGTAAATACTTAAAATTTAATATATTATATAGTAAAATAATATTAATTTGGAGTCATAAACCAAATATGATGTGTGCCTATTGTGTCTCATTGATCGAAAAATAATATACATTAGGGAATGTTGGTCTCACTTGCGTAGATCAGATGGAAGGAAAAAATTAATCTGAGACTAGATTTGTGTGCGAGATGGTAATTTTCGAGCGCAGTGACCTATTTTTTCCAAGAATGATGTCATGATTTATTAATTGAGGATGATAAGATTTTAGGGAGAAATATTTTTAAAATTTTCAAGATTTAATTATTGATAATATCAATGTTTTGATTAAATTTATAATTTATTTTTTGTGATGATCTATTCCATCATTAGAATCATCCTTATATAAGGATTTATAGCATTTCATTATTTTATCAGTTGGTTTAAAATGGTTTCATAAGTGTAAAGAGGGTTTTAATAACCCTTTGTAAGGGTAATATCAAGATATCATGAGATTTGTAAATTTTAAAATAAAATTATATGAGTTATAAAATGGTATGTTAGTTTTTATTTAATTATTCATGGGTATTAATATCCATGTATATAGTTAGAACCATATTTTTATGTGTAACCTCAGGGTAATACCTCGACATAAAAGACTACAAAATGGTACACATAGAATTATGTAAATGTAAGATTAATTTATTTATAATGAGTTAGGGTAACGTAAATGTAACATAGGGTTAAATTAACATATAGAAAAATGTAGGGATTTAAGTAAGGGATAGTGTTTTTTTTCTAGATTCATATGGGTAATCATTTTTTTAAAGAATACACAAGGGTATCATATACAATATGTAAGGGTATTCTGAAAATTATATAGAATGAATAATGGATAAACCTATATTCTAAGGAAAACATAAGGGGATCGTAGATATAACACAAGATGTGTATGGTTATAAAGTTATCCTAACATGATTGCTAGGATCTATTTGAGAGTAAAACCATGTTACCCCTTATAAAACATCATTTTAATGAAAAAGTGTGTTAAGACTTGATTTTTATGATTTCACCAAGACAACATGATCATAAAAGGTGATTGATGATTTTTAATGTACTAAATTGGTGGAATTGAATATTTCTTCTCATATAATGGTTGAAATCGCATTATGAAGGATTTATAACACTCCATAATCATGGCCAATTTGAACGAAAAATTAAACGGTGACTATAATTTTTGGTTCTTAACATTATGGATCATTGTGAAATTTACCTTCTTGAAAAATTCCTAAAATGTTTTGATTTCATTTTTGTAGATTTTTTAAATTTTAAACAACATGGAAATTTAATTATGAAATATATATGAATCCTCATGGAATAAATCAAAACCATTCATATGTTGTCCTGGAGTAGCATAATTATCTATCTAGATTCAACTAATTGTGGAAAAATATTAATAAAATAATTTCCTTATAAACCTTCTTGGGATATTTATAAATTAAACGTTTTGACGAATTAAATAGGAAATGATAATGGCTCTTTAAAATTACAGTAACGCATAATTAAGAAAAATTATAAAAATTATTATTCATTTTATTATAGATTTTTCTTGGGAGAAGTTTTATTATCACATATAAAATTGTAATTATTCACTAACATATAAATTAATTTCAGTTGATATATAATAATGTGATAACATTAAAATTATCCAGGAGATAGAAATTTTATTTATTGGGTTTTCTATATTTTTTTAGAAGAAATATTTTTGGAATTAGTTACTGGAGTCAGTGGCTAGTGGTTTACAATTTAAAATACATAGATGTGTTTTAAGTGGTGATTCTAGGAAAACCCATGATTCACATCATTAATAGCATCAAGGTTTGACGATTTATATCATTCTGGGTCCATGTGTTTATTTCATTTATGAAATTATGATTCAAGTTAATGTCATTTAGAAAATTTTTATTTTATTAAATGTGTGTGTATTATGGATTTTTCGCCCACTCATGATATTTTATGTTTGTCTTGATATGATACCTCTATTCCCTTATGTTATGTTTTGGTATATTCTATGTTGTTATTGTTCTACATGTGGTACAAAAGTGATAGGTGAACTAGTCGTGTCTTGTTATCCATAGTGAATTGGTGTGATTCGATGCTACATGTGACTTGATGATATAAAAAAGAGTTTTAAGGGATTTATGGACTTTTGTGGCTGGATATATGGGAATTATGATATTATGAGATCAGACCCAAGATAAATTATTGGGGGATGTTATTCCACATGACCAAACCAATGTTGTAGTAGTGGGGAATGATATTCTATGGGACCTGACCAGAGACATAAAAATTGGTTTTGATAAAATATTGAGGTCATAACAGGAGGTATAGGGCTTTCATAAGTATTGAAAATATTCAACACATGGTCTTTCATTTATTACATAATAAGGAACGAACAGATTTCATCTTGAATGGAGTTGAAAAACATATAATAGTGGGTTATGGTAATATTATTTGTACACGTATGCTTAGTATTGTTGGTTTCATGGGATATTTTTATTATTATTATCACAGTATATACTTTTATTAATGTTAACACATTTTATATACACAAATTCGATGTTCTACTAGATTTTATTACTCATGCGCAATATTGGAATATCAACACATGTCCCGGTTTTATGAACATCGATCTAAAATATAAAAAGGGTCCCATGGAAGATAGTTTAGCAATGAAGCTTGAATCTAGAGGCAAAATTCTTAATGATAGTAGGTGATATCTATGTTTTATTTATTTATCTATCCACTTCAGTTATACTCTAGTTTTTGATTGAATTATCGAGATCACATTGAATATATATCAGCAGGAAATTTAAGCAATATTTTAGTGTTTCAATGTTACTATGATTTGTTATTATATTTTTAATTTTTTTCTATAATATGATATTGATCATATCATCTCCCTACTTCCAAATATTCATTTTCACTTCTCGTTTGTAGCCTCATTCATATGTGATTTTTTTATGAGATCGTGTGACACTCTAGTTCATACCTGGTGGTTCGAATTGTGATGTTACATTAATAAAAATATAATGACAATATTTAAATAAATGTTTGTAAATATGTGAACTTGAATAAAGACGTGTAATGATAAAAGTGATATTTTATTAAAAATATTGTTTTTATGTGTTTTGTGTTTATTCCATAATTATTTGAAGTTCATTAATTTTTTCAAAATGTATCATTTTATTTATATATAAAATTTATATAGAAAGAATAAATTTTTGAAATGTTTTTAAAAAAAATCATCATTTAATATTAAAGGTATTATTTTACAAAAAATATTCCTTAATCTATCTGGTATTTAATGAAATATATATTATCATTAAAAATAAATTTATTGAAATGAATTGATTTTTTTCATATTAAAGGATATTAAAAATAATATAATTATATGTATTTGATATGAAATTAGAATAAGAATACCTAAAATATAATCAATTGTTATTTCACATAAAAATATTTATTCCAATGTATTTTATAGATTAATTTAAATGATAAATTTATTTAAATTTAAATTTTATTTTGATGAATTTCTTAACAAATTTTGAATCATTGAAATGAAATTAAGTAGTGGGGTCATATTTTATTAGTGAATAAATCACTCCCGTGTCAATAATAAAATCAATTAAATTTAACTCAATAGTGGTAAAGGGAAATGGTTGAAATATTTAATTTATATAAAAATATTTACTCAATATAAAAAATTATGTAATTTGAGGTGGTAAATAATATTATTCTAACAAATATTTCATTATATAATATAGATAAATCCCATGATACTCAACCCAAAATTTATAATAAATCATGTTTCAAAATAAATTTCCCTCATTTTGACCAGTTATAAGATCTCTCTGTTAATAGTGGAAAAAATGTCTACCATTGTATTAAATTGAGTACCTATAAAAATTCCCTCTCCAATTTTTTTTTCTATGTATCAGGTTCATATTAATATCATGAATATATATTCTCATCCCATTTAATCATATACATAATTATACACTCTAATTATATGATATTAAATTTATTAATTTTCTAAATAAAACTATGAAAAAATCATATAATCTCATATTTTGACCTATTCACTATTTATATGATGTTCTAGTTTCAATCAAATTGAACACCGACAAGAAATGTGAAATAGTTTTTTAAATATATGAATATGAAATAAATACAAGAAATATATCATAATAATGATTAATATTTATTTATTTCATTATTTTAAGAATTATATATGTATAACTATATTAATTAATAAATTAAATTATTTTTAGTCAATCCAAACTCCCATAAAGGATATTCTCATACATAATATTTGAACTAACAATGTAACATAATTGAAATGATTTATTATCACATAACCAAATGAAAAAATATTATTTCAACTCAATGACTATTATTTTAGTGAATTATTTTTTTCATTACTCAATGATTAATACATTCAAACAGAATAAACAATATGAAAAACCCAATTGTTAACACTGGTGAATACTTTTATCATGAAATATTTCTTTACATGCCCTTAAGTATAAAAAAAAATTACATTATTTATATAAGAATGATATAATTAACATTATTAAATGGATGTATAATAATCCATATTTTTTATACACGATGATATAGAGTTTCTAAATATATTGGAATCCAAGGTGATGGTTTTCGAAAATAAACCATAATTTAATTAATTTACCATATTTAATATTTTCTATATTATATATTGATACTTATATTCTACCCATTCTCTATGTCAGTTGATATTTATCATTCAATCCCTATAGATTTCATTTCTATTAAATGAGATAATGTTTTAATAAATTGTATCATATAATCTTTTTGATACAATTGTAAACTACTAAAATTTTATTGGGTATTTTTTCCTTATACACATATAATTTTTTTACACAAACTACTCAATCTTATATCAAATGATATAAAAGAATTAACCTTATTAACATAATATTTTGTAAATTTATTAATTTTAAAAATTAAATTTAATCATTCTTAAATAATTTTGGATTCTTTAAGATAACCAATAATGATTAAAATTTGATTCATTTGACATATATACATTTTATTTTCTTAAATCCATATTTATTCGTAGTAATCATTATTTATTATTCATGGTTCCATTATATAAAATATTATATTAAATATTTTCATTACAGTTTCCCACAATCACCCCTATATTTTTTTCATTTGGTATATTAAATCATTTTTTAAAAATGTTATAATATTTTTACTCAAATAATTATAATAATTTTTTGACTATTTTGCACAATATCTCAATAAGATAACTCGACTATGGGATTTTCATTTATATATCACACTGCTTGTTTAATTATAATTTTCACTATGTAATTTTTTTGAATCATTTAAAACAAATTAGGATTTCATATTTTGTTATGACCCTAAATGTTATTTTTAACCCATTTACATTTTCTTTGGAGAAAACACCTTTGGTATATAATGATATAATTTGAAACACTTATGAATGGTTTTTCATTATGTCATGGATTTTTATGATGTTACCCACAAATTTATTTTTAATTTCATTATATATAATGATATAATATCATTATTCACATACATGATTATGATTGTTTATATTAATAACGTTTTCCTTGAAAATCGTAATAGTTATTCATATTTACAACAATATGAATATGAATGAATGTAGTTATTTATGATAAAACATTTATATGTGGACATGAATGTTGTTATATATGGTCATTATTTAATGCATGGACTTGACTGAGGTTAATTATTATCAAATTTCAACTATTTATATGCTAATTATTTCTAAGACTCATATGTTATCTTCCATGGTACATGATAATATCCTTATTTTCGACATTCTTATAACAAGTATATGTATAAATTAATGATTTTATATATTGAGTTTATATTTCCATATTATGTGATATATTTTATATTATCATTCATTGTGATCAGAGCATATTATATCATGTTATTTTTTATTAATCATTTCTGCCATGTTCATTTTTCTTAACAAGCATAAGAATGAGAATGTTACAAATCATTAAAATTGTTTTTGGTTAAGGTCTATTTTATATTACTCATTGTGTATAC
This sequence comes from Viscum album, assembly GCA_963277665.1. Taxonomy (NCBI): domain Eukaryota; kingdom Viridiplantae; phylum Streptophyta; class Magnoliopsida; order Santalales; family Viscaceae; genus Viscum; species Viscum album. The sequence continues at coordinate 1,250,856,322 of OY728128.1, read as the reverse complement.
CATATCCCTAGTATATAATATATAGTAGTTTTTCATAGAGGGATTGATGAGTGAATTATTTCTTAGGAGATATTAAGGTTATAATCTGTGTCAGTCAATTATGTATCAAATTTGAAAAAAATAAACCAGTGGGTTTTGTGATTTTTAGCTCTATTTTTTTTGATCTTATTATTTTTTAAATGAAATTATGTAATATAATTTTAGATGTTATGTTTGTTTCAAATCATGTGATATGGGACAATGTATATTATGTTACCATGTTTTTTATTTTTGTCTCCAGTCTTATTTTATTTGACATTCATTTTTGAGACAATCCTTCATAGATTTTTATGACTCTATTCATCGTAAAAATATAATTCATTATAATATATTATATATTCCTATAATTATAAATTTTTATTCTATTTAATGTCCATAATTCTTTTGATATTATGATGAATATTCTTATCAAGGGTACTGATTAATAGTTACCTCATCCCATGTGTATAGAATTTTCATTATACCTCTACACCCCCTCCACCTGATGGAAGCGTATTGTTTATACATATGTTTAGTTATAGGAATGAAATGTTATTAGTTATGTTACTAATTTTTTATAACACGCTATGGTGTTTCAACACATGACGAATACTTAAATATTGTCATTCTCTATAACAATGAGCATAAATGATCCATGAAATTTTATAATTAGTATATGAAACCTATGATATAGATTTTGTATTTATGTTATTAATTTTAGTAATAAAATTTTGAAATATTTATATATTTATATCCCTATTTATGTAAATTTACATAGTAATACTTTTGATATATGCACTAAAACGTTATTAAATAAACATCACTCTTCAAAAATATTTTTTATTCAAAATAGGATATTATTGATTGTTTTAGGAGAATATTGAAAAATATATATTATAAAATTAGGAAATTTTATATGAAAAAAATGACATCATTTTTTAAATATTTAAATATTTATTTTTTAGAGCGAATTTTTGATAATTTTTTTAAAAAATACATTTTTCAGTAAATATAAAAAATTTAGGAATTTTCTTTTGAACTGTTTTTTCTGGTGAATTATTATAATTTTATATATTTATAAAATTTTACTAAAAGTATAATTATTTAATCTATTTAATAAATAATATAATTTTGTTAATTATAATTTATTTGGTATGTATTATGGTATAAAATTATAAATAAGACATGTTTTTCTAGATATCATCTTTTTATCAATTTTTTCATTTTTTAACTGAATATCTACCACTTATAGATATAGAAGATTGAATAATGGATTCCCTATTAATAATATTTATGTTTCAATTTTTTTAATATTTATTTTATAATTTTAGGTTGTATATATAGTAATAGTGGTAACATATTTGTATTCATCAAACGATAAATGGGTTATCTTTTGTACACACTATTAAGATAATATTTAAAATTATTATAAACAAATTACATTAACTTTTTTGGATTAGTAAATTTCATATATAGTAATAAAAAATTCATAATATGAACCTTTGTTATATTTGAGCATTGATTTAAACCATTTTTTTATTTAATTAAAAAGTATTATAAAAAATGTCACTTCAGTTATTTTAATATGAGTAATTATTCTAGACAAGGATAAAAAAATAATTTTTAGGTATAAAATGGTCATTGAAATATAAATTAATTTTATAATGTAAATTAGTATTAAATTATTATGAGGAAATAATAGCCTCAAATATTTAGAAAATGCTTACATAGAGAATGAGAAAGCGAAAGAAAAAACAAGAATTTTTTTTAACAAATTAACTAATATATTTAACCGATTCATAGTCTCCCATGAATTTCATAGATCATAATTACAAAATATGGATTTATGAATGATTTATATAAAAAAATATATTTTTTCCTTGAAATATTTAAAGTGAAATTAAATATATAATTTCAAAAATAACATTATTTATATGTTATGTTAGATAATATTTTATTAAATAATATAAAAATAATATTAACCTTGAAATATAAAAATTAGGGTGATAAGTTGAATAAACTATAATTCCTTGGTATGTTTTTATCAAATTCTAAAAAAAATTAAAATTATTGCACATTAATATTAAAGAATTCCTTACCATGATTAATGCTTAAACTGGATAACCATCCAGTTGGACAAACTAATAAGGTGTAAAATTATATTTAAACATATATAAATAGTATTGGTTGATTATAGTGATAATATATTTTCCATATCTGCTAATACATGTCATTTTGGAATCCTTTTATTGGTGTTAGACCCATATGATATTATAAAATATCTTGTATTTATAAGTAATTACAATAATATAAATTTTATATTGAAAATATATTATTAGAAAATTTTAAATGAATAAAAATGCTATATTATTCCATGTGTGTGTTATATTATTTAATATTAAATTTCGGTCCATTTATGGGACACTTTTCCTTTTATAGTGACTTTCTTTACCACTAAATAATAATAACATTGATATTATTGTAATTTTAAAAACTAATAATTTTGAAAAAATAAACATAACATGTTCATATTTGGTTTTATGATACAAATAATTCTCATCAACATAATACTATTAAATTCATTCAATTTGGAAGTTAAAAATAATTTATATTATTCTAATAATTCATGTCATTCCATGACTGCCCATCCCACCCCTTATAAAAGTACACCCATTCTCCCTTGTCATCACTCCCCTAACATCCATGTAGCTCAAAAAAACCTACCCCATTTTTTATGAACGTATATATCCATGATATAGAGGATTTCCTATTCTTAAAAAACTATTTTAATTTTCCTTAAAAGGGAATATTATTCATGACCTCTAATGAAGAGGTTATCATATTCTCTAAGTCATATTTGTTTATTTTTTTCCACATCCACTAAATATGTGTACTCATTCTAAATTTATATAATATTTTATATAAATATAAAAATAAGTTACAATAATTATCATACCACCATTTTACACTCATTCCCATCCAATAAAAATTGAAAACATTAATCACATGTTTACATGGATTACCATAACAACATAGAAGAGTAATTCGTTTTTCATCACCCATTTACTGGGATGCTTGTATAGATATAAATAATTAATTTATATGATATTTATTACATAATTATGATTATTTAATTATATAATAATATATACCTTCTTTCCATGTCATCGGTTCTCAATGGATTACATCACTTAGGTGTATGTATGGACTACAACCTCCAAGATGTGAAGTGATTTTTTTAATTTATTCCATTCATGGGACATAATAAAAAATATATATAATTATTATTTATTTGGAAAATTATATAAAAATTATAACTAAAATTATATATTTTTTTCATTTATTTAATTCCACCTGAAAAAATGATAGAACAACGTTCAGGGGTACGTATAGCCTAGCGGGTCCAAGGACGGTGTGATTTATATTTAAGTATATATATTACACGGATATCATTATATATAAATATATATATAATATATGGCACAAATATAATGGATAACACACTAAAGATGAATTATCCATCAGATAGATAAAGGGAACAAACCTATTACACTAAAACATACTTGAAAAGCGAAGTAGCAAGCACATGAATAATTAATAATAATAACTATTTATTAACAAAGTAGTGATAAAATGTTATCAATATAGGATGTATTATTATATAAATATGTTTGTGTGTGTGAATATGCAATGGATACGTATATAAACTAAATATTTATTTAACAAATTGGAGGTTAATAGAACTTATAAAGAATGTAAAACCTGAGGTAAGGGGTTTTAAAACTCAATTTCATTTCATTGGGATTTAATTATTATTCATTTAATATGTTGTAAATGGCATAAATTTTAATTATTTTTAATTTCCATTTTTTTATATTTTTTCTTGATTGAAAAAATAACTTTATTTTATCACTATCATTTCAGTGATATGATCTTTTTAAAGGATTTCATCTCTATTTCCACTACAGTAAATCCAATTTAGTATTTTTCCCAAATAATTATTATTTTTTGTATATACATAACCATTGATAATTTAACATGAATATATATTGGTACATTTTTTTGAACATTAATTTCAATTTTATAGTTTCCATGGTTTACTATTTAAATGTTATCAAATAGGTAATGATGTAGTTTATTTTCCCATTTTTTGGGTATACTAATATTTTACAGTAGAGAAATATTGTCACATGTAATTCATAAAAAAAATATTTACATTTCCTCTTTGATATTTAACGATTCTATTTAATTTATTACATATTTTTTAATATTTATAAAATAGTACCTAAAACAAGTTTTTATAATAAAAAATGAACACATTTCCATTATTAATCGAGTATATTTTCTTACCATATCTATATTCCTTAAAAAAATAACAAAATGACTTTTCATTTACTCTAGATACTAACTAATGGATATTAATGTCATTATTCACTTTTTAAAATGATGAATATGAGTAATAGTTTTTCAAAAAAGGTAATTTTCAGCATTTGTTTACCACAATTTGAAGTGAATGATTATTTTTATCACACAAGGAGTTAAAATAATTTCATGCAACGAATATAATTTTAAGGTCATATTCATTATCAATAGGTTCAAAATTGTTTCACATAGAAAATTAATCATTAAATTTTTCAAATAATATTTTAATTACAATTTTTATATTTCTACAAAGGATATTCTTTTTATACAGAACATATATTACTGGAAAATGATGTTAATCTCTTCTCTCTTGTTAATTGTTTGGTCATTATCAATTTTTTAAACAATAAAATTATTTTTACCATTAAAAATTACATTTCTCTTTAGTATACATATTAATTATATCATGGGAATAATTATTTAATATACTATATACTATTTCTATATACAATGTTTAATTTTGAATGTTATTTGATTCATTGTTGAAATTTTTATATCCAGATTTCAACACTCAGTATAGACATTTTAGGGAAATGAATATTGCCTATGAAAAAATTGAAAAATAAATATATGAGGAATTCATTATAAATAAAGTTATTAGTGGGATTCTGATATAGAAACCCCGGGACACATTGATTAGTATAATGAATCAAATTAGTTTTCTATATTTATTAAATGTTTATTTAGTGTATACCCAACCATCAATAAAATTTTATTGTCTCTAGGATTTTCAAATAATGATATCATGATATGTGAAATCACAATATACAACATTATGAATTTCTATTATTCAGATTTTTTAAATTATTATCCATGAGATTACTTCATTGATATAATCCATGGTGGTAAATTGTTATCTAATTTTTGATTAAATTGAAAGAATTTTTAGTTATTTATCATGACATATTCAATATTAATTACATTGTCTTGTTAGATCCTAATGTAACTAGGTCTTATTGAATATTTGAGCTCAGTGATTTCTTATGTTTCCTTTTCTCTAGAAAGACTAGATTTTTTTGGGGGATATGTATTGATATTATAGGGGAAATAATTATGTTATAAAAGAAAATAATTTTTCATTTTTAATATTTTCATGAACAATGTATATTTAATTATATGTCAAGTATACTTAGACTGTTAAACTATTATGCTATTTTATGATGGGATCTCTTATATGTAGTACCAATTTAATAAAGAATACAAACTATATGGGTTACTGATACTGTGATTATTATGGTTTCATATAATGGATTTTTAATAGATGAATTGAGAAATAGATTGAGTAAATAATATATTAGGTGTAATAATTTTATGAAATACTCTGAGGATATTTCTGTGAAACATGATGAAATAATAATAATATCCAAAAAATAAATATATTTCTAGAAATTATAATTATTTGTGGTTTTTAATTGAATTATTAAGGTCTAATAACCTAGATAAGTGTTTGCTATGTATGTCGCTTCCATCAATCTGGTGCACAGTGATTGTGCCCTTACTACACAACTACAATATCCCTCCATATAGATATTCCTATACTAATTCAAAATTTCATTATGAACCACTATGAATATCATAGATGGAAAAGTTTAATATCATTATACGTAACATTTAAATAAATTTTTCTTCATTTTGAATGATTTTACTAGATTATATAATTAAACAACTGGTCCCAACAATATGATTCTTATTTTCTTTTAGCCAATTCATATATCTAAGAGTACTTGTTTTAGTAATAAATGTGATGGAAAATATAATGATTATCCATTATATAAACTAAATTCGATGTGATATGGAAGGCGTAACAATGTAATTATTCTTAATAATCTATCATGATATATGATAATGCTCATAAACAATGATGAGTTTCTTATTGTGTAAAATATGATAATTATTGTGTTTTTTATATTCAAGTGGTAATGCCCAATATGGGAACAATTATCAATTTATTTCATGTAATGAGAATGGTAAGCGCAACCCATGAGACATAATCAATGGACTATGAATATATTTTCTATGTATAATATCACATCATTGTGAAAATAATTCGAAGAAAAATAATGTGTTTAATGGATGGACATGAATTTCATATTATTATACCATTTATAGTTCAATATCACATTTATGGGGAACACCATAATTATGAATGTCAATGACCTAATCCATGATCTAAACCAAATAATAATAAAGGTTTTCATTAAATTAAAATTGTTAATGAGAAATTATTTATGTTTTTATATATTGGGATTTAGAAATTATATTGGATACCATTTTATAAAATATAATCTAGTTATAGAATCATAAAAAACTAGGGAATGTTCAAAAAAATATTTGATGATTTCAAATCATATATTGATTGATACTGATAAATAAGAATAATTATATTGATTAAGACAAAAAAATTTGGGGAATATAAGATTATGAGAAAAATAAGCATAAAAATATTCTTATTGTTGACATAATATATTATTGAAAAAAAAATATTGGAATTGACAAATTAAATTAGATAGTAATGGTGACATTGAAAATTATAACATATTTTATGGTAATATAATTTATGATGTAGTTTAATTCATTTTTTTATTTATATAATACAATTAATAATCCTTACTTTTATTTAATAAATGAATATATAGTTGATTTTTATAAGAATTATTTTTCATTGATGTCTTATGTTGATTATTTTTAGTAGTTTGTTTAAGGTATCACATCTTAGAAATTCTTGATTTTGAGAAACATCTTGTCTTCAGGGAATAAATATTAATATTAATGTTAGAAAAATATACCCAACTAAATATGTCAAATATATTGGTTTTTAATAGGGTCTAAAATATTTTGGTAGTGTTTTAAGGATACATATTTTTATATTGGATTAAAATGAACTATTAGTGTCAATGTTGATGTACCAAAGGAAAATTTATTTATCCATATTTGAGATATTATGTTAAACATTTGGGTTACATTAAATATTTAGTGAAGTTAAGAACGACTTAACCTTTATTAATGGATTTTATGATCAGTTATTATATAGTTTTACTATTTTAGGTATAATGAATTCATCTTGAATATTCACTTCAATCAGAAGGAGGTGACACATAAAGTCACAAAATCATGGAAAAATAAGAAAATTATGATTATTAAATGGAATTAAATAATGTATTTATTTTTTATCATCTTATTTTCCTTTACACTAATATAATATAACATATTTAAGAAAATGATTTTGGAAAAAAAATTATAGTTTGAAATTAATTTATAATTAATAGATGGTACTTAAACCCCTCAATAATTTATTCTCTTCTAATTGTTAACTTCATCATGACCGATTTCTATGTCATTGGGTATTATTACTTGGATATTTTTATTCACATGCAAGACTATATTTTGGATTCATTTTAATATTTTACTAATCTTGAAACCCAAATAATTGATATATCATGTAACCATTTTTTTCATACTTTCCATCTTCAAAATTTGATTATTTATTACAAAGTATGGTGTTAGTTTTCAATAAAAGGTAAAAAATTGATGACCATGATAAAATTTTGAGGGAGTAATTTATATAAAGGATTTTTAATTTGATATCCAATGATTTAAAAAAAATATTTTATATAATGTAAGATACAGAACAGTAAGCTTAATCAAACCAAAAAAAATTACTTTTTAATATATCATTTCATCTGAGGTTTTGAATTGGAAGCTCTGAATATTATTAACCATATATCAAAATATATAAAATTTTACTACTCGATATAGATTTATTGAATAATGAATAATAAAAATGTACTCAAAATATTTATAGTGTTTTTTTCAAAACTATTTTTCCATCAAAAACATGGCTTTTATTTTTCTGTGAAATTATTATAATTAATATTTGGAAGACCTAAAATTTTATTTTATAAAAAATAAATCATTTATAACATTTTCTTTTAAAAACTATCCTTTAATAATTTGTTTTATAAATTTTTGTAAGGATTTATTTTTCAATTATTAGTGAAAAACACATATTTTTATTGAAAACTATAGTTTTTAAAGAATTTATAATGTTCCATTATGATACCGTGTGGTTTTTTTTATCATTTTATTTTTTTATTTTTTTTGGATCAAATAATGGCAGAACATGACTAAAAATATTCCAACATGATGGTTGTGTGGGCGTTATAAAAATTAGTTTTTCTTTAAGCAAATACAAGTGAGTAGTTTGGTTTCTATATAGGGTCCCATGAATTTCATAGATAATTAAAACATATTATCAATATATGTAATATTTTAATTCTATTTCCATTAATATCGTAATGGAAATAATGTCAAATTAGTAGAATAGTGTGAAATATTACATTAAAGATAATTCATGGTATATATTATTTAAATTAATTATCAAAAAGCTCATAAAAGCCTTGAAATAGGATAATTTCTAAGAGAAAATTTATATAATTTAATTATTTTTACATCCGTTAAAAAATTTTCACCTTATTCATAATATTATAACCCATTAATAGTTGAAATTACATTAATATGGTTATTATCATAACTAGTTAATGGTGGGTTGAATCCAAAATATAAGGTTTTAAATTATACTATAACATACATAAAATTTATTACATTTTTATAATTATACCAAATTAATAATTTATGCTAATAGACTCAAGTTTTTAATATTATTATAAGAGTTAATCACATATTAAACAATCATAATTCGTGTATTTCAAAAAAGGAGAATAATGATATTTTATAACAAAAAATATATAATTAAATGAAATAAAATTCATAAAAATATAATATTATTTCGTGTGAGTGGGATATTTTTAAAATTAAAATACATATCTTATTTATGGATTAAATTTAATTATATAGTAATAGTCTTGAACCCAAAAGAATAAAAAACATTGATCTCGTGATAATTGAAAAAATAGTTAATAGGGGGTTAAAAATAAGTGATAAGGATGAAAACATAAAAAAATAGTTATAAATTTTATTTAATGATAATTTTTTCAATAAATAGAATTTTATATTATAATTATATCAATTTGAATATATTTCTCAATGAAAATCAATTTATATTTATTTAAGACGTTATGGAATTCCATGAGTGACCCTCCCCACACATATAAATGGACAAACATTCTATATATTCGTGAAACCACATGGAGCCATATAGAATGAAAACTAACTACTACTAATTATCATAAACCTCCCTATACATTATATAGTTGTTATTTAACAATAAATATTACATTCCATGTTTCCCTAAAAAGTTGTCTAAAAGAAGTTTACTGAAAAAATTGTAATCATATTTACCGACTCTGTCAAGATTATTTCTTTTTTAAATCAATTAATATATTTCACCAATGATAAAATAATAAATCAAGTATAAAAAATATAAAAATAATTTATTATTTTTATTTTATATGACTTTTATATCAATATCCAACTATTTTATTAGAAAAATATTTATCACGGGTACATACAGTTCTCCATCTCCACATTTTTTTTATTTATTCATTACCCGTCACTATACATGAATAATTAGAAAAATAGAAAAATCATTATAAATGATATTTATTAGTATATTATTTATTAATAATTTTAATATCATATTTCCCTTAATACCTTCCCATCTAGTGGAAAATGATAACGTTTCTCGTACTTACATCTGAATTATCACCTCGAAGAAGTGATGCGATCCATTTGTCATTTCCACTATACATGAATGGAAATAAGGATAGATGAAATGAATATATAGTATATAATATATATGTGATATAAAAATATTCCAGGAATGGTTAATAATAAATTACCTTTCTATTGTTCCATATTTCTAAAAAAGACAAAAATTTCTTCTTGTAATATAGCATATTATCTCCATGAACAGTGTAATTAATTTTTTGTATGTATATTTTATGGATGACTATAAATATCAAAATATTGGAAATATAATATATTAATATGATGAATAACTTCCATTATATGATGAATCCATGAAAAAGTCTCAAGGATAAAAACTGCTAAATCAATACATATATGATTATTGAAGATGTTAACAACTAAAATAAGGATATTATTAAAATAATATTTACAAATGGGAAGAAAAATGATATAAGTAGATCATATACGATATTATAGAAATATATATGAATATATTATGTAATCATAATTTATCATATTTTTTTATTCTAGAGGATAAAATTACCTATGAGGCATGATTGATTTTTTGTAAGGTGTTTCTTAACTGAACATCCATTCATTGGGTTATATATAGATATCAATTACTATAATATACACCTATTATTATTAATGTTTAGTCGAATTTAAATAATTTGTAAAATTTTTTGTTCACTTTATTATTTACATGTAATCACATCATTAATTAATTCTCAGGTGAACGATATTATATTTCATCGATATTTCATCTCATTTTCCATTCCAATAAGTCAAATTTAGTAATATGAACATTTTTATTTTTATGTTGTGTATATAATGGACCATTGAAAATTAATATTTGTGTTTAATGTATAATATAAGGAAAAATTTTCATTCCACCATACCCATTTTATTATTTTTATATAACATCCTGTTATCAATTAATCATGTACGCCCTTGAACACAACATTATTTCCCCTCCCTAAATATTGAGAGGATACCTAAAATGATAAAACCAATTATTTTTTGAACATTCACTAATAAACAATCATTTCTGTAGGCTATAGAGTCGTTACAAGCCGTGTAACTAAGTTTCAAACAATGTAATGATTGATGGGTAAATTTCATGAAATGAAATATCACACTGTGAATGAGAACATAGAGTGAACGGTGATAACACATCATGTACAATTTAAATGATGGTTTCTAATTAGAGGAAATGGGATTTTCATCATATGTGGGATGTAGTAGATAAAAACTATGAACTTAGGTTACACACCATGTGACATCCTACTTACGGTTTTTAAAGATAGTGTGTGGTAGTTTTGATTAACTTCCATCAATGGTTCATCAAGGCTGTCGACTTAAGTAGGTTCCATGGAGTTTTTGAGAGGCTCAAACCCTTCTAGATCGATATGTTTGACATTTTATCTCTATTTTAGTTTCAGTACATCATTCTTGGTATGTAAGCTTTCTATTTTTTCTTTTATTTTGACCACAGAATCATTGTTGGGTGGAATATTTGTATCAATTGGTATAGGATTTTTTATTATTCTCATTTTCTTCCAAGATATGTTGTCTGATCTCGTTCTGAAGGACTTTTCATATATTGGTTATGGTGTGGAAAGCAGTTTTCTTTCAGGTATGTGGGTTTCCTATCATCCCCCAACACCTTTTATTTTAAATTGAATGAATCGTGACATGGATTTGATTCTAGGTACTTTGTTGGCATTGTTGGGTTTTGTTGATTTTGGACTTTGTTACAGGTGTGTGAAACCCAAGTATTGATGTAGGTAGTTCCATCTCTAGCCTATATTAATGAACCTAATTTTTATTCCCAATAAAAAAATTTTATAACAAAATTGGCATGATTATTTTTCCTGTGTTGAAAAGGGTTTTTAGAAAAAAAATATTTTTCTTAAGTAATTAATAAATGGAGTGAAAATGGGTATTTTCAAACCATTGAAATGAATTATGAAATAGAGCACATCGGTTACCTTGGGTAATTAGGTGGAAGGTTAATCATAGGTCTGTCATCCATTGTTTTGTGATTATCAAAGTGGTTTTTCTTGGGACATTCCTCTGTTTCCTTAGAAGATTGTTCTTGGGGACTGATATTGATATTTGGGTGTGGGGGTTAACTCTAAGGTAAATCCACTAATTTTGATGTATGTGTTCTTGGATTAGAAATTACGAAATTGATTATTGTGGTACAATATTATTATTCCCAGAAATGTAATATTATTTAGTATTGTGATACTTGTGATTCTGTTTTCTATTTCATGTCTTTTTAAGTTATCATTGATATGCATGTTTGGGCTTATGGAAAATTATATGGAAAACATTCATTGAAGTTGATTTATCTTCTTTGGTTTTAGAGCCATAAAAAATAATAATGTCTATTTTTTAAAAAAAATCTCCTTACTGCATATCATGCAATATTTTATTTAAAATGACCATTCAATTATTTTTATAAAGATACTTGATATGGGAAAACTAGGAGGGATCGAACTGAACCCGGTATCTCACACACTGTACACCTATTTGGTGGTGCATAGACCATATTTTAACTTCCAGTGTGGGGAATGTAATTACACCATAGTGAGGTAGAAAGGTTCATGTCTGCTGGTTGGGTTGCTGGTGGTGAGTTGGTGGGATTTTGTCCCTACCATCATTTAGAGTAGTTTTTTGGATTCTACTATTACATTTGGACTTTTCATGTATTTTTAGTTCCATTGAATGGTATCTGTTTCGGTATATTCCATAATATTTTGGAATAAATATTTTTTATTATTTAGTTCATCCTTTCATTCTTTATATATATTTTTTCAATGTGGTTTTTTTGTTTGGGATAAATAGTTCCCTCTATAGTGTTCTTCGATGCCCGGGTGATTATCACTATCCCGTGGGAATCTGGAATTCCCTTCAGGAATGTAAAGGAATGGGTCAGGTGATGGATTTGAAGGAAACCCAGGTCGATTCAGTTCATTTTTTTATAAAATGAGTTATTTACTCATGATTTAATTTCTTGGGGTGTCTATTAGACAAGATATTGGATTTTTGGGACATTATAGTTATGTTACGATAAGTGCTTGTCCAACTCAGTAGTCCTGAGACACATGTTTCCCTTAGTAGTAGGTTTTTGTATCTAGTGTTTGATTTTTTATATAAAAATAATAGGTTTCCATATGGGTTTTCTAGTTCAAACTGATATTTGATCTGTTGGTTGATCATTAATAACATTCAGTGTCCAGCAGTATGTCTCTGACTAGTCTTCCACAAGTTCCTCTGGAATTAAAGCGGATGCACCTCAAGGGAAGAAACCTATAGATGAAAATATCATCAATACTATCATATGGTAAGTCTTTGAAATTGATTAAGGTATACCATAAGTTTAGAGTGTAGTTGTTGAGGTACAAACAAGGTATATAGGAGAGATGGATCGATCACGAGATTTCATAAACAAGAATCCAATGTCTATTAAAGTAACGTAGGAACCTCATAAAGAGGAGGACTAGAAGGATATAATCGATCAAATATTATAATTTCTAGAGGCACCTGATAACATCAAGGTGATGTGTGTGGTGATCATACTAAAGGGTTCTCGTAAGCGATGGTGGTATACTATAGTCCCATTAGATAGACACATGGGCTTTGATTGGAAGGGTTTCAAATCCTTATTCATTTAGAAGTTTTTTCTAGAGATCTTGATGCTGGAAAGGTATATGGAATTATTAAATTTACATTAAGAAGAGTGTTCCTAGTCGGCATACACAAATCTTTTTTCTAATATTGTTCATTTTTTTCAAATGTAGAGAATAATTACCAACTGAAGGCTTAGAAGTACTTCCTGGGGTTGTGACAAGATATCAGATCGCATATGTTTTTGATAAAAAATTCTACCTATACAGAGATGAAAGACTGATCTATAAAGTAAAATAAAAAAATGGAATGAAAGGATGGATTTTCCACCACGCCTCTTTCATTAGGTGGGAGCTTCTGGGGCACACAAGAGAATAATGGGTAGTGACCAGATCATCGCAGCAGTAGTGGATGTGGATCTCAGTAGTGGGCCTCATCTGCACCATCAATCAAAGTGGGTATCTTTCCTCAGAATATCTATCGGTGTAGAAAGGGGGACACACGATATTTTATTTTCCTATTCCTGTGACGACATACAGTTGATGTGGATGCATTAATCATTTATAGTTCTTATGTCATGATATGGGTACACCTTGTTATGGTCAGGTTCTGTCAGGTCCCATAGATACTATGGTTTTGTAAGAAGCCTTAAATACTACATGGATTCATCTAAAGGCCTACAAAGTGATGAATTTTCATGAAGTTGATGAGTGTCCAATGGAAGATAATGTTGGTCTGACAATAGTGAGAGGTACTATCCATATTTCATCTTTAGTGGAAATTTCATTATTTGGTATTGGTTCCTAAAACTCATTTATATCTACATGTTTTTTTGATGTTATTTAAAAATAAAAGGATCTTATTTCATTCAAAATGGAGTTAGAAACACCCCTTGGTATGAGGAGAGAGAAGGGGTTTAGGTGTCCCCCTTCTTCGTTAATGATAGTTGATACTAAGTTGGAATGGTAATTTCTTATTCTGGATATAGATAAGTTTAACATCATCATCCATATGGATTTTCATGTCACTCATCATGAATAGGTTGATTTTTATCATAAGTGTGTTCCATTTCCTGCTGTTGATGGGAGATCACTTTTGTTTCAATGAGAGAGTGACCAGAGATCATGTCACGATGCACCATCCCACTGAGAGCTGTTGATTTTTCTGTCATCCATTATGTTTGATCACAATAAAATTTCTTAAATTGATCATATTCCCATTTCTTTTTTGAGGCATTATTAAAATTTTCCCATTTATTTCACTAGTCATCCTCAAGAGAGATAGGTAGAGTTTACAATTGATCTTGGTCTAGGTTCAAAATTTATTTCAATACCTTCCTATTGAACGACACCAGTGGAGAAACAATATTTCCATATTCAGTTATAAGACTTTTTAGAATAATTTTTTGTTCTCCCTAGTATTTCTCATTGGGAATCCCTTATGCTGTTTAAAGAGAAAAATGATTGTTCACATTGTTTTTTGTATAGACTGTCAAATTTTGAACCAGGTGATGGTTTAGAAAAAATATCATTGCCTCGTGTGGATTCTCTATTTGATCAGTTAAAGGGGGAAAACTTGTTTTCAAAGATCTATCTTCAATTGGGTTATCATCAACATAGATTTCAAGAGTCTGATATACTGAATATAGACACCAATAGTTGGTATTTTCATTATAAATATCATGTGACTCCTTTTAGTCTAACTAATTCTCCTATTGTTTTTATGGATTTGATGAATTTGATATTCCATCAATATCTTGAGATTTTTTGGTTTTTGTAGATGATATTCTATTATATTCAATAATTTATAATGAGCAGGAGAACAATTGAAGAATTGTTTTAGAAATTTAAAAATGTCCATGTTTTTATATAAATCTATCAAAAGGAAGTTTTTTTATTCAATAAGTGATGTTATTGGAGAACAGAATTTGTATGCATGGATTATCAGTTGATCCGGGGAATGTAATGGTTTTTTTCCAATGGGAGGAACCGTGGAATGTCTTTGATATAAGAAGTTTCCTTGGTATTGTTTGATACTATCGATGGTTTGTCAGGGAATTCTCTATTTTGGCATCATAATTGAGTCCTCTTACCAGGAAAGTGGTGAAATTATCTGGGGATGAAAATTGTGAGACTACATTCGATGGACTAAAAGAATTTCTGAAATCGTCTCTTATTGTTATCTTACCTAAGGCTAGTAAGGGATAGGTGGTGTTTTTTGAGAAATTGGGTGCTTATTTAGGATGAGTCATGATGTATTATGACCATGTGGTAGCTTATGAATTTTTTAATCTTTGAAAATATGAGAATAAATACCCTCTCATGATTTAGAGTTTGATACAGTCATGCATGAACTTATGTGTTGGATGAACTATCAATTTTGGGAAAGGATCACAATATTCTCTAATCATAAGAGTTTGAGTTATATATTTTCTCATATGGAATAGAATCCTAAATAAAGATGATGTGTAGAATACAATCATACATTTCACTTCAATGTCGCCTACAGTCTAGGAAAGGGTAATGTTGTTGTAGACATTCTTAAAAGGAATGTACCATCATAGGTTGTCCAGGAATCAATGGAGGATTGGAACCTTTTGGGGAATTTTTCTCAGTAAAAATAAAATGTTAATAAGGATTCTTCAGGAATGGTTCTAGCCAATTTCTTGTTATCATCATCCCTTTTAATGTATATCTTATAGATTCAGCATTAAGATGATGAGTTTTAGAAGAAACGAGAAAGAAATTATTGTGGGGATATAATTTGATGTTGGTCTCATTCTTCAGGTGGTATGATCACGTTGGGAAAAGGATAGTCATCCCATCATCTGTGAGGTGTTCAGTCTTGATTGATTCTCCTAGCTCTTCTTAGGCCATACATCTAAGCACTTAAGATATGTATTATGAAAAATGTAGTGATTATGGTGTCTGAGTATGAAGTGAAACTTCATAGAGTTTGTATCTCATTGTTACACCTACCAATAGATAAAGGAAGGGCACATGAAACCTTCAAGGATACTTCTGTCTCTGTCAGTGTCTCTATGGAAATGGTAAGAGGTATCCATGGAGATTTTAATGGATTTACATGGAATCCCTGAGGGATGAAATCTATCTTGATGGTCGTTGATTAGTTAACGAAGTCTTCTCTTTTATTTCTGGTCAAGGATACCACATAGTATGATGATAAGGGTATGATGTATGTGCATGATATTGGGAGGAATCATGGGATTCCATATTCCATTTTTCATATATGGATCCTAGGTTTACTTATATATTATGTAGGAGTATTAAAGAGGTAATGGAAACACATATCATGTGGATCACAAAATACCATCAATAAAAAAATTGTCAAACGGAGTGTGAAATTCAGATCCTGGAGAATATTATCCGTGCATGTGTCATGGATTTTAGTGGATTGGGGGATATTCATCTGGTAATATTTTAGTTTTTTTATAATAATAATTAACATTATTCAATTAGAATGGATCCTTTTGAGGTGTTGTATGGTCTCCCTTGTATATCACCTCTTCATTGGTATAAATTGTGTGAAGTACCTTTGGTTGGACAATGTTTTTCGTAGGAAACATTTGTGAATATTCAGGATATTCATCGACATCATGTTTCTTACCAAAGTGGAAAAAAATTGTATGTGGATCTATCTTATCGATGTCTTGAGTTTTTTTAGGTGACTTGGTTTTATAGATATTTTCTACTTAGTTGGACCACCATCTACATATAATTTCGCGAATGTGGGATATGAGATTTGTATGACTTTTTGAGGTCACTGGTCTTGTCATAAATTTTTTTATCAGTAAGAATTTATGTTTTAATTGATATGTATTAATGATTTTTCCCATATTTCCTAGTTCAAGAAATATCACCCTAATCCCACTCACATTCTGATTTGGGAAGAAATTGAGTTAGAGACATATGCTTTTATACTGGAGATATCGGTTGAGATCATTAAATATCATGTGAAAGTTATTTCTGGGATTTCAATTCTATATGTCAGAGTTATATGGAAATAAGGAACATAATCTCAGGGTACATACAAACTGAAATTGTTAATGAGGGAGAATTTGGCTCATCTCTTTGTAGGGATTACATCCTCCACATGACTTCCCATGGGAAAAAAGTCTTTATAATGTTGGAGTTTGTAACATCTTGTCACATGATTCATGAGCTACACCTATAACCACATCATGTTTTTCTATACCAAGAGATTGGTATGATACCAATTTTTCTAATGTCAATGATTTTTTGGAGTTTCACTATAAAAAGTATGTTTTTGTAGGCTGAAGAGTAGTTACATGTTATGTAATGTGTGATGGATGTATTTTGTGAAAAAAAGATCACCTAGTGAACTTGTACATGTTGTGAATGATGATGTCATATCATTTTGGGTTTAAATGATTGATTTTTAATTTGAGGCAATGGTTTTTTTGACATATGTGGGTTGTTGAAGTTACACGTCGTGAATCTAGGTTACATGACATGTCATGGCCCATGTATGGTTTTTAGAGATAGTATGCCTCTATTTTGTTTCAATTCATTTGTTAGTTATTTTTGGCATTCAACCTAAGGCCATTCCAGGGCTTCTTGGAGAGAATCAGTCACTTCTAGATTGATTCTTTTGACAGTAGAACTCTATTTTTGTTTTGATGTGTCTCTCTTGGTAAGTAACATTTATGTCTCATCATTTCCTATGATCCCTATCTCGTCGTTGGGTGGTGTATTTCGATTTTTTGGTCTAATGATTGTGACTCTTCATTGTTTTTTCAAGATCTATTGTGTGATCACATTTTAGAGGCATTTTTTTCTATTGGTTATGGTACATCAAGTATTCATCATTAAGTTGTGTGTGTTCCCTCTATTATTTTGAAAAATTTTCTTTTGAATTGAATAAATATTGACATGGATTTGATTATAGGGTCTTCGGTGATGTTGTTGGGTTTTGTGGATTTTGTATTCTATTACGAGCATCTTCGATCTGAGTTTTTAGGTAGGTGGTCCCATCTCTAGCCTATGTTGATTATCATGATTGTTATGATTTATAAAAAATTTGGTTTATCAAAAATTGCATGATTTTTTTTATGTAGAAAAGGGTTTTTAGGGGAAACTAAATTCTTGGGTTATTATTATATAGAGAGAAAACATGTATTTCCAAATCCTTGAAATGAATTGTGAAAAAGATCACATGGGTTACTATGGGTATATAGGTTTATGGTTTATATTGGGGCCATCATCTATTGTTTTATGATTATCATGGATGTTTTACTTGGTAAATTCCTCTATTTATTTGGCCCGTTGTTCTTGGGGACCGATATTGTCATTTTGGGGGGTTTACTGTTGAGGTATTCCTCTACTTTCAAGACTTATGTTATAAGATCAGAATCTATAAACTGTATTATTTGGTATGAGTAGTATGCAACATTGAATTGTAGTATTCCTTCCTGTTGTGATGAATATTCTTTTGTTTTGTATTTCTGGGCATTCTGAGTTATCCTTGATATGCATGTTTATGCATGTGGAAAATGATATGTAAAATGTGCATTTAAATTGATATACCTTCTTTTATTATTGAGATATGTAAAAGGGAAATGTTTACCATGTTTTATATAAAACCTCCATTCTACCTATCATGGATTGTTTTATTTAAAAAGATAATAAATGGATTTTAAATAGAGACTTGATATGAAACAACTGGGAGGGTTCCTACTAAGCCTGATTTCTCACACCCTACACACCTATTTGGACATGTGTAGAACTTTTTTTTATTCTAGTGTATAGTAATGCATTGCATCGTAGAGATGAGACGATGTTCGTTTCATCATGTTGGGTATCTTGTGGTGAGATGGAGGGAGTCTATGCATACCATCATCTGGGGTATATTTTTGGTTATGGTCTTTTTCAGTTGGACATGTCTTGGAGTTTTAAGCTACATTTTTGTTGTATATTTGCACTATTTCATTACAATTATGGAATATATATTAATTAGTCTTATGATGTTACTTTATTGATATATATATATATATTCCATGTGTTTTTTATGTTTTCTAAAATCATTCCTTCTAATGTGTTCTTCGATTCCTAGGTGCTTATCGCTAGCCTGTGAGGATCAGAAAGGCCTTTCAGGTATGTAACGAATGGGTTGGGTGATGGGTTTAAGGACAATCTTGGAAAACATGTTGCATTGTATCTTCCTATATATGTTTCAAAAGGTTTTAAAATTTAAAATCATTAATTAAATGATATATTAATATTTTCCATCCATTTTTTTACTTATCCAAAAGTTATGATTTTATGGAAAACTATATATTTTTTATGAACTGAACATCAGCTTTTATGCCTTACTAACTATGTGGTGATTTTAACTCTCATTAAATATTTACCTTTTTTGATCAATGGACATATAATTTCATTTAAATATTCTAATTCCTTATGTCACATATATGATTATTTCATTAATTGTATATCATTTCTACATATCGTGTTTCACATTGAATTTATTTTATTTATTTGGGGAAATAATAGTAATCTATATTCATTACAGAATATATAAATTTATTGATAAGGAATATTATTTTCAAATTAAAATGATCATTCAACATATTTTGTGTACACTAGACACACAGTTATGGGTGGGGCCTGATTATAGGCCTCCCTTCCATTCATAAATAGGTATCATAAGACAAATTAATTGGCTACATTTAATAAATGGGGTTGTTTTTTTTCTTACACCACAAATAACTTTTTATGTTGAAACAATTCGATGGTAATGATATCATGATGTATTAGATCATAATGTTCAACAATATGAATTTCATTTAATAAGATTTCAATTATGATTTTCTATGATATTACTTTATGATATTATCCATAGATGTATTTGATTCTCATTTTATGCATTAAATATCATGTGTTTTCTATTATTTACCTTTCTATATTAGTTAATAATTATTTATTCATCATTCATTATATAACACCATGAAAATCTAATATAGAAACATTGTATTGGATATCATGTATAACGTGAAACACCAAACACATAAAAAAATATAATACCATGTGAATTTATATTGCATTTACTATTTTTAATAAATTCAAAATATTATATATCATTCAATGAATTTAATAATGTGTTACCGTGTAACATGCAAAATATTAGGTTTCTTAAATGATATGTGTTACACGCACAACTGAGTTTTAAAAAATTAACTATATATTATAAGAATATTATTACATAATAAAATAATATATAATAAAATATATTTTATTAATATTATTGACAAAAATATTAAAATATTTTGTACCAAAAACTTATTCATTGGTTATAAATTAATTAGAAATAAATATAAGATCATATTGAATATTAAAATAAAATTTCATAAACAATTATTTTTATGCCACAAATCTTTTTGTTCAAAATAAAATAATTGAAATACAATTACTAAGTTATATTAATGTAAAATAAATATTATATATTATATATAATAGTTTTTAAATTCATCAAATATATTTGATAATCATAATATAGGAACAACCCAAATTTTTTACATAACAACCTAATTTTTCATTATGACATTTTACCACTTCTTAATGGAGAACCTATATTAAATTAACTTTTGGGAACTATTTTATATTATGTATTTCATAATAAGCATAATATTTGAATTAAGAAAAAAAATTATCTTAAGGTTAATTTTGGGCATTTTTCAGTTAATTTAAATTTACTAACAAATAGTTAAAATTATTGAATTTTATATCAAAATTGATTTTTCATCTAATTTATATGTTTTGATAAATAATAATTTAAACTGCTTCTGAAGTTTAATTGGATCATAATATGATCATTAATTACAATTTAGTTCATATTAATCAATTCAATTGTGAAATTTACTATGTAATCCTACCAAACATTTTATCATTTTTACTTTAAAACCCCTCATTTTCATTTTACTAACTGACTGACTGTCTGAAAATTAATTTTTTATTAGAAAAAAATTTAAAGAAAATAGAAAAACCATATAATTTCATTATTCAATCCACTTTTAACATGAAATTTTTTTGGAATTCTATTTATAAAACATTAAATGATTCTCACTCTTCATCCCCCATTAAACGACCTCCTCTCCTCCCACTTCCTCGCACCTCTCAAGTCACTTTTGGATGACCAATATCATCCCTAATTTCTCGTAATAATACCTCCCATCACCAAATTATCCTCAACTTTGTGAAAAATAAATCCATATAATCCCTTTGGTGAAAACCAAAAGGAGTTACCCGATTAAGTGGTAACATCGTTCCTTATAATCTGTAGAATCATTTCCATTCTAAACCCTAAAATACTTCTATCTCAAGCTTTTATAAATAAATATTTTCCATAATATTCTAGGATGTTTTAATTTGAATCTTTATACCTAAAATATCTAATACTCCCATCTATGGGGTAACAAACATACTATTTATGTGAACTGTGAACTACAACCTCACGATAATTTGATGGTTCGTTCTTCATTTACAAATTATCAATGAATTAATTATGATGAAAAATATTTTTATTTTTTTTTATATATGAAAAAAATTATTTCTTTTTTCATATGTAATTATTTTATAACAGATACCAAAATAATTTCCATTTTTTATAAATTATATAACACCATTTGTGGAAGTGTGAACTACTGGCTCCGAAAATTGAAGTGATTTGATCACATGATAAATGGAATGTGTATATGATAATTTTAATTAAAAATATGAGACATAAAAAATATTTATATTAAATTAATGAAATAAATATATTTCATGAAATAATATATATATAAATATATATCGTGTCTATATTACCCTTTACACACCAAGATGTTATAATGATGGTCTTGGACGTGTGTTCTACCGCAACCTCAACATGATGTATTTAATTTTAAATTAAAGTATATATATATATATAATATATGGGGAAATAAAATATTATTTATTATATAATTATCATCATGTAGTGATATGGTGTTACAAAGATTCTTTATACTATAATCATTGAAAAATGGGAACATTACTCATGCGTACATATGACCTACCATATCCAGGATTATAATGTTGATTAATTTTTAAAAATAACATTAAATAATTTTTTTAAAACCATAATTTTGGTAAAAATATTATAATTATTTTGGTAGTATTATTATATATATGTTATATAATGACCCCTTTAACCATAGTAGACCTACCAATGTTTTTTTGACACATATACCAACTTTGGTCAAAACATCTGATGTAAAGATAAATTTTTAAGTAGTTGTATGCAAAAAAAGTAAAAAGTTAAATAAAAGTTATGATAACTGTGAAACATTTTCTCAATAATTTAAATAAATAATATAATTTTTGTATTCATGAATATTAAGGTACACTAGACATGTTGGACAGAAGGTAAGAGATTTCATCTCAATTTATATTCCATTGAGACCTATTTGTTGTAATGCACCTAGAATTTTTCAGATGGTCAATATAATACAATTTTTCATGTTATATCATCAATTAAATTAATTTCATGATATTATAAGTTTCATTTAATGATTATTCATTAATGTAGATTATTATTGAAATTTTTCCATGTGGTATGGGACACGTTTGATTGCTCAATGATTATTTTCCTCAAGAATGGGATTACTGATCACCATTGTAATCTCTCCTCCTATTGATTGTTAACATTCTCTTTAATCAATCACTACACTACGATCAAATTTATTATACAATAAATTTATATTAAATATAAATATACTCATGTAATTGATATTACAATTTTTTAAACTATATACCATTTTTAAAAGGTGTTTACATTGACAGTTATTTGATTAACTGATGAATTATTCATAAATCTGTGTCTTTTATTCTATATGTATATTTAATAAATCATACAGTATTTTAATGATTTATTATTCACTATACAGAATACATTGGTAAAGAAATGATGTGTGAAGACTAGACATTATATAGATCATTGATTCATCGGTATTTTCTTGAGAGAAAAATAAATTGCACAAATTAATCATATTTTTATCCCTAGTATTATAACTTTTGGGGGACATATCCTGATAGTTTATTTCTTCATGTTCCATAGACATTACAGCTAATAATTATGAAATTGACTCATATACATTTAATTTTGATTCATTACATATTATCCACTATTTTTTAACATGATAAAATCTATGGATGAATTTCACTTTCAGTGCAATGTTTAAATGGATTGTGTATTAGGTTCTTACCTTTCCATATTTATTTCCCCTTATATAGGTAGTGGTACTGTATGTGTTTCCATTTATTACATTTTTATATTGTTTGTTTACATCCTTCCTAGTTAATTTCTTATATGATATATGTGTTTAGTTATTTTATATTCCATAATTATTATTATCATTGATTCATTATTAAATCCAATAACCTTTACCCATACTAAGAATTTTAGTTCACCCCTAATTTTCCTCCTTATCCCTTACAATCCAAGAAGCATACAATTAAGAATAAGAAGAAATATTCAATAAATAAAAATATTATCCTGGTTTTTATTTAGAAAAAATATTGTAATTATTTTATTCATTTTTATTAATAGACTCATGTATGGATCATCTTTACCAAAACTACTAAACAAATCAGTCCATTAGGATTTAAATCTGTGTAATTAGGCCTATGTAATTGATAGTAAACACTGGCTGCATGACTTCTTGGGCCCTGTTGCTAAATTTGGTATCTGAGGAAGTTTATTATAAAACATCGAAACTATATTTATGAAATCATAGATTAGATAACATTATAAAATGTATAATTTTAGGATATGTGTAGAAGAAGACACTAGATTTTTTGTAATGTAGATATTATTTGGGTGTTTATAGAAATAAATCCCTATCTCGATACATCACGTGAGAGTAGTTTTGGAAAAACTATACGTAGGAGTAACAACTTTGACAATGTGTGTCAGGCTTGAGTTGGCATAACCTGGTACATGATAAGTGGACTTACATTTCACCTAGTGTGGCACATGTAGGGGATATTCTTATGAAAATTATGATTTTATTTAAAAAACATTATGAAGGACTTTTAAAATGAATAAACTAGGATAATACTAAGTTGTTTTTTTCATAATATAAGGTATCATGAATTTTCATTCCTAGGAATGATATTCTCGATGAAACCTAGACTAATAAGGACCTATGTTGAAATAATTATTTGATGTATTTATGTAGTAGGTTTGTATTGAAAATTTAGTTAAATTGATATTTAGATATTAAATATATTTGACGGATGTCCACCATATTTATATTTGTATGTTATATTAACATGGTTTTGGAAATAGACAACATCTAATTATGGTGGGAACCAATCAAATATGGTAAGGCTCTGGGACATCAAACCATAACTCAAGGAAGATAATAGATTCACACCAACCACTGACCTACAAAATTTCCAGTTTAATAAGTCATATTTTTTATGAAAAATTTGATGAATAAATTTTAATGAAGTACCAGTAATAGAATTTTTTGGTATAAAGATAATTTTATTATCCATATTGAATTTGGAGTATAGTTAGAGACATGTAGTTACAATGTTTACTCTTTTATAGGCCTTATGATCTGTTAAATGATTATTTTAGTACTTTGAGAATCAATTTTAATTCATGGATATCAATTTATTGATGTATGGTGTGAGTTAGAATTTTATTAAATCACAAATAAAATATGGAATTCTTCACATGAAATAAAAACATATCATGTATTTATATTTCCATATGTTATTATGTTGTAAATGAATTTCCCAACATTAGAAAAAAGACTTATAAATAATATTTTTTCATAATATCTTAAATTTTGTTGAACCGATGGTATTATAAATAATCAGATATTTATGGATTTGAGGCCCTCAACTTTCCATTGATCATATAGTTTTTGTGATTGATTTCCTCAATCACTCCATATAAATATTTTTTCTTTTCCTCCATGTACATATCTACACTTTTCTCTAATGTTCTATTACATAGAGACGTAGTTAAATGTTTGTTTATGTTACCTTTATAAATCTCACTATCTCTATTCTAGATGATGTTTTACAAAAATTTATCATAATATTGGATTTTAATCATATTAAAAATCAAAAAAAAATATTAACAAGATCGAGTTTAAATTTTGAGGAAGAAATTTAATTTTGGAAGGGAGAATGTAACACACCAAAAAACCAATTTTACAACAATATATTTCATTACATGAATGACGTGCAATGCCAAGAACATATGGTAATATAATATCTTGAGAATTTATAATAGTTTTACTAGTTTAAATAAAATTCAAAAAATTTTATATCTTGAAATGCACATGATACTAAGTTTTCATGCAAAATACGCAACAATGAGTATCATCAATAACTTCTCTTACATGTCCGGATAAGTTTTAACCGAACAATAATATATTATTAAAATATTATTATTTCTTATAATAAGAAATAAAAATGAATCCAATGTGAATATTATTAAATAAAATATGAAAATATATATTTTACACAACTAATTCATAGGTTATAGATTAATTAGTAATGAATATAAGAGCTAGTTGAAAATAAATGGATTCTTTTATAGAAAACTATTTTTATAAGGACAATGCTATTTTACGATAATAAATTAAATTAATTAAGATTAGTGAGTGATATTAATGTAATATATGTATATATATTATTCATTATACTGTTTTTTATATTCATCCAATAGATTTTATATGCATAAGATAATATAAATCCCAAATTGACTTTTAAGAACCAATTTTTTAGTAAGGCGTTCTTTCCACATTTTAATTGAGTAAATTTTTCAAATCCAATTTTTTTTTAATTTTATTTATTACATATTTCCTAAAAAACATCATATTTTTAATACAAAAATCAAAATATTTTTAGGGTTAATTTTTTGTATTTTTGTTTTATGTTTCATTTTTATTAAATGCCTAAAAATACTAAATTTTACTTCAAAAATATTTTTTCATCTAATTTATTGATTTAGATAAATAATTTTTGATATTGGTGTTATAGTTTAATTTGATAATATATATTTTAATTGATCGAATTTATTTAATTGTAATCAATTTCACTATGAAATTGACTATAAAAACATACCAAAAATTTTATCATTTTAACATTAAAAACATCCATTATGACCCCATCTAGGATATTAAATTTTAATTACTTTATAACAATTATATTGTTGGAATACTGAAAAAATGGATTCCATATTTTCAATCATCATGACATATAATTTATATTCTGTTCAACTTAGGTTTTGAATAAAAATATTAGTGAAAATAATTAAAAGTAATTACCATGAATAAGGTATCGTTAACATTAATAAGGGACTTAATCATAATCATTAGGGACCAAATGACCTATAAACTTTTACAAGAGACACTTTATAACCATATTTAAATAAAATACAATTTTTTTGGAAATTTTACCATTATGGGAGTCACATCTAATGTGATAAACGTCTATGGAATTCATTTGTCAAAATATTAAAAGAGTGCAGCTCCTCTGCCACTATAAAAAGAGATTTTTTCCTCAAACTTCCTAATTTATCTCAAGAAATATTCCATCCACCAAGATATTCCAATATATATCATTAAAATAACTCTCCTCACAATAAAATCCTCACATGGGGTAGAATGAAATTCAAGGAATCCCTTTAGTGAAAATAAAAAAAGATACCTAATTAAGAGGTAACATCTTTCCAAAATCTATATAGATCCATTTTCACTATCCACCCATAAACTAATAATATTGAATTATTATATAAATAATGTATCCAAAATATTATATGATGTTTTTATGTTAGTTTTTTGACCTAAACCTACACATATTCCCATTTAATGGGTAACATGCATATTGTTTGTGTGAATGCACCACTACCGCCTCACAAAACGATGATTGTCCATGATTCCATTAACACCTCTCATTATGATAATTATGATGGAAAATATGTTTATATATTTAAATTATTATATAATTATTAATGTTTAATTATTATTTTAACACATACCCTTATACTTTAACTTTTTTATAAATACGATAACTCCTTTTGTGGAAGTGTGGACTATAACATCCTAAAAGTGATGTGATTCGATCACTTGATTCACAATATATATAATTGATGATTATAATTAAAAATATGTGGGTTAAAAAATATAAATGATATTTATTTCATAATTAAATTTTTGAAAAAAAATATATATCATTTTTTCATTACCCTTTCACACACTAAAAAGTGATAATATTGGTCGTGGACGTGTGGAGTACCACCTCCTCAACACGATATGAATCCATTTACATCCAAAAAAACTATATATATAATTATAAAATATTACATACCATGTTATGGAAGATATAATGATCATTATGGAATTATATGGTGTTAATTTTCCTCTTTCCATAACAAACATTGAAAAATGGTAATGTTACTCATGTGCACATACGACCAAAAGTATCCATGATTGTAATGGTGATTCATTTTTATATCCATATTTAATGATTTTTTTAAAAAATTATAATTGTTTCTAAATATTATAATTATATCATTATTATTATTTGAATGAATTTATAAAATGACCCCTTATCCATAGTTGACCTGCCAATGTTGAATTTGACACAAAAACCAAATTCAAAAAAAAACAGACTCATGTAAACATAATTATTTATGTAGTTGTATACAACCTAGTAATATGAGAAATAAAATATATGATAAAAGTTAAATATTATCTCAATATTGTAAATAATTAAGATAATTGTTTTCATTCAAGAATATAAAGCCACATGATACATGTTTGAATCAAGGTAAGGGATTTTATTTCAATTCACATTCCTTTGAGACTTATTTGTTGTTGGGCTTTGGGTTTAATTTATATGATTTATATACATCCATTTTTAAGATAAATTACTTATTAGATTAATTTCATGATATTGAACATTACATTTAATGGTAATTACATCATGGATATTATGGTTTATATGTTTCAATGTGGTAGAGGACACTTTCAAATGATTAAAGATAATTTTTTTTGAGAATTTCGTTAATGATCATCGTTGAAATCTCACCTAAATTTGATTATTATCATTTGGTGGAAACAACCAGTCCCCTATGATCATCTTTATTGTTTATTAAAATTCTCTTAAATATCCATATTATGATGTAATGGATATTATTATTTCCTAAACCGTATAACTTTATCAAATTGTGGATGATATGCGAGATATACAAGTTGGAAAAAAGTAATCCTTGATTTTATTTAGAAAAAAATATAGTAATTACTGTATTCATATTTAATAAAATAATAATGCATGTACTTGGTTTACCAAGACTATTGAACTAACTGGACATTCTGGATTTAAATCATTGTAATCATGTTAATGTAATTGATAGCAAACACCAGCTCCATGCCTTATAGAGTCAGGTCATTATAGAATCCATTGAATATATCCCATAATGCTCACTTGGCCTCTCCCTTTTCTTATGCTTCATGTTTCTTAGGATACCAAGATGATTCGCTTGAGTGATATGAATGTATATTCTAGATAGAATAATGAAGTAGAAAACTAAAGGACTTAGTTATATTTTATATTATAAAATTTATTATGACATTCAAGTATTGATCTAGTTTTCATAGACAACAAAACTATTTGATCTGTTATGATGTGATATCTCATATACAATGAAAAGGTAGATAATAAGACACATAATATTGGTTACTAGAGTTAGGGTCATTGTATCTTCATGACCTGAGTGACATGCATCAGTTCCCCGAGTCGGTCAATCACACGACTTCAAGAGAACCTCCCTGTAAGCTAGAGGTGTATGACTAGTAGTGAGGGTCTGGAATGTCATTCATGGGGAGACTATACCCTCATTTATCAGAGTAAAATTAAAATGTAAATAAATAACCAAAATAACTAATCATACATATATATGAATAAAAAGGATCATCTTAATGACTAACCAAAGGGAAAACAATACTCAACTGAAACAGAAAACATGATATACCAACATAAGTGTCACGTGTCTATAATTTAACTGAAAATAAAGACACTAAGACTCCCCAAGAAGGTTTTGAACCATGTAAAGTTCCTTTATTCAAGGCCCATCCCAAATCATCCACTTATCCCAAGGCATTTTCCCTTATCCAATCATGCCAAAATATAATCTATTTGATTAGTAATTAGGTAGCCCGAATAGGGTGTGTGTGAAACTCAGTAGTCCCCCACAAAGGGTTTCTAAAAACATCTGTCAAAAAATAGTGCATTCATTTGTATATAAAAAATATGTTCAATGCTATAGAAAATAGTTTATCTAATTTTTATGAATTCTTATCTAACTTCATTATCTTTAGGGATCCCAAGGATACCCATACCACAATTCTACCTTCATGTCATTCTGGAGCCCGAAGTGTTCCCTAGGTAATACCAAATCATAATACATTATTCTACTTGAATCTCGAAGTATTCAAGGTGCTATGATACCTCTGTAATTGACTCAACTCATGCTAATGTTCAAATATGTTTTTGTGAGGCCAAAAATCCGAGTTCCATTATTTCCATTCAAAAATATCACATTTAAAAGTAACATTTCTAAATATACCAAAATCAAAAATGTAACTAAGATAACCATGATACCATGTTTACTCTTCAATATAATGACCATGTTGCCATTGTCATTACTCGTAAGTATAATTACAATGTTACCATATATACTTATCAATTTAGAATTACCATGTTCAAATTCACTTTACTCACATGAATGATGACCATGATTCCATTTTTATTTCTCAATTTATAATGACCAGGTAACAATTCATTATCACATAATTAATTTACTAGTTAATTATTCACCCCAATATTATTATAAATTCAACAATTTGTTAAATACATCCATTCCATTAGCTATCTCAACAATTAACTAGGTTCGTCAAACTATTAATAAAGATCATCAATTAATTAATTAATATCACAATTAAAATTCCAAAATTAATTTTCCAAAATTAATTATCTCATTATATTCTCAACATTCAATTATTAATTCCATAATTAGTTATCTAGATCATTTTTTTTAAAGTCACATAATTAATCAACTATTATTTATATCAACTTAGCCATTTAAAAATATCATAATTAATCCCATGATTAATTATCTATATTTCAACCCCTAAATCTTATAATCAACTTCCAAAAATTAATTTTCTAATTTGGAAGACCCTTAGTATCATGGTTAATTACTCAATAAATCCGTAATTTCCACTGGGGGTTGATATCTAAATGAGTCAATATAATAATCCCATTTCAAGGAAATCAATTGCTAAAGGATTATAGATATTCTTAAATCACACATATACAATCCAAAAAATGGGAATTATATTTCGACCATCAACCATGATTTGTTGATAGATGTTTTCCAAATATAAATCCCCAAAATCTGAGCAGCACAATGATGTAGATCTAAGATAATGAATCTAAAACCCTAAATTAAGATATCAAAATAACATGATCTAATCAATATAGATCTAGATCTATAAATAAATATTGATATGTTACCACATATATTAATATATGAAGTAACAAATGATAAAATTTCCAAAAACATCATGAGAAGTAGATGGAATGATCAGGATATGCATCGAGATACAATCCTGTTACTAAGAGAATAGTGGACCTTTGATTTGGGCATATAATCTTGAAGAAAGGAGGCTGACCTACTTATCATACCCTTTATAAATCTATGGGAGTGTCCAAAATATATCAATCCTGGGACTATATTGAAATGATTTTTTTACGTGGTTCATGGATTTTATAAAATAATTCATGGATGAAATAAAAATAGTGTGTATGGTTTTCTCTAGAAAGAGAACACGGTTAGGGAAACCGTGCACTTACTGTGTGGACCATACTATTTAGGGTTGCACTATTACTTGTTTTTAGGTGAATAAATTGTTAATCCATATTCAAAGCATGCATAGCCCATGTCTTAAAAAATTCTTAAAACACCTCCCAAACACACCCCAAAACATAACTCCGAAAATTGGTACCTAATGTCATCAAAATGTACCTAAAAACGTGCCTGAGATGACTCAAGAGAATGTCGATATCTTAAAATCTCAATACCTTATAACACTTCATCCTCGGGCTACACTTCCAGGCCTTTATGTGATTATATGAAAAAATGCTCGAGCCATTGATCCATCATATCTACTAATCCTTCCCATCTTTACTCTATTACACATCCACATTATCGTAACACACGATCTATCGACACCATTATTCCCCATAACACGTTATCACTACACCCCAACAAATGGGTCAGATTGTTCACAAAGGATGCATCTATGTAAAGGTAAACCTCTTCCAAATAGATCACATGAGAAGGTTCAGTTTGATACTACTGAAGTTGTGATACGTGGAACACATCTTTCATAACATTGTATCTTTGCGGAAGAAAAATCTGTAAGACACCAATACGATTCTCTCAACTATCTCAAATGGTCCGACAAACTTGGGCATCAACATGCCCTAACTCTGTATCATATGGTTACCAAACATAGGTGACACCCGAAGGAATATATGATCACTATTTGTAAACACCATGGGTCATCTCCATCTCTCACCATATGACTTTTGTCTACTCTATGTTGTAGCCATACAATTTTTAATCAATTGTGTCCATTCAGTTGTCTCCCACATGAGACTCGATCCCAATAACTCTAACTCACCATCATCTATCGAGCATAGCATTGATCTACATGGACAACCATAAATATATTCGTATCGTTCCATCAGTATAATTTCCGGATATCTATTTTTATATGCGACCTCTACTAAAGCCATGTGATTTTCCCAAGACCCACAGCAGTCATGATGACTTGAACATATCATATCCTCAAGAACATTCAAAGTACACTATAACTACCCAACTTTTTGTGGTTGGGAAGCCATACTCAATAATTCTGATGTGCCAAATTCATTCTGCAAGACCTACCAAAAGCATTATGTAATGAATAAATCATGATCAGAAATAATAGAAAGTGGAACTCCATGCAAATAGAATATCTATTGAACATACAGTTCTCCCAACTATTCTATTGCGAGGTTCTTCCAAATAGGAAAGATTTTTTCTTCGTTTCTCAGTCAATCCACAATGACACAAAAAGTTACATTGTTCATAAGCTTCATCGGGACTCCCACAAAAAAAATCTATTGTCACATCTTCCCACTTACATTTTGTAATTAATAATGGTTGTAGTAATCCTTTAGGCCGTTAAGGAGCTAACTTCACATACTGATAGGTGAAGAATCTGGTTAGAAAGACCAAAATCTCCTTTTAAATTATTAGCCATAAAAAAAGTCGGCATAGGTCAGAGCACATTTTGGTTACACCTGGATTTATCATTCTTTTCAAGCCATGAATAATCTACAGGAGATCCACATGCATGCTCGTATGTACCACAAAAGAATTATTCACATAGATGTTTTCATTCTCATATATCAACTAGTACATAGATGTATCCCCTCCTTCAAATAGCTCCATCAATGATAATACCTCTAGATCCACATACTGTATATCCATGATCCATCTCAAAAGTGTAGATTCTATAGTAACTGAAACCAGAGTAATCTACTCGAGACTCTCCTAAACCACCACATGCATCTCATGTAGCATAGTCATAATCATCATCTCTTTACTCGACTCCTGGACCATATATGTTCATGTTTTCCTACTCATGGAATATGCCACAATATTTTCCTTCCTCAGCATATATGCTAGTTCAAAAACAAAAGACATCATACATTCAACCCATCTCTGTTTCCAAATATTCAAATCAAACAATGAAAATATACAATTCAAGCTCTTGTGATCGGGGAAAACTATAAACATTACTCTCAAACTGTATTGGTACCAACACTTAATTGAATTAACCATTACATCCAACTTGTGTTCAGGCGTATCGTAATTCCGTTCATGAGGCATCAACTATTGAGATCCATACCCCACAACTTAATCTCCCTCAATCATCATAACTCAATGTATGATCACAGAGGCATCATAATAAAGGATATACTCCTCACCCGACTATTATATCATCAATATCAGTTCCGGTGTCAAGAGATTCCTCAAATCTTAAAAATCTCTCTCACAATCCTCTTACTATTCAAATGTTACAACCTTTTTGGTCAATCCTGACAATGATGCTGCCAAATGGGAAAAGTCATGGATGAACTGTAACGACCCAAGTATTTATAGGACTAGTACACATCCATGAATTCACACTGTGATATTATTAAATGAGCTAAAATTGATTCAGTACTCAATTAAATAATAAAATATCCACTAGTCAAACTATATACACGAGTAAATGCTAAAAGATATTAATTCCACAAATAATAAGAAAGAAAAATATACCCTAACTGCAATGAGTATTAGTTCCATGTAAAATAGTTTAGTGAAACAACTATTAAAAAATAACTACTATTGAAACAATATTAAGAAAAAATATGAACATAACAACAATAGTGGTTTTTTGGAATTTTGTATGATGCAACATAATATGGATGAGTAAACCAACATTTTTTTCCGAAATGTAAAATACCAAAAATGGATGTTGGATGACAAAGTATAGAGTAAGGTAATATGTTTTCTTCCACATGAGACCATGAGATGGTACAACAGTGCACATGGAATTCACTATAACCATAGGTTGTGCTACATTTATCTCCTCATGTTGATGTAATGATACAACAAGTTCATGTTAAGGTATTGCAGTACAACAGACATATATGAGTTGAGGATGCAATAAGATACAGGTGTGGGATGGAATTTCAAGACTTCTATTCGAACAAAAAACCACACTGTAATGTAAACAACCAATTACGCTGCACACACCCAATGAAGCAGCGCAAACAAATAATATTAAAAAAATACTATCTTTATTGAATTAAACACAAAAATCAAATAATATGGAAAAATAGAAAAAATTACAATTATGTAGATGACTATATTTTGGGCTAAAGGATAATGAAATAAATTGTAAAAGAAAAAATGATGGATTTTATTTACATTTACATAGAGTGGATGCATTTTTTAGCATATTTTAAGAGATTAAAATACATGAGAAAAAACTACACAAATAAAAAAATAAACTATACAAATAAAATAAACCAATTGTACCACAAAATTATTATTATTCCTAAATTAATATTAAGACATCCTACTCAATATAATATGAATAATTACAATTAGGTTGAATAACTTATTCACATAGTGTGAATAATCATATTTCCCTACTTTTTGACATAGATGTATTGTATAAGATACAAATTTAAAATAAACCCTATAAAAATCGTTAGTCTCATTTGTGAATATATGGGTCCACTATAGTCATCATCAACCACACATACCAATCCTCCCTCATATATTTCCTCTTAACCATTTCTATAAGAATCCATTATGCTATCTATACTATCTATACAAATTCCTTTCCTCATAGTGTGATTTACCCCAATAATTGCAGTTGATTTGGACCATTGGGTTGTATGTTTCTGGCCACTGTTTTTATCAAACTCTTATAAACATATATAATATCTACATGTATTTCAATTCCTTGTCAGGAAATATTATTCAGTGTTGGCCCGAGAAATGTGATTTCCCATGATTAATCAATAAAATGATTCCACTTCACCGAAAACAATTTAAAATATCAAATCTAGGGTTTAAAAATAACAAAATGATAGAAAGAAGAGAATAAATCTGTATGGAACATAAATATCATAAAAATGATCGTAATATGATTTAAATATTGTTTGAAGATTGGCCTTATTCTGCCAAACTATAATCAGGAAACAATTAAGGAAAATTTTTTACGTAGTTTCCTAACTAGAGTGGTTAATCATTTGCACAACTCTCCATCAATTTGTGGATTCAATTCTATTTTTCACAAAAAACTACTTTCATTAATTATAAGAGAGAATATAACATAAATGTTAAACTAAAAAACCAATGATATATTCAATATGTTCAATTGATTTAAACTCATCTATTCAATTTTTAAAAACAATTTTTTATTAATTTATATTTCTGACTGGATCTATGTAGTCACAACCAAAACATGTTAACAAATACCTAGTGCATAAGAAATAGACAACATAATTGTAAAGAAGATAAGGGTATATGGAATACCTTAACTGCTGCAATAGCTTTTACAACACATGTAGATATAAGAAGGTGAAAAGGAAAAAAAAAGATTTACCCAGTTTTGAAGATTGGCCAAGAGTCTTCCCATGCTCCCAAAATAAAACCAGACAACAATTAATGAAATTTTTTTATGCAATTGTCGAACTAGAGTGGTTAATCATTTTCACAACACTCCACTAATTAATGTATTTAATTATATTTTCCCACATTCACATTTATTTAATTATAAGAGTGAATATAATGTAAATGTTAAACTAAAAAAACTAATGATAATTTCAATATATTCAATCAATTTTAACATATTTCATTTATTCATTGTAAACATTTTGTTATTAAATTATATTACTAACTATATATATGTAGTAACAACAAATAGATGTTATCAGATACCCACATCAAATGAAATAGACTACATCATTCTATTTTAGAGAGGGGTATATACAACAACATCACTATTACAATAGCTTCTCCAACACATGCAGTTCCAACAAGGTGGCCAATCATAATAAGATTTACCTAGTGTTGGAAGATTGTCCAAGTGTCTTCCCATGCTCCCAAACTGGAATTAGAAAACAATTAAGGAAATTTTTTTAAGCAACTGCCTAACTAGAGTGGTTATTTATTTTCAAAACACTCCATCAATTAGTGGATTTAATTATATTTTCCCAAAAAAGACTTCCATAATTATAAGAGAGAATATAACGTAAATGTTAAACAAAAAAACAAATTAGAAATTAAAAATGTAAAAAATATTTTAAATAATTTCGTTAATTCCATTGAAATAGTTTGTTATTTATTCATATTTCTGACTTGGTGTATGTAGTAACAACCATGGAATGATATCAGATACCCATAACATGAGCATTAAACAACATATTTCTAAGTCATAGAGGGTTATAAGTAATACCTTCATTGATGTAATAGATTATATAGTAACTGCAGCTCCAAGAAGGTGGCTAGTCATCGACCTCGTATAATTAACTTTTAGCTGCAAACATCAAACAATGACATAGGAAAAATAATTTAAGGAAAAATAGTTCAAAAGAGGATGAGAGTGAACATAAATTATGTGTCATACACACTAATTTGATAATGTTAGAACTATATTGTTACATGGGGATTCATGACAAATCAGTCAATTAGTGCTTCAATCTCTATCATGTTACCCACTCGTGTCAATGTAGCATACATATTTGCATAATTAACATCTCCTCAAGCATCCCCGAACTCGGTGAGGCCCTTGTTAATGTAAATATTGATGCTCATCTCTGAAATCATAACAAAAATATTAAGATAAAATAGATCAAAAACAATTAGCATTGATTGATATGTTTGTAGGAGTTTTTTATAAATTAGCTCAATACAAAAACACTTACCTTAGAAGAGAGGTTCAGTTTTGTGGCATGGATCACAGTTGTCACTTATTTCCAAGAACTTTGCATAAATACCTGCACCTCTTCTATATAACTAGAAATATGTAGGAAAAACGAATTATCAATAATTTTACATTATGAAGCAATTGGATATTGCCACAGTTCACTTTAGATTGTTGATATATCCAATTGAAATAGTGGGATTTCCATTGGGGGGATAGATTTTTAACCTTATTTTTAAGACCACTTACTATTGGTTTAAATAATTTTAATCATCAAACTTATCTATTTAAAATTTAACCGACCTCATTTTATGATTTATATGGATCTAGTACATGTTTTTTAATGGAAACATGGATGTGGTTGTCCTAAAGATCAACCAAGATCCATTTATTCATATTTTATGGATTGAAAATGATTGGGTAAATTTTTTTGGTTTAGGAAACACATGAATTAACTACATAGAGTCAAATGAGTGTTCTAAAAAGAAAACATAAATTATTATAAAGAGACCATGATATAATGTGTTTTGGAACATGTTGACACTACTTTCATGATGAGAACAACGCATACAAAAATATATTATTACTAATACATAATAGAAATGAACCAAAATCAAAATCAAATCACCGTTGAAATTATTCGAGGAAGCTGGTTAAGATGATCCTTGTGTCAGTTTTTATCTCCATCATACCAAGTTTGTATTGTGCACTATAGGAGGGAATCATGTACCCATAAATGAAAAATGATACTTAAATAGACATTATGGGTTAGAAAATAAATCTATTGTAAAGACATGCTTCTAAATCCAAACCTAGTTATGATATATCGTATCATGTCTCAATCCTTAATTCATGAATTGCCACCATTGAGCTTGTTAGAAACTCATCATCTACACCAAATCACCACAATACTATAGTACCTGATATAAGAGATCAGTTCAACCACGATTGAGGAGCACATTGGATGTTTGGAACCTCAATTTCCACGTCATATTATTTAAGATCATGATAAAAACATGAACTTATTTTCAATAATCAGTTAATGAAATACCAAATTGAATGATATATTCATAAGAAATATCACATGAAAAAATTTTCAGGATATCATTCCACAAAAAAAATATAATAGTCGAAGAAAGTGTGGCCTGAAAAATGGATGACATATAGATTAATAAAATCAAAGGATCTATTAGGACAGCTGATAGAAAAATAGTTAATGGGGATCAGAGGACCTCTAAATGGAAGAGATTAATGTTTA
Organism: Viscum album; assembly: GCA_963277665.1. Lineage (NCBI taxonomy): Eukaryota > Viridiplantae > Streptophyta > Magnoliopsida > Santalales > Viscaceae > Viscum > Viscum album. The sequence continues at coordinate 1,250,817,719 of OY728128.1, read as the reverse complement.
TTTTCACATTGAGAAGGATACATATATGGAGGACACTAAGGTGGAGGATGAGGAGGTGGAGGGTGTAGAGGCAGGGCACGTGGAAGTGGGGGATGGGAGGTGGAGCACGCAGAAGCGGACAACGCTGAGGTGAAGCACGTGGTGACGGAGCAAGTGGTGGAGGAGCAGAAGGATGGATAGGAGATTCGAGAAGGGGTTGGATAGGCGAGTCATGGATTAGTATTGAAACACTAGAAAACATGAGGAAAATCCCAATCGTGTACTAGATATGTAGAGTTTTTTTAGATTTCAATGGAGAATTAGTTATATTGGGAGAAGTGGAATCATAGGAAGGTGACACGTTTACTAGAAAAAATGACAAATTTAGTAAATATATTGAATAATACAATTTTATATCTATTAATATTTATGAATAATATATTAATTTTATGTTAATGTGAAAACTTTGTTAGATATCGTACTCAACATGCAATAATGAGTTCCTCCAAATTATTCGGTTTCACGCAAAATTGAGTTCTACTGAATATTATATAATAAAAATATTATTATTTTAAATGGTAGTTAGTGACTAGATTTTGGAATGGAGTGAACAAATAATATCTAATGAATTCTGAATATATGGTTTTCATAATTTCATGTAATGATTCTTTGGTTGAAAAATTTATTAGAAATGGAAATAAAAACCTATTTAATATAAGGTATTCATTTTAAAGAAAACATTTTTAAATGATAATAATTGTGTTTATAAAAGGTAAAGACACAAAATTTCAATGTAAATTTTATTAATTAAATGGAAATTTTTTGAGTTCATGAAAATTGACGGCGCATGATTTTGAGGCCTAGTGTGCCTGGAATGAATTTCTAAACATTTTTTTTCGGTACGTTCAGTAAACGTGCAATTGGGTTTTTCAAACTTTTGAACCGGTGCTCAGAATCGAAATATGAGGGCATCGTTGAACTTGCAGCTCAAATATTCACTTAAGGAGACCTTCACCTCGACCACAGTAGGGCGAGGGCGAAATATTGTTATTGGTATTTTCTTTGGAAAAAAAGTAATTAACATTTTATTTTTATTCTTGAAACCTCCCCTATGTGGGTTATGGTGGTGGGGACCACCTAAGAAGAAACCCCCAATTTTAATTCCTAGAGCTAGGGACCACCTGACCCCTCTTAATGGGGGAGAAACCTATCAACTCCCTCTTTAATGAGAAAGAGCCTCTTCAACATCCTCTACATTAATTCTGCCTACTTATGTGTGTGTGCCAACTTAATTTCTTTTTATGTTAATTTTATTGGAACCATTTTTCCTTTGGGTTGGAAAAGGATAGAGGTCGTGGATGATTACTCTCTTCCACAAAGAACGCCAAAGAAGAACTTCTTCTCCAAATGAAGAACTCCAATTAATAACTTCTTCTCTGAACGAAGAACGCCATCGAAGAACATTCTTTGGAATCACGAAATATGATGATGCACAAACCGAAAATAGAGGAAAACGCCAATGACACCAACATCCATATATTCCCAATGATTCATCTTCTTCCTCGTGACCCCGTCCATATCATCATGCAAATGAGGTAGGGTCTTCTTTTTATATGATTATCACTTCCCATGTAATCCCCTTATAATTATTTTGTGGGATTAGGAATAGAGATTGATGAGGGTTGTAGGTATTGATGTTTTTAAATATATTCCATACTCATTCTTGATTCCTTATTACGTTGACCCACCTACTACCACTCTAATGCGTAGAGAGTTGGCAAAAAAACATGGCTCGTCCTCTCCGCAATTATTGAGATGATATGTGGTGTTCTTTGTGATGGAGGAAGACAACAAGCAGAGCAGGGTTTTGGCAGTGATGAGGCATGAGAATAGCGGTGGGCATGTATTCTAGCTATGAAGAAGGTGACGACATAACGGCACCGCCTTCGTTCCCAAAGGCACCGACACCCGCAACCTACGCGTCGTTCCGTGGCCGAACCACCCCACAGCCGAGCCCCTGCTTTTTGGCCGAGCCGTCATCCCCGGAAAAACCACGGTGGTAGGGCCGCCACCCCGCGACTGGGCCACTGTCTGCAGCTGAACTGATCACGGCCGAGCGGCCTCCCCGTGTCCGGGCCGCCACCCATGACCAAGCCACACCCCGATGGACCCACCCTGCGGCCTCATGGAACCCCTGTGTCCTAGCCAGCCTCACTGTACACCTCGCGGTCATGCCACCCCGTGCCCCCCCTACAGCCATCATGGCCTACTGAACCGCCCAACATGTCGGGTCGGTCCGACCTGGTCTGACAGGACTCTGACCCACTTCGACCCATTTACTCTCTTTTGACCATAACAGTGGCACCAAACGTCTGTTTGACGTACCGTGTATGGGACTAGAAACCTTGGAGAAAGAATTTCAATTTTGTATACCCCACTAGATATTTCAATATGGATGGGCTATGATCAGGATGGATAGAGATCAAATTAAACTGGGACCTCATGAATAAAAGACTAATAACTCACAGACCGGGCGTTCGATTGATGCACGGTCTGTTGCATTGATACCCTGATGACATGACAGTCCTTTCAGTTACTTCTTAGTGGGACATCATGTTAGTTGGAGTATCGAACAATGGCTTGGGGAGAAGACTCCATCTAAGAGGAGTAAGCCTAGTGCATGAACCCAATAGCTGGCTGTGATAAGGAGACTGACTAGTGAACCTATGTGGGTCACCTCCTAGCGACCGTGTTTGGGTGAGATCCTAGGGATCCTATGTGGGTCAGCTCGTAGCGAACATGTGTGGGTTATCTTATAGTGATCGTATGTGGGTCAGCACCTAGAAATCCAGTGTGGGTTAACTCTTAGGGATCTTTTGTGGGTCATCTCCTAGGGATCCTGTGTGGGTTAGATCCTAGAAATCCTGTGCGGGTCAGATCCAGGAAAACTTGTGTGGGTCAAATCCTTGCGATCTTGTGTGTGCAATATCCTAGAGATCCTATGTGGGTCAACTCTTAATGATCTTATGTTGGTTAGCTCCTAGGGATCGTGTGTGGGTCAACTCCTAGAGATCTTGTGTAATTCATTTCCTAGAGATTCAGTGTGGGTCAAAGGTAGAGCCTCTTAATAGACTAAGATAATATAGTAGCTATAAATATTCATCTCTACTACTGTACCTATGTTATACCCTGAATGATACGAGTCTGTACCTATGTGGTACACTCCATCATTGTAATACCTTGGTGGTATTCTTATGTGTGGCGTACATATGTGGTACTTTCCTTTGCGGTTTTCATTCCTTTGTGGAACAATTTATCAATGTGTTTTTGGGTTGGACCCTGTGTTTACTTATGATTGAGATGGGAATACATGATAACATAGATATATATATGGGAATAAACCTATGTAGGGTTGATAGTTGATTTCATGCTTTGAGGTTTATCCTTTGTAGATTTTGTGATACCTTGAGCGTCTCGTGGTCCCTCCTGAATATCATTATACTCACCCCTGTACAGGATATTCCCACACGTTGTTGTCTTTCGTGCGGACGACAGACATCTTTAATCGAAACTGTGGGTACCAGGATTGGATGGTGTCCGGAGGAGAACCTTATTACGAGTCAGTACACGGAGGAGATAGAAAAATGTGGAGTGCTGATGAGGAAATTTGTACCTACCCATTTAGTAATAACCTTAGAGGATGACCCCACATCTATCATCCTTTTTTGTCCAATTTAATTTCACTCTCAGTAGTTTTACGTTCTAGTTGGGCTTGTATTCTGGCCGCATTTTACATACTATACTCACTCTGTTTCTAATCAGTTTACTTGTGTTCGTATCTTTCTATGTGCTTCGATTAATGTGATTACAGGATATAAATGAAATTCCTTAATAGTTTTAGGGATTACACCTTACGATGATAGTCACCAAACCTGGTCATTTAGATGGAGGGCTTGGGTTAGTCACGGCATGGGCCTTGGGGGATGGGTTGTGACACATTGGTATCAAAGGTGTCAGTTCAACCACAGAACATAGGACTCTGATATTTCTTTAAATGACAATAATATTAAGTGTAGTGAGTGTGGTTATTAGTATATGGAATTTAGTGTTGGTGCGGCATCTGACGTATACATACCCTAGGACCCTGATTTCTGATTTCTGACTCTGTGCATGAAAACACTGATTGTGTTTGTGTTTCCAAAAGTTTTCATTTTGATCTTTCGAGTCAGCTAGACAGGTATAACATATTGACTATGGTGCAGTTGTATCTTTTCATGATGCCTCCACACAGACAACATGATAGGGTTTCGAGAGTTGTACGCACTGTTATCCCCCCGAGCGATGAGGCCTCAGTGTAGGTCCCTCTTCCAGTAGAGACACCAGCAGAGGTAGCAGCGGTACCATTACCTATTGGGCCACCAATTCCACCAGCCCCAATAACAGAGTGTGCAAAACGCTTGAGTGCATTGCGCATGTTCTAGTGCCAGAGGCCACCCTGGTTCATGGGGAGATGGACTCGTATGAAGCTGAGAATTGGTTGGAGGATGTTGAAAGAGTCTTCCGACTGGTAGGGACACTAGCTGATCCCATACTGATCCTGGCCGCTAGCCTTCTCCAGGATGCAACAGGCAGATGGTGGAGCTTGATGCTCCAGGTTCAAGATGAGGTGACACTTTTCTGGGCAGACTTCGAGAGCCTGTGTCAAGCAATGTTTGTTTCAGCGACCCATCATGCAGTGCTCATTTAGGAGATACTTCATCTACAGTAGGGAAGCATTATTGTAGGTCAATATTCAACGAGGTTTACTGACCTCTAACGTTACTCCATAGATATGGTATGTGACCCATTCTCCAGGTCCTGGACCATCGATCTGGGGCTCATGTGGGAGATCAGGTATTCGATGATCTCACTCAGTATCTCAACGCTGGCAAGGGTGTTAGAGAGATCCCACTTAGTAGAGAGTTTCCTTGCTGAGCAGTACCCAGTAGAGAGACCCACCACCAGTCATCGCGTAGACGGGTCTTTTGCAGCTGGCAGCAGACAGATGTCACAGAGGTCCAAGATGACCAGACCTATAGGTGGATGACCACATGACTCAGGATCGGTTGTGCGGGGCCAGTCATGCCAAGAGTGGGTAGTGATTCACATGCTACGGGTAGGGTCACATGGCTCGTGACTGTCCGACCCACTATACCGATGATCAACATGTTGTCAAAGGACCGCTCAGATAGAAACATAAATTCAACCAAGGTGTTCCACATTGAGCAGGCAGACGTGGCTGAAGAGCTTTCGTGCCGCTGGCGGTGGGTGACGATTCATGACATTACCGCCACAACCACTAGGATGTCAACCCCGACCACATGGAGTAGGTGGGAAGGGGTAAGCTTAGCACCTAGAAGCTAAGGCCTACAATCATGACGCTCCTGAGATAATACGAGGAATGATTTGTGTCTTCTCCGCCTTAGTTGCGGTACTTCTAGACATAGATGCTAGTCATTCTTTTATTGCCACTTCCCTCGTTTGGAGCTCAGAGATTCCGATAGAACCGTTGGCTCAATCCTTAAGGCTAGATACTTTTACAAGAGTGGATTTGATGATTACACAATGGTGTCGACAGTTCGGTCTTACTCTAGGACGTGAGAGCTTCAGGTGGGATCTTCTAGTAGAACCGTTGAGGCCTTATGACATCATAATAGGAATGGACTAGTTATCTACAGTTCATACTTAGATTAACTATATTCGAAGCAATGTGTGGTGTGTCTGCATGAATGGGTCTAGGATTACCTTCACTAGCGAGAAGGGAGCCTCTACAACACATGATGGACTTACCCAGAGGAGTGTACAACCGATCAATCATCCGTTGTCTAGCCTTAACCTTGGAGTAGTTGATGTGGAGAGTCTGAGTTGTCCTGTAGTGGTGGACCAGTAAGCGGATGTCATCCCTGATGATGTTCCAGGTCTACCTTCTCACAGAGAGGGGGACTTTTACATTGACTTTTACCATGGGACGACACCGATATCTACACTAGAATATCAGATGGCTCTTGCGGTACTTCGTGAGCTACGGGTACAGCTGGAGGACTTACATGGGAAAGGGTTAATTCAGCCCAGTTTTCTCCTTGAGCTGCCCCGATTCTATTAGCCAAGAAGGCGGATTGGAGTTTGAGACATTTTTTCAACTATCAGTGCCTGAATAAGGTGATCATGAAAAATATGTACCAACACCCAAGGATTGATGACCTCTTTGATAAGCTGAAAGAATCACGGTGGTTCTTAAATATAGACCTCAAGTTAGGCTATCCCCAGCTCAGTGTACGAGACGAGGAAGACAAGAATATGTCTTTTAGATGTCGGTACAATCATTACGATTGCTTGGTTAGGCCATTCAGTGTAACCAACACTCCAGCAGTATTCATGGGACTCATGAACATGATCTTTCAACCATACCTTGATCAGTTTATGGTGGTATTCATTGATGAAATTCTGATCTACTCAACTTCTAAGGAGTGGCATGCCTATCATTTGCAGGTAGTACTGACTCACTCCGAGAGCACCATCTTTTTGGTATGCTATTGCAGTTCTAGTTCTAGATCCGAGAGTTTGAAATTCTGGGACATGTCATACCAAAGGCTGGATTTACTGCGGATCTGGAGAAGAATGAGGCAGTTATAGCTTGGGATCCACCCAGGAGTCTGACGAAGGTACAATGTTTCCTGGGTTTGGATGGATAAAACCAGAGGTTTGTGCCAGATTTCTCCAGAGTTGTAGTACCTCTATCAGCATTGAAAAATGTGGGGCAACCCGTTGTATGGTCGGAGAGATGCTAACATAATTTTTAGGAGATGTGGCATAGGCTAACTGGTGCACCCATCTTGAGGCTACCGTTGGATGACTTAGGGTATATAGTCTTATGCGACGCATCAAGGACCGGGCTCAAATGTGTTCTGATGCCATAGATAGCGGTGATCTCATATGGTTCTCGATAGCTGAGACAACATGAACAAAACTAAGATACCAATGACATGGAGTTAGCAGCAGTGGTCTTCGTCTTGAAGATGTGGAAAAACTATCTGATTGGCGAATGCTTTATAGTGTACTCTGATCACAAGAGTCTCTAATATTTCTTCTCTAAGAAGGACCTGAACCTGAGACAAAGATGTTGCCTTGAGTTTCTCAATGAGTATGACTTCAAGATAGTCAATAATTCTTGGAAGGGGAACATTGTAGCAGATGCACTCAGCTGGAGATCTGGTATACAGCTCTTAGGTGAGGCCACAGAGTAGTTGGCCGCTTTGCAGATATCCATTGTGGAACGTGATGGAGAGGTTTTCCTTCAATATCTTATAGTCACTCTCCCAAATCTTCAATGATTCAGGGAGGTGTAGCATTGGGACACTAACTGTGAGACTCAATATGCTCAGATATCCATAACACAATCACCTAATGGATTTTTTGAATGTGGGGAGCATGTTATCTTCTTTAGAGGACGTATAACGGTACCGGTGTCTCTTTGGGAGGAAATGATGAGGGAATATCACACAACCCTTCTTGTGGTACATATAATAGTGGAAAAGATGTACATGGGTCTCCGACGACAGCACTGGTGGCCGATAAGGATGAAAGTAGTAGCAGATTTTGTCACACGATGCCTTAATTATTAGCAAGTGAAGGCATAGAATCAAGTACCAGTGGAATTGGTTAAGCCATTAGAGGTACGAGAGTGGAAGTGGGATGAGATATCCATGGACATCATGACCGAACTTTCACATACATCCATCGGACATGACTTGATTTGGGTGATCGTCGACCGACTAACGATGTCGGTACATTTCTAACTGATCAAGGAGCAGGGTTCAGTAGAGAGTTTGGGATGCCTCTGTGTGCAAGAGATTGTGCGGATACATGGAGTTCCCTTGATGATTATCTTCTATCATGATACACATTTTACATCCCAACTATTGAAGGGGTTGCAGGAGGCTTTTAGGACATAGCTTCGTTTGAGCACTGCCTTCCATACTCAGATGGATGGTCAGACTAAGCGGACCATTCAGACTCTCGAGGAAATGCTATAGGATTTTTTCCTCGACATCGGTCATTTTTGGGAGGATCCATTTCCTTTGGTGGAGTCTTTATACACCAACAAATATCACTCCCCCATTGGGATGGAACCTTTTTCGGCGTTGTATGGGTGACCCTACTGATCAAATTTGTGCTAGACTAACCCAGGGGAGTTAGCAATAGAGGGAGAAAAGATTGTATGGGCTACCACAAAGAAGGTGTAGATCATCTAGGAGTGGATGATGATTGCATAGAGCATGAAGCTGTCTTATGCTGATTATAGATAGAGACCTCTGGAGTTTGAGGATGGCGACCACATATTTCAATGGGTCTCACCTCGACGAGGTTTTTATAGATTTGGCTAAAGTGTAAAGTTGTCTCCGATGTTCATCGGACCCTTTTAGAACCTCAGCAGAGTTGGCGAGGTGTCTTACTGATTATTTTTTCCACCTTAGTTGCACCGGGTGCACGACCTCTTCCACATATCCCAGTTGAGGAGAAACCAGCATGACCCATTCCATGTCATCAACCACGGAGAGCTAGACATTGATGACTGGGTGACTTATACTGAGGTTTTGGTAATGATTGAGGTTCAACAGGAGTGGGTCCTTCGTGGGCAGTTGATACCTCTGGTGCATGTTTGTTGGTAGCACAATAACATCCAGGAGAGAACATGGGAGTAGGAGGTTCAGATTCATGCTCAGTACCCCCACTTTTTTTCTAGTTTTGAGTTGTGTCATATGGGGAAATAAATCCCTGTGGTGGGGAGAATGTAATGACCCGATATTTACATGTAATTTTTTTAATTAAATGCGAAATTTTCGAGTCCATGAAAATTGACAGCACATGATTCCGAGTCCCGTTGTGGCTGGAATATATTTCTAATCTTTTTTTCAGGTACGTTCAATAAACGTGCAATCAGGTTTTTCCAACTTTTGCACCGGTGCTAGGAATTGAAATCTGAGGGCCCAGATGAACACACAGCACTTGTATTCTCTTAAGGATGCCTTCACCTTGACCATAGTAGGTCGAGGGTAAAAGATTGTTTTTGAGATTTTTGTGGGAATATAAAAATAAAATTATCTAACATTTTATTTTTATTTTTGAAACCGGCCATGTGTCAGTTTTGGTGGTGGGGACCACTTGAGGATAAACCCCCAATTTTATTTCCTAGAGGCAGGGACCAACTAACCCCTCTTAATGGGGGAGAAACCTCTCAAATCCCTCTTTAATATAGATGAGCCTCTTGTACTTCATCTACATTAATGTTTCCAACTTGTGTGTCTGTGAAAACTTAATTTCATCTTATTTTAATTTATATTGGCACTTATTTTCCTTTTGGGTGGAAAATGAGAGAGATCTTGGAGGAATACCTTCTTCAATGAAGAATTCCAATGAATAACTTCTTCTCCGAACAAAGAATGATAATGAATAACTTCTTCTCCGAACGAAGAACAGCAGGGGAAATGTTCTTCGGAATCAGGCAAGATGATGATGCCCAAACCGACAATCGAGGAATACACCGACGACACAAAAGACCGTCTATTCCTAATGATTTATCTTATTCCTCGTGACCTCATCGACATCTTCAAGAAAACGAGGTAGGGGTTTATTTCTATATGATTGTCACATCCCATATAATCCCCTTCAAATTATTTTGCAGGATTGAGAATGTAGATTGAAGAGGGTTATGGGGAGAGATGTTTTTAAATATCATTCTTACTCGTTCATGATTCAAGATTATGTTGAGACACTTGATACTATTCTAATACAGAGAGAGTGGTCCAATCAAACATGGAATGTCCTCTCCGAAACTCTTGTTATGTTATGTGGGGATCTTTTTATGGAGGAAGATGGAAACCGGAGCGGGTTTTTGGCAAAAATGATACACGAGAATAGCGGTTGGCAACTTCACTGGCCACGACGAAGGTGACTGTGCAATGGCGCTGCCACACAGCCTCCATGCACTGCTGCCTAGCCAACGGCGGCCTCCGTGTCTCCCCCTGGCCGAATCGCCCCGCGGCCGAGTAGCAGCCCTGCGGTCGAGCCACTGTCCACGATAGAACCCCCAGGGATGAGCCACTGCCACGCGGCCAGGCCACCATCCCACAGATGAGGTGTCGCTCCATGTCCAAACCCCCACGGTCGAGCCGCCACCCAACAGCCGAGCTGCCACCCCACAAATGGGCTACCGTCTGTGGCTGAACCACTCAAGGCCGAGCCACCGCACCGCAACCAAGCTGCCTCCCACAGCCGAGTCACTCCACGGTCGGGCCACCCCATGGCCTTGTGGCACCCCTGCGTGTGAGCCGCCATCGCGGCACCCCCCCACGGCCAAGATGTACCCCCCCCCCCCCCCCTCGTGGCCCTCGCGCCCTGCTAGAACAACCAGCAGGACGGGCCAGACCTAGCGGATCGATCCGGGTTGACCCAGGCTGGGTTGGTCCAGGTCGTACCTGTCCCAGTCCTACTATGACCCATTTACGGTATTTTATCCATTACATTGGCACCAGAAATTCACTTGAAGAACCATCAGTGGTTTCAGAAACCTTAGAGGGAGACGGTCCTTTTGGTATAGCACACAAGATATTTTGGTAAGAATGGGGTATGGTTGGGTTGGATCAAGCACGAATCCAACTGGGCCCTCGAGACTAAAAGGCTAATAACTCACAGACCTAGAGTCGGAATGATGCACCGTCTTTTGCGTAGAGACCCATATGACGTAGTGGTCCATTGAGTTACTTATTCGTGGGACTTAGTGGTAGTTGGAGTATCAAATAGTGTCTTGGGGAGCAGACTCCCTCAGAGATGAGCAAGCCTTGTGCAGGAACACAGTAGCTAGGTGTGACAAAAAGACTGACTAGAGATCCTATGTGGCCTCACTCCTAGTGACACTGTGTGGGTTAGAAACTAGAAATCCTATGTGGGTCAGCTCCTAGAGATCCTATGTGGGTCAGCTCCAAGTGATCCTTTGTTGGTTAGCTCTAAGCGATCCTTTTTGGATCAGCTCCGAGCGATCTTGTTTGGGCCATCTCCCAAGGATCCTCTGTGGGTCAGCTCCTAGCGATCATGTGTGGGTTAGCTCCTAACGATCCTATGTGGGTTAGATCGTAGTGATCCTGTGTGGGTCATTTCCAAGTGATCCTGTGTGGGTTGGCTCCTAGCGATCCTTTGTGGGTCAGCTCTAAGCGATTCTTTGTGGGTCATCTCCTAGATATTCTGTGTGGGTCAGCAGTAGAGCTACTTAATGGAGTAAGATGATTATTATCTATAACTAATAATCTCTACTACTGTACCCAAGTTATACCTATAATGAGCATATTTCATACCTATGTGGTACTTTCATTCGTGGTAATACCTTGGTGTCATTCTTCTATGTGGCGTACCTATGTGGTAATTGACTTTGTTGTTTTCCTTACATTGTGGAATAGTTGAGCTTTGGGGTTTTGGGTTAGACGTTGTGTTTCCTCAGGATTGAGATGGGTATACTTGAAAACATAGGTATATATTTGGGCATATAACTAAGTAGGGTTAAAATTTGACTTCATTCTTTGAGGTTTATCCTTTCTGGATTTTGTGAGACCATGAGTGTATCGGGGTCCCTACTGAGTATCATTATACTCACCCCTGCACAGGATTTTCCCACACCATGTTGTGTTTGGTGTAGACGACAGACAGCGTTGATCGAAACTAAGGGTACCAGGACTGGATGGTGCCCAGAAGCAGACCATACGATGAGTCAGTACATGGAGGAGACAGATGGTTGTGGAGTGTTGAAGAGTAAATATGTAACTACCCTTCAGGTAGAATCCTTAGAAGATGACCTAGAATCTACCTTATTTTTTGCTCCAGTTTACTTGTACTTTCTGTTTCTTGTACATTTCAGTTGGGCTTGTATTCTGGCCCCTTTTTACATATTTTACTCACTCTATTACTATTCTGTTTACTTGTGTTCGTATCATGCTATGTGCTTGGTTGCATGTGATTACACGTTATAAAGGAAATTCATTCCCAGTTTTTGAGATTACGGCTTTCAGTGCTATTCGCCAGCCCTTGACCTATGGAAGGTGGGTTTTGGGTAGTCACGGCACAGGACTTGGGGGACAGGTCATGACATAAAATCATATCAACCATTATATATTTAATTTTATAAAAAACATATGTTATATAATTAAATTAATTTATTAAATTTCTCTTATAGGTTTGTTTATAATTTGTATAAGAAAAATACAATTTTTCAGATAAAAGAATTATTTTTCTAAAAATGAAATTGTACCGAGTTTTGATGGATATCCAATTATAAATATATTCTTGACACCATTATATGTTATATTCAAAAAAAATTACTTCTTGTTTAGATTCTGGACATCAAAATTTTCTTTCAATTAATTTTTTATATTATTCAGATAACTATGATGTTTTGATGAATAGTATAAACATGCTAAATTTTAATTGAAAACTACATTTTCTATCAAAATATTTTATATTGTAAAATAATATTATTTGATGGTTTTATTTTATAAATGAAATATATGATTATCATTTAATATAATTTTTGTGATTATAAATAATTTCACATTGAAATTGGACATAAACACATGTCAATCTGTTGATAGTTTTTACTTCTTAAAAACACGCTTTCTCATTATAGCAAAGAGATTTATTTTTCAATTAATTGCTACAATATCAGTTTTTTGAATTATGAAAAATTGATTACATATTTGGAATCATAATTTCTAAAAAATTTAAATAGGTACCTTATATTTTTGGACATTATCAACAGTAACTTCAGTAATTATATTTAATTTTCACGATTGAAAGGTAAAAAGAGTAAATAAGGATAAAAAATAATATTATAATAACACCAAACTACCATGAAACATGTCCTAATCCAATTAGATGATATATTTCTAGTCATTATCATAATTAGGTCAAACGTTTGAAATTTGTGAGCCACATGGGTTGGACAATGAGAGTTTATGATTTATTAATTTAATGAATGGGGATATATAACATAAACATGTATCTTTTAATAAAAAACATTATATGGGGTTATATAAGTGATCTATATTACTAAAAATAGTTATTAGAAAGATAAAATATTTTACTAAATCATGATATTTTATTTATAATTTTTAGATATTATATAAAAAAATTATTTATGACACAATGATGATGCATCGATTGCTTCATTAATAAATGATTCAAATAAATGATATTATTAATATTAAAATAAATGTAATTTGATTATTTTGATGTCATCCAAGAATTTTGTAGATTGTATTGGCATAATTTATTTTATTTTCTTCCTTTAGTTCATAGGAATCAACTTGTTATAACCTTAACAAAAATCAATTAACATATAGTGTCCAAATTGACATAAATGAGTTTTTAAAACAAATAATATCTTATTAAATGATATAATAGTCCTCAAAATCATCAATTCCGAAATAAGAATTATATAATATTAAAAATGTCAGTAATTATTCACATGTGATTTTTTTGGAATTTTATAGTAACTATAGTTACCATATATTATAAAAATACAGGAAGAGAGGGAAAGAGTTAATGTTTTTAACTAAGGGTAAAACAAAAAATAAAAGGAAAAAAATTATTAAAAACATCGTGTAAAATTATTGGATGTTGGGTATAAAAATTAAAAACATATTATAATTGATATAAATTAATTTGGAACCAATTTAAACCTGAAATAAATTTATTATAAAATATTATTTTGAGACATTCCTAAAGAGACCCTCATCCCTCTTATAAAAGGACACCACATATACCCACATTCAAACACTTATAAATCCCATTGAAATGTGAAAATTCCACTAAAATAATCTCCCAACATCCCAAAATTTTTTATAGAATTCGTAACTGTGGTAGTAGGAAATTAATGAAGGAATTTTTCCTCAAATCAATAAAATTTAAATGATTTAGAGGCAAGGTCTTCTCTCAAGCTCCTTTCATTTATATTCCTTATACACACCCAGTTCTTTTATTATTCTATGATAAGATAACAAAAAAAGTATCCAAAATATACTAGGATGTTTTTATGAGAATTATTCCAACTAAAAACACACACACCTCAATCTAATGAAAACAAACATAATTTTTCGTTGTATGTCGAGCTACTGTCCCACAAAACGATGATTGTTTAATTTTATCCTACCACCTATAATGGTGTCCATTATGATGTAAATATATTTATCTATGATATATAATGTATTTATAATTTCTATATGTATCGTTAATTTTTATTTACATCAAATATTTATGTTGTACATAATGAGTAAATACAATAATTTCATACGAGGAAGTGGAGACCACCACCCCCTCAAAGTGATATGACTCATTCATTCCATATGATGAACGTAATGGGGGTGGAGTTATTGAACATATCTAATGTATATAAAATATGATATTATATTATAATTTTAATTTACCTATGTATCATTTATTTTTCACTCCATTAATATGACACAGAAATGTATGTAGTGTGCATGTGTACGTACGACCTACCATCTCCATTAACGGTGTATTTCATTTCATATCTCCATATTTTATGGAAAATTATAAATACATATATACAAAGTATATATGATATTTAAATAATTAATAATATTATATTGATTATGTAATTTTTACCACAAGGACAATTTACATCAAATAATTTCATTTTCGACTCATGTACCGAATATCGAAAAAATAACTGATACGAACAAAAATAATTATTTATTTTTTATATCATCAAAAAAGCTAATATAATATGAATAATAAATATTAAAAGGGATGTTAATAATATATAAATTAACTTATGTTTATTATTACAGAATAACAAAGAACATACATGACGATTTGGATTCATTGTACGAGAACCTTTCACCCTCCTTTTTTAGTCAAATACTTCTTTTTTGTAATGTATTTTAATTAAAATTTTATTTAGTTTGGATATATTTATATATATCGTTATTTCTATAAATTTTATTTCTTTTTTATGGTGGACCATTTTCTTTCTTATCAACTAATTTTCTGAATTTTTATGGTACGTCGTTAGGCTGCCAATTTTCGTAAAGGATATTCTTAACCCAATTTCTATTATTTGGGTTAATATTTAATTCATTATTATGTAGTCATATAATTATGTGAGAATTAAATTTTGATATAATATCTTTTATTTATACAATATTTAGGTGTATCTATTTTGAATACACATATTCGATCTATTTTTTAACAAAATGATCTTTATAAGGGAATTTTTAAACTCAATTTCCACTCATTGGGTTTAATGAATACCTCGTTGATTGTATTATTGAAATATTATGTGTGGAATAACGAGTTAATTATTTATTTTTTAATTTCCAAATTCCTTTGTGTTGATATACTTTTTGAAAACATAATCACACCATTGATAAATTATTACAACATTTATATGAACTGTGTAATGGAAATCGTAGCATAATTTATTGAGATTAATATCAATGCCTTTGGTTTAGTTTTTCCAAGAATATTTTGGAACGACCATTGATTGGTTTACATATAATATCCAATTATATTGGGTTTAATTATATTTTTCATGGAAAATTATTTCATTGATTTATCCTTAATATAATTATACTATCTTTTTAATGAACTATATCCCAATCACATTTCATTGTGGAAAATCTCAATATTGTACACCTTTTTTAAGAACGTGGATCTTCTTTTCGGGTATGTTTTTCCTTTTCTAGTAATTTTTGAGAAAAATAGGAAACTCTGGAAATTTTTGGAGTACACGCCATGTACTTTATGAGTACACGCCATGTACTTCGATGCCACTAGATACCGTGTGATGGTCGTGTCATGGACACACACACGATCGTGTAAGGGAAACATGGAGGCTGCCTAAAGAGGAGTATGAAAAAGGAAAGTACAGGCCGTATACTCCAGAATTAAATACTGTGTACTTTATTTTAATTTCATTATATGGACCAGGGGCACGTCTAATCCTTATATCCTTCTTCTTCATCGCCTATTTCTGTCCAGAGCATCCATGGAGGACAAATCTTCATCGAGCCACCAATCTGTCACCGGTTATCCAAATCGAACTTTGTCAGTTGCAATAGAACCACATCGATGAGTTCTTGGTTCTTCTTTGTCCACGTTTCTTGATTCTTTCTCTTATGATAGTTATCATAGGATGACCATTTTAGATGTTTCTACAGATCTACTCCATTATAGGCCAATTCACGGGCGGAGGTTCAAGTATATCGATCTCCTAGAATAGAGGTAGGTGGTATGTTTCCTTATGTTGAATATATTTTAGTTCTTGTGAAAAAGTTCAAAATTGCCATGTTTCGAGTATCGTGGGTTAGGGATTCTGGTCTTATTGTTAAAATTCCATAGAATTCTTGTTAGCTTAAGGTTTATTGATAATAAAATATTCGTGTTTGCATGTTTTAGGATCACCCCATGGGTGTTGTCCTTGTTTGGTTTTTTATCACCGTTTGGCACACTTTTCCAGCTTGGAAAACACTATTATAGTTGAATGTTTTCTTTTTATTATTGATTGTATGTGTTTCCTGTTATTTTAATGAATTCTATGCATTGTACCTTTTATCCAAGCAGTTTCTAAACATACATAGGGCTGTTGAGAGTCGATTAAGCATGATTGGACTGCTCAGGGGTGTGAGAACCTGGTGTGGGAGACCAAAGAAGGAATAAAGGATTAGTGCATCCCTAGGGGGCCTGTTGGAATTTGTTTTGTAAGCAGGACATATGGGAATTGAACTTTGTGCTTCCCAAGAGTGTCCTTAGTTTACACAAGTATCGATACCACATGAGGAATTAGATGTAATAGATTCTTTATAGAGTCTGTAGCTATCGTTTCAAGCCCATATGGGAATCTATGTGAGTGCTTCCTAGAGTGTATGTTGCCTTGTATGTTTACTTGACTATAGGGGTTTTCTAGTTTGATCCACCCAGAGAGTCAGCATGAATACAAATTTTTTGGTCAGTTTATATGAGTCTACCAAGCCAATGCACAAGCGTTGTTCTTTTGGCCTGCTTGTTTGTTTAGGTAGTCAATTGATGCATGTTTTGTTACCTATTTACCATAGAATAAAGATATTTTCTAGATTCTACGGTTGCATAATAAAATGAATAAATTAATTGTTAAATTAATGTGAATGGTAATTGGTAGTATTGTTTACTTCTGTACTCCTAGTTCATTACTACATTTACTTTCATTACTTCTTCTATATTACTCACTGGAAGTAAGGCACAAATCTCATGGTGGTTGCCTACTAGGATTATTCTGACACCCTATTTGGGTCCTTCTTTTTGGCTCAAATAGGTTATATGGTTGGAGGTGTGGATATGGATTGTGGCCCTTCAACTTCCGGTACATTATTTCTGGTGGGAACTGGAGAGAATAGGACTGAGCATAGGCTTGCAATGCTGCTGGAGTTGTTGTTTACATTAAGTACTTTTTTTCTCAGTTGTATTTTATTACATTGTTGTGTTTGCTGCTTTCCGTAGATACTTGTACACGCTGCATCAATATCATCATTACTATATACTCATTGCTTCCGCTGTTTAGTTCAGTAATTATATGTTGTTTACTACTTCCGCTATTGACAGCTATTTCCATTCCCTTGTATACTTTACCAAATGAGGGCATAGTTTCTCAAATGACTCACCATGTCCCTCTCTGCTAGTCGACAACCTCTAGAATTAGCAAAAATGCGCTTGATGTCGTGTGGTGAACTAGGTACAGGTAACTAATTATGTGGATCTGGATTCGGGTCGTTACAAAGTTGTATCAGAGGAGGATCTTTTAATTTCTATTGACTTACTATTTACTCATATTTGACAGGGATAGGAAGAAATAGGTAAATGGTAAATAGCTGTGCCCATGAGTTCTAGAACCCATGTACATGAAAAAATCCAGGTTACCTTGAATATTTCAATTTTCGAGTTTTTCAAATGTTACAGTTTAATTGACTTCACCGTTGGGTGGGGAACTTGTTTTGTGTTGTTAATTTTTATATGATTGTGGTTATATTTTTTTCTAACCATATTAGATGAGTGTATTCCATCTCATGCATCATATAGGAAGTTGTTATAAAATCACATGTCATGCATTTTTCCATGCCATCTAAATTGCATTAGAAATTGCATGCTGTTGTGATATAATTTTTAATAGACTATGCATGATGTTGTTATAGCTGTTGTGATAGAATACATGCTATGTTGATAGGGTATCGTTTGATTGGAGTTTATTTAACATGGACGTGAAACTTTGGTATTAGAGGTGTATGGTCTCTTGAGGATCAGAATTTGGAGGATCATTTCCCGGTTTCCCTGTTATAACATGTATAAGTTTCCATGATTTGATTCATGGGGAGTATGGGCCCTCACGAATCGGAATTTGGAACCTTAACTATTTTTTTCAGTTTTTTATGTGCTTTAGTACATTTTCTGAGGTTCTACCTGAAAAAACACAGAATAAAAGGCGTGTATTTTATTAATACAAACATGTAGTTTTTAAACTGTGTCACTAACTGTGTGAGTAGAAACACAGGGTTCTGAAAAATATTATAGAAACATGTGGTGTACTAGTTTAGCATCCCATGTAGAAGGAAATAGGTACCTCGTCCGTGTCACGAACAACACAGTTCATGTTATTTTTTCACATACATTCCGTGTCTGAATCTTCCACGTTGTGTAGTTTGATTTAGGTACCCGGCCCTATCACGAAAAACATGGGTCAGTGTTACCTTTCCCCGTATACGCCGTGTCCTGTCTGGAACATTCCATGTAGGGACATCCATGTGTCAGGCTGTGTCACAAACAACACAGGTCATGTAAGGCATGTCTAGTACACGTCGTGTTTCCCTTGAACACGCTGTGTACTTTTGTCTTAGAGGAGCTGTGTTGCTTAACCATGTAGAAGGACTCGGGCAGAGAAGCAGATTCAAGTACTTGTCATTTTTTAGGACAAAACTCTGTGTATTTTGGGTGTTACATGACCAGTTTAGGTAGAAGTACACACCCATGTCAATGAACTAAGGGAACACGCCGTGTAGGGAAAGAATTGGCCATGTAGTCATGTTTTTCACAACTTGAATGCCTTCTTTTCCATGTTCCTTCTTGTGAATTAAGTTATTTTTGTATTTGTTAATCCTGAATCTGAGGTGTGATTTTTACCTTTCAAAGCTATGGCACCGAGACATCCTCTGGTTTTTCATCAGTTGCAAGGAAGTGACTATACGCCTGATACGACAGATCAGGGACTATCGGTAGTTCGGCCTATCATTCCATACATGAAACATGCAGTGATTCCAGACACTGGTGTTGATGCTCAGTTCAGACAGTGTTTCATGAGATTCATGTAGACCTTCCAGGGAGCTAAGCATCCTACCCCGTCCATGGTTGAGCTGATGCTTGTTTTTCAGCAGCAACATCCACCCATGTTCACAGGGGATGGAGGACCACAGGCTATGGTGTCATGGATAGAGGTCATGCTATCCATCTTTGAGAACCTGGAGATGCCTCCGAAGAGGATAGTGAATCCCATGACTTCTATGATACAAGATGCCTCTAATAGATGATGGGATGTGGTTTTGGATTCAGGTCTCTACCATTTTATGGCTTGGGATGAGTTTTAGCGTACGTTCTATGACTATTAATACCTAGCGATGCTAAGGGCTGACAAAGCCAAAGAGTTCATGAACCTACATGAGGGTACTCTCATAGTTATGGATTATTCCTCTCGCTTCACATAGTTAAAGCGTTTCACTCCTGTTCTGAGGAAGGATGAGCTATTTCTAGCAAGGAAGTTTGAGGAAGGCCTCAGATTGGACATCAGACCATAGGTGAAAGTATTTCAGTTGACTTCGGTTACATAGATAGTCAACCATGCGCTTATCACCGAGAGAAATATGAGGGAGAATGGAGATGTGGACCATGGCGGGTCAGCATCCAGGGCTGATTCATTTTAGATAGACAGTAGGAAGCGCCACCAAGATTCTACACGAGATGAACCGAGGAAGCGAGGTATTCCTTCTAGTAGATGAGATCCTATTTATGGAAATCATGTGGTGTGATATTAGTGTGGAAAAAGTGGGAATAAGAATCCTCAGTGCCCTAGAGACCCAATGGAGTGTCGATCATATGGAAATATGGGTCATCGGTAGCTTTTTGGCAAAGTTTTACTTCAAGTGGCTAGTGAAGGAGGATCATATTTGACTCCATGTACAAGAGCAGGATTACAAGTTCCGCAGAGGATTGGGGGCTGGAGTTCTTCAGGTCATTCAGGCCAGGGTAGAAGCCATGGATGCAGTGGTCAGGCTCCGAGAGGGTCATCTCAATGATCTGAGGCTACTAAACAGGGCCGCGGTGCAGGCCAGACTTTTTCAGCAGAGCGGATTAATCTGGATCAGGATCCTGGACCATCTACAGTTCGAGGTACAATTTTAATACCCTCAGTTTTATCCTTTTCACTTTTTGATAAAGGATCATCTCATAGCTTTATTATTGTGCATACTATGGAATTCCATATACTTACTGTTTATACTTCTGAGGATATGATGATGCTAGACACTCCCTTGGGAATTAGAACTACTAGCGTGTGTCAGTTCTTAGATTGCCCCCTTGAGGCTGGTGGGTGTCGTTTTTTGTGTAATATCTATGTTTTGGAGATGACAGGATATGATTTCATTTTCAGTATGGACTTTTTAGTTCCCTTCTAGGACTTTGTCAATTTCTATCATCGTAGGTTGAGTTTCACATCTCTAGATGGTGGATCTATTATTCACAAGGGTGAATGGGATGTATAGGCGAGCAGAGCTGGACCAGAGCATCATGGGTTGGGTGGTGTTACGGTCTAGATTTCTAGCTTATATATGGATGACCAGGGGACTTCTCAGATAGATTTTCCTCCAATGGTCGATCTCTTTCCAGATGTCATTCCAGAAGACTTTTCTGGTTAACCTCCAGAGAAAGAGGTAGACATCTCTATTGAACGTGTTCAAGGAGCAGCACCGGTATACATACCTCATTATAGGATGGCTACACATGAGTTGCAGGAGCTCAAGAAGCAGTTAGAGGAGTTGCAGGAAAAGGGTTTCATCTGATCTAGTACTTCTCCTTGGAGTTCACCTATCTTATTTGTGAAGAAGGCAGAAGACACTCTTAGGCTTTGTATGGATTATCGGAAGCTAAACCAGTTGAGGGTCAAGAACCGATATCCATTTCCATGGATAGATGATTTCTTTGATCATATTCGAGGATATAGAGTGTTCTCGATGACTGACTTGATATCCGGATATCATCAGTTGCGTGTCAGACCATCTGATATACCTCTTATAGCCCTCCAGAACATGCATGGTCTTTATGAGTATTTGGTTATGCCATTTGGTCTCATGAATGCGCCATCTGTTTTCCTGGTGCTGATGAATAGATTTTTCCATCCTTACTTTGATTATTGTTTGGTGGCTTTTTTGGACGATATCTTAATGTAATCTCACACTCATCACGGCCATGCTACCCATTTTGAGATCGTTTTGAGTGCACTGAGGGAGCATGACTTATATTCTAAGACCTCAAAGTTCCACTTTTTGATGGACGAGATTCACTTCCTGGGTCATGTCATCTCAGAGACAGAAGTATGGGTATTACTATAGAAGGTGAGAGTAGTAGATTCCTTGGAGCAACCGAATAATGTCTTCGAGGTATGAAGTTTCATAGGGATGGATGGTTACTATAGGTGGATTATACAGGACTTCTCACACTTATTATCACCGTTGATCGGATTGACTAAGAAGAAGGTGAAGTATGTTTAGTCAGAAGCCTATTATTCAGCCTTTCAAGAGCTGAATGGGAGATTGACTACAACACCGATTCTAGTTTTTCCGAAGATGACCAAGAGTTATACAGTTTTCTATGATGAATTTGGCATCGGGCATGGAGCAGTTCGTATGCCGGTGGATTGGGTTGTTGCATATGGATCTCAGAAGTAGAGGCTGCATGAGAGGATCTATCCTACGCATGACCTAGAAGTGGCTACAGCTGTTCATGCTTCGCGTTATTGGAGAAATTATATTCTGGAAGGGTATTCAACGGTATATACAGACAACATGAGCCTCATGTATATCTTCACAATATGTGACTTGAATCTGATACATCGTACGAGGGTTGAGTACATACAATCTATCAATTTCAATCTTGCATATATGCCTGGTTAAGGAAACGCTGTGGAAGACACACTGAGCAAGAGGACACAGATACATGAAGTTCAGGAGGCCAGCAGCGAGTAGTGGCTTATGGCTCTATTCTCTGAAATGTATCTGGTGGTGCATGATAGACAGGGTCATACTTTTCTATCTTCTATAGCCGTTACCTCTACCCTTCTTTACCAAGTTCGAATGAGGCATCTATCAGATTCTGAAGGCCTTGTTCTACGAGAAAGCGTGTCAAGAGAGGGCCCACTTCAAAGATGAACCGTATGCATGGGTGAGATATTGCATTTCTAGGGATTCATATGGGTTCCAGCAGATACACACGAGGAGTTGATGCGAGACATTAATTCCTCAGTTTGGGAAATTCATCCTGGCATTACCAAGATGTATCGTGTCTTGAACCGCCAGTATTGGTGGCCATGTATGAAGAGAGATGTTGGTGGTTTTGTCCTGAGGTGTTCCACCTGTCAGCAGGTGAAGGCGGAGCACCTGCAACTAGAAGGGATTCTACAGTAGCTAACCATTCGTGAGTTGAAGTGGAATGATGTCACGATGGAATTTGTTAAATTGTTACCAAGATCTCCTCGAGGGAATGATGCAATATGGGTTGTCATTGAGAGGCTCACTCAAGTTGCTAACTTCTTCTGATTAAGGAGACCTTTTGTGTTGATGATCTTGGATGTTTGTACATACATGAGATTGTATGATTGAATGGGGTCCCATGTACTATCATTTCAGATAGGGACACCCGCTTTATGTCACATTTCTGGAAAGGGCTATAGAGGGATTTGGGTACACATGTACTTCTGATTACAGCTTAGCATCCCCAAACAAATGGCCAGACAGAGTGCATTATTCGAGTGCTAGGGGACATGCTACAATCATGTCGATCACCCATGTGTTATCTGGAGGAAAGAGAGGAAGCTATACTAGGACCTCCTATTGTTTAGGAGACCATAGAATAGGTGGAGTTGATTCGGAAGTGGATGGCTACTGTACAGTCTCAGCAGAAATTTTATGCTGATCAGTGGAGACGACCTCTAGAGTTTAAGGTCGGAGATTGGGTTTTCCTACGTGTTACCCCGAGGTTGGGAAACAAGAGGATCAGGAGACTGGGTAAGCATTCACCGAGATATGTCAGGTCGTTTTTGGTTCTAGAGAGATCTGTGATGGTTTCTTATAAGTTGTAGTTACCTCAGAGGTACCAGGCTATGCACGACGTCTTCTATGTTTCTCAGCATCGACGCTATTTCTCCTACCCATCTCATGTTAGTCAACCCGAGGAGGTTGAGCTAGCGTAGGATGAATCATTCGAGGATCATCCTATTGGGATTATTGATCGTAGTGAAAAGGTACTCCATGGCCGGTTTGTTCCTCTGTTATGGGTGCTATGGCAGCATGGCTGTGTAAAGGATGAGACTTGGGAGAGGGATGCCGATATACAATCACAATGGCCAGAGTTGTTCGTGATTTCTTCTTCGCCACCTTGTTAGAGATATTCAGGAACAAATTTATTTATGGGGGGAAGCTTGTAAGAACTGGAATCTTTTTTTCAGGTATGCTTTTCTTTTTCTGGAGGTTTTTGTGAAAAAGATGAAAAATTGTAAATTTTCAGAGTACACGCCGTGTAATTCATGAGTACACTCCATGTACATTGATGACACTTGAAGACAATTTATAGCCATGTCATGGCCACAAACATGACCGTGTATGGGTGAATTGGAGGTCCCCTAAAGCGGAGTAAAGAAAAGGCAAGTACACGTTGTGTACTCCAGAAGTACATGCTAGGTACTTTCTTTTTATTTTATTAAACGGGCCGGGGTCTCGTCTAATCTTTATATAAGCCTTATTCTTCATCTATTTCCATCCAGAGTTTCTGAGGAGGCCAAATCTTCTACGATCCACCGATCCATCACTAGTTATACGAATCGAACGCAGTCAGTTGCAATTGAATCATAGCGGTGAGTTCTTTGTTTTTCATTGGCCATGTCTCCTGATTCTTTCTCTTATGAGAGTTATCATAGGTTAAACATTTTATAAGTTTTTGAAGATATACTCTGTTATAGGATGATTCATGGGCCGAAGTTCAAGTATATTGATCTCCTAGGATCGAGGAATGTGGTTTGTTGCCATACGTTGAATGTCTTTGATTTTTTGTGCAAAAGTGTCAGATTCCCATGTTTCGGGTATCCCGGGTTAGGGATTTTGATTCTATTTTTAATTGCCTTATATTGACTGTTAGATTAAGGTTAATTGATAATAAAATATGTTTTTTTTTCATGTTTTAGGATCACCCCATGGGTGTTATCCTTGTTTGGATGTTTATCCCCTTTTGGCATTGCTTGCCAGCATGGAAAACCCTATTGTAATTGCTAGTTCGCTTGTTATAATTGATTCAATGTGGTTCCCGCTGTTTTAATGATTTTGATGCATTGTAACTATTATCAAAGTAGTTTTTGAACTTACATTCTACTTCTGACAGTCGATTACGCAGCACTGGACTACACAGTGCTGTGAGTGCGGGAGACCAAAGAGGGAATATAAAATTAGTTCTTCCCTAGGGGGTTTGTAGGAATTTGATTCATAGGAAGGACCTACGAGAATTGGAAATTGTTCTTACTAATAGTGTCTTATGTTTATGCACATTTCGAGACCACATGTGGAATTAGACGTAAGAGCTTCCTCAGAGAGTCTGTAGCTATCATTGCAAAACCATATGGGAATCGACATGAGTGCTTCCTAGAGTGTCTGTGCCCTTGTATGTTTACATTACTGTTGGGGTCCGCTATTTTGATCCACCTAGAGAGTCAGTATGCATGTGGATTGATTGGTTTCTTTAGATGAGTCTACCAATCCAAAGAACAAGCTTGGATATTTTGGCCTACTTGTTTGTTTATGTAGTATTTTGATGCATGTCGTGTTACCTGTTTACCTTGGAATAGAGAGATTTTATATATTACTTTTTTGATTAATTAAATGAATTAATTAATTGGTAAATGAATGTGAATGGTAATTGCTAGGATTTTTTCCTTGGGTACTCCTAGTTCATTACTACATTTATATTCATTACTTCTGATATATTACTCACTCACAGTAGGGCACTGATCTCGTGGTGGTTACCTACTGGGATTAGTCTCACACCCGGTTTGGGTCCAGCTTTTCAGCCTAAAAAGTTTATATTGTTGCAGGTGTTGATAGGGATTATGGCCCTTCAACTTCAGGTACATGACTACTAGTTGGAGATGGAGAGCATAGGAATGATCTTAGGCTTGCGATGCTTCTAGAGTTGCTGTTTACTTTTATTACTTTGTTTCTCAGTTGTATATCGGCACATTGTTGTGTTTGCTACTTTCCTTAGATACTTGTACCTGCTGCATCATTATCATCGTTACTATATATTCATTGCTTCTGCTATTTAGTTCAGTTATTGTATGCTATTTACTGCATCTGCTCTTGACAGTTATTTCCATTCCTTGGTATACTTTACAAAATGTGGTCATAGTTTCCCCAATGACTCACTAAGGCCCTCGCTATTCGTCGGAAGCCTCTGGCATTTGGGGAAATGCGCATGAGTTCATGTTGTGAACTGGGTAGTGGGTACCAGTTGAGTGGTTCCAGATTACGGTCTTTACACCTCTAATATATTATAATGTGAATATACAACACTTTAGACATATAATATTAATAAATTTAATATTCTCACTATATTTAATGTTTCATTTTATGTTTTTCCTTAATTATTTTTATACAAGTGTTTCTCAAGTGTTATAAGACTCTATAAATAAAATATAATTTGAAATTTTTTAATGATATATTCTTATATAACATTCTAATTAGTGCCCATTTTTTTCAAAATAGGTCTAGGGATATATTTATATGGAAATTAGTGTTTTTAAATGTTATTTTCTTTAAAATGTTTCAAAATGGTATGGGACACTTTGATTAAAAAACTCTATTAAATGCTTCAAAGGGTTTTGGAAATGGATTGAATATTTCAATATCATGAATTGATTTCTTTGGACTTATGAGTGAAATGTTAATAATTTCAATAATTTATGTTTTAATACTATGTAATGGTACTTGCATATGAGAAGGTTGGATATATGATAAAACAAATACTAGTGGTTCCATGATAAACATAGGGTGGGTGAGGTAATGATATCTATCCAATTCATTGGTTAACGTGATAGAGGTAAGCATTAATGTTTCTCCTAAGTGATTTAGGGAATGTACTTGGATGGGTTTTCCAAATGTAACCATGAAGGTTACTCCCTATTTAGATGTGAAAACTACAATATAAGTATGTTATGTATGTCTCAAGTTAAATTTATGATTTATGATTTCTATGTGTTATTCATAAATATTATTATTTTGTGAGGTATGTTAAATAGGTAATGTTTATGAGTGAGAAGTATGATATCATTGATTTGTATGTATTCATGGACTAATGTATTTTTCTTTAATTTATGTCCCTTACTATGTTTTTTATTCTCATACCATTTTTTATATGATCTCTCGAGGGTAAAAGGAAGGTTCAGTGAAAGTAAAAATTAAAGAAAATTTTTATCAAGAAAATAATTCTTGTTTTATTTAAGGAGATTTATTTTTGTAAAAATTCGGATTGAGTAGAACTGTATACATTATAATATTTGAGAGGTAAGGTAAATGTTATGGCCTAATTCTCAATAACTCTAAACATAAAATGATACTAAATGTTAATTCATGACTTAAATAAAGATTTTTTAATGATTAATGCTAGGGCCTTATAGTTGATACAAAAGGAATGGTTTAGAAAATATTTTGGATTATGAGTTTTCATTAAACACATGGTAATTCTCTATGTCTATTATTTCTATTAAATCATTATTTTATAACATTATCAGATCAATTTAATTCTGTTAGAAAGTAATGGAGGAGGATTTAAAATTATATTATTATCCATTCCTAATGATTTTCTCGCAATAATTTTTGAATTGTCATTTCCAGATGATTCTGAATCATTTTCTAACTTACAACTCACCTAAAAGAAATTGTTTTAGATATCCAACACCTCCACTATACCTTGATAATATCATAGATCATGGGTTTTATTTAATAAAATCATATTTTCTAAATATTATTATATATTCATGAATGGTAAATATTACAAGTCTTTTTCTAGTAAATTACATTATCCCGTGATTTTTAAGTATATTATGATTTTTAAAAAATTGTTTGTGGAAGGAGACCCTTGCACAAACTATTAATATTTTCATTTAAAATAGAGTTATTCATAACATACTTATGGTACTGTAAAAGGTCCAATTATTGAACATTTCAACTCATAAATGGTCCAAATGTTTTATAAAAATGATGTTGTGTCAAATGATTTGAAATTATATGTCACTCATGATTATTTTTTGACACTATATTTTTTTGAACACCCATATGAACAAAGTTATACATGGTGTATATGGATAATAGAAGAATGTTTTTGAAGGATCTCTAAATCATGGTTTCAATGCATGGACCATTTATCTACATTAACAATATGATGATGAAATCTGGTGGACACGATGATAATTGTTCAATGATATTTCTTTGGTAATAGTTTTATTTTATCATATGGAGGTGAAAAAAATCAAAATTTATAAGACTTCATGAATTAAGAGGTTGAGGTCATTATGTGTGGGGATGAAAATGAGAGGTACAAGACAACCATGCAGTTTAAAACATGTTAAGATTATTTTTGAGTATTATAAAAAGGGAAAACCTGTACGAAGGGTGACACCCGTCGTGTCCAGCAAGGCATCAGGAATTGAACCCACAACCGAAGGGTGACAATGGCACATCACCTTCCACAATACTATGTAAAGAGCCTGGTTAGTATGACATTTTCTTATCTGTTAAATGAATCTATGGATCAAGAAAAAGTTTATTTTTGGAAGTTATGTTTTATCAAATGGATATCCTTTTTATAGGAAAATGATTTGGGTGGTTATGCTATAATTCTTATTTTGGAAGAAGTTCTCTCTTTTAGGAAACCCATATGCCAAATGAAAGTAGAATACTTTGTAATTTTATTTGAGGAGTAATGGTTGAATTTTATTTTGGAATAATCTAGGTTTTATTATGGACATATGGTGGTTAGGGTTATTTATGGAAATGATTAACTTACAATGGAGAATATGTGATTAGGTTAATTACCCCTAAGTATGGGACATTAAGAGTAATCAATGTTATTTGTAGATAAATTTTATGATTTATTGTGGATGACTATGCGATCAAATAATTCAAAATTTTGGGATTCAATTTTTAGTTTTGATTATTCGTTTAGAAGAATTATTTTGATAACTGATTATTCAATGGTCTTTTCTGAATTTTAGGTTTTTTTGGAGATTAATTGGAGTATTTAATTTTTTAATGGTTTATCATTTTTAGGGTATTATCTGATATTGTACGAAGCATTTTGTTTGGTTAATGTCTAATGAAAATGGAAATATATAGTTCATATTTTTTGGATTATGAAATTCTGCTGAAGTTAAATCTATCACATCATGTATGACTAAGTCATTTTGAATAATCATTTTTTATAGAAAATATGTGTTTGTGGTAGATTTTTATAATATGATGAAACCATAATTGACAAGTATGTACGTTTCCCTATGTTCATAGTCAAGCTCATAAATAAAATCCTCATGTTTTTGAAGTGGAAATTAAAATAAAAATGTTTTCCATTTATTTTCCTTCTATTAAGTCAAATAACATTTAAACTATTACATGTTTGTGTTTTTCTAGTAGTTAAATTTCTCCAAGTAATGTTTTCTATCACTCTCTATAAGAACATGATCATTAGGTTTTCTTCTATATCCAAGTTTCCATCCTAGAATCCATGTATGTCTTATCTCAGGTGACCTTTGAAATTCCCTTTCATTCTTTTAATGTGATAGTTTTATTGAAACATCTTCTAATTTGGGGTTTTCAATGATGTTTCTAGAGCCCAATTTTAATACTCTAAGTAACAAATTTCTAAAAGGTAGAATGATATAATGACCCATGTATTTATAGAATAATACATTTTCATATCTATTAATATTTATGAATATAATAATAATATTATGTTAAAGAGTATGTTTTTTATGATAGAGTAATCAACACACAATAATAGGTTTCTCTGAAATCATATGTTATACACAACATTGAGTTATACTGAAATATAATATAATAATGTATTTACTATATTAAATTTCAGTTAAAGCCTAGCCGTGGGAATAATATGACTGAATAGAATCAAATAAATTATGAAAATATGGTTTAAACAGATTAATATACTGATTCTTTTGTTTCCAAATTTATGAAAAATGAAAATAAAAACCAATTTAATATAAGAATGTGTTTTTATCAAAACCATATTAAAAGAGAATAATTGTGTTTATAAAAACATCTCACTATTTATGGATTTGTATTTAATGAAATATATATGTTATATATTAAATTTAATGTTTTAAAACCATATTATATGTTTTCTAGATATGATATAAGAACAAATTCAATTTTTGGGTTAAATGAATTATTTTTTTAAAAATGAAACTTTACCGCCTTTTGATGGAAAAACCTTTTTAAATTTAAATTTTGACTCAATTATATGTTATTTATTAAAATATAATATTATTATTTAGACATGGACATCAAAATTATATTTTGAAGAATTTTTTATAATTTTCTGATAACTATCATATTTTGATGAATAGTACAAATACACTTAATTTTAATTTAAAAAATTTTTGCATCAAAATAATTTATATTGTGAAATATTTTTATATAATGGTTTTAAAGGAAAAATGAAATATATTTTTATTATTTAATCAAATTTTGGTCATTAGAAGTAATTTCATATTGAAATTGGACATAAACACATGTCAATCTTTTTGATGTTTTAACTTCTTAAGAACACAATGTTGGGTTTTCAAAATGGGAAACATTTTTATTGTAATTACTACTATTTCTGTGTTATGTATTTGGAACAAATCGTTTCCATATTCAGAATAAAAATATATACATTGGTTAAATAGTTTCCTTTTATTTTTAGACATTATGAATAGTAACATTAGTAATTATTTTTAATTACCATGGTTAAAAATTAAATCAGGTAAACAAGGTTAAAGAAATAATATTATAATAATATAAAACTAACCTAAACCGCATCCTAAGACTATTTTATGATATTTTTACGATCATGGTCATCATTAGGAATAAAATTTGTCATTTTGGATCCACTTATGTGTGAAAATGACATTTTATGATTTTTAATTTAACAAATAGTGAAATTTAACATAAACATGTATCCTATAAAAAATTAATTTTTATATAGGTTTATATATGTGATATATTGAACTATAAATAGTCATTTTAAATATTAAAATATTTCATACATCATAATATTTTATTTATAATTTTTATACATTAAATAAATAAATGTATTTATGACACAATGGTGATGCGGTGATTGCTTCACTAATAAAATATTCAAAGAAATGATATTATAACTATTACAATGAAGGCAATATTATTATTTTGATTTAATCCACAAATTATAGGGATTCTATTGAAATATTATCTTTTAGTTAATTCATTTGTTTCAATGGAATCAAATTGTTATGACTTTAAAAAAAATTAATTACTAAATAATGGCAAAATTTACATAAAAGTGTTTTTAAAGGAAATACTATTTTTTTAAATTCTATAATAGTCCTAAAAATTAAATATTCGAAAAATTGAATTATAAAATGTTTAAAATGTCATTAATTATCCACTTATGGTTCTATTGTCATTTTATAGTAATTATAGATGACATATATTTTGAAGATACAAGAAGACATGGAAATAATTAAGGGTCATAATTAAGGGTTAAACAAAAAAGATAATGATAAAATAATATTACAAAATTGTCCTAATATTATTTTATGATGGGTATTCGAACCGAATTCATATTATATTTGGATGAATTTAATTTGGGACCATTTTAAACCAAAATAATATTTATAAAAACATATTTTACGACAATTTTAAATTGCCCCTCCTCCTTTTTATAAAAGGCCACCACCTCTAGCCACTTACTCAAACAGATCACGCCACTTATTTAATCCAAATTATGCCCACATAATCTCCTAAAATCTCCCCATTTGTATTATCATTACCTTGTGCATAAGGGAATTCAAGAAATGATTTTGGATTAAATTAAATGAAGTTACCCGATTTAGAGGTAACGCATTCTCCGATGTTCCATTCCATTATATTCCATCTACACTACCTATTATCTTCTTATTCATTCATTACATAACAAAATCAGTATCATCAATATAATAGAATAATTTATTATGAATTATTCTAACTACACTTACACACACCTCCATTTGATTAATATGAACATATTGTTTTTGTGTACGGTGAACTACTGCCTCATAAAACAATGATTGTTCAATTTTATCCAACCACCTATCACAGTGGATGTTATGATGTTACTATATTTATATTTTCTGTAGTTTTAATTAATTTTTATTTAAATATTTCCTTTGTGTTTTCTATAATTAGTAAATATGATAATTTCATTTGAGGAAGTGTGGACTACCAACCCCTTAAAGTGACATGACTCATTCATTCCATACATATAATGTATAAAGTATAACATTAATGAACATACGTAACAAATATATAATATGATATTATAATCTAATTATAATATACCTTTGTATCATTTAGTTTCAACTACTTTAATATGAAAAAGTAATGAAAGTAGCATTCATGCGTACGTATGACCTACTGTCTCCAAGAACGGTGCATTTCATTTCATTTATCCAAATGAAATGGACTATTATAAATAAATATATACTGGATATATATTATATTTACATCAAGAATATTATTATAGTGATGATGTAATTTTTAACATAAGTAATTCTTACACCAAACAAGTTCACTTTCGACTCAAGTACTGAATATTGACAAAATGATCGATATGAACATAAATAATTATGTAATATTTATTAAAATATAATAAGTAATATAAAATTAATAGTAAACCTGAAAAAGGATATGAATAAAGTATTAATTTACTTATGTTTATTATTCTATATGTTCAAGGAACATACATGATGATTTGGACTCGTGGAAAGGGAACTATCCTCACTCCTCTTTTAATCAAATACTTCTTTTATGTTATGTCTTTTAATATACATTTTGTTTTTTTAGTCAATGTTCATTTATATTATTATTTGAAGACATTTTATATCTATGTGATGATATACCTTTTTCTCTCTCATCTAATCATGTTCAAAATTTTTAAGTGACGTCGTTAGGCTGCCGAATTTTAATAAGGGAGCTTCTTAACCCAATTTCCATTTTGTGTTAATCTTCTACATCATGATTATATCGGGCTATGATTATATGTCAAATAAATTTTTTATATTATCTTGTATTTATACTTTATTTATGTGTATTTATTGTTAATACACATAATTGATCTACATTATTTACAAAATGATCTTTGAAGGGAATTTCTACACTCAATTTCCACTCATTGGATTTTATGCATAATTTGTTGATTATATTATTACAATATAATGCATGGAATCACTGTTTATTAATTTTTGTTGTAATTTTCACTTATAATTTCGTGGATATACATTTTGAACAAATAATCACCCCATTTATAAATTCAAATTTCATTTATACAAACCTTTTAATTGAAATATTAGCTCAATATCTATTCATTGAGTTAAATATCTATATCATTTGTTTAGTTTTTGAAGAATATTTGGAAATAACCTTTTATTTTTTTACATTTAATATAATCATAAATTTGTTGTATTTAAAATTTCCACACTTAATTAGCTCATTCATTTATCCTTAATCTAACGATTCGGCTGTTGTGAAAGACTATGTCTCAATCACTATTCATTGAGGCATATCTCGATAATATTGACCTCCAATATCCAATAAGGTGTATAAACAAACCTTTTGAAATTTTATATCATTTATTTCTATATTATCATGATATATAATGTTTCTTTTTATGTTATTATTCAATTATTTTTATTAAAGTTTTTCTCATGTGTTATGAGACTCTTTAACTAGAATATAATTTTAAATGTTTTAATGATTTATTCTTCAAAATCATTCTCATAAATGACCATGTTTTTAAAATCATGTTGAGGATTTATTTATATAAACTCAATGTTTTTAAATGTGATGTTCTTATAAAAGTTTCATAGTTTTATGGGACACTTTGATTAAAAAATCTCTTAATTAAAATTTTTAAATAGTTTTTGAAATGGATTGAATATTTCAATATCATGAATTAATATCTATTGATTGATGAGTGAAATGTTGATACTTTTAATCATTTATGTGTCATGATTATGTAATGTTACATTGAAATTAGATAAGTGGTTATATTATAAACCAAATACAAGTCGTTACATGATAATCCTAGGCTGGGTGAGCCCATGATAGCTCTCCAATGCATAGGGTAATGTGATGGAGGTAAACGTTAATGTTTCTCCTATGATATTTAAGGAATATACTGTAATGAATATTCAATGCATAACCATTATGCTTTCTCCCTATTTCGTTGTGAAAGCTACAAAGTAATTATGTTACGGATGCCACAAGGTACCTTTATGATTTATGATTTTTATGAGTTATTCATTAATCATATGAATTCATGAGGCATGTTAATGAGATAATGTTTTATTATTGAAATGTTTGATTTCATTGATTTGTATGTATTCATGTTTTAATGTTTTCGTTCTATAATTTATATACCTTATAGATATTTTTATGCTCATCCCATGTTTTTGAAATGTTAGGAACATTATGTAAGGAAGGTTATGAGAAAGAAATAATTCCCAACGAATTTTATCATGAAAATAATTCTAATTTTAATTAAGGATTTTTATTTTTGTGAATAATTGGTTAGGGTAGATGTGTATTCATTTTAATATTTTAGACGTAATGTAAAAGTTATGGCCTAATTTTCTAAAACTCTTAACCTGAAAAAATCTTCCTTTTGAAATCTTTACTAAACTGAATATTATGTAATGTTTACGATAGGGGAATTATATTAACCTTCTATAATATCCATCTAATCACAGAAATATTCTGATATCAAAAAAAATATTTGGATGCTCCCAATAAACCACTTCTTTGACATTCTTTGGGACCATTCACCAACCTTCCTCTGAGACGATGATCCCTAAAAAGTGAACATGATCAATAAAAAATGGACACATAGATTTTTTGGCATATATATGATTCTATATCAGTGTACTTAGGGTGATGCCAATTTGTTTGGAATTATTTTCATGAGTCTTGGAGTATACCATGATGTTGTCCACAAAACAACCACAAACTGATCCAGAGATGGATGGAAGAACATGATCATCAAATCCATAAACACTTAAGAGGATTATTCCAAGGAAAATAGTACTAAAAAATATCATAAAGGCATTAACTATTTCTAAAAGTATTCATTATTATATATAAATTCTGAACTCTCAACTAATTATAACATTATCTCAAATTTTTCTTTGATAAAACACAAGCACACTTCAATTTGTCAAAATAATGATCCATATTAAAAAGGAGATATCAGTTCTTTGTAATCAATTTGTTAAATATCCAGTAATTGAAACATATGTGTAAACTCACATCAGCCTTCTTTGTGAACAAAATAGGTGATCCTCAAGGAGACGTACTTGGACAGATAAATCATTTATCATCCAACTATTCCAACTGAGTCTTTATCTCTTGAAGCTGAATTAGTTCCATTCTGTTCAGTGGAATAGATAGTGGCATTGCCCCCAACATGATCTCAATATTGAATTCCACATCTATCTTATGTGTTAAC
The DNA here is from genome assembly GCA_963277665.1 of Viscum album. NCBI lineage: Eukaryota > Viridiplantae > Streptophyta > Magnoliopsida > Santalales > Viscaceae > Viscum > Viscum album. The sequence continues at coordinate 1,250,782,571 of OY728128.1, read as the reverse complement.
GCTTATAATTCATTATCAAATACATCCTGAAATAGTGAAACTATTGGCAGAAGGAATGATTTCCAAACAAACCTATCATCCAACAGTATAGAAGAAACATGGGATATGCGATATCTAAAGCACGAAATAATTTTCCCTACATGTCCTTCTTGGATATACTAGTCTCCACGATGAAAATAATGGTCCCCATTAGGATATGTAAACATAACCCTCCTATGGTAACAATCGAAGTTATCTTGATAAGCGACTAGCTAGTCCATACCCATAATTAGGTCAAAGCCAGTCATATCAAGAACATAGAGATCTTATATGTAATGATATTTCCCAATATCTTGTTAACATCCCATTCAGCGACAGATATATCTAATCCATACATCTAATTGTGTATCTATAGTAACAAACCCACCAAAAAAATCAACTTTAAAGATCAAACCATTGACATGTTTTTTGGATATAATGGAATAATAGGCACTAGTATGAAACATGGAATTAGCTAAAGTAGAGGATACTTGAATTTTACCTCTAAATACTAATCATGGAACCTTTCTATCCATATGTTTAGGCTGCACTACATGTAACTGTGCTTCCCCTCTTCCCTATGATGTTGTCTGACTCCCCAAAGTAGGACCACTATGCTGATGTGGGTGCTCCTACCAATAAGAAACATGTATACTACCTATAAAACCATAGCCAATATAACTCCAAATTCCAGCCCAATCTGGTATAGAAAATCATCTTCTCATTCTATGACTCTACCCAGTTTCTCCTCTAGTACCTGTCATTCACTGCGACCTGCAAAATTTATCATCGTGTCTGACCTTGTCACAAAATCGACACTCTTTTGGTGCTTGAGAATAATGTTGAAGATTGATTCCCTACCCACCACAATGATGACATATCACCTCAATAAGGTCTTCTCCAACCAAACCTCCTTTATACTTGTTATTCTTCAAACTTCTTGGGCTAAAGTTTCTATAAAAACTCATTATTCTCTCAGAAGTCGCTCCTCTCGATCGACTAGAAATAACTAACTATCCCGCACTAGAACCCTCCCTCAGGTTCACTTAAACTACGATATCCTAGTCCAATACATCCATAAACATCTTTACCCTGAAAATATTCACATATGAATTAATCTCCAACTTAATTCCATCTAGAAAAAGTTTCTCTATAGCATCCTCATCTTATATTAACATTGGGACAATGTGTTTCAAATATTTATAGTATCCAACATATTCCATTACTTACATTATCTCATATGTAATATTCATGAACTCAGAAGCTTTCACTTCTCTTCCCATATCTGGATAAAAATGTTCCACGAAACATTCCATAATTTCCTAACATATCATATCATTAGTATGTCCATATCGTGCCTGAATATCCCACCAGTGCTACGCTGACCCCCAAATCATATAAGCAGCCAACGTGACCCTCCTCTCAACCGAATTCCCTAAATGGTAACTGTTCTCTCTATTTACTCCACCCAAAATGCATCTCCATCAAGTCAACACTCTCCAATAAAAGTCAGAGGGTGAAGTATGTGAAACACCCTTGTCAACTGAAACATAATTTTCACAACTCGCCCAGGATTTCTCTCCATGATTTCCAGTAAGAGGGAAATTTATCTCGAATCGTATCCCCTTCATCATCAGATTAAATGATAATTGCCTCATGTTCGCCAGCAGGAAACGAATTCCTAGGCATAAACCTCGGTTATCCCATCAACAAGAGTCATTAAGAAATACACTCTACAGAGCCAAACACATTTCTTTTGTATTATATCACAACTTTATTACATTTACACAAGAGTAAATAATCCCAACAAGCCTTTTCCCCCACCTAGTCACACGGTCAAAACTGTCGTGCTATCACTACCCATAACAATCTTGGTTCATGGCTATGTTTAACCAGGGTAAACAGACAATCATATTTAATTTTCTCATCTAAACAACCAATTATTTTAAATTTTCATCATTTTAAAATCTTTCTCAATTCATGTTTGGAAATATTTTTCATTTTAATCTCCCAACAAGGGTAGTAGTTTAAGTTTGACAACATACCCATAACCCTTATTCCAATGTGTGAAAAAACATAATTCACATCACAATAACCATGAATTCTTAGAATGATGCTTGTAGACTCAACTGTCATTCCTTTCTGGGCCACGAATTAAAAATTAAAATTTTCAGAAATAATAACACATCACACCACACATGTGTCACCTAAGGTAAAATAATATTCAATGGTAATAGAAAACAACAATAACTACAATCCAACCTTTAGTACTTGGGTTTTCCTCTCATAAATAATTTTTCAACTCCAATGAACATGTTAAAAACCAATTCCCATCTCTATATAGTATCTTGTCTTCCATTCCCAAAATAGTAATACAAATTAAGAAAAAATAAAACTGGAGCTCTAATACCACATTGTAACATCCCAACCCAAGTGCCACACATTGGTGCAACGAGATGGTTGGTCCCATGAACTCAAGCATGCCTCCACATATGATAGAGGGTGCTGACTAGCAGTAGTGGTTTCATTAGTCATTCATCGAGAGAATATACAATCATTTATTAGAGTGAAACACCAGAAAAAATAAATAATCAAAAGTGAAAGCATATATATATATATCCAGAAAAAGATTTGGGTCACAAGATATCCCTATAGGAAAACAATACTCAACAAAAAAGAAAAACATTCTATAATTACATAAGTTTTAAGTGTCTATAATGAAAATGAAAATAAAGACACTAAGTCTCCCCAAGTGGGTTCTAACCCATGTATGGTTCCCATATTTATGCTCCATCATCAATCATACACCTATCCCAAGGTATTTTTCCTTATCCATTCCTCCAATAATATAATCTTTTCAGGTACTAATCAGGTATCCAAAATAGGGTGTGAGTATAACTTAGTAGGCCACCACCAATGATATCTAAGAAAACATCCAGTGAAAATATAGTGTATGAAGTTCAATAAGGGAATTTTTAAAAGGAAATAATACAAAATTATAACATTTTAATTAAATTTTATATAACTACATTTACTCCAGGGTTCCCAAGGATACCCGTACCTCATAACTAACTTCATCTCATAGCTGATCCTTATGTGTTCCCTATTTGATACCATATCTTAATAACATTTTCAAGTCGTAGCGTAATTTATTAAAGGTTCTATGATATCTCAATACCTGATTTGACTCATGTTAAATATTTAATATTTTCATGTGAGGCAATAACATGGTGTTTTATTATTTCATTTCATTAATTTCACATTTAAAAGACATGTTTAAAAATTTGTCAATATCAAAAACATATTTAAGGTGACCGTGTTACCATGCTTAATCCTCAAAACTATGACCATGTTCCAATTATCTTTACTCATTAGTATAATGACCATGTTATAGTGTATACATATCAATTTTTAATGACATTTTTCATTCATTATCAAATAATTAGTTTACCAAATAATTATCCACCCCAATCCCATTACTAATTCATCAATTAGATAAACATATCTATTCTATTTGTTATCTAAACTATTGACTATGTGCTTTAAAAATTTAATTAATTGAACAATTAATTTATCAATATATCAATTCATATTCCATAAATAATTTTAAAAAATTAATTATCTCATTCTAATATCAAATTTCTACAGTTAATCTTAAAATTAATGATCCAGATCATATAATCACAGGCACATAATTAATCCAAAATTAATTATCTCAACTTATACTTCTCAAAATCAAATAATTATTCCCTAAGTTAATTATCTAGATGAAAACCCCTACCTCCTATAATAAATTTACTCAAATTAATTATCTAATAAGGGAAATCCTTTTTCTCATGATTAATTCCCCAATAAATTATATATTTCATCAATGATTCAATAACTAAATGGGTCAATCTAATAAATCCAATTCCAGGTTATCAATTGAAAAAGGTTTCTTGAAATTATAAAATCATTCATATACATACCAAATTCACTAATACTGGTATTAAATGTATACCACTACTTAGATTCCTTGATGGATGTTTTCCCAACTGATATCCCCAAAATCATTGTAGCATAATCACATAGATCTAAGAATCCGAGTATTAATTCATAAATCAAGATATCAAAATATCAGGATGAAATAATTCTAGATAATGATATATAATCCTATATCTAAATTTCATAATATATAATTAGATCTGAAGAAAAAAATGATAAAATCTACAAAAAATACCATGAGAAGAAGAAGGAATGATCGAAATGGGCATCATGATGAAATCCACTTACCGTAAGTAGATCAGATCTTTGATTCGGGCTTAGAATCTTAATGAAAAGAGGTTAAAAGAACTTGTAAAGAATACAAAAAGGTCTAGGATCATCTAAAATATATCAAACCCGAGCCTATGTAGAAATGGGGGTATTTTGGGGGTTTTAGGGTTTATGGAATTTTTTAATTAATTTTCGGACGAAATAAAACTGTGTGTACTTTTTTCCATGCCTTGGGTGCAGGGTTAGGAAAACCATGCACTAACCATGTAGACCTCACTATTCAAGGTCACATAGTTACTTGGGTTTAGGAATAAGGTTTTTAAAACAATGCACAACCTCTATCATTATACATTAGTAAAACCCCATTCCAACGTAGCCCAAAACATAACTCCAAACAAGGGTACTTGAAAACAACCAAATATACTGGAAAACGATCCCGATATGACTTCATAGATGGTGAGGATCTTACAATAATTGAACAAATTAAGATCAATATAGGTAATCTAAAAAATTGTTACTCATTTCTAGTAATCAAAATATCTTAATTGTTACACTTAACCCATATGTCATCCGAATACTAATTAATAACAGAATTACCTAGATATTGAAGGGAAATATTTATTTATTTATGATTAATAAGAATTTGAAACCAACTAGTGACCTACCATTATTTATAAATTTTAATATAATAAAAAAATAATAAAATAAATCTAATAGTGACCAAAAGAACAAATATCATCGAAATAGAAATCTTATGATTGATAATGTGATATTAGAGAAGTAAACATAATCATATGAAATTATAAACCCAAAAAACACTACCTTACGAAACTCATATTATTATTCCACATCGATTATATCCACTACAAGAACCAATATGAACCATAAACTACTTTCTATATATCATCAGTGTGTACAGTAGATGTTTCAAACTACAATATAAAATTATTCATAGAGCTATATTTTTATAGTAAATTATAACATTAGGTAATTATATGAATAAGTTTTGTTTTATAATTGTCATATTACCTTTTGTGTAACAATTGTTTAGGTAGTCTATGGCAACATAATGTAATGTTTTCCATATCTACCATTGTCCATCCACCTTCCCTCACAATGTCTCACCATTTTTCAATATATGTATTGACATTTGTGAGGAAGTGTACCATAAGAGGGTGAATATTTCTTATATGGAAAACTAATATATTCTAGCAACCTCATAAATAATATAGTCACATTAATGAAGAAATTTATTTTCCCCTAGATCATCAAATATGTCACCACCCATAAGGATTGAATCTCATTGAAGAAACCAATAGAAAAAGATAATTATCTCTATCACATTAATTATAACTACAACCATCTTTGACAAATTATATAGAGTACCTTTCATTTTAACCTGATTCATGTAAACCAGAGAATTTCTCACATATATGTTCATTAATGATAAAAAATTAAGAATCAAAATTTGGCGAGAATAACTGTAAGAGAACATGATAATTAAATTTCTAGACACCACCCAACGTATCATAGATCATAAAACCATGTCATATCATAAATCATCACAGTTCCTATGATATTAATCACAATATAATTAAAAACATTAACTATGAGAACACTATATTTTAATACATTTTATATTTGTGGAATAGTCATATAGAAAAAAACTATTTTCTTTAGTACTTCAATGATAATTTTATGAAAATCATTGTCTAATGGTTTCAATCCTGAAACCTTTTCAATATTCAAGGAACAATCCATGAATATCACTGTGGGAGAAGTACCTTTCTAGACAAAACTCATGCCATTTTCAAGTCATGTTTTTCTTCTGAGATATAAATACACACTCAATATATTGGAGGGAGATATAGGTCCCACCCATCTTAGTTATAATGTATCCTACATTACTGGATATAATTTATCAACCATAATTATTTGTAATATATTAACCATCACATGAATAAAACAGAAAAATGTGTTCTATAATATCATAAAATAGTCATCATATTATAACCTGTGAAAATAAATGAGTTTCATAATAATTTCATCATAAGATAGAATATAAAAATGAAAAATGTTAAATAATAATTTAATCATTTTATCAGATCATAACCCCTAGAAGTATACTGAGTTTCATTAAAATTTTATCATGATATTTCCCATGGAAGATAATCATTATTAAAAAAATATTCTCATTATAAAAAAACCATCAAAATAAAAAATAAGAATCATATCGTTGAATTATATCCATAATAAAGATTATGTAACATTAAAGGATATAATGATACATAGTAAATGATTTTTATTGATAACATGAAACAATTTATTGAGGATAATACATTTTACAAATAAAAATAGAATAATTAAAATTTAAAATATTTCTAAAATAAATTTCATAAAATAATATACTACAAATCTTATAAATTATGCATTAACAATCATTTAAAATATTTCATTATGTACATATCCATTCAATTTTGGGAGTCACGTCATTAAAACTAAAAATTTATTATAAAATTTTGAAATTATTTTGGATGAAAATAATATCCAAATTTTATAAATTATTTATTAAAAAATTTGTTCCCATGAAATTTATATTCTCATTGAATAAAAATATTATATTATAGATAATTAGTTTATTGATTAATGTATCATATGGATTTATCATTAGTGTTATAAATATAAAAAATCCAAGTAAATGATAATATTTTACAATAAAATCATTACAACTCTAGTAATATTGATACATAATTATCATGAGACAATAGAATTAATTGAAACCTAAAATTATATGAAAGTGAAAAACTAAATATATTAAATTCTAATAGGTTTGTATAAACATGTTAAAAAATAATATAGTAGTATAATAAGACAGAAATCACAGAAAATGGAATTTGAGATAAAAATCTTTTACTAATATAGTAATCTAATGAATTGTATGACTAAATATATAATACCAAAAAATAAAAAATATAAAATTCTTTAAATAACTATATTCATTTTATAAAAGGTAAAAGGTTTATTATATACACCACACAATAGAAACAACTGTTAAATTTTCATTTGTCTCCAAGAAATAAATGAGAGTACAAATCACTTACCCTAATTATTGACTTCAATCGTACACATTTGAAACTCCTATAGTATAAATGTAATAATGTTGTAAATATATTATGGAAGCAAATATATTTATATATATATAATACCATATGTTATTTACTCAGTACCATTTACTACCGATTTATTTATAATTGTTAAAATGATGTTTTGGAAAATAACTGCCCAGTTTTTTTTGTAAGATTTGATTTTTTAATCTCATTCCTCTTAATTTGATCATGTTTCCATAATATCTATAATTTTAAAAATGATATAGCTATATTATATATATGTATATATATATTCATTATATATTTATTTATTGTAATCCCCAAATTATAGAGATAGAAAATGAAATACATCGTTCATGGGGATGGTTTGTCGTATGTACACAAAAATGAAGTTTCTATTTTCTCAATGGATTGATATAATGATATATTATTAATATATAAAAATTAAAGAATCATTTTTATTTCATATATATGTGTCGCATATTTTTATTTGAATCTATCCATATTAATATCCATGTTAAGTGTTTGTAAATAATGAATCACATCGTTTTGACAAGAGGATGTTCATCGAACACACGAGCAACGTTATCATGTTAATACTGGATAGAAGGTATCAAAGTGTGTATAAGATATAATAATACTATAAGTATAAATATTTGTCAAAAATAATAAATATATATATATATATATATTAATATATCATTATTACCATCTATATAAAATATAAATGAAGAACACTTCATATTGGTTCTTGAGATAATTGTATGTCGTACAAATGTTGGAATTTATTTTTTTCCAATGTGTTTTGAGGTAAGATGGTTGATGTGTTATTATAATTATAGAGTTGTAATTGTATCTAAAATATCATATATAAACACAAAATCCATAAGTATATCAATTTGAGTGGTGGTGATTGAAAAATAATATCATCAGTTTAGGAGGTGGTCGTTTGTCGTACACATGATTGATGATTTCATACCCAATTTTATCATAGAAGAGTAGTTCATAGATTATTTCAGTAAAACTATAACATATCTTTGAATGGTAGATATTGTTTTGTTATGGTAACAATTTTTTAAAATATAAATGGCAATGGAAGAAGAAATAACATAATAATTCACATTTATATATTTTACATCTTCTCTAGTGGGCCTCATTAGATATAAAAATAATGCCTTATTAGTTTTCCGTGATAAAAACCTATGGACTCTTGGATCAACGGAGGGATTTATGTAATTTATTTTTTTAGTAATTTTATTAACCAAAGGATTTATTAGTTGTAAAGAAGAGAGCGGAGGTTGTGTCTTTTTATAATTAATGTGAGTATGATAGTTTATATTTCTGAAAAGAAATTACGTTCTTGGTATTTTTACATGAAGAAAGGATCAAAAATACTAAATTATAAAATATAAATGTTTATATGGTGTTATTTATTTTATGAATTGTTGTTGGAAAATTTAAAATGTCATTTTACCCCTTATTTATTTGTTTAACCCCCTATAAAGCCTGTTAACATTAACGACCATAATTTTTTTGTTTTACTATTCACACTGGTCAAAAATGATGTTGAAATTGATATAAAATATAAATTATTATTATTTAAAATATTTATTATATTTTTCAAATTTCTATTCATAAAATATAAAATGTCTATTTTAAAATTATTTATAATGGCATGATGAAAAAGTCGGTCTTCCAATGAGAAATATTTCAAAGGATTAGAATATTTTGAGCTCAAAATTATATATGAAATAGATTTGAATTAAATAAATTATTTTAATATATAAATAAAATAAATAATTTTACTTTTAATCCAACATTTTAAAAAATTTGATGTTTTTAAATACTTTAAAACAAATTATAATTATTTATAAAAACATTAATCCATCATTATTAATCGAGAAATTTATCCATTCAAGAATGTTCATAAATAATTAACAGCAATTTATTTTTTATATTATCATTAAAAATTTAATTTTTATATTTCAAATAAATATTATCAATTTATAAAAAAAATATTTTCAAATACGTTCAAAAATGCTAAGAATACTACTTTATAAAAATATATAGTATGTATGAAGTATAATAGATTTACTCTTATCTCTTGTATGTGAAACCCATAAGATTATTGTTAATCATATTTTTGAATAAATAACATATATATATATATATATATATATATCCTTAATGTAATTCATTAAAATCTATTTTTCTAATATAATGAAAAAAATCCATTTCCAATCTAAAAAATGTTTTTTAGAAAAATATTTTCATTATTCTCAATTTTTTTCATTTCTAATTAATTATTATATAAATTATTCATTATGTATTCATGTGTATACAATGTATTTTCATTTGAATATTAATCCAATTCATACCCATATTTCCATTGTCTATGAGATAAAAATAATATAAAATACTAATATCTCAATAGTATCTCACAGTTTGTTTAGACTCCGTGTTTTATATAACTCATTCCAAACCCAGTTTTTCATGTAACAAAAGATAACATCAGTGTTTTATGTAACTCAAGATAAATTAATTTTTGTGGTTAATGAATAATTTATAAAATATAATAATTATATAAAAAATATATTTCCCAAAATTTGAGGTTCTTATATTCTACATCATTTCCCTTTAATAAATTTCATCATTTTATATTGATCATTATATCAATAAACAATTGTTTAACATATTAATATTACATTGATGGAAAAAAAATTCTAAAAAGGGGTAATAAACCTTTCTCTTGAATATATATAAATTTAGGTTTCAACATAATCAAGAATAAAAGAGACATGGTTTCTAAAACAGTAGAACATAAGTGGTAATTAAATATTCGGACAAGGAATTAATGAGTAATGTCCAAATATTGATCGAGATTAATAGATATCATTCATCACAATAAATTTAATGATCACGTGAAAATAAAATACAGCAAATGCATATCCCAAATATGATTGAAAAGGTAATTTATATCATTATGAAAGATGGTGATTGGACATACCATTATATGAATATCAGTTTATTAATGTTGTCAAATTGTCACAAGAATATATTTGTACATGGTCTCATTAAATTTCATAAGTATTATACATTATTTTGTTTTGATTCATTCTCTTTCCACAACACCTCTTAGATTTAAAAACTAATATTATTTTTTCTGATGAACTTCTAGCTCATAATTTCCACAAAAGAATGATTAGTCATTTTTTATATGACTATTTATTATAAAAAACTAAATTTTTAGAAAAGGTTATCCAATAAAATAAGAAGGTAAACATAATCCATTTCTTGAGTAGATACCCTTATTTTTTATCTATATATGATCAAAATTTATGTCCATAAAATAATAAATAATGTCACTAAATTTACCAAAATCATCAAAACAATGTTCCCCTAAATTTCAATAAATAGATATTTATAGTAATCTACCAAGTAAGTGAATACATAGATAATATATTCTCCTAAATCATGGTTATTACTATAATTACCAATAATCCTTAATGAAATAATTATAAGATTCATTAGTCCAAAAATAAATCCACAAAATATAAAATATATTCCATAAATTCAAATATTCTATGAACTACATCCTTGATAACATATTTTAATTTTACAAAACAAATTAAATATTTTAGTTGTTATTAAAATAATAAAGTTTACTTTATGTATTTCAATAATCTATTTATCCAAACTAGACACCATTTTCTTAACATGAGGACCATATTAGTGTTGATCTTCCTTTAGTGATGTGTTTTTCATAAAATCTAATTTTCCCATAAAATAACTTTTATCTGTGCTCAGTTGTTCATGAAAATCCATATTAAAAAATTTATATAGAATAGTACAAATATATTTAAATATATATATATATATATATATATTATATTAAATATGAATTTTTATACCCAAATACTTCAATCATTCCACTTCCCTTTTAATTGATTAACTATAATTTCTGTTCTTATTTTGTGATACCTCATTCAATTCCAATAATGGTCATGGCCTATTAATCATCAGTAGTATAAAAATTACTCATAACATCTCGCGGATTCTATCTGTGATCATTCCCCATAGTACATAAATTTTTATTATTCCCATTCATTTAGTAATTATGTCATTTGAATATTAATTATTCCTTAGGTAAACCATTTCTATCTTCTAGATTATGAAATAAAATTTAAATTTAAATTTTGTAGTCTCTTACAATATTAATTTATTCAATAAAGATAACACATATTATCATTTCATTGACACATTACCTAGTGTGATTCTTACCTCATTTGTTATATATTACATACATTGTTTTAATTCATACATGGTTTCCACCACCTGAGATCTCAATAATCTTTATCCATCACTTATTTGGTGACTCAAAGAGTTAATCAAGTTATAATTTTATATTTATAAACCATGTTAACTGACATGGAATAATAAAAATATACTTCAATGCAATCATAATTCTATTTGGATTCTCAATAACACATTTTCTATCACATGCAACATAAATCGCGTTTTATTTGGTTCTCTCCATTGACTAAAACAAAAAAACATATTATGGGTAAAATATTCATCATGGAAAACCACATAATCATGAAATATCACTAATATGTTGTCTACTGTATGAAAAAATATTTTTTAATATATAATGATTTAGACATTAAATAGGTCATTCATGGTCATTATTTATAACATTTTTTATGTTTTGTAAAGAGTTTTTGAATTTTCAAATAATATACCCCATTAGTGTCTAACTTGGTGTGAAGAAAAACCATTTATCTTGCATCAAGTGATGGTTGAGTCCAACTAAATATACCCTTCTCATAGTTTTTAACCCTTCCTATCTCTATTGCATAAGAACATCAAATTATAGTAACAAGTTAGTGAATTAATTTATAATAAATAAAACACCAAATTATTTACCATAACTCGAGGACAAATTCATATTCATTTAATAATTATTTTAAATTACTTTAGACATGTCCCTACAGAAATACTTATAAATATCCATATGTATATTACTATTATTTTCTCATTATGGTTTCCAATGATTAATTATACATTATCTTATTCCTAATATAATCAACCAAAATTATCATATTTAAATATTAAAAATAAAAAAGATGAATTTTCATTAAATAAGATAACAACGCATGTCAAACTATTTTAGGTACAGTTCATTTGGAAACATGGTAACATTAAAACAAACACATAAGTGAGATATATCATATCTAACTATATTATTCATACCTATCACAATTCATGTTCATTAGATAAGTAAAAAAATTCATAATAACTATGTGATCGGAAACATAAGAAAGGGTGAGATCAAACTCTTAAAAATGCTAAAAATATGGACATCAACATATCATGAGAAAAAGGGTATGAAAACATGAGGATTAAATTTTAAAATATTACATTTCATATCATATATTATAACCATTAGTCATGGTATAAATCATGGAACTTTATAAGACATTATTAATAATCTAATCAAAGATCATGAACTATGAAAACATAAAATTTTCATATGGAATATATTAATGGATTTAAATTAGGAATAGAAAATAATGTCTTTATTACTCCATGGATCATTCTCCAGAATATAATTATGTAATGGGTTCACACCCAAAACCATTTTTATAGACGAGGTTCATTCCCAATAATATCATAGTGGACTTAGCCCCATCTAAACTAGGTTAAGACCCCATTCTAGTACTATTTAGGTTTTTAGATATCAATATTCAAATAATGCATAGAAGGGAGATATAGGTCCCACCCATATGTATTTAAACATAAGATCCAAAAATACTTAACATAGAATAAACATTCTTTGTTTTAATGAATCCATCCCCAAACAATAAAAATCATACATTTGGGTTTCACAAGACAATTTAAAATTCATCAGATCTGAACCCTTGAAATTAAATGGGTTACATAAACATTTATTCATAACATAACCTATAGAAATGAAATTGGTTTCACAATACATTTATCATTTCATCTATTCATAACCAATGGAAAGTGAATTATGATGCATAAGAATTCAATAAATTTTTAACTATTGAAATAGAAGTAGGTTTTGAAAAAAACATTATTGTAGAAAATGTGGACCCTAAAGTGATAAAATAAAAATGGTATAATTGGACCATATCCCAAATTAATCATGTGTAACGTTGAATATTTTCATGTCTAATGGAAAATTATTTTCAATGTTCGGATTGAAAATTTCTTGTGACAATATTCCTTTCCACAAATATTTTTTTAATAGAAAGAATCATTATCTGTTTAATAAAAACTAAAATTGGAATTATATAATGGATTACCTGAAAAATAATTTAATTCATTCATTGAAACAAATATCCATTCCATAATTAAAATCATGTTTATGAAAGTATTTTTTAATAAAAAATTAATTATCATTGATAATCAAATTTGAATAAATAAATAGATATTTTTATTAATGAGTTTTTCCTGATTGTGTAAAATACACCTCAACTCATACACATTTAAAAAACCTTATTTCAAATTATCAGTAAAATCCAAAGGATAATTTATTTTTAAAATAGAACATATATATTAATTTTTAATCAAATTTTAAAACCCAAACCTATTTTCATGAATGCATTTTTTAAAAACATAGATAGGGATGAAAAAGGGGTTTTGGGGGAAAAGTGGATTAATGTTGATTTAAATTAAAAACATTATTTTTGGATCCTGAGTAGATAAAGGGAAGAAAATATAAGGCTAAAATTTATTATCTTGACATAATAATAGGAGAAAAAAATTAAATATTTTTATTGATAAATTGATCATAATTTTTCAATTTTGAAAGCATAAACATAACAATCCGTATAAAATATTAGATTGTACTGTAAATGAATTACTACATTTCAAACATTAATTCATAATCCATATGAATGAATAAAATTAAATAAAATATAAAATATCATCAAAATAAACAAATTCATGATTCTATATTTCAATGTGTTTTTATATACACCTATTTAATGAAGACATGTGGATAACATGACATATGCCCAAAAGAATGTAATTTGATATAAACTCCCCAGCCACATTAGGAATATTATAAATTGAAAGTAAAAAATATAGAATATTATAAAATGATACATTAAATATCATAAAATGAATGATATTCAATGTATAAAATTCCACTGCGGTTGTATATATATGGAAAAAAAAAGAAATGGCTGACGAATTTTCAAATTTCTACTAAAAATAACAGAGAGACATGAAATCTAGTACCATAATTGTCAAATATAATTTTACATTTTTTGAACTCCTATAATATAAATATATTTTTATTATAAAACTCATACAGAACCATAACTATATATGTATTAACATATATTATTTACTTATTAACTTTTGTTATCCTTTATTAACAATTAATTGGTAAAATCATCTTTCAGATAATAGCTTCATTTTATTTCATGTATGATTTATTTTTTCTTTTCCATACACTTAAATTTATGGTGGTTCTATCATCTTCATAATTTTGAACATTACATAAATATAATATATATTCATTATATTTTAATTTAGAGTAAACCATAAATTTTAGAGATAGGAAATTAAATGCATCTTCAGGGGAGAGGGTAGGAAATACATAAGCATGAACATTTTTTCCATTATATCAATATATTTGATAACAATAAAGGTAAAAATATATATTTTACCATTACTGTATCATATATTTTTAATATATATATATATACACAAAAATATTTATTTAATCATATCCTTATTACCATCAATATATAACATTCCTGAAGAAAAACTCATGTCACTTCTTGAGGTTGTAGTCTTCCCTGCAGATGAGAGATGTTATCATATTCTCATAGAATGGAAAGTAAAGAGGTATATGATTTTACATAATTATAAAATAATTAATATAATTCTATTATATTAATTCATTAATTAACATTTACTTAATTCTATGCATGAAAATGATAACTAAAAAACACATTATATCGGTTAATGAGGTTGTTTGCCATCGTATAATTGAACCACATTATTATTTTTTCAATGTTTTTGGAGGTAATATGTTATATGTGGTATTATAATTATAAATAAGTATTAATATCATTAATATAATATAAAAATATTAAATACCTCAATATATGCTTTCATGATACGTGGTGATGAAAAATAATTAACATCGCTTCACGAGGTGGTTATCCTTCATACACTGAATTGATGATTTCATTTACCATTTGATGAGAGATGAGACATATTTTGGATATAAAAATAAAAAATGACATCTATATCTATGGGATATTATGAAATTATTATTTTATAATATTTATAATTAACTAATTTATGTGGTAGAATATACGAAATGAAAATGCTTATTTATAAATGAAACCTCTTCGATAGAGGTCCTCATTTAGTTTACACATAAATCATTCTTTGGAGGGACTCCTAACCCAAAAAACGACATCTAAGAAAATTTTTGAGGGATCTATGTATATTATTTTGTTATGTAATGTTTTACGTGAATGGTTTTTGATGTGTTAATATAAATTGATAGGGGAGGCCCTTTATAAGTTAAGTGATGGGAACACTTGGAATTTTAAATTGGAAAAATGAGTACCCATTTTTTTCTAAAATCAAAAGGATCCAAAATGTGGTATTTATTGAGTAAATAAGGTTTTTTATGTCTTTTCCATTCCTTTATGTAAGGGGATGATTATTGAGTCATTAAGGATTTTTTATGACTTTACGATTCCACATTTTTTGAAAATCACAAACACCTTATCTTAAGGCGAAACTCATTTTTACCCCTATTTTACTTCTATAAGGAAAATTTCCCTCTACAAGGAAATTTAACCTTACCTAGATTTCACTATCCATATCATTAATTTTCTATGTATAGAAATCGAATTGAAACTAAAAACATCGGAATAATATAATACTTAGATATGAGGAATTCTGTTTAAGACTCTGAATTCTGGTGACAAACTCTCATGAAGTTCAACTCTGAATTCTGGATACGAATTCTCATGAAGTTCAACTATGAATTCTGGATACTAACGTTATGATGTTCGACTCCAAATTTGAGATACGAACATTATGAATTTCGACTCTGAATTCGGGATACAAACATTCATAATGTTCGAATCTGAATTCTGATTACGAACTTATATACTTTTCGACTACGAATTTAGATTACGAATTAGGGTTACAAACATGTCTATGTTTTGACTCCGAGTTATCTGAATATAGACTCTGAACTCATATAAGTTCTGACTCTAAATTCTCACGAACTCTTACTCCGAACTTTTTATGTTTTGGTTCAAACTTCTTATTGAATCCGAACTTTGAATTTCCTTGAAATTAGGACTCTGAAATTCTACAGAATTCAGGACCCAAATTCCTAAAAAGAAGAATCCAAATATTATTGTATTATATAATCCAAACTCTCATCTACTTAAATTCTGAATTCATTTTTGATTAGATTCTTTACTCTCATTCCGAATATCATATTCTAGTTATGCTTATAGTCATCTTTGTTATAAAATGATGTCTTGTTTTCATTTAATAACTAACCACTGTTTGAGTGAAACATGTACAAGTACTACCAAAATTAAAGGAAGAATATGAGAGTTGGAGGAGGGAGATGGACGTTGGTGTTGTGCCTAAAAATATGAGCTCATTTGAACATGCTCGAGACTTTTGGATCTTTTGGAATTTTAAATCACAGAACGTTCAGAAGTGATTTCTAGAGAGAGAGGATCTTATAAACTCTTAGGCATCATGCATAAAGTATTAATGAATTTTTCAAACATTTATTCATGTATATTTGTTTAGTCCATCGGTTCAATTATCTTAAAAATCAGAGACTTCGGGTTGTGAAGTCATAGGTACTGATTTCCTTACAAATCGAGGTCTTGCGGGTATAGCAAGACAAATACCGATCTTTGTATTGAGGGCATACCTGGTATTGGGAAAGAAAGATTTTATAGAAAGTATAAATCATGGGACCTCTTATATAGGGTTGTTGGATACCCTCCTCTTTGGGTTAAAAGAGTTTATACTTTTACCTATAGTTTTACTACTTTGTTTTTCCACTGCATTTGTATTATTGAGGAAAGTATACCTTTCTTATAATTTTTCAGACTTGTACTCTGTTATAGTCCTATTATATATTCTTTAATATAGAATCTAATTTGTTGTAAATTTTTTATAAGTTTCATTTCTAGATTTACTTTTCTGGAATCAAGCAATATAATAGATCTTAGAGGTGTTGTGAATTTTAGTTACATAAAAATCCCTTAAGAATTTTTTTAAGTATAAAATTTACCCCTATTTTATTTGAGAATCTCATTACTTATTTGATCTTAAATTTGTTATTATTGAGTATATAATACTCAGACATACCATCCTAACAATTGGTATCAACGGAACGGTTCAATTTGAATTAATCTCACAATTAAATTCAGAATAGAATTCTTGGAATTACATTTTCCGGATTCATATTTTTCGGAATCTATTTTTCGGAATCATATTTTTCGGATTCATATATTCGGACTCATAAAGTTCAGATTCATTATTTCTTAGAGATACAATATTGAGTTCTTTGCTTATGATATTTTCTCTTGTTTACAAACATGTAATATTAAGAAGTTTGGGTGCCAAATATTTTCATAAGAATGGATGGTTTAAATGTTGGTTCTATTGATAACCTAAATCCTACCAGACCTCCTGTTTTTGATATAAATGATTATGAGTACTGGAGAGATAGGATGAAGACTTTCATTATCAATACTGGAGTTGATAACTATCTAATACTGATTGGATATTATAAGATTCTGGATAAGGAATTAAGAACCTTTACGAATCAGGAGAAATCAGAATATCAATCGAACTTTAGTGTCATAAATACATTTTTATGTTCCATGGCTAGGAATATCTATTGAAAAATATCAATGTGTGAAGTTGAAAATAGTATTTGGAATAAACATGATGTTACACATTTTGGTACATCTAATGTCGTAGAGACAAGAAGTGCTATGTTGAGACCAGAATACCATGGCTTTAATCTTCGTTATGGAGACCCATATGCAAAGTACAACAATGGTTTATGGCTATTGTAAATAGTTTAGAATCTATGGGAGAAAATGTTTTGGATGAGGAATATCCTTCTGAAATGATCATAGATATTATGCCAACTAAATTGGAGTCCATGAGGACAGCTATTGATGACAACAGGAAAGTCACTCAGATTTCCTTAGATGAGTAGATTGGAACTCCTCTTCAGTATGAATCCAGAATGAAGAGTGACTATGAAAATGATAAGAAGAATAATGGGAATGTATGATTTTCTTTTACAACCACTTCTAAACATATGAAGGACAATACCCTAGAAATGGTAACTAGATCAATGTTAAGGAAAGTCATTATTCAGTAAGAACCTAGTGACATAGAAAATTTTGAGAATGAATTAGCTAATCTTTCCTAGAGAATGAACAAGATTGTTGCTCAGAAGAATTATCAGAATAAATACAATAAGAAAGACTACATAGACAAGAAATACGAAGAAGTTACTTGTTATTAATGTATAAGAACGGGACACATCATACCTGATTGTCCCTTGATGAAGAAGAAGGAAAAGAAGGAAAGGAATTCAGAAAGAAACAAGAAGAAATTCTATCGATCAAAGCACAAGAAATATCTTAATGCTAATGATACTTGGTGTGCTAGCCGTGGAGACTCTTCCGAAAGTGATTCTTCTGAATATGATTCATTAGAATGGAAGAATATGGGATTCGTTGCTACTACCTTTTTCCATAATACATGTCTTTTGGCCAAGGTATCCTCTGTTGAGGCTTTAACAAATTTGTCTATTGATATGAATTACTATTCAAAAAAATTTAATGGAGATAATTTATCCTCAGAAAATGAAGAACCTTCATATGATGAATTATCTAGATTTTCCAATTTACTTGAAGAAAAAAAATTATAAAATTTCTATGAAACTAGATAAGGAAAATACTAGGGATGAAATTATTAAAAAATGATTTTTGATATTTCAAAAGATCTTGGAAATAAATATGATCGTTTAGAAAAACATTCTTAAGTCCTAGAGAAAGAAAATTCTATCAAGGAATAACTTTATATATATCATAAGAATGGTATATTAAAGATAAAAGTTTTTGAGGAAAAATCTAACTCTTAGTAATTGATTCTTGAGGATAGGAATTTTGTCATCAAACTAAAATCTGAAATATTTTCTCTTAAAAAGCTTCCTCCAAACTTTACCTCTGAGAAGGAAAATTTTGACAAGATTTATTCTCAAATTAAACAACAAGAAAACACTATTGGATTAGGTTATACTAACCAATAATCGTTTTTCAAAATCAACTATTTTGTTCCTTATAGAACCCTTTTTTCATTAAGTGTCAAAGTGGTGGGCATTGGATAAAACATTTCTCCATTAATAGAGTTCAATTTCATGGGTTTCATAAAGCTAATTTTTCTAAACAAATGTGGACACCCAATATTTTTTTTCATACTATTCTGGATCCAAGAATGTTTGGATTCTGAAAGTCTAACTCTATTATTTTTAAGAAAATAAAAAGGTACCAATAGAAATACATGGTACATGGATAGTGGATTTTCTAGGCATGTGACTAGTAAGGAAAATTATTTTTAAAATACTATCAAGACGAAAGGAGGAAAAGTAACTTTTGGAGATAATGATCATGAATAAATTATCTGTATAGGTAACATTATTCTTCATCAAAAAACTATGATATAAAATATTTTATTTCTTAGGGATCACACACAAAAATGAGATATCATTCTACAATTTATCGGAACACAAGATCAACTTTCTATCATTTTCACAAAATCATTACCTTCTGATAGATTTAAATACATTAAACAGAATTTAGGAATGATAACTGTGAGGTAATCTTCCTCCATTAAATTATTGTTTAACAAAACTCTTTATAGTAATAAACTCTTTTTCATAGAGGGATTACATTTGTGAATAAAGGTTTTTAAAATTTCTTATAATGAATTTGTTTAATTTTTAGTTTTTCAAATTTTTTATAATGAAAACTTTTTCGTAGTTAGTTTTTTCAAAAAAATTTCATAATAAAAAAGTTCATAGTGGGTTTTTCAAAATTGTTCGTAATGAAAATTTTCGAAGTAGGTTTATAAAAAATTTTCATAATAAAAATTTTCATGGTTGGTTTTTCAAAATATTCTGTAATGAAAATATTTGTAGTCAGTTTTCAAAATTTTTGTAATGAAAATCTTCAGATTTGATGTTTTCATAAGGAAAATTTTCAGATTTGAAAATTTCGTAATGAAAATATTTCAGATAGGAAATTTTCATAATGAAAAAATTTCAGATTAGAAGTTTTTGTAATGAAAATCTTCGGAGCTGAAATTTTCGAAATGGAAACTCTTGGATTTGGAAATATTCGTAGTGAAGTTTTTTCTGTATTCATATTTTTCTAATCCAATGTTATTCAAGAAAAATATTTCTCAGTAAAAATAATCTTCCTAACAATCCTAATGGTATGATTATTTCTTATGTTTTTGTAATCAATATTACTTATTGTTAGTTTCTTTTGTTTTTAAAATTTCTTGGATTCTATTTTCCTTAAATCCGAATGTTTTCCTTTTAAAACTACAAAAGATCGGATTCAATCAAATTTTTCCTTGCATCTTCCATTTCAACTGTGAGATCATATCTGAAAAGTTATCATCCATTGGATTCAAATGAGAAGTCCAACCTTGACTTCCATGGCCTATATAAAGTACCTCTGATGGTTTGTACCACATTGGTCATCAAACATTCGCGTCTCGAAGCTCTGCCCTTCTACAAAATCCCATTTCGAACTTTTCAGAAGTGCTCCATTCTGAATGTCTACAGAGGCTCCTTCTCTGGATATGTGTACTGTTAATCAGATTCTGGAGTGGCAAATTTATAGGGAGAGGTTGGTACACCCAAACTTCTTCAATAAGTATGACTCCATTATTTCCAAGAACATAAAGCTTAATGGGTGGGAAATTTTATCAATTTCTAAGACAACAACACAAGATGTAGTCTATCTTGATCATCTCATCAAATTCTATGAATCAGTTTGTTTCTTTAAGGAATATGGTAGTGAAATATTCTCTTTCATGAGTTATGTCAAGGCATATAAACTCTCTTACACAAAGGCTACGAGCTTGGTAGGGCTCTCATATAAAGTTGAAGCTGAATTCTTTTCACACAAGCTGACAGAGGTTCAAAGAAGTTTGGTTATGGAAAAGGCTACATATTTCCTTGGGCTCAAAGATGTCAAGACAACCAAGATTTCCCATCTATCTAGCAATAATCGAATTCTACAGTTATGTGTTCAAGGTCTTATCATACCAAGGATTGGTGATATGGACACCCTTATGAAAAGTGACATGTATATTGTTGAATTTTCAATTAATCTATATAAGGTCAATATCAGGAGACATATCCTCACTACGATTGAGAATATAAAAAATGGAAGTTTTAGAGCTCATATTATCTTGTATCTGGCCCTACTCTCAATGTTGATAGTTCAGTGCCTATAATCCATCAAGATCCCCTGCAGTTCCATACTGAAGAATTATATGGAGATGCTGATCAGTGATGACACCCTTGAGAGAATAAACATTGGATTCTCCAAGGAGTCAAAAGAATTTTATGATCAACTTGAGGAAGTGGAAGAAGATGTTCTGAAAAATGTTGGAAAAGATGAACCACCAGAGAAGGCTGAGAAGAAAAGAAAGTTAAAGGATGTAGAAGTAGAAGATAAAACCCCTAAGTCTAAGGGAGTAAAATATGAACCTATTTAACTAAAGAATCAAAATATCCTTCCAGGATGAGGTGGTAGAAAATTTGAGGGAGGATTAGAAGAATAGAAAAGAAGGGGAGCCATCGTTTGGTTTTGATCTTGCTGAGGCTAAGGCCTTGAATGAATCAGCTATTGAGGAGATAGAAAATCAAGCTAAAGGAAAGGAGCTAAAGAAGAATATTTCTGAGGTATAGATTTTCCAATCTCTATTGAAGGACACAGATGTTGCATCAGAAAATATTCTTATACAGGAAAACTTCCTTGTATAAAAATTGCTTGAAACTATGGGAAAGAAATTCATGTCTCCAGAAAAAGCCAAAGAAAAAGAAGTTGAGAAGGAATCATTGGATGAAGTACATGAAGCTGAGAATAGTGGTGGCTCTGATGATGTGATCAAGAAGGTTGAATAATATCATGAAAAAGAAAGGGCTTCTGAGAAATTTTCACTCCAGACTTCTCAAGTCAGATCTTCAAAACTTGTTACACATAGAGATGATGAGAAGAGTGAAGAGGAAGTCAAAAATCCATCTGAGGAAGACAGACACAATAATAATTTCATTCTTCCCAAACATATTGAAGATGAAGCAAAGAGGGAATACGTTGATAGAGATAAAATTATACAATTATCCGTAAGTGAGTAGGAATCTCATGATGAGGAACCCATTCTGATAACCAACAAGGGGAAACAAGTGGTTGCTGATACCCCAACAAAATAAATTGTGAGGAAGATAGAAGATAGAGGATTCTCTAAGAGGAAAGTGGTAGAGTTATAGTAAGAACCTTCTCCATGTAAATAGTTTGATTCCGAGTCATCTGCCTTAGGGCATGATTTTCTTGTTCCATCTCTGAAAAAGGTGGTAGATACCATTCTGATTTTTCCTACAATTTATTCTAGATTCCAAATGATTCTGCACACCATGAACCAGAAATCAGAATCTATATCTATGGTGATAGACATATGTTTTAAGATTGAGGCAGAATAAAAAAATTCCTTATCAATTATGATGCCCACAGAAAATACTGCAGAAAATGAATCTTTGGTCAAAGAAAATAAATGATTATTTAGGAGATCTTGATCAGTTTCAAGAAGATGTCAAAGAGGCCTTTGACACTGAAGACTCTATGATCACAGATATTACAAAACATTTTGAGGAAAATCTATGTCTAGAACCAAGTTCTTAGATTCAGGATGTAAAATATCTGAATGGGAAGCTGAGTTATATTGTTCAATTATTGAAAATAGAGAAGGATCTCCAGAGAGAGATGCAAGAAAATCTTTTGAAACAAAGATAATTGCTGAAGGATCAGGAAGATGAAATGAAGGCTCGGGAAGAGGCTATGAACATTCAGGTAGGCAGGATCAGGGCATTAGAAAATCAACCAGAGGATGATCACAAAGAGCTTAAAAAGCTAAATACCATTGTGAAGATGCCAATGCCCAATGAAAAATAATCAAAATGAATCTTACTCTGATATTTTTTTGTATTTTTTTCCTTGTACTAAGACTTCAAATCACAATGAAAGGTTGGTTTCTTGTTTTGTTTGGTTTTCTATACTAATAGTTCGGGTACTATATTACTTTTACATTCCCTCAAATTCGTTTTGAAAATCCCAAAGGGGAGAAGTAAAATGAATTCTAAAGAGGAGAAGAACAATGTATAATTATTAGAAGATATATCCCTAATTAAGGGGGGTCTATCTAAGGGGGATTTATTATTACAAATATTTCCACAATCAAATGAAAATTATCATTCTGGAAATCTAGAATACAATCCTTAGAGTTCTAAAGCCTAAGGGGGAGTTATTCGTATTCACCATTGTACATAAACAAAGGGAGACCTGATTTAATTTTAATGTCTAGTAATTTTAATCTAAGTCCTTATATTCTTTTCGGTAAGGATGTTTGTGCTTTCCCAAAAAAGGGGTATATTTTTGATTAAATAAGGTTTTCCCTATGACTTTTCCATTCCATCATGTAAGGGGAAGATTGTTTAGTCATTAATGTTTTCTTATGACTTTGACATTCTACTTTTTTTGAAAATCACAAACACATTATCTTAAGGAAAACTCAATTTTTTACCCCTGTTTTACTTCTATGAAGAAAATTTCCTTCCCCATGGAAATTTACCCTGCCTTAGATTTCATTGTTCATATCAAAAATTTTCTATGTATAAAAATAGGATTGAAACTAAAAATCTCATAATCATATAAAACATAGATATGAGGCATTCTATTTAAGACTTTGAATTTTAGTTATGAACTATCATGAAGTTCAACTCCAAATTTGTCATACGAATTATCATGAAGTTCAACTCCAAATTTTGAATATGAACGTTATGATGATCGACTCCGAATTCGTGATATAAATGTTTTAAATTTCGACTCCAAATTCTGGATACGAATATTCATAAAGTTCAACTTCGAATTCAGATTATGAACTTATGTAATCCTCTACTATGAATTCAGATTACTAATTCTTGTTATGATCTTTTCTATGTTCTGACTCTGAGTTCTCTGAATACAGACTCCGAATTCCTATGAGTTCTGACTCCGAATTTTCATGAAATCCGACTAATAACTTCATATGTTCTGGTTCCAAATCCTTTTTGAATCCAGAATCCGAATTTCCATGAAATTTGTATGCTATAATTCTACAGAATTCATGATCCAAATTCCTACAATACAGAATCTGAATATTCTTGTATTATAGAATCTGAACCCTCATATACATATATTCTGAATTCATGTTCGAATAGATTCCTAACTCTCATTCCAAATATCATACTATAGTTATTCTTATACTCATCTTTGTTATAAAACAATTTTGTGTATTCAATTATTATCTAACCGCTGTTTGAGTGACACGTGTACAGGTCCCTCCGAAATTCTAGGAAGAATATGGCTGTTGGAGGAGGGAGCCAACTGTTTGAGCTGTGCCTATAAATAAGAGCTCATTTTAACGTGCTCGAGACTTTTTGAACTTTTGGAATTTTGAATCTCAGAACTTTCAGAAGTTATTTCTAGAGAGAGAGGGTCTTATAAACAATTAGGCATCATGCAGAATGTTTGAACGAATTTTTCAAACTTTTCTTCATGAAAATTTTCTTAGTGAAGATGATCAATAACCTTTAATATCAGAGACTTCAGGTTTTGAAGTCAGAGGTGCCGATTTCCTTACAAATAGAGGGCTTGCAGGGATAGGATGACATATACCGATCTTCGGATTGAGGGATTACCTAGGTTTGGGTAAGACAGAATTTCTGGAAAGTATAAATCAAGGGACCCCTTATCCAGGGTTGTTAGATACCATCCTCTTTGGGTTAAAAGAGTTTTTACTTGTTACCTGTAGTTTTACTACTTTGTTTTTCCGCTTCATTTGTATTTTTGAGGAATGTATAACTTTCTTATACATTATCATGCATGTACTCTATTATAGTTAGATTCTATAAGCTTTAAGGTATAATATCATTTTTTTGTCATCATTTGACAAGATTCATTTCAGGAATTACATTTTCGAAATCAGGCAAGATGATATATCTTATAGGTGTTGTGAATTTTGGTTACACAAAATTCCCTTAGATATTTTTTTATGTATACAATTTAACCCCACCTCTTGTATTTGAGAATCTCATTACATATTCAATCCTACATTTGGTATTATAGAGTATATCATACTCAGACATACTATCGTAATAGTACTCTCAAACCATATAGGTTATAAGGTCTCAATATATCAATTAAATGGTTATTATACAACATTATAGGTCATTTTACTCAATATATTTTATGTTTAATTCCCTCAAGTAAAGATAATATCATTACAACCACAGTAATTAGTTTTTTCAATTATAACTATACGTTATAGTAAAAATTCTATAGATGTTATTATATAATAAAAATTATTATGATTAAAAATATTTATTCCACTTTTCTAATTCTATTCACTAATTGAAAAAACATATTTCAAAATGTATTTCCCATTAGTGATGAAAAATAAATTTTTGACAGGGATATGATTCAAAAGATTAAAATGATTTTATATCAACATTATATATGAAATTCATTCCAATGAAATAAATGGGATTCATGGATATATTACCAATATAATTTTTCTCATTATCCCATATAAAAATAATTTTTTTTATTTTCAAAATACTTTAGAAAAATTATAATTATTAATAAATATTTTTATTTTCCAATATTCATTAAAACTTTTCTTCTCCATGAATTCAAAATAAATTACTCAGAGATATTTATGAAAAATATTTATTTCAAAAGTAATCATTTATTTTTAAAAATTTAATTTCATAGTGTCAAAAATTAATTTTAATGATATTTCACAAAGGTAGAAAAAATTATTATTAGTAAAATGAAATTTTTTTGTATATAATTTGTATTACAGTTATATAATATCAAGAAAACATATAATAGGAATATCATTTTTTTGAATTTATAATATAAATGTTTTCCTAAAATAACTCATAGGAAGTAATTTATTTAATTTTCTGAGGTAAAACATGTCTCCATGCATAAACATAGTTTTTCAGAAAATGATTTAAATTGTTATTAAATGGTTTTTAATTACATTTAAAATTAATTAGAAGCCAATTATTTTTCATATACATGTTTAAACCATATATTTCCTTAACATATTTAATTTTAGTCACACCTACTATTTCAATGTCTAGGTGATAAATATCATATTAAATAATAATATATTTATAGTACTCCATGTTTCGTTAAAACTCTGTCATGCTTGTAATGCATGATATAATTACTTTTGTGTGGAATGTAAACTAAAATAATTTTTTTCATTAACAAAATATATAAATAGTGATTTATTTCAAAAAAATATCAATCATATTAAATATATTTGAAAAATATATTTCAGAAAATCACAAGTATGTTACATTATCTATCCGAATATATTAAAATGAGATAACCTCTCAGATTTTCTAATGATTTGAAATCACGACAGATCTCATATAAATGAAAACATTGAAAATCAATCATCATTAATTTTAACAATCTAAATTTCATTAAAAGATGATGCTTAACAATTATTCTAAATATATCGCTATCAACATGAGTTCATAAATAAAATTTACTGATATAACCGTAAACAATGTTTTCACAAAAACATGGTAAATGATTTAGTGATTTTTATAAACTTTGATCAATCTATTTTATCAGATAGTGAGAGTTAAATCTCTTATTATCAACCCCTCAAATAATACAATCCTCTATTATTTACCACATTATTTCCCAACTCTTTATCAATCGACAAGAAAACAAATACTCCTAATTTCAATAATATGAATGGTATATACACTAATTTCCTAATACCTCCTGGATCCATAAAATGGATAATTGAAAATAGTTGAAATTTTTGTATGATTATATCTTAATAAATCAATGAATATATCAATGGGACAATATCTCAACTCATATAATGATGTCCAACTAAGAGATAACTCCTAAAACAACTTACTAGAATAAAAAATCATCAATAATTTCAATAGTCATTCTAAATAATAACACAATACTCCTATTAAATCCCATATTTCATCGATCTATCAATTTATCATTAAATTACAAAATCCAATTCCTTCAATACAATGATCCCATCATTTTTCACATATTCTTACTTGATTTTAAGAATAACATTCCATCAAATAAAAAACATCCATAATAATCTCTAATGCATTAGGATGACTAGATACATGATTAATAATAATGAAAAAAATTGTTATTTAATCTCCATAATGGGATCTTAACTGCATTTTGGCTCCTTAATCTACATCGTATAACATGAGGAATACTTGATCAACAAGATGAGCTCAAAATCCTATTAAGGCATGTATATAGGAATATGGCATGACAACAGGGTTCAAAGGAATACCACGATGACATAAAAAGGCATAAACAATGAATAATAAGATGGAGTCATAATATATATAACATGAGATCATATAATCATCAATTAAGAGGAATGTGGCATCAACACACATCATGACAAATACATGAGTCAAGGCTAGATAAAAATAGAATTTTAAATGGTGGACAACGTCCCGTAAAGGATTCAGGTCCACTCCATATTCCAATATGACATCTCATGATTCAAAAAGTTACCAAATTCAATGTAGTTATATATATTAACAACCATAATAACATGTTCATGAATATGTGTACCACATGAATAGTCAAACATAAACATAATGGTTACACATGGAAGAAAATGGGTATCATAA
The DNA here is from genome assembly GCA_963277665.1 of Viscum album. Taxonomy (NCBI): domain Eukaryota; kingdom Viridiplantae; phylum Streptophyta; class Magnoliopsida; order Santalales; family Viscaceae; genus Viscum; species Viscum album. The sequence goes on along the minus strand of OY728128.1, from coordinate 1,250,754,086 downwards.
TCTTGTCATAGAGCGTAAAATGGTAAAATCATAATAATTTCCATGAAGGAATCATACATGGATAGTAATAATGAAAAAATAAGAATGAATCATGGTATATAATGCCAATCTAAATAAAAAACATGAAAAACAAGTGTATAATAAATGTTATAATTGAGCCACTTTATTTGGGGAAAATTTTAATTATTATTTAAAAATGATAAGGTATATTACTTTTTCTAAAACCCTAGAAGACAACATATATTTTTTCAGGATAAAATAAGTCATTTTAGAGAAATAAAATTGTCTTAAAATAGATTATGCAGTTGACATGAGAAATGTCATGAAAATGGTATGTTTCCTTTATCGGGTCTTATAATCTAGAATAATTTAGAAGATATCATATTTAAAACAAGTATTTACCTATAATAGAAGGATGTGATGATACAAATGCATGATTTTAAAAAAATTCATAAAATTTATAATAATTATATAAAAACAAAGAACAATTACATTGGGTAAAATAGACAGATAGTGTAACCCAATGGAAAAATGAATGTCCAAAAAGAATCTGATGACTTATGTTTAAAACTATTCCTCAGTTGATCTTAATATCCTAAATAATCAAATTAGACATATTATTTAATTAACTCAGAATATATTATATATGGATTTGATTTATTGTGTTTTTATAATGGTCATTTGTGTCCATTTGATGAATTATAATATAAAATTTCATCATCCCATGAGTGTTTGTTCTCTTGGTTTTCAATATTTGTTTAATTGTATACATGTATGGAAAAGTAAATAAAAATAGAATAGTTGTATAGAAATGAAATTATATGTTATTAATGAAAAAATTAAATTGTATTATATATCATTTTAAATAGTCGTAATGATTACCCTTTAGATTAAACATTAATTATTATCGTTTATATTATTTGGAAATTCTTCGATGATCACAAATTAGTTTTGTTTTATTAATTAATATAATGAATATATACCTATTATAGATCATTAAATAAGTTGTTTAAAATATATTATATTCTGTAATAATCGTAAAAATGAATTTATGAGCATCCGTGAAGGTAGTAATGGAAATTTAGAACTCATTGTCCTCGAATTTAATAAATCAACACATCATAGGCGATGTTTCCTATTTTATAATAAAAGGGAATGGAAAATGAAAATTGATATATTATAAAACTAATATAAAAAATTTCCAGCATATAAATTATAATTGACTTGTCATGCAATAGTTGAATTGTTGTAAAGGAGATAATAATAAATAATTAATTAGAAACTAGATTACATGAAAAGGAAAGAGGTTGTTACCTCATGAATTTTACTTCTTGACAACCTCAATAGGGGTATGGGGTATTGTAATTTTCTTTCAAAAAAGGCTTCTGGATGATGAGGATATACATAGTAAGGGTATTATAAATTATTTGGAAAATATTAAATGCTTTTGATGATTGAGGAAATGAGGTGGTGAGGGGTGGTATTTGTAGTTGGGGTTAGGAGTGTTTGTTGATAATTTTTTTTCTTATAATTTTGGCTCAATATGATGAAGATTGATGATTATTGTGACTAAATATAGTAAATAGTGCTTGTGAGGTCAAACCAAATTTCTTACATCATCCACACATCATCCATGACTCAACACTCCATGTATTTAACTTATACCACAAATTACAGTATTTCATTATTCACAAAAATTTTCACTATTTAAGAAAAATTAAAAACATTCACCCGAACCATTTTTTGAGATGTTGTACTAAAAAAGGGATCTGTTTTAGGATAATAATTTTCAAAATAATATGATTTTAATATATAATTTATATAATCATTTTCTTGAAAAAATCCAATTTTATATTTATAATTGATTTTATAATATATGGAAAATTTAATTAAGGGTTTTTAAAATTTCGTCTAAACATAATAAAACAAAATCATAATTTATGTATAAATTTTATTAAAATAATTTTTTAAATCATATTATTAATTATAAATAAATATATAATGATTTATGTTTCGTAGAAATACAAATACTTTATTTTTCTATTTTCAAAAAATTTATTCTTTATTAAATAACTACATCATATTTTCATTTATACAATTACTAAATTTTATTTATACATTCATTTTTGTTTTTATTATTATATTGAATGGTTAATAATTCATAAGGTTCATATTACTATTCCAAGGTAATGTTACTTTCTATTGGTATAAGTTCCATAATTTCTAAAAATTCTTTGTATTTCAACCATTCTTAAATTAAAAATCTTTTTTGTGCTCATTATTTTATTTTATGTTATTTAATCATTTTGAAACAATTATAAGAACAAAAAATTCATTAATATAATTTTAAGTTATTACATTCTTTCCCCATATGAAATTTCTCCCCTAAAATTTTATTTTACAAATTATTGTAAAAATAGGTGGGGGTACTTTTCTTTAATAACTCTTTATGGTTCCTATGTTATCTATACATACATATGGTTCTAACAGTGTACATTAACAAGGTGAATAGTCTTGTTTCATAGAAATATATCTCTATATTCAATGATCATAATCTACTACACCTCATAAGAGGTATAATTTTCCAAATTTACATCAACTGAATTAAGTACATGATAACAATCTGGTATGAACTTCTTCAAGAGGGATATGTGGAATATATCATGTACATAAATCATGGTTGGTATATGTTCTAGTCGATAGGCCATAACTATGAAATAATCATAAATAATTAAGGGGACAAGGTATAGGGGACATAACATTCCTTTATTAAAAAATCAAATTATCCTCTTACATTGAGATATGTGGAGAAATACCATGTTTCCATCCATTATCTTGAGTTCTCATCAGTGCTTTTCAACAATGCATTTTTAATTAGGGATTCCTAGATGTGTTTGAAAATGGTTTTCACATTTTCCAACATTTAATCAACCATAAATAATTATATATTCTTATAATCACTGAATTTATCCCAATATTTCAGATTTATGCATATGTTCCTATAATGGTATTCATATGGAGGCATAATGATTCTTGATTGGAAACTATTGTTGTCAGAGAATTTGACCAGATGTAGATGTTGGTCCCAACCTCTTTGGAAAGCCATAGAACACACAGTGAAAATGTCTTCCACTATCTAAATAGTCTTCTCAGATTGGGCATTATTTTTAGGATGATATTCTATACTAACATGAAACTAAGTGTTTAGAGAATATTGTATACTCTTATAGAACTTGGTGTAGAATATCAAAGTCAATCAGATACAATAGATAGTGATACTCCATGGATTGTTACAAATTATTTGATTTATATACATGAATTTTATAAATTGATTAGTCCTCTTTAATTGTGATAAGGTGAGCTATTTTTCTATGATGACCAATAATGACCCATATAGAATAATTATGTCAATATGTATTTGTAAGTCTAGTGAAAACGTCCATGGAAATGTTCCCCCACATCATTTTATTTTTGTAAAATGGTTCCATCATCCATTTTTATTTTTTTGATTATCCTTCACTGTCTCACATACTAGGAACATTGATGTATACTCGGAGTTATCCTTCTTCTTATTGTCCGACAAATATTGCTCTCAAAGATATCATAAAAAACTCTTTTTGTGAATAGTTAATGTTATGTTATGTTTTTCATTCAGAATATACTTATTTATCTTTGAATTATATTGCATACATAATCCTAACCCAAATATTGAGGATCTATTATCATCAATTTTTCACTATGTTGATTTATTATTTTTTATATATTGCACATTTTTTGTGTTTCATAATCATTTCTTCGAGAATACATTATTTATCCATTGGGTATGGTTGATATATCATTTGATAAAGTGTTTATTATGTTTCCTCTATTATTATGACCATATCCTTCCTTTTCACATAAAAAAATATTGGATACTTCTCAATTCTGATATTTGAAAATTATTCATGGTCCATTCATTGTAGATTTTCTTCCACATTATTGTATTTACTAACATTTTAGTTGATTGAGAAGTCATATTACATGACGGGATATTAATATATTATCTAGGGTATATTAATCCCCTTATGTGTGAATATATTTTTAAGTCAATTATAATCAATATAAATCTCACAGTTCCCTCTATGTAGATAATGATGCCATATTTTCAATGATAATATCAAAGATTCCAAATCCAGATAATGTGTGGGATAGTTTTGATAATGAATTATTAACATCTTTAAGGCATAGGAAATCAATTTATCATTTTTATCATCACTTCGGATAATATATTCATTGAATAACAACCGAATACCATTAAGTGTTCTTTATTTATCAGTAGAGTAAGTATTGATGCATTGATAAACTTGTTCTCAACTATTTGAAATAATATTCACATTCACTAGTCAAAATAATATTTTTTCCCTCTGTAGTGATCTAGTATAGTGGGTTTTAAAATCATGATATGTTCTACAAGCATCGTCCGTAATACTTAGCTAGACCATGAAAACTATAAATCATTATTACAAGTATTTCCTTGGGCCACTCATGGATTTCCCTTATCTATTAAGGATATTCAGATATGACAATGTGAGCGATAATATTCCCCAATAATGATACTTCCTCTTTGAAGAATTAAAATTTACAATATGTTGTATAGAGTTTCTCTGTTGGTAGTGTATTTAGAATAGTATTCAAATACACATCATGTTCCTCCTTTCACTTAGAGTATATCAAAGTATATCAAATAAAGACAACCAAAAAAATTTCAAGGGAATATCTAAAGACACTATTCATTAAATCCATGAAAATTCCTGGAGAATTAGTTATTCCTATGGGAATAACTGTGAACTCATAATGTTCATACTTCATTTGAAAGGATGTCTGGTAACTATCTTCTTCTTTAACCTTTAATTGGTGATATCCCAAACAAAGGACCACCATAGGGAAATAAATTCTTCCATGTATTTGATCAAAAAATAAATCAATATGTGGAAGGGGATAATTGTACTTTATCAAGATTTTTTTTGATCTCATGATAATCAATGCATATGAAAATTGATCTATTATTCTTCTAAAAAAGTGGATTGGGGAACCCCCACAATAAAACACTCAGGTGTATTAAACCCAATGCTATATTCTATTGTAATTACTTATTTAGTTATTCGATCTAAATGGTGGAAGTTAATTAAAGTGTATTTGATATAGTCCTAGAATATATTATAGGTTCAATTGAGAACTCATTATATCATTCTGGTGGATTACCTGGTATTTGTTTGTGAAATACATCAGTGTAATCCCTCTCAATGGCCATGTTATCAAGAATGATTCTCTCCATTGTGTCACTTATGAGACCTAGATATTATTTCTCATAAATAAATAATATCCAAAATATAGGGGATAATTTTGAAGGAGATTCATATACATCCTTATAATTATACCTAATTGGATGATGCTTCAAGATATGAATAATGATCTTTTTTTCATGACAGTTGATGTTGTCTTTGTGTAATTATTACTAATCCATATCCAATATATTATAAAGCTCCTCAAAATAATGTAAGACCATATTTTATGGGAGGTTTAATCCACAAAAATTAACCCGTGATGAGTTATATACTTTGGATTCCAAAAAAATCCCTAATTCACTTCCCAAAAATAACACATCCTCCATATTTCGAATCGGTGTTTATATAATTCTAATGAAATTTCATAATATGAAAGAATGTGTAGAACCAAAATAAAATAGTAAATTTCTAATTCTTGAATGAATAACCAGAATACATATCAACACATCATTAGAGAGCTACACCATATCATTAGTGATAAATATTGCATCCATTCTTCATTAGTGGTTGTAGTTGATGATTTCCTCTAACGACCCTTGTCTTAGGGAAATGGGTCATAGAATTCCAATGTTCATTGTAGTTAAAATATTTAACCACATGTATATTTTTGATATAAATATTCCTTTTGTATTCAATATTAGTGGAATTCATCACATCCCTTTCAGATTTATTATCAAGATAACCCATTATTTCACATTTCAAAAATCTCCTACCTCCCTTTAAATAGTTCACATGATGCTTCTTCCCACAATTGTGAGACATTATATGCCGGTTATTATTTCCATAATGTGATTTATTTGTTAATACTTCAATATTACACTCTATTTTCTATTTTTTTTATCTTTGTGCCCATGAGACCATTGTGAGTCTCCAATCTCAATTCAATGTATAAGGGAAAACAGACAGTATTCTAAATTTTTATGTCTTGAATAACCAAATCTTTTCTTTGACTCAAATTTAATATCCTAGAGAATAAATACACCTTTATTTAGGTGTCCATGAAAAATATAGTGATTTATCTTTCATTCCTTCTATATTCTTCATTGTACGCCTCGATAGGCTAATAAAAATTTTTCTTCAATATAGAGAACACCCTTTCCATTTTAAGATAGAGAGGTTAGGGAAAATATTTATGGAAAAATAGATTCCTAAAATATTCCATACTATGTAATCAATTTCCTTCATAGAAATTGTGTTCTTGGTAATTTCCAACCACTAATCAGCTACCCCATTAAAAAAAGACTTCTAGAACAACATTCTCTTATTATGAGAATTTTAGCATAGAGAATATTTTCTCAAAGGAGTAAACACATTTATCAGAGATAATGGGATCAAAATATCCTCTAAATATTATAAGAGTATATATAAGAAATAATTTAATTGAAATTTATAATTCTTAGGCCAAGGTTTGAGTTATAAATGTTTCATGTTATTATTTATAACTTGAGAATTTTGAGAAATTATTGTCATGATGTTTCAAGCACCCATTCTCATTATATATGGAATTTCAATAGAGAAATTTTTACCTTGCCAATAACATGGTTTATAGGAATTGGATCTTAAATTTCTATCCATTAACTAATAAAATTAGTGTAAAAATATGGTCCTTGAATTCTAAGTTAATAAGAATAATAAAACAAAAACATATAACATATAACGATGAACTTGCAAATGGAAAGTACATCTGATCTTGGGAATCCATATGTTTCAATATAGGTTATCCTTGGAGACAAATTTTTTCATCGGGATATTACTAAAGTGCATTATTAATAATCTCAAAAAATAACTAGATTTTGTTATATTACCAACTATATTATCCCTATCCTTTCTAACATAATCTTTCATGATTTTATGCATAACTAGACATCAAATAAAAACTAGGGATCATAAATTCTAGTCTCCATGGATGAATATTTACATGACTAGAAATCATAAATACAAAATAAAAACAAGTATATTTCATATCCATAAATAGATCCTAACATATTTTGAGCTTTTTAATCTATATTAGATAACATGAGGAAAACATGAACAATGGGATGAGCTAAAAATACCAGTAAGGTAATGAATATAGAAATAAATCATAAAACATGGGTTAGAAGGAATAAAATTAATTTATTATAAATTTCGGGTAAATTTAAAAACATAAGGAGGAAAAATATTTATAACATGGGACCATGTAATCATGGAATCATAGGAATTTGGAATCAACATACAACATTACATAAGCATGAGTCGAGGATAACTGACTAAGCCATAACAAATAAATGACAAAGTCCTCTAAAGGATTTAGATTTACTCTTTATTAAAACCTAAAGTCTCATTAGAATTAGAATTACTAAATTAATTAGAGTTATATCTAAGAACACCCATCATAACATGTCCATGAATTTGTATTTTTTATGAATAATCAAACATAAACATAAGGGAAACCCATAAAAATAAATGGGCATAAAAATCATGTCGTAGAGCGTATGAAAAGGAAAATATCATAACAATTTCTGTAAAATAATCACACATGGTCATTAATAACATGAAATATGAATGAAAAAGTTAATTTATCTTGAACTAAAGTGAAAAAAGTTTAAATTATGTTTTATTAAACATTAGAAATGAGCCACCTTTGTGATATTTAGTGGAAACTTTTAATGATTACATAAAAATAAAAAAGTATAATTGTTTCTATAAAACCATAAATGACCCATGATATTTAAGGATAATAAATTATGTTATTTTATAAAAATAATGGTGTGATAAAATATATTATATAATTTACATGAGAATGGGTAAAAAATCAGGATGTTCCCTTTAATAGGGCTTTCTTATCAGAAAGAATTAAGAATTCAACCTTTTTAAAACATGTAATTTATCATAAAATAAATATTTATTGTTGTATATATGATTTTAGATAATATAAAATGAATTTATAAGATTTATGGAAATTGAAATAATAGTTACATTAGGGTAAACAAAGAGGAAGAGTAACCCGAAGGGAAAAAATGATGGTTCGGAAGGAGTCCCTAACCGTATGTCAAAAAATTTTCATTACATGATGTTAATGTACATGATAAGAAGATGAGATACAATAATTAATTAATTCAGAGTCCCTTATACATGTCTTTTATTTAGTATAATTTTACCATGTTCATTTTTTGTTTTTGATGAGTTAAAACGTACAATTTCATCATTCTCAGAGTGTTCGTTACATTGGTTTTATTGTTTGTTTAACTTTTATACATGTATGAAAAATCCTGTAAATTGATAATAGTTGTATGGAATATAAATTATATGATAATAATGGAATTTAAAAATGTCAAATGGTCTTATATATCATTTTTTCATGATATATGGATGATTAATTTGATAACAGATTAATGATAACTGTAAGCATTATATTTTCATTTTTTTGCTCATCACAAACTAGTTTTATTATATTAAATAATATCATTTATATATACTAGTACAATAACATTAAATAATATGTAAAAAATATATTAAAATATGTTTTAAACAACTTTTTCTTAATGACCAAACTTTAGGGAGGTAATGGAAATTGGAAACTCATCATCCTTAAATGCGATAAATCAACACATCACATGTGATGTTTTCATTTTTAGAACAAAAGGGAAGGGGGAAAAATATAATGATGGATTATAGTAATAGAATAATAAAATTATATTCTATAAAATAAATGATTTATCATGCCATTTGGGGATTGGGAGGTTATGATAGAATATGAAAAAATGAAATTGAAAATATACCAAATGAAAAAGAATGAGTTTTTTACCTCTTGAATTATTCTCCATGATTACCTCATTAGGGGAATTGGTATGGGTAATTTGTTGAGACTAAAGGAACCTTGGCATGGGATAGAAAATTTGGAATATTATATGGATGATTTTGGTAAATATTAAAAGCTTTCATGGTGCTAGGGAAAAGCTGTTGATGGGTTATCATTATAGTGGAGGAGAGGTGTATTTTTTTTAATATTTTGGCTCATGAATTTGAATATTTTCCATTATTGTGACTAAATACAGCAACTATCTCATTATGGTTTTAATGAATTGTTCTTCAATTATCCTTACACAATTCATAACTCAAAAATTAGTGTATATAAATTATAGAGTAAATTATTTTATTTCTCTATTCACCATAATTTAATCTATTTTAGAAAAATCCAAAAAACCCACCCAAAACATTTTATGGTGTGTTGAATACTAAAATTGGATAATTTTTTTGAAAATAATTTTATAAATATGATAAATTTAGTTTTTATTTAAAATAACATTTTATTCAAAAAATCCATGTTTAAAATAAGAAATGATTTCATAATACTTTTAAAAATTAATTACAGTTTCTTCAAATTATACTACAGTCAATAGAAGAAACATTTAATTTATGTAAATATTTTATAGATATAGATTTCATTTTAATTATTATATTAATTATAAAATTTGGAACAAATATTTAAGTATCACAAAAAAGACAAAAACATAATATATTATTTTAAAAAAATGTATTTACTATGATATAATTATATCATATCTTCGTTAACAAGATTCCCCAATTTTATTCATATGTTTATTAGTTATTATAATATTATATTTATTGGTTTAGTGTTAATTATTGTCATATTACTATTCCAAATATCAAGTTACCATTCAAATGGTATAAGTTCCTTATTTTCTAAAAAGGCTACTTATTTCAATTATTCTTCATTTATAAGGATGGTTTTTTCTTTTTAAGTGATTTTATAGGATTTATAATCTATTACATGATTATATTAAGGGGAATTTCATCGATATAATTCTATTTAGTTAAATGAAATTAGTGAATGTAATGATCCTTTTGGTTGACTTCATTGTGAAGAGTGTTTCAATCTTCCAATAAGAATACATCAAAAGGAAACATAGTTGCTATCTCAATCCAATTTTTCCAGACCATAACCAATAATAAAATGTAATCCATTTAATCATATTAAATAATTAATTAAAAATAGGCTAGGATATAATAAATAATGAAAATAAATCTCAAACATTATTTAATTATACAAACCTTAGAAAATGGTGTGTATTAATCCTGAGGTCAACTGTATGAAACAATTTTCCAAAACAACCCCATAATGGCTTCCATTAAAATACTAATCAAACCCCTCATTCACAATCCATTTATAATTAGCACCAAATAGTTGATATGATCAAACAAGGTTCTTTCTATCAAATTTATTTGTAAACCTCCATTTATATATTTTTTATGAAATTTTATTTCTTAAAAAGTCTTTTAAATAAAATAGCATCCTTTAAAAATTAAATTTCTAGAATCATTACCCTTTAAAACCAAATTTTAAATGTAAATTAATTTGATTAAAAATTTGTCAATTATATAATACATTTTAAATATAATTTAATAAATAACAATTTTTTGTTATATAGATTCTCATCCACCACACAATCCATATAGTGGGCCACCTACACTCATTTTTATAAATCACCTTCAATGAGCAATTGATAAATTATTTCATTCTTGTTGGTTATCCGACTTATGCGGTCCAATCCTTATTATGTGATAATTCATTTAATGAAATAAAACATTTAAAAAACAAAATTCATTATAATATAGATACTGAATAATTCAAATAAAAAATATAATCAATTTGTAATGTCAACATGCCACAGTAAAAAACAATTAAAAAAACTTGTACTCATACCACCAAAATTCATTAAAATGATATCAATATACATTTATAATTATTATAAAATATAACAACTAAAACTTTTAATATTAATTTCTTTTATGATAAATATAATCATTAATCATATTAGATACATCCTTCACAGTAATAACAATAATAACAATCAGTGTTCTATATATGGTTAGCAATGACTCCAATGATATAAATTCCACAATTTACAAACTGATAAAAAAAATATTATTATAATCCTAATTTTATAATATTACTAATTAAATTTTTCATGGTTAATAAGTAAATAAAACAATTTTGTAATGGTAATAACTCATCTACAAGATCCTTTTATACACTTCAGAGATGATTTCTATATCATATAATTGTGACACCACCATGATCTGTGGGGATCACTCATTAAATCCCATTATGAGAAAAAAATTATTAAAATTTAAAGATTAAAATTAATTTATTTTGAATGTGAATGATGTTCCCAAATCTGCATAAATATTAGCAATTTGACCACCCATTTAATATATTGATGAATAGTGGGATCGTGAGTAATTATGTGATGATACCATCTCTTTTGGTCTACAAAAACAGGTAATGGTTTTCGAGGTACTAAATAGTCCCTCTAAAGAATCATATCCTACCATAATATAATAGGGTAAAATTAACCTGAATTTCAATTGAAACATATAAACATATTAATGATTCTACCACTAATCTAGTGATATTCCACCAATTGTGAATTAACATGTTCCAGGGGACCCCCACCACCTATAACATGTTACATCTAGTGACTTTCTAATGGGTGTATCATTTGATATTTTTTCCACAAAAAAATGTGGTAGTTCTAATATTATTAATTATAATGAATTTTTACTCAAAATTGTGATATATGTTATTTTATAATGAATCATTTTATATTAGAAGAGGAATGTAAAATAAAATCATCTCGATTCAAGCACATAAAATGAAATTTTTATCTCATTATAGATTATTTTAAAACTCTATCCCATATCCTTGTTTTTCAACACCTGATTTTGTGTTGAATTACATTTGCCATGGTTTGGATTCATCAATCCTCCCATTAATTCTATTCCAATAACTAATTTTCTTAAAATTAAAAAAAATATGTGTTTAAAATAATTGAATTTTTGCTACCTAATTATGTTCACCCATCACTACACTAGTCTCCATCTCAAATATCAAATAATAAAATTTCTGTAACAATTATCTCTACAGACTAACATTTTGATGGAAAATATCCAACAAAAAGTTTTTTTTCTATCTTATTGAAATAAAAATGAAATCAAATTTTAATCATACCTATCTACTGTAATTACATAATGTAAAAAAGTAAATATTCAGGAATTCATGGCCCTGTATATTACAAACCTCTCAAATGATTTAACACTTCAATATTACAATGAATACTTCAGTAAAAAAAAGTATATTATAACCTAATATCTCATATTCCAAAATAATATACCCCTAAAATGTATCACACAATCAAAAATAAAATTTTGAATATTCAAATAAATAATTTCAACAACAATTATTAAATTTCAAAATAAAATTATTTTCGTTTTATTACATGTGTAGGGATCAAATAAAACATATGATATTTTGAGTCTTATTTTATAGTAATTTACTCTAACCTGTCATGATTAAATTGAATACATACTAATGGTATTTGTTTTTTGAAAATATAGTTTACCATTGATATTAAATTTTAGTCATTATATATATACAACTAATTCATCAGTTTCAAACTCATCCAAATCATTCCAATGAAAATTGATATTAATTTATTTTCATGTTTATAATTTAAGTAAAAGATAATGAACTAATTTAATTCATGGTAGAATTTTAATATGTTACTATAGTTCAACAACTCATTCCAATATTATAATGATCAAAAAATCGTTAGAAATATCTATAAACCTCTAATTAATGGTCACCATATTGATAGGATGAATTCATTGAATAAACATGACCACATAAACTGGAATATAATTGGATCTTCCTTTTATATTCATTGATCATTAAAAAACAAATTATTCATATTCCATTATAGATATTATGAATCTTATTTACCATATCCTTCATTAAATATAGCCTAAAATCCTAGTCTACTCAATACACGAACAATATGAATTTGGAAAAATAAGGCCACCCATATAATAAATTAAATTCATCTATAAAAATATAAGGATTAATATAATATATTTATGAAAAAACAATAATAGGGAAATATAATTCAAAGGTCCATTAAAATCTATAATGATTATTCTTGAAATTTTTTCAAAATTTTGAATCATCTTATATGTATAACAATTATTCAATGTGTGATAATGTAATAAATGAATTCCCCTTCTCACCAAAAATAGAAATCCCCTTATTAAAAATACTCGAAAAGTTATAGACACAAAAAGGGTAGAAAATATACGAAAAAATATCTGTAAAGAATAATAAAAACTATAATTGAAAAAAATTATTATATAAATGAACTCATGAATGTGGGGGACTCACTAATTTTATTTCTATGGGACATCATGATATAATAGTTATATTTATATCATCTGTACATTTTTTATGTGAACCGGGTATTGTGTTCAAAAAATGTTATTAATATAACTTAATGGATCACCAATATATTATATATATTTTTTCTTCAAAATTTTTAGAATATGAATATATACTTAATATTGAATGATGATTAAGTCATCATTATTCAATAAAAAAGTATCCAAATAACATCATCAACACATACTATAAATAATAATCTAGTCACGATGTCCCTTAGAATATTATCAAACCACAATAGAGTAAAATTCAATTTTTTAAAAAATATAAGTAATTGAATTGTTTCATTCACAATCTAAAAAATAATATATTATAATATAAATTAAACTATTAATTTAAATATACTATACCACAAATTATACTAATTAAAGGCACAATTTATAATTTTTTATAATAATTTAATTTTATCAATATGGGAATGTGAGTTATAAATAACCTTGAATAACTTTAAAATGAGTTGCCTAAGACTGTGATTTTACACTCCAACAACCAAAAATAAGAAACATAGAAATAAGAGTCATTATGGTCTCCCATAATAGGGATCATATTTTATCCATGAAATACTGAAATAAATGGAATCACAAAGACAATACCAATAAAAAATTATCAATAACACTATATTACAAAAAAAAATATTGTAAAATAGATGATCCATGACTCTCCATGAATTAAAAATTTCACTATACATTATAAATACAATTATACAAACCATTATTAGTTTTTCATGAATTGAAATTTGAGGGGCCCAATAGGATCACTACTACAAAACAAAGGGTAGAACTGAAAATGATTATACAACACCAGTTCCAATTCATGATCAACACAACAAAAACAACAACATTAGACAAGAAAATTAAATTGGACCAAAAGACTGATCTCCATCAATATAAAAAATAAATCTGAATGCATATAATATAAAAATAAATCTTTGGAATAAACTAATCATAAATTCCTAACAAAAAAATTTAATAAACAATAGAATTTTGATATGTGTGATCCATGTTATATATCAATTGTTATCATTAATATTTTTTATTCATGTAGAACTTATTCATTTAGAGAATATAATCTCATTAATAATATTGTTAACATTAAATGGACCATTACAAGATAAGGAATTCATATTTATATATTTATAGATCAGAGAGTCCTCCCAAATAGTCACCCATTTTAATGGATGGAGAATCATTTACCAAGATACCAATTTAATCAATAAAATAAAATTATTCCTTCTATTGGAATAAATTTATTGATGAATGATATATTTGATTAAAAAACATTACATGTTGTCAAAAATTAAAACATATTATGATATCTATTTTAGGGGTCTAAATTATAGAATGAACATGAAATAGAGTCAATACAAGTAAATTTTGAACTCCTTAATTGTGTATGAAATTGATCCAATTTCCCAAGGAATCCTTTTTTGGGTATGATAAATATACCCTAAAAATTCATGCATTATTTTTTCCTGTAACATTCTATAAATATGAATATAATTTCTATGTATCTATATTATTAAATTTATATAACTTTCCTTCACACTTGATAAAATCGTCAAAAAATAAACAAAATGAAAATAATTTTCCCTTAATGTTTTAATTCCAATCAATAAAACATACAAGGATACGTTAATTGGGATAAGACTTCCCCAGGACTAGATTTACTATTCATGATGAATTACACAAATAATGAAAAACAATATATAACTTGTTCAATAAAGCATATGACATTTTATATTATATCATTCAAAGTTCCCCCTCCACTGTCAAACCGCAATGATACATTTTTGAATATTTGAATAACCTGAATCACATTACATACATAAAAGGAATCTTTGAATGTTTTTTATGTAACATATTTTTTGAATATTTTTAAATACGTTCATTGTAAGTTAACAGCTTTTTTGAAAAAACTCTATGCATATAATAAATTATAAGGAATAGTGTAATTATATATTCTATATATAATTCATATTGATTTATAAATGTAATATTTTTTCATTTAAAAATCATACCACAAACAAAAAATTCATTAACGAGGGTTTATCTGAATAAAAAATGGAATTTAAATTTTTATATATACTATGGTGCATTCCCTACAACGTAATAAACATGAGCATAAGTGAACCAACATAATATTATGATAAAATATTTTTAATAGAAGGTAAAAATAATTATTGAGTAATAATTTATATCAAAATCCTCAAAACCCATAATTTAAATCCAAACAATATACTATAATTAAAATAACATTATATTAATTATATTTTTTAATGGTTAGTAATGAAGCCTAAATATTATAATTAAATAAATGAACCCTTTTACTTATTGGGTATAGGGGTACCCATTACATAGCGTGTAGGCCCAAGGGGCATGAAATCCCAAATACAAGGCCTGAAAGCCCATTTTTCAGACTAATGAGACCTTCTGTGAATAGTACTGCTACAATATCCATGGATTTACATTGCCTGCTACTGTGTCACTACTAATTTTCTTGCTACAATTTCTCCACCGCAATGGTGTCACCACTGCTTTAGTACTACCATTTCTATAGTACTACTACTCTGTCATGCTGTTGTTCTACTACATTAACATAAAATTTGTCTGTGCCCGGATTCGATCATGGGTATTTTGAATGCCAAGTATGGGCCTTTACCACTTAAGTACATGATCATTTCCATTATATATAATAATATATTAAATGAATCTTTTGAAAACACAATATCATGAAATAAAATTATAGTTTTATTATTAGATGTATTTGGGAGTATTTTTTATGATTTATTAATTATTTGATGAAATTATTTTTTTAGACATAGATCGATGTTCTCATGATGTATCATTTATGCTCAGTATTAAATAATCTTTTACTAAATTGAGTAATAATTTTTTTAAATAAAAATTTATTATATTTAATTTTATAAATAATGTATTTGTACAAACATTTTATAGTGTGTATAGATTAATAATTGGATTCAAAATATTTTTTTCCTTATTGAGGATAATGTCTCATTAAGTTAAATTTTGATTTCTTCTTGTGAAAATAATTTAATTTTTTAATGGGTCAATAACAAAATTATTTGAAAATTAAATTATATATTACATAAATAATTCACACCTAAAAATATGCTTTATAATAATTGGATAATGTTTTATTTAGTCTCAAATGTTATATGAAAAATTTTAGTTGAATATGTTTTATGTGCTACTTGTTTTTGAATTTTAAGGATACTTGATTTTCTATCTTGATTAATAAAGATCATTCTATATTTAGTTGCAATGTTCTATGAACACTGATATGAGTAATAATTAATTGATTAATGGAGTACATGGTTCGATATTATGTTATTTTATATTATAGAAACTGATATCACTAATTATTAAGGCAAAAAAATTGTTTTTATATAATGAAATATTTTAGATTATATTGAAAATTATATATAGTGATACGATATAAATTAATTTCCACTACCATAAAAATTTATTTATTTTGTAATGGATAATATTTTTTGAGAATTATGTTAAAGCAAATATATATTTAATAACATGTAGTATTCTTTATTTGATGAAATATAATATAAATACAAATTTTGAAATTTAACGGTTTTTTTGAAGATAATTTTATATTCATTGGTAAAGGTTTTCTAATTTTTTATTTATATTTCATTTATTCATTTCATATATTAAATATATATTAAAAATTAATGATTTAATTGATTCAGTATAATTTATTTAATATTCATTGATGTTCTAAAATATGTGTTATTATATATATAATTGAACTACAATTACTAAATGTTGTATCACATAGATATGTTATACCAGTTAGATTGATTTTTACTGAATATATGGAAAATTCATATTTTTTATAATTATTTTACATCCATAGATAATGATATTCATAAATTTTTTATAAAATATATTCAATTGAGTGATGCATCATAGTAAAATTTTTATGGTAATATTTTTGTATTAATGAACTTAATGGTTTGATTGTTAAATTTTATTTTTAATAGATTATCATTATTTCCATTACCCAATAGAAGATGAAACAATTCAATTATTGATAATGTCACTAGATGGTAAAAAATATAAAATATTTTAGAAGATGGAGTTTCCAATTTTTGTTAATGAGGATGCCTAACTGGAAAATTTCACAACAAAATAATGAAGGAGGTTTGACCATTATATAGAATAAAAACATTGAGAGAGTGATCCTGATTTACCTGAATATTAGCATAAATAGTCACTAGAAGTAATGATTTTGATCAAATTTATTATTATTATTTTAATGATATTATATTCGAATATATGAAATTGTGTAATGTTTGATAAAATCACTATCATCATCACTTGAATGAATTACAAAACTATCCTTCCCAAAACGAGGAAGATTATAGGGAATATAAAATTTGAAAATCATGAATATAGATTGATTATAAAATTCCCTCATAGTAGATTAAAATCCTATAAGAACATTGAGTAAATGTATGTTTTGAGATATGTGGAAAATATCAAACAAATGAAAAACAATAAGTTGCATCCATGGAAGATATACTTCTGGAAGATAAGAGATATTGAAGAAAAACTAAAAAATTATACATGAAATAGTGATGATCAAAATCTAAAATGAAGTTTTTTTATGAATTTTTATATAGTGGGAGATGTATAATTTAATTATTATTATAATGAATGATACATTTTATGAATGATATTGATTTTATATATTGAATATATTTTCATGATAAGTATAAAAAATAATTTGGTAAAGTCACAAACTAACAGAAAATCAACATGGTCTATTGAAAAAGTTATAAATGTTAGATGAATTAATAATATACCTATATATAATGATAATGGTTATAAATATATTAATAAGTGTAATTGAACTTTAAAATTTGTAATTGACTGTAATATTCAGTTATTCTTTAGACTTAATGTGGTTTTCATGTAAAATTATTTTAAAACTTTTTAAGAGATAATAGATGGCTTATAATAGTATTAAAATATTTTTTTATTTTATTACTTTCTTTATTCATTTAATAATCCTCATAATTATTATGAATAATGTTTTTTATTTATTCTCATATAAAGTTTGAAATGTTAAATTAAATTAATGTAATGATGGAATGAGATATGAATTTGAGTATTTGTTATGATAGTTAGGTGCAATGATGTACTTTTTGGAGATAATGAAGTTCTAGAGTAGGAAAAATTTCATGGAGTATAAAAATATTATTTAAATTAATTTATAAAATCAAACATTATAATTTTTTTATAATTATGACGTTTCAATGGATTGGAAAAGAAAAATGACTTGTATGTCTAATGTTGTTAGAGTTTGAAAATGTAGATGTAGGATGAAGTAATAGATGTAATATCTTATCCTATAGAATAATACAATTTAAGGAAGAACCATATAGAAGGGGAAATTATGAAGGTAGTTTTTTGGCTAAGATGATGACATACTTTTTTATTATGTTAGTAATAATTGATATAAATATACATGTTTTATGAGGGTATTTGTTCAATTGATTTATCATAGAGATGAATAATTAAAGGATTATAATTGAAGGAATAATGAATACTTCATGTAATTGAAGTTATCTATAAAAAAATTGATGGAAGATAGCTATTTTTCTATCTTAGAGGTCATTCATGGTGATAATTTTTCTTTTTCGAGTAGATATGAAGATACAACATGTGAATTTAGAGGATGATCATAGTTTATAATTTTGACATTTTTAAAATTTTATTTGATCAATAGATAATGATCAATTATTTGTGTTGATTGTAATATATGTCACTCCAATTATTAGATGATTATAAAATGATATGTAGAGATATAAGTTACAAGGGTATAAATTAAAATTGGGTAATATAAGATTGTAAAATATATGATTATGCGATTTTCTATATATTGTTTAATGATTTAATGCATCTATAATCTTATGCCAAACTGGTTGATGAATGAACCCTATAGAATATAGAAATTCATAATATACGTGAATTATTTCATATATCATTTATATGAATTTACATGTAATTTTCATGATATTGACATTAATATCAAGATATGAATTTCATGATGTGGATTACCTGAATCAATGTGAGGTTTATAGGTTATAGGAAAATAATTATTGCTGATATTTTTTAGAGTTTTTCAGGAATTAAATCATTATTATAAATAAATATAGAAAAGAATGATGACTAATATAAATAATTATGGAAGATAAAAATATATTTAATTTGATTTATTGGATGAAATTTTGTAACATTTAGATGGGCTTCATTCATAGTTTTTTTATTGACATTATTAAGATTAAAATGAAGAGATGATGTATCTTAAATTTATGTTAAGAACCAAATTAATTTTGAATTAATGATGAACTAAAATAGTATGTTATGAATCATTAAAAGGTGGTATTCAAATATTATAAAACAAAAAATGAAGATATAAATGATATAGTTTCTAAAGGTAGAGTTCAAGGATGAAATTTAGATTGTTTGAGTGGATTACTAAAAGTTATCCAAATACCTATGCTGGAGAAGGATATTTCTATGTTATTTAGATAAATATAGAATATGTATGTATATCTTTTTTAGTAATGATTTTTGGAGGGAAAGTTTTATATTCAATAAATCTATTATAAAGCTGCATTCAGTATATTTTAAAACATTCCATGAGATATTAGAGGATTTTTAAGAGTATGTTTTTAATATAAAATTTATTTTTATATATAATATATATGTTTCATGATGATAATTGAATGTAAAAAAACTTTTCATCCCATATCAGTAATAGAAATTATAACATCAAAAAGCTTGAGTCCATTTAAAATATGATACTATTATTGTATGATTGTGTGTTAGGATGAAAAACAAAAAATACATATACCAAAATTGAAATTGAGAATTGAGAAACATAAATGGGTATAAAATTATATTATTTAATTAATAAGAAAAATTGATATACACTATATCATCTCATATCGCAATGAATTATGTTTCCATGATTCGCATTATTAGTTATTTGAGAACATGGTTTCCTCTAATTGGATCAATATATTTTAAAATACATAAAACATATTTACATTAATTGTAGCTATTTGTTAGTTACAGAGACACATTAGATGAATTAATTGAATGTTACTGAATTTACAAATACCGTAGAGTCTTCATCAAACAAATTAAAAAATTTATAGATATGGATATGATGTTAATGAGGAAAAAATATTAGAAGAATTTGGAGGTTGAGACAATATTATTTTAGGATAATCATTGTACTAACTTTTATTAGTTAAATTAATTTATTATGATGCTCTTTGGGAATATAGTTCATGTATTGAAGATTATAAGGAATGTATAACTAATAATTTTATTGATGATCAAAACTGTAGAAGGTGATTTTTACATGAATAGTATACATTTAAAATCTATCACTTATATATTTTAATTAATCTAGGAGTTATATGATCTGAATAACCAACTATTATATTAATTCAAATAAATATATAATGAATTAGTAAAAAAAATAAACATTAATACTCTCATTAACCTTTTAAATATCAGAGAATAATTTATATCAGTTTAATGTTAATTATTTCCAATGATTGAATAAGAAGACTAAATTAATAGTTTTTACAAATCTTTTAATAATGAAGAACTGTCTTAGAAGATCAATTTGTTGAAAAATAAACATAATATTATAGTTGATTTCATGAATTCATAATTTTATTTCATGGATAATGTGGTTAAGATCAAAATAAATAAATAAATGATACATTTAAGTTACATGGATATATTTTATGGATGATATACATGGAATTTGATGTTAGATAAAGATATGTTTACAAAGGAAAAATTACACTAAACAAAAATTATGTTGAAATTTAGTATTGGATTTGAAATTTTACAATATGTTAAAAAAATAATTCTCAAACAATGTTAACGGTGTCATGCCTCAATTTTTTAATGAAAATTTAATTTTTTAAAAGAATTATTTTAGTAGTGAAATGAGGTAAAAAAATTAGAAAATAAATTTAATGTATCCTTACGAATGAATATAACTCTATATACAAATGATTATTTGTTCAATAATTTTTTATCTTTCAATGGTGTAAGATATAGTGAAACCCATCAAATAAGTGAAACAAATATGTTGACAAAGCTACCACATTAATAAATGTTGATGTAAGAGAATAAATGAGTTTTATTTTCTGGAAAAGAACTCCTAAATATTTATTTCCACCCAAAAATAAAAATGTGAATGAATTAGATACATTATGAGAAAAATAAGGATAATAAGAATTATTTTATATGTATAGTTTTTTTAGAATCATATATAGAGTGAAAATTACATTTGGAGCCTCATAGAAATTACGTACTAAAATGGATACCTACACAGAGGTGTTAAATGTGGATGTTAGGATGACTCATTAAATGTGTAACCAGCTAAAATTGTGGAAGGTAAATTTATATAAATCATACATGATTTTATATTTTAATAATTTTTGTGAATTTACAAAATAATGATTTAATTTTATCAGTGTGTGTTGGGTTACTCCTAATATGAATGACTTATTTTTAGAAAATTGAAAATTTCCACCATGGATGATGAAAATAAAAACAATGATAAAAGATGTGTATTTCCTATGGTGTAAATAAAGGCAGATAAGAAATTTTCTAATATAATAATAATGTAAAGAAATATGCAACAATAAATCATTGATGATTCTTATTTGGATGAAATGTTCACATCATGGCCATGTACATTTGTTCCATGAATGTAAATGTCAATTGAAGCATGATAGAAGAACAGAGTGAATAAATTTGATAAAGTAACAAGAGGAATTTTATTGTGGAATAAATTTATGATGATGAAATTTATCCTCCTAAATGTATTAGATTGAATGGAAACGTAATGGATGATATTAAATATGCTGGAAGGCATGAAAAATACACATACAATAAAAAAATATCCCAAATAGTACTACTAGAAGAAGATAAGTTAATCATTAGAAGAATGATAGTAAAAGTATATTTTTTTCTTGAAAAGATTTTGTTTTTAAAAAATTCATCTAATTGTGGTTATGTACTTGTTCATATATATTTCACGAATATTATTCCTAAATTTACGGATTTGGAATGGAATGTGGTCAAGTAAAATAATATCATGTTCTCTACTTGCTGTTGTTAAAAATGAATTTTAACATAACCTTAAATGTTATTGTTAATGGAATTAAATTCTTCCAAATTAAATTAATTCATAAAAAATCATGGGTAAAAGAAAGATGAAAAATGATGATAGATTTAAAAGAGATTTCCAAATGAATAAAACCACTCTTCTATGTGCCTATAATGAATGAAAAAAATCAACAAAAACTTATTTCAATATTTTTTATATTTATTTTCAATGTGTAATGATATAATTTTGTTTCATTCATGGGGAGACCCATAGGAGAATGAACACTAGGTAATAGGCTATTTCTACTAGAACTTAACCATAATCTATTATATATCAATTTTAGAATCATACAACTCCCCAATGAATAATTTTTTTTATCAACCACAATACAATAGTCTTTATCATCCATGATTTTAATTTGGTATATCATTTACCCAAATATGGGGTGTGTCATTGAATCTCCCATGACCCATCCTAGTTGGTCCGATTCTACGACTCCCCATTACCACCTCCAATATGCTAGGGGATAGTTACTAGCAATGATTAGGCATACCACTATCATGGGAGGCAGTGTTAAAGTACATGTACACACGTACTCATCTCTAAGAAAAAAAAATGAAAATATAAACCACTAAGGAAAAAAATTCATATATACAACTAAACCAAACCAACAGAGTAAAACATTGAAGTAATGTACAATAAAGTAAAATTTTCCAGAATACAATCCCACAAGAAGAAATAGTCTAAAATTACCAAGTTCATCCAGTAAACAAAAATGTATTGTAACTACACCTCAAATCCCAAAGAACACCTTATCTTGTATGATCTCACAAAGCACTATCTAGTCCTAGTCCTCCCCATACATCATCAAAATTTCACTAGTCTTCACAAGACCCAACATGTGTGGGAAAACCACATGCATGGGTGAGTATAAAAATTCTTAGTAGGAAACCCCGAAACCACAATGTAATACAAAAAGTAAAGTTATAGTCACTAATAAAAAGTATATGACTACAATACATACAACAAGGACATATCCAAATATAATAAAACCATATAACATAGTCTAGAGGTATGTCACAACTACGACATTACAAAACTAACATATTCTGTATAGAGATTCCATTAAAAAACTTGTATGGGAGAACACACTACATTGTCTGATAGCATTGGTGATTTCCGGTCAAGTAGTTTTGTTCATTGAGAACCATATTGAGTGTGTTAGACTGAATGATAAAATTAAAGATATGATACACTCTCTTTGAGATTACTCACTCCAAAAGTGGGGATAATCATGATACATAAATGAGGATCACTTCTAGGGATGTGGGGTGATACCACGAATCATTCAGATTCAACTGCTATGTAGAAGATCAATGTTCGTTAGGATTGGTAAAGCTAATACCAAGACTCTAATCAGGGCATATGAATGGATATTGGATCATACTTTGTGCCAATTGGATGGAATTCCTAACTATATCCAATAATATCATACTGAAGGGACAATACTCATGTGAATAGGAAATGATACGAAATAAACATCAGAGGAACAAGAAAGGGTATCATCCCTAAATTTGTTTTTCAAAATATGGTGAAAATAAAATTCAAGGAAAGTTAGAATGGGTAAAATGTGGGTAGTTTTGTCACCAACCATTTATCTTGACCTATCATACTACCCATGTTCAACAACCTATGTCATAAGAACTTTTCATGTAGAAATATGTATACATGCTGTGTAGAATTGTTCACACGCCATGTCCTACCATCCATGGTCCACCTATGTACTCGGTCTGTGTGCTAGTGCATGGGGTTAACCTATTCCCACCTACCTATGAACCAGCACATGGGGTAACCCATGTATCCAGTATGGGTCTTGCCATGTGGTGGGGTACATGTCATTTAGACAAGCCATGTACTCCAACCAATGTCTATATAAGTCCCAATAAACACACTGAGCCCCAGGGAAGGGACCACACACCGTGTGATAGGTATCATAAACCGTGTGACACGTATCTGCTACCTAAAACCCTGGACTCCACTAGACAGGTCCCACACACCATGTATTCTTAAAAACACTTCGCGTTCTTCAGGATTTTCCAGAATCCCTAGTTTGATTTATAGTCATCTTCCTTATTTCTCTAGCCACTGTTCTGACAACGCCACATCTTGAAACTCATGATATATAGAAGTAAGGTTTCACCATCACAAAATCAGAATTATTTATAATTTCAAACCTCATGGGAATTTAAATCATCATCGTTCTTTGTTTCTAATGGAGAATGAAAAATATACACCCATGGTCCTTTGATCTGCTGCTGCAACCACCGTAGCATAACTTTCGAGTTGTAATGATGATAGATCTACTATTTTGGATCATTGTGCCATGAATCGAATGTGTAATTACAACTCATTCATAACCCCACAATGAATGAAGAATGCGCTAGGAAAAAGGGGAAGTAAATTCACATAGAATGAACCCGACGAGTGAACCTCATTCATTGTTTTTCTCATACTCGATCCATTCCCATATGAAAGATCAACATGATAAATAAGAAAATAATCATAATCATTAACCGAATCTAACCTGAAATCAAAACCCTCCAGCAAGAATGAATTAACCACATATTGAACAGTTTGATAGTTATTATGTGTTTTTCATTAAATCAAATAACATAGAAATGAATAATTTAAATAGCACACCATACCTAGGCTTTGGATCATTAATGACCTATGATTCATTGCCGATGGAAATCCATCAAGAATGATCATGATCTGTTGCCTCATCATCATTCATCGATATGATTCTCCAAGACACTTTTCTAGATCATCTAGGAATTTATCTAAAGTTATGAATTCTAACCTTGGGACCCTCCCAAGACATTTATTAAAAATAATCACATTGCTAAGTCATGATAATGTCAATATAAAGTGACCCATTAAATTTTTTATTCAATAAACATCCAAAAACAAACTGTTATAGTCGAACTGCGCCAACTAATGTTAGGCTTATCCTAAGGTAATGTCACTACTCATAAAAAAACCATTTCCTCATATTTTTTATCAAGGAACCCGTTCAAAAGATATTACACATTTTCAAGAAAACTGGTGCACTCGATATTTTATATGATTAAAACATTTATTGTAGGAAAAACCATCCTCATAAATGAATTTCCACTCAGTTATTGGCCTCAAATAAATCATATATAATTTTAAAAAATAATAAATTGAAAAATCATGGATATTACATTTTCCCACATTTAGGACATACATCCCCAAAAAAAATGTATAAAAAAAGGTTGTGGTATTACACACAAACTTGAGCCTCCAACTCCCATGTGCTCTCTCAAAGATTATCATGCAGCCACCAGACACACACTAAATGAATCTCTATCCCATGAATGATCAGCTTTTACCAATCCATGATATCCACTATGTACATAAAAATTTTCACTCCATCATTAATGTCCACCTCAAACCAGTCGATGTCATAAGACGGGTCCTGCATGAACCATCATTATTGTGAAACATAGAAGTCAAATTTAGTCAATACAACTATTGAGGTAGATCTAAAAAATATGACTCATAGCCAACTCTACGTAGTTATTTTAGAGGGATATAACTTTGCACCCCTGCCAAATCTCTATAACTATAATTGAAGTGGGGTTCGAATGAATGAATGGTCTACTTCATCGAACTCCATATGTTTGTTTCGTCTGTTAGTATAATATTTTTGATGGATCTATGTATTCTTCATATTCTCTCGGGTGATTTGCACCATCTCAGTGGAATCTCAAATTAATTACTAGCCCATGAGTTCTTCCTCTCCCAGGTTAGTCCAGCATAGTGGTGACCAGTAGGATCTCTCATACAGAGCCTTGAATGGTTCCATACAAATGGTGGAGTGGTATTTTCTGTTTTACATATAATTCACTAGTGGTAGGTGGTCTTCCCAAATATGACCAATGTCTATGATGCAGGCCAGCAACATTTCCTATACAACCCGAATGGTCCTCTTCATCTAGCCATCTGTCTAGGGATGAAATGTCATTCTCATGAATAATTGATTCCCAAACACATTCTATAATCCCTTCCAAAATTGAGATGTAGAATGGGAATCATGATAAGAAACTATTTTCTATGGAACCCTATGTAGTTGACCTATCTCCTGAATGTAGTGGTGTCCCATGGTCTGTACTAAACTATACTGTTGTATTGGTAGGAAGTGTGCTAACTAGCTGAGTCATTCAATGATCACCTAGATGGTATATTGTCCCCTATACACGCATGGTAAACCCATCACAATGTCTATAGATATCTCATCCAACTATCGTTTTAGAACCTCAGGGGAATGAGCCGAAACAGCTGAAACCTAGTTCTCAACCTTCACCTATTGGATCATAAGGCATCGAGAAATAGACTCTTACACTGCATTCTTCATCCATGTCCACCATAATGGATGTTAGTGGTCTAGGTTCATCTTAACCATATAAGGGGGAATTTCAAAGGGTTTTTATAAAACACCCTCAGAACCTCCTCCCACAATTCCACTAGAATAACTATGAATCCTTGGAAAATGAAGGAATTATACATACCTTGTGAATATCCATTAGTCACATGACCTCTAGACATTTGACCACGTAGGGTCTGGAAGTCGATATCCCCAGATGATTCCTACCTGACTCATTGTATGATAATAGGGGTATAAACCATCTTCTAGAGATAATATGATACATATCCATCCATAAAGGATAATTGTAATAATGAAAACATTTCTAAGGCCTCGTTCAACAGTTGTGAACTAGATCTCATGTTAATAGCATCTGCCACCACATTCCCATTGCCAAGAGTAAAAAAATATCATCATCATAGTCTTATGGGACCACTATCAATATCATTTGTCTCATGCTTTGATCCTTATTTGAGAATATATACATGAGACTCCTTTGATCTCAGTGTATGGTAAACCACTCGCCTATAATGTAGTGTCACCACATCATCAATGTTAATAGTTTTGCTACTATCTCAAGATTGTGGGTCACATAGTTTTTCTCTACTGATCTCAATGGGTGTGAATCATAGGCAATCACTACTTTCCACTCCATCAGGATATAACCTATTCCATTGCCTTATGCATCACAGAATACTATATAACCAACACCCTCCTCATGAAATCACAGGATCAATGCACTAATCAAAATCATCCTCAACTACTAAAAATCCTACTTGATGTTCTATATCCATAGGAAAGGATACCCATTTCAGGTCGAAGATATCATTGGTGAGGATATCAAAGAGAAGGAGACATGATTCTCTGATAATATCCATCTATCCATATGATTCTCTATACCATCATCATGCTCCTAATTGGATCACATGATATAACTTCCTCCACCTTGTTCAGGTCCACTAAAAATCTATCTGAGGAAATAAAATATCCATAAAAGTAGACTTATAGGATTTAGAAATGACACTTTGAGAGTTTCCCATAAATATGGTGCTCTAGGAGTATGTCTAGAACCATATATTGGTGACATGTGTGCTCTTTCTCTGACTCCGAGCCCACAAGGATATCATTGATGATAAATTCCATGAACCATTCTAAGTAAGGAAAAAATATCCAGTTCATGAGTCCCATGAAAACTTGTGGGGAATCCTTCACGCCAAAGGGTATCACCAAGTACTCATAATGATTGTAGAGGCATCGGAATGTTGTTTTCATTATAACCTCTCCCTATAGTTTTAGATGGTGATTTCCTAATCGATGGTCTACCTTTGACTGACTGAAATTTATATTTTAATTTGATTTTCTGAATGTGTGGTTAAAGGAAGTGGTAACCACACATGCGGGATCCAAGACCAAAAACAAGATTTAATTTAAAATTCAAAGTGAATCCCCACTATGGTGGTGGCCTCTACCAGGAGGCACCGCATCATCCGACATGCTTTCATCAATCCACCACCATCATACGAATCTGTCATTGTCATCTTTCCACCCTGACGGAGCCACGCCATAGGATATCGTCCACAAAAAGTGAACATCACAGAAAGACCCGAACTGTCATCACTCACCCTCATCGACCATCTATGTCGACATCTGTCAACCATTGAGAACCATCATTCCCCTCAAAAATAATTTAAGAGGACATTGATCCTTGATAGTGGATAGTTATTCATCACAATCATAGGGGTCAAGTGCCAGTAATCCACACACAACGTTAAGCTTTCATCTACCTTATTGACAACCACAATTGGGGCACCCTGGGTGAAACACTATACCTCAAAAATCCCTTCGTCTTTATGTCCTCCAACTACACCTCCATCCTTTAAATCTATACAGGTTACATTCAATATGTTTTTGAGGATATCAATTCTATCTCGGGTGTAAGTCGACTCAGAATTTGATCTCCCAATGGGGAGGTAACCATGAAACAACATATAGAAATATGTATATGTATCCCATCATTACTGCAAGGAACTAAAAGCACATAAAATATTTCTCTCAAAGGGTTCACCCTTATATGTATGATCCCATTCTATACTTCCAAGGATTACTCTTTTTCCAACAATGGAAAACCCTGTCCCATTAAAGTGGACCCACCAGAATTTTCACATAAAATTGTCAATATGTGCATGGAACAAATATAGACAATAAATACTGATAATGATTCCATATGGTCTCGACACTGCAAACAAGTGGTTACAACAGAAAAACTCACCTACAAGGGTCAGATCAAACTATTGTTACATGTGTTAAATCATTGGGACTCAACCTCTTTGTGTCCTTAAGAGTAAGGCTCAAGTAAACGGTTCTACTAGAATTACATAGTCCCATACATGGTATGTGGAGTGAAAATAATGACTGGAACCTATTGCTATATGTAATAAATCTATGGTTGAAAAGATCCAGATAATACCTCAAATCATTCCTTGAGTCACTGGGTCATAATCGTCAACCACGTTTAGCTAAACCACCCATATATGCCAGATCCCCCATCCTGGTGTATACATATAAAGGGTGGTGGGGGAGTATTTAAAAGAATATGACACCACCTACTAGTCGCCCATATCATATTCCAAATCCAATGCCTATAGTATATTAATTCTCCACTCATTGAATCGACCTTGGTGGACCATGCATTATCCCCTATCAAAAGCAATTTGGGTTGGGAAATCTATAGATAGATGTCCCCTACCATTGTAGGTTTATCATCACCTCTCTCTAGGATGACTTGATCCATTCTGAGAGCCATGAAACGTAGATCCCTTAAACTAGGACAAGCAATAAAGATTCTCACATTCAGATACATGCGTATGACATCATCTCTATATTTCAAAGGACTTTTCACATGTCATCCTTCTTCTGATAGTCACTGTATGAATCTAGTTATCCCATAAGTCTGTGACCTCCAAATCTTGCTCGAGTAGTCTAGTATAATACATAATGCAAAGACGTATAACTCTAGAATGTATGTACCAATGTATACCACGAATGGAGGTCCAACACTAGAAGTACTGATCCATGACAATATCCCTCGAGTACCTGGAGAGGTTAGTGAACCATGATAAATATTAAACCACCATCATGCTACCAAACAAGAGTTGTAGAAGATCCTATATAAGCACTCATATGATTTCTACTGGAGGGAAAGCCTATCTAAGGAGACACTCGATCACCATCCATGAATGAGTCTCCATTTCAAGATTCTTCAAGGTCAAAATACACCATTTTGTTACTGAACATTGAAGAAGGATCATCTCCTGGATCACTATATGGTCTGATGGTGTCCTCACTAGAAAGAAAAATCATGTCACCACCTCAAGCCAGTCCTCACCCACTTGGGGGGTTTGGCACACCTCAAAACCTGAGGTGCCTCTATCTCATAAACTCATAGATCATTCTTAGTTAGTTCTCCTCATCTATTTGTATTATAGGTACCACATGTTTCTCCACTTTTGATTTTATAGCTTGTGTACCACCTAGAGGAAACATTAGGGAAGGTGGTTCCTGTACTGAAGCCTCATAACTATGGAGTTCATCTTAGTGATTGAACCATAGAATCCTAGATGGTATGAATCTTAGAGGCATCCTACAAGAAAAAATTATGTACCATAGTCAATAGGTATATCTGTAGTGATGACTCAGGAATAACATTGAAATACCGCCTATTCTTATATGATGTATGTACCATTATTTTCCCCACCACCAGTGTTCTAATGTACCAAATTGAAAAGTTGTTTATCAGAGTCCTGGTGTATGGATGCATTGGTCTCTCATACCAACACTTGAGTCCTTATCCGGAAATCCAAACTAAAAACACTTAACATTTTTTTCCCAAAAGAATCTCACAGACTCTTAGACCTAAGGTAGAATTGACCACCTCTAATACCAATCTATCAAGACCCATCCAAGTGGATCCTATGCTGTGACTCGCTTAGCCCACCTCTAATAGGATAGGGGCTGGTGACTAGCACCGAGTATGTAGATCACTAACAATGGAGGAATTCCCTATGTACCTGTATACATGAAAACATCTCTAAGAGACAAATAATGAAATGTAAAAAACGTTGAGTTATGAAATTCAAGCTTACTATTAATCCCACAAAAGAGAGTACAATAGGGATGTAAATTTCTATAATGTAAACAAGCCAAGAATACAATCCCGACAAATGAAATATTCTGAAAACTACAATGTCTAACTTGTAAAAAAATTGTACGAGGACTATTGCTCAATGTCATAGGAACACCTTGGACTACCTGAACCCACGATTATTTTTCCGGTCTTGGTCCACCCTGGACTCTATCAAAACATTTCCCTTCTACACAAGACATGTCAAATATGGGAAAATCCTATTTAGGGGTGAGTATAACAATACTCAATAGGACACCCTAAAACCACAAAGTAATAAAAAATGTAAATGTAAAATCATTTATAAACTATGTATGTCTACATTCTATAAAACAACAACATATACTAATATATTAAAACCATGATTTATTGTCTAGAGGTAAGACACAACTACCACAAAACAACACTAGAAATTCAATCTGATGATTCCACAATGCACCATATATGGGAGCACAATCATTGAAGTCTCATAGCACTAATGATGTATTCTTAAGATGAAATGTTCATAGGGAACCATCGTGAGATAGATACAATGATTGATCTAAAGAGAGATATGATCAACACCCTCTAGGAGTACTCACTCCATTAGTGTGGAAGATCACAATACATAGAGAAGGTCACTATTAGGGCCATGTGTTGATACCATGACACATCCAGATTCACCTACTATGTAAAGGATTGACGTCTAGTAGGATTGGCAGCACCGATACCAAGACACTATTTTGGGAACATGAATGGATAAAAGATCCTGCAATGGTCTTCTCATAAGGTATTTCTAACTATATCTAGTAAAATCATGTTGAGGGGACCATACACTAGCGAATATAATACAATAGAAAATAACATTCAAAGGAACAAGAAAGGGAACCAAACCTAATGAAAATTGTCTGAGGTACATTGGACAATAGATACAAGCCATATAAGAAAGAGTACACGGCGTGTTGTAGGGTCACATGCCGTGCATCTTGACCCCGAGTACTACTCATCTTCAATGGATATTTTCATTAAAAGATGCCATGTAGAAATATTTATACACAGTGTGTTGAAAGGATCACACTCCATGTACTACCATCTGTGTCCACTAGTGTACTCTTTCCATGAGCGAGAACCATTGTTCACCTCCCTAAGTTCCAGTACATTCGCTTACTAGTGTATCTGGTTTTGGTTTGGCTATGTGGTGCGATACACACCACATAGGAAAGCTAGGAAATCCACCCAATGTATGTGTAATTACCAAGACACACACTGAGCTTCCGGTTAGGGCCCACGTGCCTTTTGAGAGGTGTAACACGCCATTTTACACTTATCTACTACAAAAAACCTAAAATAAATTGAAGAGATCCCACACAATATGTATTAAAAGATAAACACTGTGTTCATCAGTATTTTATTGAATCCATGGTTTGAACATCAATCATCTTCCACTTTGCACTGACCACCATTCAAGTCGTGCTTTTTTAGGATACTCCATATCAATGGTCTCCTATTCACACCATCACTCAATTAGTATGATTTGGGCCTTTAATCCATATGGGAATCAAAATCCCCATAAATAATCATTTTCAATGAATAATAAGAAATCGACACCCACTATCTTTTGATCAACTTCTACAACCTCTACCTCACCTTTGTCGAGTTGAACTGATGACAGATCTACTAGTACGATCATTGCGCCAGGAATTGAGTGTTTAACATCCATCTGTTCATAACCCTATGATGTGTGAAGAACGTGTTAGGAAAAAGGGGGAATGAAATTAACATATAACAAAACAAGTGAATTGTACTTGTCCATTGTTCATTATGACCTTTATACATTTCTATATGAGTGATCAACAAGCCAAATTGAATAATAATCATAATTATCACCTGAATCAATCCCGTAATAAAACCCAACCCTAAACAATGAAAAAAACATTGGTCAACCAATTTGCAGGTTGATATGCATTAATCGTTAAATAGACGAATGAAAAAATGAATAATTGAAACAACACACCATACTTGGGTTTTGGATTGTTCAATGTCGAGGATTCCTTGCCTGGGGAAATTTCTTAGTAATGATCATGATCCACAATCTTGTCATCATCTATTGAGTGGTTTCTCCAATAATTTTCACCATAGCTTCATGGTATACCTATAGAGTTAGGATTATAACCCTAGGTCCCTAAAAAGCTATTTATTGAAAATTAATTTGTTGTATTGAGATTGTAACATCAATATAGATTTTTTTAATTTATATTATTTGATAGAAATCCAAACAATTACTTTCACAACTGATCCATGTTGGTCGATGTTAGGCCTCTCCTATGTTGAAGTCATTTGACTGAATGAAACAGTTCCCTCAGCTTTCTAATCTTTGAAACCATTTATATGTTACCCCACTTTTTCAGGAAAACCACTCATGTATGCTATTTAATAAATTTAATATATTTCAAACATTTTTTGGGAACATTAGGCCTTAAAATTGCATTCTTTCCCAATGCATAGTCATGAATTAATCATTATAATATTTGAAAATAATAAATGGAAATGTCATGGACAATACATAATATATACTAGAAATATATACCATATGATTAATCATCCAATTCAGTATATTTTATAATAGGTTGATTTAGTGGATTCATATACTAACTTGAAATGTATTCAATTTATATATAACTAAATTAATTAATTCACCATGAGATAGAGGCAAATGAATATGATGTGTTTTCAAATGAAAAACACATGTAATTGTTGAGACATCCTTTAATGATATACATTTATTATATTCCCTTATCATCATTAGAAAATATAACATATGAATCTACAGTGGTAAAATTAATTATTTAAATACATAGTGTAAAATGAATTTAATTTTTTAGTATCATACATAATGGGTTTGAGTTTCGAAATATGTTTGTACAGATGGATGTAAGAAATATGATGAAAAAATATATTTTGAATAACCAAAGTATGTATATTTTGAATGTGTTTTCACTATATGATTCATATATAGATTGAATTGAAATATACGTGAGAAACATTTTATTCCTTCACCAATCATTCCTTATATAGACATAGGGTGTATTAATGTAGGGATAAGTGAATTATATAAATATATTCCATCCAACACTTCAGAATTCATGTTTTATTTTAAAATGAATGCAAGATAGTGGGAGAAGATGAAAAATTATTTAGTATGATATTTTAATTATTCCTCTTTAACAATTTAATTATTGGATATATTTTCAATATGTTACTGAAAAACACCAATTTAGTGAAAATTGATAATAAGTGTGAATAATTTTATTTTGTTATATTAGCTATTTGGTACCAAGTAATAGAATAATATTAATATAGGGATATTGACGATCTAATTGGATTAAGTATTTTTTGTTTGTTATCCATAGTGAATAAATATTTTGAGAACCATGTGGATGATGAAAACATTCAATGGTTTATGAATTTCATGGATTATAAATGTATTATTAATATATAATATAAATAATTATAATATAGTTCAAGATTATATATTTGTAGATGGTTATCAATTGGAATATATGTAAACATTATAAATAATTCTAGTAGTTGCAGAAATAATTATTGATGATTTATTTGTATATTATATGTGTTGTTGATATGAAATAATGAACATGAGAATAAATAAACGATGATAATATTTTTTTAGTTCTGGTTTGAATCTACAAAAATTGATAATGGAAAATGAAATCACTATATAATACATTTAAATTATGTGTAGAAAAATTATCCATTTTAATTGAATAAATTTTTTATTACATAAGATGTACATCTAGATGATTCTTTTGTCAAATAATACAATAAAGGATGATGAACATTAAATTATAACAATAACTATTTAGATATTATTAGAGAAGTTTTCATGAAAAGTTAAAATGCATCTATATTATACATTTTAAGAAGACATAGTTTTTAATTTGGTGGTTTCATGATGATTAAATCATTGATGTTACATGATGTATTATAAATTATATTCATATATGTTAAAGATTTAAAATGATACAATGTTAGAGAGGTGTATAATTAAATTAATAATGGCATGAATCATATGTGGAAAATATTATATAATTTTTTAAGTGATGGATAATTTATAATGAATTTGAATGAAGGATTTAAAAATGAAAAAATTCATCATAAATATAATATTTGAAAGATATAAATGAATTTTTTTGATTGATATAAATCCTAGAAAGCAATTCATAAATTCACAAGATTCATCCAATTTCATAAAAGAGATGGTTATAGAGATTTTTGATATCTCTTATGTCACAAAATGGTGTGTATTATTTATCAGTTATCCAAATTCAATGAGTTTATTGTTGTCTAAAAGATTGTACGAAAATAATGTCTATTGATTATATATTTTTCATTCAATTAAAAATATATAGAATTATTATATAGTATCTTATTATATACGTTAATTTCATTTTGAAATAGGAAATGGAAAATAATTTTGGATTTATGGATCTAATAATGTAGTTTTTTCTAGTATTGTTAGTTAATGAAATGGTTTTTTTAAAATACATATTTTTAAGAGTTAATAAACAATCATTGAGGAATGTAATATGATTTTTTTGTGTTTCGTTTTCAAATTAGCTCAAACTCAATAGATGATTAATGCTAATAATTAATGAAATAAAATAATGAATCAAACAAATAATTGTATATTAATATAGAATATATAACAAGATGTGTAGAAACAAAAGCTATTGATTATTATAGGCCATTTTGAACTAGATGGAATACTATGGGGAATAAGTAATTATGAAGGATGACAAGGAGGACTAGAATTAGTATGACTCAATTATTTTAATAAAATTATTTAATATAAATTGAAATTTTTTTTAGTATTGACTTTTTAGTTGGTTTATACTAATTCTAATGAACTTATATGGTATACCTGAAGTGTAATAGAATCCCTGATATGATCAAAGAAATGTTTAAAAATAAAAAAAATCACGTATGATAACTATGAGTACAAACTATAAGGTTCTACATGTTGATGTTTTTACTAAGTCTTATAAATCATATGTTTTGAATGTAAATTACAATGGAATCGTTAATTTGATAATTTTAGAGGATTATAATATAGGGTGATAAAGATATGAAGATCAGAATATGTGGATAGTTAGAACAATATATTTGTTAATTTTTAGATTCTAGAAATATTAATAGATGATATACAAGAATATAGGGTTCGAACATAACTTGTATGAACAAAAGTCATTTAACTAGAATCCTAGGAAGAAAGTAAAATATTTTTCGAAGAATCAAATGTCTCCATAAGAAATGTAAAACGACAAGTCGAGTAATATCTATTGAGGTAAGAAAACATGTAAATATTATAAAAATATCATCAACTATATTTTTGAAATTCAATGTAAAGGCTTCGATGTTTTGATTGAAATAAAAATATGATAGAGACAATGTTTAAGTCAATATTCTAGTCAAGGTTTGTTGGATCCATCAAGATATATGACTCAATTTTTTTTACAAGGACTTTATTAGATAAATCATAATTATAATCATAGGTATTTAAGGTGGTTTACTAATATAATGAAAGATAGATAAGACAAAAATATATGGTTATATTTGTTAAAGAATGGTTCTGTATATATATATATATGGCTTTCATTTAGATTACAATTTATGTTATTGTGATTATAAAGATGCTAACGAAGAGAAGAATTTGAAAACCAATATGTTATGATGATAATTTTGGTAATTATTTTGAATAGTAGGGAGTATGTGTTCCATTTCAAATTTATGTGGTTTATAATTATTTTGAAGCCAAATGGGGAAGGATGAAAAGTTCTGTTTCCAAATGATATTGTTTATAAAATAAAAGAATATTGTTGGAGAATATTATTCTATTGTATTTGAAGAAAAATTATGGGTTAGAGGTTCTTATTTAAATTAATAAGAATCTTGGATTTAAAGTGATATTCCATTCATTTTGGATTTTTGGGGGACCCTATGTACATTGGTAGGAGAAAATATGATGATATATAAAATAGTGAATAAAATTTATTTGGTGATTGAAAATAATTTTTCTATTATATCCTATTTTATTCACATTCATTATATAGTGATTATCAATGACATGAGATAAAAATAAAATGAAATAAGGATAAGGTTCCCATAATTTGAGTTATATTTTTAACATATTGGGTGGAAAACTCTATTTATATCATGCCATTTCAAATGATCTGAATTTTTATTGGGAATTATTAAGAATAACTATATGAAATAGATAAGAAAAGGTTTAGATAAACATAAAAAGGGAAATATATAACCTTGAAAAAATTGCTAAAATTGGTCAATAAAGATTCAACCCTCCCACTTTTTATGGCTAGATAATCTACTAAAAACTACATATATGATGATTTTAATATTTTTATGGGTTAATAAAATTATATCCAATATTCACTAAATAGTATAGAAGTTCATATGGGAAGAAAAAAAATGTGTACCCACTGTTTTTTTCTAGTTAATAGAAGACATTAAATTAAAATGAATTTTTTATTGATGGTAAAAATATTTAGATAGTAGTCAATTGATAAAAAATAATAAATATTAAAATTAAAAAAAATAAAAATATTTTAAATTTAAAATCAATTATGGATAGTATTTTATAAAAAAAATTAAAAATTAAATTTTTTTAATGTTCTAAAAAATAATTATTGTATTTCAATTTAGGAAATAATATTTTCATTTTATATGTATTTGAAGATAATATTGGATATTTTTAATAATGAAGTAAGAGGTATATCTTTCAATTATTTTTTATTGTAAATAGATTATGGGGTTATGTTTATAGATTATATGAACATTATGAAATTATGAATAATAACATTTCACTCAATGCATTGCGGCCTTTAGTGTTATCCTATTACAAAAAGAGCATAGTAATTAAATACCCACATCAAAAAAATCCATAAGGAATATAGAAATATCCCATATCCATCATCAACCAAAAACGTAATAAAAATCATATTTAGATGAATATAATAATTTTATTATGTAAAATGGGACAAAATTTAACTACTAAAAAATTAAACTCAGAAATATAAAAAAACAACATGTGACCAACTACCCATAATAAGTGACACATCCTCGAATAGTTTTCAAAAGAAACCCACTGAAACATTATATAAAATAATGATGAGACTTTGAAAAAAACTCAATTCGTCATCCAAATCTGATATGAAATGTTCAGAAGAAATGTTTATTAAAATGCATAGAATGAAATCACCAGGGGATACCATGCACTCTCTGAATATGAAAATTTGAAATTATTAAAATTAATTAATGAAAACTATCCTGATTAATAAAATGTTCATAAAACCACATTGAAATAATTAATATTTTTACCATAATAATGAATCAACCAAATTTTAATTTTACTTCTTCTTATAAGACTATATATAATCATTTCAGTTCCCCAAAATAATAAAAACTCATTAATAATAATTAAAAATCCCATAAATTTCTTTATTACCAAATGATTAATCACACATTCCATTTAATAGAAAAACATCAAGGGGATACAAGAACCATGCATAATACCTAGTTAACCAAAGTGATTTGTATTACTCATTAGTGGATCAACATTACAACCATATTCTGAAATCTATATATAAATTAATATTATACCCAATTATATTTTAAAAATATATTACGTATAAAAATTAAAATGAAGCCTATATCCATGTGAATATTTCCATCACCCTTATATCATATGAAATTAAACCAATAATGATGTTTGGATTGTTACTGATGTTTAGTTCATACCAAATAAACCACATAAAAATCAATAACATATCAAAAAATATAATTCTCAATTGGCCTAAAGAAATATTTTCAAAAAATGATAATCCAAATATATAACCAGTAACCGTTCAAAAATCAATTAATATCAATGTATAAATGACCAAAAATAGAAAAATATTTCTTTCCTTATAAGTTATGATTACACTAAATTTATATTTTATAACACAAAACATTGGTATTTTAGTAATTATTTTGAAAACACTAATATACCCATAAATAAGATAGTTTCATGTTCGTCATATTGACTAAAAATCAATTTTTCATGAAATTAAATATCCAAAATTATTTTATTACATTAAATTAATAAAATAATATAATTTGAAGATCAAATTGAAGCCTATGGTATTTTTAATAAATTAATGTATATGAGAGGACACATATCTTTTACAACCTTAATAACTCCAGTCTTAATCCTCTCAGTCCAATAAAATTGAACATTAAAAATTCAAAAAATCACTAATTTTAATGAAAATTGTTTTCATAAAATTCTTTAAGTAATTTCGAACTTAAAGGATTCACCAGGTATCCTAACATCATCAACACCCCATGAAATGACATTAATAATGCTTAAAAATCATTTTTTATCAATAATATAAATACTATATCCATCGAATGAGTCCATAAAAACTATAGTGAATCTGATGATTCCATATTGTATGTATAAAAAAATAATACAGAGAATGAGAATGTGAGAGATAAATAAATATATAGATGACATAATGTTGAAATGGAATTAAACGATTAAATTTGTTTGAAAAAATAAATATAGATGAACATGATCAAGTGAAAATTATAAAAAAAACCACCCATACTGGCCTCTCCAATATATAAGTTTTGAAAAGGTGATTAAATTAATGATTTAATGGATTAAAATAATATTTTCAAGGAATTTTTAATTGGTATTGATCTCTACTATACAGTCGAAGGGACAATGCATCAATCATGAAGTCCATAAGTTAATGATCCTATGCTGAATGAATTGATAACAATTTTCCATAGAAAATTAATTGGACATAAATTGAATCATAATCACAAAAAAAACTCACCTAATTCATCCACAAACTCCCCTCAAACACTTATTCATGCCCCCAAACACCACTAAATATTTTCAAAACACCTCTAACAATTGTTTCTTCCAATAAAATCGAAATATTTTCCTTATTTTCCCAATACATGAGCCTCATAATTAAGCCGTCTAAGAAATTTTCTCCCAGAATAATATGCAAAAAAAGATTAATCATACATTCAATAACAAATAAGTGTATAACCACTTTCCCTTAACAGTAAAATTTTCTCCCTAGGAATCATAGTGCATAATTCAAAAATATAAGTCCCATATCTTGGGTTTGGTAATAAAATAAGATCATTAGTACATGAATTAATCAAATTTAATATCATTGATTAAATCATAGTGGATAAATACTAACTCATCAACATACATAACAACCAATAATGTTGTCAATTTGTACAAACCCATGGGTAAAACCCTATAAATCTTCTTCATCATGTTCCAAAACATGCTTAAACAACCCAAAAAATAAAATAACAATCAGTTTGATATAAAAATAATAAATAATTAATTTTGAAATGTTAAAATAATCATTCAATTTCAAATAAACATATCTATGTTATTTATAGACAGATTCATTAATGTAGTATAATCTATCATCAAAATATCAAAAATCCTAAAAAATTATAATCATAAGGGACATCATATGTCAATAATTGTAATATTTCCACATTAATATATTACATAGTTCAAATATTTTCAAATGAATTTTACATAAGAAAAAAAATATTACATCATTTTATTCAATACAGAACCATCATTTATAACTAGAAAATCCCATTAAAAATTAAATTGTTAAGGAAAATCCTTCCCATAATTCCTATAAACAAAATATTACTTCATAATTGTCATGTATGTCAAATCCTGACTCAAACACTCATCAACATTAACAAATACTAGAAAAATAATTTTTACCACATAAATATATTGATTTGCGACAACTATACAAAGAGGAAACCCCTATAATGATATATAAATAAAATAATTAATGTTAAAATATATATTATCTATTAAATATGAATTTCAAGAATATCTACTCAAAAATATTTTTTTTCTATTTTCAAAATAGAATAGTAACCCACTTAGAATACAATTACTATTTCAACACCCAATATCCAAACCATCCTATCATACTTCTGAAAAGAACTAACATTTCACCATATGTATCCTCATAATATTTGATATTTAAATAAACCAAAACACCATCATTGTATTAATCATACGAATTAATCCACATCCATCTGGAAAATCAATGTACAAATATATTAATATAACTCTATAGATAAGAAAAATATCGACTACCTCATCAATGTAATATAATATATAATTATAATACTAAGAAATGGGAAATATTGTTTTGGTTAATTTTTAATTTAATATCATTTCAATAAATTTGTCCAAATTAACTAACTAATAATAAACTATACAATACATTTAGTTTCATTTATAGGATAAACATTTTACTTTCATTTAGATCAACGATCAATATATTCATCAATTTACCGTCATTGAGAAAACCCTTCTTGACTAGAGATATAAAAATCCTACAATAATAAATTAAAAAATTGAAAATTACAACCGTAAAATCTAGAACACAATGCTCTATTTCACCATTAAATAAAACCTAAACATATCTCCATGAATCATGGAGTATCTATAATGAATTTGTTTGCTTATATCATGAGTAATTCCTACATTTCCACATCCATTGAGGTAATATTTTGACACAAATAAAATGATATAATCTTATTGACCCCTACTAATATTCCCAATACAAAATTAAATAAGAAATATGAATCATAATCCACCATATTAAATATTATACACTACTATGGGACAATACT
Source organism: Viscum album (assembly GCA_963277665.1). NCBI lineage: Eukaryota > Viridiplantae > Streptophyta > Magnoliopsida > Santalales > Viscaceae > Viscum > Viscum album. Next base: position 1,250,711,907 of record OY728128.1, on the reverse strand, counting down.
ATTCAGTCTATGGAATTTCAAAAAAAATTAACTTCCCATATTAAAACAATAAATTTTTTTATCAAAATTAATAGAAAACCCACCTTTTAAGTATAAATTTCATTTATTAAATACTACCATTAAGTGAATTTCAATCTTATTTACATTAGTAAGAGAAAGAATTATGAATTTCTGATAAAAATTAAAAAAAAATAAGATAAATTGTTTTTGGAAATCAACATAGGGTTGAACCATTTTATATTTTTCTGAACCCATTTCAATTTTCATTATCAAGATTGTAAATGTAACAACTATAAAAAACAATCAAAAATATATTGTTTTAGTCTATGAAAATTTCCAATCCTTATTCTGGAAACTTTTTTTTAACTAATTACCCACCATATTGGTTCCCCTATCCATTTAACATAAGTAATGAATAAAAAATCAACTCATAATGTAGTTCGCAATTAAATAATAGTCTTTTTTTGTTATTTCAAAAATCATTTCCCAAAAACAACCATTTTAACTTAATACATAATTTTCCAAATATATAATATTAATCAAAAACTATTTTAATATATAGTTATATTTTTTAAAAATAAATAAATAGACACTAATTTAAAATTAAAAATTCATCCCAAACAATAGAAACTAATATTTAATTCATAGTATAATTATTATAATTAAATATTAATTAATATTATAATAAACAATAAATATTATTTTACTTTTCTTGAAACTAGTAAATAAATAAATTTCTTATCGAAAATTCATTTCCACATTGAAAATAAAAATAATATAAAATCACATTTGAAAATAAATAACTAATTTTATTCACAAATAAAATCTGATGTACAAATATTATACATTATAAGAGATACTAAAATAATAAAATAAGATAATACATCCATTATTTTTCATACAATCAATATTTAATATTTCTAAAACAAAATAATTAATTTCCAAAATATAGAAACCGTTGATTTTTATACATGAATGTTACATAATTTTTTATTTAAATTTAAAAAATTAAACAATCCCAACCCTAAATACCATTATTATTTTCTTTATTTTGAAATTTTGAACAGAATATTCCTAATTAGTAGAAATATCATCACTATCTCTCATAGAGATCTTCCCCTTTAGTAATTTTCTTTAAAATACCTAATATAAAATAGTTATTCATTTCATATGTAAAGGAAACATAGGAATGGGTGATCAAATATTCTTAGTAAGGATATGTATGGGATATGTGTATTTATAACATGAATATAATGTTATATAATCATGAGAATAAAATATAAAAACCATACCCTTCATATCAATGTTCAAAATCATGAGTCAGGGCATATTAATTTGATGGTCAAAAGGAAAGATTCACAAGGAAATAAAATTTCATGATCCATGAGAACATATTAAGTAAATGAGATATGGGATTATGTCATTCACTTCTTATTATACCATTATAAATATGTAAAATTATAAACATGTTCATTCATTAATATAATGATATGAAATTGGGCACTCACATGATCTTATATACATGTGACTGAGCCTGAAATTAAAATTATGGACATGGAATATAGGTCCACACATATAATTTTGAACATGTAATTCTATTTAATAAAAATTGTGAACATGTAATCAGGTTCATGTATAACATTATGGACATGAAGGAAAGGGCCACACATGACATCATAGTAGTCAAGTTTCACCCCCTATATGCTTAGAGCAGAAAAAGTACATAACAGAACTAGGTTCATTATGCATTCTAGAACTATATATCCCATGAAATATAAATCATTACCCAATTTATTGGAGGGACATATTGGTCCCACCAGTCATTGGTTATAAAATAACCACTATCCTTGTTTATTACACTACCACTATGCCAAGCTATAATGTAACCATTATCACATTTTGAAAATAATACACATGTGTTCCCCATGACCATAATAAATTCATCATATTAGAAACTATGAAATGAAATGATCTTCATAAATAGTTCATCATGAAAGAACCTATTGAAAATAATCTGAATTCAAAATCATTTCATCATTTCATTTAATCGTAACCTTTGGAAATAGAAGTTGGTTCCACTAGAACTTTATCATAGAATAACCCTTGGAAGAGAAACATTTTTCATAAAAACCATTCCATCAAAAAAATATACCACTCAGAGAATAATAATTCAATTATTGGATCATATCCTAAAAAATCAAAGATAATATAAAATAATGTAATAATATAAATATAATGGTTTTGAAAATTAATAACATGTAGCATTTCATGGGGGAAATAAAATATCATTGAAACCCAATTTTTTAAAATATAATTTATGATGATTTTTTTAAATATAATTTTCAAAACATTTTATAAATACTTTTTATTAAATATTCAATTTTATACTTATAAAAAAATCATTAAAAATCATTGAATAAAATACATGATGAAAATATCTTTTACCCAATGAAATAAAATTTTAAAACGTTTAAATTTTTAATATTAATTATATAGAAAAAAAGAAAAAATGTATTATGATATTTATAACTATAAATATTCCTCAAGGAAAATATATTTTGTATATAAAAAATTAAACATTTTTCGAAGACATGATTTTTGACCAATATGAATTTTTGATTTAAAAGCATATTTTTATTAAAACTATTCTTATTAAAGTCATCATTACATAATCAGAGGAAAATAATTGAAAATATGTATTATAAAATCCTAAATAGTGGAAAATAAATTTCATGGGTGTCATGAGAGATAGATCACAAGAATTAATCATATGAAATTATAATCATAGAAAATCACAATAAACAATGACATTGTAACATAGATATCATCCCACATTGGTAAAATTAAATAATAATACCATTTAAATAATGACATTAAAAAATGATTTTAATATAATTATAATTGGGATATTAATTATAAAAAACATAAATGGTTTTTATACACACCTAAATGAAGTAGATAGGTTCCTATCATAATATATGTCTCAAAGATGGAAAATTGATACAACATTATCTTACTGATTTGATAAATTTTGAAATTTATACCTAATGAAAGGGAGATAGTCAAATGGATATTTAAAAATCAATGATTTTCAGGAAAATAATAATAATATACATTCATTGGATTTATATAAACCATATAAATGAAATATTTTGAAATTGTGGATTTTTTCTCCCCAAAAATAAATGTGAGACTGAAATACATTATATTTACTCTTCACATTTATCGTACATGTCTATAACTCATGTATAATAAATAAATGTTTTTTATATATATATTACAAAATCCTATTTATATATATCAAACCATATTGTATTTTCTTATGACCGTATAAAACATATTTATTTAAAATTCTTTATTAATGTTATGTATCATGTACTAACTATATTGTTTTCTATATATTTTTTGGATTTTTATATTTTATTCCCATAAACATGATTAATTAATCTGTCATCCCCAAAAATTTAAATATGATATAAATATGATATAAATATATAATATATATTTTTATTGTAATCCATTAAATTAGTGATGGGAAAACTAAATACATTGTTTATGAAGATGGTAGGCTATAAATTTGTCTAAATGTTGTTTTCATTTCATTTCTGAATGAACCAAATAAAGTGAAATGATATATATTATAATTTTATAATTTTTTTATAATATATATATATATATAATATTTTTATTAAACAAATCCATAATAAATCACACATATATTGTATATGAATAGCATCGCTTCAAGGTGATAGTATGTCATAAAGATGATCGATTCAAAAATATAAGAAAATGAAATCGTGATGTTCTTCATGATATAACTATTAAATAAACAGAATAATATCATAAATATATTATATATGAAATAAATAAATCACTATTGTCAATCATGAGAGGTAGTAATTGAGAAATGAATTACATTTTTTTGGAGGAGGTAGTCTACTGTATATAAGAATTATGATTTCATAGATAATTTGATGTATGATAAGTTGGATAGTTATTATTACAAATATATATGGATATATTATTATATGTTATATAATATTGTTATTTCATTTTAACTATTATGAAATAATTTATGGTGGAATAGAATATTGAAAATGAAATCTATTGTTATGATAATTAACTTATCTACGAGAAAACTCTTTTATATGAAATATTAAGGACCCTAAGGGTTTTTACAAGAAAATAAGATCAATAATGTGACTAAGGATGTTGGGGACATAATTAGGAATTTTTAGTTAAATTTAATGGTATTGGGTGGTTTGAATACATTAATGGTAGTTGTAGCCTTTAATATGTAAGAAAAAACAACACACTAGGAAACTACATTGAATTTTTCCAAATGACTCCATAATAAATAAGTCTATAATAATACAAATTCATCAAAATTTACCTAGGTAGGATTCTAGGAATGAATAGGTGGAAATATGGCCATCCAATAATATTTCTATGAGTTGGTAGTTCATTTAAATCATTATATTTTTAATTTAACAACATGGTAATGCCATTTTTATCATAAAAGTGGTTGTTAATTTTTACTTAATTCACTCTTAGTTTTGGTCCAATATTATGTTTAATATATTATATAAAATAATATCTCTAGATTACAAATATGGAATAAAATATTCAAAAATATTTTCATAAATTAAAATAATATATTTTAAAATTAATCCCACAAAAGCGATAAGAATTCTCGTCTTTAATGTGATCATGTCAAAAAGATTACAATGTTTTCATATCCAGATACAACATGAAAATTATCCCAATGACCTAAATTGTATTAATTATTGTATAATTGACCTATTTTATATTTAAAATAAAATAAATTTATAATATAACATTATAAATTAATTAAAACAAAATGTTTTTTTGGCAAATATTTGGTATTTTTCACTATTTATAAAAATAAAATTATTCAGAAAAATACACAAAATGAACCTAATTATAAATTTAAAATTTTTACTTAAAAAATAATTGTTTCCATAAAAAATTTCTAAAATTGTTAAAATTAATTTCAAAATAATTTTTCTAAGCATGATAGATAAGTTTTTTGAGAATATATCTATAAAAATAAATTTGATTTATTCTTATCTATTTTCTAGAAAAAATAAAATTAATTAAAATTATTTTATTTGGTAGATTTAATATAAGTATAAATTAAATAATTCACAAAAATTTATTTATTTAATTTATTAAGTTAATACTTGTATGTGTATAAAATGGAATTTTCTGAAAATAGTTTCCCTTATTTTCAAATACTTTTTATCATTATTTATAATTAAATGAACTATATATAATTCATTATATATACTATTGTAAATAATCTATTATCATAATATATTTAATTATATTCACAATCTCCATTCAAATGGCTATGTGATCACTATCATATTATATAATAATATTTCAATTGTTTTTCAGGTTTCAATTATACTCTGTGTTGTGTGTAACATAATCTAAAATCATTATTGTGTGTGGAACAATCCAAATGTAGTTTTGTTTTTAACGTAAGCTAATCATAGTACTATTTGTATCATAATCCAAAATTAGTGCTTCATTTGACTCAATTGAATCTCAGTGTTCCACATAATGATAAATATGTAAAATGTTTATTTCATTTTTTTTAGAAAAAAAATCACAAAATCTCATGGTGTGACATTAAACCCTCCATAAAATTAATTTCTCCTTAAAAATTATTCTCCATCATCAATGGTTTAACATTTTAGAATTATCTCATAGAATCCCACATCGTATAAATGAGTAATAAAAATTTCCCTAAAATGGGAGTGTTGGAACATAAGGTTTTCCTAATGTAACTCATATGTAGGTATCCATATAAGATAACATAGTTGGGAATTTGTGATTTAGACATTGATGAAAATCAAAAATAATTTTAGCTACTAATAAAAATAATTAATCATAATAAATTAAGTGATCTATAGAAAGATAAAATCCAAAAATCCACATATCTATAATGATATATTGTTCTAATGGATATATAGAAAATTATTTAACTAGGATAATATCTTTGATTAAAGATCCTTCCCTGAATTTTTTCAAATTTATTTTCTATATAGATTGAGAACATATAAAAGTTTAATTACATGAAAATTAATGTTTTATTGGAACACTTTCATCATTTGGTTACACCTTAATAAATTTCCAATTCATATATTACTCTAAGTGAAGAATATTTCATGTATAAAGCAAAAAATAAGATCAATTATATAATGTTAAGTTATTCATTCTATATTGAAAAATGGTAGCAATGGTTATCCAATAAAAAAATTTCTTCATATGGTGAAGTAGTATGTTAATATAGGAAATATCATCATATGTTTAAAATAATCAATTAAATACATTTTTTAGTTTTTAACCCTTCCAAATGTCAAAATTTATAATGACAGTTACATTAATCCAACATATATCATAAAAATTCTCTAGATCATCACAAAACCAAAATTTGAATACCATCATCATGTATTCTCATAAAACATGATAATGATATGAATTTCCATAAATCCATATTGTAAAAATAAATTATTCATCATTACAAACATAAAACATATGTTTCTTATATATTATATAAATAAATATATTCTCTAGATATCATCAATGATGACAAATTAAACTTTTTCAATAAAACTTTTATCAGTTCTATGGTCATAAATACTATTCAATTAAAATAATCCATATCAACCTACAACATTGAAAAATATACACTACTTTGTACTCTATAGGTACATATTATGGGTTATCATCCCTTAATAATGTGTTTCCATGAAATATTATTTTTCCCTTGAATAATTATTATATTTCATTGGTAGTATAAAAAATTTTCCATCATATCACTAACAAAAATAATATTGTAATAATATTATTATATTTTTTACAATTCATATGAAATAATATATTAATACTAATATGTTGATACATCAATAAATCCACCTCATCCTTAATACATTATCTATGATTCATTATCTTATTCTTTAATACCTATTTCCTTTTATATATCATTCATAGTATCTTCATAGTCAATAAAGAGACAATTACACTCATATAATTGTTGATTGTCATTATTGAGTTTTCTATTTTGACATTAATATTAATAATTCCAATAAAATTTAAATTCAAAAACATTCAACATATTATGATAACTTATTGAGACAGCTATTTTAATCCATTGATTTAACTGAACTCTTTAGTTTTACATTTTAGTTAATTTATTTTTGTCATTTATTTCCATAACCAAAATATCTTCTGATATATATAATACATACTATTGATGACGTCATTTCACATTCTCAAAATATGTGAAACTGAATAATGCTTCTCTCATTTTCATCACTACCCAAACTATCAGTAAACTATATCACTCTCTTCCTTGTTGAGTTTGAAATTTGGTTAAGGATTAATTTGTTAATCATGTTATATTATAATTGACTAGAAATAATCACATCATACTTCACTCTATTTATTATATCATTTGTCTACTCAACATCAAATTTTCCATAAAATTAATTTTTAACCTCTTTCATTCAACTTCCTTCAATTGAGAAAGGTCCAAATTCATAGTTTGAGAAAACCTAATAACAATGACAACTACGTAATCCAGAAATGTCAATTATAGGATGTCAAAATCATGGATCATTCTTTTAAAAATACAACAATATAATTTTTACATATGTAATTCATATTTTTCATCTAATTAATCTCATAACGAGGGTTCGTAATATGTTTCTAAATTTACAAATCACATCCCCCAAGAGTGAGAAATCATGTTTGAATGGAGGCTTCTTGTTTTCCACCAGGTGACGATCAACACTAGATCAATGCATTTTTTTTATTTTTTATCTTGATAAACATCTTTCTCAAATAAACATCTACTATAGAATCCATAAATAGATGTAATTACATGGAAACAACAGTATCTATAAATTTCTAATATTCCATGACATTTTCCTATACATTGACACATCCTTTGACTTATCCATAAAGACATAATTAAAAATATCCTTATAAATATCATTAAGTAACTCACTAAAGTTTATAATAAATGTATCCAATGGTTAAATAAACCTCTCCTCTAATATGTACTAAAAAAAATAAAGACATTTCATAAATTGATATTACATATTTTTTAATGAACATTCTATACATTAGACAGTCCCATGTGTTATGACCATAATAGTTTAGTTTCTTTCAATACAAGAAACTCACTCTTAGTAATTATCTTGAATTTTATACTATGTATCTTACAAATATAATCCCCTATAGTATTCCGAAAAAACATACCATACATAACAATTTCAACATAACATGGGGAAAGAAATCATATGAAAGGGTTTTCTAAGATTTTCAATAAGGGAATAAAAGGGATATTTATAAGCCTAACATGAACATTAGGTTATGATAATATGACTATAACAGATAAAAATCATACCATCTATATCATATAATTTAAACATATGTCATTCCATAATGATTATAATTTCAAATGAAATAGTATGTAGTGAAATGAAATAACATGATTCATGAGATCAGGAAATTGTCATAATACATGTAATTGTTTCATACACCTTAATGTCTAACATTATTAACATGTATAAATATAAACTAGAGAAAAATTAAGTTAAGGACATAAAATGATGCCCGTATTTGAACTTATGGATATGGTACTAGGTTCACACAAAATATTGTTTACATGTATGAATGGACTATGCATAACATTGTGAACATGTATTCACGTTCACTCATAACATTATTGACTTGAAATAAATATCTACATAAAACATCATAGTAGTCATGGTTCACTCCCATGATTGTTATAGGGAAATAAATTATAATATTGAATTGGGTTCATTCTCTATTCTAGTTATATCTACAAAATGAGATTTAAATCATTTCCCAGTGGATTGGTGGGAGATATGGTCCCACACGTATTTGGTTAAAACATATCCACCATTCTTGGAATAATGTAACCACTATCCTTGGATATAATGTAACCACCATCACACAATGATACTAATAGACATGTGGTTCAGAAGATTGAAAATAACAATTATATATATAAAAATGAAGTGAAATGGGATTCATAAAAATTTCATTATATTATAACATATAAAATTTAAATAGGTTTTGAAATAAGTGCTTCATTTCATCAAATAATATCATTTAGAAGACTAAGTGTGTTTCATAAGAATTTAATCATGTTATATCACATGGAAGTGAAAATGTTTTTATATGAATCATTCAATTCTAATGATAAACCATTCACATTGAGAAATAGATTACTATTATGTGATCATATCCCTAGTATATCATAACTAACATCAATGAAAGTAATTAAAGACGAATAATTAATGTGAAAGATATGTGAAAATTAGGGTTTCTTAATGGAAATAACCTTTATATGTGAATCAATTATTTTAAACTAATATTTATAAAATAAATTTTAAATGATTTTCATTGAATATATCATATGAAAAATATTGTGTAATCCTTACAAATAACATAAAACATTAATTGTAAAAAATAATCCAATCCACATTGAAAAAATATTTAAAAAATGATTTTTTTTAAAAAAACCATTGAAAATAAACATTAAAAAATTATATGTATTTGTAAAAAAAAATTTAAAATTTAATGATTAAAATATACTTATGTGTAAAATTATATAAACAATTTTGGGAAACATTTATTTGGAAGTGAATGTTTTGTGGACCACAAAATCCATTTTCTAAAACATAATTTTTTACATATTGAGTACATAAATAAAGGATATTGAAGGAAAAACAAGTATCAGCCATAAATAAACATATAATAAGAAATTTTGCATCTATTGAGATATATATATCATAATATTTCATCATTTTAAAGAATAATTATAACAATTATGATAAACCATGACATTATAACATAAATCTCTAACCATTTTATTAACATAAAATAATGATTACCTTGTATGACTATAATTAAGTGGGAATTTTAATATCATGAAATTATGTATATTTATGATCTAACTTGCCTCTGGAAATTATATGTACTTCATAGAATATTATAGGTGCATAACAAAACATAGGTATAAATGAAGGAAAATTTTTAGAAAAATCACTTATCGATATTTTAACATTTGAAATGTAATCCCCAAAAAATAGAGATTGTAAATATATATGTAATCAATATTTATTTTCATGATTTGAATAATAAAATACATTTATGTGCAGTAAAAAAACAACATCAATGAAATATGCATGGGGAATAAGGCTTAGACCTCATAGAAAATAAATGTGAGAAGAAAATCCCATAGCTTATGTCCTAACATCCATTGAATACATTTGAACATCATATATAACATATATATGTTTTGGATAAATATATTATTGAATAATATGTATAAATTTAATACTATATATTATTTTTTTATGACCTATTATTACACATTTATTATCAATTCCAAGATAAATTAACATTTTGGGTAATAACTGCTTTATTTTTCTTATAAATTTTGCTTTATTATTTTGGGGCCTCATACATTTATCCAGATTTCATAATCTAATGTATTTTAACCATGATGTAAATTTATTATATATTCATTATGTATATATTTAGTTTAATCCATACAATTTAGTTATGTAGAATGGAAGGCACAATTCAAAGAGATGGTAAACCATTTGAACGAATGATCATTATTTACATTTTCATTTCTAATTGAATGAATGAAACTTAAATGATATATATGATCATTCTAGAATAATATTAATTTACTATATATCAGTTATTTTTTTAAACCTATTAGAAATACATTCAATTTAATCCACGAATTAATCACAGTGCATCGTGATTTGGTATTACATCGTACACACGAGCGACAATATAATATTCCAGAAAATGGAAAATAGTAAGGTATGTGTGACTAAATGATTAAAAAAGAATAATATTATTAAAAATGTGATATAAAATTAGTTAATACATCACTATATCAGATATAGAGATGTTTTAAAGGAGAAATGAATGATATTGTTTTCTTATGCGGTATTCCATTATACACATGAACAATAATTCCTCACCCCATTTCATGGTAGTGAAAATGGATAATTATTATTCCATAGATTTATAAAAACATATTATATGTGATATTAAAGTTTTATAATATTTTAATCGCTATAACATAATATAGGGTGGAAAAATAAGAAATGTTTGAAATGGATTGTTAAGATATTTACATTATCTTAATGAAATATCCTTTGGTTCTCCTACAAACGAACCTTGGGATAGTATTTAGGGAGGACCAATATCTATACAATGTGACTGAGGATTTTGGGGAGTAGATTTTGGTAAATACAAAGGGTTTGAAATATTTGAAAATGTGAAGGGTTGTGTTGACCTTTTTTAATTTGGGGAAGGTAACCCACATGATATGTATATTGAAATTTTCCAATAGACTCTATAATAGGAATTAAATTCCCATGATATAATCATAAAAATGACCCTAGGTCTGAACATGGAAAGGATACAATCGAAATATTGATATACAGAATTTTCCTACATTTTACATAGTCATTTTAACCATTATCTTCTTTGTTTCATCACAAGGTAATCCCATTTTTACTTTAACCATGGTAATTATCTTTTACAGAATTTACCATGAATATTTGTAAAATAATAACTACCCATTATCATAAAATATAAATAATTCTAATTACATATATTGAATATATACTACCAAATACCATAAATATAATTTAAAAAATTTAATTTAAAATTAATCTTTCTAATGCGATGAGAACTCATGGCTTTAATGGTAAACGATTTCAATGTTTATGAAGTTTTTTTATAAAAATAACGAAGAAATTTATTCCAATTAAATAAATTTCATTAAGGGATGAACAATTGAACTAATTTATCATTATAAATAATTGTATAAATAATTTAATTTTATCAGTAGTTTAAAAGAAAAGGAGGTTTTCAATTAAAATTCATTATTATTGACTATTCATTAAAATTATTCTCTTAAAGAAATCAAAAATAAATTAGTATAATAAACTATTTAAATTAAAATTAAAAAAATTAATATTATTTTTTCAAAACAATTTACAAAATTATTTCCAATTAAATTTATAATATTTTTTCTGAAAATTGACAAAACTGTATTTCAATAAAATGTAGTTTTAATTGTAGAATTTGGATTATTCTAATTTCTTGTATATAGAACAAATTATATTAATTGTAAAAATATTATTTAATATCTAATATATATATCATTAAAAATAATTCAAAAAAAATATTTTAAAAAATATTTAGTTTAAATATATTTATGTGAATGAAAAAGTTTTTTTTCAGAAAATAATTCCCATAATTTTCAAAAGGTCTGCATTTTAATATTTAAATGTTTTTCTAACATAATAATTAATTATATTTCCATGTTTAAAAATTATATTTTCTTAATTAATTTAATCATACTCATATCATTCATTTTAAATGAAATTTGATAACTATCATATAAAATGAAATTATTTTAATTGTTTTTCATGTTTCCTTTCACTCAATGTTTTGTGTAATGAAATCTAAACTCAACATTTTGTGGAACGTAAAGAAAATAGGGAATTAATTGTAACACCAGCTAAACATAGTGTTACATGTTATATAATTCAAACTCAATTTTTAATGTAATTTATTCTATACCCACTTTTTATGTATTTAAAGACATATAAAATAATAAACTCATTTGAAAAAAATATATTTCACCAATATGTATTGTGTTATATAAAAAATAATGTAATCTTGAAAACATTCACATGACATTTCATAATAGAACAAAAATTCTTTCGATAAAATAGATCAAAAACATTGAAAAAATTTCATCATCAATAATTAAACCATGTAATCATATCTATGAATTCCTTCATTGATTTTTAAATTCTCAAATTCTCAGTCCAATTACTAGGTAGCTAAAATTTACCATAATGTCTTAATAGTTGTATCCTACATAACATGAATTATAATATATGATCAAAATAATGAAACTCGGCATAAAAACCATGGAAACTATTTAATTCAGGGTTCTGTTGAAATAATATGCTTCAAACTATTTACATAAATGAAAAATTATATTTCCCCTCTTTAATACTAAGATATAGTGGTCAGTATAACGCATCAAATCATTTTTTTTCAGAGAATCCAATAATAAGGAAATTTCATTTTCTCTGAATAACATCAATTTAAATAATAAAATTTCTAATTATAATCAAAATAAATAAAACATATTACATGGAATTTATATCATGGTACTAAATGAATGATGAGATGAAACATGTTTCCTCAAACACTAAGAATTTGAAACATTACTGGGGTACAAAAAACATCAACTCATCTCAAGACTAATAGGACCTATCATTAGAAAAAAAATTCATGGAAACTCATCCGATACAATAAATATGATTGTTTAATTTTATCTATTATTTTTACAGTGATCTTTGAAATATCATATATAAATGTCTACCATACCTAGAATGATCTAAAATGACACAGTTTGAAACATTAAATCAATGTCCAACTACAAAAACCTAACTACGATCCAGCATAGAATTCTACATATCTTTATTTTTTATCCCCAAACTGTTAAAATGTTGGTAAAAGAATGACACCCACTACACTATAAACCCAATTAATATTTCAAAAAATACTATAAAATAAAAAATCAGTGACATATGAAACATGATATTTTCATTTATAGAGTGATTAAAGAAAATTATTTTAAATAATTACAATTATAATTAAATAAATTCACTAATAAAAATACAATCATATTTGACTGACTAACCCACCACTATTGAAATTAAGTACACTAATTTTTAACAAAAACCTCATCAAAAATTTTTATTTCAAATATGAAATGTCACAACAAACTATGGCTCGTATTAATTTCATCTCAATTTATTCCAATATTTTCATTCTGAGGGTTAGTAAATTACACGATGGGATATCCCAAGAATATAATTGACGCCCCATGAATGAGAAAATCCTAAAAGATTTAAATTTATAGTATTACACATTATTAAATTCATTATGTATTTATAAAATAAATTAAAAAATTCAAAATATAAACCATAAAAAATAATAAATCTAATAAAAATTTATTTTCTTTTCATAAATTAAAAATCATATAATTAAATGATGTATCAATTATGTATTTTCATCCAAAATTAATCAAAACCCTATAAATATTAATATATTAAATCTATTAGTCATAAAATCATTCAATTATCCAATACATGAGGAAATTAACAGAACATGAATAATAAGTTATCATCCAAACGGGTTGGTACATCATATGTGTGGACCGAAAACCCATCATGTTTCTAAAATCCTCGTCTAAACAATCAATTAACCAAAACATAATTCTTATTTCTAATTCTTGTGAAGCACTATAAGAAATATACATCCTTGTAACAATTTACACCATCATATATTTATTTGAGTAGTAGTGAAAATTAATGTTAAAATTTATATATGCTACCACTCGCCAATATTAAAAATTATATATACATCATGTCAATATATATAAACATAAAACCCAATGTGTTTGATTAACTAAAATTTAAAACATCATGTCTCCCAATACAAAAACATATTTTTTAACAACTCATTTTATACACAATAGATAATATCTAAACCATATTAAATTCCCTAAAACTCAAACATACAACTGACTATAATATAATAATATCATCCAAAATATTTTTATTTTATATTTTTTTTAGAATAACACCAAAAAAATTGAAAAAATAATAATAATTTTCATTAAATAATCTCTAAGATATGAATTCCTAAAAAAATTACAATTTTGATTAAATTATATTAATATAATAGAATAATGTATTTATAAAATGGATTATTTTTTTATGGATTTATGATAAAATAAGGTTTAGGAGAAGTTGATTATCTCAAATCAAAATTATAATTCCATTCTAGATCCTCCTAAGTATCATCCAAAATGAGATATCATCCAAGAAAAAAAATAAATATTTTATCAAAGGAAATTCATTGTACGAACTAAAAAATTTCCATAATGGATAAGCATACAGTAGGATTATTAACACATCTAAGGATAATCAAATGATATGACTAATAAATATAAATTCCTACTTTATAATACATGAACAAAAAATAATTATTTTATAAATGGGTTTCTATGCCATTACAAAACCCCTTTATCTGAACATAAGATCTGATAACAAAACAAAGAGACAAAGAGATATATTGAGATAAAGATGTTACATATCACTATTAATCCACCCGAACCATAAAATATTTTAGTGGGAAGGGATAAAAAGATATAAAATTTCCCAACTGTACAACAACTCAATTAATAATTCATGTCCCATGACTTAGAGATGAAATGGTGGTGATTTAATGGATCTATGAATTTAAATGATATATTAAATATTTTTAAATGATATAAAGTTGATTTAATGGTCCCATTAATTTTGGATCAACTACATAATACCTAGTTAAGTATAAATTTTATAAAAACTTGATTTCACATCCCAATGATCCTAACACTAGCCTTTTATTTCATCCAGACACAATGAATTTACCACAATCCCTTGTTAAATCCTCCAAACATGTATGGATTCTTCTATATAACTCTATGTGTTTTCCAAACACCTCAAAATACATTTCAACACATATAATTAATGTCCCAATTTATATAATTACAATGTTTTACATCTTATTAAAAAATTGGATTCTTACATAGTTTGTTGGAGATTCTAAGGTGTAATATCGACACTCATTTTAACTTGAATTAATCTAGAGATTCATTTCCTTATATAAATATTTTTTATATATATTTGAAATAATTTATGGGTGTAAAATAAATTTTCCTTCAATCTATGTGATTTATGATTGTTTAGGAATAATTTTGAGGAATAAACTCTAATAATGGGGTGATATTTCTTCATTTGATATGAGAACTAATTATTTTAAAATTAACATTTCAATGTAATTAGGGTAATATATTCTCATATTTTTATTATTTATTTTTTACGAGTTATGTTTTTTAATAAATATTTTAAATTATTGTTGAACAAAAGAAGAAAGTCATTTGTTGTTAGAGTATGTTCATGTCCATATTGAATATCATTCTTAATTATATACTATATCAATTATAATTTAATTAATATGGGAAATTTTTTAATTTTTATTAATATTTTAACATTTATGTAGTTATAAAGCTAAAATCTAGACCATATTATTAAGAAAATTTTTTAATCAGGTTAGATATAATAATTGTATAATTTTTGGATATATATAATGATTTTGAAATTTATTTTTATTAAATTCCTCACCCATATCAAGAATACAGTTAACTGTAATGAGTGATAATCCATAATAAAATTGTATTTATTTTTAATAAAAAACATTTTAAACATGTTAATGTATATATGGAATGATCCAAATAGAATTTTAGAGAATCACACAACCACTAGAGGCTATATTTTTGTATCAAGAGTATAAATATATATATTAATCATTGTTTTCTAAAAAATGTATCCCATTAAATTTTACACAAATTATTTATGAAATTTGTAATGATGTACTTGTAACATTAAAATACCAAAAAAATCATATAAAAAAATCATTGAAAATATAATTGTTTATAATTATATATATAAAGAATATAATTTAGTCTTTTATCCTTTCATAGAGATTGAATATAAATAAAATTTATTAATGATTGGTAACATTCATTGTGAATAATTAATATTAAGGCAATCATAGTCAAATTTATCAAATATTGTGATGCATAATGAATAAATAAATTAGTAAATTAAAACATAATTTCAACCCTAGATTATACCAAATGTAAAAATGCTAATATTTTACGTGTTATCCACACTCTCGACTAAATTTAATCCATAATTTCTTCATATTCACAAAATTTCACACACATGGAGTGAGTATAAAAAATGATAAATAGACCACAAAAATTTGATAACCTATCGTGGTGAAATTTTATAATTATGTGTCTTTGTTATGAATGATAAGTGATTTCAAGTATGATTGTACATGAGCGTGTATGAAATAACATTTTGAAAAATTAAAATATTACTCAATTAATAGCAATCAAATAAAATATCTAAATAGTCTCCCATATACAATTCATTTGGGACTAAATACATCCTTCAGGACTTGTAAAATATAAAATCGAGTAGAGTATCCTTATTATACTAAAACAAAGAG
The DNA here is from genome assembly GCA_963277665.1 of Viscum album. NCBI lineage: Eukaryota > Viridiplantae > Streptophyta > Magnoliopsida > Santalales > Viscaceae > Viscum > Viscum album. Next base: position 1,250,694,660 of record OY728128.1, on the reverse strand, counting down.
GATAAATAGAATAATCATCATTGAAGGTTATTTCAAGTGGAAAATATATTATATTTGATATCAAAAAACATTCTTAGATGGACAGCGTGAGAGTTTCTAATAGTCCCATTTTTTAGTACTCGAATAATCAACAAAAATGTTTTATTTTTCACTCATATTTGATAAGCTAACTAGTTAGAGGAGAATAACGTCATGGACTTCCTTACAGAACAAGGAAATTTGGTATTCAAACCATAATTAGAAAAACTATTTAAATAAAATATATTTGTATCAAATCATTAAAAAACAATATATTGTAATACCGTCAAGTGGATATCAAATTTTGATGTCACTTCAAAAGAATAAAATTCATATATTATAAGAAAAATAGTAATCATGGATATGGGTAACCAAAATTACAATGAAAATTTTAAAAAAAAATCGATCAAATACTAACCTTGAAAAAAACTATAAAAATTCACTTGGATCAACATATATGTATACTATTTTATATAGTATTAAAACTAACAAAACAATATTACAAAGAATATAACATAAAAAATAATATTTTAATGTTTTAAAATAATTAAAAATTATATATTCCCTAATAATATGAACAATTGTTTCAAATCCAATCCCAAGATAAAAATAAACTAATCATTGAATAGGACCATCAAAAGTCCAATGGGACTTACCAATACCGTTGGACTAGTGACTAGAAACCTAGTATAAAAAAATTACCACAGGGAATGATTCATTCTCAAACATGAACCAAAGCATAAGGAATACATATATAGAATGAAAAATATAAAATAAAAATTTTAGAAAAAAATATGACATATTTTGTGATATAACAGAATGTAGGAAGATAAAATCGAGGTACATTTCCTCCAAAATATAAAAAATGGAAACACAAAATAACAGATGCTACTCCATGTAAAATCCTGGTAACAATACACCACATCACCACCAAATATATATATATATAACATGGATAAACCAAACCTATTAACTACAACACCATTCCACTTAATATATTAGGTAAAATAATGACTACACACCCCAAGGGATTGTGTAAATTGTGGAACAAATTAGATCTGTAGGGTTCTGCAAGGAGTTCCATGTCATGTCCCTATACAATAACCAAAAAATTATAAAATTTAATGAAAAGAATTCATGACTTGTACATGAATTATTTTATATAAAATTCCATGTTTATAATTTCCCTTGTTCAAATTATACAAAAAACTAGGTATAATTGTTTTAATTTCTAATTAATATAAAAATGTACATATATCAATGAATGTATCATTCCATTTCAAAAAAATAGTACATATCCAACCCATAATGGAATTATTCCCAAGGAATACATAGGTCTAGGATAATTGGGTCACTTTTACCTCACTCTCAAATAATGATTACTGTGCACTTAAGTCACTATAACCCATGCATCAATATCTAGTCAATAAATGCATAACTCAAAAATTTAACCCCTATAGTATAAATCATATTCCTAGAGAATATGTCTCGATGATCTATTATGGGTGGAGAGTCAATGAAAGTGAACAAAAATACATCACCAATGGGCCAGTCCCAATACCACACAGTCAACCAATATACCCAAGGAACTATTGTGGGATATATCTAAAAAAATTCAAGGGATTTTACATTTGAAAAAAAATTTATTCAATACTCATTACTAATTAAAAAAATGACTTGAATACAAATTCCATTATCTTTTTCAAAAAGACATGTAAAAATATTTCATTGAAAAAAATGATGGGTGAAATTTTATTTTCTAAAAAACCCATTAAGACACAAAAATAAATATATAATAAACCATTATAATATGTTTATAAACCCATTTAGTAAATGAGATCTTGTAATGGTTTATGGGTTATAGGATAGGGATGAAGCCATGTACATTTTGAATATATCACACACCAACCAAAATAGGTTCTACATAATTAAAAAGGAATGATAGGTAATCATAAGTGACTGGATTCCATAAAATTTATTCAGAAAACATATAATTAAATATAGTAACCAAAATTATTTTTGGAGATGTAATATGAATGTGTACCCTGATAATCTCATGTGTCATACCACAGTCTGCATGACATAGACTCAACATCAAAATCACATAAAGGAACTAGATGATATTAGTGATAGTCCATAACTTGATTAATATAATATTTAACTCACCCTATAACCAATGAAAATTCCTCATGAAATTTATAATATTAAATTAGAATTATCACACATACCCACAGGGAATCAACCATGAAACATAGAGATCAATGTTGCAAAGGAGAAGTCTAAAATTCTTGGGTTATCCAAAAATTTCATGGAGGATATCATGTATTATAAGAATAGAGGAGTAGGGGGAATGATAAAGGATACAGGTTCCCAACACATATAATTCACATGATCATAAATTTTTTTAAGGAGAGCCACATTTATTATAGATGTAATCTTCTAGGATGACATATATACTGAAATATTTATTTTCAAGTAATAAAATCATGAAGGCCTTGAACATGTTGTGAACCATAGCTAACATCATAGACATGTCCCACATGTTGAGGTGTACATTTGTGGATTATTCCCGTGATTTATGTATTACCAGAATTACCAATTCAAAAGATGAAAAAACTCATGTATAATGTTTTAATGATATTGTTTCATGTCAATTCCAAATATCCATGAACACACCTTAAAAAATTTAATAACACCTCCAATGATGCTATGAAATTTGAATACATTAGAATTTGGGATATCAAAATTATTAAAATAATTAGACATTAATTCACTGGAAATTCATAAGTACTGAGGATGATCATGATACATGTTGGTCTAATTTTTCCTCCCTGAATATTCAGGTTCCCATATCTTGTGAGATTCCAATCAGTGAGAACAAAAAGCCATTAAAAAATCAGATAAAACTAGAGACAAAAAATATATATAAGAACCAATTACATCCACTTTTTTATACACAAATAAAACATTAGGATAAAAATCATTATCCACCTAAATCATATAATGAGTAATATCATGATGGTAAATCTTAGTCTATGATATGTAGAAATCGTAATTAATACCCATAAATTGATTTGATAGCACTAACTGATAAGAAACATGTCTAACCTTATAAGTAATTATAAATGATAATTTTTTTATCATTTATATCTTCCAATTATTCAAAATGATGATGGTGAAACATAATGGGATAAACATTATTGAAACCCTTCTCAATAAAGGAAAACAGAAATGAACATATTTGACGATCCATGTATGATTTTAGAAGACAATGATTTGTGACCAAACATTGATGTACATCATAAATCTACACCACATCCCTTGAATAAGACTCATTCCCTTGAGAGAGGGAACACCCACCTCTTACTGACAATGTGGGTACATATATGGGCATCCATACCATTCCTTGAAGGTTATTATTCTAAAATATGTATTTCAATTGTTATTACCAGATAAATAATCTTGTTCTATGATTGAAAAACATTTAAGATGTTGGAAGGGAGTATTTCTTATTGAATTTTTATTGCATGATCAATATGACCATAGGTCCACGTATGGTATATTGTAATCAATATAACACGAGTACAAGTCATATCTAAGATAATATACCATAATTCAAATGTAAATATGTGATACTTTTCAGAGACATTGGTAGTGGGAACAACATGAAACCTTACAATCTCGTTTATATATAGATTACATTGATGATCCAACATTGTTATATCCTTATTCAAAAATATATGATAGCATTTCATCAACTGATAAATCTCCTCCTAGGTAACAATTTTTCCTTAGGTAATCTATTATAATACAACATTTTATTACATGGATGCATTCGCCCATTTCAAGTGTAGAACTAAAAATGGTTGGGGAATAAAATATGGCATCATGTGTTAAAGAATTGTAATTTATATATTGTAACAATGATACACATAATCATTAATATCATTTGTAACACCCCAAATTGTATGGTTCATTTTCTCTATAAATATATTTAATATATTGTGTTACATGAAACATCGAGTTCATACACACCACAATTTCTTAATAAGTAACTATAATAATATAGACATTAAAATAAAAGGAATGAATAATATTATCCATTTTATGAAATATAAATATTTAATTTTTATGACATTCATCTACTTGATTTTATAGATATAATGTAAGAATAATTAATATTTTAGGCATTATAAGGATATATTTTTCAAAAGTCTATTTTACTAACTTTTTATGGAGATATTTTGTAAATATTTTTTCTTGAAAAATTAATTAATTATATTTTCCAAAATAAACTTCTTCATTGAAGTAGGAGTAACAAAATTTTATTTTGTTTATTTTTTGGTTTTTTTTTGAAAAGTTTCATGTTTTCTTGAATATTGATAAAATGTTAGATTTTAATTGAAAAATTATTTTTCATCAAAGTAATTTAGAGTGTTAAATTATATATTAATTCATTCTAAATCAAAATTATATAATTTTTTTTTTAATTTATTTAAATATAGATAATTGGAAGAAATTTCACATTCATTTTGAAATAAAAACATTCCAAACATTTAATTTTTTTCATTTAAAATCATATTTTCTCATTCCATTAGTGGGATTAATTTCAAATTAATTGGTGAAACTTCTATATTTTTAATTCTAAAAAATATTATTACATATTTAAAATTAGTGGGTCCAAATTATGTAAATATATTATTTTTATTATTTGTATATTATGAATATTAAATTTAGAAAACATTTATTAACACAGTTAAACATAAATCAAGTAATTAAGGTTAAAAATAATATTATGAATATTTAAAATTATGAAAAAAACGTGTAATATTTTAATTTTATGATTTATTCTCAACTAAAATTACTATATTGTTGAATTTAATACCGGTTTGAGCCACATTGTTGAATTTATTCCTTTTTTGGTATTTTATTATAGTGAAAGTCTAATATATCAAGTTAATGTTTTTAATAAGTATTACATTTTCTATGTGGGGATTCATAACATATATTCAACTATAAATATTAAATGGAAATATAATGTTATAATATTCATCATGGTAATTTATTTGAAATTTCATGAAATAAATAATCACCTTAAATACCTACTTGATGATGATGCAGTAATTTTTTAAGTAATATAAATATAAATTAAAGATATTAGGATTATTAAAATAAATCTAATATTTTATAATTAATGTAATAAAAAATTTATAGATTATCGGGAAATATTAGGGATGTATTAATGGTTTTGGTTTGGTGTTATCTTGAGTATTATTTTTTCATTACCAATAAATGTATATGGCAAATATTAACAAAAATGATATAGAAAATAACTATTAATTCATTAAATGATATCAAATTAATAAGGTTATAAAAATCATAAAAATCGTTGACATAATTTCTAAAATGTAATCCATGACCCATTTATTGATTGTTTGGTAATTTAGTGTCACTATATTAATCATTAATGAGTAAAAACATATGATGTCAGAAGAAGAGTTTAAGGGTTTAGATATGGGTTAAAACCAAAATAGAAGGGTCTGAGTGTGACTTAAATTGTTTAAAAATTATTGATGTAGTATTATTTCAACCGAGAAATATATTATCATTGAAATAAATAACTTTTGAGATAGTTGTAGTTGAAAATTATTTTATATAAATAAAATAATTTGAGAGTTTCAAAAAGTTACCATCAATGCATGTATAAAAGGTACCATCCTCCCACACTTCCTCACAACATGTTTATCATGGATGATCAACAAAACCTGAATCATTCCTCATAATAAAATATTTATTCATATTAGTGAGGTCTTGGTAATTTAGAAATACCATCTCTATATCCATTGAGAAGAGATCTAATTGATGTCCATCAAGGACGAAGTTATTGTTAAACCAACTCATTCAAGATCATTTGATATTATACTTCTTCTTCATATGTTTTTTATATACTAAAGTAATAAATAAAAAATAATCTATATTATGAGATGTTATTATTATTATGGAATTACATTATTCCACCTATTATCCATTCTACAAAAAAATAAATAATATTTTCTCCACACCATGGTTTAATTTATTTTTCATCACCACATTATAAGAATATGTATAATGATTGATATAGTTGATAAAAAAAAATTAATAAATAATATTTATTATGTACATCTAATTTTTCATCCGAAATCTTACCCTTTCAATGTTAATAAAACTATAATATACTTGGTTCATACTAATGTCTTATCATCTCCAAGATGTGAAGTGATTCATTATACATTATAATCATTCATGAATGATTAATAAATTGTATATAATGAGTAAAAATAATATTTACAAGCTTAATATCATCATTTATATTGAATAATTATATCCTATGAATAAAAAAACCATTCAGGACAAAAACATGAATGGGAAAATGAATTATTTAACACTCGAAACAAGGGTAATAATGAAATATTGTGAACAAAATTATATATTAATATCATTTATGATATAAAAAATATGGTTCTGGGTTTGGAATAAATTAATAACATGTTTATTACTATTATAAAGGTGATTAGACCATATTTAACAAATTTTTTATAATTGGTAAGGGTTAATTCTCAATCACATTATCAATTGGGAATGTTTATATTTAAGTTTAAAAAGGGGAATATTTTTCATAAATTTTCATTTTATCTTAGAAAATCATACATTTTTTTATTATTATTATATAAATTTTTAAAATAATTTTACCAATGTTTAAATTCTTATAAAATTGTTTGAAGGGAATCGTTTTTTCACTTTCCAAATGAGGTAATGTAATAATTCTTTAATAAAAAATTAGGAGGAATGTTTTCTAACATATAGATCATGAGTGTCTATTTCAATCATTGTATACCAAAATATCTTGAAGATTCATTTAAAAATTTTCCAAATTCTTTTAAATGAAAATTTCTCTTTTAGATATGTATGAACTTTTAAATAAATAATTTCCAAGTAAAAAGTGTAATTTGTTGGTTAATTTTTTTAATGGTTTTATTATCGTGTTTCCCCAAATTTCATAACCTTTTCTGGATATTAGGGTTGATTGAGATTGATATATTATGATATTGGATACTATATTTCATTTTATAGATCATAAAGTTTTATAATGGATGTTCTATTTTGTTACCATTCATAGTTTATGTCTAAAGTGTTAAAATGTAGTATTTTGGTTTTTATAATGAATGATTATATTGATTATGCTTCACCCCTTTCATATGTATAATGTATTGGAATTAATATGTGATGGGTGAGGCAAACTATAGAACCTTGATTAATCTATACATATTTTAAAAAAACTAGTTTTCGATTTGGCTAATATCTTACATGATTAAGAATGGTGTATTGGAAAGATCATTAATAGGATGTTTATGATTTCCCTCATAATGAATTCCCACTTTAAGAGATTATTTGTTGATAATCCATGTGATTATATTACATGTACAATAACCATGGTTATATATAATTCTCATTTGAATATTATATACACTACTATTTGGTCATATTTATTTCTTCCATGATATGAGATATATTATGTTTTAATGGATTTTGTTGTTTATAATTCATTGTGCCTTATTTTTTATGCTTATTTATGATAGCTTCCACTATATTATTATCATTATTGACCATTTTATCTCACCCATTTATAATTTTTTATTTTCCACCAATATTTTTATTGGAATGTTGTGAATGATATTCATGGTTAATCTAAGAGAATAATAATGTTTCAAATGGGTTTATAATGTTATATTCTATTTCATGTTGTCATATAAATATTATTTTTTAGTCCAATTATTGGAAAACTCCAAAACCATTCATTCCATTAGGTCGAGATGACATTTACATTGTAATACTATAATTATTTGACCACAAAATTTGGGTTATTGGGGTTCAAGGATTGACATATGGTAGTAGTGCAATTTTAGTAGGTGGTTTGGAATACATATTTTGAAAATATATTTCATGGAATTTTACCATTATAATAGACATTACCACGCTTATGATTTCTATATTAGTTATACATAAATTTTAAATTTAGGTTATGTGTTTTACAATTTCTAAATTTTTCATTATGATTCATAGCATAATCTAGTGTATTCCATTATTTTGAAATGGTACATAAAGAAAGTAATGGAAACAATATCAATGTGCATAATACATGTAGATATTTACTTCATATTTATGATAATGATGATAGAGTAGAGGCTAAAAATGGTGTTAAAAAATTTATAACCCTACTATGACAACTAAATCATATTTTTCTCAATAAAATTACCTATATAGAGAAGCCTAATCCATAACACTGATGAAAAATGTGAGACTGCATCATGAGAAAACAACCCCCATAATTTAGTAATAATACCAACCCATTTATAGTTGAACAATATATAAGTTCCCTAGTTAATATATTTCATTAATTGCATTAGAATTTATGGGAGAGGGTTTCCATGATAGCTTATCATCTCTCAGGAGATGAAGATCATGGGTGTTCATTAATTCAAAACAAAAAAACAAGGAAGAAATATAAAACATGGAATGAATGGATTTTGTGGAACTTTTAAGGGTATAATATTTTAAACCTGAATAGTGAGTATATATAGGGATATAAATTCATGAATCTGATGAAAAATGATGATGATAATGTTGTGAAATATGATTCCTAATTTACAAGGATAAAAATGTATGGAATATATTAACTATATAATCAATATACAAATATTGATCACTTCATTGATGGGTTAAAACCATTCCTATAAAAAAACTCTCCCAAAATTTTTTATTATAAGAATATATAGTCTTGTTTTCGTTCAATCCAAAGAAAGAATTCATTATATTATATCAATTAATAGGAAACAATGAGAAGAAGAGGTATGTTTAAGACTCTAGAAATTGAAATAAGCAAAACGGAATGAAATGACCAGTTTATTTTCCATCATTAAATAAATGTGTAATGAAACAACCTGGAACATGAATTTTGGGAATCAGAGCTTCTTACACACGTGGATACATTGGCCACAAGGACCATGATTAAAAAAAAGTAAAAATGTATAGATATATGATGTTCTATAGTTTTATGTACTTGTGAAACAATCACAATAATTTTTTAAGTGCTAAAGAAAATTTCCCCATAATAAAATAAGGGAGAAATGACAACATTATTCGATTACAACAACTGAGGTTGGTGTTCTGAATGATGTAGTGGAATGTACCATAATCATATCCATAATTATAGGTAATTATTTATTTGATTTCATATCTTCTCATTCTTTTATATCATCCCATTTTTCTAAGAAAAGTTTAATTTTCTCTTATTATTTAATAAATAAATTGTCAATAAAAACAAATATGGTATGTCTCATTTCTACAAATACTTTTTAGGTTTTCCCATTTATAACACATAATGATTATTTACGAGGTGCACTTATCATCATAACTATGGTTTAATGTTACATAATACTAGATGTGTAATCTCCTTCAATGTATGATTTGATAATTTGTTAGAAGAAGATAGAGAATATTATTTTGGGGGAATATATAAAATAGCTTATATTTAGAGTAGGGAAATCATCACCGAACTCTTATTTAGATCCACTCCCAGTAGCTCTATAGAATGAAATTATTGGGGATGAATAAAAAACCATGTTTAAGGATGAAGATGGTAGTCATCATATAGAGGATGTACCTATTCTAATGAAATATATTTATGTGTTACTTAAGGAATTACATAGACTCCCCCTAGAGTGTGTAGTTGATTTTTATAATAATTCAATCCCCAAAGAAAGACCAATATCAAATTCTCCATATTGGATGGTGATATGTGAATTAGTAGAGATAATGTAACTTCTTGAAGAGTTGGGTATGATGGGTTTTATTCACCCTATTATTTCTATAATGGGAGACACTATACTCATTGTTATAAAGAATGGTGGATCTATAAGTATGTGTATTGATTATTGGGAAATCAATACTATTGAAATAAATAAAACGAGTCATCTACATCGAATTAATGATTTATTTTATTATATTTACTAAACTCAATACTATTTGGAATATTTTTCTTTGTTCTGGATATCATAAATTTCACGTAAATAAAGAAGTCATTTGCAGGCAGACCTTTTGGATAAGTGAAAGACATTAATAATTTACAATAATTCCATTTGAGTTGAATATTTCACCCTATGTGTTTTGGGATCCAATAAATTCTGAATTTACGTAATATATTGATGACTTTTTTTCAAATATATTGATGATATTTTGATGTTTTCTATAAGGTGTTAATAAAATGAAAAAAAATTGCGATTTTTTTAAGAATCTCATATGGAAAGAAATATATGGTATGTTTCATAAGTATGATCTTTTTCTTCATAAAATTTATTTTATTATCCAAATTACTCCATGGATAGAATCAATATTGATTCTATAATGAAAAATAAAATACAATAATGTCATACACAAAAAATCATTACCAATTTATGTTGATTCATTGGATTAGACTGTTATCATCTGCATTTTATTCAAAAAAATCTATATTAGCTTACCCATTAACCATGAACACGTGTAATTGGGTAATGTTCATCTGCAAAAAATAAGGATAATAATGTTTAATATAATTGAAGGGTAAATTTACTAAGGTCTGATCTTAACAATCCCATTAGGAAATGGTGGATTTGTTATTCATATTGATCATTCAAGGAAAGGGCATGGTAGTTTCCTTATGCAGGATGATAGAGTAATTACAAAATAATATAGGAAGTTAAAACTCATGAACAATACTCTCAAACTCATGATATTGAGTAAGAAGCTTTAATATTTACTGTGATGATATGGGCAAAGAATCTCTAATTTTAAACATAAGTGATTCATACAAAACTAAATAAATTGATATATATATTTTCAAAGAAGGAATATCACATGATGCAATGGAGATGACTCGATCCACTAAAGGATTATGATTTTTCAATACACTACCATCCATGGATGTAAATTCAGGTTTCAAATTTATTGAGTTGGAAGGATCAATGAGTTATAGAAAAAATGAAAATTAAAATGGATATTGTGTTCATAAATATTGTTGAGAAGGATATTGTAACTATAAAAGAAGTAGAAACATCAATTATTTTTCAAATAAATTTCAACAAATATTTATTTTAATGGATAATAAAATTTTATTCTAAAGATTCTTATTTAAAAAATAAACAATAATGGTAAAAATCATATTTTTGTATGTTATTTTTAAATTTGGGAAGAGTTTTTTTTCATCTATAAGTGATCTAAACAGTTAATTATTAGACGATGCTCATATATCAAATTTCACTATACATCCTGGTAACATTAAGATGTATATATATTTGATGGATCATTTTTTTAGGATAATTTGATGCTGGAAATTAATGACTATGTGTCCACATGTTGGGCATGTCAATATGTTATAGTTCACAGAAAAAATTTAAGTGGAGTGAAGAAACCTATTTCCTGAAATTGGGGGAAATGGGATTATATTAAGATGTATGTTTTCACAGAACAACCATAGATTCTCTGAAGGAATGATGTGATATTTGTTATCATTTACTTCCTTACCCAATAAGCAGATTTTTATACTTTAAGAGAATATGTACTTCTTGAATGCTTAACAAGACACTATATTAATCATTTTTTATGATATCATGTTTCACATATACTGATTGTTTCATATTGGAATACCGATTTTACGTCATCTTTCGTGAAATGTCTTCACAAGGCTCTAAATACTGAGCTTCGATTAAGAGACTCCTACCACCCTCAAACTATGGGAAAATTAGAATAGACTAGAGATACATTAGTTGAAATATTGATGTCCTGCTCACATGAAATTCAATATATTTGGGATAAATATTTATATTTTGTAGAATTTTACTACAAAAGATAGATTGAATTCATGCATTCAAATTCCAATTTATGATGTGTTTTATGGAAATAGATTTCATACACCGACTAAGTATGCTGATGTTAGTTAATGTAAATATATACACCTAGAACATATTGTGGAAACAAAAAAAATGGTGAAGAATATTCAAACCCATATCAAAACATATCATAATATGAAAAAGATTTATTTTAATAACCAATGGAATGTTTTTTAATTTCATGTTGGGGATTATGTTTTCTTGAAGGTATCTCCATGGAATTGTGTAACAAGATACAATAAGAATGGAAAATTAATCCTCATGGCCTTCTAATCTTTTGAAATTCTAGAATGAATTGGAACTATGGATAATATTTGTAAATGCCTCCTAACATTTCCAATGTCCTAATTTCTTGCATATATCTTTACAAAGATTGTTTATTCAAAACATAATGATATTCTCACTTTTAAAGATATATAATTGGATCCCCATTTATCTTAATGAGAAGTGCATATCCAGATTCTAGATACTATAGAACTAGTGTTATGGAATCAGATGAATCGTTTGGTAAATGTACTGTGGAAAAATCCTAATATAGATGAGGTCACGTGGGAACCTAAGGAAATTATGATTAAGAAAAAAAATTTAATTTATGATGTGATATTCACTATATTTATCATATTATTTTTGAAGGAGGGAATAATGTGATGCCACATTATTTTAGCATATGTTTTATTTATTAAATGAATTTAATTACAAGTGTCACACTCAAAAACGAGTTTTAATGCACAATGATATATTAACAAGAGACTCTTAAAACCTATAATTTAATATAGAGGTAATTAATAGAATTAATTACGTTACAATATTTATATATTTAATGTTTTTACATTCATCCAAAATATTTTATAGGCATAATAAAATAATTAATCCAAATATATGCATTAAAATTACTATAAAAGGTTATATATTATAATTATATTAAATTTTTATCTGTTAATCCTATGCATATCATTATAATCAATTATACATTGAATTTGGATTTAAAAACATTTAAATATTTTTAACATTTTCACATTAAAATCTTTTTTTCTCATTTCGTCAATGGGATTAATATTATATTAATTACCATAAATTATGTTATTTTAATTTGTAAAAAATTATTAAATATTTGGATTAATTGTGTAGAAATTATTTGAATGGGTTCTATTTATTTTTAACAATTATGATTATTGTTTTGTGTAATTTTATAATAACATAGGTAATGGAAAATCGAGGGACTATGTGTAAAAATAATAATAAAAATTATATAAAATTACATTAACACCTTCCAAATTTTATTGGATAAGATATGGCTGATCAAAACCATCCAAGAGATGATTTTTTGGCCTCTAGGAGAAACTTGGATTACTTTATGGGTTTTTAATATTTTATTCCACATAAATTCAAAAAAAATTATACTCACTGTTTTCTTAAGTATTATATTTTTCGTATGTTTTTTATTCTGATGAAATATTTGACAATAAAAAATTTTGAATAAAATGTTTATCTTAATCAAGGTATCTTGTTTTAAATATTTATGAAATAAAAAATTGCATTAAAGTCCATCGCAATATTGATTCAATAATTGTATAATTTATAAAAATTTAAAATAATAGATATTAAAAATATTAAAATAAATATAATATGAGAAAATTAATTTCATCAATAAAATTTATTGATGAAATAATATTATTACATATGTATTAATGGATTTTGTTCTTATTTTTTTATGTATTTATTTTGTAAAATGTATGAAATACATAGCATCATAATTGAAATTAATGATATTTTAAAAGAAATAATATTTAATTACTGGATATAAAATTCATATAAAATATCAAAATGAAAACTGACTCAGAGAAGTTTTAAGATTTAATTCATAACTAAATTATGGATATTTTTGTAATATTATTGTCTATTTCTGAATCATCAAATAGTAAAATCATATGTTGTAACGATAAGAGTTAAAGGGTTTAAATAATGGACAATTCAAAAATATAAGGGTATTAATGTGACATAAACATGTCTAAAAATTATTATCTGAATATTATTTCATACCATAATATGTTTATATTCTAAATTAATCACTTTTAATCTATTTGGAATTGAAAATAATTTTTATTAATTTATAATTTTGAGAGTTTCCAAAATTACCACTCAACATAATTAAATATGGGCACCTCCTTCCTCACATCCTCGCACCTCATTGAGTCTTCCATAATGACAAAAAACATATATTTTCACCTCAAAAATTCATTATCCTTGTTTTTAAAGTTCATATATTCAAAAAATTATTACTTTATATCCCTTAAAGAAGATATCTAAAGGGAGTTTATCTAATACGAGGTAATTATTTTACCGAATCATTCAAGTAAAATTATTCTTATAATACCTCTTTATATGTTTTTTCCATACTAATGAAATAATTCTAATACCATTTTTATTTTTCGATGTTATTATGACTTTTCCACAACAACATTATATCTTTTTTCTATCCTATGAAAAATTAAATCATCGTGTGTGCTTATGTATGGATTACCGTCTCTATGTTGTGGAGTTATTTTTTTTCATCACCACATATTTCTAGATGTGAATAATGATGGGTATAATTGATATAGATAATAAATATGAAACTATATTTATTCTATATAACTAATATATCATCATGTTCCTTACCCTTCCACAATTAAGGTAATGGCATCATCACTTGCGCGTAGGTACTACCTACCATCTCTATGAAATTATATGATTCATTTTACATTATAACCATTAAATATTGATTATGAAAATTTCTATAATTAGTATATATAATATCAATTAATTTAATATCATTCTGGATATGAATTAGTTATGTACTGCCCACAAAAACAGTTCATACACGATAAAACATGCATAGGAAAATGAAATATCTAACTCCCGAAAATGGGTAATAAATAAATATTATTATCAGAATTATATAATAAGATAATATATGAGACTAATGGACATATAACTAACACTAGATATGGATGATATTTAAAATTTAGTGTTTTAGTGGTATATGGAAGTGTTAATGATATATCACATGCTGAGTCACTTTTTCTAGTAGTACATGACTTTAAATTCCAATCTAATGTGCTTGGTATGATTTAAGTGGAAGATAATAATGAAAACCGTAAATATTTTTAGATAACCCTCACTATTTATAATTATAGTATATCAAACCAGTGTTCTAGAAATCCTACTGATGCACTAGAATTCCAAAAAATATTTATATCTTCTCTTTGATAAGTCACTATACCACATAGTCATGTAGATGTAGATATTGTTTTCACTAGAAAATAATGAATGTTCTCTCAAGTATCATGATAATAGGATTATAGATGGAATATAATCACTTAATATACCCTTGATCCCATGAAATCTATAAGTAGATTCCCTCCATTGATTTTGATTATGTGTTATGATGATGTGGATGATTCCCCACATAATGAAAAGATTGATCATGTTGTCAATAATGAAATTAATGATGAATGTAATGCTATAGAGGCTTAGTGAAATTTTGGGACATATATTTTTGAGGGATCGACTGAGGATAAGTCCTCCAATGGATGAATGAAAATGGGAGTGTAATTGTAATGATCTAAACATTTGTTAATGAAAAATCATCTTGATATAATTAAATGTTATATTATGTAAAATGGTTATATAAAAAATATGATGATCTATGTTATTTTGTTTTTGAATTTTAAAATACTATTAATAGTTAATACCATTATAAATACTATTGTTGAACATTGATCATAATATTAGAATAAATATTGGGCTTTGAAAAATCCAATTTACTCAGACAAAGGATGCAATGGCCTTATCCATTAGAATTTATCTACATGAGGCCCATTTTTCGGAGCACAGAAACGATGTAGCATTAGTGGGATTCTTTCTTGACCAATCCAAAGCCTAGATTCCACATGTTATTCTTGAATGGAACAACCTATGAGAGAAGTGGAAGTTAATATAGATTACCACGAGAGTGATATTATCCCAGCTGCCCCAAGAGTCAGTCACCATTGCACACCTTACCCTTAGGTCTTATGTGGGTGTTATAAGGGGTAAAGTAACCAGACCCTAGAACTAGTATTATGTAAATTATTTTTGTATGAAATAAATAATATACATTCATTTTATTATTTTTTACATTGTAAATGGGTTTTGAAGCCAAAATAGTTTATTTAGTTAATATTCAAATAAAAAATCTAGTTTGATGAATTAATGGATTTTGGAATTAAATAATATTTTAATAAAATATTACTACTAAATTACTTTTTATTTAATATAAATTATCTTCTAATATGGTATGTATACAATTATAATTTTTATTAAGGATAGAATGTTATTTTCTCAAAATACAATAATTTTTGATAAATATCAGGTTTTTGAAAGTAAAAAATCACATATTTAAAAAATTAATTAGATTAAATGAATATTATTTTTCGATTCAAGACGTCGAAATTATCTAACAGTGAATTATTCATAATTTTTTTATGATGGTTAAATTTTGTTGGAAGAAATTAAATACCATTTCAATATATTATTTGTTTTATGACATCATAATGACCAAATAGTGATGATATAAAATAATATAAAAAGTAATATTTGTCCTATGTATATTTTACCATTAATATAATGTGATTTTATATTTGTTATATTAATTTTACAATTCCTTATGGACTCTCCAAAACATATAAAATATTTTAACATTTTTAATTGATTTCATTGAGTGTGTGACTCACCTCTACAAAAGAAAGCCTTATATTTTAATATGTTAGAAAATTTTAATTATAAAATAATTTTTCCCCACCCCTTTACAAGAACCATTGGACAAAACCATGTGATGATTTGTTGTTTTGATTAGTTTAATGTGTGGTGTCCAAAACCTAAATAGTAATTAATTCCCTCTCATTTCCTATATAAACACACTCAATAATCCATTCCTCTTCACTCAAAAAATTTGGAGCTCATCCAACCTATGACATCTTCTCTGTAGAATCCTTACAATTCCTGACAAGATCTCAAGAATCCCCTCTCCGAGCTTTGGAATTCACACACTTATAGGTAAGTCATCCTCACATTAATTCATTCCTTACGTAGGTCCGAGTTTCCTTATATTTTTATAGATTTTAATTTACAATTACAAATGCTAGTGTATGATTTCTCACCTCCCCTATACATCCCTCCCGATGTGTGAATAATTAGAGACCCCTGACGCACGCCTGTCACGGGGCGTGGAAAAAAACAATTAGATTTTTCCTAGTGCATCACAGTGGCTGACCAGGGTCGTCTCTCTTGAGGATCCTTTCAATTTGGTTCACATACTTTATCTAATTCACCTAATCTATCTCTTTTTGATATTTTGTTATTTAAATGAAATAGATAAAAATATTATTTGTGTTTTTGATATGAAAAATATAACTATCATGAAATTATAAACAGAATGAGTTAATGAAGAAAGAACTTGGTTTTGAGGTTCAGAATAGGATTCAATCATTATTCTTTTTATATGTTGATTTTAGTTTGATAATCCAAACATGAAATCTCATGTTTGAATCACTAGTAATTTCCAGAATAGAAATATTTTGACTTTAATTTCATTGGGGGTTGTCACCCAATCGGGGACATTCACCTCACCAAGGCATGATATTGAAATCTACCACAAACAATAAAACAAACATTAAAGAAAATTCATGAATATATTGACCTCCCCCAAATCCAAGTCTCAAGTTAGCCTATCATTTCCGAGTGTATGAGATGACATGGTGGAGTGGGTGGAAGAAGATATAGAGATTGAGAGAGAGAGATAGAGAAATAAAGAAAAGAAGAAAAGAGGATGGAGAAACACAGATGCATGGATTAATCAAAAATAAATTCAAATTACTGTTTAAATTAAAACTAAAACAAAACTAAAAAGAAAATAAAATAAAAAGAAGAAATGAGGGAGGAATTGAGGAGCAGTAGTGACCCGTTACCTGGTAGGATCCCTCCTTGTCTTTGGGTGTCAAGCTGATGATTTTGGAAGGAGGGGAGGGCCTCCTTTTATAGGCAGTATTCTATACTCTGAAATATTGCACGTTGTTGACCCAATAAATGGCAGATTCACACGTAGACCCCTTCTTAAAGGATGTGAATAAATGTGTTTTCTATTCACCCCTAAAATTTCAGAACAATTGGACACCTGATGAAGGAGTTATGAATGTTTCATTGAAGTATTCTGTTTCTGGACAAAGCTTCTAGGAAGGTTCATCCAAAATTATGTGATTCACTGGCTGCCTTAATTACTTTACAACTCATCCAAATTTGTTTTAGAATTGTTACTATATGTCCTCGTACTATCCCAGGTGGAAACTCTTCATTTGGATGTGTGTAGGCCACATTTGGGTTCTGTTATATTGGTGGTGTCCATGCTGTCAGCATGAAAAAATGTCCAACTTCATCTATTTTTAGACCCTTTAGATGGCCGAATCAGCTCCTGATCCAATAGGAAGAAAAGGCAGGAAATAAAATCTATATTATAAAAAAAATTAAATCATAAAATTTGGAATTATATTTTTTAGTAAATGACAAAAATACCCTTGACGTAAAAATCTTTCAAAAATCCAGAATTAGTCGTTTTTCACAATATTGCTCCTTTTCATTCTAAAACTCAAATTACCCATTATTTTTTTTTTAAATAATGAAATACATGGGTTTTATCATCTAAAAACATTAAAAAAACTCATTATTTGATCAAAAATATGCACGTAAATTTTCTCTGTCATATACCTCCACACTTAAACTATGCATGTCCTAAAGAATAAAATCTCAACATGGAAATCAAAGGACACCAATGTTACCAATATTCAAATTTCAATCCAATAAAATAAAACAATTTTCAATGTAAAATTAATCTTTCAAAAATCTGCATAAAATATCAATTTATGTTCCCATTTTTCAATGAAACCAATAATTCAGATATTTTACTTTTCCGGTTTGAAAATTGATGGAACTTATCCTTTCATTCATTCAAGCTCCATGATTCATCATTATTAAAATTCCATGTCATGATTTACCTCACTTTGTTTTCTCTCTTCACTCATGATACAATTCAAATTTGATTTATACTCATATCATGAGAACATTCTCCTTATCCATAGGCTTGTAAATAAACTAATTTCTCTACTTTATAAAGACAAAAGAAACATAAAATCATGAGGACTTGCAATAAAGGTTTAAATGACTCTGAGGCTTAAGGTTGGTAGGATTTGAGTCTTTAAAAATTAAGGCTCAAGGAGGAGGCTAATCTCTGAAGTACAATGCATGATATTCAATGTAAAAGTGTAATGAAATTCTCCCCTTCAAAAATAGCAACACCCACTTCCCAAAACTCAAAAAAGGTTATGATCATGTAAGAAAAATGAATGATTTGTGCATCCTCTTGATTTTTTTATTTAGTACTTTTTTTTTCATTTTTCAAAAGTTATGATTATATAAAACCTCACATCTATCACCTAACCACATACAATCATAAGATCATCGGTCTGGAAAATGGTTATTTTTGGTTCTCCAAAATCAAAACCCATTTTTCATTTTTTTTCTTTTTGTCAATTTTTTTCATTTTTTTCAAGATGGGAAACAATAGAGTATAATGAATAATTTCACAAGCTTTTACAATTCCCACAATAACACCCCCACACTTCTTCCTCACAATGTGTATCATCCCGTACACCATGATTCCCTTTACCCCCACACTGTAACTTTAAAATATCATGCAAAAACTAAGAGTTGGGTAGGAATGGATTCAAATGGCTTGAAACATGGCTCATGCCTATAAAGGTCATTCATGCTCTATATGTACTAAAATAAGGATTGATGTAAATGTAGTCCTTAAAGGATAAGTGGATTTTCAATGGATGCCTCAATCATTTTAAATGTGTTTTTGTAAATTCATAGCTTTGACAAGTTTCAATACATGTTATGGTCGGTTACATGACCCAAGATCACTCAAGAAATATGCTCAAGAATAAATAGGAAGTACTTCTTGTAGAAATCCTCTCGAGAATGAGAAATATAACATTGGAAAATCACTCATGGCTTGAATAATAATAATAAATCAATTCACATAAATTTCAGAAATTCAAAGAATGAATGATGGTTGAGAAATTTAATTTATTAAATTAATTAATTCCTTCAAATCATGAGTCATCATTTCAATATCTATGCTTCATATTTGAAAATTCAATTCTATATTTCAATCATTTAATCATATAAACATTGAAATCTAAAACATGGCATCACAAGGATCTTAAGAAACTCATGTCTCCTAGATAAGTCGAGTAAAACATTAATTCAAGTGTGGGCATGCAATTTTTTCTTTAAAGATGAAAACATGTTGTGGACTAAAATGTGGATAGTCTAAAATATAAAACACTAAAATTGAATTCCTTTTTTCATGAAACTTGGTCCTTCCCCATCACTATATTGGGCTGCCTTCCACCATTAGGAACCTATAAAAGAAAACAACTCAATTAAGCATAGGGATCATATCATTTATGATCAAAAAAATAGAAGAGAGGGGACTGCATGCTGCACTACATCTAGGAAAAGAAAAGAAATTGAAATCTGAAATCCTAGAATGCATTTAAAGATATATCTTGGTATGATCCTCCTAGTTGTCCCTGGCTTCTTTTACTGCCTCTAGAGGGTAGTACCAACTGTTATCCAAGGTCTGATGGTGGTAGGGGCATCTTTTACATGAACCACCACATGTGATTTTTCTCAGCATCCATATATTCTTTCTTTTTGAGGAGGACTCCATTAATAGAGTATGCATGATCCTCCCCCTTCGTGATATAGTACAACTTGGAAGGTGGGGGTAGGATACAGTATGGAACCTCCACCACCATCATTTCTCCTTGTGCAATATTCTCTATCTCTTCTTGTACTCCCTCTAGTGAATATTCGATGACTTCAGGGTGCTCAAGGTGTTACTCAACAGGTGAATCTTCTTTAGTTTCTTCATCCTCTAAGGCATAATAGGGTTCATCTGATTCTGAAAATTCAAAGAAATTGGGAGTTATACTCAAATTAGTTTCAATAAAATATAATGAATTTGAGTTCAAGAATGTATTATCTCCCTGAGTTGGTTCATCTTGAATCTCTTCTTTGAGGGAATTTTCCTCTTGGATTTTATCATAAAAGGATGGAATTAGGTATTTAGGCTCCTCTATTTTGAGTTTGGCCTCACCTTCATGGATGCCTTCATTGAAATCTGGAAAGACTAATGGCACTTCCTTCATGGCCTCAAATTTTTTTCTGTCTGCATGGAGTTCATCGACAATGGCCATCAAATCCTACTGTGAGATCCATGTTGTTATGCCTATTTGAACATGCTTGACCATTATCATCAGTGCATCAACTCTTCATTGGATAGCCTCCTCAGTGTAGTCTTGTTCTTTCACCTGGGAGTAATTTTCAGTCCATGTAGAATAATAACCATTAAAATTCATCATGGAAAGAATTTTTTATTGTTTTCTTAATAAAAGACATGAAATCTCTCTAAGATGTGAAAATAGGAAACGTAAATGAATAAATGATTGGATCTCTAGTAGCAGGGCTAGTTTTGATGCACACCTCTCATAGGGTGTGGACAAAATCAAATTAAATTTTTCCTAGTGCAGCACAGTGGCTGACCAGGGTCGTCTCCATTTTGGAACCTTTCAATTTGGTTAACATACTTTATCTAATTCATCTAATGTATCTCTTTTTGATATTTTTTTTATTTAAATGAATGTGATAAAAATATTTTTTGGGTTTTTGATATGAAAAATAAAAACTATCATGAAATTATAAACCGAAAGTGTTAATAAAGAAAGAAGTTGGTTTTGGGGTTCAGTCTTGGATTCAATAATTATTCTCATTTATATGGTGATTTTATTTTAATAATCCAAACATGAAATATAATTTTTGAATCACTAATATTTTCCAGAATAGAAATAGTTTATGTTTAATGTCATTGGAGGATGTCACCCAATCAGGGACATTCGTCTCACCAATGCATGACACTCAAATCTACCAAACCAATAAAACAAACATTAAAGAAAATTCAGGAATATCTTGACCTCCCCCCAATCCAAGTCTTGAGTTAGACTCTCATTTACGAGTGTATGAGATTACATGGTGGAGTGGGTGGATGAAGATAGAGTGATTGAGAGAGAGAGAAAGAAAGAAAGAAAAGAAGAAAAGTGGATGGAGAAACACAAATGAATGGATTAATTGAAAAGAAATTCAAATTACAATATAAATTAAAACTAAAAGAAAACAAAAAAGAAAATAAAATAAAAAGATGAAATGAGGGAGGACGATATGATCAACAGTGTCCCGTGCCCCGGTGGGATCCCTCCTTGGCTTTGGGTGTCAAGATGATGAATTAGGAAAGAGGGAGGGGCTCCTTTTATAGGCAGCATTATATACTCTGAACATTTGCACTTTGTTGACCCAATAAATGGTTGATTCACGAGTTGACCCCTTCTTCACGGTTGTGAATAAATGTGTTGGTCGTTCAACCCTAAAATTGAAGAGCATTTGGACCCCGGATGAAGGAGTTATGAACTTTTCATTGAAGGATTTTGTTTCTGGACAAAGCATTCAGGAAGGTTCATCCAATGTTATGTCATTAACTGGCCGCCTTAATGACTTTAAAACTCAACCAAATTTTTTTTATTGTCGATCAAATATATCATCGTGCTATACCAGGTAGAAACACCTCATTTAGATGTGTATCGGCCGCATTTGGGTTTTATTATATTGGTGGTGTCCATGCTGTCCTCCTCGAAAAATATCCATCATCAATGAATTTTTAGTCCCTCTAGATGGCCAACTAATCTCCTGATCCAGCTGACAAAAATGAAGGAAATAAAATAACGATTCTAAAAACATTTGAATCAAAAAAATTGGAATTATATTTTTCATGAAATGACAAAAATACCCTTGACGTAAAAATCTGTCAAAAATCCAGAATTAGTCATTTTTCACAGTATTTGTCATTTTCATTCTAAAACTCAAATTGCCCATTTTGTTTATAAACAAAATGAAATACATGGGTTTTATCATCTAAAAAAATTAAAAAATACTCATTATTTTTTCACAAATATGCACGTAAATTTGCTCTGTCAACCCCTTTCTCTCTCATTAATTCCTCCAATGTACACCCATTACTATGCCAAAATTCCGTATGGGATTTCTCTCTCCTCATTAACATTCAAGAAATTATTTTATATTATTCATATAAATATCATTTCTTATGTTGGGATATTACACTCCATGACCCCCTTACTGTCTATTTCATGTATAAATAATGAGATACTCTTTTCTCTCTCATCAGCCCATTTTATGATTTTTCTATTTGACATTGTTATGCTTCTGAAGTTAAGCCAAATTTTACATTCCAAAATCATCATGTAAGTTAATTCCATACCTGTTTCTCTATCAACTATTTTAACCATTATGCACATGTACTTTTCTATGTAGTAAACACGATTTTGTACTCCAAATCTCTTATACATGGAATACACTATTATGTTTAATGAATCCATGTTTATGATCTATGTGGAACACTTATGCTGGAAATGAAATGATTAAGAAGGGTGCTTTCTAATAGCACTCCAATGCATTGGGTAAATAATAGTATCATAATACTCCATGTTAAATGAGGATTTACACATGATAATTCATGTGCAACGAGGGTTTACTCATGCTAGTTCTAGTAGAATTAGGGTTTACACCTGTTCCACGTGCTATGAGCCTTATGACATGCTAATATCTTGTAAAATGTTGTTGCCACATTTCCATATTTTGATAATCATGCTATATCATGCCTTTATGATCATGTTTCTATTCTTCTCTATTGATATTCCTACTATATAACATGTACTATATTCTTCATGTTATGCCGAATTTACAACCTTACTAGGATTTATAACATACCTTTTTATAATGTATATCCTCATGTGATCCCATTAAATGTTAAGTACGAAGGAATGTTGTGGTCATATATAAGATGTTTTCAATAACGATGTCATATTTTATGTCTTAAGTTGTCATGTAATGTTCTTAATTTCCCAAGAGACTAGACCTCTCGATCCTCATTTTGTTTTTAGCTTTAATTTTATGTAATATATCATGTTTATGTGTGTTATAAAGTGTAGGGTTTTTATAGTTCATATCAGAGGATAGTTTTAGCTATTTTTGGGATTAGGAGTAAAAACCCTAGTTAAAGCCTTAGGGATAAGGAAAGGTATAATAAAAACAACCCTAAATTTTGGTGAGTACATAGTAAGTGGTATATGAAGAAAATACATCTCTGTAAGGACACAAACTAGTAGGGGTGGCTCAAAAATAGATGTATCAGGGGGTAAGACCCAAAAACAACACATTGAGCAAGACATGAATAGGAAACGATGCATGAATACAATCTTTTCTACACACTTGGATCGACACTCCTATGAAATATGCTTTAGAAATTCCATAAACATTGTGTGAACTATTATTAAGTGAAATCAATTCCCATAAGAATATATGTTGGGAGGTTGATCATGGATAACATATATTAAAGCCAAAAAATCCGTATGTTAAGGGAATAAATTTATAAGTTATACCTTTTTATCATTGGATTCTCCTTTATGTGTGACAACTAACTTTCCTTTTATTCTATCCAATGCCCAGTAATAGGAGGATTCGGTCTAACAACTGATGTGTTGATTAAAGTGATGATTGTTCTAATGAAGTGCCAAATATTATTGTAGAAAGAATCAAAAACATTTTCATGATACCCTCGTAGTTATGTCATGTAGAAACATGGGTCTAGAGGATCGTGGAATCCCCCAAAGAAAGGTCATGCCTCAATCGATATTTTCGAGAGACAAAGGCCTTCCACTATCAATGGATCGTCTGATCCCTCAATCATCGAACAATATATTACTCCATTGAGAATATATTCTCTATCCGTCAATGTTCGGAACATACTATGGTACTTATTTATGATTATAATATGGAGGTCGAAGCTGATCAATAGTAGACATTGATAAAAAATCATGAGGAAGAGATCGTGGCGTTGGAATGGAACGATTTCTAAAAAATGTTTTTTGATAAATATTTTTTTCACACCGTTTAACTTAATATAGAAAGGGTCTTCCTTTACATTAGGAAAAAATATGACAAATCCATCATAGCGTACAAGGAAAAATCACAAGGGTTGCAGGATATACATTCGTCTTTGTCATTACCCCAAATTTAATGTGAACTATTCTTTGGTGGGATACAACCTAACATATGGAAATCCCTAGCGATCCATGACATTGATAGATATGAGTAAATTGTCGGATGTTCCCTACAAGTTAGAATGGACATTGGTGAATCTTGGGGTTATCATTGGGATAAGAAGCAAAAATTGAACTTTAATGATTGTGCTTCGATGGATACATCTAATAGTGATAACAAATTATAGCACCCCACATTCCAAAGGTTCTGATAGATACACCCAAAAAATTGCCTAAAGGGGACGTGGAAATTCTTTAGGTGTGGAAGAGATGATCTTCTGGCCATTAACTACCGTCAGGAAAAACACGATGTTGTGATAGAGAAGATGAACACTCTATTCGACCCTCAATTCATTTTTCATTACTTCAACTAAATCTATTTAGTTAAATTTCCAAACTAGTTCCCTAAGCCAAGGGTTTTCTTGGGCATTAGATAACCTCGAATGTAGCAATGGAGAGCTTTTTTCCATCACTACCACCAATGTGAACCTCAACCATGAAGTGTTGATTGGTACACTAGTTATTCATTCAACAATAGAAAACATGCTTTTTTTATTCTAGTTCTTTTCATTCTTTTATACCCTAAATTTTTAGTTGAAAAATCCCAACACCACCACAAAATCATCGAAGTAAAGATGTCGGGGAGATCGAAAAATGGGAAAATCATTACATCCAATCAATATAAATCCTCCCCTAAACGTTTTGTGTATTTAACAACCGAGAGAACCACATCATACTACCATTCATGTAATTTTATGCAATTACTAGCATGGATTGGATTTCCCTTTATAGAGAAAACATCAATTTTGGTGAGAGGGAAATCACTCTCTATATGGAGAATCGACATCTGATTATATATAAGTGAATAGAGGATGATTAATCTTATTTACCACAATAATCCCAAGTGTTTATATTACTACCCTATGATCACATGGATTTTTCTCAGATGATTGATTATAATGAAACAACAATCCGTGAAGACATCACTATTGTGAGAGAATTCACTGAAGTGTTTCCTGATAAATTTTCTAGTCTTCCTCCTAGAAAATATGTTGAATTATCATTTTATCTTATACCTAGGGAATTTTCAATATATAATACCCCATATAGAGTGGATTTTGTGGAGCCTGAGAAAAATAATAACTGCAGTACTCTAAGGGGATGATGCAAACATTACCCATACCAACATGTAAATGGGAAGACACTACAATGGACTTTGTCACTGGACTTCTTAAGACTTCCATAGGAAACAATGCAATCTAGGTTGTTGTTGATTATCTTAAAAATTCTTCACACTTCATTATAATTCAAAAGTATTTCTCATTGGATCAATTGGAATGAATATACATCATAGAAGTGGTAAGTCTGCATGATGTACCACGTTCTATTGTATCCGATCGAGATCCAAGATTCACCACTATGTTCAGGAAGAATCTCCAAAACACTCTAAATACTGAGCTGAACATTAGTATGTCTAATCATCCTCAAATTGAGGTCTAATATGAGTGGACTATCCATACACTTGAGTACATGTTGAGAGCATGCTCATTGGACATAAAAGGATGATGAGATCAATATATTACTATTATTGAGTTCTCATACAATAATAGTTTCCCCTCGTGAATAAAAATTTCTCCTTATGATTCCTTTTATGATAATAGGTGTAGAACACTGGCATGGTGGGGTGATGTTGGAGAGTGAAAAATCCAAGGTCCATAAATTTTCGATGAAACGGTGGAGAAGTTTAAGACCATCCAGCATCACATTAATGCTACTCAGAGTTGAACATAGTGCTATGCTGGTAATCATCGATGAGACATAACATGTGATGTTGGGGACATGATATTTCACTTTATATAATAGTGGATGATATTTTGGAGATTTGGGAATAAGGGAGAGTTTATTCGTAGGTACATTATCCCATTTGAGATCCTTGATCTCATTGGAGTAGTGAATTATCTACTAGAAACCCCAGTAAACCTATCTTAAGTACATGATGTATTCCATGTATCACTCATGAGAAAGTACATACCTCACCCATCACAGGTACTCGGTCCTAAGGTGTTACCATTGGAGAATGGCATCTTCTATGAGGAGAATCCATTGAAGATCAAAGATCATATGGAAAAAGTTCTAAGAAATAATACAATGACCCTCGTCAAAGTATTGTGGAGAAACCAATATTTTGAAGAAGCATCATGGGAATCAGTGGAATTTATGAAGAATAGTCACCCTTATCTGTTTTAGTGCGTGAAAAAGAAAATTTACCGGAAAATTTTCTTAATGGGGGAATATTGTAATGAACCAAATATTTATTAATGATAATTCCAATTGATCTAATTAAATGTCTTATTACGTAAAATGGGTATATAAAACTTTTTCACATCCATGGTTATATGTTTTTGGATTTTAAAATATAGTAATTAATTATCACCATTGCAATTATAGATGTTTAATTGTGATCACATGATTAGAATAAATATAGGTCTTTAACAAATCCATTTTACTAAGAAAAAAGATGTGGTGGCCACATCTAGTAGAATTCCACCATATAAAGCCCATCTTTCGGACCTCCCAAAGGATGTATGGTCATTGGGCTTCGCTCTTGTCCAAGCTCAAGCCATTCTTCACCACATTATGTTTTAATGGAACCGACTATGAGGGAAGTAGATGTTAATAAAAAATTACCACACGAACCATGTTTTCAGAGCTTCTCTAAGAGTCTATAACCATTATTGTCATTGCCATTAGGTCTTATTCAAGTGTTATATGGGGTTATTTAATAATATGCTAGAACTATGATTATGTGCATTATTTTTGTATCGAATAATGAATATACATTAATTTTATTATTATTACATTATAAATAGTTTTTAAAGCAAAAATATGGGTTTTTAGTTCATATTCAACTAAAAAATATATATTGATGGATTAATGGAATTTTTAATTAAAAAAATTAAAAAAATATTATTAAATTTTGTTTTATTAAATATAAAGGATCATATAATTTTTTATAAATACAATTGTAATTTTTATTACGATTTGAAATCTATTTTTTTTTAACACGTGATTTTTTTATAAATATGGATTTTTATATAATAGTAATAAATTCAAATATTTAAGAAATTATATAAATAAAATGATAATTATTTTTGTATTCAGGATGTTGTAATTATTTAAAGGTGATTTTTTTTAAATTTTTTGAGACAGTTGAAATTTTGCATAAAAATTAAATAAGGTTTAAACATATAATGTGTTTTATGATATCATAATAACCCAATATTTATGTAATAAAAAACTATAAAAATAGATATTCCACTAATACATGTTTTTCATTTAAAATAATGTGACTTTTTATTTGTTTTATTAATTTTACAATGCTTTATGTATTATCGTAGACTTATAAAACATTTTACCATTTTATAATGATTTCCTTATGAGTGTGACCCACCCCCACCAAATCGTGCCTAATATTTTAATAATTTCGTCCATTGGCCTTATAAAATAATTTTTTGCACTCCCATTAAGAAAAAACTATTTTATGGTTTGTGGATTTCATTAGATGAATGTGTGGTGTCCAAAACATAAATAATAACGAATTTTCCCTCTTTTACTATATATAAACCCACTCAATGTTCCATTCCTATTCACCAAAACATTTTATAGCATGAACAAAATCTGACCTACTCTCTCTATAATACTCCCAAAGGAACCCAATGATCTCAAGAAGTCCCTCTCCAAGCTCTTGAAGTCACAAACTTCCATGTAAGGGATCCTCACCTTCCATCCTTATTTATGTCAAAGTTTCCTTATATTGTTATTCCCTATTATTTTCTATTAAATATGTTGGGGTATAATTTTTCACCGCTTATATACTTACCTTTTTATGTTTTACAGATATGAGATCCCTTTCTCTTTCATTAATATCTCCCATGTACACCTATTACAATGCTGAATTTACCTACGGGATTTATTTCTCCTCATTTACATTAACACAATTATTTTATATTATACGTCTAAATTCCAATACATATGTTTGGATATTATACTCCATGACTCCCTTACTTTCCATTTCATGTATAAATGATGAGATACCCATTTCTCTCCCATCTACCCATTTTAACAGTTTTTATTTGACATTGTTAAGCTTTAGAAGTTAAACCAAAATTTCCATGCCAAAATCATTGTGTAAATGAATACCATACCCATTTCCCTATCAAGGGTATTCAACATTATACACATGTACTTGTTGACTGAGGATGTAAATTTATCTATTCAAAATTTCTTATTTGTGGAATAAATTATGATTTTTAATGAATCCATGTTATATGATATATGTGGCACAATTATGTATGAAATGAAATGATTAAGAATGGTGCACCTAGATAGTTCTCTAATGCTATGGGTAAAAAATAATATAATGATACGCCATTTGAAATGAGGGTTTAATCATGATATTACAAGTGAAATTAGGTTTTCATCATGATAATTCATGTTCAATGAGGGTTTACTCATTCTCCGTGTGCAATGAGACATGGCTCTTTCAAATATTATGTTAAATGGTGTTTCCACATTTCCATGTCATGATAATCATGCTACATCATGACATTATGTTCATGTTTCTCTTATGTTCCATTGATTTGACTATTTCCTAACATGTTTTATATTCTTCATTTATTTCCTTGTTTACTCCCTTACTAGGCATTATAGCTCCCCATTTTCGGATGTATATCTAGAGGTTATCTATACGATGTTAAGTATGAAGGAATGTTGTGGTCATGTTAAATAAGTGTTCAATGAAGATGTTTTATTTTATGTATTATGTTTTCATGTAATGTTCCTAATTTCACATGAAACTAGACCTCTTGATCCTCAGAGTTTTATTAAGTGATTTTTTTTGTAATAACTCTTTTTTTAGTGTGTAATATAAAGGAGGGTAGTTATAAAAATGAAAAAGAAAATCAAAATGGATGATACAATTAAATGAGAACATCTAAAAAGAGGTCGAGCTCTCATCAGTTGAAGGTGAAATAATAGAAATGTAACGGGATAAGGAATTTTATAACAATAATAACACTTAGACATTATATCTAGGACTATAATCCCCTTCTAATTATAATTTCTATACCCAAAATTTTGTTTGAGTGATGGACGTATTTCAAGTTGGATTCTATATTAATCATCTTTATTGAAAAAAACGTAAATGAATATAATATGTATCATATATGGATTTTTAATAATTTTTTCGTTCAAATCATCACATAAAGTAAAGATCATTTTTTTCAACCACTGTCACATTCAATACCTAAAGCAGTAAGGATGCTATAACTTTTACATATTAATGTACACCATACATCAGAATTAGATTATTTTCAAGTGAAATTTAAAGAACCTATGAAAATATTCATCATAAATTCTTGATAATTGTATAGTTCAACATTATGTTGAATTCAGAAGAAGAAATATACTCTAGTCACAGTAAAATTGCTACTATGTATTTCTCAATATGTATTGACCAGTGTAATCATGCGGAGGTGTCCCATGCTGGATCTTATTTCACATGGAATATGTATACCTTTATTGGTATACATGTAATTAATATTTACTAATGTTTTATCCAAATGAAGAAAATAAAGGAGTGGATGGATTCTTTGGTTCCACCCTTGAAAAACACTGTTCAAATCATAAATCCATCAATGTGGATATATACCCTCGTCTTGCACGGTCAGTGCCTTTAATTTTTCATTTTAATAGTGGCTAGCCAGTCACTCATAAATGTAAGGAGGTCATTCTGGAGTCCATGATTTTTTATTTTTCTGGTGTCCCACTACATTTAATTTCTTGGAAATTAAATAATTCTAAATGATTATTAAGGGATTGGATAAAAAATCATTCTCTAAACAATATATTTAGATCAAGGATATTGATGAAAAACATATAAAATGTCATATCAGAAAACAATATTTTAGTTATGTATCTATGAAATAATTGAAATCTCACATATCCTATATGATATCTTATTCACTATGTAATTATGGGAATATAATCAACTAAGTGAAAATTGAATGATGGATGGAGATATATATAATAATTTGTTTCATCGGTTGCACAAATAAAAAGTGAAAAGGGGTATTGAATAATGCTATGTGAATTGATGGGTGCATGTATACCTCTATGGGTGGAATCTCTAATTCCGTTGTGGAATACATTCAAGGGTTATATTATGATGGTTGAATGAATAAAATATCCAATATGATAGATAATATACATTTATGAATTGAGGAACATCGAAATAAAGAACAAATTTTATTCCCTTGAAATGAAGAAGCAAAAATGGTCGTCTCGTATTGGAATATGGATAGAACGGTAGGTCTGGATGGTTTTACAAATAAATTATATATTTTTATATAGGATATTGTACACGATAATATGGTGAGTGTAGTGAGAGAGTATTATATTAATTACTTACAGTCATATAGAATCAACTATCTTTTTCATTCCATTGATCAAAATAAAATATGGTTCAATTAATATTAACGATTTAAATCCAGTTTCCATCGAGATCATAGTTCCTAATAGTTTTAGTAAAATTATACTCAATAGTTTGACAGAATTTTTTAGGATCACATTACACCAAAACAATTTGAGTTTCTTCCTAGTAAAAGCAGTAAATTTTTATTATTCACAAAGACTGAGAGTGTCATTCTATGGAAGAGAAAATGATGGAGGGGACCATTACACTAAATATTGAGACCTCAAAATAATTTGGCACACTGAAGTAGAGCATCCTTGTTATTTTCCTTAGGAAATATGAATTTTCAAAAAAAGTTATTAAATTTTTCTACAACAACTTCATCATTGAATTATTATCCATATTCATTGATGGATAATCTGATGGAGTATTTATATTCAAAAAAGGAAATAGATAGGGTGACCGTCTATAATGGATTTTGTTTTATATTTCAGAAGATTATATGAGAATATTCATATGTTACCTTGAACAGTTTGTGATTTATCTGATAATCAGAGCATGGAGAGGTGGACTTACTCCATCATATTTTTTTGCAAATAACATCATACTCTTTTTATAGGATTATCAATGTACAATTTTAATGATTAAATCCCTCATTACACATTATGAATATTTGGAAGGAAATTCCATTAATATAAATAAATCTTTCATTGTATTTCATAAGGGGTTGTCAATTGGAATAAAAAATAGTATTACAAGAATTCATGGAGTGATTAAAGGATCCCTCAGTTTTAATTATATTGTTGTCTGATTATTTTGTGTAACGTTGAGGAGTAATTAATTGGGGACCATTTCCTCTTGATTAATTAATCAACTTTCTAGTTATAAAGGAAAATAAATATATCAAAATGGAATGATGGGTCATATCAATTCAATGATTCAATATAATTTTTTAAACTCTTTTTCTCATTACATGTGGCATAAAATACTTATATGTTAAATCAAAAGATTCATAAGTAATTTTTAATGGCCTAGATCCATGAATGAAAAACGTTGATTAACATTTCATAGAATGAATGAATCAAGTTATTGAATTGGGAGGTCTTTTAATTAAATATATAAGGATATTTAATGATGGGATCATATGAAAATTCACTTTGAATCTCTCATGTTACATTTATTGGATTTTTTATATCATTTCAAACTGGTTCAAAATGTGGTTACTAAATGACTAGTATCATCACCTTGAATCTTATTCTTTTAAATAAATTAAAAAATATATCATATATATTATGTAGAATAAATCGTTGATGGTGGATGAATATTCTATTCCATATTTCTTCACCTTTGAAGGATATGGATAATCCGTTTTTCTACACATGAACAATAAAAGAGATATTTCCATTATATAACCTAATCATGTAATCTATGCATGGGAAAGGATATAAATTTAAAACATGTTTTAATAGAATATGGCTTCTCACCAGACCTCTTTTGGTATGTTTGTGGTATTTTTAGTCTTCAACATTTCTCTAAATTGAATATGAGGAAAATAATGATGTATACCAGATCAAATGGTTTCAGTGAAAAGGACTCCAACATGTCATTAGAAGTAATAGACTAACATTTTACTATTATGTGGGTGTCAAAAAAATGTAAGGCAATTTGAAAATATTGCACCCTCCTAGAGTAATTACATTACTGTTATTCATAGGTACATTTTTACTGATTTAATGTTTGAAACAGGGATAATGAACAACTCTATTTATTTCATGAATGTTTTCTGTTCTACAGGTGTGAATAGCATATCAATAAAAACTCTTATTTTTAAATATTTTCATTGGATTCTCGCCCTTGACATGGACATAAAAAACCATTTTTTATGCTCCATTATCTAGTATTTCAGGGCCATTAGGGTTTGGAATTTTCCATTCACACCCAATGTGTGTTTTTTAAGTTTTCATGAGTTGTTTTATTGGAATTATAATTTCATATTAAGTTGAATTGTGTGATATGATCTATGTTTTTAAATTTTATGTCCATTGTGAAAATAATTATTTATGTATAGAGTCTAACTCTGAAATTTCATTGAGGGTATTAAATCAACGAACACGGCATGTACTTTAGAGAACGATGCCTCAATGGATAATGTGCATGAACAAGGTAAATCTTATCATCCTAATAGTATCTCATGTATACATGGATTTCCACTGGTGGTAGATGTATTGTAAAATAAAGAGATCATAAAGTTGAACAATATATTGTATTTTTGAGAACCATTTTATTTTACACCATTTTTTGAGATATGCATTGAAGGAATAATTCATTATTGTATTTGTAAGACCTCTTATGACTCCTAAACTGTATAATTTTTTATTTAACAATTTTGGGAACAAGTTATGGTCATATCCTATACATTCTTTTGAATTTTATTTCTTTTAATGAATCGAGACCTTCGGAAGAAATATTTTGATTGTAAAAAAAGGGTTATTTCTATCAAAACATATTGATTTATTTTAATAGATAATTTTCATATATTTTAATATCCATTGATAGATCTTATGCTACATTGAGAATTATATCTTCTGATATGAGTTTTCATATTTTAGTGAATGGTTTATCATTCATTTTGATTATGGATGAGCTATTTTTTACTATTCGTAGTATTTGTTTAATGTATCCACATTTCATGTGTTAGTTTTTAATATGAATGATTATGTTGACTATGTCTCCCCTATTATATACTGTAATGAAATAGACTTTGTTAGTATCATAAGGGTCCCAACTATTTCACCTAAACAAATCAATTGATCTTATAAAACAAAATATTTTTGGTTTAAGATAATGTGCTACGCGATTATGTATGGTCTCTTGGCCGAAGCCTAGGAGGTATGTTTATGATGTACAACAGCATGACTTCTCTATTTAAAAGATTATTCATTGATATTCAGTGTGACTATTCAACGAGTATATTATCCATGATTCTATATTATTCTATGGGGATTATTTTATATGGAATTAATTGATCATATTGTATTTCTTCCATATTATGTTCCAGGTTATAATTTAATGGTATGTTTTTATGATTATTCAACTTAGATTGTTGTTTATTTTAATTTATGAATTCTTCCACAATAATTTTATTATTATTATGCATCTTATCTCACCCATTTTTTATATTTTATTTTTCACCATGATTCCAGTATTTATATTATCAATGAAATGTTTGGGTAATCTTGGAGAAAAGGTATTATTCCAAGTGATTTTGTATGTTTTTTTTTTCATTTCATGTTATAATGTAATAACTATATTTGTATCTAGTTTTTGAAAAAATACTAAACTATTTTTCCACAATAAATTGTTCACTTGTACCTAGTGAAAAATTAAAAATTTAGCCATCAATTTATGGATTCATGTTTGTGGTATTTACA
Organism: Viscum album; assembly: GCA_963277665.1. Lineage (NCBI taxonomy): Eukaryota > Viridiplantae > Streptophyta > Magnoliopsida > Santalales > Viscaceae > Viscum > Viscum album. The sequence goes on along the minus strand of OY728128.1, from coordinate 1,250,659,469 downwards.
TTTTTCTTCATATCTATATACATATAATATTTTATCTTGAAATAATAAATAATCATTGTTATAGGGTGAGTATCAAATGATGAACTCTAAAAATAATACAACACTAAATTCCTCATAGTTTGTTGGATAAAAACATTATCCCCAAAGAATAAATTTCTATTATAATGGAGAGTTAGAAAAAAAATAGTTTCAATGCTATATAAATTTTCCCTTGTTCCTTTTAAATTATCATCTTGACGAATGTTTATCAGAATATAATCATGATATGATAATGATAACAAATCATTGGTCTGAGACAAAGTTCAATCACACCCATATAAATTTAGATTCAACTAAGTGAAATTATCCATAACATTTTATTTCACTTTTGATTTCGATATAGTATGTGATGGTATATTATGAATTATTACATCCATAATGGAATTACACTTCCCTTAGGTATAGGTGATGTCTACATCCAAAAACCAATGGTATTTCACCTACCAACATTTTGTTGGATTTCTCTCATTCCTATAAATTATTTTTCTCTTAGACACTTATGATAAAAAACTATAACATTGTCAAAAATTAGATTTTTCACCAACAATAAAACTCATGTTTTTAAGAGGGTGGGATCTAATCCATGAGTGGGAAAACATTATCATCTTGTGGATATTGATGAGTTCCATTCTATTTGATTTTATAATATTTTATAATCATACATAATAGAAAATTAAAATATAAATCCTAGTAAAACACACAACTTATACTATGATTTGGAAAGATTAAAATTTTATTTGAGGTCTAAATTCCTTTAAATTCCTCAAAATATGTCTGACAATTTTCTTCCTAATTCAAATTTTCCCATTCATGGTTAAGGATATCAAGGTGATTCTAGCAATAAGATATTAGTGATTACCGACTTTTTATATCTAATAATACCTTTTATTCTCCTTATATTTAATATTTACCATTGTTCATCCAACAAAAAAATATTCTACATCTTAGGATTTATTGAAAGATCATGTTCTGAAATCATTTCCCCAAGAACATTACATTATTAATCTATAAATTTCATTTCAAAAAAATAAACAAAATGAAATTGTCACATCAGGTTCATGAATCAAAATTCATATATTCCACATGTTCATTTCTAAATCTCAATTAATCTTTTATATCATCAATATATACCATTAAAAAAGAATCAAGATAATGATGATATATATTTTTCATAAAATCTATTAAATAAGATATATAATTTGTGAGCCCAAAAAGAGTTAAAATATATTTATAATTTGTATAACTTCTAAAGCTTATATAATATAGAATATAAAACTCCCAAACACTAATTTATGGATACCCAAATCATATTTCGATATTGGGAAACCACATTCCCCCCTTAACAAATCAAAAAGGTAATTAGTGTATATAATATGATAATTTTAATTAACAATCATCTATTTAAACAGTAGGTAGTCTACATAATGATGAATGGAAACATTATTCATCCAGATAATAATCAAGAGGGATTAACATAGTGAAACATTAGGGAGAATAAACCTATAATCAAATATATTTTCTAACTACATCTTATTTATTTCTGATTAGATTGTGACATCCGATAAGAGGGTATCAAGATTCGATGTGTAACATAAACCAATTCAATTGTGAAATATTTCTCCACAAATAGAAAAAGTAGAGACAATTTATCTTGTAAAACATCATGTAATTCAAAAATAAATGATTGATAGTCAAAAATAGGGTCATTTTCAATGGGTTGAACTTAATATTAGACTATCATCACCTAACGTATGGCTGCGAAGGTTATACATGACAATAACATAAGTCCAAATATTTCTATAATATCTAATATATCTAATTGGATAAAGCGTAGATTATGTAGTGATGAGTATAATAAATCCCATATATGTTATTGAAAACAAAACCCATCTTGGTGATGATGCTAAGATATATAAAATAAGTCCCCATAATTAAATGACAAAGAATACATCTACTATCAAAAGAGAGCATACAGAACTACAATATAACATCTCATTCCTCATTAAATGTTAAATTTATAGGTTCATAATAATGGAAATTATATCCAATAGAGATCTGGAATACCATAAAAAATATTATATAAAAACTATAGTGATGTATCTGCATCAAATAGATTAGTTTTTAAAGAATATTTAATAAAGGTGGTTCTTCTCACAATATATGGTCCAACATTTACATTTGGTGAAATATCATCACCTGCATGATGTTTCCACACTCCTATGTCCAATAGAAACTTCCCAATAGATTTTATTTTTTATAAAAATTCCAGTATGTCATTTGGAGTTGATGAACTAGGGAATAAAAATGAATATATATAACCTAGATATATCTATGAATATGGCCTTCATGGCCATAAGTAATAGAAATAATCATGGGTATAGAATCTGAACATATGGGGTAACCTATATTATCACACTTATATTATGTTAGGCACAAAATATTTAGTAAATATTGTTTTGAAGAGGAGGACCGTTGTGGAGATCTATCTCTACCATCAATGTGATAATTATCCCACATTCTCTTCTTTATCAATGGGCTACTGGATCTTCCACTATATGGAAGATAAGTGATTAATAACATAATCATGTCTTCCTTATCAATTTCACCCATAATATCCAACATTCCATCAAAAAAGTGGTCGAAATATATAACATATAACAAGGAATTAGATATCTAGTAGAATACCATGAATTTATTTCAGTGTTGTTATCTGATCATTCATAACCATATCATCAGAAAAAACTTTCTCCAAAAAAATATTGTATGTTTTTGAAGTCAATATCTCTCCATAAAAATAAATTGTGAACTCTAGATACTTCACAATCATAGGACACTCTCGAATGAACTTATAATATTACCAATTCTTGAAAAACTTCAAATATAATCACAGAAGTCAATTTTCATATATTTAACAATCACAATGCATCATGTTGAGACCCTTGATCATGAAAATTTAAATTTTTTCATTCCTTTCCATAAGTTTATCCATGAATTAAAATTCTAGTTCAATATTTTCCAACTATTCCTCTACCAATTATGTTTTATTTGTATCATTAATGATTGGGGAATTTCATATAGTAACCATCATAGTAAATATCAGCCTCCGCCAAAATTTAGTTTCAACTCAACTGAATGGTTTTGACCTCACGGTACATATTATTTAATCAAATTAACTTACCTTATGGAAGACATTAAAATATTTTTATCCACAGTGGGATTCCCTATAAGAACATCTTTTACTACACCCTCCAATGGAACCAATGACATCACTTAGGTATGTATCTAAATACATAAAACCTAAGAAAATAATCATTCAATAACAAAAAATGTTTAAATAAAGAAATTAGATGAGTAAACTGATATTTAGGTGAAAAATAAAAAAAATGACATACATAAAGAAATCCAACATTTATTTGAGATATGTCCTAGAAAGTGTGGGTGAGTCACTCACTGCAATCATCCTCTAAAATAAGGAAAATTATATTTTAAGTCTATCAAACTACCATTACCGGGAATATCCTCCATGTGATTCCAAAATTCCATGAACCAACCCTGAAAACCCATATGACTACCCTATTTACTAGTCTATAGAAATACACAAAGGGAATTTCCAATTCAGATGGGCAGGTGAAATGCACTGAAGCATCCAAAAACAACCTATGCAATTTCATTTTTTACCAAACATGGAAAATGAGATAATGGACATTCAAATATATATAAAGAACCCCATTAAAAATTATGACATCATAGAAGAGAAACAATATTAGTGAAACCACCAAACGTACCCAGAAAAAATAAAGTTATATTTCCACTAAAAAAACAATAGAAAGGAATCCCAAATTAAAAACCATTACTCCATTTGATATAAGGGAAATGTCCCACCCTATCACAACCTACATCTTATACCCATATTTTTTAATCATGAATTATACAATACTAGGGAATTATATTTCCTACATATGATTAAAGATGTTCGAAAAATCCCTATAGAGTTTTCATGGTGAGATAGAATGAGTATTAGTAGGATACAATTTTTGGGAACCATGTCATGTATTCGTATAATAATATCAATATGATATTATAATAAGGAAATAAAGTACGATATAAAGATAAATTATTTTATATAAAACTCTTTGTAAAAAACACCCCCTTTATACACCATTAAAAAAGAATGGGAAAACATTTTCAAAGGAATATTCCAATAACCATTTACATCAATCAATTAATTAATCATATCATATCAATCAAATAAGTACACAACCAATACACAATGAATGAAACCTCATGGATATCATAAGTATGGGTTAACTAGGCCACCCATACATTAAATACGATTAAATATTGATGAAAACTCATGTATAATGATCCCCTATATATAATTCATGGGAATAGTGGACCATAATATAATGTGAACCCCTAATAATTTAAATCATTTTTATGTTGCCAATGTACCTAAAATCTTGTAATATAAGAGATCCCCAAAATTATAACCCCCTTAAAATAATAATGGATGATGCCCAACACTACATATTCTACATATAGAAAAATGGATCCCATGTGTGGCATATTAAATATCAAATATAATGGTATTATTCATTTCATATACTTTTCAATAAACCAGTTTATTCATCAAATTTATTCCACAAAAACCAATGTCACTCTCCATTATAATAAAAAATGAAAAAAAATCCAATTACCAAAATTGGTTTGAAACCCCATTGTCATTGGGAACCCATTAAAACAAAAAACACAGTCAATAAAGAACAATGGTAATTTATTTATATAAATGATTCATAAATATTGAAATTTTGTGATTCAGAGAACATAAGATACATTTGGTACCACCTACATCAAGGATGAGTCACACGCGATTAAAAATGGGTTACACATAATGTAATCCGGAAAATAATCAAAATTAAAATAGGTAATCCACTAAATAAAATTATCACATCACATAATTGAATCCTATAAAAAAAATAGTTGGCAAAGAATTTAGATCTCCATGTACCTTGAGAATATCATGTGCCGCACTATTACCCTAATGATTCGGAACCCGTAAGACAATCACACAAGGGATCTAGAAGGGATTCGAGAATCACAATAACATGATCAATAGATCATTGAAACATATACCAAAACTACTTCAATACCATGATAAATTATGAAAATGTGAACATAATGGTAATGCATACCAATAAAGTATAAACCAACATATTCGTAGATTAAATCTCTAATAGAAGTGTTTGGATGGTTTGGATTCACCAACAACATCTTGGTGGAGAGATATGGTTCAAGGAAGAGTGTATGAGGGAGAATTAAAAAATATTTAGGTGCTTAACAAACATTTTTCACGTGATAAACAAAGATTCCCTATTTGAATCATTGATTCCAGACATGAATTCCAAGATGAAATGCACACTAAAAATGTGTTACCATGTCATAAAAATGAGAAGGCCAATATCATGACATAAACAACAACCCATATGATGAATGAGTTTCACATCCTAATACAAACATTATTTAATATCATCATGGAGTCATTCACTATATAAATAAACATTTTATAGAATTTACTAACACATAAAGCATGTTTTTTCTAGAAAATGTGTCATCTCATTTTCGAAATTCGAAAAACTCACTTTTAGTAATTGCATAACACCCTATATGATAATTTAAGAGACAAAGTCATTCATACAACAAAATTGGGGATGTTAAAAAATGAAATTTAAAAAATATTTATCATATCGATGAATTCCTTATTTAATTTAATGATTAAATACCATAAAATATCATAAATGGGTTAACTAATTATAATAATTTATAATTTAAATATAAATAATTACACAATAATAAATCAATATTATCTACTTATAAATAATTAAAACAATCATCACAAACAATGATTAAAACTGTAATCACCTTTTAATTTAATTAGTCAGTTCATATGCCAAAAATATGATTTATATTTTCAATTAAAAAAATTGTTGGATATAATATAAATTATGACATAAAGATATTCATCACATAAAAATAATTCATTTTATAAATAATAATTATATTAAAATAAATATACCAATTATTAAAAAAATTATTTTACTCATTAGTTTTGTACGATTGTATCCTTTTACAAGGTATCTTTCCTTTCAGTTTTTTCCTTTTTGAGATTATAAATAAATTATGTGGAAAAATAATTATTGGTGAAATAACATAATAAATGTTTAAAAGCTTTGAATATGAAATTATTCCATGTTAAACATTGGATTGTTTTAATAGAATATTTTTATAGTCAGAGAAAGATTATTGTGAGTTTCTAAGTTTCAAAAAGCCTTAGTGAAGGAAAAATAAAAATATTATTTATATTATATTAAGCCTAGAAAAATTATTCAAAATAATATTATAAATCCTAAATGGTTATTCATATGTAAAATATAGTACCACTAGTATACCTGAAATGTTGTGTTTACCATAGGTAGGGTATGACATATGTAGGTGTCAAATGATTGTATTCTTCGGTCGTGAGGTAATGTTATTAAATAATATTTAATATATAATTTTAATAAAAATATTTTAATATCTCTAAAATGGTACATTATATGGTAAATCAAAGACCCTAGATGTGTCTGGAATGAGGTGATTACCCTAGAAGAGGTATACCATTTGAATGCATCGGGTGTTTGGATATCTCCCTCACAAAAATATCCATTTTTATTTTAAATATTTATTTATTCCATTTTTTAATGAATAAATAATTAATATCTAAAAACCATATGTCGTACAAGAAATCTAATAACACCAATATGTTCAAAAAATGTGGTTAACCCAAGGTGGAGTATAATTATTATACTAAAAAAACTTATTATTAATGTCACAAATTAAAAAAATTTAATTTAATTTAATAATTACATTAATTAATTTAAAAAATGTATCACTCTTCAATCACATTCTCCAAATGGACTTTTCCATTTTTTCTCCACTTAAGCTTCTGGAAACATCATTTTTGTATTTTTTTTCATTGGAAAAAATATTAAAACGCCTTCTATGGGTCTAATAGATCACCCTGCCATCACGAAACAGATGAAACATAAATCAAATGGGGATTTTTAATTTAGGGGTTATCATGATGTGGAATGGTTATATATACCTTATTTAAATGACTCTTTTATGGAGTTGTGGGATAGAGCAGGTCATGTGATAATTATTTTGGTTTTTCTTTGTATAAGGAATATCCATCTTCTTCCTTCTAAAAACTAAGTGCATAACCTACCCCAGTATGTGATTTCCTTATGTACCTCAACCTTGTGTGCACTTGAAGGTTCACCTTATTTTTAATTTTAATATTTCTTTTACTTTCCATGTTCCACTCCCTTTTCCAAATTTATTTTTTAAAAAAATAAATGGAAAAAATGGAAAATAGAGAATTGTTTTATAAATGACAATTCATTTTTTAAAATTAATATTTGAGTTTTTTTAAAATGAAATTATTAATGAATGTTATGATAAAATAATATTTAAACAATTATTATTTTACATCATTTTAAAATAATATCAAATATAATTATAAAGAAGAAATATATAATTATTACATGATAATTACATAAGGTATTATCGGATGATATTTATTAGCAGATAACATGTATGTTTTGGGTGTTCATCCATTCTTGATTTCCACCCAAACAATGTCATACCACACCTCGATTTTTAACATCTTGATTATCTTTGGAATACTGTAGGATACATGATTTTTCAATCCCAAAGCCATTATTTTTATTAATATATGAAACTAGTATGATTGGTTGATTTTTTCAGCAATAAATACCACTTTTAGAATTGATTAATGTGTATATTAATTATTTATGGATTTTTTAAAATTGTGGGTTTATGAACTATAGAATAAGATAAATAAATTTTAAGATTAATTATGTTTATCAAGGGATGTTTTTGAATGATAAATAAAGATAATTAACCATAAAATTAGTTATCAATGTAAATTATCTTCAGATTGGGATAATTAAATATTGAGTTAATTATCAAGCTATTCATTTAGGATCATGAATAAGTAATTGGTTAATTAATTATTGAATGTTGAGATTTTAAAGGGTTATTTGATTATAGAATTAATTAACAGAAAATTGATGTTGTTTATTTGTAATTGAATTAATTAATAGGATTCATTATTAAAATATATGAATTAATTATTGGATGGGATTTTCGGTGTTAGATATGGAATTCTACAGCTATTAAATAAATTAATGAAGGAGGTTTTTGGTGTCAGATATGAAATTCACCAAAAATGGGAATTTGGGTGATAGATATGGCATTATACAACATAGATAGATCACTCTGAATTTTTCAGATTTGTGGGGTAGGATATGATGTTCTTTAATAAAGATTAATATGTATCAAAAAATGTGAATTGAATTTTTGACCAAATTGAAAAATGATAATCTATGTGGTTAATAGAGTAATTAATAATCTCAAAAATGTTAAATTATGTATTGTAATTACTTTCAATATATAGATGCATAAACTTGTTGATGACTAGATTTATTTTAAATGTTTTTGGTAGTGGCATACTGAGTCGTACTGATAACCTATTTGGGCTTCCAGATTGGTACCTGAATAAACATTATAGTTTTTGACATGTTAAGGGAAATGAGTCGTAGTTCATATTTTTGATTGTGGATGAAGCTTGGTTAAGGGATCCAGATATGGTTTGAAACCCTATTGGGAGTTATTAACATTATCTATACTATTTTTTTTAGACACATGATACATATACATAGACATTTAATGTTTCCATTTCATTTTATTGTTGTATCTCTAGTCATGGTTATTCTTGTGACATTTCAATTTTTATATATGATTCTTCTATTATTGGATTACATCCTATGGTGTTTTAATATTAAAACATAGGGTCTAATCTCCACAAGATTGACTAACCAGACCCTTGTTGCTAGTCAGCAGCCTATGACATATGGGGAGGAGCATGTGAGGTCATGTGGAAAACCAGATCGGGGCATCAGTTCATGGAAACTAGGAAGAGTTGGGGCATGTTATTGAGCTTGTGCGTCTGAGATTCCAACCCATGTACAGGGGAAAAACCAATTACTCAGGGTGGGATTATTTTTATAGTTGCATATTATTTCACCATGCGTGACACTACTATTGTGTGATGTCATTATTACTTTTGGCATTTATTGAGTATTGATTTATGTCCTAGAATAGAATTTGTGTTGAATTTTCATGCATCATTCTAATCACATAGGATGATTGTTACTTGCTACATTTTTGACATGCACAGGAAAATGGTTGATTGATAATTATTGCGAAAAAATTTTATTCCTTTTTTGTGAAATTTAATGAAAATGATTTTTAAAGTGATATTGAAGAAAAATATTGTAAAATAAAAAAATTATTTATGTCATTTAGTTTCGAGTAATTATGTTAACTTTGTAAACTGTTACCTAGGGTGTGTGTTTGGATTTGTATAAATATTCCATCTTGATGTCTCTTGAGAGGAAAAATGGTGGGCATGGTTGGTAATGGTCCGCCAGGAGTTGAACCTGATGAACCTATAGTTCCATATAATGAATTAGGTGAATAGTTTTGATAGAACATTACTCACATTATGCAGTTCATGGAATGAGACCAAGGGAGGGTTATGAAAATCATGTCGGATATACATGGGGAGTTTTAATTATAGCTCTCTTTGATGATTACTAGAGATAATGGACTAGTGGGAGCAATGTTTTGGGATGAAACGATACATAAAATCCTTGACCACCTGGAGACTCCTGTTGAGAAGATTTTCAAGTTGACAGTTTACATGTTGCGTGGTCAAGAGAAACATTAGTGGGACATCCAGACTCGAGAAGGAAAACATGAATCTATGGAGTGGGAAGATTTTTAGGAGAAGTTCTTTGATCACTTTTATACAAAGATTCCCAGGTAGGGGAAAGTAGATGAGTTCCTATAGCTGTCATAAGTAAATAATTTTGTGATGGACAATGATGGATGCTTTAAAGACATACATTGTTATTATACAACATTGGTAGCAGATTAGGATGTATCATCAAAATGACTTTAGGATGAAATTCAATGTGAAATTCAGTATAATGTGAATATTTTTAGCCTAAAAAGTTTACAAAAGTGGTAAATTGGTCACTCATTTCTGAGGGGAAACTAAAAAAGGATACCAATGGCGGGAAATTGATTCCAATTGGATGGTGAGGTGGTATGACCTTTGAGAGAATGAAGCGATTTTTTGGGGAATGTCAGCCAGATCCCAAGGAAGTAGTGAGGACATTCAGGGGGATCTATTACATAGGATAATAGAAATGTTATTTTCCACCTGTGTGGTAGGTCGGGACTCTTTCCAAAACATTTTCTACGACATCTATTAGAGAAATGAGCCTGCAGAAAGATTGGACATATACTATGTTATGCTTGACCCTGAGTTATTTAGGTAGGGATGATGGAGTTAGATGAAACCAAACAGTGGGGAGAGGGACTTTTTCCCCATACCTTCAAAGAAGTTGTAGTTAAATTTTCCAGGGATGTAAACATAATGTATGTGTCACTTATGGGAAAGAGAACCCATATCAACAAAGTAGTGTAACTTAGGAAAGTTGGAAATCATTATAGGGATGAGATGCTGGACAGTTACATGTGGTGCACCTTGAACTTGTGGATAACAAGAACCATCAAGAGTGTGAGGTACTATTATGGTGGATTCTTCCTTAACTAGTTATTTATTTGATATTTTTTCCTCTCATTTCATTATATCTACAAAACCTGTTAATGGTTTGAGTATAATGGTGGAGTTTGTTATAGGGGTTATGACCATATATAAAACTTTTGGAGTAAGGTCTAGAGACTTCTATATGTGCAAAGGATGATTACCTAGGATCAGGAGGATCATTTTGTGGTATTTCTATATCCTTGAAAAGATAGGATTTGACCTAGTATGGGTATAGACTGGCTAGTCACGTAAAAATCCCACATTATTTTTTACAACATGTTGGTGACATTTATGTCTCTTCTAAGTGACTGTTACATTCACTATGGGGAGTGGGATATATAGGCAGGCCGAGTGGGGCCAATTACATAACAATTGGTAGATCTTATAGCCCATTTTGTTATCCCTTTACTATATGATGAAGTTGATAGGAATAATTTCCTTCCACCAATGGTGGAACTATTTTAGGATTTACTTGCAGATTATTATTCATGGATTCCACCTGTGATAGATGTATAATTTACTTTTTATCTCATATCGGGGGATATGATAGTATATATTCCATCATATAAAATGGATCATATAGAGCTTCGAGAACTCAAATATCAGTTGGGATACTTGAAGGATAATTTATTTATCCATCCAAGTACGCCGTCTTGGGGATCACTTGTGATATTTGAAAAGAAGTTTAATCATAGATTACATTTGTGTGTTTATTTTTTGAGGATGAACAATATGAAAGTGAAAAAATAGAATTCTAATCCATGTATTGATGATATATTTGACCATTTGAAGGGAGATTGTGTCTTCTCAATGATTTACTTATGATTAGGGTATCAATAGTTGAGATTTTTCATATCTAATATACTGATGACTTATTTTAGGGGAAGGTTTGGGATTTATGAGTTTTTTAATGTTTTTCGGATTGAAAAACACACTAGTAGTTTTTATGGCCATGTTGAATATGATCTTTCATCCATACATATATCAGTTTGTGGTGATGTTTGTGAATGATTTCTTACTGTACTCCATGACTCATGAAGAACATGCCCAATATCTTCACATCATACTGAGTACCATTAGAGAGTATAGAGAATACACAAATCTATCTATGTGTTAATTTTGGATTGTACAGGTTCACTTAATCGGGAACATCATCAAAAAGGGTGGTCTGTTTGTAACAGCCCAAGATTTTATGAAAAATATTCTTTTTAATTTTATTAATGTCTTGTGTTGTACGCTACACCAAAAGGAGCTTGCACAACACGCATCCTTGACTTGCCTTGCATTACACGCAATCGCAACCTTCCTCGATAGTGTGTGTAGTACGCAATAACGAGTTTCACTAAACAGCGATATGCTATTAAAACTAGCCGTTATGAATAGTAATAACCACTTTTTGAAATTTTGTAAATTTTATTTTTCAAAATGGATTTCATTTTTGGATTCGGAGTATCGAATTTAGCCTAAGGTGAAATTTTGGTACATTTCGGATAACTTTCATATTCTGATGAATAGTGGAAATTACTAAATTATAATTAAAAACAACTTTTTTAATCGAAATAATTAATAGTGATAAATTATTAATTTGAGTGGTTTTAAAGTATATTTAGAATATATTTTTACAATTTAATACAATGTTGGTCATTGGACGTAATTTCACATTTAAACCTGACATAAACAAGTGTCAATCTTTTGATAGATATTGTTTCGTAAAAACACGCTATTTGTTTTAATACCGGGATTTAATTATAAAATTAATTAATTCAACTTCTATGTTATGAATTTGGTAAAATAGACTTCATTTTTGAATTCGGAATATGAAATATAGCATAGGATGAAATTTTGGCATTTTTCTGAAAACTTTCAATTTTTGATGAATAGTGAAACCACTAAGTGGTAGGTTAAAAACTGAATTTTGCATAAAACTTAATTTTACCGCTTCTGTGAATGGAATTTCGAAAATCCGAGAGACACGGTTAATATCAAGGACTAAAATGTGGTTCAATGAGATGAAAATAATTTTTTGGTGAATAGTAACTTTTTACTTTTTTTACCGTGGTTAATAGTAAATATGGTAACTAAGGGTAAATATGATATTACTATTACCCTAACACATGTCCTAATTCTATTGGATAAGTGTAATTCGACCAAAAACAAACTTAGGAATAAAAAAAAGACCATTTAGGCCCACTTGGATTAGATTAGGACATTTATTATTAATTTATTTAAAGAAGGGTTAAAATAGTTAAAATCAAAGTTTAATAAGTAAATCATTTTTAATATGGGGTTATACATAAGATAAATTCGATTGTAAATATTCATTAGAAAGCTAAAAAGATTTCCTACATGATGGTATTTTATTTGTAATTTTTAGACATCAAATAATTTAATTTATTTATGACACAAAGATGATGCAGTAATTATCTTATTAATGAAATATTGACATAATTGATGTTATAAACACCAAAATAAATGTAATTTGAGACTTTTTATGAATTACACTAATTTTCTAGGTTACTATGATATAATAATGTTGATTTAATCAACTTGGTTCGAACATTTAATTCTGTTATGACTTTCACAAAAATCATATATCAAATAGTGTCAAAATTGACACAAAATAGTTTTTAAATCAAATATTATATTATTAATTGTTATTGTATTCCTAAAAATCTAAGGTTCGGCCAAATGACTTAGATAAGGATATATATTTTAATAATAAACAATTTGGGGTTCGTTTGGCATGTTATAGTAAGTGTATTAACCATATAGTGAAAGAAAACAAAAAGACACGGTAAAAGTTAAATTATTTAACTTAGAGTTAAATCTAATTGATAAGGTTTAAAATAAGATCCAAACATGTCTAAATTTGATTGGTTGATGAGATTACAACCCTATCTCATCTAAGCTTCGAATATGAGTCATTTTTGGAGGTTTTTAAGTGGGGTTAGATTTATTATAAATTAATATTTTTAAGAATTCTTAAGGTGCCCCTCTCCTCCCCTATAAAAGGACACCTCCTCCCCCTCCTCCTCACACCAATTTGAGCACTCAAGCTCGGCCAACCCCTGCCAAAATCTCTTCTCCACTTCCCTAGCAACATCCTAGAGGTTCTGGTCTTCCTCAAAGACCAATTCTAGTGCCCTAAGAGGAGGTCTCAAAGAGGCGCTTCAAAGAAGAGGAGGTTCGGACACTTACAAAGCAAGTCGGACCTAAGGTAAGGGAAATATCACAATCTCATTCTTATCTGAGATTGTTTATTCGTAAGTATTTACTGGGGTGTATTTTATCATCCACATCCATGTTTCCTCAATATGTAATATTATTTCCATCCAACTACAATGGTTTAAATCCAATTTTACCCTTTGGTTAGTTTTTAGTAAAAGATATGAAAGGAATCTTTTGTCGTTTATCGTACGAGGTACATTTTGACTTTTTCGACAAGAGTACAAAGAATGTTTTTTTAACTTAAACGGCATGAACAGATTTTTACGGTTTTATAAAGCCTTATTTTCATGAAGCTTCCTCCAAAAGATTTCATGACTATTTTTAATAAAATCTCTTTCTTTTAAAATTGCATGATGTTTTGTGAAAAGAAATTGATTTTGAAGAAGAAAGGATATTTTCCTCAAGAATTCATTTCAAGTGTTTTATCAAAATTATTTTCCATCTAAGATAATAAAGGGTTCTGTTTCTATCCATATTTTTACATTGGTTTGACTATCTTGTGATGGAATTATGTTTATGAATTCCTTTATCATATATGAATTGATTTATGATGTCATGATGTTTCAAGAATCCCATTTTTGTTACATGTGTTATGCGATGATGCATGTTTTATGATTATGTGGCACACATAAGAAAGGATTCATTATAAGATGGGTGGGACCTATATCTCCCTCCAATGAATTGGGTAATGATTTTATATCTCATGAGATAGACATGGCTGGAACGGAAGGTTATTTCGGTTCAGTGATACAGGACTGAAACGAGGAGTGAACTCGGTTCAGAAAGGGACTTTGTCCACTAAGATAGTCTTGGCAATGAGTCATGACTAACAAGAAATGATTTTCCATGATTATGTGTGCATGCCACAAAGTTTCAAGTTTCATGTTATGATTATGGGGATCTCATTTTCACTTCTATGATTTGTTCCATGTTAAGATATTATGATCTCTTTTGCAGGTTGTGATTTTCAAAAAGATATGATATGATTTTTATTTCTTTTGTATACCCTTACTGAGCATTTGAGCTCACCCTTTTATGTTTTCTTTTCCCCAGGATATAAAGAAAGGTTTTAGGTAAAAAAAATGGAAGATCTTTACGGGAGATATTGAAGATCTTTCACCAGGATTAGAAGATTATGTTCCGAGTTTCCAAAGACACTAAACTATTACGATCCTTTAGTGTGTGTTTTTGTTATGTACTAAGTATTCCGCAAATGTAATGTAATGTCCATGTACGTCAGGATACAGGTCTCTACAGTTGGTATCAGAGGAAAGGTTTAGTCAACCTTTGGAAACTAGGATGCGAGAACTTTAGTGAGATCCCTAGAGATATTTCTAAGGTATGTCTAGGGATGCCCCTAAGGTTAAGTATACGTATAGGTTATAGTACTAGAATTACGCTAACAGTCATAGAATTAAACCTAAGATGTTAGATATTGAAGGTACTCCCCCTTTATTATGTTGTTATCCCTAGCATGATTTTTGCCTCTCACACTATTCATTTTGGGTTTTAGAATATGGCTGGAAACAAGATGATTCACGATAATGGAGGATATGATGGACAATGGAATGATATTCTTCATGAGCAACCAACTGAAATGGGATTTGGATGCCCAAACATCATTATTATGCCGAATCAGCAATCTCACAACATGATCAATAAAGTAAAATTTGGTAAGTTTCCTGACTCGGCTAATAAGAGAAAGATGGAGTTTCATGATGATCATAGAGGAAAGAAAGTTCAATTCCCCCTATGTAAATCATGTGGGAAGAGGCATCAAGGAGAATGTTTCAAAGGAACTGGAAGATGCTTTGGGTGTGGAAAAGAAGGACACAAAGCAAGTAAGTGCAAAGGAAAAGGTTCAGTTAACACCATGGATAAGGATAATGGTATTGCTACGACATCAAAAATGGTTAAGTGTTTTAAATGTAGAATGTATGGGCATTATGCAAACCAATGTCCTAAGGGAAATACTCATGAAGAGAATCAGTATGGTCATATGGGTAGTATTTATGTGGATGATGATGAAGAGACTACAAATGATATGTGAGATGAAATAATTTTGAAGCTCGGTCAACGGTTTGAGAATGTAGTGGAATGATTACATGTTTATCATGTGTAATGTTGTATAAGTAATCTCATGGTAATATGGAATAAAGAGACATGTAAGGATTGTTACATTGTTGTCTGATTAATGTTACCAGTAACCATGAAAGGTTATTCAGATACTTTTGGAAAGTAGATGATAAGTGCATAATGAAAGGATAAGAAGATAATGAGATGTTTGATTGTATTCATGAGCTCATGATTGATATAAGGACTAAGTGATATCATGGTTTGAGTATAAATAATTTTGAGGATTTTGGTATGTGGAAAGTGTTAACTTTTAACTGCACTCATGTTTTCACTAAGGTATTCAAGAGAATACACGATTAAGGACTTTGAATGTTTGGAATGTGACCAACAAGACATATCTTATGATATGTGGGGATCAACGACAGTATTAAATCTCTGGTAATCATTGTCACTATATTATGAGAGTGGACTGCAGTATTATGTATAAGCCTAAATATTAGACTGGATTATGTTGGACATAAGTTAGTATTGTTTAAGGATAGAAGATTTTCGATGTTATAGTAACGTAGTTTTAGAAAAAGGGACAACCTGCAGGACGGGCGACAGCCCATCGCTTCGGACAAGGCTGTAGGAATCGAACCCACAACCAAAGTGCGACTGGCCTTTATCGCCTACCACTGACCTACAGGAAGTCCCTGTTTAGTAGAAACCAGTTTTATTATATTAAGAAGTATGATATATGAAGTATAAGTCCATTTTAGGAACCATATATGATTAATCTCACTATAGAATGACTTATGTATATTTAATAACTTTTGCTAACCGTTTGTTTGAGACAGATGGAATGAACAGTCATTCTATCACATGATCTGCTAACACTTCACGAATAACAAATTCAACTTCATTTATTTAAGAAATGAAGTGGAAATTGTTCAAGGCACGAACAACAGTGAGATTGTACCAAAATAAAGTAAGTATTTATTCTAATTCAAATTTTCAACTTTAGGGAGATGATCTTGAAAACCAAAAATGTTGTCCTAGTGATCTTATACCTGATGAATCAGATGGTACCTTAGATCATCACAAATTTATGGATTTGTTATTACTGGCTTTTCCCTAGCCATGTTCTCTACCACTCTCCATCAGAACATGATGGTTAGATTTCTCTTCCATATCCATATTTTCACCTATGTGGAAACCCAGTGATTAGTTTATTTGGGTAATCGTTACATTTCATACTTTAGTTTTTAAAGCCAAGTTTTGGTATTCCCTTTTACTATGTGGGTTTCTATTAAAGAAACTTTCGAATAGTAAACCATTTATAACCCCGACGAATTTCGAGGGCGAAATTCATTTTAAGGGTGGTCTGTTTGTAACAGCCCAAGATTTTATGAAAAATATTCTTTTTAATTTTATTAATGTCTTGTGTTGTACGCTACACCAAAAGGAGCTTGCACAACACGCATCCTTGACTTGCCTTGCATTACACGCAATCGCAACCTTCCTCGATAGTGTGTGTAGTACGCAATAACGAGTTTCACTAAACAGCGATATGCTATTAAAACTAGCCATTATGAATAGTAATAACCACTTTTTGAAATTTTGTAAATTTTATTTTTCAAAATGGATTTCATTTTTGGATTCGGAGTATCGAATTTAGCCTAAGGTGAAATTTTGGTACATTTCGGATAACTTTCATATTCTGATGAATAGTGGAAATTACTAAATTATAATTAAAAACAACTTTTTTAATCGAAATAATTAATAGTGATAAATTATTAATTTGAGTGGTTTTAAAGTATATTTAGAATATATTTTTACAATTTAATACAATGTTGGTCATTGGACGTAATTTCACATTTAAACCTGACATAAACAAGTGTCAATCTTTTGATAGATATTGTTTCGTAAAAACACGCTATTTGTTTTAATACCGGGATTTAATTATAAAATTAATTAATTCAACTTCTATGTTATGAATTTGGTAAAATAGACTTCATTTTTGAATTCGGAATATGAAATATAGCTTAGGATGAAATTTTGGCATTTTTCTGAAAACTTTCAATTTTTGATGAATAGTGAAACCACTAAGTGGTAGGTTAAAAACTGAATTTTGCATAAAACTTAATTTTACCGCTTCTGTGAATGGAATTTCGAAAATCCAAGAGACACGGTTAATATCAAGGACTAAAATGTGGTTCAATGAGATGAAAATAATTTTTTGGTGAATAGTAACTTTTTACTTTTTTTACCGTGGTTAATAGTAAATATGGTAACTAAGGGTAAATATGATATTACTATTACCCTAACACATGTCCTAATTCTATTGGATAAGTGTAATTCGACCAAAAACAAACTTAGGAATAAAAAAAAGACCATTTAGGCCCACTTGGATTAGATTAGGACATTTATTATTAATTTATTTAAAGAAGGGTTAAAATAGTTAAAATCAAAGTTTAATAAGTAAATCATTTTTAATATGGGGTTATACATAAGATAAATTCGATTGTAAATATTAATTAGAAAGCTAAAAAGATTTCCTACATGATGGTATTTTATTTGTAATTTTTAGACATCAAATAATTTAATTTATTTATGACACAAAGATGATGCAGTAATTATCTTATTAATGAAATATTGACATAATTGATGTTATAAACACCAAAATAAATGTAATTTGAGACTTTTTATGAATTCCACTAATTTTCTAGGTTACTATGATATATTAATGTTGATTTAATCAACTTGGTTCGAACATTTAATTCTGTTATGACTTTCACAAAAATCATATATCAAATAGTGTCAAAATTGACACAAAATAGTTTTTAAATCAAATATTATATTATTAATTGTTATTGTATTCCTAAAAATCTAAGGTTCGGCCAAATGACTTAGATAAGGATATATATTTTAATAATAAACAATTTGGGGTTCGTTTGGCATGTTATAGTAAGTGTATTAACCATATAGTGAAAGAAAACAAAAAGACACGGTAAAAGTTAAATTATTTAACTTAGAGTTAAATCTAATTGATAAGGTTTAAAATAAGATCCAAACATGTCTAAATTTGATTGGTTGATGAGATTACAACCCTATCTCATCTAAGCTTCGAATATGAGTCATTTTTGGAGGTTTTTAAGTGGGGTTAGATTTATTATAAATTAATATTTTTAAGAATTCCTAAGGTGCCCCTCTCCTCCCCTATAAAAGGACACCTCCTCCCCCTCCTCCTCACACCAATTTGAGCACTCAAGCTCGGCCAACCCCTGCCAAAATCTCTTCTCCACTTCCCTAGCAACATCCTAGAGGTTCTGGTCTTCCTCAAAGACCAATTCTAGTGCCCTAAGAGGAGGTCTCAAAGAGGCGCTTCAAAGAAGAGGAGGTTCGGACACTTACAAAGCAAGTCGGACCTAAGGTAAGGGAAATATCACAATCTCATTCTTATCCGAGATTGTTTATTCGTAAGTATTTACTGGGGTGTATTTTATCATCCACATCCATGTTTCCTCAATATGTAATATTATTTCCATCCAACTACAATGGTTTAAATCCAATTTTACCCTTTGGTTAGTTTTTAGTAAAAGATATGAAAGGAATCTTTTGTCGTTTATCGTACGAGGTACATTTTGACTTTTTCGACAAGAGTACAAAGAATGTTTTTTTAACTTAAACGGCATGAACAGATTTTTACGGTTTTATAAAGCCTTATTTTCATGAAGCTTCCTCCAAAAGATTTCATGACTATTTTTAATAAAATCTCTTTCTTTTAAAATTGCATGATGTTTTTTGAAAAGAAATTCATTTTGAAGAAGAAAGGATATTTTCCTCAAGAATTCATTTCAAGTGTTTTATCAAAATTATTTTCCATCTAAGATAATAAAGGGTTCTGTTTCTATCCATATTTTTACATTGGTTTGACTATGTTGTGATGGAATTATGTTTATGAATTCCTTTATCATATATGAATTGATTTATGATGTCATGATGTTTCAAGAATCCCATTTTTGTTACATGTGTTATGCGATGATACATGTTTTATGATTATGTGGCACACATAAGAAAGGATTCATTATAAGATGGGTGGGACCTATATCTCCCTCCAATGCATTGGGTAATGATTTTATATCTCATGAGATAGACATGGCTGGAACGGAAGGTTATTTCGGTTCAGTGATACAGGACTGAAACGAGGAGTGAACTCGGTTCAGAAAGGGACTTTGTCCACTAAGATAGTCTTGGAAATGAGTCATGACTAACAAGAAATGATTTTCCATGATTATGTGTGCATGCCACAAAGTTTCAAGTTTCATGTTATGATTATGGGGATCTCATTTTCACTTCTATGATTTGTTCCATGTTAAGATATTATGATCTCTTTTGCAGGTTGTGATTTTCAAAAAGATATGATATGATTTTTATTTCTTTTGTATACCCTTACTGAGCATTTGAGCTCACCCTTTTATGTTTTCTTTTCCCCAGGATATAAAGAAAGGTTTTAGGTAAAAAAAATGGAAGATCTTTACGAGAGATATTGAAGATCTTTCACCAGGATTAGAAGATTATGTTCCGAGTTTCCAAAGACACTAAACTATTACGATCCTTTAGTGTGTGTTTTTGTTATTTACTAAGTATTCCGAAAATGTAATGTAATGTCCATGTACGTCAGGATACGGGTCTCTACACTATTAGTTGACTTTGAGAAGCTGTTGGTAGTGGTTTCTTGGGAGCATCCCAAAAATGGTTTTGATATCTGATGATTTCTAGGGTTATCTGGATATTATGGATGTGTCATCCAAAATTATTCTTATTTGGTACAACAAATATTGTGGCTATCCAAAACGTGAGTAAATATTGAATTTTCCTAGGCTTCAATGAAATATTTTAAGGTTTCGAAGAAGGTTTTGACTTCGGCACAAATTTTTGTACTACCAAAGTCAGGTTAAGATTATGTGTTGTACTGTGTTGATTTTGGTATAGTAATCAAATATGTGTTGATGAAAATATATAATGTTGTGGCGTACGAATATCATCAGCTGAGGCCATGTGAAAAAATCCTTATGCATGACATCAAGTAGGAAGTAGTGGAATATGCTTTGATGTGTTAAAAAATCTGCCTCTTGGTTTAATGGTTTAAATTTTATACTGACAACAAGAGCTTGAGGTACATCATTTCACAGCTTGATTTGAATATATAGAAGTGGGTTTGGGTTGAGTATATGTAGTCATTTTATTTTGTTAATGGATATACACAATAGAAAGGAAGCAATGTGGCTGATTCTTTCAGTATGAATGATCAAACTCAAATTGTTTAAGAATCTAGTGTTGAGTGGAAGATGACGATGTTTTCTAGATGAGATTCACATTGTGGTTCAGGAGAGACAGGAGCATATGACACTTGTGTCTATTGTTGGGGATTTTACACTTTTGTGACATATCAGGGACATGAAGTATGAGGACCCCAAGAACATGGCCTTGAGGTAATGTTTTGAATAATGGGATGCACCTTTATACTTGAAAATTGATGAGGATCATATCATCTATGTGAATAACATTGTTGGTTTTCCTATAAGAATGTGATAAGAGCTCATGTGAGAATTCCATGCCTCAAAATGCGAAGTGCGCCCTTGGGTGGACAATATGTACTATGACCTACGATGATAGTTTTAGTGGCAAGTCATAAAGAAATAGATAGCATATTTCATGACATGATTCCTCACTTTCCATTAGGTAAAGGCGGAGCATCAATGGCTTGATGGTTTACTGCAACCTTTTCCAATTTCAGAATGGATGTTTGATGATGTGACCATGGTCTTTTTGTAGGTTTTTTGAGTAAACATTGGAAGAATGATGTTGATTGGGTCATTTTGGATTGAATGAAAAATGTAGAAAATTTATTTCCAATATGAGAAACCTTTATAGTAGAGTAGTTATGCCTTGACCCGACCCACGTTGAGGCTCGAGCCACAACTAACCCGAACCCGCCTCCATTGGCCAGGGGCAGGTGACTAACACTGAAGGAACAATAGATTAGGGGAGATCGTAGACTAAGAACTAATACAGACACATGCATACAAATCAATGAAAATAATGAAGAGGGGAGAGAAAACAAGATACAACACGATAATATATAAAACCAAATCATTCATCGACCTATAAACAATATTAGTTCATAAATGTTAACTGAAAGAAAAAGGGGATAAATACACACCCAAACCCAAAATTACCACAACCTTGTATCATGTGGAAAAGTAAAAAATGGGAGATCCCCGCTCTAGAATCCAAAGAAAAAACCACCACACAAGGTCTAAGCATCATTTATCCCTATATCCTATAAATTTATGAACGACCTATCTGTTCTCTGAAAGGGAACACCAAGTGTGGGAAATCCTATTAAGGGTGAGTATAATGATACTCAGTAGGATGCACTGAAGACTTAGGGGAGCATCATGAGATGTACTGAAGAGGGGAGAAGCAAAGAGTATAAGGTACAATAAAATAATATAGTAAATAAGTGGAGATCAACCCAAAAGAAGGAGTGAATTAATCTCATCCACACCCAAGGAGATAGAAATGGGGGGAATATGGACATAATATTGAGTCTTTATTACCTATAATAGGAGAGTAAACATTTATAATCCTTAGAAACGTGACTCGGAAAGAACATGGCATACCCTGTGCATCTTTGCCTCTCTTAAAATGAGAGAAACGAAAACAGAAGGAGTGGGTACTAGAAACATTATATATATATGTGTGTGTCTGTGTGTGCTTAGTCATGAAACCCAAATGAGAGAGTAAGTGGATCTCTATCTAACTAACTCAGCCCAAAAAAAGTGAGTATCCAAAAGTTCCATAAGTTACCATCGAGACTAACAATCCCACACATATTATCTAAATGGCAAGTCCAAGGGGCTCAAGAAATTCACCTTGATACTATCCATTTTTAGTCGTTCTGTCTGACTCATAATGTTTTGTGTCATGTCAAAAGGATGCGTCTTGGTGTGGAAGGCTCCCATCATCCTTGATAGTCTAATGGAATGTCAAAGAATGTATCCTCAATGTGTCTCATAGTCTAGAGATCATGCCTCAAGTTGACCGGGACCCACTGCCCAACTCACCGGGAGGTATTCTCAGATCTGTTATTAGGGACCCACGCTCTAGCATAGGAAGAGGTATGCATGGATCTATTATCAGGGACACACTTCCCAACCCACTTGGAGGTATGCCCGGATCAACTCTGGTTGTCACTACTAGATGGTACCACTCTCAGAAGCATTGACGAGCAGTGTCCACCTGTACTAGAAGGTACCTCTAGAAAATGAATCAATGATCACCAGACATCCCTACTATATGGTACCAATCAAAAAATCATCATGGAGAACTAGTCATCCTTGCTAAATGGTACCACATGTAAAACCACTAATGAAGTCATCAGGTGTCTCCCAAATAAGCGTCAAACCCAGAACATCTCACATTTTAACTCGTAAGCCACTATAGAGGGCACCATTATGTTCTACGTAGAACAAATACTCAAGACAGGCTACCCAACTTCCAAAATCTTTGTCTAAATGAAAGAGATGCGAGAGATAAAAGATTCGTGATGTGGTACAAAATGCATGTAGGACCAACACATCATGTGCCCTGCCTCATCTTCTTGTTCTGTACCTAACCATAATAGGTTACTAAATTTTGAATGAGTACTTATAGGCATGCCAATGAACTCCTAGAGTACATAGATCACCCAGCTAGAAGGGTGAGGAGCCCACAATGGAAATTGTTAATCCACTTTTAGTGGCACTGAATTTCCCTCACATATTTACTTGGATAAAAAAAATGTGTCTCTTTAGGGGAAGTACGCCTCTTCATCGTGCCTCAGAATATTATTTGAAAAAAACCTACATGAGGTTACACTGATACCACACATCACCCTGGTGAAACTTCAAACAAGGGGTATGAAGAAAAGTCTACACCAAATGGTGTCTCACAAGTTAAAATTCAAATAGTAGAAAAATTAATAAAGTGTACCCCTAATAATTTTTTTCTGCAAGATCCTATACATATGAAGCTTCAAGAAATCCATGTACCTAGATAAAAGATTAAGGATCCTGTTGTGGGATTATTGGCGATAGTGGGGAGACCTCATAACATTATCCACCACCCCACTTCATGCTCCCCTACTCATACAACCATTTGGGGACCACCTAACTATGGCACAACCTCTATCGAGGTGTTCCACCATCTACCATCCTAGTGTTCTGACCATGTCTAGTTGGGCATCCTCGTGTCAACTGACTTGGCCCATCACAAGCATAATATCATCCCTCGCTATGTTTTTCAGGTGCTCTACACTATCTCCTCCCAATATGAATGCATGTCTATGACCTATTATGGGGATTCCTTCTTTGTCACGATCTTGTCAATGGGAATGTGCTAGTTGCAGAAGACATATTACCTATATTGTACCCACTTTGACCAAAAGATTTGTGGCGTCTCTTTGATAGAAATTTATCTATTATGAGTTCCTACTCCAGTACCCCGACATAGGTTGGGATGCAGTAGGGTAGTATGATATCACAAATAGCTCTGTGAAGTCCCTAATCAATCCAACATGTTCGGAAGCAGTCATCAAAGAGCATGTCTAGAGAGGAGTTTGGAAGGTTTGTGAATCTAGTCGAGTACTCAGTCACAATAATCCCTCCAAGATGAAATTGGTGGAGATCATAATGTCCAACAATGTGAAAGAAAGTGTCGTAAAAATCCTCACGAATCATCGACAAGATGTCTTTCCACAAGAGTGTTTAATCCTCACGTATCTGAGTAACCAAGATCCAAAAATGTCCATCTACTCTCTGGAAAACACTATGTGACAAAACAATCATCTAATTTTTGTAGTCCATACATTCCTGAAGAGATGGACCACCGAACCTAACCAAAAATCTGCGGTCTGAGGGTTTGGCTCAACGCAGAATGTCAGTGGTCTCTATCTATTGAACTCGCAAAGTGCACTATGCCTGAATATGTCCTCATACCTTTCTATTGGGAATGTCTAGTGTTCAAATGGTGTTGGTGCTTCTACCTACCCACCTAGATTTAGGGGATCTCAATATGGGTACTGAAATGAGACATCATCACTCATAGGGTCGTCATCATGAACCGAAATTAGTATCTTGGCTGGCTATCATCGAAAAGAATTATTGAATGTTATGATGGAGTACAATGGTCAAATGAGAATATATATATATATATATATATATATATATATATATATATAATTACATAGAGATAAATCAAGAAGAATAGTCAAAGACTCAATCCTATATAATGCATGATCCATTGTTCCCTTCAACAAGTGTCTCAGGGTGGCATGTTGACAAGTGGGTAATTAAGGTACTGGTGAATGGATACGTCCACCGTCCATACCATCACTACACTCCATGACCTGGGAGCCTATATAATGACACATTGACACTATTTCCCTAAAATTAACAAATAAATTTTTAGGGAAATGACCAATAAAATTTCAAAGGATTGAACCACCTATAATACCACTTTTTCATGACCTTACCCATGTAGTGGCTCAAAGTAAAACTACCCCAAGCCCGACTCAATAGGCCATGGGATTTAGAATAGCATTGAATGAACTATAATCTTTGTGAGGCCTTTAAATAAGAAAAAGTACACACACACACATCTAACTAAACTAACATAGTGAAATGGGAAAAGACAAAAAGATATAAAACCTTCTATATATAAACCAAAAACACACATCGAACACTAAATAGTACTAGTATAGAAATGTAAACTGCAACGTAAAGGGGAAAAATAAAAACCCTTCCAAAAAAGTGACACAACACAAAAAAATGTTGAAATGTTAAATAGATATGAGTGGCTCACTCCTAAACCCCATATCAGTCAACCACACACAATCCAAGGAAAATATATCCCTAGTTACACTCAAGTCATGATCAAAATTTCTATCATCTAAAAGGGCACACTAAGTGCAGTAAAATACCAAGTAGGGGTGAGTATAAAGATATTCTGTAGGATGACACAAATGCTTAAGGGAGATGAAAGAGAAGTACTAAAGAGGGGAGCAGTAGAGAGTATATGGTATAGAAAAATAATACAGTAATGGAGTGTATCTCAACCCAACAATGGAGTGAAGTGAGATCATTCATACAGAAGGAGATAGAAATGGTTATAAGATGAACTTCATATTATGTCTTTAATACTTATATTATTAGAGTAGACTCATCCAACCACAACAAGCTAGACACGGAATGAATGACACTTACCTTTCACTTCTTCACGTATCCAAGAGAAAGTGTAACCAAAACCTAGGGAGTGGGAATTTGGAAACATGATATATATATATATGTGCTCTTTTATGAAACCCTATTGAGAGAATAAGGATATCTCCATATTACTAGCTTAGCCCAAGAAATGTGAGTAGACAAATGTTACAAAATTAACCATTGATGCCTTGAATCCCACAAATATTCTCTCAGCTGATAGTAAAAGAGACTCAATCACTGCACCTTGATACTATCCTATTTTGGTGGGTCTGTTTTTCCCAAATAGTTTTAGGTCACGTCATAAGGACACATATTGGTGGAAAAATCTCCCATAATCCGAGAGAGTTAAAAAGGTAAATCAAATCACATCCTTTCACTGTTTCAAATAGTCGATATATCGAATCTCAAGTCAGCGGGGACCCACTACATAGCCCTGTTGGAGGTATACCAAGATCTTTCATTGGGTACACATTGCCCAACACACCTAGTGGTCTGTCTGGATATGTTATCTGTAACCGACTTCACAACCTAGCTAGAGGTATTCCAGGCTCTATCATTAGGGACTCAATTCTCAGCCCAACTGTATGTATGCCCAAAAATACTCTAGCAATCCCTGTTAGAGGGTACCTCTTGGATAATCATCATGGAGCACAGGCCATCCCTTTGGGATGGTACCTCTCCAAAAATAATCAAGGAGAACTAGCCATTCCTATTTGATGGTGCCTCTCAAAAATTCACTACAATAGTCATCGGCTGTCTCCCATATTAGAGTCACACCTATAACATCTCACATCATAACCCTTAAGCCAATACAAATCCAACATCACATTATACATGAAAAACACTTAGAATAGGCAACATTCATTCCAAAATCTGATCCCATAAGAATGTTATGTAAGAGATAGTCGAATCGTAAAGTGGTAATCTCTGTGTGTGAGGCCCGCACATCGTGTGACCAAACCTCATCACTTAGACATGTACCAAACCACATTAGGGTAATAAATTGTGAAATAGTTCCACTAGGTGTTTGAAGGTACTCAAAAAGTTTTTTGGACATCTAGACATAAGGCTGATGAGTGCACGACGCTTGTCATTTATCCCGAGGGTCAAAAGCATAACATCACTAATACACATCCTCAACGACCCATATCATTTGACCACCTCACTGTATACATATTCTCCACTCTCACATGAGCTGGTGCTGATATAAGCCATAGATTCTCTTCAATCACATTAGAAGGATCTTCTACCAATATTTCATTCATGTTTAATCATTGGAAGTGATCATTATTATGGTTTGACACATCCAAACATATCATGGTATTGTGATCCTTGTGGAAAAACCATAATGATCTACAATTTATTCACCTAAAATAGACATCTAATGGAAAAGTCATAGGTTGATACATTTCCTTCGATATACAACCAATGGTTCCCATGCCTCGGTCCCAAAAAAATTATACAGATCATGTCATTTAATTCCTCACAAAAATTAGTTGATATATACAAATCATTTGTCCAAACAGATTCTTGATGAAGAAGCTACATTTCACCGCAACACATGAAATTTGGACTTCATGAATCATGCCCCTTATCTTTGGATTAAAAAACATGAATGTTGTCTTGAATGTTACACTTAAATTTCATGGTCACAGTACCTCTCAAAACATGTTAAACATACGTTCCATTTAGAATATAGGTTTAACAAAATATATTTAAATAAAAATAATTTTATAATTATTATTTAACATAGGTATTTCATGCACCCAAACAATGATAAAAATACATAAAATTCCCAAGAATGTATAAAAAAGATCTATCTCAATGGGTGGGATTTGTGGCTGTAGATGGCCCGTCAAACAGAAAACTGATGAAGACGATACATGCCTTTAATGTCATTTGGGCTCTTTTAGGGCCGGTCCTGTGCATTCTGGATGGTATTTTCTGCATGGGCCGGCCCACTCTGACCGGCCTAGTTCTATTTTGCCGGATCGGCCAACATAACATGGTCGAAACCACCTTATGGGCACGCTGTATCTTGTGAACATAATCATTCATGCAGTTGAGAATATTCCATTTTATAAGAATCATACACCTTAATACCAACTTACCAAATGAGCTTCAATTCATCAATTAATGTGGACTAGAATACATCATTATCATTTTCGGGTTTTAATGGATTATAGATCATTATACTCAACATGAAATATTTTTGCTTCTTTTAAAAATCAAGAGACAAGTTGTAAATTACTTATAAAACATGCCATGAACTGTGTTTGATACTAATGCTTCAATATGGATTTATTCCATCCATGAACAATCCATGTCAATGATTTCTTACTTAATTACCGAATATAAGAAACTGGTGTTCAATGTTTATCCACATTGTAAAATCAACTAGATAATCTATTTTTTTATCACATATATTTTCATCATCATGTATTCTTAACCTATTTGTATCATTTTAATTAAAAATAAATGTTTCATGTGAGGAATTATAGGATGATTCCAAAATAACTTTGTAGGAGTCACTATAACCACTAAATCAGCTTGTAAATATTCTTTCACATTATACCATGATGTCCAGCATTTAGGAAACTCTAATAGAAATTAATATTCATTCATATATTGAACGCATTAATTTTTCCGAGAATGTGTTTTTTGTTACTTAATGTCATTGGTTATTGTATTTTATTGACATTATAATGTAAATTAGGAATATCGTTGTATTTAGGAATAATATCTAACAACCATTGTATAAAATTAATAGAAAAATCCACACCAACCATTTTTCACCTTCAAGTTAATCAATCTTAACACCATAGATAAAACCGTAAATTCCATATAATCATGATATAATGGTTTTTCTACATCACCATATAGATACCAAATTGTTGGATCTTTCTCAATTTTTATTTTTTTCAATATCATTAATCATTTCTTCAATTCCATTATATTTATCATCATTCAAAGAATACTAATCCAGAGATCTCAAATTAGGGCCTATTTGACCATGAAAAATCCAAGGTATTTAACTCTGATTAAACCCATGAAAAATAAAATGATATTTTACCTCTTTAATTTTTATCTTCATTATATTTAAACCTTATTGTCTTAGAATTAATGTCATTTATTTTTTATGGAACATTTAGTTTAATAAATTCCCAAAACTGATGAACACTTTCATCATTTTAATCAATCATTAGAAGTGAAATATTCCAAATTTAACACATTGTTAACTATAAAAAATTTCAAAAATATATATCATGCTATGATAATACAATTTTTTATTTATATGAAATATTAAATAATTTTAAAGTAACAAAATATTGAAATTTAATGTCACAACCTGTCCTCAGGGTTAATGTCGTTAATACCCCAAGCCTGCCTTCCATAGGATAGGGTCTGGCGACTAGCACCAAAGGCGTAAATCCCAAAAAAAAGGTAAGGCATTGCCTTTATATAAGAAAACAAACACCACAAAGTACACAAGCTGAAGTAAACAATAAGTAAACTGAGTGAAAATGTAAGTGTTGGAAAGTAAATGGGCCAGTATACAAACCCAACTAATAGTAAAGTACAACTGAGAAAAGCAAGTAAAATAGCTGAAAAGTAAATCAGCAACCACCAAGTCATCCTCCGGATATCCCACCTGATGGTTGGGTACAGATGGTCTCCTAATCTTTTCGAGTCTGGCTGTCCGCTCTGTTTACATCTCGCCTGATAGTCCACCTCAGGGTACTGTTCCACTCTTCATGCCTCAACCACGATCAGCATTGTCCGTCGTCTGCAACCAACACAACATAGTGCGGGCATGGCCCGTGCAGGGGTGAGTATACGATACTCAGTATGGACCCCGAGACCCCTGAAGGTCTCCCAGAATCCATAAATGATATTCGACAAAGGAAGGATACAAACACGAAGTAACAACCAACTCTACAAAGGTATATACCTGTACCTATACCTAAGTCATCAATTCTAGCTCGGCTCTAACACATGAGCCCATGTTCAACCCAATCCACATAGGAAAACACAACCCAATCCACAAAGGGAAGCACAACCCAATCCACACAGGAATGCATGGCAATCACATCGATGATAATGATTGAATGTCAAGACTCACCTCAAACAGGTATACTACTCACGAAGAGGGGTGGAGATGATTATATGTAGCCTCTGAATCATCTGCTCTGACAAACCCATGTAGGATCCAAGTACATAATTCCTCGCTTCCAGACCCACATAGGATCCATGTACAGTATCCATCGCTACTGAACCCACGTAGGATCCAAGTACAGTTTTCATCGCTGTCAAACCCACATAGGATCTAAGTACAGTCGTCATCACTGCCAAACCCACTTGGATCCAAGTACAGTCATCATCACTGTCGAACCCACGAAGGATCCATGTACAGTCATCCTCGATGTTGAACACACGTAGGATCAAAGTACAGTCGTCATCGTCGTCGGAGTCGCAGCCAGCTCTAGGGTTCTCGCACACAGTACGCTCAATTCTGGGAGGGTCTATGCCACGATCCAAGGGTTTAATACATCAACTGTCACAAATTCCAGAGTTTATGTATCCCAAATTTCCATCTTGTCCAAAAGAACTCAATGCGAGAGACGGTGCGTCAATCAGACGCCATGTCTGAGAGTTATTGGCTTTTTCGTCCCAGGGGCCCGGTTGATTTTTAAGTTAAAACCAACATGACCATACTCCATATGTGTCCAAACCTCAAGTAGAGTAAGCCAAAAGAATTGTCTCACTCATAGGAATTCAACGTGATCAAAGGAACGCCATTCAGATATCCCATCATTATGTTATAGGTGTTTTCGCTCCAAGGGCCCAGTTGGTTTTGGGTTCGAACCAACCTGGCCATACACAAAATTTATCGAAACCTTGAGTGTAATATACCAAAACGACCATCTTGATCCAAGGATCCCAACGCATCTGACGGTGCGTTGATCGGATGTTTGTATCCCATGATATGGGCATTTGAACGAATCCGTCTGAAAATAGGTGTTCGGGCCCGGTCCGACCCGGCCCGATACCCCCTGGGTCGGCCCGACCCAGGTTCAGGTTCAGCCCCTTTGGGCATGGCCCAACCTGGCTGGAGTGGCCCCACCCGGCGTGGCATGGCCCGGCCCGCGGAGGAGCGCGGCCCGGCCCGGCTGGTGCGGCCGGCACGGCCCGGATCGGCAGGGCATGGCTCTGCCCACGTGGGCGCAGCCCGACCCGCGACCAGGCGCGGCCTACGGCTCGGCACAGAGGCTGGCCCCAGCATGGCTCACGGCCGAGCGGGGTTTGAAGGGGGGGTTGCACCCTGTTTCCGAAATGGCCGACCGAAAAGTCTGGCGTCGTTGTAACCGCGGGACCCGAGGGAGTCCCTCCTCCAGGTGGCATTGACGGCTGGCTCTGCTGGCCACCCCATTGAAGAACCACTGAGGCTTTTGGCTGAGGATCCTATCCAACCAGCGCGGAGCCACGGCGCCACACCCCTCCGTCGTGGCCCACCCCGGCGGCAGCCCCCTTGAATCTCCGGCACCGCGCAACGGCGCCACGCCCCTCCGCCACTGCCCGCCCCTGGCCGCGACTTCTTTCAGCATCATCGGCGCGGCGCGACATCGTCGTGGCACACTTTAGTCGTGTCCCTTTTCGTTTCCACGCGGTTCAACGGCACTGTGATGCCTTCACTGCAATATTCAACGAGGATCAACAAATAAAAGGGGAGGAGGATCGGCCGTGTTTGTGCGGTCCGATCTCCTCCGGTTATATTGATAACAATCGGCCAAATTAATTAACTAAGAACGTTAAATTATTCATGAACACAAATAACCCCTACCTCACAAAGTAATTCGCGGTTGTCATGCACCATAAAATATGGCGTCGTTCCCATCATCGTCGGTGTGCACCCGAGGAAACATCATCTTCTCTTTTCTCATGGAGAGAAGAAGACGATTGAGCGTCATTGGAGAACTCCCATGTCGGTGTCTCTCCCCTTGTCACGGAGGAGGAGGAGGATGGAGAAAACCGGAACCGCTGAGTCGACGTTCTTCATTAGAGAATTAGTGTTCTTCGTTGAAGTGGAGACGTTATTCACCGGAAAAGATAAAGTTCTTCAAAAAGAGAAAAGAGCTCTATCTCCCCAAATTCTCTCACACAACCAAGAACTAACCACATAAAATAGGGCCTTACCTTATTTTATTATCTTTCCATGCAATTCAAAAACTAAAATTTCAAACAAATTCACTTTATTATTTAAACTTGAGTTGTCTAATTAATTAGGTGTTATGTTGGCAAGAATTATAGTGGGGAAGGTGAGGAGAGGAGAAGTCACCCACCTAATTGGGGAGTTAGAGGAGGTTTAAGGAATATGAAGGGGTGGGGATCATGTGGTCCCCACCTCACAAATATCCTAACATGGGTAGTTAGAGTCTTGTGGGTCCCACCCAAACTTCCCCCACGTATTATATAACCTTACTAAGAAATGAATAATATTTGTACCACACATTTTATTAACTTTTTATTTTATCCCCTATTTTTAAACAACTCCTCCTGAGAAAACACGTCCTTGATAAAGGTCCTCTTAAGCAATTACCAGTGCTGCAGTTCCATCGGTGCCCTCAGATTTCAATTCCGAGCACCGGATCAAATGTTAGAAAAACCCGCTCCTCTGTTCACTGAACATACATGAGCTAAACTTCGAAAAAATTATTCTGGGAACACCAAGCCTCGGAATTAGGTTCCTTCATGAACTATGTACTCGTAAAATCCAAAATAAATTAAGGAAAAAATTTCCATGAAATTTAAGGGTCTTTACATTACTCCCACCTCAGGGCTTTACATCCCCGTAAAGCTACATCATAAACTAGGGAAACAAATGGGGGTACTGTGCACTCATCTGAGCCACCCGCTCCCATGTCCTCTCATGGAGGTTCTCGTGCTGCCACATGATGTGCACTATAGGAACCGACCGTCCACATTGGACCCGCCCCTATCGATCCTCGATCTCCACCAGAACCTCCGCAAATGTCGCCCCGTCATCGATGTTCAGCTCCCTGTGATCAATGATATGAGTCGGGTCGTGCATGTATCACCTCAGATGAGATACGTGGAATAGGTCGTGCACTCGGTGCTACTGAGATAGAAGAGCCAGGCGATAAGCCACCTCACCTATCCTGCTGAGAACCTGGAATGGTCTGATGAAGCGCGGTGATAACTTCCGCCCTGGCCAAATCTCTGTAATCCACGTCGAGGTGCGTCACATAAGAAAATGTGGTCGCCATCCTCGAACTCTAGTGGTTTTCGCCTCCTGTCAGCATTGGAATTTTGTCGGCTCTAGGCAGTCCTCATCCACTTCTCGATGATATGTACCTTCTCTATCGTGGTCAGGACCATCTCTGGTCCTACAAGTGGTGACTCCCCAGGGTCTGTCCAGCACAGAGGTGATCTACATGGTTGGTCGTACAATGCCTCATATGGTGCCATCCCTATGGTGGAGTGGTAGCTGTTGTTGTACACAATCTCCACCAAGGGTAGGTGATCCACCCAACTACGACCAAAGTCAAGGACACATGCACGAAACATGTCCTCGAGATTATGAATGGTCTTCTCCGTCTGGTCATCTGTCTGTGGGTGAATGGCGGTGCTCAGGCATAGCTGTGTCCCAAACAACACTTGAAACCCGTTCCAAAGCCGGGAAGTAAAGTGAGCATCTCTATCGCAGATGATAAATGATGGAACACCATGAATCCGTATGATCTCCTGAACATAGAGTCATCCCAAGCTCTTCACTAAGCTATGCTCTTTGATGGGTAAGAAGTTGGCTGACTTGGTGAGTTTGTCTACGATCACCCAGATGGAGTCGTGTCCGGAAGTACATGGAAGCCCTGTCATGAAATCCATAGATATCGCGTCCCACATCCACTTCAAGACCTCCAAGGGTTGTACCAAGCCTGCTGGTACCTGGTGCTCTGCCTTCACCTGCTGGCAGGTGAGGCATCGTGAAACGAACTCTGCCACAGCCTTCTTTATACCCAGCCACCATTGATGTCATCTATGATCCTGGTACATTTTTACCAATCCTGGATTTAACACTAAATGGGAAGTGTGAAACTCTCTCAGCACCTCCTCCTGTAATGAAACTGGTACCATGGTACATCCTCTAAAAAGAACAACATGCACTCCTCCTATAGAGAATGTATCAGGTGCCTGTCCTGAGGATATCGGTGCACGTCACGTCTCACAGTCAACGTCCCCACGTTGTGCCTCTCTGACCCTTTGAAGTAATGGAGGAGTGACTCTGAGCGACTGTAGAAAGGCTACCCTATCTCTATCCACGAAGGATATATGCAACGCAGCTAGCTGATATGTCGCCTCTCCAAGTACCTGGATGCCCGAACTCTTGCTGAGAGCATCATCTACTAGGTTCCCCTTCCCCGGAGTATAGACTATCTCAAATTCATAGTCCTGAAGGAACTCGAGCCATCGTCGTTGTCTCAAGTTCAGATCTTTCTACGAGAAGATGTACCTAAGACTCTGGTGTTCTGAATAGACTTAAAAGTGCTCTCCCATCTGATAGTGCCGCCACATCTTCAGGGTGAAGACCAATTCTGCTAACATTAGGTCATGGGTAGCATAGTTCTGCTCATGTTGCCTCAACTGTCGTGATCCATAGTCAATCACTGCTTGTTCCTGCATCAGGACACACCAGAGTCTGGTCCCTGATGCATCGCAGTAAACTACGTACCCTATGCCCTCCTTCGGTAGACTCAAGATGGGTGCACTGGTCAATCTCTGTCTCGGTCCTGGAAGCTCTTCCAACATCTATCTGACCACATGGAGGGATTTCCCTTCTTCATCAATTCTGAAAGGTGTGTTTCAGCTCTGGATAAGTCTGGAACAAATCTCCGATAGTACCCAGTCAATTCTAGGAAACTTCGCACCTCCGTCACGCTCTTGGGTGGCTCCCAAGCTAGGACCACCTAAATCTTCACAGGTTCCACTACAACTCTCGCCTCATAGATGACGTGTCCCAAGAAGTGGAATTCTCAAATCCAGAAATGACACTTTGAGAGCTTACCATAAAACTGGTGCTCTCGAAGTGTATCCAGTAAAACCCTCAAGTGGTAGGCGTGCTCCTCCTTAGTGGTCGAGTAAATCAATATGTCTTCTATGAAGACTATTAAAAATTGATCATGGTAAGGCTGCAAGATCCTATTCATGAGTCACATGAACAAATCTAGAGCATTTGTTATGACGAAAGACATAACCAAGAATTCATAGTGGCCATACCGACACCGGATGTTCGTCTTCTACACATCCTCGTCTCGAACTCTGTGCTGATGATAGACTGACCTGAGGTCTATCTTCTAGAACCATCGTGATCCCTTGAGCTGATTGAAGAGGTTGTCAATCCTAGGAAGTGTATACTTGTTCTTCACGGTCACCTAGTTCAGGCGACGGTAGTCGACACACAGTCGCAAGCTCCCGTCCACCATCTTGGAGAACAAAATCTGGGAAGCCCTGGGTGAAACACTGGGTCGGATAAATCCCTTTCCCTGCAAGTCCTCCAGCTGTACCTGTATCTCTCGAAGATCAGCGGGAGCCATCCAACATGCTGGGGTAGATATTGGGGCTATACCCGGGTATAGGTTAATATAGAAGTCTACTTCTCTGTAAGGAGGTAGTCTTGGAACGTTATCAGGAAAAACATCCTCATACTGGTCCACCACTACATGAAAAATTGGACTTCACACGTCAACTGCTCCTATAATGATACTAGCCAACAGATGAGTGATCAGCTATCCTATACCCTGTGTGAGTCCATCCAACACTACAATGGCTCCCTTCCAGCTAGTGAAGGTGAACCTCCTCCCATCGGTGCAGACACACCACTCCTTGCGCCTAATATAGTCAATCTAAGCATGGACCATAGATAACTAATTCATGCCCAAGATGACTTCGTAAAGCCTCGACGCCGCTACAAGAAGATCCTAGCAGAAGCTCTCGCCTCCCCGAGTAATCGCACACTGCCGACACCAGTGCGTAATCGTCGATTCTGCTCCCGTAAGAGTCTATATCCGTAAGGATCGAGCCAACGACTCTTTTGGAATCTCTGAGCTCCGAACAAGGGAAGCAGCAATAAAACAATGACTCGCTCCTATGTCTATAAGAATTGAAAAATGGTGGAGTAGACACAGATAGTACCTCGAATCATCTCAGGTGCACCATGGTCATAGGCCTCCACTACCTGAAGCTGAGCTTGTCTCTATCCGCCATCTCCCTGTGGTCGGGGTGGACCTCCTGGTGGTGGTGGTGGTAGAGTCCTGAAGCATCATCCACCACCTGTTGCTCGGCCATCTCCTCTTCCTCATCCACCTGCTCCCTGAGGTCCACCATGTTCGTACCTCTGCCTCTTCCTGAGTGGACCCTCAACCATCTGCTGCTCGTCTGCATGGCGAGTCGGATAGTCCCGAGCCATGTGTCCCTGTCCGCCGCATGCATAACATTGTCTGCCTATCGTAAGACTGGCTCTACAGCCTGTGCCCCACACATATGAATCAGTGTCTTGAGGTCGCCCACCTAGTGTTCTGGTTCTCTTGGACCTCTGTGATGTATGTCTACTTCCAGCTGCATAAGACTCCGCTATATGTCGCCCTACAATAGGCCTCGCTGCTGGAGAAGGCACACCGAGAAATCTCTCCATAATAAGGGCTCGATCCAATACTCATGCCTGTGTCGGAATACTGAGGGAGATCATTGATTTCCTGATCTCATGACTTAGTCCCTGCTCAAAGGTTTGGGCCCACACGAATGGGTCTCGTACCATGTTCGTGGAGTAGCGCGAGAGATCAATAAATCTCGTAGAGTTCTGGCCTACTGACGTGATGTCCTGCCGCAGTTGTAGTAGCTCCTAAATGCGCACCGCACGGAGGGTGGATGAAATGAACTCCAAGAGGAAGAGGCTCTCAATGTCTATCCAAAGTAGAGATGCCTCATCGTGCACCTAGAGCTCAGGCATCACCATATACGTACTACTGCATGCAGGAGAATCGCTGCAAGGATCACCATGAGGTCTGCTGGTGTCCCTACCAATCTGAAGACTCGAACAACAGCCTCTAGCCAATCCTCGACTGCCTGAGGGTTCGTCTCTCCATGGAACCTGGGTGGTCTCTGATGTTGAAACACGGGAAGTGCACTCAAGCGACTTGCACTCTCAGCTATTGGTGCTGGTAACATTGGTGGCTTGGCGGGTAGAGGTACCGCCGGTGCTTCCTATATAATGGGGTCCTTCATCGAGGCCACATCACTTGGGGGGCTACCGTCTCGCAAAAGACTAAGAACCCTAGCTGGCTGCGGTCGTGGGGCCATCCTAAAAAGAAATAGGTGCACCACGGTTAATACAGTATACATGGTAAGCTGACACAAAGTAATCACAAAGAAAATTTTTGAAACACACATGCAATCAATGTTTTCATGCACTGAGTCAGAAATCAGAAGTCGGGTCCTGGTGTAAGGATTCATTGGCCGCTGCACCAACAGTGGACTCCCTAGACTAATACCCACACTCAATACCCTAAACACTATTGCTTCACATAGAATAAATTTTCAGAGTCATGAGTTCTGCAGTAGAACCGACTCCTCTAATACCAATTTATCACGACCCATCCTCCGGGACCATTCCGTGACTACCCCAAGTCCCCCTTACATAGGCCATGGGTGGGCTACTAGCTCCAAAGGTGTAAATCCCAATAAAAGGGAAGGAATTGCCTTTATATAAGAAAAAAAACATCACAGAGTACACAAGCTGACGTAAACACTAATTAAACTGAGTACAAAAGTATGTGTTGGAAATTAAATGTGCTAGAATACAAACCCAACTGAAAGTACAGTAAAAATGAGAAATGAATGTACAACAGCTGAAAAGTAAATCAGAAACCACCGAGTCGTCCTCCAGCTATCCCACATAAAGGGTGGGAACATATGGTCTCCTCAACTCCTTGGGTCCGACCGTCCGCTCCGTGTACGTCCCGCTTGATAGTCAACCTCCGGGTACCATTCCGCTCCACAAGCATCAACCACGACCAGCACTGTTCGTCGTCTGCATCCAACACAACGTAGTGCAGCATGGCCCGTGTAGGGGTGATTATACGATACTCAGTAGGGACCTTGAGACCCCCGAAGATCTCCCAGAATCCAAAATGTATATTCCAAAATGGAAGGATACAAACAAGAAGTAACAACCATATCTACATAGGTATATTACCATACATATACCTAAGTCATCAAATCCAGCTCGACTCCAACAAACGAGCCCAAGTTCAACCCAATCCACAAAGGAAAACACCTCCAAATCCACACAGGAAAGTATGACCCAATCCACATAGGAAATCATGTTAATCACATCGATGATAATGGTTGAAAGTCAAAACTCAGCTCATACAGGTATACTAGTCACGAAGAGGGGTGGAGATGATTATATACAGCCTTTGAATCATCTCCTCTGCTGAACCCACGTAGGATCCAAGTACAGAATTCATTGGTGTCGAACCCACATAGGATCCCAGTACAATAACCATTGCTACCGAACCCACGTAGGATCCAAGTACA
Organism: Viscum album; assembly: GCA_963277665.1. Taxonomy (NCBI): domain Eukaryota; kingdom Viridiplantae; phylum Streptophyta; class Magnoliopsida; order Santalales; family Viscaceae; genus Viscum; species Viscum album. Next base: position 1,250,620,481 of record OY728128.1, on the reverse strand, counting down.
ATCGTCATCGCTGCCGAACCCACATAGGATCCAAGTACAGTCGTCATCGCTGCCAAACCCACGTCGGATCCAAGTACAGTTGTAATCGGTGCCGAACCCATGGAAGATCCATGTACAATTGTCCTTGGTGCTGAACCCACGTAGGATCTAAGTATTATTGTCATCGTCGTCACAATCACAGCCAGCACTAGGGTTCCCACCCACAGCACGCTCGATTCTGGGAGGGTCCACTCCATGAGCCAAGGGGTCGATAAATCAACTGTCACGAATTCTAGAGTTGATGTATCACAAAGTTCCATCTCGTCAAAATGGACTCAACGCAATAGACGTTGCGTCAATTGGACGCACGGTCTGAGAGTTATTGGGTTTTTCATCATCGGGGCCCGGTTGATTTTTATGTTAAAACCATCCCGAACATACTCCAGCTATGTCCAAACCTCAAGAGAATTATGCAAAAATAACCGTATCACTGATATAAATTCACCGTGATCGAAGACATGTCATTCGGACGTCCGGTCATTAAGTTATAGGCATTTCCGCTCCAAGGTCCTGGTTGGTTTCAGGTTCGAACCAACCCGGTCATACCCAAACATTACCTAATGATAGAGTGTAATGTACCAAAACTACTGTCTCAATCCATGTATCCCAATGCAACTGACAGTGCATCGATCAGAGGTCCTTAGCCCATGATATGGCCATTTGAACGAATCCATCTGAAAATATGGGGGTTCAGGCCCGGTCTGACCCGACTGGCACGGCCTGTGGCCCAGCTCGGAGGCCGGTCATGGCTCATCTTACTGTCAAGCGGGGTGCAAAGAGGGGGGGGGGGGGCGCCCCCTGTTTCCGAAATGACCAGCCGTAAAGGCCGAACCTGTTGTAACTGTGGGACCCGAAGGGGTCCCGCCTCCAGGTGGCTCCGGGGGCCGGCTCTGCCGGCCGCCCCATTTAAGAACCGCCGTGGCCTTTGGCCACTGATCCTATTTGACCGGCGCCGCGCCCCTCTACCGTGGCCCACCCAGGCCGCGGCCCCCTTGATTCTCCATCGCGGAGCGGCGGCGTCGCGCTCCTCCACCGAGGCCCACTCCAGGTCGTGGCCTCCTTCGGCCTCACTCACGTGGTGCGACGACGCCATGCACCATTGCCATGGCCCTCTTCGGCCGTGACCCTTTTCATTTCTGCGCGGTGCAACGACACCCTGCTGCCTTCGCCGCAATGTTATACAAGGATAAACAAATAAAAGGGGAAGAGGATCGGCCGTGTTTGTGTGGTCCGATCTCCTCTTGTTATGTTGATAAAAATCGGCCAAATTAATTAACGAAGAGCATTAAATTAATCATGAACGTATATAACCCCTACCTCGCAAAGTTATTTCTGGTTATCAAGCGCCGAAAAATATGGTGTCCTTCCCGTCGTCGTCGGTGTGCGCCCGAGGAAACATCATATTTTCTTTTATCACGGAGAGAAGAAGATGATTGCACGTCATTAGATAACTCCCGTTTCGGTGTCTCATCCCTTGTCACGGAGGAGGAAGAGGATGTGGAAAACCAGAACTGCCGAGCCGACGTTCTTCGTCAGAGAATTAGCATTTTTCAATGAAGTGGATATGTTCTTTACTAGAATAGATGAAGTTCTTCAAAAAGAGAAAAGAGATCTCCCACCCAAATTCTCTCACACAACCAAGAACTAACCATATAAAATAAGGCCATCCCTTATTTTATTATCTTCCCATGCAATTCAAAAACTGAAATTTCAAACAAATTCACTTCATTAATTTTAGAGTAGTTGTCTAATTAATTAGGTGTTATGTTGGCGAGAATTAATGTGGGGAAGGTGAGGAGAGGAGAAGTCACCTACTTAAAGGGGGATTTAGAGGAGGTTTAAGGAATATGAAGGGGTGGGGCTCGTGTGGGCCCCACCTCAAAAATATCCTAACATGGGTAGTTGGGGTCTTGTGGGTCCCACCCCAACAACCCCATGTATGATATAACCTTCCTAAGATAAGAATTAAATTTTTACCACACATTTTATTCACTTTTTAGTTAATCCCCTAGTTTTTAACAACTCCTCCCAAGAAAACGCCTCCTCGATAAAGGTCCTCTTAAGAAATTACCAGCAATGTGGTTCCATCCATGCCCTCAGATTTCAATTCCGAGCACCGAATAAAAAGTTAGAAAAACTCACTCGTCCGTTCACTGAACGTACCCATGCTAAACTTAGGAAAACTTATTCCGGGCACACTGGGCCTCGGAATTAGGTGGCGTTAGAAACTGTGTACTCGTAAAATCCCAAAGAAATTAAGAAAAAAATTTCCTTGAAATTTATGGGTCTTTACATTAAAAAAAATATTTGTATCTGAAAACTAGGATCTCATAATATAATTCACTCACATTTTATTCCACAATATTGATTAAGATATCGCTATGAGATTTTGTATATAAATAATTCCCAAGGGTTACCACATTGAAATAATCTTCTATAATTTATCATAACAGTAGTTGTGGATATGGATTTCATGGTGTGATGAACCATACTCAATGAAACAGAAATTAAAAATAATAAATTTGTCAAATTAAAAAATAAAAATATATCACCATAGGTATATGATAGCTTGTTGGAATTATTTATTAAAATTTATTATGAAATCAGTATAGTTTTTAAGACATTATGTTGTAAGTGAAAAATGATAATGTAACATGGGGAAATATATTGGATATATGAATCAATGTATATATACAAACCCATAAAATTGAATAATAATCCTTTGAAATAGGATAATAAAATATGAGATGTATGAAAAAAATTGTAAATAATGAATTACATGATTTAAATTAAAACTAAAAAACATGTGTTAATGATAACGTGTGTCGTAATACATATAAAACCTATAATTTTACATCCATGGAATAATTATCTAGTAAGGTTCTTGGAAATTAATAAGTACAATAAAACTTTATTGTGGCTTATAGGAGGATAAAATGATGATATTATATAGAGAAAATTCCATGTTCTAGCTACAGATGAAATGCGACAACATGATGAAATTAAACAAGATAGTAATGTGATATTTTAGTAAAAGAAATCGAAAAATGGAGAGTTAGGGAATCTGAGAAATTGAATGACTGAAAGCTAGGTGTGTGAGTCTTACTTGATAATTGAGATTCAATTTGATAGAGTGCATTGAGAAAAAAGATGGTTGAATGAAGATTTCAAATGAGGTTGGAGGCCACTAAATCGAAAAAGGGATTTTTGTGTTTATGTGTGAGGGAGAATGGAATCTTCCTTCACCCAAACAAAAAACACCACAATGACTCAAAATGGGAATTCATAAAATTTTTCCATCACGGAAACAAAAAACACCATAATGACTCAAAATGGGAATTCATAAATTGTTTCCTTCACCAAACAAAAAAACACCACAAGGACTCAATATGGGAAATCTTAAAATTTTAAATTATTTACCAAGCTTGTTAGTACAAAATGGATGTTATAATGAAATTTAAATTATATATATCACATTGGTATTTATATAATAAATTTGATAAATTGATTTACCACATTGGTTATAAAATAACCAACGTTATAAATCAATCAGATTTTCATTATCAGGTGATTTATTCTATAATTGACATAAAAAATCCCACATAATAATAAAATTTATTATACTACTAACCGGATAAAGTGTAGTATTACATTTATCATGTCACTTATAGAGTAACCAATGTGATAAATCAATATACAAGGTTTTACATCTCAATTATATATAACTAATGATAAAAGGCTGACACGATAAATACTTTTTGTACTACTGAATCTATGCTCACTCATAGATTCTTGATGTTATCCCAAATTTAAAGCACTTGTTTCATAATCATCAACACTATAAAACTTTATTTATATGGAATATACTTTAACCACACCATTTCACTCAAAGCATATGGTTTATTTTTCTTCATCTGTATTCATTGATTTTCATCAATAGAGAAAACTACCAAAATGGAATCCTGAAAAACACACTGGTTTAACTATAGAATCTAAATACTTTTTTAAAATATATCCATTACTTATCATAAAAAATTATTTTAATAAATCTTAAGTGTTCGCATTCTATACTCAATGTGATCTAATAAGTATAAAATACGAGGAAGATGAAAATTTTTCCTGTAACATTCTAGGTAAATAATGAATATAAAATTTTCATATTTATTAATATTTGTGAATTAAATATATATTTTACCTTAATTGGGGTGCTATGTATGATGATGTACATGATACGAAACAACGGGTTTCTTTGAAATCTTATGTTGTACAAAATGTTGAGTTATATTGAAAAATAATATAATTAAATTATTTATTTAAATAGTTTTTAACACATAGACGTTATATTGGTGGGAATGAGTAGAACTAACTAAAATATGATTATATATGTTTGTTAAATGTTTTAAAATTTATCCAATACATTTTAGTGTCTTAAAATAAGAAAGAATTTGATTTTAAGGGTATATACTCTAATATTCATTAAAAGGTTGACTTACCACCTTTTGATGGAGAACCATCATTAAATTTTGTTATGGTCACTTTTATATGTTCTATTTGAAAAATTAATAGTCTTATTTAGAATAGGGTCATCAAAATTTACATTGGATATAATTCTGGTATTTTTTTTATAATGTCCAATTTTTTTGAATAGTGAAAAATACTCTCTTTTTATTCAAAACTGCCATTTAATCTAATTTATTTTTTTGGATAGATTAAATATATAAATTTTATTAAAGTGTTATTAAATTATATATATAACATTAAATCCATTGTTGGTTATTATAAATAATTTAATTTTGAAATTTGACATAAACTAGTGTCAATATTATGATAGTTATTGAATCTTTAATACACGCTTTCTATTTTGACACCAGGAATTAATTTTAAATTAATTTCCACCACTTCATTTTTATTATTTGGAAAAATATATTATATATTTGGAATCGGGAGGTCTAAATTGTGTAAATCAGTTTCCTTAATTTTTGGACACTATGAATATTTACTTCAATAAATATTTTATTGACCATGGTTAAAAGGTAAATCTGGTAAATAAGGTTTACAAAATTGTATTATAATAATATGAAATTAATCTTACATGTGTCTTAATTTTAATTGATGATAAACTTACGACCATTAGAATCCTTGGGTCGATTTTCGGATCCCATGGAGCCACATGGGAGTGGAAATGACACTTTATATTTATTAATTTAATATAATGATAAAAATGACATAAACACTTATCTTTTATTAAATCAATTATTATATGGGGTTATACAAGTTATCATTCTAATAAAAATATTAATTTTAAATATTAAAATATTTCCTAAATCATGATAAATTGTTTATAATTTTTATACATCTAATAAATAAAATTATTTTTGACACAATAATGATGCAATATTTACCTCATTATTTAATGATTCAAATAAAAAAGATTATAAAGAATAAAACAATATCCAAAAAAATTCCAATTTTTATTGGATGATTTTATTTAAAATAGGATTCATGTTATTTTCATCATTAATTATTTTTGGACCTTTTGAAACTGAAAATATTTATATAATAAAATAATATTTTTAATCATTCCTAAAGAGCCTTGCTTCCCCCATATAAAAGCCCTCAATTTTAACCAATTCCCCACACATCTCAAACCCTTTTTATTGTCCAACATCCGACCAATTAATCAACATAAATTCATATCCTCGTCCTTGAATCCTTCCCCTACGCTCAAGGCAATTCAGGTAACCCTTTGTGTTCAAACCAATGTGAGATAGCATATTTTTAAGGTAACATATTCTCTTAAATTTTTTGGTTTTATTTTACTTATCCAACCCCCTAAACACTTTTATTCTTTTATATTATAACAAAAATAGTATCCTAAATATAATAGGTTATTTCTATGAGAATTATTCTAACTACACTTATACACACCTCCATCTAATGGGTAATGAACATTCTGTTTTGATGGACGACGAATGACAGCCGCACGAAATGATGATTGTTCAATCATTTCCTACCACCTCCCATGGTGGCCATTATTATGGAACTATATTTATATATGATATATATTATTTTAATTTTTTATCTATGCTTTTGTAATTTTTATTTAAAAACATACCTTTATTCTTTCTATATGTCTAAATATGATAATTTAATTTGAAGAAATGCGCACTACCGCCCCCTCAAGGTGATATGATTCATTCATGACATAAATGGATTGTGTAAAGAACATAATTAATGTAATTATGTAAAATATATATCATATGATATTATAGTATAATTATAATATTCCTATGTATCACTATGTCTTTATTCCATTAAATATGAAATAGAAATTAAAGTAGTGTCCATGCCAATGTACAGCTTAATGTTTCCATGAATGGGGCATTTCATTTCTTATCTACAAATGTTATGTAATGTTATAAATACATAAATATACTCGATATATATGATATATATCACATATAAAATATGAATATCATTCTGGAGATAATAGACTTTTGACTACATGATCAATTTGTAATTATAATATGTACATTTTTTACTCAAGTACCAAATATCGATAAAATGAACATTGTTAACATAAATAATTTTATAATGTTTATAACATGGTTATAAGTGATATAAAAGAAATAATAAACATGAAAATGTTTTTAGGAAAGTATAAATTATCTTTAGCTTATTATTCAGTTTATCAAAGAACAAACGGGTTACGTTGAACACGAGGTAAGAGGTTTCGTATATCACTTTTAATTCCATGATATTTCCATTGTTCAATACTTATTTACTGCATGTGGTGTATTTTTTTACTTCCATTTGATGTATATTATCATGATACTCTTTATATTCATGTTATTATGTGATTTATTTTGGGGTTAATAACTTTTGGTCTTATGTCTCGATTGATTACAACGTGGTAATGGGTTTTCATCTCACTTTTTAATCAAGTGATATTCATGATATATTTATCACTATTTCCATTTTTGTTGTCTATTTACAGAACATGAGTGTATTAATTATTTAATATACATTAATTTATGGGTATTTACATCTTTATTGTATTATCAATCTTTAATGGCGTGTATGTTTCGTAAGCTTCCAATTCGATAAAGGAACCTTTCCCCATCTTCTTTTTAAAAGAATTATTTTTTGTTATGTATTTTAATATACATCTTATTATGTTTGTCTTTGTTATTATATATATCCTTCTTGTAGTAAATTTTATTTCCAAGTGATGAGATACTCATTTCTCTCTCATCAACACTTTTTCTGAATTTTAATGTGACGCAATTTGGCTATTGATTTTCTGTAACAGAACTTCTTAACTCAAATACCATTGATTGGTTTGATATGAGGTTTCTTATTTTTGTAATTATTTGATTATGTGAGAGGTGAAATTTTATATCTTATCACGTATTTATACTTTATTTATATGTGCTTATAGTGAATAGACATATCTGATATATTTTATTTACAAAATTATCTTTTTAAGGGACTTCATCTCAATCCACTTTCATTGTGGCATAATTTTTATACATGAATTTATTTTATGCAGTGCATAAACACCATTGACTTTTTTTCATTCAAAGGTAATATTTTTCTATGTGGCCTTTTAATAAACGACATAAAATATGTTTCTTTTTAACGTAAGTGGTGAAAAAACCTTCTTCTGCTACTGAGACTATTATTTGATATTTGGCTTCCTTAACAAGTAGTAATGTTTTTATAAAAGGGAAAATAAACAAGATAATATTTTTATCTATTATGGTATTAAAATTGGTTTTGATAATGGATTTTTATGTCAATATATTAAAATGACATATTTTTGTTGAGATGTTGAAATGTTATTTTTCAATTATATTTATTTTATGTGTTATTATTATGTTACGGTTCTTTGGCATTGTTTTACGTATATGGGTGGTTCCATGATAAACCTAGGGTGGGTGATCCTGAGATAGATCTCCAATGCATTGGGTAACATAATGGAGGTTAACGTTTATGTTTCTCCTAAGAGATTTTGGGATTATACTGTGATAGGTATTCCAATGTAACTCCCTATGTAGATGTGATAGCTACATTATATATATGATATGGATGCCATAATTTACCTTTATGATTTATTATTTCTATGTGTTATTCCTAAATCTTATGATTTCATGAGGTATGTTATTATTGAAAAATACAATTTCATTGATTTATATTTATTGATGGGTTAATGTTTCATTTCTATATTTTATAACCCTTAATGATCTTTTTATGCTCACCCCACATATTTAAATGTTATTAACATGACATATAGATGAATACTGTAGTGGATTGAATCACCGAAAAGTCATGCTTTGTAAAACATGAAACTAGATGTGTTTTTTAGAGTTTTTATTTAATAAAAAAATTGGATATTGAGTAAAAGTGCCTACTTTTTAATTTTTGAAATGTAATGTAATAGATATGGACTAATTCTCTAAAAATATAATCCTAAAAAGATCCTCAATGTGAATTCTTGACTTAACTCAAGATTAAGTAATGTTTAAGGCTGTGTACTTATAGTTGGTATTAGAGGTCGTTTAGATAACTTTAAGAATTAAGAGATTTCATCAATCACATGGTTATCCCCTATGTCTACTATTTTAGTTAAATACTTTTTCAATAACATTTTTATATCAAGGAAATTTGGTTAAAAATGGAAGGGGGAGGATCTCAAACGACATTCCTATCTCTTCCCGATGAAATGCATGCAATAATTATTGCAAAGTCCTGTTCATATGATTGTAAAATGTTTTCTAGCATACAAATCAATTGAATGAAGTTGTTTGAGATATCCAAAACCTCCACTATACTTCGATATCATTGGGGATCATGGGATGTATTTAATCAAATATTATTTTCTCAATATTCTCATCATTTTAAGAAAGGTACATATTATCAAGGAATTTTCAAATATTATTCCTTATTACATTATTTTGAAGCATATTATTATTTTGAAAAAGGCACTCATGAAAGAGGCCCTTGAGCATCCTATTTATATTTTTCTTTGACAATATAGTCTCTTAGAACATACTTATTGTCTGATAAAATTACCATTGATTGAAAGTTTCAACTCATACTCAATCTGACTATTTTATTAAAATCATGTTTTTCTGATGTTTTGAAATTATATTTCATAAATTATTATTTTCTGAAATAAAATTTCTATGAACACCCATATGCCTATGTTGTACAAGGTATATTCGGATGAAGGAATCAATTGATTTTGAAGGATCTCTAAATCATTCTTCCATTGCGTGGACCATCTACCTACATGAAAAAGATGGCGATGAAACCATATAGGCACTATGATCAAGGTTTGATGTCATTTATATAGGGAATGGTTTTATTTTATCATATGCTGATGAAAAAAATAAATGAAAATATATATAATATTATTAGGTGTTAATGTATTGGGATAAAAATGATGTTTATAAGAAAATAATTGAGGTTAAAACATTTTATGGATATTTTTGAGTTTTATATAATGGAAAACATGATGACCGTGCGACAACCCACCACATCGTAAAAAGATATGGTAATAAAACCCATAAGAAAACTTCTATTCGGATTTATTTCATACTACTTGACTACGTGAAGTCAGTGTTTAGTATGACTAATTTTATTTGTTAAATGATTTTTTGGATCAAGAATAAGTTTATTTTGGATCATATATTTTATCCAATGGTAATCCTTAGAATAGGAAAATGATTTGGTGATTATGTAATAAAGGTTATTTTGGAAGACATCCTCTCTTTTGGGAACACTATATGGTAATGGAAAATAAAATACTAAGGGATTTAATTTTTGGGGTAATGGTTGAAGTATTATTTTGGAAAAATATATGTTTATATTATGGACATATGGTTGTTTGGGTTATTTATGTAAATGATTAACTTATCATATTTAATATGGGATTTGGTTAATTTTACTTTAGTATTAGACTTTAAGAATTGCCAATTTTATTTGGAGATAAATTTTAAGATTTACTATAGAAGATTATGTTATTAAATCTTTTTGAGTTTTGTGTTACAATTTAGTTTGGCTTAAATTCATGAATTTAACGGACATTTGTTTATCAAATGGTCTTTGGAGAACTCTTGGTATTTTTTGTCAAATTTTTGGGATAAATAGTATTATTTGTTTTTATAAAATATTTGTCCTTTTTTGGGTATTATCGGGTCTTGTACTAAACATTATGTTTTTGGTTGATGTCTAATGATAGCGAAAACATATAGTTCATCTTTTGTGGATTATATGATAATCTAGAATCTGAATCTATCCTTTTAATGTGACCATGTCAGTTTGAATACTCATAGTTTATAGAAAATAAGAGTTTGTGGTAGAAATTTTGTAAATGATGATAGTCTATAGGACAAGTATGTAAGTTTACTTATCATTTAAGTTAAGATCCTTAAGAAATTCATCAAATTTATGAAATGTATCAAAAAACAAAAACTTTTTCTTTTAAATTTTCCTACTGGGGATTCAAATACTGTATAAACCATCACATGTATGTGATTTTCTTATGGTTAACATTCTCCTAATAATTTTTTCTATTACTCTACATCCAACCATAATGAATTGATTCTGTTCCCTATCAATGTTTTCCTAGATGGAATCCTAGTATGGGAAATCTCAACTGACCTTTATATTTCTCTTTCTTTCTTTTAATGTGATATTTTTTATTCTTTTTCCAATGTGGATCATTCAATGATGTTTCCAAGAACAATTTTAAAAATGTGAGGACGCAATTTCCAATAGGGGGAAGGATTTAACATCCCAGGTAAAAAAAGAATATAAAATTTTCATAATTATTTATATTTGTGAATAAATATTAATTTTACCTTAATGTGGATTCTATGTTCAATGGCGTACCCGATATGCAACAACATGTTTCCTTGAAATCTTATGTTGCACATAACGTTGTGTTATACTAAAAAATAATATAATATAATTATTATTTTAAATGTTAGATTACTCATAGTAGTTTTATTGGTAATAATGAATATAACTAACTAAAATATTATTATATATGTTCCTTAAATGTTTATACATTTATCCAATAAATTTTAGAGGCCCCAAATAAGAAAAAATCTGATTTTAAGCATAAATACTCTAATATTCATTTAAAGGTCGATTTACCTCCTTTTGATGGTGTACCCTCATTAAATCAATTTTTGGTTACTTTAACATGTTCTATTTGACTAAATAATATTCTTCTTTAGATGTGGGACATCAAAATTTACTTTGGATAATATTCTGATTTTTTTTGAAAATATTCTTTTTTTATGAATTGGGGAAGTACTGTATTTTTTTACAAAAATATTGTTAGTATAATTTATATGAATGCTTATATAAACATTATAAATGGTTTTAAATTGTAATTAGATTATATTTTTACTATTTAATCCTATTTGGTCAGTGGAAGTAATTTCACTTTGAAATTGGACATAAACTACTTTCAATCTTTTGATAGTTATTATTTCTTATAACACACGTTTTGTTTTGATAATGAGAATCAATTTTAAATTAATTTATAGTACTTATATGTTTTGAATTTAGAAAAATGGTTTAAATATTTTGAATTAGGATTTCCAAATTTTGAAAATAGGTAACCTTTATTTTTGGACATTATGAATATTTTATTTACCATGGTTAAAGGGTAAATTTGGGAAATAAGGGTAACAATATATTATTATAATAATACAAAATTACCCTAACATGTGTCCTAATCCTATGTTTTGATAAAGGTATGACCATGGACATCCATGGGTCCATTTTAGGACCCTATAGATCCACATGGGATTGGTAATGACACTTTATATTAATTAATTTAAAGCAAAGACAAAAATGACATAAACACATTTTATTAGTAAATCAATTATTACATGGGGATATATAAGTTATCTCTTTGAATATAAATATTATATTAAAATTTAAAAATATTTCCAACATCATGGTATTTTTTATAATTTTTAGTCTTCAAATAAAGAAAATTAATTATGACATAATAATGATGCAATATTTATCTCACTAACGAATGGTTTAAAGAATAATTTTATAAAGATTAAAACAATATATGAAACCTCTCAAATTCATATTGGATTATTTTATTTTGGAAATGAGTCATATTATCTTCTACATTAATAAGTTTTGGACCTTTAGAAACAACCAATCATTAAATGATAAATTAATATTTTTAAACATTCCTAAAGACCCCCACCACCATTATAAAAAGACCTCACTTCTAACCCATTAATCACACTTCTCATGCTCTTTGGCATATCCAAACTTTTCCTAATTAATCTTCATACATCCCTATTCTCTGCCTAGAATCCTTCCCTTTGGTAGAAGGAAATTCAAGAAAACCATTTGGTTCAAATCAAAGGGAGATACCTGAAATAATGGTAATGTCTTCCCTTAAGTTCTGTTGTTTTATTTTACATCTCCAACCCCATACACTATTTTTATTACATTATTTTATAACAAAATAATTATCTAAATATTTTATGTTTTTATTATGATAATTATTGAAACTACACTTACACATACCTTTATCTAATGGGTAAATAACATTCTCTTTCTGTGGACGACGAACTACTGCCTCACGAAACAATGATTGTTCAATATTCTCCTACCACCTCTCATGGTGGGAATTATGATGGAACTGTATTTATATAAGATATATATTATTCTTATATTTTCACTATGATTCTGTAGTTTTTATTTACCAACATACCTTTATGTTTTGCAATATGTGTAAATAAAATAATTTTATTTGAGAAAGGGCCGACTACCGCCCCCTCAAGGTGATAAGATTCATTAATGACATAGACAGAATGTATAAAGGATGGCATTTCTAAAATTATGTAATATATCTCTCTCATGATATTATACATTAATTATAATATACCTATGTATTATTATGTTTCCAATCCATTAAATATTAAATATAAATGATTATAGCGTTCATGATTATGTATGTATTACCATCTCTATGAACCGTGCATTTCATTTCTTATCTCCAAATGTTATGTAATATTATAAATACATAAATATATTGGATATATATGATATATATTATATCTAAATCAGGAATATCATTATATATATAATGTAATTTTTACCACATGAAAAACTTGTAACTATTATAAGTTCATTTTTGACTCAAATACAAAATATCGATAAAACAACCATTATTAATTAAAAAACTTCATAATGTTTATAACATGGTAATAAGTTATATAAAAGGAATAATAAACACTGAAAATGTATTTAAAAATTATAAATTAACATTATCTTATTATTCAGGATATTAAAGAACAAACATGACATGTCAAACACGAGGTAAGGGGTTTCTTATCTCACTTTTAATTCCGTAAGATTTCAATTTTTTGCCACTTATTTATTGAATGTGGTGTATTCTGTACATCCATTTGACAAATATTATCATGATTATCTTTATATTCATGATATTCTATGATTAATTTTGTGGTGATTAACTTTTGGTCTTACAACTCAATTGATTACAAAGTGGTAATTGGTTTTCATCTAACTTTTTATTCCTGTGAGATTCATGCTATATTTAATAATATTTCCTTTATGTGGTGTATGTACTTCCCATGATTGAATTATTTTTTGTAATATACATAAATTTATGGGTATTTACATCTTTATTTTATTATCCTTCTTTCATGGGGTGTATGTTTTATTAGCTACCAAATCGATAAGGGAACCATACAGCCTCCACATTTTAAAATACTTTTTTTGTTAAGTATTTTAATTTACATCTTATTATGATGGTATATGTACTTATATATATCCAAATTTCTGTAAAATTTATTTCCAAATGATGATATACCCATTTATCTCTCATCAACTCATTTTTTTAATTTTAATGTCACGTTGTTAGCCTGTCGAATTACTTTATGGGAAATTCTTATCCCAATTCCCATTCATTGGACTGATCTTTTGTTTCTTATTTATGTCGTTATTTGATTATATGAGAAATTAATTTTTATATCATATCATGTATTTATACATGATTTATGTGTGCGTATAGTGGATGAATTAATAACTAGATCAGTAGGGATAATGGAAGTCCCTAAGAATGCACCGCATGCGCCTGGGGATTTTTGAATTTTGCCGCCTGATGTGCTTTCGTCATCTCATTCTCTGGTGCCATTGAAGGATTCTGCTCCGTTTGATCCCAGCTTAGAAGTGCTGTGTGGGAGGGCCTCGTCTGGCTGGGTACCCCTAGCACATTCTCCTAGGTCAGGCCGGTCCACGGTGACTTTTAAGGCAGTCCTCTGCTGGAGCTCGTCCGACGCCTCAGACCAGGGTTTCCCAGCGATTGCGTCATTCTCGCACTCGGTGGTTAAAGATGGCGGGTTCCTTACCCTTTCTAATCCTGCTACAGGGTACAATGAGGCGGTGGCGGGCCTGAGATGGACTCTCGTGGTGTAGTTCGGATCTACAAAACCTTCTCTTCCGGTGTTCATGAGGTTCGTGGCTTCATGGGGGTTGTAATTGGAGGTTCGGGTATTGACTTTTCACATGCTATCGTTGTTCTTGGTCTTCTCCTCGGAAGCTGATTTCATCCAGGCGTTGTGCCATGCCTCTCGGTCAATGGGGAGCTAGTGTTTTAGACTTTCTAGATGGTCTATGCAGGTTCACCATGGGAAGTAAAGCGCTTCGGCCGTAGTGTGGGTAAGTCTTATAGGTTTGCCACTTCCGTTCCAGAATGGTTCCTTCCTCATAGCTATAGATGATGCTATGCGTGGTTTTATTTGCACGGATCCTCAGTCTCATCGCGGTGAGGAGACTCTGGCCCCTCGGATCGGCATTGAATTAGACCTTTCCTTATCGATCCCGGAGAATATTTCCTTGAAGGTGCATGATTCCTCTCTATGGACCCAAGTCTTTGTCTTCCTTGTCTTTCCTCGGTATTGCGCCTCTCGCCTTCTGCAGGGTCACTTGGTTAAGAGTTGTAGGAGAAGCGTTCAAGTGCTTCAACCTCAAGACGACAGAGGTGCCAGGCCGGGGGAGGTGTTGTCTTCTTTATTTTCAGGGGTGGGGTCTGATCAGTTCTCTTCGGGGTTCGTTGCTTCCCCTCAGCCCTCAGGTGGGACGGAGGTCCCTCAGTCGCTGGCTCTTTACAAGGGTTCGGTGGCCTCCTCAGGCCTTTCTCTTCATCAAAGCAAGGCCCCGGTCCCGGTCCAGCCGAGATTCGATCTGATGAAGATGGCCTCCTTTCAGCTAGAATGTGACGCCTCCCAGATGGAATCAGTTGGGGTGTTGATGGATTTCATCTTGCGGTCCCCTTCAAGAGGTTTTGTGTCTAGGGTTTGGGCCCAACCTTTCGAATCCTGTATTGACAGTGTTTGGATGAAACAAGTTGTCATGTGCTTCAGAGGGGTTGAGGTTCGGATCCCCAGTTCGGGTACCTATGGTATCCTCAAGAGGCTGTCCAGGTTCCCTACTCGTGAGGTTCCTTCTTCGCCTGAGGAGAGGTCTTCTACAGAGCAAGGTGGGTAGAGCAGCGAGGGGTCTGTGGCATCTTCGGATCCTCCTAGAGTCTTGGTGGTTGCGAAATATGTTTCTAAGGATTTACTGTGTCCGGTGGTGGAGGATGGATCTGCAACTATGTGGACTGTGATTCCAACTGGGGTCCCTCTCTGCCAGTCCCAAGATCATAGGCCCTCTAGTTTTTCACTATCCCGCCGGAGGGACAAGGAGAAGTCAGTTGAACGGCCTTCCTTTGAACCACCTCCCGCCTCAGCTTCCCCTATGCAAATCCTAGGGATTCGCACTGTCATCCAAAAAAAGACTATACAGGGAAGGATCTCCTTTCCCTGGTTCCAAGACCACGAAGCCCAGAGCCAAAGCTGGATCTCCCTCTGTTAAATGTTGAATATGCTAATATGGAACGCTCGAGGCCTTGGAGCTCGGGTTAAGATATACATCATAGTCATTGAAGCCAGGGGGAACGAAGTCTGTATTGTCGCTATCTTGGAACCAAAACAGAACCAAAATAAAATTAGGACCTATTGTCATAATGTTCACATACATGGTCACATGCACGCAGATCCGATAAACAGCCATATGTGGATATTCTGGAAAAAGGAGGTGTCCATGGATTTCATTGAAGCCGGAGATCAATACATCACCAAGAAAGTTACGAAGGGTGAGGAGAGTTTCTATGTTTCCTTTGTGTATGGAAGCTGTGATTCCCAGGAAAGAATGCAGATGTGGTAGGGCTTGGAGATTTTTGACCCAACGGATCTCCCCTGGTTTGAGGTGGGGGACATAAACATTGTCCTGGGTCCCGATGAGAAGAAGGGGAGAGGGTCCATCCCTAGGAGATCCAGTCTGGAATTTGCACAGTTTCTGGTGAGGAAAGGGCTGTATGACTTGGGTTACAGTGGGGATCGGTTTACGTGGGGCAATAATCAGGGTGGAAGAAGGAGGAGTTGGAGTAGACTGAATCGTTGTCTGTCTAATATCAATGCTCTCAATATCTACCATTCGGTCGAGGTTAATCACCTTTCTCGTGGCATTTCTAACCATTCTCCACTAATTGTCTCAGTGTCCTCTTAGCAGTCTTCTCAAGATTCTTTCAGGTTCTACCAGTTTTGGCTTGGTTTGGATGGATATCAAGAGGAGGTTAGGGATATTTGGGAGGATCCATCTCAAGGGTACTCTTGGGTGGAAATTCATAATAAGCTAAGGAGGTTGACAAAAGGTCTTTTGGAGTGGGCTAAGAGTATACCTCCCTTCGATAGAAGGCTCGAGACTCTCAAACAGATGGTAGATGAGCTAGAAGGGAGTCTGGAAGAGGATTGGAGTGAGATGGCTTTCTAAGATCTCAAGACCCAAAAGATGAGTTGGGAAGTGGAGCTTCTCAAACAAGAACGGATGGCTCAGGACCAGTCAAGTGTGAAGTGGCTGCAAGTGGGTGACAAGAACACAACCTTCTTCCATGCTTGCATCAGAGGAAAAAAAATGTGGGATCAAACCAAATATCTTATAGGAAGGTGGCTCCTTCATGCATTATAGAGATACCATTGGGAGGATGGCTCTCTCATTATTTCAGGATCTCTTATCAGGCTTGAACCCTAGGATGGACAGTGGTTATACTACCTGCTCCTCAGATCTATAGGAGGCGATTGCTAACAGAGTGTCTGACATGGAGAACATCTCGAAGGAGGCCACTCCTAATGAGGAAGAGATTTACAATGCCATGCAGAAACTTTACCCGGAGAGTGGCCCTGGCCCCGATGGTTTTCCTAGATCCTTTTACAGGGGGGTCATAGGTGATTGTAAAAAAAGACATTGCCAAAGCTATACGGGATTTCTTTCGGGGTGGGTCTCTTCCTCGGGTCGCCAGTGCCACAACTCTCTGCCTCATCCCCAAGGTAAAGGACACATCCTCACCTTCCCATTATCATCCAATGAGTCTTTGTGTCTTCCCGTACAAGATCCTTTCTTGCCTTATTAATCAGAGGTTGTATAAGTTTCTTCCCGGTTGGATTTCATTGGAGCAACATGGCTTCGTGAAGGGCCGCTCCATTTAGAGGGATATAGATCTCGCCCAGGAGATGGTGAGGGACATCAATTTCAAGACCCACGACTCGAATCTTGTGATCAAAGTTGATATGAACAAAGCATACGATAGGTTTCAGTGGAGTTTTTTGAACGGAGCCTTAGCGGTGATGGGCCTCTCGGACAGGGTGGTTGATATCCTTTTCAGGTGTGCGACCTCCTCGAGGATGGGGTTTTCTTTTATGGGGAATGTGGATGAATTTTTCAAGGATACTAGTGGTATGAGATAGGGTGACCCGCTCTTACCCAGTTTATTCATCCTGGCCCAAGATACTCTCAGCATCCTCCTCAACCACATCATTCTTCAAGGGGTAATTCTCCCCTTCAGATGGAAATAGAGGCTCCCCTCTATATCCCACCTGATGTATTCAGACGACACCATTATATTCATAAATGGAGGGCGGAGCTCTATATAGAAGATCAACTAAATCCTGAGGGACTACTGCTTCTTGAGTGGACAGATTCTTAGTGTCGATGAGAGAGAATTCTTTACCTCTCATAGAAGCTCGACTCGGTGCGTGTATTCCTTGTACAGCCGACGTAACATGCAGTGGGGGTCCTTCCCGATAGAGTATCTGAGGACTCTTATATCCTCAGGTAGACTCCAGATTCGTGATTTTGACAGCATTGAAAGCAGAATACCAGGTCGTGTTCTCAATTGGATGAATCACCTCCTATCTTTTGGTGGGCGAATAGCTCTGGTTAATAGTGTACTGTCTTCCATGCCTATTCATGAATTGGAATCTTAGAATGTCCCAAAAGGAGTCATCAAACAAGTTGAATCGATCATATGTTGTTTTTTGGATGTGATGTCTGAGGGGAAGAGGCACTGGACCTTGTGGGAGAGGATGGAAAGACCCGTCCATGATGGAGGGATCAATTACAGAAGCTTGTTGACCACTTTCCAAGGCTCTCATGCTAAGCTTTCCTGGAAAATTCTTGAAGAGCGTACTCTATGGGGACAGATGATGTCTTAGTTTTGTGGGAGAAACATGGAGGTTGGCAGCGGCTATGTTTATCCTCTTTGTTCGAAAATCCATCCCTTGTTTCTAACCCTGAAACTCATCTTGTGATGGATAGTGGGGATATGGGAGATTTTATTCTGGCACAAGAACTGGGCAGGATCTGTTCTCACTTTCCCAGGGTGCCTGGCTCTTCTGATCACTTTTAAGGAAGTATAGTGTCATCCTCGTTTCACCAATGTGGTTCAGAGCGATGACCAGCAGGCCCTATTCGATTCCATATATCTGAATGACTAGCGGGATAGATGCGTGTTTACTCCATCCTCTTCAGGCGCCTTCTATATTAGAGATTTCCGGAGGTTGCTGCCCTCGTAGGGTTTCCAGGATCGCTGGAATGTAGTAGCATGGTGTCACAAGATTCCGATGAAGCTCAATTTCCTTACCTGGCATATCAAGAACCACACAATCGCGAGGGATGGGAATATCAAAACGTTGGGGATCAACTATCCCTCTAGATACCATTCCTATAAATCGTGGAGGAAGGAGAGTGTTGCACACTTGTTTTGTGAGGGTGAATGGGCTCAAGTAGTGTGGATATTTCTAGGAGGCTTCTCGGCTTCTCCTGCCCGAGAGCAGGTTGAGTCCTCTTTCATAGAGAGTTTGTTTAATGGATCATTGGGGAAGGAGAAGGATCGGTTGGATCGAGCTGCAACCCTCAATGTGGGGTGTTGGTGTATCTGGAAAGCCAGAAATCAGGCTTGGTATGAAGGTGTAGTGCCCTCGGTAAGGTCCATTATTGTTCAAATTTGTTTCTTTCTATTGGACTTGATTTCAACCAACAAGGAATAGAAGGAGGCTCCTCTATTCCCTTGCATGCAGGGGTCAGTGTCATGTCATCCTCCCTCATTCGTTGGATCTTTTGGTAAATGGATCAGATGGATTCTGCATGCCTCGGGATACAAACTCAATACTGATGGGGCTTGTTCTGAAGTGGTGATGTCGGTAGGGGTTGTTGTGGGAGGAACAAGGGGTGGTGTGGTGTTTCCCTTCTCTTCCTCCTTCGGCATCAGTACTGAAATCCAAGATGAGGCTCACGCCCTTCTCAATGGGCTTTTCGTATGCATGCAGGAGAATGTGGTCATTTCTGAGGTCACGGTGGACTCCTTGATTCTCCATGATTCCTTGAATGGTAATTGTTCAATACCTCGGCCTATAACCTACAGTGTCAGGAAATGCCTTGGGATTCTCCGACACAATATTCAAGTGTCCCAAACCTGCCGCGAGGGGAACAAGGTTTCATATTTTTTGGCATACGAGGCTGATCATAGGTCTACCAATAGTTTTCTTTTACATCTTCACAGCATAAAGCGAGAATGTGTTAACTTGATCAGAGGGTATGCCCTTGGTTTTCATTACTATAGACCCCCCTACTCTATCTTGTTGTTTGTTTCAATCTTAAATACAAATTTGATTTGGATGGATGGATGTGTGCCTATAGTGAATACACAAAATCGATATATTTTATTTACAAAATGATCTTTTTAAAGGAATTCTTCTCAACTCCTTTCATCGAGGCATATTTTGATTTATACACAACTTTCATTTATATTGTTTATAAACACATTTGAATTTTCTTTTCATTCAATGGGATTATTTTTCTAAGAGTTGTTTTACTAAATGGACAAAAAAATAATGTTTCTTTTTAACGTAAGTTGTGTCTATGACCTTTTCCACCACTGTCAGTATAATTTTCTCTTTGTCTTCAATAACAAGCCGTAATGTTTTTTTAAAGGAAAATAAATACCATATAATCTTTTACATATTTTGGTTTTTAACATTGTTTTGAAAATTGAATTGTTATGTCAATATACTTAAATGATATATTTTGATTTAAATGTTGAAATGTTATATTTCCATTCAATTTGGTTTATATTTAATTATTATGTAATGGTTCTTGGGAATTGTTTACGTATACGGGAGGTTTCATTGTAAACCTAGGAAGGGTGAGCCCGAGATAGCTCTGTAATACATTGGGAAACATGATGGACGTGAAGAATAATTTTTCTTCTAAGAGATTTATGGAATATAATGTAATTTGTATTCCAACATAACTCCCTATATAGCTGTGATAGCTACAATGTCAGTATGATATGGATGCCACTGGTTACCATTATGATTTTTGATTTCTATGTGTTATTCATAAATCTTACGATTTCAAGAGATATGTTAGGATTTAAAATGACGGTTTCATTGATTTGTATTTATTGAGGGGTTAATGTTTCTTTTATTATTTTATATCCCTTATTGAGCTTTTTTATGATCACCATAATTTTGTAAATGTTTTTAATTGGACTTTAAGATAAATAGGGTCAAGGATGGGATCAAGGAAAAGTTATTCTCTCTAAAACATGGAACTAGACGTGTTTTTTAGAGTATTTATTTTATGAAAAAATGTATACTATATAGAAGGGTCGACTTCATAATTTTTGAAAATTAATGTAATAGATATGGGAAAATTCATTAAAACTCTAATCCTGAAAATATCCTCAATGTGAATTCCTAACATAACTCAAGGTTATGTAATGTTTGAGGCCAAACCCTTATAGTTTCCACCCTTTTGGGACACTACAAGTTAGAATCTACCCATCCCACAATCCAGTGAGTATGTGGTTAACAATTTAGAAATGGATGTATATTAGTATCATGGTATTTAACTACCATCCTCTATACATGTTTGTGAAATACCCATAATTTCGCTACATGTGACTTACCCATACAATCCTCCCCTAAAGCACCACCAAAGACAATATTCCATTAATGTATTGAATTGTTCTAGAAAAACATCTCATGTTTAACACCCCCTATACTATAATTGGGGAGTCCTTTTCCATAATTTCAAATGATTCCATCTATCGGAATGGGAATCCCAAAAAAATGAATCCATAGTGTTCTCCATCCAAGAGATGGATAATTTTGGATCCAAAATGTTAGTAAGAATGTGCATCGAGATTAAAGAGACAATGTTATTCAATAGCGTAATTCAACCACATAAATATAAAAAACTTTTTTTCCAATTTATATCCATAGAGAGATTATGTTATCAATTTTACCAATGTGATGGATTTGAAGGACCTTCGAGTTAATTGGGGAACCAAAATAAACCATTGCAGGTCACCATCTTTAAATTTTATGACTACTATATATGGATATATTTTTCCCATTCAAATATTTTTCAAATGAATAGAAACTACTCATTTTATGATGCAGTATTTTTCCACTACATTTACCATTTTTCTCTAAAATTCCATTGATCCCTTAGATAGATATATTTCAACCATTGATGAAAATGATGGTCACATGCTCATTCATAAGATGGGATATTCTACAAGAATATTACACTAAAATTTAGGGATGAATTTTACCCAACACAATCAATTTTTTTATATCTATTCGGAGAGAGTCCTCAGTAATGATTTAATGTGTACGGTGTGTGGGTCACCTTTCCTTGAATGTTGAAATTCCATGAAGGGACCAAAATAGTTACCCATAAAGGATGTTGAGATCCGGGAGTAAGTAAAACATTGCAAAATGATTTCAACAACCCAAGAAGAATAAACTATTCGAGATTGTACATTGTGGATGTAGTTCCATTCGAACAGGTCAGAGTCATTTTTCATAAGAAAACTAATTTTTATTTTTGATCCAAAGAGTTTATTATTGATGTCCCACATAAAATCATTGAAAATTACAATACACCATTGTATCTCTCATGTATTAACAGAATGATGATTTCATATGTAATAATAGTGGATATATATTAATCCATTTTATTTCTAAAAAAATTGTTATCATAAATCCAAATTATTATAGGGAATATGTAGAAATAGTTAATATTTTTATATGATTGTAGTATTGGTTAGTTTATATGAAATACTTATGATGAGATATATAGTGTTTGGAAATTAAGAAGGTTTTACTAGAGTAAATATTATCAAACTAGAACCATGGTTGCAGTCTACTAATGATATTATTGACAAAGTTGTTGTGTTTCACCAATTTGTTAAAACTATGGGTATTTCATAATATCATTAATATTCCAGTTTCCACCAATAATTTATTTTTTACTAAATTAATAAATTAATTACGTTTTATAAAATCATCATAGCCTGAAAATACATCAAAAATAAAATAAATTTGTAAAAATTAGAACTATAAAAAGGAATTATTTGGAGTAATTTTTGAAATTTTACATTCTGTTTTTGTAGTGGTTTTATGTATAGAAAAACCCATCATATATTTTTTATGATTCTGTGAGTTACCATTTTTATTAGTGGAAGAAAAAATCTACTATAAACTATATTGAAGTATAATTATGTTCATATGGAAAAAGATTTAGTTTTTCAGGACTTCATTTTCCCCCACAGGTCTAGTGAAAAACCATTGATGTCCTACTGGACAACTGTAGTTTTTCAAAAAAAATCATATTAATTATCTTTAATTTAATAAATTATCCACTTCCCACAATCCCCTTGTTATTCAAAAATCAATGTGGGGACTTATTCAATCATTATCCATTCACCATTTACATTATCAATAATTTTACTGATCGTTTTATTGTTTGATTGATGTTTCCTAAAAATAATAATGCTTATATAAATATTGATATGGAAGTACCTTAATTTTTTTAATGATTATATTATCATATGATTGTTCAAATTTACAAAATATTTGGGATTATTTATCTAATTTATGTATATAATATTAATCGGTAAAGAGAATAATATTAGATGAGAAAATAGTTTTTTTATGATTTTATATTTTGGTATAATAAATATTTAATAAAATATTATGTGTATGTATGTTTCTATCATTTTTACTAATTTAGAATATGGATTTTTGGTGTTCATTATTGGGAATGGATGAGTTCTAAATTGTGTAAAATAATTGGTTAAGGACTTTTATTATTATATAACACATTCCTCGGATGGTTCTATTTTTTTAGAGATTCATTATTCCAAGGAATCCAATGGTATTAATACATAAATAAACTAATCAAATAACAATATCATTTTAGTTCATGAAATGAATAATGATTGGATTTAAGAGATCCCATGTGTGATTATTAATGTAATTAAAAAATGATATGTCATTTCATATGAATCGTTTTATAGCAACTAACTAGAATAGTTATATGTTCATCCAATATACATAATCTTTTATGATATTTTATTTATGTGAAACCATGGAATATATATACGTTTCTTCTTTTAATTATTTAAAATCATATATGGTTGGATTATTTATAATGTCCTAATGCTGTGAATTGTTGTACCTTATTGACAAATTATATGGAAATGTCAGGATATGAATTATTTATAGAATATATATCCAATTATGTATCGAATTAGAATATGATATGTATTAAAAATTTAAATGAATCCTCATGAGTCTTATCTAGTATAAGGTTTTCTGTTAACAAATGGAATCACTAAATGTCAGATGCATTGGATTATTGATAAATGAACTGGGAGTGGGGAGATCGTGAATAGACATGGACCAGATAGTCTTTTATGAAAAAGAAATGATGTTTAAAAAAATACCAGTATCATTAATATTTTCATAATTTAGTAGTGAATGATAGGTACAATAACAGATATTTTTAAATCTTTAGAAAACTCATGTTATCTTTTGGATTTTAGTGATATAAAAATATATTTATTTCTACTATAAAAGTCTTTATTGAAGGTATTTATTCATTATATTGGTATATATTATTTATATATAAAGTTATAACTAATGAATCTATAATAGTTTAATGATCCTAACCTAATGTTTATTCTTTCATCATCTGTTATCATTTCCATTGAATATTATATTTTAGTTGACTAGGTATAGTGAGATGGATTTGTGTGGGTTATATTTGGGTATATAATAGGTATTAGATAGTGGGGTGATGAATATATATGAGAATATATGTCAGAGATTTGATATAGTGGATGTATACTATATCTTAATTCCTGATCATGTTTAGAAAATTAAGTTTGTATATTATTTCTAAATCCACGAGACATGGGATTTATTATTTCTCTACCCAGATTTTATTATACTAGAATAATTTCATGATCATAGTGGATTGATATAATCCCCCGCTTCTCAATAAAGTTACTATCACTTTATATTAAACATTATTTGGTTGTGTTTACCAAAAAGAAACTTTACTATGTTGATGTATTTTTAAATTTGGGGAATCATGAGTCCCTAGGAATTTTTTGTTCTGTGAAATTCTAATGTTCAAGTTCATATCCTATTATATGAAGACATCATTTGTGTGATATGATCCTATATTTATCTACTATATAGTTCTTATTAGTTTTTATATATTTACCTAAAACATTTTTTTAAGTGGGTCTTGAGAGATTGGTAATTACCAGGATTCCATAATACTCTTCAATTATTTTTTTGGTTGACAATTGATCTATTTCAAGATTTGTACTAAGATGATGGGTAAGTTGTTTAAGTGTTTTAGAGATCATATGTTGACAAAGCATGATTTCTCTGATGTTCCATAATAATTCTCAAATTATATATATATATATATATTAGATATTACAGGATTTGAAGAGAACATTTCCATAGAACAAATGAATATTGATGTTAACTAGTTCAATATTTTCTTAATTATACTTGTAATATTCAATGAATTTCTTTGGTAAGAAAAATTATATTATTTTACTTTATTAACTAATCCTCAAAAAAATTAGTTGAATTTAAAGAGCATAGAAAAACAAGCATTTAAAATTTCCATTTTAAAGGCCAAATACTTTCCATGATTTTTATGCAACCCAAATAAACTACCTATAATATATTCAAGTGGTTGCATAATAGAATATCTAATTTCAACCATATTAGAGTCCCACTAAACTCATGATTTATTTTTTTACAATTTTTATTATTATTTCCCCCAACACCATTCCATTTTAATAAAAAATAATAAAAATATTCTCTTCCATTATAATCCAATTTTCATCACTGCCTTTGGAGGAAGATATCCTCTCACATAAAAAGAAGATTTACATCCCATCCTATATGTAGATATTTAAGATCATCAAAAACCATTCGAAAAGATCTATAAGTTTAAAATACTATGCATGGATCTTGATGATATATATCATTGATATTCAATTTAATACTATTGAATGTTTTTTTATTTTTCATATTATCTCATTAATATAGCCCCATTATTAAATTATATATATATATTTAATTTGTTATGTCTCAGTAGATCAATTTTGAGCACTAAATATTGGGAAAATAATTGCATATCATATAGTTGATGTATATAATAAATATCAGTAGAATATTAAAATATTAAATAGATAATACTTCTTGATAATACAAGTTAAGTGTAAAATTATTCAACCAATTTAAATTTAAAAGGGTCAAATGCATTCTAATTTAATTCATAATAAAAACATTCAATCACCTGGAGATGTCTTCCATTTTAAATTTATAAAAGGCTTGATCTGGATTCCATCATTAAAACACTATAACATTTGAATATTATATTCATTTTTAATTACCTTGGTGTCCATATAAAACATATCTAAGTGATGTGGAAGTATTTATTTCTGTTTTGATTCATTTCTATAAAATTATCATACACTTACAGCCTACCATCAATATCATCATAAATGACAATAATTAATTTTACTATGATTATTTTGGATCTTTTAAGAACACATAATCTACTAAATCTAATTTAAATATCATTTTATTACAATAATAATTTTTGGTTTTTTCTAATATTTTTAAAACACACCATTTTATTCTATTTAGTAAATTCTCATAAAATCCTCAATCTAATTTTATATTATCAATATAGATTATAATTTATTATACAATTTATTAGGGAGAATTTTTAAATTATGTAGTTTTTTATATTGTTTTTACTGTTTTTGTTGGTAATATAATATATTTAAATATATAAATGTGTAATATTTAAATTAAAATGATTCAACACTGATCGAATCTTATGATCTCTAATATCCATATGAATATCTCAGGTACGATACTAAGGTACCATTGAAAAATTTGTACCACTAGATGATAATACACCATTGTTACTTATAAAGATATCGTATAATATAGTAACACTCTAATATTTTATGACATATTTTTTCACATAAATTTATTCTTTTTTTGTATCTTAATTTTCACTCTTCATTATATTTATCTTTGGTGAAATTCAACACTATGTTTGGATTGTGTTACAAGATTTACTATTTTTAAATGAAATGTGAAATGTAAATTATATGTCATTTTTTAATTGGATAGTTGTCACCTATACACTATGATGGAGGCTATGGATATGATTAACTAAAAAATGAAAATAAGTTTTTTACATATATATAAAATTAAATATTTTATCACATATTAATTATAAAAGAAAATAAAACCCTTATGAAAATAATATGAAATCTTACATTGAAAAAATATTTTTTTATAAATTCAAGGTTGTTTTATATTAATAAATAAACCCAAAAAAATTTCATTATTTATTTTAATGAAATGTATATATTATATATTCAATCAAATTTTTACCATTCATCATATATGTTCTCTAGAAAAAACATATGAACAAATCAATTTGTATGCAATGTAAATTATTTTTATAATAAGAGGTTTAGTTTCATTTTTCACACTAAAAATAAAATTAATTATTGAAAATTAAAGATAATTTATTTTATCAAATAAATTTTATTTTTTAAATCATAATTTCACAATTTTTTATGGTTATATTTTTCAATTTCATTAAAAAGTTTGATTTTTTATCAAGATAGAAAATAATGAAACTTAATGAAAAAATCCTTTTGATTAAATTATTTAAAATTTTAAATGATAATTTGAACTGGTAAAAAAAATTTAATTTAATAACATATTAATTAATTCATTTTATTTTATTTTAATCCATTTAATGTTGAATTTTTATAAAAACAATTCAAACATGTAATGTTTTTATCTTTAAAAACCAAAAATATTATATTGTTAATTGGATTAATTAGGAAATAAATTTAGACAATTTTTTAAATGAAATTTGGAAAAATATTTTCCCTAATTTAAATAATATTAATTTATAGTGTATAAAAATATCAACATAAATGTTAACAAAATATATAAATGAATTTATTGAAAATTAATTAAAATTTTTGAGGTAAAAATGTGTTTATGAGGGGTAAATCTAAATGATAATTGTAAAAATCTCTTTTACAATTGTAAAAAACTAATGTATCCAAATATATCTGCGATAAAAATTCATTTGTTTTATAATTTCCATACATATACCTTTTTGACATGTGAAAATCATGTGACCACATATTTCATTTCAAAATTACCAATTGTGTCGACTACCCTACATAAAAATGTCCCTCATATCTTATATTCATCACACTCTCTAACATATTTCGTTTGGACATTACCTAACCCAATAAAATCCCAATTTACCTCAACTTATCCTATGATAATTTTATTTGACATAAATAAAACCAAGGATGGATTTCAGTCTAATCATAATGACGGTACCCAAAGAATAGTTATTGTTAATCAACAAGTGCTCTTATTTTATTTCAACCTAAAACCATTTTAATAATTATTATAATATTATTATACAATATCCATATTATATAACATACTCATATATGTTGTTATATTATGTTTATGACCAAAAATGATATCCACTTTTAACAAATTGGTCACAAAATCATTGTTCTTGTGTATAACAGACTACTACTTACCGAAACGATGTTGTTATTTTTTCCATGGAAACATATCATGGTTTGACATAATGATATGGTCATGTATAATATATTCTATTTATTATGTTTTTATAATATTATTATTTTGAAATTAGTTTATCACAAATTCCTTCATGCATTTCATTTTGTGGGAATATAATTACGTCATTCTGGTTTACAACAGACTAACACCTCACGAAGCGATGTGATCATTAACAAATAACAAGGGATGTTATAAGGATATTTTTATTAAATTATGTTAAATTTTATAAATAAAAATTATTACCTAATTATAATATACTATTTAATTATCTTTCATCCAATAAAATAGGAAAATGGAAACATTGTTCATGCGTAGGCATGGCCCGCTGTCTCGATGAACGGTGTATTTAATTTTCTATTAATAAATATTTTGGATTAGTATACATACATATATAATGAATATATATGATATTTTGGTAAAATTTTACATTATTTATATGATATATCCACGATCATATTATGTGGACCTAAAATATAACAAATCAAAACATATATGAAAATCAAATCAGTTATTAACCAAAACGTAACATTAACATGGAATTATTGATAGACATGACATAGTAAAGTCACAATAAATACATATATGGTATGAAATATATTAATTTTTTTTAATATATGTATAATAATGTTTGATTTAATTTATAGTAGGTTTGAACTTGTATCATGGATGCCAAATCATAAGGTAATGGATTTCTAGTCTCTATTTTTTTGTTGGTGATATATCCCAATTCATCACTCTTTTACTTTATGTGTTCTATATACATAAACATTAACATGGTATATCCTAATAAAATTAATTTAATTATATTTAAAAATTCTTTTCATGATATTTTTTATTTGGGGTTATGGTTAAAACTATTACTAAATTAGTAATGGATTTCTGTCTGACTTATTACATTTATGAAACACATGATATATTTCGATCATTATTATTTTATTTGTGTGTCTATTTTATATTATAGTATTTATGACGAACATACAAACATAAATTTGGATTTAAATATTCATTTTAGCATCTCACTCTAATCCGGTTTCAGGTCAAATGTTAACAAATTAGTAAGGGTTGTTTCTCTCAATTTTCTTTCATTGAGACTTACATCATGTTATTCACATATATTATTTCACGAATTCTTATACCTAAAAGTGTAAATTTAATTCCTTTAATTTATTCATCCTATTGATATTTTATGTTTTACTTTATTTTATTCCACTATGGGACTTATGAATCAAAGTTACTGAAGTGGTAATGATTTTTTGTTACAATCTAATCATTTACAATGATTTTTATGATTATGTCCCTAATGTAGAAATATAATGATATAATAATATATAATAATGTTTATTTTTTATATCCATTTTTTATTAATTATTTTTTCATGTAATTATACCATTATTATACTCATTTTTTAAAATCATGGGTTTTCTTTGTGTGGGTTGAATTCATCAATAGTTTTTAAATTTATTTACTGTTTTGTTGGTAGATAAAATATTTTCTTATTTTCCAATTCATAATTATGAGGTTTTTATTGATCCAATATATTTTTCAGTGAATATTGAGGCTAAAAATGTCTATCTGGTGTTTGGTTCAGAATTGGGTTTCTCTGATAATTGAATCCAAATATTTTGAATTGTAAATACTGGGTGAATGGTTTGAACAAACTATGTGGCATCCTAGGACAAACCATGTATCCATACAATCCTTATGGATATGGTTTTTCAAATCATGATATAGGGTGATCGGGTATTTTGTGTCTATGTCTATAATATTTAATAGAGGAATCACAAATGGATTTCTCAAGGTTTGGAAAAACTTTTGCATAAAATCAGTGAGTTTACACCATGGGTTTTGGGAATGAAATTGATTGTGCATGGTTTAACAAACCTTACAGGAAAACCATGAGGGTAATTAAAACTATGATATTATGATTTTCCCTCATAACTTATTTATTTTTTCTCTTCCCATTTCTCATCTTCTATTCTGGTATAGTAGTAGGAAGCTCTCTTATTCATCATCTAGGTGTTCAACCAAAACACTTTTTCGGACTCTATTTCATTATCATTAGTCTGAATTACATCTAATTCAGTGAGTTATTGAGTCATATTTAGTGTTTTAATCATTTAATTCCCTATAAATGAATTTTAGATTTCTAATAATTTTTATCCTATTTTCCGACTATCTATCTAAAATATTGATTTCAACCAAATCATCTCACGTTAAGGGACATGATCATATGACTGTTCATATACTAAAATTAGGTATGTTTTTCTTATCTTTATTAAGTATTTATAGAGTTTTTGTGGGATGGGGATTTCATAATTCCATTATGTTGATAGATAAACGCACAATTTATTTAAATTTTATTCCTTTGAATTAATTGAATCGGTCATTTGAGATTTCTATAATCATGTTCGTGAATAATAAAAATTCATTAAGCTCAGCGGGAGGGTTTGAACATTGGTAGATTAGGCAGAGGTGATTTTAATTAATTAAATAGAATTGTTTTATTAAATTTAATTTAATGTGAAACTTATTATCGATCCATTGGAATGACAGGGGTTCGTCCTGAGGATTGTGATGGAATTAGCCATCTGATATGTAACACCCCAAGCTTCTGCAGTACGTTTTCCTTTGAAAAATGCAATGGTGTGCATTGTACGCAACTTTGAAATTCTAACACACCACAACCAATCAAACTAGCTGTTATGAATAGTAATACCTAATTTTATAAATTTTATAAATTTTATCTCTCAAAATAAACTTTATTTTTGGATTCAGGGTATCGAATTTAGCATAAGTTGAAATTTTGGTGCTTTTCGAATAACTTTAATATTTTGATGAATAGTGAAAATTACTAAATTTTAATTAAAAACATCTTCTCTAATAAAAATAATTAATAGTAATAAATTATGAATTTGAGTGGTTTTAAAATATATTTAGAATATATTTTTACCATTTAATAAAATATTTTTCATTGGACATAATTTCACAATTCAACCGGACATAAACAAGTATCAATCTTTTGATAGTTATTATATCTTAAAAACACGCTTTTTGTTTTGACAGTGGGAATTAGTTTTAAATTAATTTCTGCCACTTCTTTGTTTTGAATTTAGAAAAAGGGATTCCATTTTTTGAATCAGGATGTCCAAATTTTGTAAATAGATAACTTTTTATTTTTAGAAATCTTGAATAATTACTTTGGTAAATATTTTATTTACCATGGTTAAAGTTAAAATCCGGTAAATAAGGGTTAAAAAATAATATTATAATAATACTAAATTACCCTAAAACGTGTCATAACCTTATTGGTGGATACATTTCAGACCATGGGAATATTTGGGTTTATTTTGGGACCCCATGGAGCCACTTGTAAGTGATAATGACACATTATATTAATTAAGATAAAATAAATACAAACATGACAAAATCATACATCTTTTAGAAAAACATTTTTTACATAGGGTTATATAGGTTGAATTTTCGATTATAAATATTAATTAGAAAGATAAAAAAATTTCCTACATAATGATTTTTTATTTATAATTGTAAGACAATATATAATTTAATTTATTTATGACACAATGATGATGCAGTAATTACCATAATATTGAATAATTGAAATAATTGAAATTATAAATACCCAAATAAATATAATTTGAGACTTTTTATGAATTACACTAATTTTATAGGTGAATGTGACATGTTAGGAATTATTTAAATAACTTTTTTTGAAGTAATCATTTTATTATGATTTTTTTAAAAAATCAATTATTTAATAGTGTCAAAATTGACATAAAAGTGTTTTTAAAACAAATATTATATTATTAATTGATATTAAATTAATAAAAATGTAACGTTCATCCAAGAGACTTATGTAATGATAGGTGTATCATTAATGGACCACTTTGGGGTATCATGGATGTATATAGTAAATTTATTAACCATATAATATAAAAATACAAAGAGACAATGTAAAAGTGAAACTAAATAACTAAGAGTTAATACATAAATATAAGGTTAATATCGTAACCCAAACCTGTCTAAATATTATTTCCTGTGTTTTTTTCGACCTATCCCCACCTTAACCATTAAATAATCCACTTTGGAGCCATTATAAACTGAATATGATTTTATTATAAAATAATATTTCTATCTTTTCCAAAGGTGCCCCTGACCCATCTTATAAAAGGTCACTCCCCCTTATCATTAATTAAAACCATCAAAGACTTTTGGTTCGGCCAACCCCTGCCCAAATACTCTATCAACATCCCTCACTTCATCGCAGAGGCCTTATTTTAGTCAGAAATCCAACCTAATGATCCCTTTTCATCATATCAAAAGGAAGAACCCGAAGAAGAGGTAATAATTTCACTACCCTTTTTCAAGTTCCTATCTTCTTCCACTTCTTCTTTCTTTGTTATTTCTATTATAAAATAATAACTCCAGTATCTTATATATATTTTGATGTTATTATAAATATGGTACAACCATATTCAGTATTCTATCCATCCTTTGAATGGCATGTCACCATATGTGTGTACGTACGCCTTACCTTCTCCACGTCGTGGTGTAATTTTCATTCAATAAATTATTATTTGGATGGGTATAATAATGATGTGTAATTCATGTAAATAATAAATATAACATGATAATTATTCTGTCTATATGATATACCATAAAATTATATATTATTTTAACATCAAAATAATGATATTGTTGCTCGTGCGTACGTACAAACTACCGTCTCCACGAACGAGATGAGATTCATTCTCCATCGTATCCGTGAATGTATAATTCTCATATGATGATTAAAATAATGTTTAAGGACTTGATATAATTCTGTATATGAATATGATACAACCTATCCATAACAAACACGGCTTACCTAACAAATAATATAAAGGAAAATGAGTAAGTTAACACCCGAAATGACTATAATACTAAGATATTATTAACAAATAAATGTTAAAAAATCATATATGATATCATATTAATGTAAATGATTCTTGTATTATTCAATAACAATTATTTCACCATTTTAAAGGTGGTTAACCAACAGTCGACAAAAGGAAATAGTACAAAGTAAGGGGTTTCTTATCTCACTTTTAATTCCGTGAGAATTCCATTGTTCACCACTTATTTATTTCATGTGGTGTGTGTAATGCCATGATTGTATTCATTGTGTAATATACATTAATTTATGGATATTTACATTATAATTATATTATACTTCTTTCATGGGTGTATGTTTCATAAGTTACCAAATCGATAAGGGAATTTGAAATTTCAATTTCCATTTATTCAACTTTACGCAAACTTTATTGATTATTTTACTCCGAGATTATGTGTGGAATCACTATTCATTTTATTATGTCATAATTTCCACTCCCCTTTTATATGGATATACTTTTGATACAAATAATCACTCCATTGATAATTTCTCAAGTCATCGATATGAATTTGATAAGAGTAATTTTAACTCATTCTCCATTTGTTGAGTTAAACATCCAATTCATTGGTGTTGTTTTTACAAGATTATGTATGAATTTCCTTTGATTGTTTTACACTGAATATCCAATCATATTTAGTGTATTTATATTTTTCACACATAACTATGTCATTTATTTATCCTTAACATAATGATACAACCTTTATGAGAGATTTCATCTTAATTTACATTCCATTGAGACTTCTTTGTTGTTATACACCAAATCACTTTTATGTAATGTATATAATGTATTTTGACATAGTATATAATGAATCCCTTTATTCTCATTATATTACAATGTTTTGATTACCTATATAATTTGTATTCAAGTGTCTCTCTTTTAGTTATAAACACTTACTAAAATACCATTTTTAAATGTTTTAAAGACTTGTTCTTCTAAATATTGCTCATTAATGTCCATGTTTTAAAAAAATGGTTTTAAGGATTTTTTTATATGGAAATTAATGTATTAAAATTAAAACTCCTTTTAAAAGTTTCAATGTTGTACGTGACACTTTGATTCAAAAATCTATTTTTAAATGGCTTCTTGATAAATAGTGTGACTTTTAAATGTTTTCAAGAAAAGGGGGATATTTCTCTCAAATAGTCTTGATGGTTATTTTCATCTATGTCAATATCATTCATTATTCTTGATTGAGTTTAATATGATACAATACAATCTTCCATATTGTATCAAATGAGTTATGTTTGACTGTGTATGTGCTATTTTTATACCATTCATGGTTTGTGGTTAAAGTATTGACAATTCGTATGCTAGTTTTAATATGAATGTTTATGTTATGTTTAAACATGTTCATATGAGGAATGCATTGTACTTAGTAAGTGATGGCTGAAGCCCGCTATAGTGCATCGATGCATCGGTAGGTCTCATAAGACAAACTA
The DNA here is from genome assembly GCA_963277665.1 of Viscum album. Classification (NCBI taxonomy): domain Eukaryota; kingdom Viridiplantae; phylum Streptophyta; class Magnoliopsida; order Santalales; family Viscaceae; genus Viscum; species Viscum album. Next base: position 1,250,585,627 of record OY728128.1, on the reverse strand, counting down.
GTGTCTTGGAACAAGGTATTAACAAAATCTTATTTGTAGTCTTGGCACGAGGCCCTGGATATGTGGTTATGATAGTCTGGAATTATGAATTCCATCATTATTAAAGTGGTTATTAATATTGCATGTGATTATTTGACTAGTAGAAAATCCATGTGAATAAGTAAATGGCATTATTTCATTTTATCCTTTCCATATTATGCTGATGTTCAAGTTTAAAAGGCTTTTGTTTTAGTTATACATAGCCTTAAATTTTTATGTTTATTTATGAAAGTTTCCACTATATTGTTATCCTTACTGAGCATCTAAGCTCACCCCTTTCAATGTTTTATTTTTCCCAAGATGTGAAGAAGTATTTTATGAATAACCTGTAGGAATAGTATGATGGGATATGAAGACAATATGTTGTTGTAGTTTTTCACTTATTGATTTAATGTAATATTTATGAATATATATAGTGTTTCCAAAGATACTAAACTAATCAGTCTTTCGAGACTTTATCATTCTTTTGATCATGCCAATGTTATGTAATAATGCATCGACTCTGGGTATCTAGGGTCGGGGCATTACAGTTTGTATCAGAGGATGTTTAGTACACACCATGGAAGATAGATTTAGATACGCTCTGATTAGATCATGTAGATCTGAGATGAAATTTGAGGATTAGTATAGAAGAACTTCCCAGAATTTTGGTATTGTAGAGATTTTGTGAGGTTTCTGAGAAATACATCCCTTTCTGGATACGAGCAGGTAGAGGGGGCTCTGTAACAGATGTACCTAGGGGTAAAACCAAAAAACACTGCTTTGATCTAGACTCGAACGGGAACTGGTGCACGACATTGGGCCTTGCTGCACTCTTGGTTACGACACTCCCGGGGGATATGCTTAGGATAATTTACATTTTCATTACAAACCTATTTGAAGTATTATATATATAAGATTAGAGTAAATGGAATTGTTTAATCCTAATGTGTTTCAAATAGAGAATATGGTGACATGTTAATCTCTAAATGATTTTACGACTACTGTTACTCACACAATGCTTTCTGGTTTTAGTCAATGGCTAGATTCCAAGGAAGTCATAGTGACTTTGAGAATGATGTACAAGGTTGGAACGGTGGTGGAAATGGGAAACAAAATGTAATGTTTATAGGTGTAAAAGATATCTTCTTTATACCAAATCAATTTTCCAAAAATATGATCAACAATATATATACTAACCAATTCTCGGAATCAACAAAGAAGAGAAAGGTGATGAATGATAAGAGCTCCAGTAGAAGAGACCATGGAGAAATAAATCGTCAATTTTCATCATGCAGGAAATGTGGAAGGAGACACCCAGTAAATTGTCTCAGTGGGACAAAGAAATTCTTTACGTGTGGGAAGGAAGGACATAAAGTGAAGAATTGCCGAAGAAAAATGAAAAGTACTATAGAAAAAGATAAAAATGTTCCCAAGAATCCATTTACAGTCAATTGCTGTAAATGTAGGGGACCTGACCATTACCCATGTGAATTCCCTATTCTATTGGATATTTTCTTGGACACAGAAAAAGCTATGTGGAAATAAATGGTTGGAGAAATGTTTAAAAAGTATTAGTGTACCTTGTTGATGGGTTTACTTTGGAATAATTTTCTCTTGTATTTTTAACCCTACAGTATTCCATGTGAGAATGATATTTTATGAATAATTATCTTTTCTCATGTGGATATAGTTGTAAATAACCATTTGGTTTTATATGATCATTGGGTTTGAGGCAATTACAAGTTATTATAATTTTGGATGAAAATGAAAGGTATGAGATAACATTTGTGGTTAAATTATGTTATGGTTATTTGGAGGAATTTATCTCATTTTTGTAATGTTTTAAAATATAGTTTTTGAAAAAGGACAACAAGAAGACCGTGTGACAAACCGCCGTGTCGGACAAAGCTGTGGGAATCGAACCCACAACCAAAGTGTGATTGAGATTTATCGCCTACCACTGGACAATGTGATGTCCCTGGTTAATGTAACTATAATGTTTAGTTAAATGATTTTATTGATCAATAATAATTTGAGTTGGGATCTTATTTCTTATCAAGTGAATACCCTTATTAAAGGAAAATGATTTGGTGGTTTAGTGATAAATTTTATTTTGGAAGATGTTCGCTTTGTTGGGGACACTATATGCCCATGGAAAATAGAATACTAAAGGATTTCATTTTAGGAGTAATGGTGGATTTTTATCTATGTTTTTACTGTGGATATATAGTGATTTGGATTATTTATGGAAATGATTAACCTATAATAGTGAATATGTGATTAGGTTAATTACTTTTATGTATGTGACATTAAGAGTAATTCATGTCATTTGGAGATACCATTTAACGTGGAAGACTACATAACCAAATTCTTCTATGTTTTGAGTTTCAATATTATTTTGGATTTTATTAAAGGATTTTAAGGACAATTATTTATTGAATGCTATTTATTTAACTTTGGGGTATTGTTGGTTTAATTTTACAAATTAGGACTACTGTTTCTTTCCCTAATGGAATATCCTTTTGGGGGATCATCAGATCTTACAGTAAACATTTTGGTTTTGATTATTCGCTAAAGACAAGGTAAATATATAGCTTATCCTTCATGGATCATGTGATTCTATAAGATTTTTATTCTATCTCTTCTAGTGTGACCAAGTCTTCTTGAATACGCATCGTTTAAAAATGAGTTAGTAGTAGGAATTTATTAAATTACGGAACTTTACAAAAAAAAATTATATCTCATTATGTTTTTAGTCAATATCAGAAATTAATTCTTCATCTTTCTGTAATGTATCTTAAAAAAATGATAAAAATGTTGTCCATTTACTTTTCCTACTGAGAATCTAATGACCGTTTGTCCCATAACAAGTTTCTGGTTTTCTTATTGTTAACTTTCTCCTGATCATGTTTTCTATCCCTATCCATAAGAACTTAACACTTAGTTTATCATCCACGTCCATTTTTCCTACATGGAATCCTAGAATGGGTTATCTTGGGTGACCTTTATACCTCTCTTCCTTTCTTTTAATGTGATAGTTTTATTGACTCTTTTTCCGATGTGGGACTTTCCATTATATTCTCAAGCCCAATTTTTTTAAAAAAAAATTTGGATGCAATTTATTGAAAGAGGGGAGAATGTAACACCCCAAGCGTCCACGGTACATTTTCCTTTGAATAATGCAATGGCATGCATTGTACACATCTTTGAGATTCTAACACACCACAACCAATCAAACTAGCTGTGATGAATAGTAATACCTAATTTTTAAAATTTTAGAAATTTTATCTCTCAAAATGAACTTCATTTTTGGATTCGGGGTATCTAATTTAGCCTAAGGTGAAATGTTGGTACTTTTCAAATAGCTTTAATATTTTGATAAATAGTGAAAATTACTAAATATTAATTAAAAACATATTTTTTAATCAAAATAATTATTAGTGATAAATTATGAATTTGAGTGGTTTTAAAGTATATTTAGAATATATTTTTACCATTTAATACAATGTTTGTCATTGGACATAATTTCACAATTAAACTGGACATAAACTAGTATCAATCTTTTGATAGTTATTATATCTTAAAAACACGCTTTTTGTTTTGACAGCGGGAATTAGTTTTAAATTAATTTCTGCCACTTCTGTGTTTTGAATTTGGAAAAATGTATTCCATATTTGGAATCTGGAGGTCCAAATTGTTTAAATATTTAACTTTTATTTTTAGTCATTTTGAATAATTATTTCGGTAAATATTTTATTTACCATGGTTAAAGGGTAAATCCTGTAAATAAAGGTTAACAAATAATATTATAATAATACTAAATTACCCTAAAACGTGTAATAACCTAATTGGTGGATACATGTACGACCTTGGGCATCTTTGGGTTTATTTTGGGACCCCATGGAGCCAATTGTAAGTGATAATAACACTTTATATTAATTAAGTTAAAATAAATACAAACATGACATAAGCATATATCTTTTAGAAAAACATTTATTACATAGGGTTATATATGTTGGATTTTCGATTATAAATATTCATTAGAAAAATAAAAAGATTCCCTACATAATTATATTTTATTTTTAATTTTTAGACAATAAATAAGTTAATTAATTTATGACACAATTATGACGCAGTAATTACCATAATAGTGAAAAATTAAAATTATTAAAATTAAAAATACCCAAATAAATATAATTTGAGACTTTTTATGAATTACACTAATTTTATAGATTACTATGACATGTTATAAATGATTTAATTAACGTTTTTTGAAGTAATCATTCTGTTATTAGTTTTTACAAAAATCTATTATTGAATAGTGTCAAAATTGACATAAAATAGTTTTTAAAACAAATATTATATTCTTAATTGATATTAAATTCCTAAAAATGTATGGTTCGGCCAAGGGACTTATTTAATTATATTTTTATCATTAATGGACCTCTTGGGGGTATCTTGGATGTATATAGTATGTTTATTAACCATATAATATAAAAATACAAAGAGACATTCTAAAAGTGAAACTAAATAACTAAGAGTTAATACTTAAAGATAAGGTTAATATAGTAACGAAAACCTGTATAAATCTTATTGGTTGAGTGGTTTTCGACCTATCCCCACCTTATAATTTAAATAATTTACTTTTGAGCCATTATAAACGGAATATGAATTTATTATAAAATAATATTTCTAGCTTTTCCAAAGGTGCCCCTCACCCCTCTTATAAAAGGGCACTCCCCCTTCTCATTAATTCACACCTTCAAAGCCTTTTGGTTCGGAACACCCCAGCCCAAATACTATCTCAACATTCCTAAATTCAACCTAGAGGCCTTACTTTAGTCAGAAAGCCAACCTATGGAGCCCATTTTATCAAATCAAAAGAAAGAACCCAAAGAAGAGGTAATAATTTCACTACCCTTTTTCAAGTTCCTTTCTTCTTCCACTAATTCTTTCTTTGTTATTTATATTCTAAAATAATAACTCCAGTATATTATATATATTGTGATGTTATTTCAAATATGGTAAAACCATATTCAGTATTCTATCCATCCTTTGAATGGCATGTCACCGTACATGCGTACGTACGGCTTACCGTCTCCACGTCGTGGTGTAATTGTCATTCAGTAAATTATTATTTGGATGGGTATAATAATGATGTGTAATTCATGTAAATAATAAATATAACATGATAATTATTCTTTCTATATGATATACCATCCAATTATATATTATTTTAACATCAGAAGAATGATATTATTGCTCGTGCGTACGTACGGACTACCGTCTCCACGAATGAGATGAGATTCATTCTCCATCATATCCATTGAAGTATAATTATCATTTGATGACTAAAAAAAATTTAAGGACTTGATATAATTATTTATATGAATAAGATAAAACCTATCCATAAGAAAACACAGCTTACGTAACAAATAATTTAAAGGAAAATGAGTAAGTTAACACCCGAAATGACGATAATACTAAGATATTCTTAACAAATCAATGTTAAAAGATTATATATGATATCATATTAATGTAAATGATTATTTAATAATTCAAAAAAAATTATTTAACCATTATACAGGAGGTTAACCAACATCCGACCAAGGAAAAAGTACAAAGTAAGGGGTTTCTTATCTCACATTTAATTCCGTGAGAATTCCATTGTTCACCACTTATTTATTGCATGTGGTGTGTGTAATGCCCATGATTGTATTAATTGTGTAATATACATTAATTTATGGATATTTGCATCATCATTATATTATACTTATTTCATGGTTGTATGTTTTGTATGTTACCAAATTGATAAGGGAATTTGAAATTTCAATTTCCATTTATTCGGCTTTACACAAACTTCATTGATTATTTTACTCCGAGATTATGTATGGAATTTCTATTCATTTGCTTATGTCATAATTTCAACTCCCCTTTTCTATGGATATACTTTTGATTTACATAATCAATCCATTTATAATTTCGCAAGTCATCGATATGAATTTGATAAGAGTAATTTTAACTCATTCTCCATTTGTTGAGATAAACATCCAATTCATTGGTGTTGTTTTTACAAGATTATGTGTGATTGTCCGTTGATTATTTTACACTGAATATCCAATAATATTTAGTTTATTTATATTTTTCACACATTACTATGTCGTTAATTTATTCTTAACCTAAGGATACAACCTTTATGAGAGATTTCATCTCAATCTACATTCCATTGAGACTTCTTTGTTGTTATACACCAAATCACTTTTATGTGGTGTATATAATGTACATTGAAATAGTATATCATGAATCCCTTTATTATCATGATATTAAAAAGTTTTGATTACCTCGATTATTTTTATTCAAGTGTCTATCTTTTGGTTATAAACTCTTACTAAAATACCATTTTTATATGTTTTAAAGACTTATTCTTCTAAATCTTGCTCATTAATGTCCATGTTTTAAAAAAATGGTTTTAAGGATTTATTTATATGGAAATTAATGTTTTAAAATTAAAACTCCTTTTAAATGTTTCAAAGTGGTATGGGACACTTTGATTCAAAAATCTATTTTTAAATGGCTTCTTGACAAATAGTGTCACTTTTAAATGTTTTCAAGAAAAGGGGGATATTTCTCTCAAATAGTTTTGATGGTTATTTTCATTTAGGTCAATATCATTCATTATTCTCAATTGAGTTTAATATAATACAATAAAATCTTCCATATTGTATCGAATGAGTTATGTTTTACTGTGGATGTGCTATTTTTATACCATTCATGGTTTGTGGTTAAAGTATTGACATTTCGTATACTAGTTTTAATACGAATGATTATGTTATGTTTAAACATGTTCATATGAGGAATTCATTGGACGTAGTAAGTGACTGGTGGAGCCTGTTATAGCTCTTCGATGCATCGGTAGGTCTCATGAGACAAACTAGTGTCTTGGCACAAGGTCTTGACAAAATCTTATTTGTAGTCTTGGCACCAGGCCTTGGCTATGTGGTTATGATAGTCTGGAATTATGCATTCCATCATTATTAAAGTGGTTATTAATATTGCATGTGATTATTTGATTAGTTGAATATCCATGTGAATAAATAAATGGAATTATTTAATTTTATCCTTGCCATATTATGTTGAAGTTCATGTTTAAAAGGATTTTGTTTTAGTTATACATTGCCTTAAATTTTTATGTTTATTTATGAAAGTTTCCTCTATATTGTTATACTTACTGAAAATTTGAGCTCATCCCTTTCAATGTTTTATTTTTTCCAAGATGTGAAGAAGTAGATTATGAATGACCTGTAGGGATAGTATGAGGGGATATGAAGACAATATGTTGTGGTAGTTTTTCTATTATTGATGTAATGTAATCATTATGAATATATCTAGTGTTTCCAAGGATACTAAACTAATAGGCCTTTCGAGACTTGATCTTTCTTGTGATCATGCCAATGTTATGTAAAATTGTACTGACTCTGGGTATCTAGGGTCGGGGCGTTACATGATATGAGGTGATGTAATCTTCAGGTTAGGTGAGGCCCATAATCTATGAGATATGTTGATCATAGGTCGGGAGACTCTTTCATCAGATTGAGTTGGGGAGGTCTTCATGTTGTGGGAATGTACTAATTTATATTATATTGTGATGACCATCAAATAGAGTGACAAGGTCTCATGGGCATGATGTTATGAATTATGTGCATAATAACTTATTTGGTATTTGTTTCTCAATATTGTTAACCACTGTTCTATTTAGAATAATTTTTATAGAGAATAACTGAGTTAATGATATGGTATTGACAACTAATGTAGTTATAGACCTATATTAGATTAATCTTAGTAACATGGTTGGTGGTGATTGTCAACGAAATCCATTGGATGGTGACAATCCATCAAATGACAGTGTTGAGATTGTTTGTTTAGGGATAAGGATCACCATACCAAAGAGCATTGGGAAACGACTCTTTAGGAGGAAAGACATCACCATTCAAGGGAATATTGGTTGTTGTGAAGATGGATTTATGTTTTTGTGGAAGAATACATCAACATGCCTTGGATGACATGATTTGACCTGATAAGGTTTCTTTAATATATATTTTTGAGGGACCAATTATCTTAGTAGAAGTTCCAACGAGATATTGGTCATTAATAGACACATGGTGTTGGTTGTAACAATGTTCTAGGTGGCTTTATTAGAGGTAGAACCAGAGTGTTCAACTTCATTTAATATCATCAAATGATGACTTTGGATTTATACTATGGGTATTATCTACTACTATTATATTAATGATGACCGATGTAGGTGATCACTTCATTTAGATATTGAGAACAATGGAAGAATGATTATTTTTAGAAACAAATATTTTTATTTATATTTGTTTTACACACCTTCATAATTGAATATTTATGAAATCCATAATTAGTGGTGGATAGGTGAGATTCTCTATCACACCCTACACGGGTCCTACGGGATGTGTGAATACTTTATGTCTTTTAGATCATGTAAATTTGTAGTCTCAATAGGTGGATATTAGTGATTGTGTCAAAAAAATTTCATGGGATTCTTTACAGGGGATCATTTAGGTTCATGCATTATATTGACATACAATTTTATTTTCTAAATCCTTATTATCATGGTATTTATATATTTACTATGGTCAGACATGGGCTACCCATTAATCTTATTATCATTATCAGCTATCATGTATGCATGTTCTATTTTAGTATTTATGAATGGAATGTTGGATTTCTTATTTATTTCACGAAATTAATTGATTATTCTTCTATTATTGTGTGATATTGATTTCACTTCCTCCATCAGTGGGATATTGGTCGAGTCTCTAATGGTTTTCATTTTTCACAATATATTATAAATACATTTGACATTATTAAATCATCACTAGAAGGTACAAAAACCCCCACTATCATCACAGTAAACCATATCTACTAGTCAAAAGCCATTAAAATATGTGGTGGTGTGAAAAAAGGCTAGTAGATATCTGGTCGATTCAATTTTCATGTGAATTATTGTCTCAGAGAGATACACATTAGTCTGTAATATTATTACAATTTTTTTCCAAATATATGTCTTTTCTTTCTCCTTGGTCAAAAAATATGTTTACTTCCAATTAAATGATATATAAAAAATTTAAAATATTTTTAAAACTATAATATTAAAATAGAATTTTCCTATTTTCTAATTATTATAAATTTTATTTAAATGAATCATCATGTCATGTGATAAACAATTATCATACGGGTTTTAACGAAAATGTAAGTACAATCATTTTTTAATGTGTATGGAACACAAACACATCCTATAATCATGATCATTATTTTTATTAAATCATACCTAATAAATATTTAATTTTTATGGAAAATAATACGAGCCTAAAAATATTTTATATTTATAAATTTGTAAAACAATGTCGATGGAATATTTTCCTCAATTGATGGTTTAAAAGATATTTCAAAATCATTTTCCATCTTTGATGTCATCTTTTAATATTACCTATGTAATAATGGGGTTTTTAAACAAGGGTAATATTCTTATTCTTTATTAGAATGGTTCATTATGACATAATATTTATGAAACCCATTTCACTTCAAATTGTTTTACCTTGATAAACTACTTATGAAACGTTTTTATTTTTCCTGAGTTTCATTGACGAAATGATGAAATGATTATGAAAACTATTTATTTTACATAGAATATGTTATGATAAAATGATTATGAAACCAAATTAATTTCATGGATAATGATATGATGATTATTTTACATTCATGTGGAACACATATATAAAATTTTCAATATATTATTAGGGGAACTATGTAAAAAAATGGGGTGAACATGCTATGGATTATTCTTCGAAGAAGTTCCCCTACTCGAGTTTAATCCTTGGAAATTTTATGTGACCAATTTTCTTGAAGTCGATGACTACATCCGATTATCATTGATGCTTACTCATCCCGCCTCTTCTCCATTTCAGTACGATGGTTCTCCTGTGGTTTCCTTTACTGAAGATGATGTTAGATTTTTTTCATAGGATTTTCATCTAACATTGGATTGGATTTTCCGTGGAGGGATTACCTTGCTTACTTTGATCCGCCATACTCGTGAGGAAATTGGGATCTCTAAATGGAATGTCCATATTTAGGACGAGGATCATGTAGTGCTCCGATTTGAGTATCTAGGGGAACATTATCGATGATTGAGGTGACAGAGCTGGAGAATCAATGGTTTTGATATGGATATCATCAAATGGTCTTTTTTTCCTTGTAGGTTTTAAAAAAATTCCGCATGCCAATCTAGGAAGGTTTTATCAGCCTCCCTCTTCATCTCTTTTGTTCAGAATCCCTTCTTGTGGTTGCAATAATTTTAGGATCCCTAATGAAAATAGACTCTTCAACTATTAATCATTCTCTCATTTTGGTATCTCAAGTATTTATTCTCCTAGACCTTACATGGGAGTTTCCTCAATTTACGTGGATCATTAATGGAAGCGATGGTTTTTTCTAAGCGGTAAAATATGAATATATTCCTCCTCTCTGCTTCAAATGTGTGATATGTGGTCACTTAGCATCAACATGTGGTCACAAGGACGAGTAAAGTAAGGGAAGGGGGTCAAGAGAGGTGGTGATATATTTTTTTAGTGAAGGATAATGAGGTAATGCATTAATTTAAAGTATACGGGTAACCTCTAATATGGATGGCCGATTTATTATAGTTTCAGGTTCTTTTAGGGTAGAAAATCCCCAGAATAAGATGAGGCACAACATGGGTTCTGATGTTGTTGAAGGGTGCAGTTTTGGTGCTACTAATGGAATTAATGATAAGAACACAATGTTTCATGTGTAGGAACCAATTATGCTGAAAAGACTATGTTTGATGTGCACTCTAGACTGGGCTTCACTATTATGGTAAATGATTATCATTACAGTTGGTAGATAGTGGCTAGAGACATGCATCAGTTTTCAAGGGAGGAAGATGCATTGGCAGAGGTACATGATGCAATCAAGTTTTTCATGTCTGATGAAAAACAAATTACTTATGATATGGATACTGGTAAACAACTAACTACTGGAACTGGTCATGAGTTATTTAAAGTTGTGAAGGAGAAGAAATTTCAACCACAAAGGGAATACTTCAATATCCCCATAACATTAAATTCTAGGTCTACTAGATACTCTATAACAATGCCGGTGGTGATCCATGAAAATAAAGAAATGTGATACACTAAGGAATAATATATGGTAATACTCAAACTGATAGATATCAGAGTGAAACTTCCCAAATTTTAAGTCAAGGCCCAAGGAAAACATTGTACCGTGAAACACCATGGGAAGAGGAGGGATGAGTTTTGTAGTTCCTAAGGTGACTAAATTAAATTTAGATGAAGAACTAATTGCTAATATTCTTTATAGGTCTTCATTCTAGATAATATTATCAAAGAACATGACTTCTTCATTCCTTTAAATTTGACTTACTATGAGGGTTCCCAATAACCCTTAAAATTTGATTATCCATGATATAAAAATAATGACTAGAAGTAGTAGTAAAAAATTAGAGGATTGGGGTTAAATTATAAGTAATGAAGGTTGTTATGTTATAACTAATGATGCGTGGTACCTATATATCCATCCAATGAACTAGGTAAAGATTTGATTATCATGAGATAGATATGACATTGATGGTGAATGAATTTGGTTCATTATGAAACATTTTCCACAATAATTTTCTTTTGACTGAAGCATGAATAACATAATAGTTTGGGTTGTGGTCCCATTCCACTATAGGGAATGGGATGTCACATGGGAATTTTGGTTTCCCCTCCCTAGAGTTTTAGTAGCCTAAAAGCAGGAACATGGGTTGTTACACCTATCCAAACATGTTAATATTATCTTGGGGGTACCCATGACACAATATTTTTTAGTGTTCTATGTATGCCACAAATATATGTCTTATTAAAATGTTATGATATCATGGATCATTTTCTCTAATTTCCTTATCGTTTATGTCTTAAAAACAACCAATATTTAAGCCTATAATTTTTTTTATGATCATTTGTAGGATAGGTATGATCGTCAGAACTTAGGATCATTATCATGTACCCTTATTCTTTTAAAAATCTTTCATATGGTCATAGATTGATATTTCTTATATTTACCATTACTGATAATTTGAGATCACCATTTCATATATTTCAATTCAATATGATATAATGAAATGTTTTATATTGGGTATTTAAATGAAGAGTACTGTTTGGAATGATCTTGGTGGGAATAATTGAATATCATTCACCAAAGTAGATTTCTAGGGTACATGTTTCTAAAAGAACTAAACTATTATATTTTTCACGCATGTGTTTTGGTAATGAAGTCACTAAAAACTAGTAGATTAGTAGTTGTTTTTAGAAGGGTTTATGCACAAACCCCCATGAATTAATATTAGATGGGATTCTGCACAACCCCCTATATTCAAAAAATACTAAGAAGTTCCAAAAACCCCTATATATATATTTTATAATTATTGTTTTATTTTTTTCATGTATATTAGCAGTGGTTACCTTAAAACAACCACTAATTTAAAAATTAGTGCTACTATATGTTTGATGGAATTTTAGACTCCATATATTTTTATATATTCATTCAGATATTATATGTGGGTTTTAACCCCCTATAATTTATACCATTAGAGGGGGTTTAACCCCCTATAATGTATACCATTAGAGGGGGTTGTGAACCCCCTCTAATATATGAAATTAATGGGGTTCATGAACAACCTATAATCCCATTGATTAGAGTAGGGTTTGAATACCTTCTATTATATGAAATTAGTTGGGAATGTGGACCCCCAATAATATAAGTAATTATAGGTGTTTGTTAACCTCGTTGTAATGTATGACATTAGTGGGGGTTATTAACCCCATCTAATTGATGACATTAGATGGGGTTGTGAATCACATCTAATTTATGACATCAGAGGATGTATTCAACCCCTTTTAATTCAATAAATTAGATGGGTTTCATGAACCTCCACTAACTCATTTGATTAGAGGGGTTTTCTAACACCATCATTATTTTAATTTATTTTTTAAAATTAATATTACATAATTAAAATAATTATAATTTACATGTGTGTGCGCGCATGTGTGTATATTTATATATTACATAAAAACATTATACAAATTCCTTTAAATTCATTATTAACATATATATATATAATGAAATATTATAAATAATTTAAATAAATAATTAATCATATAAACAGAAATGTTCTACTATAAAAAATACACCTATAATTATAAATATATTTATTTCAATATATAAAATTTATATATGATTGAACAAATATTATACAATTAAATTATTTATTTATTATACATATATTATATTAGATACAACTTAATTGTATATTTATGTATAAATATGTTTATATTATATATTGTTTGCAAATATATATAATTTAGATAAAATAAAATATAAAATTATATATACAATATTAATATTATATATAGATTATAATATAAATATTTTTATATATATAATTTTTTATAAATTATATAATTATATAATATATTTTTTAGTATACCACATTAATTCTAAATTTATTTCGTTTATATACATATATATTTAGTTATATTTTTGATTTCCAAAAAAATGAATGTATTAAATTTTGTGGATAAATATATATTTCTATACATGATATAATATAAATGTTAATAATTACATAACTAGATATATAATATAAATTTATTTAATATAATATATATATATAATTTTAATCATAAAATATATAAATGTAGAATATTTATAATTCAATCATATAATTCTTATAGTTAAAAAATTATTTGTTATATTAATAATAATTAATAATTATATTTTTAAAAACATACAAACATATATATAAGTATATTTTAAAAATATATATATTATAATCAAATTATATCTAATAATATTTTATAAATACATAAATATATACACACACAAATGTAAATATATTTATAAATATATGTATATATATATATATGTATGTAAATATAAATATTTAAATATACATTATAAACACAAATAATATATATATATATATATATATATATGCATACATATATATTACTCACAAATATATAATAAAAATTAATATTATTATAAATAAATATATTATAAATTTTTTTAATAATATATTATATATTATTTATATTTATACACACACACACACTCACTTTTACATATATATATATATATATAATATTTTATTATTTAAATAATTCATGCTTACTATCTTTAAATAAAAACTATTTATCCTACATATAACAACAAATCTAATCTACCTATGAGGTTAAATATCTAAAATCTGATCAGTATGTTTTATCTTTGAATCCCAATGTGAGATATTTTTTTGGAATCTGTGAGGAGGGTGGGTTCTTGGAACACTATAATGAACATGGTTGGATTTGGTGGGCTCTCAAGGGGTTTTAGGAACACGAGATGTCAAGGGTTGGGGTGGCTGTTAGGTGGATTTTCTGGTCGCCTAGGAAAAGCACCTAGGGTGTCCCAGAAGGGTGTCCGAGTATGATGTACAGGGAGAGGTCATGGGGGTGTGTCTAGTTGGTGTCTAGCGTGGGGTTGTGCATGAAAAAATAGGGTGTGTAGTCAGGGTGTTTGGCTTTCTTATGTAGGGTTTCCAGGTGGGGTGTTGGCATGCAGTGGGTGTCGCAAGGAGGGTGTCCTGGCGGGGTGTCGGGTGTGTGCAAAGATGGTTTTCAGTCAGGGGTGTCTTATGGGTGTAGGGCACTCTAGGGTGGGGAATCTAGTAGGTGGGGAAAATATATATAACATAGCCAGAATTGTGTCTAATCAGAGTAGAAGGGATGTTTAATGATGGTAATGTGTAACTATTGCTAAAGTGTCTAGAAGGGCTCAAACCCTCTTCTAAATAAAAAAACATTTAATCTCTCTATTTTCTAATTGAGTCAATATTCATATTAAATATTTAATTTCCATTTATGAGAATCCTTGGTCACGTTATATACCCTATGGAGTCTCTTACTATTTATACCTATTCTAGATTTTGGGTTTCTCATATTCTTATACAATATAAATAAATACTATTTTCACCTTAATAATACAATAGTTTACCCTATGATGTTTATATATATCCGACATCTAATAATTATATGACCATGATGTGGAATGAATCCTTAGAGTCCTTTATTGACTCATTCTCTGGTTATAATCCATTATAAATAGCCCTTTAAATCACACATTTAATTTTACAAGAAGACTCATAAAAGACGTAAAATTCTATAGAACCTTTCTATATTGTAAAGAAATGATTAATATATATATATATATTCAAGAATATAGATAAAATTCATAGAATTTACTAAAATTCCATATTTCATATAATTTCCACCAATATTGGTTGTACCCCTCGCTCTCCGTGGGAACTGACCCAGGCTCGAGTCCCGCCAGACTCGGACACTGCGCGTATTATGCACAGGGCGATTCAAAGCCATTTTCCTAGTCAGGGAACGTGCGGCATGCTCTGGCATGGCGGGGCTACCCATGGGAGATGAGCATTACCCTTACACATGTTTTTCCAAAGAGCATGTACCCTAGTTGTACCGGCTCCTGCATGACAGCCAAAAGACCCAGGATCAAATCCGGGCAAGGGAAAATTTCCCAGGAGTTGCAAAGTACTGTAGCAGGTACTGTTGCAGCGGTGGCATTGTAGCAGCGGCAGCACTGTAGCGGCGGAGGGACTGTAGCAGTTACTGTAAAGGTGGTGGTACTGTAGCAGGTAATGTACCAGCGTAGGTACTGTAGCAGTACTGTTCACTGAGGGGTCCTTTGAGCCATTCAAATGGGCTTTCAAGCCTTATATGCAGGCCACATGGCCTTGGGCCTTCAGGCTATGTAATGGGTCTGCCTCTACCCAGTCTAAAAGATGTCTTCGCATTCAAATAATAAACTGAGGCTTTGGCCACAACCTTTAAAAAAAATTATAACTTCCAACAATACTCATTCATCATGGTTGATTAATTATGAATGAATCAAAAAATGTTAAGACAACTTATACAATTTTAATTATAATTATTTTATTATATTGAATTCAATATAATTCCCACTCTTTTTAAATCTAGGATTATTTGACTAAAATTAATTTCCTTTAAAATTACATCTTTTTCATAAATCAAGGTAGGATATATTTCCAAATGGTAGTCCAAAACATCTTTTCCACTAAACAATATTGAAACTCAATAAAATATTTATAGCATCTCACAAAATATTTAAATTTTTATAATAAGATGTAGACAATACATATTAAAATGAAATACAATTAATCAATGTGAAATTCCACACAATAAATTTTCTATAAATACAACCACTTCCCATGTAAAAATTTGTGTGATTCCCTTTATCCAATTTATTTAAGTCAAATTAAAATGATAAGTAGGGGTTACTATCACCTCATAATATAATTTCTTCATAATTTTTTCTCATAATTATTTTATAAAGATTCACTATTTATAGAATTATTATACCTTATTATTTTCATAGACTGTTGAATTCAGTAAAGCATATCTGTGGAGATGTATGATAAACTAGAAAAAATAGAAGATTTACTTAGGGATAATTATCTATGTATTATATAATATCTTATATATGTTATACAATGAAAAGTTTATCATTTAACGTATTGTTTCAAAAAGATTAGTCAGCAAAATATTTAATGAACTCAACTAAAAAACCCCATGAAATGGTTCAATTTGAAGGTAGTAATACTCAATCATTTTCTCCTCTATTTATTAAAAAATAGTACAACCTTATTTTTAAATTTAAAATATCTACTAATCAGTGATGAATATGTGATTTATGTACATTTATTCCAATTTTTTGATGAAATCCAAATATTTTAGATTTTCATGGAAGATTGAATTTTGAGTCCCCTTCCACGCGATAAATCTTCCATACATGATTAACTCACATATATTTATTCATGGTTCTTATAGAAGTCCATTAATGACACCTTCTTTTTATACAGTGTATAATCCCTTTTTATCCTTCATAAATCTGTTATTAGTTATTGTAAAAATAAATAGAAATAACAATATATGGTTGGAATCTTTGGGTCCTTATATTTCCTCATAAGGATGGGAGTGTCATCTCAATAATGTTTTCAAATTAATTATAATATCAATTGGTTAAGTTTTTAATTTAATATTAATATCCATAGTTATTCATACTCATTCTATCTTAATTAGAATTTATTATTTATGTAGAGTAGTTCTATCCACCTATGTTATGAAAAAAATTCACCCTATATTCCATTAAAACATATTACCATCAATTATTTTTTTGATTTTTGACTATCATGCTATATTTAAATCTATTCAATGTTTATATACAACTTTTATACATGTTGTCTTGAATTTTCATGTCACATAATATGTATAAAATCTCATGAAGTAATAAAAATTGTGAATCAACTTGTTTTTCTTTAATTGAAGCATCAATTTGATATTTTTCCATTTTATATATATTTTTAGATATAGATAAATTGTTATTAAATTTTTCCAATTTTTTTTTGTTTTATTAGGTTCCTCGTAGGATATTTTGGTACTCTAAAAAATGGATGAAATTTCTTATTCATTCAACTAAATATTATCCTTAATCATACAATATGAAATTTTATCCAAGTGGTTGGCCATGATCTCTACTATTTGGTGAACCTAATGTGAACATCTAACTCACATCTCTTTTGGATATCAAAATTTATGTTATGAAGAATGATTTGATTCATCGTGGTTCAAATTATTATTTTGTTGATAATATTTCCTCAGTTTCTCACTATGGTCCAACATTTTTTAGTCATTCTTATTAGAAATCACAAAATATTCCCGAAAGAGTAGTATTTGTTTCAATTCTAACCCCAACAAAATCCAAATCCATGGATCACAAATCATATATTTTTTTTGATTGATTTGTATAGATTATTCTCATTATTTTCCAACAACAAACTGAACCACATTTTTAAATGGTGTAATGTTATTCATAGAACATTTACTTCTCTTTTTAGTGTAGAAGATTATACCTCACATGTTATTTTGATTTGAATATTTTTATAAATAATTTTTTAACCAATATTATTGAAAATAACATATCCACATTGGTTATTTAAAAATATACATGGAATATTGGATCATTAATTATCCCCAAATTGTGATGATTCATATCTATCACAAATAGGCACTGAGTATTCATATTTGATCTTCATACACATACTCTAGGATTGAAGATATATCTATTGTTTATCGTCTAGTTCTATCGACACCCATTTAGTTTTTTATCAAGATATATACTGTTTTACAAATTCATAAATGCCATCAATTTTTTATTCTTAATTATATCAACATAACATAATTCATTAATGTTTTACTCCCCTCTATCATTGAATATCATTTCATTTCTCATTTCCCTATATTCATTAATCCTTCCATAACAATGTATTTATATGAATTTATTTTATAAAATAACTTTTCAAAATCCACTCTAGATCTATTATATCATTATCATCATAACTAATAGTGATTTGAAATCCCATCCATAGTTGTTCTATAAAAATATCTGCATCTTCAGATAATATTCATTAATATGATTAATCTTGTTATTCATTTCTCATCCAACACCATATCCTAGTTTTATTTTTTCATTATATTTCCATATATTTCATTGTTTCTTATATTTCTCTTCTATTTTAGATACAATAAACTTATTCTATGGAAAATAATTTGGAAAATGTATAATATCGTTATAGTTATTGCACCATGGTTGATTCATTCCTTTATCATCCCCCTTTACAATATAGAACAAAACAAAATGATGATTTAATTTTTTTATTAATGTATTCCCACTTATCCCTGTATGAAAATTCACATCAATACTTATCTTCTTTATCATAATATTTTTTGTTTCTCTTTTTTTGATATTATTTCATCATTTATTTTCTTCATGGAATCTGATCCCATTCTCAATATTATATGTAGTTACCATATTATTTCACACATTATGAAAAATTTCATCTATATCATCTAATATATACAAATTTTAATCACTCTAATTTTTAAATTCCCAATCATATTTTAGAAATTTTAGAATCATCCTTATTCTAAAAATACACAAATACTCTTCTCATAATTTCCTTCAGTATTTAAATATAATAAAAAATGTAATCATCTTGGCCAATTTTAATTACATAAAATCAGGTACCAAAGACACATTTTTAGGCTTCCTTGACTTTAATTTAACAATAATAAAAAATGTTTAATTTATTAGATATGTCCATTACAATTTTAATCTGTAAAAAAATTATAAACAATTTATAACATTGGAAAATATATAGAATGTTTTTGGTATTCCATCCACATTAACATTTCTCTAATCATGTAATTACATAAGGTTTATTTTATTAATGGGTAGAAATAACAAAATTACTATACCTATAACATCCAGTCCATGTAATATATGATAAAATTTTATCATACATTTCAAAAGGTGAATCTTCCATTCATAAAATATTTGGACATCCGTACTATTTGAATAAATTATATTCAGAAAACCTTTAAACTGCATGGATCTTCTGGGTATCTGTGTTATATTTTCATAATTCTTCTATTTATATTCAACCACAATAGAAGGCTATAAAAAAAATAAAATTTTACATGATAATATAAAACTCACCAAGTTTTAGAGAATTATGAATAGAAACATAAACCAATAATTTAAAAGCTTCAACATAAAATCCACCAACATGTTTTGAATGGTTAATCCTCTTAATCATAGATTCTCTACTACAGGTGATAGTTGTTACACTATGGACCATCTATATCCAACCCACTTAAATTCCCAATATTAAACATCTTATGAGTCCCACATGGTAGATATTACTTTTTTCATTAACCTAATTCAATTATATAATAAACAATACTGACCAATATCGTTATTCTCTTTACTTCTACCATGACACAAAATTAGGATCTCCCTATTGATCTTGTATAATTTATATACTCTTCCAATAAATAGGTCATAAAAATCATTGAATACCTCTTGAATAGATCAGACAGTCTTAATCACTATCCATGGATCATGAATTAATTTGATCTTCTTAAATTTATAGAATTAGGAGGTATTCATGAATATTTATTCTTCTTATATTTTCCCAACTTATATATCCTTCTTATATCATCAATATTGTTTTGTGTCAATTTCTTTTAGCAACTCAATTATAAAACCGATTAAGCATTAGTCTACATTACCTTCATTTTAGCATGAATAAACACATATAAAATATATCTACAATATTTTTTTATTTATATAATTGTTATGAAAGATCAATATTAATTGTGAAATGTGTTCATATTAGTCAAATGTAAACTAGTCATTGATATTTTATATTAATTAATAATTAAACTCATTCAAACTCTTGGTCATTATTAATTTTTTTAAATTCCTAAAATCCTAGGGATTGACTCCATCAATGATTCTTTATAAAATTCATATATTTATTATCCATTTAATTACTCACATAGATAAGGAAGTCATGAAATTATAACATTGAATTCCTTCTAGTGGTGTGGATATCATATCATTAACTTATTTATTCCTCAATATGACTTCAATCAATATCATCATGAATAAAAATCAATTATTCATTCGTAATATTTAATTATTTAAATAACATGTCATCAACATCAGCTTATTTATTGAAATTATTATCCTAATATTCATTATTATTTTCAAAAATAATTTAATCAAAAATTGATCTCTTAAAATATATTTTGATTATGTAATCTATGATGTCTCAACAGTATGTCAGTTTATCATCAATGAGTGTAATGTACTCTATGATGATTATTTCATTCATATGAACATTGCATATTTTTAAATATTAATATCCCTACATTATTATGGTAGTCAGAAATCATTAATTATTCATTTATTTGTTTCATACCTTATGATTACTGGTCCATGGTATGAGAACTTGTGAACTATTTGAAACATATGATGTTCTTATGTACCCAAGATATTTACTATATTAAAATTTGATTACCCTGTGATAATTCCCCACTATAACTTTTTATGAATGATTATTATACCATATGTTGTTCCTTGGGGTTCATGCCATTTTCGTATCATATGATTATTCTCATAATTTACCTTATAAATAATTAATAATTGTATCATTGGATTAATATAGTTTACCCTTATTGTTCATGGAGTTCCTATGAATTCAATTTTTAAGAACAAGCCCTTTAATATCCCTTAATAATAATTCCATGACTCATACATAGGTGGAAATGATACTAAAAGAACCCATGAAATCACTCATATAATGTAACCAAATGTGTCACACAACTCTTCCATTTCAAAGAATTCAATATCATGTGTAGAAATGAATAATTTTCATATATATGTTCTTTTAAAAAACAATAATCTAGTAGTGAAATTTTATACTTAATGAAAACTCAATCGAAACCTCTTTAACTCTGCATGATGATTATCATTAACTCAAAAACTATTCAAGCATATTCATTATTGCATAAAATAAAATTCTATAGGTCATATGATCTATATAATGTAAATTTTATTTACCATTACTTATTATATATGAAATAAACATCATATTTAAATTTACAATAATGTAATAAATAAATGCAACATAAATTTCTAGCATGACTCCTCAATATCTATTTCCAATATACAATACAACACCATCACTAAATCATTACCAAAACTCACTACATATTGAAATCTTATTCATCCTAAAACAAATGTTCTGTATTATTATTTATGATCCCTAAAAGAATGACAACTATTACCAAAATACTTATTGTTGTATATTTATTTTATTTCCTTTAATTTTTTATAGTATCATAATATTTTTGGGAGATTTGAGTCTCAACTGACCAATGTTTTTGGGGTTATTTCTCTAGTAATGAAAAATATTCGTTTTATTGTAATCTTTATTATCTGATTATTGGATTGTTGAATGTATTTATCATTTTTAATTTCCCATTAATATCTTAATTATTTGAACAATTGTTTCAGTGAGACTTTAATTTGTTCTATGTGAAACAATCATAATGTTTTGAAGAACAAATCACATCAAAATTATAGTTATGAATGGGTGAAAAAAATATAAAATTTCAATAATATTCATAACATTATATATATTTCACTATAAAATACCATCCAATATAATTATTCATTGTAAAATGATATTTTTGGAGTCACATTAACATTAATAAAAGAATCCCTCAGTTTCATAACCATGATAAAATCTTCAATGTCAGAAAATAATAACTCAATACATTCACCAAACTATTTTTATTCTTGCAAATACAAATTTAAAAACAAAATATATTCTAGAAATAAATATATATTAGGGCATATATATATAGTTTTTGGATGTATAATCATCATTTTTTTGTAAATAACTTTATAAAATATTTCATGTAAAAAATTAATTAATATTTTTTAAAATATAATTTTTCTATGAATTAAAAGGTATTGTTTGGAAAATAATTCTTCATTACAGAAATTTAATTTCAAAAAAATTTAATCATTTTATAATTATCATAAAACATGTAAGTTGAGTTTAATGTTTTTGATTTTAAAAAATTTTATTATTTAGTTAAATGTGAAAATATCTTTTATAAAATTCTATAATTTATTTTGGATGAATAAAGTAATTTTGAACTCCCCATATATTTTTTATTTTTTAAAACATATAATTTTTTTAAAAATAATCAATATATCTTCAGATTAATTTTTATTATATCAAAATGTCATTGAAGATCAATTTTATTCATGAGAATGATATTTTATAAAAACTATTTTTATTGTGTCTTGTGAACAAATATTACAACTAAATTATATCAAATCTATAAATTGAATCATAGAAAGTAGAATCAATATTTTAAATCAGGATGTTCAACTTTAGTAATATGTTTAATTTATTTTTTTGTAATTATGAATAATAACAATGGTAAAAATATTCAAAATTGTAAATGGAAAATCCAGTTATGTATTTTCAGAAGTATGTTATATGGGAAAAATTTTAAAATCCTCATTATTATTGGATGTTGTTATTTATACTATAAAATAATATATTCTTAATTGGATGTTTGTGGGTTTGGTTTCCCAATAATCATTTACTATAATATTTAATAGTTTAAAAATTTAGAAATGAATTATTCCTCTCTTGATGAAGAAAAATTTAAGGGGGGATAGTTGAAACAATTCTCTCCCGGGGTTTTAAACACAGAACACTTATGTGATGAACTATCTCCTCTATGGCGGATGAACTCTGGCATGAGTTCCACTTCCATAACTAGGGACATGACTGAGAGAACTTTGGAAACACCTATAGATACCATTTATGAATTTCAAAATGACTCTCCTTTGTTTTGTTTCTCAGGTGGTTCATCTCCCAAGGAACCATCATATCACGCTGGCATACCTATGTGATTCACCCTCTGCATACATTGGCCTACCTACACGAGACCCCTTTTTCTCACCCAATCTTCTACTATGTGCAAGACTATGATTAGTCACACATTCAATCCACCAATGACAGGGAATCTTCCCTTTTATCTATGTTACCTTAAAGTGACTTAATTTAATCTTCAACAGAAGCCTCTGAAATTGAAAAAACCTTATGAAGAGGCAGATCAGTGTGTCTCCCATTTGCATGTGCATTCCTATGGTCAATGGTTTTCTACACTTGTCCAACCATAAAATTAGGGTCCTTGGGGTGAACATGTATGTTCGTCCCTAATATAATAAGGACCATAACCCTAAATATGTTGATGATGAGTTTACAATATTGGGAACTAAGGTTAAAACCATGTTCCTCTATAGGTGTCTCTATGACTCAAAGAATTATATTCCATTTGGGGAGGGTAAGGATCAATGTTTCTTTTCTATTCCACATGAAATGATATCCTCCTCCCTTCTATAGAATCCATTCTAGGTATTCCATAACTAGAGTAATTCTCGATCATTTCATGTGGCAGATTTCACTATCTCTTTTCCTCTCTCCTTGAGGTTCATCTCCATATGGGTACTCAATTCTAACTACCCTGGATACAAAACGAGAGATGAAAAAGGTACATACAAGAAACTTTTTCTTCTCTCATTAGCCAATCCTCTTCCAATAGTGGAATATATAGATGATATTTTTTACAAGATCTTCTCCTTACTCTTGTTTCTCAAATTCATGAATGAATTATCACAACTTGTGTGTGATTATTGGATAACACCGATTGTTGGGTCCACCAAATCAGAGGTATGTTTTTTAGAGAATCATCCATCATATCTTCCTACCATATTAATTCATAGTACCTCTATATGAGTAGGTCCTTTATTCTATATATCCATCGTCAAAAAAATAGTACATTGTGGTTTCCTATATCATCATTTTCATCTAGTTAGTCACACAGATCATGACTTCCATGGAATTAGATGTTGATTATTATAAAAAAACCCACAAGATCCCTCACCATATAATATCATTAAAAGTGCATGTCCCAAAAATTTCCAAGGGAATACCCCATAGGAGTAATCCATATTCAAAACCATTAAATATTCGGGCCTCATATTTGATATAATCCCCAATATTAACCAATCATTTTGGAATTATCTTCATGAGTAATCCCTAATGAAACTTCAAATCACCAGGGAATACTCCTCAAGATTAATCCCTAAAATCTAACCTTTGTGCCTCCTCATTAGGAATAATCCCCAATAATATCACCAAACACACCATAAGAATAATCCTTAGGTGAATCGATAATCCAAAAATCATATCTCTTTTAGTCAATCAACTTCTTATGTTCCCAAACACATTCATTAGGAAATAACTTTTAAGAGTATGCCCCCACTTAATCCTCTGAATGGGAAATAATCTCCTAAGTGACCAACCATTATTGGGACTCCATAAGTGTTGATCCTCACAACTTAACTACATACAAATTTATTTCCATCCAAATTGGATACACAGGAACCTGCCTTGGGGTTCAATCCCAATACCCCAATTTGACACTATTCTCACTAAGCCACACTCCAATTCATGTCTTATTCAACTTGGGAATTCAAATCCATTCAATGTTTCCTTTCCCACTTTGACATACGTACCATACAAAAATTTTACTAGGAACATTACACCAATAATTTACTACTGAATTCCATTAAACTACATGGTTTAGTTCTTTTCACATGACCACAAATGGTATGACATGTCCCATTAAGTCGCACCAAACTCTGTAGGTTATGAATCTATGGACAAGGATGCATAATAATTACATCATGGGGTTATATTCCAAAATCAAAAAAAAATTCTTATATCTTTGGATGATGATAAACTCTATATCTCCCCACTATGTGTCCAAAAAACTATCATCATTTAATAATGAAAAAAGAATATCTTATCAATACATAAGAGGATACCATCAATGGATATCGACAGATACATAAAAGTATCTAGAATGATGAGGAATCTCATATATATATATATATATATGATTATAAATTCTATACATCATAGCAATTGATTGTTAATTCATTGTTGACCCACAGTATACATGAGAATTAATTAAGGACTCTTTAACACAGAGTAAATCTATAAGAGTGTCCATGAGTAGGCAATAATTTCCCCCAAAACTCTATGATGAGACATGCTTCCCATCAACTCGACCATTGAGGGTTATTCAGTAATGTTTTCCAAAATCAACAATTACCACATGACTTTGGAATTCATGTCCCACATGGATATAGAACAGTTGTGTGTTTTATGTTCGACAACCAAACCCATTGGAAAATGTAAAACTATAGTAAATATAATATCATGGACTACACAAAACTATCCTTGAAATTAGTTATTGGGATATCATGGATCTCCATTAGAAATAAATAATAGTGAACCTAGCGTGAATCCTTACCAAATATGATAGCATCACCTACCATTATAAGACCATTTGAACACCATAATGAATCATGAATACAAGACAATAAATCATGAACATGATCATTTTAATGTTATTATTCTTTAATGAGTATTTCGTATATTTTTCCATTTATATAGAAATATTATAATAGAACTCGCATTGATCCAATAGAATCCTTCCAGCTTCTAAAAAGGTATTCCTTATATACTACCCATAACAGGTCTTCATCCAAGCATGTTTGGCCATCACTAACCTAGAATCATTTATACTGGGTCTCAGATGCACTGATCAAAAGTATTTCTTAAAAAGTACAATCCCAACCTTCGAGGTTTCCTGACATTCCCTCCCACATTCCATGACCCAACTATCGTCTTGTCAGCAAAGGATGGTGGTCAAGAAGTATGTGGAACAAACCACTGTCTTTAACCATTTTTGGAGATTTTCCAAAGAACATGATATCCATTCTATCCCATGTACTAGGGATGTGGATCAAGAGGCCATATATAGCTTCATATAGATGATACAGGGGTCCTTCACAACGTCTCATTCTCTCAATCACTTACCAAACCCAACATGTTAGTGAACCCTCAACATGATAAGGGTTTCATAGTGCTCAATCCATCCAACTCTATTAAGATTGTGCAATGAAATACAGACTGTCGAGTGAAAAAACCAGTCAATAGAGAATAGGGACACACCCTAATCTCCTATAGAAAATCTGATATAAAACATATGATGGAAAAATAAAAGAGGTCAAATACAGAAGCCTTCAATAATTTAACTGGAAAGATTACTTTCCAGATGGAATCTCAGAAATCCCACCATTCAAATTTGATGGCACATCCTAAGAAAGAATGTATAACATTATGCACCATCCAATCCTATTAGAAGACTCATTTTAATGTTCTCAAAGAACCCCCAAATAATGTTATCTGAATCCATCACGAAGTCTCACACACATTACTGTATTCATAAATCTGTCCAATAGTGTTGTTTGGAGGCACCATGATAATTTAATTAGAATTTTTTACTGAAAAATAAGGGTCATAAACACCTTTATTCCCCCAAATATGTGTGATATCAATATCCACTAGTAGGAATGAGATGACAAGAGTGGGAACATACCCCTTCTCCAGATAATAAATGGTCATATATCCCACTCCCAATCATTGAAGTCCACCATCCTATCATGAAAATAGTGAAGGGTTGTATGATAATGCAATCCAACCACTGGCATTATATTCATGACTTCATTACAGTCAGAACAATATTTTCAGATTGATCGATACACAAATCCATCCTTACGAATGGGGTGGATCATCACCATTCCACCCCGGAGTAGAGACATACATCTTATTCTATTTTGGTGGGTCATGGGGGAAAACATCACCATGATTTATGGAAATATGGATCATGAACACTGACAAATACGAATTAAAGGTCATCATCATATCCCAGTGGGAACTCCATGTCATGTGAAAACACCATCCAATGCAAAACTCTTCCCCAAGAAAGTGTACCCAGTCTCTTGTAAGAAGTAATCCAATAATAAACTCCACCATAGACAATAAGAGAATGAAGAGACGATATATGATCCCTATTTACCTAATAATTGATTTATGGAATACATCATAGGATTATTTGTGGAATACCAAGATCCAATTATCCAATTGGATAATTATGAGAGCTGTAGCAGTAATTTTAAAGGCCCTCTTTAAAAAATTTATCATTAAATCTTGAATCATGACCGCAATATGATCAATCTCAAGATTCCATCTCATGATGGTAGATATAGAAGCCCCGATCATGGAGAAAAGATCAAGTAGAAATAGGTTTTTCCCCATTCTATAATACTCCATGGTAATCCTCCCCATGATGGATCACACTATGAATGTTCCCTCTACTGTAGTATTTCACATTGATCGAAGAATCCTCAATATAGAAATATATGGATGAAAAGTCCCTCATATCGAGAGGAACAATATAAAATAAGGAAATTAATGTCTAATGCATTGTCAATGTAAGGTGAAATTCTATCTCATTCCGAATACCCTCACAATAGATGGTCATTCCCTGAGCCATAATTGGTGAACCTACGATCCATTGTAATAGAGGATGTCCATAAAAATCATTTTTATTATGATAAAGTAGAAGGAAACCATCCATACTAACAGATCATGTAGAATAAATTCTAAAAAAAAGAATATTACATGATAAATATGTGGAAACAACTAGGTAATGATGAAAAATTAGCCATGTTCTATACCATATAAATCCTTTAATAATGTATTACAGAGGTATTTCATGGAAGTTTGTTTGCATGAAATCTACAGAAATATATGGGAAACTAATATTCACTTGAGGGAAAATGTATTACCCTGTAAAATAATCAATATCACATAAATGTATTATATTTGATGAAATAAAAAATTTACTTTGTGGATCTCCAACTTTCACATCATCCAGTAAGTGGACATTGTCCACAACTGTACATGTGTTCATCAAAAATAGGACCCATATAACTCTTTTAGACATCAAACAATAAGGGATAAGGCTATTGAGAGACATTTTCATCATGGATTTAAATATATTGAGTAATCATCCCATTTTAGTGATGTTACCTGCAATATAGCACAAAATTTAAGAAATAGTGAAATGGGATTTCGATGTGGGTGTTTGAAGTGGATACCAAATGATGCACCCAACCCATGTTCAGACAAAACTCTATGAAATCAGAAGGTTGTTTGTTGTAGTATAATCCACTAATGATTAGGAGTAACCCAATATCATACAGTTGGTATCATTTTTTAACCAACATTTGAGTGTGGAAAACCAAACTTGAAGAATCCCGAAAGAGGGATGGGAGAAACCACATCCCTCAATGTAGGGGAATTCTTCACATCAATAACCTCCTCCCCAACGAATATATGACATCTCTAGATTAGTGTAAAATCAATTGAATCAATCATTCGAGTTCTCCCCATATCATTGCGTGGTACACTTATTGAGAACACACATGACTGAACAATCTAGGGGCTCCCTTTGGATCAACATATATCAATAAACACAGAGTGAGTTAACAAATTAGAGGTTGAAGCTTCATGAAGGGTGTATAAATATTAGTCATGAAAATAAAATTATATAATTCCTAAAATTAATTATGAATCAATGAATTTAACTAATATTTACCTTATGTACAATTGAAACTTTTTCCAATTCAATAGAGGAGTAAGGGGGAATCAATGATTCCTAATGTTCTCCACACCAAATTAATTGATGGAGATGTGTGTACCCAGAACCAAAAAATGTCTTAAATCTATTAATTTACTGAAATAATCCAGCTTTAACTCATCAAAATACATGTAATTGGGATTATTAAAAGGATCAAATTGTTCTTAACTGACCTACATGAGATAGTAGTCAACTTTTTCACAATGAAATATTTTCACAATAAGAGGAACAGATGAATAAATTGAGGAGAATCAATAAATATATAATCCATGGAATGATTTCGACTACATTTACTATACCAAAATATCCTCAACATATATTGCCAATACAGGTATATCAGAAAAGAGGGTTATGTGGAGTGATTGAAGTGGTTATGAAAAGACTTCTCAAAATTGGATACCAACCACTAAAATAAATGGATCCCATAGAAGTATATCATGATTTTCATCCATTAGGTGTGCAACCTGAACATGTTAAGAAACATCATTACAATCCAATACTTATGGGCTATAGACTAAAGATTCCATTATCTCCACCACATATGTGCCTATAAGCAATAGAACATGTTCAAGATCCGGCTTAGCCAATCATTCCCCAATGTCTCATGACCCCACATCAGTAACTCGTAGCATGATTGGAAACCATGCAGGAATGGTGAACACCAATATAAATTGGTAAAATCACTACCCCAAATATGTATCTTTGAATCCTCCCCTTCCAAACATCAGGAAGATAACATTCTCCATTTTTAATATCACAAGATACCCAGAGATATATATGTCATATTTCATCTCTAACATTGATCTTATGAAGGGGACCAATGAATAACCGAAGGTATTAAAACATATAAGTTTTTTAAAACACTAAAAGTGGCCCGAATGAAATGGTACACTGAATTTATAGCTCGAACAATTATGGTGTAAGAGGACCTTGGTGAGAATTTTTTCATCCATTTCAAATCTAAATTATATAAGGCAATAGTCCCTAAGCATTAAAGCTATAAATGACATGAAAAGTAAAGAGTATCATATTTTATTTCTTTGGGTAAGAGATTGTCATATTACTTAAACCTACAGCTCCCATTTGAAGAATTGATTCCCATATACATAGTGACCAATCCTGATGAGTTTTAAATTCCACTTCTTCCATTGAAATAACCAAGACGGTCTTTAGGCGTTTTCTTTAAAAATGGAGGACTCCATCAGATAGAGTAATGAAATCATCAGAGTAATTTCATAAACTATTGGAATGAGAATGGGGAAAGAAGTGGCTTCCACTATTACACATATGTTATCCCTTGTACCTGCTCCCACTCCCACTCTAAATCATGCACCATACAAAGTAAATCCACCTCTTAAGCATTAGAAACAACACCCACATCCTCATAATGATCAAATATATCATAAGTAAAAAAAAAATTTATAAGAAAATAATGGAATATTATTTAAAAAAAGGAAAATTCCCCATTAAATTTATATCATCATTGGAAGAAAATGATCTGGTTTCTATAAAACATGAATTGAAAAAAATATGGTGAAAATGACCTCCAAATATATTTCCCTGTTCATAGTGTAATGGGGGAAAACATTTTCGAGTGTTTTGTTTTTAATTAAATCCTACAAAAATGGTGGACTCTATGAATTCAATACAGTGAAATTCACATGTTAAAGTGGAATGTGTCTCTATAACTGATCTGGAGGAGGAGAATGAATGTAAGGATGTTATCCGCAAGGGTATGAAGACATTCAGTGATTAGATGGTCATATTGAAAATCAAAATAACTAATTATAACATCAGAGCATAGTTTCATGAGCCGACTATTCCTTCATCTGCATCTGCTACAACACAAATGGATCTACCAAAAGTGTAGTCCTATAAAATCTTGTATTAAAAAAAGAGACATTCCTAGATGAGTGTGAAGTAAATTCTAGTATAATATCTTGTGTCCTTATAATAGTTATCCTTTAACATAGGTGATTTTGGGCCTACAATCTCAATGGCCCAAGAATCACCCTACTAAATGGTATAATAATATTCAACCAACCTCATATAATAACCATCATAATAAGAGTTGATCTTCAGTTCCATTAATTTTATTCACATAATGGACCCCTTATCATATATTGGGACTGAATATAAATCCAAATTCTATACTCTTTTTTGGGGAACTAGGGGAAGAGACCATTAGATGCAATAATACAAAGAAATATTACATAGGTCCCTGATTCTCCTCTTTAACCACATACCAGGTCGTGTTGTCTATGTTGGCTAAACTAGTGGGTGAGATATCTAGTGAACCCAACATGAAAAATGATGTTCTCAAACATATGATAGGGTCTACCAAAAATCATCATTTTTGAATGTTGGTTAGGGGATATTTTATCATCTAACCAACCTAAATGTATATTAAGACTGATAATAAACATCCCATGCTAGGATATGATGAACTTTGGACAATAAGTATGATGTTATGAAGAAATTTACTTGGGTTCTAGAAAATTTTTCAATCTTGTATTCCCTAATTATATCAAAATATTTTCTGGAATCACTCATCGTTGTCTACTATAGCCCCCGAGAATTTTAAGATGAGGTTTCTATTGATGAATTGTATCATGTAGAGAATTATCTTATGTCATTCCATACATTCATTTCTTTCACAAAATACGATGAAGATTTCATCATACAAGAGAACATCAAGCCCATTTATATATATGGAAGGATAAGTGACATTGATATTTGATGATCCTTCCTTGAAAAGAGCTGGGGAATCATCCTCATCCCAATCCAAACATATTTTCAACAAGTATTCAATGAATCTAACCTATCCCTTTCCAACCAATTTTTACAGGGTTATAATATTAATGTGAAAAATACAACTAGAGAAATAAAAATTAGAACACAGTTTGGAGATCTCATGTATGACTTAGTTTTAATGGTTGTGTGAATGGAAATGACCTTTAATATTTTATTTGGAATACTTTGGTAACATCATCATGAATTTATCCCCTCATCATACAACCAATGCCACAAATACTTCAGTAATTTTCAATTTGAGGCATTTCATGGTGATAAATCACTATTCAATCCTATGAATCATTGTACATGGACGAATGATTCTACTATAAGGAATAGAAATAGTCCATGTATGGTGATGTTTCTCATATAAATTCCTTGAATGGTTTGTAGATAATTTAAGAAAACCTTTAAAATAACTTAGTGAAGATTATGTTCTCCCCTTTCATCAGATTAAATGGGAGAGTCCAAATTAAATTTCACACCAACTAAATTATGTTATGTTAGCTATGGAAATTGAGCCCAAAAACATAGGATATGTATTCAACTCTCCATTGTATAATTAAATACTTAATGAAAATATATTCATTCCAACTGCTGAGCTTCAAAAAAACACTTTTTTTTATATATACTGGAAGATATAATAATGTAAATGGGATAAAATGAAGAGTCTCATTCTTAGTCCTATGTCACCACATATATGATCAAAAAAGGACACATAATACAAAGATATACTAAAATGGTTAGTTCATATTCTTGATATACAATTTCAACTCATACCCATACTCTAAGAAACTGACTTCATCAACTGCTTCTATGGTAGATATAGATGAGGATGTATAAGAGGATGTGGATGACCACATGGATGCACCTACATCATTTGAGGAAGGTGTCCCCCCAACTGTCGATGAGCACGAGTAGATAAATATGGCTAAATAAAAGATCCTTGAAACACATTTATTATTGTCACCATGACTACTGAAGAGTTTAAGTTGTATAATTCAATACTAAAGTATCACCAATATGTGTACCACTAGATTTACATGAAGGTTCTAAGAGTTGACACAATGGTGTCCAGCCATCACATGGATCTTCTAGAAGTCCATCAAGGGTACCATAAGGCTTCTAGAAGGACACAGCTGATTGATTCCTCCAAAATTAAGGCTAATGTAGAAAAAATCATATTTTATAACTTCATCTGAGAGGCAGAATGTCCAAAATGGCTAGAAAGAAAATTCCTTGTTAATAAGAAAGATTGGAAAACTAGAGATTTCAAATACTTTAAGATCTTTCCTAGAATTTTCCAAATTATTATTAAGTATTTCAAAAATAATAACACTTAGTTGATGTAATGGCTAGTTTTCAAGACATATACATCATTAATGGATAATCGAGGAAAAACCACATTTAGCTAAACCAAAAAGATGAATAAGAAAAAAAATTTAGATCCCCCCATGGAGTGTTATGCTATTGGTTAATTCCCTTTGGCTTGAAGAATAGTGGTTCCACATAACAATTTTACAGTAATCTCATACTCAAACAAGTCATGTTCATGTTTTTTGAATGTTATGTTGATGATATAGTGGATATGTCCAAACAATGTTATCGCCTCCTAGGTGATCTAGATAACTTCTCTAATATGATATGAAAACATAGCCTAGAGTGGATCCCCATAAAATGTTCTTTAGGGTTAACATTAAAGAAGTTTCTTGTATTCATTGTATTCCATCGTGAAATGGTATTTCATCCGAAGGAAAAATGATACCCTTTTAATGTCACCTACAAAAAACTAAATAGTTTTTATAGGACTTCAAGTACACATGTACTCTATATGGATGTTCTTAGAAAACCTCAAAAGAAAATGGGTTGCCTTCCCAAACATAATGAAGAAGTCGGTCACAAATTAGTTGACTAGTGAATATTGGGTTGAATTTCATGAACTCAAGAAATACATCTGGATCCACCTATTATTATTTCCACCCACTGTGGAAATCCAATCATCCTATATGTGAAATCCTTGGAGAGATAACTATGAGCCTTCCTTTTACAAAAGAACAATTATATGAATGAAAATAGAAATTATTATGTCATTAAAACCATTATTGATGTTGATACTCTTATTAAGATATCAAGAAGAGCTTCCTAGAATTAATCTTGGTGGATTAAAAATTTTGGAACAACCTACAACACCAAGAATTCCAGTTTCACTCTCCCAAAAAAATCTGAAATATATCCTTGGTCATCCTATTTTATTAGGATGTCTTGCACAATGGGTGTATATGCTAGAAACACTTGATATATAGTTCTTACCTCAAAATTAAGAGATATCACATTCCTTGGATGATTTCCTTATGGAACAACACTCTGGAGAAACAACATCATTAAATACAGAACTTCCTGATGAAGAGATGTATTATATTAAATAAGGCCACAAAAATACGAAAATTTATTTTGATGGTGCATCCAGGATCCCAGTAGGGAACAAAATGTTAAACCCAAATCTCATAAATGTATGTTTATGGATTATGATCATTTCACAAAATGGTAGTTTTAACTTCAACCTACATTCATAAGAAAGTTCCAGTAATGAAGAATAATATATGTCCATCATCGTACCCAGGGATATGAAAATCCAAATACTACTGGACCAGCTGAAGGTAAAAGGCGACAGAAAGTAGGTGATCAAATAGAGCAATAGATATTATTGTATCACAAAAAAATCTAATTTTCCAATATGATTCTGTATGAGCTTTAATGACAGGGTTACCGTTAGAACCAATATTGAGTCGTATACCACAATCCTAAAGCACTCAGTAATATGAATTTTTTAATACAAGTAAAACTTTGGAAGATCCTGATAAAGATGAAACAATCATTAAAATTCCCCATCACCAAATGGTCTCAAATATTTATCCAATCATAAAAATGTACATCAATGAAGGAAGAATTATCTCTGATCCATACGGTCTTACCATGAGATGAATGGTTTTAATCATGAAATAAATCCTAACTTGATTAGTTCCTTCGGACTGAGATAGGAAGAAGAAAATATTGTGGTGAGATGACAATTTCAAACCTTATGATGGCCCAAATTACTAAAAAACCTTATATAAATGACTTTTTTATTGATTCCATCTCTCCTGTATCACTGGAAATGATACTATAGCTATTATGGAATAGGTACATGTGTAATATTTTTTTAATGCATCAGTTTTCGTACTTGATTAATGATCAAATATGATATTCTATATTGTTATGGCCTTTGGTAAAAAATGAAAAAACAGAATTCACTAATAGATTCCATTCCAACCAGGTGCATGCCAACATCATCCATCAAACCCCAGAGTTCGTACACATATCAAAATAGTCATTTTAATTTTTAATATGGGGACTGGATATTCTGGGTCCATACACTCCACATATGACTAATCCAATCAATTATGTCTTAACTCTTACCGAATTATTATCCAAATGATCTAAGGAAATACCAATAGAATAATTCAGGGACAAAGGTGTAGTCATGTTAAACTAATCCAATGTCACTACTAAATATGGGGTCCATAATAAAATAATTATGGAAAGAATAACCAATGTATTCTCGAATGAGGTGGATAATCTATATCTGAATTACAATATCAAATCAAACAATTCATATGACTAATATGGGGAGACCAATGGATAGATAATGTCTTTTAATAAGACCCTATAAGACACAATGTAGAATATGGTGGATAAATATAAGAAGTATTAGGCTAAAAATAATTTTCATGCCTTATGGGATTACCTAACTATGACCCAGACATCCACATGATCACCCCCTTATTCAATAGTATACAGAACCAAATTAAACCTTCCTATAGTGGTCTAGTGTCCATCACTAGGAGTTTACCTATGTGAAAAACTATCCAAAAATGACTTGTCACATATATGACAAGATGAATAAGAGAATCTTAATGAGCAATGATTTCATACCTTGCATCACTTTACTGTCTAAAAAAATAATATATCATGAGACTTTAACAGAAAGTGAGACCACTATTAGTTCCTACATGTAGAATTAGTATTGGTCCTTAATAGTCATTTAATGAATATTTGGAATCATTTTAAACTTAATATAAAGTGGGTATGACCATACTAAATATACATGGGGAAATCAAATAGAAATTATTCCATATTCAAAATGTATGGGGAGATCATTAAACCCATTTCCAATGTGTGGTTTCTAGATAAATATTTCATGTAATCACATTATCTATATCCTAACTAATTTTTTTTAAAATTTCTAGTTGGTCTTTATCACATGAACATAATAGGCATGAATTAATTTCCCAACTACATGATTTTAATCATTGTAGTTGGTCTTTGACAGATGAAATTAATAAGAATGACATAATGTCCCGACTGTATGATGTTAAACTATGTAGTTGATCATTTTCATGTGACCATAAAATGTATGACATAACATTATGAGTTAAATATATTTAACTATATTGTTGGTCGTTTCCATACAAGAAAAAATGGAATGAAAAGACGTCCTGGATTCATGAAATTAAACTACATATTTTTTTTCACGACCATAAAAGGCATGACATAATGTCTCAAAAGCAAGATGTTAAGATGCATAGTTGGTCTTCATCAGAAGACCATAAAAGGCATGCCATAACACCTTGGGATAAATATTTTATACTATATAGTTGGTATTTGTTACATAACAATAAAAAGAATGAAATATTTTCATTGATGGAAGATGTTATATTGTATTCTTGGTCATTATCTCAATCCCATAAAAGGAATGACATAACATTCCAGCTTCAAAAAAATTAAACATCATAGTTGGTGTTTCTCACATTGAAATAAAAGGAATGAAATAATGTAAAAGTTACAGTATAAAAACTGTATATTTGGTCGTTTTACAATGACCATAAATGTCATGACATCATGTATGTACTTCTTGACATCATACTACAAGACATGATTATTCTTGTTGTATGCTAAAAAAAGGAAGGAAAATTGTCCTATTAATATGACCTAACACATCACGACACTATTTTTTTCACTTTGTTAAATTAAACTAAATGGTTTACATAGCTCTCATTCGATGTTATGAAACCCATAAAATATCATTAGTTGAGAAATTACTCATAATCCCTTAGATCTAGTCATCAATATGAGTTATAAGTCTCAATCGTCTCTCTCTAACCCCGTAGTGGGTTAAGATTCCATCCTGGTTAGACATGAGGTATAATGGACGAGAGACTCCCTTATGCAATCCAAAATCACATAATCACCACACCATAGTGCCATTAGGGACCCCATTATTTTTATTAATTGAAAAACTATCACATCCTATTAAAACGAAAATAAACTCCATGACCTTTAAAGAATTATGTGTGTCTAGATTCTCATTCAATTGAGATATGTAGTTAAAAAAGGCCTCCAATACTGATTTCTGTTGGGATTGATGAATATAGAACGCCCCTTGCCCCATTTTTCCCATGAATACAGATCATACATGCACGTAGGGACATTCCATAACATATAGATTGATAATATGTATAATTAGATATATAGAGATGCATTGATCTCATATCTTGTACTCCACCAAATATTCACGACAACATTAAAACCAATGTTCCCATGTCAATGGCTACATGATTTTGGGAACAATTTTTAAGAACTATGTGTTTCATTTTTATGGATGCAAAAAGATCTGTAGTGATTTGTGGATACTATATCATGTTCCAACTGTAACATTTAATTAAATTATGGGGACCCACATTCTTACTGCAATACATTATACTTCTTGGTCAATATCCTCACTACATGATGATAAAAATAACAATATTTTTAGAACTACATATATCTTGATTCTCATCCACATGAGATACATAGTGACGCCTAGATCTCTAATCCTTGGTCTCACCAAAACTGAAAAAAACTCCATTTTTATAAATCGTAGCTGTACAGGGAATATTTCAGGAATAACATGATGCTTTAGTCTCATTCTAGTGAGATAAATAGTGATACCCAAATATCCATCTTTGGGCCCCACCAAAATATTTATTTTCCTTTATGGCGGTTCATTTTAATCATCACTACATAACATTAAACTGCATGGTAATGAGATATGTATTAATGCATGGATCATATCTCATACCCCAACCATAATATAATCTAAATTCCTATATCCCTGACTTGTGTTTTCTTTATACGGTTTAGGAAACATTTTTCACCCCTTGTTTCTCACATATAGTATATGTCATGTGGGATTATGAATTTTTGTAAAAAGATTCCATACCGATGTAATGAATTAAAATTAATATTGGGATTATCATGGTACTGGTTTCATAACATTAAAAATAAAATCAATTTTCCACTTCATATTTTAATAAAGTATAGAATTTCTTAAAATATATGTGTATTATTATTATCGATCCAATGAGATATATAGTAATGTATGGACCTTGAATCATGGAAAAATTCACAAAAAAACATTTGAAATTATCCCATTATCCCATGCCTGAGCTAGATCTATATTAGAGAATCCTATATGGGGTCTCACCATATGCATGATCCCATATTAAAAACAAAAACCATTTCCTCCACACATGAAATTCAAAATTTGTGGGGGATCTTTATTCTATAGTAATATGTGGCTTGATAATTGTTATAAAAAATAGGTATTGATATCTAATTCATATACCGTGGTCAATACTCAATCACATCATTTCACTTTCGTATAGACCACATGATTTCAAACTACACAGATGATGTCTTGACCACATGAGATTAAAATACATGGTACCTCTAGAACTATGTGTAGATTGATTCTCATTCGAATTAGATTTGTAGTGAAAAATTGGACAAATGTCATAGTCCCAGCCACAATGTAAAGAAAAACTCCCCCTCTGAAATATATGATTGAATATTTATGAAGGATATTTTATTTTGTGTCCCCTCATTTGGGGGTCCACCAAGTAAACATAGATGTTACCCTTCCTCATATGATGCATATCTATAAAGTGGAATCTAAAATTCAAGGAAGATATTATTCCAAATGCTTCTTTTTCCTGCGAATATATAACCTCAACACAATATACTCTTAATTATGGACACATTTGAATCTTCATAATCATTTTCCTTCTCCTGAGGATAGAATATATGATCCAAGATGAATCCTTCTCTTGACTATGTTGTATCATAATGTAGTTGGATTTTCATAATGTATACCACAAAAGGGTTTTTCATCCAATGTATTCAAACATTTGACTATGCTGTAATTCTCCCGAGTATAAATTTCATAAACTATCCTCTAAAATAGTATTGTCAACTTGTGGTAATATCATCATCCATAGAATACTCTTCTATCCTTGTATGTTCTGAGGAAATTATGTTTGAAACCACAATTAAAATTTAATATATGGTCATCCCTCACATATTGGTCCCTTATCATTTATCCTAATATTAAAATTCCCAACTCCATGGTTTTATTTTTCCTCCCTCATGTTAAAAATATTCATTAACAATCTTGGCCAGGTAGGAAACATATCACCTATAATTTTCATAATTCTATGGTCCTTGGTATATGACCCACCACTACTAGCACCATACTTCGCACACTTGGATCAGATTGATATAATTATTATTTTCTTCCAATTCATAGTCACTTTAGAAGTGATATTCTCCCCATATTCTGATACATTCTATCCAAAAACTAATATCTATATCTGAAGATATCTAAATCTCTATAAAAATTTGTGTCCATCAGAAATAAGATATTGGTATTTATTTAAAACTTCTTTTACCAACTATGTTATAACACACCCCATATGAATTTTCATATATTATCATTCAAAATAGGGTTTTCATCCAATGGAATCACCAAATAACTATTTTATAACACACCCAATTTTAATATTCAAAATGTATCCCACAAAATGTGTTTGTCAATTAGTGGAAACTTCATCCTATAGAGATACCTACTCTATCTATGTAATCCCATTCTTCATCCCACTATATAGATCTAAAACCCCCAGATTACAATTTATAATATTCCCTTCATCCGAACTAAATATGATGGTACATTCTCATACAGATTACCTAGAATGGGAGATCCAGTATCCTTTTGGTCAAGGATAAAGACCTTAAATTATGATCCAATAATTTCTTTTTATTTTGTGACTTTAAAATTCACAGTATAAATTAGATATAGTATGATATTAAAATATATAATATAATAGATTACTATATGAATTTTAACAAAATAGTATAATGTTTTAGTCACCAGATGTTAAACTCCAAAATAAAATCATTTTTATATAATGCTAAACTACACGGTTGCAATAAATTAAACAACAAATTGTTTCAATCATTCTAAAGGATGAGCCTTCCCTTCCATGGAATCAGTCATATAACAAATGTACCCACTTCAAACAAAAATAATTCATGTGAGGGAGGTTTTAAATTTTTTATCCAATGCCAATACAGATGATCCCTTCATTATCAAACATCATCCCTTCTAAAAACC
This sequence comes from Viscum album, assembly GCA_963277665.1. Classification (NCBI taxonomy): domain Eukaryota; kingdom Viridiplantae; phylum Streptophyta; class Magnoliopsida; order Santalales; family Viscaceae; genus Viscum; species Viscum album. Next base: position 1,250,545,046 of record OY728128.1, on the reverse strand, counting down.
ACATATTTTGTTCTTGAGAAAATCAAATATTTATTAACCCTTTTTGAATATCACCAATATTATGTCAGAATTCAATAGAACTCCTTCTACAACCATTTTGTGACACACCATACATGGATATGATTAATGTAATCGAAAAAATGAGGTTTCAACAAAAGGATTAAACTATTGAATGTATAAGAAGCAATACCTATTTGGATTAACATAAATAATCTCCTAAAATAAGTTTTTCAACGACTGGTAACTTCTTCCTGTAGAGATACATCCTATAATCCCCAATACAATGTTTTAGATTCGAAAACTATAAAATCATGGCTTAAAATGCCTCTTGGGGTATCTAAAGAAATTCATAAGAGTCATGTCAAAAAACTCATATATGGGTAATCATTTAAATATATTTGGATAGATATGTTTGATACAAAACACTTGTTTCATGAGTTAAGATTGCATGAATATAAATATCCCATAAGAATAGATATTACTTTCTCAACTAAAAATTACAATGGAAATTCTGGACAAAAGATGATTCACATCTCGCATGACTTATACCCTATATGGTTTCTAATAAAATTGAGCAATGAAAAGAAATAAAAAAACACTATTTAGGCTAGAAACCCAAAAACTGAATTCTATGAAAAAGTAAATTCTTACTAGAGAATTGTTTATTATATTTGACATTAGAAAAAATTAGGGTATCTAAAAAAGAGGAACTATGTTTTTAGTGTAGTCCATATGAACCTAACAATAGTGAAACTGCCCTAAATATGCCCCATTTATTATAAAATGTTATAATCTATCCCCATCCATATCACGATGGTTATGACTAGCTATAAAAATATATTTTAAAATGCAATTTTTTTAGGATCACCAGAATAGAATAGGGTTGACGACATAGATCATGGGATAAAATTATTGTTATTTATGAGGAAACAAAATTGGAGGAGCATCCACCTGTTAGAATCTGAATTAAATGTTAAAAAATACATAGAGATGAAATTTTAAATTATTGAACATCTTTTTTTTCACACTCAACATATTTTCAAATCCTAGCCAACTATACATCTTCGGTCTCCTCAAACCAGTGAAGTCTCTCAACTATTGGCGTAATAGCAGTTGACCATTTATTTTGTGCTCCATATATAGAATGATGATATTGTAAGAGATCCATATATTTTTCATTTAGTTCTTAATTATGGTGTGATATTTTATCACCCTTATCATTAATCCATCTTTTAAATTCCACCAACATCTACGTATTGTTGACCTATGACTATGATAATCCCGTATAGAGATCATCGATGCGAACAATATACCACACATTTATGAGTTCCTTTTGAATCACATGTTGTCACTATCATTTCCAGATGACATACTTTATGATAGAATGAATCAGGTGGTAAAAAACCCACCAAATCCTAGCATACCAAACATGAATTCATTCAACAAAAACGTGATGGAATTTTTCCAATGGAATTCTCTATATTATTTTACAAATATCCTGATAAGACATGTGACATGTGATACGATGGGAATTATGATTCTCCAAAACTAAATGAGATCCAATTTTAGGTGGATTAATTCACTCTAGGATTAGAGTGCTCAATGAGGAACACTTCTCGTCCCCATATAGTATTGTAGTAACGTCACCTTTTAGTGTAGATAGAATTGGTGAAGAGGATCAACCATTTGACATGGAAATAGATGGTTAGGGAACTGTAAAATGGATGATAATAATTTTTTTCCTCAAAGGGATAATATATGGATGAATTAAGGGATGATTAATGAAATGGGTAAATATAAAATATAAAAGATTCAGTGGATTCAGAGATTCTTCCCTAGAATTCCTCATCTAAAATGTTTGTGCTGGAACCTCGTGATAAGGGGTACTCCCATGGGTCTATCCAATGTGCGCCAAATGAGGATCCATTAGATTACCCATTTCAAGACAAACCAATTTTATTTCCCCTATGATGGTGGGATTGGGATGGACATTGACTTATTGTTTGTGTACATACACGTTGAATTTCCCAACTAATGGATCTATGCATTTCAATTAGTTATGATCAGATAATTAGACATCACAATTATTTATAGGAAAATAATTAATGACTCACATCCATTAAAATGCTGAATATGTTCCTAAATATCTTATAATGTTTTAAGAATATGAATATTTTATGTAATTTCATCAAATTCAATTCCATGATTTCTCAAGGAATGTATAGATACATAAAGCCTTATGTTAATATCACTAATAATATTTGACCCATGAATGTTTATAAAAAACACTTCTGATGACATCAGACTCCGAACAACTCCCCCAGTGACAGCGATATGGTCTACACTAGTCATCGTAGGGTCATCTGGTACATGAGATGAACCGAAAATATCATAAAGATGGAAGTCAGTATTCAGTAGTTGTAACACCCCAAGATTTTATGAGAAGTATTCTTTTTAATTTATTTGATGTATTGTGTTGTATGATACCCCCAAGATTATCTTGCGTTATACGCAACACCGTATTAGCTTGCAGTATATGCAACACAAATCTTGGATCGTGTTACACACAATTTCAAGTTTGTTTGATAGTAGTTATTCTATGCAACATTGAGTATATATATATATATTCAATGTATTAATGAAATATGGTTGGATTTTGTTATACGAAACAAAAAAGGAGTCATGCACTACACGCAACCTTAATGTGGCTTGCATTACACGCAATCGCGACCTTCCACGACAGCGTGTGTTGTACGTAATACCGAGTTTCGCTAAACAACGATATGTTATATAAACTAGCCGTTATGAATAGTAATACCCACTTTTTGAAATTTTGTAAATTTTATTTTTCAAATTGGACTTCATTTTTAGATTTGGAATATCAAAATTAGCCTAGAGTGAAATTTTGGTATTTTTCTGGAAACATCCAATTTTTGATGAATAGTTAAAACAATAGGTTACTATTTAATAATCGACTTTTTATTTAAATAATTATTTATTTTGTTTAAATTTATTTTAGGTAAAAATTGATATATAAAACCTATATAAGTTCAATGTAATTCATTGGAGTCATTTTATAATAATTTTAGATATATAAAAATTTTATTGAACTTTTTACCGTCTTTTAACCACCTCCTAAGAGAATTTGTAAATTTACATAAAACATATTTTTACCGATTTTGTGAATAGAATTTCAAAAATCTGAGAGACACTGTTGATGTCAGTATGTAAAATGTGGTTCAATGAGATGAAAATAATTTTTGGTGAATAGTAACTTTTTACTTTTTTACCACAGTTAAAAGTAAATAGGGTAATTAAGGGTAAAAATGATATTATTATTACCCTAACACATTTTCTAATTCTATTGGATAAGTGTAATTCGACAAAAAACAACCTTAGGAAAAAAATATGACCATTTAGGCCCACTTGTATTAGATTAGGACATTTAATATTAATTTATTTAAAGAAGGGTTAAAATAGTTAAAATCAATGTTTAATAAGTAAATCATTTTTAATATAGGGTTATACATAAGATAAATTTGACTATAAATATTAATTAGAAATATAAAAATATTTCCTACATAATAGTATTTTATTTTTAATTTTTAGACATTAAATAATTTAATTTATTTATGACACAATGATGACGCAGTAATTATCTTATTAATTAAATATTGACATAATTGATGTTATAAATACCCAAATAAATGTAATTTGAGACTTTTTATGAATTAAAATAATTTTCTATGTTAATATGACATGTTAGTATTGATTTAATTAATTTTTTTAAAACTAATAAATCTGTTATAATTTTTACAAAAATCAATTACCAAATAGTGTCAAAATTGACATAAAATAGTTTTTAAAAAAAATATTATATAATTAATTTTTATTTTATTCCTAAAAATATATGGATCGTCCAAATGACTTAGATAAGTCTATATATGATAATAATAAACAACTTGGGGTTCTTTTGGCTTGTTATAGAATGTTTATTAACCTTATAGTGTAAGAAAACAAGAAGACACGGTAAATAAAAAATTATTTAACTTAAAGTTAAATCAAAATGATAAGGATAAAATAGAAACCTAAACTTGTCTAAATTATATTGGAAGAGATTATTTAGACCCATACCCACTTTAGGTTCTAAATAACTCAATTTGGAGCTATTAAAAACCGAATATGAATATATAATAAAATAATATTTTTGGTTATTCCAAAGGTGCCCCTCTCCTCCCTTATAAAAGGGCACCTCCTCCCTCTCTTCCTCACACCACATTGAGCCTTCAATCTCGGCCAAACCCTGCGAATATCTCTTATCCACTTCCCTAGAAACATCCTAGAGGTTCTGGTCTTCTTCAAAGACCAATCATAGTGCCCTAAGAGGTTGTTTCAATAGGCGTGTCGAAAGAAGAGGTAATATCCGTTACCGATTCTTTCTAATTTATTTCTTCTTATACTTCTTATTCTTTAGTTTTTTCATTATGAATTAATAACATCATTATCAATCACATACTTATATTTTATTATACGTATGAAACAACCCTATTTAACCATCTATCCATCCTATAGAAAACGAAATCACCGTGCGTGCGTACGTACGGAATACCGTCTCCATGCCGTGGTGTAATCTGTTTTCGACCAACACCTTACTTTGATGGGTATAATGGTGTAAAAAAATAACTATATATGATTATTTCAAAGTGATATTGATTCTTAAATATTATACATACACTTCAATGAAATTCCATGATCATGGGAATGATATCATCACTCGTGCGCACGTACGGACTACTGTCTCCACGACGCGATGAGATTCATTCTCCATGTTAACCATTCATGAATGATTATAAAGTATATAAAATAAGTAATCAGGAAATATATTACAGAATAATGATACTGGATTTATGTATATATATATTTATTTCATCTACTTAATTTCATTCAATTCAATAAGGAAACGAAAACAACGTTCATGCGTACGTACGACCTACCGTCTCCATGAACGGTTTATTTCATTCCCTTTATCGATCTATAATATATATGTATATGATAAATATATATTATATATAAATCATGTTTTACATTCTGGAATTATGTAAATCAGGATATAAGTAATAATTTCAAGAACGACAAGTTGAAACACATACGATAAATGAAACGATATTAACCAAAACGCTCTTTAACATGGAATTTATAAACGAACGGGTAATATAAAGTCATAAGTGAACCATATATGATATCATAACAATGAATATTATTCTGTAATAAGTAAATGACATTATTTAAATCATTATACAGGAGGTTCGGATACATACGAAGCATATCGGAAATAAGGTAAGGGATAATTTTGCAATCTCATTCTTATCCGAGATTGTTATTCGTAAGTATTTACTGGGGTTATTGTTATCATCCCTGCCCATGTTTTCTAACAATGTTTTCATTTATTTTTGATGTTATTTTTACCCATTTTTTACTTTTACTACATAGTATGTATGGAATCATTCTATTACGAGGTACTTTTTAACTATTCCAACAAAATTACGAGTAGAATGTTATTTTTAACTTATACGGCACGAACTGATTTTTTTGGTTTTATAAAGCCTTATTTTCAAGAAGCTTCCTCCAAAATATTTCATACCTATTTTTAAAAAAATCCTTTTCTTTTAAAATTGCATTACAATTTGTTAAAATAAAATGATTTTGAAGATGAAAGGATAATTTCTTCAATAATTCATTTCAAGTGTTTTATCAAAATCATTTTTCAACTAAGATGCCATTATTTCATATGTGTATGTTTCAATTATAATGTCTCTATGATTTACATGGTTTCACTTTTATTATTATGAAATGATATCCATTTATTTTATATGTCTTATTTGATGATGGGATGATGTTTATGAAACCCATTTTCTTATTTGGGTTATTATGAATGATGTATGTTTATTTTGTGGCACAAGTAAGAATGATTTAATTATTCGATTGGAGGGACCTATATCTCCCTCCAATGCATTGAGTAAAGATTTATATCTCATGATATAGACATGGAATTAATGGTAAGTTATTCCGGATCAGTGTTACAGGACTGAAACGAGGAGTGAACTCGATTCAGAAAGGGACTTTGTCCACTAAGATAGTCTTGGCAGCGATCCCTTGGATTCTATGGAAATCATAACATGTGCTTAATGGTTGCAACAAATACATGTTTTATTCCCATGATATTTTATCATGATTGATTTTCCCTTATGATATATTCCTTATGTACATCCAATATTCATGCCTTTGCTCAAGATTTTGATGTTTATATTTTATGTTCATGTTTTTTCATTCAAATGTTTATGGACTGTTTTATGTTCTCTATGTTTACCCTTACTGGGAATTTGACCTCACCCCTTTTTTGTTTTCTTTTCCCCAAGATATAAATAAAGGTTTTAGGTATGAAAAAAAGGGTAAGATCATTATGGGAGATGTTGAAGATCTTTCACCACGATTAGAAGATTATATTCCGAGTTTCCAAAGACACTAAACTATTATGGTCCTTGTGTGTCTGTTTTTGTTATGTACTAAGTATTCCGCAAAAGTAATGTAATTTCCATGTACATCAATCTTCTGGTCTCTACAGTTGGTATTAGAGGAATGGATTAATCAAACTTTGGAAACTAGGATACGAAAACGTTAGTGAGATCTCTAGAGATATTTCTAAGGTATGTCTAGGGATGTCCGTAAGGATAAGTATACGTATAGGATATAGTCCTAGAACTATGGTAACGACCTTAGAATTTAACCTAAGATGTTAGATATTGAGGGTACTCCCCCTTTTCTATGTTGTTTTCCCTAGCATGATTTTTTCCTCTCACAATATTTTTTTGGGTTTTAGAAAATGGCTGGAAATAGGATGATTCACGATAATAGAGGATATGACGGACATTGGAATGATATTCTTCATGAGCAACCAAATGAACCGGGATTTTGAAGTCCAAACATCATTACTATGCCTAATAAAAAATCTCATAATATGATCAATATTCTCAGCTTTGGTATTTTTCCCGACTCTGATAATAAGAGAAAGATGGAGTTTCATTATGATCATAGAGGAAAGAAAGATCAATTTCCCTCATGTAAATCATGTGGGAAGAGGCATCAGGGAGATTGTTTCAAAGGAACTGAAAGATGCTTTGGGTGTGGAAAAGGACACAAATCCGGTAAGTGCAAAGGAAAAGGTTTAGTTAACACCATGGACAAGGATAATGGTATTTCAACGACATCAATAATGATTAGATGTTTTATATGTGGAATGTATGTGCATTATGCAAACCAATTCACTAAGGGAAAATCTCATGAAGAGAATCAGTATGGTCATATGAGTAGTATTTATGTGTATGATGATGAAGAGACAAAAAATAAAATATGAGATGAAATAAATGATGAAGCTCAGTTAGTGGAATGATTATATGTTTATAAAGAATAATTTATGGTACTATAGAATAAAGAATCATCTAAGGATTGTTACACTGTTGTTTTTCCTAAAGTATTTGAATGTATATGTTGAATGGTTCTGTTAAACATAGAAGGTTATTCAGATATTTTTGGAAAGTAGATGATATGCACATAATGAAGGGATAAGAGGATAATGAGATGTTTGATTGTATTCATGAGCTCATGACTGATATAAGGACTAAGTGATATTTTGGTTTGATTATATAGATTTTTGGGATTTTGGTATGTGGAAAGAGTTACCTTTTGACAGTATTCATGTTTTCACTAAGGTTATATGGTAATTTATGTTTCAAGAGAATATATTACTAAGGTATTCATGTGTTTGGAATACAACCAACAAGAAATATCTTATGATATATGTGGGATAAATGCTTGTATTCACATTCTTGGTAGATAACATTTCTATTAATTGTTTTCTTTATACTATGAGCTTGGACCGAAGTATTTTAGATAAGCCTAAAGATTGGAATGAAATATGTTAGACATAAGTTATTATTGTTTAAGGATATAACTTTTTTGATATTATTGATGGGATGTTATAGTAATGTAGTTTTAGAAAAAGGACAACCTGCAGGACGGGAGACAGCCCATCGCGTCGGACAAGACTGTGGGAATCAAACCCACAACTAAAGTGAGACTGGCCTTTATCTCCTACCACTGGCTTACAGGAAGTCCATGTTTAGTAGAAAATAGTTTAATTATATTAAGCAATATGATATATGAAGTATAAGTCCATTTTTGGAACCATATATGATTAATCACACTATAGATGGAATTATGTATTTTTGATAACTATTTCAAATCTTTTGTTTAAGACAGATGGAATGACCCATAATTCTATCACATGATCTACTAACACTTCATGAATGACAAATTCAACATCATTTCATTAAGATATGAAGTGTAAATTGTCCAATGAAAGACCAATGGTGAGACTGTACCAAAACCAAGAAAGTATTTCTTCTAATTCCAATTTCATCAACTTTAGGGAAATGATCTTGAAAACCAAAAATGTTTTCCTAGTGCCCTTATATCTGAAGAATCCGATGGTACCTTATATAATCACAAATCTATGGCTTTGTTATTGTTGGATTTTTCATAGCTCTATTCTCTACCACCTTCCATCTGAACTTGATGGTTAGATTTCTCCTCCATATCCATATTTCCACATAAGATCTCTTATGTGGAAACCTAGTGATGTGTTATGTTGGGTAACTGTTATGGTTAACACTTCACTTTTTCAAATTATGTTTTAGCATTACTTTTTACAATGTGGGTTTCTATTAAAGAAAATTTCAAGTAGTCAACCATTTATATCCCCGACGAATTTCAAGGGCGAAATTCATTTTAAGGGTGGTAGAATGTAACACCCCGAGATTTTATGAGAAGTATTCATTTTAATATATTTGATGTATTGTGTTGTATGAAACCCCAAGATTATCTTGCGTTATACTCCACACCATATTAGCTTGTAGTATATGCAACACTAATCTTGGATCGTGTTACACACAATTTTCAAGTTTGTTTGATAGTAGTTATTTTATGAAACATCGAGTATATATATATATATATATTAAATGTATTAATGAAATATGGTTGGATTTTGTTATACGAAACAACAAAGGAGTTTTTCACTACACACAACACTGACTTGTCTTGCATTACACGCAATCGCAACCTTCTAGGATTGCGTGTATTGTACGCAATACCGAGTTTCGATAAACAACGATATGTTATATAAACTAGAAGTTATGAATAGTAACAACCACTTTTTGAAATTTTGTAGATTTTATTTTTCAAAATGGACTTCATTTTTAGATTCGGAATATCGAAATTAGCCTAGGGTGAAATTTTGGTATTTTTCTGAAAACTTTCAGTTTTTGATGAATAGTGAAAACACTAGGTTACTATTTAAAAACCAACTTTTTATTTAAATAATTATTTATTTTGTTTAAATTTAATTTAGGTAAAAATTGATACATAATACCTATATAAGTTCAATGTAATTCATTGGAATCATTTTATAATAATTTTAGATATATAATAATTTTATTGAAATGTTGACAGTCTTTTACCCACCTCCTAGGAGAATTTGAAAATTTACATAAAACATAATTTTACCACTTTTTTGAATGGAATTTAAAAAATTTGAGAGACACAGTTGATGTCAGTATATAAAATTTGGTTCAATGAGATGAAAATAATTTTTGGTATATAGTAACTTTTTGCTTTTTTTACCACGGTTAAAAGTAAATAGGGCAATTAAGGGTAAAAATGATATTATTATTACCCTAAAACATGTATTATTTCTATTGGATAAGTGTAATTCGACAAAAACCAACCTTAGGAATAAAATATTACAATTTAGGCCCACTTGGATCAGATTATGACATTTAATAATAATTTATTTAAAGAAGGGTTAAAATAGTTAAAATCAAAGTTTAATAAGTAAATAATTTTTAATATTGGGTTATACATAAGATAAATTCAACTATAAATATTAATTGTAAAGATAAAAATATTTCATACATAATTCTATTTTATTTTAAATTTTTAGACATTAAATAATTTAATTTATTTATGACACAATGATGATGTATTAATTATCTTAATAATGAAATATTGACATAATTGATGTTATAAATACCCAAATAAATGTAATTTGAGACATTTATGAATTAAAATAACTTTCTATTTTAATATGACATGTTAGTATTGATTTAATAAACTTCTTTCGAACTAATAATTATGTTATGATTTTAACAAAAATCAATTACCAAAGAATGTCAAAATTGACATAAAATAGTTTTTAAAATAAATATTATATTATTAATTGTTATTTTACTCATAAAAATATATGGTTTGTCCAAATTACTTAGATAAGGTTATATATGATAATAATAAAAATTTTGGGGTACTTTTGTCTTGTTATAGTAACTTTATTAACCTTATAGAGTAAGAAAACAATAAGACACAGTAAAAGAAAAATTATATAACTTAAAGTTAAATCTAAATGATATGGTTAAAATAGAAACATAAACTTGTCTAAATTATATTGTATGAGATGATTTCGACCCATCCCCACCTTATCTTTAAAATAACTCAATTTTTAGCTATTAAAAACCGAATATGACTTTATAATAAAATAATATTTTTGGTTATTCCAAATGTGCCCCTCTCCTCCCTTATAAAAGGGTGCCTCCTCCCTCTCTTCCTCACAGCACTTTGAGCCTTCAATCTCGTCCAAAAACTGCCAATTTATCTTCTCCACTTCCCTGGAAACATCATAGAGGTTCTGGTTTTCTTCAAAGTCCAATCTTAGTGCCCCAAGAGAAGCTTTCAAAAGGCGTGTCGAAAGAAGAGGTAATATCCGTTACCGATTCTGTCAACTTTATTTTTTCTTCTAATTCATCATATATAGTTGTTTCATTATGAAGTAATAAAATCAGTATCACTAATATACTGATATGTTATTATACTTATGAAACAACCCTATTTAACCATCTATCCATCCTATAGAAAATGAAATCACCGCACGTGCGTACGTACAGAATACTGTCTCCACGCCGTGGTGTAATCTATTTTCAACCAACACATTATTTTGATGGGTATAATGGTTTAAATAAATAACTATATATGATTATTTCAAAATGATATTGATTCTCAAATATTATACATACACTTCAATGCAATTCCACGATCATGGGAATGATATCATTGCTCGTGCGTACGTGGGGACTACAGTCTCCACGACACGATGAGATTCATTCTCCATGTTAACCATTCATGAATGATTATAAAGTATATACAATAAGTAATCATGAAATATATAACATAATAATGATACTGGATTTATGTTTATATATATTTTTGTCATCTTCTTAATTTCATTCAATTCAATAAGAAAACGAAAACAGCGTTCAGGCGTACGTACGGCCTACCGTCTCCATGAACGGTGTATTTCATTCCTTTTATCGATCTATAATATATATGTATATGATAAATATATATTATATATAAATCATGTTTTACATTCTATAATTATGTAAATCAGGATATAAGTTATAATATCAAGAACGACAAGTCGAAACACATACGATAAATGAAACGGTTTTACCCAAAACGCTCTTTAACATAGAATTTACAAAAGAACGGGTAATATAAAGTCATAAGTGAACCATATATGATATCATATTAATGAATATGATTCTTTAATTAGTCAATGAGATTATTTAAATCATTATATAAGAGGTTTGGATACATACGAAGCATATCGGACATAAGGTAAGGGATAATTTTGCAATCTCATTCTTATCTGAGATTGTTATTCGTAAATATTTACTGTGGTTATAGTTATCATCCCTGCCCATGTTTTTTAACAATGTTTTCTTGTATTTTTAAAGTCATTTTTACCCATTTTTGACTTTTACTACATGGTATGTATGGAATGTTTCTATTACGAGGTACTTTTTTACTTTTCTGACAAAACTAGGAGGAGAAAGTTATTTTTAACTTATACGACACGAACAGATTTTTTTTGGTTTTATAAAGCCTTATTTTCATGAAGGTTCCTCCAAAAGATTTCATGACTATTTTCAACAAAATAGTTTTATTTTAAAATTTCATTAAATTTTGTGAAAAGAAAATTATTTTGAAGATGAAAGGATATTTACCTCAAGAATTCATTTCAAGTGTTTTATCAAAACCATTTTTCAACTAAGATGAAATTATTTCATATGTGTATATTTCCAGTATAATGTCTCTATGGATTACATTGTTTCACTTTTATTATTATGAAATGATATCCATTTATTTTATATGTCTTATGTGATAGTGGGGTGATGTTTATGGAACCCATTTTATTCGTTGGGTTATTAGGAATGATGTATGTTTATTTTGTGGCACAAGTAAGAATGATTTCATTATGAGATGGGTGGAACCTATATCTCCCTACAATGCATTGGGTAAAGATTTATATATCATGAGATAGACATGGTTGAAATGGTAAGTTAATCCAGTTCAGTGTTACAGGACTAAAACGGTGAGTGAACTCGATTCAGAAAGGGACATTGTCCACTAAGATGGTCTTGGCAGCAATGCCTTTACTACTATGTAAATCATAACATGTTCTTAATGGTTGCCACAATTGCATGTTTTATTCCCATTCTATTTTATCATGATTGATGTTCCCTTATGATATATGCTTTACGTACTTCCAAGATTCATGTCTTTGCAAAAGATTTTAATGTTTAGATTTTATGTTCATGTTTTTGCATTCAAATGTTTATGGATTGTTTTATGTTCTCTATGTTTACCCTTAATGGGCATTTGATCTCACCCCTTTTATGTTTTCTTTTCCCCAGGATATAAATAAAGGTTTTATGTAAGAAAAAAAGTGGATGATCTTTATGGGAGATGTTGAAGATCTTTCACCACGATTAGATGATTATATTCCGAGTTTCCAAAGACACTAAACAATTATGGTCCTTGTGTGTCTGTTTTTTGTTATGTACTAAGTATTCCGCAAAAGTAATGTAATGTCCATGTACGTCAATATTCGGGTCTCTATAGTAGTGGAATTTTTGTGAAATATATTTGACATTACAATAATACTCAAACTTCACTATAATTGTAAGCTTAGTGATAGACCCAGATAATGTATCCTCACCCCTTCAAACTTCGTATTCCATGGGAGTCGGTTCGCCAGTGAGAATCCCCATTTGGACCAAAACGTCCTCCATAGTTCTTTGAGGGTCATTTCAATGTCCCTTTAGGGAAGAAATTATGTATATTCTACAACCTTATATAGTGTTAATAGTTTGTTCATCATAATGTAGATATTAATGGTATGAGTGTTATTTTCCATTAGAGACAGAGCACTTAGCAAAATATGTTATCCCCTAATGTTCTCTCCTTCTTGAGGGAAGGTTTTCTATAATCAAAATCCTCAAAGGAATTTATTATTGGTGGGAGTGGAAATTCCCTCTCAATCACTTCCTCTATTACATACTGGCCTAGAGAGAGTTATCTAGGTTCACGAGGTTTCCATCAGTTCCAAGTAGGGTTCTATTAAGGCCATATTTCAGTGAAAAAATTTCATTAGATTTACCATGGATAGCTAGAAATCAATATGACCTTTTACATTAGAAAAATTAAATTTTTTGTGAAATAAAAAATTATGAACAAAATAATAGTTATGTATGAGATAACTTACATCCTCAGGATTTACATAATCAATCTATTCATTAGAGGATGGGTTTTTAACCCCTTCTAAAGCACTCCATATGGACATGACCTCTACCCATCTCAAAGAAGAGATCTAGTTGTATTTGGCATAAATATGCCTCTCTAGTTCCTGGATATATATCCATTACTCAAATGGGATTTCCCTAATAATGAATATTTGGTGGGTCTCATGAATCTCCTATATCAATAATCCACAACCTATAATTATGAAAATACCACAAGTGTTTAGAATCATAATTCGTGTCCTACCAAAATCTTATTGCATTTGGTCGCATGTTGCTAGTGGCTATTGTTGCCTTTTGTGAATCAGGTTTGATAATATTTGGTTTAATATGTTTCTCAACCTGCTCCATTGAAGAAAATGGTTGGCAAAAAATAAACCTGAGTCTCTTATTGATAGTGAAAATTTGACCTTTTGTGCTCATACTTAGTTAGAATATCCCTTTTGATTCAAGCTTATGGATAATACCTTTCCGGAGTTTTTATGGAATGCATGAGACGTTTTCAACACTTACATATAAAATAGATAAATCGTCCTATATGGGGGACTAAGCACTTTCTATAGAAATGAAAACCTTCACATGTAACTTTCCATGATGTGCTGTTATTCTCATCCACACTCAAAGAATATCGAATCCCAACAAACACTAGTGATATGATGCAATCACTGCATAGACATAACTAGATGGTAGTCCATTGGATGCATGAACTAGAGGTAGGTTGTTTACCACATGATTTTTCTCCATTTTAGTAATCATTCACCACTGTCATTCTACCATTATATTATTTTTTGTTCAAACACATTCCAAAGGAAATATAATTATTTTTAATTGGAAGATTAATTGGAGTTAGAACTTATAGGGGGAATATGCCTCATATATAATATCACTGTCAATATGGTTTTCCATCACAATATCCCTTGTATCTATATTTTATGATATTAGTGTGTCACATATTTTCCAATAATAATTATATATCTCAGTAGGTGGGTCCCCATATGGCAATAAATTGAACACCTTCAACATGTCAATCCTTTTTAGAGTCTCGCAGAGATTCCAGGACATGGATTGAATAATAGATACGTCATGAACAAAAGGTCAAAAATGAATACTAAGAATTTTGACCAATATTAATAAAAAATAGTATACATAATGGGCCATGAACCTTCCCCACATTACTAATAATTGTCCTGAAATTCTGAATAGGGCCTTCCTTAGAAGAATATGCAGCTGGCTTTGGTGAAGTTTTTCCTGGAATGGGATTTCCAGCCCCACATTCTTCTTCACTTCAAGCATGGCCACTATGACCGATGTCACTGGCCACATGTCGCCTTGTGAATCATAGAAATGAAGAAGGTATATGCTTATCCACATGGATAAAAACAAAGTGAGTTGTGTCTTTAAGGTTATGTTGGACATGGGACTATAGACACATTTGTTGCACTCCCACTTTTACAATGTTGGTTAGAATGTACTAGAGCTGATACTATTTTCCATCATATGAAACCTAGTTGGATTTTTACATGTAGGACTGTGCTTTGTAGGCTCTAGAAAAATACCAATCCACACTTCATGATGGATACTCCCCCCGACCTCTGGTGTGGGTATTCCTTTTTAATATCCTTGACCATATTTATTAGCTCATGCATGAGAGTTGGAAACCTGTTAGAATCATCCCACATCACCCACTGAGGTATGAACTCATCGTACACATCTCCAAGGATAGGTTCCATAAAATATATTTTATTTGTCATATAATCTGGTAAAAACATCCCCATTCACCAGGTGGATGGTGTTTCCAATGAAATACATCATAATAACATCTCATGGCTGAATTCAGCATTTCATTATACATAAGGTTTCTCTTCCAAAATAGACTCACATGTTAGTATGTATTTTAGATACTATTTTAATTATTTACATTCCTGGAGAACCTTGTAGACAATAATACACTATGTCCTAACACCCTGTCATAGGAGGAAGTCCTAGTCTCCCTCCAAATCCATAAAATGGTCTATTTAGGTGTAACAAAAGATGAATATATAATAGTGAGACATTAATTTAGGAGTATGTGGTTTCAAATCTAGGGTTCATTTGTTGTGATCCATGAAGCATGTAATAGATGATGTCCCCTCAATAATATAGGCACCAATGCTAGAAATTATGGTATTATTGAATTTTTTTTGGCATAAAACATGAAAAGATGAGTATAATTCTTAGAATTTGTTATGAGGAGATCCTTATTATGGTCATGGCCATTTTGAAAAAGATAATTACTCTCATGGAAGTCACAATAATATTTCATCTGGTGTCTTGTTATTTCAGGTAGAGTTATATCGTGACAATCACATTAGATATTTCTATAGAGATCTAAACATAACGTAAATTGATATTACATCATTTTAGATGAGTACATAATACATTAAACAAATAGACTCTGAATTAACATATTAGTTTAGTAGCTCTAGAATCATGAAATCCCAAACACTAGTATATAAATAAGATACAATTTCTCCCATTGGGTTCATTATCAATACCACACTTCACAAAAGCATTATAGATATTACATATCATCATGACTTGTGTAAATGAAAATAATAAGGGGTGATCTCAGATTCGTAATAAGGGTAAACATGGGATAAATATAATCATAAATGTGAGAATAATTATATGAGAATGTGATCGTAATATTAAAAGATCATATCAAACATATCTAATATCAAAAATATAAATCATGTAATAAACATTAAAAATTCATAAAACACGAGTCATTTGGGAATCAAGTGCTTAAGACATGAAATACAAACATAGGAATAAGGAATGTAATTATGGGAGGCACAAAATTATATAATGTTATTTCCATATTATCCACGGAATCACATATATGGACATGTTGGTGTTCTGGGATAACTCCCTAAACATTAATTGTTGTCATGGTTTAATCCCAACAATATCTTAACATGTATAGTCCTTTATTGAACCAGGTTGACTCCCCATTCCATCCAGGTATTACTGATCATGTATTACATCCTGTTCTAACCCTATATAACTAAATTAAGTTCACAACCCATTCTCATCCTAATATAATTGAACTATGTTTGCATCCCATTCTAGCCCAGTATTATTGAACATGGTTCAATTCGTATTACAACACTACAATATTAATCCAAATTCACTTTTCATTCCATCCATGTAAAAGTAAACCAAGTTAACTCCTCATTATAGACATATCATTACTCATGAGATATAAATCTTTACACAATGCATTGGAGGGAGATATGGGTGCCATCCATCTCATAGTAAAATCATACTCACGTTTACCACTAGATCTTAAAAAATCATATCATAACCCATGGAACACAATTGGTATTAGAAGTATGTAATCCTATTACGACCTATAGATACGATATAGGAATCAAAAATAATTTTATCATATAATATGAAATGAAAATAATTGAGATTCATAGTCATTTTATCATTGTATAGAATGTGGAAGGGAAACATGTCTCATAAACAACATCTCATAAAATATTGAAAACATTTATATAAATAATATGAATGGTACCACTAGATCATAACTCAAAACAATCATAAACTAAATAAATGGATTTCATATAAGAAGGAAAATAACTTTTAACGATCATTTAAGTCATTTCTTGAGGAAAATAATCTTTATTCATTTAAAAGTGTCTCATACCACATTAAAATATTAGAGTCATAATCCCCATGAAATAATAACATTACAGAAAGATTTTAATATCATGTAAATAATTTGATTCCTACCTTAACATGTCAAAGGGTAGTATATATAGCTCATAAAATATTATTTGTTCATACAATAACTTGTGACCCAAGAAATAAAATTGATAAACAGTAACATTACACATTTTTATCTTTTTAATTATAAACCACATAACATAGAGGTCATAAAATGTATATGTAAATAACCATTATTTTTAGTATAAAAATAATGAAATATATTAATTGGATGTAAATACACCACCCAAAAAAATGTGAGTTCAATAAGGAATATGTCTTACAAAAAAAAGTGAGTAAAATCCACTAGCTAATTAGGTAACATTTAAATAGTGATCCCTTGAAATAATAATATCAATTAAAACCTCGAATATCAAGAAATAATGTAAAATCATGATATAACCTGTCATAGGTCTGTTTATATGCAACACAAAAAACAATTAGTGAATATACCATATATATCATATAAATAAAAAATTAGATGCGAAAACCTTTACCTAAAGTCTTCAAATTATTAATATACATATAAAAACCATCTAAAATATGTATAGGTTCATCATAAATGTTCCAATTATATATATATATATATATATTTATATATCATAACATATATGACTTGATTCGGAATTTATATTACATTTTTAATAACAAATTTCTATTAATGTGAAATTAATGTATTGTCCTCTATGTTTATCATATGTGTTTTGAATTTTGAATCTTGATCATATTACATTGATAATGAAGTATTATTTAAGTATTTTAAAAAAAATTAAAATATCATATATATTATGTATATAAATATTTATAACAATCCAGAGATAATATTAATATGAAATAAAATACATCATTCATTGAGACGGTACGCGGTACATACACATGAATAGTGATCCCATTTTATTGTCGTATTTAATGAATGAAATTAAAAGAAATATATGTATATAATCATTATAGAATAATATTTTTGAAAAATACTTCATAAAAAATAATATAAATAATTATTAATAAATTCAATGTAAACTCTGAACGAATCATATCACTTTATGAAGATTGTAGTCCACATGCCAACAAATGAAGTTGTTGTATTTAAACAAAATTGAATGTATGATGGTATGTTATATATAATAAATCCATAAAAATAATGAAATAAAAAAATTTATATATATCTTATAAATAAGTATTTTCCAAAGAAATTACCAAAAATTAGAGGTGGTAAAGGAAAAAATAAATGTCCACATTTCACAAGGCCATGTTCTACGGTATAGAAGAACAATATATTCATTACACATTTGATGGAAGTGTGTGTAGGTATAGGTTGGATACATTTAATAAAAAATATTAGTTTTTGAGAATAATTAGGTTATTATATAATCATGATATAATAATATTTAAGGGTTGTTGAATGAAAATAAAACAAAAGAGGTTCATGAATGAGGTCACATCTTCCTTTGGTAATTCCTTATATTTTTCACCATATATATTTCATGGATGGAAAACATACCAATAATTAAATTATAGAAAGAGATGATGGATGTTAATATATTATTTGGGTATAGTTTTTACAATCTAATGTACCTTGATATGTTTGAGGAAGGGGAAGAGTGAATGGATTATTATATAAGAGGAGGGGTGTCAATGCTTTTAATATAAAAGGATAAATACATTTTGAGAGGTCTCCCATACATCATTTCCATATGATAGTTTTCAATTTTATATATAATAGTGTAATTGCATTATATATTACTAAAAATATCTTCAGTACATTTTGGTGGGATATTTTTTCTTTTGTGTTTAAATAATTACCATTATGTAAAAAACGTTTTTCATATAACTTTATAAATGATTTAATTACTTTTATTAATATTGTTGGTAAAAAACCTATTTTAACATTTTATTAATTATAAATTAATGTTATTAAAAATATGGAATTCAATTTTAATATTTATAAAAATATGAGTTGTTGAAACTAATTAAAATTTCAACTTGTATATGGGTTGTAACACCCCTGGAAAAGTGAGACGTGAATGGATAAATGTTACTACCCATGTCAATAAGGTGAACCTTTCCTTTCAGCAGGTTGACTGATTAGTACTCTACAGTTAACCATGCTTCCCCTAGAGTAGTAATCAAGATGGGTGACCTTCTGAGATGTTTTCCAAAGTGTGTGTGAGTGAGGAAAAAACACACTAAAAGAACATGTGTTGACCTATGGGGACAATCATTAGTCTGATAAGTGACCCTATTGAGTAATAGCCTATGGTGTGCTTGGAAGGCAACCATGGAGGCGGGTCAGATGACAATGTTCATGGCCCGATGAGGCGGGTCGTGACATGGGTTGAGACAATGAGTTTTTAATGTGAAAAGGCCCAAAAATTTAAATGTTTTTATATCTAATTTCAATGTGAAATTTCTTCTAATGACCTAAATTGGATTTATTTATTTATAGTTGATATTATTATAGATTAAATAATAATTAAAATTTCAATTAAATACATAAACAAATTATATGAAAAAATTGTTCTGAATTAAAAGTGTGTACTTTACAATATTTATAAAAAAATTATTTTTTTCAGAAAAATACAAAATATTCACCCAATTTCCAAAGATAAATAATAAAATAGTTTAAATTTGTTTTTTAAATTTGTTTTCTATTAAAATGTGGTAAAATTATATTTTAGAAAAATACAAATTTTTATTAATAAAATAGAATTCATTCTTATCTCATGTCTAGAAAAAACATAATATGAATGTTAAATATTTGGTGCAATAATATATATATATATATGTCATTAAAATCATTTATCAAGAATTTTCTAATTAATTTATAAATATAAAACTCATTTGAATTCATAAATTTATTTTTCTAGAAAAAGAATTTCAATTTATTCAAATGTATTATGAATTAGTTTCTAATTAATTATTCAATAAATATATATTCATATATAAAAGTATATAAAATATTTTATTAATTTAACTAATATTATTATTAACATTCAATCCAAATTATATGGGGTTACTATAATAGTATATTAATTACAATAATAATAGTCTATTGCAGTTTAGTATAACTAATCATTGCGTGTGATGCAAGATATCGAATGATTTTATTTTTATGTGTAACACATCTAAAACAAAGTTTTTCATATAGTGTAATCTAATCAATATGATGATATTACTATAATCTTGACATGTTGTAGGGTGAATCACAATTCAAACTGAGTGCCTTTATATAACACTAGTTATATATATCATTGCGTGAAATTCATAATATAAAAATGAGTTAATTAATTCCAAAAAATAAATATTTCATGAAATCATGGGGTGTCACATTATACCCCCTTAATATTAATATCTCGCCTAAAATTCATCGGTGTAATCAATGGTTTATTAATTGAAAGATCCTTTCATATAATCCCTCATCCTAATATTTAATACTAAAATTTCCATTAAAATAATTATGTTAAAACCCAAATCATTACCCAATGTTACTATTAACTAAGATACCACAATGGAGAACAACCATGGATAGTGAAAACATTGAAATAAAATATAAATATGAAAAAAATGTTCAAATATAGAGTAATAGAAGGCATGATTATGATATAGGTAATGATCAAAAATACATAACACAATGAGGCTTGGAAAAGGTCACTGATATCATAAAAAATATTGATAAAAAAATTATTTCCAGACACTTTTTCATTAAATTTGATGAATTTTCATGAGAATATATACATGCCTGAGTTCAAGAAAACCTCACCAATTGTTTAACCCTAATCAATTAACACTTAATCTATTATTCCATGAAATTAAATTAAATTTATTATTCCTAATGTACTAATAGATAATATGGTAGAATGATAAGTCATTCCATCTATAATTATATAGTTTCATAGTAAAATGGTTGACACAAGTTATCCAATATGCATAAATAGTAATATTGATAGAAAATAAATTAATCAATAAAACCGCATCCAATGATTAACATAAAACATTCTATAAATTGATAACCATATAACCCTTCTAAAAAATAAAAATCCAAAATAGTAGTTTGAATTACACTAAATTTGTAGACTTTGAAATTTCTAGGAAATTTTTTTCTTAATTCTTTAAAATTATATGAGTACGTAGTTTCTAACAACACATGATTCCGAGGCCCGGTGTGCTCGGAATCAATTTTTGATGTTTTGTTCGGGTACGTTCAGTAAATGTACATGTGGGATTTCCTATCTTTTGAACCGGTGATCGGAATTTAAATCGGAGGACACCGATGAAGTCGCATCGTCGGTATTCGCTTAAGGGGACCTTTACCGCGGTTTCATTTTAAGCAGGTTGAAAGTTATATTTTGAGGAATTCATACTAAATTAATAAAATTATTGGAACACAATTTTATTAGTTAGTGGAGTTTAATTACTTCCAAGGGGAGTTAGAGGTGGGGCCCACACCCACATAACCTCCCATGAGAGGAATTAGTGTGGTGGGGCCCACACAAATCCAATCCCTTCACCATACCTTAACTCTCCATTAACACCCTCTTAATTAATTAACTCTTTTTTTTAATGTGATCTCTTCACCTCCCTCTCTCCCTATTAAATTTTTCCAACACATTTCAATTAATTAAATGAACTCTTCAATTGATTAATTAAAATGTTTGATTTTTTAATTGCATGTGTGAATAAGATAATAGCCATAGCCATTATTTTGTGGGCACTTGTTGTGTTGGGTGGCCCCTGGGAATGCTCTGGAGAATTAGAGAGAATGCTATTCTTAAACGAAGAACAACTCTGATGAAGAACGTGAAGGACTACTCCATCAACAATTTCCTTCAAATTCACACCGACGTCAATGGAATCGACGTCCGTATTCCAAAACTCCTGACCTCCACGACTCTTGTCTTCCATGGCTCCGTATACGAATAAACCTTATTTCAAGGTAGGGGTTGGAATTTTCGTATGATTATATTCACAAGTTCTTCTTTTAATAATGCGTGTGATTTCTTTTGAGGGGTGGGGAAAATCATTGGGGGAGGTTAGGGTTTCATGATCTCATTTATGTTCTTGTTGAGCCACATATTATCGCTTTAATGTGGAGGGTGTGGGCCAAACTAACATGGCCTAACCCCTCTGTCATTCCTCTTTAATGGTGAGTTCATTATGATGGAAGGTGGGTGCTTAATGTTGTGGTGAAAAAAGGAGAACCCCCTTTCATTCACTAGGAACCCCCTTCTATGTGCCTACAAAACTTGCTAAGGAGCTCCCCCAACCTCTAAAAACTGGAAATACAGCATAAGGCATGAGTGGGAGGATGAATGGGGAAAATATGGGAAATCCCGAGTAGCACGGGACATAAAACCCTAATTTTTTGTGGTAGCACGGTTTGGCCTCACGGTTTGCCAAACCGTGCGCCAACAATGCGGTAGATGCTGTCTTATCTGGTGACTTCACATAGTGTGGCCACATGGTTTGATAAACCATGCGCTAAATGTGTGGTAGCCACTATCGGACCCAATGACTTTTCACGGCCTAGTCGCACGGTTTGTTAGACAAAGCGCAAGTCATGTTCCCCTATACAAATCCCAATAACATTGGCTCCGAGCGTCTGTTTGATAAACCGTCAATTGTGTTGGAATACATGGAGAGAGATGGTTCCATGAGTATACCCCACTAGATATTTGGGATGAGTTTTAAAATGGTCATGATGAATCGACCATGAATCCAACTGATCCCTGAAACTAGAATGTGAATAACTCACAGAACGGGCATCAAATTGATGCTACGTATATCACGTTGGGTTCCTTTTGATGAGACAGAACTTCAGGATGCATCAACACTGGGATTCAGGATAGTTGATGTATAACCCCTTGACTCGAGGAGTGGACCATCCCGGAATCGAGCCTATTGTGTATGGGAACCCTAGAGTTGGTTGTGACTTCAATGAAAACTGTACTAGAATCCTCTGTGGGTTCGGCAGTGATGGAAAATGTACTGGAATCCTCTGTGGGTTCGGCAGTGATGAAAACTATACTGGAATCCTCCGTGGGTTCGGCAGTGATGACAACTGTACTGGAATCCTCCATGGGTTCGGCATCGATGAATTAATCAGTGACTACATCTGATTATCTAAATCTCTACACAAAAGATGTATACCTGTGTGAGTTCAGTCTTGACATTCAATCATTTTCATAGACGTGATTGACTTTAATTACTGTGTGGACTAGGTTGTGCTTGGGCTCGATAGTTGGAGCCGAACTGAGATTGTTAACTTAAGTATATGTATGGAAATATACCTATGTAGAGTTAGTTGGTACTTCATGATTGTGTCTTTCCTTTTGTGGTTTATCCTTCGTGGATTCTGGGAGTCCTTCGGGGGTATTAGGGTCCCTAATGAGTATTGTATACTCACCCCTACACGGCCTATGCCCGCACTACATTGTATTAGATGTAGACGACAGACAAAACTGAACGAGTTGGAGGCTTGTGGAGCTGGAATGTATCCAGAGGTGGACCACTTGGCGAGACATACAGGGAGAGGGTGGCCGGACTCGAGGTGCTGAGGAGGTCATCTGTACCCACCCTTCATGTAGTATTCCTGGAGGAAGACTTAGTTATTGTTGTTTTACTTCACTATAGTTGTACTAGATTTCAGTTGTACTGTACTTACTGTTAGGATTGTATTTCCGGACCCATTCCTTTCAAAACATACTTTTTTATTCAGTATTACTTAGTGTTTCATTCTGTTGCGTACACTATTGTGTTTCTATACTTTTATAAGGGCAATGACTTTCCTTTTTATCAAGAATTATTCCTTTGGTGCTAGTTTCCATCCCCTGGCCTATGGAAGGCCGGATTGGGGTTGTCACGGCATGGGCCCAGAGGATCGGCCGTGACAAATTGGTATCGGAGGAGTCAGTTCTACCACAGAACTCAAGACACTAGTCATTTATTTCTATGAGGCAATAGTTTAAAGAGTATTCAGTGTGGTTTTCAGACCAGGGAGTCTAGTGTTAGTGTGGCGGCCAACGTATCCGTAAACCAGGAACTTGACCTCTAATTTCCAACTCAGTGCACGAAAACACTTATTGCACGTGTGTTTAAAAAGAAGTTTTACATGTGATTACTTTTGTGTCAGATCACCAGGTATACTATTTGACTGTGGCACACCAATTTCTTTTCAGGATGGCCCCACGAAGGCAGCCAGCTAGGGTTTCAAGTTACGTACGAGATGGTAGCCCACCAAGCGACGAGGCCTCGATGTAGGGCCCCATCACAACGAAGGTGCCAGCGGTACCACTACCCACTGGGACATTGATACCACCAGCCCAATCAATAGAGAGTGCACACTACCTATGTGCGTTTCATGGGTTTCAATGATAGATGCCACCCAGGTCTAGCAGAGAGACGGACCCTCAGGCAGCAAGGGATTGGTTGGAAGCTGTCATTAGAGTCTTCAGATTGGTAGGGACACTAGCCAACCTTATGGTGATCCTTACCATGAGTCTCCTGCCTACAGTGGTAGGTAGATTGTATAGTCGGATGCTCCAGGTGCATGAAGAGGCATCTTTACTCTGGATGGACTTCGAGAGTCTCTTCCACTCAGAGTTTGTTCCAGCCACCCATCGTGCGGTTCAGATTCAAGAGTTACTTTATCTGCAGCAGGGATGTATGACAGTAGCTTAGTACTCAGTGAGGTTCACTGACCTCTCACACTACACCACCGATATGGTACGAGAGTCGTTCTTTAGGGCCCAAACCTTTGAGCAGGGACTTAGACATGAGATCAAGGCTTCAATGATCTCTCTCAGCATTCCGACGTATGGGGGGAGTGCTGGAGCGATCACTACTTGTGGAGAGCTTTCTTGTTGAGTCGAGGCCAGCAGTGAAAACCACCGTAGGGCAACACGTAGTGGAGTCTTCTACACCTGGATTTAGACAAATGTTGTAGAGATCCAAGCAGACCAGGCCATTAGGTGGGTGACCACATGATAAACGTTTGGTTGTGCGAGTTACACGGAATAGAGCCAACTATACGAAGAGCAGGCAGTGCTATGCATGCGGCTGGCAGGATCACATGGCTTGGGACTGCCTGACCCTCCATGCGGACAATCACCAGACATTAGGGGGACTTCCCAGGCAGAGGAAGAGGTTCAACCATGGAAGTCTGTAGGGAGTTGTTGAATGTGGAAGAACAGCTGGCCGAGCAGCAGGTGGTGGACGACGCCTTAAGGCTCTACCACCACCACCACCATGAGGACCACCCCGACCCTAGAGAGCTAGCAGATAGGGGGAGGCTCAACTCTAGGCAGTTGAGGCCTATGACCACGGCGCACCTGAGATGATTCGAGGTACTATCTGGGTATACTCCACCCTTGATGTAGTACTTATATACATTGGAGCGAGTCATTCTTTTATTTACACTGCCCTTGTTCAGAGCTCAGAGAACCCGAAGGATCCATTGGCTTGATCCTTATGGCTAGAGACTCCTACGGTAGTAGACATGACAATTATGCATTGGTGCCGATAGTGTGATCTTACTCTAAGAGGCAAGAGCTTCGGCTGTGATCTTCTTGTAGCGGCGTCGAGGCCTTACAACATCATCTTGGGTATGGACTGGTTATCTAAAGTTTATGCTCAGATCGACTGTATTAGGCGCAAAGTGTGGTGTATCCACACAGATGGGAGAATGTTCACCTTCACTAGAAAGAAGGGACCCTTTACAACATAGGATGGACTTACACAGAAGAGGGGGAAGCCGATCACACATTAGTTGGCTAGTCTCATCCTCAGAGCGGTTGATGTGCGGAGTCTGAGGTTTCCTGTTGTGGTGGATCAGTATGCGGACCTTTTTTTTTATGACATTCTAGGACTATCTCCTCATAGGGAGGTAGATTTTTACATAGACTTGTACCCCAGGATATCACCGATATCTACTCCAGTATATCGGATGGCACCCGCTGAGCTTCATGAGCTACGGGTATGGATGGAGGACTTCCAGGGGAAGGGATTTATTCAACAAAGTGTTTCACCCTGTGCCTCTTCAATTTTCTTCACCAAGAAGGAGGATGGGAGATTGCGACTGTGTGTTGACTACTGTCGCCTGAATCAGGTGACCATGAAGAAAAAGTACCCACTCCCGAGGATTGATGACCTCTATGATCATCTCAAGGGAGCACGATGGTTCTCGAAGATAGACCACAGGTCAGGCTATCACCAGCTCAGAGTTCGAGATGAGGATGTGATGAAGACGACCATCAGGTGTTGGTATGGACACTACGAGTTCTTGGTTTTGTCCTTTGGAGTAACCAATGCACCATCAGTGTTCATGAATCTCATGAGCATGATCTTCCAGCCTTACCTTGATCAATTTGTCATAGTCTTCATCGACGACATACTGATTTACTCGTCTAATGAGGAGGAGCATGCCAACCATTTGCGGGTTTTACTGGATACACTCCGAGATCACTAGCTTTATGGTAATCTCTCGATGTTTTAGTTCTGGATTCGAGAGGTTAACTTCTTGGGACAAGTTATCTCGGAGGTTGGAGTTGCAGTCGACCGAGCGAAAATCGAGTCAGTACTTTATTGGGAGCCACCTAGGAGTGTGGAAGAGGAGCGGAGTTTCTTGGGTTTGGCTGGGAACTATTAGAGATTTGTGGCAAACTTTTCCAGAGTTGTAGCACCACTTTCAGATTTGACGAAGAAGGGGAAACCTTTCATGGGGTCATATAGATACTAGAAGAGCTTTCATGAGCTGAGACAGATATTGAACAGTGTGCCCATCCTGAGGCTACCAGAGGAGGGCGTTGGGTACATTGTTTACTGCGACGCATCATGGACTAGACTCGGGTGTGTCCTGATGCAGAGTCGAGCAGTTATCGCCTATGGTTCACGGTAGTTGAGACAGCTCGAGTAGAACTACACTACCCATGGCCTGGAGTTAGCAACAGTGGTCTTCGCCTTGATGATGTGGTGGCACGATCTAATTGACGAGTGCTTTACAGTATATTATGACCACTAGAGTCTCAGGTACATCTTCTCGCAGAAGGACCTAAACCACAGACAGTGGCGATGGCTAGAGTTCCTCCAAGATTATGACTTTGAGATATTCTATACTCATGGGAAGGGGAATGTTGTAGCTGATGATCTTAGTAGGATATCGGGCATTCAGTTGCTTGGAGAGGAAACAGAGCTGCTAGCCGTGTTGCAGACATCCTTTGTGGATATTGATGGAGAATCTTTTCTTCAGTCTCTCACAGTCACCCCTCCACTTATTTAGTGGGTCAGCGAGGCACAACATGGGGATGTTGACGGTGAGACACGACGTGCTCAGATATCCTCAGGGTAGGCACCTGATGGATTTTCAGAAGGAGGGGAGCATATCATCCTCTTCATGGGACGTACCATGGTACCCGTTAAACTACATGAGGAGGTGCTGAGAGAGTTTCACACTTTCCCTCTAGCGGTACATCCATGAGTGGGAATGATGTACCAGGACCTCAGATGACAGCACTGGTGGCCAGGTATAAATAAGGCTGTTGTAGAGTTCGTTTCATGATGCCTCACTAGTCATCAAGTGAAGGAAAATCACAAGGTACCAGCAGGCTTGGTAAAACCCTTAGAGGTTCTAGAGTGGATGTTGGACGATATGTATATGGATTTCATGATGGGGCTTCCACGTACATCTAGAGGACATGACTTTATCTGGGTGATCGTAGACTGACTCACCATGTCGGCCAAGTTCCTACCGATCATAGAGTAGGGCTCAGTAGAGTGCTTGGGGGACCTCTACATT
Organism: Viscum album; assembly: GCA_963277665.1. Lineage (NCBI taxonomy): Eukaryota > Viridiplantae > Streptophyta > Magnoliopsida > Santalales > Viscaceae > Viscum > Viscum album. The sequence continues at coordinate 1,250,516,762 of OY728128.1, read as the reverse complement.
CAAGAGATCATACGGCTTCCTAGTGTGCCATCATCTATCATTCTTGATTGCGATGCTCGTTTCACTTCTCGACTATGGAAGGGGTTACAGGAGGATTTTGGGATATAGCTACGTCTGAGCACTGTCTTCCATCCTCAGACGGATGACGAGATAGAGAGGACCATTTAGACTCTCCAGCACATGCTCCGTGCATGTGTCCTCGAATTTGGTCACAGCTGGGAGGATCATTTACCCTTGGCGGAGTTTGTGTAAAACAACAGCTACCACTCCACCATCAGGATGGCACCATACGTGGTGTTGAACAGCCGACCTTTCAGATCACCTCTGTGCTGGAATAACCCTAGGGAGTCATCACTTGTAGGAACAGAGATGTTTTAGGCTATGAAGGAGAAGTTTTAGATCATCCAGGGGTGGATGAAGAGTGCATAGAGTAGATAAGAGTCCTATTCTGATTGGAGACAGAGACCACTGGAGTTCGAGGATGGCGAACATGTCTTCTTTTGGGTCTCACCTCGACAGGGTCTACGAAGATTTGGCTGTGGTGGCATGTTATCTCCATGATTCATCGGACTGTTCTGGGTCCTCAGTAGAGTAGGCGAGGTGGCTTACCTAATGGCCCATCCACCTCAGTTGCACCGGGTGCATGATGTCTTCCACATATCTTAGCAGAGGAGATATGTGCATTACCCTTCCCAAATCATCAACCACAAGGAGCTGGACATCGAGGACAGGGTGACATTCACGGAGTTCCCGATGGAGACTGAGGATCGACAAGAGTGGGTCCTACGTGGATAGTCTATTTCTCTAATGTGCATTCCCTGGTAGCACGTGAACCTCCAGGGGAGCCCTTGGGAGAGGGAGGCTCAGATGCAAACTCAGATCCCTCATTTGATTCCCTAGTATGTGTTGTAGCTTTAAGGGGACGTAAATACCTTTGGTGGGAGTAATGTAAAGACCTAGAAATTTCAAGAAAAATTTTATCTTAATTCCTTGGAATTTTATGAGTACGCAGTTTCTAACGGTGCCTGATTTCGAGGTCCGGTGTGCTCGGTATCAATTTCTGATGTTTTGTTCCAGTACGTTCAGTAAACGTACGTGTGGATTTTCATATCTTTTGAACCGATGCTCGGAATTGAAATCTGAGTGCACCGATGAACTCGCAGTGCTGGTATTCACTTAAGGGGACCTTTACCACGGTTTCATTTGATGTGGGTTGAAAGTTATATTTTGAGGAATTCATAATAAATTAATAAAATAGTTGGTAAACAATTTTTCATTTAGTGGTGGTTAATTACTCCCTAGGGGAGTTAGAGGTGGGCCCCACACACACATAACCTCCCATGAGAGGAATTAGTGTGGTAGGGCCCACACGAATCCAAACCCTTCACGTTCCCTTAACTCCCCATTAACAACCTCTTAATTAATTAACTATTTTTTAATGGGATCTCTTCACCTCCCTCTCTCCCTATTAAATTTTTCCAACAGATTTCAATTAATTAAATGAACTCTTCAATTAATTAATTAATGTGTTTGATTTTTGAATTGCATGTGAGAATAAAATAATAGCCTTATCTATTATTTTGTTGGAACTTGTTGTGTTGGGAGGACCTTGGTAATGCTCTGGATAATTAGAGAGAATGTCGTTCTTCAACTCAAAACAACTCCGATGAAGAACGCGAAGGTCTTCCGCATTGACACTTTCCTTCCGATGCACCCCGATGTCATCGGAATCGACATCTGTATTCCGCGATGCCTAGCCTCCATGATGCTTGTCTTTCACGACTTAGTCTACAAACAAACCTTATTTCGAGGTAGGGGTTGGATTTTAAGTATGATTATATTCCAGTGTTCTTCTTTTAAGAACTCAGATGTTTTCTTTTGAGGTTTGGGGATAATCATTGCGGGATGTTTGGGTTTGATGATCTATTTTATGTTCTTGATGAGCCACCTATTACCGCTCTAATGCAAAGGGTGTGGGACAAACTAACATGGCCCGAACCCTCCTCTGTTCTTCTTGAATGGTGTGTTCATCGAGATGGAAGGTGGCGGCTTAGCGTTGGGGTGATGAATGGAGAGCCCCCTTCGATTCACCAAGAAAACCTGTAAATGTGCCTCCAAAACTTCCTAAGAAGCTCCCCCATCCCCTGAAAACCAATAATCCTGCATAAGGCATGAGTGGGAGGAAGAATTGGGAAAAGATGGGAAATCTCAAGTGGCCCGGGACATGAAACCCTAGTTTTCAGTGGCCGCACAGCTTGGCCACATGGTTTTCCAAACCGTGCGCCAACTGTGCAGTAGCCAATATCCTATCTGTGGACTCCGCATGGTTTGTTGTAATTGTTTGATAAAATGTGAGCTGACCATGAGATAGCCACTATATCAACCAGAGACTTCGCACGGCCTTGCCGCACGGTTTGTTAGACCATGCGCAAGTCATTCGCCCCAGTACAAATCTCCATAACTTTGGCACCGAACATCCATTTGACGAACCGTTAGCAGCACTGTAATCCTTAGATAGAGACGATGCCTTGAGTATACCCCACTAGAGATTTGGGTTGAGTTTGAATATGGTCATGTTGGATCAATCACGATTCCAACTGAACCCCAGAACTAGAAGGTGAATAACTCATAGACCAGGCATCCGATTGATGCGCCGTCTATCAAGTTGGGTTCCTTATGATGTGACAGAACATCAGGATACATAAACACTGGACTTAGTGATAGTTTATTTATCGACCTTTGGCTCGAGGAGCGGACCCTCCCGGAATCAAGCGTGCTTTGTGCGGGAACCCTAAAGTTGGCTATGACTACAACGACAACTGTACTGGAATCCTCTGTGCGTTCGGCAGCGATGAAAACTGTATTGGAATCCTCTGTGGGTTTGGTAGTGATGAAAATAGTACTGGAATCCCTTGTGGGTTCGGCAGTGACAACAACTGTAGTAGAATCCTCCATGGTTTTGGCAGTGATGACAAATGTACTGGAATCTTCCGTGGGTTCGGCAGCAACGACAACTATACTGGAATCCTCTGTGGGATTGGAAGTGACGACAACTGTACTAGAATCATCCATTGTTTCAATAGCTTAGACGAATCAATGACTGCATCTGATCATCTCTATGTCTACATGAAAGATGTATACCTGTGTGATCTAAGTCTTTACTTTCAATCATTATAATCGATGTGATTGACTTTACTTCCTGTGTGGACTGGGTTGTGATTGGGATTGATAGATGGAGCCGAACTGAGATTGTTAACTTATGTATATGTATGGTCATATACCTAAGTAGAGTTGGTTGATACTTCTTCATTGGGTATTTCCTTTTGTGTTTTATCCTTCATGGATTCTAGGAGACCTTCAGGGGTCTTGGGTTCCCTACTGAGTATCATATAATCACCAATGCATGGGCTATGCCCGCACTATGTTGTGTTGGATGTAGATGATGGATAGAACTGAACGAGGACGAGGCTTGGTGAGCTGGACGGTACCCAGAGGTTGACCACTTGGTGATACGTACACGGAGCAGACGGTCGTACCCGAGGTACTGAGGAGGACATCTGTACCCACCCTTCAGGTGGGATTCTCGGAGGATGACTCAGTGGTTGATGTTTTACCTTACTGCAGTTGTACTAGCTTTTAGTTGCATTGTACTTACTATCGTGATTGTATTTCTGCCCCCTTTCCATTCAAAACTTACTTTTCTATTCAGTATTACCTAGTGTTTCCTTCTGTTGCGTACTCTGTTGTGTTTCTTTACTTTTATAATGGCAATGCCTTCCCTTTTTATCGGTAATTACGCCTTTGGTGCTAGTCGCCAACCCCTATCCTATGGAAGGTAGGCTTGGGGTAGTCACGACATAGGCCCCAAGGACGGGTCGTGACAAAATTAGAATAACATTGATACCCCATATTTCATGATGTAGATCTTAGTAGTCACATTTCCAACATTTTAATATCCTAATTGTATATTATCATCGAACATAGTAATAAACCAAAATATGAAAAATCCTTTTTGAAAACATGCAGGAATTATTTATACCAATATTACTGGATATATTTCATACATACAAGAAGTTTTAAAATTCACCTATGATAACATATACAACATTTTTAATAAATCCTTTATCAGTTATGAGGACATTAATACTATCAAATTTAATTTATCCTTATCAAAATATCATTTACAAGATAAAATATCATTTTATCATCCTTGGTGACAAGATAAGGATTAAAATCCCATAACATTACATTTCTATTAAAAAAATTCTATGCCGTCAGTGAAATTTAATATATTCTAAACAAAACGTATGGAATTTTTTAAAAAAAATTCCATATATGCATCACGATTCATATGAATAAATCCTTGATTTTTAGAAAAATACTCATTAATAAAACATATTTATTCTTCAACTATTTCCCTGGCTTCATCATCTTATTCCATAAAACAATGTCCTAGAATATGAAATATGAATCATTTTTAAGGCACGTCAACCGAAATCTAATCATGTATTTTATGTTTAATGCAAAACATATTGGAATAAAACCCCATATATTTCACATGTCATATGAGGTCTATTTATCTTCAGTATTATAACCAATAATCATACCCTGTTCTAGATTATATTCATGAGATTTACACTTTGGTCATTGATTTTATAATTCCCACACACTCCACACACAAAAATTCAATTCTAACCCTATTCATTCTTATTTCCACTATTTTATAAGACTAGAATGAATAGTTTAAGAAACACGTGTCATATAAGAAAACCACATAATCATGAAAAATTACTCATATCATGTATATATTAAAAAACTTTTTAAATATATGACACATTCTAATTAACCATGGTTATTTATATCCACCCTATATTTAAATCCTTCATGGTGGTTCATAAAGAGTTCGTGAATTCCCAAGTCATATCCCCTAGGATTGTCCAACCCGATGTTCACTAAGGCCAATTATCATGCACCAGCTTCTAATTAAATCTATGTTTATATGGTGTTTTTGGGAGTTTTAACCCTATATACATCTTTTCTAGATCAAAATGTATTTGTATTATCCAGAAAGGGATGTATTTCTAGTAACCACTCGTTCTATCCTTTACCAAAATTCCAGAAAATGTACATATATTTCTCTTTACACATAGACATATCCTTATACATGTCCAAAAGGTTTTAACTAAGGTTTATAATCATTTTTTATAACATTAAACTAAACAATTACTCTAATAGCAACTATTTCCACCTAATCATAACATACCTGAATATTACGTCACATTAGTAGAATACTTGATACCTTACAGTAATAGACACCTAAAGATTATATTATTATAGTGACATTGGAAACATGTAATCACATACACTGGTATGAATGATCGCTTCATTATCTGTCTCTTGGTTATTCAGGATTAGAACCATTCTTAGAAACCCATTACATAATAATTATCTTCCTCTCTTAGGGAAAGGAAACATAAGAAGGGGTGAGATTATTTCTATATAAATGGTACACATGGGAGATATGTAATCTTAAACAAGAGTATAAGTGTACGAGAACATGATAATTGCATTATAATATCTCACCCATTATATCAATGATCATAAAAATGAATAATGGAAATAATATTTCTATTTCATAAGACATGAATCATTAGATAATCAAGAGCATAATCCATGTAATAATAACATAGGAATATGAAAGGTAATTGTGGAAAAAACATAAGAATATTATATGATTACCATAGTAGTGAAGGCATCACTATCATGGTCATATTAATAGAATGGGTTAACTCCCCAAAATATCTTTTTTGTCAAGGATCACTCTAAAGACTACCTAATCGGACATAATCCTTTTCAAAATCATTATCACTACCCTTTTCATCACTGTATTAATGAACTAGAATCACATCCCTTTCCATCCTTATATTAATAAACCAGTTTTAGTTCAAATTCATTCACTTTATTACTAAACTTGATTCACTTACTAATCTAGAAAATTAATACTGAACTAAGATCACTTCAGGTTCCAGCACTACCTTACTGAACCGAGTTCACTCTTCATTCTTTCCTGGTCATACTAAGTCAAGATCACTTATCATTCTAGCCTTTACATTACTCCTGAGTTATAATTATACACACAATTAATTTGAGGGAGACATAGGTCCCACCCATCTCATAATTAAATCATATATATGTTGGCGACAAGATCATTTAAAATCATATCATAACCCATGAAATTAAATGGGTGCCCTAAAAATTCCATAATATAATCAAATTTGGACATGAGATATGCTTCACATAATATTCATCCTTGAATAACACATAATGATAATTGGGTTTAATATTAACTTAATCATGGTATCACCTGAGGAGGAGAAACAAGTATCATAAAAATCTGATCATTAAATGAATAAACTATTCATAGAATTTATAATAATTATACACCTGGATAATAACACATATCAATAATAAACCAAATTAAAGGGTATCATCATATAGGTATAATAATTTTGAAATTCCTTTTATGAAATTTCTTGAGGAAAATAATATTTAAACATTTCAATGAGTTCCATACAAACATTATTTGATTCATAATCACTATCAAAAAATTACAATAAAAATGATTATAATATCATGAAATTACGTATATTTAGGATATTAATTTACGAATGGGATTTTATACACCCAATATAATACTATAGGTGCATAACATAACATATCAATCAAAGAATGAATATTGGGAAAAAATTCCATTAAATATTTTTTAACTTTTCAACTGTAAAACCAATGAAATATAAAACATAAAATTTTTATGTAAATACTAGTAAATTTTATTATAATAATAATAAAAATTATTGATATAAATTTATACCCCTCATAAAATAAATGATCGGTGAATAAGTTATATGTCTCATAGAAATAAATGTGACACTAAAAATCCCCTTACTACTTCAGTAACTTTTTAATCTTGAGCCTCATGAAATAATTACATAAATTGAAAATTTTCATATCAGGAAATAAATAAAATACATAATATAACGTGTCATAGATGAGTTTATACACCACAGAAAAATATTAAGTGGTGAATATATCCTATATCTCATAGAAATTAATATTAGATGAGAATGACCTTACCTTATTTTTTGAGATTCATCATACACAATAATGCATCTTGTATATTAAGTATATGTTTTTATACAAATAATAATGAACAATAATTTTATATATCATATAATATATTATTATAATATTAAATTATATTACCAATTTATTAAAAAAATTTATTTTAATAAAAATTTTTATTAAATATTCGAATTTTTTCATATATTTTTGGATTTATTATTATTGATACTCTTTCATAGATCATTATTAAATTTTTTAAAGCATGTAAACCAAGATGTAAATATAATATATATTTAATAAATAATGACTTATAATAAACCATATATTATAGAAATATGGAATGGAATAAACTATTTATGGATATAGTTTATCGTACAATGGTATGAACGTGGTCTCTATTTTATTATACTATTAAAAGAATGAATGTAAATGATTTATATATATATATATAATCATAACATTATTATTACTATTTAATATATATCTTATACTTTATCTAAACCCATCCATCATACATTCCATATAATGTGTGAATTAATAACTTTACATTGAGGAGGTGGTAGTCCACACTTCCACAAACGAAGTTATCATATTTACAGAAAATGGAAATCATAAAGGTATGTTTTATATAATAATCATTTCATTAGGCAGTAATTCAATGTGCACATGAATAGTATGTTTGTTACACATTTGTTGGAAGTGTGTGAATTTTAAGGTATAAAAATAATAATAAAATCCTATAATTATATTTATTATAATGATATTATTATATTAAAATTGTATAAATTTTAATTATTGGAGAATAATGAAACTAAAACAATATATTTTGAGAAAGAATGTTACCTATTATTTTGGTCAATCTTTTTAGTTTACCAAAAAAGGCTTCCACTAGTGGATTTATACACAAATCCAAGAATCTAGGATGTGAGTATGGATTTTAAGATAATTTTTTATGAGTTTTTATGAAAAAATATTTCATGAAAGGTGTGATAATGTGGGTGTGTGAATGGAATTTTATAGTGAAGTAGGGGTGGAATTGTGGTAAATAGAAAAAGGAAAACAGTATAGAGATGTATCCCATACATAATGTGATGACAATTATTTTTCATTTTAAATAAAATAGGTAGATTGTTCCAAATGTGACCAAAAAATTGGTTTTGTACTTGCTTCTATATTATTTCACATTTGAAAATTAATGTTTAACAATTTAGTAATCATATTTTTGGCTTAATCACTATAATCAATTTCAATTTCTTTTAATAATATTTTTGGCCAAAAACTATGTTTAGATAATTTTAAATTTTTAATTTTGATGATTATAAGTATTTAATCTACTTCTCCAAATTATAAACACATTAGTTTCATATATTAATTTAAAATTAATCATACAGTCTAAATGAGGCTTCGGGTTTTTAATGTTAAGAAGTTAAAAAGATAGATATGTTTTTACATATTTCAATGGGAAATTTGTTCTAATGACTGTAATTGGATTATATGAATTATAGTTGATGTAATTATACATTAAAACCTAGTTAAAATATAATTCAACTATGTAAATAAATAAAATTAAAAATAAATGTAGAATTAAAACTCGGATTTTTTCACTAGGCTACTAAAAATGAAATATTTAAGAAATATACCAAAAATTAACCCAAATTAATTTTTTTATTACACTTTAATAAATTTATATTTTCTCAAATAAAATATAATATTTTTCAAAAAAATTTATTTCATATAGGAGGTCCATTAAAATGCTGTAAAATTACCTTTTTAAAAATAAATCTTATTATTCATAAACTTTTACTCATTCTTATATTATTTATTAAAGACACATAATATAAACAATAAAAGATTGAATAAAAATAATATATATATATATATATGACACGAAAATAATTTATATTTTTTTTAATTAATTTTTTATGTTATACAATGTTTGAATGAATATTTTTTTTTCTGGAAATGTTTTTCAGTATTTTAAAAAGGGTTTCAGTTTCATTTTTAGTTAATTGGTAACAAATTAATAATTTTTTATATACATGTGTAAAAAATATTTTCATAATATTATTAATTATTTTAGTTAATTCAATTCCAAATTATAGGTGGTAACTATAATAATATATTAATGATAATATTTATATTCTATCATAGTATGGTAAAGCTATACCTTAAGTGTGACACAAGATTTCAAATGAATACATAATTTACTGTAACATAAGAAAAACACAATGTTGCATGTATCCAAAGATGATATAGATTTTTTTCATAGTTTAATATTAAATCTATGTTTTTTGAGTGAAATTCTATATACAACATTCATAGAACACTACTTATATTAATTTTTTGGTGAAATGGATAATATCATGAAATTAAATTATTTTGAAAGAAAATATTTCAAAAAATATCGGGGATTTACAATGACGCAAAACATTTACCATATATTCTATGAACATTAAATATTTTCCATCATAAAATGATATATTCGGAGAAGCCATTGAACCTACCATGAATCATAGATTTTATCTCTATATAAGTATTCATTTCAATAATGTTTCCAAAATATGGATGTTTTGAATGGCATGAGCTCTTAACGAGTACCAACGGAAGTGAACTCACATTAGAACTTTTTCTATGAGGAAATTCATAGGTAGATCACCGTAATTAATTTACTATACTAGTATATTAAAAACATGTCTCCTAAAATGAGTCATTTGCTATGGAACTTTAGGGGAAGGGCTCTGTGGAACGATTGCACAAAAAGACCAATAATGATGAGGCCTGAAAATAGGCAATCAAAATAGTCATTATAATTATATATGATGGATCCCCTATCTGCATCTCACATGTGTGACCTTCCTACCTGAATTACCTTGGAGTATGACCTACGTAATTGACCTATGCAGATGACCATTAAGACCAACCCACCATTTTCACCCCTTTGCCAAAATATATAACCCACTTATTTTGATCATATCTAATCCAAAAGGGAGGGGTAATTTTTCAACTCAATTTTTTAAAACATGGATGTGAAGCTGTCAAAGGAAAATAGTTGAAAGGGAAAGGAAGAAGGAAAATGAAAAGTACAAAGGATCAAAAATTGCACCAAAGTCTCTTCACACAGGAATCCCCATCCAGAGTTAGTAGATATGGTACCTATGCATCGTCTTGTGTGACCAACCTATGCATCCTACAGTGGAGAACACCTACACATCACACATTTTCAAAACAAACTCTTCACTATGGGTCCCATATTTTCATTTAAATAATACCCTGGTACTTCATTGGTATAGATAGAAATTATAGAAGAACTCTTGATGCCCTAATAACCATAGTAAATATTCCCTACCCTCCAAAACGTTTGAGGTAGCCCTCAGAAACCAATATATGAGGGGATTATGGGGGTGTGTGGGAAAAACATCATCCTAGGGTTTGAAACACCTAACACCATGATGAGAAACTCTATCCCACATTATGGATGAATATATTCATGAATTTTTTATCTCAGACTAGGGACATTTACGAGACAAATAAGAGAATAAATATGGAGACCATTTATGTCTTTAGAAAAGCCTCTCCCAAGTGTTATTTCCTAGGTATTCATGTTCCCACGATACTGTCAGGTCACGGAGGACTACCTGTGCAAATAGTCTTAGGCCATGTATTCCTACCAACGCTATACCCCATTGGTCGCCCAGACCTCCACCCTATACGATCCTCTAGTTAGGCTCTCTTCCAAGCCACCCATGGTCGGGACTCTCCTCCATTGTCTCCATTTTCCAAAATGGATCAAATTGGAACCTCAAATGAAACCTTTGGACAAGGAAACCCATAGGAATTGTAACACCAGTATTACTCCCATTTGGATATTAACTCCATCATCTGAAAGACCAGAGTCGATAAATTTTAATATAATTTTGGATTATCCCTCTTTTAAGACTCAGAGCCTCTGGTTCTATGTCAAGAGGATAAGGATCTTGTTTGATTTTCCATTAATCATATAATTAAATCCAAATCTCATTATTTGGATCCAATTTTAGGGATTACACCCTAGAGTAAGCCCCTAAAAAATGTTGTGGTAGGTGTCACTCTCTTTCTTCCTCACTTTCCATGGGAAATGTCCATACATTTTGTCAAATATGACTATCTTAGATACTCAATGGGAGAGGGAATGGGTGCGTCCAAGCCTTTTTACCTTCTATCATCGCTCTATACTCTTCATCTATTAGAAAAAGGGATCATGTGGTTAGCTGTATCTTTTGATCCATATTTTTCTTCACATTCAATAATGACTCATCATGACTCATGTGGTTATAGAGGATATCTATGATCATAATTTCCCGAAAATCAGATGAATTTTACAGAAGTTAAACATCCTTCATATATTCCCCTCTTCTTTCTTTAGAGTATCTCTATAGGTGTGGGTCCTTGAGTCCATGTATCCATCATCCTGAAAAATATGATAATGTGGTTTCTCATATATATAGTTTCCTCTAGTTTCTCACACCTAGCATGCCTCATGTCTCCTTAGTGGACAAAGGGGTCGTAACAATGGGATGATACCAAAACATAGTGCATATTTTCATGTCTATGTCCTAACTTAATTAATGGTAATACTCCCCAAGATTAATCCCCAATCATTACCTTTTAATTATTAGGGCTCTTGTTCAATATACTCCACAATAATTTCCAAATCATTATGAATTCCTTTTATGATTAATCCCAAATAGAAATCCAAATAATCTATACATTATCCTCCTGATTAACCCCTAAAATCCTACTTTTGGGACTCCACCTAAGCAATATTCCCCAATCATATCACCAATTAGAGCAAAATAATCCTTATATGGTGTATTCCATGAACCAAACCCACAAATCCTAATTAGTCAAGTCACTTCTAATGGCCACAAACTCATTCATCCTTGAATAATCCATAGGATTAATCCCAAACATAATCCTCTAAAATAGAACTACCCCACCAAGAGATAAACCATTAGTGGAAATCCACAGGCCTGAGTCCTCATAACTTTACTACATGGGATTTGATTACAAAAGATATAAATACGATGCCTCCATGAGTTTCAAAACCACACCCCAAATCTACCAGATCATCAATAGGCTTCACTCCTAGACATGTATTATTTTTCCTAGGAATAAATATCCCTTTCATGTTACATGGGCCGCTTCTACAAAATCCATACACAAAACAATGACTAAAAACCTTCCATAGATAGGTACATGTGGCATGATGATAACCCTTACTGTCTAGTCTGTATCACATGACCTGTAATGTTTTGATGTTTCCCTATAAATGGTACAAAAATATTTGTTTTTTGATTCCTTTAAGATGAATACATAGGATACTCATCCATGAAACAGATCCTAACATGAAACAATTACCATCTACCTTGAAAAAGATACACAGAAAAGAACACCACTATATGGCTAGAAAACCAGAATCATTGTAATAAGGTCCAAAGAAAATCTTCTTACTACATGAAAGGGTATTATCGATGGATAAACTCTCTCTCTCTCTATCTCACACATATATATATTGATAAAGAAACTTAGATACAAATAAATGATAATAAATTCCATACATGATATAAATTGATTATTATTTGATGTGTGAACCACATCATACTTGGGAATTAATGAAGGATTCACAAACATATCATAAATATATATTACAGTCTAAGTGTAAGAAATTATCCCCAAAAGGGTTTTATAAGCCTGACCTAGCATCCCATTGACCATTGTGAGTTTTTAAAAATGCTTGGAAAAACTCCCCAACGAGCCCATGACATTGGAATGTATTCCCCTCATTGATATTTAACTACTTAGTGTTTCTAGTTCCACGAATAAACATATTGGAAACACATAAGAAATAGTGAACCCGTTTATACTAAAACTTCTATGATGGTATATATTTCACATGTCCTCACAGGATTATATGAATAGTTAAAAGGATAGATAAATTAATTTATATTATTTTTTTCACATAAATATAAAATTCTAATAGTAAAATAATACCTAATTCTAACAAGATTTGTATTTTAAAAATTGATAAAATAACAGTTGTGTATGTCTGGAATAATTCCACCATTATATAATGTTATTGAATTTAATTTTAACTTTATTTGGATTTTCATAAGGATGAAACATATGAATTAATTTGAAATTATTAAAAAATTATAAATATAAAATACTAATATATTCTTTACTTTTTTCATTTTTAACAATTATAAAAATGATAACATAATTCTTGTATATGTATGAACTATCATCTTAATGAAATGATGTTGAAAAATACCGATTACATCATTGGATGTCTGGTTTTATTGAAAAATATAAATTTTAAATATGAAAAAATATGAAAAATTTATGATTCCCGAGGTAATGTAACAATAACCCAATTTACCCTGGTAAATTCCCCAATATTTTTTTTCTGTTTGTTGAAATAATAACCCCAAAATTTATATGTAAATTTAACCAAGTTTTTTAATAATTATGTCAATGTAATAAATTAAATAAATAGAATAATAATAAGATGATAAACATGATAATTCTCATTAATAAATTAGTAAGATGATATAATTTTGTTGTCTATGAGTTAGAGAATATATGATTCAATACGAGGCTTAAGGTAAGGGATTTTAATGAAAAAATTTAATAATGTATGTTTATCTAATCATTCTTCTTTATATACATATTATTGAAAATGATTCAATTTTTGAAATTTATAAACAAAATATTTGAAATATTCATTTATATTATTTATTATTTTATTTTAATTATTTAAAATTGATTATTTAAATTGATTACAAAATGGTTATTACTGATATTTTTTTAATAGTTTGAAAAATGAATGGTTTTTATCATATATGTCATTAATTTTTTTCCCCGCCATCATTTACATTATTCAATTTCAATATTAATATAAAATGTCCCTTGTTCTTTTCTTGAGGAAATATTTCCATCAATATTTATTTAAATGTTTTAAATTTTTTCTATGATATGAATAAAATCATATTTATGATATGAGATTTTTTTATTATTTTTAATGGGATAAAACTTTTATCCAAGTGGGATTTATAATGAAAAAAAATTTACATTCTTTAGTAATGGAATCATTCTTGTATATTGTATATCAATGCTGAAGGATCAGAATATAGGTTTGAAAATGGGTGATTCCAATATGGCACTGCAATGCACATGGTAAACTAATAGATTTTACGAGTGATAAGTTTCACTAAAGGTATATGTGAATTATCTAGTAAGGTGATTCCATTTAAATGGTTCCAATAAGGGTGATTATACAGAAAATATCCAATGTTATGTAAATGGTATGATTCTATTAGTTTATAATGTAAATTATTGTATGTTAAATTATAATAATATTATAATATGTTTTAGAGAAATGTGAATGTCAATTTTCAAAAATAAGAAATGATTTTAGAGTAAGAAATGGTATTTATGTATTTTCCAATTTCCATAATACCATTTTGATTTTAGATTTACTCGTATGAAGAATTATAAAAAAATTTATGAAATATTTCATGTAAATATGATTTTCATGGAAATATTAATATATATTTGAGGAAAAATATTCAATACGAAAATAAATATTTTCATAAAGATTATTTATTTTAAAAATATATATAAATGGATTACTTTCATTTATATCCCTTATTAATGTATTTATATCATAAAATTTTTTTGAATGAACACTCACATAATATATGGATACTTATAGTAGTTATTATTGTTATATTTCTTGATATTGTAGTTACATTAAATGAAATTGTGTCTTTATAAAGAACATTTTTTTTGGTAAAATCTATAAAATATAGAAATATTTGTATTATAAGTAATTTTTTTAATTAAATAAAAATAATAATTAGAAAATATCAAAGAAATATGTTGAAGCATAATCCATTTTTATAAATAATGTAAGGATTTATTAATTTATGGGGAGATATAGTTGGTACTAAACAAAATTATTATTTATCCCTTAAAGTTATGATAATGTTTAATGAATCATTAACAATAGGAAACATTTATTGTTATATTATCATGAGTTACAATTTTATGATCTCTATAATTTATTCATCTATGTCATATCTTTGAAAAAATTCATTAGAAAAAACAAAAAATCAAAAAGTGATTGGAACTAAGAGGGCAATAAACATCCTAATTAGTAACCTATATTCTTTGGAATGGAGAAGTTTTTTTGATGTATTGAGTTAGTTGAAGAATAATAATAGTGGTTCTACCCATGAAATAGTTCGTATGAATTATATATATTCTAACTTTTATATATTGAATCATTTATGGAAACAACACCCTACCTAATTTTTTGGTTTTTTAGAAAAATACAATTTCAATTATGGAAAAAATCACAAGATATAATATTTCATGTTCAACGATGTTCAATACAACAAAAAGTGACCCATTATATTTTTCATTATAAAGTAAATTCAACCATGTGTTGTTTTTTATTATGATAACTACGGAAAATGATGTTATAGATTCTATCGAATCAAATATATTTAATAATAACTTACTTTGGAAATATTTTATTAATGTTATTCTTCATATAATGGTAATAAAATTCTTTAAATATATTAATACGGTGAGGAATTTTTTACAGCCATTTATTCTAATATATCAATATTTTTTATATATGTATAAAATTTAATTCAAGACCATGGCAGAAAAATTGTTTGAATTTACATAGGAATGAAGAAAAATCTATTAAGGGGCATGATTTCTCATGAGTTTAAATGTAATGTGGAAATTTTTTAGTATATATAAAATATAAATATTATGTTCATAAGGATTTAATATAATTAATATAAGAATTTATCTATGTATAAGTCCATTGGGAATAATTCGTTAAATAATCAAATAGATTGAAAATTTTGTTCCCCTCTTGTGAGATGGGTGGAAATATGGGTTCCAAACAATTTCAGGTGAGATATATGAAGTGATTTGATAATACTATTATAATATATCATTATTACGAAATCAGTTTAAATGGAAAAACTGGAATTGAAATGTATATAATGAACTACATTAATTTAAAGGATTTTTGGCAATATGATAATTGTTTCCCAATGTTACTGATTCAAGAATAGAATCAACATGATTAAGAATAAAAAGGAGAAATAAATTATTTTACTACTTCTATAAAATATTAATGAACCAAAAATGAGACGGGGAGAGGAACATTTAATTTTTAATCATAAAATTATAAAGTATTGTTTTATTTTGGATCAACACATTCTTCTACATATTTGAAATTTTAAATTAAATAAAATGAAATTTTCAATAAATGAATTAAAACAATTATAAACACATTGGGGTATTATAAATTCAAAACAATATAGATTAAAATTCAATTTACTAAATACGGATTAGATTTTAATGATAAATATTTTTCATTCTAATTATGCCATGACATTATTATATTTATGTAATGGATTTTAAATTCTAATGTTAAGATATATTGTTGAGATAAATAATTCTTATTTATTTTTTACTATATGTTTTAGTTGGTCTATAAGTTTTAGTTTATTCCTTTGAAAAAATATCTAGAAGATATGACACTAATAAAATATTGAAGTAAAATTTTCTTGATTATATTATTGAAAATAATGGACTGTTAAAAATGGTAATGTTCCTTATTTGATGAAATTTTAGATTTTTTCCTTGATGAATTGTATATTGTTATTCTAGAAGGGTAGGTTGAGTTTACTAATATATTACTAATAGATTCTTAAAAAAATTAATACCTCTATATCTAACAGATCAATTTTAGTTGTAGAAACTATAAAATTAGATAATCTTATTTCCTGATAAGGGTTTTATCCTCTACATCAGATCATTATTGGGTTCTAAATTTTTTAATTTTTGAAATTTTTGATAGTTAAATGTGTCTTTTCATTTATTATATTTTTGATAATAACATCAATGTCAATAACAAGAATAAGTTTTGTCATTTGATGACATGTTTTATCTTCTCTTGTTTGAACTATTTTAATCCAATATTGATAATAATTTTTTATATCATGAGATAAAGGTAAAGGTGAAATATATTTAATTAATGGTGTTTTGTAATATTTATAACCAATATGAGTATTTTTATTTGGTTAAAAAGAATAACCATTTACCATTATATTTCAAATTAATATAGTTTTATTACAATATTTGGTTAAATTTTTCAATTTTTTATCGATGATACACTTGTATACTCTAAAATATATATACATTGTTATAATCCAAAAATTAATATTTATTATGGTTTTTTAAATGATGTTGAATGGAATTTCATGTAAATGTGAAATTTTGTAGTGAAAATTTTATTTCATGAGAATATTGTATCTATTAATGGATTAATTTCTTATCAAACCTTATCCAAACTATTGTAAGATTTACTATGTCTACAAAATGTCATTGATTGATAATTTTTTTCTATTGTGTAGTTCCAAAAGATGGTTTTTTGATAAAATTTCTACATTAATTATCATAATAAATAATAAAACTCAACAAGGTAAAATTTATTTTGATAGTTTAAGGTGATGATTTTAATAATGTATTGAATATAATAGTGGTTAATCATCAATTGTTATCTAATTTGATGGGAAATGGGTTACATTTTATTAACAAGTATTCTTCCTTGAAGGGAATTCATTGTGTCTTGAAATTAAATTATCATTTTATCAAATATAAATCTCATCAATAATAATATCATAAGAACTATTATCTAATATAGGACATTGAACATTCTTCAGTGCTGTTATCTTTAAAAATTAAGAGACATAAAATTAATGGGGATAAATGATAAATATATAATCATTATAAACTGTTAAGAGTATTTATTCCGTAAAAAATATTTAAACATAATGAATAGAAGATACCATATTAATGATTAGGATTCCATAATTCAAAATCACTTATGTAATATAGACATGGTAGTTTATGCCTTGAGTTTAAAAGGTAATTCATAATTAAAAATGATAAAAATTGAACAATATCCTTTAGTTAATGATTTAATGAATTCTTTCCTAAAATTTTTATATAGAATAACATTTTTTATTTTAAACTTAATCTATGTTTCTATATTTGTATAAAATAATTAAGGAGGCTTAAAATAAAGATCATACACTATATAAAAAATTACAATCGATTGTGATGGTAAATATTCATAATATTTATATTGATAAAGTAAGTGTAATACTATTTATAAAGTGGGTGTGTGTTATATTCAATTCCTAGTTACTGAATAAATTTTTAGGTGATGTTCAATGTGATAATAACCAAATCCATAAAAAAATATTATTTCATCATTCATTACATAGTTTCCAAACAATAAATTCCATGTATATATAAGTCCAATACAATGAGATGATTGTATATATACATCATATTAAATATGGAGATATATTATTATTTAAATATCCATATATTGATTCTAACTCTAATAGATATTCTAAAAAAATTTTGGATATATTTGGGAATATACATAATGAATATGGTCAGAAACATAGCCAATTAATGTTATAAACACATAAATAAATCCTTAAATTAGAATTAAGAGGTAGAACATGGTATCGTAAACTGATTAATCATAAGAATTAAAATATGACCTATATAAATGGGTGTGATAGATAATGAAATCATTAACATGTGGTGACATAATTTACAATGAAATGAAATGATTTTTTCAACGATAACATTTAAGACAACATGATATTAGAAAAACAAAATCATAAATGTCATATTCTCAATCTAACCACCATCATATTAAATTATGATTTGACTAAAAACATGTGCACTACAAAAAATATTATTAGGCTAAACAATAATTCTCCATAAGCGGTATCTCATTACATATTATCATAACCCAATTCCTTCAAGTTATATAATGGACCAACCCTCCACAAAATAATATTAACATGAATATGGTCTCCATGACAGAAAAGAAAACATATTTAAATAATATGCATTATAAATCCCATTCAATGGATCTAGGTGTAAGAATTATATTTCCAAGAATACCTAAATGCCAAATCATAATGTATTTAAAGAGATGAATTAATGAAATAATTTTTTAAATTCATAATCTAAAATGGGACATATGTTACGAGCATGGATTTACATGGTAGAAAATTCTATTGAATCATCTAGGAGATGAATGAAATATAACATACCATGTTGATGAAGATATATGAAAAATGAAAATTATCCAATTAATGAATGAAATGGAATAATATTTTAGATAAAAAATAAAAAAAATGAATAACCATAATATATATAGTTTATCAAGTAAATATATGTGTTGAATACATTGAATTTGGGTTATTCTTGACATGGGACATGAAATATGAATATTCCCTTGAATTTGGTCTACATACAAGTATGTTTTACCAATGGAAGAAACAAAATATATAACCGCTAAAAAAAGATATCAAATTTGGAATATAAATATAGTTCATATATGAATGAATATAATATTTATTTTAGAAAAATATGAAATAAAATTGGACAAAATTAATTGTGATGTGTTTCCAATAAGTCAAGAAGTTGATATAAAGGAACCATTTTTTATTTTTTCAAAAACTTTTTTTGAAATCCAAATAAAAAAATAAGATAATAAACCAATTTTTCACAATTTTTAGAATGTAAATTTGATTTCAACATGAGATAAAACATATTTTATTTCCAATAATGAAGTAGAAAATTGGATGGTCATGAAATTATAGTGTAGAAAGGAAATCATTTTGTAAATGGATGGGAATTATTCATAACATAATTAAATTTAAAAATGGATTAGATCACAAGTGTAAGGAAAACATGAATCCAATGCCATCTATTGAGATAGAGGTATGTTATAACATATTAAATTAATATATAAATTCAATTTAAAACATTATAACAGAACAAATAAATTTGATATACAAAATAACCTTATATTTTAGTAAAAACATCAAAAACCCCAAAAAATAGAATGTGAATGAGATGAATTTTATGTTTTTTATTTTAAAATTATTTTTTGATATTAAATTTCATGGAATATATAAATGTAACCAAAAAATATAGTAGTTCATAATATTAAATCATTACTCAAGGAAGATGGATTTATAAGAAACTATTATGACATAACATATATTCTACTAAAAATGAAATGAAATTGGTATATATTAATGTTGATTGTAACATCAAGGTTATGTATGTATCTTGTATGTAAAAAAAACTAAAATAATTAAATGATATTTTTATTTCAAATACATAAATTGTAAAAAAATATAATTATAAATCTCTAATATTTCATTTCCATGCAAGGTCTATCCCATCAAACCCATAATTTACAATAAAAACAGTTCTATAGATCCCCCAAGAAACACAGTAAGGAAGATTAAGTAGCTCACATATCTTAAATATTCCATTATAAAAACAATTAATGTAAAATAGAAATAATATTGATACAAATGAGAAAATATATAACTTTATTGAGAACAAAAAGGGACATTCAAAGATTTTTTAATGTGTATTTAAAATAACCATAGAAATAGATAATGATTTTGATTATATTTTTTATATTTGTAAAATATAACCATGAGTATTTTATTTTAATAGTAACAATGATATATGTTATCCATTGGTAAAGGATATATTTTAAAACTCCAAAATTATTTTTTTACTGCATTTTTATATAATAAAATTATAATTATAATCTCTATTTTGAAAATAGAATAATAATTATATATAGAAACTTAAAATTTTCTAATCAACTAATGCATGAAACTTATAACTATCAGTATAAATGGAAATACACCCAAAAATAAAAGAATAGAAATGTGATGATTAGTCATGATTATAAAAAAAATGAGGTAAAAAATAACTAAAATATAGAGGAAAAGGAAAAGTAAAGAATAATTATTCTAGTCTTAAAAATAACATTATTAGAATAGGTATTTAAAATTGTTTACAACCATTATAAAATTGTTATTTTAATGTACTTAAACAACAATTATAAAAAATGTATGTTTAAAAATAATTTTGAATTGGATGTTTTAAACTATATCCAAAAATAATAATCAACCAAGTAATATAACATTATTTTATAATAAATGTAATTAATATTAATTGATTAATAAGGTGTTTTGGAATAAATGGAACATTATGATTATTATAATTAAGAAAATATTTTACAAATATTTTTTTTTAACTCAAATATAAAATAGATTTTTTCATCCTTTGTATAAATTTTTTCCAACATAGAAAAGGGGAAAATATCAACCATATCAGAGACCCACAAGGGGTCAACCTAAGTACTAAAGGCATGGATCCAAACCTAGAGGTGAAGGAATAAGTGTCTATAGGTATAAGAGGAGTTCCTGGTAGGTCAAACATGATGAATGAAGAGCACCTTCGGGGTAATGGGTGTGCTAGTCACCTATAAGGAACCCTTGTATAAGGACCATGTTTGTGTTCTTATTATTTCAAAGAATCAGAAATGCACCTAGACATATTAGGTGGACCCCAAACAAACCAATTTTGATGTGGTATGGAAACATAAATCATTAAACGTGATATCAACTTTCCATCTGAGATTCTGCTCATCTGAGCCATCTGCATGATCTCAAAATCAATTTCCCACCACATATCATACTATTATATAAATCAAAATATGATATTACTATGAATGAATTGATTCGATCCATTCTATTCATCCATATACTATATTCTTCAACCACATTCAAACCAGATTTTACCTGTAATACAAACCTTCTCTTTTGATGTTGATTTATTCCATGTAAATATTTTTATAGACCAAAAAATACATGATGTAAAAATCTATATCATTGATCGATATACTAAAATAATAATAATATGTATCCATCATGAGACAATTTCATTAACACATTTTGACTTGTTATCCAGTCATAACTCAAAGAGTGATGGTCATCCTTATGTGATGTCTGCACCTAAAAAATAAAATCTATCCTCACATACAAAAATTTTGTATATACTCATGGTAAGATAATCTGACACCATAGAATCCGAATGGATTTTGTTTTTTTTCATTATTCCAGAAATATCATTATAAAAATTTATTTCAAATTCCATCATTTTTTAAAATAATTATTTTTTGAGTTTCATGTCATTTAAATTTTCACATAAAATCTAGTGGAAGACAAAACAACATATAAACCCCTAAAATATGATATCTATTTTCTATTAAAGAAAATAACTAAATTAAGTATGAAAATAGGATATTTTTTCCCTATAAAAGGGAGTTATATCATGTTCTAATAATTTCGTACAACCTTGCACTATCCTTTCACATCCAAAACCATCAGACCATTTTTTCATTTTCTATTTAGCTAAATAAAGGATTTTATTTATTAATTATATAATTTATTTTCGAACATTATATCATTTTAAATATAATTTATGTATGGTGTTGATTATTTATTTTCAATTATTTCATTTTAAATTTATTTGTATTGGCATTTAATCATGATAAATATTAATTTTATTTTATTTAACAAATATCTGTGTATATTATCATGTTTTTCATATTTAATAAGAGATTGTTTTTTCAATTATTGATATATATGTGTTTTTATTTTTATTTGAGTTTACATTTTTAAGAACCTTTAATTATGGAATTTCATTTATAAGAAATTATGATTTAATTTATCATTTCAAAAACATCCATGTTTAACATTTATTTTATCATAATATTTATGTTTATATTTTAATGATATCTTTTAATGTATATTTTATAAATTAAACTACGTTACGAGTAATCAAGTCTAAAATTTTATGTGTTAAAATAATTTATATATTCATGAATGTATTTTAAAATAGACGATATGGTAATTATTAGTAACATGTGACATTTGAGGCATGTAACAATATAATTTTTATTGAATCTCTGATTTTATACATAAGTGAATAGTTAATTTGGTTTTAGAAAAAAAATTACAACAAGATGTAAATAATATTTTGATTTATATTCAATCAATTAAATAAATTCCTCATGGATATTAGATTCAGATTATTCATGTTTTCTCATGAAAGTATATATATTAACAAAGTCATATTTATAAATTAAAATAAAGGTTTATTCAAATCTCCATTGAATGTTTATATATGTACGAAAGCATAAAATGATGTTATAAAAATATAAACATTAACATTCTAAATAATTTAGGTAATTGGTAAGAGAACCCATCCCTTAAAATGTGTGTATGCCCAACATAGCCTTCAATGATTCTAGTGGCCGTAGTGCTTTTTTTTAAAAAACATTGATATTGTTTTCAGAAAAATCACATTATTTTTGAGAAACATTCTAGTATATTTATTCTCAAAATACAAATTAATTTTCAAAACTCTATATTATTTAAATAATAATATCATGATATTTCTAGAATAATTTTAGATCTTATTCTATTAATTTAAGTTCAAAAAATATTTCATAAAAGTTATTTGAATGATTTTAAAACCAATTTCTTAGAAATTTAATTCTCATACAATGTTTGTAAAGTATTTTATGTGAATCCTATAAGTTATATTAAAAATAATTATCAAGTTACCATATATGAATGAAAATGTTCTATTTTATTACAACTATGATAAACTGTATGTTTTTTAAAATTTTACATCACTAAGAACAAAAATGTTAATCGATTTTAATATGTAATTTATATTTGTTTGGTATATTTTGTGAATAAATTCATTTAATCTTATTGAAGAACTAAAGCTATTATTATGGGTTTAGGGAGTTATAATTGTTATCAGAGCAACAGTCAGGAAAAATTTGGAAAATTAGAATGCTTATTTTGATTAAGAATCCTTAGTAAAATATACTCGTCTATAATTTTCATATAGGGTGATGGAAAAAAATAAACTAGTATCTTACCCCTTGCAGATAAACTACATATTATGATCTCCATAATGTTATGGTATGAAAAATTACAACATTATGATTCTAGGAAAAATACATGAAAACGTCTTTACAACATATTCTATGCATATGACACGCTCAAATTCCCTTGAGATTCTAGATTTGATTATGAGGCCCTCACAATGATTCATCATTCTAACCATAAACTCAAAATAATACATCCTAACTAAATTTTTAAATAATTTACCTTATCTGGATATCATGAATCACCTCCATCTTTTCCCATAGTTGAGCAATGGGAAAACATTTACCCATCATATATGTACTAGCTTATATGTTCTTATTTTCATGGATGAATATGTTATCATTTTAAAACATTCATGGATGAGTCAGTGAGACTATCCTATTATAATAAAGTCCAAACTAAATTTTTTTATTTTTATACATTATCTTCTAATATAAGAACTCTCTTATGATGTCATTATCAATATAACACCACGTGAAGATGTTTTATATGGGCAGGATAATTTGAATATTTTTATTCATCCATGAATGCCACTCTCTATAGAAGACATCCCTCTCGTCGATATGGTTGAAAATTTTGCAAACCATTGAGATATGTGTACCAATGTAAACCTCAGTGACTAAGAAACCCAAATTATAACAAAAATTGATGTTTAAAATATATAAGACCATAGGAATTTTGAGGAATCAATTCTGTTAATGGGGGGAGAGTGTAAAATATTAGGTTTATTTTTATCTTCTCTATTAAATAAATAAAATAGTTCAATATTATTTCATGATAAAATATTGAAATGGAAAAAAATATTTTTACATCTCTAATACATAATTTTTATACAAGATCGAACACATCAAACTGAGAATTATTGAATGTAACAGGACTGGGGAAACACCAAGAAGCATAATAAGGCTGATTGTGTAGCCCACATCTCCTGAATCTGTGATAATCTAAAAAATAATATCATTTAAAATAGAAATAATACTGAAAATTAGGAAAATATAACACCATATTGAGAGTAATAAGTGAAAATATAAGTTTGTTAATTATTGTTTTTAATACCCTTAATGATATGTATTTATAGGGTTTTGATTTTTTACAATTGTAAAATATAACAAATATTATCTTTTTTAAAATGTAATAATGACATGTGAGAGACATTAGTATTGAAAATATTTTATAAAATATAATTTTTCTTAATAATATTTTGATATAATGAATGTTTAATTTTAAACTATATTTTTAAATAAAAATAATATTCTGAGAAAGAAACTTACATTTTGGTAATCTATTAATCCATGAAACTTATTACTAATAGTTAAAATAGAAATAAACTAACATATAAAAGAATAAAAATGTGAGGATTAATCATGGATAGAAAAAAAATTATGGGATGAAAAACTAAAATATTATGGGGGAATTGGAAAGAGGATAATCATTATGATTAGATGAAAAATATCTTCATTAGAATAAGATTTTATAATTAAATCTAGACCATTATAAAATAGTTTTTTTGGTACATAAAGTAAAATAAATAAAAAATATTATTTAAAATAATATTTATTTTGGTGTTATAATATTTATAAAAAATGTTAATAATTCAAGTAGTAAGCAGATTTAAGATAAATGTATTATATATTAATTTCTTATGAAAATATTTTACATCAAATAGAACATTATTAATATTATGATGTATTAAAAAATTTATAATATTTGGGATTTATATAATTTATAACATATAATTTATATTTTTAATTTTTAAATTTATAATTAAGAAAATTAGCCAACCAAGGCTTGGGTACATCCTCAACCATATCGGGGAACAGAAAAGGGTTAGCCCCATCATTTGAGGCTTCAAACCATGAAATATTTCAAAAGGTATAAGTGGCACTTGGAGTAGGGAGAGCTCATAACATGTCATGGATGAGGGATGAAGAGAGAATGGTGGGTAAAGGGTGGGCATGTCGCCCACATGGAACCAATATATAATGACCACGGTGTCTGTGATTGTGATTTAGAAGCAACATTGACACATTTATCCTTATAATATTTCCACATACTCCAAATTGGATTAATGTGGGATTGAAATTGAAACCACAGGATTCGATCCCACCCAACCATCTCAATTCCAGCTCGTCTGAGTTGTCTGCTTCTTCTCGTTATTATTTTCCCTCTACAGACCATCTAATTTTATAAATTTATTTATTTGTGATTAAGATTTATGGATGAATTTTATCAATGACTCCCATCCTTATATTCTTATCTTCATCCTTATTTTAACCAAATGAACACATTGATATATACCTTCTCTTTTTATGATGATTTTATCTACATCAATTGGTGGTATGTCCCATAAATGCATGACAAGAAAAATCTATCTATTTCAATTATATACTAAAATAATAAAAATCATTACCCAAGGTATGTCTAATATTTTAACACATTTTGATTTCTGATATGATATTTACTCCACAAGAGATGCACAATCTTTCATTATGTCTATGTCTAAAACATCTAATTCATCATAACATAAAAAATCTATATACATACTCAATGATAGAGTTTCCGGTGTTGTTGAATACCATTAGATTATGTTTGTTTCATTTTTCCAAGACGATGTATATAAAAAATGTTTATATTTATTTTGTTTTGGAATATAATGATATTTTAAATTTTACATCAATTATATTTTAAATGAAAATCCATAGGAAGCCCAACAATAATTTAAAACCCCACAAGTTTATCTCCATTAATTTTTTAAACCAATAAATAATTTGAGTATATAAAAATGAGATTATTTTTCTATAGAGTTGAGAAATTTCCCATTCTAAATATCTCAAAGAATCGGGAAAAATTCCCTCACACCCACAACAACCGGAACCATTGTTTTTTCTATTTACAAAAAATAATAGATATTAAAAAAATTATACATTTTTTTAAATATTATGTCCTTAGAATTATAATTTATTTATGGGTTTGTTAATTTATCTTCCAATATATTCATTTGAATTTGTATTTGTAATGTAAATTATTCTTACCAAATATTACATATATTTATTATTAAAATATATTTATGTGTATATTAACATGTTATTCAAATTTATCAAGAGAATATGCTTTCAAATGTAATTATTTATGGGGTTTTATGTTATTTTGAGATAATATTTTTCTGACCAATTAATAAGGTAATTATTTTTATAAGAACTTATGATTTAATGTATCATTTCCAAAATATACATTTTTGAAATATATTTTATCAAAAAAATTATATGTTTGTATTTGAAATAGATTATTTCATTTTTATTTTATAAATTATAGTATGTTATGAGAAATCCAGACTATCATTTTCTAGGGGCAAATCATTTACACATTCATGAATGTCAATTGAAATTTATTATATAGATCTTATTAATAACATGTGAAAGTTAATGAATGTACTGACTTAATATTTATTGAATCATTGATTTTTTTAAATAAGCAATCAATTAATTCATCTACAAGAAATTATTTCCTACTTAGGTTAAAATTATATTTTAAATAATATTACATATATTAAATAAATGTCTGATTGAGATTCGATTTATATTATTCATGTTTTCTTATGAAAGTATGTATATATATATATATATATATATATTTGTAAACAAATTTAACTATGTTGTTAAGGATCTAATGAAATTATATATATGTTAGGAATCATAAAACTATTTTATAAACATTTCCACTTGAACATTGTAAATATGGTTGATAATTAGGGATTAAACCCATCCCATATAATGTGGGAAGGCCCAATAAAACCTTCAATGATTCATATAGACTTAGTGTTTCTTTTTAAAATCATTCAAATTGTTTTCAGAAAAATTCACCGCATTATTTTTAGTCCATTTTATTATCTTATGTAATTTAAAAGTAGTAATTTATTGTCAAATGCAAAAGTGTTTTCAAAAATATTATCATGGTATTTTCAAATTATTTACAAAAAAAATTATAATGTTTTTATGAAAATAAGATTTCATAAATGGTATTTAGATGATTTTAAAACCATTTTGTATGATATTTAATTCCCATCCAATGTTTTTAAATTATTTTTACAGGTATTCTAGATGTTATATTATGAAAAAAACACTTACTATGATGTTATCACATAAGAAGAAAAATGATTTCTCTGAACATTGATAAATTTTATATCGTTGTCTAAATTCATCAGAACCTATATCAGAAATGGTCATAGATTTTAGAAAGTGTTGTAAATTTTTTTAGTTTCTTTTAAAAAATAAAAATACATTTTATTTAATCACTGGAATCAATATCATGTGTTCAAGGTGTTATATTATTTTTCCAAAACCATGAATAAGTTAAACTCAAGATATTGAATGTTCTATTTTTTGTGTATGTGCTATTTAAAAAAGTTAGGTGCATAAAAGAAAACCAGTCTCAGAAAAAGATATTTATTTATAATGCCCATAACTAATGTCTGAATACATTTCCCCTATCAAATTACATCATATATAAATTTATTATGTAATGTTTATCTAATCACTAGGAAATTAGTCACATAAAAAACCATATATATTATTTTATATGGTATGTCTATTATCTTTTGGTACTTTTTTTCATATCATTTTTCATGAAGTCATTAATATAGGGTTATTTACTGAATTTCTCCAGAAAATATTTGTTTAACAAAAAAGGTGTTATAAAATCACATCATGTTCACCAGAATTATGGTGGTTTTGATACATTATAATTATATTTATAAAACAAATATAAATTTTCAATGTTTATCCCAAAATATTATCATATTTTATTATGTACCTTTATAAATTAAATTACGACAGTGTAAAGTCATGTGTTTTTGGATAGGGCTAAAATATGAATGTTTTTTAACTTTTTAATTCACTGCAAAGTTCTGTTTTAAAGCAATGTTTCAGAATGAATTTTTGTGAGTTAAGTTCATTTCAATTATTTAAAATGGGATTGGGTAGGAGTTCAATGAGTTTTCCAGATGGTAGTATGGATATCGAGAGAACTTAATCAAGTCGCGACGTTCGCACAGGCTACGCACGGTTAGACAAAACCATGTGGGTCAGCCATGCGTAATAATGAATGTGTACAATAGAGGAATATTTTAATTAAATTAAGGTTGAGGTAGTTTAATTAAATGAAGCCAATATGGAGAAGTTATTTAATAAATTTTATATGAAAAGAATCTAATTTATCTAAAATGATGATGAACTACAATCATTATTTAATTAAATTATGTCGAGAGAAATTTTAGTAAATGAATGGTAAACGAGGAGTTGGGGTTATCAAAAATGGGAAATATTAGATGGTAAACTTGAAATGAAGTTCAAATAAAGAGTTGGGGTTTCATTTAATTAAATTCGAGAAAAAATGGAATTTTATTAATTAAGGAAAAATTGAGGTTTTATTTAATTAAATTCTAGTTTAAGAAAAATTTAATTAATCATTGAAAAATAAAGGATTATTATTTAATTAAAAATTTTTGATATAATTTAAATAAATAATGTTAAGGAGTTGGAATTTTTAATTTAATTAAATTGTGATCTGGAAATTTAATTAAACTATACGAATTAAAGAAATACCTTAATTAAATTCAGTTTGATCAAATTTAATTAAATTATGATTAATGAGGTGTTATATGTTTTTTAATTAATTTATTTTTCCAATATTTAATTAAATAATAATGAGTTAAAAAAATTATTTAATTAAAATCGGTTGAAAATAATTTTATTAAATGATTTGTTAAATGTGGAGTTGTGGTTTTATCTTATTAAATTCACGGATAAGATGAATTTTATTATTTTATGAAAAATGTGGGATTTATTTAAATAAATTGTATTTATAGAATATAAATAAATAAAGATGCTTTGGATAAATTATTTAATAAAATTTGTTGGAGAGAAATTTAATTTTTTGATGTATAATTGTGATGTTTTTGGTTTTATTAAAGTGTTTTATTAAATGATAATAATAATTATAATTATTTTTATTATAGTGATTTTATTAAATTAAATTGACGATGATGAATTTAATAAAATGAGGTGAGATGGAGAATTTCATTTAATTAAATTATGTTAAATGGAATTTTATTTAATGATGTTATGTTAGGGTCTTATTTAATTAAAATTATTGAGAATAATTTAATTAAATGATGTTTAAATGGGGATTTTTGGATTTTATCATAGTGGAATTTTTTAAATGATAATAATATTAATGTTTATTATTATGGTGGTTTTATTTAATTCAATTTTGGTTAAGGACTTTAATTAAATGAGCTAGGATGGAGTGTTTTATTTAATTAAATTGATTCAAATTGTATTTTATTAAATGATATGAAATTTATGTTTTATTTAATTAAATTCAAGGTTAATAATAATTTAATTTATTGATATGAAACGGTGGTTTTAGTTTAATTAAATTGAATTATATGATAATTTATTTACATAGAACTAGTTATAGAATTAATTTAATAAAATTGAGTTGAGGAAAATTTAATTAAATAATGTATAAATGGGAGTTTAGTGTTTTTAAAAGTGGTATAATATTAAAGGGTAATAATAATAATATGGTTGTTATTATTATTATTATTATTATTATTATTACTTTATCGTTTATATTTTAATTTGGATATTTAATTTATTTATGAGACAAAAGAAGAGGGAGGATCACATCTCCCTCCTTTTACTGGGGGTGCAACACACCCAAAGTGCAGCACCCATGAGTGGTGCACCACCCTCCTCTCTTAATCCCTCTTCGCACGATTATCTTCCCATGGAGCCTTCATAGAAGTTGGTTGTCTCATCATTGTAAGTCTTTCTCTGCATGTTTTGTTTTTTTCATTGACTATATCAGATATCATTTGCCTATGTTCTGTTAGGCTGAATCCCTAGCTTCCAGATTATCCTCAATTTCATGTTTCTTTTGATCCTAGGTGGTGACGAAGGTGTCTCGGGACCCGTTAGGTTGTATTTCACCAACCGCCATTGAATGCATGGTTGTTTGTCTTTATTTGGTTCACCGTTGCCATTTTTGGGTAAGGATATAAACCATAAAATTTGCTTCTCATCTATTAAATTAGATACATAGGTTGGTCTAGTATTTCAATTAATGTTTCTAGTGTGTGTTGGTACCCACTGCAAAATTTATTGGTGTCGATTATTGGTTGTTCGGTGTAACGATAAATTCCTAGTGGGCATGTACTTTTGTTGAGGAGCATGTATGCGAGTGAGTCATAGTTTGATTTAGGAATCTTTGGCACATCCAAATACATTGAGGAATGGTTCTAAACTTTTCATAATAAATAAAATGCATTTTTAATGATTTATTTATTTTGAAAAAGCTGACAGAAATGTTGGATTAATTTTCTTATTAGGGGAATGGGATGATTAATTATGAATTAATTTTATTATTTAGGAATCTAAAATAGATAATTAAGCAGGTGAATAATTATGAGTAATTAATTTGGTTAAGTTGAAATATATAATTATGAATTAATTATGTGATTTGAAATGATAAATTATAAGGGTGATAATTATATGTAATTCATTTGGTTATATTGAGACACTTATTTATGAATTAATTCTTCAATTTTAGATGATATTTAGATGAGGGACTAATCATGAGTAATTGATCTGGTAATGTTGATATAACTACTTAGGAATTAATTATGTTCTTTGAAATGATAATTAATCGGGGAATTAATTATAAGATATTAATTTGGTTAAGCTGAAATAATTAATTATGAATTAATTATATGTTGTGAAATGATAATTAATCCGGGTATTAATTATGAAAAATAATATTTACATGTTGAGATAATTAATTATTAATTAATTATGTTCTTAGAGATGACAATAAATCGAGAAATTAATTATGACATATTAATTTGGTTAATTAGAAAAAAATAATTATGATTTAATTATGTGATTTTAAATGATAATTAATTAGAGTATTAATTATTATTACTTAATTTGAATAATTTGTGAAAATTAATTATGAATTAATTTTATCCTTTGAGATGATAATTAATAATGGAATTAATTAAGATATTTTAAGTTCCTTAAGTTCAAATCATTAATTATGAATTAATTATGTGTTATGAGATGATAATTAAATGGGGGTTAACTATTAGATATTAATTTAGTGAAGTTGAGATAATTAATTATGATTAACTATGTTCATGAAGATGATAATTATTCAAGGGATTAATTATGAGATATTAAACTATTTATATTTAGAGAATTAATTATGAATTTGTTATCTTTTATGAGAAATTAATATAAATAATTAATGGGGCTTTTGATTATGAGATATTGATTTTGGATAAATTGAGATAATTCATTTCTGAATTAATTATGGGATTTTGAAACTGTTGCTTCAGAGATGATTAATTAGTGAATTAATAATTTTATATTGGGATGGTTTCAATGATAAAATTATTTTGTGAATTAATTATGTTTTATTAGATAGTTTCTTTTTTAGATAATTATTAAAATAAATATATAAATTAATGATATTAGTTAATTATATAATTAATTAATGTTATGGTAATTATGAGTTTATTATTGAGTTAACTAATATAATTTTGTTTTTAACTATTTGTTGAGTTTCTAGTGAATGTGATGATGTTAATTAGTTATTTAAATAATTAATGGACTCAATTAGTTAATTTATAAATTAATTGATTGACGGGATCTTGAGATGAAAGACATCACATTATACACCCACGATATATATATATATATATATATATGATTGATAAATGGGTTGTGAGACATGGTTTGATGCTCTAAATACACATGTGTTGTTAGACATGGCGTTCTATTCCAAGAATTCTTGCAAATTTTATTTTTGAGGACAGGGACAGATGCTCAAAATTCCCATGGGTTGTGAGATAAAGACTGATGCTTCATATACTCAAAAGGTTGCATGAAATTATGTTCTATACCCATTAATTGACATTGGACTGTGGGTCCAATTGGCCATACATGAATCTAATTAAATAGTAAATGAAAAGTGATGTGATGGAATGATTTGTGAATTCAATGTGTTAAATGGCTCAGACTCAGCCAAGGATGATATATATATTGAGATATAGGTGTCCATGGGAACATAAAGATTTTTAATGTTAAATAAATAATATCAAATAATGTTTTAAACAAATTATTTTTTCATTCTATATAGATAGATCCTATTTAGACTCTCTATGAGTTGTAGAAGGTATCTTAGTCTGGTGTCTCTTAAGAAAGTGGATGGGTTGTAGTTTACTTATTCAATTCGGTTGATACTTCCTTATACATGCACACTATTTAATTGTATTGAATTTTCTAGATTCAAATAGAAACTGGTGGTCCCAGAATACTCATGTTTATATCTCAAACCCTACTCGGGCCTACATTGCATTGGGGTATACGAGTATAGTCTACTTTATTATAGTCCTTGGATGTTTCTTGTTGTTGTTTTCTTATACGTTGGAGTTTCGAATAAAGGACATAGAGGGATCTCAAGATACTCATGGAGATCACCCTGTGGGAATTTAGTCTTTTCCTTATTTTTATACTAATATATAAAGAATTTTGTTACTTTTTTGCATTCTTCTCTATAAATCACCATGACATTCATGCATTGCATAAACTAATGTTAGATACTTTCTTCATTCAGTTGACTATTTCTTTATATTTGCTACATCTATTGACTAAATTTACTATTTTTACCATTGTGAACTTTGAATATGAGGGTATATTCACCCCAATAAAAATAATTAGACCATTACTACAATTTGGTATCCTCTGGTCTATGGAGAGGCGCTCTTGAGGTCATGTAGTGACCCGTCCGGATACCGGTTCGATGGTAAGCTGGGTTGGGTGGTTACATACAGTTAATGTTACTGTATGTTTTTATTTTAAGACACACATATTGAATTCCAAATATATTTATTAAAACAGAATAATTTAATAAAATTTATTTTTAGAAATTTAATTTAATTTTTTTAACAAACCATGAAATGTAGTGATGAAAAATTGACATGTTATTCATAGAGGTGGTAGTCTGCACACACATAAGACAATATATTCATTTATCAACATAATACAATAGGTAATTTTGAAATTTATATTCCATTAATATAATATAATATAATGAAATTAAAAATGATTGTGGAATCATTATATCACTGATATAAATGATATGTGGTTTAAAATAAATAATGTTCTTGAGATGTTAGGTTGATAGTATTATCTCTCCCTAAAATGTTCTCCCTTAGGTAACTCATTAAAGATACTTATATTAGTTTTTTTCTAAGTCCAAGGAATAAAAGTAATTGATAATGTGTTCATGATAAAAAAGGGTAGTTTTTTTTATTTCGTATATTAAGAATGGGTAGAGAAAATAAATGGTGGGTCATCCATTATATGTAAATTAAAGGAATGTTTTTTTAATTCTCATTATATTACAAATATCTCTCCATTATTCAGGTTTAAAGGGTCCAAAAAAATAAAATAACGGTGTGGGGAAATAGAAAATACGAATAGAACATCAAAACATAAATATAAAACAATTATTACACAAGTTTAATACACTTCCAATATGCTAAACCACAATTTCCTTATTTTTCTGCAATTGTGGTAATTTAATTTTAATTCATGGAACTAATTTGAAGGAAAAATGTAAATGTTGAAAATATCTAGAAAATTAAACATTCACTTTTAAATAATGTATTTAATTTTATAAAAAATTTAATAAGCTATAGAAATTAGTTATACTATTATCGCAAATAATGACTAAAACCCTATTTTTAATAAATTGAAAATTTTAGTATAATGATCATTTATTGTTTAAAATTATCAAATTTATTAATTATTATAATATTAAAAATTATATTATTTTCAAAATGATTGTTTTCTGAAATTAAATAATCTCCAAAACAGAATTTCGGCATGGGTAAATTTAATTAAACAAATATATAAAAAAATAGTTGTTATAAAATATTACATGATTTTTAAAACAATGTTACTTAGTTTTAAAATTTTCACATTATTTTAAAATAAATTATAAATATATATATATATATATATATATATATATATTCTTTATAAGAAAGTCTTAAATAACATCAATGTAAAATAAAAGTGATAGTATTAAAAAATCAATAATTTTATAATTAACATAAAAATTGATTAGTGTTGAAATATCTCAAAAATTCATCCGAGGATAATATTATATAATAAATTAATTTTTATATTTTATATAAAAAAATACTTATATATTTATATTTATTTATATTTATATTTTAAATTAAATATATAAAAAAAAATTATTCAAAATAATTAATATTTTAAACGGTATATATTCTTTATTCATATCATTTTATAACACATTAGAACATATATTAAAATATTTTAAATGTGTCATATTTTTATTAAGATAATTATTCAAAATTAAATAAAACATTTATTGAAAATAAAAATTAATTTTATACTAAATATTTCTTTAACGAAATAAAATTATTACTTATTTATAATATAAAAATATATTTTAATAATATATTGATATTTAAATATTCATATGAATTTCATATCAAAATCAAAGAATCTTCTAATAATATTATTAGCAATAGTTACACATAAAACACACACACACTAATATATATACTTATGATATTACAATATTGTATTTGTATTTAATTATGTATCATCTTTTTTAACTACACCAAAATTTAGTATACCTTTTGGGTATTTGAAATGTAACCATATTTGAAAAGGATATATTTTCAGTTACCATATTTTCAAAGACCTTATTTTTAATGACCCAGCTTAATTCATAAATATAACTTTATAAATCTTTCAATAATTTCATTCTCACTTTTCAATGTGCATATCCAATTTATTATTATAGTTCTTTGGAAATAATTCCCCTATTCATGGTGATCATCCACATTATAAATTTTTTTTGATATTGGTCATTTTAAATTTTAATAAAAATCAAAAGAATTTCTTAACAGTGAATATTTTAAAAAAAATTATCTATTTCATCCATGGGTTTTTTTAAATTTAATAGATCTATTTTCTAAATGATGAATAATAACCCAATGGATAAAACACATTGATTTATGAATTTTTGTTGTAATGATCCACATATAAATAAATAATGTGTATTCAGATTATTTTATTTCTTATAGGTAAGATTTTATAATAATGATTTAATTAATCTGAAGAAATAGAGAAACATACTATAAAATTAAATATATTAAAAACTAATGATAGTAATATATCCTAAAAAAGTAAATACATTCCACACCCCCATATATAAACAGTTTTCTCATAATTTTAATTTCTTTTATATTATGAAAATAGGTTACGGTATTGTTAACAAACTCATCATTTCAAACATACCATATTTAATAAATTGTACCCTACTTTCTTGATACCAAAAAATTTACTCATCATTCCCTCATAATCAATTATAATACATTAAATAATTGAACCATGAATATATATTCATAGCATTTTAATAACCCTAAAATTAAAATTTAGTGAAACAAAATCATATCATCGTTAACTATATCAAAAACGCATGAAATGATCTATTTATTTCATAATCTCAAAAAATGAGGAAATATTCACTAAAAAATAATGTAAAAATTCTTAATCCCAAGGGTTAAAATATTGTATAACTCAATTTTTTCAAATCATTTAACACATTTTTACATCAACATTAAGAATATATTAAACAAACATGTTATTCATACCTTAATAATGTGTTATTCAATAGTTAGGCCCAAAAAATATCATTTTTACATAGTCATATTTTATAGAAATCAATTAAAGTTAATATGAGTTTCAAATCTATTATTTTAGATCCAATAAAGAACAATACATAGTTGATTCACAAATCCCTCATAAAATCCACGATCGCATCAATAAATATGTCTCATTAATGAAAAAATCTAGGATTATTTTATATTATGTTATCATTATAATTACCCTATTTAATTGTATAAAACTCACTATTTCTATGATAAATAGTTTTACTATCCACCATTTATATAGTTTAACTTATTCAATTATAAGATTTTTTGGTTTTTGAATACATACCATTACATTCTTCATCCTCATGATGTTATTTCAACCAAATACTAAAACCAAAATGGTTATTATTATATAAAACATAATATATCAATATGATTATGAAATATATATACTAATATATCTTCTCCAATGACACTATCATATTATACGACACATTAATTTCAATTATATTATACATAGTTATGATTAAAATTCACATGTATTGACATATATTACATTAAATATGTTCGCACATACTTCTAAAAATAATATATTAATGTAAATATGAAATAAATAAATCACAATGGACCCAATTGTGAACATGATTTACCAAAACTACACTCTTACATTATCTAACCATGTTTGTATTTTGGACTCATTTTCATGCCATAGGTCAAGATTTAGTTAATACCCAATATTTCCTCTTCTAGGTTATTACCCATAGGTAAAACTACTCTATATGAAACATCCACATTCTAGTATCTATAGTGGGATGTAATTCAAATTAGACCAGATAGTATAAAAATTAACAACATTTTAGGATGTTCTTAAAACATATTGTTTTATCTAAGAATTCTCCCTATGTTTTTCACTAATGTTATATCATCATAATCTCTAAAAATAACATGAAATTTCTCTAAACCTATGAGAACCTACTACATTATTAATTAATTTTGAGATTTTTAAAAGATGAAAATTATCTATTATAATGCAATAAAATATATAACAAAATAATTTTTTAGGTAAAAATATATTAATACCTTCAAAAAAATATGTAAAATCTTAGTTTTTAAGTAATTAAAGAGAGAGAGATCATCCAATCTTATACCACTGTAATAAAGTACATAATTAAGGAAATTGGGTTCCATACATGAATGTGTGATATAATGATTCATATTTCATTCATAGTATTAGAATTTGATCAAACCAAATGTAATTTTCTCGGAATTATTTATTTATCCATTTTCCACCACATACACAATAGTGGTGAAGTCCTACTTATGTCAAATGTTGTTCCCTATTTTTATCCTTTCCATTTCAACCACATTAATGAAGGAACTAATTTAATCCTCTATAGATGAATAAAATCTATATAGAGCATAATTAATAGATATTGAGTAACAATTATGATATCAGAAAAAATCCCCCAAACCTGAAGGTCCTTTGTTTCCTCTTGATGTTCCATCCAAATTGTATATAATAAATCTAATTAGATGGTATTTCCATAATATTTTTCAACTTCCATGGGGTGGAGTGAAATTACCAGTTACACAAATTCGTCTAAGAGTAGTTAGATCATGTATTATATAATTTCACATACCATGTCATGAAATTATTGCATTCCATAGAGGCATTAAGATGTGTCAATGTGACATTTTAATATTTAATGGGTATTGATGGTGGATTCAATTATTCTGACTAAATTGGTTGGTATGAATAATTTCATCATATACCGTGTTGAATAAATTCAGGAGTTGCAGAGAGAGTTGGAATCAACAGTAGGTGGATAGGTGTTCTTCTATATCATTTAACTATGAGGGATCTATATCTAACATACCTTTAAATTTATTCCACATTTCTAAGGCCATATAATAGTTAAGGATTTGATGGTCAAGGAAACCCTTGAGCTGGTTAAAAGAAATACATCTTAAACACAAAGACATAAGAACTCTCTAGTGACATGAGTCTACATAGGTCTTTCAGTGAGAATGTATTTATACAAACATTAATTTGGTAGGTAGAGGCCAAATCTTATTAATTTTTACAATCGATCTACGATAAGTATCATTCATTCTAACATGGTAATAATGTTTTTATGTGACAATTTCCATGACATATGGTTCCTAGTTCAAAATATAATATTATTTAATGAAATCAAAATGGCATAACAATACTATCACAATATAATGATTTGAAATCGAATTCTATGAAAGGTAAAAAACAATGACTGACCCAAATGGGTTTATCATTTTAAATACCAGTATGACTTGGAAACACAGAGACTATAATAACATGGAAACAAAAAATTTCACTAGATTCTTTGATGCAGCTAGCCATAAAATTATAGATCCAACCCTACAACTGATCAATGATAAACCATATTTCTCTCCCACTAGTGAATTTGTTTCAAAACGATATTTTCCTGATGAATATGTTGATCCCCCTTTTTAGAATGATTATAGGGTGATAGTGGAGGATATGTGGGAGAAAATAAACTCTTATATAGATAAACAAGATACATTTATTTTTCAATAATAAAAATACGGTGAAGTCATAGAAGATTTTTATCTTAAAAACAGATAACAAATGCATTATATAATGGAGGAAGAATTAAAATGATTTACTAATTTTAAATATAGGTAATTTCCATGTATATGACTATTTTTTGTCTCTAAGCTGGTGTGGGATATAAATGATGTTATATAATCTCTTTGATCCTATTTTAATGTTTTGAATGTGAAACAATTGCTTCATTGTTTCAATTGTTGTTGTACTGGAGTTGATGGATCGCCTAACATGGGCTCCTGGATGTGTAAGATGACCCAGATTTCTTGCTTTACACAAACTGTGGTTCTATTTTGGGAATAGGATAGCAGTTTTATGCTATAATTTTTGGCACCAGATGTTGAACTCATGATAATTCTTGGCCTTCTAAGAATGGAGGTGAATTATTGATCAGATGGGGTAAAATTCATTATGTATCGACATAGGGTTTTTCCCATGATTCCAAGAGGATTAATTACACTTGGTGAAACAATATTTGTGAGTTATTATATCTCTAAAAATATTTACTTCCTTCAATTCCTTGATGATGTATTCTTTTTACACCTCATTATTGTAATATCAATTTTTTTACTTTTAATAAATTTCCATGGGGAATGAATTGGGTGACCAATTCATTTCTCATTTTGTCTTATAAAAACCATATTAGGATTACCATTTTTGGAGGCATGAAATAGGTTATTATTCATGAAATTGAGATCTACCACAAGTTCATTAGAGTTGAGAAGTATTTATAGGGGCTCTTTTCTAAATTAGAATACTAAAAGATTCAGGATATATTTTTAATATCTAATTAGTGCGATTGAGAGATTGTGCTAGAATAGGATAAATTGATATTTGTCTTCAAATAGGATCCCATGTATTTATGTTATCCATCCATTAGATTATATAAAAATCGTGAAATAGGATAATAAAGACTCTATGTGTTTTTATTTGAGAGTCAAAATATGAAATCATCCTAATGTGATAGTTTTAAATTACATTGATTCTTATTCCCAATGCCCATAATAGAGTTAGGATTAGATCAATCATTACAAGACAAAGTGATAGATCTTCACTCATGAATTATTCCACTCCAAAGGATATTTTTTAGAGGTAATTTTTGACATAAACTTCAAAACATGATATTGATGGAAATTAAATAAGAAAAATGGTGAGCTCGATGGTCCATTTAGGTAATAAAAAAGGCATTAATTATTAAATAGATAGTTAGGCAGCATAACCTAATACAATAAATAATTTGATCATTTGTATAAACATATTGAATATAGAAATAAGATCATAAGATAATGGAATCATAAGTATGTAGATATATCATTAAAACATGACATCATAAGAATATGCTAGAGATAAGTAAAAAATAAAAAATATCATAATCTAATCATAATAATAATCTTGGTATTATCATGATAACTTTCATCATAACATGGTTTTTATTAGATAACTGACAATGAAACATATATTGTTTCACCAAGGAATTAACATTACCCAATTAATTGGTGGCTACAAAATAACCACATGTCCAATCATAATAAGTTTAGTAATATGTTTTATATACGATAAAAGAAAATATAGATAAAAAACATGATCAAACCCAAATGTAGAATGTGGGTCTCATAATTATGACTTCTAGAATAATATAATTCAATATCATTTGGACACACAAGAGTGTATGGAATTAAATTATATACATTTATAATATAATAAATGGAAAATTACTAGGACATGGAGTTATAGTGATAATAATTCCATTGAAGTATCTATACAGTGAAATTATAATAACTAACAACTTAGGAGAATTATTATGAAATTGTATAATGATATTGTTAAAGAAGGAGATATCATATTAATTTTCATAAATAAAGATATCAAACAAGGGATTAATATGTAAAAAATTTACTGTTTTATCATCATTAAATATTTTAAAATCATTCTATTAAGGTTATTCTTGGCATGAGACAAGGAATAGTATTGTTCCCTTAAATCACATTTACTTATTAGGTGAATTATAATGGGAAAATTAGTATAAAACCAAGAATTTAAAATATTTTAAACTATAAATATATATATAAATTACATAAATTTAAAGATATAATATGAAAATGTGAATAATATGGAATACAACTAGATAAAAATAATGTTAATATTTAACATCAATTCTAAAAAAGAAGGTATGTATGATCCATTTTATTATTTTAAATAATCATTAATGCAATAAAACATTCTAAAATAATATAATGTAACTTTTAATTGGGATTAAAACAATGTAATAAATATGTTAACATAATATAACACTTAATTAGGATTAAATTAAAATGGTGTACTTTTTTGGGGAGGTAAATAGTTTATATAGTGGGGAAACTGTCATAAAAATGCATCGAAATTTTTATTAACATATTTTACTTTTGAAAATGGTTCAGAACACCACAATAAGATATTAATTTAATAAAAAGTAATATCTCGTGATAGTTATAGGTAAAACAATAATAAATGAAATATTAAATTCACTAAAATACATTCTATCTTAAGAAATTAGATAGAGTTATTTAAGACCCATGTATTTTAGGTAAGACATCAATCATGCCCCAAAAGAAGTATATGATTAAATTTTAGATATAAATATAATTAAAAATAAAATGTATGATATTATATGCATTATAGTAGTGGATAAATTATAATAATTAAAAAATTATAATAATAAAGCATTCCTCCATGAAGGGTGATTGGGGTGGAACACTTAAATCATATAATATATTACGATAAAAACACGATCAAATTATGAAATTGTGAATTTTATATTGAAATAGAAAATTAAATTTAATAAACTATATTAAATTTATATTTTCTATAATAAACTACAATTAAAAAAATTTGTTCAAAAAAAAATGTGACACTAAAAATGATTTTTTCAGAAAAAAAACCCTTACATCATGTGAGAATGCATTTTTCACTTTCACATAACTTATTAAATAATTAAATTATGATTATTTGATTTATGAAAAAGAAAATTACTCTTATATATATTTATATATTGTAGATAATTCATTTCCTAACATAGTTTAAATAATTTTTTGACATATATTAGTTACTCTGAGTTTTTTAGTTATTTTCATTGTAAAAAATTGTATTTTTTTAATTGTGGTCAATTGTGTTGTAAAAAAACATAATAATCTAAAAAAGGTAGGTTACTATGTTAAATATTAATAAATTATAAAATTTAATATATTAATTTCAATGTTATCCCAATATAGATCAAAATTTTGAAATGTAGCTTGAGAATTTCATTTAAGGTCGTTAAAGTAACTATGACAGTGTCATGTTAGTCAAAAATATAGAACTCACAATATTAATGATTTAGAATACTAATTGTGCAAAAATATAATATAAATTAATTATTTAATCCTTTTAATCCTAAATTTAAAGGTGGTTATTGAATGTTTTTCTTGAAATTCATTATGGTGGTAGTTTTCAGAACTATATGACGTCTAATCATTTTTCTTACTAGAATTTTGAGAAAAAAATAAAATTTATATTGCATTAATATATTGAAACAAAT
The DNA here is from genome assembly GCA_963277665.1 of Viscum album. Lineage (NCBI taxonomy): Eukaryota > Viridiplantae > Streptophyta > Magnoliopsida > Santalales > Viscaceae > Viscum > Viscum album. The sequence continues at coordinate 1,250,473,776 of OY728128.1, read as the reverse complement.
TAATAATAACAATTTTTGTGTTATAACTCCATCATCGATATATGGGATTTTTCTGGTAGAGAATAAGAAATGTGATATATAATTCAAATTGTGTTTATAATATATCCCTTGTATTTTATTCCTTGGGTAACTCATCAAGGCTCTATAATTGAGAATCATTATTTAGTTTATATACTATAGGGAACATTCTCTAGTCATATTAAAATAATTGAGAATCATTATTTAATATTATAGATAAAATATAATAATAATGTAATTTACATTATTATTATTATTATTAAAAATGGAAAATAAAATATAGGGAATTACAATATATGTAGAGACCCGAAGCTTAACGTACATGGACATTACATTACTTTTGCGGAATACTTAGTACATAACAAAAACACACACACAAGGATCGTAATAGTTTAGTGTCTTTGGAATCTCGGAATATAATCTTCTAATCCTGGTGAACGATCTTCAACATCTCCCATAAAGATATTATTTTTTTATTCCTAAAACCTTTCTTTATATCCTGGGGAAAAGAAAACAGAAAAAGTTGATCTCAAATGCTCAATAAGGGTAAACAAAAGAAATATCAATCACATCGTATAAACAAGCACATAACTTTTGGAAATCATAACCTGCAAAAGAGATCATAATTTCATAACATGGGATAAATCATGGAAGTGAAATGTAATCACAATAATCATAACATAAAACATGAATCTTTGTGGCATACACACATAATCATAGAGAATCATTTCTTGTTAGTCAAGACTCATTGCCAAGACTATCTTAGTGGACAAAGTCCCTTTCTGAACCGAGTCACCCTCGTTTCATTCCTGTTTCACTGAACTGGTATAACCTACCGTTCCAGCCATGTCTATCTCATTAGATATAAAATCTTTACCCAACGCATCAGAGGGAGATATAGGTCCCACCCATCTCATAATTATACCATTCTTATGTGTGCCACAAAATCATAAATCATACATCATTTCATAACCCATGTAATAAAAATGGGATTCCTAAACAACATGACATCATAAAACAATTCATATAAGATAAAGGAATGCATAAAAATACTTCCATCACAACATAATCAAATCAATGTAATAATAGGTATAAAAACAGAACCCTATATTATCTTAGATGGAAAATAATTTTGATAAAACACTTGAAATGAATTCTTGAGGAAAATATCCTTTCATCTTCAAAAACACTTTTCCTTTCTTAATATGTCATAAAATTATAAACTAAAAGAAGTTGATTAAAAATAAACTTGAAAACTTTTAAATAAAATTCTTGGAAATAATGTTTTAAAAATCCATTCATGCCGTATAAGATAAATAAAACATTCTTCGTACTTTTGTCGGAAAAGTCAAAAAGTACCTCGTACGAAAAACGACAAAAGATTCCTTTCATATCTTTTACAAAAAACTTACCGAAGGGTAAAATTTGATATAAAATATTGTAGAAGGATGGAAATAATATTACATTTTGAGGGAACATGGATGTGGATGATAAAATACACCCCAGTAATTACCAAAGTAAAAACAATCTCGGATAAAAGTGAGATTGTGATATTTCCCTTACCTTAGGTCCGATTTGCTTCATAAGTGTCCGAACCTCCTGTATAAAGATTTAAATAATGTCATTTACTTATTAAAGAATCATATTCATTGTTATTATATCATATATGGTTCACTTATAACTTTATATTACTCGTTCTTTTGTAAATTCATGTTAAAGTAGCGTTTTGGGTAAATCGTCTCATTTATCGTTCGTGTTTTAACTTGTAATTATTCATATGATTACTTAGATCATTATTACTTAATTATAGAATATAAAATATTATTTATATATAATATATATTCATAATATACATATATCTAATGGATCGATAAATGGAAAGAAATACACCGTTCATGGAGACGGTAGGCCGTACGTACGCATGAATGCTGTTTTCGTTTCCTTATTGAATTGAGTGGAATTAAGTAGATGAAATAAATATATATAAACATAAATCCAGTATATTTATAATGTCATAAATTTCATTATTATTGCTTATATATACTTTATAATCATTCTTAAATGGTTAACATGGAGAATGAATCGCATCGCGTCGTGGAGACGGTAGTCCGTACGTACGCACGAGTGATGATATCATTTCCATAATTATTGAATTGAATTGGAGTGTATGATACAATATATCAGAATCATTATGATGTTATAATAACTATGTATAGTTATTCTTTACACCATAATACCCATCCATGTAAGGTGTTGGTGGAAAAACAGATTACACCACGGTGTGGAGACGGTATTCCATACGTACGCACGCGCGGTGATTTCGTTTTCCGTAGGATGGATAGATAGTTCGATAGGGTTGTTTCATACTTATAATAACATATCAGTATTTTAGTGATACTGATGTTATTACTTCATAATGAAACAACCTAAGAAGAAGAAGTGGAAGAAGAAATAAAGCTGAAACAATCGGTAATGGAAATTACCTCTTCTTTGAAGCGCCTCTTTGAGACCTCATTTTAGGGCACTAAAATTGGTCTTTGAGGAAGACCAGAACCTCTAGGATGATTCTAGGGAAGTTTATAAGGGAATGTGGCTGGGTTTGGCCGAGCTTGAAGTCTCAAAGTTGTGTGAGGAAGAGAGGGAGGAGGTGCCCTTTTATAAGGGAGGAGAGGGGCACCTTTGGAATAACTAAAACTATTATTTTATTATAAAGTCAAGTTCGTTTTTAAATAGCTCAAAATTGATATATTTTGAAGATAAGGTGGGGATGGGTCTAACTCCTCTCATACAATAGAATTTAGACAAGTTTAGGTTCTTATTTTAACCTTATCATTTAGATTTTACATTAAGTTAAATAATTTTACTTTTACCATGTCTTCTGGTGTTCTTACACTATAAGGTTAATAAACGTACTATAAGAAGCCAAAGGAACCCCAAATTGCTTATTATTAATATATATAACATTATCTAAGTCATTTGGGTGAACCTTATATTTTTAGGAATAAAATAACAATTAATAATATAATATTTCTTTTAAAAACTATTTTATGTCAATTTTGACAGTATTTAGTAATTGATTTTTGTGAAACTTATAACAGAATTATAAGTTCGAAAAAATTTAATTAAATCAATATTAACATGTCATATTGACCAATAAAATTAGTGTAATTCATAAAAAACCTCAAATTATATTTATTTTGGTATTTATAACATCAATTATGTCAATATTTCATTAATAAGATAATTACTGCATCATCGTTGTCTCATAAATAAATTACATTATTTAATGTCTAAAAATTACAAATAAAATACCATTATGTAGGAAATATTTTTATCTTTCTAATGAATATTTATAGTCTAATTTATCTTATTTATAACCCCATATTAAAAATGTTTTATTAAATAAACTATGATTTTAACTCTTTTAACCCTTCTTTAAATAAATTAATAATAAATGTCCTAATCTAATCCATGTGGGCCTAAATGGTCATATTTTATTCGTAAGTTTGTTTTTGGTCGAATTAAACTTGTCCAATAGAATTAGGACATGTGTTAGGGTAATAATAATATCATTTCTTCCCTTAATTACCCTATTTACTTTTAACCGTGGGAAAAAAAATTAAAAAGTTACTATTCACCCAAAAATTATTTTCATCTCATTAAACCACATTTTACTTACTGACATCAACGGTGTCTCTCGGATTTTTGAAATTACACTCACAGAAGCGGTAAAATTATGTTTTATGAAAAATTTAGTTGTTTTTAACTACCACTTAGTGGTTTCACTATTCATCAAAAATTGAAAGTTTTCAAAAAAAATCCAAAAATTAGGCCTAATCTATATTTGATATTATGAACTCAAAAATGATTTCTATTTCACCAATTTCAAAACATATCAGTTGCAATAATTAATTTAAAAATTAATTCCCGTCGTCAAAACAAAAGGTGTGTTTTTAAGAGATAATAACTATCAAAAGATTGACACTTGTTTATAACTGGTTTAAATGTGAAATTACATCCAATGACCAACATTGTATTAAATTGTAAAAATATATTCTAAATATACTTTAAAACCACTCAAATTAATAATTTATCACTATTAATTATTTCGATTGAAAAAGTTCTTTTTTAATTAAAATTTAGTAATTTTCACTATTCATCAAAATATGAATGTTATCAGTAAATCACCAAAATTTCACCCTAAGCTAATTTCGATATTCCGAATCCAAAAATGAAGTCCATTTTAAAAAATAAAATTTACAAAATTTCAAAAAGTGGTTATTACTATTCATAACGGCTAGTTTTCATAATATTTTAATAGCATATCGTTTTTAGCGAAACTCGGTATTGCGTACTACACACGCTATCAAGGAAGGTCGCGATTGTGTGTAATGAAAGGCAAGTCAATCATTAGTGTTGTGCAAGCTCATTTTTGTGTAGCGTACAACACAAGACATTAATGAAATTAAAAAGAATATTTTTCATAAAATCTCGGGGTGTTAAATTCTACCCCCCTTAAAATGAATTTCTCCCTCGAAAATCATCAGGGTTATAAATGGTTTACTATTCGAAAGTTTCTTTAATCGAAACCCAAATCTTAAAAAGGAATACCATAACCAATTTTTAAAAACAAAAGTATGAAATGTAATGGTTACCCAAATAAACTAATCACTGGGTTTCCACATAGGTGAAAATATGGATATGGAAGAGAAATCTAACCTTCATGTTCTGATTGAGAGTGGTAGAGAAGATGGCTATGGAAAAGATAGAAATCACAAAGCCATAAATTTGTGATGATCTAAGGTACCATCTGATTCATCAGATATAAGAGCACTAAGACAACATTTTTGGTTTTTCAAGATCATTTCCCTAAAGTTGATAAAATTGGAATTAGAAGAAATACTTTCGTGATTTTGGTATAGTCTCACCGTTTGTCGTTATTTGGACAATTCCACTTCATCTCTTAAAGAAATGAAGTTGAATTTTTCATTCGTGATGTGTTAACAGATCATGTGATAGAATGATGGGTCATTCCATCTCTTTCAAACAAAAGGTTAGAAAAAGTTATAAGTCCATCTTATGGTTAATCATATATGGTTCCAAAAATGAACTTATAGTTCATATATCATACCGTTTTAAAAAATAAAACTAGTTTCCACTAACCAGGGACTTCTTGTAGGCCAGTGGTAGGCGATAAAGGCCAGTCGCACTTCGGTTGTGGGTTCGATTCCCACAGCCTTGTCCGACGCGATGGGCTGTCGCCCGAGGTTGTCCTTTTTCTAAAGCTATATTACTATAACATCCCATCAATAATATCGAAAAACGTTTTATCCTAACTTATGTCCAACATAATCCATTACAATCTTTAGGCTTATCCATAATACTTCAGTCCACTCTCATAATATAGTGAAAACGATTACCAGAGATTTAATACCATCGTTGATCCCCATATATCATAAGATATGTCTTGTTGGTCACATTCCAAACATTCAAAGGCCTTAATAATGTATTCTCTTGAATACACATTGAACCATAGTGAAAACTTGAATGCAGTTAAAAGATAACACTTTTCACATACCACAATCCTCAAAATTCTATATACTCAAACCATGATATCACTTAGTCCTTATATCAATCATGAGCTCATGAATACTATCAAACATATTAGATTCTCTTTATCCCTTCATTATGTGCATATCATCTGCTTTCCAAAAATATTTCAATCACTTTTCATGGTTACCGATGCTATATTCTTATAGAAAACCGCAATGCACCAATACATTGATATTCCAATATACCATAAAAGTACCTCAATAAAATTATTCTTGAATACCAATACATAAACACTTCAAACCATCATCTTCAATGATTGTCCTGGAATAAGTCCTTCCTTAATTTAGAAGTAACTTTTTAGGTCAGGGCATTGAGTTGGGTAATGCCCATGTTCTCCACAAATAAGACATTGAACTCCATAACAGTCTGTCACTCTATGTCCCTTTTCTCCACACAGACAACATCTGTCCCTCCATTTGAGGTATTCCTCATGGTTTTTCTTCCCTTCTTTAGAAATCTCAATCTTCCTTTCTTTATGCTCCTCAACATGCGAACATGCATAAAAGTCTATCTTCCTCTTATTTGATGAATTAGGCATACCAGTAAATTTTACCTTGTTAATCATATATCGCGATGACTGATTTGGCATAATCAAAATATCTTTATCTCTAGGCATTATGCAATTTTGTTGCTCATAGTCACCAATTTGTCTATTGGATTCAATTCTAACCGAATTCTTTCTCGTTCCCTCCATTGACTAAAACAAAAAAAAATCCCGTGAGAGGCAAAAATCATACTTGGAAAATAACATAATCAAGGGGAAGTACCTTCAACATCTAACATCTTAGGTTAAATTCTAAGATATTTAGCGCAATTCTCGGACTATAACCTATAAGTATAATTAACCTTAGAGACATTCCTAGACATACCTTAGAAATATTTCTAGGGATCTCACTAAAGTTCTCGCATCCTAGTTTCCAAAGGTTGACTAAAACTTTCCTCTGATACCAACTGTAGAGACCCGAAGCTTAACGTACATGGACATTACATTACTTTTGCGGAATACTTAGTACATAACAAAAACACACACACAAGGATCTTAATAGTTTAGTGTCTTTGGAAACTCGGAATATAATCTTCTAATCCTGGTGAAAGATCTTCAACATCTCCCATAAAGATCTTCTTATTTTTATACCTAAAACCTTTCTTTATATCTTGGGGAAAAGAAAATAGAAAAGGGTGAGCTCAAATGCTCAGTAAGGGTAAACAAAAGAAATATCAGTCACATCGTATAAATAAGCACATAACTTTTGGAAATCTTAACCTGCAAAAGAGATCATAATTTCATAACATTAGATAAATCATGGCAGTGAAATGTAATCACAATAATCATAACTTAAAACATGAAACTTTGTGGCATACACACATAATCATAGAGAATCATTTCTTGTTAGTCAAGACTCATTGCCAAGACTATCTTAGTGGACAAAGTCCTTTTCTGAACCGAGTCACCCTCGTTTCAGTCCTGTTTCACTGAACCGGTATAACCTACCATTCCAGCCATGTCTATCTCATGAGATATAAAATCATTACCCAATTCATCGGAGGGAGATATAGGTCCCACCCATCTCATAATGATACCATTCTTATGTGTGCCACAAAATCATAAATCATACATCATTTCATAACCCATGTAATAAAAATGGGATTCTTAAACAACATGACATCATAAAACAATTCATATAAGATAAAGGAATTCATAAAAATACTACCATTACAACATAATCAAATCAATGTAATAATAGGGTTAAAAACAGAACCCTATATTATCTTAGATAGAAAATAATTTTGATAAAACACTTGAAATGAATTCTTGAGGAAAATATCATTTCTTCTTCAAAAACACTTTTCCTTTCTTAATATGTCATACAATTATAATCTAAAAGAAGTTGATAAAAGATAAACATGAAAACTTTTAAAGGAAGATTCTTGGAAATAATGTTTTAAAAATCCATTCATGTCGTATAAGTTAAATAAAACATTCTTCGTACTTTTGTCGGAAAAGTCAAAAAGTACCTTGTACGAAAAACAACAAAAGATTCCTTTCATATATTTTACAAAAAACTAACCGAAGGGTAAAATTGGATATAAAATATTGTAGAAGGATGGAAATAATATTACATATTGAGGGAACATGGATGTGGATGATAAAATACAACCCAGTAATTACCAAAGTAAAAACAATCTCGGATAAAAGTGAGATTGTGATATTTCCCTTACCTTAGGTCCGATTTGCTTCGTATGTGTCCGAACCTCCTGTATAATGATTTACATAATGTCATTGACTTATTACAGAATCATATTCATTTTTATTATATCATATATGGTTCACTTATGACTTTATATTACTCGTTCTTTTGTAAATTCATGTTAAAGTAGCGTTTTGGGTAAAATCGTCTCATTTGTCGTTCGTGTTTTAACTTGTAATTATTCATATGATTACTTAGATCATTATTACATAATTATATAATATAAAACATGATTTATATATAATATATATTCAGAATATACATATATATAATGGATCGATAAATGGAAAGAAATACACCGTTCATGGAGACGGTAGGCCGTACGTACGCATGAACGCTGTTTTCGTTTCCTTATTGAATTGAGTGGAATCAAGTAGATGAAATACATATATATACACATAAATCTAGTAGCTTTATAATGTCATATATTTCATTATTATTATTTATATATACTTTATAATCATTCTTAAATGGTTAACATGGAGAATGAATCTCATCGTGTCGTGGAGACGGTAGTCCGTACGTACGCACGAGCGATGATATCATTTTCATAATTATTGAATTGAATTGGATTGGAGGATACAATATATCAGAATCATTATGATGTTATAATAACTATGAATAGTTATTCTTTACACCATAATACCCATCCATGTAATGTGTTGGTGGAAAAACAGATTACACCACGGCGTGGAGACGGTATTCCGTACGTACGCACGCGCGGTGATTTCGTTTTCCATAGGATGGATAGATGGTGAAATAGGGTTGTTTCATACTTATAATAACATATCAGTATATTAGTGATACTGATGTTATTACTTCATAATGAAACAACCTAAGAAGAAGAAGTGGAAGAAGAAATAAAGGTGAAAGAATCGGTAACGGAAATTACCTCTTCTTTGAAGCGCCTCTTTGAGACCTCCTTTTAGGGCACTAAAATTGGTCTTTGAGGAAGACCAGAACCTCTAGGATGTTTCTAGAGAATTGGAGAAGGGAATGTGGCTGGGTTTGGCCGATCTTGAAGTCTCAATGTTGTGTGAGGAAGAGGGGGAGGAGGTGACCTTTTATAAGGGAGGAGAGGGGCACCTTTGGAATAACTAAAACTATTATTTTATTATAAAGTCAAGTTCGGTTTTAAATAGCTCCAAATTGATATATTTAGAAGATAAGGTGGGGATGGGTATAACTCCTTTAATAAAATAGAATTTAGACAAGTTTAGGTTCCTATTTTAACCTTATCATTTAGGTTTAACATTAAGTTAAATAATTTTACTTTTATCGTGTCTTCTTGTGTTCTTACACTATAAGGTTAATGAACATACTATAAGAAGCCAAAAGAACCCCAAATTGCTTATTATTAATATATATAACCTTAGATAAGTCATTTGGCAGAACCTTAGATTTTTATGAATAAAATAACAATTAATAATATAATATTTGTTTTAAAAACTATTTTATGTCAATTTTGACACTATTTACTAATTGATTTTTGTGAAAATCATAACAGAATGATAAGTTCGAACAAAGTTAATTAAATAAATAATAACATGTCATACTAATCTATAAAATTAGTGGAATTCATAAAAAGTCTCAAATTATATTTATTTGGGTATTTATAACATCAATTATGTCAATATTTCATTAATAAGATAAGTACTGCATCATCGTTGTGTCATAAGTAAATTAAATTATTTAATGTCTAAAAATTAAAAATAAAATACCATTATGTAGGAAATATATTTATATTTCTAATGAATATTTATAGTCTAATTTATCTTATATATAACCCCATATTAAAAATGTTTGAGTAAATAAACTTTGATTTTAACTCTTTTAACCCTTCTTTAAATAAATTAATAATAAATGTCCTAATCTAATCCAAGTGGGCCTAAATTGTTATATTTTATTCCTAAGTTTGTTTTTCATCGAATTAAACTTGTACAATATAATTAGGACATGTGTTAGGGTAATAATAATATCATTTCTACTCTTAATTATCCTATTTACTTTTAACCGTGGTTAAAAAAAGTAAAAAGTTACTATTCACCAAAAAATTATTTTCATCTCATTGAACCACATTTTACATACTGACATCAACCGTGTCTCTCGGATTTTTGAAATTCCTCTCACAGAAGCGGTAAAATTAAGTTTTATGAAAAATTTAGTTTTTTTAACTACCACTTAGTGGTTTCACTTTTCATCAAAAATTGAAAGTTTACAGAAAAATACCAAAAATTAGGCCTATGCTATATTTGATATTATGAACTAAAAAATGATTTCTATTTTACTAAATTCAAAACATATCAGTTTCATTAATTAATTTAATAATTAATTCTCGTCGTCAAAACAAAAGGCGTGTTTTTAAGAGATAATAACTATCAAAAGATTGACACTTGTTTATAACTGGTTTAAATGTGAAATTATATCCAATGACCAACATTGTATTAAATTGTAAAAACATATTCTAAATATACATTAAAACCACTCAAATTAATAATTTATCACTATTAATTATTTCAATTCAAATTTTTTTTTTAATTAAAATTTTTTAATTTTCACTATTCATCAAAATATGAAAGTTATCCGTAAATCACCCAAATTTCACCCTAAGCTAATTTCGATATTCCGAATCCAAAAATGAAGTCCATTTTAAATAATAAAATTTAAAAAATTTCAAAAAGTGGTTATTACTATTCATAACGGCTAGTTTTAATAATATTTTAATAGCATGTCGTTGTTTAGCGAAACTCGGTATTGCGTACTACACGCGCTATCAAGGAAGGTCGCGATTGCGTGTAATGAAAGGCAAGTCAAGCATGAGTGTTGTGAAAGATATTTTTGGCGTAGCATACAACACAAGACATTAATGAAATTAAAAAGAATATTTTTCATAAAATCTCGGGGTGTTACAATATATCTCCATCTTCAGTTATTCCATCTTGTACTAATATATTTACGGTTCAATGTGAATATTAATGGTGGAAAAGTAAAATAAGCGATATCATTTATTTTACATTAATTGTTTATCATACTACTATGTTTAATATGAGAAAACAAGACCAATGGGGATGATTCAATCATTTCCAATACCTTAATAGAAATTTCTAAATTTATTGATGTATTTTTTTGTGGTATTACCGAAGGAATCATGTGGAAATTATGTGATTGGTTTTATTTACAATCATTTGAAAAATTATATCCATTTTTGCTATGTGAGATACCATGTATTTCAATAATATTTCAAAAATTCATCATATAGTCATAATAATGTTATATATAGTTTTCCTATATATTGTTTTTTATCAGGATCCAAGGGTTAAATTAATTTTTCTGAATGTAATCTAGATGATTATTTTTATAGAAATAATATTTATTACATATTTTCATCATCAAAATGATAGAAAATATGAAAATACAATTATGGATTTAGAGGATATTATTGGATCTATATCATTATATAATCAAGATGTTGAGATAAAAATCATTTTTAATATTATATTATTATAATAATAGTTTATATTCAAGTATACAGATAAACATTTTGATTCATTATTCTTTATTGAATTTTGAATTCTTATTTATTATAAAATGTTAATTAAAGTATTATAGTGGACTTGAATTGGTGGAATTGATTATATATAATATAATAATGATTCAATAGAACATTATTGTATCTTAGAGAGAGAAGAATAATTACGTAGATTATAAAAGGTAATATATTTTATTCAGTGTTTTTGAATATGTTACTCTTAAAATATTATAATGAAAGGGTGTTACGTTATTCAAGAATAAAATGAAGTAGATCCATCAGAATATTAGTCTATTTTAAATTTGTGAAATTGTGGGATTAGTTACGCCAAGAGTATATTCAATACCAATTTTATCTCATATATATGATTTGTTTTATGTCTAATTTGTATAAAAGTATGTTTTGGATTCATCTTACGTTTTTATCTATAAAATCGTATCGTAAGGGGGAAATTAACCTTAAAAGAATCATTTCAATAGTTTGGATAACATAAATAAGTAACTATGAATGTATGTGATTCAATAACTGTTGTTTTTAAAGACGAATAATATAATCACAAAAATAATATGAGAATCCTAAAATTACATGAGGGAAAATACCCTCACTTTTTTGTTTAATAAATAAAATTTTAAGGTAATAATTTTATAACTGTTTAATAATGTGACTACCATGGAAAATATATAAAAAATAAAACAATATTATGATTTATATATATTTAATTTATGGATCTACTTTCATCCTCATTTTATAAATAATTTCGAAAATAATATTACAACAAAAATTGATGGAAAGTAAATAATTTTATTTAACTATAGTATTTAAATGAATTAAATTGTTTCATATAAAATATAACTTTATATTCCTAGAAAATTTTATTTTATAATGTGGAATTTATTTTTGATTCCAATATATAAATATAAAAATATATTTTTTTGGGATTTTACTGAAAAGATTGTCTATTTAAGGAATACATAAAAATTAATATATTTTCAATGGAAAAATTAAATTTATTTATTTAAATTAATATAATTGACACATTATATTACTAAAAATCATCTAAATAATACAATGTTAATTAAAATTCTATCTGATTATTGTTTTTTTATCATTTTATCCTTCTGATAAATTTTTACATGTATTTTTACATGGGTTTTCTGAATTATATTTATTTTAATATCATCAATGTTTAAAAATTAAATCTGAAAAATGGTTCTATTATTGATAATCTAGAAGTCCAAAATTTTATAGGATTTCAATTTCAATTTTTATCAATATAAATAGTATAAATATTTAAAATATTCACTATTAATATGTGTAAATCTGGCTAATTGAGGTTAAAACAAATCGTTGAAGACATAAAATTTTCTCTTATTTCTTATTAGATAATAATATTTTTAATTTAAAAAATTATAATCACATTCAATTTATGGAGAATTTATTATATTTAATTGTTTATGAAGTTATAATTGTACAGTCCGCTCACTTATAAATATACACCTCATATCATCCATTCCCCAAACTTTTTCAGCATTCTAATATGACCAATACCTAATCAAATTGATCCCATACATAAATACCCAAATATCGGAATTCCTTTTATTTTCAATTGAAAAATCCTAGAATATTTATGGTTTATGATAACGGAAGATAAATAAGGATGAGATATATGTCCAAACTGACATATTTTATGATTATTGTCTCTTCTAACTCCATTAGATTCTCAAAAGAAATTATGAAATAATAAAATAAAATATATTTTCATAAAAATATTTTCTTATAATTATTATAATATCATTTTTTATTTCATTTTTCATCTTATGAAAAATAAAATCATCTCTCAAGTGTACAAGTGGTCTGTCATACCCAAGAAGTAATATTTTCCAATTTTCATAACTAGATAATATAACTATTTAAATTAATTGAAAAAAAATATATTTGTTATCTAGACCAATGGTATTATTATCTAAATATAATATCTAATAACTATATTACGTTTTATTTCCATTATATATAGATAATATCTTTTCTTCATACCTTTGGAAAACCATCTTCACAAAGAAATGTGCTACTTTTTCAATTTTCAGCTTGAATGGATGGCCATATGGATGTAAATAATTAATATACAAGAACATTAAATAATATTTATGATTATGTAACTGTAAAATATTATTTATATTATTAATTGTCAGAACCTGTCCCCTGGGGTCCGTACGTGACAACCCCAAGCCCGCCTTCCATAGGATAGGGGCTGGTGACTAGCACCAAAAGAAAAATTCCCTAAAACTGGGAAGGCTTTTCCTTTATAAAACATAAACACACATAACCATAGTACATGTGGAAGGAAACAATAATAAAAATATGTATAATAGGTGTACTGAAAGTAATAGGGGCTAGAATACAAGCCAAATTGTAAATAAAAAGTTCAACAGAAAAAGGGGACAAACATCTGAAAATGGAAAGCAGCTCCTGGATAGTACTCTGTGGGTTCCTACCTGAAGGGTAGGTACAGATGGACTCCAAATCACTCCACGTCCATTAGACTCCACCGTGTACTGATACTTCATAAGGTCATCCTATGGGTACCGTACACTCCTCGCGCTCTCGGCCTCCGTCAGTGATGTCTGCCATCTGCATCCAACACAATGAGGTGCGGGCATAGCCCACACAGGGGTGAGTATAACGATACTCATTAGGGACCCCAAGACCCTCAAGGTCACACAAAATCCAACAAGAATTAACCCAAAAAGTATGATTTTAACGGATAACCATTACTTAGTTATATGCCCATACATATATCTAAGTAATCATATATCCCATCTCAATCATGAGGAAAACACAAAAGTCATTGACTCAGCTCAAACCAGGACATTCATTATCAAAACAACGACTGCTAGAGAACTCCTCCTCTTTCAAGAACAGTGGGTCTGTCATGAAACTAAGGTGCTTCTCACTAACCTTGGATTGCTGAGGTACTACTCCTGTCGAGTACCACGGGTCTGCTGCCAATTATTCGACAATCCGTCCACTGTGGGTCTGTCGCCAAACACCAGGCGCTCCCCCTCTAGATTACACAGGTACTCCTCCTGTCGAGTACCGTTGGTCTGATGCCAACTACCAGGTTCTCCGTCTACCATGGGTTTGCTGCCAAATATAGGGTGCTCCCCACTGGGCTAGTCGAATCAGTCCTAGTTGAATCGGTCATGCAATCGTCAGGTCTGTCAGCTAATAGGTCTCTGAACTCCTTACACTTGCCTTTGGGAGGATCCGCTCAACGAGCTACTAGTCAATAATTTAAGTTTCATGAAGTCTCACATAGAAGTATCTCAGAGGATCACCACATCATAGTTGTTTTAAGGCAACAGACAACATGTCAATCGGACGCCTGGTCTGTGAGTTATTAGCATTTTAGTCCCAGGGGCCCAGTTGGATTCATGCACGAACCAACCTGACTGTTACTCAACAATAACCCGAACTCCACTAAGGTATACCCAAAGGGACGGATATGCTCCATGAATATCGGTGTCACTGCTAGTTGGTCAAACAGACATATGGTGCCAAACATATGGCCCAAGAAGGTAATGGGTCAATAATGGGCCCGGGTTTGGTCCGACCCGGTCAAACCAACTCGGCCCAACCCAATCAGGGCTGACCCGGTCTGGGTCACCCCGGTCTGACTCACTGGTTCTAACCCAGCACATTGGGTGGGTCATCCAGCTATGTTTTCACCCGATCCGCTGGACCACGTCTAGCGGACCATGAGGGCAGTTCAGCCCGATAGTCGCCACCTAGGCAGCTTAGTGAATCGGCCCGGGAAATCGGGCATGTTCGGCCAGCAACACCGTGGGGGACGTCTCGGGTCATATCGAGAGGTCGGTTGTCGAGAGTCGACAGGCAGGCCGCGCAGAGCGCAGGTAGACTAGCTGGACAATAGGCATGTCCCGGGGGCACTGAGTAGGGTGTTGGGGCGTCGGGCTGCATGCTGGGGCAGCATGAATAGTTACGGGCAGTGCGCTGGGGCACTAGTTAGACTGCGGAGGGGGGTCTTGGGGTGATGGGTTGCTGAGTAGGACGCCTGCAGGGGTCGGGCAGGCCGCCGGGCGTGGGGGTCGTCGGGCAGTGCGTCGGCGGGGCGCGGGGGCACCGGTCGTCGCTTCGGCGGGGTGCGGGGGTGCTGAGAAGTGTGTCGGTGGGGCACCAGCAGAGCTGGGCAGTGCGCTAGGGCGTGGGAAGTGCACCAGTGTACCGTGAGGGTGGCGAGGTTCGCAGAGGCCACGGGGAGCGTGGCCCTTACTCGCCGTCTTTGACACCGTCACCTCTTTTCCAAGTCGTCGTCATTGACCAAGAACAAACAAGGGAGGGTTGGACCGTGTTCGTGCGGCCTGATCCCTCCTCATTATAGTGATAGAAATTGGGGATTCTCATACCATATCTTTGTTCGATGAAGAATGAGGTTTATATCCAAATATAAAATAGAAAAATATCTCCCTACCTTCCTAGATGATTGATCATTGATAAAGTCTCTAGAAAAGGTGGATGTCAATTAATTGATGTCAGGAAGGCAGAGGTCGAGGATGGTGTCGTCGGCGTTCTTCAAGGACAGCGCTCCCTCCATTGTTCCAGTTGAATAAGGAAGATGAATTTTCTCGACGTTCTTTGCCTTGTTCTTTGGAAGAACGGTTCTCCTTTGAGAGCTTTTTCCAACAATCTCACAGGAAGAGAAATTCCAACCCCAAATAAAATAATAGTCTGCCTATTATTTTCAGTGTTGGATCATAATTGAAAAGTCTGAATTAATAACCCGGATCCACCCAATTTAATCACGTGCGTTGGCATATTAATTGGGGACGTGGAAAAAATTCAAATGGTTTCTAAAGAAGATTAATTAAATTAGACAACCCTACAAATAAATGATGGTGATGAGGCTCAAATAATTAATCGAGCACATGTGAAGAGGCTCTCCCTCATTAATGAGGCAGAGTTGATAGGTTAAGGTCTCCTCCCATTAATGAGGGGTCGGGTGGCATTATGAGGTCCCCACCGCATTTAACCTCACATGGAATGTTTGGTTTGGGTAGGCCTAACCACCATAACCAGGCATGGGAGGTTAGGGTGTGGAGGTCTCACCACTAACTCCCAAGTGGAGGTTCCAACTACCCACAATCACATGGCCGCTTCAAAAAATTAAAGTGTGGATACACTTTATTTTATTATTTTTTATAAAAATACATAGTCTTACTTTTCTTCCCGACCATCCATAGTCGAGGTGAAAGTATTCTTAAGAAAAAACTGGCACTGTGAGTTCAATGGTGCCCTCAGATTTCCATTTCGAGCACCAGTTCAAAATTTTTAAAACCCCACTAGTACGTTTACTGAACGTACCTGAACAAAACCTCAGAAATTGATTCTGAACACACCGGGCCACAGAATCTAGCGCCGTCAGAAACCGCAGACATGTAAAATACCCATGTATTTAAAAAAATCAAGGGAATTCTGGGTCTTTAAATTATCCCCACCTAAGGTATTTACGTCCCTGTAAGATTCAACTTGATCTGAGGGACCAAATGGGGGTACTGAGCACGTATTTGAGCCTCCTGCTCCCATGTGCTCTCCAGGAGGTTCCCGTGCTACCAGTGAACATGCACTAGAGGTATCTACCATGATGCAGGACCTCGTCCTGTCGATCCTCAATCTCTACTGGGACCTCTGTGAAGGTCTCCCCATCATCGATGTCTAGCTCTCCATGGTCAATGATGTGGGATGGCTCATGCACGTATCTCCTCAATTGAGATACGTGGTAGACGTCGTGCACCTGGTGCAACTGATGTGGAAGAGATAAGAGGTAATCCACCTCACCTACTATAATGAGTACTTGGAAAGGTCCAATGAACCTCGGAGATAGCTTTCCACCTCAACCAAATCTCCGTAGACCTCATCGATGTGAGACTCGTAAGAAAACATGGTCTCCATCCTTGATATTCAGAGGTCTCTGTCTCCTGTCAGCATATGACTTCTACCAGCTCTATACAGTCTTCATCTGCTCCTAGATGATCCGCACATTATCCTTGGTAGCCCATACCTTCTCTAGTCCCACAAGTGCTGAGTCCCCTAGGTCTGTCCAGCAAAGTGGTGATATGCAAGGTCGTCCGTACAAAGCCTCAAAAGGTGCCATTCCAATGGTGGAGTGATAGCTGTTACTGTAGGAAAACTCTACCAAAGGTAGGAGATCCTCCCAGCTATGACAGAAGTCAAGGAAACATGCATGGAACATGTCCTAGAGGGTCTGGATGGTTCTCCCAGTCTGACCATCTGTCTTAGAAAGGAAGGCGGTGCTCAAGAAACGCTGTGTCCTGAAAGTTTCCCGCAACCCCTTCCATAGCCGGGAAGTAAAATTTGTGTCATGGTTAGACACAACAGAAGAATGTACTCAATGTAACTGCACAATCTTCTATATGTAAGGGAATCCCAAGCTCTCTACTGAGCCCTGGTCTCTGATCTGTAGGAATTGGGCGGACAAGATGAGTCAGTCAACGATCACCCAAATCGAGTCATGACCCCTAGATGTACAGGGAAGACCCATCACGAAGTCCATGGATATCCCATCCCACTTACATTCTGGGACCTCTAAGGGCTGAACCAAGCCTACTGGTACCTGGTGCTCCACCTTTACTTACTGACAAGTGATGCACCATGGGACAAACTCTTCTACCTCCTTCTTCATACCTAGCCACCAGTGGTGTTGTCAATGGTCTGGGTACATCTTTGCCACTCCTGGATGTATTGCTATAGGGGAAGTGTGGAACACCCTCAAAACATCCTCCTGAAGTGAAACTGGTACCGTGGTACCTCTTCGGAAGAGAATGACGTGCTCCCCACCTTTAGAAAATCCATTAGGAGCCTGCCCTGTCGATATCTGAGCACGTCAAGTCTCGCAGTCAGCATCCCCATGATGCGCCTTCCTGGCTAGATGATGAAGTGGGGGAGTGACTAAAAGAGACTATAGATTGGCTAATCGAACTCTATCCACAAAGGATTTTTGTAAGGCAGCCAGCTACACAGTTGCCTCTCTTAGAAGCTGTATAACATTCCTTCTGTTGAGCGCATCTGCAACAACGTTCCCCTTCCCAGGAGTACAGAATTTCTCGAAGTCATAGTCCTGAAAAAAAACTGAAGCCATCACCGTTGTCTCAGGTTTAGGACCTTCTGAGAGAAGATATACTTGAGACTCTTGTGATTATATTACACGGTAAAACGTTCTCCCATAAGATAGTTCTGCCACATCTTCAAAGCAAATACCACTGCTACTAACTCCAGGTCATGAGTAGCATAGTTCTTCTCATACTATCTCAGCTGTCGGGAACCATATGCGATCACTGCTTGCTCCTACATGAGGATACATCCTGGTCCAGTCTCTGATTCATCACAGTAGACTACGTAACCTATGCTTTCCTCTAGAAGCCTCAAGATGGAGGCACTAGTTAGCCTCTACCTCAGCTCCTGAAATCTCTGCTGACATATCTACGGCCACATGAAGGGTTTCCCCTTCTTCGTCAAGGCTGATAGCATTGCTGCAACTCTAGAGAAATCTGGAATGAATCTATAATAGTATGCATCCAAGCCCAGGAACCTCCATACCTATTTCACAATCCTGGTAGGCTCCCATGAAAGTACTGCCTCGATCTTTGTTAGATCCACTACAACTACAGCCTCTGAGATGACATGACCCAAAAAGAGAACCTCTCGAATCCAAAACTTGCACCTCGAGAGCTTACCTTAAAGATGGTGCTCTCGTAGTGTGTCCATTACTACCTAAAAGTTGTAGGCATGCTCCTCTTTAGTAGCTGAGTAGATCAATATGTCGTCGATGAAGACGACAAAAAAGTGATCGAGGTATGGCTGTGAGATCTTGTCCATGAGAATCTTGAACACTGCTGCAGTGTTGGTTACACCGAAAGGCATAACCAAAAATCTTAGTGGCTAAAACAAAATCTGATGGTCGTCTTCTACACATCCTCATCTTGAACTCTAAGCTGGTGATGGTCGTATCTGAGGTCTATCTTAGAGTATCATTGTGCTCCCTTGAGCTGATCAAAGAGGTCTTCAATTCTTAAGAGCGGGTACTAGTTCTTCACGGTCACCTGGTTCTGGTGACGATAGTTGACATAGAGCCTCAAGCACCCATCCACCATCTTGGCGAACAAAATCACGACTGCCCAGGGATAAACATTGGGCCGAATGAATCCCTTTCACTGAATGTCCTCTAATTGTACTCGTTGCTCACGAAGCTCAGTGGGAGCCATCCGATATGCTGGGGTAGATATCGGTGTCGTCCCGGGGTACATTTCAATGTATAATTCCACCTATCTCCAAGGTGGTAGTCCTGAAACATTGTCTGGGAAAACATCAGTGTACTGGTCCACCACTACAGGATATGTCAGACTCTCCACATCAACTACTCTGAGGATAAGGCAAGCCAATTCATGAGGGATCAGCAGCACCCTCCTTTGAGTAAGTCTGTCCTGTGCTGCAAAGCCTCCCATTTCTTCGGTGAAGGTGAACCTGGTCCCATCTATGCGGACACACCACACTTTTCACCTAATACAGTCGATCTGAGCATAAATTGTAGATAACCATTCCATACCCAAGATGATGTCATAAGGCCTAGACGCTGTAACTAGGAGATCACAGCCGAAGCTCTTTCCTCATAGAGTAAGCTCACACTACTGGAACAAGTGCGTAATCGTCAAATCTTATCCCATAGAAAACTCTAGCCATAAGGATTGAACCAATGGCTCCTTTAGAATATTCAAGATCCGAATAAGGGAGGTGGCAATGAAATAGTGATTGACACCTATGTCTATAAGAACTACAGCTAAGGTGGAGTAGACACAGATCATACCTCGAATCATCTCTTAAGTGACGTGATCGTAGGCCTCAGCTTCCTGAAGTTGTGCTTTGTCATTTCCACCCACTTTTTATGGTCGGGGTGGACCTCCTGGTGGTGGTGGTGATAACACCTCGTATCTTTGTCCACCGCTAGCTGTAAGGCCAGCTCCTCTGCCACGTCTTCATGCACCCAGTGGACCACCTCGATCATACCTCTACCTCAGCCTAGGAGGTCCCTAAATTTTCTACTGATCATAAGAATGACGGGTCAGACAATCACATGCCATGTGACCAAGCCCACTGCAGGTGTAACATGGTCTGCTCCTGGAATGACTGGATCTATCTCCACTCTAGGTGCCCTGCACAGCCAATCCTGAGTCGTGTGGTCGACCACCTGTGGGTATGGTCCTCTTGGACCCCTGCATCATCTGTCTACTTCCAGGTGTAGAATAATCCATTGCAAGTCGACTAGTGGTGGGTCTCGCTGCTCGAGACTGATAAGTAAGGAAACTCTCCACTAGGAGGTCTTGCTCCAACACTCCCGTCTGCGTCTGGATGGTGTGGGAGATAACTGAACCTCTGATCTCTCTCCTGAGTCCCTGCTCAAAAGGTTTGGTACCTGAAGAACGTGTCCCATACAATATCATTGGAGTAGTGCAAGAGGTCTGTGAACCTTCTTGAGTAATGAGCTACACTCATGTTGCCCTGCTATAGATGAATTAGCTTCTATATCCATACCGCTCGAAGGTTTTCATATAGAAACTCTTCCCGGAACAGGCACTCGAAGTCTACCCATAGAAGTGATGCCTCATCATTCATCTGGAGCATCAGGCTCCACCATCTGCCTATTGCTTCCTGAAGGAGGATGGCAGCAAGGATCACCATGATGTCAGTTGGTGTCCCTACCAGTCTGATGACTATCACCACAACCTCCATCCAATCGTCAACCGCATACGGGTCCGTCTCTCCCCTGAACCGAGGTGGCCTCTAGCATTTAAGCTCGTACAACGCGCTCAAGTGGTGTGAACTCTCTGCTGCTGGGGCTGGTGGTAGTGGTGTCCCAACAGGGATCTGTACCGCTGCTGTCTCCGCTGGTGCCTCAACTGGATGAGGGACCTGTACTGAGGCTTCGTCGTTCGGATGTATGTCAATACGTAAGACTCTCGGGGCTCTCTTTGGTAATCTGTGGGGAGGCATCCTAAAATATATATATGTTACACGGTCAAGAGACTATACATGGTTAGCTGAGTAGGTTTTTGCTGACTTAAAGGAAAATTTTGAAAAAACACACACAATCAGAGTTTTCGTGCACTGATTCGGAAATCAATAGTTAGGGTCCTGGTCTATGGATACGTCAGCCACCTCACAAACACTGGACACCCTGAACTAAAAACCACACTCAGGACGCTTAACACTATTTCTTCACAAAAAGAAATATCAGAGTACTATGTTCTGTGGTAGAACTGACTCCTCTAATACTAATTTGTCACGACCCGTCCCCCAGGGTCCATATCATGACTACCCCAAGATCTCCATACATTGGCTAGGGGCTAGTGACTATCATAAAAGGTGTAATTCCCTAAAACTGGGAAGGCATTGCCTTTATAAGACGTAAACACGCACAATCGAAGTACAAGCACAAACAAAAACTATGTAAAAGATGTATAACAAGTGTAATGAACGTAAAGGGGTCCAGAATAAAAGCCCAACTATAACGAACAAGTATAACTAAAAATGGGGAAAAACTGCAAAAAAGTGAAAGCAGCTCATGTATCATCCTCTGGGGGTTCCTACATAAAAGGTAGATACAGATGGCCTCCACAGCACTCCACGTCCATTGGACTCCACCATTTACAGATATGTCGTAAGGTCCTCCTCTGGGTACCGTCCAGTCCTGGTGCTCTCGACCTCCGTCAGCGCTGCCAGTCGTGTTCATCCAACACAACGAGGTTCATGCATAACCCGTGCAGTAGTGAGTATAACGATACACATTAGGGACCTCGAGTCCCTCAAGGTCTCAAAAAATCCAACAAGGATAGACAACAATGTATGATTTCAATGGAGAACCATTTTTTAGGAATATTTCCATATATATACATAAATTATCAAGCATCACATCACAGTCATGAGGAAAAAACAAAAGTTATTGACTCAGCTCAAACCATGATTTTATTATCGAAACCACTGCTGCTGGAGAACTCCATATCTGTCGAAAATAGTGGGCATGTCACGACACTATGCTTCTTCTCACTAACCTTGGATTACTGAGGTATTGATCCTGTCGAGTACCTCAGGTCTACTTCCAACTACCAGGCGCTCCCTCCGCTGTGGGTATGCCGACAAATACCTTGTGCTCCCTCTATATCCTACAAAGGTACTCCTCCCCTAGAGAACTGAAGTTCTTCTGCCAACTATGAGGCACTCCGTTTACCATGGGTTTTCCACCAAATATCAGGTGCTTCCCACTGGGCTAGTAAAATCACTCCGTGTTTAATCGTCCAACCAGTCGTCAGGTCTGTCAGCTACTAGGTCTTCGTACTATGTATGCTCGTCTCCAGGAGGATCTACTCCATGAGCTACTTTTCGATACTCCAAGTGTCAAAAAATCTCACATAGAAGTATCTCAAAGGACCGCCATGTCATTGGTGTCTCAACGAAATAGACGACACATCAATCGGACACCCAGTTTGTGAGTTATTTTCATTTTAGTCCCAGGAGACCGGGTGTTTTCGTGCACCAACCAACCTGGCTGTGACTCAACTATACCTTGAAGTCCAGTGGGGTATACTCAAAGTGATGACTATGCTCTAGGAATACCGTCGCTGCTGATGGTTCGTCAAACAGACATCCAGTGCCAACAATATGGCCCAAGAAGCTAATGGGTTGGTAATGTACTCAGGTATGGTCCGACCCAGTCTGGGTCGAACTAGTTAGAATCACTGAGTCTGACCTAGCCCATTGGGTGGGTCAGCCTGCTACATTCTGACCTGGTCTGCTGGGCCCGACCCAAAAGACCGCAAGGGCGGTTTGGCCCGATAATATCCACGTAGGCGGCTCAATGACACTACAGTAGAAATAGGGCTAGTTCGGCTATGACACCACGGGGGACGTCGTGGGTGGCTTGGGCGATCGGCCATCAGGAGGCCAGCGATAGGCCGTTCAGAGCACGAGCAGGCTGGCAGGACACCGGGTAGGCCGCAGGTGCATTGGGTAGGGTGCCAGGGAGTTGGGCAACACTCCGGGGCAGTGCATAGGGGCGTGGGCAGTGCACCGGGGTGCAGGGAAGACTGTGTTAGGGGTCCTCAGGGTGCTGGTCTGGGCACCGGGGTGCTGGGTAGGTCACCTGTAGGGGCTGTGCAGGCCACCGTCAGGGAGCAGGGGTGCCGGGAAGGCCGCCGGTGGGGCGCTAGGGTGCTGGGTAGGCAGTCAGTGGGTTGTGGGGGTGTCCTACAGGGTGCTGATGGGGCACGGGGGTGCCGTGATGCACGTCGACTGGGCCCGGGGGGTGGGTTTGCCGGCCAGTGCATCGACAGAAATCCAACAAAGCTAGGAAGCATGTGGGGCACACATGCAGTGCGTCGGGGTAGCGTGCTATTGCGTGAGAAGCATGGGGGGGTGCCGCAGGGGAGGAGCAGTTCGCAGAGGCCACAGGTAGAGGGGCCCTTGTTCACCTTCTTCGTCGATGTCTCCTCTTTTCCAAGCCATCGTCATTGAATAAGAACAAACAAGGGGAGGATTGGACCATGTTCGTGCGGCCTGAGCCCTCTTCGTTATGGTGATAGAAATTGGATATTATCATACCATATCATTCTTCGATGAAGTACAAGGTTTATATCCAAATATAATATAACAAAAAATATACCTAACTTGCTTGATGATTGATCATTGAAGAAGTCATGGGAAAAGGCAGATGTCAATTCGTTGATGTCCAGAATAAAGAAACCAAGGGTGGTGTTGATGGTTTTCTTCAAGAATGACCCTCCCTCCTTTGTTACGTTTGACGGAGTAAGAATAAGTTCGACGACGATCCTCACGTTCTTCGTTGGAAGAACGGTTCTCCGTTGAGAGCTTTTTCCAGAAATCGCACAGGAAGATAACTGGAAACCCCAAATAAAATAATAGTCTGCCTATTATTTTATGTGTTGGCACGTAATTCAAAAGGGTGAATTAATAACCCGGCTCCACCCAATTAAAACACGTGCGTTGGTATATTAATTGGGGAGTTGGAAATAATTCAAAAGATTTAAAAAGTATATTAATTAAATGACACAACCCAAAAAATTAAGGAGGGTGGTGATGCTCAAAAAATTAATGGAATAAATGTGAAGTGGATCTCCCTCATTAATGAGGGAGAGTTTAGAGGTTAAGGTCTCCTCCCATTAATGAGACGTCAGGTGGCCTCGTTTGGTCCCAACCATATTTACCCTCACATGGGAGGTTGGGTTTGGGTAGGCCCCACCACCATACCCTCTCATGGGAGGTTAGTGTGTGGCGGTCCCACCACCAACTCCCTTGTGGAGGTTCTAACTAACCGCACTCACATGGTGGCCTGAATAAAATAATGTGTGGCTACAAATTATTTTATTAGTTTTTATAAAAATCCAAAAAATACTTTTATTCCTAAACATCTGTCGTCGAGGTGAAAGTCTTCTTAAGAGAAAACCAGCACTGTGAGTACAACTGTGCACTCAGATTTCCATTCCGAGCACCGGTTCAAAAGTGGTAAAAACCCGCTCGTATGTTTTCTGAACGTACCTGAATAAAACTTCATAAATTTATTACGGACACAACGGGCCTCGGAATCAACCGCAATCAGAAACTTCAGACTTGTAAAATTCCATGTATTTAAAAAAAATTCAGTGTAATTCATGGTTTTTACATTTATTTTCAACTTGTATTATAAATTAAAACATAATTCATGTGCATGTACATGATATGGTCTTTATAAAATGATGTGGCTCATTTTTCATGAACCCCATAAATGGTTTGATTTATTAGTGAATATTATCATTATTTATGATATAATATAATTCTTAATATTATTTATGTATGTTATATATATCCCCTTTCACCAAATTCAATTTAACAATTTGATTTCGAGGTTACAAACTGAACAAATCCAAAATATCCCTCATAAATATTAAAATTTTAGTAACTAATTGTGTCATAATAATAAATGTAACAGATGGAATAATAGTAATTAAATTAAATTTAGATAGGTTTATTGGATTGTGTATAACTAATATAATTATATTTTAATATATTTAGCGAACATAAAAATGTATATGAGAAAGAAGGTTCGAGATTGACCATTAAAACCATATTTTAATGTAGTCCATCCACATCATTTTATTATAAATATTTTTTGTCCTAATATTTATATAATATTGATATTTATACATTGAATACTATTAAATATTAATAAAAAATCTTTTTGTCTTTATTTTTAACTGTTTATTATAGAATATTTTTATCATTAATTAACTTGGTCGTTATGATTTTTTAACAAATGTATATAAATATCTTTTTAACATATATTAAATCATTCATGTTACCCTTGATCATGGAAATTATTCAATAATAATAATTCAATGAATGTTCCCATACTTAATTTTAATAAAAATAAAATCCTAGAATATTCAAGAAATATTAAAATTTAATATAATTTAATATGTCAATGATCACATTTTATCGTCATTACGATATTATTAAATATGTGAAAGTTTATATATTGAATAATATTTCATGATATTTATATTATAAATTTTCATTATATATGTGTTTTAATATTTATTGAGTTTATTGAAATTTTATATGAATTATGGGTTAGCCCAATATATCACTAATTATATGAGATCCCAATATATATTTTAAATGTATTAGATATTTTTTTTGGAATTTATAAATGACATCTTACTCCAAAGTGATTTGGGAACTATATTCGAAGGCGATTCCATTACAAGGTTTAATGTAAGGGTGAATTTAAGAATAATTTTCTCTATTCCTTACATTATACGATAGAAAGGATTTTGAATGTAAAAAATTATATTTAAATAGAATGAAAATTATATTTGTTTTAAATTTTTATGTAATTTAAAAAAGGTCAAATGATTGAATGCCAATGAAATTTATTAATCAGTTTTCATGTCACCCATGAAAAAAATTTAAATAGTATTTTTCCATTCTTATTTCTTGTGTAATTTTTCATGAAATATATTAAAAAATTATTATGTTTTAATGGAATACTATCTTTATATTTGAGGTGAAATGTTATTATGAAAAAGTTAAACATACTTTTCATTTCAAATTGAGGAAAATGGAATTATTGATTTTATTCCTTTAATTTCCCATATAGATCATTTTATTTCTCATTAGACAATTAAAAAAATATTCATAGTTTTTAATGATTAATATTAATATCAATAAATTAATATTTCTAGATAATATATATTGGTTGGACGAAATAATTAGGACTTTATAAAGAAAATTTTTTTGGGAAAGTTTTCATACCATGTAGATATGTCCACTTTGTTATGTAATGATTTACATAAATTATATAAAACAATAAATTGATTAGATTCTATAAATTTAATATTTTGAATCACATGTTATAAATCTTTTAATTATGGGTTTTTTAGGAGATAGTGTGTCATGCAAATATTTCACGTCATCTAAAAGGTATATTTTACAAGATATTGTATATATTTTTAAAAAAAAAATTATTATGAGGTCTCAAAATAATTTACCCTTAATGAATCCCATTTAGATAAAAGTAATTATTATTATTTTCATAAATATATATACTTATATCCACTTTAATATAATTATCCTTAACAAAATATTGAGTTGATGCTGGATTAATAAACAATGAAAAAATAATTATATTTTTATGATTTTTCCTTAAAAATAAATGTGAATCCTTCTAAAATGTGTTAAGAATTTTCCATTTCATTAAACTATGTTGGATTTTTTCATCATGAGTGATATTATAATTTTAGTGTAGTATCACACCAATTATTTAAATAACTATCACTATCTATATAATTTATTTCTCTTATATCAAAAAAATTATATAAAATCATCGATGTAGAAAATTATATTTTCCCTAAGATCTTGTCTTATGATGTAATATTTTTTACCCAATTGGCACATCCATCAGACTCATACATAAACAATATAAAATTTAATGTACATAATAAATGGATATGTATTTATCAATAAATATATGACACTCTAATGGTTGCGAGTGTCTAAAAAGGGGGAACATATCACATCATAAGTGTGCTTAGAAATTGACATTAATTTGAAGAACAAATTTCTAATACTTTGTGTCCAATAGATTAAAACCATATATATTCCTATGAACTAGTATTATTGGTCCATTAAATATTGAATATTAATGTTTTTATACTAATGGTGGTTATCCGAGGAGACCAATTCCTTATTGTATCATTCATGTTATATGAGGCTTATAATTTTAATATATTGTGATATCATTATTATAGTCACGATATGTGTTTTTAATAATAACTAAATCAACTCGTTAACTTCTAGTGTTTGTGGACCCAAAATTGAGGTCATGTAGTGCATGTAGTTTTCTCATAGTTTGGGTTATCCTAGGACAGTGTGCTATAAAATGATATCTTGGAATTTTTTGTAGTGTTAATATTTTGGGGTACCATAGGTCAAGGTAAGAATATTTATATCATTGGAAATAAATTAGAGTATTCATTTGTGATCATATATATGATAAATCCTCATGTTACAAATGCTAAATGGTGATTTTTCATTCAACTAATTTTTATCTTTTGAAATGTCTAATCATGAAAGATGTTATGTTTAAAAGTTCTAATTATTTTTTATGATCTGCTATGGTGGAATGATTTTTTAGTTAATTCAATATGTTAGGAAGGTGGATTAATTTGATATGTACATAACATTTTGTGAGTGTGATGTTTTTTTTCAAAGACATGTTTATGGAAATATGGTATCCTGATATAAATGTGATTCAAAAAAATTTCAAAAACATTAATCAGGTAAATAAAACTATCAAAAATAAATCATTTTCCATCTTTTTTAATTATATATTTTTATGATTAATTAAATTAATCAAAAATGACAAATTACTTATGTTATTTTTAGACAATGATGGTAGATTAATGATCATATGGAAGAGTAAAACCCTATATTCAGTATGATTTTATATTATTTTCCTTAGTTATAGAATTCTATTGACAATTGTGTCTCATATAATGTTGGTGTTATTATAGGATGGCCATGTGATTATACCAATACAGTAGATTGTTTGGAACTGTTCCACTATTAGGAAATATGGGTTTGTATTAAAATATGGTAATGTGTTTGGATGTTGGTGGTTATGTTTATTGATTATAATAGTAGACCTTAAATTTTTTTTGGTGATTCATAGTAGTTTATGTTCTTTTAAATTAATTGTCCACTGTAATGATTAAAACAATATGTGGATTCCTTTTAATGGGGTGATAATTAAATATTAGGATTTTAATATGTGTATTGATATGAAAATATAATTTTTATATAAAATGGAATTTTTAAATTAGTTATTTTTTAATCATATAATGATGATGAATATATTATCGTTAGTTGAAGATTAATCAGATATCGTAGGGATACTTCCTTGAGTTGTTGAATATATGGATGTTTCCTTTGTATAATGTCTGTGTAGAGTTATTTATATTATGAATATAATAAAAAAATAGGTAAATAAAGGACTACAAATCAATATGAGATATATAAGGGTACAATCACTAGGGACTAAATGACATTCTGGGTGGGCTAGATGCCTAAATATTTTATTAGAAATTGATCATTACATGTTTTAATGGATTAAAACTCCAAATGATAAGTTATTTAACCAACTAGTTTATAAGTTTAGAGTTGAAGATTGTAAATGGTGGAAGAAAATTTATCATAAAAGAATAAATTAGATCATTTTATAGATATCATTTCTTTTCATATTTTATGAAATATGTTTCCTAGAGTTTCAATATGATGGTTTGATTTTTAATTTTAAGATAATTTAATAGTACATATAATTTTAATGTGTTATCCATATAAATTTTAATTATTATTGAAATATATGTCATGTGATTAAGGGAATGATTTTAATAAATATTGAAACATTAGGATGACTCATATTTAGACTTCATTGGAATGAATATCTTCTTCCAATTTTAACACCAATTTAATAGATTTAAAATATAAATTAAAATTTTAATTGGAGACATCATTTCATATAGGGGAGGTTTTGAGTATCAAATAATATAATAATTAATTTTAGTTTTCTATAAATCCTTAAGGATATGGTTTTAAAGTCAGTTAGTAAAGTATTTAAAAAACACTAGTAAATAAGAAAAAAAATGTTACATTATAAATGTATAATGTAATGTGTGGATATTTAATTTGAAGGATCCAATGAAGTGTTAGATGTATGGATAGATATGGAATGAGAAATTATAAGACATGGGTTCTAAGACAGAATAGATAGATTACTTACGGAGTTATTTTATGACATATTTCATTAACAATTATAATTTTATGATTTTACACAAACTTATCCAAAAATATTTTATTAAAATTATGGTTGATGAAATGTGTGATTTAATAACAATGTTTTCTCTATGAAAGTATATTTTTTAAAATTACATAGGTTAGGCTAATAATTAATGATCTCTATATGGTTTTTTTTGGAATTCATCATGATTTTATTTTTGAAGAATGGGGATGGGAAATACAATTGTGGGAAAAAACTATTATAATCATATGATATAATCATAAAATTGGTATCTTTATGGTTGATATCAATTTTGATTCGAGTAGTATGAGTTACTGGTAAAAACCCATGAATATTAAAAGATAAAATTTAGAGAATATGTTATTTATATATGTTTTATGGATGTTATTATATTCCTGGATTCATTGATAGTTGTAGGTGTGGTTAATGTTATTGGCGATACATAATAGATAATATTCAATGAATATGATTAGTGGAACTTTGGTTTTATTATAATTTCATCACGTTGATAATTCCTTATAATGTGAGTGAACTTATTTTCATAAAACATTAGATACAATATGTTGGAAAACAACACAATGAAATCGATAATTGTCTTGTTTTTCATAGTAATCAGGACTACTGAAGTTAAATTGTAATAGTATATATCATATATGGTATTTTAAATGATATAGAATGGTTATAGAAAAAGATTCTTTCCAAAATAATAATTGAATGAGATATATGAGTGGTTAATTTAATTGTCTATTGTTTTAATCTTCCACTATACTGTGATTTTGGGATTATAGTAAATGAATTGGACATATTCGGATGTTTGTAATTGATCCTTTTGGATGAGATTATTTAAGGTGGATGTCTATAATAACATATGTAGTTATTGTAATATTGAACCTATTGAATTTTCATCCATAACATTTTTGAAATCGTCAAAATTTAAATCAAAATAGAAACACAAAATCAGGATTTCATAGAGTCAATTAATATAATTGTAATAGTGTAATTTTCTTTTTTGGATACTATAGATACTAAATATGATATTTTGATGATCAGGTGACTAGATAACTATTAATATTAGTGTAAATGCAACACAAAAACCATGATGGTACTCCAATTATGTTCATGTAAAATATATAGTGTTGTTTTATAACATCCGTTGTAATAGAAATAATAGTGTAAAATATTTATTTTTTAATAAAATTTAATTTATCCACTAAATTTGTTAAAAACACACCCTTCATATGAATGACTACCAGTGTAATACATTCTACCTTCTTATGGATTATAGGAATCATACTGCACTACTACATGGCCATAGGTATGCCTATACATATAATGTTGGTTGATGACTAGTATTGGGGGTTTAATGTTGTAAAATGGGAAAACATACCCCCCCCCCACAACGGAGTGAATATTATTTATAATAATTACAACACAATATAATTCAGAAATAAAAATATTTATCAGATTATATAAATATTATGTAACTCAAACTAATACATGATCAAAAAATAATATATTTCATACATAGAAGAATAGTGAGTATATAACTTCTAATAAGCCTCCCACTATTCCAAAACCCAATATTCGAAAAATAAAATAAATTTGTCTATAATGGACCTCTAGAAAATCAATGTTATAAATAATACTTAGTCAATAAAACACCTTTATAGTCTTCAATTTCAATCAAAACAAACCATTCAAGTATCTCTTTTTGATCATGAAATTCTGGGCGTTCTCCCTATCCACTACAGCCTGCCCTTAACTAGAAAGTAGAAATCAGGTCTCCATGCTCACTGAGGAGTCTGTATTGCAGTGATAAATTATTGTCAATTTTCTACCACCAATGGTGAAATTATATCATTTTATAATATGTTAATTCTAATTTCATATAGCTAATATATTGAAGAAATAACTTACATAAATTAAATAAAAAAACTACCATCCATCATCAAGTTCTACCACATTACCAGATCTTCTCAAACCCACTTTTCTCAATTCCTAAATATTTTTTAGCATTTCATGGGGAGCACTCCAATACTAGTAACATTACCTCCCAGAGGGTATCCACATATCACCCAAGGTATTCCTAATAATAAATTATGATTCTTATGACCTTACCCCTAATCATCTATACATGCATCAACCTTATGTAAAAGGGTTAACGGGTGTGGTAATCACATTTGGGGAACCAATGTACTCAATCTATGGATCCCATTCTGATAACACATCTAATGTGTTGTAGACCTTCGGGGATCCCCTATTATCCCTCATCCTTTAAAACATATGACAGGCACTAGATTATTACATGAGAATTTATATTTTAAGTTGACAACTCATTCATATGAGTGGGAATACATAGAAAATACAATATTTAGGGAAGGAATTAATAATGGGAGACCCAAAAATCAAAAAAAAATAATGTCTATAGATCACATGGTAATTATGCATGGAATCCAATATCTCATGGATCCATAGCCTTACCATCTATGGGGAATCCTCCTCATCAAATGGGGTTAACATAGGAATTGGTTGAGGAGATTTATTTGTTTATCTTTGGATAGAAAACAACCATTATCATTGATATATTCCCCCATGACACCTCATATAAGGATCAATGTATCAAAATTAATTGGAATATTCATTGTCCTACTGGTATCTCCATTCAAATCCCATTAATCAGGAATTCATAATAGTATAAAAAATATGAGGGATCCCTTCACTTATTTTTATTCCTATATTAATAGCCAAACACACATTGATGTTGGAAACTATGTCCTGGTTATTGAAATCCACTCTCATATAAAAAATACACACGTGATTGAAGTCATGCTAGGAATACTCCTCAATTATAATACTAAATAATATCCAAATAATATTGTATAACTTATGGTATCATCCATCTCAAAATATGAATCATATAAAATAAAAAAATATCATGGCTCTACATAAGGTTCATATAAATCATGGTAAATCACATTTCAAAAATAATTAAAATAAATTTAATAAAATTTCTCAAAAATGGATGGATGAATGCCCAATTACATTACCATAATATCATCTACGTCAGGATTAAAAATCTACTTAGGTTCTATGATGACACACACATCTATCAAAAACCCCCTTAAGAACCCAATCAAGATTAATATATCAACTGGAACCCAGATGAATCCTTTTGGTTCATGTGTATGTTATTATATCCTTACTGGAATCCTAAAAATTGGTATCCATGTATAGTAATCTATATTGGGATAATCATGATCAAAACATTTATAGAGGAAACACACTTGGGATCCTTAGTCACTACTAGTCTCTTGGTATTGTGTCCATTAATCATGTAGTACACATAGCCTACAATTTCCAACACATTAAATGGGATCTTTGGGTTAGGGATTTTGGTAATTTATCATTGGTATGGATCATGGATCATCTTAGTTTTAATGTTCCCCTTAGTTTGTGTACTCACTAAACCAAATCCCAATACAACCTATTGGTATCCACCAAAGGAAATGTCACTACATAGGATAATGCATGAGATCACTCCCAACCAAATTTTCTCTTACTATTTCAATCTAGTCCTCATAAATATGGACTATCCCATTTTACTAAAATAAAGAACCATGATTAATATATGTCTTGTTATCTAAAAATCATCACAACCCTACTAATTTTATCATCCAATATCCCACACAATATATCTCTTATTTTATTTAACAAAATAATAACATATCCTTCAAAACGTGATCATAATATATCACCTCTTGGAATTCCACATAACAACCTCAGTGTTCCACCATCACATTCTATATGGTATTTTATTCATAATTGTTTCATAATGTTATCATTTATATATTTATTGGGAAAATCACTCAATAACCGTCAAACAGGACATTACGCAACATGCACCTCAATGTACATGGAATGTAATATCAAAATTGAAAATATAAATATACATATACACCGATAAGGTACAACTACGATTAATCATTATACTATTCTATAACCATACCCAACTCACATGAGGTGTCTATACAAGTTCTCAACAACACAAAAAAAATCCACATCACGAAATGTACTAAGACTATAAGTAGTGTAGTCATAAAACATTATCTCCCTCAAATAAGAAGATAAAAAAGCTCATGTGCATGAAACGACACACTTTTTGATGATGATTGATGAATGGGAAAACCATGATATCCTCTAGTAATCCATGATTTTCCAAAAATCAACCTATTTTTTCTCTCATGTTACCCCAAACAACACATATATGGTATCTAATGGTAAAAAAACATAAAATACGACAATATAAATCATTAAATAAAAATAAATATTACATCTTGTTCAAATCATCAATAATTTAGTTCAATATCCTTGTTTGGGAGCTACTACACATCATTTAAGGCTTGTTTGAATTATTAGGTGATTTCCTGATGTTCCACCCTCTCCCATACATCTCATTATAGATATCATAATGATGGATAGAACTAACCACCCCCTCCAACATTATATTACTTGTATGAAGGAAAGAGCTGGGGGATTGATTACTTATTATGATTTAGTTAATTTAATAATTAAACTAATATAAATTCAACTTTAAAACATTTTTTTGAGTCCCAAAAACTAAAGAAGCGATATGACATTCCATTGAAAACCCCTCCAATTTCAATATTATAAAACAAGGTATATTATCTTTCTCATGGTCATTTTTTAAGATATAAAAAAATAAACATTTGATTAAAAATGTATTATTTACAATATTATAAATTATATATTAAATCAAAATTTTAATAGCCCTAAATCCGAAAAAACATTTCTCATAAGGTAAAGTTTCTATTCCAGTGCCAATAAAGTCCTTATAGAAATATTGTGATATTATATGATATGTTAAAATGACAATTTTATAACTCATGACTATCTGAAATGAAAAAATAAAATTTCCACAAAATTTTGTTACCATTGAGAACAAGAGGTTTTATAATTTTCTTTATAGAGAACTTGTCATCATCACAAATTATTTATAGGAAAAAATAATGATCTCTCTATATCAACTAGAATAATGGATGTTATCATAATTTTCAAACAACAACTTTCACACAACCTATAAAACACTAAACATAAGATCCATACATTAGTGGCCAATGTAATAGTCTATTGGTGTCAAAATATGTTTCATGGGATTATTTTATTATTCCATATCTATTCTGAAGAAAAACCGAGCATAAGTGGCCCAAAAATCACTCTTAAGGTTTTGTTTCATGAATCCCTTTCACGAATACCCATAACCCTCCTTGAACATGTGAGGACCTAATGGAATACTCTATATGTTTGACAGTATCCATGAAAAAAAATATGATGAAAGTATTCTCCATGTTTCCAACATAGCCATGTCAATTTTTGAATCCCAATTCTTCTCTCTGAACTATATCTCATCATCACAAAACTTGTTTCTTATCGATACCCTATGGAATCCTACGTTGTATGGTAGCTACCAGAACTTTTAAATTTTAAATTCCTCCAGATTCGTGAAGCATCCTAAGAATCACATGCCACAAAAACATATATCATCCACGGAATATAAGAATCATGAATCCCCCTTCCACATGTTCATAGATACCTCCACCAAAAGTGGGAATTCATTTCATGAAGGCATATTCCCTCTATAGAGTAGGATACACCATGAGGGAACGTAAGGGTACGTTAAGCATTAATCCATTCAGAGGAACTACCTTTATATTCCTATACTTTATCCTAAGGAAGGGTATCAATTTTTCATGAAGCCTATTCCTTCATGATATCCATGATCTTAAAAAAGCCTTTGAGGTTCATGAATCACCCCTATATGAGGCCCTATTATTCGAGAAACCTCACTCATGGGCCTGTTCATGTTTCCACCATTATAATAAAACCATTTGGCGAAGTTCGTATTCTCCAAACCCACATATACATCCATGATTGGTTCATCTATACTTCAAGGAATCAAGTTACTTACGACACCCAATCATGTGGACCACAAAACATTAAATGTCTACTAAGATTACCATTTCCTTTTTTATTCATATAGTAGGTTCAGTAATCGCCCTTTTGTCTTATAATAGGAACGATAATCTAGACCATTGGAGGGACCACTCTTCCATACCATTACACATTGGTATTACCAAAGCCATGCCCATCCCAAATGTGTGAAATCTATTGTTATATAATCCCACAATGTGAAGAATGAGTCCCCCATGTCTAATTTACAAGAGGTAAAACTTCCTACCACCAACTTCATCAGCACAAAACATTAAAGTATATCCTCACCCTTTGAAATGAACCTAGTGTGCCTCACATATGGCCCTCATATAATACCAATGTGGGATGATGATTATACCTATAGAAGCTTCCAAAAGAAATAAATTGACACCCATGATAGGATTTTTTATGTATTAGTGAAAAGGAATGTGATCTTACACATAGATAATGGGATCCTTATCACATTGAATGAAATCCTCTTCAAAATATTTTCATGTGTATACCCTATATATTATTTCATTGGTGCATATTTCTCAACATGACTATAATGTCTAAAAATTCCTATTATTTCTTACACTATGCATGATCGAGTGGGCTTAGAGGCTAGAATTGACCAAAAAATACAAACTCCACATATATGGGACGCTCCAACACAAAAGACATAGTATGTCATATATAATGGGCATCCCTCCTAGTGTAGTCTCTATCATGTTCTCATATACAGGTAGCTTCCACATGTTTGTGCCAGAATCCCTTAATAGGATTATCCGTATATTAGTGAAATGAATATAGAACTTTATCGAATGGAATAAAATTCTCCTCACATGGAATGAAATCCTCCTAGGAAATCATTCATGGACATTCTCCACACATTGGTTTGTTGATAAATATTTCACAACATAATTTCAAATTCTTGTGATTCCTCTTGGTTGTCGCAATAAGAAAGAATTGTGTGGGCATAGAGGTTAGTAGTGACATTTACATTTAGACTCCAATTCTACAGATTCTATTATGTGTATGCCACACCATATCTAATAAAAATCCCCCTATTGTAATGTTCATCACATCTCTTTCTCTTGGTTGCTTTCATGTTTAAGCCCCATCCACATGCTCCATTTCTATGGGACACCCCGTGAGGTGAAATCCCCAACACCCCCTTTTCTAACTATGTGGGATTTTATTCCCAACTAAATGGGATATGTAGAAAGTATCATTAAGTTAAAAACCAAACACTTCATACACTCTATTCCATTACACCTCACACTTCATTCACATCAATCCTGGTTTAACTCAAGCTGCCACATCATAGTGAGATCATGCCTCACATATGGACTGATCCTATTCACAATATCCATCCACATTATCACTCCTCTTAGTCACAACCAAGCAGCACACATATTTAATTCTCGCACCATCCACTAAAGTAGGGGGTTTTGATCCATTTATTTAATTCAAGGTATGTAGTATGGCACAACAAGGTTCATCCTTAACAATGGTATTCTTTTTGTCCCCCTACCTTGAGGTTCACCTACATGATCCCCCTATATAGGGTGTTCTGGACATCCTTTCTCCATCTCCAGAATATGTTAAACACTCAACCAATATCATAATTCAAACCCATGATAATGATTTGATTCCTAAGGAAAAATCCATGTAAGTCACATGCCAATGTAATTAGATACCTCAAAAAAACATGGGATTCATTAGGTGAAATCTGTAGAGGATATTACTTTTCAATCAAATACCTCATTATTGAAGCACTATTCCTTTAATACCACGACTGAGATTTTCCCATATAGTTGAAAAATGTCCCTACGTCTAGAAATTCTAGTGATGCACATTTTCACAACGCTTTGGACAAAAGGTTTCATCCCATTCAATCCCCAATAGTATGTCTAGATAAAAGAAGAATAATTGAGTATCATCCAAAAAAGAGATAGCATGAGGAATATTTTCATTGAACACATCATAATCTATGTGGGATACCTGGACTATGTGATGAGTTTGAAGGATGAATTCATTTAAGGAGGAAATAATATCTAATCACTCATTTTCAGTCAAGAAGCATACATCAACAATAAATTGATGACTATGACCTACCTTTGGAAATGTAAAATTCATGGTAACAATCCAACTCCAATGTCCTGACAAAACAGAAAGTGTGACACCTTAGGGAATTCATTTGAAATAAAAATAGTAATCCAAATTTGAAACTCTTCTCCTATACATGGGTACTAATATCATTCATGACATCTATAAATTATCATGTCACTATATCTATAAATTTGTCACTAGGAACCACTATGGAAAAAGTGCCCTTGATGTGGAACTCAACCGATACTGGGGTAGTTGGACATTGGGAATTATTATCTACGAAATAATCACCATGGATTTATCTATATAGAATCATAGAAAATGGGATGACACTAGGGAATTTGGAATTTCTTTACATGTATTCATAATGACAGCTAAATCAACCTACATTGTAAGAACTGATATATAGGAATCCAACAACCCAAGGCCCGCCGATACAGGGGCAAGAGAAATGTAAATACGGAAATCCCTCATGACAACACAACAATCATGATTATAATAACGCCAGTAGCTAATTGGAAGGAATTCCCCAGATATCCTTAATAGGAGGATAATCAATTTGCTAGTATGAAGGTATGATAATGAACGAGTCATTACCACATGGGTTATATATTTATATGACCTATAGTATTTTATGCCTCACAAACACCATCGCCCCTAGGTTCGATCCTAGAGCCACAGATCCCCACTCTAACGAAAAATCGATCAGGGTGAATCCCTCTTGAGTGATACCATGACTATTTCCCCTCTTTATAGGTGGTAGTGGATGCCTAAGTCACCCCATAAATTACTACCACTTATGATAATCCTAGGAGGTCCCCCTAGGCCTCGTTAGCACTATTTATAACTAGTCATCTAGGGCAATGTATAAGTGGATGACCCCACTACATTACCATATCCACTCTAAATATCATGTTTTCACCATTAGGAGAAAGTTCAATATGACAATTGATAAGTGTAATCATATTCCATAGCTATGGTGGCTCTTTCCACCCCTGGTGAATTCTTCTCGGACCCTTCCACTGCAGAGTGAGGACTAGTCATTTCCCTGTTGGGATCAATGCCTCACCAACTAAAGCTAGTGAAAAAAAGAATAAATAAGTGAAACATAATAGAGGGATGTAGACTCTTCATGATCAACCTCAAACTATATATAAATGCTTATACTTTCTCTTTAATCATGATGCATAGGATAGAGAATATTTCTTCGAAACCTAGTCAGGCTCTATCCACTCATCAGGTTCAAGCACCGAGAGCTCCCTTCCGGAATTTAAGATATCATAGCAACACCTTCAATGATCCAAGGTCCCTAGTTACATCATTAATCCTCAAGAAAGGGGATCTTGTTGTTTCCCAAGTGCATGAAACACCACAAGGTTGAGTTCACTAATCTCACTGGCTTCTTCAATTACCACAAAATCCTTATACACAACATTAAGAGATGTTATGTGTTCAAGGATTGGATCCATGACTTGGTGGATAATGTTGTCATTATCTTGGGAGTCATTCATGGGTAAGTAGTACATATCTCTACTATGATAAATAGTGAATTTTATTGATCTAGTGAATAGATTTAGATTTCTAGTCATCTAACTTATAAGTACAATTCCATGTTGGATCGAAAGGTTGTTACACAAACTCATTGCGTCATCTGGGACCACTTAAGTTAGTATGAACATCCAAATGTTTTTTTTCATTCTTTGACCAGTGCCTCCACATCGTTATCACGTTCTTCCATGTCTTGGAAGAGTATTATCTAATTATCGAATGTAATGAATGTCATCACCCAGCAAAAAACATCCAATAACATCAAATATTTCCTACCTAAAGAAATGGAAATCACACCCAAAGTACCTATAGTAGTGGAAGACTCCACTAATGATGACATGGAGTATGAAAAAATAAATATTGTTGAAATGAAGGACCCCTAAATTTTCCCCAAATATGACCTAAATGAAGAAATTAATATGAATTATCTCATCTATATTAATAGAAGAATAATTCGAGGAAGTAAAAAATCAACACAATGCCTCTTCATGTGCTTCAAACTAAGTCATTCCTGAAATGGATACCAAAGTGAAGGTCTGGCACATTGCTCAGCGGGAATATTATTCTAAGGAAATACATTCAGACTCACCTCCATTGTAGACCATGCTAATAGACCAAGGAGGATATCTTTGAGTGCATCATGACTATATATATCCTTCTAAATCTAGGAATCGACAAGCTGATAGTCAGCCAGTAGTGGTTATGGGTGTGTTTTCTGATGAGAAGAAGGATATATCAAGAACCAGTTAGAATCCAGTAGTTAAACAATTATACCAAAATGTCCATCATTCCAATGAGAAAACACATACTGGGAAAATCAACATATCACAGAAGTACGCTATGATCAATCACCTCACTATAATTTTTATCAATCTTTTGATCCTCCAGGATCTTTGTCTTTTACAAGATATATGTGATTACATCACAGAAGCCTCGAGAAGCACCGTCCATTTTTAAATCAGAGGTTGAGGTATCAAAGAACTTATACACTACGGTGGTAGACAAATCTTAATTCAAAGAGGTTATATCATTATACAAAGAAGATGATTGATCCATTATGTAGAAGAACATATTAAATCATTAAATCATAGGTTAGTTCAATGGTGTGATGGTTCATCTCTATATTGTAGACATTGTATCCAAGATCAATCCAATCTTGACCCAAATTCTCCATAGGATGGGGTAAACAAAATAATATTTTAGTCCCTCTAACATAATTATACATAGTTATAATAAGGCCGAGAAGAAACCAAGTGGCAGGATCTATTCGAAGACCAAGATTGGTTGTTTGAGTTAAAACACCTAATTAATGGTTTTCTCATTGGTCACCACTTACATTGTATGTATGCGTAGGAACTGCTTCCATATTTATGAAAAGCACCTTTTTTTTATCATTTAATCCTCATGTACTCTTGTGGTAGTTGAAGAGGTGTGATAAAAATTCATACATCCTCCATCGACTCCTATGAAGCCAACAATACAGATATAGACTATTACTATAGTGGAGAAAAGAAGGTTCTGACCAATGAGGTCAAGAACTCCATTATTACATCTGTCCCATGGATAGATTCAGATGACATATTAATCCTTTTTATCCATCACTTGGAGGCTATAATGTGATACTTGAAATAGGATTCATAATTTTTGGGAGGAAAGGTTGTAATGTCCTAAAATTCAATGAATTTAGGAAGAATACCTTTTATTCCTACCCGGTACAGGTTTGAGAAATACCAACAACCAGACTGCTACAAATTACTATGATATTATCCAAAATGAAACAAATATGTATTATACATGCTTGATTTCCCAAGAGGTGTTGAACCAACACAAGCTGACCCATCACAATTGCTTTGACATCAGGCATGGACCATTTAGTCGATGTC
This sequence comes from Viscum album, assembly GCA_963277665.1. Taxonomy (NCBI): domain Eukaryota; kingdom Viridiplantae; phylum Streptophyta; class Magnoliopsida; order Santalales; family Viscaceae; genus Viscum; species Viscum album. The sequence continues at coordinate 1,250,432,397 of OY728128.1, read as the reverse complement.
CTGATGGAATTGGAATGAAATAATCAATCACATTGTTTTCAATAGATTTGGATTCCCTAAGTGAAGACTCCATCCCCACCCAAAAATGAACTGGTGTTCCCCTTAAATTAGTTGGTTTGGAAGAATCATCTCCTCCCACTAATCCCCCACCCTCATTGGATAAAGAGGACCATAATAAATCTAATCCCAAATCTAATGAGGAATTCTCCACCAACATCGATGATTTGTTTTATTTTAACCATGTTATTGAGGAGGATCCAACTCTATCAATGATTAGTGCATCCATGCACATAGATGATCATTAGTAGTATGTGTATTTCCAATCCCAAGAAACATGATGTGTCTTCCTAGACCTATAATGGGAAACCAAATATGGAATATTATTCCAACACGCACTACCTCTTTCTCCAAGTAAGATTTCACATGTTCGAGAATCATCCCGAAAAAATGTACCCCTCTCACAATTCTATGGTATAGGATGTCATTGATAATCCCATCAAGAAAATCATCATTGTAGAAGTTTAGTAACACAAGTTCCTAGCCAAAATCTTCTTATTCGAGAAGATGAATAAACATATCAGATCATGTATAAAATTCTAGTATCTCAACTATCATTATTCGAAGGATGATTTTTCCCTTCCAGTGATAGATATTCTGATTGATACCAAAACTAGGTTCTAGACTCTCTCCTTCATGGATGGATACTCTAGGTAAAAACAGATCCAGATGACCACAAAATATTTGGATTCTACCAACTTCATAGAGCCGCAAGGTATATTATTTTATCATGTAATGACTTTTAGACTATAGAATGAAATAGTCTCTTATCAATTTCCCATGCACCACATATTCAATATAATCCATCAGATTATTGTGGAATTCTATGTGGAAAACATGGTGGTCAATTCTTTGCAATTTCTAAACCACCTCATAGATATCAAGAATGTATTGAAGTTCATAATCTCCTGGAATTTGAATATGAACCTCTTGAAATTTTATTTATACTTTAACTATGAGATGTTTCCAAACATCATTTATGATATAGAGGTGTCATGATCATCCTTGGGATGATCAAGGCCATCAGCTACATTCCTCCTACTAGAAACCAATGATAGCTCCAACACCATCAATGTAAATTGTCATATATATGTTGGTTCATTGAGAATATGGAATGAATTTGTAATCCCTTTTAAAGTTTTACGAACAATGTTTATGTCTACTAGTGTGATGAAGATAGACATACCGCATTTGAGGATATCGAGAAATATATGCTTTAGGATTTGGTTAAGATTCCTCCCATAAATTAGAAGCATTTTTTCATCTATTTAACTTGTCTAGAATTATCCCTCAATGCCCATAACACTCATGAGAATATCAAAGGGATATATAACAGTTTATACAATCTCAGTCAGATTCTCCTCAAAAAAGAATCCAAATTATCTCCTATTAAGAAGTTCTCCCTCATGTTTGTTTTCCCAGTGTAGAAGTGGAAAAATTATATACAAAATCACAAGATATATATGTTCTCCTAGGTATATACACTAAATTATATTCTTAGCTGAAAAATGATTATAGTCCTTCTGAAAAACTGGTTAGTGATCCTTAATCCTTTCGAGATATGGATTCTTCTATAGAAAGCTATCAATTTTCAATAGTTATAATACTTACTTGATGCCCTTCCAACTCTCGAATAAGAACCTTCAGAAGTTGAATTCCTAGATGAGTCTATCCACTTAGACTAATTATTTGAGACATTCTAGAATTGGATGTTTGATGGTACTTCATGGAGCCCATCTGATTGAAGGATCAATGATCCCAAACTAAATAAAGTGGTCATAGGGATAATATTAATCACTATTGAAATAGATATAATACAAAACACATTCATAATATTGTATTTCTACAACAAAAAATAGGTAATATATCAGTCCCTCATTGCTGGTCTCGATTTGTACGTCAAGATTGATGTACGGCGCATGCATGTTAAGGGAGACTCTAAGTTGGTCATCAAGAAAATCAATGGTGATTATGTCCCCAGGATATCAGATCTTGTTCCCATTCTTATGAAAAATCACTAAATAATGGATTATATTAATTATCTTTTAGAGGAAACTCATTTCCATGGTAGAATAATGGTTAAAATGATTTCATACATAGTGGATCCATTTATCTTGTAAATCCTTTATTTGTTGACCACATCTTTAATGTGTCACATCTACAAGTAATTTCTCCCATCACCTCAGATGACGATGATGAAAAACTTAATTTAAACCACTTTACCAATGATAATTCCAAATCATGACTTTTTATCCCCTTTATTTTAGAAATCCACCAATTGGAAAACTTGTTTTCTTGTTTCTCAACCATAGAAGCCTTCTACCATATAGGGTCGACCGTGAGAGAATATATTGGTGTTCTATGTAGTTCACAATCTAGTGTGTACCCATCGATGATAAATATCTCTACAAATGTGGTATTGATGGAGTTATCCACCATTGCATTCAAAGAGATGAGTTCTCCATGGTTATGAGGGAATTCATTCCAGGTCTTGTAGTTCTCATTATGAAGGGTTGAAGCACGACAATTATATTTAATGATTGTAATACTTATGGAACACTATGGCCCATTACTATGTCGATTTCTAAAGAATTCTTAACTTGTTTCAGATTCATGGAATTTTTTTGATCTACTACTGGATACCATTCATACTTCAATATTATTCTCGGTGCATTTCAGTATGGGTACTCGACATCATGGGGTCATATCCTCCAACAAAATCATGAAAGTATGAGTTAATTCTCACAAAAATGTGTTTATATTCCACATAGATAGATATAATTACACTTAATGAAGTCATTACCTGATTGGTTGTTGAATTTTTTAGCTCCAATTTCATCCAAAAATTTAGATTCCCTCTTTGTAATATCCATGAAATTAGCCCCAACATCCGGGTAGGCAACTAAAGAGGTTTTATGAAAATTATAACATTCAGTGAAACCATAATTCCAAATTACAGAAATAATGAAAAAGAAAGGACCAGAGGATTATAAAAAACCATACAATATTTTTAATAGGTTGGCAGTCCAGAAAATGAAATATTCATTGGATTGGTTAAAAAACACTCCGTTCTTGTCGAATGATGACATGAAATTCAACCCAAATGACTCAATATTCCCAAGTGTATGAAATAAAGACAGTCCTTCCGACCAAGGCCCAGTTTCCATCACTCGAAATAGTTATTAATGACCCATATATGTCATAATGAATTGAAGTGGTATGTCCAGCTGAACTAGAATCCCATGATGATATCATTCTCCAATACTTGAATAATCTAGAGATGAATCAGAACATGATAGCTAAAGATCTCAACAATAATGTTTTTCTCTTCAACATCTTCTAGGGTGATATAGTATTGAATCATAAAATGTTTATAACACTCACCATATGGCCACTTCCCATGTGGGATGGTCCTTGAATCATTTAAAAGGTCCAACCCAATGGTGTGAATTATTTTATAACTGAGGAATAAGAGTGTATAAATCCTCCATCCAATGACAATTTTCCAAGGAAATACTTTGCACAGGGAGTCTGAACTCATCCATGAAACATCATGTTAAATTGTGATTTCAATGTCTTAGTTACATGGGAATAAATTGCATAACATTATCTTCCACACACCACAAACATTCAATATACATCTACAGTACATGATATAGAAATTTAAACATTCCCACAAACACAATATTAAAACAGGAATAGTTTTTGAAGAATCATGACTTTAATCATTGTGTGAGATCTTCATATGATTAGGTTGTGTGGTTTGGGGAATTTCTCAGCATCATTCACATTACAGTTTTCATGACACCCCACTATACATATCCAATATAGAATATTCAAACCCCATTTGTCCAAGAATCAAGACCATAAACTAGGAACCATAATATAACTGTCATGATTTTTAACGATCTATAAACCTCTCCTAGAGGAAATCATGTGGAATGGTCCTTTTAGTCACTCATTCACATCAGGTCATTCTGGCCATTCCTTACATATCCATGTTGGTTGAGATAAGAACATTATGGTTCGATCCATATGTCCTTAAAATAATTATCATGTCCATGCCTCATGACTTTAAACTATATGCAAGTCTTCCTTGGGAATATGTTGCATCACATAGGCCTCATATGTCATAATTTGGATTGTGTTATTCCAGTCATTCCTCATATCTAATTTCGTTGATATTTCTCCCCTCAGCATAGATATACATTTTATTCACTTTCTCTCCCTACAGAACGCCTCCTTTGGCATCAGTCATCTACCATTCCATTTCCAAGAACAATGTATTGCATGATTCTTATTCTCATGTGATACATTGTGACGCCCAAATTTCCTTTTTCAATCCTATCCACAAACATTCCATTCCTACATGTCAGTTAAACTTCTTCATTAACTAAGGATGTGAAACTACATGGGATATCATGAACTACAAATTAACTGATTTCCTTTCTCAATGGATAAGTAGTGATGCCAAAACATTCTATCTTTGGGTCCATCCACAGGTCACTCAACCTTTCAGCCTCAGTGCCAATGTTCCCGTTTGGATTGTATAGCGTGACATAACACCACATAGGTCCTCATCCCGGTAGATTCATGTAGTTCTCTCTATACAAATACACATGGAACATAATTCCCCATCATCCATAATACAAGAAGTTAATTTATGCTACAAATAAACCAGAAATATGTTGTTAACCTACATATAATTATCATCATATTTTCATGATGTTAATTTTAATAATATACATTGTCATGAACACATGATGATAAACTAAACATAAAAGCCACATCCTCTCCCATGAGAATGTCATATTTTTCAGTCTTCATCTACAATTCCATGTCGAAGAACTAACTCTGACATGAATCCCATATTTTTGGGATACACCGGGTTTCCAGAACTTTTACATCCCTATAAATCCTTCCAAAAAAACAAATACAACAAAAAATAGGCAAAAAATTCCTCTCTTTATGTATAGATTATACATACGTTGAAATATTCCCATCAAGAAACCTTTGTGTTTTGATTACCATCCTTATGATATATGTAGCGATTCGATGACATTTTTCCTATACACCCAGTGATAAATCTTCCAATCCTCATGACCCTTATCCTTATCATTGTCCAAAGCCTATAACCAAAAACTAAGATAATCTATTCTAGGAAATATGACCATAAAAATTTCATACCATAGTCCAAGCATCACATCATTAAACTGTATGTGTGTTTCCTCAAGGGTGTATCTGTTGATGGGATTCAAATGTCCTTATTAATTCAATGAAGTTTAGAACGGCATACAACACATTCATATTTAATAAATTTTCCCCATTTTTGGTCAAAAAATTATGACTGTAAACTAATAATTTATTTTCCCAATACACAACATTAAACTACAAACCTACCCTGAACAACTTCATGATTTGTCAGGATAATCCTGTAATGCTTTTGTACCCCAGCTAAATAGGATTTACCCCACAATTGTTGGTCACCTACCACAATTTCTTCAAGAACAACATATGATTGGATTCCCCTCCGTATGGGATATATAGTGAATCCCGAACATTTTTTATTTCAGAATATCTACTTATTTTTACAACCCTCGGCTTCTTCGACTATGATATGGTCCAAACATCATGACCATAAACTATACATAGCCTATTTCAAGGTGTATAAGTGGAACATAGGACTCCCTGGACTTTCTTTTGGAGTTTATTCTTCTCTTATAACATGAAAATACCTTAGAAATTATATTCTTTGTAGTCCACACATCACAACTATAAACTGATCACCACTATAGTCTAGGATGTATGATATGAAACTATTTGCAATCGACGTCAGGGTTGAATCATGTGGTGAAAATACTACTTTGATATATTCTAATTACCCTTTCACCAATGTTCTAGAAAATAATACCATAAATTCTTTGAAATAATCCAAATCATTATGACCATAAAATTTTTGAACCCCCAATAGTCGAAGTTGTGTGACATTAAACTATATAGCCTATCGTCCCTAATGAAAGACATTAATCTACGACAATACACAATAAATGATTTAAATGTCCAATTTGGTGTGTATGGGATAATAATATAATGTTACCAAACACCCTAAGCATGGGATTCCCTATGATAATTGTGGGATACCTCAAATATCTCATTTCATAAGTTTAGTGTGTGTGTGTTCCATGACAACTTCTATTGCCTCATACATGTCATGTTTTACCTCCTTTATTCCAAATGTTTACCCTTAGACTCTATATCATAGTCCATGCCACATGAAATTACACTATTTTTCATATTCCATGTAACCAGAATTTAATATAGTTGCAAAATCCACGAGAGATAACATTAAACTATTTTGCATAGTCTAAGAAACATGACATTATAATTTTTTCCATATTCCATGAAACACATCTTTAAACATTTTTTCATAGCTAATGAAACATGAATGTGAACTATATTCCATTTTTTCTGAAAAATGACACTAATCTATTTGATCTATCCAAATTTGGATCCCTCATTCCTTGGTGTGATTCTAAGAATTCTTTAGAATCAATCATGTCATGTTTTCCACTCTACAATTCCACATATTCTCATAATGGGAATTCCCCAGGTTCAAACTATATGGACCTAAACAAGGATCTCATTGTCCATATGACATGGCTTTAAACTATTTGAAGAGGTCCACATGGTATGACCTTATACTATGAAGAACACCAGGATCACATGACATTAAAATGTACCTTGATTTGTCCTTATTGTATGAAATATTACTACATGTACCACATCCTCACCATATGATGAAAAACTAGGAGTCTATCGTCCACATTTATTAACCTGAAAATTAAAACCATTTTTGGACCTAACTTGAGATTTTTTCATTCCTTGAGCTAGTAATCATTGACATTGTTTTCAGGTTTAGTTGTTTCTTGGAATTCGATATGAAGATCCCCTTAAAATGGGTTTGATCTTCATTCAAAAAAATGCCAATACCATTGTACACTACATCACTACAGCTTAATTTCAAGAGTGTTTTAATACATTCAAGTATTCAATCACTCAATTCCAACAGTTCATGCACCCCTTATTTTGATCCTCATTCTCTTTCATGTCTGAAGGGAACCCCAGATGACCTAGCCCTATTCCAATTATATATTACATGTCGTCCTGTACCAATATTACGAATGACACATGATTGAACATAGACATGGGTTCTGTGTTTTTAACATGGTTACTATTTGAACCACATTTGTTTTCCCCCATTCCTAGATAAGTGATATGGATAATGTGTTTTGAACATGGTAAACACTTGGCATTTTTTGTGAAACCGCTCTCTTTGTGTTCTGAATGTTGGGCACTATGATTAACATTTCTCATTACCATTTTTTCAGATAGATTCTAATATCCATGAAGTTATCCCACATATTAATTAATGTATGTTTGGAAAATAATGATGGTTTTTATTTGATACATGTCCTCTAGACACAACCTCTCTTGAATGTTGAATGCTCTTGGTGATCAAAACAAAACCTTGAGTGTTTGATGATTATCTAACACTCTCATACAATGTAAACAATTATTTTTCTATCCCCTTTTCAAAATCATAGAATAACCCATATAATCTTATTTACACATCATTAGTTAACTCTGAATTTTTAATTAAGTGTGCTAATTAAAGAAATGACGGAAATGTTTCTATGAACATCAATGTTTTCAAATGAAATCAAGAAAATGAACACATGTGTGTAAAAGCATGTAATTACAAGATATGAGCACTGTTGGGTTGATATATTGAGTCATAATATAATCCTCAACCAAATGTCACACTTTTTCATTGGGTAACTCAATTATTGTAAATATATCCCATAATGTGGTTCTAGTATAAGATATATGGGAATGGAAACAACTTCAATGCTAAATCTATGTGGAAATATGATTTTGGAAAAATGAGAAGAATGATCATACCATAAAAGGGATGGATTTCAATCATAATTTGACTCAGATGATCTAGAAACATCTCAATAGATGTCGCTGTGAAGTTGAAATGGAATTTCTCCCAATAGATGACATGAATATCTGATGATTTTTGTGGGTCTGGACAGACATCCACAATTTATATTGGCCCACTGACCAATTCTTCACCAGGAACAGGTCCTAGAGAATTCACCACCACAAAACTATCTCCACCAATAGGGATCCCCTATTTTAGACTCCCTTACATAAGATAGTTTTAAATTATGTTATTAAAGTTATAACAGTGTAAATTTGTAGCATAGGTAAATGAGTAAGAGTATATCGTGGTAATTTTGTCATGTTCAGAAACAGAAGATGTGACCTCACTACTCTCTAGTGGACTACATTAATAAGAATCTTCCCCCCCCCAAAATTTATCCGAATCTTCATTAATGGGAGCATAGATGGACAACATATATACTGATAGTTTTAGGGGAGGGGGGAGTCTTGCCCTAAGAAACCCTCACTCTCTTGGTCAGTGGACGAGAAATGCCTCGAGAATGAACTAGGTCTTCTAGCTCCATCACATAACATGCCCCCTCTTCATGGGACATGTTGAAGTCATACTTGACAAGAATAATCTAGGTAACTAACATCCTACATCTATTGAGATTTTACCACATCCATTGGAAACACGATAATTGCATATAAATATCCTAGTTGTCCCCTTCTTTGGGAAATAAATCATTATCAGGAATTTACATAAGGCGCAACCACATAATGATATCTAGGTAAAACATCTGACAGAACATCCTAGATATCTACCCATAGTATTGTGTATCCCCTTCTTATTAGGTATACATTTTCAATATTGTCAGGTCTGGTACTACTTCGTCTCTTTCATTATTGAACATTCCATTTTCATGCCCACTATCCTCTGGTCCCGCTAATACCACCCTTCCTATGATGAAACCACTTCCCATCGAGCTATATCTTACAACAAATGTCCCTCTAGTCAGTTCAATTCCCTAGACTTTTGTTGTTGGGATCTCCTTTTCACTGTCTTAGATGGTATTCTATCTAAGGATCACCTGAGGATAGAAAATCTCCATGATCTAGGTATAGTCATGAGTAAGACCGAATGTGGAAATTGACATTGGAATCTCATTAATCATCATCCCATATAAAAATGTAAAAGTTTTCTTGTATTTAAACATCATAAATTGGTCTAAATCATGATGAACTAATAATAAATCGTTTGGGTTCATCCTCACCGAGAACCAAAATTTCATCGCAAATCTATGGGTGTTGTATGGCTCATAGACTAGCTCACATTCCTCACTAACCATAAGAACCCCACATGAGAAGACCCGGATGCATGATCTCTTTGACTTGGTCCCTATGAATTTTTCATTCCCATTACCCATCATTATATGAAATGTGTAGAATATAATGTAATCTTGGAACCTAACTTTTTTTAGCATATCAGCCTGACCCACCTTGAATGGAATACATCTGATAATATTTATAAATTCCAACAATAAGCATTTCTAGGATTAGATATGGGGTCTATATATTAGTAATCCATCATGTAGGAGTCCACCTTGATGTAAAGGCTATTGAATAGTCCCCACATGTGAAATGACATCTTTCCATCTCCTATGTGCTAATGTGCCATGTATAACTTTTTTATCATATAGATTCTTTGTTTTATGCACTTCCCCATCGCTAGAATCATTTCCATTATGAACATTCGTAGTTTAACTCATATGTAAAAATCCCTAACTAGATTCATATATTAATAGATCAATGTCATGATGAATCTGGAAAACCTGACTATTATTAAAGGCTATGTCTTAATGATATGGCCCCATAGATTCCACTTTCTCGTTTCTAGGATTTACCGGAAGAGGCCATCCTTGAATTGTTGATACCCCTTGGAACAATTTCATGACATCATTGATAGTATATTTTCCACCTATTCACCCTTGAGTGGCTCCTCTAAAAGGAAGTTATTTTTATTAATGAACCATTTCTTTAATGGGATATCCCTCATCCCCAACTTCTCTTTTTCAGTGCCTATCACCTAAACTGATTGCACCTTCCCTTGAGGTGGTATTTGTTCTAGATCTTCCCAAACATTCAATATGGGGAGGAAGATTTCATACATCTGCCCTATAATTGTAATTCTAGTGATTTAATTATTGTCCCAAAGCCAAATGTCAACCTCCCAGTGGTGAATATGGAATGTGATGGTCCTTATGGACCATTTTCTCAGCAGCTCTGGTATGAGCTCCTATGGTCGATAAACAAGGAACTATGAATCCAATTCTACTCATAGAGGCATATACTCATAATCAATAGTCCAAATCAGCATAGGAAGTACATACCCAGTAGGCCCAAGCTCCTTCATTATTGAGGTTTCCATCCTAGTGGAAATTATTATTGTAAGTTCAATCGTTATTTGGAGACCCTAAGAATACCGTGATGATTGTTTGATATTGGGGAAAACACCAAATCCTCAAGAATCTCAAAAAATGAAATATAGAGATTCTTGTATAGATATTGAAGTATAATAGATGAGTGATATTTCTAAATGAAGCTATTAGTATCCCTATGCCACTTGTATTTCCTTCACATACCTTTGAACCTGTATATTAGTTCATTCTAACAGGCCTGCAGAATAAGAATATTATATCTGAAACTGAAGATATAATATGATATCCTCTTTCATAAGGGGAACACTTTTTGATCCTCTTAGAGTAGACCATGTTGTGATTCAGGGTCTGATGTTGTTTGAGCATTCTCCATGACCATGATGTTATATTCCATTTCCCTTCTTTGAGTGGTCTTAGCAATGAATACCCAAGAAGATTCTTAGTCAACCATTAAATCAAGGGGATAGTGGTGTTCTAAGACAATTTCGTGGACTTTATTCATGAATCCTTCTTATAGAGAATGATTCATAGGGCTCAAATCCAAATGACTAGTTCGCATTGAAGTAGTTACAGTGCACAATGCTAAAACTTTTGATTCTCCATACAGAATTCCTGGTGAAAAAAGGGATATGTTTTACAACAGATGAGTTATCATAGTATGATCATAGTCTCATGAAGATTTTTTAAAATAGAAAACTATTTTTTTATCAGATGAATTTAGGAACCTTTTAGGTCCCCCACGTGATCTATACATAGGCATATGATAGTTGTTGATTCATGACGATCATCACCACAGCGATCTCCAGGTGTCACCATTGTGAGTTAACGTCTTGAATGGGATTTACAAAATAGATGAGGTTTTCAAAATTTTCATTCATTATCCCTTAAAATATGACGCTCTATTTTCCATTGACCAACATTTTGAGGAGGGGTAATAAATATTTTGCACTGAAGTATGTTTTCCAAGATTATTCAGTGAAGAAACAATCATACATAAGAAAATATGATCCCAAATGGACCTAGAATCACTCTTTACAGTGTTTTTTATGAATTCATTTAAAAAAACCTCCCACAATGTAAATGAGATTGTCCCTAATAGAATTCTATATAATTCCGGCTGTTCTCAAAAACCATGAAAACCATTCACACTGTGATTTTCATGTCTGATGAAGATTTGACCCCTTGCAAACCCAACGTGATCTCTGTGAACTATATCTCAGCCTCAAAAAACACTTTCCTATAAAACCTATACTCTGTCTGAATTTGGGATCATAAGTACCAAAAATATATCTTTCTAATTCCTATTAATTCAAGAATCTTCTTGATCATTCTATGACAATCCCAAAACAGATCATGCATGGTACATGACCATCACATAACGCCAATCCACTTGTTTTTTGATCATACCACCAGGGGAGGGTTTTTCTTTTTCCAAGGTCTATTGCCATCAAGTAGGTGGAAGCCCTTAGGGGTACTTGAGACTATGCGAAGCATTAGGAATTCATGAATCATCCCTTCCCTTTCTAGGTCTTCATCCTTATGTTGATTCTCCTTGTTTTTTGTAGTCTATTCCTTCATGATACCCCATAAATTCATGAAGAACCTATATATGAGGCCCGAAGATTCGTAAAACATATCTTATGGGACACTCAATGTTTCCTCCCTTCAACTGACACCACTTCATGAAGGTCATGTTCCTTAAACATTCATATCCATCTTGGTTTGGTTCAACGACATCTTAAGTCCCCATGTGACATGTGACACCCATTCACATGGACCATTTTGGTGTGGATTAAAACTCATATTCGCCCATTTCTTCTCATCAAAGGTATATTAACCCCCTTGCTTCTCAGTATAGAGACACTAATTTTACCCTCTAACTAACCAATTATCTACATCATCATTCCAAAGTATTAAAAAAGAAATGACCATAAAAATGATGCATTATGTGCTGTTTTTTAATCCCAAACGGTGAGAAGCATCTACCCAATTCACGTGATGTATGACATAAAATAACATATAACCCATGTTGACATATAATAATTTTAACCTACAGTCTAACCTCTTGCAATGAACATGGGGTAACCCATGGGTGACCCTCATAGGATACCACCATGGTAAAATGATTCCACCTCATATTTTTTCCACATGTAAGCCCCATACACCCTTGATAGGATTCTCCGTGTATGAGTGATAGGGAATGAGATCTTAGTTACATGGAATGAGATCCTCCTTGAATGGGATGAAATCCTCATCAGGAATCTTCCCTATGTATGAATCATGACTTCTCTCATTGTAATATCTTTAGTGACACTAACAAAAGGTCTACTACTTACTATTATTCTCACACTAATCATAACTCAAGTGGTCTTAGAGGTTAGCAGTTTCCATGACTTCCCAACTTCACTTTTATGGACCACTCTTACACATAAAACACAATATTTACTATGTAATATGAATCCATCCTAGTGTGATACCCATCATGTTCCCATATCAGGGAATAATCCTCATGTTATACCCACACACCCTTGATAGGTTTCTTCATGTATGAGTTACATGGAAGGAGAAATTCCCAACCTAGAATCAGATACTCCTCACATGGAATGACATCCTTCTTAAAAAGAATCCCTAAACAAACCCCATTCCATTGTTCATTGATGCATATTTCTTCATTTATACATCAGGTCAATTGATTCATATTTTTCCTCACTTTGGTCATGACTAACAAGGAATTAGATGTTAGTAGTGATCTTGACATCCAACCTCTGATAGAATGGGACACTCCTATGAATAATCCCCAGCATGTTTAATAAAAATCCCTCCTAGTGTAACCCCCATCTTGTCTACTTCTCGATGAAACATTTAGGTGTAATACCCAACCATATGCTCTATTTATAAGGCCACAGCCTCAGGTTTATGCCCCAACATCACCTTCTCGAAATATGTGGGATTTTATTTCTTTTCAAAATGCTATATGTAGGGATCCACTTTCAGTTCCTATCCCTAAATTCCAAACACTCCATCAATTAAATTCCATTCCACCTCACACATCATCCACATACATCCTTATTTTTATCAAGAATGACACATCATGAAGATATCTTGATAACCATCTAGGATTCTCATATACATTAATCCCATCAACTACATTGCTCATATTAGAAGAAACCAAGTATCTCACATGTGTAAGCCCCACACTATACATCGAATTAAATTAGTTTTTATCCCTTTATTATAAGTAGTTTAGGTAGGTAACCTCATAGAGGATCAATCATGGCCAATGGTAAAACATCCTTCCCTACTGTGGCGCACCTCTTAATACACCTATATGGGGAATTATGATCGTATTCACTCCATGTATTCAATATATTCAACATGTGACCCATCTCATAAGTGTACCTCATGATAAACATTGTATTCTAGAGGTGAATTCAGTGGTAGATAATAACCTATGGCATTATCTACCTCATTATAAATATGGGATGGTTGAGGTGAAACCCATATAAGTTATTAGTCTGGATACAAATTTTTCATATCAACATTGGATTCCTTGGGTTTTGTGCCCAAGATATCTCTATACAAGTGAAAAATTTCCCAATGTCTTGACATGAAAGTGATTCCCAGTATGAATACTCTCCTGAATAAAGGTTCTTTTCTTTGTCAATACCCCTTGGAATGTCCAGAAAGAAGCGTCATAATTAAACAGCATCCACAATGACATGGAACCAAGAATAAGTTTCCTGAACATGTATAAATATATGAAAGAGTCACAAATTAGGCAATGAGTCCCAAAGAGTAATACATGGAAAGAGAAATTGAAATTTCATCATCTTTTTTTTATCAAGGAGCAGACATCATTGATAAAGTGAAGAATTCCACCTTCCATTGGAAAGAGGGAATGTTAGTTATCTATGAAACACCGAAGACATGATGAAACATGAGGTTAGATGCCTCGATGGAAGATTCAAAAACATATTTCAACCCATAAGATTATACTTATTATCCCCCAAATAATGAATACAAATATCCGTGGACTGTACACCATATATCTCTGACATCAGTGACTAGATTTCATTGACCTAATCAAATGAGTCCATCAATATGAAATCATCCACCACCAATTAATGGATCTAGGGAATTGAAATCTATATTATCAATAAATAAAATAAAATAAAATGAGGATAACATATATTAATGGAAAAAGGTGTACACGCCCTAATAATACATTATATACAACATTGCCTGGGAGATAACCTCAACGTATTCACCACATCTACACCGTTCAGATTTCCTTATGATTTGAAAATACACAAAATACCCACATATGTAACATCTAGAACATTTTGAAACATTCATATATATTAATTTATTCTAAATGGAATTATCCCAATAAACCATTAAAACCATCTCCCTTATACTCAAGGAATATTGATTTATCAACAAACGTTTCTTGGTGATCACACTCCCATAATCCATGAACCCAAAAACTAGGCTATCATGCTCAAAACCGTTGTCTATGTTCCTTATGGAAGCTAGTTCCCAGACATAGAATCACAATAAAAAATCCTCCTATAATATCAGGCACTAAAATTCTAGAAAACCAAACCATTAACATATTATCTTTTCGACATCATTCATAGTCACAAGCACCAACCATTACACTCAACGACATACTTAAATATAACCCAACAATTGGGATAGTCATCCATTTTATTAGACCCTAAAATGATAAAATTAACAACAAGGAACACCTAGGGAAACACATTCCAATATTAAATAATTAAATTTTCATTACATGAAAACAAAACCCAAGAGATCACAATAACCATTCCATATACTCAATTGAACCACTCATAAAAGAATATAAAATTCAGAAAATATATATTATTAAATCCATAAGGAAACCCACATACTCTGAAAGAAACTTCTCAATGAATTCCATCAATCATTTATATATCAACAACATAGTAAACATTGATTCGTATATGAATGTCTCTATGTCTTGGAATCTAACCAAATGTTATGTCTGAATGGTGGTCACCTCTCATAATATATCACTACTGATATTTTCCCAAAAACCTATGTCATAAAAAATGATAACAACCATCCATTGGGTCCTATATGCATAATGAAATCCCATTCAAACTCAAGACCTAATAGAGAAAAGATCAAAATCTAGAATCCTCTTACAGAACTTCACCCTCTAGAATCTAAACTCATCCAAGGTGTCATATTTATAACTACATAATAAATAAATATTTTTACACAAGAAAGCTATAGAAATTGAAATATGGTAGTAGAATTACATTCCAAGAAATATGGTAAACCACTATATAGGTTATTAGAAAAGCATTAAATACTAAATTATCAAGTATTTTAAAAATATAAAAGAATAATCAAAAACCATCGTCCTGTGATGATTCATATCAAATAATTATGACAAAAATTTTGATCATTATGGAGTTCCATTCGATGCTATTTGGGAAAAAATAAAACTTGTTTTCAAAGGATTAAGTAAATGAACAATGATAGGTATCAACCCAACATTGTAATCCCACTAAGTCACTACACACCTCACTGTCCCACTGGTATAATCTCACAATACGTAAATTTCCATTCCAATTCATCATCATAGACATGAACTACAATTTGAATTAAAATACATACACATGAAGTTTATCCTAGAAGAATTCTATAAATTACTTATTTAGAAAAACTTATTATGAGTGCTTTATAACACACTAAATATATAAAAAATTCATCATGAAAAAAATAACCTATTGGATGACATAGTTGTCTTGTGGACCCTAGGAACTACACTGTTATTCATGGGTTTAACATTTCCTTAGATATGAGTAAAATCAATGAACTAAATTTTTCCAACGGTCCAAGATCCGGAAATAGAACTAAAATCATAAACCATTAATGTAATGTTTATTAAAGGAATTGATAATTATATGAACCTATATGGTCACATATATAATCTAGTAGTGAAATCCCTTTTAACATAGACTTCATTGTGAAAAGTTATTCCTGGTTCACCCACCCAATATCCATCATAAGACCAGACATGTTCCAATATGACTTGGATTCCATGTCATAAAGTGTATAAAAACTGATAAATCACTATTATACTCTATTATAAAACCCATTCATGGCTCTCCCTCTATATACATTAATGAAAAAAGACCAACGAATGATCATAGGAATGCCTCAACATACCATTGAGGAAACTCACTGGTATAGGAGGTTTAATGAATTATATTCGACATTCTGTACCTAATGATCAGATATTGAAATAATAATTTCAATAACTATAACTCATCCAACAACACAAATATCCATTCGAGTAGAATAAAATATAATAAAAAATTTCAATTTCTATAAATGTAATAAAATGTGTCATATAGACTCAAACAATCATTCTATATATATCAAATTTATTTTCTCTTAGTCTAACTACATATATAAGAATAACCATAAAAAAATTTATAGGTACCCACACAAAAATATGAGTACTTCCACATAAACAGACTCTAAATCCTACTCATAGTGATTCAACCCATTCATTAGGATCTCATTATAGTGTCTCTACTCATACATGCAATTCTAGGCCTCTAACCTATAAACAGACTCTAAGTCCTACTATGGAATGTTGTTTCCTAGGTAGGAAATTATTTGGATATGACTTGGTAATAGTTTTATTGGACATTAAATGATTACTTCTACCCCAAAAAATTGAGGTCCAACCGAGACTGGGTGTTCTTTCATTTATAGTAGGGTGCTCTATCAGTGTCGGATTATTCTTCTCAAATTACAGATCTTCATTGCATCACACCTGCTTTGGGATTTGATGATTTATCATTGGATAGGAGACTTTTGGATGTTCATAGATACAACATCCAGTGGCATGTGATTGTTTTTAGGTGGAAATCTGTGACTGTTATAGTAAACCCAGTGCTAGTTACTGAGCTTAATTTGAGAGTGTTTGGAGCGGTGGTCCAGGGATGTTCAGCATCCAGGGAAGGTAATCCTTCAACCGATTGGAGGAAGTATCATACCAATATTCTTTAGGAATCCATGTAGTGTGGTTCCAGTGTGGAATAAGTGGGAATACATGACCACATTTACTTAGGGGACTAGTCGAGTGATGATGTTGTAGTGAGATGGGCCATATTCACATTTTTACAAGATGTTCTCACTAGCTGTGAGTGAGAGGGGATCTATTATGACTCCAAATTTATTAGAAGGAACACTAGTTTCTCATCATTTATGACTCCACGTTCAGTAGTAGGACCACTATTTTCTCATCAAGCTAGCCATGTAGGGTCACAAGGCCATAGCATAGGTCTGAGTTTTGTGATGGAACAGACCCACCAAGACCAGGATCCAAACCTCTCTTCGATTTCATGTATGATTTTGGTTTCCTTGGTTTTAGTTTATTATTTATTTGATACTGGGGCTATCCATAGTTATATATCTGTTAACATTGGGTAGATCTGTGGGATCTGTATCTTTACTTCAGATGATGTTATGATAATAGATACTCTGTGTGGGATTAGGATAGCAAGTGTTTGTCAGTACAAGGAGTACCCTCTTGAGATTGGTGGGTGTTACTTCTTTTGGGACATCATGTCTTAGATATGACAAGTATAAATTTAATTTTACGAATGGATTGGTTGGTGTCCTTTCAATAAATTTTTGATAGATATCACTGAAGTGTGAGTTTCACATCACCAAATAATGAATATTTTCTTCACAAGGGTGAGTTTGATGTCCAGGCGAGCGGAGCTGGACCAGAACATCATGGGCTAGTAGGAATCACAATATATATTTATTAGTTATATCTAGATTATTAGGGGACTTCACATATAGAATTTCCTCTATTGGTATATAATTTCATAGATGTATTTCAATACGGGTTCTTAGGTTTACCTCCACCTAGAATGGAAGATTTTCTTATTGATATTATTCCAGGAGAGGCAATAGTGTTCATTTTATCCATATTGGATAGCGACATAAGAGTTACATATGCTCAAGAAGCAGTTAGAGGAGTTGCAGGAAAATGTTTTCATTGGACCTAGTACAACTCCTTGGGGTTTTCCTGTCCTTTTTGCAGAAGAAGCCAGACAGTACCCTCAAACATTTTTTGGATTATCAGATGCTTAACCAGTTGATGATCAAGAATCGAAATCCCCTTCTTGTGGATTGATGAATTTTTTGATCAGTTTTGAGGAGCTCAATAGTTCTTGATGATTGACTTCAGATCCAGTTATCATCATTTGCTCGTTATACCATCAGATATACCACCTATAGCCTTTCAGAGCATGTATGTTCTATATGAGTACGTTTTATGACCTTCGGTCTCATGAATGCACCGAACATTTTTATGGCACTTATGAAATGTGTCTTCTATACCAACATGGTTACATTTGTGTTAGACTTCAGGGATAATATCATGGTGTACTCTCATACTCGACACGACCATGCCATCCATATTCTAATCATATTGAGTTCAATAAGAGAGCATCATTTATATGTTAATATCTTAATATGCCACTTTTAGATGGACCAGATTCACTTCTTGGGTCATATAATCTCATAGACATGAGTATCAGTAGTCCTAGAGAAGGTGATAGAGGTAGTATACTAGGAGCACCTGAAAAATGTCTATGTCGAACAGAGTTTTCTTCTGCTAGATTGTTACTACTAATACATTATTGAAGACTTTTCACACATAACAATTCCAGTGAAAGACCTGAATACGACGGGTGTGAAGTAATTGTGTATTGATTCATTTGATTCGCCATTTTAGGCACTGAAAGGGAGATATACATCAACATATATATAAATTTTGATGGATTCGGGAATGAATTACACTAATTAATGCGATGAATAAGGTATTAGGCTAGGATTAGTGCTTATGTAGGGGGTGGAGTCATAGAATACGTGTATTCCCATGGGAGGACACATGAGAGGAATTATCACACACATGATCTCATGTTAGCTGCATTTGTGCATGCTTTGCATTGTTGGAGATATTATCTTTTAGAAGATCCATTTATGTTGTGCACAAACCATAAAATCCTCAAGTATATATTTACTCAATGAGATATGAATTTGAGATAGTAATTGTTTGTTTAATACCATTAGTCATTTGGCATTGAGCTTACTTGCATGCCTAGGAATGGCCACATAATGGATGATGAATTGAGAAGGAGGACTCAAATACTAGCACTTGAAGGGGCGAATAGTGAGTAGCAGCTTAACTCTCTGTTATTTATGATGCATTTGGAGATGCATGATAGACAAGGGCATAAATTTATTTCTTCTATGGATTATATCTCTATACTAATAGATCAATTATGAATGGGGAAGTTGATAGATCTTGAAGGCCTAATCCTATGCGATAGTGTATGAGGTGAGGATCCTACTCCTGGGTGGACTGTAGATGAGGATGCATCTTTTTTTTCCTGGATGAGTATGGGTTTCACCAGACATAAGAGTGGTGTTATTTTGGGATTTTCATTCCTCAGTATGGGTAGTTCATCCTGGTGTCACCAATATGTAATGAGATTTACAAATTTAGTATTGGTGTCCAGGTATGAATAGGGATGTAGATGGTTTTTTTTATGAGATTTTCCACATGTCAGAAGGTGAAGGAAAAACATCAGCGACCAGAAGGGTTTTTAAAGTAGTTATACATTCCTAAGGGGAAGTGGAATGAAATCTTGATGTATTTTTTGACAGGTTTATTTGGGTAACCTCATGGGAATGATGTTGTTTGGGTGGTTATAGATAGGCTCACAAAGGTTTAAAATTTCATTATGATCAAGGAAACCTTCAGTGTTTATGATTTTAGAAAGATGTATATCTAAAAGATAGTATGTTCTCAAGGGGTTCTTCACTCTATAGTTTCAGATAGGGATGCATGATTTACATATCGTGTCTGGAAGGGACTACAGAGGGATTTTAGTATATAGGTACTCCTAGGTATATATTACCATCCCCAGACAGATGGCTAGTCTAAGCGCATAATTCATGTTTCGGAAGACATGGTTTGAGAATGCGTCCATGATTTTGGGGGATCTTGGGAGAGACACATAATCGTATTGGATTTTGCATAAAATGACAATTATAAGGCAATGATTTAGATGGCACCTTATGAGAATTTGTATGGTAGGCCATTCTGATCACCCCTATGTTGGTTAGAGGTAGGACAGGCAGCTATTTTGAGACATGTTCTTGTCTAGGTGGCCACTGTGTAGGTGGATTTGATTCGAAAGAGGATGGATACTATACAGTCTCACAATAAATCATATGCCGATCGATAGTGATAACCACTCGAGTTCATGGTCTGTTATCAGTTTTTCTAATTCGTCACACCAAAGTTAGGACACAGGATGATTAGGAGACAAGTGATGCATTAACCAAGATATTTCAGGCCATTTGAGGTTTTGGAGAGAGTCAATCTGGTTGCTTATTGGTTGTAGTTTATCTGAGAGGTACCAGGTTATGCATGAAGTCTTCTATATTACTCAGTTGAGGAATTACTTCTCAGACTCATCTCACGTTTTTCATCTATAGAAGTTTGAGTTGGTGGTGGATGCATCCTACAAATTGAAAACTATTAGGACTGTGGACCTCATTACTAAGGTTGTATGTGGCTGGTATGTTCTTCTAGTATGGGTCCTATGGAAACACGGGAAAGTGCAAGATGAGACATGGGGAAGGGAGGCCGATGTTCGATCGCAGTGGTCGGAGTTGTTCCCTGTTTCTTCTTCACCATCCATGGAGTGGAAATTCGATGATGAATAGCTATAAGGGGGGATGTTTTTAAGAACTTACATCATCATTTCATTTATGGATTTTGATTTTGTGTTGTTTTGAGAAAAAATGACGAAATTGGGTTTTTCAAAAAACACATTGTGTAAATCCATGTAAATTCCATGTACACTCTTTTCATGTGCAGCAACATACCAGCTGTGTAATGGCTAGGTACATCATTGTGTAATTACCTAACAGACTGCTTAAGTTGAGGACTAGTTAAGGCTACTACACAGTGTGTAGTTAAATTAACATGTTGTGTACTTTTCTTTTTATTTGTTATATTGGTGCAAGGTCTCATCTTATGTCTGTAAACGTCTTCATCTCCCAATGGATTGTACAGGATATCTATAGAATGACAAATTAACTCTAAACATATATTGATTCTTCATCTGAGTTTCAATTGAGACATCTTCAGGCCCATTGAAATCCCACCAGTGATTTCTCAAAACCCCTTCTGCAATTCTTGTTGATTCTTTCTCTCTTGTGACTTATTAATGTTTGGGATTTTTTCATATTTTAGTAGATCTACACTAATCTAGGATGATTTAAGGGCCAATATTTAAGTATATCAATTGCACAACATGGAGGTTGGTGGTTTTCACCATTCTTTTTTTTATCATAGGATTATATATGAAAAAAGTATTGCATACCCTTGTATGGGGTTTGTCTGGACTTGGAATTTAACAATGATTATTATCTGATATGGTTTGGTTGTTTGATAAAAGGTTTTTTCCTATGCATAAGGTTAGATACCTTGTTTATAGGATATCCTGTAGGTTTGTTTTCATTGGTTGATTTTTTATGGCTACTTGGTGAGGCATTCATGTCAGGCTTGCATTGTTTTCCATTCCTTGTTTTGTTAGGATGGAGTTTCTGATTATATGAAATGCCTGTGATATGAATTGTGAATGTTGAACAAAGGGGATTTGACTATGTGAGATTCCCAAAGGGGTTAGACCTTGAGAGCTACCCACATGGTCAGATATAATTGATTGGGTTTGACCACCAGGGATTCCAATGGGATCATTATTATTTGATTAAATGAATGTTTGACCTAGGGGTTTAGACCGTCAGAGCTTGCCTAGGTGGTCGTTTTTAGTAGATTGATGTTATGTTAGACCAATGGGGCTAATCTATGAAATATTTCATAGAGGTTCATTGTCTAATGAATTGATGTTATGTTAGACTATAAGGTTTAGACTATGAGAACGTTCCCTAAGGGTTATTTGTGAATAATTGATTGTTTGTAACTCTTCTTCCATGCCAAAGAACAATCTTGGATTCGATCTTAATTGATTGTTTAGATGGTATTATGAGACATATGTTTTTGTTACATTATAATGGGGATACAAATCTTAGTCTAGATCCCATATTTACATGATTCAATAGATTAATAAGAAATGTTATATGAATGTAATTTAAAACTTTAGTATGGTTTACTCTTGAGTGTTTCCTAGTTTATTACTTCTTTATTTCATATTAACTTATATATATATATATATATATATATATATTAATTGATAGTTAGAGATAGCTATTTTTGGGGCTTCCTACTGGGATTCATCTCACACCTTATTTGGATCATGGTTTTAGACACAAATAGATTATATGATTAGAGGTCTAGATAAGGTAAAGGTCCATTCTTTATCAGGTACTTTACTTCTGTTGGCGATGGAGAGAATGGGACCAATATGAGGCTTGAGATGCTCTTAGAGTTTTTGTGATTTTCTATTCATTAGTTTCTATATTGTATTCCCTCATCATGAATAGTTTTGATTCTTTACATTACTCATGTACATTCATCATTTATATATATATTATCTAGTTTTTTTTATTACTATCATTTTTCCAATGTTTTCTTTTATGAAAGGTATTAATTATTTCGGTAGTATTTATAATTTGTTTCTCTATTGTGAATACTCTGCCAATGACCACATTGTTACCCTATTATTAAACCTTGGTCCTCATTGTTTGTCAGAATACTTTGTTAATTGGGGAAACATGCTTGAGGTTACATGGCCAACTAGCATCGAGGAACCATTGGGAAACACCCAAATCTGTGATGTTACGGTACAAACTAGAGGATCTATTGTGATATTTTCATGCCTCAGATTAGTCAATTCATCCTTGTGTCAAAAAGATATATTGATATTTACGTATTCAGTATTGGTGACCAGACATTAAGAGGGATGTAGATGGTTTTGTCATGGGATGTTCAACCTGTCAGCAGGTGAAGGTGAAGCATCAGCGATTGGAAGAGACATTGTTACAGTTACCCATTTTTGAGTGGATGTGGAATGTTTTTATGATATATTTCATGATGGTTTTACCAAGTCTTATTCAAGGAAATGATGTTTTATGGGTTTTTGTTGATAGAATCATGAAGGATACACATTTCTAACCAATCACGGAAACCGTCAATATTTACGAGACTAGAATGTTGTACATCTAAGAGATATTATTTATTCACAGGGGTTGACACTCTAAAATTTCATACAGGGATGCAAAGTTTACTTCTTGTTTCTGGAAGAGACTACAGAGTGGTTTGGTTACACAAGTACTTCTGAGTATAGCTTACCATCCATAGACATATTTCTAGACAAAGCACATGATTTATGTTTTGGAGGACATTATCCGAGCTGGTATACTAGATTTTGGGGGATTTTGTGAGATACACATACACCTGATGGTTTTTTCCTACAATAATAGTTTTAGGGTAACGATTCAGATGGAACCATATAAGGATTTGTACGGTAGGCCATGCCGATCACCCGTATGTTGTCTGGAGGGAGGAGATGCGTCTATGTTGGGACCTCGTCTTGTTCATGAAACCAGAATGTCTGTGGAGTTGATTTGAATGTGTATGGATACTACATAGTATTTCCAAAAAACATACGTTGATCGATATAGATGACCTATGGAGTACATGGGTGGAGATTATGTTTTCTTGAATGTCACACCGAGGTTGGGACAAATAAGGATTAATATATCAGGGAAGTTTTCACCAATATTTGTTGGGCTGTTTGAGGTTTTTAAGAGAGTCATGAGGTTTCTTACCAGTTCCAGATACATTAGAGGTACCGTGATATATATGATATCATTTATGGTTCTCATCTAAGATGCTAATTTTCAGACATGTCTCAAGTTTTTCAACACGATTTGGTCAAGTTGGAGGTTGATGAATTTTTTGAGGAGAACCATATTCAGATTGTGGATTGCAATAAGAAGGTTATTTTTCACTGATTTGTTCCTCTGGTATGGGTGTCATGGTTGGAAAGGCGAGTTCATAACAAGACATGGAATAGGGAGGCTGATGTGAGATCATATTGGCTTGTGTTGTTCGCTTATTCTTTATCACCACCCTAGTAAGGGAAACATGGAGGGATATTTCATTAAGGGGGGAGGTTTCTATGAACATGGATCTTATTTTTATGTATAGATATTCTTTTAGGGTAGTTTTGAGGAAAAAGGATGAAATGGATATTTTCTACGTACACATTGTATATTTATGTGTACACGTCGTGTACCTAGCTAGCTGCGTACAATCACATTTTTACCGGGTAACGGACGAATACATGGTTTTTTGGTGACCTGGATGACGTGCTTATGTAGGGGACCGATTGAGGATACTACATGGCGTGTAGTGTTAATGAACACACTGTGTTGTTTTCTTTTTGTTTAATATATCAGCGGGGGTCATGTCTCATATCCTGAACCATATTCTTCTCTCCGTGTTTCGTACCAGAGTGCTCTAAAATGAACTAAGATGTCTGAACCATCAATTCTCGATTTGAGGTTTAATCGAGACCTTGTCAAGTGCATTGGAATCCCACTAGTGAGTTATCAAACCTGCTTGAACGCTTCATCCTGATTCATAGAGTTTTATAAGTATTAAAGGATGAGTATTTTTCACTTTATTGTCGATCTACACTGATCTAGGCTTATTCATGTGCCTATGTTCATGTATATCAACTATACAAGATCAAGGTAGGTGGTTTTTTCCTTTTGTTGTTTGTATTTGGATTATATATGCTAAAAGTGCTTCATTCCTACGTTTTTGGTATTTCAGGATTGGGAATTTAACCATGTTATCACTTATAATGGTTTTGTTAATTAATAATCTGTATATGCTTATGTGTATGGTTAGATACCTTGTATATGGGACACCCAATGGGTGTTTCACCCTTGTTTTATTGTTTAAAGTTGTTTGGTCTAGGTTCCCTTTGAAGTGTACCTTGTTTTTTATTACTTGTTTGATTGGGATGAAGTTTGATTATGTGAAACACATTTGATATATATTTTGAATGATTATCCATGTAGTTGTTATAAATTACATGAGATGGTTAGAGATGATATGCGTGCTATTTTTTCAATGGACCATGAGAGCCTTGGAGCACAAAGAATGAAGGGACTTACAGAGTATTTTATGTAATGTGATATGACCAATATATTTTTTTCAATGGACTGTGAGATCCTTGGACAAGGAAGACTGAGGGAACATCCATATTATTTACATAGGACCATGAGATTGTAACGCCCCGACCCCAGTTACCCAAATTCGGTGCATTATTACATAACATTGGAATGATCACAAGAAAGATCAAATCTCGATTGACTGATTAGTTTAGTAGCCTTGTAAACATTAGATACATTCATAAAAGTTACATTACATCATAATGCGAAAAATTACAACAATATAGTCTCCATAGTCTACACTCTTATCCCCTAAAACTATCCCTACAGGTAATTCATAAATTACTTCTTCACATCCTGGGAAAAATAAAACAAATAAAAGGGGTGAGCTCAAATGCCCAATAAGGATATCAATATAGCGGAAACATTCATAAATAAAAATAAACATTTAAGGCAATGTATAACTAAAACAAAATCCTTTTAAACAAGAACTTCAACATAGTATGGCCAAAATAAAATTAAATAATTCCATTTACTTATTCACATGGATATTCTACTAATCAAATAATCACATGCAATATCAATAACCACTTTCATAATGATGGAATTCATAATGCAAGACTATCATAACCACATAGCCAAGGCCTCGTTCCAAGACTACTATAAGAACCCGGTTCTTATTTTAGAGGTACGGGCTTCTTCTTTTACTTTTTCCTTAAGTGTTTTTGAGAGAATATGGAAAATGGGAAAAAATAAAAAAATTTGGAACTACACGCCGTGTACTTTGTCCACACGCCGTGTTCTTTTGGCCGTGTTGGGATGATTACACGGGGCGTGTAGCCATACCGGCGACGAAGGGTGTAGGAACTGACTACACGCCGTGTAGTGGTACCTTACACGCCGTGTATTTAGTCGGCAGGCTTGAATTGTAAGGCGGTGGAGTCGCCGCCAGCTAGACGACTATACACGCCGTGTACTTGGGAGTACATGGCATGTACTCAGGTCGACGGATGAATAGTGTGGCAGTGCCGCCAAATGAACAGGTAAATGAAAGGATTACACGCCATGTACACAGAAGTACACGCCGTGTACTTTGTTTTTTCGGCATAAAACAGGCAGTGGCCTCCACATTTGGTAGAGGAGGCATCTGAGCCATTTTGGAGCCAAAGTAGGAGGCCGGATCTTTGAAGGTCCATCGGGCGTTCGTCTGGAATCCGATTCAGCTTCGGAAGATTTAGTTAGAACCGCACCGGTGAGCCCTCTCCCCTCCTAGTACCATTCTTGCCAATTATTCTCCTAACGTATGTTATTTACGTTTGAATGAGTTTTTTTCTTCGTAAGATCTACGCCGTTCTTGGGCGTTTCTAGAGTCGGCGTTCGGGTATAGCATTCGTTGGCATATAAGGTAGGTGGCTTTGTGTTCATTTTCCAACTGTCGTGCGTTTTTGTGAATTTTCATGCCACGAACCCTTTTTGGGGTGTCATGAGGCTGAGGTCGTTTCTATATTTAATACCTCGAGTTGATTGGGTATTTAATTGTGATAACAAAATGCTAGTTGGGATCATTTCTTGGATCCGGAACCACCATCGGGGCGTCTTCCTCTGTTTAGTCATTTGGCCAGGATACCCGAGGGTATGCCTTTAAAGTAGTAATTATAGAATTTCCTTGATAGGAATTGATTGTTACTTCTTGTTTACCTGTTGGGCATGGCCCGGTAACCTGTTTATCCTAAGGGACTTTTTGTATTTGGCCTGAGGGCGTTGTTGTGATTAGCCTGAGGGCACTTCACTTTTTAGCCCGAGGGCTGTAGTATTTCCCCTGATGGAAACCTTTCGTGCCTGAGGTCTTGACTTCTGTTCCTGAGGGCCACACTTCCTACGCCTGAGGGAAATTTCTGTTACGCCTGAGGGCTATAATTGCGGGTTGGATTCTGCTTACTTGTGGGTAAGGTTTTGTTTGTCTGAGGACGTGGAATATTTACCTAGAAATGCACTATGGTGGTTTCTAATATTTAAATGGATTAAATGGATAATGAAATGGAAATATAACATGTAATTAGTTACTTTTGAGTACTTCTTACTTTATTGCATTTTACTACTGCACACTGTTGTTGCACGCTTTCACGCAGTTGGGCATGGACCTTTGGTGGGTGCCTACTGAGATATATTTATCACACCCTGTTTGGGTCACATTTTTCGGCCCAAACATATTATGTTGCTGCAGGAGTAGATTGGGGCAAGAGTCCCTATACAGGTACTTGACAGTTGCTGAGGAGTAGGAGGGAATGGGACCGAGCCTAGGCTCACGATGCCGCTGCTAGATGTTTTTATTGTTTTGCTGTAATCTGTTTTCTACTGTACTGTATTGATGTATAACATGTTCTGGATGTTTTCTGATAACTTGTAACATGTATCATCATCACTTATATACTGTTGGTTATATCCACTGCTGTAGTTATTTCAGTTGTGAATGTTTACTGCTTCCGCTGTTTGTTGTATGTTTATTTTGGTGTTCCGCTGCGCTACACTTTGACAAATGAGGGCATAGTTTCCCCACTATCAAACCTGGGCCCTCGCTGCTAGTCGGCAGCCTCTGGAGTTTGGGGAAATGCGCTTGAGGTCACGTGGCAAACCGGCCCGGGGCACCCGTTGCGTGGAACCCGGTTCCAGGATGTTATAAAGTGGTATCAAAGGAGGTTTCTTTTCATAGACATACTATTTGGAGCCATAGTCAGGGTTAGGATGAATGGTAGTTGGTAATAAGTTGTGCCCAGGCATAGCTAACCCATGTACAGGAAAAAGCCATTCTACCTCGTACATTTCATTCTTTTGATCTTGCAATTTTACGGTTGATATGTCTTCACGGTTGGGTGACACACTTGGATTGAAATGTTTATATTTTATCTGTGGTTTCTATTTAGTTTCAACCCGATGAGATGAGGGTATTCCATCTCATGCATCATATAGGCACATGCTAAATATCACATGCCATACATAGTTTCCAAGCCATGCATAGTTTCCATGCCATGTAGGTGCACTAGAAATTCGCATGTTGTAGTAATAGTTGGTGTGCTATTAAAGCATGCTGTTGTGATAGCTTCTTGATAAATACATGCCTTGTGATATGGTATGTTTGTTTGAGCTTGTTTATTGAATTGACGCCAAACTTCGGTTTTTGGGGAGTATGGGCCCCCATTGACTGGAATTTGGTGGATCATTGATTTTTTATTGGTTATATCACAATTAAGATGTCAAACATTGATTCGTGGGGTGTATGGGCCCCCCACGGGTCAGAATTTGACACTTAGGTGTTGTTTTTAAGTATTTTCTGGGTTCCGGGTAAGTTTCTGAGGCATACTGTCCGGAAATCACAGAATACACGCCGTGTAGGACCTCATACATGCCATGTGTGTTCTTCTGTTTGGGAAGAAAAATGAACGTTTTGAGTACACTCCGTGTACCCCGAGTACACGCCGTGTAGTCTCTTCCCGTGTTACAAGCCGTGTGGACGGCGACATGGGGTAGGGAAGGGCTTGGGTAAAACACGCCGTGTAGTTTTGTACACGCCATGTAGTGTTGACCCGGAGTCCGGCCGTGTAACTAACAAACACGGGTCAGTGAACTCCTTGACAGAACATGCAGTGCCAGTTATAGACACGCCGTGTAGTGTGACTTGGGGACTCGGCCGTGTAACTAACAACACAGGCCGGTGTCACCTCTCCCTGAGCATGCCGGGTACCGTTTTGACACGCCGTGTAGGCTTGACCGAGGATAGACCATGTGGAGTTAGCCATGTGGCTGGGAAACAGGGTGGTGTACATGCCGTGTGAGGGTGTAACACACCGTGTAGTGTAAAGCCGAGTAGTCGGTCGTGTCACCGACGACACGAGCAGTTGGAAAATAACACCGTACACGCCGTGTAGATATTATACATGCCATATAGTTTTGTTGAACGGAAGCTCTATGTCTTAGCCGTGTAGAAGGACCCGGGAAGGGGAAAGGAAGTCATGTACACGCAGTGTAGTCAGTGTACACGCCGTGTAGTTTTGTTTTGCAAATTTTGAAACACCTTATTCCTCTTGTTCCTTTGTGGTTCCTTCGTTTCAGTCTTAATAATCTTGAATCTGAGGCGTGCTTTTGACCTTGTAGAGTCATGCTACCTAGATGACCATGATTTGTTCGCCAGGAGAGCGGCGGCGATTATACTCCGGAGATGGTTGTCCATGGGCTACCAGTTGATCCACCAGTAGATCCAAATGTGACATCACTTGTTATACTAGACATAGGTGCAGAGGCACAGTTCCATGAAGACTTGTTGCAGTTCACGAAGACCTTTCAAGGAGCACCGCAGGATCCCACATCTATGGCCGAGCTGACGCGTATCTTTCAGCAGCAGCATCCGCTTACATTTTCAGGGGATGGCAGATCACAGGTTGCAGAGTCTTGGGTGGGGTCGATGCAGACTATTTTTGAGCATCTTGAGATGCCTCCAGGGTGGAGGGTCAAGCTCACGACTTATATGCTACGTGATTCCACCAAGAGGTGGTGGGATGTTACCACCCAGTCAGAGCATCACAGGGACATGGCGTGGGAAAATTTTCAAGTAGTCTTCTATGACTTCTTATTTCCTGAGATGTTGAGGGAAGATAGAGCTCAAGAGTTCATTAATCTGCAGCTGGGCGCTATGTCCGTGATTGAATACTCTGATCGTTTTACTGAGATTCAGCATTTTTCACCCGTGCTGGTGGGTGATGAGACATTGAGAGCCAGACGTTTTGAGGATGGTCTTCGGTATGACATCCAAGCACTGGTAAATGTTTTCAGGTTGCCTACTGCACACGCGATTGTGAACTAGGCGTTGATTATAGATAGAAACCTGCGGGAATCGAGTGGTGTGGGACAAGGTGGTTCAGCACCAGTTACTGGTACTATATCATCTAGAAAGAGGAAGAGACAGATGGACTTCTCTCAGGGCAGCAGTACCAGCCATGCAACTTCTTCAGGTAGACCGGTCAGGTGCTACTAGTGTGGCAGAGAGGGGCACAAGAGGCCGCAGTGTCCACGAGACCCAGTAGAGTGCCGAGCATGTGAAAATATGGGTCATCTGCAGTGCTTTTGTAGGGCGTTTCTACTAGTGGCTAGTAAGAGGGGTTCTGTGAAGACTCTGCGTGCGGGAGCAGGACCAGTGGCTTCTTACCAGTCAGGGAACTGGAATACGTCAGGGCGTGCATGCAGAGATGGTGGTTGTGGCCGTGGTAGCCAGACACCAGGATCGTAGAGGCTGCAGGGCAGGACAGCTCAGGGTAGCCAGGCAGTGTCGCAGGGTCACGGCACTAGGCAGGCATATATAGTGCAACAGACCCAGCAGGAGCAGGATCCCAGACCTTCTTTAGTCAGAGGTACTATTCTAGTAGCTTCTGTCATGTCTTCAGTAATTTTTGATATAGGTGTTACACATGGTTTTGTATCTGTACCCGTTGTGGAGAGCCTTGGGCTCGGTGTTTCTACTTCTTCTGATATCTTGGCGCTAGACACTCCGTTGGGGACTAGGACGGTTGGTCTGCGTCAGTGCAAGGAGTGCCCCCTTGAGGTTGGTGGGTGTCACTTCCTTTGGGATCTCTATGTCCTGGAGATGATGAGATATGACGTCATTCTCGGGATGGACTGGTTGGTTTCCTTTCGAGCCTTTGTACACTACTATCGTCTTAGGGTGTGTTTCACGTCACTTGTGGGTGGGGAGTTTCTTTACAAGGGCTAGTGGGATGTTCGGGCGAGTCGAGACAGACCAGAGCATCATGAGAGAGGTGGAGTCATAGCCCAGACTATGAGCTTATATCTGGATGACCAGGGGACTTTTCAGAAGGATTTCCCTCTTGTTGTCGATCGTTTCAGGGATGTCTTCCTGGACGATTTTCAGGTCTACCTCTGGTGCGTGAGGTGGATTTCTCTATTGAGCTAGTTCCAGGAGCAGCACTGGTGTCCATTCCTCCTTATATGATGGCCATGCCTGAGTTGCAGGAGCTAAAGAGGTATTTAGAGGAGTTACAAGAAAAGGGTTTTATCCGACCCAGTACTTCTCCTTGGGGTTCTCCGGTCCTTTTTGTGATGAAGGCAGATGGTACCCTCAGACTTTGTGTGGATTATCAGAAGCTAAACCAGTTGAAGGTTAAGAACTGATATCCCTTGGCGAGGATAGATGATCTATTTGATCAGATTCATGGAGCACGAGTGTTCTTTAATATTGACTTGAGATCCGAATATCATCAGTTGCGCGTTAGACCATCTGATATACCTCTCACAGCTTTTAGGAGTAGGTATGGTCTATATGAGTATACAGTTATGCCGTTAGGACTGACAAACGCGCCAGAAGTTTTCATGGCTCTGATGAATCGTGTGTTCCATTTGTATCTTGATTCATTTGTGGTAGTATTTTTGGACGACATCTTGGTGTACTCTTCCACTCGACACGACCATGCCATCCATCTTGAGATCGTATTGAGTACACTGAGAGAGCATCACCTATATGCTAAACTCTCGAAGTGCCACTATTGGATGTACCAGATTCAATTCCTGGGTCATATCATCTCTAAAGAAGGAGTTGCAGTAGACCCAGAGAAGGTAAGAGCAGTAGTTTCTTGGGAGCAGCCTAAGAACGTGTATGAGATACGGTGTTTCTTAGGGCTGGATGGTTACTACAGACGCTTCATACAGGACTTCTCCCGCTTAGCAGCATCATTGATAGGTCGGACTAAGAAGGGTGTGATGTTCGTTTGGTCAGAACCTTGTGAGACAGCTTTTCAGGACCTGAAGGGAAGGTTGACATCAGCACCGATCCTGATACTCCCAGAGTAGGGGAAGAGCTATACAGTTTACATTGATGCATCAGGGATTGGGCTCGGGGACGTTTTGATGCAGGGTGATCGAGTTGTGTCGTACGGGTCTCGGTAGTTGAGGCCACATTAGAGGAATTACCCGACACATGATCTTGAGTTGGCTGCAGTTGTTCATGCATTGCGTTGTTGGAGACATTATCTGTTGGGAGAGCATTTTTTGGTTTTCACTGACCACAAAAGCCTCAAGTATATCTTTACTCAACGTGACCTGAATCTGAGGCAAATAAGGTGGGTCAAGTACCTACAGTCCTTCTATTTTGAGCATGCCTATACACCTGGTAAAGGTAATGCAGTAGCTGATGCACTGAGCAGGAAGACTCAGATACCGGCAGTGCAGGAGGACAGTGGTGAGTGGAAGCTTATGACTTTGTTCTCTAAGATGCATCTAGAGGTGAAAGACAGTCAGGGACAGACTTATCTTTCCTTGTTAGCTGTGACTTATACCCTCCTGGACAGAGTGAGGATGAGGCAGATATCGGTTTCAGAAGGCCTAGTTCTACGGTAGTCGGTGGCAAGTGAGGACCCTCCTCCCGGTTGGACGATAGGTGATGATGAGGTTTTGTGTTTCCATGGACGTGTATGGGTTCCAGGGGATATACGTGAGAAGCTGATGTGAGAGTTTCATGCTTCAGCTTGGGTGGTTCATCCCAGAGTTACCAAGATGTACCGGGACTTGAGACGTAATTACTGGTGGCTGGGTATGAAGAGAGAGATAGCTGGGTTTGTTACGAGATGTTCCACCTGTCAGCAGGTGAAGGCAGAGCATCAGAGACCAGCTGGACTGTTACAGCAGTTACCCATTCCGGAGTGGAAATGGGAGGATGTCGCGATGGATTTCGTGATGGGTTTTCCAAGGTCACCTTGTGGCAATGACGCCGTGTGGGTTGTTGTGGACAGACTCGTGAAGGTAGCTCACTTTTTGCCGATCAAGGAGACCTTCGGTGTGGACGAGCTCATAAGACTGTATATCTGAGAGATCGTACGTCTTCATGGGTTCCTTCGTTCGATCATTTCAGATAGGGAAGACCGCTTTACATCCCGTTTCTGGCAGAGTTTCCAGAGGGCGTTGGGTACATAGGTGCTTCTAAGCACAACATACCACCCTCAGACAGATGGCCAGTCAGAGCGGACGATACAGGTGCTAGAGGAAATGTTGCGCGCAAGCGTCCTAGACATTGGGGGGTCGTGGGAGAAGCATATACCCATAGTATAGTTTTCCTATAACAATAGTTTTCAGGAAACTATTGAAATGGCACCATATGAGGCTTTATATGGTAGGCCATGCCGATCACCTTTGTGCTGGATAGAGGCAGGTGAGGCAGCTTTACTGGGGCCACAGCTTGTGCAGGATACATCTGAGCAAGTCCAGTTGATTCGGAAGCGGATGGCTACTACACAGTCTCGTCAGAAGTCTTATGCTGATCGCCACAGACGACCTTTGGAGTTCGTGGCCGGGGATCCAGTTTTCTTGCATGTTTTGCCGAGGCTGGGACACAAACGGATCAGGAGACAGGGAAAGCTTTCACCGAGGTATGTGGGACCATTTGAGATTCTTGAGAGAGTCGGGCTGGATTCCTATCAGTTATAGTTACCGCAGCGGTACCGAGCCATGCACGACATCTTCCACGTGTCTCAGTTGCATCGCTACCATTCAGACCTGTCTCACACCTTTCATCCAGAGGAGGTTGAGCTTCAACATGATGCATCGTTTGAGGAGCATCTGATCCGTATCATTGACAGGATCACAAAGGTTCTCCGAGGCTGGTCAGTTCCTCTCATACGGGTGCTATGGCAGCATGGCTGAGTGCAGGACGAGACCTGGGAATGGGAGGCCGACGTACGTGCTCAGTGGCCAGAGCTATTCTGATCTTTTTCTTCACCACCCTTGGAAGGGCAATTCGGGGACGAATTTTTATAAGGGGGGATGTGTGTAAGAACCCGGTTCTTATTTTTTAGGTACGATCTTCTTCTTTTCCTTTTTTCCTTAAGTGTTTTTGAGAAAATATGGAAAATGGGGGAAAATCCAAAATTTTGGAACTACACGCCGTGTACTTTTTCCACACGCTATGTACTTTTGTCCGTGTTGGTATGAGTACATGGGGCGTGTAGCCATACCAGCGACGAAGGGTGTAGGAACTGACTACACACCGTGTAGTGGTACCTTACACGCCGTGTAGTAAGTCAGCAGGCTTGAATAGTAGGGCGGTGGAGCCGCCGCCAGCTAGGCGACTGTACACGCTGTGTACTTGGGAGTACATGGCGTCTACTCAGGTCGATGGATGAGCAGTGTGGCGGAGCCACCAAATGAACAGTTAAATAAAAGGACTACACACCATGTACTCAGATGTACATGTCGTGTACTTTGTTTTTTCGGATTAAAACAGGCAGTAGCCTCCTCATTTGGCAAAGGTGGTGTTTTATCCATTTTGGAGCCAAAGGAGGAGGCCGAATATTTGATGGTCTACCAGGCGTTCGTCTGGAATCCGATTCGGCTTCAGACGATTTCTTTGGAACCACATGGGTGAGCCCTCTCCCCTCCTGGTACCATTCTTGCAAATTATTCTCCTAACGTAAGTTATTTACATTTGAATGAGTTTTGTTCTTCCTCAGATCTACGCCATTCTTGGGCGTTTCTGGAGTTTTCGTTTGGGTATAGCATTCTTTGGCATATAAGGTAGGTGGATTTGTGTTCATTTTCCAATTTTCGTGCGTTTTTGTGCATTTTCATGCCACGAACCCATGTTGGGGTGTCGTGAGGCTGACGCCATTGCTATATTTAATACCTAGACTTGATTGGGTATTTAATTGTGATAAAAAAATGCTAGTTGGGATCATTTCTTAGATCCAGAACCACCCCCGGGGCGTGTTCCTCTATTTAGCCGTTTGGCCAGGATACCCAAGGGTATGCCTTTAAAGTAGTAATTGGAAAATTTCCTTGAGAGGAATTGCTTGTTACTGATTTTTTACCTATTGGGCATGGCCTGGTTACCTGTTTAGCCTGAGGGTGTTGTTGTATTTGGCCTGAGGGCGTTGTTGTGATTAGCCTGAGGGCACTGCACTTTTTAGCCCGAGGGCTGTAGTATTTCGCCTGAGGGTAACCTTTCATGACTGAGGTCTTGACTTCTGTTCCTGATGGTGACACTTTCTACGCCTGAGGGCAATTTCTGTTACGCCTGAGGGCTATACATGCGGGTTGGATTCTGCTTACCTGAGGGTATGGTTTTTCTTGTCTGAGGACGTGGACTGTTTACCTAGAAATGCACTGTGGTGGTTTCTAATATTTAAATGAATTAAATGGATAATGAAATTTCAAAATAACTGGTAATTAGTTACTTTTGAGTACTTCTTACTTTATTGCATTTTACTACTGCACACTGTTGTTGCATGCTTACACGTAGCTGGGCACATGCCTTTGGTGGGTGCCTACTGAGATATATTTCTCACACCCTGTTTGGGTCACGCTTTTGGCCCAAACAAAATACGTTGCTGCAGGTGTAGATAGGGGCAAGAGTCCCTATACAGGTACTTGACTCTTGCTGAGGAGTAGGAGGGAATGGGTCCAAGCCTAGGCTCGCGATGCCGCTGCTATCTGTTTTTCTTGTTTTGCTGTACTCTGTTTTCTGCTGTACTGTATTGATGTATAACATGTTCTGGCTTTTTTCTGAGAACTTGTAACATGCAACATCATCACTTATATACTGTTGGTTATATCCACTACTATAGTTATTTCAGTTGTTTATGTTTACTGCTTCCGCTGTTTGTTGTATGTTTATTTTGGTATTCTGCTGCGCTACACATTGACAAATGAGGGCATAGTTTCTCCACTATCAGACCTGGGCCCTCGCTACTAGTCGGCAGCCTCTGACGTTTGGGGAAATTCACTTGAGGTCACGTGGCGAACCAGCTCGGGGAACCCGTTCCGTGGCACCTGGGTCCGAGACGTTACAACTACAAATAAGATTTTGCCAAAGCCTTGTTCCAAGATACTAGTTTGTCTCATGAGACCTACTGATGCATCGAGGATCTATAGTGGGCTCCACCCATCACATATTAAGTCCAATGCATTCCCATTTTAAAAGGTTTAAACATAACATAAACATTCGTATTAAAACTAGAATACGAAATGTAAATACTTCATCCATAAACCATGAATGGTATAAAATAACAGATCCACAGTCAAACATATCATAAAACCTTCAATAAAATATAGAAGTTTTGTATCATATTAAATCAACTTCAAATAAGCATAAAATCCATCAAAGGATGTTTACATAGATGAAATCAAAACTCATTTTAGAGAAATATCTCTTTCTATTTTGAAATAATTTAAGAGTCATATATTTATAAAATAAAACATTTTCTTTGAAAATATTCTTATAAGCATTTAATTGAAGCTTCGACAATTTTATAATGGCATAAAATAGCCGCACCCGCCGTATAAGTTAAAAAAACATTATTACATTAATTCTGTCGAAAAGGTTAAAAACCACCTTGTTTGGAAAACGATGGAAAGATTCCTTTATAAACCTCTTATAAAAAGTCAAACAAGGTTATAAATTACTTTAACCCATATTTTAGTAAATAGTAAAAAAAATTGAAATACGTTTTTAAGAAACATGGATGTGGATGAGAAAGGAGTCCCAGTAGATTATTACATATAAACAACCTCGGATAATGAAGAGATTGCGAAATAAATACATACCTTTTACTTTTCCTTGGTTGGGGGTAGGTTAAACTCCTGCATAATGGTGAAATAATTGTTATTATATTATAAAAAAATCATATTCATTAATATGATATCATATATGATCTTTTAACATTGATTTGTTAATAACATCTTAGTATTGTCGTTGTTTCGGGTGTTAACTTACTCGTTTTATTTTATATGTTTTGTTAGGTAAGAAATGTTTTTCATGGATAAGTTGTACCCTATTCATATCCAGAATGATATAAAGTCCTTAAACCTAATTTTTAAATCATCAAATGATAATTATACTTGAATGGATATGATGGAGATTGAAACTCATCGCGTTCGTGGAGACGGTAGTCCATACGTACGCACGAGCGACAATATCATTCTTTTGATATTAAAATAATATATAATTGGATGGTATATCATATATAAAGAATAATTATCATCTTATATTTATTATTTACATGAATTAAAAAAAATTATTATACCCATCCAAATAATAATATATTAAACAGCAATTACACCACGACGTGGAGACGGTAAGCCGTACGTACGCACGTTTGGTGACATGTCATTCAAAGGATGGATAGAATACTGAATATGGTTGTACCATATTTATAATAATATTACAGTATATAGGAGATATTTGTTTCACTATTTTAGAATGGGAGAAACAATGAAATAAGACGTTGAAGAAGAAACGAATTTGAAAAAGGGTGGTGAAAACAATACCTCTTCTTCGAGTTCTTCCTTTTGATTTGATCAAAAGGGCTCCTTAGGTTGGATTTCAGATAAAACTAAGGCCTCTAGGTTGTAGTTAGTGAAGTTGAGAGAGTATTTGGGTAGGGTTTGGCCGAACCAAAAGGCATTTAAGGTGTGAATTAATGAGAAGGGCGAGTTCCCTTTTATAAGACTGGTGAGGGGCACCTTTGGAAAAGCTAGAAATATTATTTTATAATAAATTAATATTCGGTTTATAATGGCTCCAAAGTGTATTATTTAAAGTTTAATGTGGGTATGGGTCGAAAACCACTCATCCAATAGAAGTTAGACAGGTCCGTGTCATTATATTAACCTTATCTTTTAGTTTTAACACTTAGTTAATTAGTTTGACACTTACCATGTCACTTTGTATTTTTTTAATATATAGTTAATAAACTTACTATATACCTCCAAGATACCCCCAAGTGGTCCATTAATGATACAACTATCATGATATAAGTCTCTTGGCCAATCAATATATTTTTACGAATTTAATATCAATTAATAATATATTATTTGTTTTAAAAACTCTTTTTTGTCAATTTTGAAACTATTCAATAATTGATTTTTTAAAAATCATAAAAGAATGATTAATTCAAAAAAAAGTTAATTAAATAAAACCTGAAATGTCATATTATCCTAAAAAATTAGTGTAATTCATAAAAAGTCTAAAAATTATATTTATTTGGGTGTTTATAATATCAATTATTTTAATTGTTCACTATTATGGTAATTACTACATCATCATTGTGTCATAAATAAATTAAATTATTTAATATCTAAAAATTATAAATAAAATACGATTATGTAGGAATTCTTTTTAGATTTACAATGAATATTTTCAATCGAATTTATCTTATATATAACCTTATATTAAAAATGTTTTAGTAAATAAACATTGATTTTACCTCTTTTAACTCTTCTTTGAATTAAATAATAATAAATTTCCTAATCTAATCCATGTGGATCTAATATGTTAATATTTTAATCCTATGGTTTTTTTTGTCGATATACACTTGTCCAATAGAATTAGGAAATGTGTTTGGGAAATATTAATATCATTTTTACCCTTAATTACCCTATTTAGTTTTAACCGTGTTAAATAAAAGTATAAAGTTACTATTCACCAAATATTATTTTCATCTCATTGAACCAAATTTTAATACTTGATATTATCCACATCTCTAAGATTTTAGAAATTCTACTCACAGAAGTGGTAAAATTATGTTTTATGAAAAATTCAGTTTTTTAACTACTACTTAGTGGTTTCACTATTCATCAAAAATTGATGTTTTTCAGAACAATGCCAAAATTTCACCCTAAGAAATAATTGATATTCCAAATTCAAAAATGGTGTCTATTTTACAAAATTCCAAACATATAAGTTGCATTAATTAATTTTATAATTAATTCCCACTTTCAAATAGCGTGTTTTTAGGAAAACATATATATCAAAAGATCACAGTTTTTTATGTCCAATTTCAAAGTGAAATTAATTCTAATGAACCCCATTGGATAAAATGGTAAATATATATACTAATTATACTTTAAAACCACTAAATAGTATAATTTATCACTATAAATTATTTTGATTAAGAAATCTGTTTTTAAGTATTTTTCACTATTCATAAAAATTGGAAGTTCTTAGAAAAATACCAAAAATTCAACTTAGGATAATTTCGATATTCCAAATCCAAAAATGAAGTCCATTTTGAAATATAAAATATAAATAATTTCAAAAATTAGGTATTAATATTCATAGAGGCTAGTTTGATTAGTTGTGGTGTGTTAGAACTCGATGTTGCGTACAACACACGCTATCACATTATTCAAAGAGAAGCGTACCGTAAAAGCTTGGGGTGTTACATTCTCCCCTCCTTCAAATAATTTCGTCCTCGAAATTTCTAGAATACTACAGAATTAAATGACTCGGGTGGTTCTTCATCATAAGTTTCTTGGGTTCCCACATTTTCTCTTCCATCTTATGGTTTCTCCACAAAACTCTTACCAGATGCGTCGTCTGATTTCTCAGCGCTTGTTCTCTCGTATCAAGAATATTGATGGGATTTTCGCAATAAGACAGATTGGGTTCCAGTTCTAATTCATTAATGGTGAGTACATGCATTGGGTCAGGCATGTATTTCCTCAACAGAGATACGTGGAACACATCATGAACTTTGGAGAGACTTGGCGGCATTGCCAATCGGTAAGCTACAGCCCCAATTCTTTCTAGAATTTCGAAAGGTCCGATGTACTTGGGACTCAATTTACCATTCTTACCAAAATGTATGACTCTCTTCCATGGAGATACCTTCAATAAAACCTGATCACCGACTTAAAATTCCAAATCCTTCCTTCGATTATCGGCATAGCTCTTCTGCCTACTTTGAGCTACTTTGATATGGTTTTGGATTACCTTTAGCTTTTCCATAATTTCCTCCACCATTTCTAGGCCTACAAGTTTTCTTTCACCAACGTCATCCCAACAGGTTGGTGTGCGAAATCTCTTTCCGTATAATGCTTCATATGGTGCCATCTGAATACTCGTATGGAAGCTATTGTTATAGGAAAATTCTACCATAGGTAAATATTGACCCCACATACCCTAAAAGTTAAGTGAGCATGATCTCAACATGTCTTATAAGGTCTAAGTAGTTCGTTCTGATTGTCCATCTGTTTGAGGGTGGTAGGCAGTGCTCAAATGAAGTTCAGTATCCAAGTATTTCTGAAGACTTTTCCAGAATCGTGAAGTAAAACGGGGATCACGATCAGAAACAATCTATAGGGGTACTCCATGAAGTCTCACAAATTTATCAATATATAGTCTTTCTAGACATTCCAGTGGTATATCTTCTCTTATAGAAAGAAAATTTGCTGACTTGGTAAAACGATCAACAATAACCCATAATGCATTGTTCCTTCTAGGAGACTTTGGTAGTCCCATGACAATGTCCATCGTGATATTGTCCCATTTCCACTCAGGTATGGGAAGAGGTTGCATGACTCCTCCAGGCTGTTGCCATCCAGCTTTCACTTGTTGACAAACCATACATCTTGACACATGATCATCAATCTCCCTCTTCATGTTGTCCTGCCAAAAATGTTCCTTCAAATATCTATACATTTTGGTTCTCCCAGGGTGTATAGAGAAATTTGAACTATGAGCATCGTCCAGCAATTCCCTTTTTAGATCAGGTATATCGGGAACACAAAGTCTCTTCCCGAATTTCGAAATTCCATCTTCATACACAAAGTATCCCAATCTCCCATCATTCATAGATTTAATCTTTTTTTAAATTCTTCATCATCGGTCTGAGAACTCTTAATCATTTCTAGTAAAGATGGTTTGGCAAACATTTGAAAAAGAATTGACGTTTCACCTTCCATGGTTATTCCCATGTCCATCTTCACTAGATCCATGAAAATTGGATCCCTTTAAATTCTCATATTTCTCAAAACTCCATGGTCTTTTCTACCCAATGAATCTTCCACCTTGATTGCTTTCCCCGGGTGATAGTGTATCGTACTATCATAATCCTTGGGTAAATCAAGCCATCTCCTTTGACTCGTGTTGAGTTATTTTTGTGAGAAAATATACTTCAAAGACTTGTGATCAGTATAAATATCGCATTTTTCGCCATAGAGGTAGTGCCTCCATATCTTCAAATCAAATATCACAGCTGCTAACTCAAGATCATGAGTAGGATAGTTTTGTTCATGAATTTTCTACTATCGTGATGCATAGGCAATAACCCTATCATTCTGCATAAGGACACAACCAAGTCCTTTCTTCAATGCATCACTATAAATAACGAACCCATCACTCCCCGATGGTAGAGTCAATATAGAAGCATTGAATAATATTATCTTCAGTTTTTCAAAACATTCTTCACACTCTTTTTTCCAAACAAATTTAACCCCTTTACGTGTGATCTTTTTTAATAGGTTAGCCAATCAGGCAATATTCTGGACGAAACGTCGATAATAACCTTCTAAACCAATAAAACTACATACCTCAGTTATACTCATCGGTGTAGGCCATTCTTGGATTGCCTTGGTCTTATAAGGATCAATGGAGATTCCATCTTTATAGACAATATGACCAAGAAAAGAAATCTCCTGAAGCCAGAATTCACACTTGCTAAACTTCCCATATAATTAATGTCTTCTCAGAGTCTTCAGGATAATGTGCAAGTGATTTTCATGATCTTCGTAGCTTTTGGAGTAAACCAAGATATCATAAATAAATACCACCACAAATTCATCTAGATATTCCTTGAAAACACTATTCATCAGATCCATGAATACAGAGGGTGCATTAGTTAATCCAAAAGGCATTACTGTAAACTCGTAATGCCCGTACCTGGTTCGAAATGCTATCTTTGGAATGTATTCCTTCTTCACACACAAATTATGGTATCCAGACCAAATCTTAATCTTTGAAAAGTATTGATCTCCATGCAGTTGGTCAAATACATCATCAATGAGAGATAGGGGATACTTGTTCTTTATTGTTATAGCATTGATCTCCCTGTAGTCGATACATAACCTCATAGATCCTTCTTTCTTTTTAACAAAAATAACAGGGGCTCCCCATGGAGAGACACTAGGGAGAATAAATACCTTATTACTCAATTACTCTAGTTGTTTCTTTAGTTCAACTAATTCTACAGTGGCCATTCTATAAGGGGTCTTCGATATAGGCCTTGATCCAGGAATTAAATCAATGGAATACTTAACTTCTCATTCTGGAGGATGTCCAGGTAAATATTCCAGAAACACATCTACATATTCTTTCACAACTGGTACATCCTCTATTCGAACAGTCCTTTCCTCACCCACAGTCATTTCATTCTTTTCCTCCCCAATAATTGAATTTAGTTGAGCTAATGGGGGTGGATATAGATAATAATTAGGTGGTGACGATTCAACTCTAAAGATAATGTGTTCTTTATCATCATCATCAAAAATCGTAACCTCTTTCTTCTTATGATAAATCTTCGCATCATGGTCCGAAATCCAGTCCATACCAAGTATTATATCAAACTCAATCATAGGTATGACGACGAGATCAGCAGATAAAGAACATTTATGTGCTCTAATGGGGACTGATTCACAAAACTTTGTTGCAATGATACTTCCCTTAGGAGTTTTAACTAAAAACTCCCTTATTAAATCAAATTGGAAATATCTAATTTTCTTAGCACACTGGGAAGATATGAAACAATTCGATGATCGAGAATCAAATAATGCATTTTCTAAACTTGAGGAAACCATTAAATTACCTGCCACAATGACTTTCAGAGCTTCTACCTCAGCAGTAGTGATAGCATAAGCTTGGCCTTGATCCCTTGGCCATTTATGAGGTAAGTTCCCCTAAATCTTAATATATTCAATTTCATAATGTCCCATCTCCCAGCAATTTTTGAACTGAACATCAGTATCTTCTTTCTTCCCTTTCCAATCACGATCTTGGTGGCCTTTTTCACCACACCTGTAACAGACACTTATTCCTTCAAGCAAGTACCGGGGTGTTTCTTCCCACATTTACCATAGGATGGATACTCATAAATTACCTTCTTCCCCTTATTACCATTCCCAAATTGATCAGAAAATCTCTTATTCTCTTGCTTTTCTTTAAAGTCATAAGACTTAGAGAATTCCTTTTCGGTGTTGATAGCACATGAGACAATGTCTTCATACGCCGAGAAGGATTGTGAGACTAATGATCGATGGAGAAATGGTTTTAACCCATCAAAAAAAAAGATCAATCTTACTTCTTGGGTTACATATATAATCTCTAGCATACATTTATAACCTTGTAAAGTTATCCTCATACTTTGACATTCTCATCCTTCTTTTGTCTTAGACTCAGAAATTGCCTTTCTATATCTGCTCGATGGTTTAGAGGAAAGTATTTGTCTAAAAACAGGTCTTTGAACTCCCTCCATTGCATATTTGATACTTCATCATCTTCCTTCATGTTTTGAATCAGTGACCACCATTGATCAGCATCTCCAGTGAGGCTGTAAACTGCCATGATAACTTTTTCCCTTTCACTACTCCCCAAAGCCTGAAATATTTTCTCTAGGGAATTTATCCATTGCTCAGCTACTAAGGGATTTTTACTCCCATTGAGCGTTGGTGGTTGTTGCCTCATGAAGCGATCTAACATTGATCCTCCGCGCTGCGAATAAGGGTGCTCCATATGGGTAAGGTTATTATTCATAACCTG
The DNA here is from genome assembly GCA_963277665.1 of Viscum album. NCBI lineage: Eukaryota > Viridiplantae > Streptophyta > Magnoliopsida > Santalales > Viscaceae > Viscum > Viscum album. The sequence goes on along the minus strand of OY728128.1, from coordinate 1,250,388,126 downwards.
AGTGAGTTGTCCCAGTATAGTGATTAGCTGATCAACACCAGTTGCATCACCAGCTCCACTATAATTATCTTGATCAAGAGGGAAATCTCTACATGGAGTGCGTGCATTGATACGGTTTCCATTTCTTCCACTAGGCACCATTTCTAAACAATGGCATAAACAAGATCAGTTTATGAATCAAAATACATAATTCTATACTTATAAAACACTTAACATAAATTGAACTATTTATGGATATAATCTATAATCATAAGGATGTTTTCATTGAGGAATTATATACTCATAAACCCTTCATAATGATTTGTAAATAAAATGAGAGTCATCCTATGCATATCCCCCGGGAGTGTCATAACCAAGAGTGCAGAAAGGCCCATTGTTGTTCACCAGTTCTTGTTCGAGTCTAGCTCAAAGCGGTGTTTTCGGGTTTTACACCTAGGTACATCTGTTCTAGAGCCACCTCTACCTGCTCATATCCAGACAAGGATGTATTGCTTAGAAAACTCACAATATCTCTAATACCAAAATTCTAGGAAGTTCTTCTATAATAATCCTCAATGTCCATCTTAGTTCTATGTTCTCTAATCATAGTTTATCTACATCTAGATTCCAAGGATTGTACTAAAATTCCTCTGATACCAACTGTAACGCCCCAACCCCAGTAACCCAGAGTCGGTGCATTATTACATAACATTGGCATGATCACAAGAAAGATCAAATCTCGAAAGACCGATTAGTTTAGTAGCCTTGGAAACACTAGATACATTCATATAAATTACATTACATCATAAAGTGAAAAACTACAACAATAAAGTCTCCATATTACACAGTCTTATCCCCTCAAACTATCCCTGCTGCTAATTCATAAATTACTTCTTCACATCCTGGTAAAAATAAAACAAAGAAAATGGGTGAGCTCAAATGCCCAGTAAGGATATAAATATAGCGGAAACATTCATAAATAAGAATAAATATTTAAAGAAATGTATAACTAAAACAAAATCCTTTTAATCATGAACTTCAACATAGTATGGAAAAAATAAAATGAAATAATGCCATTTACTTATTCACATGGACATTATACTAATCAAAGAATCACATGCAATATCAATAACCACTTTCATAATGATGGAATGAATAATTTGAGACTATCATAACCACATAGCCAAGGCCTCATGCCAAGACTACAAATAAGAATTTTCCAAGGCCTTGTGCCAAGACACTAGTTTGTCTCATGAGACCTACCGATGCATCGAGGAGCTATATAGGGCTCCAGTCGTCACATATTAAGTCCAATGCATTCCCATATGAAAAGGTTTAAACATAACATAAACATTCGTATTAAAACTAGAATACGAAATGTGAATACTTCATCCATAAACCATGAATGGTATAAAAATAACACATCCACAGTCAAACATATCACAAAACCTTCAATACAATACAGAAGTTTTGTATCATATTAAATCTACTTCAAATAAGCGTAAAATAAATCAAAGGATGTTGACATAGATGAAATAAAAAATCTTTTTAGAGAAATATCTCTTTCTATTTTGAAATAATTTAAGAGTCATATATTTATAAAATAAAACATTTTATTTGAAAATATTTTTATAAGCTTGTAAGGGAAGTTTCGACGATTTTATAATGGCGGAAAATAGCCACACCTTCCGTATAAGTTAAAAAAACATTCTTAACTTAATTCTGTCGAAAAGGTTAAAAAGCACCTTTTTTGGAAAACGACAGAATGATCTTTTTATAAACCTCTTATAAAAATTAAAACAAGGGTATAAATTACTTTAACCCATATTCTAGTAAATAGAAAAAAAATTGAAATACATTTTTAAGAAACATGGATGTGGATGATAAATAAGTCCTAGTAGATTATTACGTATAAACAACCTCGGATAATAAAGAGATTGCGAAATAAATCCTTACCTTGTACTTTTCCATGGTTGGGGGTAGGTTAACCTCATGTATAATGGTGAAATAATTGTTATTAAATTATAAAATAATCATATACATTAATACGATATCATATATGATCATTTAACATTGATTTGTTAATAATATCTTAGTATTATCGTTGATTCGGGTGTTAACTTAATCATTTTCTTTTATATGTTTTGTTACGTAAGCCATGTTTTTCATGGATATTTTTTATCTAATTCATATCCAGAATGATATCAAGTCCATAAACATTATTTTTAAATCATCAAATTATAATTACACTTGAATGGATACGATGGAGAATGAATCTCATCGCGTTCGTGGAGACTGTAGTCCTTACGTACGCACGAGCAACAATATCATTCTTTTGATATTTAAATAATATATAATTGGATGGTATATCATATATAAAGAATAATTATCACGTATATTTATTATTTACATGAATTATAAATCATTATTATACCCATCCAAATAATAATATATTGAACAACAATTACACAACGACGTGGAGACGGTAAGCCCTACGTACGCACGTATGTTGACATGTCATTCAAAGGATGGATAGAATACTGAATATGGTTGTACCATATTTATAATTATATTAAAGTATATAGAAGATATTGGATTCATTATTTTATAATGGGAAAAACAAAGAAAGAAGAAGTTGAAGAAGAAACGAATTTGAAAAAGGGTGGTGAAAACATTACCTCTTCTTCAGGTTCTTCTTTTTGATTTGATCAACAGGGCTCCATAGGTTGGATTTCTGATCAAACTAATGCATCTAGGATGTAGTTAGATAAGTTTTGAGGGTAATGTGGAAGGGGTTGGCAGAACCAAAAGGCTTTTAATGTGTGAATTAATGAAAAGGTGTAGTTCCCTTTTATAAGAGGGGAGAGGGGCACCTTTGGAAAAGCTAGAAATATTTTTTTATAATAAATTCATATTCGGTTTCTAATGGCTCCAAAGTGTATTATTTAGATGTTAATGTGGGGATGGGTCGAAATCCACTCAACAAATAGAAGTTCAATAGGTTTGGGTCATTATATTAACCTTATCCTTTAGTTTTAACTCTTAGTTAATTAGTTTGACACTTACCATGTCACTTTGTATTTTTAAAATATATAGTTAATAAACTTACAATATACCTCCAAGAGACCACCAGGTGGTCCTTTAATGATAAAACTATCATGATATATGTCTCTTGGGCAATCCTTATATTTTTAGGAATTTAATATCAATTAATAATATAATATTTGTTTGAAAAACTCTTTTATGTCAATTTTGACACTATTCAATAATTGATTTTTGTAAAAATCATAACAGAATGATTAATTCGAATAAAGTTAACTAAACCAACCCTAACATGTCATATTATCCTATAAAATTAGTTTAATTCATAAAAAGTCTCAAATTATATTTATTTGGGTGTTTATAATATCAATTATTTTAATTTTTCACTATTATGGTAATTACTGCATCATCATTGTGTCATAAGTATATTAAATTATTTAATGTCTAAAAATTATAAATAAAATACCGTTATGTAGGAAATATATTTATATTTCTCATTAATATTTACAATCTAATATATCTTATGTATTACCCTATATTAAAAATGTTTTAGTAAATAAACATTGATTTTAACTCTTTTAACTCTTCTTTGAATTAAATAATAATAAATGTCCTAATCTAATTCATGTAGACCTAAAGGATAATATTTTAATCCTAATGTTGTTTATGGTCGAGATACACTTTTCAAATAGAATTAGGACATGTGGTAGGGTAATATTAATATCATTTTTACCCTTAATTACCCTATTTACTTTTAACCGTGGTAAATAATAGTAAAAAGTTACTATTCACAAAAATTATTTTCATCTCATTGAACCACATTTTACAACTTGATATTGACAGTGTCTCTCATATTTTCGAAATTCCACTCACATAAGTGGTAAAATTATGTTTTAGGAAAAATTCAGTTTTTTAACTACCACTTAGTGGTTTTAGTATTCATCAAAAATTGATGTTTTTCAGAACAATGCCAAAATTTCACCCTAAGCTATAATTGATATTCCAAATTCAAAAATGATGTCTATTTTACAAAATTCCAAACATATAATTTGCATTAATTAATTTTATAATTAATTCCCACTGTAAAATATCGTGTTTTTAAGAAACAATATATATCAAAAGATTGACAAATGTTTATGTCCAATTTCAAAGTGAAATTAATTATAATTAACACCATTTGATAAAATGGTAAAAATATATTCTAATTATACTTTAAAACCAATAAATAGTATAATTTATCACTATAAATTATTTTGATTAAAAAATTTGTTTTTAAGAATTTTTCACTATTCATAAAAATTGGATGCTCTCAGAAAAATACCAAAAATTCAACTTAGGATAAATTTGATATTCCAAATCCTAAAATGAAGTCCATTTCGAAATATAAAATATATATATTTTCAAAATGTAGGTTTTACTATTCATAATGGCTAGTTTGATTAGTTGTGGTGTGTTAGAACTCGATGTTGCGTACAACACAAGCTATCACATTATTCAAAAAGAAGCATACCATAGAAGCTTGGGGTGTTACAGAGATCCTTGGTGTAGATTATTTACCCGAGGGGATTAGACTGTGAGAACATTCATAGATGATTTTTATTCAAGGAATTGATTCTATGATTGGAATATAATGGTTAGAATGTGAGAACTTTCCTAGAATATAGTTTGTTAAAAATTGAATAATTGATATGAGTATACCAAGCCTAATCAAAAGCTTGGATTCGGTCTGATATGATTTTTCTATTTTATTATTTTATAGGGGGGATAATGATTATAGTCTACATCCATGGGTTACATGATTCAATATATGAATAATAAATGTTAAATTAATATAATTGAAAACTGTATTATTGTTTACTTTTGAGTACATATAAGATTATAGCTTAATTTTTCAATATTAATTTATATATATATATATATTTACACTGATAGATAGGAATATATTTTTGGGTTTTCACCTACTAGGATTTGTTTCACTTCCTGTTTGAGACATTCCATTAGACCCATGTAGAAAATATGATTTCTGTTACAGATAAGGTAAAGTAGCCTTCTTCTGTAGGTACTTGATTGTTGTTGTATCTGGAGAGAATGTGACTAATTTTAGGCTTGCAATGATATTGGGGATTTCATTCCATTTCCTTGTATTGGATTGTATTTTATTTCTAGATTTTCCCCCTATTTTGGATGCTTTCCTAGAAATATTTGAAATGCATAATATATATATATATATATATATATTTGTTTTTATTACTATCAGTATTACACTATTTAATTATGTTGTATAGTATTACTACTTCCACTATTGTTTCATTATTAATTACATTATTTATAATCTGCCAATGAGTGCATAGTTTTTCCATTATTAGACCTTAGATCTCATTCCTAGTCGGACGCCTCAAGAATTTGGGGCAATGTGATTGAGGTCATGTTACCAACCTGGTATGGGGCACCCTTGGGTGGAACCTAAATCTGCTACATTACAATAATTTTTTTTACTATTCTCCATTATAAGAGAGATATTTATTTCCATTTTATAAAGGATCTTCATTGGATTCGAAAAGGCATGTGAGAAGTTTTTGTATTCGAAAATTCATTACAAAGGTGCCCTCCATATCCTTAGGTTTCACTTATAGCTTTTATTTTTAGTCATATAGTTCATTTTTGAACATAATAACTTACATGGGAACCCTTATAAAAATTTTATTTATAAATTATTTCGTTTCTAAATAAATATCACTATATTATCAAAGATGTTATTCTTTATGAAATCCCGAACGTGAATTGTGAAACAGTCTTTATAAAATAATTTATTATGAACTGAGGATATACTACAACTTTTATTATATTAGGTGCATGGTGTATCAATGTTATTTTTAAAAATTCGTTTATACAGTCATGAAACTCTCTTAAAAATATTAATCAAGGTTTTAATTATAACTGACTTGTTTGAAATGACTAATATACAAAGTAAATTTTATATATGAGGCATTTCTAAAAAATCATCAATTTAAAACATGATGTATAAATATATATTATATAGACAATATCTTAAAAACATTGATTAAATTAATGTAAAATATACTACTAATATCAGTTTCAGAGAATTTATGGATCATTTATGGACACTGAGAGGGGTTAATTAGTGTACACATATTATTACCATGTTTGTAATTTCCATTGAATCAACACCTAATACAAATGAAAATTTACACTATTTAAGAAGAATTTATTTTATATCTACTATTAAGAATGAAATGAACATTTAATGTTGAATATTGAATTTCAAATTCATTTCACAAGGTTTCCACTAAATGGAAGAGCCTACTCCATTCCATCATCCAACTGTGGTTATTTGATAAATGTTTTTATCACTATACATTATTGTAATTATAATTATAGTATAATTCAAAAACATGTTTCATAGAAAAGATTCATTTTATATAAAATGATTTATGGAATTATTTATATAAGAAGAACTAGTATTCAATAGTGTTTAAATTTTCTATCAATGGTTTCTTAAATAATTCCATTTAACACATTGCAAAAAATATGTCTTATTCATATAAAGTATTTTTACAACATCAAAAAAGATTATTATTTATAAAATAAATATATTCATCATCTGATGAAATATTTATAGTATCACATGAATGTCAGTATTGATATATTATATCAATATTAGAATAATCATCACTTCATGAATATAGAAGAATCTAAATTCTCTTCTTAATTATGAAACTTTTGGGCATCTCACTTTCTATTTAATATGCTCCCAACATCAATTAGATGTGTTCATGATATGAACACAATATCTACAATATTATTTTATTCATGATAAAAAAATCATTCATTAATTCCCTTATATTATTTAAACCCCTGTTTTTTATTCTAGATCACAAATATTGATTTTGGGTTGATGAATTATCCTCAGAACATATATAAATTCTTATTATTATTTCCTGAGTACCTCATGAATATTTATTCAATTTTATTGCAATATTTTTAAATCCACTGAGAATTTATGAAAATGACCCATGCATAAACATTATTCATTGCATGTGAATTGAACCACATATGCATGTGATTATCCATGAAGATAGATATTAAATAGTGAAAACTATTTAATTTTATCTAAAAAGACACCTAGATTAACCACATTTTTAATTTTCCTCCAAAAATAAGTCCAATACATGTTATGTGGATAATTTTTAACAGAAGTTAGATGATGATCCTAAAAGGTTATTCCCCAAAACAAGAATATGTATATTATAATTCTTGTTGATATGAAACCTAAAAATTTCAAAATTCTTATTTCTCGTTATAATAAATAAAAACTACATATCACTTGTTTTCATGTAAAAATGTTAGTACATGGTTCAAAAATTAGGATCTCAAAAGAGAATCTCATATCATCTTCAAGAAAGATATGCACAGTTTATTTTCAAAAATCTTATTACGAGTATATTACTCAATTAAATTAATATGAATCATTCCATATGCATGAGATGAAAAAAAAACAACTTCTATTAATGAATTATGATTATGAAATGTAATATTATAATTGATAGAATAAGATATCATTTCAGGGTTTCTAGAGTAGCACTCAGTCTTGGATGATCTAATTTTAATGGAAAGGATACGAATGTCTAACATATGTGTTCACTGTATCCTAAGATTCTTATTGCATCCGATAATGGTGGGGTGTCAAATATAACTTCAATTTTAAAGAATTTTGCATTAAATTAAACTCAACGATGAATTATTATCATATCATGGTGACATCATGATATTTGGAGTCATTGTATATATTCTTACATCATTGTAGAAGGATCATGTGAAATTCAAGATGAACCCATGACTTTATCAATTAACTCAAATAAAAATATACATTGTTTATAATTGGTTCATCCCTAAACCAAAATGGTTATCATCACATAAGATCATGCATGAATAATTGTCTATACCATTCATGTTTTGAAATATTATGATATTATTCTTAGTTTGATCCTATGTATGTCACTTAATGTAGTTGTTTCGAAGAGAAAAAACATCATCATCAATCTAGGGTTACTATATGTTAAATATGGTGTAGGATATGATCAAACTAATCAGATTATTTAGATCAGAAGGGAAAATTTTATGTATTTATCACATTTAATGGGTTGATATTACCAAAGTTATAGGAGTTCCACATAGACATGGGAATCATCAAATCTTGTATTTTTTAAAAATCTTATTTCATCACCCATTCATGTTTTGAGTAGGGTTTTCCACCTAAAATAAACAAACTCTTAAAATTACAGGGCATCCAAAATCATTTTCTAGTGAAACTAATATCCTCTATGAATATTTATGTTCCGCATGAATAGACCTATGTGTGATTCATTTGGGAGTTTACTTGACTGTATATCTCATTCTAATCTAGGTACTCAAAATTGATACCATTCATGCCCTATACATGAGCAGTCTCCTAAGTTTCTGAGTTGTCCATATTTGGTGGTTTTGTTGCGACCCATGTTTTTAATAATAATCCTAAATTTTTTAGTAATTAATATCATATTTCCAATGAATGAATATTTTTTTTTGAAAATTTATTTTTCATTAATAATGTAAATGATTTATTCTATTTTAGAATGGTGTACAAATATCATCAAAAAAACTAATATTTACATGGTCTCTTTTAATTTTAACATTTATTCATCCACATGTGGATAAAAGATAAATCATCCCTAGTTTTGTTCACTATGTGAATGCTCTATTCAGAAATAGCACATAAATTTTTGAAATAAGAATAATTCAATAAACATCATGTTTAAAAAAATGATAATTTTCAAAAGAAAACCTCCAATATCATTACCAAAACTCATAACAATTTTCAAAGAATCAACGCCATCATTCTTTAATAATTTTAATATTATTTGAATCACCATATTTCCATTATTAATCCCAAATAATATATTAATTAATCATTAATTGACTTTAATTCCTTAATATATGATGATAAAAAATATAAACATACTCATATACCATCAATATGGTCTTTTCACAATTAAAACTATGGTGGATAGCAACTACAAATCTGTTGTCTTATCCATGGGGACAGTTTCACTTCAAGGTACATTTGAACTATTGTCAGTAACCCCAATGATTCCAATGTGAATATTTTTCATACGAAAATATATCCAATATGGTCATGTTTCCTAAAATCATAATCCTAGATCCCCATAGAACCCTTTTAACACTAAAACATACTAAAATAAGCATTATCTGAAAAAATGTAAATTGAATATGTACCTTAATAATATTTGAGGATTTTATTTTATAATTGTATGAAAGGGTGTAAATCATGGATTTAAATGTTTATAATGTATTTAAATAGTATATTTTTTAGAATTCTTATTTCTTTAATGGCGGTACTAAAATATATTCATAATATTACACTTTTAGGAAGCCTCATAATTTTTTGTTAGTATAGTAATTTTAGTCACATAAGGGTAGAATAATATATCTTTTTTTTAACTTTTTATACATACCTTGTGTTTGGTGAGTGATTAAATTTAATTTTACATACATTTTCTTATAATTTGACATTCCAAAAGATCTAAAAATAATCTATATGTGGGTGTTTAATTACTTTATCACATTTACATGTTTAAATTCTGTTAATAAAATATCCCCACTAACCTATTAAATTTTATATTTTTATCATCTTTGTTAATAAATCATGCATAAAAAAGTATGAATGAATGGAAAGAACGCAAGTTTTATAAGGATAAACCTTATTGTGATAACCTAAATGCTTTCTATAGACACTCCTATAGATCTATTGAAATTAACAATAATTAATAAGGTTATACAGCTTGTTACAATGCCCATTTGAAACATTGAATCTCATGATAGGAATGATTAAACTGACTCAAATCAATTTAAATTATTTTCTAACACAAAAATGTGACAAAAAATAATATTTCACAAAAAAACATTTTCATAAAAAAATTATGTTTACAACATTAGTCAATTTATAGGGGGCCTGATTTCCATAGTTTTATTTACTCAGTATGATTGACATAGTCTGATGGAAAATCTATAATGAACTATTTTCTCAAACATCACATATAAAACTCTTCTCAACCTGTATTGTATGATTTTCCAAAGTATAATATTCTTTACTAATATATTCACTATTAAACTAAGAAAACAATCATCTTTATCGTGTTTAGTGAGATCTATGTCTAAATAGGTCTGTTACCAAAACTCTTTAGTGATCTACCTTTTTCACATGTGAAAATGATATATAGTATAAATTTACATTTCATCTATTTATAGGAATCTTTTTATGGAAAAGGTGAGAAACAAAAAAACTCCTCATTATAACTCAAATTCAAAACCTTATGATATTAACACATGTTTTAACTTTAAATTTGACACCTTCAACTACATTATAACTTTCATGAATCATATTGTGTCTTCGTAGTAATAAAAATTTAGAACATCCTACCATTTATTCGATATGAGGGATCTTCCTTATCAAATTACAATGGAACATCCCCGTCTCATTACAATGTGACTTCCTCATATAATTATTATAGTAAATCCTCAACTCCTTCCAATTATACTATCATAATTTTCAGTATGTATAATATATTTTTCCCCTAGAGTCATTCTAATTAACTTTACAACTTAGATTCAATCTGATTGACTATCTATCGTAGAGTCTGTCTAATGTAAATTCCTTATCAGTGTCAGTCCAATTTATTTTATTAAACTATTTTAGTTTTATTAAAATTTTACATCATAGTAAGTATGATTAACTTTCCTTCTCTGAGCCTATCTAATTGAATTTTTTCTTTAGAGTGAGTTTTATTGACTTTCCTCCATATAACTAGCCTAATCAAATTTTATTCTCAACATCCATCTAATAGAATATTAATAATAATGGAATTCATATTACAACAGAACCCCATTATGTTAAATTTTCCAATTATATTGAAAATACACTAAAAAACAATAAAAATATTCACTTTCCTTCATCTATAACACGTGCGGATATCTAAACAATTTAGTGCTAAGCACTTTTGGATCTGATATAAACATTTTCTTAAGTCCAGGGCCAATTAAAATTTTTCTATTTTAAAAATGTCTTCTAAATAGTATATCATGATTGATATAATGATTTATAATAAATTCATGAGTGTAAAATAATCACATGAAATATGGATGGATTGTTTATGAACATTCTCACCCATGACGTCATTTTCTTCATTAATATTATTCAGAAACATTCTAAATTTCATACAAACACTGTGTCCAATGAACCATGAACATCATTATGATTAAATTTAGATGTAAGGAGTGTTCTTTCAAAAAAAATCTATTTTTATCCAATTATGTAACTGGTGCTACTCAGTCTGATACACTACACCCAATGATACTTAGTCTAATCCTATACATATGAAAAAAAATATTCTCAAAAAATAATTCTCTGATTTTTGTGTTTGGGTTCAAACATTATTCAAAATTAAAAGGTTTTTAAAAACATTCATTTATAAAATATTAGTTGTAAATAATAAAAAAATATTGTTCAATAGTATCATAGATTATATTAGATTGCATCCACCATTTTTTTGACATCATTTATTTACAAATTATACAACTCAATTTTTGTTAACAACTATTTTTTTCGTTTTCCAACATATTTAATTGTTCACGATATAGTGTCCTAGAACCACACTAATGTATAATTAATGTTTTTGACGTATTTCCAACTCCATGTGATAGAAAAATTCATGTCTATATTAGGACAAATACACCCCACACTTTTATATTTTCTTGCTTTTAATTTCCTCTCCACCATGGATGTTTTATATCACATTAACTAATAACCACACCCAAAGATTCCAAAAAACAGTGTTATGTAAAAACTCATAACAAAGTCATATGTTGTTACTTTGTCTCTTCATTTTTTAAAATAAAACAAAGTACGATGGATGGATTGCTTACGTGAATTAGAATATATTATTCAAGGAGGAACATTATTTCTTAACATCAATTCATCAAACCATTATTTAGAAATGTATTTTATGAATATAAAAAAAATTGGTACATTTCGGGGATATACTCCAAAAAAACCTATATAGTAGTGAACTTCGGTTTAAAAATGTTAAACGTATATCAATGTGTTTTGATATTTAATATTCGACATGATTTTCATAATGATCAATTACACTCTAATTATCTAAAACTCTCTTCAATGGTTTATAAAAATATATATTCAATGATTCAAAATTAACTTTATTCCACAACAATAGTGTATATGCTTGGGTAGGTGACAGATATTATGATTCTGATTTGCTAAAGGTCACAACACATTTTTTTTACTTTGAAAAGTCACACAAAATTAACACAATAAAAAGTTTCTTATAAATGTATATTTTATACAATTATAATCTACATCTCAATCATCATATGTATAATCATGAATGTTTATATTTTAAATTATTCTTTATAAAATTCCTCATGCAGACATTCCATTAAAATACCTCATAATTACCTTTACTTACAAAATATGTGATTTGATCACATTACAATAATATTTCCGACACCAAGTAATATCATAAACATGATCAAGTCTAGAGGATGTGAGATAAGGAAAACATCCATTCAAAAGATAAAATTATTTCTAATTCACACGTTTTTTAGAATCATCATTACTCAACATTCTACTCATAATAATAGGAGTAGAAAAATATTTGGATACCAACATCTTATATTTCATTAACAATTCCCTAACAAAATTCTCTTGATATAAGAAAATGTACATTTCTATTTTATGAACATATAAACCTAGGAATAATTTTAATCCTCCCAACATTTATATTTCACATTATTTATTCCTTTCTATAGAAAATTATTTATAATCATTTTCTTCATCAATATGAAACATTATATCATCTACAAGAAAAATAAAATTACTCTAATGTAGTAGAATTATATCACATACATGTTATTATCAACCATTCCTTCAAAAAAATTCAGCAATATCCTATAAATACCAAAAATTGAACAACATACATGTGGATCTTGTTTAAACCCAGAAAATGCATTCTTCAATATATACTACTTGTTTTTATCATTATCAAGTAGAAAAATATAAGGTTTTTAAATGTAAATAACTTACCCAATATATCCATTTAATTATGATAACATTAATTCCATTTGATAAAAATTTTTATATCAATTTTTATCCACTGAATGAATCGTTCTAATATATTATAAATTTTGAACCAGTGAAAATGTTTATTTAAAATGAACATGACCATGAATTCATACATTTATAAACAAGTCCTTAGTTGTGTTTTAAAAATTATCCATGTTTAATTAATATTATATTATAAACACAAATTGTTTGAATAAGATTTTGATTTATTGGAAGTGGACCATGTTCCCATGTTTCTTTTTCATCAATGTGATCCAACTTTTCCTGCTTAGAATCCACTCATTATTTATGTTGAATGACTTCTGAAACTAATTCCAGTTGAACTTTTGAGATATGAAAAGCTTTATTTTCAAATATCAACATTCTTTTAGCATCAAGAAAATACTTCTGATCCCCAATTATTATTTCGATCTCAAAATTCATACATAATATATGAAATGTTATTGTTTTATTACCTACATAACTTTCATCATCACATGAATATTTATAATATTTATATGTCTACGTTATAAAATTATGTGTTTTATTGAAAACCATCATTTTATCCTTCTCAATATTAGGAACAATTTGTTTTAGGTTTTCAATAACATTAACTTCATCAGAAACCATCAAATTTTTTAAATATCTCTTCTAGAAATTATAACTTCTTCCATTGGTTGTATAATTCGTTCTTTATTATTCTCATAATACATTCCATGATCTAGTTTTTTATTTTTTTGGTAAAAATTGAATTCCTAAAAACAATATATATTTCAATGAATGTTTTTTGTTGTATCACATATCATAGGAAGTCATGTAAGAATATATCCCCATGAAAGATCAATTTTTTACGTGAACATTAGTTATAACCACTTCTCCACAAAAAAACATAGAAAAAATTTATTCTACTAATTTTTTTAATACCATTCAAAAAAAATTAAATCCATCTTTTGAACTCCACTGTTTTGTAGAGGTGTATATAAAGAATAATTCAAATGTTTTATTTCATTATTTCCCAAATAAGTTACAAAATATTTACATCTAAATTTTATAAAATATATATCCTCATCTTAATTTTGTAAACTAAAATTTATATCTCAATATATTTTCTAAATAACATGACTATTTAAATAGTCTCTAAGTTGAAGTTCATAAACATGTTTTGGTTCTTTTGAGTTAAATAATAAATGAATATGATAAATTACATATCATATTTTTTAATTTATTTTTCATCATCCAAAACAAGTAAAAATGAATAAGTTCATGATGCATGGTAGACTAAATCTCAACATTAATAAGAATTTTATTAGTCATCTTCCCCTTCTTAAAATAAACACAATCATCTTCTACTATTTTATTCAATTCTGGATAATTTCATACATCATCAATATTAAAACATTATTTCATAATTTTCTACCCATAGTGGCCAAGTCATTAGTCAAAAAAATATTCTAATCTTCAGTATCTAGGTAAAATCATTTGTTATGTTATATAATAAGAAAATTATTTCTAGTGTATATTTCTACAATGGTTATATAATTTAAATCTTTTATACATTAAATAATTCAAAAATATTTTCATAAAATAAATTAGTTATCATCATCACAGTGTTAACTTACAATATTTATATATTGTTTTGTCCCATAAAAAAATCATAAATTTTTTTATTTTAGTTTTTTATGTTATATCTTAGTAGTTTTTCTTCATCCAATTTTCAAAGAGTTATAATTTCCAAAAGTAAAGGACTCTTTCTCGTGATTTTCCACATGTTTCATGATTTTTATATCACCATCCATTTGGTAAGGACAACTGCTATTAGGTTCCCTTCATTTTATCCTTTTACATTATTTCAAAGATATCTCAACAATAAAATCTGTTTCCTCAACATTATTCCTTATAGATTATTTTTCATCTCAAATATAAAAAACAAGTACCATAATTTGTTTCAAACATCATTTAGTATGACAAACATCATAGGAAAATCATCCACAAACAACTTTTAGACATTCAAATTGATTAATTTTAGCAATGTCTCTAACATTTTGAAAATTTTCGTTTCTAAATTCATTTGTTTTAAGAAACTTACTCATTATTCTTCCAATATTGGTTTTATTTTGTTTATTTACTTATTCGATACATGATATGTTATACCATCAATTGAAATCCTTATTCCTTAATATTTTTCAACAACAAAATAATCATAAAATAATGATTTTTTATTGATGTCTGATATTTATCTATTGAAACATTTTTAAGGTTGATAATTTTTTCCAAATCTAACATATGATAGGAATGGACCATCATTACTCTTGCATGAATTTTCTACTTTCGAATAAGTGAGAGGATTATCGCATCCCTTATCCATCCAAAATTCCCATCAAATTCTGCTTCACCTAAAATGAATGAAAGATCAAGTGATACGTTGTTTTTGGAGGGTGATGATTTCATATAATTATTTCATTAAAATTTAATTAAAACATTAAAAGTATTATTTTACACTTCTATGTATTTTTTTATTTTTTCATTCATCTTACTCAGCGATCTTTTAGACTCAAAAATTTTATAGTGAATGTTTTAAACATCTTTTGTCTCATCTACCAACATATTACTGAGAACTAAAACATTCATTTAATTTTCAATGATTATTTGTTTTTAGATTAGAATATAATTTATGTATTCTACTTCTTGATTCACAAAAGATTTTTCATCTTCAAAAACACTTACGCAATCTTTCATAACATTCTTATTTCTTCCTTGAGAGATCTGATTTTTTCATGACAAGAAACAAGTTTTGTTCTGAGTTGATACTCTATGTAATATTATTAAGCTCCTTGTTATTCACAATTTTATGTGTATTAAATTATCAAATATTTTTCAATGAAGGTTAAATAATTTTCAGAACTCACATATTTTTAAGAATATTTTTCATTTGAGTATTATATTTCTTTCACGATCACCATACATATCTTATTCCCACTAATCTTCTACATATATATTTTTAGTCTTTTAATATTTATTAATATTTTTCCACTTCATTGATACTTTGTTTTCATCATAATATCTTGGATATTATTCATATTTTTTCTTCGTAAAATTCATAGAAAAGTGTTGAATTCCTACTCATTAATAAAATAGTAGAGGATGTTTACCTCCACCCATTCGTCTTCAAATGGGAATGTTCTTGTAGATGAGAGAAACTATTTTATCATTCAACTCTCATTCTATGTTATCTTCATAAAAAATGATCATTGTTTCCAATATCTTAAATTTTCATCATTTTCATGACATCAAAATCCAATTTTCCTTGAACGTTATTTTTGAAAATTGTATATGTTTGTATTTAGTAAGAAAAAAATACATTTAATTCTTCATGAGATAAATATTATTTATCTTTTAATGAGGAAATATTCGAATAAAAAATATCCATAGACTTTCTCATAAATTTCTACTTTGTTTTTGAATCATCCAAAACATCACCAAATACTCTAGTTTTGTAAATAATTTCATTTAACCTCATAATGATTTCATAAATAGTTTCATTAAATCTCAATCATTTTCCTTCAAACGTACTATTATAGATTTATAGTTTTTCCTCCACCACTTTACTATTCCATTTGAAAATAAAATTCTTCTTGTACCATATACTCTTAGATATTTTGAGACCTATCACACTCACATAAAAACTTTCAAACAGAGGAATTAGAGTAAAATTTATTGAATTTCCATCAACATCAATATTTATATTATCATCAACCATAATAGAAAAATCATTCTTAATATATGGAAAACAAATTTTTGTAGCTTCAAAAACTTCTTGGATAAGAGATAAGAGATAAAAAAATCATCCTACTATTCCATCCTTACTAATTTTTTCCATAAAATATTGGAATTCATCTACAATTGAAAGATTTGAAATAACCTAGTATAATGGTTCAATAAGGGATCCATTCCTTATATTCAAATTTTAGATATAAAGGATCTAACAACAATTGAGAATGGGGGTTTAATTATTTTTTAACTTTTAAAATATTTAACATTTAATAAAAATTTACCCCTAAAAAAAGTTAAATTTTTTATCCTAATCATGTTCTAGTAAATAATAAAGCATGAAGAAGTATGAAATTATGAAAATAATACAATATTTACACGGATTTTCCTTATTGTGAGTTCTAGAATCCTATCCAAATCAAATCCCATCAGTTCAAAAAATCACTATATTGAATAATTGAGTATAAATTCTTAAAACTCTGATTAAATACGTTCAATATCTAGATATAAATGAGTATATTAACACACTTCACATTCTAATGTTTCCATTGGAAAAAAATTTCTATAAAAGGAATGATCACAAAAAAATATTTCACCACAAAATGTTGTGTGGACTCTCATTAGGATTCCCCTATTTTCAATTACCTCAGTCAATGTCATGACCCCCTCCCACCAAAGATGCCCCTCCTGAGCTGGTAATTGTGAAAGGGAGATAATGACCCCTGAGTCCCGCCTCCAGTGGGCCCCGGGCTGGCGACTTGCACCAAGGGTATGAGTTTTCACAAATATGGCAGTCATTACCCTTTTTATTATTTTATGATCGGGAAATAGGAAAAGTCAACCACGAAAAACGTAAAAGAACAAGTGTATATAAATAAACCCAAACCAAACCCACATGCATGTTTAGACAATTTTATAAAAAGGTACAGGTACAAGTAAGCTCAAAAGTACAATACCAAAAGAAAAAAAGAGTACATCAACTGCAACAACTCCAACTGTCCGACTAGTAGGGTCCTGCATGGCCCTGGAAGTCCTCCTGGAAACCCTAATGTAAACGTAGGGTGAGCATACAAGTATACTCGATAGGGAAACCTAAAGCTCTCATGCACAAGGGGGGAGACATCCTAATGTATCGTGAGAACAATAGAAGAAACCTAGCAAGGAATTCTATCAACCCAACCTCACCATCCACACTAATTAAAATCACAATCACAACGGTAGTAGTATATTTGAACAAGAAGATTGGGTACCCCGCACTATTCCCCTTTATTTAGCTGCTCTTTCTAACGGCGAACGTCCTGACTCTGTCACACTCTCCCCACCCGCACACACCTGGGCCTCACAACCACGTATCCCGCATGCACACACCTGGGCCTCATCCCAAAGATTCTAGAAAAGTAGTAAAATCTGCCCGAAGAGTCTTGGGATAGAACCACCCCATTCGAAACCTATGTAAAGGGTCTTAGGTGTAAGGTTGCCTCAATCCATCACATCCTTGGGAAGATGGAGCAGGAAGGTGCCAGTAACTTAGGGGAAAACACCCACTCCCATGAAATGAGAGTGTTTGGCACTACGTGCTCAACATGGGTGGGGTGCGATAAAACACAAAAGATACAGATATATATGTATACCAAACACACAACCCAACCTATGTCTTCTAAACAGAGAAACTAAGCATGTGCCTCGGCACTGCTACTACGAAGCATGCATACAACAAACAACCCCAACGCCATTTAGGTTTTTACGTTTCAGCAAAAATAGTTTATTAGTTCCTTAACTACTGGGCATCTATCCAAAACCAACCACATCAATTATTCATAAAACATATCCCTGTCATCCACAAATCAAGTTAGGAAAACACAAGAAACACAACCATGTCCATTCATAACAACCATCCATCCCATTGATTATTAATCACGTTCTATTACCATGTCCCACCATTCAGTAATTCTCCTACTTTTATTTATTATTCACAACCCATAGCCCGTTCACATTTAAACCCATCCCTGCAGCCCCACTGTTAACCACCATAACCACAAACACACTGAAACCCGTATATTATTATCCCTTTAATACCATTTATCGCATCCCCGCTTCCCATCACCATCATACCATTCAAACCTAAAAACAACCAATTCAAATGTAGCCCCGCTGCTCACCCGATCCACAACAACCCACAAAACACCCCCATCACATGCCACGTATCCAAGCCAACATGTCACATGTTCATTATTTCATTTTGTTCGACCGGGGTGATCGCACAAGTGTTCCATATTTTAATTAGCCAACATTATGTGATTAACCAAATTTGACATTCAACAATGTTCCATTCGCAAAAATGGTCTAGAAGATAGGAAAACATTTAATTGCGCAAGAAAAGGCCCCCAACGACCGTGATGTTCAGTAGGCATAAGCCTATTCAATTCACAATATAATATCATAGTATATAAAGAAAAATAACTGCATTCACAAACATCCCATCCCCATTGAACAATCTAGTTATTATCTTTATTAAACTGGTTCAACCATTTATCATGGAAATAAGAGGATACCCACCTCGCATGTTGCACAAATTAGAGAGATGATGGTAAGATCCCTACCTCAATAGGTTCTTCCTCGTTGTTACAATCCCGTGGCCACTGACAGATCGTAAATCAGAGCTCGGACGAAGATGTTATAGACGAAAAGGAGCCTTCGAGTCTCTTGGGAGAGCTCTGCTCAAAGGAATGAGGAGGAGAGGGGTGAGTTTAGAATGAGGAGGGGACCCCTCTTTTTATATGAAAAAAATAAAAAGTACACGGTGTGTACTTTAGGGTACACGGCATGTACTCGGCCGTTTCACACGGTCTCCACGAGGCTTCCAACATGGCCTTCAACGCGAAACGCGGCCGTTGATTGGTCAACACATGGCTTGAAGGTAACACATATGCGGGGAGGGACTACATGTCATGTAGTATGGACACACGACGTGTACCCATTTATTTCACACGGCAAGGAAACGGCTCCAACACGGCACACGGTCGTTGACTGGACAACACACGGTAACACGTCTGCAGGGAGGGACTACACGGCGTGTAGTATGGACCCACGGTGTGTACCCATTTATTTCACATGGAAAGGACACGACTCCAACATGGCACACAGACATTGACTGGTCAACACATGGTAACGCGTACGCGGGGAGGGACTACACGGCGTGTAGTATGGACACATGGCGTGTACACATTTATTTCACACAGCAAGGACACGACCTTCAACATGGGGGATACCCGGTGAGGGGGTACACAGCGTGTAAAAACACTACACGGCGTGTAGTTTCAAAATTCTAAAAAGTGTGGGAAAAGCCCATTTTACCCTCCAGAACACTTCGTGGCCTTCTTTTTGACAAAGGAATGGGCCGGAGAGGTTCAGGCCATTAAATCAGATACCTCTTAAAACATTCTCGTCCCCGATAATTCAAAACCATCCCAGAGGAACCCAACAAGATCCTCTTAGGCCTCTTGTTATAACAGGAACTCAACCATTAGCCCTAATTATAGGTGTTAGGAATTCCTTCTCCAATATCGAGATATTATCTGCTTTAGCCGGCACTGACTTGGCTGTGCGGGTTTAATCGCATCCTCATTAATTAATCTCGATTAAGAATCGGGTCTTCCCACTTCCATACATTAAGATTTTTCCAACTCACACTTCCCCCAACACTGCACAACCCACACATTTCCCAAACACGTGGTTTGGGGAAAATTCCTTCTCCTATGTCAAGATATTCTCCACTTTAGGCGGCACTGACTCACTCGCATGGGTTCAATCGCATCCGCATTAATGCGTCTCGATTAAGGGTCAGGTTTTTCCTTTTCCCCACACATCTGGGCATGATACACACTTCCAGAGAACAAGGAAACAAAATGTCTCATAACTGAAATTCCAAGAATTCCATATATCAAAGGTAGAGAGTATAACTTCAAAAAAATGCTCAAAATAACAAAGTAAACACAAGTCAAAACAACTCTGGGTATTGAGCGTGCATCTGGGACTCTCGCTCCCAAGTGCTCTCCTCAAGGCCTCTATGCCTCCACAACACACGAACCAAGGGAATGGTTCATCCAAAAAGCACCATCTCTTAACAATCTTTGATTCTGACTGGTCATTCCTCGAAGGTCGCGTCGTCTCCCATATCTAACTCTCCCCAGTCGATAATGTGAGAGTTGTCGTGTAAGTACCAAAAAATGTGGGAGATGTAAAAGACATCATGGACTTTCTCCAACTGAGGTGGCAGGGCTAGCTGATATGCCACCTCACCAACTTTCCCTAGCACCCCAAAAGGTCCGATGAACCTAAGGGAGAGCTTACTCCCCTTCCCGAAACACTGCTGCCCCTGTCGAGGGGGAACCATCAAGAACACATGATCTCCCACATCAAAATCCAAGGTCCTCTTCCGAAGATCAGCATAAGACTTATGTAAGTCCTGAGCCGCTTTCATCCTCTCACATACAAGCTGGACTTTCTCTGTGGTTCTCTCCACTACCTCTGGTTCAAGAGCACCTGTCTCACCAACCTCTGCCCAGCAAATGGGTGAACGACATGGTCTTCCATACAAAGCCTCAAACGATGCCATTCCAATAGTATATGGGAAGCTGTTGTTGTAGGAAAACTCTACTAAAGTCAATTTTCATACCCATGATCCTCTGAAATCCAGAACACATGCTCGCAGAATGTCCTCCAACGTCTGTATAGTCTGCTCTGTCTGCCCGTCAGTCTGGGGGTGGAAAGCAGTGCTAAGGCGTAGTTGGGTGCCAAAATCATGTTGTAACCCCCTCAAGACTCGTGAGGTAAACCAACCATCCCGGTCTGAGACGGTAGTCTTTGGAACCCCATGCAAACACACCACCTCATCTAGGTACCTCTGTGCTAAGGTACTCACTGGGACCGAGTCCTTAATTTCTAAGAAGTGAGCTAATTTTTTCAGATGATCCACCACTACCCAGATAGCATCACAACCACCCTGTGTTCTGGGTAGTCCTGTGACGAAGTCCATTGAGATGTCATCCCACTTCCACTCGGGGACATATAAAAGATGAAAAAAACCATTGGGAACACAGTGTTCAGCCTTCACTTGCTGAAACACTAGGAATTTAGCCACAAACTCCTCCACTGCCCATTTCACCCCGGGCCACCAAAACGGTTCCCTCAGGCCTTGTTACATTTTTGATATTCCTGGATGTACCGCCAAGGCTGAGCTATGGAACTCACGGAGAACTCCCTCACGCATCGCCTCCGGAACAAACATCCTTCAATGGAAAAGCATCCGATGTCAGCTGTCCTCTGACCATCTCTCTGGAGCGTTTCCCTGATCGATACGTTCCCGCATTACTTCCACCTTGTGGTCCCCCCACTGAGACTCTTCCACCTAATGCGACAAGGAGTACTGCACCATCATGAGAAACAAACATCCTCTAACACCCTCTACCCTTGCATCCAAGTGCAAGGTAGCCGACTCTCCCATCACTTTCCATGCAGCAGTGGATTCCTGAACCACTTCATTATGTGACTTCCTACTCCAGGAATCTGCCACAACGTTGACCTTACCTTCAGTGTAAGAGATCTAGAAGTCATAGTCTTGGAGAAACTCGACCCATCTACACTACCGTAAGTTCAGGTCATGCTGGGAGAAGATATAACGCAGGCTCTTGTGATCTGAGAAGACCACAAGGTGCTCCCCAAAGAGGTAATGTCACCACAACTTCAGTACAAACACTACTGCTACAAGATCTAGGTCAAGGGTGGCATAGTTACGCTTGTGAGGGTGTAACTGCCTAGACCCATAACAGATCAAACCTTTCTTCTGCATCAGCACGCACCCCAGACCAATGACAGAAGCATCACAAAACACCTCATACAAAAAAAATTCCTCTGGAAACCTGAGTACGGGAGAACTAACCGACTTCTCTTTCATGTAGTCAAAAACCTCCTTGCACTTATCGCTAATAGGAATACCAGGTTCTTCCTATTCAAAGATGTAAAGGGAGCAGTAACTCGAGAGAAGCCCGAAATGAACCACCGATTGTAACCTGCTAACCCCAGGAAACTACGAACTCCTGCCATGCTCTTGGGTGCTGGCCAAGAAACAACTGCCTCCACCTTCGACGGGTCCACTGACACTCCATACTGAGACACCACATGCCCAAGGAAGTGTACTTCTTGCGTCAAGAACATACACTTCGACAATTTCCCGTAAAGATGGTGGTGTCCAAGGACTTCTAAGACTTCCCTGAGATGCTCAACGTGATCCTCCTCTGATCTTGAGTAGATTAGGATGTCATCGATAAACACAATGATGAATCGGTCCAAAAACTCTTGGAAGAAAATGTTCATAAGTCCCATGAACATAGCCGGTGCATTCGTAACTCCAAACGGCATCACTACAAACTCGACGTGCCCATATCTGCAACTGAAAGCCATCTTCGAGATGTCATTGTCCTTTACCCTTAGCTGATGATATCCCGATCATAGATCAATCTTAGAAAACCAACCTGCTCCCCCTAGTTGGTCGAAGAGATAATCTATCCTTGGAAGGGTGTAAGGGTTCTTGACCATTACTTGGTTTAACCTTCGGTAGTCTATGCATACCCTGAGACCACTGTCTTCCTTCTTCACAAAAAAAAAACTGGAGCACCCCATGGTGATACGCTGGGTCAAACAAAACCCTTCTCCATCAGATCATCAATCTGAATCTGCAACCCCCGCAACTCCGAAGGTGCCATCCGATAAGGGGCCATCGAAATCGAACGGGCACCAGGCTGTAAGTCAATCCTGAACTCAATATCACGTCGGGGGGGGGGGGGGTAGAGTCACAACCTCATTGGGAAAAACATCGAGGAACTCCCCAAAAACCTCTGGGACATCCACCATCTCTATATCAGTTGGAACCACTGATCGCCCGCCTAACAAGGAAAGGAGAGGATCTACATGTCGGCTTCCAACCTGATAGCTCCTCTCACCAAAAAAAGCTACACGCTGCCCGTTCACGTCGGAGAACACGACTCTTCTCTAGAAGCAGTCGATAACGACACAAACCGAAAACAACAAATCAATTCCTAGGATGACATCGTATGGCTGCATCTGTAACAGAAGAAGGTCCCCACTAGATCAATGTGGTCCCAACGTCAGCCCACATCCCCGGCAAACACAAGATATGCAGATCTGGCCTCCAACTGGTGTACTCATCACCAGTGGTATGGAAAGTCTCTCTACGTCTAGTCCCAAAGCATTGGCTAGACCAGGTGCAACAAAGGAGTGCGAAACTGCCGAATCGAACAAAGCAGAAACAATAGTGCTGAACAAACAAATCGTACCTCGTACCACCTCTGGTTCTGCTGGAGCTGCCAACTCTACTGCGTGCAAATGACTACGCCCAGGTCCTCTACCTCGCTGATGTCATCCACCTATCTAACCACGCCCTGGTCGAGGTCCCTGAGGAGCACCCTGAGGTCAGCCTCCTCCCACAAAGTCTGCCCTCGGAGGAGCATGGTCCTAATGCTTCTGGAAGGTCCTCGCTATCAACTGGTGATGCTGAGGTGGGCGCTGAACCTACCCACCTCCACTGTACTGAGCATGGGTCGGGTACCGACTCTTAATGTGTCCTAAACCACCACAAGAAAAAAACTTCGGTCCTAGGCTCGTGAAAAAGGGACGAGGACCCGAAGATCTAAACTGGAACTGTTGGGGCCTGCTCCTCACTGGCCTTAACCTGGAAGGTCCCGTCGTTGGGGACCTGCTGCTGACTGCCTTCCCCTTAGACGAGCCCGGCTAGAAACCGCCATGTGGTGCACCTCCCAGCGAGTGCATCCCCTCTACAACCTCTTCTTTCTTCTGTACTGCCATGTACGTCGGAAGGGTGAAGGGGGTGACATCATACTGGAGCGAAGGGCGAAGTGCCTCCTCCAAATGTCTCGCCCGAGACTCCTCATCCGGAAAGAGATCCAGAGCAAAGCATAGGAGATCCTTGAACTTGATCCCCAACTCTCGTACCAACATACTACCCTGCTGAAGGTAGAGTAAATCATGCCACTTCTCCACCATGATCATGGAAGAAAGGAATTCTCTCGGAATTCCATTTCAAAATCAGGCCATGGAACCTTTACCTCTATCCTCTCTCTGAGGTAGAGCATCCACCACTGTCGCGCCGCACCTCTCAGCTGACTGACTGCTAGGGGAACCCTGTAATCCCTTGGAGCATGAATCATGGTAAAAGAGATACCTAGCTCATCAATCCACCACTCTGTCTCTGTATCTGAAGTACTACCCTCGTACTTCTTGAGGGTCTATCGCTGAAAAGAACGGAGAGTCTTCTACCACTGGCTATCTTCATCCTCTTGGTCAATCCTCAACTGATCGACCACCTGGATCTGCGGGGCCTCGGCCGTCTGAGCCACCCAGGGATGACATCCAGGTGCCATATCTGTTCGGTAAACAAGGATTGCCTAATCCCACGTAGTAAGTAATTCTCAAGGTTTCATTATATCATTTTAATCAATTTCTTTCCCAGAACACCCAAATCAATTAAAACAAAATCATGATGATGCATGTACCTTCCCTAGGGTCTCTACCCTTCAATTACGGTAGTCTCACTGGGTCGTTCAGTAGGCTCAGAGTCCTTGCATCGGATCACAGGGGGCCCTAAAATCCCGTGTCCTAGCCGGTTTTCCCTGGCCTAGGTCACACACAAAGATTAACCAACACTATTTACCTACCATCCCATTCAATCCTCACTATGCCTAACTCCAGACTCCATCCTATCACTCAACCATCACCTCTGATACCATTCTGTCATGACCCACACCCACCAAAGGTGGCCCTCCTGAGCTGGCAATGGTGAAAGGGAGATAATGACCCCTGAGTCCTGCCTCCAGTAGGCCCTGGGTTGGAGACTAGCACCAAGGGTATGAGTTTTCACAAATATGGGAGGCATTACCCTTTTTATTATTTTATGATCGGGAAATAGGACAAGTCAACCACCAAAAAGGGAAAAGAACAAGTGTATATAAATAAACCCAAACCAAGCCCACATGTATGTTTAAACAATTTTATGACAAAGTACAAGTACAAGAAAGCTCAAAAGTACAATACCAAAAGAAAACAAGAGTACAACAACTGCAACAACTCCAACTGTCCAACTAGTAGGGTCCCGCATGGCACGGGTAGTCCTCCTAGAAACCTAATAGTAAATGTAGGGTGATCATACAAGTATACTCAGTAGGGAAACCTAAATCTCTCATGCACAAGTGGGGAGACATCCTATTGTCCCATGAGAACAACAAAAGAAACCTAGAAAGGAATTCTATCCACCCAACCTCACCAGCCACGCTCACAAAAAACACAATCACAATGGTAGTAGTATATAATAACAAGAGTATTGGGTATTGTGCACCATTCCCCTTTAGTTAGCTGCTCCTCCTAACAGAGAACGTCCTGACACTGCCACACTCTCCCCGCCCGCACACACCTGGGCCTCACAACCATGTATCCCGCCCGCACACACCTGGGCCTCATCCCGAAGATTCTTTGGAAACAATAAAACCTGCCCAAAGAGTCTTGGTCTAGAACCACCCCAATCGAAACCTACCTGAAGGGTCTTAGGTGTAATGTTGCCTCAAGCCATCACAGACTAGGGAAGAAGGTGCAGGAAGAAGTTAGTAACTAAGGGGAAAACACCCTCTCCCATGAAATGGGAGTGTTTTGCACTAAGTGCTCAATATGGGTGGGGTGCGATAAAACACAAAAGATACATATATATATGTATACCAAACACATAGACCAACCTATGGATTCTAAATAGAGAAACTGAGCTTCTGCCTTGACACTGCTACTACGAAGCATGCATACAACAAAAAAACCCAACCCCATTTAGGATTTCATGTTTCAGCATAAATAGTTTATTAGTTCCTTAACTACTGGGAAACTATCCACAACCAACCACATCGATCGTTCGTAAAACATATCCCTGCCATCCACAAATCATGTTAGGAAAACACAAGCAACACAACCAAGCCCATTTTTAACAACCAACCAACCCATTGATTATTAATCATGTTCCATTACCATGAACCACCATTCATTAACTCTCCCACTTTTATTTATTACTCACAAACCATATCTCGTTCACATTTAAACCCAACCCTGCAGCCCCGCTGTCAACCACCATAACCACAAACACATTGAAACCTGTATATCATTATCCCTTTAATACCATTTATCACAGCCCTGATACCCATCACCATCATACCATTCACACCAACCCACAACCAAGTCAACCGCAGCACCACTGCTCACCTGATCTACAACAACCTAGAAAACACCCCCATCGCATGCCACGTATCCAAGCCAACATGTCACTTGTTCATTATTCCATTTTGTTCGATCGGGGTGATCACACAAGGGTTCCATATTTTAATTAGCCAACTTTACGTGATTAACCAAATTCCACAGTCAACAAAGTTCCATTCACAAAAACAATATAGAAGATAGGGAAACATTTAATTGCGCATGCAAAGGACCACAACGACCGTGATTTTCAGTAGGCATAAGCCTATTAAATTCACAATATAATATCACAGGATATAAAGAAAAGTAACTGCATTCACAAACTTCCCATCCACATTGTATAAGCCAGTTATTATCATTATTAAACTGGTTCAACCGTTTCTCATGGAAATAAAAGGATACCCACCCCGTATGATGCACAAATTAGAGAGACGAAGGTAAGATCCCTACCTCAACAGGTTCTGATCACAATGATCCCCCAGATCAACTTTAGAAGACATATGTCGGCGTCTGTCACTTCCTTCGAGTCCCGGAAAAACCAACTTGGGTGGATGTTTGAATGGAATGGCCGAAGGAAATACAACGGATCCAAGCTCAGAAGTTCCGCCTTGTCGTTTCGATCCCGTGGCCGCTGATGGATCGTAAATCGGAGCTCGGACGAAAAAGTTATGGAAGAAAAAGAGCCTTCGAGTCTCTTGGGAGAGCTCTGCTCAGAGGAATGTGGAGGAGAGGGGTGAGTTGAAAAGGAGGAGGGGGCCCCTCTTTTTATAGGCGAGAAAAGAAAAAGTACACGGCATGTACTTTATGATACATGGCGTGTACTCAGCCGTTTCACACGGTCACCACATGGCTTCCAACACGGCCTTCAACGTGAAACACGGACGTTGACTGGTCAACAGACGACTTGAAGGTAACACATACGCGGGGAGGGACTACACGACATGTACCCATTTATTTCACAAGGCAAGGACACAGCTCCCACATGGAACACGACTATTGACTGGTCAACACATGGTAACGCGTACGCGGGGAGGGACTACAAGGCATGTAGTATGGACACATGATGTGTACCCATTTATTTCACACGTCAAGGACACGACTCCAACACGGCACACGGTCGTTGACTGGTCAACACATGGTAATGCATACGCGGGGAGGGACTAAACAGTGTGAAGTATGGACACACGGCGTGTACCCATTTATTTCACATGCCAAGGACATGACCTTCAACACGGGGTATACCCGGAGAGGGGGTACATGGTGTGTACTAACACTACACAGCGTGTAGTTTCAAAATTCTAAAAAGTGTGGGAAAAGTCCATTTTACACTCCAGAACACTTCGTGGCCTTCATTTTGACAATGGAATGGGACAGAGAGGTCCGGGTCATTAGAGTCAAATTGACTCTTTCCAATTGACATAGTCCAATTGGCACCGTATGATGTAATTATTACAATGAAAACTTTCTCAAATTAAACATCTAAAAAACTGCTCAATCTACTTAATCTGAGCTTTTATTGTCAAAAAATCCATTGATTAAGCTTCCTAAATCCAATAAAAAACATTAATATGTCTGATCATCTAATGGGGTCTCTTTCTAGAAAACAATCTTACTGAAACTCTAATGTTATTTACATTTTTTGCATGATTGAAGGTAGAAATGTATGAATGTACTATGAATTTTTTTTATAGGAATCATAAAATTGAAAAGATACATACTAAAAAAAATATCCCTCTTAGTAAAATTTAAATCCTCTGAAATTAACTCATATTTTATCATCATTTTTACCACATCAACTCTTATAGATACTTTTTGAATTTCATTGTTACTTCTTCATAATCAACTATCATAAACATCCTATATTTTCTTTAGCATGACAAAACATCCTTATCTTAGTACAATGGATCTTTATCATCGCATTATGATGGGAATTACTTAACTAATTATTATGGAACATTATTAGATCATTATGAATTGACTTTCATGATCCATTTTAGTTCGATTTATATTCTCTTTAAGAGTCAATTTGTTTCAAATTTCTATAAAAATCTAGTCTGATTGACTTTCCTTAATAGATTCAATATGATTGACTTTCCTTCTCAAAGTCAATATGATTGACATTCTTCCTCATATTCAGTTCAAATGAATTTACTCTTATGAGTTAATTCGATTGACATTCTTTCTCAAACTCAACCTGATTCTCATTCCTTATTATAGTTAGTTTGATTAACATTACTCGTCATTGTTTGTCCGATTAAAATAGAATCCTAGAGTCATCCCAATAGAATCCTCATTATTATGGAATTATCATTATAATGTAATTATAATTATGAAATTTTTTTATTACAATGAAATTCTCATTACTATGGAAAGTCCACCCTAAAAATTTTAAAATATTCAAACATCATAATCTATATAACATTCAGAGTTCTGTAAAACTCTATTTATAGAACTTATGGATATAATTCAATACATTTATACTTTCTTCTAACTGATAAAATCATTACAATAACTTGATTTTTTAAATTAATTTACAATTATCTTTTTCATTATTTATGATAACATCATGAATTGAAATCACAGTTTTACTTTGGATTATAATTTTAATGAAACTTTTATCTATTGACATCACTTTATTGATTCAACCTCTTCAGAAACAATATGACTTATTAAAATTGTGGTGTCTGATTAATCATGATCTTCATTCTAAAGAAATTTATACAGTTATAGAGTACAATATTGAAATTTTATTTTTAAATTATTTGTGGACCAGTTATGCTCAGTATAATACTCCACATTTGGTGCTGATTAGTCTGATCATCAATGTCCTAAAATCCATATTTTTCAAAAGAAAATATTTTCTGACCCACTGGGTTTTTGTTCAAATATGCGGAATAAATTCACATATTTCTCATGTAAATTCATTAAAAAAAATACGTGTTTTCAAATAATACAAAAAAATTGTTAAAATAAAACACAAAAACTGTCCTTCAAAGAATCTGAAAATAGGTATTTTAAGGTACAATATCTTTTACCATCACATGCTTGTGTACACCATTGGAATATTTTGGAATGCAGATATTTTAATATTTTAAAACCACATGGTTTTTGTATGGTTATGATTGTTGTTAAAAGGCATTAATGTTATTTATATGAGAACTCGTTCTGAATATTATCGAATTATAATGGATTAAATTTATAACATATACATGTGTGTTTTGGGAATTGTTAATTTTTCTTGTCTTCAAAGAGTTGATGTCATTATAGGTAGTATTTTTAGTCATTTGTTTGGTTTATGAAAACTATGTATTGTTGGATGGATATGGAATGTTCAATCTTAAGTAATATACATGATATCCAATATGGAATATCTTGGTATCGATGGTCAAATAGAAGAGAACCAAAATATTTATTACTTATATATTTTATTAAATATTTATCATGTCATGGATTATATATCAACTGGTGAGTCATTTCCCATGAAAAATTGGACTCTATGTATCGTATTACACTAACCACGAGTGTGTTCACAAATATCTCATAGAATTGAAAAATAAGTGATGCAATCCCCTATTATTTAATTTTTTGAGTCTATGTATGTCTTATTTCTTACTAAAATGTTTTTCCAGTATGACACATTCTCTATCTTTATTTCTTTTAGTTTTACAGGGACGTGGGAATTGAGTAATGGTGTATAATACCCATTTTCTTATTCATATAATCATATAAAAAGAATATTAATGAGATATAATATTAAGATTTTTTGTCATTTTTGGGATTGGATATATATTATAAATTTTTTAGATTGGTATCTAAGAAGATTGATCTTGGAAAGAAAATTATTTAATAGGATTTATTTCTACCCCTTCATATGTCTCTAGTGTGATTGGAGATCCATTATACGAAATATTCAAAGATGGTTTTGATATGTTTCTTTTCCTATATTTTTTAACTCATGATGATATCCCATGATTACAAATATACTATGTGAGGCAAATTTCTTTATTTTTTCCCACACACATAAAGTCAATATCGTGGATTATAAAAATGAAACACTTAAAGGTTTTGTACTATGTTATATTCACAATCCCAACATAGGAACCCTGGTGATTATATGTGTTTTTAGATTAATATATCTATATTTTATGTAACATGTTGTAAAAAATTGGGATAGCGTATCTTGATTTTTTTTTGAAATGTTGAAAAGCATATAACTAATTTTTTTGTTACATGTCAACCTATGTTTTATCAATTAATAATTATTTAAATCTTCCAACATGTGGGTGGCCATATGATATATGTAAATATGATCAGTATTTTTAGATTTAATTTAAATGTTTTAATGTTTAGTTATTTTTAATAGTTTTAGGATGAGTATAATTTCTAACTAATATTTTTATATTATAGATTTTTTACTTTTTATATTGGATAATATTGTCATACTTAGAGTGTAGACTCACCCATATAAGTTATATTCCATTTCATCTCATTGTGAAATACCATCATATAATTTAGTATACTTGAGTTTATGTTGTTATAGTTCTTCATTCATTTTTTTGACAACTGATTCAATGGATCTACATAAAAGGTCATGTTATGTTGGAAAAGTGAAGACTGAACCTGGGAATAAAACCAATGTGGGGTATAATTATATTTTTAATTTATATAATAATCTTAGTAAATAATCACTAAGAATATTTTAGAGAAGTTATTATAATGTATTTATTTGGATAATGGGGACCTAGAAATATTTTTAATTTTTTTAATAGTTATTGTATAAAATTGAAAAATACATGTAAAATGGGAATTTCTTGGACATAAATCAATGGTAATTACTCATTTGATGTGGCATATTTTACCAAGGTACTAAATTTCATTTGTATGGAATGTGTATGAATGTTTTTTTAGTTTATAAAATACCTATGGTGGAACATTGTTAACATGGATGTTATTAGGTCATGATTTTTTTATTCTTACAGTGATTATATATTTTTTTATTTATTTTTATGGTTCTTATTATTATAAATTAAATTATAAATTTATAATAATTTAATAATCGTTGAAAATATTTATTTATTTTTGAATACTCATTAAACTGTTCAATTATAGTGAATTTTGAGATTACATAATCACTATGTTAGTTTTTTGTGAATTTTATGACAAAAATTCACTAAATTTAATTATTTTACATCGAGAATCAATACATTCAATGAATATTATATAATGTTAACTTTATTACATGTTCTTATATGATTTTTCTGATATATTACTAATAAATTTTTTAAATTAATTATAGTTATGGTGATATCACATTCACCATATTCTTATACACATATTCTTATGACTATTTCATGAATACTCATGGGTGGATGGTAATTATAAATTTCTTAAATTTAATAAACATTATAACCCATATAATATTAATATTACTAGTTAATATGATAACCCATTCACTATTATTACTTTTATGGTGATATATCACTGAAAAAAAAATTTATGAGTGTTGATGATACAATCACCAATAAACATGAGTATATTATTGAAAAAACTAAGATATTATTTCTAAGATTATGAACTATTCACTATAGTTCAGAATTAGGTACTACTCATTCACTATTAGTTATGAATATATTGGTGTTAATAATATATCATATATTATTTCATGATATATACACTAATTTCCCAACAACCCAGCTTGTGACCCATTTACCCAAACAAATTGTGGATTGCAATACTCAATTAACCCTTGTTATTATATTTTGAGATGACAATTAATTTTTTGAATGATATTATGTAATAATGAATGAAAAAATTACATTATATCATTAGACAATATAGATATGGACATTCATCATAATTGATATTTAGAATCATTTGTTAAGAAAAGTGTTGTTATTAATAAATTTTTTAATAAAATCACATTGTGTATACACCTCATTTATTCCTAGAGTAATTTAGGGGAACAATTATAAGTGAAATAATAATAAAATTTTTTATATCAAGAATATTCAAACTAATAAAAATGAATATTTAATGACGATGTATATTGATTAGTGAAATGGAATCTTAATCTGTGATTGAGTTGGGATGCATTGTAGGTTTGGAATCATGAATGACAAGATAATAATAAATATAATATATATTTCATGATTATATAGTATATTTATTTTGGTTTTTCTATATAATAGTAAAATTGACATATAATACTCTTGTTTATGCCACATGTTACATTATGTTTTTACAAATATTGTTACAAATTTATATGAAAATTGAACTATTATTGGATTATTTATTTAATTTTTATATTAGGATTTTCATTATTGATAATGATTTTCCATTATTAATATTCCTTTTTACATTTATATAATAGCATCTTTAGTCATCCATGTGGTATCAATAGTCCATAATTTCTATTCAAAATCCTATAACTTATGTATATGCATTATTGGGGTCATGTATAACATTGGAATAGATTTATTATGTAAACCATATGTAGGGATTTTTTAATTTTTCTCAAATCATGGATTTATATTATTATCATTTTATGACTGTTAGTGATTTGGAAGGTTTAAATAAAGTACAGACCCGGTTCATGTGTCTAGATGAAACATGTAATGGGATAATCTATGTTATACTACATTTAAATTGGTTCTAATTATTTTATATTTTTTTATTTTGATATTAACAAATTATAAATTTTCTAATTTTTATTAAATTATTTTACTTTGATGATGAGGCATTAAAAGGTCATGATTTATTAAAAAATATATGAAAAATATAGTTAATATGACATTTATATACATATAATGTTATAATAACCTAGTTATGAGAAAGAATGTTGTTAAAAAACATTTCTAAAATATGGTATAAAATTTTATATAAAAATATTACTTACTGGACTTTTACTTGATTGAACCATGGTAACTAGTTCCTTGATATCAATAATCTAGGTATATTAATTATATTTGTCCTATAAATATATAATGTACATAGTTAAAGGAGTTATTCTATTTTAATATAAATCACACATGTTATATGAGACAATAACTTTATAGGATGTTTGTAGAGTAGGAAATTACATTTCCTATTACATTTTATCATAAGTTATGATACTAAGACCAGTGTAATATATATTGTTATTATAATATTTTTCTTTGAAATTATAGTTTCATGATACCTATTCTATAATTATTAGAGATAAACGATGGAGGTGATGATCACACCCTATTAATTATGTCAAAAAAACATCTAATGGATTTGGGATAATAATTACATGATTACCTGTGTAATATTCCAAAATTGAATTTGGTATGTTAATTTTTATACTCAGAGATAGGAGTAATCCATGACCCACAATATAAAATAGTTCCTAAAGATAAATCTAAAAATATTTTTTGGTGAATGTCAAACGAATTTCTATCAGTTATAGATGTATTATTTAAATTGTTTTTTAATATATAGAGTCAATTTGAATTGGAACTTGAATTATTATGTTCAAATTATCTATAGACTAGAAAATAAATATTTGGAAATCCATGTTCTAGAAGTTCCCAATGAGAGGTTTTCCTAGAATTGATTTTTGGATATATACTTCTAGATGCTCTATCCCCTGACCATAATATTGTATACATACTTTTAGTTTGATCATGTGGTGTGTGGATATATATCCATGATGGTTTTCATTGAATTATCTATAGAGTAAATTTATTTTTATCTAGAGTTTATATGGTCTGAGAATTATGTATTCCAAATATTTTTTGATTGAATAATTTATACATTCGGGTTTATGTTGAATATATTCTTCATGAAATTATTTTAGGGATAATTAATAATGAATTAATCCATAATAGGAACCTGGTTTATGGTGGAAAATTTAGATAAGGATCAATAATAGTTAAAATATTGATATGGGATTTATTCAATAGTAAATGAAGATTCAATGGTTCTCACAATGTTGATAATAGATGGAAATGTCTTGTTACAGGTTTATTACTAACATTGAGGTATAATAACCCTCTAAATTATTATATGTTTTGTATACCAATGCATTACTAGCCATATTTTGTAAGGGCACCATAGGTGTTTCAATACAATAGTAAAATGTGTAACTTATAGAGATTCTAAATGTATATAGTGTATACAACATGAAGATGTGTTTTATCCCATACTTAGAGATTAATGGAATATAAATTAGAGTTTTTGTACAGTGTTATTTGTTGTTATTATGATTAATTTTAGTCATAATTAGGGATGTGTTTCCTAGTTTAGGGGAAGAAATATTATCAAGGCAGTACCCCAATGATATATAGTTTTCAAAATGAAATTTATATGGGTCCGGCTAAGGGATGATTTGTTTTGGTAGTAAAACCCACATTGGTTTAATAATGGTTCAATATATAATAAAAGTTTCAATTTTAGTGGTATATACCCTTGATTATTTATTATGTTTTTTGATTTTATAAACTCATTCATTACTAATCAACTCAATTAGAGTTATCTATGGTCATGGAGTGTCATATTTTGTTAGT
The DNA here is from genome assembly GCA_963277665.1 of Viscum album. Taxonomy (NCBI): domain Eukaryota; kingdom Viridiplantae; phylum Streptophyta; class Magnoliopsida; order Santalales; family Viscaceae; genus Viscum; species Viscum album. The sequence goes on along the minus strand of OY728128.1, from coordinate 1,250,352,294 downwards.
GTAAATTTAATAATTTTTATATTTATGACATAACTTTATACAGATATTCCCAATAATTATTATTTTTAAAAATAATAACATGGTTCATTAGGATTCATTTTATTAGGTATATATTGTTTCTTGGTAATCGTTAAATCTATGTTTATAACTGATTATCTATCATGTACAGAAAATTCATAAAAATGGTTATACATAATGATTTTAAGGATGATTATTCCACATTATTCAAGGTGTAAGATTTTTAATAAGGTCATTTGGGACATGGAAATTGAGTACTAAGAATGATTATGAGTGAGTTTTTAATCTTTAGTCTATGAAATGATGAGGAAATTCGTTAGGTGAAATTTCATATTGTTGTTGATCTAAATTTATATTTTATTATTAAATACATCATTGTTTTATTTCCTTGGAGTGTTATTTACCATATGGTTGAATCATTTCCTTTTACTTTGTCTAATTATATTCTACAATTTAGAAATGGAAACATGTAACTAATAAAGTCAATTGTTCAGATGTAGGACTTATAATTCAATGGATTTATTAACCTCATAACTAAATCATGGAAATCCCTAGTTTTGTTCTTTATGAATTGTACTAGAATTTTATTCATAAGTGTGGATTCACATAGGTTTAACCATTTTAGTATTTTGAATTTATAATTATCTCACGGTATAGATGAAAGTTTTGATCAGCTGAAGGGAGGTGCATTGTTCTATAAAAATTATCTGAACTCATCATATGAACTATTATTGGGAAGAAGAATTGGATCACAATAAATATATTCTATTATTATATATAGATAATAATGTTTTATTTGTTAATAATATATTTCTATCTGATAGTTATATGGTATTTATGGTCATCATTAATTAAGTTTACCGACAATATAATGTTATGTTAAGATTATGCTTCCAAAATATGGCTTATTATACTATAATACAATGAATGTTCAAGCTCAAAATTTTGAAATAGTTTTTAGAATAATAAGATTAAATATTATTTATATAATTATCATGATGTTAAATTTTGATATTAGAGAAGAATACTTATTAGGGTATGTGATATTGGACTCTAAAATAATACATAACACTATGAAGGTCTATGATATATTTTTTTGTGATCTTCCCCAAAATCATTTTTAGATATATAAAAACATTTTTTTAGATGAATATTAAAATAGATTATTTTATGGTGCCTCTAACTTTTATTTTTCGGCGAAGAAATAACATTGAAAGGAGTGAAGATCATGTGGTCTAATCACTATGAGTGATACCTAATGTCATTAAATGTAATATTAAAAACATCATTTATCCTAACATTATAATATCTAGTAAATGAGAACATACTTTGATATAATCCACTATGTGTTGTGATTGGAGTATGTAACACCTCAAGATTTTATGATATATTTTCATTTCATAAATTTAATTTCTTTAATAGCTTGTGATGTATGTGAAAACATATTTAAATGGTCTATAATATAGTACGCCATTACAAACTACGAATTAAATATGATGCATCAATGTGAATTAGCACATTATTAACAAAATTTATAAATATTTTCAAAAGGAGATATATTTTTAAATAAGAAATCTGTTTTAATTATAGTTATTACTTGATTCAAAAAAACCATTTAATGAAAATAATTTTTTTTTTATCTCTGGGAAAATAATGTTATTAATTTCTCCCAATTTTATAAAAAATATATATGATGAAATGAACTTCATTTTTGAAATCCATATTTTAAATATATAATTGACTAAAAATATTTTAATTTTTTAAAATTTTTCAATTTAATTAAATGGTGAAAATTTATGAATTTCATAAAAAAATTATATTTTCATTTTAAGAATTACAATGTCATGTTTTTTAAAATGATATAAAAATTATAATTAGTAATTTTATATTTTATTTAATTGAAATAATTTCATTAGAATTATTTTTAAATTTTATTTTTGTGTAGTTTTTTTCATTAGAAAAAACATTTTCAGAAATCCAATTGTCATCATGTCTTATGATTTTGATTATAATTTAAATTCATGGAATTATATTATTGGAATTTAATAAAATATCAATATTTTGAATAATCATGTCAAAATATCTTCATAATGAAACATTCATTTTCTCTCATAATGGTTGTTAAGAGCCATAAAAATTTTACATCAATGTTAAATATAAAACAATATTATTATGGGTTAAAACTAGATAAAAATGAATATTTGAAAATTAAATAATTCAAAATACTCATATAATTCCATATATATACATCATAGTTTACCACATTCGAATATATTAACATTTTGAAGAATTTTTCTTGAGTATTACATTATAATATTTTAATCATTTGCTATTATTTAAATGTGTCATCTCCCCCACTTATTAAGGGGCAGCCTCATTTCTCGTAAATATTTTATAGTTATCGATCTATGTCAACCAAACTCTTACCAAACCCCTTATAAAAATATCTATTCCTTATTTAGTGGGTTTTCAATTCTGAAAAGGATGTTCCATGGATCCTTAAAAAATAATCTCAAGGAGGAAAATGGAAATAGAGGTAATCATCTTACCCAACTGCATCCTAAATGATTATTCATTTACATAGTATTATTATATTATATTCAACATCAAATTAATACAATATAATTCTATATATATTAAAATTTAATTATTATTTTGTATCCAACATTATTTCCCCACTTTTCATAGATATGAGAATTGAAATTTTTTTTATTAAATATGTGTGGTCTACCACCTCCACGTAGTGATACAGTTTATCTTCCATCAACATATTTCATTGGTGGTTATTATAATGAGGTTGATGTTTAAATTTTATATTAATGAAGTAAATAGTATATTATTATTATATTATATTATCTACAATATTACCTTCAAATATATCTGGAAATATTTCGTTTTCTCTTCCGTACATATGGACAACCACCACATGAAATGTTGTGATTCCTTTTTCATTCCCCTCTTACATGGATGGCTATAAAGAAAGAATTATTTATAATACTAATGATATGATATTATAATTATTCATTAAGGATGAATTATTATAAACATTTCATCCATTTCATTAATCATGAAGTGAAAATTTTGTTCATGTGGATGTATTTTCTACCTACATAATAATTGGTTTTATTGGTTTTTTATTCAATAAATTTTATGGGTGAATTTAAATATAATTAATGAATATGATATTTATATCATGATTAAAATTTTTATATTATGGTACCAATATCTATTTATATGGATCTGAACTATTAATCAGAAATTCTTAAGAAAAATAATACAATTAACACAAATAAAATTTGATTCTAATAAATATATATTAATAATTTGGTTTAGAAATGTTATAAGTTGTACATATATATATTATTTTTTGTATATAAAATATTCTATAACTAATTTATAGTAAATTTAATTTTATTATATATGAAGTTATAGAACATTCATTCAATTAAAACTTAACAGAAGGGAATTTCATCTGACTCTTATTTCTGTGAGATACATGTCATATTCCCCAATTTTATCATTTACGTGGTATATATACATACAATGAATAATGTTATGTATTATTATAGAAATATTATTGTGGTATACATTTCAATATAATTTCCCTCCTTTCAATGGGCTTATAATTCACAAAATTCCATAGCGATATAGGTTTGATGTGTTAATCACTTTGTTAAATGTGATTTTTATGAGCATGTTTCTAAATATGATATATTATGATATACCTAACAACAATCTCATGAATTTTCTTATCTTGTAGTTATACATTGAATTAAAAATTAGTAAAACAATTTTTATATTATTGGTAATTAATATTATTTCAAAAATGATTTTATGAAATACATACACTATTTCAACATTGGTGGGGAATTGATTTCTTCTATGAAAATGTTTTCATTAATAAAATTTCTGGTATTTTATTTAATTTTTTCAAATGATTATTTAATTTTATTTTTATGAACAATTTAATTTTTAGAAAATGTTTTATAAAGATTATTATTGTCACTTATTGAATTCAATACTTTTTATTTTTTCAATGTAGAATGAATATTTGTTTTAAATAAATATTCATAAATTAAAATTCATCACATCAAGAAAACTTATTTTTATGAAATATTGAATAAAATTTTACTTGGTTATTTTTAGAGAAATTTTTTCCATAATATTTATTAAATTTTCGGTTCCAATTAATAGATTTAAAACTCAAAATGGTATTTTTCCAAATAAATATTCCAACTGGTCTTTTATATACTTTTAAATTTATGATAATATCTTTCAATGATACTTATTCATTACTAGGAATATTATAAAACTTACAATCCATATTATTTCTTTGTATATTTTATTATTATTTTAACTAAATGTTTATAGAATATGATGATTTTTCATAAACTATGTTGTGTTAAATTATTTATGTGATTATAAAACTTATTTTTTTTCATAGGTTATTATAATTTATGAATATCATTATGTAATGGATTAGCATATATAAAATTATTCTTAATAAGTGATCAAGGGTTTAAAAATTATATATTCATCCAATGAATATGATAAATATAGATATTTTCTGAGATAATAAAGGCCGAAATGTGTAGTGAACCGTGTTTAGTAAGAGACTCTATATACTGTGATAGACTTGGTTGTGTACGGTGGCTAAAGAGAGGATGTAATGGTATGTGAAGATAATCAACAATGATAGTCTTGTTAGTTATCCTATAATTTGATGTGAGTTTATGTGAACTTATTTTATCCACAATCTTATAACTAATTCCAATGTAATGCTCTCACATCTCACATTCATTGATTATTTTTTTGAATGGTGTCTTAAGAAATAAAAATAATAATGATGTTATTTAAGACAACGATATATAATATGTTGGGAATTGTTTTTAAATTTTAATTTCATGCTTTCAAACCCCAATGTCCATGATATATTTATATGATCCTTTATATCCCACTTATTTTCTATTACTATGTATTTGGGACCACCTATGGAGACCTATAATTCATGGATACACTTTTGATTAGTCATAGATTATCATAGGGGTCATTTTACTGGTATATAGGATTTAGAGGTTGAATAAATGTAGCCTTCAGATGAAATGTGATGGTTCTATGGTTTCATGACATAATTAGTCTTACCGTTTCATATAAATCAATGAGTCTCCAACATAAATTTTAGGGTTTCAATTCTATGTTCCATATTTCTCAAGGGAACGAGGCCAAAAAAAGCGTAACATATGGTTTGTTTAACAATGTGTTCTAACAATGCACCCAAATATAATCCCTTAATTTGAATAAAATTAAATATTTTTACTTGATTTAATATATGTAAATCACCCAAAATATTCATTTTTATCAACCTAAACACTCTCTACCACTATATTTGATTATCCCCAGGGACTCATGACAGAATTAAATCATTCATTGAAAATTTATTCAATTAATAAACGATTTTTCTATTTTCTACAAGTACTTATACATCATATCTGAATATGTATTCTCTAATATTATTTGGAAGCTATGTCAGTTATGGATGTTGTATCTAGGTAGTTTGATAGATATTTTATGATGTTTCTAAAAGATCTAGGATCTGGAGAACATTTTCTACTCAATTCTAAAATTTAATTTCTTTCCTCTCATATTGAGGTATGTGTATTCATATATTGTTTATAATTTATAAATTACTTGATTTAATTATGAAAATAATTGGTTTTTTATGATCTGTATATGTTTTGTTTTAATCAATAATATCCTCATGAAATATATTTTTTAAATGTGTTTTTCTATGTAAATTATTTTTTCAGACCATGGGTTTGATGAAAGGACTCAAGGGTTAATTTTATATTAAAAAGTTATTTCCAAGACTAGAATCAATAGTTCATTATATTGAAATTATATTATAATTCTATGTCAAAGATTTCTTTTTTTAAAACATATAAAAGTGGAAACCTTGGGTGTGTTGGTAAATAGGTAGGTCACATTAATTTGTATAGTATTACTAGAGGTTTGATATCAGTAGACTCTGATGAGACTTAATAACTATTAGAATCACAAGATGTTTATTATACTGGTATTAATATTTTTCAAATAATTTATTCTTTTAGAATATATCCCAAATCACATAATTTACCATTTATTCTTATTTTTACACCCGATGTTATATTTCATGGATTCATTATCACTTACTTATCACTCGATGTTTATATGGTTTGTATTTAATACATTATAATTCTTTATATCATGCATTAATTATATATATATTTTTTGTGAATATGGTAGGATTGTATTAAATATAAAATTTCTATATTTTTCTCTATTGAATCATATTTACAAAATGGTTTCACTTAAATGCCAAAAAAGGATTTCATGGAATTAGACTATGTATTTATTCATTAGTGAACTGCTATTCGGATTATTTATCACTAATTTCATTTATTTTTAGTGTTTCTATATTTGATTTTACAGACTCCAAAAATGGTAATGTTATCCTATCATTATCTTCCATTTGTGGTTTATTATTGTCTTCAATATGGGATAGTTAGTTGGTGACATTTTATATTATAGTGTTTCATCTAATGGATTTTCTTATTTTACATTCTGGTTAATCCCACTAGTCTTGATATTTTATTTTACATATTTATTTACCCTTCCTACACATTGGATATTAGTTCTCTTTATTTATACATGAGCCATATTTTAGATTTATTTCACCTCACATTGTGGTGGACATTCATTGGTGAAATGACTATTTGGCCCAAGATGGATTATCCCAAAATTGTATCACATAGGACTAACATTCCATAAGGATTACAACATTTCCAAGGGCTATCACAAAAACATTGGTAGAAAGGATTTTTTATCATTATAATGAATGTTGTAATGGATGGTTGGTATATGAAAAGCTCACATTTGTGTCTGAACTCAATTTACAATGTGCGATCATGTGGTTTTCAATGATTTTAAAATTTTTGATTGGGGATAATTAAATGAAGTTGATTTTTGGTTTATTTAATATATCATTTTATTTTATCAATGTAGTGTACTTTCATTCATTGGATTGTGATTATTTTATATTATACTTTTTCAATGGTATTAATATAGACACATGGTGCTGGTAATTGTTTTAGAATTTCCACAAAATTATTTTTTATTTTATCTTGTTCTTTTTTAGAAAACAACACATATATGGGGTTATCTAAATTTTGGTATCACAGCATCATGAAACACACTATATGTAAATATTCTAGTTTTACTTTAATTATTGGATTATCTAATCACACAATTCAAACTCTGGGACATGATGGAATTGGAAACTAGGGATGAAAGAGGGGGTAATGTCTTGGAATTTACTATGTGTAATCCACCTATAATTCATGGTGACAAAGGACCCATGGAAACCGAATAGTGTCTTGAAATTATTGAGTGGGTATTCCATTTCCTAAAAACAATATAAGACACTTTTGAGGGGTTTTCCCATGAACATACGTGATGAAAAAATTGTGGTTGTAATACATCAGGAAAACAATGTTCCACAATGATCTAACTAAGACATTATAAGGCCTCATCCAATGACATTACATAATGTTGAGATAAATCAAGAATTCACATTGAGGATCTTTTCACGCTTAGATTTTTAGAGAATTAGGCCATAACTAATACATAAAAAACCATATAAATACAAAGTGAAAACTTCTAAATGTTTCTATTTGGGATATAAAACAAAAAATTAAAATAGGAACATTATTTCTTTACATGTTAAATCATAACATTTCCATAATCCCATTCTTGGATCTATTCTTCATTAAAACCTATGAAAAACATTTGCAAACCTGGGTTGAGCATAAAAATCTCTCTAAGGGATACAAAAAGATTGAAAAATTTAATCCTTGATAAAACATGAAAACCATGGATATTTTATCATAAATTAATACATTTCACCTTTAATATGTAGTAAAATACCATTCACTGAATATAAGTATATTTATTACCCCATTTTTTAAACAAAAAATTACCATATAACCTATATAACATAACATATAACATATTAAACTAACCTAGAATATAAACATACTTAAATAGAATAACTATATGGTCAAATTCCACATGTATCACAAAATGGAATAGTCTTATGGCTAACTTCTATACCCAATGCATTAATAGTTATTACGTAACCACCCAGCCTCGGTTTATCATGGAACTGCCAATATGTGGTTTATCATAGAACCACTGGTATTTGGATTATCACATAACCACAAATAAAATTGCCAAGAAGTATTATATAATCATAACACATACAATATTTTAATTATTACCAATCCATTCATGAAATCACAATAAATCTATCCAATCCATTTCTAAAACAATTTAAAATATTTAATAAAGAGAGACTTATATCAATGTGTTTCATACCACTTGGAAACTATTGAATGCAATTATCATTTTAAATTATTAATGTCTATATAAATAAAAAACATGGGCATGGAATCAACAATTTTGTATGAATAAATGTTTAAAACATTAATGACAATATTTGAATAAAAATAAATATGCAATACAAATAAATACAATAATAAATATCATGATATTTAACTAATTGCTTCTATAATGTGTCAAAAGGGTTGTATATACAACTTATAGGATAATAAATGTCCTAATGTCAAGATATGCCTCAATGAAAGGATACTGGTATGAAGTCCCTTACAATGACCATATCATTAGATCAAGGATAAATCAAGAAAAATAACTATGTTTGACAAATATATGTACACCCAATATAGGTGGATATTCCATGTAAATAAATCATAGGTTATTCCAAAATGATCTAGGAAAAAAAACAATAACATGGATATTTAACACAATTAATGTATATTGAGTTAATATATCCCTTACCTAGTGTTTAACTCATCAGGTACAATCGTTATGTTCTTTAATAATAAATGTTAGATAATTTCTACTTTATTGTTACAAATTTTCATATTTATTATCCCATTTATATAATTTAATACAATGTTACAAAAATTACCTAATTATTTATGTCCATATCAAATGTTCTATTGATATTTGTTACATGAGTCAAAGATGAACTTGTTTGGATGTAATTTTTCTATTAAGACCAAATTAGAAAATCTACAAAATTTTATTAATTATTTAAATATCATATATATCCATTATATATTTATTTATAATTCCCATATAATTTTAAGATATGATATGAAATGAACCGTTAATGGAGACGGTAGTTCGTATGTACGCATGAACGCTACAATCATTTCGTTGTAATATTTAATGAATAGGAATTAAATTGTATAAATGTATATTATAAAACAAGTATTATATTATTTTCATGTAAGTATCATATGTTTTAAAAAACCATTATTTATATGTTCCATGTATAGGACGAACAATTCACATCACTTTGTGGGGGTGGTAGCCCACACTTCCTCAAAGGAAATTGACGTATTTACACAACATGGAAAGAATAAATGTATATTCTAAATAAAAATTACAGAAGAATTGAGAAAATATAAATATAATATATATCATATGTAAAATATTTTCCATTATAATTTCTACCATTAGAGGTGGTAGGGGAAAACAGAATAATCATCGTTTTGTGATGATGTAGTACACCGTACACCGAAACAGTATGTTCATTACCTAGTAAATGGATGTCTGTGTAAGTTTTGATAGAAAACTTGGAATAAATGCTTCATTGTAAATTGATTATATTGTTTTTTATATAATCAAATAATAATAATAGTTTATGGTGTGAATAATGGAAGTAAAATTAAAATCATGTGATAAGGTGTTACATCTTAATCGATTAAAATCATTTGGATTATACAAAAATGCTTCCATGGGAGGCATTCTTTTCTAAGGGAGGCTTCTAGGATGAGGAGAAGGATTTTAGGAAAATATTTTTGCAGGGATTGGAATAACTAAATTGTTCTTGATGTTGGAGTATTAGAGATAAGAGGGAACCTTTTTAAAGGAGAGGGAAGGGGAACCCTTGGAAACTCTTAAATTAATATACATTATTTTTTTAATTAAAAAGGCTCTAAAATGAAATTTTTCTAATATAATATAGTTATAGGTATAAAGGCTCTTATCCAATAATTTTTATACATGTATAGAGTTTATTTTAATCATAATGGTCTTTTTTTTCCCATTATTAGTAACTTCTATTTTTAATTGTGTTAAAAAAAATTAATTATTAAAAGGTTATTAATTTAACAAATATGGGATAAATTTGATATAATTGGATAATTAATTAACACATACACCTTGAAATTTTATATTTCTTATTTTTAATTATTTTTTTCATTTTTATATAATTTAAGAAATTATTATTTTTATAATTTAAAATTATGTCCATTTTTACACTATACATTTTATTAAATATAAATAAACTCCAAACTAAGAGGGAAATTTAATATAAAGTAATGAATAGTCTTATAACATATCATAGTCACCTATAAATTTCGTGGATGACATAAATATGAAAAATAATATTTATTTTGATATTTATGATATCATTTATATGAATATTTTATGATTGAAGTAATCACTTCACCACCATTTTGTCATAAATAAATTAGTTTATTTGTTGACTATAAATTATAAATAAAATACCATGAAATATTAAATAATTTTTTATTTGTAATGACTATTTATTGTCTAATATATCAATTATATGAACCAATATTAGTATTGTTTTTGTAAGGAGATTCATGTTTATAACATATCTTCCATTACTATAAATTAAAACTAATAAGTGTCATAATGACACCCAACTGGATTCCAAATGAAAAATATTCTTCCAACGGGTTGTATTGGTCGTCTATATGGAATATAATTGGATTATGACACGTGTCAAGGTAGTTTTATATTTTTATAATATTTTTTTACCCTTATTTACCAGATTTACACTTTTACCGCCGTAAATAAAAATAATTAATATAGTTACCATTCATAATGTCTAAAAAATAAAAGGGATATATTTAAAGAATTAGTACCTTATGATTAAAATTATAGAATCAATTTTTCAAAATTTAAAACCCATAATTTTTATTAATTAATATAAAATTAATTTCAGTTTTCAAAACAAAAAAACTGGTTTTTAAAAATAAATAACATTCCAAAGATTGACATGTTTGTATATCAAATTTAAAAATAAAATTACATCCAATGGAAAAAAATATAGTAACTAATATAAAAAATTAACCCATTTACACATTAATTCCAATTTAATGAAAAATATAACTATATAAATAAAATTAGTTGAAAAGGCAGTTTTGAATTAAAATTTTTTATTTTTCACTATTCATTAAAATATGAATTTCATCAGAAAAATACATATATTTAAACGAAATTAAATTTTTATGTCCCTATAACAAAGAATAAGTTTATTTTTTAAAATTTAACATATAAATGTGTTAAAAACTAGATTAAAATGGGTTCTACATTAAAAGGTTGTAGAAAATTTATTATTGTTAAAAATAATTCGTTTATCCGAAAAATTGAATTTTTTCTTATATCATGTCTAGAAAACATATAATATTATTTTTACACAATAAATTTAATAATTTAAAAATATATTTCATTAATAATAATCCATAAAGTTTGATTTTATTATTTTATAAACTCTGTTATTTTCATTTTAACGTTTTTTCTTAAAAACATTTCAACTTAATTAAAAAGGGAATTTTTTAAATTTATAAATACTTGTTTAGAAAATAAATAATTAAATAACCTTGTAAAAAATATTTTCCTAAATAAATTAATAATGTTCATTTCTTTCATTTTAAAATATCGGTTATATGGAAACATAATTATATTTAGATGTTCATTTATGTTAGATGTGTTGTATTATGTATGTTATCGAACATACTGTCTCCTTTTTAAAACATCTGATGTTACATTATCCCATTTTGGGAAATTGCGTCTTTGATATTCGAATTTGTGTTTTTTAACTAAGGTATGACTCTTAAAAATACTTGTATTTCATCCTCAAATCGGAAATATGTTTAATAAGACAAATGCTTTAAAAGAAAGAATGTGAAATAAAAAGGTCACCCAGGATAACACTTACTGGGATTCCATGTAAGAAAACCTAGATATGAAATAAAATCAAATGATCATGTTCTAATGGAGAATGATAGAAACCATGATCGGGAGAATGATAACAATTAGAAAACTACTAATGTTTTATTGGTTAAAGGGTATTTTAATTCATAGTAGAAAAAGTATGAGAAAATTTTTTTTATTTTAATATCATTTCCATAAAGATGAGAAATTTATTTTCAAGATTGTATATAGAAAAATATTACCTTTCATGTAGAGTTTCATTAGTTAATAAATTTCTAACACAAAATCATCTATTATCTAAAAGATGTGTATTCAAGATGTCTTGATTACGCCTGACTCACTACAATAAACATCTATATAATCAATTAATCTGCAAAAGATTAACTATCTATTCATCTTGTCTTGAAATATTAACCAAAAACAAAAAGGATTGGATAAAATTAGATAATTCCCCCAAAACAATATACCACTGTATGAATAAATACAACTTTTAAATCTCTAGAATCAAATAGTAATATCCAAGGATCAACAAATGCCATTTAATAAACAGTTTTCCAAAAAATTATTCAAAATAATAAAAAATAAGACTGAAACCCAAAAATTATAAGGATTTTATAAAACAGTCTTCAACGATAAATTGATACATTTATCTAAAAACAACATCAAACACTCTTAATGTAGCATACCAAAAAGTAATTAACCTATACACATTTTCTCCCAAATAGCTTAATCACTTCCATAAATAACCTATATCTCCATAATTCCATAATTTAATCAAATATTTCTCTAAAAAGAAATAATGAGATCATTATTATTAAAGAAAATCCAATAGTATTCTCTTTACCATAATCATATAATGTTACAAAAATATTTACTATCCTCCAAAATTACATTTATCACTTAATCCCAAAAACATTTCCCAATATGATGTTTATCTATTTGATAAAATATTTGTCTCTAAAATCCATTTACTCTTAATACATAAAATCATTTAAATTAAACAAATAAGTCAATATAATCTTGTACTTCACGTAGGCCAGTCGTAGGTGATACACCCTTGTCGCCCTACAGTTTTGGTTTCGATCCTGACAGCTTTGTCAGACATGATAGCTTTTAACCCATCATGTGTGTTGTCCTTTTTCTAAAACAACATCATTCATATAATATTACAAAATTATTATAATGAAGTCAAAAAAATAATAAAATGATACAAACCTCAATTGTTTTTTTATACATCCCATTTTTCATCCCAAAAACTAATAACACATAATTTCCTCAAAGGAAAATGTCTCCAAAAGTACTATTAGTCACCATAGTATTTCAGATCATAAAGCCTATAAACGTGTTTATATGAAATTAAATATTTGACAAACCTTAAAATTATAAAACAATGACTATATCCCTAACTCTTAAGAAGTCATACTAATATCTATTGCATTCTAAACCATACTATGATACCAAATATAAGGAATTAACCTTAAACATTACTTAACTTTGATAGAAGTCATGAATTTACGTTGAGAAACTTTTCAAGATTATAGTTTTAGAGAAATGGACCATAAATCATACATAAAAAACCATATAAATATAAAGTGTAAAAATCCAATAGTATTCATTTCATCAATAAAACAAATACATTTAAAAAGAAACATGGTTTCTTTTTATATAAAATCAAACTTTTCCTTGATCCCATCCTTTACATTAATTTTATTTAAACCCTATGAAAACAATTTCAAAACATAATATGAGTATAACGATCTCCAAAAGGGATAAAAAAGAAGGAAAACTATTATCCTTGATAAGAAATTAAAAAAAATAATACATTATCGTAAAGTAATACTTTTTACCTTTAAGAAGTAGTAAAATACACTTCATTGAATATAATTTCATTACTTAACCCATTTTTTGTAAATAAAATTTTACCATAAAACCCATAGAATGTAACATATAACATATAAAAGTTAATTTTCACAAAAAAATACATAAATAGAATAACCATAAGGTTTACATACACAAATATAACTTAATATAATAGCCATATGGCCATCATCCATAACCAATGCATTGTAGATTATTTTGTAACCACCCATCCTTGGTTTATCACAGAACCACCCATCTTTGGTTTATAAGGTAACCACCCATCATTGAGGTATCACATAACCACCTGTAAAATTTCCATGTACCATTATATAATCATAACACATAAAATATGTAATTATAAACAATCCAATCATGCAATCAAAATAAATTTGTTCAATCTATTTCTAAAACCATTTAAAACATCTAATAGAGTATTGAATCAAAGTTTCCATTTCACATGGATTCATTAGAAGTAAATTAAAATTTCAAAACCTTCATGTCTATATAAATAAATTAAAAACCCCATTTTGAAAACATGTACATGAAATTTAAGGGTTTAGAAGAATAAATCTTTAGAATATTTAATTTTTTTTGAAAGTGTCCCTTACAACTAGAGAAAAACATGAATAAAAATCATTATGGAATAACAATAAATAAAACATTAGATGTCATGAGGAAAAAATAATTATTATATAACATTTAGAAAGTGTAATATATAGTCTTTATAGGATAATAAATTTGAAAATATCCAAATATTGTTTAATGAAAAGAGATTGAGATGAAGTCCCTCACAAAGATCATATCATTAGATCAAGGACAATTCAATGAAATAATTATTTTAAAAAATAAAAATACAAAAAATATAAGTGGATATTTATGGTATGTAATCATAGTTCATCCATACATGTTTTTTAAAAACCAATCCAATTATATTGATAATTAACTCAATGAATGGAGATAGAGTTAAAATTTACCTTACATTGAGTTTGACGTGTCAAATAAAATGATTATGTTCCTGAATAATAATAATTGTTTAATTTATACTTTTTATAGAACCTCTTCCATGTCTATTTATCCTTTTATATCACTTATTACTATGTTATAAAAATTACAAAATTATTTTTGTTCATATTTGACATTTTGTAGATATTCAGTACTTGAGTCAAAGATGAACTAGTTTGGATGTAATTTTTCCCTGTGTTAAAAAGTCCATAATCTCGAAAATATAATTGTAGATTTTATTATCATATATATCCAGTATGTATGTATTTATAATATCCATAATATTTGGATATAAGAAATGAAATTCACTATTCATGGAGATGGTAGGCCATATGTACGCATGCACACTACATTCATTTCTTTATCATATTAAAAGAATAATAAGTAATTGATATCAAGGTATATTATGATACCAATATTATATTAATTTCTTTAATGTCTCACACGTTTAAAAACCCATCTTATTTAGGTTCCATGTATAGAGGGAACAAGTATTATAGCTTTGAGGGGTCGATAGTCCACATTTTCTCCAACTAAATTATTGTATTTAAAAAACATAGAAAGAATAAAGTTATATTTAAAATAAAAATAATAGGGGAATATAGAAAATATAAATATAAAATATTTATAATTTTAAAAATATTATCCAGTATAATGGCCACCATTAGAGGTTTTAGTAGAAAATTAAACAATCATCGTTTTGTGAGGGAGTAGTTCACCGTGCATAGAAATAGTACATTTGTGACCCATTAAATGGAAGTGTGTGTAACTGTAGATCAAAAACATAGAGTAAAAACATCCTAGTATATTGATGATACTATTTTTGTTATTTAGTAATATAATAATAATAGTTTTGGGAGTGATGTATTGAAATTAAACTGAAAAGCATGAAAGAATGTGTTACCTCTAAATCGGGTAAGTTCCATTGGTTTATACCAAAAAGTATCAATGGGAGGTTTTATTCCCAGATAGAGGATTAGAGGATTAGGGTAGGGATTATAGGAATATTTTTGGGTAGGGATTGGGTGAAACAATGGGTTATTCATGTGTGAGTTTTAGAGAAAAGAAGTTTCGTATTAATAGGAGAGGGCATGGGTACCCTAGGAAAATTTTAAATTAATAAATTAATGTAAATTAATTTTTTACTTAAAAAGGAAAAAATGAGATATGTTGAAGATAATATGAGGATTGTATTAAATAATCTCATTCAATAAATTTTATACTAGTATTGGTATTATTTTAAACCATATCATTTCAGTTTACCCTTAATTATTGTCTTTTAATTCTAATTGTGGTAATAACATTTCCATTATTAATATGCTATTAATTTTAAATATACATGGTAAATATAAAAAATATGTCTAGTTAATTAACGTTTGGACCTAATAATTTTTAATTTCTCATTTAAAAATATTATCAGGATTTGTAAATAATTTCATGAAAAACTATTTTTATAAAACATCAATTATGTCAATTTTAACACTATTAATTTTATAGAATTTAAATGAAACACAACTGAGAGATAACATAGAAAAAAATAATTGAATAGTATTATAACATGTAATATTCACATTGAAAAATAATGTATGACATAAATATGTTAAGATAATTTTTTTTACTATTTGTAATATCATTTATTTGAATCACTTATTAATGAAGTAATCACTGCATCACTATTGTGTCATAAAAATTTTTATCTATTATTTGTAAAAAAATTATTAATAAAATACCATAATATAGGAAATGTTTTTATATATCTATTGAATATTTATAGTAAATGATATCATTTATATAATCCTATATTAAAATTGATTTAGTAAGACAATTCATGTTTGTAATATATTTTCTTTTACAATAAATTTTATGTAGTAAGTGTCATAATCACACCCAAATGGATTTTGAATTCCAAATATTCATGAAAATTATTATATTAGTCATCCATATGGAATAAAATATTATTATTAAATGTTTTTTGATAGTTTTATATTATTATAATAGTTTTTTATCCTTATTTTCATTTTTAATATTTTAACTATGGTAAGTAAAAATAATTACTATAGTTACTATTCAAAATTTTCATAATTAAAAAGGAACATTTTGACAAAAATGGACCTTTGGATTCAAAATATGGAATCCATTTTCCATATTCAAAACACAATATAAGATGAAATTAATTTAATATTTATTCATGTTGTCCAAACGAAAAAACTGGGGATTGTAAAGTAAAAACATTCAAAATATTTACACCTGTTTATGTAAAATTTCAATGTGAAATTACTTGAAATGGAAAAATTTTGTTAAATGATAAAAACAATAATGTCCTGGACCTCTCCATCTCATTCCTTTGTCAAAAAGAGGGTCATGAAGTGTTCTACAGGGTAGAGTGGTCTTTTCCCACAATTTTAAGAATTTTGAAACTACATGCCGTGTAGTGTGAGTACAGGTTGTGTACCCCATCGCCGGGTATACCCCGTGTTGAAGGTCGGGTCCTTTCTGTGTGAAATAAATGGGTACACGCCGTGTACCCCAATACTACACGCTTTATAGTCTCTCCCTGCTTACGCATTACCCTCAAACTATGTGTTGACCAGTCAACAGCCATGTACCATGTTGGAGCAGTGTCCTTACTGTGTGAAATAAATGAGTACACGCTGTGTAGCCAATACTACATGCCGTGTAGTCCCTCCCCACATATGTGTTACCTTCAAACTGTGTGTTGACCAGTCAACGGCCGTGTGCCGCGTTGTAGGCCATGTTGGAAGCCGCATGGTGACCGTGTGAAATGGCTGAGTACACACCGTGTAACATAAAGTACACGCTGTTTACATTTGTTTTTCATTCCTATAAAAGGAGGGGTACCCTCCTCCTTTTCAACTCACCCCTCTCCTCCCCATTCCTCTGTGCAGAGCTCTCCTAAGAGACTCGAAGGCTCTTTTTCTTCTATAACTTCTTTGTCCGAGCTCCGATTTACGATCTGTCAGTGGCCACAGGATCATAATAATGAGGCAGAACATCTGAGCTGGGATTCGTTGTCTTTACTTCGGCATTTCCTTCCCAGCTTCCACCAGAGGAGGTTTTTCTAGGTTTTGACAGAAGTGACGGACGCCGACGAACGTTTTCTAATGATGATCCGAGGGATCGTTGTGATCAGAACCTGTTGAGGTAGGGATCTTACCTTCATCTCTCTAAATTGTGCATCATGCGGGGTGGGTTTCCTCTTGTTTACATGAAACACATTTTAACCTGTTTAATGAAGATAATCACTGGCTTATATAACAGGGATGGGAAGTTGTGAATGCAGATACTTTATTTTATATCTTGTGATATTATGTTGTGAATTAAATAAGTTTATGCCTACTGAAAATCATGGTCTTTGGGGGCCTTTTCTTGCACAATTAAATGTTTTCCTATCTTTCCAGACCGTTTTGTGAATGGAACGTTGTTGAATGTCGAATTTGGATAATCACGTAATGTTGGCTGATTGATAATATGGACCCTTGTGTGATCACCCCGGTTGAACAAAATGGAATAATGAACATGTAAGTTTTGGCTTGGATACGTGGCATGTGATGGGGATGTTCTTGTGGGTTGTTGTGTATTGGGTGAGTAGCGGGGCTTCCGTTTCCTTGGTTGTGGGTTGGTGTGAATGCTATGTTGGTGATGGGTAGTGGGGCTACGATAAATGGTATTAAAGGGATAATTATGTATGGGTTTCGGTGTAATTTTGGTTATGGTGGTTGGAAGCGGGGCTACAAGGATGGGCTTGAAAGTGAACGAACTATGGGTTGTGAATAATAAATAAAATGTTGAAGAGTTAATAAATTGTGGGGGATGGTAATGGAATGGGAATAATAATCAATGGGTTGGTTGGTTAATAAAAATGGACTTGGTTGTGTTGCTTGTGTTTTCCTAACTTGATTTGTGGATGGTAGGGATATGCTTTACAGACGATTGATATGGATTAGTTGCAGTTGGTTGCCCAGTAGTTAAGGAACTAAATAAACAATTTTTGTTGAAAATTGAAAACCTAAATGGGGTTGGGGTTGTTTGTGGTATGCATGCTTCATAGTACCAATGCCGAGGCAGGTGCTGAGTTCCTTGTTTAGAAGCCATAGGTTGGGCCGAGTGTTTGGTATATATATATATATATTTGTGTTCTATTGAACCCCACCCATGTTGAGCACTTAGTTTCGAACACTCCCATTTCATGGGAGAGGGTATTTTTTCCTTAGTTACTAGCTCCTTCCTGCTCCTTCTTCCCTAGGCTGTAATGGCTTGAGGCGACCTTAAACCAAAGATTCATTAGGTAGGTTTCAATTGGGGTGTTTTTATCCCAAGACTCTTTGACAGGGTTTTAATATTTTCCAAGAACCTTCACAATGAGGCCCATGTGTGTTCGGGCGGGATACGTGGTTGTGAGGCTCAGGTGTGTGTGGGCGGGATGTGTGGTTCTTGAGGCCCAGGTGTGTGCGGGCGGGAAGAGTGTGGCAGCGTCAGGACATTCAACATTAGGAAGAGCATCTAACTAGTGGGAAATGGTGCAGGGTTCCCATTACTCTTAATCATATATACTACTACTACCTGTTGTTTGTTTTTTTGGTGAGCGTGGCTGGTGAGGTTGGGTGGATAGAATTCCTTGTTAGGTTTCTTCTGTTGTTCTCATGGGACATTAGGATGTCTCCGCCACAAGTGCACGAGAGATATAGGTTTCCCTACTGAGTATAATTGTATGATCACCCTACATTTACTTACAGGTTTCGAGGAGGACTACCAGGGCCGTGCGGGACCCTACTAGTCGGGACATTTGGAGTTGTTGCAGTTGATGTACTCTTGTTTCTTTTGGTATTGTACTTTTGAGCTTTCGTTTACTTGTACCTTGTTTTAGAACTATTTAAACATGCATGTGGGATTGGCTTGGGTTTATTTCTATACACTTTTTCTTTTCCTTTTTGGTGGTTGACTTTTCCTATTTCCTGATCTTAAATAATAAAAAGGGTAATGTCTCCCATATTTGTGAAAACTCATACCCTTTGTTCTAGTTTCCACCCTGGGGCCTACTGGAGGCTGGACTCAGGGGTCATTATCTCCCTTTCACTATTTCCTGCTCATGAGGGGCATCATTGGTGGGAGGGGGTCATGACAGAATGGTATTAGAGGTGATGGTTGAGAGATAGGATGGAGTCTTGAGTTAGGCACATTGAGGATTTCATGGGATTGTAGGGTAACAGTGTTGGTTAATCTTGGTTCGTGACATAGGCTAGTGAAGACCAGCTAGGACACAGGATTTTAGGGCCCCCTGTGATCCGATGCAAGTACTATGAGCCTACCGAACGACCAAGTGAGACTACAATGATTGAAGGGTAGAGACAATAGGGAAGGTACATGCATCATCATGACTGTGTTTTACATGATTTGGGTGTTCTGGGAAAGAAATTGAAATAAAATGATAAAATGAAACCCTGTGAAATGTCCTTACTACATGGGATTAGGTGATATTTGTTTACCATTCAGCTATGGCACCTGGACGTCATCCCCGGGTGGCTCAGAAGGCCAAGGCCCAACAGATTCAGGCGGTCGATCAGTTGATGATTGATCGATATGGGGAAGATATCCCGTGGTAGAATACTCTCCATTATTTCCAGCGGAAGACCCTCAAGAAGTACGAGGGTAGTACTTTGGATACGGAGGCGGAGGGGTGGCTTGAGGAGAAAGGGATCACTTTAACCATGATCTGTGCTCCAAGGGAGTACTGGGTTCCCCTAGCAGTCAGTCAGCTGAGAGGTGTGGCGTGACAGTGGTGGATGCTCTACCTCGGAGAGAGGATAGAGGCAGAGGTTCTGTGGGCAGACATTGAGAAGGAATTTCGAGAGGAATTCCTTTCTTCCATGATCAAGGCGGAGAAGCGGGAGGAGTTACTCTCCCTTAAGAAGGGGAGTATGTAAGTACGAGAGTTTGGGATCATGTTCAAGGATATCATGCGCTTTTCTCTGGATCTCTTTCCGTATGAGGAGTCTTGGGTGAGACGATTGGAGGAGGAAATTCGTCCTTCGCTCCAGTATGTTGTCACCCCCTTCACCCTTCCGACGTACTTGGAAATACAGAAGAAGGTAGAGGTTTTAGAGAGGACGCACCCACTGGGAGGTGAACCACGTGAGGGGATCCATACAGGTTCGTCGAAGGGGAAGGCAGTCACCAGCAGGTCTCCTACAACGGGACCATCTAGGTTCGGGCTGATAGGGAGCGGGACCCAGCAGTTCCAGTTCAGATCTTCAGGTCCTCGTCCATTTTTCACAGGCCCAGGACCGAAGTGTTTTTAATGTGGAGGTTCCGGGCACGTTCAGAGATGGTTCACCAACCTGATCTTAGTACGGTGGAGGTGGGTAGGTTCATCGCCCGCCTCAGCAGCACCAGTTGCTGGTGAGGCCCTTCCAGCAGCAGCGGGACCCTGCTCCCCCAAGGGAAGACTTTTCAGGAGGTGGCCGACCTCAGGGTGCTCCTCCGGGACCTCGACAAGGACATGGTCAGGGAGGTGGACGACATCAGAGAGGCAGAGGAGCTAGGCGTGGACAGTTGCACACAACAGAGTTGGAAGCTCCAGAAGGACCAGAGGTGGTGCGAGGTACGATTTGTTTGTTCAGCACTCTCATATTTTCTTTGTTCGATTCGGGAGCTTCACACTCCTTTGTTGCACCTGGTCTAGCCCATTCTTTGAGACTAGACGTAGAGGGACATTCTGTACCACTGGTGCTGAGTACACCAGTTGGAGGCCAGACCAGCGTATCTTGTGTTTTTCGGGGATGTGTGCTGATGTTGGGACCACATCAATCTAGTGGGGATCTTCTTTTTCTATATATGCACCCATACGAAGTCATCCTAGACATCAACTGGTTGTTTTCTGTTAGTGTCATTATCGACTGCTTCTGTATAAGATTCGTGTTCTCCGACGTGGATGGGAAGTGTGTATCTTTTGTTGGTGAAAGGAGATATCAGGTGGGATGTTGGCGTGTAGAGCCTCTCTTTTCTTTGTTTGGAGGGTTATCAGTGGTTCCAGCTGATATGGAGATGATGGATGTCCCAGAGGTTGTTGGGGAATTCCTAGATGTTTTTCCCGACGAGGTTGTGACTCTACCCCCCCCCCAACATGACGTTGAGTTCGGGATAGATTTACATCCCGGTGACCGTCTGATTTTGATGGGCCCTTATCAGATGGAACCTCTAGAGTTGCGGGAGTTGCAGATTCAGATTGACGATCTAATGGAGAAAGTTTTTTTTCGACCCAGCGTGTCACCATGGGGTGCTCCAGTTTTATTCGTGAAGAAGGCTGATGGTGGTCTCAGGCTATGCATAGACTACCAAAGGTTGAAATAGGTAACGGTCAAGAACCCTTACCCCCTTCCAAGGATAGATGATCTCTTCAACCAACTGAGGTGAGCAGGTTGGTTTTCTAAGATTGATCTACGATATAGATATCATCTGCTGAGGGTAAAGGACATTGACATCTCGAAGACGGATTTTAGGTGCAGGTATGGGCACTTCAAGTTTGTAGTGATACCGTTTGGAGTTATGAATGCACCAGCTCTGTTAATGAGACATATGAACTTTTTCTTCCAAGAATTTCTAGACCCGTTCGTCGTTGTGTTTTTTGATGACATCCTGATCTACTCAAGATCAGAGGAGGAGCACATTGAGTATCTTAGGGCAGTCTTGGAAGTCCTTCGACACCACCATCATTATGGAAAATTGTCGAAGTTTAAGTTCTTGACACAATAAGTACTCTTCCTTGGGAACATAGTGTCTCAGTATGGTGTGTCAGTGGACCCGTTGAAGGTGGAGAAAGTTGTTTCTTGGGTGGCACCCAAGAGCGTGGCGGAAGTTCATAGTTTCCTGGGGTTATCAGGTTACTATCGGAGGTTTGTTTCGGACTTCTCTCAAGTTTCTTCTCTATTGACAGTTGTGACTAAGAAGAACCAGGTCATCCTATAGAGTGAGCAGTGCCAGAAAGCTTTCGACTACCTGAAGAATAAGTTGGTCAGTGCCCCCCGTACTCAGGTTTCCAAAGGAAGGGTTGTTGTATGAGGTGTTTTGTGATGCTTGTGGCCTTAGTCTGAGGTGCATGCTGATGCATAAGAAGGGATAGACCTGTTATGGTTCTAGGTAATTATGCCCTCATGAGCGTAACTATGCCACCCATGACCTAGAGCTTGCAGTAGTAGCGTTCACACTGATGTTGTGGTGACATTACCTCATTGGGTAGCACTTTGTGGTCTTCTCATATCACAAGAACCTATGTTATATCTTATCCTAGTGTGACCTGAACTTGCGGCAGCGGAGATGGTTCGAGTTTTTCCAAGCCTATGACTTCAATATCTCTTACAATGAAGGTAAGGGCAACGTTGTGGATGATGCCCTGAGCAGGAACTCACATAAAGAAGTAGTTTGGGAATCTGCTGATGCTTGGAATGTAATGGGAGAGTTGGCTGCCTTGCACTTGGATGCGAAGGTAGAAGGTGTTAGAGGCTGTTTGTTTCAGATGATTGTGCAGTCCTCCTTCTTACAGCAGGTGGAAGAGTCTCAATGGGGGGATTCTGAGGCAGAAGTGATGCAGGATCGTGTCGATTAGGGAAACACTCTAGAAGGATGGTCAGAAGATAGCCGACATCAGATTCTTTTCCACTGAAGGTTGTTTGTTCAGGAGGCAATGCGTGAGGGAGTTCTTCGTGAGTTCCATAGCTCATCCTTTGTGGTACATCCGGGAGTTTCAAAAATGTACCAAGGCCTGAGGGAACAGTTTTGGTGGCCCAGGGTGAAACTGGTAGTGGCGGAGTTTGTGGCTAAGTGCCTTGTGTGTCAGCAAGTAAATGTTGAACACCATGTTCCAAGTGGTTTTTTGCATACATTAGATGTCCTTGAGTTGAAGTTGAATGACATATTGATGGAATTCATCCAAGCACTACCTAGAGCTCAGGGAGGTTATGATTCTATCTCGGTGGTGGTGGATTTTCTATCAAAATCAGCTTACTTCTTAGAAATTAAGGGGTCAGGAACAGTGAGTACCTTAGCACAGAGGTACGTAGACGAGGTGGTGCGTTTTCATGGAGTTTAGAAGACTATCATCTCAGATTGGGATACTCGGTTTACCTCATGAGTCTGGAGGGGGTTACAACATGATTTTGGAACCCAACTATGCCTTAGGACTCCTTTTCACCCCCAAACCGATGGGCATACAAATCGGACTATCCAGAAATTGGAGGAAATGCTGCGAGCATGCATTCTGGATTTCGGAGGAACATGGGTACGACACATTCCTTTAGTAGAGTTTTCCTACAACAACAGCTTCCACTCTACTATTATCATGGAACCATTTGAGGATTTTTATGGATGACCATGTCGTTCACCCATTTGTTGGGCAGAGGTTGGTGAGACAGGTGCTCTTGGGCCAGAGGTAGTGCAGAGCACCACAGAGAAAGTCCAACTTGTACATGAGAGGATGAGAGCAGCTCAAGATCGACAGATGTCTTATGTTGTTCATCGGAGGAGTCCATTGGAGTTCTAGGTGGTAGATCATGTGTTTGTGAAAGTTTCCCCTCGACGGGGGAAGCGGAGGTTTGGGAAAGGGAGCAAGCTCTCACCAAGGTTCATCAATCCTTTTGAGGTGCGGATGAGAGTCGCCGAGGTGCCATATCAGCTAGCCTTGCCACCTCAATTGGATAAGGTTCATGACATCTCCCACGTCTCCCAGATACGTCGATACTTATAAGAAGACTCTCACGTTATCAACTGTGGAGAGTTAGATATGGGAGACGATGGGACCTTCGAGGAACGACCCGTCAGAATCGAGTATCGTAAAGAGAAGGTGCTCTGTGGACGAACCATTCCCTTGGTTCGTGTGTTGTGGAGGCATGGAAGCCTCAAGGAGGGCACTTGGGAGCGAGAGGCTCAGATGCACGCTCAGTACCCAGAGTTTTTTTGACTTGTGTTTGCTTTGTTCTTCTGATCTTTGTTTTGATATTATACGTGGTACCTTTGATACATGGAATGCTTCATTTGTCGGTTGTGTGACGTTTTGTTTCCTTGTTCCCTGGAAATGTGTAACATGTCAGGATGTGTGGGGAAAGGGAAAAAACCGACCCTTAATCGAGACACATTAATGCGGATGTGATTGAACCCATGCAGGCGAGTCCCTGCCACCTAAAGTGGATAATATCACGACATAGGAGAAGGAATGTTTCCCCAAACCATGTGTCCGGGCAATGTGTGGGTTGTACGGTGTTGGGGCCAGAGTAAGTTGGAAAATCCTAATATATGGAAGTGGGAAGACCCAATACTTAATCAAGACGCACTAATGCAGATGCGATTAAACCCATGCAGGCGAGTCAGTGCCACCTAAAGAGGATAATATCTTGACATAGGAAAGTGAATTTCTATCACGTATGGTCGGGGTTGTTGGTTGGGTTCCTATTATAACGATAACCCTAAGAGGTATCTTGTTGGGTTCCTCTTGGTTGGCTTTTGAATTCTCGGGAATGAGAATGTTTTAAGAGGTATCTGATGTAATGGCCTAGACCTCTCCGGCCCATTCCTTTGTCAAAAAGAGGGTCATGAAGTGTTCTGGAGGGTAGAATGGACTTTTACCACACTTTTTAGAATTTTGAAACTACACGTCGTGTAGTGTGAGTACACGCCGTGTACCCCATCACCGGGTATACCCCATTTTGAAGAACGTGTCCTTGCCGTGTGAAATAAATGGTTACACGCCATGTACCCCAATACTACACGCCGTGTAGTCCCTCCTCGCGTACATGTTACCCTCAAACCGTGTGTTGGCCAGTCATCAGTTGTGTGCCGTGTTGGAGCCATGTCCTTACCATGTGAAATAAATGAGTACAAGCCATGTAGCCAATACTACACACCGTGTAGTCCCTCCCCACTTATGAGTTACCTTCATACTGTGTGTAGACCAGTCAACGACTGCGTGCCGCGTTGAAGGCCGTGTTGGAAGCCGCGTGGTGACCGTGTGAAATTGCTAAGTACACGTCGTGTACCATAAAGTACATGCCGTATACTTTTTTCACGCTTATAAATGCAGGGGTCCTCTCCTCCTTTTCAACTCACCCCTCTCATCCCCATTCCTCTGAGCGGAGCTCTCCCAAGAGACTCAAAAGATCTTTTTCTTCCATAACTTCTTCGTCCGAACTCCGATTTATGATCTGTCAATGGCCATTGGATTGTA
Organism: Viscum album; assembly: GCA_963277665.1. Taxonomy (NCBI): domain Eukaryota; kingdom Viridiplantae; phylum Streptophyta; class Magnoliopsida; order Santalales; family Viscaceae; genus Viscum; species Viscum album. The sequence continues at coordinate 1,250,326,094 of OY728128.1, read as the reverse complement.
ATGACGAGGATGAACTTTTGAGCTTGGATCTATTGTCTTGCCTTCATCATTTCTTTCCAAAATTCCACCTGAGGAAGATTTTTCGGGTTTTGATAGAAGTGACAGACGACGATGAACGTCTTTTAAAGTTGATCTGGGGGAGCGTTGTGATCAGAACCTATTAAGGTAGGGATCTTACATTCGTATCTCTAAATTGTGCATCATGCAGGTGGGTTTCCTCTTGTTTTTGTGAAAATCATTTGAAGCTGTTTAATGAAGATAATAACTGGCTTATATAATAGGGATGGGAAGTTGTTAATGCAGTTACTTTATTTTATATCCTATGATATTATGTTGTGAATTGAATAGGCTTATGCCTACTGAAAATCATGGACGTTGGGGTCCTTTGCTTGTGCAATTAAATGTTTCCTTATCTTTCTAGACCGTTTTGTGAATGGAACTTTGTTGAATGTGGAATTTGGATAATCACGTAAAGTTGGCCGATTTAAAATCTGGTACCCTTGTGTGATCACCCCGGTTGAACAAAATGGAATAATGAATGTGTGGGTGTTGGGTTGGATATGTGGAATGTGATGGGGATGTTCTTGTGGGTTGTTGTGGATTGGGTGAGGATCGGGGCTGCGGTCGGCTTTGTTGTGGGTTGGTGTGAATGCTATGTTGGTGATGGGCAGCAGGGCTACGATAAATGGTATTAAAGAGATAATGATGTATGGGTTTCGGTGTAATTGTGGTTATGGTGGTTGGCAGTGGGGCTGCAGGGATGGGCTTGATTCTGAATGAACTATGGGGTGTGAATAATAAATAAAAAGTTGAATATTTAATAAATGGTGGGGCATGGTAATGGAACGGGAATAATAATCAATGGGTTGGTTGGTTAATAAAAAGGGACTTGATTGTGTTTCTTTTGTTTTCCTAACATGATTTGTGGATGGCAGGGATATGCTTTACAAACGATTGATATGGACGGTTGCGGTTGATTTCCCAGTAGTTAAGGAACTAAATAAACAATTTATGTTGAAACATGAAAACCTAATGGGGTTGGGGTTGTTTGTGGTATGCATGCTTCGTAGTAGCAGTGTCGAGGCATGTGCTTAGTTCTCTATTTAGAAGCCATAGGTTTGGCTTAGTGTTTGGTATATATATATATATATATATATATATATATATCTGTATCTTTTTGTTTTATCGCATCCCACCCATGTTGAGCACTTAGTGATGAACACTACCATTTCAAGGGAGAGGGTGTTCTTCCCTTAATTACTAGCTCGTTCCTGCTCCTTCTTCCCTAGGTTGTGATGGCTTGAGGCGACCTTACACACAAGATTCTTCGGGTAGGTTTCGATTGGTGTGATTTTAGCCCAAGACTCTTCAGGCAGGTTTTACTATTTCCCAAGAACCTTCGGGATGAGGCCCTGGTGTGTACAGGCGGGACGCGTGGTTGTGAGGCCCAGGTGTGTGTGGGCGGGAAGAGTGTGGCAGCGTCAGGACATTCACTGTTAGGAAGAGGATCTAACTAGTGGGAAATGGTGTAGGGTAACCATTACTCTTGATCTTATATACTACTACTACATGTTGTTTGTGTTTTTGGTGAGCGTGGCTGGTGAGGTTGCGTGGATAGAATTCCTTGTTAGGTTTCTTCTATTGTTCTCAAGGGACATTAGGATGTCTTCCCCATATGTGCATGAGAGCATTAGGTTTCCCTACTGATCATACATGTATTCTCACCCTACGTTTACTTACAACTTTCCAGGGGGACTACCAGGGTCGTGTAGGACCCTACTAGTCAGGACAGTTGGAGTTGTTGCAGTTGTTGTACTCTTGTTTCTTTTGGTATTGTACTTTTGAGCTTTCTTGTACTTGTACATTTTTTCAGAACTATTTAAACATGCATGTGGGATTGGTTTGGGTTTATTTCTATACACTTGTTCTTTTCCTTTTTGGTGGTTGAATTGTCCTATTTCCTGATATTAAATAATAAAAAGGGTAATGCCTCCCATATTTGTGAAAACTCAAACCCTTGGTGCTAGTCGCCACCCTAGGGCCTACTGGAGGTGGGACTCGAGGGTCATTATCTCCCTTTCACCATTTCCAGCTCAGGAGGGGTATCTTTGGTGGGAGGGGGTCGTGATAGAAACATAATATAATTAAGCATTAAAACCAATTTAAATAACAATCTAACTATTTAAAACAATTAGAATAAAAGACAGTTTAGAATTAAAATGTAGTATTTTTCAATATTTATTAAAATATCATTCTTATTAGGAAAATTCAAAAAATTTGACCATATTAAATTTTTATATCCATATTCCAAAGATGAAAATATTTTGAAAAACGTAACTTATAAAGGTGTCAAATACCATATTTAAAATGTGTTCTCCATCAAAAGCTGGAAAAACTGTATTTTTTTAAATTATTATTTTATCCGAAAAATTGAATTTGTTCTTATATCATGTTTAGAATACATATAATATTAATGTTAAAATTTTATTCTATATATTAAATAAATATTTATTTTAAAATAACACATAAAAATTTATTTTATTATTTTATAAACTCACTTATTTTAATTTATATTGTTTTCAGAAAAACTTTTCCTTTTAATAAAAAAGGGTTTTATTTTCATATACAAATAATTGTTCACAAAAGAATTGATTAAATAAAAATATAAAAAATAAGTTCATAAATCAATTTATACAATTTATTTCAACCATTTTAACTGATAGGTTACAAGGTAACATAATAATATTAGTTGGATCGCTTAAGTTCGATGTGGCGTATTATGTATATTAGCGAAAATACAGTCTCCTTTTAAAAATATGGGATATTATAGACATCCTTTAATAAAATAATGAACCAAATATTTTATCTTAAAATGTTAGGAATTTACAAGATAGATGAATTTCTTACCAATGAGTTGGGAGAGTGTACCATTTTGAATAATTCTACCTGTTTTGTTGAGACGGTGCACTAATAACATGATATTCTTAATAATGATTACCTAGAAATACATTGGTCTAAGATAAATATAATAGTTGATATTATGTCAATGTGTCTTATATTATTCCTTCATACTGTTGTGTTGGTGGTCATCTAAGTGACTATGTATTATGAAGTCATATTTGGTAATACATGATTAGGTGAAACTTCAGTTGCTGAAGTTATTTCCTAGGGGCTAAATTTGTTCTAAAAAAGGAATAGTGAGGGTTCCTAATTTTCATTAAGACCATTTTTAGGGGCATGATCATAAATTATCCATGAAAGTTTTTATTATTGTATAAGACTGGGTCCTACCATGACTTACCATTAATAATAACCACTATCATGTCATCATTGTGGAAAATTAATCCATCAATGGACTTTTTTTGTTATTGATTCACCATAGTAGTATGGATGGACTCACTGTTAACAAGGGTTTACATGTTAATTTTTATTTTTCCTAGGGTGGTGGGTATTTTCCTTATACAAATCGCATTTTTAATAGTTTTTAAAGTGTAGGGAGAGCGATGAGTGGATAAATTTATGTAGTATAGTAGGTTCCATAGAAATTTGAGGCAAGACAAACTAATTTTATAGAATTTTTTTTTCTATTCCACTATGGTATGACATTTATTTAATACATGTGATTATCAACATTTAATATTTTAAAATTTAATTTAAATTTTATGATTTCATTTGGTACTTATGATATTTTTTTTTCATTTCCATGAAATTATTAAATGTGTTTAAGAAAAGTATTAAATTCTCCTCTTTTTTGGGTGAAAACAATCTAAATTGAAGTTTTATTAGAAATCATAGTTCATTGTTAAATTATCATTATCATGTTTGTTGGAAAGGACTTGATGATATTTTTTAGAGGGACAATCTGTTGTTGTCATTATCAGTTTCAATTTCTAAATTATAATAGATTCTCTCATGTCTTTCTGGGTGACTATGATTATTTCTTTGGGAGATCCAGGAATGATATTCCTTATACTAAAATGATCTCATTATAGTTTTCATTGATATTACTTTCTTTCATTGAATCATATATGAGGAGTCCACTTCATGCAGTTGTGTGGGAATCCATTAAGGTCCATCCAATATATATTTCTATGACACAACTATAGAGTGAGTTTCAGTTAACTATTGATATACTCACTAGTATGATGTTTGTTTCAATTATTTATTATCATATCTAACCCATTGAAATATAGAAACCATTGTTTCATATTTAAGTCTAGGAACACAATATATTTATTCTTCAATGAATTTCTACATGGGATTTTCCTTTTATCTTTTGTCAGAAGATATTCTAGATCTTATAAAATTATATTGATTATATAATGATTCATTAAATTTCCATGAAGAACATGAATCACGTTATAATTGTTGAAGAAACCATTATTTAGAGAGGAGGGGCCCTTTGGTGTTCAATTATTGGACTCAATATTTGGAACCACTAGTTATGTATCTTGGAAGAGGATTTTTCTACGATAGTTTTTAATATCTATTGGTATTTCTGGTCATGTCATTCGGATGCACTAACACTCCTTTGGTATTTATTTTACGGATGAACTCAATCATCCATTGGTTCATGGTTTATTTAGTAGTCGGGTTTAGGGATGATATTTTTAATACTATAGGCTATTGTATGATAACCAATACTATTTTTATACCTTTATAAGAATAATAGACGAATATTAATATTATGGTAATATTTTCATTTTTTATTTTTCTATCTAAGAAGTGAATTTTATGGGTAGTTTAATATCAATTAAGGATATCTCAATGTATCATGAAACCATTCATGTGGTAATATGTTTATAGAATCACATGAAAATTTTTGAGATCCAAATATCCTAAGGCATGAAATGTTATTAAAGGGGGAATTTTCAACATATTTCAATTCTAACATCATAGATGATATCCTGGGCCCATAAGGGTGTTATATTTTAGTGAGAAAAATAATGATTGATATCTTCTGGGTAAATACAATATGGTACAATTCATCTTTTTTTAGATTCATTTGGAACCAGGTTTATTTTAGGATGTTTTATATGATGATTCTTCAATGGTATTTGTATACTTCATAATATAAGGAATGAAAATATTGGCCTATGGATTTCTCAACCTATTATCTCATGAGAAAAACTAAACTTTCCATAAGTGTTCAATAATGGAAGTCATGCATGCACTCAAAATATTGTGTTAATATCATTCCAAGGAGAGGGTAAGGTGTCTTAAAATCATAAGATCGTAAAGAATATTTAAACTCAGTGTTATCTAAACATGCAGTAAAGAATCATGGTTAAATACCTCCATGATTTTCATTTAGATTTATATTATACCCCTTGAAAATTGAATCTGGTTTAAAATAAAATATACAAGAAGTTTCCGTCTCACTCTATTAGGAAAGAAATGGAGGGATAGTATCTTAAATGTTTCTATATTGATATGGTCTTTTGATTAGAAGAGGACAATGGAAAGGTATCTTGGATACTTTTAAAATAGAATAATAATTTAATGATCTGATTCTACATTAACTTAAAACATACACCAATTTCCAATGATTTAGTGAAATGATAAATAGTGGGGGGGTCTATGGGTGAATGGTCTTAGTCTCCTATTAGAATGTTCTATTTTAAAATTAATTTTTTTGTTCTTATTTCTCTATTGACATAAAAAAATTATTTTCGTGAACATATCCTTACCACTGGGGATATTATCCTCACATAGAAAACACATGTAACTTTTTTTTAGAAATGTTAATCCATGCTATAAAAAATGAATCTTGGTTTCACATGGGCCACGAGACTACTCGGTAGTGATGAATAAGTATTTTATTATAAAATCTCCACACTCTTCTGTCTTATTAAAGAGAAAAATCCTCTAAGAGAGGGCATATTATTTCTAAAATGCTGATAAAAATGTGTTATACCATAAAATTTATTTTTTTGTGTTTTATGTATTGTTTTTGGTTTATAAACAATGTTTAAGAGTGTATTTATCTAATCTTTCATTTATTTTCCTAAACATATATCCCAAAAGTACATACAGATCAAAAGGAATCGAAGTTGGATTTCAAAAAAAAAATTAAATGTAATTCAATCTCACAAACAAGGACCTCAAACAATCCATTTATGTATCCCCTTTCATCCAAGTCCCTCTTTATATTTCATTCAAATTAACCTTTTTCCTATTTCCACCATCCTATCTATAAATAGACCCTACAACCACTTATTTTTTGGATGATGGATGAACTCATGAACAATGTTGTAGAGGGATGTATATGATAATGAAAATCCATTACAATATTAGTCCATCCATATGTGGGAAAACAATAATGTTCACCATATATGTTGATGATTCCCACACCTAGGTGAATAACATGGTTGAGTCCCCTTCTCAGTGAATCCCATTGGTGATACCACACCTTGGTGAAGCTCATGGGTGAGACCGTATATAGGATAACCACCTGGGTGAGCCCCCACCTGGGAAAACCACCAAGATGAGCCTAGATTCTTTTATACTTTTTCTGTAACAAGTAAAAATAGATATTTGTACCATGTTATTTTTAGTTTAGGTAGTAGATGTTTTGTGATGCAACACCTATAACCCCACTATAAAATTCTGAATCATCGTGAGTTAAGATAATCCTTCTCAATCTATAATCAATGAAATTTTATAAGGTGTATTCCCCAAAAAAAATGAAATGAAAATGATTCAAGATGCTCCTAAAGGTTCTAGGAACATGGGACTAATCCCAGGTATAACCGAAAAAACTATATCACTATGTGTCCACATACACTTCACAGTTCAATAAACATGTGAATTATCTTTAGTGTTGTCCCTAATGAAACCAAATCAGGACGATACATGATACAAATAATGTTTCCCCAAAAAATTGATTCCTCGTACCCATTACCAAACCGAATCAATATTAGTCATGTTAATCCTTGTATTTCTAAAAAAAATTGGGTATCCTCATAGTTTTAAGCCCCAACAAACCAAATCATCATTACTTCGGACAATCTGCATGGTTATAATAAATGTTAATACTCTTAGGTGTAATCCCCAAAACATACCATTACATGACCTTCCGACTTGTTCATGGACTATAGAAAATCTATCTTGGAGTGATGCCCTATTCTTTAATAAGGTTCGTATCATCCTGGTTGTGTATTACATCACCCTAGGGAACGAAAACATGAGAGGAGATAGGAACATAAAATCAATTTGACCACTCTATAGCGCTAGAATCATCAACTAGTGGATTAAGGATAATGAATGGGTTTTCAAATATTCAATTTCCTCATGTTTCTCACATTGTCCATGACTTATGAGGGGTTCATGGTCAATGACCATCATGATATCCACATGATGAATGACAAATCTGTGAAGAGATTCCTTATGGAAAAATTTCCTCTCACCTTGAAAGGGGACCACTATTATGTGCATGTCCTCAAATCCATGTATCTGTCTAAAAGGTACATATGCCTATTGAGAATAAAAATCAACAGCCCACATTTATGATAAAGAGATAATGGGACTCCAACAATGAAAATTCCCCAAAAATTGTCCCCATCCTCTAAATGGATATATTCCTTGCAGGAAAAACCTGAAAAGGTCCATATACCAATTTGAAATAACCTTAGTCCACCTCTATATGTGTAATCCCCAACCCTTTTCAAACTATGTGGGATCTTATTCTCATCCAAATGGGTTATGTAGGAATAATCATTGGTGTCCACTCCTAACACCCCAACTCACACTAGTAAGATATGGGACATATTGAATGTAGGTTTGTATCCATCCTAGGAGGCCACATCCCTTCCAATTTCCTTATCCAACAATAAAATATCTCCTAGAAAACAAATATTGGCTAGGAACCTTTGTCCTAGAAATTTTTTCCCACGTGATGGTAAAATATATCGTGTGGTCCTATTCACATGACATTAGAAGGTTTTATGTGTCTCATTAAGTGGAACTAAACCATATGGGTTTTTATCTCTTCTATAGGTATACATAGGATTAACATATTTTGGGCCTAATATAGACCATAAAAGAAAAAATTTCATCATATATTATGATAAAATATCGAGTTCCCCACAATATGGATTAAAATAATAATCATAAAAAATGATATAAGAATCTCCAATCTAGTTTGAAAACAGTTCCTTAGAAAGATAACCTCAGATACAAAAAAAATTATCCATTAGTGAAGAACCATGGATTTATAAAAATTATTCTAAAGGTAATACACTCTAAGAATTTATTTTTATTTTATGAATGAACTATGTTTTATTTGGTATTTTAAAAATGATTTAGGGATTTGACGTAAATATATAAGATAGTTTAGGAGTAGGAAATAATTCCAATATAAAGGGTGAGATTAACCCATCCTCCCATTATCTCGATCAATATGAGTCCCTAAGAAATGTCAGATCCATTTCCCATTGACCACCTACCTTTAGAATGTATGTTCATAATGAATTATGAATAGGGGAAGCATTAGTTGTTTCATTTACCATGAATAAAACAGATTATAAACTACCATGAAAGGATAAGGATAAAAAAAATTACATGAAGGATCATGTTACAACCACTATAAAATTCCATTCAAATCCCACATGGTGTTCGGTAGTTAAACAAATTGTCAAAATGATGTGTGATATTAGCAATCCAAGATCAATATATCACTGAAAGGGGGAGGGGTGAATCAGTGATAACATTTTCATTTATATTTTCTTTATTTGAGAGAAAATTTCTTTCATGTTAAATATTTTTCAATTTTATGAAAAAAAACACACATTCATAGGAACATAGATGTTTACAATATTAAGTACTTAAAAAAGTATCTACATCCATGGAATGGAATGTTAACAATCTAATACTACACAATCTACTATAAAAAATTATTTCTGTCAATATAACCAACTGTGATTTAGTTTTAAACTTATGTAGAACTATGATCAATACATCGGTGTATCTAGTTCGTCTAGCACAAATTATGTTATATGAGTTTTATAAAATGTTAAGAAACATTCAACAATTTCTTCCAATGATTATACGATATTGAGTTATCAATATTAAATTTTCATAACATTTAATGAAAATTTTCACATTCTTACCAAATATAAACTATGAACATCTTTGAAATTTGTAATAATATTCCATTAAATTTCTAAATCTTATTCTTCAATTGGATTACTCAGTAAAAAAATAATTTTTTCCAAAATAATACTGAAATAATTCTGATCCAATTAAGTTATAAATTGGAAATATGAGTCCACATTCTAGGTCTAACAACCTACTCAGACTTCTAATAGATATATGTGATCCTCCTAATTCATATTCTACCCATCAAACATCATCATTAATTCTCTACATGGAACTATATTATATCGATGATTTAAGAACATCATTCTCTTTATATAGACATGAATATTGTTCTTATTCCTCAAAATGTACAATGTAACATATTCTTTTTATAAGTGATCCCAAATTGTTTTAGTGTGAATCTTATATGTTTTCATTCATAACAAAATTTCCTGAAAGAATAAATTGCCTTAATTTCATCTCCATATTTGACTACTTCAGTGCTTCTCAACTCTTATTAATTGTTCTTGAAACATCATGAATCCTTTCACACCTCTGTCATAAATCAAAAATTCTATAAAATATTATTTTAAAAAACAATTGAAATTGTGATTTCTAACTTACGATGAATTAATCAGGTCACTTTGATTTTCGTGAACCACACTCTAATATAGAATAAAATAGGAAAAGACATTTTAATGACCACTTGAAAACATAAAATACTGAATCCATTATGTTATAAACATAGTCATAAATTATAAAGATACCATCACTTCATGGTATCAATTCAACAACATCAAAAACCCACACTGATAAAAAAATTACAACTTCATCAAAATAGTTAATCAAATATCCTTTTTCTTCATACTAGTGATTTAGTGTTTGATGATGTTATATGTGTCAGACCATATCTGATGGAGAACTCTTCATCTCACTCTGATTGATATGCATCACCTCCATTCCAGTGAGTCGACACTAAATATTTTTTGATCAATATCGACCCATTTGTAAAAGCAACCATTTGTCTTTATTTCTTTTTAGACCAAATTGTTAAGGACAAAGAACTCCTTTTTTCATGACCAAAGTGATGAAAACCAACAAATGTTTTTTGAAAACGGTGGACAAAATTATTGCTCATCACTCAATTGATTAGTCTCTAACAATCCAAAATACACAATTTACCACAAACTGCATTTATGTGTTTTTTATTAAACCAAAAATCACCTAATATTATCTTTTATTACTCTGATTGATTGGTTTCACACTGTGTTTGGTGAACTGGTACCAGAAAAAGCATATTTTTTTTCTATTTATGATATATACAAACTTAGTTCATCCAACAACTTCTTTCTAAAAAGATTTTTATAATGTGGATTATTTTTATCACTATAAACCAGTATCTCTAACCTCCCATGTATCAAACAAATCAACCTAGCCTCAAATAATTATAATTTTTGAAATCTCATACAGATGAATTAAGACCAGAAAACATGACTGTGTAGACATTATATATCTGAAAACATATTCTTGTAATCATGTATTTCGGAAGACATTTAAAATATTTTAGATTTAAATACCATCATCTTATATATATTCAACTCAATTGAATGCAGATAATTTTCCTCATACTAATTCAATAATTCATTCTAGAACAAAGATGAGTCTGATAAACATTATATCCCTAAAAAAACATCATATCACGATGACATTCTAAAGAATTTTTTCTCTTTTATTATTATTATGATCCAACCTTTCATCATTTGTATTCAATCATCAAGACCACACCATGTTAATTGATTTATTTAATTTCATAACAGAATAAAAATATATTTTATATAAACTACTTCCAAAAACAACTTTTTCTATCTTTTTGTAAAAAATATATCATTTTTATTTCATTGTAAACTAAGGTTCATAAATGGATAAATTTAATAACCATAAGATATGGATCACTTATCCATTATTTCAAAGCCTACATGAGTCAACCCCTTTAGTAAATGTGAATCATTGACCTAATACCATGTTATCTAAAAGAAGTGACTCAAGAAACATATTCAGTTTTTCATTATGACTTTCTTCATATTATTCGCGTAGCTATAAACAAATGTTTCATAGAACCAATCCAACAGACTGTTGTAATATTTCACACACATACATGATAAGTTCATTTCTTACACATAACTCCACCTACATAAATGATTCATTAAAATTTATAGAATATATAAATGTATTGATTTATGAAATAATTCTCCACCATGGAAACACTATCCAATGAATAGATGGGAGAGTGTAAAAAAATACCTCATCCTTGTATAGAATTAACTTGGCTTCCCATGTTCAACCTCAACATGAAACATACTTCCTTGGCAATGTGTTTTCTGAAAATGTCAGTAACTTGTTCCCATGTAGTGACACAAACCATCCTCATATCATTCTTATCAACATGCTCTCTAATAAAATGATATTTTATATCCATATATTTTTAATGATAATGTACTACCATATTTCTGCAAGGTTGAAAAAGAAATTGATTATCAGCATCGAATATCATGGATAACATCACTTTTATATGTAAGTATTATGACTATAACTTCATCCACATATGTGGGGTAGCACCCTGGGATGCAGAACCATACTCAGATTCATCTATGAATAAAGTAATTTAATTTCATTTCATTAAATTATAACTAGCAAACTATTTCCCCAAAAAATTCCACAAGATGAGGATATTTTATCATCAACAATCCATACCCAATCAGAATATGAATAACCAAACAAGTCAATAACTTATGACCTATCATACATGATCTTGAAATTTGGAGTTCCTTTAATATATATTAATTTTATTTTTCTAGTCAAAATATGTGATTCATTTGGAGAACTATGAAATCCTACACATAAAGAATAATTTTTTTTTATTTTTGGGTATTTAAATAAAACAACAATTGATTTATCTTATGAAATTATATAGATTCAACTTCCATACAATATTTATCTTCATTCAACTTGGTTCACATAGAAAGTTCTATGGAAACATGTTTCAAATTTTTTTTATACTTCTTTAGAAGTTATTTACTATATTTTTCATTAGAATGATATGTTTTCTTTTATTTTCCGTGACCGATAACCAATGAAATTATTTCCTTACCAAAACGATTGAAATTTTAAAAAAGGTAACCTCTTCAGAAAACCTTTCACAAGTTCATTCATCATTCCTAGAAAAGATAATATCATCAATATAAAAAATTGAATTGAGGGAATTTTCCCAAAAAAAATTTATATATGGATTACAATCAACCATTCCGTTAATAAAACATGTCTTTCTTAAGAAGTTATCAAATTTAGAATACTGTTACCCCATATTATGTTTTAACTCATACAAGATATTCTTCAATTTTCACACTTAACATTCATCCTTACCAACCATAAAGCCACATGGTTATTCAATGTAAAATATTCATCATATTCTCCATTCATAAATTCCTAATTCACATCAGTCTGAATTATTTTTTTATTTAGTTGAAACGTATTAGAAATAAGGATTCCGATTTTTCTCTAAAAATTCCACTAGATAAAATGACTCATCAATGTAAATTCCCTATATCTATGAGAACCCATTACATAACAATATTTCATATTTTTACCAATTCATTATCACTTTTTTACTAATTTCAGAAAACACACTTTGTATAAATAAATCTTTTATGAAATTTTGTTTATGTTTGAGTTCCAATGTATCAATACTTTTGATTTGGTAAAATTATACTTTCATATGCTGAACCCAATCCAGATTCTCAAAAGCTTTATTGAAAACATTTTACTCAACTACTGAAGGTAAATTAGAATATATAATAGATTTTAATGATCTTCTTGTTTGAAAATTATATTTTTAATCATCAAATTTGGTTTTTTAAATACACATACATCCACAATTTTGGATGATATATTTGAGATTATTCCATATCCTAAGAAATAAATGAGTCTATTTCTTCTAAGTGACAAGGATTATAATTGTTTTCATATGTATTGGAACACATTATGACAATTATTTCTTCATGGTCATCATTATTATATGCATGAGTTTTTTTATCATCTTCCTAATAATTTTCAATAACTTTTACATAAAATGACTCATCTAATGTTTTTTATCCTTATTGAAACATCTAAATAGACATCCTTTTGAAGTATCACTATGAAAAATACAATTTCCCATCTTTGTTCAAACATTAATGTGTTTCTACAATTCATTATTATGAAGAATGGAATCTCAAAAACTAATATTTTTTCAGATATGGTGACATTTTTAAAAAATTTAACACATAGTTATATCTAAAATTGTCATATAGAAACATTGGTTTTGAATATAAAAAACATTTTTCATGGAATGCAACCAACTGTAATGAGAGATACCATGTTAAAGTAATATAGTTTATCCTATTTCTACTAGATTAATATTTTTTCTTTCAGAAACACAATTTTACATAAGGTTATATGATGTACTTAAATAAAACTAAATTCCATTCTTCACAAGATAACGTGAAAAATATTCATTTTTCTATTCAACATAATTTTCTATTCCTAACTTCTTCAGATAATACTCAAATTATTTCCAAGCATTTGTCAAAAAAATTAAAAATTTACATGTCATATATATTATGTTTCATATAAATAACACATGTAAAGAATATAAATTCATCAATTAATGTAATGAATAAATTATATCCATGAATTGATTATTTTTCTCATATTATGATAAATATCATAATGAATATATTCCAGGGTTATTTTATCAAATGTCACATTTTTTATAAATAGAGTTTCCAATCATTTCTTTTTGGAATATTGTCTAAAAAAATATCTCAATCATTTTATATAATAAATTCCACAAACACTGTCACTATTAGATAAATTTTTTACGATTCTATAAAAAATTTAATGTATCTTTTTATTACACTATGGATTCTATTCCGTCATTTTTATATCGTAATGTTTTTGAACCTCAACTACATGGAATATGCTTCTTTCTGTATGTTGTCTTCTCATATCTATCTTTCCACCTTCCTCTATCTTCAAAATAAACCCATATATTCAAAAAAAATTACTTCATTGCCTTCATCACAATATTATAAAGTTGTTAGAACATTTTGTATCATTCCATCAATAAATTTTGTGTTATTATATTTTAAATTTTCTTCCCCAATAATACTATATCCAAAACTGTTTATTCATAAGGATTCAACATTTAAAAATGTCACTATTCCTTCTTTGAAGTACTTCATGTTCTTAAAAGAATTTATATCTCTACTCATATGAGAAAAGACCCACTATAAAATATCTTTGTTCATTATACTTTTTTATATTTGGGAGTATCTTCTAGTATTTGAGATTTTTATTTTATTTTAATATTTTTTAACATTTGGATTCTGGGTGTTGATTAAAACAATTTTTTGTACTACTAAAATATAACACAGTATTTTTCAATTGGTCTAGCTTATTTATATCATTAAAATACAGTTTCCAATGGTTGTAAAAATTTTAATCCTTTAAACCAACCTTATAATGTTTCGAAAAAAAATTCTTATCATAATTATTCTTTGAGAGTATTGACTCGACCTCAAGCATTTCATTCTGATTTTTTTTGTATAATTTCATTTTTTTAGATTAAATCAACAAAATTTCTTGTTTTCCTAAATCCACTATAAAATAATATATATCTATAGAATGAATATTTACCTTTTTAACAACACTAATTTATAAAGTTATGAGCATGTTAATTAGTTATTAATTTCTATTAACATTACAATTTTTTTATTTCCAAACATTTAGCTCTCAACCTAGTTCTTCATATTTATATCGGTTTTCATTTCACCCTTATCATTACAAGAAGATGTTTGATTTTTTTTTCAGAATCATAATTTTTAGGAACTTTTGACTTCTCCACTATATTTTTTTGAATACCAACATTCTTTTATGAGATTTGTTATTTTCAAAAAAAATTTAAACCTTCTTCTCCACCACTGATGGAAATGTTTAATAATTCCCAAGTTCACCATTTCTATAACATTTCCCATATTAAGAGATATATTTTCTAAAACATTTAACAGCCCGATCCACTTTATAATGGTTTCTATGACCACGCTACAATTATTCATCAATTAAATTATTATTGGATTCCAGATGTCCACCCCAATTATTTTCACTATCAATAGATTTCTTCAAATCATCAATCTATTGTAACATATTAATATTCTCAGAAATAAATTATTATTGATTTTATTGAAGATTATTTATTTTTCAATTTCTGTATTTCCTGTCATGTAATCCAATTATTCTAAAAAATTATTTCAATTATTATTTCTGATAAAATTCTAATTGAGATTATATTTCTTCTTTAGAAATACTGCTTAGGTACTATTAATTGATAACTATTTCAGTGAAACTATTCTCAGCACCATTCTCAGTTGAATTTTCCGATTCAACTTCATTTTCTTTTTTAATTAGTATATTAAAAATGAAAATTTTTCTTTTTTGATTTAGATAATTTTTATCATTCCATTTGGAATAAAATTTATAATTATCCACCTATTTCTATAATAATATTCCCCTCTTTCTATCATCTTAATCATTTTCATCTTTATTATTTCATCAAGTTCATTTGATACAATGTTCCCAATTACTCCACATTAAAAGTACTTTAATGGATATTTCCAATTATAAGTTACCATATATATTTTTTCTTTTATATAAATGAAACATAGGAATTCATAAATATTATTACATGCTTCATTTTCATAATTGGAATCTCCATATTCTTCTTCTTCTTGTTCAAGAATATTCATGGAATTTCCTTTAATTGAATCCATAAAGGACAATTATCGAACTATTTTTTCATTAATTCATAACATTATCTCTTCTCTTTTAACAAGTAATGAGACTACTATAGAGATTATAAAATGTATCTATTTCATGATATATATATTCTAATGATGAAACATTAGAATCAATGTTATATAGAATAATTCTCAATATCTATTCAATAATTTGTGAGTCTTTCAAAAAATCACCAGACATATAACGGTTCATATAATATCATTAAAACTTTTAATGAATAATAAAATATCTTTATACTCACCCGTTTTCATATCCTTATACTTTACCCTCTAGATTTGTAAATTTTCCTTCTTTACTTTTGAATGGTCTGTATAATTTATCTTGAGCTAATCTCGGATACCATTGGATGTTAAAAAACATTTAACTCATAGAAATTCAAATTCATAACATGTTTAATGTAATTTACTCATATCTATTACATCATTCTCAAGATTCTTCTTGTCAAAAATTGTAAGAGGAAATTTTTCATTAATAAAAGGAAATCCATTTATTAGAGGTTCATGAAAATCGTACCCAAGAGACATAAGACAGTGAAATATTATATATTTCATTATATGATCTTTTTATCATAAAAAATTAATCATAAACTTATTAAAAGAGTAAATGAATGGAACCATCACCATTATTCCAATTTATATTACCCATCCAAGAACATTGCATCAATGAGAGGTGGAGGGTGACTATGTGATATAATTTTCTTTTATGTTTACATTATTTAAAAAAAAAATTTCCTCATATTAAATATTAATCAATTTTAATAAAAAAATATATCACATATATATAGGAACACATTAATTTACAAGTGTCAATACTCAACCATAGTAGCTACATCCATGGTATGGTCTGGAAAAAATAAAAGTCCAAAAAATAAACTCAAAAAAATTCTTTTGATTTAATAAAAATAAGTAGGATATATACATAAAAAAGAGAAGTCAAATGATCAATAAAATAGTCCATTTAATTTTCTAGAAAAACAATTAAAAATATTTTTGTTTACTATGTTAAGACACATTGACTAATTTCTTATAAACATGACACATCGCTACCTTATCAACTTAAAATTTTGATAATTTTTCACTTTCATACTCAACAGCAGGTATGATATTCTCAAGACTACAAATGATACACAATATAATATACCCTCAAATTATTTAGTCCAACAAATCATTCTAGAAAAATAATTCATCCAGAATACTAGTGAAAAAATTATGAACTGATGCTTCCCGATTTAGAAAATATCCATCAAATTTCCAAGTCCAATGACCTAGACTTATCTAATAACCATTGAATACGATATTCCTTCTTCTTTTTCTATTTTTAAAACAATTGTAGAAATTCTCAATTATAAAAAACTCTTCTCACCATAATTTTTGAAATTATTTATCTTATTCTAAATGTGATTACTACCCTCATTCATTTGAAAGTACAATATATTATCTTCCATTTATAGGTGCTCCAAAAAATATTTATGTGGGACCTGAAAAGTTTTGCGGCATAACCAAATTCTTGGAACCCGAATTGTACCCCATTTAGGATCCATGTTTATCTTGGTTAGTTTTAATCAACACTTCTCGATTCATCTCCAAACTTATTGAATCATATCACAACATCATCTTGCTTCAAACTTCCTAAATATTATTCAATTTGATTCTAATTTCATCATTATGATGATGGCTAATAATAACACTGATTTTATAGAACCACTATCTAATACATCATAAATAAATATTCTTTGTTTGGATTACCACTTGTATAATTAAAAAATTGAATCAATTCTTCTATAAACATAGTTAAAATATGAAAATCTACCATCACTTCTTGGGATCACTTCAATATCCTTAAAAAACCACTGAAAAAATCTTCTGCAACTACTTCAGAACATTTCATATTTTATTATATTTTGTTAGAATGATTATATTTTTCATAATGATGTTATCAACTTCAGACCACTTTTGATATACCTATCTCATTCATACTCTCACTAATCAATGTGACATCCAATCTGATGATTTTGCACCACATATTTTTAAATTATTACTAAACCATTTTATAAAAAACAATTATCATATTTTCTTTAATTACCCACATGTTGGGTAAAAATGAATTTTTTTTCTTGACTCAATTAATTACAACTAAGATATGATTTGTGAGTATGGTTGACTACATTATTAATCTTTATCTTCTTGTTCAGTCTCAAACTCACATACACACATAATTTCAAAAAAAACACCACTTATATTCATATTCATTGGTCCCAAAAACACCAAATAAAACCAAATATTCATCTTATTAATTGGTGTAACACTGTAATTGGTGAACCAATTCAAAAAGAAACTTCTTTATTTTATGTAATATGATTTATAAAAACATCCACCATTCACCATATTATTTCATTGATGCTTTGTGTCCTATTACTTATTGTTTGAACTAAAAACTGTCATATATTTATTTTCACTTCTCAAAAAAACATCCAAACCTTCAAATAATAATTTTTTAGTCATCTCACACTGATGTTATTAGTGTGAAAAACATGACTTTGTAGAAATTTCTTTTCCAAAAACATCTCCTTGTAATCAGGGAATCTTAATGAATTTGAGAATATTTAATATCATAATCTCACCATTTGACCTAAATTTTATTAATACATACACTGATACATTTCCAAGTTCATATTATAAGTGACATTCTGGACCCAATGTGTTGTCGATAAACCATTTCTCATGGAAAACTTCTTCACAAATTGATGTACATTCTTATGAATTTTTCACCGGATCATTGAATTATGATGGAACCATTTATCATTTTCACCTGACCATTGAATCATAAAATGTGAATTTATTCATTTTCATAGACAATGAAAAGAGATATTATAAAAAACTAATTGGTCAAAATTATTCTTACCAACATGTTCCCAATAATGAGAATAACATTGAATCCATTTTCAAAAACCCATTATCAATTGTGTACCCCAAATTTCATTAGATACAACATATGAGGTTTTATTCGATGGATTACAATTGTTTATATTACTCGTATTTAATACCTAGGACTACTAAGTTGTATCAAGATATGATACATCATAATTTTTTACATGGATGAGGAGGCTATCTATTGGTTCTATATACCCCTACCCAACTAGTGATAGGATTTAGGTGGACGGCCAGATTCCTCAAAGGTTTTAACAATAGATTCATATTCTATTATGGAATTGTGTTGAAATTTTCATCAACAACATCATTGGATTATTATTGACACGTTATTATAAGGATTTAATTTAGTTTTGAAATGATTTATTTAAAAAATTAAACCAGGTTATCCCTATTAGTGTAGTGTAAAAGATGGAATATGTCTGACACACGTAACATCAAGATGTGTTGAGACTTCTTGGGGTTCCCTCTTTGATTGTTTCTAATTAGGAAATTAAATTAACATCCTAGTTTTGGGATGGATTAAATGATGATATTGTTTCCCAATTAAAAGTAATCATTACTTATCATCAACATAAAATGTCCATACATCACATGCTATTCAATTTCATGAAGTAATGCTCTGGGATTGCATGCTTGATTATTGTAGTTCTTGTAAAAGTGATTTCCATTTATTTAATTTTCATATAATAATTTATTTTGTGCTAATTTGTTTTATATATCCCTTTAATATGTTGAATGGGAGGCCATGTTGTTCTCCATTGTGTAATGATGTGTTGGGAAAGTAGTCTACATAATGACCAATAGTTGTTAGAGAGACAATTGGGTAGGAACATTTGATTTGAATAAGATTTTTCACAAAACATAGTCATCATAAATACAATACAGATCATCCTTATTAGACTATAGAATTTTATATTAGTAAAAACATATGTCTTAATGTTTATCCTTTCTTAGGAAACCATCAATTAGGGTAAATAACATTTGATGGAACTGAGTATTTTACCCATTTAAATCATATACTTACCTTGAAATGTAGTGTATTGGTTATCATTTTTATCTAGTTGGACATTGATTAATGAAATGTTCATTGTTTCCCTTATAGATAGGTATTAAATATATCATAAAAAATGTGACTAAATGAGAAATACTTGAAATTAGACCAGATAACATTGTGGGTGAGGACTTAGTTCAGATTATGGATCACAATGAAATGTACTTCACAGTAAAAAAATACATTACTACATGTAACATGGAAGTTTATAAAATATACTAATTTTTCACTACTCATGGATTCTATATGAGGTATAATTATAAAATACCATTTTGTAGGTTCAGAATCAGTAGATGTTCTTGGGGACATAAATATTTCACTATAGGTAAAATTGTGATTAACTCCATGTCATAGGTATGATTTAGATTGAGATTAGAATATACTTGGAGTTTTTATAGAGGTTTCTAGGAGTTAATGATGTTAAAGGTGATTATTTTGGGGGAATTATGTTAGGAACATAGTTTGTCCATTTTTGAGGTATAAGACAATGAGGTTCTAGGATAATATTTCATAGTATGGGTATGGATATTCAAAGTGTTCCACTCACTTGTGAGACTGTAATGTTCCTCATGCAACTTTCTAGTAGAGATACATAACATAAAAATTATTTTAACAAATCATATGGATCATCTAATAGAAATATCATGACATGTTATTGAAGGGAAATAGTTTTCTCATGATTTCCACGCATTTTTTAACCATTTAGAATTATCATATTCTCTGATTTGATCCTATAACAATATTTAAATTACCACTTTTACCTTTCTAATTTCTATGTCTACTCACCCAATAATATTCATTTCGTTTGAACTAAACCATCCTTAATTCCCTAGATTTTTCATCAATTTAATTCATGATATAATTACTTATTCTTGACATAACTATTCAAGGAAATCTCTTTTATTGATCTATTTTCTCTTATTTATTATAAATAATCTCTTCTCCCCTTACCTCTCTAGAAACCTAGTGGTATGATAATGTCAGATATATGGAATTTAATATATAAATTATGATTTATATTATGGACCTAGAACCATGAGTATAAAATCCAATCATTTCCAATTATATTTTTTAATGGTCAATATTTTTTACCAATTCATGAGGTTAGGTATCTAATTTTTTTTCTCATTCATGAAATACATTATGTTATATTGAAATTAAATTTTTGTGTTTTATAATAATTTATTATTTGGTATCATATAATATTTTAATCAGAAATATGTTTTCCAAATGGGGTGTTCTTTAAAAACTTATTTGGGCAAACTTTTTTGATTATATACACAAATTTGGATTTTTTTCGTTAAAACGGATATTCAATCAAGGTACTTTTAATAATTTTCCATTAAACTTATTTATAATGAGTGATAAAGGGTTTAAAATATTTATATATTACATAGTATATAGGGAACCATGCGTTTTTTGGGTAATGGACTTCTCACAAAAGTGTGTGTAATACGATATGAGGTTTGATATTTGATGACTCTAATGGGGAACAATATTGGTCGATTTAGATAATTTATCTCAGTGTTATTCCTATATTTCTCATTATGTATTTTTGTATGATTTACCAAAATATTGTTCTATTCCATTTCTGATTTGTTATACACATGATGGTATAATTCATGGTAGAATTTTCGAAATGTTATCTTATTGGGAATATGTTGATCGTTTTGATTACACTATCATTATTTCTTTCAGGTAAATTTCATATTCATTTGATTATTTAATATTTAAGGCCATTAAAGAATAGAAAAAGATATTTTAATTAATAATATTCTTTTCATACTGTTTTGAAAATCTCTTTTTTTAACTGACAGTGCTAGTTTTATCAGGGAATTAAACACTTTATAGATTCGTTGGTGATATATTTATATGTTTTTTTATCACACGATGAATTATTTTTCATTTTTAAATTTGAAGATGTGGTTTTATAAGGCTTTGTTATATTGACTTTTATCCTCTTGTTTTATTTCCTCTCTATGTTTTCATCATGTGCTTATTGGGATTATTTGGTGGTCACATATGGTCACAATGATATTTGGAATACTGATATTCTTATTTTACATTTAGGTTGTCCCATTAAGAATAACATTTAATGTCCCATGTATATGTACAATTCTTAAACATTACTCTACTCTATCTATAGTTAAATATGATACTTATTTTTTTGTTATAACTCACCTTATTCAGAACATTCATGGGTGAAAATCAATGTTATCTTGGGAAGATTTGTTACATTAATGTTTATTATGATACATTTTTTAGTTTATTATTAATAGTTTAATGTATTATATGTAAAAAAAATGATGATATTTGTGATAAAAAATTATAATTAGAAAAATTATATCCCTTATAAAACATCTATTTATGAAATTTTTTTACTTATACATTAACCAATTGGATTAATGTATGGATCATAATATTTTCTATTCAATATTAATCTATTAAGATGTAATATTTATAAATTAAATGTTTGAGGAACTATAGATAGTATCAAAGAAAATTATGGGACTCAGTCCATGGGAACTCTTTGATGTGATCTTTTTGAAAATTATTACTTTCTACCAAAGGGATTTATATCAAAGGGGTTTCAATTCTGGATTGGTGTAAGAGTCCTCACTAGAAGGTGTAACCTCCAGTGGATTTCACTAAAACTTATCAATTATATCATAGTAGTTATAAATTAATAATATTAATCTTGGTATTAATTTAATTTTGGTATGTTTTTTGAGATTATGATTAGTGTATATTTAGTGATATGTAGTGTCAATAAAATGTATTGGATAATATCCTAATGTTTTGGAAAGTCCGAGATAGTATCGATTTCCTAGTAATACACAATGATCTAGATAATATTTGTGGATTTTGTATTGGATCTAATGAATCTAGGGGAATTAAAATATAAGAGTTTGATGAGTATATCCCAATAATGATTATGGTTCATGGTTATTGTTCCCTTACTTCACCACTAGTTTGAATCTTTTGAGGCATATGACTATATTTAATCACATATACATTGTGATCCATTATAAATTAAATGATTATATGAAGACCATAAATTTAAAAAATTAAACCTAATATATAATATATTTTTAAATAAAATTCATGATTTAGGAATACTCTAAAGGGTAATTCATGAATAATAACATTGATTAATAATTATTTATGGTCATTCTAACCATTTTAGTTTTTGAAAAGGATTGAACAGTGAATGATGGATCAGCTGTGTTGGTTGGTACACTCAAATATAGACGAATATTACTTGAAAATAGATATTAATAATATTTTTTATCGTTAAATGTTTATATGAATGTTAATTCATATCATAAATAATTAAATATTTATTTAGTAGTGAAACAATATAATGGTACCATGATTGTATCTTAGTACTATGGTTTTTCTGTGATTGTTTTTTCATGGTGTTTTCTTCCTAACAATATTTTCATTCTTTCTAATGTATAATTTTTTGTAATTATATGTATATATTTTTTTATTTAAAGAAATATGAAATCATTAACTATGGCAGGGAGGTCCTATTTTACGTTGAAAAAGAACCTAGGATCATCATTTGATGTGATTATAATTATAAACATTTGATGGAAATTGAATCCACATAATCTGTTTTGATTATTTATTAAAGGTGTGTATATATGATATGATTTGGAAGGAAATAAAATTCAATGTTATACACATTCTATGGAAGTTTTTTAATGTCACTTTGGATGACTTCCCAAGTCTTTGTTCAAACTATGATTTATGTTTTTAATATAACTCATACAGGGTTCTATACCTATTTCAAAAACTATTTTAAAAGTTTCCTCAATTAATTTTTTTTGGAATCCAAGAAGAAAGTTAATTAGAATATTGATAAGGTAGTAATTTGATAATGTATAACATCATGGGGTTCACCTATTCATTTTTTAAAGAAAAATTCGTTAATGAAAATATTAGTTTATTAGAATGAATTGAACTAGATGAAAAACTATAATATAGGTCATGTACATCATATATATGATTTAGTATAATAATAACGAGCAGATTAATATTTAAAAAATATTTATATTTGATCTAGATACATTTATTTGAGTGTCAAAAGGTAAGAAGCTACCAAGATAGCCTTAAATACAATGTACGTATAATATGAAATTATAGTGATTCTTTTAGGCCCTTATAATTCCCCCACTAAAATAAATTATTGAATGAATAAATTATTCTTAGATTAAATTGATAAATTTGTGGTAGTCCTTATAGATGATATTATTTTATACTCTAAGGGAGAGAATATAATTAAGATCAGTTGATAATTGTTCTGAATAGACTATGAAAAGACACATTTCATGAAAAATTTATTAAAATTGAATTTTACCAATAGAATGATTCATTTTTGGTTATATAATATAATAAATTGCTTAATGACTGTTCGATCACTGAAATATTTTATCAATCAATAGAACATTACAACCAATATGACTAACATCCATGGGATTATTGGTTTTCTATGGTAATATCAATGATTTGTATAAAATTTCTCCATGTTTTCTAATCCTATGACTATGCTAACTCATAAGGAAGTAAGGATCCATTGGAAAAATGAATGTTTGGAAGATTATTTGGAACTGAAGAGAAGGTTAGTTTTCAAATTTATGATTATAATACATTATAGAAGAGTATGGTTTATGATTTCAACTGATGCATAGAATAAGTGACCGGGATAATTCATCAAGAAGAATGATATGGTTATATCCTATTCCACATAATAATCGATGTTTCATTAATAGGATTACCCAACACATTATTTAGAGTCAGTTGTTGATTATGGATTATCCCATCAACCTATCCTCTCTTAGGTTAAGGATGTGTTCTTTATATCTCTATTAAAGAATCACATATTTCATAATTCACATGTACTAAGATAATTATTTACACCTCTAGATAATCATTATTCGTGTGAAGAACAATAATTAGAAAACTTGGGTCATAGATGTAACATTTTCTAGAACACGACTATTAAAATGGATAATGTTATCTAGTGAAATAAAATATTTGGAGCAAGTTCATCAGAAATAAATGATGTGATGAAATCAAGATATTCATATTTTTATTAGAGTGGTAGAATATTGAGGCAGTAATTAATTTTAATGTAGGGTTTTTTGGAACCTGAACCTAGTATACTGAAGTTTCTGCTTGCAAAAATATATATTCACAAGATTCAAAGAAACACTTCCTGAAGAAATATGTAATTTAGTAGTTTTAATATACTATATACAAACACGTTTCCCATATTACATATATAATTAAAGATTTAAACATATATTTTTGAAAAATTTCATTAGTGTTTTTGGAATATTTTTCCATTTAATTTATATTAAAATTCATGGTATACGGAAAAAAGGAAACCAATTTCTGGTGAGCTAAAATGATCATTAAGGGTTAATTATTTTAGAAGATACGATGCATCAATTATTATAATAATAATGTTAATGTAAAATTCATAAAAAAATTCCATTTTAATAATTTCACAAGAATAATAAATATTGATATATATTTAACAGTAAAATAATTACATTTAATTAATAACATGAATATTATACTTGGAAAAGGAAAAATCAATATGGAAATGTAACTAACTACAAACACATTCAAAATAACTAATTTACTGTTTTCGAAATGATCCCAAATATAATAACTTATTTAAAATATCTTAGATAATAACTAAATTATTATTGATGGAATTTATCAATTATTGGACATAATGTTTACTAGGAACATGAATCATCTACCATTAATATATATCCTTATGAATTTTTTAAACTGATGGGTAGAAACCCATTTAACTCAAGCTAACACAACGATTCTACAATGAGAATACTACTGCATCAAAGAGATATCAATTATAGGGCCCCACTCATGTCATGAAAGTCCAATGTAATAATATTTTCATGAATAATATATATAAATCAAAAAAAATACTCCTTACCAACAAAATATCTATACTGATTAAATAATGTGAATTTTTAAATATTTCCACAGATATGAAAATAGCATTCAATGAGTAAAATCATATGTTGAAATGATACATGTTTTATGAAATAGAAATATCCATCATAAATTATATTGATATTTAGGGGAGATTTAATGTCCAATGATCCTATAAATGTGAAAATATCAACAAAATATTCTTGGCATAGAAAATAAATAAAGGAAATGAATGGCAATACTATCCTTGTTCAAAACAATTCCAGAAAAAACAAAGGGAGATTAAAGATTCTATCAATAAAACATTTCCCTACTATAGTATGAGTAAAAGCAATTGTTTTTTAAGGAGAATTAAAATTAATAAAAAATTTATATGTTTTTTATGGAAAATATAATTTTTTTGTATGAAAATAACTTTTTAAAATAAAAATATTTTTGATGAACCTATTTTTGAAAAAAATTTACAAAAGAGGAATATCAATAATTTTATGTAAAAAATTTCATCAGAAATTATAATTGTAATTTAAAAAATTAGGGATTATATAAATGAAAGTCTAGATTTGGGTATTTCTATGAATTTTGTACAAGTTATTAGATTAATCATTATTTATTGAAAAAATGTTATAAAAATGATTTTTTCGTATACATATATTATAAATTTTCCATTAATTTTAAAATAGGTAAAAAATTGTAACAAATTTCATTAATTAATATTTTTTAAAATGATAAAGATGCATCGTCCATCCTTTACCCTCCACTACTATAGGTTATTATGTGCTATTTACATTATAAAGTTTTCTCAAGCATCCTCAACTCAAGTTTGTCCATCTACATTTCCTGACAGATTTCTTTAGAGCAGCATGGCTTTGTGAAGGGTCATTCAATATAGGGAGTTATTGCATTGACTCATGAATTGCTTCATGATATTAACTTCCAGACCAATGGATCAAATATGGCTATATTGATGGATATTAAAAATTCCAATGATAAAATGAAATGATTATTCATCAAGAGGGTGTTCATGGGTATGGGTCTCTCTCCTTTTGTTATAGATCTAATTTTTAGATGATTCAGCTCATCATGTATGGATATGCAATTTATGGTTAAGACTTATAGTATTTTCATGGTAACCTGTAGGCTGAGTTAGGGGGACCCCATATCCCTGTATATCTTTATTATCATGTAATACACCCACACTCGAGTTATCAATAGAATAATAATACATGGGACATACTCCCCTATGGTAAGAAAATTAACATCCCATCTATATCCCACAAGATTTTTGTAGATGAATATATAAATATTAAATATTTCTACTATGTGATTAGTTGTTGGTATCAAAAACATCATGAAAGGATGTTTCTACTGGAGAAGTCAGATGATCAAAAAATTGATGGGAAACCTTTATATTTCAAACTGTTTTGGAAATTAATCTGTTAATTCCCTATGAAATACATTGTACATAAAATGTGGTACTTTTCTGTTCGATTACATTGGGTTCCTGATTTCCCAATTCCCTCCTTATATATTTGAATTTTCTCTCATGGTGAACAATATAACGAGTCATGAGATCAATTGGAAAAACCATAACTTATTCATTAGGGTAATGATTTCCTTAATTAAAAGAATTCTTTCTTCAATACCTATCCATTCCCTCTTATCCATCATATTTCTTAAAGGGTTCATTACTTACATTGATTAAATTTTGGATAAATTTAATAGGGATTCCAGTTATTAAGGAAAATAACACTAGATTTTATGGGGGTATGATGGTGAGGGCCATACATTATGATGTGATCAATGTGAGGATCAATGCAGTTACTATTCAGTGCTTTTATTAATGTCATGTGTGTGAGATTTTGTAAGAGCACACCCTCTATGGTAAAACCTTTTTATAATCATGTTGATGTAATATGAAATATGTTATCTCTCTTGATTTCCTTTTTTGGTTGTTGATTTATCTGATAATCCCCACTATTTGACACCACTCACAATTGATCATAGAAAATGGTGACATCTTCTTCAAGCATAAAAACTAGGTGGGAACTATGGTATGTTTTCTTCGGTCTTCTTCTCTTTATATCTCTTTTAGGGAAGTAAGTTTTCATCACAACATTACCAAATCCATGAAGGATAAGAAACAAAATGATTTGGTTGATCTCATTATGTTGAACTCCATCCCTGATAAATGTGTGTCCACTACCTCTAACTAAAGGTCCATCACAACTAGGTATATACTAAGGATTTTTATGCCCCATGAGAAGTGGGATAACAATAATTACATAGTCTGGTGTGATAAATTTCAAATGATTCATAATTTTCTCACATAATGGATTATTAACCAAGAAGTTTCCATGAAAGAAATTGTTAAAAAGTGGTGTTTAAAACATGTTTCCAGATTCCACTACTACTATATGAAATGTAAAGATGTATCTAATAACAAATTCATTGAGGGTGAATGGGAATCATATGTGGGGAATTACTTAAGATACATCATTAACCTGTCCTCACTGGGTCTTTGTAGCGCATAATTTTTTGGAGAAATGGATTGATTGTTCAAATATTAATGGACTTATAAAAATTGCATGATGAATGATTCTGAATGTGTGTTGTTGTTTAATTGGGTAGTCCAAGAATATGTCTATGAATTATGGGGTGCCTTCCACCGGATGATCCATCATCATTAGGAACATATCCCTCCTCATTATATCAATCAATAATTTTAACAAATGGTGTAATGTACCCTCATTGAGACCTTTACATACGATTTTGTCCCTGGGGAATCCTTATGGTACTCTGCCACAAGGAAAATGGGTGTAGTAGAAACCACCAATAATAGGATACAAGATGTAGATTGATGGTTAATTTATTTTGATATTCTTTCATGGTGGAGAGGTGGTTTGTTCTAATGGGAGATTGTCCCTATTTCTTATACAGCCTACTAAGAGTAGGGGACATCAACCCAAGTGGATGCCAAAGAATTGTACACTGGTCCTAGTCTCTAAAAATATTAGAATGTGTCTCTTAAATTGGTTGGAAAATATTCTTTGATCATTCATCATTACATGCAAGGAATAATTACTTTCCCCTGGTCGATTGTCTACAACATTAGGAAATATAGATCCATCCTCAACAACAACATTCTTATGGTCCAAACATGGTGAGAAAGTAATCGAGTTGCATATCATCTTGTCTCCATGTCTCTCCCATGAATACATTTCTTGACACTAAATGGTATTAATATAAACATATTTTATTATCTTTAGATTCACTATAATATGCACCTTTGCCTATTTTGTGTATTTTTTCTGTTTTTTTATACTTTTTTACGGGTTATGGACTATAAAATCTTAAATATTGATGATAATGAAGATGATAATTTTATACACTAGTGAATATAAAACAGTAATATTACCTTAAAATACCTTTAATAACTAGAATAAGAACACTAAATGGTTTTATTATAAAATTATCAAATAATTTCCTCCAACATAAATTAAAAAATATGCAATCTAAATTAGAATGGGATTGTGAAATAAAATAGTACATTGATCATAATGTTGAAGTCAAATGGGTCCATTATGTGTATCAACATTAATTTTCATAGAACAAGTGGAAATAAAAAATTTTATAATAAATTTTTACGCATATTATCATATAATATCAATGAATATGAAAAAGTAATACAACTCAATGAAAATAAGTTGTCAATAAAATTATTTTTTACATGGTACTTTTCAAGTCAAATCACTATGGATGAAACACTTAAAAATGAATCCTAAAATACCATGAGTTTATAATTAACAATTATATATCATTTAAATTTGATATAATATAAAGCATATAAATTTAATTATATTCATAATATTACAATATGCAACAATGAAATGAAACTGAGATGACATCCCATACCATGATTCTAAATCAGCACATACATTCATTATAGTAATGAATAATAAACATATATTTATTATCTAAATAATTTATAACATTTATAATTTTTATTATTCCATTTATTTCACTCTATATCATGGTTATATGTGATTAGCTAATCAATGTAGGTTTACATCTAGTGTTTTGACAATATATGAGTAATCTATCAAAAATGAAATATTAAGGTGTCTATTTGGAATTGAGATTATTATTTCTGTATATCCATACTATCATTAATGCAATAATTTTCATATTAAAATTTCAGTAAAAATTTTAATACCAGGAGTGACCTATGGCTCTGAAAAATGAAGTATGTTCTAATCTATGGGATGGTAGGTCATACGTATGCATGAGTAACATTTCGATTTTTCATTGATGATTATGGAGTGGGGGTAAGTAATATTTTTATTATAAAGAAATATAATTATATAATAAATGAAAGGATTTTACTTTTAACAATATTATATATACCATATGTGTGGTGTGGTGAGTAAAAGGCAGTCACATCACTTTGTGAAGGTGGTAGTCCACATATACAAAAGAGACATTATCATTTCCCAATACAATATAAATGATATATTATACTGTTAGAACTGTTAATTTTCAATTATTATAATAATTATTTTCTTTATATCGCATATATTAATTAAATTATTATTATCACCTTCCATGTATTGAATTATTGAAAAAAATTACATCCCTTCGTGTTGTAGTCATCCATCATACACAAGAGGGGCGTTATGGTATACTCTACAGAATAGAATGGATAAAACATTATATAAAATATAATGATTAAAAATGTTTAATTATGTTATAAATATAATATATAATCTTTATATTCATTATCATACCTAACAGTGAGACGTGGAAATGAAAAAATGAATGACATCAGTTAAAGAGGTTGTAGTCCACATTATATAAAAATAATGATTTCCTAACCCTTTTGATGGGAGTGGAGGTTGTGGTAGGTTTTAGTATAATAAAATAATATCAAAATATATGTAATATAAAATTTTTATTATATCTTCACGGTTCAAAATTAAATTAATGATCTATAAGATGAAATTAAATAAATATTCTCATTGAAGAATGATACATATTCTTCGAGTATCCATCATAATTTTTCCTAAAAATGCATCCCTATTTGGATTTATCCCCAAAAAAGGATTCCAGTATTTGGGAACGTATGTTGGCAAGTGATTGTAATAGGTATTTAATGAAAAAGTGATTCATGGTGTGAAGAAGAGAGGATGACAGCTGGGCTTTTATAAGAGAGGAAATTTTCATGAATGTATATTTTGAAATAATATTTACCTATATTTTTGACATCCAAAAAATGTAGGAATTTGAGAATTATATTGAATTAGACATTATATGTTCTAAATATTTAATGAGAATATATTTTAGAAAATTTTGAGGTAATTTTAGACATTATCGTTTTACTTTAACATAAGGTAAATCTATTTTTTCAATAATCGTGGTAAATAAATATTTAATGTCTTCAATATTAATTTTCTAAAAAGTTATGTTCAAATTATTATAAAATATAATTTATTATAATTCCAAATATGGTATAATTTTTCCCAATTCTATTCATAGAATTTTAAAATATTAATTTAAAATTAATCTTGTAGATGAAATGATAAAAAGGGGTTTCAAAGAGAAAATGGTCAAATGGTTACAAATTTTGAATATCAAAATTATGTATGTAAACAACTGAAATGACATATATTGTATTAATAGATATATTCTTGATCTAATTTTAATTTAAAAATAGTTAAAATAATAATTTTTCTTTAATAAAAAAAATTAAATTAAAATGATGTTTTTGAATAAAATTTAGTATTTTTTACTATTTGTAAAAAAATAACCAATTTAGATAAATCACACA
Source organism: Viscum album (assembly GCA_963277665.1). Lineage (NCBI taxonomy): Eukaryota > Viridiplantae > Streptophyta > Magnoliopsida > Santalales > Viscaceae > Viscum > Viscum album. Next base: position 1,250,294,344 of record OY728128.1, on the reverse strand, counting down.
AATTCACCATATAATTTTTTTAAAATTATTATTTAAAATATTAATTTCATTTTATTAATTTTTTCCCAAAATTTGTAAAAATTATTTTTCAATTCTGTGTGTTGTGAAAGACTAATATATATTTTAGAATAAGATAAAGTTGCAAAAAACATTTATGTCTTTCATTAAATGGTTTTTATATCTTTTATAATATTTATATAAAATAAATATTATTATTTTTTTAATTATTATTAATAACATCATATTTGACAGTTAGATTACAAAAGAAATATATATTTCAATTCTTTTAGACTCAATGTTGTGTGTTCTGAATGCTATCTAAGAGATTGAATTTACTGAAAACAATTCAATGGTTTGTTTTAGAATGACGTTGTGTAAAATATATTCTATCAAATAAATTTTTCTTCTATTAAATTCTATGGGTGATTAACTATTCCCACCATAAAAATAATTCATTATCATAATTTAAACTTGATTTCATCAATCAGGGGTTTAAAATATAAATTTTATTTTGTTAGAAAACCCCAACCATCAATGGATTAATACAATATCTTCTTAATAAGAGAGAAAGATAAGTAAAATTTATGACACATAAATATGTATCTATGTTGGAGAAAATTGGTGGTTGGCATTGAAACGAGAGTTCAATAAATCTATAATTAATTATATATAAGAATAACGATCATTGATCCTAATAAGGTGAAAGATAAATAGAAAGTTAAGGGCATGAAAAAATAATTGGTCCTTTAAAATACCAATTGTACAAAATAAATAAATGTTTTAGGATAAAATTTTTCTCAATATCCTTTTCATAGAGTTGAGGAATTCATTTACAATCAAATAATATATGGAAATATATTTACATGATTTGTTTCTATTTATAAGAACAATTTAATCACATGGATACGATTTGTTAAATCTACAATTCAATAGTTTCTCCATGAAGTGATTATAAAAGTAAAATTATTTTTGCTACTGCACTATAATTCATATTTAATAGATCATAAGATTCATAATTGACTGAAATTTTTTTCAATTGATGTTTATAAATATTCAAAACCAATTTAGTTATTAAATGTTTTGTAATATAATATGTTAACTTCTAATACTTGAGGACAATACCATAGTTTTATCATGAAAATTTAATCATAAAAATGACTAACAAAATACAATTATATATTTACTTGGACCTCATGATGGTGAGTGGATAGTTTTAAACACTTATATTCTTTCATTCATGGGTTCAATCCTAACAACCATGTTTTACATGTTGAGTCGTCACCTAGCTTGTGGGATTCCCTTTTTCTAAAACCCCATTCATATAATTCTTATTATATAACAAAAAATCTGTTGGACATTTATAAAATAAAATTACTCCCTAAATAATTTTTTTACAGTGGTTTTTAATATAATATTTGTTTCAAAAAAAGATAATGATATTAATTTAATATAATTAAAATGTCATTTATGATAATAATAACCATAAAGGATTTAAATACCATTAATTTTTTATCAATAATAGTTAAACGAATTATTCATTAATCAAAAGTTTCACTGAAACATATACATTGAATAATTTTATACAAAATAACCAAAATATTTGTATATTCACATCATATAAAACGAAATGGTCACTTAATATATACAACATATGATTAAGCTTAAACGCATTACCCATGATGGTATATATAACTCTTAAGTTAATGAATTGACATTTGTTTCTTTAATTTAACACAATCCTTTCGAGATCAATGATTCTTATAACAAATATTAAATTGGTAAAATACATCAAAAGTCTAATTTTTTTGAATCCCATTAAATAAATACGTCATCTTTTATTCAACATATGTCTTTCCTAGTCATTCAATAAATATTTATAAGATTTCATTGAGAAGGATAATGACCATGAACCCCTACATTTTAGAAACCAAACTAAAATGAGATCATTATGATTTCATTTGTTTACTTCCATTGAAATCTTAATTATTACTTTGCAATTATATGCCTCATTCAATTATCTTACACAAATTATCAATTTAATCCATCCTTCATGATTATTTCATGGGAATCTCATACAACTTTTTTGACATTATAGAAATCAATTCTCTTTTACTGCATGATCTCCACCACTAAAGTTCTTATAATATACCATCATTGCCTTATTTGGATAGTTCAGGATCTGGTTAGTTTATAGATTCATAATCATATTTCAAGATAATATATTAGGTCAATTCATGGTATCATTCAATCTAATAAAAATCAAATTTTGTGTCCCATATTAAGCATATTTTCCTCCATAACCTATCTTTTCATGATATATTTGGGTTCTATCCATTTATGTAAACTCAAAACAATTACTTGAGAAATAATAATCATAGTAGGGAAACCATCTAATATGTTATTAGATCTATAAATCATGAACCAACTTTTTATATATATGAAATATTAGATCAAACATAGGTCATTATTTCCCATAATATATTTAAATAATTCATAATAGATTTGAATAAAAATATGATTTATCATGTGAATATCCCCCAATAGTTTCAATCTTGTAGATGAATAAAAACTATTTTTATTCACTACACAGAGATTAGATAAAGTTCAGTATTCCCTTTTTGGAGTTCTTATCCCTTGGTACTTTTTTTCCATAACCATTACCTCTGTTAATATCTAGACAAATATTTATTTCAATGAAAAACCATATAACCAATACCTAACCAAAAAAAGATGATATTCTTCTAAAAATTTAAGAAAAGTATATCATAGGGTTGTAATACATAATCAATGTTATTTAAAATCCATTTCCCAAGTATTTTATTAACAATAATATGATACCAACTACTAAAACCGGGGATCCAAAAATCTCAGGCTGGTACCTTCATTAATAATTTATTCTAACATAAAATAAATACCATCCTGCAGGATCAAAAACAGTACCAGTTTTGGTAAACATCATAGACACATGATTTTAATATTACAATTGAATAAAAAAAATTACACAGATTCATTCGATAGTATCATTTGTCGCTCTAGTATATTCTTTCATATCTTTTTTGATGACTCGCCAATTCTCATTGGCTTGATAGTAAAATGAGTCATTAAGAGGCCTTAAACGACATCCTCAATATGCCAATTGATGGTAATAAATGCTGAAGGGTTTCAAATACATGTTAGGGGATGATTTACCCTTTATGAAATAACCCATAAACAAACCAATCATAACCAAACATTCACTATATGATTCATGATCAAATGAATGACAACTAAACAACTCCATTTATGTAAAACCACATCAAGTACACAACAGCAGAAGACCAAACCAAGTATCAAAGTGCATTGCCGATGAACAACTCAAGACTCTCAAAAGACACCATGAATCCATGCTCCAGAAGCTCCATGCTCTACAACATCTCTGAATCATCACCTCGAGCCACTAGAAAAATATGCTTTACCTTTACCTGTATCATGGAGTAGGACATTTGAAAAAGCACCAAAGTTCCAAAATAGGGGTGAGTATAAAACTCAGTAGGTTTCCCCAATGACTTCCCAACTCACGCCACTAGGATAGAAGAGTTAGCAACATTTATATCAAAACAGATTATATAAAACATTTTCTCAAAAGCAGATTATAACTAAATATAATCATGTTTATGAAAACCATGTATAACCCAAATCATTCAAGTGAAAAAGAAACCACTTTTCCAAAGAGTTTATTTTAGAAAAAAAACTAATAAATATTTAGAACCAATTTACAAATATCCCTTTCTGGCATACCCAACCATTTCCCAACCCAAGCAGCCAACCTTGCATGCTTTGTTATTACAGTTCCATACTCATGAGCGGTTTCTCATCGATCTACCATGTTGTCACCATGTAATTTTTTCCCTTATTCTATTACACCATTGTCACCGAGCACAAGGTCATATTTCAACCAAGCCTCATCCATATAGTTACCATGTGACATTAAACGTTTGGCACTGAGCACAATGTCTTATTTCAACTAAGCCTCGTACATGCAACCTGAACACACACCACATATGCCCATCAATCATTCAAAAACACCCTTTCAATAAAAACACCTTTTAATTGAAAACAATTTTCATCAAGACCATTTCAATACCAAACCATTTCAATTCCAAACCATATCAATAATCCTCTATTTTTATTGAAAACCAATTCCATAAAAGTCATTTCAATCTCAAACTATTTCAATAAAATACCCTTTTTATTGAATACCCATTTTTCATCAAACCATTTACAATTTTTGAAAATACATAATTTAAAATCAACATTTTAAATTCAAGAATCCACATCACATTGCAGAACAATTCACCATGATTTAAAAATTTCAATAAAACCATAAATCATCACTAAAGATTATTTATTCTATGCTTTTAATAATAAATTACATTCAAATAAACCAATTTTAAACTAATCCAATCAATTCTAACAAGTGGAGTTGAGATTGAAGCCTCCTACCTTTATGTTTTTGATGAAAACCACAGAGAACGAAGAATGCACAAGAAATCCGGGTTGATTCTTCAAAAACGTGACTTAGAACTCTTCTCATAGCAAGAACAAAATAAAATCTCAACATATTTGGAATCCACACTCTTAGATCTACCCAGAACAGGTGTAGATCTAAGAAACTGAGAGAAAAGAAAAGGTAGATCTAAGTATATTTAAGAAACCAAACAAGAATGATGAAGAACGACCACATACCTCAAGAATCTGACATCAATTCCCCATGAGAATCCTTCGGATCACCACCAGAACAATAGGAGAACCCTCTGTATCCTAAGGAGGAGAAAAATCCTGAGTTATGGCCACTTATGAGGATAAATGAGACACTTAGAGTAAAAAACGAGTGAGATCCACTTTTTAAGGATCTCACTTAAATATCTGCACAGTTTGCTCACACGGCTAGAAAAATTGTGCACTAACCTTGTGTTAGACTCTGCCTTAGCAGACCCTCCACAGATGGTTTGGCTGCAGGGTTTGACAAACTGTGCACTGCCCAGGCAGAAGCTACTACCTCCAAGACCAACTACTCACATTTTTGCAACACGATTTAGGAAAACCGTGCGTCATCCGCGTGACTTCTTCTTTGCCTCAAAACATCAATCAATGTTCTCTTGACTCTCCCATTTAACACCCTTAACTTTAAAACCATGAATAACATCAAGTAAGGGTTACATATTAGAAACCAAGAGTAATAAATTATCCCCACCATTGTTCTTTCCGTCCTTGGAAAAAGAAAACCATCAACCAAATGAAAGGGTTTCAGCCACTACTCTTTCATTTCCTATTCATGTTCCCATGTCCCTTCATGAATATGACTATACTGCCATAAAACCCACACTAGACAGATGCTTTTTCCATGCAAGACATTCTCTTGAATATCCATAATATCTAATGGGATATGTATTAGTGAAGCATCTGGCTCTTGGTCAATGTGATCCCATCTGATCACATAGTCAGGATCAGGCTGATACTTTTTCAACTGAGATACATGGAACACATTTTGCACTGAACTATGCCATGGTGGTAATGCCAAATGGTATGACACCTCTCCATATTGTTCTAATATCTCAAAAGGGACAATGTATCTAGGATATAACTTTCCATGCTTCCCAAAATGACGATGTCCAAGCCTTAGAGAGATCCTCAAGAAGACATGATAACCCACAACGAATGACAACGGTCTTAGATGGTGATTTTCATAAGATTTTGAACAACTTGGAGCTGTCTCCATCCTTTTTCTAATCAACTAGCTCTTCTCTATTGTTTCATGGTCAAGGCTTGGCCCGACTATTGATGTTTCACCCTTTTCCACCTAGTATAGTGAAGAACTACAAGGATTCCCATACAATTCTTCAAATGGATCAATGCGTATCAACACTTGATAGATGTTATTGTATGTGTACTCCACTAAGGATATATGTTCATCCCATGAGCCATCGAAATCCACTACACAAGCCCGCAACATGTCTTCCAATGTTTTTATCATGTGATTGGATTTACCATCCATCTAAGGATGATATGTTGTGCTCATAGTCAACTGAGTTCTGAGGGATTGTTGTAATGATTTCTAGAAATGAGATGTGAACCTCAGATCTCTATCTAGGACTATAGAAACTAGTACACCATTCCTCTTTACCACATCATGGATATAGATTTTTGAAATATCCTCAAATGTATGAGTTTCACAGATAGGGATGAAATGGGCCCACATGGTTAGATGATCCACTATCACCCAAATGGAATTGTGTTTCCGGACCATTATTAGAAGACCTATAACAAAATCTATTGCATTCTGATCCCATTTTCACACTGGGATGGACACAGATTGTAATAGAAAAGCTGGTCTCTAATGAACTAGTTTAAAATGCTGACATATTAAGCACTACGAGACAAACTCAGTCACCTTCCTTTTCATGCCGCTCCACCAAAATTGCACCTTAAACACCTTATATATCTTCTGTGTGCTTGGATGTACAACCCATCTTGAATGGTGGTAAGCATGAAGTATTTGTTCCTGACAAAATATAGGAACAACTATCTGATCTCTAAAACAAAAAACTGAACCCCCATCAAGTTTCCAGCACTCAATGGTCTCTACGACATTGAGTTTTTAACTTACAAGAAAACAATCTAAATCAGATGTTTGTGCTTATTCGATCAATTTTACTAGATCAAGAAGAAGCGTAGCTGAAAATAAAACTGCAACTTCACCTCATTCTTCACATTCCACATGCATGCCGGCTAAGATTGACATCAAATGCTATTCATCTAAAGCTTCTTTCTCCAACTGAGTATATGAATTCCTACATGATGCATCCACCACCGAATTTTTGTTCCCTGGTGTGTACATCAATTCAATGTCAAACATATGGAGATACTCCATCCATCTCCTTTGCCTAAGTTTTAAATCCCACTATGAGAAAATGTGTTTCATGATTTTCTGATCTGTAAACACAGTATATTTCTCACTAAATAGATAATTTATCCACGTTTTCAAAGCACGAATGACTTCAGATTACTCCAAATTGTGTGTTGGGTTATTCTTCTTATGCACCCTCAACTTCCATGAACCATGAGCAGCCACATGGTCTCCTTTCATGAGAAAAAAACCCAACCCTGATCCTGAAGCATCACAATACACAACATAACCATGTCCTGATTCTAGTAAAACCAAGATAGGTACTGATTTAATCCAAACATTTAGTTCCTTGAAAGACTACTGAAATTATTCAGTCCATCAGAATGTAGCATTATTTTTTTCAGTTCTGTCATTGGTGAAGTTAGTCGGGTGAGATCATGCACAAAGTGTCTGTAGTAACCAGATAGACCAAGAAAACTTCATATATCGAACACATAATTCGGTGTTTTCCAAGAGATAATTCCTTTCGTCATTTCAGGTTAAACAGAAACACCTTTCTCGGAAATGACATGGCCAAGGAAACGTACTTCCTGTATCCTAAAATCACACTTTGATAGTTTGGCATACAAGAGATGATCTCTCAAGATTTGTAACACTATTTTGAGGTGCACCTCATGATCAGCACTTGTCTTTAAATGGACCAAAATTTCATCCACAAACACACCACAACAAACGAATCTAGATATAGTTGAAATATCTGATTCATCAAATCCATGAAGACCCCTAGTGCATTTTTTTGAACGAAAGGCATGACTACATATTTTTAATGGACATATCTACTTTTGAAAGGTATCTTTGGAATATCCTCCTTCCGAACTCGCAATTGGTGATAACCTAATCGAATTTCAATCTTGAAGAACCACTGATCTCCCCTTAATTGATCGAATAGATCATCAATGCGTGGTAGTGGATATCTATTATTTATCGTAACTTGGTTAAGTGAAATATAATCAATGCACAACCAAAGTGTTCCAACTATTTTCTTCACAAACAAAATCAGTGTTACCCATGGAGATGTACTTGTTCGAATGAAACCCTTTCTCTACAGCTCCTCTAACTACATATTCAATTCACGTTACTCTGTTGGTTCCATCCTATAAGATGGAAGGGAAATACGACTGGTCCCTAGAAAGAGATCAATCGTAAACTCCACTTCCCTTAGAGGTGGTAACCTTGAGAAGTTGTTGGGAAATACATCAGTAAATTGATCCACAACATCTAGAAAACTCTATTCCTCGATCTCTTCCATTGATGCGAAATTTAAAGCTTCAAATTGATAAAAGATCATTTCGGCCAGTGGTTCCAACAAGATCGTTGTACCGTTCTATACAATCCTCTCTCCTCTAAAGATATTCTCGATGTCGTCCTTATTCATGAAACTAATTGTTCTTGTATAATAGTTGATTCGATCCTTGAACATTGTCAACCAATCCATACCAAGGATTACATCATAGATATCTATATCAAACATTGAAAAGTTGCATTTTATCTCAGCTTTATGAATAGTTATAGAACATGCTCTACCCACAAAGGCTTGACATTCTCTTTCACCAATAGGAGATATCAGATTCAAAACATAAGGTATAATTTCTAGTTTTAAACATAGAAAGTCAATAGCACGATATGCAATGAAGGAATGTGATGAACCAGTATCAAAAAATAATTTCACAAAGGTAGAATTCAAAATAATTGTACCTCTTACTGCAGATAGACCAGCTTGATCATCGACAATCATCTGCTCGGCTCCATATAATTTTTTTTTCACTATACTATTTTCCTTGTTTCCTTACTACGGTTTCATGGTTGAGAAGTTTTGGTATTTCAAAAATCTCCATGGCTAGCACTGTAATGCTAATGAGACTGACTCGGATATCCTCGACATGTCAAAGCATACGATGCATGCGACGCCTAGGAAGTGTCACGTGCACCCGACCTTGGAGAATTTATACAATAGCATTGTAGATGCCCAATTTTCTTGAAATTGTGACAAGCTTGAGGTTGTTCCAGACAGTCCCACTTTATGTGGTCATGTGAACCACATTGAAAACAACCTACTTTTCTCTGGCGTCGTGGAGGAAGGTTCACTTATCTCACCGTCTCGTTCTGATTTTCACTGGTACCATGGAAATAGGTGTCCCTTTTCCACTTGTTTACAGTGGTAGAGTTCCCACCATTTCCTATAGGTATCAACATTCCTCCACATATCAATCCCAAGATATCATGATCATAAACAGTCGCTTTTTTCACTATTTTTTTATAATCTGTAATACATAACACTGTAATCTTCAATCAAATCTCCTACCTTAGTCATGATTCTAAGATGAATGCCTTCAAGGACGCATCTACTGAAACCACTGGTGAAAAACAAACAAAATTCATGAATGTAGTTGCATACTCTATGACAGAGAGTCTCTCATGTTTCGGGATAAAAAGGTCCATGTTTTCTGGATTTTGAACGCGTGTGGATTGAATTGTTGGTTGAACAATTATTCAAAATCCTCCCATGTAATGAATTCTCCAATTTAGCCAGAACCCCTAAATCCCACCATTGACATGCAAGATCATCAAACATATACTTCTCTAACTTGACCTTGTGCTCTGATGGTGAGTCGATGAAATCAAAGATATGATTCATCTTAATTAGCCACACCTCCTCCTTTTTAGGTTCAGCATATCCTCATATGATTGGTGGATTCTGATTCATGAACTGGATGATATGATCCACATGTCGTGGTTCATTCCTCTGGTTCCCCATATCCACAGCATGAAAATCCCGGACAATACTCTGAACAATCTCTTGGTTCACCCGTGGTTCAGGTGCAACCACATTCCCCATAGCTTCTTTGGGCTGGTTTCGACGACGCCTATAGGGTTTCATATTCTAAACCAACAACATCCTCCATCAATATCACTCTCTATCAACTTATGGATTAACATTTCCAATTATATGACAACAAATATCACAGCATTGTTTTCCAAAACATCATTTTTCAATGTTTAAATATTTTTTAAAACATTCAACATGATTTTTGAAAATAAACCCATTTTCAAAATACACCAAATATCATGTTTTCAAAATCATTAACTTTAAACATTATTTTCATTTTTTCTTTTCAGAACTCATCTCCTTGTAAAAATCATAAGTCATTCCTCACAATGATATATTCAATCCTTGTGAGAAGACATTCCTCTAAAATGCATTCCATGCTCATCTCATTAGCTAAACCCTTGGCAATGAGATTTCCAAAATTCTAGAAGTGAATCCAAAACACTTATGTACCCAAAACTCTGGTAACATGAAATTCAATATAAATGGGTTAGCACAGTTATTTTTTTCTATACATTTCAAGTTCTGAAAATCCTACTCCTGTCTAAGATTTAAACCCATGGAATAGACAAGAAGGAATTTAAACTCCATGACTAGAAAAATCAATGACTACTTGTTAGGCATGGACCGAACAAGCTGATACCATTTGTAATGTCCCACCTATTCCAATTGGCTTGAGGGTATAATGAGTCCTTACTAGGCCTTAAGTTACATCCCCAAGATGCCAATGGCTGGATATAATGGCCGAAGGGTTTCAAATACATGTTGGGGGTGATTTACCCTTTACGAAATAACCCATAAACCAACCAATAATAACCAAACATTCACTATATGATGCATATAAAAATGAATGACAATGAAACAACTCCATTTATTTCAAAACAAATCATGTACACAACAACGGAAGACCAAACCATGAATCAATGTACACAGCGGATGAACAAATCAAGACTCCCAGAAGACACCACGACTCTGTGCTCCATAATCTCTACGCTCCACAATATCTCTGAAGCATCACCATGAGCCACTAGAAAAAGATTCTTTACATTTACCTGTATCCCGGAACACGGCATCTACAAAATCACAAAACTTCCAATATAGGGGTGAGTATAAAACTCAGTAGGTTTTCCAAATGAATCCCCTACTCACAACACTAGGATAGAAGAGTTAGAAACATTTATATAAAAACAGTTTATATTAATCATTTTCTCAAAAGTTGTTTATAACTAAATATAAAAAAGTTTCCCAAAACTACTTATAACTAAAATCATTCAAATGAAAAAGAAACTTATTTTCAAGCGAGTTATTTTTTCCAGAAAAATAACTAAAAAATCTTTAGAACCATTTTACTAACATCCCTTTTTGGCATACCCAACCATTTCCCATCCAATGCAACGAACCATGCATTCTTCGTTATGATAGTCCCATACTCAGGAATGATTTCTCATCAATAAACTAAGTCATCACAAGGTAATTGATTCCCATGTTCCATTGCACCTTTGACACTAAGTAGAAGGTCATAATGCAAATAATCCTTGTACATATAGCTACCATGTTCCATTAAACATTTGGCATTGATCATAAGGACATATTTCAACCAAGCCTCATACAAGGAACCTGAACACCCATCACATATGTCCAAAAATCATGCCAAAACACCATTTTAATAAAAACACCTTTTTATTGAGAACCATTTCCATCAAAACCATTTCAATGCCAAACCATTTCAATTCCAAACCATTTTAATAAAACTCCCTTTTTTATTTAAAACCAATTCCATCAATGTCATTTTAATCTTAATCCATTTAAATAAAACACCCTTTTATTGAAAACCCATTTTTCATCAAACAATTTACAATTAAAAAAATCCATAATTTAAAATAAACATTTTAAATTCAAGAAGACAAATCACGTTTCAAAACAATTCACCAAGATTTCAAAATTTCACTAAAACCATAAATCATCACTAAAGAGTATTTATTCTATGATTTTCACAATCAATTCCATTAAAATAACCCAATTTAAAACTAAGCCAATCAATTATAACAAGAGGAGTCAAGATTAAAGCCTCTAACCTTTAGGTTTTTGATGAAAACCACAACAAATGATAAACACACAAGAAAATTGGGTTGCTTCTTCAAAAATCCACATTAGATCACTTCTTCTAGAAGGACCAAGACAAAATCTCATCATATTTGGAATCCAAGCAATTATATCTACCCATAATGGGTGTAGATATAATAAACTGAGAGAAGAGGAGAAGTAGATCTAAGCAGATCTATGAAACTGAAAAAGAACGATGAAGAACGATCACATACCTCAAGAATCCGGCTTTGATTGGACAATAGAAGCCTTCAGATAACCTCTGGAATTATGGGAGAACCCTCTTTGACCTTAAGAGAAGAAAAATCCCGAGTTATGGCCGCTTAAGAGGAAAATCGGGACACTTAGAGGCAAAAACGTGTGGGATCCACTTTTTAAGGATCTCATTTAAGTGCCTCCATGGTTTTCTCGCTTGGTTAGAAAAACAGTGCGCTAACTATGCATTAGCCACTGCCTCGACAGACTCTCAACACACGGTTTGGATACATGGTTAGATAAACAGTGCACCACCCATGCAGAAGCAACTTCCTCTAAGACCAACTAAACATGGTTTTTCCACACAGTTTAGACAAACCGTGAGCCATCCGTGCGAATTCCCCTTTGCCTAAAAACTTCATTCAATGTTCTCCTAACTCTCACATTCAACACCCTTAATATTAAAACCATGAGAAATATCAACTAAGTGTTACATACTGGAAACCTAGGTTACTAAAACTTTCATTGTAAACCTCTTTGATTCTTTGTAAATGAATCAAAATAATATTCAGCTCAAATACTCATTACGAGTTGAGTACAACAGAAGCTATCCTGAATCAGATAAAAAAATATACATGGAAATGTAAATAACTGAACACACAATACATTGAAATAATTGAACTAGAATTACCAATATGGATGATAAATAATTGAAATGTTATTACATTTAATAAATAACATGACAATCATCACTGGATCTAGAATAATCAATTTTTAAAGGTAAATAACAAAAAATATATTTCATTATTCCTTAAACTGATAATAAAATACATCTAGAGAAAAAACCATAATTAAAAAAACATGGAAAGTAATTGCTCAATTCATAGTGATTTAAATTATTTAATATTTGGAGTCATCTTTACAAGGTACATGATACATCTACAATCATGACCAATCATCAAATACTTTAAAACTGATTGGTAGAAGACTATTAAAACTATGCTAGGCTACTGATTCATTACAAATGACTACTGATGCACCAAGCGGCCACCTATAATAGGGCCCTAACAGTATCATTCTTTTCAAAAGAATTTATCAAATATAAAGTAATACATTTTGTTAATAAATAGTGTGCCTTGTCCTAAAATATCTATATTGTGTATATAATATAGATTAATCCATAATTTCCTAGAAACACAAAAAAAATCAAATATAGAAAAATTTATGTATAAATGATATATAGTCTTTAAAATAAACATATACATGCTAAATATTACGGATATCATGGGATAATTTATTATATAAGGAACTTAGGAATGATAACCTTATTAGAAAATAATTTTAACTACAGGATTTTGTCAACAATGTGAATTTCAATACCATCCGTAGCCAAAATAATCATTCCCAGTCATGGGGGGGGGAATTAGAATGGTATTAGTAGAAAATATCGAAAGTATAGATTATGTAAAATGAAGGGGGGTTTTATAAAAAAATTTATGACTTTAAATATATTGTAAAACATTCATGATGATATTTCCATTTCATTTTAATATAATTTTTTAAAATATAAATCATCTCTAAAATAATACTCTATGAAAATAAATTTTAAAAAACAATGAATTTATATCATATTTGGTAAAAATTTTCACTAAAAATATCCTTCTAAAATTGAAAATTATACTTTAATGAAATGATGGTTAAGAAAGTTGGTAATTACATACAATTCATAAAAGTATAAAAAATTCCTTTTACACTATAAAATGGTTATAGTTGCTCATTGTTCGGTGAAAAAAAAAGATTTATTTAAAAAATTAAATGGTAAAAGTCTGTAAAAACACCGTTAATAAATCACACATAAAATTTTAAAAACATTTCATTTTAAAAAAAATTTGTTTTAGAAAGAAAATATGTTTCTGATCAAAGAACTAAATGAAATCGGGTTTTCTTAAAATCATTTTCTCAATTATATTAATTACCCTAGTGTCTAAAATTGTATTATTTCTTGAAAAAATCATGAAAAAATGGAGGAGAAGAAAATTAAATGGGTTCATTAGAAAATGATCAAATAATTTCATTCATCTAAAATTCAATAATAAATAATCTCAATATAAATGGGATATTAAAATTAACCCTAATAATTTCATAAAATTTAAGTGACAATTAATCATTGAAATGAATACATATATAGACAATAATTAAACCAAAATCATGTTAAAGAAGAAAATAAGATAATATAAATTCATTTACACTGAATATTATAATATAAATGACAATAATTAATAATATGACCCAATTAAGAAAAATTATATGATGAAATTCATTACCAAATGGTAATTTTCACGTCAAATCCCATTGGATGAGAAATTTAAAATTGAATCATAAAATAACAGGAAATATTAATTAAAAAATATATAACATTTTATAGGGTATATATATATATGATATAAGTGAAATTATGTTTAAAACCTAACAATATTCATTAGTCAAATAAAATATAGAGGAAATCTCGTACAATGAGTACAACATTCCACAAATGTTATTTATATTTCTAAATAATAAACTCATGCTATTTATTTACTTTATTAAGAATATTTATTCATGTTTATTATTCCATTTATTCATCACATTATAATATTATATATAATTACATGATAAATATAGTATACCTCATGTGTTTTTGAGATATTTGGTATATATGTAAAAATTTACATGGGAGGGGACTATTTTTCTTTGTTGTAAATATTTCCATTAATTATGAATAAAAATAATGAAATAATTATCATATTTATACATCAATTAAATCATAATGACCAATCATGAATTATGGTAAAGGAAAAAGAACTGTGTTATAATAATGGAGACGATAGTCCATATGTACACATTATTTAGATTTACAATTTTCATCAATCATCATGGAAAGTGTTAACTAATATATTTTTATTAATAGTGAGCATTATATATTTAATAAAAATTTATTGATTTAAATATATATATATATATATATATCATTATAATAGTGAGTTTATGAAAAGAGACTCATATCTCTTCATTATTGTGGACTTCCACACATACCATCCAACATTACTTTTTTATTTTCCAAACAATTTTAATTTGATATTGAGAACCCTCACAACATTAAACAACAAAAGAAAATAGATATTTGTTAAAGAATAGTTTGAGCCGATGGGAATATATTTCCTTAAACAATATATAAGTAATATAATTTACATGGGAGTTAGATTAGACCTTTAAGATTCCTTCATACTAATGTGACATTATGTCCCAAGAATTTATGAATTCCTCCATGTTAATCTTCTCCATATTAAAGCCTCTTAGAAAAATATGAGCCTCCTTTTCAATCCACTTTCATTTTTCTATATTAATTATACCACAATGAATTCTTCTTGTCTTATTTAATGCTTTCATTACCATATATTCCCCTCCCCTTTCTTCATAAAAGTGATAAAGTAGATCCATGATTTCTAAAATTGATGATATCTGTCATTGAGGGTCTCTGGAGCTAGTCTCATGTTGTTTTCCAGGATCCCACATCTTTATCGGGGGAGTAGCAGGGACACCAACCTCACCACCCATAGACACCAGGTCGCTATATGTGTTGGCCACCGCATCCGAGTTGCTCATAGTAAATGTAGCCTTTGGGAGCTGGTTTACAATACTTGTAGACACCATTATAGGAGGACTAGGAAGGTTAGAAAACTCCTTCCTACATTACCCCCTCTAGTTTTTCATGCTAAATCCATCAGAATCAATAGTAGTGAAATTTCCCGTCTGTGAGGATGGTCTAAGTTATTCCTCCATAATGGACACTTCCTTAGGCTCATTTGAGGCATCCAGAACATCGTCCATCTCCTCTTGGGACTCACCCACATCTACTAAGGGGTCATCTCAATGTGAATCCTCTTTCCTGTTTATATTCCCACTATCTTGGAAGTCATCATCACCTAACACTGCATATTAGTTATGAAGGTTCAAGTTTGATCTCCCAACTATAACCTTCTCCGTATAAAAAACAGTTTCCTGCATTTCCAGAATTGGTACCTCAGAGGCTCCTTCCTGTTGCTAACATCGTCCCATATATTTAAATTGCATTTAGGTGTCCTCCAGAGCGAGACACTGGGAATACCAACCGGATTCATGGTCCCCACAATGTCCCTCAATCTCCTTAGTATCATTGGCTGTATTTTTTGGTACTATCTGTATTGTTGTTTCATCCAGGTGGGACACCTTCACTCCATCATTGTTACCTCTAGTTGACCAGCCTTCCAAAAGCCTGTGCTTGTCTTTTCTTACCTTGTTACTGTGACTTAATACTTTGTTGTCTGGGGATACAACCTTGTTAACACCCATGTCGGATGAAGTTACTTTGCTCACCATTACCCCTGGGATGCACACCCCCACGTCTCTCTTCAATATGTCAAAACCCATAGTAATATTCAGGATTAGAGAGGGGGTCAAGACTTTTCTCATATAATCTTGTGTTGTAAGACTAGAACGATGTCATGGGACCACCATCTCATGTTGCTTTCCATATTCAGTACCACTGTTGGTGCACACTAGTTCAACTTCAAAATATTTTCCGCTACCTTAACCCATACACAACCCCTTATCATTGCTGCTTGGATCCAAAACCTATATAATTTCCTTTCTCCAATGTCTGCAGGATACCCTGGGATGATCCAACATCTCACATAAATTACAGAATCCAAACCAAGTTTCATATACTATAGGTTATTTGTGCCAAAACACTCCCTCCGCTGTAATCTACACAAACTCATGGGGAATTATAGAGACATCAAGTTCCACACATATACGGGGACAGACCGGGTGGCAGAGCACCTTGGTTCTTTAATCATCAAAAAAAATTCTACACAAAATGTTACATAACATTCTCAAAATTGAAGGGTTTTGATATTGTAAATGGAGTTGTGGAAAACTAACCAAAAATTCTGCACTAGGGGAGTCATGATGCATGTGGAAGTCATACGACCAATATAAGAGTTTAAATCAATGACCATCACAACATTTCAAAGCATTAGACCATGCATTAACTAGATACTCCTCAATTTGGAATCGAATCCATATATGCCTGTAATCGATCAGACCCACTGTTTCTATATCCTTTAAATCCCATGACCCAAAGATATACCAGTTAAACGAATCCACCTAGGGATGTCGCTACATGAAGTGCACAATCAGGGAGAGATTCAGCAGACCAGAAGCCTCGATGAACATTGAGGTCGAGATCGAAAGGTTTTGAAGGCCATTTATCAAGTCCAAAACTATAGGGAAAAGAGAAATCGAAGGAAAGGAGGGAAGAAAGTCGGGCTTCGAGAACAGATAGAAGGATGGATCCATTCCTGTGAACGTGGTTGAAGTTCCCTCCCCTAGCGGGGGAGGAGGGACCAGGACAGGGGCCACCACCATCAATGAAGGGGGACGGCCTCACGACACCGCTCCCACCTAATCATTAAAGATACATTCTTCCCTCACCTTCAAGTATACCTAACATCCACGAATAAAAAAGTGGTGATTTCATATTACAATGTAATAATGAAAAAGAAATATTATCTTCTAAAAATGATAAATATTCCATAAATAACATAATATTGTCATATATATCCCATATATTAATTTATATTATCCCTATCACCTTCCATTAAAAGAGTTCAAGGAAAAATATCACATCGCTTTGCGAGATGGATGTCTATCGTGCACATGAGTGACATTATCAAATCCCCTACATAATGGAATATAAACATGTATATATGATTCCAAAAAGAGTTTTTGCATTATATGATAATGAAATAATTACTATATTTATAAAAAAATAACATATAAATTATAAAATATTTAAATCTTCTTGAAACATGAATGAAATTAGATAACATAATATCTACTCATGAACTATTAAGAGTGTAATACCTTATTTATTCATCCCTCAAAAAATATCATTTATGTAGGAAGGAATTAGAAAAAAATTATTAAAGAAATAATAACAATGTAATTTACCATCAATGGAATATCCTAAGGGATAGTAATAGACAAGACATATAAGAATACCTTTACCTTTCTACATAATTGGGATTTTTTACCTTATGGTGGAATTTAATTTCAAATTTATTTTATTTAATAAATATTTTAACTATATTACGATTGAATATTAAACCTTTTTTTTGTTTGGTAAGGAATTTTTCTTGAATTTAATTAAAGAAAATAATTATAATTCGAAATGAAATGGGTAGCACCATATCTTTTGATGGAAAAAATAGGAAATTTCTATACATGTGTACTACCGAAAAATTATTTCGGATGGCCACTAGGACTCTATTGGTAACAATATTTATTATTTTAGAACACTAAAGTTATGGTTTTCTTATGTTTGGATTTCAAAAAAGGTAGTCTTATTATTTTTTGGGTAATTAAATTTGACAAATAAATATTATTTATCACAAGATTAAAATATTATGGAAATTAAATCTATATATTTTATTACATCTTGATTTTATAAAACACTTAATATTATTTATTTATAATTTTTCAATGGCATAGAATTTCATAAATTAATGAATATTTACATTAATGTAATATTTTTTATATTGAGTTTATTTTATTATTATATAAAATAATTCAGCCTATTTTCAAATTATATTATGGTTTATTTTATATTACATTTTTTGTAACTGGTAATTATTATTTAATATAATCATTTATTTAGAGTGTGGTTGGTGATCTAAAACTATTAACTTTTTTAACCACTATTATTTTTGAAATACTGATAACATGATGTGACAATTGGCATGGGGAAATCCAAAGAGGCCATGTAGAATATAAAGGGGAATTTTCACATGAAGACTAAAATATATAATCACAATGCGACCAATATGTCTTTACACACATCCTTAATAGTTTTTTTCATTGGATCCTTGTCACAACATAAAATAGAACCATAATATCTCAATAACATTAAGATTTGACATTAGGGCCAAATACAATAGAGTATGTATTAGTACATATTGGTATATATAATCTATATATCTTAACGTGGTCCAGTTTATGCTAAAATGTAACCCAATTATGTACGCATTGAAAAAAAATTGATTTATAATAAAATTTATTAAATCCATAATCCAATATACATAATTTTTGATTTTTTACAAAAAAATCATAGTGTTATGTATTAACACATATTTTTCACTGTAAAAATAATTATCGTAAAACAACATTTTGGAACTATCACATTAAGAATGTATTAAAAAATAACTAGTGTAATCACTTAATATAGTATGATGATTCATATATCAGTAAAATATTTTAAAATTAATAGTTCATTATGGAAAATTATTCAATGTTTTTCATTACATTGTGTATTATTTTCTAAAATTCATACATAATTTTAGACAAACACTATGGGTAATTTTGACCTACCTCATTATCATTCTAGATTAATTATATTCTAAGACCCTATCCCAACTTAATAGTCTTTACAAATACGATTTTCTTAGGTTTAAATTCTTTTACATAGTTTTTTTTAATTAATATCACCCCCACCTAGAATCCATACCCCCCTGAAAATTCCAAAATAACCATTTCATCACATCCAAAATAAAAAACAGTATATATTATTTAACAAAACATGTTTATCTGTATACCAATAATTATTTTCCTCTATATATAACCTCTTATTCTCTTACTAAATCTATCCATAATCCCTGATATCAATGGTTTTTATCGATTATGTTTCTTAACCCATGGTAAAATAATCAACTATGTTTCTAATAAATCAATCTTATCCTTCACCAATATATGTCATGTTCACCCCCCATAACACTATCAAGCCTCCTCAATAGAAAATTGATCCAAAAAACAATGATCATCCCAACTACCATACCTTATTCTGTATTAAGTATTCTTTTCATAAAATCCATGTCCACTATTTCCTCAAATTCATGAAAATGAAAATTATAATGTTGAACGTGTTGTTAATGAAAAATTTCACATTGCATATTATTTTGATATGTCAAACCATGAAAAAAAAATTCAGTGATGGTATTTTAATTGGGTAAATCCTTTTAAATTAGATTTAGTCTATACTTTGGTATGACATTTTGTATATAAAGATACAACAATGGAGTTATATAATACAAATACGTATGATCATGGTGAGAACTGGTTTCTACTAGGTAAGATGTATTAAAAATTCCCTATTTTGGTTTTAGTATTGTTCTTGAAATAATTTAAATATATTTCATAATGTACATGGAATATATATATATGTACTATAAATCAAATGAATATTATTTTATATTTTTTTTAATTGGGGGACATGGTAGCTTATCCTACCATTAGAAATGGACTTTAAAATCACAAGACTACTCCGTTGAATAGATTATTACATACAATTAGTCACATGGAAGCCATCTAATATTAAATAACTGAGGGTGTTATCAAAGTTAAAAGCTGGTAAATAGATTTCTGAAATAAAATTACATTATTAGGGTCCCACAATTAAATATGGGTATGAAATTAAATGAATTTTTTTATATCCAAATAGAGAAGATAAAAATAATAACTATTGGTGCTATTTTCCTTAAATATAATTATGATAATTAGTTCAATTAAGACATCTATAAAAAATTTACATAAAAATAAATATTCAATTGTTTTATTTATAAATTGTATTGAATATAATATTTATAGAAAAAATTTACCAAATATATTTTTTCTGGTGAGAATTCTTACATTGAGAGAGGGTGATCAAAATGGGGGTAATTACCATGCGATCAAAAACCCTAAAGCAACTAAATAACAAAAAAAATTGCATGCCTCTTCCACGTAACCTTCTTTTTTAGTCCCACATGTTGAAAAAAATCTCTTTAAATATAATTTAATAGTATATATATTATCCATTTATGAAGTGATTTTATTATATTAGTAATATTGGATTTGTATAATGTGAACACATATAAAATAATAAAAATTATACAAAATATTTTTTTTTGCTTTATATAAATAATACTCCATTACTTATTTCGTACATGTAATCATCTTGGAACATACATGATGGATAGGTTTTGTTAAAATACTACTATATGGTTTGATAATATGGAAGTAACAGTAGTCTAGAATCAATACCTTACATCGGTCATCATGATAATCATCATAAAATAACTAGAATATTATAATCATAATCATCATAAATATATGTAAATAACAAAAGAATTACATGTAATGGGTCAATAGAAAAAAATGAAAAAAATGATGAATATTATTATGAATTAATGTAAAACAATCTAGAATCATGTTCATGCATAATATATGTACACAAAACATACTTCATGATAAATTTAAAAAATTAATATATCATTCATTAAAATTAATATCATTATATTTAAAACATTAAAAATTTATTTGGTGGAGTTATAATAATTCTCCGACTCATTACATCCAAATATTCTTGGAATTGTTTAACTCCGAGAGAAAATAATAGTATATAAATATAAAACATGAAATAAACTATTGATAAAATTGATTTTAATAGTGATGTACTATAACATAAGTCAAATTATAGACATTTTGGATATAAAAAAATATGTAAATATATAATTTTTGATACATAATATATTTATATATATTAAAATATTGAAATTAAAATATAAGAATTGAATAATCATATGAATAGTCATAGAGGATCATGGTGAATAAACCATTTTTTAAAAATCAAAAAACAATTTCTATATTTTTTTCTAAAAATATTATAAGCATTAAAATTACTAATGGAATATAATCTCATGTCATTATGATTAAATGTATATTAAAATTTTGAGTAATTTTTTTGATGATATGGGAATATATAATAAACCTAAAATAGATTTTTTTAGCTTGACAGCCCCTAACCTGAGGCCAGGATTTAATGTTATGATTTTGAGAAAACAAATAAATAATACAAAAAAATTTATCAAAACATTTATATAAGTGTTTATGTCACTAAATTATGTTATTATAAACCAATTATATCATTATAAAACATTTATTTATAATTTTTTAATTGATCTAATAGTAAATCACATTATTAGTAAATTATAATTTTATTATTGGATTTTTGTGTTTCAATTAGCTATTAGAGTGACTACAAATATAATATTAAAATATATTGACTATTAATTATATATATTGTATGAAGAACATTTTTTAAGGAATTAAAAAGTATTGATTTTATATCATAAAAAATAAAAGATAATGTTTACTATTTATTAGATATTGAAATAGAGTGTGAGTGTAACAATCCCAACAATAGAAATAATGTTTTTTGTGGAAAAATAGTATTCTATATGTAAGGTAATATGAATTTTTTTATTATAGATATATTCTTATATTAAATTGGTCATAAAAATTGATTTTTCGTGAAGGAGTTTTTTTTAAATGTGGTTTCAGGGGCCAGATTTTGTTTAGAGTGATTGATAATGGTTTGTGAGATGAAACCAGTAGTCAAAAGAACTCAAGAGGCCTAGGGTATATTGAACCTCTATTAACATATATCTACATTACATCATTTTTTAGGAATAATTATTACATTAAAAATAATTTACGACCAAAAACTATATTAGTTTAGTTATATTAAAAATTGAAACATAAAGAATGGTATATATGTCAGATAAACTTTCTCCCATATAGGATTTTAATGACTATAAACCTTAACTGGACCTATCAAATATAAAACATGGCCACCTAATCAAGGTAAATGAATCATAAAAATGGGTGAGCATAGATCTTGAGTAACGTTAAAAAATGTAGATAAAAATACATTAACATGAGAAAAATGGTATGAGAATGTGATGATAACAATAAGTGTTCCTAAAAATCCAATCTAATATACGAAACATGAGTCATGGATAAAATATTCTCATTTTCCAAGACATGAATAATAAGTTAATCATGATCACAATCTAGAATATAATAAAAAAAGGTACAAGAAATGTAATTTATTAGAGAGATATAAGCATATAAAATGATTTACACAATCATTAAATGATAATGGACAATACCATCATAGTTGTGTGGGTTAACTCCCCATAAAGTATTGGTAGTCATGGTTCACTCTAGTGACCATCATATAAATGAACGAACGCTCTTAATAACAACTTAGTGGAAAAATTCCATTACTGAACTGAGTTTACCCCCCCATTATCACCATTTATATATCATGATATAGAATTCTCTACCCAATTTATTGGGTGAAGATATAGGTCCCCCCATGTATTAATAAAATTATATTTTTGTGTTTTAATAGAATATAAACATTCCTACTATCATATCCCATCAAATTAAATGGGTGACATAAACATGTAATACAATAATAATTTATGGAAAATAGACAAATTTACTAATTAATTCATCAATGAATAACCCATTTAAAGAAGAATTTTTAATAAGAATACAAACTGTAAATATGAAATTGGTTTCATAAACATATAACCCAAAAAATAAAAACGGGTTTTATAAATATATAAATAAGGAATGATAAGCAGTTTTCATAAACCCCATACCATCAATACATAAACCATTAAGAGAATGAATTTTAATAGAACCATTGTATCATTTCCATATAAAGAAATGAGAAACATGAATATATTCCATCATAGAATTAATTTTAATTATAAATGCCTTTAAAAAACATTTCCTATGGAAAATATTCTTTATACTTTGAAAAAAATCCTTTTTAAAATGTAAAACATTTTGAATACCATATCCTTTCAGAATAAACATGAATACATATAAATGAATCTAGAAAGTTATTTTCCATTCAAAAATATAAAATAATCTAGATATAATTTTGAAAAACAATTACATGGAAAAATTTAAATTAAGATTTAAATTATTTTGAAATTATTTTTCCTTAAAAACTTATAAAACAATTGTGAAATATATCTTGAACATGATTTCGTAGAATGGATATAAAAAAAACCATAAAAAATTGTTAAACTCATTTTTCAATGAAAATACACAAAAAAATAATAAAATAATATTTTAATTCATCAAAATCGCTTTATTTTAAAACATATAAGGAGACCTTTTGGATGTCATTTATAAAAAATTTTAAACACAAACATTTTTTATAGAAAATATATTTTTTAAAATAACGTTAAATAAATGCATGAACAAAATATATTGATAAAAAATTAATGAAAGTTATATTTTATCCATTAAGTGTATGATTTAATTTATTTATGGACATTATGGAAAAATCCATCATTTTCGGACATTCATTTGGTGTCGTAAGACTTTAGAAAACTCCCTAGATTAGAAATGAATAAGATGATTAAATATTGAAATCCAATTTTTTTAAATTGAAATATATTGTTGAAAATATATTATTTATATCATTGGTGAATAAAATGAAAATTTAAAAAACATTTTCATAAATCATTTTTTTTGGAGGAACACAGGTTTCTGACAAAAGAGAATGATAATGATACGTTTTATTAAAATTGCAAACATAATTTTAAAAAATACTAATGAGTGATAAAATATAAATTATACATGAGTATATCATGACTAACCAGAGGAGTATAATTTTCATTATTGTTCATTAAATATATATCATATGGTATCATTAAGGATATCATAATCAATATCCATCACGATAAATGATGAGATTGTTGCAATACACTTTTACCATTTGGAGCTCTGAATCATTCATTTAATGTAAAAAAATCATATAAAATGAAGCATAAAATATCATGGAAGTAATGAGATTAATGTGATAAAATGTATAAGAGAGGTTTATAGACAATATAGAATAATAGAGGTGTATAACATGGTATGGTTCTTATTGAAGGATAATCGTGGCATGATTATTTATATATTTGGTAGCATTTAAAAGATAAAATCCAAGAAATAATGGACATAAAATTGGTATGTAAAAATACATAAATTAATGTATAATAATAATTTTATAAATATATAGGTTATATACACACCACATATATGAAATAAGAGATGGACATGGATTTTGTCTCATAGAATGTAAATGTGAGACAGGAGGACCCTTAACTTATGCCTTAACTCTCATCAAACACATAAAAACCACAATTATAATAAATACATGTTTATCATAAATTAATTAAAAAAAATATTTTTATATCTAATACCCTAGGTTATTTTCTATGAATTTATATTGCCTTTTTATTAATAACTGCATGTTTATGATATGTTTCATGAAATATTTGGTTTCATTGTTGAATATATATAGATTTTTATTCATGGACCTATTACATAGATCATGAATTACTTATTTATATAGTGTAAAACATGATAAAAATATATTAAATTTATAGTATATAAATATTTATAATAATCAATAAAATATAAAAATTTGATATTGATTAAACCATTCAGGGACCTAATAGGTCATACATACACATGAATGATGTTTCGATTTTATTAGAACATTGATAGAAAAAGAGTAAATTGAAAATAATTACACACATATATATATATATAATATAATTCCAATATTATAATTATGTAATATAAATCAAATACTTTTACAAAACTAATCCACAATAAATTCCATGTAATACATGAATGAATAACATCACATTGAAGAGGTGTTAGTCCACACGTCCACTAAAAATATATATTATATTTACACAAAATAGAAATAAGAAAGTTATTTTTTATATATTTATTATATAACAATAAATACATCATAAATATAATATATATCATATAATAATATTTTGTTCATAAAAATTATCAATTAATAGAGGTGGTAAATGAAAATTAAACAACATCGTTTCGTGAGGTGGTAGTTCACCATACAAAAGAATTGGATGTACATTGAAAATTTTATCAAACTATATATAGGTGTACTTAGAAAACCTAAAATAAAAACATATAGGTATATTTTGGATATAGTGTTTATTATATAATCATGTAACAACAATTTTTAGTGGGTGGATAATGAAAATAAAACAAAAGATCATGTGGAAGGATGTTTCCTTTAAATAGATTAACTCCATTTAGTTATCACCAACTGTATTTATTAGATTGATTTCTACCCAAGATGAGTATTTCATAATTATATTAGGTAATTTTATATCTTATTTTTTAAGGTTTATTATGATCCAATTTCGTGTGATTGGTGTAAGGAATGAGAGGATTGAATGCCCTTTTATATAAGAGGAGGACTGCCATTATTGTATATACATAAAGATAAACACTATTAGGAGGTATAAATTACCACATGTTCTTTCAAAATGATAAAATACTGTCTTAATAATTATATATGTTTAATACAATCTTCTACGACAAAGATAATTACTTTGTTTTTATAATGTATATACTTAACTTCTATGTTTTCCCACTTTTGTTAGTTTGGGTTTTTTATAAATAGAATTATAATATAACAAAATTAACCATTGATATAAATTAAATTGGGAATTATTATGAAATATAGAAAAACTATATATTATATCTAACTTAATAAAATAAAATCCCATGTTTTTAAATTAATTACAAAACAAGTACATTTAAATTTCAAAACACTACTTTTTCTCAAACTATACTATAATTTTAACAAGTTAATGGTAAATATGTTAATTAAAAAAAATGATCCATTATTTGACCACATATTATATTTTTAATAGTTAAAAATCAATTGGAAGAATATTTTATTTTTTTTTTAATTTTAATTATTTTAATTAAATATCAATAATTATAAAGTAACATTTATATAAATTTTGTTGTTATTTATTTATTTATAATTTAGAAATATCAATATATTATTTGAATTAAGATATATTATATTCACATCTTTCAAATATGATATGTTCATATAAAAAGTTATTGAACTGAATATTTCAATGAAATTTCACTACTTATATTGTTTTCAACATCATTTATTTTTAAAATAATTAACTAAATAATCCATATATTATCATTTGATCTGATTTTCATGTAATTGTATCATTAATAAATATTAAATTTAATTTACCTTGATAAAAAAATCATGTAAATTTCAAAATAATGTTTTTAATTGAAACTATATAGCTTCTTTTTAACTCTAATGCTATGTAAATGTTAATGATAAAGAAGATTCATTTTTTGTATTTTTTCTTGCATAATTTTATGTAAATAAATTTACTTAAATATTATCCCTGTAATTGGTAATATTCAAAAAATATGGGATATGGTCTAGATATTGGAATAAAATTATTTTAGTATATGTGACATGTTCCTTTTCTTCCATTGTTATATGTTTTATCCCCTTTTATACTTAATTTTACCTTAATCGCTAATTGCATCCACAAATATTTTTTTCTCAAAAAAATAAAAAATATTGTACTATAAATATTATATTAACTTCAACCATGTATGAATGTTTTTAAAAATTAAAATCCCATCTATGAAAAGTAAATGTATATCTAATATCACATACGTGTAGAGAAAGCAGGGACTTGAATTGAAACTATTAAAATGTTCAATATGTTATTATATTTATGTTTTGTATAAAAAAAGTCCAACTACCTTAATTTGTTTAATATATGTATAAATTTTAAATTTTTACATTAAAATAAAATTTTCAATGTAATTTATCATTAATAATTTTAAATGAAAATACTATTTTTTACATCAATTCAATAGGTTTCTTTATTCATCAAAAAATAAAACATCTCCGAAAAATACCAAAAAATCATTATATTATATTTTTTGCATTCAATATAAAATAATGAATTATATTTTGAAAATGAAAATTTATTACCATGTCATAATTTTTTTTTAAAATAGGTGGCCACTAAATAGAGGTAAAAAATTATCTTTCTTGTAACATAAGATAAATAAGTGTTTTGTGTCATGTAATATTATCTTTTTGTAGATTATAATGAATTCTTAAATTGGTGTGTCTCTTATTTAAATAATAACATGGTCATTTAATAAAATAGAATATAAATTTTTTTGGGTGAAATGTTAAAAATAACAATTTTAAATTAATATGAAAAAAATGAAAAAATATTGGGGTATTACCTTCTATCCCAATTAAAATGATTTTGGACCTTTAAAGTTGTCCACGTAATCAAGGGATTAATACTTGTATTTCCCTTTCCTATAAACTCACATTGTAAAAATGGATATTAAATCTTCATTTAAAAACGAACATTGAATCGATAATGGTTTCCCAATATACCTCATAACAATGTTTCCACGTAGGTGAACATTAGTTGGGAGTGTATATTGGAAATATATGAGAATATTAAATAATTATAGAGATTGATAAATATCATTGATCATCAAAAATTTAATGATCAATTGATTGTTAAGGAAATCGATTCCATAGACCTATAATGATTTATATAACCATTAATTTAATATAATGAAGTGATTATGATTAATATCTTTCAATATCTGTTTCTTAATGTTGATGAATTTTCCACAATAATTTATACATAGTTTATTTCATTAGTTTATATATACAAAATGTCAACCCTTAGTTATGCCTTGATCAACTACCACATCAACTCTTACTCAATGAAAAGTAGGATAATTTATCATTCATGAATAACAAAAAGATAATGAGACCCATAATTGATAATTTTTTTCAGATATATCTAGTTATAATCTCATAAAAATGGTTAGATGAATTTATCTGATATTCATAAATTCTAATGAGGCAAGACCAGAATTTAATTTCGAAATCTGGAACTGATATATAACATAAAACATTCTCTAAATTGTTAAGCATATAACCCTTTTAATAAATGAAATTACAAATCATTATAATAAATGTCACTAAATTAGCTTAACATTGGATACCCATATACCATAATGTAGCAATTTGTTATAACAAAAAATACATGTGGAAGCCCTCATTGTATATTCTCCAAATTTATCATAATAACCTTAATATACATATATCCTTTTAGAAAAATTGAATGCTTCCTAATTTGAAATATTACAAGATATATTTTTTAAATCCATGAATTTATAAACTTAATCTATGATAATATTACCCACTTTTTCACCAAACCATTTATCAGTTCAATGGTAATAAATACAATCCAATTTAATTTACCAATATTATCATATCGTTATCATTAAAAATTTCTATTTCCTTATCCTTATGAAACCTATTAAGGGTAGACATCCTTTAATGTAACATTTACATTAAATCAATTTTCTACGTAATATGTATCATTTAACATATTATTGAAAACAAATAAAGAAAAATTACCCCGATACATATTTTCTAATATATGAAAATTGATTCATGTAATAAGGTAACAAAAACTCAATGTAATCAGATTTATTATGATTAATGTAAATAATATTGGAATAACATGTCACAAACTGTCCTAGTGGGGCCTGTGCTGCGACTCCCCACACCTGCCTCTAATAGGCCTGGGGCTGGTAAGAAGCACTGAGTAGGTATATCAATAACATGAGAGGAATTTAATATGTACCTAAAAGCACATACACATCTCTAACCCCATAAATTGATGAAATTAAAAATCCACTAGGTGAACAATGCATTCATAACTTTTTATCTCAATCAACAGAGTAAGAAATTAAATTAAATTAAATTTTAACATGGCCAAATACACACCCACCCAATGATGTCTATTACCAAATGTCCAACCTATATTAAAATGTACATGGACTGATGTATGTCATCACCGGAACACACCTTATCCTACATGATCAGACAAATCTCTTTCCAGCCATGGTCTTCCATGGACTCTATCTAAAGGTTTATAATCTGTACTATACACAACATGGGTAAGAAAATCTTATGTAGGGGTGTGTATAACAATACTCAATAGGACTCCCGAGAACCATAAAGTAATACCCAAAGAAATATATAATCATCTCCACACATTATATGTCTACATAACATATAAGAATATATAGATATTCTCAAACCAATACACTCATTCTAGAGGTAAGTCACAACATACACATACCAAAATACATATTTAGTCTAAAGATTCCCTAAAGAACTCATCTGTTATTACACACTCTTACGTCTAAAAGCACTAATGACAATATTCTTATAAGTATGGCTCATTGGGAACCATCATGAGGGAGAGATATGCCGATATATCTCAATAGAGAGATATGATACAATACATGAGGATCAAAACCATGGCCATGGGGTGATACTGTAAATATATCTTATTAACCTACTATGTAAGGGATTGATGCCCTGTGATGTTTCTCTAGTTAATACCAAGACAGTACCAAGGTAAAGAAGAATTAATAGAGGATCCCACATCGGGCCTTCTGAGGGATTCCAATGACTCTTTCCAGGAAGTCCTTATTAAGGGATCATACTTCTATGAGTTGGAAATGAGACCCACCATCCATCAGGGAAATGATAAATGGAATAAACTCTAACATAGATTTTCCATGGTATGGTGGACAAGGGATTCCTTCCATGTCAAAAGGTATACACAATGTGTAGTATAGCCACACCCCATATCCTTTGACCCTGAGTACTATCCATGCACATTGACCCATGTCATTAGAACATTTCATGTAGAAGATGGGTACAGACCATGTATAAGGGTCACACACCATCGCCTTCCATTTGGGGTCCATTCGTGTACTATGGACATGTTCCAGTACACAGTATCAACCCGTGTATGCTTACCCAGGTACCATTACAAATGGTAGCCCATGAATCTGGCGTAGGTCATTCTACACATTGTGTAGGATGCATGTGTACTCCAACCATTCCTATTTACACCCACAGTACACACTGATTGGTCCAATGATGAACACACTCTGTGTAGCCCATTATACACTTTGTATGTTCTGGAACATCCAGAACACCAAGTTCTTCCTCCCATGCATCGACCGATCTTCTGAGATCCACTATGTTGAGTCTTTTTCTTTGAATCTTTTAATCAACGATCACTCAATACCCCTAACATTGAATCAGGGTTTTTGGGCCTTTTATCTGCTCAGAAATAAACATTAAAACCCTTAGATGCAAACAACCCAAATAATGATATCTCCTGAATCCCTTTAATTCATTCATTTCCATCACTGTCTCACCTCCACTAGGTCATCCTAGGGTTTGATTTTCAATTCCAGATCATTGTACAATGAAACTATGGATAAGAAATCATTCATTCATATCCCCACAAATATTGAAAACACCCCAAGAAAATAGGGGAGATAATTTCCCATGGAATAAACATGAGGAAAAAACCTCAATTGTTGTTCATTCGGGCCTTGATATATTCCTATAATAAGGAACAAAAATCAAAATCAATATAAAAATCAAACCTATAAATCATGAAATTAAATCACATCTGGCTATAACGATCGAACTGTGGATCAACCTATTCATTGGTTGGTATGTGTTCATCATTAAATCAATGAATGAGGAAATAAAAAAAAAATGTATCCTAAATATGATTTGTACCACTCATTGATGATTATCAATCACTACATCACGGTCATTGGTGAAATCTGTCAAAAATGGAATTCATCGATCAATGATATGTGATTCCTTCTTTGTTATCTTTAAAGGTATTATAAGGGTTCTCTACAGAGTATCTAGTGAATTTACAAATATTAGATCCTAACCATGTATCCCTTCTTGAATGATCATTTTAAAAAATAAATGTTGATGTGACATTGTGTTGATGAAATGGTTAACATAAAATAAATAATAAATTTATATTATTCATAAAAAGACCTCAAACTACTTCTCAAATCCGAAAAGCACAGGCCGATGTGAGGTCATTCCTAAGGTAAATTTGTTATTTGTAATGCAATGGTGACCTCTGATTTATGATCGAAGAAACCATTTATACATTATTCCACTTTTTTAGTAAAACTACCTATGCATGCTATTTCATATTTTAATATAATTCAAAAAGTTATTTTGGGAATCCTTGGCCTTGAATCACACACCACCATAGTACCTAGTCTTGAAATTAATCCATATAAAATCTAAAACTAATATATGGGAAATCAGGGACATTTCTTTATAACCAACTTGGATATTTACGTTCCAAAAATACCAAAACAAGGGCTACTCAAAATTTGTTGGTACTAATCATTCATGTGAGCCTCCCAATCCAAAGTACTCTCACGAAGATTCTCATTTTGCTACCGGAAACACCCTAAATAAATCACTCTCCCATGAAGTATTCTCTCATGTTGAACCTCAATGTCCACCAGGTACACCACAAATATCTCCTCATCCTCAATGTCTAGATCACCATAGTCAATGATGTGTGATAGGTTATGCATGTAAGTCCTCTATTATGACATGTGGAAGATGATGTGTACATAGTCCCACTATAGGGGTAGAGATAAGATGAAAGACACCTCTTTAAGTCTACTGAGTATCTAAAAATTCCTGATATGCCTTGGAGATATATTATTGCCCCAATCAAATCTCTGAAAATCCCCACCATGGTGGAACCCATACGAATACATGGGATCCTTCTTCAAACTCAAAATTCCTCTGTCGCAAGTCATCATGAGGCTTATGATAGCTTTTCCCAGTCTAAATCCACTCTTGGATTATCAACACCTTATTTTTAGCAGGTCACACAAATTCTGGGCCCATGAGTGTTGACTCTCCTAGGTTCTCCCATCATAGTGGTGACCCGAATTGTCTCTCATTCGAAGCCTATAATGGTGTGATACAAATTGTGGAATGGATTATATTTATTTTTGAGAACTATACCTGTGGTAGGTGATCCTCCAAACTATAGATGAATTCCAAAATTAAAGCTCATTATATGTCCTCTTGGACCTAAATTGTCTGCTCTGTTTGGTCTTCTCATTATGGATGAAATGTTGTGTTGAAGGTTAACTAGGCCACAAGCACCTCCTATAATACCTTAAACAACCTAGATGTAATATTGGAATCATTATTTAAAAAAATAATTTTTTGAACACCAAGGAGTCAAACTATTTCTTGAATGTAGAGGCATTCCATGCTATCAACTGATATTTTCTCTCTTATAACTATGAAGTGTGTTGACACGGTGAGTTAGTACACATTCACCCAAATGGCATAATTTCCCTTGTATTTTTGTGGTAAACCCTATACGATGCCCATAGATATCCCATTCCACTTTATATGGACACCACAAGGGGTTGAGGTAAACATGTTGTTACATTAGGAAGAGCCTTAACTTGCAGACACGTAATGCAAAAATAAAAAACAATTCCACTCCATTCTCCATTAATGGTCTCCAAAACTGACGTCGGAGGTCCTAGTAAATTTTATCCACACCTTGAAATACCTCCAAATTTAACTTATGAAACTCTCTATGAACCTTCTCCAGCAATTCCACGGCTACTACTATACATTATCTGAAACGGACGATGTTCTCTCAGCCTTTTGAATACCAATCAGGGGCATACCATGTAGACATCTGAGCTAGTAGTTTATCATAGTCATTATCATCAATCTATGCCTTTCAGACTCTCTACAATATTTTAGGGGTAAAATCCATCAACTAGAGAAATGTTTCCCCATATCTATCTTCTAATGATAATTATAACCAGGCCAAGTCCCATGATTCCTTGTTCATAAACTATGAACTTGATCTCTTGTAGAGAGCACCTAGAACTTCATTCCACTTCCAAGGTGTATGGAAAATATGAATTTCATAGTGCTAGAGAAACTGTAGTCGTCACCGCTATCTCAAGATTTGATCCTTCTAAAAAAAAGACATACTTGAGACTATTGTGATAATATTATATGATAAAATGCTCACCCAGTAGGATGTTATACCACATCTTAAATGAGAATAATACTAATCTGAACTGAAGATCATGGGTTTCATAGTTCTTCTCATGTGGCCAAAACTGGTTTGAACCATTGGCAATCACCACTTTCCTCAACACTATGACACAACCAAGACCAGCCCTTGATAAATTGTTGAACACTATGTACTCGACACCCTCTTTCGGTGATCCCAATGTTGGAGCACTCTTCCAACTATGCCTAACTATAAAAATTCATGTTGGAACTTCCCTATCCACAAAAATGGAATCCCCTTTCGAGTAAAAGTATTTATCAGTGCTGATACCCTGGAGAAATCAGGAATGAGTCTCTTATAATAGCCTTCTAGTCTGAGGAAGCTTCAGACCTCCATCACTCTCCTAGTTGTCTGAAATTCTATCTTTTCCTCAATCATGTCAAGGACCACAACCACTCCATCTGATGAGATAACATGTACCATAAGGTTTACTACCTGAATCTAGAAGTGGAAATTTGGAAGTTCACCATAATGTTGGATCTCTCAAAGTATGTCTAGAACCATCCTAATGTGTATCTTGTAATCCTCCTCTGATACTAAGAACAAAATGATATCATTAAAGAAGACTACCATGAACTGGTGTAAATGTAGCTTGAATATCATGTGCATGAGTCCTATGAACACTACTCTGGTACTCTTCATGCCAACATGAATCACCAAGTACTCATAATGACCATAATGAAATATGAATGTTGTCTTTGGTATATCTTCATCCCGTACTCCAAGCTGGTGATAGCCTGACCGAAGGTCATTCTTTGAGAACCACAATTCCCCAATCAAATGATCAAATTATTGAAAAATCTATGGTAGTGGATACTTTTTCTTTATGGCCACCGGGTTCAAGAACCGGTAGTCGACACACAACATCAAGGTCATGTCTGTTTTTTTTTTGAATCAACACTAGGTTATCCCAGGGTGATACATTGGGTCTCATGAAGCCATTCCTCTTCAAGTCCTCTAACAGGACCCCTAACTCATGAAGCTCCATCGAATCCATACTGGTGCATATATTGGGGTCATCTTTGTGTGTAAATCAATACAGAATTCTATCTCCCAGTAGAGAGGGAATCTTGTCAAATATTTAGAAAATACATCCTCACACTCCTCTACCACCGATGGAAATTGAAAACATAGAACACATAATACACTAAGGGTCAGGCTAGACATGTATTGAGTAATTAGCTACACCGTCCTATAGATGAGTCCATCCTATACTAGCTGGGTTTTCATTCCACCAATAAAAAAGAAAACCTTGTTCAATCACTATGGACACACCATATGATTTTACTAAAACAATCAATCTAGGCATGGAATATGGTTAATCAACTCATACAAAGAATCGAATTATAAGGACTCAAAGCTTCCACCAATAGGGTAGATCCAAAACTCTGTCCTCTAAGGGACATGTCACACAATCATCACAAATGTGTGATTAATGAGCCTTCTTAGTAGTTGTATCCAAGGATAAATGTTGAGTCAACGGTTCAATCAGAATCTCTAGGTCACGAACAAGATATATGGTAATAAAATCATCATTAGAATTTCTATCTATCGTCATGCCAAAAAATGGAGAAACTAAATATATCATACCGCAAATCATTCTCGGATCCCCCAGGTTATATTCCTTGACAACATATAATTATCCCCACCTCTGTCCTACATCTCCCTGAGCCTCGTGTTCACCACCTAGGGGTGGTGGTTGTAATTTTTTAAAAATTCAACCACCTCCTTCTCCACATCTAACTCCTCTACCATATATTTTTACTGATAGATCTGACTTCTCTTGTAACTTTATGTGCCTCAGTGGTCCATCCACTATCTCTATGTTTTTAGTATGATGGGTTCGAAAATGTTGAGGGAGATGTCCCCTTGCAACCACATGAATAAAGGAACCTATCCCTAGGATGATTGGACCTACATTGTGAACCATAAATTTAAGATCCTCTCTTATGAACCTCCTCTTTAAATTTATCCTACATCCAGGTCCCTAGGACTAATGTCGACTCCCTGTGGTCGAGATCTCTACCCCTACTCATCCACTATTGACTAGCACCAGTTCTATCTGATCAGTGATTATTTTCACAAAATATCCATCAAGAACTCCCAATATAATCCATAATTCATATAGAGATAATGCTAGATCAGTGTATCTACACATACCTTGCTCGATGGTCTGATATTTGATGTTCTAATCTCAAAACATATACATCGATTATAAGAAAAATTTGGTGAACCTCAATGAATAATCAACCACTATCATGCTACCATGCTGGATCTGAAGATGATCTTGTATATGCACCTATCTAAGAGTATTTGGTGAGAACTCCTATCTTAAGTTATGCATAAACTATGTCCACAAAATAGTCACGTCATAGTGGGTCTGGGTAGAAAAACACAATCATCGCATTGTTGAGCTATGTAGAAGGCTCACCACTAGGACCACCATCTGATCTGATGGTGTCTAGAAAAGACAAAAAACTTGGGTCTCTACATCAATACAGTCATCATCCACCTGAGGGTTGGTCTCACCTTGAAACATGAGGGGTATCAGTATTTGAAACTCATGGAGTGTGTCCGTCCTGCACTCCACATCTATTGGTATTGGGGGTACCACGTTCTCCTTCATAGGTGGTGGTGTGGCTATTATACCAATGGGATGTGACATCTTGGTAACTTGTCCTTGTATCATAGTATCATCACTGAGTGCGTCATATTCATGATTGAGTTGCTGAATTCATGCTGGTAGGCATCTTGGGGGCATCCTGTAAGGAAATATTATGTACCACGATAAATGAGTATATATGGGTTGATTAATCAAGAATGAAATAGAACCACAACCCATTACTATATGATTTATGTACCCTCATATTATGTACAACCATTTTTCCCATGTACTAATTAGAAAAGAATGTTTACAGAGTCCTGGTGTATGGATATATCAGCCACCCGCACTAACACTGGAGTCCATGGCCTATAATCCAAATTAGAAACACTTAACACTCTTTCACTAAACCATTCTCACAAACTTCTGGTCCTATAGTAGAACCGAACACATATGATACCACTATGTCACAAACCCTCCCAGTGGGGCCCATGTCGTGACTCCCTAAGCCCACCCCCATTAGGTCGGGTGCTGGCAACTAGAACCGAGTAGGCATATCCCAATCATGGGAGGTATTTTTTATATATATGTACACACACACACAAATCTACAAGTGGAAAAAATGCTGAAATTTCAAAACCACTATGAAAACAATGCATGTATACCAATATATCCCAACCAATATATTTCAATAAGAATATAATGTGAAATGGGTTTAATTACACTCCCACCAAAAGAAATCTATAACCACAAGTCCAACCGTATGAATATGTATTTGAAAAACTATTTTTCATCATATGAACACTCCACAACTTTCCTGACATAAAAAATATATAACTGGTCATGGTCCTCTTGGAAACTATGAAAAGGACTCTCTTTCCCAAAAGACACGCCATATACATGAAAAGACCATACATGGGTGAGTATAACAATACTCATGAGGACATTACAAACCCAAAAATAAAAACACAAATGGAGATATAGTCATCTGTACATAGTATATGTCTACAAAACATATAATAAAATATAGATATACACATACCCAGACACACAATCAAGAGGTAAGTCACATATACCAAAAACCAAGACTAGGGATTCAATTTTAAGATTCCACAAATAACTCAGCTGAGATAACACACTATTTATTCTGATAGCATTGATGACGTCCATCCGAGATATACCATTCTTCGAGAACCATCCTAGGAGAGAGATATAAGATGATGGTTTTGAAGAGATAGATACAACACAATAGATGAGATATATAGCCAGGTCCATGGGGTGATACAAAAAACAACATCTGGATTAACCAACTAAGTAGAGGATCGATTCCTGGTGAATTTGGCCATGTCAGGACCAATGAATCTACCAAGGGAAGGATGAATGAATATTTGATCCTACAACATGCCTCTTGGTGGATTCCAATGACTCGATCTAGTACATCCTACGAATGGGATGATACTGTTGTGAGTAGGAAACGATGCCCACAAAACATCATGGAAGTGATAAAGGGAATGAATCTTAAAGAAAAATTTCCACAATATGGTGGACAAGATAATAAATCCATGTAGATAGGTTTACATTGTGTGTAGATGGGTCACTTTCCATATCCCTTTACATAGGTACAACCTATGTACAATGTCATTTCTTGTTAGATCATGTCTTGTAGATGATTGGTACAAGATGTGTAGAAGGGTCACATGTTGTGTAATTCCATCCAGGGTCTACTCATGCACTTTTTTCGTCTGCTAGTACATAATATCAACCCACGTATGCCTTTCAATGTACCAGTACAAGGGCTAGACCGTGTATCTAGTCTAGGTCATGCCATGTGGTGGGGTACATGTCATGTTGGGAACCCGTGTACACCACTCATTCTTAGGTACTCCAAGAGTACATGCTAAGTTGTCTAATGATGAACACATTCTATGTACCCTGTACTACAAGACATGTGTTCTGAATCTTACAGAACACTAAGTTTTTCCCCCACGTGTCAGCCTATCATTTGGCATCCTCTCTGGCGATCCATTCACTTCGAAACATATGATCGAGGGTTTTCCAATCACCAAACAAATATTTGAGGAATTTCAGACGTTTAATCGACTCAGAAAAATAATTTCAAACCATCTGACAAATTTCATGTGAAGAATGAGTTCTATAATATAACATTGATTGATCAATTTTCATCAACATCACTCCTCTTAAAGGTGGTCCCGATGTCATATCATCAATTTTATATTATTGTTCCATGAACCGAGGTTGCAAAAATCATTTATTCATATCCCCATGATGAATGAAGAAGATACATAAGGAACGGGGGAGATACGTTCGCATGGAAAAAAACTATGGAACAAACCTTGAAAAATGTTCATTCTAGCCCGGATTCATTCCTATAAGAATGGATAATAATAAAAATCAATATAATAATTAGCCCTATAAATCCAACAATTAAACTAAATCCTACAAGAACAATCGAACCACGGATCAACATGTTCATCGGTTGGTCCACGTTTTTTATTAAATTTAACAAAAAGGAATGAAATCCAAAATAATTAATCATAATGTTGATTTGGATCACTCACTGATGAATATCTATAAATGTGTTGCTGCCATTGGTGAGACCATTGAAGGAAGGTGTTCATCGATCATCGATCGGTGATTTTGTCTCTATTCTCTTCACAAGTTTTTTCCAGGGTTTTCTCCATATTCTCTAAGGAAATTATAGGATTATGACCCTAAACGTAGATCCATTACTAATGTATAATTTTAAAAAAGAAGCATTGTTGTGTCCCTATGTCGATGAAACTATTAAAATAAAATTAATATTAAATTTATTTTATTCATTAAAACACCCCAAAATACCTTTCATAATTCAACCATTTTAGCCGATGATAAGACACTCCTATGAAAAAATAAATATTCCACATGCAATGTTACCCGCATTTTTCTGATGTGGGCACCAGTTTAGAAGTCATTATACTATTCAAGAAAACTATTTGTGCAGTCTATTGAACATTTTAATGTTATTAAAACATTTATTTTAGGTTCCTAGGCCTTTGAAATGCACACCATCAGAGTGATTGGTCATGAAATTAATAAATATAATATTTAAAAATAATACATAGAAAATATGTGACATTATACAACATCTCAAACCATTCATAGTTCATTCATAGTCTCTTTATACTAAAAATTATAGAAAATTATTGTATAATATTCTTAATTATCTATATGAGATTCCCAATCATTAAATTGATTTTCATAAATATTATACTTTTTTTATCTAAAACATTAAATTTCAACCCTATTCATTCATGTCCATACCATTGACTAAAAAAATATATCATATTTTTTGGAACACTTATCATGGTGAATGACCACATAATTTTTAAAAATTACTTATTACTTGTGTATATCATGACACCTTATATAATAAATGTGACCACTATATTATACTAGGTTTTTCATTACATTAATTTATTCAAATCCATCATGATGATTCGTAGAGAGATTGTGAATTTCTAAACAATATCTCCCATGGATTTTCATACCAGGTCTATAGTTAGGCCGATTATCATGCCCCATTTCCTATTTTAGCCCCATTCAATACAAATTTTTCAGGGTTACTACCTAGATGTAAATCATTTCTAAAGCCACATCCACTTGTTGTATCCAGACATGTATTTAATTTTTTAGAAACCACTCTCTCAATAAATTACCAAAACTCTACGAAATTATCCAACACTTCTGCTCATCCATATATGTATCCATAGATACATCCTTAGACATATCATTAGAAATATTCCTAGAGATCTAATTGATATTGTCTCATCATAGTTTCCAATGTTTGACTAAAATTTTCTGTTGGATACCTACTATAGTGACCCTTTTATAACATACATGGATGTTAGATAATATTTTGGGTATACATAATACATTTCAAAAATAGGTTCCAAAAGACAATATTATATTAATGCCTTTAGAAACATGTAAATATAAAAACAAGTATATTAGTGAACTACACTATCATTCAATAGGATCTTCGTGACTATAACATATCTTATACACATCATACATAACACATTACTTTATATCATGGGTAATAGAACCATTAAAATAAGTCATCACGTACGATTAGTACTGGTAAAAAGTGGATATATGTAAGAATATACATGATAATTAGGTTATGATAAAGTGATAATTACATTATAAGATCATAAAATGCATATAATAGATCATAAACATGTATCGTTATATAAATATTGGAAGATCGTAATACATGAGTCATGATGGAATAAAGATCATGATCTATAAAAGCTTAACATTGGAACAAGACATGGAATTTTGGGTAGACATATAAGCATATAAAACAATTTCAATAGTTGTCAAGCTATCACTACCATATCCTTTGTAGTAGGCTTTTTATATAATATTCAATCTTGGTAGTCATAGTTCACTCCCATTTTCATATTAGTAGTCATGTTTCACTCCAAATAAAATATTTGGGG
This sequence comes from Viscum album, assembly GCA_963277665.1. NCBI lineage: Eukaryota > Viridiplantae > Streptophyta > Magnoliopsida > Santalales > Viscaceae > Viscum > Viscum album. Next base: position 1,250,253,351 of record OY728128.1, on the reverse strand, counting down.
AAATGTCCTTTATAGAATCGAGTTCAAACTTTGTTCCAACCATTTCTACCTCATGAGATATTAATATTTACTCAATGATTTTGTGAGAGATATCGTTTCAAACCATATCACAATGAAATGAGCATACATGTTTCAATAGATCAAGAAAAATATTTATATCATAGCCCATGAAATGAAATTATAATCCTAAATATTTAATAATATCATAACCTATAAAAACTAAGAAGGTTTAATAACCATTTCATCAAAGTATAATTAAAGATAATTAGTACGTTACATAAGAATATAGAAAATTATATTGAACTGGGTTTCATAATAATATAACCTATTAAAGAGAATGGTTTTTATAAACATAAAACCCATGAAAGATAAATAGGTCTCATAAACATGATTCCTTAAAAACATAATCTATTCACAGAAAGAATTTAAATAGAAACATTAGAACATTTCCGCTAAAATTCATAAGTAAAATAAATAGGTTTGAATATAGATGTAAAGTAATTTTGAAATATCTTTAAAAAAAATTTCATGATGAAGATATCATTTATTCAGAAAAATATTGTTTTCATAAAACATAAATCCATATTAAAAACATTTCTAATGAAAATAATCTTTAAAATATATAATGGATTATAGAAAGACATATTTCTTCAAAACATATAAAATAATATTAAAAATATAATGATAACCAATTTTCATGAATACATGTAAAATATACATGAAGTCATTTTAAATCTTTTTTTCATTGAAAAAATAGAAAATAAAATACAACAAATTTGGAATAACATTTCATTGAAAATATATAAAGGAATATTAAAAAAAATGGAAACATTTTTTCCATGAAAATAATCATAATACTTCTAAAATAAGATTTTATATCTTTGAAATCATTTTCATAGAAAACATAGAAATTAATATTTTAAAATAATTTTAAACATCTTTAAATTATAAATTTTTTAAAAAATTTTTTCATTGGAAATAACATTAAAAATAATGAATATTTGTATTATTAGGAATTTTTTTTCTAAAAATGATTCTCTTTAACATGAAATGGAATAATCAAAAGAAATATAGTCTTTATTGTGGATACATCCCTACAAGTTTATCAAAACATTTACACTATAATTTTTTTAGAAAATTCTTCGACCTGAAAACAATAAAAAGAATCAATTTTAAAAACCAATTTAGTTAGAAGCTAAAATATGGGGAAATTGAATTTTAAAGATAATATGAGAATATTATATTTTTTTGGAAACATTTTTAGAAAACATATTCTTGAAGGATCCAAACATTCCGACTAAAAAGAAAGATAATGTCATATATTTTAAAAATTATTATCTTAATTATATCAACTTCCAGAGAGTGGGAAAATGGTACTAATACATGAAGAAATCATTAGTAACCAGATGAGAATAAAATTTAATAGTTTATTTCAAATATGGATCATAATGTTTCATCAATGAAGTCATAATCATTATAAATCCTAATAAAGGATTAAATTATTTCAATAAACAATTAAAATATGGTAACATTGAATCATACATCTCATGTTAGAAAATGAAATTATATAAATCATATAAAAAAATTGGAAGAATTAGATTCATGATATAAAATATCAAAAGTAATTGTATACATCTCATATAAAAATATTGTTTCATTACATGACATGTGTCACATAGAAAGAAAATTGAGACAAAATTTGAATGTTGATTTTGAGAATATTGAAACATAAACCCCAAGAAAGAATGCTCATATAATAATACGTAAATACACATAAAATTAATTATAAAATACATTTAATACATCCATATTTAGTATTCAATACACATATATGAAATTTTAGGGTAAAATTGCTTGAGTCTTATATAAAGTAAAAATGAGAGAGAGAAAACTAGACTTATATATTTACTATCATCATAATCATAAAAACCTCATCTATAATATATATATTTTTACTATAAATCAATTTCACAACCATTATATTTTATCTAATACCATATGTGATTCTTTTAGGACATTATGTTACCCATTTATTAACAACTCCATGTTAATTCTACATTTTGGGTTATATCTACATTGTTTTTCGTATATGTATTCACATTTTTTTCTTGATCCACTTACTTAGATCATTAAATTATTATTTAACGAATTTAAAAATAGAATACATATAGTATATATTAATTATATAAATTTTTATATAATAATATTAAAAATATTGAAATATTAAGCATAATATATCAGTTTTAGAGATGTCATAACGTACATACCCATGAACATTTTTTCCGTTTTATTATCTTATTGAAAAAAAATGTGTAAATAACATTTATTTATAATAATATTTTTTATATAATAATTTTAAGAATAATAATTAAATAATAATTATAATATATATCATATAAAAATATATAATTCATTGGAATTCCCAACCATGGTAGGTGGTAAAGGTAAAATGAATAACATCATTTCGTGAAGCAGTAGTTCACCGTACCCAATAATGTTAAGTTAGTTACCCATATTATGGAATTCTGTTTAGGTGTAGGTATAAAACATATAATAAAAATTTATAATTATATATGGTATACATAGTTTATTCTATAATCAAGAAATATTATTATATTAGGGGGTAGGATAAAAAATATCTTTTGGAAGAGTTATACCTCTTCTCTAAGTAACATCTTATGGTTCTCACCAAACTACATGAACAGTTGAAATAATTCCAAAGGTGATGATTCTTGGTTGAGGAGAGGTATATATTTAAATTATTATTTTAGGGTTTGGACCATCCAATGTGACTAGAGAGGTCTATGTATTGGAGGATTGAATTCTTTTTTGTAGAAGGGTAGGAATTCCATTCTTGTAAATACCAAAAGTTAAATAGTATTGGGAGATCTTCCAATCCACACGTTATTTAAAAATAGAAAAGTAATTTATTAATGAGAAATTATGTCCTAGTAAAACCAACAATACATAATAATAATTGTATTTTGGATGTTTTTCAATTAACTGTTATGGTTCCCCCCTTTTATGATTTTTGTATTTATTATAGAAACTAGTTTTCTATCCTTAATAATTTATTCATTAAGAATAAATTAATGTTAGATTTATTAGAATGTTTATTACCATTGATTATGATATTTAATCTACAAAACATAAATACCACATTTGTGGGAATTAATTTTAAAACAAATGCATGTAATACACATAGACAGTGCCTTAACCCAGACAGTGGAAATAATTATTTCTTCTATTTAAAGGTAAATATAAAACAGATAAAATACTATTTGGTCCATGATTAGAAAATTTTTGATATTTATTATCATATAAAAATAAATTAATAAAATATAAGATTTTTAGTAATATTAACTCTTTTTATAAAATATAATTTATTGTAAACTATTATTAATGTCAATTTTTACATTATATATGTAATTTCAATTCAAAATTATCAAAAAAATATTGGAATTAAAATATATTAATATCAAATATGCATATTATTATATGTTAATCTAAAAAATAACAGAACACAATATTTAATTAAAATTATTGTAAATTTAATTTTTTTTCAATCAGTTATTTTATTTATTTATAAAAAAAATTATCCACATGTTAGAGTTTGATAAATATTTAATGTAATTATATCAAATATAATAATTAATGTAAAATTACCATTATTAAAATACTCATTCAGAATACAAAATAATTTTTATAAAAGAACATATATAAATTCATTTATACTCTAAATATTTATAGATGATAATGGTTTGGAAGGATCCTTTTTGTTTTCATCATTATATAACATATTATATATGAAACATCCACATAATTGTATGCCAACAAATCAGTAAGTTTGAACCAAGATGATATTTTTTTCTAAATATTCGATGCCAAAGGATTTGTGACAAGTGTCTAAGACTTTTTGGCCATTTTGTTTAAGTAATGGCCCCTTATTAAGCTTTATTTTACCATAATCAATGTAATTAATTTTTATAATCTATACTAACATTTTTTCCCAATAAATAACATGATATTATTATTCTAAAAATATAATATTAATAAATGTTTTTTCCTATTTTCACAAATTCAATGCACATATATCGAAAATTTTATTTTAAATCTATTCATATAGATGTATTTATAATGAGGGGTTTTAAATTAACAATTTTCAATAGTTCAAAATGTTTTGATATCTAAATTAAATATACAAATTATTAAAGTGAATCAAATAGAATTAATATATAAATATTTGAACACTTGTGATATAAAAACCCATATTAAAATATAATTTAGCAATAATAAATATTAATTTAAAAAGTTAGGTTTTATCAAAAATACATATTTTTTCACTATTAGTCAAATATTGAATTTTATCTAAAACATTCCTAAAATATAATCCTAAGATAAATTTTAAAATCTCAGAAAAATAATCTTTTTTAAAAAATTTACATTTATAAATTTGTCGAAAATTATTTTTTTAATAGTTGCGTCCCTAAAAGGTTAAAAAAGAAAACTTATGTAAAATGTATATTAACTCGTTTTTGCATGTAGCACATGCATATATTGGTGTATCATAAAAATGAAAGATTAACATGGTGTAGAGTAAATAGTAAAAATAACATGGTATGTTCATTTAACATAATCTATATTCAGTGTTGTGAGAAATGAAAAATATGAATTGTTTAAATTAATTCAAAAAATATCCCCAAATCTCGGGGTGTTAAATGGTATGTGTGATAAAAAACACAAACAAAGGATTCTTTATTATTTATTAAAAATGATCATTATTTTTTCATTAAAATGAAAATTAACAATACGCCAAACATTTTACCTTCTATGGAATTTTCTTATATAGGTTTTGCATAATTAGACAAAAAACATTCATATATTTAGATCTGTAGAAAAATAAAATTAACTATATAATATTCATAATGTTTTATAAATTATTATCGAAGATAAACATCACGATACTTATAAAATATCATATAAAAATTTATAAACATCACAGGGTGAGAATAATTTTCATGTTATGGGTTTTTAAGAGGCAAGTAAAAATGAATTTTTGAAAAATCTTTTTCAAAATATCTCATGAAAAATAAATTTTAAATTGCTATAATATTTTTGAAATAACATAAACCTTGAAAATATATGAAAAATAATAATATTATTTTCTGAAAACAATATACCTAATTTTAAAAACAAACCCATGGGTCCCCTTGAATCATGGATATTTTTCTGTGAATACTCACTTTTCTAAGGGAAGAATTCAATCCCTACTTCTATATCACGTTCACAATATTCTAGATCCAAATTTTATAAAATAAATTAATCTTGAATTATATATACACACATTTTTTACTACAGTTTATTCTATAAAAACATTCAAAAATATATTCGTCAAATTATATATTTATATATAAATACATTTTTATAAGGACATCTACTAGATTTAGGGCATGTAAATATCATTGCCATTAAGAATTGAATAAATTCATTAAATGTATGTTTACATCTATGTATTAAAATTCCCTTCATAAAAACATAAATTCCATATTTATATTAGATTCCATTATGGAATAATTTATTCAATGAACATGCTTTTATATATATATGTATGAAATGTTTCAATAATCAACATTGTATGAACATAATTACGATCACAAGTGACATGTATATAAAATGATAGTTTCAGATGACATTATCCTATTTTATGAAGTTATGGAATTCATAAAAATTATTTCATAAATAAAATAAAAATTGATGACACATGTTATCACATACATAAATAATCACAAATAACATAATCATGAATAGTTATAAACTTGAAAATAATACATGTATATTTTCATGAGTAACCTGAAATTTGAATATAATGTATTCATGTATGAACATGAAAATTTAAATTATTTAAAATATATATAAACGTGAAAAATAAAAACATGTAATTTTATAATATTATATATATATATATATGGATATATTAACACCCTAACATGAATATGAATTACAATTTAGAAGCCCAAAAAATTTAATAACCTAAAATTTTTTGACATTAATATATACATAAATACAATAAATAATTTATTATCATAAATTGATAATATATAAATAATATATCATGATTATTAGATTTGTAGAAAAATATAAAATCATATTCTTCTACTTCATCAGACTCTATCATAATTCATATTATAACTCGTATTGATTGGTGACCAAATTAGGAAAATAAAATTATATAACACTAATTATACTACACATACACATATATATATATATCATGATTATAATTTCAAAATAATAGTGAACATTTAAGGCTTATTGAACAAGATAAAAAAAATAAATTTTTAATATCATGGGAAATAGTGAACATATAAAAATATTATTAATAAATGAATTTACGAAAACCAAATGAGATTCATATATATTTATGATAGGGTGCTGAAGTTTATAGGATAACTCAATGAGGGAAATTACTATTTAAAAAATTAAAATATGATACTTAAAGTATAAACGATGCAATTATTTATTGAAATAAAATTATAACTAGTACCGATTAGTTCTTGTATGCATTTTCAACAATATTCAGTCCATATCGAATTGAAAAATTGAAATAAATGGAATTTCAATTAGAATGAAAAATGTTATTAATCCATACTCATATAGAGAATAAAAATTTAACTATAAAAAACAAGTAAACAATGAGTAGAAAAATTGACAAATAAATTAAACAATCTATGTTTATATCAATGTTCACCCAAATGGGATTTGGACACCTAAAAAAAGAAAGCAGAAAAACACATACCTTACATAGATAGATGCATATACAAGATTGAAACGGTCATCAATTCTCTGATCTAGAATATGATCATCTCTTTGTCACCACAGTCTAATCCGCTACGACATTGCTTAATTATCAAAATCCCTCAGTAATAGTCAAATTTAATTATTACTACATTTCTAACACTTATTCCTCATCCAACGATTCATCTCATTCAGCTTGAGCTCTCATCTAAAAATGATATTCATTTCAGCGATGGATCCTCTCGAAGCTATGCAGCTCACGAACCTCCATGAATCGATACCCCCGATTTTCCATGAATCTCATTCCAAATTTTTTATATCTTCATTTCATTTTGGGTCTCCATTCAATTTTATTTTTTATTTATTCATCAATCTTTTATATACATCTCATTTTCTATCTCTTGTTTTCTATCTAGTTTTTATAATTCTCATTTTCTCCTTTTCATTCATTTATTAATAATTTAATATTTATTATTTTATAAAAATAATTTAATATAGAAAATTAAAATTTTATAATATATAAATAATATATAAAAAACGTTTTTTCAATTATTCACATATATATTAAATTTTTAAAACATAAATTTCAAAACAAAAAAAAATATTTTTGAAATTTATTTTCTAATTTCCTAAAATATATATAATCAAAAGATCATATATAATATGAATTTTTCAGATGATTAACAATAATAATAAAAAAATCAATAACTAAACTAATACATTCATAAGAACTAAATTATATTTTATAATTTCAAAAATGAGATAATTATATTAATTTTATAATGATAATATAAATTTTGATAAAATAATTATTTATATATATATATGAATTTTTGTTTTAATAATTATACATCATTTTTAAAATTTTATTTATTAAAATACATATTACTTCATTATATTTTTATAAAATTGTTTGATAACCAACAAATATCATTTATTAATGAAATTCCTTATAAAAAGGGATTTATTAAATTGAAATATTTTTCTATTTCATTTAATACAACATTTAAATAGAAATAATTATTTATCATAATTCTATAATATTTTTATACAAAAAATAATAATATAATTTTATTTAAATAAAGATAATAATTATTAACAAAATAATAAAAAATATACTATTTTTTATAATTTAGAATATTAAGTTAAAATATAATATTTTTTTAGTAAAATAAATAGATTATTTAAAAAATTATAATATTTAATTACAATAACATTTTATAAAAGAATAAGTGATATAATGTTATTTTATTTCATTGTTTTGTTATATAATTTTTAATGTTAAACATAATCTAATTTAATTTTTATTAAAATCAATTGATTTATAAAATATATTTAATAACACGAGTTAATTAAATTAAAAAATAAATTATTTTATAAGAAAATAATGAATGATTCTAAATATTCATGGATATTAACTTATTACCCCCTTTAAAAAAAATTGAACTCACAATTCATTTTTGGAATTGAAAAATTAAAAAATTTCAACTTAAGATTTTGATCAGACTTCTATATTCTGAAGGGTGTTTATCTATAATATTTTTTGAAACAAAGTTCTGTTGAATATATTTTTCATCAAAAGGAAACATCTAGTCTCAAAATTTATTTAGACCATTTCCCATATACCAACTATAAATCATTGAACCAGAGCTTCCAGATATCATATAAAAAATACTCTATATTTTTTTATTATAAAATAAAAAAGAAAAAACACAGATCATTTTACATTTCAGTACCTTTCTTGGTTTAAGTATTGAATAATTAGAAAAAAACCTTTCATACTTCAATACATTAAAAAAAATATAATTTGTAATTAGTTTTGTGTGTGGTAACTCCTTACAAAATATAAAGTCCATGAGATATCAAAATGACCATGCTAGCATTTTATATGAAAGAAGGTGTGATAATAGTTTCCTCGAATGGGGTTTCAATTAGGCCATTGAAAGTTATATTTTTAATATTTTTTTTTTGAAAAAAACCTTCCAAATTAATATAATACATTCAAATCACTTACTCATTGAAAATTATTTAATTTTTTTCCCTTGATTCTTTGAAAAACATTATGCATTCTTTGTAAAACAAAACCATGTGTCTACTCATCGGAAAAAGTTTGGGACTACCGAATATCCAGAGGAATGGGTTCACTCCCCACATCCCTATCATTTTTACAATGTTCATGTGCCTAATTTTATAAAAAAAATTGAGGATTCCTTAAACACACAAACACACACACACACACAAACACATATATATTTTTCTTTGTAGATCAATTTTTAAAAACATGGAAACATATTTGAATTCATTACTAAATTTATATAAAAATAAATTTTTAGGAGGACATCTACATTATTTTGAGAAACCAAATCTCATCCCCATTAGACATTCCAAGGGTTCTAGGAATGTTATTTAAAATCCATATATTAAAATTCTCATCATAAATAAATAAAATAAATTTTGAAATTAGTTCACATAAAATAAAAATTATTCAATGGACATGATTTAATATATATATATATTTATATGAATGAAATTTCTTTAATAACAAGATATGTATTTCCATCACTATTCATAAATAAAATTTATATAAAATTATTGATTGAAATGACAAGATCACATTTCATGAAAATATGGAATTCTTAGGCTTTATTTTTGAATAAAATAACACTTCATGATACATCCTTTCACTTACATAAATAATCGTAGAAAATATTTAAGAGTAGTTATAAAATTGAAAATAATATATATATATATATATGTATGTATGTATGTATACATATATATTCCTGAATAACATGAAATTTGAAAATAATTTATACATATATGAATGTGAAATTTAGAATATCATGTCTATAAGTATATATACAAGGATAATTACAACTATGAACCTAGTAATATTATATATATATATATATATATATATTTCCAACAATAAATGAATATAAATTTTAATTGATAACCCTATAAATATTGAATAACATAAAAACTATTGAGAATAATATATAAATAAATATAATAAACCTTTACGTATCAAAAAAGGATAATAAAAAAATATAATATCTCTCTTATCTGATTTGAAGAAAAATAGAAAACCATATACTTCTTCTACATCAGACTCCATCACACAAAAAATTATAACTTGTATTCATTTTTGAATACCCAATTAAATTCCCCTTATATAACACTGATTCAACTGAACACACACACACACACATATATATATATTATAACATTCTTGATACGTGTTTTAAAATAATCAGTTCATATTTATGGAATGATGATATATCTTAATTAGAAGAATTATTAATTACACGATTAAAATTGAGGACATGAAAATATTATCTACAGATTTGGGTATGAAATCTAAAAGAGATAAATAATGTTTTTTATAGTTCATCGAAGCATAGAGGAATACTATTAGAGGATAATGAAAAAGAAGATAAATTGGAAATGGTTGAAAAATATCTAACTGATGCAATAAATGATTGAACATGTATGTATATTATTTTTGTTTTAGATTTGTTTTGTGTATGCTTCCCCAAGAAGCATTGGACCTTATCTAATTGAAAAAATAGAAGAAATAAAGAATCATCAACAAGAAAAATATTTTTATTCAATCAAACAAAAATTGAGGAAAAAATAACTACATACTATAAAATGGTAAATAATGAAAAGATAGATCGAAGGAGAAAAAAGAATAAAATTACATCTATATGAAATTAAACACAATATATATTCAGACTCCTAAAAAGGAAATCAAATAAACACCTAATTCACATAGATTAATGTATATTTGAGATTGAAACCCTCATTTTTACCTAATATCTGGATTCCAAACCTTACTTATACCCAAAAGATGAATACCCTTCAACATTGCATGGCCTCTGGAAGCCCTATCTAGTGGTCCAATATTTTTTGGACTCCCTCACTAGTGGTAATTCCTTATCTCATGTCTGATCTCCTGTGGTTAGAGCCCTAATCCAAAACTGATCCCTATTTCAAAGTTGTATCCTTATAAAGAAACACCACCCAGGATCCTCATGTATTCAAGATCCCTCATTTCCCCCAAAATGATTCACATGGTTTTTAATATCATAATTTCCTTTTTTCCCTCATTTTTATTTATTTATTCATTATTCATTTTTTAAAATCTCATTTTCTATTTTTTGGTCTACTTCGGTTTTTCATTCTTGTTATCTCTTTTTCATTTTTTATTTATACGATTTTCATATTTTATATTTTGTAAAAAAAATTAATATTTATTATTATATAGTAATAATTTTATAATATGTATATATGATAAAACATTTGAATATTTTATTTATTCATATATATTTTAATTTTTAAAAACATGAAATTTTATGACAAAATAATATTATATTCAAAATGAATTTTCAAATTTTATAATGTATATATAACCAAAACATTATATATAATTTTCATTTATAATATTTTTAAAAAATAATAACAATTATAATAATAGTAATATTTTTTAAAACACCAAATCATTTTTTATAATTTCATTAATGAAAAAAATTATATTTCTATTATTATGATAAGTTAAATTTTCATAAAATCATATTTTGAACTCATTGATATATACATAAGTATTTATAATAAAAAATTATTTTTTATATTTTATTTATTATGAATAATATTACTTCATGATATTTTAAAAAAATATGTTTTCCAATACATATAATAGATTAATGATAACCATTTTTTAAAATGATTTATTATAATAATATATATTTCTATATCTTTTATAGTAACAATTAATTGATAAAAATATTTATAATAATTTCATTTAGTTGTTAGTATTTTTAATAAAATAATCAAATATATATATATTTATATTAAGATATTATTTTAAAAAACATAATATTACAAAATAGTATCTATTTATAAGTTTGAATATTAATTAAAAAATAAAACCTCAAATCTTCAAATTAAATTTTTTTTAAAATTATTATAATAATTGAAGAGAATGAATTTTCATAAAATCAAAATTTCTATAATGTAATTTTATTTATATGTTTTATTATACTATTTTAAATATTAAAATTAATAAAATTTTATTCTGATTAAAAACACATAGTATATAAAATATCTTTCATAACATAGATTATATAAATTATAAAACAATTCCAATATTAAACACTTGTTAGTATTTTTATATTTTTGGGATGTTAAATATGTTATGATGGGTCAGTAGCTAGTTGCCCGATTTTTGGTACCAGGTTATAGGGTTGTGTCCTATAAACATATTATTCTCTTATCTCATGGGATATTTTCTATAGGATTTACCTCCTTTCCTGAATATTTTCTTTTATCCTCTATGAAATGGCTTCATCCATAGGAGTTATTCAGTTCATTAATGTACCTAAGACCTTCCATACAATCTCCTCCCTCTTTCTATGAATTTTATATTCTAGCCATGATATAATTTATTCTCTCAATTTTGATTTTATATATTCTATGGTGACATCCTTCTTGATTATTAGAAATCAATTTTGTTAATTTATGAAAAAACCAGGTTGGTGTAATCCATTGATTTTACTAATAGTTGTAATTTATTCTATAGTAATATGATTTTTATGTTTTAATTTATTTTGGTTATTGAGTTAGTATCTTATTATCTATGTTAATTATGGATTCCTATTAATTGGTGATTAGAGGTCATTTTTTTGGAATTTCTCATTTGTTTCATCTATGTTTCACATGTCGTTGAATTTTGTGAATTTATTTACATTATTATTAAATTTAATATTCTTTTCGATTGTGAATTGATGATTTTTAGAATATTTAATGGGTTTTATGGTATTTTTGAAGTCACATCAAGGTTATGTCATCAATAAATGGTTTTAACTCATTTAGAACTCTTTTCCAATTTCTATTGAATTATATTCTATTAGTTTCCTCAAATTATTAAAAGAAATTTATTTTATAAATATATAAAATAAATATTTTTATTGATACCATGGTTAATATATTTAATGAAATTTATTAAAAAATTATCTTCTTATAAATTAACTAAATAATTTTTCTATATAAATTTGATTTAAATTTTGGATTTAATTAATCATAAAAAATTGAATAATATTTAAATATTAAACAAGACCACATTGAAATTAATTATTATTAGAATTATCTCTTAAATTAGTAAGATTATTTTAAATAACTGATTTTACTAATCTATCCCCTTCACTTTCTTATATTGATCATTAAATTCAACAATTTCAAAAATGGTTTAAATTAAAATATTTAAATAATAATGAATTGAAATATGTATTAATAATAATAAAAATGGATCCGGTAATTTGAAATTTTAGAATGTTGAGATAAAATGTTTCCAATCTTGTTTTAAACATTAATAACAATTAATTATATCTTGAATGTTACAACCCTTTATTTTATATATATTTCCATTAAAATAATTATCATGTAATTGATTACTTCCTTTACACACAATCTTACAGTTAAATAAACATGTGATATAGTACACCTCTATAAAATTTTCATTGGATTTGAGGACATAAAAAGGATTAACAACATTATGAAATATATTTGGATTTTGTATCTTAATTTAAAATATTTTGAATGGTGAAAATGAAATAATAAATAAGTTTTAGAAAAAACCATATTAAAATTCTATTTTCTTAAAAACATTATTCACTGTTGCAGATTAAAGATTTATATGAAAAACTTATATATCTGTATTAAAAATATATAATATTTTTTTATTATAGACATCTGAATCATTTCTAATATATTAGTTTCATAAAGGAAATTAATGAAGATAAAAACACAGAATAAGAAAAATGTTTTATTTTTTCATTATATTAATTTATTGTGCATAAAGATATTATATCTAAATAAATTAAAGAAATAATCATTAATTAAAAGAATTTAAAGATATATAGATTATAAATTCAATGCAATAATTTAATATCAATCTTTAAATTTTTTTCAAATGATTTATTGTAAATATAATTGGTTACAAAAAAATGTATTTGATTAAAAAAGTGGCATTCATTTTTTGTTCTCACCATTCAAAAAAATATTTTCCTCCATTAAAAATTTCATTTAATAAAATTTATATATTTTTGGAAAGAAATTGTACAATTATTAAATTTTATTACATTATTTTTTTGTCATAAATAATATTTAAATAAATAATAATTTGTTACTATATTTTGGGTTGAAAATGGAATACCAAAGGGGTTAATCTAAGAGATAAGGGTAAGAATGCCCCCTAAAATAGTATAATTGTTTTTGATTTAGTTAATTCAACCATATATTATCATAACATAAACTATCAGTCCTTTATACCATATTTCATAAGACAATTTCATTAAATTTTCTATATATTTTACGTAATCCCACATTTCTCCCATTCGTCGCACATAAATGTAAACCTCCCATACCCCCAAATATTCATCATATTTTTCAATTCATGGTCTACCTATAATTGAAACAAATCGTCCTATAATACATTCCTTCACTCTAGCTCATCTGTTCTACTCATAAGACCAATATGATAAGGCATTTTGTATATTCCAAATGATGTCTCACAAAAATGAGGTGCACATTGTAAAGACACAAAATTTTAATGTAATTTTTTAAAAACTATATGGGAATTATATGAGTCAAAAAAAATTGATGGCAAGTGATTCTGAGGTCCGGATTGCCTGGAATTAATTTTTACACTTTTTCTCAGGTATTTTCAGTAAACCTGCGAGATATTTTTTCATAGTTTTGAACCAGTGCTCGGAATTAAAATATGAGGGCGTCGTTGAACTCGCAACACCGGTATTCGCTTAAGGAGACCTTCACCTCGACTATAATAGGTCGAGGGTGAAAGCTATATTTTTCACTTTTCCTGGGAAAATAAAAATACAATTATTTTGACATTTTATTTTCATTATTGAAACCCCTCAACATTGGTTATGGAGGTGGGGACCACCGAGCCCAAAACCTCCCAATTTAAATTTAAGGGTAGGGACCACCTGAAACCCCTAAAATCCTTCTGTAATATGGAGATAAATCTTGAAATATCCTTTCATGGGAGATAAACTTTCGAATTCTCCCACATTAATGGTGTCAACCGCATCATAATTAACGACGTCAATTTAATTTTGTGTCAGCAATTAAAATAGAGAAACACATAATATTGGATACTTTTCATTTTGGGTGGAATTGAGAGAAAGGATTGGAAGAGAATAACCTTGTAGGAATTCTCCCTCTCATATGAATAACACCTCCCTATGAAGAACAAACACTGGAGATCGAAGAACATGGAAACCGAACTCATGCCAGATTGGAAGCACCTTGTAGTGGCAACCAACATAGGACATATCCAACGAAAACAAACTGGCGATTGTTGAAACACTGACATATCCAACTTCACCCCTTCGAATGTCAATGAGCAATCAATGTAGGGGTGTTTTTAAAATTGATCAGTGTAGATTTATTCCCCTCACATTGAATCATCCCCCTTGACCCGCTTGATACTGCTCTAATGTGGAGGGTGCAAGACAAAAATATTTGGCCCAACACCACCGCCATTTTTCAGGAATATTGTAATATTCATGATGGAAGAAGGAAACTTTGTGCCATGGAGATGAACGAAGAGTGTCTGGCCAATCCGACCGCCAGCGAAGGCACAATGTGTGACTGTGCAGCGCGGAGAAGTCGGTTGGCCATCTGGCCAACCGCGGCGGACTACCGCATCATGGATGCCACACCGCACCACGACGGCCCTGCACCACTCGCGGCCTCTATAGCCCATGTGGCCTCCACCGATCTTTGGCCACCGCTTCTTCTACGGCCTTTCCATACTGTGATCTCGTGGCCCCCGTGGCCTCACCATCCAGTGGCCCCGCACCGCCTCTCGCCGCCCCGTGGCCTTGCATCCCCCACGGTCCCGCCATCTTACATCCCTTAGTGGCCCCGCGCCACCTCGCGCCAACCTGTGGCCTCTCCATGCCACAGCCTTGCCATCCCACGACCTAGTGGCCCTCGCAACCTCGTCGTCTCGCGGCCTCGTTGACCCAGTGGCCTCACCACCCTCACGGCCTCTACGTCGCCCACGCGACCTCGTGCCGCTCCATGGCCTCCACACTTCCTAGCATGGGCCGGGCAAGACTCGGCAGGTTGGTCCAGACCCAATGGGCCGGTGCGACCCAAACCGGGTCAGGTCTGCCCTGGCCCGGTCCAGCTTGGTCGGTCTGATGGGGTCGGACCAGACCAGGAGCAAGTATGATGTATTCGCTCTATCGGCCATAACAATGGCACTATGAGTCCATTTGAAAAAAAAAATTAAATGGCACTGTAATTCTTGGAGAAATATGGTCCCATTGGTATACCGCACTTGAGATTTGGATAATGTTGGGATATGGTCGGGTTGGATCAAGCACGAATCCAACTGGGGCCTCGGGACTAAAAGGCTAATAACATACATAATGGGATTCTGATTGACGCATTGTCTATTTCATTGAGACCCCTATAACATGGTGGTCCCTTGGGATACTTTTTAGTGGGACTTCGTGGAAGTTGGTGTATCGGCCAGTGGATTTAAGAACAGACCCTCCCAGAGATGAGCAAGCATAGTACGGGAACCCAGTAGCTGGTTATGATGTGAATAATGAATATTGTTCTAGTGTGGGTCATGTTTGAGTAATATTATGTGTGTTAGCACTGAGCAATCATGTGTTGGTCCATACTGAGTGATCCGATGTAACTCATGACCTAGTGATGATGTTTTGGTTAGTACCAAGCGATACTGTGTGGGTCAGCACCGAGTGATCATGTGTCAGTCTGCACATAGAGATCCTCTATGGGTCAGCATATAGAGATCCTTCGTGGGTCTTCCTATTAACATAGTAAGATGATTTAGTAGTTACATCTAATCGTCTCTTCTATTGTACCTATGAAATACCTGGTGTGAGATGAGTTTGTACAATGTGTTACATTCCTTCATGGTAATACTTTAGTGGTATTATTCTGGGTGGTGTACTTGTGTGGTACTTACCTTCGTGGAATTCCTTCCTTTGTGGAACTATTGAGCGTTGGGATTTGAGTTGGACTCTGTGTTTCCTCATGATTGATATGGGTATTCTTGATAACATAGATATATGTATGGGAATATACCTAAGTAGTGTGGTCAGTGGATTTCATGCTTTTTGGTTTATCCTTGGTGGATTTTATGGGATGCTGAGGGTCTTGGGGTCCCTACTGAGTATTGTTATACTCACCCCTACATGAGCTATGCGTGCACCTTGTTGTGTTTTGTGTAGACAACAGACAAAACTGATCGAGGCAAAGGGTACCAAGGCTTTTTAGGGCCCGGAGGTGGACCATATGACGTGACGATACGTAGAGGAGACATGTGGATGTGGAGTGCTGATGAGGCAATCTGCACTTACCCTTTAGGTAGGAACCTTGTAGGACTACCCAATAGCTACATTTCTTTTTCTTCAGTTGTATTGTATTTCAGTTGTACTTGTACTATTATAGCTTGGCTTGTATTTCGGCCCCTGTTTACTTTCATCACTTTTTTTGAAATATGGTTGACTTGTGTTCGTATCTTGAGTGTGCATGGTTGCATGTCTTTACAGTTTATAAAGTCAGTGCCTTCCCAGATGTAGGGAATATGCATTTTGGGGCCAGTCACTTGCCCCTGGCCTATGGTAAGTAGCTTGGTGTAGTCACGACACGGCCCACGAGTGACGGATCGTGACAAATTAGTATTAGTGGAGCCCGTTCAACCGTAGATCATAGAACTCTGATATTTCTATTAAGGAAACTATGTTAAATCTTCTAAGTGTGGTTATTATTTTAGGGAATCCAGCGTTTTTATGGCAGCCGACGTATCCATACACTAAGACCCTGACGTCTGATTTCCGACTCAGTTCACGAAAAACCTGATTGTGTGTGTGTTTTGAAGAGTTTTCTTTGTGAACTCCTTCAGTCAGCTCACTTGGTATAACTTAAATCATGGTGCATCTGTTTCATATCAGGATGCCTCCATGTAGAAAACTAGCTAAGGTTATGAATATAGTATGCATCGATAGCCCACAGGGCGATAAGGCCTCAATGTAGGGCCATATTCTTGTAGAGGAACCAGTGGAGGAAGCAGTGGCACCATTACCCTTTGGTCCACTCATGCCACCAGCCCCAGTAGTAGAGGGTGCACGCCACATGAGCCCATTGCATGAGTTCCTGCGCTAGAGGCCACCCAGGTTCAGGTGAGAGACAGACCCACGGGTGGCTGAGGATTGACTGGAGGCCATAGTGAGAGTCTTCTGACTGGAAGGGACACCAGCTGATCTCATGTCGATCCTTGCCAATAGCCTTCTATAGGAATTATTATGAAGATGGTAGAGCGTGATTCTCCAAGTTCATGAAGAGGTGATGCTTCTCTAGGAAGACTTCGAGAGCCTGTTTCGGCAGAGCTTTTCCCAGCGACTCTTCGCACAGTGTGCATACATGAGATTGTTCATCTGAAACAGAGACGCACGATTGTTGCATAGTACTTAGTGAGGTTCAATGTACTCTATTGCTAATATACTTATATGGTACAGGACCCATTATTTTGGGCACTGAACTTCGAGTAAAGGTTTCTGGTGAGATATCAGGGCTACGATGATTTCTGTTAGCATCCCAACACAGGAAGGGGAGTTAGAGCGAGCCCTCTTAGAAGAGAGATTTCTTGCTGAGCAGTCACCAATAGAAAGACCCACCACTGGACCTCACATAGAAGAGTCTTTCACTACTGGCAGCCGACAGATGTCACAGAGATCTCAGAGGACCATACCTACAGGTGGACGACCACATGATTTAGGGACAATTGTTTGGGGCACCCAAGGCAAAGCCAGTCATGCTGGGAGCGGCCAGTGTTATGAATGTGGGGGGCAGGGTCACATGGCTCGTGACTATCTAACCCACTGTATGGATGATCAGTAGTCAATCGAAGAACCATTCAGTCAGAGATAGAGTTTGACTGAGGATGTCCACAAGGAGCAGGCACACATGGAAGAGGAGTTGGTCATGCTGCTAGCGGTGGGCGATGATTTGAGATGTTATCGCCACCACCAACAGGAGGTCTACCCGGACCACAGAGAGCATGTGGAAATGGGTTATCTCAACTCTAGGTAGTTGAGGCCTATTATCAAGGGACTCTAAAGAAGATACAAGGTACGATCTATGTATACAACACCATAGCTGCAATACTCATAGACATAGGTTCTAGTCATACTATTATTTCTACTGGCCTAGTTCGGAGTTCGGAGATTCCGACGGAGCTGTTGGCTCAATCATTACAGTGAGATACTCCTACGGGAGTGGATTCTATGATTAAGAACTTGTGCCAGCAGTGTGAGCTTACTCTAGGAGGTGAGAGCTTCGGCTGGGATCTCTTTGTAGCCGCATCGAGGCCTTATGATGTCATCTTGGGTATGGACTGGTTATCTACAGTCCACACTCATATTGGTTGTATTAGGTGAAAAGAGTGGTTTATCCACATGGATGTGACCAGTATTACCTTCACGAGTCACAATGGATCCATTGCAGCATAGGACAGACTTACCCAGAGGAGAGTGAAGAGGATCACTTTTTAGTTGTCTAGCCATTCCCATAGAGCGGTTGATGTGGAGAGTCCTTGTTATCTTGTAGTGGTGGACCAGTACATGGATGTCATCCTTGATGATGTTCTAAGTCTACCTACTCACAGAGAGGTGGAGTTTTACAATGAATTGTACCCCGAGATGGCATAGATATCTATACCAGCATATCATATAGATCCCACGGAGCTTCGTGAGCTGCGCGTACAGATGGAGGACTTACAGGGGAATGAGTTCATTCAATCCAGTTTTTCTCCTTGGGTATCTCCAATTTTGTTCTCCAAGAAGGAATATGGGAGGATGAGACTTTGTGTCAACGTTCAGCCCCTAAATCTGGTGAATTTGAAGAACACGTACCCACTCTCAATGATGGATGACCTATTTGATTTGATGAAGGGAGTATGGTGGTTCTTAAAGATAGAACTCAGATCAAGCCATCACCTACTTAGAGTACGAGACGTGGATGTGTAGAAGATGACTTATAGATGTCGGTATGGCCATTATGAGTTCCTGGTTATTCCATTCGGTGTGACCAATGCTCTAGTAGTGTTCATGGGACTCATGAAAAATATCATTCAGCCATACCTTAATTACTTTGTTTCATTCTTCATCGATGACATTCAGATCTACTCGTCTACTATGGAGAAGCATGCATATCCTTTTTAGGTAGTACTGGACACACTCCGAGAGCACTATATTTTTGTTAATCTCATGATGTGATAGTTCTAGATCTGAGAGGATCACATTCTAGTACATGAAATAACGAAGGCTGGTGTTGTAGTAGATCCAGTGAATATTGAGGCGGTACTTGGTTGGGAGCCACCCAGGTGTGTGACAGAGGTATGAGGATTCCTGGGATTATCCAGATACTAACAAAGATTTGTGCAAGATTTCCCTAGAGTTTCGTCACCTTTATTAGCATTGATGAAGAAGGGGAAACCCTTCGTGTGGTTGGAGAGATACCAGCAGAGTTTTCAAGTGCTGAGTTAGAGGTTGACTATTTCCCCCATCTTGAGGCTACCAGAGGAGGGTGGGGGTACTTAGTCTACTGTGACACATCAGGGACCATGCTCTGATGTGTCCTGATGTAGGAGCGAGCAGTTATCACATTTGGTTCTCGGTAGCTGAGACAACATGAGCAGAACTACGCTACACATGACCTGGAGTTAGCAGCAGTGGTCTTCACCATGAAGATGTGGCGACATTACTAAATGGGCGAGCGTTTTACAGTGTACTCTGATCATAAGAGTTTCTAGTATATCTTCTCCCAGAAGGACATGAACCTAAGACAACAACATTGGCTTGAGTTCTTCTGGGAGTATGACTTTGAGATAGTTTATACTCCTGGGGAGAAGAACATTGTATCAGATGCAGTCAACCAGAGATCTAGTATACGACTTCTAGGTGAGGCGACAAATAAGTTTTCCGCTTTGTAGATATCCTTTGTGGAACATGATGGAGTGGCCTTCCTTCAGTATCTTACAGTCACTCCCCCACTTCTTTAGTGATTCAGGGAGGCGCAGTTTGGGGATACTGACTACAAGACTCGACATGCTCAGATATCTATAGGACAAGCACCATATAGATTTTCTGAAGGTGAGGATCACTTCATCCTCTTCAGATGACGTGCCACGGTATCAACGTCACTTTGGGGTGAGGTGTTTAGAGAGTTCCACACTTCCCCTCTAGCGGTACATCCAGGAGTTGTGATGATGTACGAGGATCTCTGACAACAACACTGGTGGCCAGGAATGAAGAAAGTAGTAGCAGAGTTTGTCTCTCGGTGCCTCACTTTTCAGCATGTGAAGGAGGGAAATCCGGTACCAAGTGGCTTGGCTCAGCCTTTAGAGGTTCCAGAGTGGAAGTTGGATAGGATATCCATGTACTTGGTGACAAGAATTCCACGTACATCTAGAGGTCCTGATTTTATTTGGGTGATCATCGACCGACTCACCAAGCCGTCCAACTTCCTACCGATCAGATAGAAGGGTCTAGTAGAGAGCTTGGCACGCCTCTATGTGCAAGATATTGTGAGTCTACATGGAGTACCCTCAAATATTGTCTCTGATAGTGATTCACATTTTACATCCCATATATGGAAGGGGTTTAAGGAGGCTTTACAGATGCATCTTCATTTGATCACTAACTTCAATCCTCTGATGGATGGTCAGACTGAGCGGACCATTTAGACCCTCGAGGACATGATACATGCTTTCATCCTCTACTTTTGTCGTATATTGGAGGATCACTTACCTTTGGTAGAGTTTGTATATAATAACTACTATTACTCCACCATTGGTATGGCACCTTTTGATGCATTGTACGGGTGACCTTACAACTCACCTTTGTGTTGGACTGACATAGGGTAGTCAGCACTAGTGGGACCAGACATGGTATGGGCTACCAGAGAGAAAGTGCAGATCATCCAGGAGTGGATGAAGATAACACAGAGTAGGTAGAAGACTTATGCTGACAGCATACAGAGACCTCTGGAGTTCGAGGATGGTGACCAATCCTTTTTACGGGTCTCACCACGATGAGGCTTATAGAGATTTGGCTGAGGTGGAAAGTTATCTCTGAGGTTCATCTAACCTTTTCAGGTACATAGTAGAGTTGGCGAGGTGGCTAACTACTTAGATCTTCACCCATATGTTGTAACGGATGCCTGATGTCTTCCACATATCCCTGTTGAGGAGATATTTGCATGACCCATCCCACGCTACCAACCACATTAAGTTGGACATTGATGAAGGGGCGACATTTTCGGAGGTTCTAGTTGAGATTGAGGATCGATAGGAGCGGGTCCTTCCTGGGTGTTCGATACCTCTGGTTCTGATTTCCTAGAAGTATGGGAACCACCAAGAAATCACATGGGAGCGGGATTCATAGATGCATGATCAATACCCCCACTTGTTCCCTTAGTTTGAGATTGGTCTTATGGGGACCCAATGCCCTAACTTGGGGAGAATTTAGAGACCCTGAATTTCCATGTAATTTTTTTTAAATATATGGGAATATTATGAGTTAGAAAAAATTAACGGTGCGTGATTCCGAGCCACAGAGTGCCTGAAATGCATTTGTGAACAGTTTTTTCGAGCACATTCAGTAAATGTGCAAGCGGGTTTTTCTTACTTTTGAACTAGTGCTCAGAATTGAAATTTGAGGGCACCGTTGGACTCGTAGTGCCGGTATTCTCTCAAGGAGACCTTCACCATGACCATAGTAGGTCGAGGGTGAACATTAAATTTTTCAATTTTTGGGGGTCATTAAAAATAAAATTATTTTAACATTTTATTTTTATTCTTTAATCCTCTCAACATGGGTTATGTAGGTGGGGACCACCAAGACTAAAACCTCCCAATTTTAATTTAAGGGTGGGGACCACCCAAACCCCCAATACACCTTCTTTAATATAGAGATAACTCTTGAACTCCCCTTTAATGGGAGGTAAACTTTGGTATACTCCTACTTTAATTGTGTCAACCACATCATAATTAATGACGTCAATTTAATTTTGTGACGACACTTAAATTGGGGAACAAAACATATTGGCTACTTTTCTTTTTTGGTGGAATTGGGAGAAAGGTTTGGAAGAGAAGAACCTTGTAGTAATTCTCCCTCTCCAACGAAGAACACATCCCAACAAAGAAGGACCAACAGAGATCAAAGAACGAGGAAACTGATGCTGAGCCAAATTGAAATCACTTTGCAGAGGCAACCGACGTAAGAAATCATCAACAACAACAAACCGACGATTGGAAAAACACCGATGTCGCCGACATCACCCCTTCCAACACCACTTATCAATCTAGGTAGTAGTGTATTTAAAAATGATCAATGTTAATATTTTCCCCCCACATTGAATCATCCCCCTTGAGCCACTAGCTACCGCTCTAATGCGGAGGGTGTTGGCCAAACAAACATGGCTCGGCCCCTCCGTCATTCTTCATGAATTGTGTTCTCATTTCGATGGAAGAAGGAGTCATTTTTTCACAGTGAATAACTAAGAGTGGTCGGCCTAACTGACCACTAATGATGGCACGACGCTCGACCGTGCCACATAGAGATGATGGCTAGCCATCCTACAATCCACAGCAAATCACCGCACCATGGCCGCCTCGTCGCACCATGGCTTCCCCACTGGACAGCGGCTTCGTGTCACTCGCGGCCTTTATGACAACAGCAACCACCGCTGCTCCGCCGCCCCCAAATCCTTCGCGGCCTCCACTACCCTGGAGCCTTGCCATCCTGCGGCCCCTGAGGCCTTACCATCCCACAGCCCTCCATGGCCATGTGCCACCTCGCACTGCCCCATGTCCACGTCGTCCCACAACCTCACAGCCCCCACAGCATCGTCGTCTCAGGGCATTGTGGCCCTTGTGACCTTGCCATCTTACGGCCTTGTGGCCCCCGCCACCTCGCCTCCCTGGTGGTCTCTGCGCCTTCCTCACAGCCTCGTGCCGCTCCACGGCCCCCAAATCTCCCAGCATGGTTCGGGCCAGACTCGGAGGTCCATGATGGACCCAACGGGCTGGGCTAGACCCAGCGGGCTAGGTCGACTGAAACTGGGTCGGGTCCGACTAGGTCTGGTCAGGTCGGGTCGGTCTGACCGAGTCGGATGAGACCGAGACCAGCTACAATCTTTTCCCTTAATAGGTCATAACTATGGTACTAAGAGTCCATTTTTAAAACCATCAAATGGTGTGGTAAACCATGGAGAGAGACATTCCCTTTGGTATAATCATCTTGAGATTTGGATAATGTTGGGATACGGATGGGTTGGATCGTTCACGAATCCAATCGGGCCTCAGGGACTAAAAGTCTAATAACATACAGACCGAGCATCCGATTGACACGCCGTTTGTTTCGTGGAGACCCCTATGACTTGGAGGTCCTTTGGGATACTTTTTCATGGGAGTTCATGGAATATGGATTATATACTAGTAGCTTGGAGAGCAGACCCTCTCAGAGATGAGAAAGCTTAGTGTAGGAACCCAGTAGCTGGTTGTGACGTGAAGAATGAATAGCGATCTTGTGTGGGTCCGCACTGAGCGATTCTGTGTGGGTCAGCACCGAGCGATCCTCTATGGATCAGCACCTAGAAATTTTGTGTAGATCAGCACCGAGCGATCCTATGTGGGTCAGTACCGAGCGATCTTGTGTGGGTTAGAACCTAGAGATCCTATGTGGGTGTGAATCTATAGATCCTTTGTGGGTCAGTCTCTTAACAAAGTAAGTTGATTCAGAATTTATATCTAATCATCTCAACTACTGTACCTAAAAAATAACTGGTGTGAACTAAGTCTGCACCTTGTGGTACTTTCCTTCGTGGTAATACCTTGGTGGTATTCTTCGATGTGGCGTAACTATGTGTTACTTACTCTTTTGGTATTCCTTACTTTTTGGAACAGTTGAGCTTTGGGCTTCGAGTTAGACTATGTGGTTTCCTCATGATTGAGATTGGTAATATTGATAACTTAGGTATATGTATGGGCATATACCTAAGTAGGGTTATCAGTTGTTTTCATGCCATGTGGTTTATCCTTGGTGCATTTTGTGTAACATTGAGGGTCTTTGGGTCCCTACTGAGTATCGTTATACTCACCATGCATGGGATATGCTCACACCTTGTTGTGTTTGGTGTAGATGACGGATAGCACTGATCGAGGATGAGGGTACTAGGGCTGGACAGGGCCCAGAGGTGGACCATATGATGTGGCGGTACGCAGAGGAGACGGGTGGACATGGAGTGCTAAGGAGGCGATTTGTACCTACCTTTCATGTAGGAACCTCAGAGGACAACCCAGAAGGTGACTTTATTTTTCATTAGTTGTATAGTATTTCAGTTGTACTTGTACTATTACTGTAGGGCTTGTATTCCGTCACCTTTTTACTTTCAACACTCTTTTTTCTATACAGTTGACTTGTGTTTGTATCTTTTTGTGTGCTTGGATGCGTGTGTGTACAGGTTATAATGTCAACTTCTTCTCGGTTATAAATAATACACCTTCTGATGCTAGTCGCCAGCCCCTAGCCAGAAGAATTCATGCTTGGGGTTGTCTCGGTACAGTTCCTGAGGGACGGGTCACGACATACATCTTAACAATGTTCTTCTAATTACACATCTTCATAAACCATATCTAAAAAAATTTATCCAGTATAAAATTATAAATGAAGTATAATAATAATAAATATATTTCAATATAAATATATCAAAACTAATTTCCACCTCTTTTTCTATAAATGGTAGATGAACATATTTTTCATGTGTACATGTTGAGAACCACGTCCACATGGGGATATGATACATTTACCACTAACACCTCACATTCATGGATATAGTGATGGATTTAAGAAATATTAATGATATTTTTTTATCTATTTCTAATTTTTCAATGATAAAATTTTATTTATAATTCTTTAATGATTTTATATAGAAAATAAAAACAACAGTTATATGTACTTAATGACTACCATCTCTATGAATGATTCACTTCATGTTTATATCACTATAATTAATGTATAGTTATAAATGTTTTTATAGTGAATATACATGATATTTATATCATGGTTTTCAGTATAGATATTATTTTTCCATGATTAATAAACAAAGACATAATATCTTGATCAAAATATACATGAAAAAGGAATCTGTTATTACCCAGAATTAACATTTTCATAATGAATTTTTAAGGTAAAATTGGTGTGATTTTATAGTTAAACCAAAAATTGAATTGTAATTATTAATTTTGATATTGTTTTTGTTAATATTTAATTTTATTTTTAATAATGGATGTTATAGTGATTAAGATTCACATTGAATGTTACGTAGGAGTTTTATATTATAAAATCACATTTACCTGAATAGTTTATGCTTAAATATAAAAAAAAAAAAATTCTATAATATATTACTAAAAAATAACATATTATATTCATATTCTAGGTTTATTATACTAAATTAAATGTTTTATAATCATTTTTATCTGTCTATGTTCTCTAATGTTGGAACAAATGTTTTTAATGTTGACTGGCATTGTCTTTCTATTTTGTTGGTAATATTATCTTCCATATCTATATATTAATTAAAATATTTTGAAGAATGTTTTTATATTTATATAATAATTCATTAAATTATTTTATTTAAATTAAAATGTTATGATAAAAATGATTTATTTTTTATTGTTTTCTAAAGGTTGATCTTTTCATTATGGATGTAAAAATAATAATTATTTCAAAATATACCACATGATAAGTGTTTTCAGAAAGAAGGACTACCTTTTTCATTTAAGATTTCAGTACATAATATTATATTAATTTTCAAATAAAATTATGTTCATAATATTATATAAATTTTCATATTTATTATAATTTTTTTATAATTGAAATGGCTTTTTTCCTGAAATAATATTCCGTAGTATTTTAATTGTATTTTTTCATTTATGAAATAAATCTATCGATGATATTTTTTTATTAAAATAGGATATGATCCTATGATATTATAATAAATCATTACATCAGTTATTTATGAATATGGTGATGAAATATTTTGTTGAAACCGATTTTCTTAATAGTTTGGTAAGATATGATCAAATGATAAATGATTTCATGATATTATAGACTACATATGAATTAATTGTGATTATTTGAAACATGGGTATACTAGTTCCCGCAAATTAATTGGATAATGATTAGTTTTTTGTTAGATAAATGGTTACAAGAGAGGTTTCCTTTATCCAACAGTAGTACATGGGAGGTTTCTATATTGCTAATGAAGGTATATGGGTGGTCATCCATTATCTAATATGAGATGATTGTTCTGTTTGGTATAATTGACATAATATTTATATTATTATGATTATGAATTAATATATGATTATCTTTTATAAATTGATATTATATAAATGTTAGTAAACTTGGTATTATGTTTTTTGATTCATTTCTTATAAAACTCCAAGATTTATTACCCAACTAATATTTCTGATGAATTTTTTTTGTACTGTATTCAAATGTAATTCCTATTTCATCATACCCATAAGATCGTGTATTTATTTAAAAATGATTATTTATTGTTATCACCATTTATTATCATTACAATGATTTGTATCTCAAAGTAAATTATATTTCATATTCCACATTTTATGATGAATGGATGTAGGTGTGATATGAAAAAAATTGACTCTATCTATTTAGAATATAGTTAGAGAAGATATAGATATATTATGTATCTATTTTTTATATATCCAATTATCTATTTATTAAAATAAATAATGGTTCTCGATGGTATATTATTAATATGTATAGAATATTCATCAAATAAGATGAAATGTTTACATAAGAATTGTTTGGTTTTCCTACTTTAGTGGTAGAGAATGGTTCAGTAATTTTTAGAAACTATAAAAATAAAATATATTTGACATCTCTTTGGATAATCACATATATATAATATATCATCCAAAATTATGGTACTATGATCCCTAACTTCTTGGATGTAAGTCCCTGTTTAATTTTTTATTTCAATCTCCCATTTTTTTATTAATGAAATAGTTCAAGGGAGTATGTTGGGTCTTGAGGGTGTTACAATGGATTAGGACATGATAAGGGGATGAAACGTCCAATATGTGTAAGGTTCACATTTAGTGCATGGTTAATCAAACCGTGCGATATTCATCAGTAACCAAGAAACCTTGGATAGAGGTTTCACACATGATCAGCGCACAGTCTATCGAACAATATACCCTACCTAGGTAACCATGAAACCAAGATTCCTTGTATAGTGGATCTTACCCAATTAGAACATGATTTTGGAAACCATGTGGGTAAACAATGTGGTACAATTGTGTTGAAAAATTAGCAAACTTCCACCTCAATATTTCTATTCCTATATTAATATTTTCGTCAACCCCCCCTCCTGTAACCCTATATGAGAGCTTTGATGACCCAACATTCCCATGGGTGAATCTCCTTAAATCACAAGTCATTTGGAGTGTCATCAGGTGTAGATCAAAGATCTAGGTATGTCTAATCCCTATCAAGATTCACTTTTGGATTTAGGGTTTGCATCCATCTCTGATCTTCTTATGAATCCATAAAACCCTTCATTTCTGGTGAGATACGTCGAGTGGATTTAGAGGGTGGTTGAATCAAGGTCTTAGGATTCTATTATAAGTGCGTTCATAAATGGATTTGTGGTCGGTGGTATACAAGTAATATCACATAGTTTCTATAGGATCCAAAAATTTGAGAAAAGGGAAGGAAAATAATCCCAAAAGTATGGTAAAGATGATGGAAGCATGTTTCATTAAAAAATTAGGATAAAAGAGAAGAAATGAAATTTTGAAAAGGGATTTGGATGAACCAAATATTGATTACAGGGAAAGGTTTGCAGAAAGAATTAGACATGAAACACTAGTACATGGATGGCCTATGAAGTGATGGGCAGTGAGGAGTTGGTCGATGAATGGAGCTATTCGTAGTGAATTTAAACTCATGAATTGAAGTCTCCACAAAATATTTTTGATGGAGACAATACAATAGAGGTACACTCCGCACACTATCCCTAAGAACGATTTGGTTCGCGGATGAGGAGAATCCAACATCATATCGCACCTCCAGAAACCCCGGTTGACTGAATATTGCATTGGTCGAGATATCTATTCATGGAATTCGAAAAATGGTTTCGTATTCCCATAGATATTATTTTCCACATCTCTATATATAAGTAGAACATAAGAGGATGAAGAGGACAGGGAGGGGGCTCTTGGATCAGTGAAAAGGAAAAGAAGAACATATAGGGTTTGAGATAAATTTATCCCGCACCTGAAGCAATTCTCGAGTCTCCATCCCATAGACAAATTAGTTCACATATTCCATCACACAAACAATATTCATTTCACAGAATCCATCCTGCGAACTATATGCGGGTGGCCCTTCATGGAACTTTTTACCGTGAACTGTATTTAGAAGGCCCTCTATAGAAAAGTAGTGAAACAATAAAAAAATATAATATAAAATGGTCACAAATATCCATATACGAAAGACAGTATGCAGAATCCCATATGCAGAACCGAGTACATGGATAGTCCTTGGCGGCCAGCTTTTCTGCATACCATCCTACGATTCCAACTACTTCACAAATAGACAGTTCACATCCATCTCTTATTTGAATTCTCTGACATAACCATACCCAACACAAAAAACCATATGCGGAAAACTGTTTGTGCCCATTGGTCCATACCACAGGGGTTTTGAGGGAAAAACCCTACACAGGATCAATGGAAGGTTGTGATCCCAGCCGTCCACACCAGTTAAATCACTATGGTCACTGACACCTAGAAAAAATGGAGCGTCTACCACAATCTTTTTGGGATGGAACATTTTCAATTTCCCAATTATGTCGCCCAAACATGTGTCCTTTAAATACCATGAGAAGATACATTCCTCATGTACCTCCTAAATATCCATAACATATTCCTCCTATTCTCATATGACCTAGAACTACAAGAACAATCTCAACCTGAATGTTTCTAAAATTACCGAACACATTATTTCCATCCTTAAAACTCTGTGTCTCTAATGATTTTGGACCCTCTTAAACATCTATGTCCATAAAAAGAAGAAGGCTAGTGTCTTGAGGACACCTCTTCTTGACTGTTCACATCATTCCCCAGTGGTTCTGCATATGTTTCCCATAAAAATGGTCATCAACCAAAGGAAACATCGTCATCAAGATTGACCTTTCCTACCTCTGTATGCCTTAATGGATTCCATGCCCCATATCATTTGTCCTAATATGAGAATATTTGGAGTCACCATTTATACTTTCATTACCACTTATGTTCGAGACATGTCAAAACATAACTACCTGATTAACCTACTACTAATCATGGGTTTATTTTAAAAACATCCCAAACTCTATGACCTTAATCTATGAGTTACCGCCCTGGACACATGATGTTAAACTATATGACATTAGTCCATGAAACCCATCATTAAACTATAATGACATCATAAAAGTTATATGACTTTAAATTGTAGTATACCATGTAATTTTTGATATTCATAAACCTCCCCTGTCATTAGAAGCAGTAGGCCAGTATCCTATGGACTGGTTTGTTTTACTATGCACAACATGCATTGGTGGCTCTGCATATGTTACCCCCAAAATGGCCATCACCCAAATGAAAATTCTTCCTTATGAAAATCCTTTCTTATCTATATACATTTCTATTGATTCCATCACTCATATCATTTATTTTGATCTATGATGCTATAGAATCATGGTTTTCACGTTCCTTCCCTCTCATGCCCAAGGCATGTCAGAACATCCCAACATGATTATCCACTAGTCAATCATCATTCAAGATATATGACATTAAAATATGGTATTAAATCCCAGAACGCATTATGAGGGCCTCCCACTATGGTAATCCCCTAGTTTTTCAAGGCTGAGATGAATTACCCATAATATCATCTCACATTATAGGGTTTGTTGCTTCGTGACCTCTCAAATCATTTCCCTGGCCTCTTCCACCATAGGCTCTCTATATACACCCAATAGAAGAGTATGAAAGAGGTTGGTTGGATCTCTCATAACCTTTTCTTTTCTAAAACTGAGCATGACTCATGTGGGATTAGAGGATTATGAAGACAAACTATTCATATAAATATGAACTACGAGAACTCTGATTTCTGATCAATTCAGGATACGTTGGACACCTACATGAAGGTCCGATCCCAAAAGTGTTCCCATCCAAAAGGGTCCACCAAATCCTGATTCCATAAATGGGCATCATTCATTCATAAGGCCTAACAATATGAACTAAAATAACTCTAATTTCTAATCATATCAGGATATATAGGATGCCTACATGAATTCCAAAGCTCAAATGGATGCCAATCAAAAAGGGTCCACTAAATCATGATTCATTAAATGGGTTGCCTCCATGCATAAGCCCCTACAATCTAAACATTGATTACTCTAATTCCTGATCAAACCAAGATACATAGGACCCCTACATGAAGGCCCAATATCAAAATGGTGACCGTCCAAAAGGATCCACCCAATCATGATCCCAAAAATGGGCAGCTTCCTTACGTAAGCCCCAACGATTCTGAACTATGTGGATTCTGATTCCTCTCATGATGATAGGTAAGAAACCCATCGTATGGGTATGATCCCAATATCAAATCACCTTCTTGTACACTTTGGATAAAGAAATACTCTAGAGTGTCATATTTTATGGCTCAAGTCCACAGTAGCTCCGTGGCATCAAATATATACATGCATACGATGATCCTACAATCCAAGGGTATCATATGGAATCACTCTTAGATAATAAACCAATGATTCATGACCATATGAAAACTACTTAAATATATAAGCGAGTCCTAGAACATGCTATAAACCTCCCCCAGAAGGGTTTGGTGAGCCAGAATTCCCATCCTTCTGAACAGTGGATTCCTTAACAGTCGTTGTCTAAATCATCAATCAACAAATGCCTTCCTTTGTAATGTAGGTCCATGAATCATTGATACTAGGGTAGTTGGGTGTTGTTGGTTCCATGAATAAACCCATTGGAGACCATCTAATGATGTTATATCTGAGGAGGGATGATTTCATAAGTATTTTACCCCACACAATCACAAGTGGGGACCGACTGATTGTTACACCTCCTTCGTAATGTGAAAGGGGTGAATTTCCCATTACCTATGGTGTTAATCCAACCTTCATTTAAAGAATAACTATGTAGAATAGGTTGAATCAAAATAAATGGTGAATTTGAATGGAAAACTTCTTTGGAAAATGGGATGGGGGATGATCTTTGTCGGACCATTTCCTCGTCACACGAAGCGCACCACCTTGGAGGTGGAGTAATGTCATTTTCATGATTTGATATAACATGTGTCTACAAAATCAAATTTACCCCCATCATAATTCCTCTAGGATTCATGGTGGATGAATTGAACAAATTAAGGCCACCCATGGTGGGTACCGACCTTTTTGAACACTGTTACAAGAAAAATAATTTGTGAAATTGGATTGTAATTAAGTAGTTCCTCATTTTAATTTGTAAATTGGTTAACATGATGATTAAGAATGTATTGTGGAAAAATGTTTTTAGTTTTGAATAATTTATAATGGGTCGTTTATTTTGGCATGTAAATGGGTAAAATGGGGTTGTATGGAATGTGTCAATGAACAATTTTCATACTTGAATATGCTTAGTTAGGTAGGTATGGCTAAAGATAATTGGGCTAAATAGTTATGTGATATAAATGATAAATATTTTAATGGTTGTTTAATACTATATATTACCATATGAGTCGTTACTATTGCAATTTTACATTGATATTGTTTATGCTTTGTTGTAAAATGGTAATGTTTGGTGAACATATACATAATCATGTGTACATGGATGGGTAGAGTGAGGTATAAAAAGAGGTTTTATGTCAGCTGGTTGAGTTAGAATGTTACTCTAAATTCCACCATTAATGCACGAGTTAGGTAATGGGTCAATGTTTAATTAACCTAACAGTTTCACACCACCCAAATAAAGGCGTCTTTGTGAATATTATGTGGTTTTTCTGATGTATACCCAAGTATGAATTTTTTTTACATTTTTTAGTTTTCCTTGTGATTTTTTAACATGCCAAATACATTAGAAACATGAAAAAGGTGAATTAATCATTGGAAATATATATATGTAATGAACATGGATTTAATGATGGAATAACTAAGGTGAAAACATTGTCTCCAATGGTAACTTTTATTTTATTTTATTTACATGTATTTATATAAAACATCCACGCACTGTCTATTTATACTATATATTTTGTATACATTGTTGGTGGGGGAATAATCTGTTTTACTCACTCCCTAGTTGAGATGTCATTTGTTACCAAAGAATATTTAATGATTGCATATTAGGTAAAGGTAAATGGTATGTTTCCTAGATGTTGAGCCAGATTTGGGGATTTAAGTTGATGAGGTTCCAGACAAGGTGCTAGGTCCATATTTGGAATTCTAATTTTTATCGTTATTTATGATTTTTCCATTGATTATTGTATCATGACGTGACATAAATCGTCATGGATGTGGTTTTACCCACTATCGGTGATGGTTATTTATTCATGTTCACTGGTTTGTGTATTTTATTTTTGTTATTGATTTTTTTTACGATGGTTTACTATTATAAAGTGGGAATAGTCTCCACACATGACTCTTATACCCTTTCTCCCAGTTAGAAACCATTGGCATACATGGAGTCTCTATTAATGTCATGTATTGAATCATCTTGTGGAAACAGTTTAGTGGATCCCAGGTCAGGGATGTTACAAAGTTGTATTAGTCGTGGTTTTTTGACATTATATTTGGGATGGTATAAAATAGGTTATGAAAGGGTCTTGATTTAGTAATGAGCTCGTGTTTGGGAGTACCTTCCCTAATTACGAGGGAAATTCCAAGTCATATGGGGTGGGAATTATTGTTCTTGTTATGTCTTGATACATTTTTGATATTTCTTCATTGGTTGAGGTTCATGCAGTGTGATATTACTTTTATTTGATATTTTTATCATGCCTTCAATTACATGGTGTTGTATATTCTTACATCATTATATTAAACTAGGTATATAGTATACATGAATCATGGAATGCAGTCATGGGATGAGTGTGTGAGTCATAAAAGGTAGAAGGAATTTTAATTTCAATAATGTAATGAAAATGGTGTCTATTGAGATGGTAAAAATTACTGAAAAAGGGATGAAAATGTTAAATAATAATTAAATAAGTGTTCGTGATAAGGGTGATTATGTAAATTAAACTATTGTTGGATCAGTTTGGGAAATGGAAACTGTTATGAAATGATTAAAAATAAATGACATGAAACCATGTGAGTATGTTTTTTTGTGTTATCTTTAACCTTATTGTGGATGGTTGAGGGTTGTTCTTTGTGTATGTTCAAGCCTATTTGGGTGTTATATATGAAATATTTTATTTATTTCTAGTGCTAATTATTTCTTTATATAATCAGTAACCATTATGATTGTGTCCTAAGGCTCGTGTTTTTCATTGTAGATAAATGCCACCAAGATGATGTGTTTTGTTCAGGTGACAAGAGTATGTTAATTGTGAACACTCCCTCCATAGCAGAGCTGGATAACGTGGTGATCTCGTAAAATAGTAAAGATTTGTTTTGTGAGAAATTTTCTTATTTCATGAAAATGATTGAATGAGACGTATGTTGGGTTGCACCAAGTTTGTTTGATATGACCAGAGAGTTTCAACTTCATCACCCTCTGAACATTAACATAGTGGGTTGGACATTATTTATAATTTTCTGGAGAAAGTCTATCTAGATTATTTTTTATCATCCAGTGACACATCTTGAGAATAATGTCATGTTATCATCCCATATTTTGTGATTCCAAGAAATGCGTTGGTGGGACATAATTGTTCAAATAGAGAAAGCTGAAAGGATGATGTGAAAAGATTTCCAGGAGATGTCTCTCAAACACTTCTAACCAGAAAGAATGATTTAGGAGAGAACTAAAAGAAATCCTCATGTGATGTACTTGTGGTACATGTTGGGTGGGAAAGTGTTTGATCATTCAAGACTAGGAAGGACCATTTTGGGAATCTACATCATTGGGGAAATGCAAATAGGAGTCAGAATATGGGTCCAACCTCTCAGTTTAGTGACTATTTTTTCTTTTATTGGTTTGGTGGTTCATGGAACATGTGGGACCAGTGATCTTGACTCTATGATGAGTGTTGATCGTGTGACATGTTGGGCCTCATGAAATGGTTCTGAAGGAATAGATTATTATCAGTAAATGATAGAGGTTAGAGGAATATTCCATGTGTGGAAAGAGGGACAGTGACTCAATATCAAGAAGGATTTTGGAGCTCCATAGCGTTTATAAGTAGTGGTGGTGCATTTGGAACTCTTGGGATAAGTCACACATATTAGAAATGTAGTGGAGTGTAGGGTTCATAGGCTAGATCCTAGGGTAGAGGGGCATGTTATCTACATGTACATTTGAGTTCACCTAAAGGTGTTAATGTAGGATAATATACCATTCGATGTATGATTCTTATAGATTCGATGTTCACTAAATTTTATTTGATACATGTTTTACAAAATCATTTATTTTCTCTCAGTTCATAGTTGGGTTGTTCTTAACCATGGAAAGTTCGTGTGGAATAATGTCACTTGACACTAAATTTAGGTTATGGGATGAGGATATCAGTCAGTGTAATAATTTTTCCTTGGAGGTTGGTGAATATCAATTTTATGCAATTGGTTTGCCCTAGTGATATCATATTTTGACATAATTTTGTGCATATATTTTTTGGTGTTGTATCGAGCCCATATATATTGTTACCGATGTTGGGTGATGGTCATGTCTCTCAATGGAGACACATTTTTCCTCCATGGTGAGTGGGATGTTTGAGCAGTCCATGAAGGGGAAATATAACAATAGTTTAATGAACTCAAAAAATGTTGCTTCCCTTGTGTTAGATGGCGGGGGAAGGGAACAACCAGTATTTCCTTACATTGTGGAACAATTCATGAATGTGGTTCCAGATGACCTCTCAGGGCTACCACCTGAGAGTGATTATGATTTCATGATTGAATTTATTCCAATGGTAGATATGTTTTCCATTTTTCAATATCGTATATAACCAGTAGAAATCTATTAACATAAATACCATTTAAAGTATTTGGAAAGTAAAGGGGCCATACATCATAGTATGTCACCTTGGGGATCTACCATATTATTTTCAAAGAATGATTGCATATAATTAAGACTATGTGTTTATTATCATAATTTGAATCAAATGATTATTAAAAATAGATACCTTATTCCAAGAATATATGACATTTTTTATCAACTAAGGGGTGCCTCAATGTTCTCCATGACCAATTAGAGATTGGGATACAATCAGTTGAGTGTGAGACATTTTAATGTACTATAAAAAAACTACAAGTGAAGATACAAGTTGTATGATTTTTTGGTGATGCTTATCAGGTTGACCAATGCATTGGAGATGTTTATGGACATGATGAACCAGATATTTCAACCATATATGGATCAGTTCATACTCATCTTCATTAATGATATCATGGTGTTCTCAAGAACTCTTGACGATCATTCTAATCAAATTGGAATCAACTTGAGTACACTAAGAGATCATAGGTTTTATTTCAATTATTCAGAATTTCAATTATGGATTGATAGATTTCATTTATTGGGGAACTTCATTTTGAATCCATGAATGTCAATGGATCCATATTAAGCATAGGATTTTGTTTCTTGGGAGCATCCCAAGAATGTTTCCATTATGTAGAGTTTTTTTGTCTTGGCCAGTTATTACCGATGGTTCATTAGAGATTTCTCCTATTTCATAGTGTGACACTAAATCTTGACCAAGAAGGGAGTAATGTTTTATTGGTTAGGGGAATCTGAGAATGATTTTAAAATTTTAAAGAAGAGACTGAATACTACACCAATTTTGATCTTACCCGAACAAGGTAAAATTTAAACATTGTATTTTGATGCTCCCCATACTAGACATGTGAAAGTGTTGATGTAGGATGAGTAGGTAATGGATTATGGGTCATGTTAGTCGATTGATCATGATAGAAATTACCCTAATCATGAACTTCAGTAAGCTATTGTGGTTTATAAAGTAATTCATGGTGTATACTGACAACAAAAGTCATAAGTTCCTTTTCTATCAGTGGGATTTTAATCATCGATAGTGGATGTGGCTTGAATACTTAAAATCCATTGATTTCATGACTATTTATACAGTAGGAATAGGGAATAGTGTTGATGATGCTCGGAGTTGGAAGTCTCAGATTAATGTTGTTAACTGAGAGTGGAAAATGATAGATTTATTTGCTAAGATGCATCTAAACGTATAGAATGAGGATGTGAATAAGATCATTGCATCAACATCAATTGATTATGTGCTTATGATCTTGGTTAAGGAAAACAAAATAGGGTATCAAGATATTTTGGAATTGATGGAATGTCATAATGGTGGGGAGTCACTGTCTAGTTGGGATGTTGGTGATGATGAGATTTTCAATGTTCATGGTCATGTTGCTTTACCATTGTGTATGTACAAATACTTAATGTGTGAGATCAATGCAATAAATATATATTTTCAACGTTGTTTGACTAATATGCATCGTGATCTTTATAGACAGCCTAGGGGGATTAGAATAAAGAAGAATGTTGCATATTTTATGGGATGATGTGTTACATATCAACTAGTAATGGCCATGCATTAACAACCATGTGGTGTTTTTGTAGTCATTACCCATTCTGGAGAGGAGTTGGAAATTTGTAACAATAGACATTATAGTGAGTCTTCCGAGGACATGCCATAATGATGTTTTATGGGTAGTCATGAAGGAATTGAATATGGTGGACCATTTATTACCGATATCGGATACCAACACAGTTGATCAGTTGGGTGAGTTATATGTTCAGGATATATTTTGGTATCATGGTGTAAAAAAGACCATAGATTCATATTGTGATCATAATTTCACATAATTATTCTAGTAAGGATTACTGAATGTTCTTGGTACCCAAGTGTTTTTTGTGTGGCTTAATAAAAATTTACGAATGAGAATTCATAGCATACAATTCATGTATTAGAGGATATGTTGAGATCTTATGTTCTTGATTTTGGTGGTACATGGTAGAAAAAAATTCCTCTTATTGTGTTTTCCTACAACAATACTTTTTAGTATATGATATATATGGTTCCTTTTGAGGTACTCTATGGAACACCATGTAGATTTTTATTGTGCTGGTTAGAAGCTGGGGAATCGGAACTATTGTGATTGATATCTTCTATAAGATATGTCATAGAAGGTTTGATTGATTCATAAGTGTATAAAAACAAAAAATAATAGGAAGAAGTCATATGAAGATCATCGTCACAGACCACACGAGTTATTTTTTGGTGACAGTGTGTTTCTTCGGGTGTAGTCAAGGTTGGGTAACTATCAAACTTGGAAGCATAGAATGTTGGAACCTAGGTATTTGGGGTAATTCAAGGATTGATGATGTTCCCTTATTTATTATTACCATGTCCATATTCATAAAATATAAAAAAATATCCTTTTCAATTCTCATCAATGATAGAATAACGAGGTCCATTCTATTTAGAGCATCTTCCACATTGTTCACTTTCCCAGGGAGGTAATGGATTGAGCAGTCATAGTATTTTATTAGATCTAACCATATTCTTCAGTGCATGTTCCACTAATTCTGTTTGAATATATACTTGAGGATTTTGTGATTCGTATATATGTCACACATCTCGAAAAAGAGGTAATATCAGCAAATTTTTAAAGAGAATATTTCTACAGCCAACTCCAGAACATTTGTTGGATAGCCTTTCTAAATAACATTCAGTTTACTAGGGGTATAAGCAAAGACTTTGTTGTTATTCATCAACACACATCCAAATACCTTCTTTAAAGCATCACAAAATACCATAATAATTTATCCACTTGTGGGTAGTGTAGGAACAGGTGTAGTGGTAATACTCCTTTTCAACTACTTGATGTAATCATCACATTCCTCACTCCAAGAAAACAATACTTCCTTATGAGTTAGCTTAGTATGAGGGTCGGAAAATAATTATACATTTCTCAATAATTAGTTATAATATCTAGCTAACCCCAGGAAGATATGTTTATCAATTACCGATGTTGGCCACAACCATCCCTCAATTGTAGCTATCTTGGAGGCATCGACAAATATCTTATTTCTAATGATTATATAACCTAAGAATGAGAATTCCTTCAACAAGAACTCACAATTTCTATACATTTAAGTGAGATTCTTCTTTCACAAGGTATCTTGTTTAATTTTTAGATTATCGTCATGCTCATCCTTGGTAAAAAATTATATTTGAACATCATCGATAAATACTTCCAAAAATATGTTGAGGTAATCTCTAAAGAACCTATTAATCAATTCCAAGAATATTTCATAAGAATTAGTTATTCCAAAATGAATTAATACAAAATCATAATGTCATTACCTTGTACAGAAAGATGTCTTGGGGATATCCTCTTTCTTCACCTTTACTTGGTAATATCCTGACTGCAAATCCACCTTGGATAAGTATTGTGCTCCACATAGCGGATCGAACATGTCATCAATTCGTGGCATATGATACTTGTTATTTATAGTGATTTTGTTGATCTCACGATAATCAATGAAAAGACACATTGACCCATCCTTCTTCATGAAGAACAGGACTGGTGGACCCCATTGTGAAGAACTTAGGTATATAAACCCTTTATATATATTCTTTTATAGTTGGTTATTAAACTCCTCAAGATTCACAGTAGTCATTAAATACAATGTATTGGATATTGGCAATGCCCCAGGTATAAAATCAAAAAAGAATTCAAAATATTTTCAAGGAGGATGACTATAAAATATATTAGGAAAAACATCATCAAATTCCCTCTCAATAGGCATGTCTTCATGGATGGTTGCTTCCATAGAATCAATAATCTAAGAAAGATATGTGTGCACATAGTGAAGTAATATTCATGCTTGATATGATAGTTCTAAGGAAGATTCATCCTCCTGTATGCACATATACAGAATTTGGGGTTGATTCTCCATATGGAAGTGATTTCCTTTTCATAGAAATTTATGTTATCTCTATATAAGAAATTCCATTCCATGCCAATAATTGCATCAAATTCCACCTAACGGAGTATGAAAAGGTTCTCTAGGAAGTTAAAAACAAAAGTTATGATAGGGGACGAGTTATATTCATGGGTTACAATGATTTCCCAATTTTATGTTATCACTGACATCTATACTTGAATGATTCGTGTTGTTTTCAGTATTTTTCTAAAAAATTTCATGATATAAAAGAATATATTGATCTAGAATAAAAATGTGCATTCTCTATTCTTGAATAAATAACTGGTATAATTGTCACCAAATTTTTTCCAAGGTTCATATTAGTGGTAGTGATAGAAAATGATCGTCCTTACAGCCTTGGAGGTTGTTGGTTAAATCCGAAAACCCTTGGATTGGGCACTAGTTTTCAACATGAACTAGTTATTTGTAGTTGAATAAATGAACAATGCTGGTAGGGTCGAACAAAAAATATATCTCGTCTATTGTATTCGTAGGTGTTTCTTTTTGTATTTAGTGTCCAGGTGCCCTTCTCTTCCACAACTAAAGCAAATCCTCATCCCATTTAGGAAATTTTTGGGGTTATTCTTGTCGCACCTTTGGAAAGTGGGGTGGTATATTTTCTTAAAACCATTGGATTTTTCCATCGGACCACCAAAATTAAATTCCACCTTATGATTCTTATCCCCATGATACCCCTGGGATTCTCCAATCTCCATGTTGACTTTGAGGGCACATAAAACTATTTGATCATATCTTTCAAAGTCACGGATCTCTAGAGATATACATAGACTTGGTTTTATCCCACCAAAGAAGTAATAAACCTTACATTATAGGGTAATGAAAAACTAGAACGAACATCATGAAATACTTGTGAAGTTTTCCTCGTATGCACCAATATATTTTCTGCCTTTTATCTTGGGGGAAAGGAATTCCCTATCCATCTTATATAAGAGGGTGTGAGGAAACAATTTTTTGAAAATCTTTTTCCAAAAATCCTTCCATTAAAAAACATTGATCTCCTCCTTAGGCTTAATATTTTTTAACAATGTGAACCATTTATCAGCTTCACCCTACATACGATAAGAAGCCAGAAGAACCTTCTCTACTTCAAAATATTGAAATATGGAGAAAATAATTTTAGTTGATTTGATCCTTTGTTCAGAAATTAAGGGATCTGATGATCCATTAAAAGTAGAATTCTTTTGTCTCACGATGCTATCGATTCTGAAATGTTCTTTCTTAGGGGGGATGGGGTTGAACATTCCTCTTGACCAATGTTTCTATTCAAAACATGAGATAACTGAGAGTGTATCGTGACAATGTTTCTGATCCCCCCTCCCATAAGATTGGGAATCTCATTAGAATAGACATTAAATTGATCTTTTCCTTAGTTGTTAGCATGGGTCCTCACTTTACTAGGAATTGGATATAATAAAAGAAAAGTTAGGTGTAACACATAAAGGGTGATCCAATGACAAAAATCGATGACTTATAAATTACTTTTGTTTCCTTTAGTTATGAATTTATATGACTCAATATAAGTTATCCATTATCAACTTCCAAACATATATTTTTATGGGAATATTTTATTCACACAATAATGGTTCGTACTATGCTTATGAATTTACCAAATCACATCTCCAAGGAGTTCCATAACCTTGAGTTTTTTAAGGCCTGTTGTCATGCACCAATTCTAGTTCGAGTCAAATTTAATGCGTTGTTTGTGTGTTTTACCCCAAGATACATCTGTGCCAGAGCCACCTCTATTTGCTCGTATCTTTACAAGTGATGTATTTTTTGATAAACCACTTACTCAAGACTCTCAATAGTTTAGATATATTTTTATTATACTTATTCATATCCAATAGGATTTTCCTAGGGTTTTCTAATCCTATTCCCCAAAATAACTAAACCTATCTTCTGATACCAACTATAACAACACTGCTCTTTATTATACATTTAAACATAAATTATTATATAAAATATGCACTTCTTACTACATAGAAGATTGAGAGGTCTAGTGTCTTTGGGTATTAGGAACATTACATAACAACTTAAAATAATAAATGCACATATTTATTGAAAACTTCTTTTACATGACCACACACAATCCTTCATACTTAGCATTGCATGGGATAACATGAGGACATGCATAAGAAAAGGGTGATATATAAGGCCCAGTAAGGGATTAAACAAGGAATAACATTATAAATAAAATAAATGTTAGGAAATAGGAATATCAACGGAGCACAAGTGTAACATGAACATAACTACATGATATAGCTTGATTATCATAACATGGAAATGTGGAAACAACATTTATCTTCATATTAGCATGAGTTGAGGCTCATTTCACATTGAGCAAGAGAAAAACCTAATTGAAATTGAATTATAATGATTAAACCCTATTTTCAATTGATGTATCATTACACTAGTCTTTACCCAATGCATTGGAGCACTATCAAGGCACACCCTTCTTTATCATTTCATTTCATGAATTAGTGTTCCACAAGGATCATATAACATGGATTCATTAAACATCTTCATTTATTCCACGATAAATGAAATTGGAATTACTAAATGAAACTATATATTTATAAAAGATAATATCCTTGATAGAGAAATGGGTATGGTATTCACTACACAATGTCATTGTCATGGAAAATCGCGATACAATTTCTGCAGTATAACGTCTTGACATTAGAATTCATTAAAATGGATGAAAAGATAAAAAGGGGTGTAAAATAATATTTATGTGAAATAGATAGTAAGGGGGTCATATATATACGTTTCCCAACATATGTAATTGAATTTATACTCTTAATACAAAATAATTTCTTGAATGTGAATGAGAGGAAAGAAATTCCTTATGGAATTTTATTATGGTAACAAGTGTACATGGGAGGTATTAATGAGAGATAAAGATATATCTAATCACTAAAAAATAAGGATAGAGGTATGGGGATGTTTTAAATCATAACCCATAATTTTAAATTGAAATGAAAAGGGTATATAAACATAAATAAACATGGTCAAAAATTAGATGGGAAGAAAACCCATACTTGGAAGTGTGATTCCAAAGGCTTAGGAGGGGATTTAAAGAGGATTATTGGGAGATTAGTTCAACTTGGGAGGGTTTAAAACATTTAAGGGATGTGTAAGGACGTTATCCAAGTGTTTTATGCGAATTGGAGTGGGAGATTTTGTGGGTTTATATTGGGAAAGAGAGGGAATTCATTATTATTTAGTTTTTGGACACCACTCATTAAAATAATCACAACCACAAACCAACCAATGGTTTTTGCCAATGGGGAGTGGAAAACATAATTTTATATGTCTAATGGAAGATCTTATTAAAATATTAGGCTTTCTTATGTGGAGTTGAGTCACTCTTTAAAGGAAATCATTTTAAAAGTTAAAATGTTTTATAAGTCTATGAGGGTCCACTAAGGCACCATAAAATTAATCAACCAAATATAAAATAAAATTATCTTAAATTTATAACATTATTGGATGAAAATAAATTTTATTGTATTTTATTACATCACCATTGGGTCAATATTATGTCATAAAACGAATTAAATTTATATATCATATTTAATTTTTACCCAAAAAATTGTTTGTCTCTGAAAATTATGAAAAATTCACCATTGGAAAATTTTGACATCTTGTTTCCAAATATAATATT
Source organism: Viscum album (assembly GCA_963277665.1). Lineage (NCBI taxonomy): Eukaryota > Viridiplantae > Streptophyta > Magnoliopsida > Santalales > Viscaceae > Viscum > Viscum album. The sequence goes on along the minus strand of OY728128.1, from coordinate 1,250,209,549 downwards.
CATTTTATCTAAATGATTTTTCAAATATGTGTAGATTCATATTTAAAATAAAAACCTACATTTATTGAAAATAAATGGGTTTTGGCAAAAACTGTTATTATACCTTATTAAATATTACAATTTTATTCATAAAAATTATTTAGTTATTTATATTTAATAAAAATTTATTTATTAAGAATATATTATTAAAATATTATTTAATTTAAAAATACATTATTTCATAAAAATATATTTATTATTTGAATACTAACTAAAAATACTAGTTGTGTTTTAAAATCCATTTATGAAGTAAATATAATAAAATGAATGTATATTCATTATTATATACAAAACTAATTCACATAATACTAGTGCTAGGGTATTTTTACATAACCCCTTATAAAAATCACATATGACTGAAGGGTAAAGTGTGCGATGGTGACAGACACTTGGGGAGGATCAAATAACATCTCTTGGGTGGTAATCTCTATTAATGTTCACTTCCCCCATAGGGGGTTCTGTTCAAGCTTAAACGTGATGAAGCTCAACTTTAGATTTATCAAGAGAAAATCCCAGTGATGCCACCTCCATTCTAAGCGCTAAAAAATGGGATTCGTATAGAGGAATTCTACTGGATGAGGCAATTACATCATTTGTCTATGTAAATTGGATTTGTTAAATCCCTATATATACTAATCAATTATTCACCATTTGAAGGATATATTAGCAGTGGTTAAAATTCATAATGATATTTTGATGTCCAAAAACATAAAAACAATGAAGTTCATATATTATATGACCATTTGACATAATGATACATTTAATTAGATGAATATGAATTATCATTTAAAAATGTTTGGGTTGTTACATTGGTGGATGAATCTCAATATACATCTTCCCATCCTCTTGGGTGAACATGAGTTACATCTTCCTTATCACATAAGGATGGTGCACATTGTGTACTAACATGTAGACCCACGAGCTAAGCCTCTGAATTCCCCAAAACTGCCTCGTAAAATGATGTGGGTGTATGACTCACAAAGAGGCTTGCAATCAACTAGAACAACCCGAATACCATCCCAGAAAGCTGGGAGGTAGGAACAATCATTGTTCCTAGGCCATCATCAGTGAACACACCTATTAGAAATGGGAAGGGATGGAAGTTGAACTCATATTCCTTCCACACATGGTTCAATAGCATCGGTGAGGATAGTTTGGTCGGAAAACATCCCACCACATTTAGAATTTCTGATTGGAAGTCTGACCCTAGTGGGGAAATGATGTTCAGGTATTCTTAGGTACCAATATGTACCACTATCCACCCATAAAAATGATGGAGTATACAAAAAAACATGTGCGGCTTCTTCCCCTCAGAGATATGCCACAACACTTTGTATAGTTAATACAACATAAGGATCCTTAGATTGACCAACTCACTCATCTCCAACATGGATGCCCTGATAAAATTGCTCTGCCACACTCCCATATTTGTGTCCCATACTAGAAAAATATAGTCACAAATGAGTAATGAAATGTAAAAAGCCAACATAACCCTTAATTTCTACTCAGTGTTGATACTAAACCCCCACATATCCAACTGACTGTCCTCTAAGTGTCACCAATAGGAGTGCTCCTTGCTTCATTGGACCCCCATCTAACAGGTTGGAGACCTCATGAGAAACTTCCCGTATACTGGGGAATCCAGTAACCAATAGAACCATAGCTTAATGTGGTCATCCCTCACCGACTATTTGTGATCAAATTACACCAAGTCCATCAATACCTATACCAATGGTTAAATTTTCACTAGGCCCCCCTATGTATTTGTGGTGGCGGGGGGGGGGGAACTCATCACACATCACCACCAATATCGGGATTCCCAAGATTTTTTGCTGCTCCTAGAGGTTAATATTGACCTCACCATAGTGAAAATGGAATGTTTCGGTCCACGATAACCACATTTTTAACAACTCAAACATCATTGTTTTCATGGAAAATGTGGATCTTGGAAGACCATTCTACCACCTACATGCCCACATGACTCATCTCCACCTCAAACTCCTCATAAGAAGCACATACCAAATAAGCCCCTGCCCAGTCATCTATGAAATTTCCGCCCTAGAGTAAACCTCACTCATCGTTCTATTCCTTATTTGTGTTCCACAATTCCTCCTTCATAATGTTGTGGTACTATGGGATAGATACATCTTGGTGTAATTACGTCCCATCAATGATGTTTTAAATGATTATACTAGTAGTTGGAATTGACGGGTGTATAATCCTCCATATTATGACCATCAGCTGCCCTGAGCCAGTGGAGATGGCACAGTATACACATAATCCAATAGGTTGTCTCGTCCTTTCTTACATCAGGGATGAGAACATCATACCTTAGACCAAATCCGTATAAAGGTATTATTTTTCAAAAGGTGTTGTTCTTCAGGATATCCAAACCAACTCCACTAGAGATTCATTATCATAGTGGATCTATACATAATCCCCAATTCTTAGGTTATAAGCCAACAAATCCTTCTATGCAGCATCCACAAGGACCACACTAGCATATCATTCATGATCCATTCAGTCATAATGTTTTACTACTTTTTTGTTTCGTTTCACAGAGATCGTTCACATAGCTTGGTCATAACGGCAAGTCAAAGAGACCTTCCATAGACCTCACATGAAGAAGTCGTTGAGCACACAATAGCAGAGTCAGAATAATCATATAGTGTCATAGAGAGAAGACGAACCAATTCACAAAGTTTAGTCACATATCACATGGAGCATTGTGAATCGAGAGACCATGAATGAAGATGAGGTGTTAAGTAAAGTAAAAAAGGGTTAATCCTCCCCTATTTATTGCTGAAGACCTAAAAGCTTTATCACACGCCTAACTGCAGAAAGCTTTGCAGCATTCTCTTCCCGCATGTCACCTATCTACATCAAAACCCTGCTTCGTTATATTTCTTGGAAATAATCCATAACATTTTTGTAATCTAACCTCATATTTCCACCCTGTTTTTTACATCGGCTCCATGTTGGGGGTGATTTTTGGCTCTAATAAATGGGAAAAGGGAAATATGTATATAGAAAACCAAAGCCAAAGGGGATGCTTTGAAAAATATCCTTCCCATAGCCCCTTATATCTTGGTCATCACATATCTAAATCCCCCTCAGTGATTTCCATAGATTAAAAGAGGTGGGGGAGGTGTAGTTATGACACAATTGATGGGATGCTTCACACCATAGAGGGAACTAGATCGACTCTGTACTCCCTAGAAAATTGATAGAAGCATCTGCAAGCACTGAGGAGGGGATAAAAGTCCATTCTATCATTACGATGAACATGACGCAATCTGATTCCGATTGCAAAGCACCATGTGGCTCCGCAATGAGCGGTCAGATCTATGCACTAACTCTTGTCTATAAATACCATGCTTCCCTCATACCCAAAAGATTGATACCCCAAACTTTCGAATAATCATCTCTCAAATCTCTAATCAAACTCTATAATTTAAATCATTGTGAAAAATATGATCTTCATGGTATATGAGCATTGTGATATACCTTTCCCTTAGCTCAAATACAACCCCTATTCTAGTAGGGACACCCTTTATAGACCCCACAGTCCATTGTAGTGGAAGGAGATCCCAAGGGGAACTCGATTCTGTATAGAGCACTCATGCTTCACATTGTACTGTCTATGTACATGTGAACCACATGCTATGGAATGTTCACTATTATTCACAAAGTATAATACTTTATCATGCTACAAGTTTCAAAGAAACCAATATCTGTGATGTACTACTCCATTAAATCCTTTGTGATTCTTGAAGAACCCTTCATTTTCATCTATACTCCATGTCTTGATTAGGTAACTCCGCTTCATGAAGCATACCCCTTCGCAGAGTCGCTTCACTCCATAATGCACCAGCACATTATAAATTCACTTCCTATGAACCATTTTTCTTCAAAAAACCGTTTTCACGTATGGCCCTCTTGGTTTGTACGAAGTGATTTCAAGGTCAATTGGGTGGTGTTTCATATTGAATTTCTTAGCCTCATGATTCATCACATAGGAACAATAATGGCTATTAATTTTTCGCATAGCCATGCTAACATGATCCTCTCAATGGATCACTCTACAACACCACTTCACCATGGTATTGTTAATGCCTTCCCTTACCCATGGGTGGATGAGTATTTGTTATGTAAGTCCTAGGGGTGCAGAGTTAACCTGTCTTGTCCGAGCTACAGGATGTCAAACTACCCAGCACCATTGACCTTATCAGATGGAATTAAACTATAACCACTCCCCATACAATGAACATGGGGCTCCCTTCCCCAGAAATTTTTCACACCCACTGGTTTCCAGGGGAGTCAAATCATTAATCCCATGGAATGAGATCCTCTTTTCGGGAAAAAAATATGTCTACGAGGAAGGGAAACCACATTGGTGTAAGGCCCTAGCCTTTCTTGGAGAAGGTAGAATTAGTTCTCCTCTATTCTTCTTTGGTGCATAGAGGCTAGAGGAAATAGGGGCACAAAAACCATCGTTACCCCATCTATCTCCCTCTAGGACTTTTCTCCATTGATCTTGCTTCCTCGATTATGTACCAATATCCATATCCTTGGGAGGATAACCATGATTATGCCCCAATTTCTTATTTGGGCATCTAATCACACACAAATCCATCTCTATTACTCACTAACACACCATTCATGATGTGATCATCATGGATTCTATACCTCTTGTTTTTCACATCGATCATGAATCATATGTGATTAGTGTAAGCAACGACTATGAAATCCTCCATTGGAAGCCCTAGATTGTAAGCCCCGCACCCATTCTGAACGACATGAACTTTGATCCTTGACCTATTGAGTAACGATACATTGTAAGACTGCATGAGGTTAAAGCCCAACAGCCATATATCTCATCCACTTCACATCGGTTCACCTTCATCCAATATGATGTTAAACTGTATGACCGTTTCCCCAATGATGTTAAACTGCATACTTTCGAACTTCGTGGATTTTGATCCCTGTTTCCTATATAGGGTATATAGAAAGCTCCCATGAGGATTAACCCCCAAACCCTGATAAACATTGGTGTCCCCTTTACAGGGACCCACATCTTTGGTCTTCCACTGTAGTGTTAGAATAATATTAGGGCTACTGATGTTCCTCGTCTATCTCTCAATAAAGGGAACATTGACTACCAATCTATTATATAAAAGGGTTTCATGTCATCATTAAATGACTTATAAATCAATGTTATGTTCGTGAAACAGAAATCTAATAGTAGGTAAAATCCTCACATAGCTAACTAATATAAAGAGAAATGAATGTATTAAACAAGGTAAAAGATCAAAATACCATCCCATGATCATACCCCATCTAGTAAATTGTTCATAATCTCCATATATGTTTTTGATATCCTACATTGTCAAGTTGTGCCTCAGCTCTATGGAGCTTTCTCTAACTAGCATAAGTCCACAGTGCCTATGCCTACTGATGTTGACTAAGAATTAATATGTTGTGTCTTATCCATATCATTCTCTATCATCTGTTGAATCATGTCATCATATATAAAAAAACATTCTAAATATGTCTTTTCTTGAAAAATTTTGGCACTATATGTGAGGTGATGGGTATAACATCGAACAATTCATATGCTCGTGGTAGTAGAAGAACCTAATAACTATTTACTATATAGGGGGTTTGGTTGATCCCTTTCCATAACAATGATATCTACCCCACTATGGCATGAGAAGTCACCATTCCTCTTCCTTATTCTGAATTATTCGATGGAAGGGCCATTGGAAACCCTGTGGATTCCTAAAAATCCACACCTTCTGGTATATTCTTGTCTAGTAGGGACATTAAATGTAACATTGTGAGTCATTTCACTTGTTAAATCACCACCATTAAAATATAATGATGTTATGTGGGTTCATGGGTTTAATAGTTTTTAATTTTACATGGAAATAACTGATCTAGTAAAAATATTTCAAATATTTTCCATGTCAAAAATTAATATCTTCTAGAATGTTTCAATGCCCTCTGCCTTCACTTGGCTTGTCCATGTCGAATCAATGTTTACATTTACACCTTCCTACCCTACAATGTATATATAAGGTCAAAAAAATTATCATTGATTTATACCCTATCCATTACATCATCAGTTCCACCAATTACTTGAAATGATGGAGGCTGTAGAATAGGGAAGTCTTAGTGGGGTGGACTACAAATCATTGTGGTAGGACACTTGGACGGAGTGGGCCTACTGGATATACAACTAAGACTAATGGAGAAACATTATAAAGAGTATTATAACAATATAGTGGTCTCAGAAAGTATTTTATGGAATCAAATATTTATAACGAATGAAATTATATTTTTGAAGACTCATGTCCCATTAGTGGTACCACAAAAGGTTTTTTAAGATTCTACAATTATCCTATGTAATAACACTCCTAATACTAACCATGACCACTATCCATGAATGTTATTAACATTAATCACATATATATACTTGTTTAGTTTTACCAATTATTGCCTAAATGTAAAAATCACAATATAATGGAAACATAGATATATAAGAAAAAAGAATAAACCTCAAATAGATAGCACAAATCATGGAAAATTATTATAAAAAATGAACCATAACAGAATGTAGATTAATATGGAAAATAAACCTAAATTCCTTAACATGATGAATCTACATACTCAAAATCATATATCATAACAATGATCATCAATGAATGGGATTTTAATCAATAGTAATAGAAATTTATAAATTCTCAAATTTATAGAGACTCAGAGGTCCACTATAAGGTGTTGTCCAGGAATAATCGAAGTCACCGTGTTAGAGTCCCACCCATCCAACCTCATGTCTTTATAATACCATCCCAAGGAAAAGAGATGATAATGTTAGTAAATATTATTCCTATGATACAATTTTGTAACATCACTTCATGAAACACTAAATACATTCCATAATACCATAAGGTGTGTTGAGTGACTCCCCATATACAAGAGGCCACCAACTAATAGTTCAGATAAAATCCTAAAATGGGGATACAATTAAATTTGTATCATATCATCATGATGTATAACAAAATAAAGAAACAAAATTAACAAGTAATTAGAGTAAAATCTTAAAACTGAATAGGTTATATAGATGTAAAAAATCACCAAAGAATTCTTCATGTCTAATGTATAAGCAGCAGGTATATACAAGATAAAAAAATAGAAAATTATCTATGGGGTGTTACAGTTCATATGTATGTACAGTCCATCTCCATTATTCAAAACACAATCATCCACCACTGGTCCATTAATAATTGTCATATCACCATTAATGAAGTCAATATGATCTCCAAAACTCTAGAGTATGGTATAAGTAAAATAATCAATAGGAAACCACTAATGAGTCTATACCATAAGTGAACATGTTCAGAATTAATGTACATGTATTGATGTAAACAACATTACTCCACCCAACTAGTTTCTTTCATAGGAATGTTGAGTGTTCCACTATGCCAAAAGATTACCCCACCCTTGCAGTGTATGTAACATTAACCCCATACATTTTTTCATGACATTACCCAGCCTATATAAACATTTAATCACCCCAAGTCCATGTCAATAGAAATACTTTTCCAATAACTAATTTAATTCCACTATCCATTCCTTTAAACATGAATATCCATGCCTACCTCCAAATACATTTGGAATTATTAATGTTTGGAAACATAAAACTAATGCTTTCCCTTATACATGATTATCCATATACAACATTAAGGACATTATAAATTCATTAGTCTAACCATCAATGATCAACCATTGTATCTATGTTCCACCAAGATATCCACTACATTTTTTCAATTATAGGGGTATTTGCTTTCTCCATTAAGGATTTTAGGACTATGTCATGTTGGATAGCCATAATCACTCCACCTCAAGGAAACATCTGAGTTTCTCAGAACCAATACTAAAATTCCACAGGAAATGAAATACCTAAACAAATATTTCATTTTATGTAATGATAATCCACACCAAGGTCAAAGTTACCATAAAGTGACATAACAAATATTCCCACATGTACCCATAAAACCACATTAATGTGATAAAAAACATGTATGAGACCATTATAAATTTCATATCATCGTATCATAAAATAAATAAGGCCTGTAATGGTATGGAACCAATAACCATAAAATTCAATGATGTTCAAAGATAAAATAAACCACTCTATGTGGTTTAGTATTTAGAGTAGAAACCTCTATAGTCTTGAACACCTATTTACATCCTTATTATAATAATTGTTGGCTTTTCTATGATTGAGGATCATCAAAGATCCCTATAACCAGAAGAAGAATTTTTTTAACAAAAAAATAAAATATCCCATATGATGTCACATACACTCTCATGGATAGTTATTTATTTTTCATTATTTTCCATCACATGTGATGTCAAAATTATCCTTAATAATAACAATCTTCTTATAATTTCTCAAAAATAATAATTTTATATTTTATATTATGTTTATTAAAAATAAATTATCATTTTATAATTATATATTGATAATTTATCCCTAATTATCCTTTTATTATTATCTCCTAAATTTTTTTGATAAATTATCCTTTATAATTATCTTTTGAAAATATATATTAAATTATACATTTATATTTAATTATTTATAATTTATTTTAAATTACCCTTTAAAAATTTTCTCTTTATTATTTATTATAAATAATTCAGTACAATTATTTCTTGAGAATTTATCATAAATTACACTATAATTATCATTCACTAATTAATTAGAAAAATAATTTTATAATTATTTCATGGTTTTTTAATATAAATTATAAATTAATATTTATATATTGATAAATAATCATAAATTATCCTTTATAAGTATCATTTCATAATATTAAATAATTTACCCTTTGATAAAATAAAAATTATCATTTGTTTATTTAATAATTATTCATTGGTAATATAATGTAATTATCATATAGGAATTAGAAAAATTATCACTCAATTAATCAATTTGACAATCCTTTGAGTATTATAACTCTACAAATTGTGTATTGATAATATAGAGAATATTGGGTGAAAATTTTAATAATTCTTCTACGATAATCTCATAGTTATCATTTTATAATTGTAATTTTTACTATTTTATAATCTCACAATTATAATATTACAATTTCAATAATAACCCTTTTAGAATATAACAATTATCATTTGATAATTAGAATATTTATCTTTTGATAATTCATCAGTATTATTTTGAAATATTCCCTTGAAATTATCATTTTATAACCGCACAAAAAAAAAGAAATATTTTAATATTCTATTTATTAAACATCATTGATAACCCAAAATAATTTTCATTTGATAATATAAATAAACTTCCATTTAAATTTTTGTGTGATTAATATTTCACAACACATATATTATCTTTTTATATTTTCTTTTGAATTATTCAAATAAAATTCAAATAAAATTATTTTTATTAAAACTCTATAATTTTTCTATATTTTATAAAATGAAAAAAATAAGAAAAAATAAATAAAATAAAATAAATATAATATAATTCATGTTATGCACCTCAATAATGAAAAATAGGGGGAAACTGCATGCAGATAAAACCCTAATAAGATCAAATTTCTATTGATTATTGTACATTATGTTGTTCAAGATTCTACTTGAATCATCAAGGTTAATCAAGAAAAAATGGAACTCAACAATTTATGGTAGTTCAAAACCAAATAACATGATAATAATTATCAAAATTAAATCAAAAAAATTATCAAATATTAATACATTGTTCACCTAATAAAAATCTCCAAAATATTTTATTTCACCCAAATAATAAATTGACTATTTAAACTTTGAAAAAATGAGTGAGAATTGAAGGTTTAGAAAGAATTAATGTGTAGAAGATGGAGGAGAATAATTTGGTGAGGATGAGGAATTAAAAATACATTCTCAATAATTTAATTGGTTTATAAAAATAATACATATATTAATCTAATATAGATATAACCTAACCTATGATGTGGATGAATTTTATCCCATTCATATAATAAAACCAACATCTTAGACCAAATCGTGGTATCAGATTAGTCATATGAAACACCTTTTGTGTGATATTAAATTATTTTAGAAAAAAATAATATATTAATAAAATTAAATAAATTATCCTTTTATGGTATCTAATTAGAATCCTAATAAGAATTAAAAATTGTCACGCCTTGAGTAAACCCAACATCCTAGACCCAACAATGCTCTTAGATTTATTATGCATTCCATTGATTGGGAGATACTCAATTATTTTAGTAACATCATGAGCGTGTAATATAAATTATTTAATATTTTAATTATATTTACACCAAATAACTACATGCCTTCAAAACAGTCACTAATTTAGTAAGTGAATATGAAAATATTCGATTTAATATTACAATTCATTGAATAACATGTACTCTCAAACTAATCTAATAAATATTTATTTTAGTAATTATTATTGAGAAACATGATTATCAAATTACAATAATTAATAATTATTACCAGTGATGGTTTTTATTTTATATAAATATTTATAATGTTACAATAGTTGTCCATGAAATCCAATTTGGTATTTATTTATTTCAAATAAACGTGTGCAATATTCCCACACATCATGTAGTCTATCTCATCCAATCAATCAGTTCCACTGCCCTATGATCTTTGTATAAATTCAATCATAGATAATGATTTCCTCTATGTAATTTTTCTAATCATCACTCAAACACTAACATCGAATGTTAAAAAAGTGTCACACATACATAAAATAATGTTACTCATACATATAATAAGATGAAACATTTATAATAAACTATAATTTCAACTGAACAATCAATTCATAATTTAACTAATTCTACTCGTAATTTTTAAAAATTAATGACAAGAATTCCACCCAACTTCACTGAATAATTCAACCACAATATTCATAGTAAAATTATTTTAATAGTTTATTCTTCTAGTAATTATAACAAAACCTTTAATAGACATCACATTATTAACATGATTCATAAAAGGGGGTATATTCTTTAATCAATGGGATTTGTAGATCCCTTGTCTCTTAAATAACCCTCATTCATTAAAATGAATAATGGGTGTTTTATAACCCTTTAATGATGGAATTATAAATATTATATCAACCATTACAATGTGGAATCGTGAACTAAAAAGTTTCATTATATAAAATGGCGTGTCTTTTAGATGATTGTAACATATAGAGAGTTATATTACTAAATTCTTTGGAAGACCATTCAAGAGTTTAACTTATATTTTTAAATTATATATACTGTCAACATTTCAAATTATTGATGAATATTTTGTGGAAGATTATAAAAATTCCAAATTATTTATGGTAATGGTAAAATTAATTCATGGAGGTTATTAAAATAATCATTGTTAACCTTCAAGAGAATTTTCAACAAATATTTGTATGAAAATAGATATGGTGGAACTCATGTATTTCTATAATTTGGATGCCATCCATGGGATATCATACCATATTTTCGTATTCACCACTAAGTAATTGTCTATGAAAAAACAAGATTGGTTACTTTTTTGGTTATGGTTATTTTGATGGTGGAATCAAAGGAAAAAATTGCACAGTGAAAATTAAATGATTCATTACAGAAATTTTATAGTGATTTCAATATTGTTGTTCCTATCTTTGTGATTTAATATGGTAGATATTGAATCATTATATTTTTATATACATGAAATGTTTAATCTCATCACATAATAGTGGAAGAAAGAGAAATAATCATTGAAAAGGAAATAGACTCTAATATAGGATGTGATGTTTGGATTTCATATAATGTTTTTTAGATCAGGAATTTACTATACACACCATGCCATAGATGAAATTAATATTCAATTTATTTTCAAACAATTTTATTATTTAATATATCTATTTCCTTTTTGGGATAATAATTTGTTTATGATGTCTAAATATTATATGTGGAACATTAGATAGAATTTTTTTGAGTTTTATAAGTTAAAAAGTTAACACTTGACCAAACTATTAGAGTCACCTTAGTATGGTTGATAAATATTAATAATAATATTCAGGACTTGTGTGCTATATTTATTTATTATATTATAATTAAAATAATAAATTTTTTCTAGAAAATTTTTATACTTAAATGTTATATTCTTGTTAATAATAATTTTATAATTTGTGATGAAAGATAATAATAACCAACTATAAATAATTATCCACTAGTTAAATATTGTTGGTAAACTTAATAAAAATGATCATTTTCATGTCCATTATCACTTTATCACTATCTAATTATTTTAGAATTTATGTTATTACTAATCCTATATATTATCCATCTGTGGAATTCTTAATTTTTAGAAAAATTAAGTGTTTTTTGTTAAAAAATCCACCCCTCTTAGTTGTTTTAATATTTAGTAATAATTTTCATGAACATTTAATATATGTTTCCATATAACAATTATTATTTTTCCAAAATTTATATATATGGGTATTTGAGGATTTATAAAATAATCAATATTGTATTTTGATAAATATATGTGTTTATTTTGAATAGCCATTATATTAATTTATCTTCATCTAAATACATATATGATATTGATTTAAAATACCTCCCTATATCACTTTAGTATATATTAATTATAATGCCTTCATATATTAAATATTATATATATGGAACTCAATATATGATCATTTATAATCACCAGGTAAATTATAATTTTTAATATTACGTGGTAGTAATGAAAAAATAATGACTTGTGTTGACGAAGGATTGAAATATTCATGTGAAAGTGATGAATGAAATAATTATTATAGTAAAACTATGATAAAGTATATGATATTTTGATATACTTTTATTCTCTAAAATGATATCTTCTTTTAAAAAAACAGAATGTGTAATTTATCCATAATTTCAATTTTTTTAAATTTTTTAAATAGAATGAAACATGTATTCATTTAATGATTTTATATTTTAAATACACTTCTAATGACAAATTTATTGGAAATTATTTTTTCTTCTTCAAGGGTTTCATTATAGAAATTAATTGATGAATATGGTGTGACTCATGTATTTTTTTCATTTTATATAATTGTTAATATGAATTAATAGAATGGAATATTTATGTTGTAGTTGAGATATAGACTATAAGCAAGATGTTGTATGTATAATTTGAAGAGACCACATCTGGGAATAGAATATTATGATATTATTTATACATAAAATATATTTCCATTAATTATTGTTAATTACATAAATAGAAGATAAAACCAATGGTCTTATGAAAGGTTTTGAAAAAATAAGGGAATAAAATGTTATATATCGGATAAAACAAATATTTTTTAACAAATTAAAAATACTGATAAAATTAGTGATAAAAGATTTTTTTGAATTGAATAATTTTAATTTTTATTAATTATATTTAATTTTAAATATAAAAAAGTTTCATAAATTTGATATTTATCCACTTAAGAAAAAATTCGAATATATGTTTAAATACTACATCAAATGTAATAATAGTTTTAACCAATACATTACAACTATGATAGTGATTTAAATAAAAATAGTTTTGAACTGAAAATATAATTATGTTAATAAGATAATAAATTGTAAAAATATTTCCACTAATTTGTGACATGATAATCAAATAATTATGTATTATATTTTAAATTTAATTAAGAATATATTTATTTCTATTAATTTATTTATTTATAGAATGAAGTATGATAAAAATGTCTTATTTAAAACCATGGGAACTCAATGTTTTTTCATTATAGTGAAAAATAATATAATTAATGGGGTATATTTGGAATATATTTTGTATAATTTAAAAATTATGAGTCATAAAAAATTTGGTTATAGATAAATTTAGTATTGGTATGTAGAAAAATTCAGTTTAAAATAGTAAATTTCATATTATAAATATATTTCATTTATTATATAATAATTTAAATAAAAAAAGTTATTTTTGATTGGGTATTTACACTAGAAAAGAAACAAAATCAATTATCATAGTTTTAAAACTCATTATATTAGAGTGGTGAGAAAGAAAAAAATATTGAATAATAATATTATTATTATGAAATTATTAACCAAAATGTCTTAATAAATGACATATGAAGAAGCATTTTCATCTTAATGAAAGTTCTTTTTATATATATAAATCTGTTGAAATCTAAATGTGCAATTCTATATAATATATTAAAAATATTGATGTTAAATAAAAAAATAATTTCCCAAAAATGAATGTATTTAATGAGTTTTTTTGTGATGGAAGAAGTTTGTAGATTATTTGGACAATTGAATATTGATTTAATTATACAAATGGATTTTAAAATAATAAGACATTGAAGAATTTTAAATATTTAAAATAATATTTAAATTTCATAAGTTGAATACAATGTTATATTGGGAATTATTTTTTAAATAATTTAAGAGTATACATCTAAATTAAAACATGTAAAATATTATATAATCATTTATGTGATGAAACTGGTTAGGAGTTCCCTGGTAGGTTTAACTATTTGATTACTTATATTAAAAATTTCATAATCATGTGATTAATAGAAAATATTAAAAAAGAATAAATAAATAAATATAAATATAATATGAATCATTAGAAGTTGAAATATAGATATTATGTAGTATATTGTAATGATATAACAGAATTTTGTAATATGATTATAGATTAAAACAATTAGTGTTAAAATAATTTTTTTCCCCGCTAAAATCCTTGAAATATGTCATAAAACATCCTGTGATAATGTGTTGTGGATTTTTAGAATTATGGATTTTTAGAAGTTGTAAATAAAGTAGAATTTTAATTTTTATATATTAATTAAGAATGATTTTGAATAATATTTCACTGGGGATTAATGTTTCTTGAATTTGGGATGATGACTGTTACATTATATTGGACCTAATTTGTCAAAATGTATAAGGAACTAAATTTCAGTTGTAATAATATTGATACTGGATCACAAATAATCCATGTATAGGATTATAGTGTGGTTGAATGTGGATATTAATTTGTCTACTACAAGTAAAATGAGAAGTATTAGGAATTAAGTGGTGGTTGTGACATATATTTTCTTTTTTACCTCTAGGTTATTTTTTAGATTGTGAATAAATAATATTCCACCATGGATCTCCAAAATTAATCAACTGTTTGGGAAATCTAGGGGAGATAATTTTTATTTTTTCTCTCTCCACATCGATGAGGAAATTATTCCACTAATTATTAATAGGATTCATTGTGTAGTGTCATTCCTTTGCTCACTAATATTTCATTCAATGTCTCCCCTTACCACTTTTTCATATTCTTTTTTATTCTGTGATATTTTGTAACAATGATTGGAATATATTATGTCTGATTTCAGTTCATCAAAGTAAAATAACTCTAAAACACTTGGATTTCATTTCACGTGTGTGGAGGAGGTTTTAAATGTATGAATGGTTATATTCTCATAACATTAGTGTATTTATATGGATCAATAAGTTATTTGTTTGATTATTTCAATGTTTTGTAATATTTCATATTTTTTTTGTTTTATTAAATATAGCATTTTTTTGTAAATTAAGAAAAATAACATAGTACAAGACATCTATAGAAAATTTATTAGATTATCAACATCATTTTACCACCCATTGAGAATCATTTTATTTAGGTCACTTATATTACTTTTTAATTTTTAAATGGCTTATGCTATTTTGAGTATTTTATATAATAAAGGATTAAAGGAAATAATTTTGGTTATTATAGAATATTATATAAATAAATTAATATCATCTTATATTGGGGGCCATTACATGATTGGGTATTTTTATTGTTGTGGAAAGTTTCTGTTTAATTATTGGATATAGTATATTCAATGTGGTTTTATTGAATTTATTAATGGTATTAATATAATTATTAGAATATTTTTATGAAATATTAACTGAAAAAAATCTGTAATGTACCACATTTATTATAAATTAATAGTAAATTATAACCTAACTAGGGAAAATAATTGATTTAGTGGCACCATATTTCATCTATTTTTATCTATCCAGTTTATGGAAGTGATTCTTGGGTAAATTTAATTGTCCATATAAATTTACCAAATATAGTGTTTTCTATCAATGATAATATATTAGATATATATACAATGATTTGAAATATTATTTTCAATGAAATTTATTTAATGGAGTGAAATTAATTTCATATTTAAAATATAAATATTGACTAAAATTTATTCAATTAGCAATACATTCCAAAAACATCTGAATGGTACATAGGTGTGTAAATAAATATTCAAATTTCATTTATAGTGTATTTATATATACTATTTAATTTTTGTTTCATATTACTATTATATAAAAATAATACCAACATTTTTGATTAACAGTTCAAAAATAGTTGTCCTTAGGTGGGTGGTGGACTATATTGAAAATAATTTTTTCTTGAATCCTATAATAATTTTATTTTATTTCTTTTTTGACATTGTTTTAAAAATTATGATTCAAAATCATGTATGATTTTATATATTTGAAACAATACATGGTTAAAGGGTTAGGTTTGGTTGGGTTGTGTATTATATTCTTTGTTGATGACATGTCTAGATATTAGGATATACTACATGGAATTTTGATCCCATTTGACTCTTAAAATTATTGGAATGTAGGATCAATGTTCATGTTTTAGTGATGAGACATAGATGAGTGATCACACTATGGATATAATCCGGTAATGATAATTTCCCTAGGAAGTTGTGAGACATTCTCTTCTTTACTATGATATGGTTGAGGTTGTTTACTATCTACATTATGAGTATATTTTAACCTGTTTTGGGATAATCTACATATTTTTTCTATATATTTATTTTTTTAGTTTTTTTTATGGTAAATTATTTTTCTAATTTAAGTAATATTCAAGTATCATGATATAGAAAATGGAGTTAGATTTATCCTTAATAAAATATCATTATGTCTACTGTGTGGGATAGTAATGAGGAAAATTTACATATTTCCAAAAGTGATTTATGGATATAACATATATATAGAATAAATTTTATGGATTATCATAGGAAATGAAATATATCCATGAGTATGAAATGATGTCTACAATAATATTAGGAATTATAATTAGAAAAAAGATAATCAATAATTGCTTCCCTATGAGGGTGTCTGTGTGGAATATTTATTTATCCAAATATTGTTTTTCTTAATTATAAATTTTTTTCTGTTTTTATAGACAATATATTTAATTTGAATAATATATAACTAAGTGTGAGATAATGGAGGGTATACAATACAATTAAATATTTCATTTTAATTTTGTTGACTCTCTTTTCAATAGGGATCCGCAAATGAAAAAAGGATCATAATAAGAACATTCGATGATGATGTTGACCTTATAATAATATAATAAAAAAACTTAGTGTATAGTTATAATATTATCGTATCAAGTAGTTAGATATAACCTCAATTAAATTATTGTATATATTAGAAGTTACTCATAAGTTAGTATAGGATAAAATTTATTGATGAATATTTGTATGTTTATAGGGGTATGGGTATGTGAGATTTGTGATTTATATTATTCTATGAGGAATATGTCTCTTATATTATTTAACAATTTTAAATAAGTAATTTTTATTATATTGTTTTTTTATGTTTCAATGAATCTTTTACCATATATATTGTTTTAATTTTCATTTTCAAATTACCATGTGACTATATGGACCACTTTGAGTCCACTAATTTTATTACATTTATTGATTTTCTTTCCCACAACATATAGATTTTGATTGATAAACTAGTTGTGGGTTGATCTATTATTTATCAGGGTATATTAAGATGGTTGATTCTGTATGATATGAATGTGAAATGATATCTCATCATTATCCATTGTTATGAGATTTTATTCAAATGGTGTTTTGTTCATAGTATTTGGACCATTGAATTATTGATAATAATATGAATGATATAATCCGACGGTTGGGAGGTATATGTTTGTGTGTATATGTATCATATTATCCACGACTGAAATAGTAATTTACCACCCCTTCTTGCTATGAAACTAAAAGTTGGAACTCTCACCACAAGCACTAAATCTCACCTCCACATACACCAAAAGTTAATGACTAGCAGTGCGGGTCCAAATATAGTATAGGGGAGACTATATCCTAATTTCCTTAGTATTACATCATCATAATTGATAATAAATAAATAAATAATAGTGGAAGCATTATGAAAAATATATATTTGTTGATGATAAATATGAGAAGTGGACAATGAAGAATGTTTATCTATGTATGTCTGTCTAGATAATTCAACATAATAAGTAAACATACAGAAGGAGTTAAAAAATAGTATAATAGCAGTAATAAAAATGAATAAGCCCTAAGGGATTACTGTAAGAGAATGCTGATCTTCACTCATGTATTCTTATCCTTAATCTATGGCACAATTCACTACATAAGAAATGATTCACAGACTTACATACTTGTAGTCTACTTGGTTACCAATGATGACTTATGTTGGTTGTGAAATACGCCTTGTTGGACACAAAAAATGGTGTCTAAATCATAATTCAATCATTTTTTATAAAATATAAAATTTTATAGATATAAATTAGAATGAAATATTCCCCAAATAGAATACACCAGTCCACTTAGTTTCTTGAACGACACATGGATGACTCTACATTCATTAGAATATGCCAAAATGAGACTGATCAGTTTACCATGTATATACAGTAATCACATATATCTGTACGTATGTCTAGTGGAATACACATTGATATAATAAACCATGTGAATAATTATGGAATCTATAACTAGTCAAACATGCCAACGGACCGAATAAAGGTACTAGGCCATTATCATATATGGATGAATTATTCTTTTCATTCACTTGAAAAGGTTTGGTGAGTAATCATGCCCGAAAACTGAAGCATATGATTATCGAAAGATATTACCATTACCCATATTGAAGTAAATGTTGTGGAACACCATTACCAACACCCAATGTAAGGGAGCATGAAATTTCATGCTCAATTAATCCCTCAACCAATGTTCACCAGCCAATATCAATGACATACTCATAGTAATAAAAATATCCAGAATACATTACCTCTATGAATTTATTGTCTTTCAATCCAATTTTACCATGGTTATAACTATCCAAATTATTCTTATTCATTATTATAAAAGACGTGGCATGGCTTTACAACCCATTTACATTTTGTTAAATTGAACCACTTACTTTAATAAGAATGATAATAAATTTATAAACAAATGAGAGGACATGCCCATAACATTCCATTTTCATCCAGGAACTATGATTAATGGAAAAAACCAATGCCATAAGGCCATGAATGATATAAAACATTATTGATTTCTTTTTTAATTTAGAAGGTAGTGCTTATAAAAATATGGTTTCTGTGGGAGGCCCAAAAAAGGAAGTATGCATTCAATACATTCGAAATAATCCCAATGAGGGTCTTTTAATCACATAGACAAGACATGAACATGATATATAATAGAAACTCCACATTGATATTGATCAAGTGTAGTTGATTACCTACTAATGATTCTATTGTAAGAATAGCAGTTACATAAATAAACAATTTTTTACAAAATTATTAATTTCCCATTTTATTTAAAAATGTATAGAATGTGGAAAGAGGCAGAACAAAATAAAATAAAATGAAAAATACATTATTAATAGTGATATAAACCACCCACTATATATTATAGACATCCGACATGTATATCAACAAGGCATCATATCATTCAGATAGATAGAAAATGATGAAATAGACATTCTCTAATAAAATATACAGATTTATCATGAACCTAAGTAGAATGGGAGATCATATGATAAAAATGAAACGAATTTGAGTATAGTGCATTCAGTTTTGGAACCAATTCACCATATATAGAAGAAAATAGTGTTTGAATGTGGAAATTTTAAAAAGTATAGTTTTCCTTTATGTGGAGAACTCACATGATGGGGAAAGGGTTAGACATACATTGGAGGAAGAAGGAAAAGACTAAAATAGATTAAAAAATTAGGTGAAAGGGGTAATTTACCAATGATTCAAGGGGTATTATGTTGTGGCTTCATGTTTTTCAATGTTCTCTTCCACCCCTATGGAATGTAATTCCTAGAGAACTGCCTTATATGTGATAAGATAATGGTTGGACTAAATGTGTGCAAGCCAAATGAAATATATCTTTTATAATAATTCTAGAACATAAAAATTCATGTGCCCAAGTGTTCATGGGTAACAAAACTACGTGAAACCCATAGCCCTACTAGACTAGCCTCATAGTTTCACTATGAGGGTACATAGTTTCCTAAAAACTATTTTCCCATATCGACGCCTCCAGGTTGTTTGTTTGAGAGCCCTATTATCCTAAAATTCTTTAAGACGCCTGAGGAACCTAGATTTAAAATATGGAAGAGAACAACATGTCAGATTATCCCAAAGTATATGTTTACATTTTAAAGCCATATTTGATGAATTTACAGTATCCCAAATGGTAAAATTTTATTATCCTATTGAAATTATTCCTTGGTCCAAAGCATGGGTCGTTATAATATAAATATGTTAAAACTTATTTTCCCTGATAATCCTTGGGGGGAAATCAATAAAAACAATTTACCTACTCGAGTCATCAATTTTCATTTCAATGGGAATATTTCATTCCCAATGCCTATAGATCTATCCTATAATTGTTTATTAATATGTATAGGATCCTTAGAAACATTAATGCATCATGTGTCACATTATACCAATGTTTTTCATATTTTAATAGAATATTCAATATCACAAAATCTAAACCACTGGATGTTTTGTAATTAAACGGCCTCGTTGCATTCTTCCAGAGCTCATGAAATCATTCTCAATACTAAAATTGGGTAAATTAATAAATGACCTCAATTAGCCTTATCATGATGAATTTTCATTACATGACTTGGATAACTGCACTATACTCACCTCCATCTAGATGATGTTGCATAAATTTTTGCTAACTGACTACATACACTAGAACAATTGGGGTACCTGTGGAGCCACCTCTGACTTATTATTATAAAAAATCCCAAATTTGGCTTCCATCATATCACAATATGAATAATACTATATTTTCAAAAGAATATCACATTTTATTTGATCGCATCATCTAAACCTAGAACTGACATCCAATGATATTTCATTCAAAATGATAATTTAATCAACCATGACACATTAAGAAATTGGATGTATTTATGGATATACACCTTTAGATATCCACTCTTAAAAACATCCCATCCAAGATTGACTATCATTCAGGGTATACATCGAATTCGGAACATGAGTCCAATCATCTCAACCAAGGGTGTTCATACTTCTTTATTTACATGTTGGATGTTGGTACAAAGTTGAATGTCCACGTATCGAGAACATTATCCGAGTACAAAGTTGAATCCACTAGGTAGTAATGCCAGAGGGATGACTCGTTAATGAGATTCTATCCATGAAATTACTATTTTGGAATCCACGATTCATATAGGATTCCCACACCTCTTTACTCTCTATGAAGTGGAATAGTAACTCCCCATGCAGATTACTTATCCCTATAGATTGTGCACTTTTAACTTTCATCCCCCAGTATATACGATACTCTCTTATAATATCATGGAAAATATAATTATAGTCGATATGACCATAACAAAAAAAATAATACACTACTTTGATATCAGCTGGGTTTCATGAAGGCTTGATAAACATAAATGATATCGAAGATGAGGGACATAGTATGATTTCAAACCAACTATTCCAAACTTTATATAGAAGGGTCAGTTGAACCTCTTCGGATGATATCTTTATGAAGAGATTTTATTAACCTGAAAAATATCCCATTACACAACTATGATTCCCTTACAAAACGACGCTTCTTTTGATAACTCTTGAAAAACCTATGAATATTATCCCCACCAATGATGTCCTCAAAATTATTGTACATATCCAACCACACCAATGTTGTGGTACCTCACACAAAACAACATACTTCATATTTAGCAACCTCAAGGGAATTTTAAATTATCACATTCAAATTAAAAATGATCCTTCTTTGTTTTGTTCCATCTACATGGAAAAGAAAATTTTCTTGTTATTTTTTATATGATCTTCAAAATAAGAGTGTTCTAGTATTTGGATACAGTGAAAACCAAAAGTCATTTCATGAGTCATAATCCATCAACAAATATCATGTCGCTCCGGTACATGATCAAAATGCATTCAAACCGAATAAAGTAACATGAAGATATTGAATAGAAACATATTAAAACCCTAGGGTAGATTTACATTACACAATCCATTGACACTCGTACCAATTTATGTTCACACATGTCATAATATTATATGTAAAAGTAAAAATAATTGACCAGTATGTCAAAAGAACTGATCTTATTTGGAATGTTATCTAAATCACTGGTGAGAGTCAAGATTTACTTAAATTCCTATGTAAATCTACTCTAAATATAAACAATAAATATAGTGTGAGAGCTCAGAGTTTTAAAGTGTTTTTAAAAAAATCATCAACCACACAATGCATGTTTTGCAACACGATAGGTAGCATGTTCATAAATACATACTCGATATAATTCAACTTGAAAAATGGAAAAACTAAGATTAAATCGACTACCAAAGTAGACATATTAATTATATATATGATGTCCATAAAAATAATTAGTCCATAGATTATTATTCCATAAATACAGAATAGGATGTCAACATTTATATTTGTCCACACATAAGAGAGATAAGAGAGGTTACACAACCAAGTAACCTACCAACCATTCCCAAGGCTATTCCAACCTACTGACACTGAGAAAAACACGATTCTAACATTCATAAAAATGGAAAAACTATTATATGACAACCATTTTAGGAAATTGTGTTATTTTAGAAAGTAGGATTCCTATACTAGGACATGTAACCCAAAGAATAGAACATGGTTGAAAATATTCACATGAATATAGAAATGTTTTATGGGTTTTGAGGGTTCTAAGAATCTTAGCATATCCCCATACCTATATACAATGTTTTGACTCTACAATGGGGTTCACACATGATATTTCACCTATAATAACATAATATTACTCAACATAAATCTATAAAAGAAGAGGCCTAAGTGTAACAATCTTGTTCATGTTCTATTCTATGCATTGGAAAACATTTTCACTACCCTTACATAGGGTTGAAATTATGAGCACCACTTAAGGATTCATTTTATGGTGTTAAAATAATTACAATTAATTTTTTTATCATTTCAAGTATTATATTTTAAATAACATATCATACCAGTCATAGTAAGAAATTAATCAGTTCCTCATTTACCTATAACCAAAATGATCATAGGAAAGTTACATAATCCTCTTTTCAACCATTTATTTACTTTATTGTCATCCTAATGTAGATAGGTAATTTATCATATAAACCAATTTTAATCATTTAATTTATCCTTATATAATTTCACTTTTTTTCTTAGTTAAATAAAATTTCAAATACAATGCTTATGATAGAAAACCCATTACATTGAATTTGGAATTTTAGTTAACAAATGCCTCAAAAATACTAAGGCACAAAAAAGGATAATAGGATGGTAATTTATTACGTTGGGGACTATTCGAGTATTAATCCACCATATTTGTATATGTGAAAACATATAGTTGAATGTATATACTTAAATGACCGTCACCTTTTTTCATAATTACACACCAATCGGGAAAATTAAAAATCATAAATGATAAACTAATGGTTTCCTACAAGGGTCTCATTAAACCATTTTGAGTAAATCTAAATGAAACCCATTTTATTTAAAATAATATCTTTTTAAAACACCATTAATGGGTTTATCTCAAAATAAAAAAGAATCATGGACAACCAACTTCAATCAACTTAGGATTATCTCATAACTATAACAGGTCAACACCAGCATACATAGGATGAGTCTTAGAAGAGGTACATAGACAACAAATTGATATAAGATATAACATTTGAAAACTTTTACATTGATAAAAAAATTCTATGTACATAATGCTAATAAATATGGTTTATTATATGGGTGACCATTTTTTTTTTAAATCACCCATAAACATAATAGATTCTAAATTAGCTCCCATTTAATCACAACCAGAATGTTTCATTCCATGAAACCAATGACACAACTATCAATCTTGTTTGGATTGGTTACAAATGTTTACACCATAAATATATGTTTTAAAACACCCTTTATATTTATTTTAAAATATCAATAACAAATTTAATGATGATAATATAATTCCGAAAACACCATTACATATAGAAAGTACAGCTAATCATGCTAAATAATAAAAAAGTAATTAAAATTTATAATCGAAGGATACTATGTATGTAAGGGAAGAAAAAAATCATGGAATATATATAATCTATTCTAGATAATTACTTTACATGAAAATTAATTAATAATTTAGAGAAGTCATATAAAAATGAAAACATGGTAACATATTTACATAAACATGATGTATAATAAAATAAGATAAAAAAGTCACACATCGTGTTACAAAATGAATTCTAATGAATTACCTCAGAATGTACATAAACAATAATGTTAATAAAATAGCTAGTATAGAATTCAACATGAATTATTTATGTATGAAAGGTCCTTCAGTAAATATATAAAATCATATCAATGAAATATACATGCAATGGAAAATGAATGGAATGTAAATGTCTATGTGTCTAAAATTAATCATTAAGTTAAAATTCCTTACCAAACTGATATAAGAGTGAAATATCATAAATATCATAAATAAATCTATTGTGGGAAGTTATCCAATCACTAATTTTGATATCATAATGAACTGTGAGAATAAAAATCATGACCACCGATCCCAACCCTAGCCACATATACTTTTCCCATTGTGTGGGTTGATCACTCTAAGACACGACTATTTTCCAAACACTAACACATTCCTTATCTCATGTATTCTATCACCAAAATGGTATGATAATATGAAACAATGTTTTGTTACCCAATTATAACATCATATCGTAACTGAATATTAATCACGTAGCTGACCCGGTTACCACATGGACTCATGCATGGTTCCCCATATTCTGGAGGATGGCAACTAGTCTTGAGGGTACAATAATGGTACGGTGGAGAGATAATACCCCCATGATCAGAGTTGTATAGTAGAATAAGTGATAATTATTTATAAACAAATGAATATTTATTATAAATAAATGATAGAGAAGTGGAAGGAAAAAATAATAACTAAAAAATATAAGAAATGGTCGACAAAATTTTTTACATGTTTGATGCATGAAAAAATTAATGATACATGGACCGGATAAAATGTGGCCTACTTGGGTACTAAAGAGTTCCATAATAGGGTGTAATATATACTCTACAAAACACAACCAATGATTTATAAATAACAATACTATATTTTTATATAAAATATAGAAATGTGTATGTATACCAGATAATATGAGAAGCTAACAGATAAATACTAGTCAGATTAGGTTCCAAATGGAATTCTCATAGACTATACCTATATTGGAATAGGCCCAAATGAGACTTATTAGTTTAATTTATATATAGTAATAATATATATATATATATATATATAATATGAATACACATATACACACTCTATATGTAAGGAAATCTAGAAAAATAGATGTGGACACTAGGTGCTGGATGGACCTACAGAATAACATATGATTCCATTACTAGTCTAATGAGTCAATTTATCAAAAAATTGTACCAACAAAGACCTCATATTAATCTGATGCAACATTCCAATTTCTCGAGATGGGGGGTGATTCATCCTACCCCACACCTGATATAGTGGAACATGGAATATCATGCCTACCACATAGATAGAATTAAACATTGTGGTATGTCATTCCCAACACCAAACATAATGGAGCCTAAAATTTCACGCAGATCATGTACCTTAACTATCGTTCAGTAGACATTATAAATTTAAAATTCATAAAAATAAAAATATTAATGATTGATTACATCTATTACATTTTTTTCATTTTTCCTAATCTAACTATAGATATAACAATCAAAATGATTATTATTTTTAATTAAACTACGCTTGATATGGTCATTCCACCCCTTTAAATTCTATGATATTGATTCGTATAGATTAATTAGTGATTCAATCTATTTACAAATAAATGTTAGGCCATGACAATAGAATTATATTTTCATCTATGAACATCCATGAAGGACATTGAAGAACCCCATTCTATAAGGTTGTGGATAATAAAAATCCATAATCTTTTCGCTTTTAATTTAAAATATAGAACACATAAATTGTGTTTTTATAGAATGCCTATATATAGAAATAAAAAATCAAATTGTTGTATAAATACTTAAAGATGGTGTTTTAATCACCTCTACAAGACACAACCATGGATCATATGTGATAAAACCCATAGAGATGGCTTGAGAGTAGTAGATCTACTACCAATGGTTACATTGTATACATAATAAGTATTTAATTAATTGCATTTGTACTTACATAAATAATTTCACATTTTATATAAAATAATGGAGAATCTAGTGTGCAAACATTTATATATATTATAATTTTTTTTTGTGAAATATTTATAGTCCACATACCATATACCACATATATCCAAAACATACTATATTGAGACTAGATTTTGTATGATTTTAGGGGAAACTAAGAAACAAAAAGTGTACATAATTTTTTTGGAATTACCTAGCACAAAAATTGTAGAAGATATTTAAATATAAAGGATGAATAGATTCAAGAGGACTATATAGCAAACTTTTTTCCATCCAACTTACCTGAAGTCAGGGAAAATAGATTCTGGATGTTGAAGTAATCAAAATCATTAGGTCGGGCTAAAGAGGATCACCCATTTTAGAGGTGTAGTTTGCATTTCTACTAGAGATGGATGGAAATTATGGAGTAAGATTCAAATAAAATTAATGGAAAGTGGTAATTTTAAATTCATTTTATGGGTTTCATGGCTTGGATGCATGTCTACCCAGTGAATTCCTCATAGGTTCTAGGTTTAATTTTTGACTAACCACTTGTAAGACCTAAAAAATTTATTTATCAACATACTTTCCAGACCCATCGGACAATGTGTCATGGTGTGAATCGTTGGATTAAACACTACAACACACACATCCCCTTTGGACTAGACAGAAATATTCTTCTAAAAGACTTCAAGTCTCCAGAAAAACAATGTGACCCTACATGCAACCCCACGTCAAGGGTTTCGAAGCCCAACACACCTGAAACTTAATGAGACACCTGATTCACCTCTAAAAAATTAATCAATGTCTACCAAAAGACATTTGAGTGTCAAAAGATTAATATTTACATTCTAGAGGTAGTTTTAAATAATCCCATATCCAAAAAATGATAAAATTTCAATATCATCTTGATATTATTATTTGGTAGAAGATTGTGTTATCCCATATTATTGTTTATTTAAATAAAGGGTTTTGTCACAATGTAATGAGTTGTAATTATTTTGTTTTTTCTGAATTCTCTGATTACCAATGCTAAATTTTATAACTTTATTATATTTTATTCCATTTTTATTTCTTATTACCCATAAATTCAATATTAGTTTTATCTTCTTCTATTATATGTTATAATTGATATTGTTATATAGAAAAAAAATTGATCAGTTGTATTTTAATATTTTTTACATAATTATAAATAAATTTTTATGATAACACTATATGAAACTAATATATTTTAATATGATATCTCTCACTAATAGTTGTTTAATAATTTTTTTATATCATAAATATTATGACTTATATATATCTTTTTCTAGATTAAGCTTCGTATCTCACCCGACTATTAAGTTTCCTTTCCAAATGTTATGAAGCAGAGTATGACATATTGAAATTCTATAAGAGGGTCTAATGTTGTTTTATTATGAAGAAATTGTTAGACGTTTTGTAAAATAATGTTCTTATGTAACAAATGTTGTAGACACTAAGCATTTTATTCTAATGATTATGATATTATTTATGAGATATATTAACAGAATTATGAATTTAATTTAAAATAATGATATGTTTGGATTTATTCTCTTCACTCACAGGTAAACATTATTGGATAATAGTACAATGATGTGTCAATGTACCAATTCCATAAATGTACTCAATTTGTCACAAATTTATTGTGGATTCACTACGGGTCCATTTTTATACTTCAAAAAATATATATATCTAACTACTCAATTTAACCAGAATGACACAAAAAAAACACTAAGTTTTTCATCATAAAATTAAATCAAGGAATATTTTATATTTTTTTGTTTATAAATGGTATATATTTCCACTCTTTCAAAATTATTCATTTTTAATTTTTGGGATAAATGTATCAATATGTGAAAATTTATTCTCTTATTTTTTAGAATTTATCCTTAGGAATGTATCTATAAAATTTGAACATGTTATTTTGAAAATAACAATTTTCTCTCAAATTAAATATAAGTATAACCATTTTTAAATAATCAACACTAAAATTTACTATTAATTATTGGTCAAAAAATATACAATTTTAAATTAAAATAAATTAAAATCCTAAAATTTAATTCTAGATGATTTTATATTTTGAAAAAATATAAATTATTAAGTATATAAAAAACTTCCAAACCAAACTATTATTTTCAAAACATTTAAATAGTTTTTCAATTGACATAGTGAGTCCAAAAATGTATGACTAAAAATCTATTGACCCTTAATTTTAT
This sequence comes from Viscum album, assembly GCA_963277665.1. Taxonomy (NCBI): domain Eukaryota; kingdom Viridiplantae; phylum Streptophyta; class Magnoliopsida; order Santalales; family Viscaceae; genus Viscum; species Viscum album. Next base: position 1,250,180,713 of record OY728128.1, on the reverse strand, counting down.
CTTTCTTCCATATTTTCTAAAACATATAAAAAAACCATGTCATGGTTCAATCCAAGAATAATGAGGGAGATTACTCAGAGGTCTGTAGTAGGCCACAATATATCCTTATGATGCCATGTTTTATCCCACCTCAATGCCTTGGTAAATTTTAAGTGAATAAGTGGTTTTTGTGCCATGGATTCTTGGCTATACTATTGAGGAGGGTGATATAAGGGTTATTTGAAGCTACATTTGGGTATTTTATATGTGCATGGAAATAGTGATACATCATATAGAATAGGATTAACCATATTAGGCACTTTATTAGGGTATTTTTAAATTTTAAAAATGTAACACAATGGTATTGGATTTTGGTTATTCCATGTTTTGTTATGTATAATTGTAAGTATTTGTCCAAAATAAAGGTAATTTGGGGGGATTTGAAAGTTTTTGGAGTATATATATAGTTCATTTTCATATAGGTATGGTGGATTATCAATGTTCAATAGGGGATTATTGTACCATGTGTGGTTCATTGTATGAGAATCTATACCGTAGTATGAAGTGATGCATCATAAAGGCATATGACATTCAATGCTGATTATTTCTAAAACAGAAAGGGTAAAGGACTTATGTTGTGATCCTTAAAATTTAGAGTATATTGGGATATGAATTTCTATAATAATATGAGGGGATACACAATAATTCATAAAGAGCAGGGACCCCTAGTTATACCCAGTGAAGTCACCCCATTGCATAAGTATTTGGCTTCTTCATTCAATTACCAAGAATAGAAGATGTACACTACAATAATAAAGGATACAATATGGATCCTATATATATATACATATTTAAACAAGTGAAATTGATATTTTTGACCCACAAATCCATTTTAGTTTCACCTCAATTCCTCCCATGCTATATGAATGATCTAGTAAAATAATTTGGAACCACTCCCCTCACTTCTACAAAATTTCCATGTAACTCATTCCCCATTTATAGTAAATTTATAAAATTTAATCCCTTATTTGTAAATACTTTTCTTTCTATATATTAACACATCTCATTCTACATTGGTACTCTTCCTATAAATAACCCCTATGCATTCCTTGGTCAGAATATTATTCTACATGTATTATTTTTTTCAGTTTTTCCTATATGAGCTTACTAAGGGCCTCTCATTTATCTTTTTGGAATTTCCCATCATATTAGAAAAATAATTCCCCTATTTCCATTAAACCAAATAATATTTTCTTTTTTCATTTATTATGATTATAATTGGATGCTTGATGTTTCTAAATGTTTTATTAATTAAATAATTTATATAAATAAAAATTATGTAAAAATTATAAATGTTTTTTTAACATTCATATAATTGTTTAATTGAAGATTATATAAAGTATTTAAAGGAATGTTTTAAAATAAATTTTCATTTATGGAGAATGGTTTTTTTTTTGGTAGTAATTATTAAATGATATGTTTTTTCTTCTTGAATGTAGTTTTTTGTACAGTTCAGGAATTTTATCTTTCTTTATTTTATGTTTCAGAATATATTTTTAAATATTAATTTTAATTTGATATTTCAAAATAATAATTACATTTCCTTGAAACTTGATTATATCTTTATAAGGTTTGTTTGGAACTATTAAATCAATTTTCAAATTGTGCAGGTGTGTTTGACCCTCTTGACCCCGTTTCCTTATAATTCTTTTCATATATTATAATACTAAAATATATAATATATTATACCTTTTACATTGATGTAATTTAGGGTTTTTATTTATTTATTTAGAGTTGTATATATATTGAAATTTATATTATTTTATCATATTTATAATTAATATGTTTTAATTTCTCGTCGTGTCGTATTCATTTATCCTGGGATTACCAAAGACTGAGTTAATGATCAAGATATATTCTATGTTACATTATCATAATCGATTATTATCCCATATACTGTGAGATAGTATTATATGGGGAGTTAAAACTATGATAATTTTTATATGTTAATCGGGTGGATTATGTTATATAAGAAGCAAGACATGATTTTAGTTTATCAGATGATTTTTTTAAAAAAAATTATAGGAATTTCTCGCAATAGGAGCTACTGTATTTCCAATTAAATTATATATTATCCTTAAGGGAGTTATTTTTTATTCCATAACTCTATTAGAATTTATGGAACTATGTATTTTACTATGCTATTATATTTTATAAATTTGGTATTTTCTTTGTTTTTATTTTTTAGATCTTAAATTTAGATTTTCATAATAAATGTTGTCAAAATAATAGTGAATTGATTTATAAATAATTATTTTTGTAATTTATATTTAAAATGGATATTCAAAAAAATATGTTTTTAACCACTGAATTATTTTATAATTGATTGTTCTTATTTCTAGAAAAATAAATAGAAACCATAGGGAATGGTCATAAACTCAATATTTATTTTTTATGTACATATATTGAGGAAATATATTTTTTATTATTATTTCAAACATTAATGGATAATATTATAATTTAAATAATTAACAAGATCTCTTGGTTTAGATCTTAATGTAATAATTTTTTTACATTCCCTACATACTCCATGTAGTGTATGTAGATTTATGTTTTACTTATTGTATAATGAACCGACCTTAAACATTACTCAATCGTGAGATAAGATAATATTTCACATTAAGGATCTTTTAAAGTCTATTGTTTTAGAGAATTGTTCCATAACTCATATATAAAAAACCATATAATTATAATTTGGACACCTCCTAATGTATCCAGTTCTTTTATAAAACTAAAACTTTTAAAAATACATGTGGTTTCATTTCATGTTAAATCAAATATTTTCCCTGATCTAATCCTAGAATTTATTCATCATTAATACCTATGAAAAACATTTAAAATTTTTGGAGGACCATAAAAAGCATAGTAAGGGATACACAATGAAATAAAATTGTTATCCATATTAAAACATGACATCCATGAATAAATTATCTTTAAGTATAATTTATCACATTTAAGAAGTAGTAAAAGTCACTTAAATAAATATAACTTCATTGCGTACCCCATTTTTGGTAAAAAAGATTACCATAAAATCCATAGAACGTAACATATGAAATATAAAATTAAAATAGTATATAAACATTATTAAATAGAGTAACCATATGATATACTTCCACACATATCACTAGATGGAATATCCATATGGCCAACTTCCATATCCATTTCATTGGAGGTTATAATGTAACCAACAATCCATGGTTTATCACGGAACCACCAATCTTTGTTTTATCATATAACAACCAATATTTGGTTTATCACGTTACTACCCATCAAATGTATAATTACCGTTATAAAATCATAACCCATAAAATATTTTAATTATCCAAAATCCAATCATAAAATAACATGCAATCTATTCAATCCATTTCCAAAATCATTTTTAACATTTTATCAAGGAGAGTCTTGAATCAAGGTGTCTCGTACCACGTTGAAACTTTTAAATGAAATTAATATTTTAGAACATTCATGTCTATATAAATAAATTCATATAATCCATTCTGAAAACATGGAAATAAAATATGAAGCTTTAGAAGAATAAATATTGTGTTAAAATAATATTTTAATTCATATGAAATCAGATTATGGTCTAAGAATAAATCCTATTCTAATTTTAGATGAAATAAACGTCTAATTTTTGACGAAATCGGAGTTTGATTTTTGGAGATATCAGAGTCCGATTTATAATTAAATTAAAGTATAATTTCATCAATAATAGGTGTACAATTTCTAGATAAATGAGGGTGTAATTTAAGAAGAAATTGATGTCCTATTTCAGGATAAATCAATCTCTGATTTCCGAAGAAATCAAATTCACCATTTTGTGAGAATCAGATTCTATGGAAAAGTAAGATTTTGAGTTAGATAAGGATCCAATTTTTTACATAATAAAAAGATGATTAGTCTTGGTTTAGTAAAACACTATATAATACATTTAAAATAATAGATTAAGACAAAAACATTATTATAAAAATAAATATTTTCCTAAGAAATAGTTTATTAAAGAAAGATAAATTTCTTTAAGAAAATCTGTTTTTCATTTTCAAAACATAAAGGAATAGAAATTTCATATAAAAAACTATAGACTAAAAATATACCCATTTTTTAATGCTCAATAAAAATTTATAAAAATAAAATAAGGACTGAGGTTATTATTATTTAGCTTCAAACAAATACTTATCTCCCTTTTTTATGGTTTATGATGAATATGACTAAATCCCCCTTAGGTTTTGAAACCCCTAAGGATTGTATTTTTGACTTTCTTAATGAAATATAAATTTTTTAATTAAGAGTTTAATCTTTAATTAATCCCCTCATATATAGATATTATCTTTCTTAATATACACTTTGAGCATTCATTTCTACACCTTTATGATTTTCAAAAATGAATGTGTGGAAAGAAAAAAACTCTTTCATGAAATGTTAGCAATTTACAAGGAAATAAAATATAAGGATAAATAATTTATTTATGTTGAAAATATTTATTACAAGGGAAAATATAACAAAATAAAAGATTTTCAGAGAAAATAGTCCATCCTTCTTTCCCTCCTTTGGAATATACTTTTTTATGGTAGCCATAGACTTCTTAAATTCGTTATGATCATCTCCAATCTTCTTGATGAACAATTACTAATCCTAATTTTCTTTTCCATTTTTTTGTCTTCCTATGTCTTAAGAATTCACCCTTGATAAATTACCACTTTTTCTTATCTCTGTGTTTTTTCCATCACATCATTGAGTTCCCATTCCCTTTTTAGAATTAAATCAACAGAAATCGTCTTCCCATTAAAATAATTATATTCTTGAAGAATGCTAGATTTTTATTCCGATATTTTTTTGAAATTTTTTTTATTAGATTCTTGATCCCTTCATCGAAATTATCAAATGCATCATTAGATATATTAGTGAACTAAAACATAATTTTAAGATCATCAATCATTGAATTAGACCAGTTGGTTATTTCATTGTTTGATATATTATGAGCATCATGACAAATTTGAATAGTTATGAACTTGGATTCAGGTTTGATAAACCTTTAAATGACAATTATTGTTGAATATGACTTCTTAGTGATAGGTTTGTGAAGCATTTGTGATTTGGAATCAATTCTATGAAATAAAGTAATGGTATTCACATGTATCTTCCAAGGACTAAACCACAAAATTAGGTCATAAGGATGATAAATAATTTTTTAGAATATTCTTTATCTGTGAAACAACTATATCTTGGTAGTATTCATTATTCATAGATGTTACAATAACATCAATATTTGTTTCAGCAACATCTTTCATCGGTGTTTCAACAACTTCCTTGACTTTCTATTTCTTTGATAATTTCTTCTCGACAACCAGAATTTCATGATCTCCATCTAAAACTTGAATTATTCTATCATCTTAATTATCAACTTTTTTATTGGCACTTTTATCGCCAATTTATTTATATGATTTTTCTTTATCATGTTGAACAATATCATTATTACTACTCTCACCACCTGAAGGATCTTTATTGACCTCATACAGAGCATCAACATTTTTATAAATAGATTTTTCTTCTAAAAAAATCATTGTTGATTCAAATTGGGATTATCTGATTGGGAATATTACTGAATGACTTTCATTATCCTCATATTCATTAACCATTATGATCACATCTTCACTTTCGTCCTCACCATATTATTCTACTTCTATAGGTTATTGAATTGAAACATCTTTCTTTCTCTTATTTTCAAACAACGTCATTTTTGGGAGTGGATCTTGCATAATAGATTCTAGTACCTGATCTTTTTCAGGTTTCTTCTCGATATCTCTATGTAATTCATGGAAAATATTGGATTTTTTCATATTATTGTTCATCTTATTTTCATTATTTTTTCACTCATTCTCTTATAATACTTATATCTTTTGGGCCTTAGCATCAGCAGGGTCTAATCCAAAAAACATGCATCTCCTTCATACATTTTTTTCTCTCAATTTTTCTACAACTTCATTAGAAAATGACTTTTGATTCTTTGGATTGGGTATAGAAGATATTAACTAATGTGTTGGTACATTCTCTTTCTGTTCTGGGTGATTACATTTTCTTTTCTTTAGAATTTTCCAGAATATTCTCCATCTTCACCTCCCATATTAGAAGATAAATTATCCTTTTTAGAATGTTCAATGAACTCTCCATTCTTAATATTGAAACCGATCTTAATACTTATCAGAGTATCATCACTAAACTAAATAATATTATAAACATTGTTCATGGAGATGCATGAGATTTTGAAGAATTATAAGAATAAGACAATAAACATCGACAAGATCACAAGGTAAATTATGATCTGAGACATTATGGTACCATTATTAACACTATTAATTGATAAAATAATGTAATTTATGAGGTTTATCTTCCATTTATTCAACAACAATCCATCATAATGATATTGAAAATCCTTAAGGAATATTTTTATCCCTTCCTATGAATTAAAAAAACCTTACATCTAGAGGGAAATAAATCATTAATTTGATGAAATATGAGTGATTTTTAGTGTCTTGAATCCTATAATTCCTAGAAATTAAATGTCCATAACCTTCTCAAAAGATCCTTCTTTATCAAGTAATATGTGTGATCAAATGGTTGCTTCCCCATCGTATGGAATATTCAAGATACAAACATCCTTATTGAAAGACAAAGAATAAGTCATTCCATAAATCATGAATGACAACATTTTTCTTCCACATTGTTCATAAAAATGAACTATATCATTGAATTATATTACAAAATCTGAATATATTATATCCTTACTCTTATCCTTTGAAACAAAGAGACGTTCCCACCCATTCATCTTAATATTTTTCAAAATCATGGACACATATTTGGAAATTAAATTTGGGTCTACCAACCTTTTTATAATGAATTTAAAATTGTTAAGATCCATTTTTGAGGCCATCAGAGTCTATGAGAAAACATCAAGAGACAATAAGAGCTTACAGAAATAGAAAAAATTTACATAGAAAACTTCAATGGAAGTAATGCTTTGGATCAAAAATATTGAGAGAACTGATGTGGGACACGAATAAGTAGTCGTTTATATATGATTCACGGAGATAAATCATATTCATGAATCAATCCAATGGTAGAGATTTTCATGATCTGATCTGACATTTGATAACAATTATATAGAGAGATATATATGATCTAATTTTTGAGGTTATAATTAAAAATCAGATTTAAGGAAAGTGAATCCAATAAGATTTTCATAAAAGAGTATTAAAAATACCAATACAAAAAAAATGCAATTATGATGATATAATGAATGAAATGTACCTTCCAGATTGCATAGAAATACTTGTCCTTATTAATTATGTTCCTCTTATAAAACATAGGTTTGGTAAAATTTAATTAGTAAATGAAAACCTTTTAGGTTCAAAAAATTTTATTAGGGAATAAAAACCATTTAGCTTTCTAAAATTTTGGGTTTTTGAATATTTTTTGAAAAGGATATAAAAAAGAAAAACACATATATACCCTCCTATGAAAAGAATTATCTTATTGTTAGGAGATATGTTTCAACAGAAAGATAAAATGGATAATTACCTTATGGATATCATTCCTATATTTTTCATTATGTATTCAAATCTATCGATGAGTACGAATTTCTTAAATATATTAGTAATTTTTTATTGCGTTCCAATAAATTGAATAATTATATCTCTATTTATTGGGTTATCACTAAGAATTTTATGCCTAATATCTATGTGTTTTTCATGATAATGATGTACAATGTATTTTCTTAAGGCAATGGCACTAGTATAATAACACATTACCTATGTTTTATTAAAACTCAATCCATAGTCTTTGGTGTGTGTTTCATCCATAACACTTGACCACAACAACTTCTAGCTACTACATATTCAACTTCGGTAGTGGAAAGTCTACTGAGTTTTTTTTCTTGAATGAATAAGAAATGAATGAATAACCTAAGAAATTAAAAGTTATTGACATAATTTTCGTATATATTCTAAAACCACTTAAGTCAGTTTTCAAAAATTTCTTTGAAATAAAATCATTTCTAGAAGAATAGAAATGACATAAATTTATGGTTACCCTTTAATAGAGAAAAAATATTTTCAATGATTTTAAATGGGGTCCATTTATATTAAATTGATATCTTGCAAAATAAAATACAAAAAAAATTATTTTTGGATGAGTAGATGAAAAGTACAATAAACTTTCTATCATACCTCTAAAATATGCTTGATCTTCTAGTATCCCAGCTTCATCAAGATCAAGAGAGTTTGAGGTACCTATTTAAGTACATGCACTATTATTTCTTTTTCTATACATACTTATTAACAAAATATTTAATATAATTATGTTGAGATATATTAGATTATTTGAGTTTTTTAGATATTTAAAACCCAGAAAAAATGTTAACTCACCTATCATACTCCATTCAAACAGATATTTCATGATATTTTGAAAATAATCAGGTAAATATTGATGATTTGATAAAAATATAATTTAATAACAAGAATTTGGACCACAAATACATTTTCTTATCATTATTTACGATATAGGTTGAATAAGTAGTTCCCTTAACATAACTTTCTTGTATAAAAAATCCTAAAATTTCTTCATATTAGGATAAAGGTGCTTTTTTAAGTCCATATAATGCTTTGGTATGTTTGTAAACAAGTTCAAAATGTTTTGTGTCTCCATAACTAGAAGGTTGTTCTACATAAACATCCTCTTGAACATATATGTTAATTAAATCACACTTCATGTCCATTTGAAATTAAAAAATGCTACTATGGATAGTAGAATATGAATATATTCATGTATTTCTTCTATAGCGTATTATTCTTCATAGTCTATTCATTTTGTTGATTATAGCCTTTAAAAACTAATCATATTTTATTTCTTACAATGATTCCATTTTAGTCACACTTTTTTATGAAGACCTAGTTTACTCCAATTAAATTTTTTTACATAGAACCTTCAACTAAGGTCCATATTTCGTTCCTTTAAAATTTATTTTGTTATCTTTCATAGCTTTAATCCAATCATGATCACCTAATGATTCAATTGAAATTTTATGGTATAATTGTGAAATAAATGATAGATTCTATTCTACATTTCGTAAATAACATATAGACCTTATTATTTGATTTAAATCACCAATAGTACAATCTCTGGGATGATTATTAGGAAACAACTGATTTGGGTTTTGTAAAACCCTTTATCAACATAAGGTAAAAAAACATATGAGGTATATAAATTGGATTTTTTTGACTATTTTCCTTATTTTAAGAATCATTCATCAATGGTTGATAATAAGTTTTTTAAAACACATCTGAATATGTATTTTGGTGTTGTTTAAAACCAAATGGATAAGTTTCATTGAATTAATCTTGCAGTGTTTCATCAACAGTACAATAATTTTGGTTAAAAACTATATAATCCCTAAAAGACCTGGATTATCCAAAGAAAATTTTGTTATCAGATTTGGGTGCTAATTTATGTAATTTATCTTTAGTATTCCTGATTAATACTTTTCATCCAAATTCATTGAATAATGACACTTTTAGTTTTTGAGCAGTCCATAACTCATAAGGTAATTTTTTATGAAAATTTAGGAATAAAACTATATTTATAGAATGACATGTGGTACTAACAGATTCATTCCAATAGTTTTTAGATATATAATATTCACTCAACATGGTTTTATTTATCTCTTGAATATTTATGTTTCTTTTTTTACAACACCATTTTGTTGAGGTGTTATTGAGGATGAGATGTAATGAGTAATTCCTTTCATACTATAAAATGTTTGAAAATATGAATTTTCAAATTCTTCCCCATAATCACTATGAATAGTTATTAGTGGAATATTTTTGTCATTTATAACATTGGTAGAAAAATATTAAATATATGAAATAGAATTTGATTTCGTTCCATGAAAATTGAACTATGTAAATATATTGCAATCATCAATAAGAAAAACATACAGTATTTTACTGTTATACATCCAATTTTCATTGGACTAAAAACATCCCTATACAGTGGCTAAAATGCATCATTAGTTGAGAATTCACTGATTAATTTAATGATCTACTTATGTTTCTTCCCATATTGACAAGTATCACTATCTTTTGAAGATTCAAATCTATGATATGGTAGATCCTTTACAAGTAATTTCTTTGAGATTTTTCATAGGTTCATATGGTTACAATATCTTATTATTCTATTCCATAACCATGATTGATCTTCTCTTGTACTAAGGTAGGTATGTTCTTTTCTCCTAAGGTATTTTATGTAATGTGTATAAAAATTATCTTGACTATGGGGAGATATAATAAACCCTTCCTTGGAATTGTATACTATGTATTTATCATTCCTAAAATTCACAATGTAACCTTCATCAAATAATTGGAATATGCTTATAATTTTGTTTATAAGACCTCTAAAACCATTTTAAAATAAAGATTTTCCAAGAAGAAAAATGTTATATATACCAAAAATTTCTGCATAAGCATTATCTCATAAAGTTACTTTTCCACATTTCATCTTGAAAATATTTTCAGAAAATATTTTTTAGAAAAAATGTGATAAGAATACCCACTATCCATCTACCATGTTTTGTTTTTGGAACATCAATTTTTTCAAAAAATAAAATAGCAACACATTTGGAATCCATGATTTCTTGGATCTGTAATTTTTTGAATATAAAACCTTATGTATAATAATTTTATTAGAAAATTAGTCTTTATGAACACCTAAGGATTGTGTGTTATACAAAGAGAAATATTTTTCCTAGTTTCAACCCCATTGACTCTTAGTGAAAAAAGAATCACACTAGGGAATAAAATATTTGTGACTAAAAACTGGTTTTGAATGTGAATAAACAAATCTATAACTATTCATTAACGATTGTTGTTTTGAATACATTTTATAGAAACCATCTGTACCATGAGAATAGTTTGAATAAATTCTATTTATGTAAAGTATTTCAAATTTTAGTCTAATGACTGAATTTTCATCCTCGTGGTCATTAGTCTTAGAATTTAAACTAATCTCTTATTAATTTCATAGAAATAACATTTTCAAGATCCTTAGAAATATTAACTTTCTAAAAATTAATATCCTTATGGTTTTTGGAAAAAATTTTATAATTATGGGTTTTATAAAAATGATATTTGGAAAGATTTGATACATCTATTGTTTCAATAGTGATTCTAGAAATTTCCATAATAGTTTTATTATTTCTCTTACAATTTTAATTTTCAAGATACTTGGAATAGCAAGACACTTCTTCAAATGAAGGTAATGTATTATACTATAAAATGGAAGATTCTCTATCTGATGATGCAAAATATTCTTCAATATAAAAATCATGATTTAAAGAAATATTAATTAATGATTCAGTATTGTTTACCTTATCCATGAGTCATTGATTTTCAATTGAAATTATCCTTATACGAACAATATTCTTTTTTCCTGAAGATTCAACATCTGAAGATTCATCATACGAATCACCACTAATTTCACATTAGGTGTCATTATCTTTTTTATAATTATTATACTAGGAATTATAGAACTTTTTAATGTTTCTTTTTGATTTTCTAGCCTTTTTTCCCTTCTGATCATAGGAATGTCTGGTCTAATATAACCTCCCCTCAGGCATTCATGACATGTCACTACTGAATTGTTATTATATTTTCTATCTTTATTTTTGTATCTATATTGTAAATATTTCCTTCCATCAATCTTGTTCATTCATCGAGAAATATTATAATGTTCATTCTCAGAATGATCTCTATCACTTGATTTAGATATAACATTAGCTTTCTTAGCTTTTGATTTAGTAATTATTTCAGGAGTCTTAGTTTCTGTATGATTTGATGTAGTAGAGAAAGAAACACTTCCATTTCCATTATTTTTCTTATTGATATCATCATCTTTCTTCATTCTAGTTTCGTATTGTAGAATAAACCAAATTAACTCATCAAAAGTGATGTTTGAAACTTTCTTATTCTCATTAATAATTGTTCTTTTTTTATTCCCACACATTTTTCATAATATCAATAATCATATCCCAAAGAATAACATTATCAAGTCATTTCTCACCTATAGATTGATGGTTGTAGAAAAGTTTCCTAAAACATTTTTGAACTTTGCATACATGCTCTCCATAAAGAAACATTAAACCATAGTATTCTGTCCTATGAATATCTCTACATTTTTCAATAAACATGGATGTGCCAAAATGTGTGACTTCTTCTTTATTCCAGATATAATTAGTTGATTCCAAAGATGAAATCTTGTTATAGATATTCCTAGTCATAGATCATAATAATGTATTTCATACCTTGACATTATGTTGAAACTCTTGTTTTTATTGATCAATTAATTGTCTGATTACCTTTTCTATAATATTTTAGTCTCTTGTTAAGATAACAAAGTTGTCAACACTAGTATTGATAACAGAAATATTCATCTTATACCTCAATTATTCTTAATAATATCTATCGATTATTTAGGATCTGTTAAGATTTATATTTTCTATATAACTAACATGAATTCCTTTTATTCTATAATAAAATAAAAAATATCTCTTCCACAAAAAGGATTATTATTAAATGTTTATAAATAAAGAAAATATTTAATAAAAACGTGAAAAATTGATGTTTAAAAAAATGGTGTGCCATAAAACTTATATATAAGTATAAGTATTTCAGAGACCTCCTCTAATACCAATTGTTGGATCAAAATGTAGATATAGGTTTCTTAATTACAAGAGGGGGTAGAATGTTGGTTTAAAAAATACAATTTTTTATCACCAAGAAAATCTGTGTTTAACAAATGTAAAAAATGTGGATTAATAACCCCTCTTTAATTCATTAATAAGAAACTAACATGCTTAGAATCTGATATGATGGATTCAGTAAAGACGTTTATCCATTTTTACTTAGTAATATATTCTATCTTAATGCGTATAGAATCTTATTTATATTAGATTATACAAATATAAGAAAATAAATTAATGTATCAATTTATTTTGGTAAAAACAATACTGTGGAATTCAAAACATGTAACATTAACATGTAAAAAATTATAAGTAATATGTTAACCAAAAGATAAGGGTATCCAAGAGTATTATATAAAGCATTTGATTTATTCTTTATATAACTCATTTCATACCCACTCTAGGGTAAGCTCTTCATACAATAATCGAAATATATCTTTCTATCCCGTAAATACCTTCATCTATAAGATGATAAACACCGCAGTCTTCCTATCCCCATATGCAATTGATTGTACAACAAAAATCATAATTTCACTGAGGAGGATGAACACGATGCTCTCAACTTGAACAAGTTTTTCACAACATTTTCACAAAGAAGGTTGAACATATCATTCAAAACATCAACATAGAGCTCCAATAAATGATCTCTTGAATCACATCTAGTATAAAAATCTCTATCACTGAGATCATTCAAGTAGTTGTTTATTTATATGCAAAAATATCAACAGTCAGATCCTCCTTATACGGTAATATTTTTCCTTAAATTTAAGAGGAAATTGTATACATTTCACTCTTCCAATGGTTATTTAAAATATATATTGTACTACGTTGTATCGTATAAGAAAACATGGGAATAATTTTCATTATAATGAATCATTAATAAGCCTAAAAAACATTTACTTGTTTATAAAACATTAACAAGTAAGGATCCAATAAAATGAAACATTACATTATGAAAATTATATAACTATAATAAAATAATTGAATAATATTCATAAGATATTTTAAATAAGAGCAACAATTTTTTTGAAGTTAGAATCTTATTAATTATGAATACATAATCTAATTTTAGAAGAAGTCAGAGTGTTATTCAAAAGAATCGTAGTATGATTTCAGAAGAAATAAGAGTCTTAGATCAGAAAAAACCATATACTAATTTCACAAGAAATTGATGTATGATTTTATTAGAAATAAGAGTCAGATTGTTGAAGATACTAAAGATTTATTTTAGGAGAAATTATAGACTCATCTTAAAAGAAAAAGGATTCTGATTTCAAGGGAAATCAGAGTCTGATTACAAGAGAAGTCGAAGTATGATTTCAAGGGAAATCAGAGTTAGATTTCATGGGAAATATGATTCTGATTTCCGAAGAGATCATATTCAAAATTCTAGGATTATCTAATTATATGAAACTGTAAGATTCTAAGTAAGATATATATTTAATCTTTTCTCTTATGAAAAATATGGTTATACTTGGTTTTAAAAAAACTAGATAAGATATTAAAATTCAAAGGATAAAAAAACATTCTTAGAGAAGGAAATATTTCAATATGAAAATGTGTTTGTGATTTTATAAATATAACGAAATGGAAAATTTAGAAGAAAATTGTTGTCTTAACAGAAATTACAATATAACTATATAAAAAATTATATGAAAAGAATGTTTTTATTTAAAATGGTGTATTTTTCATTAATCATTAAAATAGGAATTTAATTAGAAAAATACCCATATTTCAACCAATGTAAATATTGATGTCCCTATTCCAAATAAGATGGTTATTTTGTCAAATATAACTTTAAATGTTTAAAAAACTAGATTTAAAATTAGTTCACCATCAATATGTGATAAAACTATATATGTTTTTTTTTGAAAAATACTTCTTTTATCTGAAAAATGAATTTGTTCTTATATCATGTCTAAAAAACTTATAAGATTAATTTTACACAATACATTGAAAATATTAAATATATATTTCATTAATTATTATCCATAAAGAGTGAATTTATTATTTTATAAACACAATTATTTTCATTTATATAGTTTTCCAGAAAATCTTTTCCTTTTAATTAAAATGGTTTTTAATTACGTTTATAAATAATTTTTCAAAAAAGAATTAATTAAATAAATGTAAAAACAATATTTTCTAAAATTAATTAATAATATTCATTATTTCCATTATAAAATCTAGTATATAATGTAACATAATAATATTAAGGGGTTCACTTCAGTTTTATGTGGTGTATTATGTATTCTTTCCATCATATTGTCTCCTATTAAAAAATCAGGAAATTACATTTAGGCTCTATATATTATCTCTCAATCTGGAAATCAGGGTAATTGATAGTTAATAGTGAAAGATATGTGATGTAATTTTTTTCTAGATTTAGATTTGGTTTTTTTTAATATTTCAAATTCTATTTTTTTACATTTATTGTTATTCTTTCTAATATTTAATGATAGTGTATACATCACCAATATGGATGGGTAGTACTGTATTTATAGGTTGAACCCCCTTTTTTATTTTTTTCAATGGTGAAATCATTACCATTGCACATTCAATTGATACTCTAACACTAGTCACAATTCTGAGGTGATCGATATTTCACCTCATGTATGTCATGAGATGACTCGAGTCTCTTGTTTTGAGGTGTGAAACATTTTTATTAGAACCACATCATATTATTTTCAATTATTGTAGGTATTATGGAGACTAGGATCATTATCATAACTCATGTTGTGTGTATTATGATATTCTTTTTTATCTTTTCATAACACGAGACATCATGTTTCGAGTTATAAATGAAATTTTTTTCATTTTTTACTTCAATTTTAAGTATATATTTCTGTATTTAGTTATTTTATGATTTTATTTTTATCCACATTAGCAGGTTATATGTTTTAAGGGGTCCAAAAATCATTTATTGGGAATGAAAATAAAATAATCATTGGTGGGATATTATCTTGAATGTCCGGAAAAACCATGATGTCACCCTGGTCTTGTTTTATTTTTATGTCTCTATAAATACTATATAATTAGAATTTACCACAAGAATTATTCCAAAAATTCAATATAATTTCAGAATAAATATTTTTTATTATATATATACTCATTGATAATATTGTTATTTTGAATAGTTATAGGTAATGGGGTAAGGATCACGGTGGTTATTTTGATTTGTTTATTCATTTAGAGTAGATTATGGTTATGGAATGTGGTGTGAACATATTTATTATCAGCGAATGATAATTTTATACTGTTGAAAAGACTTTTTCCATCATAGGATGTTTTAATAATATGATTTTGAGTTTTTTTTCAATGGTAGTAGTTTTTAGGAATAAAATGTTTAAATTGTATTGGGAAACATGATTAATGTTTTGTATTATTTGGATTCAAAATTAAATAAGTGGATTTAATGGATTGGTTTATTTGTTTAAACAAAAAATATATTTATAATTATGGTATTTTGATACATATATATATTTATGATGAAAAATTTTTTATGTAAAATTTCTCTAAATTTGAAAAAATTGGTTTTGTATCCAAACATTAGTTATTATAATGGAAATCTTTAAGATGATCCAATTTATAAAATGATTTATCTTTTTGAAAAAATTATATGATTTGTTTTAAATGTTTATTTTTATAATGAATTATGTGTTTTGAAAACATAGACATTATGAGTTTTTGATAATATATAGGTTTTAGGTGGAAGAATTTTTATGTTTCTTCATTAAAGAGTTGTTTTCTGTGTTAGTGTGGTTTATATGGGAATTTTATGTTTTGATTTTGGAGGAATTGGTTGATGCAGTTTTTGTTTATATTAAATTGAATATTACTCTCTGAGATACCTTGTAGACAAGTGGGAATTCCATTCATTCAGATGATCTTCTTGATGGGTCATCATATCATTTAGAAGTATATTTTCTACAGGAAAACTCTACCCAAACATTTCTTCAAAAAGGGGAACCAATTTATTTATAATATATAATCTATAGTTGATAATTATAAAATTTTATTGGAATTCAACTTATTCAGAAAGAAATAATTATCTGATATATTACAACACCTCATGTGGAGGATGTTTCTAATGCCAAACACTTAGGTTAGCCTACATGTAAATCAGGTGTTTGTTGAGCGAGTTATAAATGTCTAGGTCCAAAAGCATATTTCCACTTAGAATAAAAATAGATGAATAATATCATGTGTATCAAATGATGAAAACATAATCCTTTTTATTCATTTCATTTTAAATCCATGATAGTCTGGAATTAACTTGGTCACCTTATATAGATAATAGGCATTAAATGTTTGGTTTCCAAAAATAGAATTCCTAAGTGTAATACTATTTTTCACCATTTTTTAGACACCATGAAATTATATATATTGTATTGAAATAAATATTTTTTGTTAGATAGTTCTTGTTTTATACAACCCCTAATCTAGATGATCCATGTTGTATTATGAAATTTATATCCTAGCCATTGTATTTGTGTCTATGAATATGATTAATAAAATTATGACACTTATACCAGTGTATATATATATATATTGTACCACCCTGAAAAATTCTAAATTATTGAATTTTAATTTAATATCATATATTAGACATAATACTAAGTTAATTTTCATTACAAGAAACAACGAGTTTCTTAAATAGCTTGCATTACAAGATAGACTAAGTTTTACAAAAAAATAAATACTTATAAAATTATTATTTAATATATATCATACAATGTAGAATGGTATGAATGAATATGATTAACTTAATTATTATATATTATAGTATATAAATAATCAATTATCATATATTTATTATAAATAAAATTTGAAATAATTAAAATAAAATGAAATATTGAATGAAAACTATATTTTTATAAAGCGCAGATTAGTCTCACACTATACACATAATATAATATTAATTTTTAAAACATTAATAAAATACATTAGAAAAAAATAAATCATTTTTGAAATCAGAATATCAAATTTTTTGGTGGGTGAATTTTTGGGATTTTTTAGAAGTTTCATTCTTTTAGGAATAGTGACAATTACAAGACATTATTTGAAAACATCCACTTAATTTAAAAAATATTAAAGTATAATTATTTTTTTAATTCATTATAAATTAATTGATGATAAATTTTATATAAATTAATTAAATTTATTTCATTATAACAATTTTTATATTGAAATTATATATAAAAATGATGTAATATATTTTATATTTTATGTTCAAAACCTGATTTCTCATCTCTTATGCATGATTAATTTAAAAATAAAATGTGAACGCATATTAATAAAATTTTTAAATATGGATTATATATTTTAAATCATCATAATTTACAATTTTTATTAAGGTAAAATTATAGTTTTTACCAACATTAATAGTGAACTACGTAATAATTAATTACCACAATTAAGGTTGATATTTGTTTTTTAATGTAGTTCAACTAGATTTATAAGACATAAAATGACATCGAATATAATCATTATTTATTTGGATGTGGTTATTTAATACTTTTAAATAAATTTTCCTTAAATATGGATATTATTTAACACCATCCTGTGAATATGACTGATATAATAATTCTCATAATAAAATGATAAAAAAGTTACCTTTCTTACTTATATTATATATAAGTCATTGATATATGGAGACAAAATAATTATTTTAGTTGTAAATAATATTATTAAATGCAACTGATTTTTTTATTGATTAGTGACTTTATTTTATATATTTTTATTAATAAAATACATTGAATCTAATGATTTTAATAGATAATTCATGCATGTACACCTGATGTTTTCTTTATATTTTTTTAGGATTGTATAGTTAATAATAGATGGGAGGAAGACATGAAAAAATTACAAGGTCCACATGAAAGAAGAATTAAAAAAAGAAGGATGATCATAGAGCACTTCGAGGGCACAAAACAAAATAAGTAAGTTAGAATGAGATTGGCGGGGTAGACATTTGACTTTAAAAACAATTTCATATTACACACCATGAACTAGTATTATTAATAGAAGAACAATAGGTAATAAAGTGTATGAAATCAACATGAAGTGGAGATGAAATGTTTTATGATGTAAAATATATATGTTATGCTATAAAACATGTGAAGATAACATAAGGAGGTGCATGTCTAAATTTTTGTGCATGTGGTGCATGAGATACACATTGTGTAATCAGTACATAAAATGTAAATGGTCGGGATAAGAAAAAAAATGTTAGATTTGACATATATTCAAATTCTTTACCTATTTTATGACACGATATCAAATCATTTCCACTTTTTGACCAATACATAATTCCATTGATTATTGTATGATCAAAACTGGAGTCTATAAATAATGGGTTTGGCTTCTATAAGGAGGGAGATCCCAAAGGCCAAAAAATGGAGCAAGATTCTTACCTTTACAGGTTCCTCACCAATTAAATCTTCTTTCTTAAATTATCCAATCAGTTTATTCATTCCTTCTAAATATCTCATCACTAAGATATGGTGTGTAAACCCACATTATGATCGGGTTCTGTAGTAAAATATTGGAGGTTTTTTTAGATTGATTTGTTTTTGCTTATTCTCAATTTTTTTTCTTTATTTCTATAATAAATTTCTATTTATATTCTTTTACATTTATCAGGGCCATTGATAATATAATATTAAAGTAATTTATTAATTTTCCAACATAATTCCCTGATGGAAGAATTAATATTTTCAAAATTGGGGGAATCCTGTTTAAATATATTATTGAGATAAATAAGATTTTATGCAACCCAAAAATACTAATTCAATGGAAAGAATATATTTATATGTTTATGAGGGGATACCAAGTCCATTGGATCTCCCTCCTCTCAAATCTGAAAACAATCACAAATTAATCAATTTTTCTAACTCCAATTTCACCTAATCCCTTAAAAATAAATATTTAGGAACTCTTTCCTATATGATTGAAAACCAGTCAACATACATTACTTTCAATACATTTTTTCTTTAAAATAGTTCTAACAACTCAATTTTATTCCTCACATCATTATTCATTTTTTATTATAATTAAATATTCAGAAAAAATATATATAAATTTATCATCATCATGGGTTCATCATCAACATGATTCTTTATTACATCTTTATTAATTGATTTCCCCTCGTTGTGTTTTGCAAAAAAATTAATTTTATTATATTTTTAGGTAATTAACAATGCTCTTACGCCCTATCAAAACTCTCTTCATTGACAGGGATGGTTGAAAATTAGTTTGTTGGTATATAATTATAATTATATTTTTTCCCTTTATTTCAATTCCATATTATATGCTACAGTTTTTTCTAAAAATATTAATTTGGAATAATTAATGTATAAGTATAAATGTTTCACAATGAGAAAATTATTCATCGAGTCCAAACATAATTCTAAACCATGCCTAGAGAGATAAAACACTATGATTATAGTGGGAACTATGGAAAACCATCATGATGGTGTTTTTCAAAGAGATCTCGGTTTCTAAATGTTCATAGACTATGGTTGTTAATAAAATATAAGAATGAAACATAGAATCCTAGAACCCTCTATTTCTAAAAAATACTATAAGTTCAATCCTATAATAATTTTTATTTTATCAAACATCATGCAATCGAACATAATGACACATAATGATCTAAAAACACATTTGGGATTCATTCTTGAGGTATAAGAAACATTCCTATTCCATACTGTTTTAGGAAATTTAGTAAGATTCTATGTTTTCTCACAGTAATTATATGAGAGGGATTGATATTGTATAAAAATCTTGCATGAAAATTTTGTCCCAATATAGGATGATCTGTCGAGGAACATTATCTCCTTATTCATCCAATAATAAAAATCAATGGATATAAGTTTAAATATTCTAAAAATTTTAAATTTTAGGATTAATCTCAATACTCTAAAAGGAACGTTATATAAATAATACTTGTAAATTACCCATCATGGAATATTTCTATAACAACTAATCCAAATGTATTCTAATGGGTTTTAAGGGTAAAATATGTTAATTATTGGATCTGATGCTGGAGGATCACTGGGGAAGAATATTTTTGAATATATGTTTAGTTTTTTTTTATGAAAATATGATTGATAAATTCCTATGGAAAGGATAAGCAGAAAAATTTATTTAAATCCACAAATTCAATAACAAGGATATAATGGATGAATTATTGGAATCATGAACTAATAAGATGGTAATCATGATGGTTTCATACCAAACCCCCCATATTACTTATATAGAAGACAAAAATTGTGATGCTTATAATCCTAGTAATCACTTTCCATATTGTTGGGATAAATGACAATAAGGATAGGGGCATCAAAAAATTCCAAAACTGTACCAACAACAAGAAACTTAAGGGCCCACACAAACAGGACATGCCAATATGTAGGAAGATAAACTAGTAAAATTCATGACCACAACCGATTCTATACTCATGAAAATAAAATAAGATTTAAGAAACTGATAGGCTACATTCATGTATCTAGAACATTAGGTTGGAAAAATTGTTAGTCATATCACTGATTGTACCAATGGAGTAATTCCTGGATTACCTAATGTATTCCCACATGAAGATATAAAAGATGTATTTCTTAGATATGGTACAAAGACATAATGTAATGATATAGAGTTTAATTGATGTAATGAATAACAAAAAGTGGAATCAATAAAATAATAAGATGAAAATATTAATCCACAGATAGATTAATATGCTAAAGAAGAACCACCATAATACCTACCATCACTGTAGTTTCTAGAAAAAATGGTGCAAGTGAAGATCATCACATAGAAACGATATTTTTTTGGAATACCTAATAAAATCAATTTAATATTTCTTTTACATGTGATCTTGAGAAAATTATAACATATGAAATATTAATGAGATAGATAGAATCCAATAAAACTAAGCTATTGGAGATTTTCAACATCTCACTCATATGAAAACATTCAGAGGTGGTATCATGGGAACATCTAAAAAAGACTTGTGATCTAGGATACTTTTCAATTCACATCATTATTAGAGATTAAAAATGTGAAAATTAATAGTGTATTAGGGGTGTGATCTCTAATATCATGTCATACATGACGCTAAATATGTTTGGACTGGAAGGCCTAAATGCCATAAATGTTTCACATCAAGTAGCGTACTCAATAGTGAAGTACCCACAACGAGTCATCAAGGATATCCAGACCAATGTAGATAGATTAAACATTTTTATAGGATTCATAGTGATATATGAGGAATATGATATAAACCCCCTCATCTTGAGGAGACCATTTATGGCCACTACACTTGCATGATGCATAGCAAAAGAGGTGAAGTTTTTCTAAGGGTTACATTTAATCAATTATGTTTTAATATCCACCAGGAAATGATGAACTACAATTTGTGATAGGAAAATTATTTTGTAGCAGAAAAAACACCAAACGTTGAGGGTGTTAATAAAAGTGAATATATACACAAGTTAATAGATGTTGTGAAATAGGATTCTAAACTAAAAAATAATGAAAATAAATAATAGAATTTGAAGTGTTAGACCACTGTCATTGATGTATCAATCCATTACACCACATTTAAAAAAGGAAAACTTGTGTGGATGGTACACACCCATTTATTTAGTTCATCAAGACCGATTTAGAAATGGTGGATCAATCAAGTGATGATTAAGAAAGTGTTACCATGTTTAGTAAGGATGGATAGAAACCAAACTACATAAAGAGGAAAAAGATGAGACCATTTATGTAGGCCAAATATGTATAGTATTTTCAATCATCCATCATGTGAGTGGAAGATAAAGGAGTTTATATAGATAAATTTACAATAAATAAAATCTAATTTGTATGGAAACACTTGTTTTTGGTATTTTCATTATTTTTTAGGTTCTCATTCTCCTGCTCACAATATTTAATAATTAATAATTAATATCTTTTAATTTTAGATGTTTGTTTATAATTAGTCAGACCATCAATACCAAGGCTATAATATTGTATTAGAAACACAATAAGAAGCTAAAACATAATTACATTTCATGAGAGAATTACATGTTGTGAATTGGATCCGACAGAACATGGGTATAGAACATTTAATTATAATTAAAAAGGGGATAAATCATTTAATTCTTGAATTTTTCAATTATAGTAAACACATTAAAATTCCATTATCTTCCGACTACTAATTTAATGCCCCACATTTGATTCTTTCTAATCAACTAAAATGTGAGGCATAAATAACCTAGGACAATTAACATAACATGAATTTAAATTTAAATATAAATAAATTTGAATGAGAAAATGGGGAAAATAATTAGTAATGATAATCTTGTTGACTAGGATTTGGAAAATCATGATTTTGGGGGGAATGTAAATATATGTAATTGAAATATATTGAGTATATGGTGTTGATGTGATTTATTTATATTTTCATTAACTCATCTAATTAACCATACACATTAACCTAAGTGATTATCTAATCCAATCATAACATTATGGAGATATCCTCTAATAAAATTTTTGGAATTATTTATAATGTATACTTCTTGTGAAGTTATGTCATGTTCTCTATTAGAAATATTATTTACTCTTATCAAATATATATCTGTATAGAAATACTTGTAATATTGTTGGGGATAATTTTTATCCCTCGTCCTAATATCGAAATTATACGAATCCATTCTTAAGGATGTAAAATCTATGAAGAACCTTTCAATTGAATATATGTGTTTCAATATAATTGTATCCCTTCATACCCTGCTCAAAATAATTTTCATGATTACCAAAAATAATAGTAGGGAAGATGGTTACAAGTGTACATGATTCATATTATTAATGAATAAATGTAGTGAAAATTTCATGGGACTTTGGGAAGGAAAATTCATTGTATTTATTTCACACTCAATTGTAAAAAAATATGTTGTGTATATATCAATTCCAAGAGAAACGTTCCTTGATCGGTGGAGTTATTATAACTATTAAAATTAGTTAAATGGGGATGTCATTTAGGGTTGGGTGGTATCTATAATAATTTCTCCCAGAACAACATTTCAAAAAGATTATATATGTAATAATAATATTGGGTGTTTCATTTATTTCATTGTACGAATTTTAAATCCATATTTTAGATACTATGTGATAAAGAAACATTCATTGATCTATTTTTTATTATAATGAAAAATATTTTAGGGAAAATAATCCATTTTAGTCTTACATGATTAACATCTCTTATATATCTTCTATAAGTGTTAAAGTCAATTGATCTTTCATAGTGAATCCCTTATAATTATTTTTATTTTTTCTTTATTCATTTGATATTCTAGATGACTTATGATCCTAGGGCCAGTTTCATGTTCTTGGTCATGTAAATCACTCTATTAATTTTTACCTTAATAATGAGAGGAAAATATCTTGTGATGAAAATAAAAAATTGTATGTATATTTTTGAGGAATTAAAAAATGAAAATGGATGAATGAAAATTCTTGGATATTTCAATAAAGTAAATGTAAAAGACATTTTTTATTTTTATTCATTAAAAAATAATGTGTTAGAATATTTTCATCAAGTGATGCTTGTAAATTTAATTTTATGATCGATCAATTTTTTGTGGATAAAATATTTATATAATGGTGGATTAATCATCCATTGAATTATGTACAGGTTGTATTTTTTATGAAAAGTATGAATTTATGTGCAGGGGGTTTGATAAGTATATTAATTATATAATTCTTTATAATAAAATGCATTGATACCAATTATTATAAATTGATAATTCATTGTTTTACACATTTAATTTTCATAATATTTTTTCGAATAATATAATTTTTGGTAAATTAGAAAAATTATTGTAAAAATCAGAATATACAATTAAGATAAGAATTTACACATAGAAGGTTGATACCAGAGCAATTATAAGGACCAAAACGAAATAACCAAGGAAAAAATGAGGCTTCCCGGGTTGAAAATTCAATTCACACGCCCTATAATAATTACACATAACTATGATATAGTAGTTGTGAAATAAATATAGGGCTTCTTATATATAAAATAATCATAACGTCATGATGAGATATGTCACAATGTTTACTTTATATGTCCCACTGTGACACATGTGAAGATGGACCATATATATAAATGTAATGATTTCTGTATGATTTTTTGACATATTTACATGTCATGTGATCACAACATTACTTGTAAAATGATAGGAAGATGAAAAAATGGCTAGATTTGATTTATCTTCCTTTTTTCTTATTTTATGAAGCATAATATATTAAGTAACACATTTTGACCCATACATAATGATTGATTAATTTAAAAGATGACATGATGTCTATAAATAGGGGTCATACTACTGATGTGAGGGAAATATCATATACCAAATCATGATGTGAGAAGCCTCTCTATGCAGGGTACTCACTAGTTTCATATTTGTTTTTTCATTATACATTATTTTCCTTCCATCCCTTTTATTATTTCCTTAATAAGATTAAGGGATAAATCCACCTTGTTCTATGATTATTTATTAAAGGTGGAATTTTTTATTACATTAATTTCTTTTTATTTATTCATGTATTTGTTTTTGCATCATTTCATTAATAAATTTCAAATACATTTTATTTACATATTTCTAGATCATTTCTATTTGAATCGTAAATAAATATTAAAAATGTGCCACTGAATACCAAAAAGGAGGCATGCCCATTATCTGCATCATCATCGTTTATTTGTTTATTATACGTAAGGAGAAGAACCGGAAGAACCATGGGCCAAACCAGCCCAAACAGGATCTTAAGTGGGTCCAAAGTAGTGTTGTCTAAGGTCATTCCCTTTAACATGATCATCCCTCTCTGGAATAAGTGAATCCACATTCAAGAAATAGGAGATCTCATGGCCAGAGCCGATTAAGGATGCAAAATAATATGAAACATTGTTTCCCTCATGCTAGGTATGGTTGACATTGATACTGCTATTTATCAGACCTCTTCATTTTCTATGACATATGATATTGACCATGGAATAGGTCCTCTGTCACCCATGGACTACTGCCAAATCAATGAGTTAATTTCCACCTCTGAGAGAACAATATTGGCCTGGAGACAGTGCAATATTCTAGTGAACAATGCCTTGGCCTCTACCGGGAGAGAGGAACCGCTGCTGAGGTGAGTACTAAATGCCATAATAACTACATCTCTTGAGTCTCCGTCAACACCACCTCCTCTAATGATCCCAAATCTTCATGAACCATCCATTTTGAGCTTCTGTCCCATGAAGGGAAGAAGACAACATACCCATAAAGATCTCAGAACATTGTAGATCGGGTGAGCCGCAGGATTGGGAGGGAGAAGCTAGAGAATTGATGGAACATCATGCCAGTTGCTACATAACCTAACCATGTCCATCAGCAAGCTCCACCTTCTAGCAACGATGGACCAAACTATCGATTGGGTCCCCTAAAACTGTGACTTATTCTTCACTTTTCAGAGGCACTAGGATCCATCTTGAAGCAGGACCGCCAAAGACCCCTTCTCTAAACCATTATCACTCGAACCATGAAACCATCCCTTGAGGAATGGTGGTCCAGCCATGCTAATAACTGAAACCCCAATAAACATGATGAAACAAATCATGACCCCTCTCTCCCATTAACCATAAAAGAAAATATGCTCTGTATTCTCCTCCTATTTATCCTTACAGCAACAACACCTAGAAGCGATACTGATACCACATATTTTGATAATATTGTTATAGGTTATAACATTGTTCCTTATTCACCAGGAAAGAAAGAATTTTTTGTTATGAATTTTTCAAATACACATTGGAATGTTGTAGGTGTTAGGTGGGTTCTGAGTAGTCAAGAATGTCCTGTAATCCTTAGAGGAGAAGGCCCCAGAACTGGATGAGGTAAAGATGCACATATCAAGATCTTCATTGAGATCAATGAGTGAAAAAATATCCTTCTAGTCTTTTTCCAGAATAGCCAAGATCAAGGGAGGATGTAGTCCCGCCTCTTTGAGGGAGATATTAGTTGTCAGAAACCCTGGGAAGCCAATGATGGAGCCTTCCCAATTCTGGTGCCAAAGAGAAAGGTGCCCTCTCCAAAAATCCAGCGGGGAATGGGTTGGAGATATCGAATGAGAGGGAGAATCGTGGCCCAAAAAGGGGACCCATGCGATGAATCTTTATATGAGCTCCCATCTCATCTGCCGACCATTGCCTTCCCCCAATGCGTACTATCCTCCAGAACATACCATGCCAATTTAGCATGCAACCATCGAAGGGTGTCAACCAAGATCCTAACATTGATACTACCCTCCTGCACTGGTCTTGACTTCTTACCCCAGGACACCCAATGTTATATTCTATCTGCGAGAGAATCCTAGATGAATATGGCCTTGATATTGTCAATATTTTCAATGAATCTTGTTAATACAAAAATAGAAGACAGAGAATGGATAATAGTATCCAATAGCACACTATTGACCAAAGTAACACAACCTCCAAATGATAGGTAGCGATTTTTCCAGTTGTGAACACGGTCAGAGATCTTACTAACAATGTGGTCAAAATCCCGAATATAGATCCATTGGGAGGAGATAAGAGCACCCAAGTAGCCCATAAGAAATTCCCCTCTTCACATATCCAACATTCTGCATAGGGAAGATGCATTCCTTTCATTACATATTATGGATATGTACAATTTTCTCTTCCCCTTGTTGATGACTTTCCCACTCCAGTTACAATATTCTTACAAAAAAATTGTTAATTACATGAAACGAATGCCTGTTAGCATTCATGAAAATGATGGTATCATTCACAAACATGAGATTAGAGATGGGGATTGATCATATCTTCCGATCTTATAGAAGAATACTTCCTTGTAGAACAATTATCATGATGAGACGTCCTAGAATTTCTTGGGAGATAATGAATATGATCTGTGAGAGGGGGGCCCCTTTCCATAATCCTTGTGTCTCATTTAAGAAACCATAATTCATCCCCATAATAGAGACCATCAACCAAGAAGAGATGAAGCACCTGAAAAAAATTTCAGTAAACTGGGATGAGAACCCCACACCATTTAACAACATGTTGATGAATCTCCACATGACACGATAAAATGGTTTTTTCATGTCCAACATATTAGACATGTTAGATCCAAGAGATTTAGTATCAATATCTTAGACCAGCTCCTGGGCCAAGGATATAACCCCTTGGATGTAGCGCCACTTCACAAAACCTTGTTGTTCTTGAGAGACCCATCTAGGCAGTTGAGTTGCAATCCTTTAGTTGATGATGATAGCCAGAATTTTGTATAGAACGTTACACATTCTCACTGGTCAAAAAAACATGAGGGATGTATAATTTATTAACTTGGGAATAAGCACTAGGGTAGTGGTTGTCGTGACCCCTGCTAAACAGCCCACCCCCCCCCCCCCCGAAAAAAAATCCTGGATCACTACAACAATATCACCATTCACCGCATCCCCAGAGCTCTGATAAAATGATCTCAGGAAACTATCAGGACATAGAGAACACTCCGGGTTAAGCCTCAACATAGCCTAAAAACATACAATCTCATCAGTAATATAACTCAGCATCATATTTTTCTTCACTGAAACTTGGTTAGGGATCATGTCCAGTATATCATCATTAACTCTCGGGTACCCTAATGCCATATGTGGGTTGGGACCTATTAGTATGTAAGAGAAACATTAATGAGCATGGGCCGCCACAATGTCCCTATCATCTAAATATGATCCATCATTGAGTCAAATGTTGGGAGAGACCATCCTCTTCCTCTCATAAATGTAGGCATGGAAAGAGGCATTATTTCATTCTCCTTCCCTCAACCCCTTGATCTGTGCCTCCTCACTTTCCAATCTTTCTGGCTTCAAAATCATGTCAGCCAAGGTGTCCTTCATTTTAGATAACTCCCTGAACACCTGATCATCCCAAACCTCCTCTAAAACTGTCTCAAGGTAGTTGATGTTATCCATCATCACATCAATGTCCTTGTCAATGGGGGGAAATCATTTGGCACAATCTTGGAGTGCAACTTTAAGAATCCATATTTTGTTATGGAATGAAATCCAAGTGCACCCTTAAGAGGGACCTCTCCAAGTATTCTTAACCAACCGCTGGTTACCAGTTGAGAGGGCCCATTACTAATAAAACCAAAATCTGACCTGGGTATCCTTCCACGAAGACAATAAGACCAATAGTGGGAAGTGGTCCTAGACTCCATGAACCAAATGGTTAAACTTTGTATTATCAAACATAGAGAGGTCATGGTTGTTGGGGAGGCAACGATCAAGGTGACTCCACAAATGTAGGTTTCCCTTTTGGTTATTACACTAGGTGAAGTGATCTCCAGAGTATCTGAGTTCCATGAGAACCTTTCCCACCATAAATTGGAAAAAGTCCATGGTGGATTTCCTCAAGAAAGGACCCATACATTTTTTTCTCCTCTAGTGTATCCATGATATTAAAGTCCCCACCAACAATCTATGGCTGGTTCCCTATATCAAATAAATATGTCTATGAAATAAAACCTGCCTTTTTGGGTGTCACAACTCCCATAGATGAAAGAAG
The DNA here is from genome assembly GCA_963277665.1 of Viscum album. Lineage (NCBI taxonomy): Eukaryota > Viridiplantae > Streptophyta > Magnoliopsida > Santalales > Viscaceae > Viscum > Viscum album. The sequence continues at coordinate 1,250,151,275 of OY728128.1, read as the reverse complement.
AAAAAAAGAAATGAATTCCCTGTGACACCTTCGATTTGATGAACTGATCACCAGCCTGGACCTCCTCCACAGACGTAATCTTGTTCTAGAAGATCCAAATGTGACTATTGGTGGGATTTGCATTCATGTATCCATGCATCTTGAGTCTTTAAGAAAACTCACATATCCTCAAAGGATTTTGTTTATGTTCCAGGATTGGAATAATATAGGCCTTATGGTTACCAATATCAGTGTCTATGAAATATGTTTTAACTCAGGAACCTAGGCCCTAGGGATTCCATATGATGAAAAACAACATTAAAAGGAGAGTACCCTAGAACTGGCCCCAGAGCTCTTGGTCTTTGAGAAATGGGAGACAGGACAGTCCTTTTATAGCATGGATTTTGATCTTTTACATATTCCTGTGTTTAGCTTATCAATGTGCAAAGGGGGAGGAGAGTAGAATCCCTAATCACTGGAAGTAATTGCTCCCGGGGACGAACCTACTCTCTTGATTGTGCAGGTCGGGGTACCAGGGAATGAAGGAAGAGGAGAGACTAAAATACTTATGAGATCTAGGGGGAGCTTATGCCATTGTTCTTTAGAGGGGATAAGTGGAAGAAATATCCCCTCTGTGACCAGATTCCCTTGCTCCTCTAAGCAGTTGACATGATTGATAGAGGGATCCATAAGCATAGGCAGATCACCTGGAGGCCGATAATTCCCCTATAATGATCTTCACGCTATCAAACACATTCGAAAGTAGAAGGTAGCTGCAAGAGGGGATAACTGGAATAGATGAGGGAACATACATGACTATGTGAATATTAGGAACCTTAACTAGGTAAGAATAAGAAGCCCACCCTGGAAGAGTGAGCCAGAAATCCGTAGGATCTGGCTCCGAGGTTATAAGGGGGGAACCACCAATCCTCCAACAGGGACCGAGAAAATGCCATGGAGCTATCTGGGGGATAGGGAGACCACCGATTATATAGAACCATCTTCTTTTTCTCCTCTTATGGAGGCCACTGCCAACCGAATAAATGTGATCTTCTACCAACCTGAAGGGTGTGTAAATACAGCAAGCAGTTCAAACAATAATTGGGGAAGACCAGGTATAGAATGTCCTGATTCCAGCACACTGAGCCTTACACCCACAAATCAAGGGAGCCTAGCAGACGAGAGGACATGTCCAATTCAACACAAATGCCAGCCATAGACATATTAGCATAGAATCAGGTGCTATCATCTGAGCACATGAACCCACAAGGAGTATCACCAATGGACTTGAGGAAGGCTCTATTTTGGAACAATAGTGGTATGCCCTAGTGTAAAATCTAGACTGCTTCTATTGGGCTATCCTTTCTATTAATGACCTCTATTGACCATTGAGACTGGTTAAAACTCCAACTTCCCTGGGATCGGGGAGCTTTACACCACGCCCATATGATGTCAGTCTCCAAAGAAAAGACTAGAAAACATGAGTTTTGATGGACAACTGAGATCCGCACCAAATCAACCATACACCATGATAGAACAAACCACTGGAAGGACTGAAGGGGCAACTTCACTCCCCCAAACATTGCCACCAGCATCCACTTGAGGTAGGTCACAGTATCTTCAAACATCGATGACAAAAGATCTTGGGAAACTCAGGATCTAAGCCGCTAGACTTTCAGAAAGGATATAGAGACATCTGAGAAGTAGGAGCCCAAGGTCAACGGGCCACACAGAAAATCCTATAAGGAGGGACCTGAGTGAAGGTTTCTATTGGGAAGAGCAGGATCTGGGGGCACTAGGGGGATAGAAGGAACAATATAAGTGCCAGGCATGGGATAAAGAGGGGTTGGAGGAGCCTTTGGGGGCCACACTGATGAGGAAGTAACATTGGAGAAAATTTGAAAAATAGGTCGCGCATTTGGCGCGTTCTCGCAAGCTGAAGAAGTCATCCTCCCTGGCATGCCTACAATCAAAATTAGGGGAATATGGTTTGAAATTGGTCTCGAAAAAATTACGATTTCTCACTAACCTATATTACTAAACCATGTAAATTAGATGATTACTATGTCAACGAGGGGATACCATGACATTGGATAGCCCAATTCTTGAATCAAACCCCAATCATGGATTAATCATCCTATTTTCTAAACACTAATTGCACTATAACTTTGAAACTAAAAAACCCAAGTATGCTTAAAAATGTTATTCAAAACTAACCAATATTTATCATTTTTGATTCATTATTCCTAAAAATGTTTTGTAAAACCCCTATAAAATTCGTCATGTTACACATTTTCAAAAAAAGTATTAAAATTCCATCATATTATTAATTTTTTAAACTTAATTTAAATGATCAATTTTTTAAATGATATTACTACAATTTAATTATAAAATATATTTTATTAAAATATTTAAATTAAATAAAAAAATAAATTCTACCATGTTATTTTTAAATAAAAATTAATATCAAATATCTTCAATTATAATAATTTTTTTATAATGATTATATTTTCCACAATATAGTAAAAAAAAATTTATTGTGATAATAGTTTGAGAGGTATAATTGCATGTTAAATTTTCTTGTGTTTATATTTATTTAAAAACATAATACATATATTTGATAAGTCAGAGATAATTTTTATAATTTTTTTCTATGTATTAAATAATATTTATAAATTTTATTTATTGTTAATTGATTGAAAACATGGGTTATAAAACTAGTTACTCTAGTTAAAAACCAAAACGATAAACAAAATAAAACGTTGATGTCAAGGAAATTGATGTTTAAAACATGTGTTTCAATATGTTTTGGAATTATTTCAAAAAAAATATCATCCCTAAAACCAATTAATTATTAATTAATGATCCACTTGAGTTCATATTGACCCCCAATAGTGAATATTTCTGATTATTTACAATAATGACACTTCTCCTCAATTATTCAAAGGCCTATCACTCCACGCATTTATTTAAACCTTATATTTTATTTGGTTCTATCTAGACCTTCCAAAAAAACATAAAAACTTATCTATTCAAATCATATAATACTTTTTATAAGAAAAATTCCAATCATTAATTGATTTGGTGTCAACATTAGAAGGAAAACTTAAGAAGAGGTAACGTTCATCAACATGCCTCTTTATTTTAATTCATTCTCCACATATTTCATTTTTTGTTCCACCATGAAGATGTAATAAACATATTAAATTCTATATACATGTGTACTTTCATAATATTTGAATGACATAAAACCAACTCCGCTTCCATAAAATGGGTAATTAAATCATTATTCATGTGTATGGTGATCTAACGCCTTGCAAATTGAAGTCATTCGTTTTTTTCATTGCCACCCATAAATCATGGGTATTATGGTATAATATAATTATATTAATGATCTTAATAAAATATTTTTTACTTATTTGTAACTATATTATATATGTATTTCAACTTCCCTTTCATATGATATATTATAACATCGTTTGTTTTTATGGCGGACAGCTACCTTGTGAAGTGATGTGATCTGTCATTCAATAACACATTAAATGGAAGATGTTAAGGAATAATGTTAATAATTATATGTGATATAAATGAAATATATATGCTAATAATTAAATATAAATAATTATAAAATGAAAATATATCATTTTTTATTTTCACATAATGATGATAATATCATTCATGTACATGTGGACTACCACCCCTGCAAAGCGATGTGACACTATTTTCATCACAAAACCACATAAATGATATATAGGTATATATGTATACATAACGAAATAATATGGTATATATGACATTATGATTATTCATAATGATAAACTATTACATATATCCTTTCCAAAATGATCATTTAAAAATAATAAAAATATTACACCAGTATATGTATGACCTACTATCTCCATGATTGTAACATACTTCATTTTTCATAACCATCACTGAGGATTGGTTTTGAAAGTATAGCTGATTTATAAATATGTTAACAGTATCATTTTTATTTTTATTAAGATAACATAGCTATATAATACAAAAAATAACAATATTACTAATGGAAAAATAGGTGTGACAAAAGATATTATACATTATTCATATGTGATATTATAAATATTAATATAGTTCGGGTATAATGTAAGATTGATACTTAATGTTTAATAAAATATTATAAAAATATCATATATGAAATTTTAAATATTAATATGGTTCTTTTATATGTTAAAAAAAATTAAAACTACTATATAGGAGGTTAAAGAAAATATAACACAAATGTACTCGGTTGTATAATAATTCTTAACTCAACTTTCCCACATTTGGTTCAAATCATACTTTGATGTTTTTGTACTTCTTAGATTATATAAATAAGGATTTTATATTATATTATGTTTTATTTCCACCCTTTTATGAGTATTTATTGTTAATAAACAATTTGAATTCATTGATTAATATTCACATCACTGTCATAATCAATTTAGGGGTTTAATCCAAAATCTAATTCTTATTGAGAATATTTATTCATGAATATCAGATTAATGAAATTATATATAAATTTCATAGAAATAACATTTCATTTTCAACTTCTCAGGTTATTCATGGTAATATCATGTTATACCAAATTTTTCACTATTTGGTGATTAATGTAATTATGAATATGTCTTTAGAAAAATATAACTTCCAATAATTGTTCATTCATAAATATGTTTCTCTTCCAAATCCATGTTTAAAAAAAATATTGAAAATGATAATATTTTTTAAAAAGGTATATCGGACTCACATTTGAATGTTTTTTCTTTTTAGACAGAATTTTTTCAATCGAATCTTCCATTGATTTAATAACAAAGCCCATTTTCTTTTACATAAAAGTGAAACACGTATTAATTTTAATATGTACATCAGGATCAAAAAAATTATCCATTATGAAAAATAAAATATTTTAATGAATTTTCAATCTGTTTCAAAGTATATTTTCAAAAAACAATTATATATCTTTTCAATTGTTTTATTTTTTAAAAGTGATATTTAAGGAAAAGGATTTTCAATTTTTTTGAAATAAAAAATTATATTTTACTCAACAATATTTTTAAAGTTATCATTAGTTTATTTCTATTAATAAATTACAAAAACACATAATTATAACTCAAATGGGTATATTTTAACACTATCTTTTTTATTCCTCTAGATAGTTTATGATTATTTTGAATATGGATAGTTTTGAAATTCACATCCATGATTCATTTTTTATTCATTAACTTCCCATGGAAATATTCATTTCCATATGATAATTATACATTAAATTTATCTTATATATCCATATTATTTAGTGAAAAATATATTTTTATTCTAAATCATTACTATTTTTATATGTGGGTTTTTACATTGAATGTTATTTGATATGGTGGGGAATAATGATAAATATGTATCCATTAATCCATAGATATAATTTATGATAAGGAAAGTTGTCCATAAAATAAATAGATTATCAGATATTTTAGTAATGATTTGGAAAATTATGACATTGGTTGGAAATCATCTAATACAATCCCCTCAATGCATTTTTAGTCTCATGAGACAAAATCATTTCGAAATACCCACAAAATTTTAACTAGTATTTTTAGAAATGTCTTCGGAATGATATTTAAGGTAGTGTCTTATAAACTATTATGATAATGGACATTATAGTAAAGGTATCATGTTAATGTGAAATATAACTAAAGATAAATAAGAATTTATTTATTTTCATCTATTATTTTTATCCATAATATCTTCAAAAATACATTATCTCTTGGTGTATTTCATTTATGATTACTGATCATATAGAATGTGTGCTTCATTATTAATGTTTCTATATTGATTATCTCTTATGTTTTCATGGTTTTAAAGATATTTAATTGTACTGTGTGTTTAGTGACTTATTTTTCAATATTGATTATGCTTATTGATTCTTGATATCTTCCACTACAAATAAAACATATTGTTCATTTAACCCCAGATTTATATTTTTCATTTCTTAAGAATATTTGTAGTACACCTTGTTTTAAATATAATGATATTATAGATGGAATATTATTATTCCAATATTATAAAAAAATTATTTTTCAATTTTTGTATTCTATTTTAAATCTTAAATATTTTATATATGTAGTCCTACAAAAACATAAAAAATTAAATCATTCGAGATATGAATCCTTGTATCTTGCGCCAATGTAATAATGCATGGAATTGAATCTAGGATACCAAGATCGGAGTCTATATAGTTGGTATCCGATATTGTTTAGTAAAACCCATGGAACTAGAAATTAGGGTGAAAAGGTTTGTAATAAAAACCCTATAATAATACCTCAAGTATATCTATATAAGGACACCCAAATGATTTGGTAAAATAGAGATTATTTGGTCATCCATGGAAATGAATCCATGTGTTTATGTTACATGTAGACATGCTTCAATCACATACGTGTCTATGGGTAATAATTCTAAAAATGACATTTTTTTCTTATCTTGAGCATTACATGTTACTCGAAAATGTGCCTTACTGTACTCCATTATTGACACTCCTAGGAGATATTCATAGTATAATTCCCATAATCCTTAAAACCCATTAAAAAAAATTTCTGAATGGATGTTGATAATGAATGACCATGTTTATAACCTATACTGTGGAAGGATCTATGTAGAAAAAATTTATTAATTTTTTATGTATTAGAATTCATTCAATAAATTGTTGTAGTTTTTTACTAATGATATTTTTTATAAGAACCATTAATCATCTATGAATTGTTTTAAATTTTTGAAAAAATTTTTATTCATTATATTAATTATTATTAATACCATTATAGGCCAATATTTTTAACAATTATAATTATTTGAAATCCATAAACAACAATTTTAGGGTTTTATGTGATGGGAGTATACATATATAATAATTAATTTGGAGAAATTTATGGGAAAAAATAAGTGTTAATGGAAAATTTTTGTAATATTGCGTTTGCATGATATTGTCATAAGATTGATATTATTGATATCATTTAAGATTAATATAATCACTGATAAATATATATTAATTTTATAATAGGATTAGTTCACTATGGAAAAAATTATCGAAATCCATGGTAATAGGGTCATATAATTATTAATTTTTCATAAAGTGTTAACATCATATTTTTTGTGTAAATTATAGGGATTATATGAATTTAGTTTTAAGAAAGGGATATCCTAGATTCTGGGTGACAACCCATCAAGTCCAGAAATTCTATGGGGCATGAACACTATGCCAAAGGAAGAAAATGGAATCACACCTACCACTAACCAATGTAATTTACTACTGAATTTTTCATTCGTGTTAGATAAACTATTTGAAATAAAAATATTAATGATGAACAAGTAGTTTTACATTTGAGTACTAGATATTAATTTATTATATTGGATAACTTGGCTATCCATAATGTATTAGGGATATATTTGGACACTAATACAATGTCTTTACAGTATCTTATGGAACATATAACCCATTAAAATAATATTTTAGTGCTTCAAGAATAAAAAAAATAATATTTGGATATTTATTTCCTTGTATAAGAAATGAATTAGATATTGATCAAATAATGAAAAAATGATGAGATTTTTATTTCACAATTGAAAGGTATCTGGTTGGTATATATTCATATAATCATGGATATTAAAATAATTCCTCTATATTATGAAAATGTAATTGAAATAAAATTTTATCCAAACACCTTCAATTATATTGAACTTATTGTCTTTTAAATAATAAATGATTTATATGTATGAGTCTTATATATTTCAAACTTTCATTATCTTTCATCTGACCAATGACATCAATCACTCTCAATAATTATTTATAGTTTTCCTCAATGTTTATATCTTAAATTTCAGCTAATTTTCTAAAATCTGAGAACATATTAATGTGTTATTTCACATGACTTTCTTAATTTCGTTTCTCTATTAATAATATTTTGTTTTGTTATCCTATTTTATGATGTATGATTTTCGATAATTTAATTTGAAAATATCAAACCCTAGATTTCTAAAATTGTGTTTAAATTTCATAGAAATAATATAAATAATTTTTGGAAAATGTAACATTTTTGAAAATTCTAATAGAATGACTTTTTATCTGATATTTTATGTTATATGAAAAGATTTTTTAGCTTAAATAACATAAAACAATGTGTTTATTTTATAACATGTGTTACATACATAACATAGATTTACAAAACAAAATATATTATTAACACAATTATTCAATTTATCACCTTTTTATTAGAATAGGAGGAATTAATTTGATTAAATAAATTATGATAATTTATTGTTTACACAGATTAATTTTTTATTTATTGATAATAAATGAAGCAGGGATCATTTAAATAAATAATTAACGTTATCCCATGGAAAAATTATTTTTTCTAAATGATGGATTATTGATGATTTATACATATAATTTAAAATTAATTTTTTATATATTTTAAAAAAAATTACTTGAAACTGTAAAATATGTTTTTTAAATAGTGGTATTAAAATTACATTTGGGATATTTTTTTAATTTTTATAATAATTTTCATTTCATGATGTCTTGTGAAGAATAGTGAGTTGAAATAGAAATATTTATTTTCAATTAAATTGCTTATAATTTTAAATAATATATTTTACTGTTTGTATTGCAATAATAGATCAAAATTATAGTAATTAATCCAATTTATTTTATTAGAATCATTTTATTTTTAAACTCTTTGGTAACAAAATTATAAACATGTGAAAATATTTAATATAAAATCTCTCTTTCTCATCATGTCTACGTGATTAATATAAAATTATATTATTCTCAATAAATGAATTGAATTGAGAAAAATGGATTTCATATTTGAAATAATGTTAATTTTTAATTTATAATAAGCTAAAAATTAAATTTTATTATAATTTAAAGTGAATGCGGTAAAAATTAACTACCACAAATATGGTAAAAAAGGGTTTATCGGTGGCTAAGCAAGAATGATATGAGTGAAAATGAGCTACAATCTTATAAAAATTTTAAGTAACATGTATCTAATATATTTTTCTTCAATATCTCATAAATATGTAAATTCATTTCCACTTTCCTTTAAATATGACCGGTATAATTTGTTATGTAAACAAAAAGAAAAAAATATATTTTTCCTCATTTTATTAATTATAATGTGTTGCGATAGGTAAACATGACATTCGGTTAGTTAATAATATTATTTTGGAAGATAAGTTTATATTTTTATCATAAAAATTAAAATTTAATTTTTAATGATATTTTTTACATGATATTTTTATGAAATTGAAACATATAAAGTATTTAGTAAATAAAACATAAAATTACTAATAATAAAAATAATAAATTTGAGATAAATTGACTAAATTAGTGTATAAAATATTTTTTAATGAATATATCATGTTACATAAGCATGAAAATAATATATTCTAAATCATTGATTTTATTAATATTTTTAAAACTCATCATTAATTAATAATATCAAAATTAACATTATATTAATTTTATGATAAATTCTATTTTATTAAATGATTTTAAATTAATAATAATTCTATATAATGATGATCGATTTTCAAAAACAATAAATATTAAATATATTCCATTAATGGTATAATTATCATTTTATAATGAATATATTGACCCCTAACTTGTAAAAACTATGTTATCATGGGTAAGGTTAAAGTAGTGTTTTTTCACATTACATGTGTTTATGTCGAATAAAATTCCAAAAACATAAGATTTATAATTTATAAATTATATATCATATATATAATTAATGTTTCAAAATAATATAAAAATTATTTATCTGATTTATCCTTAATAGATAAATTTCCTATGATAGAATACTAGTTACCATTGTGATATCCCAAAATTGTAAAAATGAGGAAAAATATATGACACGGAAAAAAGTATTTTAAAATTGTGACTCAATTTGTGGTGGATATATTTCGGGACCATATCATCCAAACCATAATTCAATTATAAAAATTTTATCTACTTTGAGTAATATTTACTTCCCAAATATGAGTAATTTTAATAATTAATAGGAATGGCACTCCTCCTCAACTATAAAAAGAGCACTCACTCCCATCACTTATTCACACATTCAAGCAACTTTAGTTTTTCTAATACCTAAATAAATAACCTAAAAATACCCCCCATTCATTATATAATAATTTTTGATGTTATAAAGGAACCCTTTAAATTATTTATTGAAATACTAAAGGTGATACCGAAAGAATAACTAATGTTTTCCAATGAGCGTTATTATTTTAATTATTTGTCCACCACCATAATTTTTTATTAAACCATTAAGATATAATGGGATTAATATGATGAATATACTATGATATTTTTATAATAAGTGAATAAAAATAATCTCTCTAATTTTTGAAAATGTGTTATGAAATCGCAGTTAATGTGTAGGACAGACTACCTCCTCGTTAACAGATGTCATTATTTTTTCCATTACCACACCTCAAGTAAGTGTATTATGATGTATATATATAAATTATATTTATAAAATATTTATAATTTTTTATTCACACTATATTTTATTTATTTTTAACTTCAATATTGTTGGAGACACTATAACATCATTTCTGTGTATGGAGGACTACCAACTTTCAGAGATATGTGATTCACATTTCTCTAACACATTACATGGATGGTGATAAGGATTTATTTCAATTATTATATGTGATATAAATGAAATAATTATGATATGAATTAAATACTAATCATTATAAATTTATAATATATAATTTTTAAATGTAATGATGATAACATCATTCTTGTACGTGTGGACTACAACCATCAAGAAGCGACGTGGTATGCTTTTCATCACCACACAACGTGATTGATCTATATTAGTATTATTAATTATATATTATTTTATATATGATATTAGTATCATTCTATAATGGTACTACATTACATGAACCATTTCCATCAAGATCATTGAAAATGGAAAACGTTACTTGTGCATACGTATGGATTATCATCTTCATGATCATTACATATATTATTTTACAAAACATTCATTGATGATTATTTTTAATATTATAATCGATGATAAAATATTATAATTATATAAATATTATAATTATATATATGATTGAACAAAATAATATGATCTAGAATGACATATTTCATGATTTTTTTGGAAGAAACTAGATAGTTAACACCCGAAACCATGATATTGAGAATGATAATTAACCAATGGGTTATATAAAGTTATAAATTGATAAAATATGAAAATATTTTTATTAATATTATTTTGTATAAGTTAATAAATATTATAAATCCAATCTAGAATAAGATAGATAATTCATATCCAAATGGAATAAATGTGGGGATTTTTAACTACATTTCTCCTCATTACGTAAAATTTCAACTTCATCGATTATATCATGATAATGTTATATATGAAATTACCTTTAATTTTCTTATTTTGAATTTAAAATTTTCTAATTGGATTAAAACATTATACAATTAATATATTTATTGATTAATTCTCATATCAATGTTATGATCATTTTAATGGGATATTGAATAATGTATTTATAATCGATATTATTTATTATTGAATAATAGTTGAATGAAATTTCATGAACATTTGACAATAAAAACATTTAACTTAATTATACATTGGTTATTCATTATATTATAAGGTAATATTTACATTTTTGACTATAGGATACATAACTAAAATAACGAATGTGTTTTTAAGAAATTTCATCTTCATTTCTCTCCTTGGCCTGAATTTTGTTTCTTGAAAATCTATATTTTGTAAAAAAAATCAAAAATGTTTTTAATATTTTTGATAGATTTACTAATGGAATTTTCAACAATTTTTAGTCATGATATATTGTTTTTAATGTAATATTATATCATTTTCTAAACATTTTCCATTTAGATTTTACTGAAATTGAGAAAGGAATCATTATTTTATCATTAATGGCATGAATAGAATTCTCAGCCAGCATGACCTATAAAATGATTTCAAAATTATTTTATATATATTTAATATTATTTTAATTTAAATTAATTTTCAAAATTATTTAACAAATTTTTGTTTTTAAATTTTTTTCAATGAAAAATGATTTTCAAAGAAAAATCTAAACGAAATGGATATTTTCCTCAATATTTTTTTCATGATCTTTTTTTAAGTTTTCTTTATTCGTCACTAAAAACATAGATTTATTATTAATAAAATGGGTACTTGTTAATAACATACTAATTCATCCTAGATATTTTTTAGTATTATTTTGACCAAGTATAGTTCTAAAATTAGCTCCCTTGTTTATTTTTATAGGCATTAAGATCCCCCTGAATTATTTTATTGACATTGATCATTAGAAATACATTTTCTATTAAATATAAACATTATTTAGTAATTAATATGGTTATTTCCTAACAAATAAAATTTTAACATATGATATTTATATAGACTGTAATTTGATTAACTTGGGATATAATGATAAATTTTTATTTATCACTCAAATATAGATACATTATGATTGGTCACATTATTTATGAATTAAATCAATTTTTAGATATATTAGGAATTTTTTGGAAAACTATAAAATGGTTTATGAACTTTTTAATTCAATACCCTTGTTGGGTAAGTAGTCTCATGAGACAAAATTGATTGGAAAATCCTTAGGATTTTGTAAGGATTATTTTATAAACTATCTTATGAACACTCATGTCATTGGTATGTTTTAACCATATTGTGAAAGGTATTGGAGTAAATGTTATCATGTTATTGGGAAACATGACATATAATAATAAAATATTTCATTAATTTTATTTATTGTAATTGTCAAGGAGGTTATTACAATGATATTTTCATGGGATGCAATTTATTTTCATATCACTAATTTTGTGCGATATGTCTTCTATTATTTAATAGTCATTGTTGATTATTTCTTGTCATATCATGATTTTTAGGTTATTTTATTATCATGTTTGTTCAATTATTAACTTTTATATATTGATTTTTATTTTTGATTCATAATAATGTCTATTATAATAAACCATTACTGATCAATTGATCAAACCCTTATTTTTTCCCTATAGATGTATCAATGATGTGTACTGTAAATGATATTAAAATAAATACTATATGAAATAATAATACTATATATTTAAAATTAATTATGTTCTAATTGTTTTATTCTTATCTAGTTTTTGACATAATTATTTGTCTACATTACCAAGATTAAAAAACTATTCAGTCATTCATGTTGTGATTCCTTGTAAATTATGAAAATGTAATAATTTACTACACCATCTCTAGGACACTATGGTTGGGGTTGCTACACAAAGATATATATATATTTACATATATTATATACTTAATTCAAATTTTATTAATTATTAATATTAAATAAATATTAAAATTCTATTGAAATCATGTAAATATTAAAAAACCTTTTTTGGAGGAAATGTATTATTTTGCATGTTATGTGTTTTTTATAAAAACAATTATATTCATAATACATAAAAAATATTTTAATGAAATTAACTGATAATGTATGAATGATAATTTTGTATCTAATTTTTGTGAATTTCTATAAACTAATTTTAAGGTAAAATGAAATATATTTTTGAAAGAATTTTCTTAATGTGTATAAGGTGGTTTTAGGGAAATAAAATAAAAATATCACTAGTGGTCAACAATTTAAAAATATATTTATAAAATATATTTTCTATAAAATAAATTAAAACTCAACAATGAATGAAATCTATTTTTAATATATAAAACACATTTTTATTAACAATACGTATCATTGTGTGTTGCACATTTATAATAAAATATATTTTATAATCATATTGAGATTAAAATTGATAAAATAAGTTCAATATATTGAATCATAATTTATAAATTTTTCAATTAGGAAAAAATCATTTTTTCCAAAAAAACAATGAATATGTAATCATTTATTATCATATTTATGGTTCAATTAGTTTACTCGTGGTTAAATAAAAAGATGACATGAAAATGATATAGAATATATAAAAATATAATTTTGATAAAAATATTTTTAGTTTATATTAAAATACCTTTTATATCATGGCCTTTTCATTTCACATATACTGTAATGTGAAAATATAATATTTAAATCATTTAAATAATTCCATATCTGTCTACATGATCCCTAATAAAAGGGTACCTTATTTCCTCCATTATTCACATAATTTTATCATTATAAATCAGAAAATAACATCCCAAAATAACATCCCTATTTTCATTGACTTCATTTGTGAGTATATATTATCACCATAACACCATCCTACTAAGGATTATTGTGTAAGCCAAAGAGGGACTCTCAAAGAATATGTAATAATCTTAGCCAAACATTCACGATTTATTTATTCGTCAATATAAACTAAATATATAGCATATATACTAAAAAATTAAAAATAGTATAAAAAATATTCTAAGATATTATTATGATTTGTGGACCACTATTTTCTACAACTATTCAATCGAAACTGAAATTGATTTATAATTTGTGTGTATGTGTGTGCTACCCCCTCAACATGGGATGTGATTCATTTTCCATCACCACCACTCAGATACAATCATAATGATAGATTTAATTAATAAATACTATATTTATAATTTAATAATGATTTTTAATTTATTAAATATTGTTTACATTATTTACCATATAGTCATTACAGAATGAAAGTATCCTTTATGAATTATACCTTATCCAAGAAAATTTTATTTCATTTTCAATTTTTTCCTTTTCATAATATTTTTACAATTTTATTTTTAAATATATACTATAATTATCACATGAATAATCTCTTTTAGAATTAATATAAATATTTTAAATAAATATTTTATTTACCATTTTTTCTTTATAATACACTCATGTTTAGGTTTGTTTCAAATCCTACATGAGTGATATTATAAATATAAGGACTTTAACTATAATGGAATGTTAAATAAAGGTTACAATATGTAATAATATTATATAAATGATATTATTATAATTATGAAGGTGATGGAAAATTGGTCATGATTCATGGAACAAAACTATAAACTGACACATAGTGGAAAATAAAGCAATTATCACCCAAAATGAAGAAGATAATGAAGGATTAGAAATTAATGAATGATAAGATAATATAACTAAACATTTTATAAAATTATAACAATAAATATGATTTTAATAGGGAAATATCATTAATTTAAATATATTATACGAGATGTCAGAGTTCAAATGAGGAATGTGGGAATTCAGGTGAGGGTTATATATTATAATCTCAGTATTTATAAATATTTTTTATGATTTAATTTAAAATGGTGACATTATATGATCCATATATAATAAATAATATTTATTATCCTTTGTTTATTTCAATAGATTATATGTTTTCTATCATTTTCCTCTATCAATCTACTCATATTAAAAAAATAAGGTTTATAAAGAGATCTAACATTATTTCTCTCTTATACTAGAAATGACACTTTTATAAATATATATTTTATTTACAAGTAATAAAATGATATATTTAATAATATATAGGTATTAATACAATATTTTTTCTTTTTTTAAACTTTCTAAGAATGATTAATATAAATCAACATGTCACTTCTTGAACAATGTTCTTTTTATCTAAGATGTGAACAAAATGCTTTTATAAATAATACCAAAAAAAATAAATTTTCAAATATCATGAAATTATAATTATTTAATGTAACATTAAATTTTTTAAAGACTCACTTAAAAATGGTTATTCTCTTATTTTTTAAAATTTCATATTTTAAATAAGGGGCATGAAAATGAAAATGAAATTTTCATATAGATGTTTTCCACTAATAATTTCGTCAAATTTATATCTATGAAAACATATAATGATGTTACATATTATTAATTGGATGTTATTATAAAATGATAGAATCGTTATTCATTTATTATATAGTTATTTATTATGATAATCAATTCTTGATTATTGAGATTTTTTTCAGTGCCCTATACTTTTTTTAAATGATAAATATTTTAAAGATATATTTTTATATATATTAATTTATTATGATCTTGTGATGGGTTATTATATTATATAAATCCATATATCTGGGTAATTATTATTTTATTATAGGAAAAAACTATATACTAAAGGTTATTGATAGTCTAAATGATGGTTTATAGGTCGTTATGAAAAATATAAAGCAAATACGTTAATGATTTTCCCAATACTAACTTGTGATGAATGTTTTGGTAGGTATCATGGATGTATAACGTCTATGATTATGGTTATTCAAACTATTTTATGGAACTCCCTATTATATTTTCTTATTAATATGATATGTTTACAAGGAAAATGATATGTAATTATTCTATGATTAATATAATATGATTTTCTATAAATATTTATTCCATGAATATAATCTAAGAATTGGTGGGTGTGATATTCTATTTTAGGATGATATTTTGGTATCCTTAATCTCATGATGGGATTACATATGATCATTTCATAATATCTACTATGTTAACCCTTACTGACCATCTAATCTATCCATACATTATTATTGTTTTTCATAAGGATGTGATGAATTTTTTTAAAGTAGAGAATGTATAATAGGTGTATATTTTTAGGGGAACATTAGTGATGATCTTTATTATCCTTCATGAAATAATTATTTTATGTATCTAGCCTATAAATTTACAAAAACATTACAGTTTAGGGGAGTTTATTTCAACAAATTGTATTAAATGTTCATCTTATCTGATTAAATATTAATATTTGTATTTGTTGACCTCATTTTGTATTAGAGTATTATCTAGTTAATTTATTATATTAATATTATTAATGATTAGTCATAACCATTTGGGTAAAATTAAGTATGTTGAAAAATAATATGTTATAGTAATCAATGGCCTGTTATTTTCATTGAAAATATGCCAATATACATGCACTAGAATGCTGATAAATAATTGGTATTGATTCTTCATGTTTTTACAACTATAAAAATGAACGACAGATTATTGGATCTATCTTCAACTATATAGGTTGACTTGTCTTAATAATAAACAACCAGTAATAAATGATTTAGGTGTATTATTAGTGCAATTCAAATTTTTATTATTAACTATTATGAATAATTTAGAAATATCTTAATCATGGATGAACTAGGTTAATCTTATAAAGTATTTTATTTAAAATAAATATTCATGATTTAGTCATAATTTCAATGACATGTCTTGATTATTTTAACTCTCACTATTACTATTTTTTCTCAAGATTTTCTTTTTTGGATTAGTATGTTAATTGAACTGTGACTAATTGTGTTGATTATATATGTGATAGATAATTCCATGACTATAGTCTTGATAATATGAATATTATGGGTGCTAAAACTAAAAATCTTATTGTTTTTACTAAAAAAAATTATAATTTAACAAGTCATTGTGACCTTCTAAATAAACAGTTGAGGGTACAAAATATTATTGTATCATTCATTAGGAAACACTCACATTTTATTAGTGGGTATGAAGATCCATTAATTTTTTATCCTTGCATCAAAACAAATGAAAAGATATTTTCTATTATTAAGTGCTAAAAACACGAAAACAATATTTTTTATAATTTAAAATCAATAAATGTTTATTGGTATACTCTTACAAAGGTCATAGAGAAATATAAATAAATTTAACATATATATTAGGATGATGATAGGAGGTTATTTTATAACTACTATATTCCTTATATAAATCATATGAAAATAGATAAAAAAATTTAATTGATGTGATGATAAAGGTTGATTAATTTAGTAGTACCTATGAGGAAAATTTTTCAAAGAAAGTGAGTTATTATTCATGTTTTTTCATCCAAGATGAATATAAATTGATCAATTTTTTAATGGGATGAAAGGAAATTTTCTTAAGAATTTTATCCATAAGGGACATTAGTATATATGAAAATAGAATATGAAGTTATTTAATGGTTAGAAATAGAGATTCAAGAAACCCATCAATCCCATGGTTTTTGTTAAAATAATATATTTAATGGATGTTATAATAATAATCACCATCGATGGAAGAATATTAGTCTTCCATTATGAAAACATTTGTGGAAATAATCATTGGTGAAGTTTTATTACTAATATTACTAGTGTAATTATGAATAGAATGTAATTTATTCAATAAAAAAATAATAAGGAGATGGTAAGAAATTGGATATTTATTAAAATTGAGATAAATATCCATAGAAGGAATCATTAATAATCTAATCGTTCAAATTCATGTAGTATGGGAATTATGCTAATCAATTATTGAATCTAAAGTTTAACACTTATTAGTGTTTTTAGAAAACTCCTAATATAAGAGGAAAATGGAAATCTCATGTGATCAATATTTTTATATGAGTTTTGAGAATAATGTGGTGAAGGGTAAAATATCATCTAATTTCTAATTTTCTATTCTTTCTATGATTCAGATTCAACACCATATTTTATATCTAATAAATTCATAATGGGTTTCACATTACTATGGTAATGAATATTTGTCTAATTGGAAATGAAAATCAATAGTTGTATCTTGATAACAACTTTATACTATGATTCTTTTAGGATTGAAATTTTTGTGAATGTGTTACCTATATTTTTTATATTCCTCATCCAGATTAAATTTATATGACATTGGAAATTGATTAGACACTATTATACTGAGATTATATCAATTTAAAAGAATGAGTAATGGAAATTAATACCATATTATTGTACTTGATTCTTATTCATTTGAAGTACTTATCTCATATGGTTGGGTAGAAACTGAACACAAATTCTATTTATTTTATATTGGATATTAGTAATTAATTTTTGGAATATATTCCTACACATCCTCAAATTTGTATATATATTTTTAAATATAACCCATACAAGTTGGTAATGATATTGCAAAGAATCTATTTAGTAGTGCTCTAATTCAGTTTCTAGAAATTAAAAAGAAATAGTAGGATGATATTGATATGAAATTCATTCCAAAAAGTGCAACAATGGGGTTCACCTATACATTTTTACGAATAATGGTGATGGATTGTTGTGAATATGCATGGATTATTAAGAATATCAAAAGATAATGATCAAAAATATGTATCTTATTTACCATATATATTTTATTTTTAATCAAAATATTAGAGAATAATACCTTTACATGATTGATCATTTATCTAGATACAATAAATTAATGACAAATTTTATGCAATACATAATACTTCCTTTCATATGATGTATGGAAAATATAAATTTGTAGTGATTTCATTTGGACTTACTTTTTCCGTCAATATCATCATCAAGTTATTTAATTGAAAAATAAGATAATACATTGATAAATTTGTGGTATTATTTATAGAATATGTTATTAACTACTCTAAAATAATGTATTATCACAATGAATGCATGGTAATTTTTTTAAATACCATGATGAATGAGAAAATATATGGAAAATCTAATATGTGTGAATGATGGAAACAAAAAGTTTCATTCATGTGACATATGATCATATGCGTGAGTGTATTAGTAAATCAATCTATGATGTAATTCCACCAAAATGGTCCCAAACAAGCAAATTTTACTATGATCCATAGTTTTCATGTATTATATTGATATTATTTAGTTTTTGTAAATAATTTATCAATGAAACCAAATCCACTCAAAATTATAACATGAATGGGAGTAATTAACAATTGGATAAATTAATGTATATAAAACATCCAAAAGATCAACATAGGGTTAGTTAGTGCACCATTACTCACATGACCATATAGTGAACAAGGGTTTGTAATTTATATTGATAAATTGAAGAAGGGGATGCGATGTGTTATTTTGTATAATTATATGGTGATATATTATGACTTACACTAATTAAAAGTTTTTTAGAAAATTTACAAAACTTCTGATTTGATGTTAGTTGTGGTAATTTAATCATTAAACATTTGATGGAATTATCACTATCGTTAAAATTTTCATATATATGAAGATAATGATTGCCTTTAGTATATATATACCAATAAATAAATTAATATAATATATAGAGGATGGTTTGAATTTATTAAATATTATGAATACTCAATGAGATACTAACATGGGAAAGATAACAAAGTGGTAGTCACGTACTGTCAAAAGGACAATGCTACCTCATATATGATGATGATAACAAGAGATATAATATTTTTGAATTTCCAATGGATTCACAATGAATTCCATTTGTCAATATAAAAATATTATTCATCCCAAAATATTATTAAAAAATATATCCATGAAATGATTATAGATGCAATGAATTCTAATGAAGATATTAAAAAAGAATGTCAAAATATAAGGGTCGAAGGATTGAAGTTGTGGATCCTTTACCAAGTTTTGATTCCTGTCCACAGGTGGATGGAAAAATCTAGGATGATAACACTGAATGAAGTAATCAAGATGAGGGAATAATCTCTTTTACAGATTCTCTAGTCAGAGGAATGGATGGTGAAATAAATGGATAAAACCTAGAATATAGTCAAGCTGAAAGGGAATGCTCACCACAAGAGGTTGTAGATGATCGGGTTATGCATGAGTTGCATGCCCTTAAATTGAGGAAATGAGTGTCTCTAATTGTTTCTGCAACTTCAGAAAAGTATAAGGCGAAATGTCAAGATATAAATGGTGATAGTAGTAGAGCGCATGGAAAGAATGAGGCGGTTTTGGAACCCTCTCCACTACAAGTCTCGGTTGTTCGCATTGACGTGATGGCTAATGAAGGTACTTTGGTTACCAGCTACAAGGAAGAGTGTGTGCATAGAACTAACATGCAAGAGTAGGAGAGTAATGGAAACTCTTTGGAAAAGAATGGTATGAAGCCCATACAGGATATCACATCGACTCCTATGAAGGTAATTAGTAATATCAATGTTTAGAATTCATTTGAGTGGATTTCTACCAATTTTATTTATGTTGAGTCAACCCCTGCTGCGATTACTTCCAATTTTGTGGATGCACCTATGGATGATAAAGGTGGTGAATGGATGTATGCAAATTCTGGAAGGAGGGGTCACCACTCATGTGGAAAAGGTGGGTGCCTTCCTTACCACAACATGTTTTCCCACTCTAAGACATGTTTAATTTTCCTGTTGTTTTCATTTTATTTTCTTGCTGCATTATTCCTCTCCTAGACTCTATTTTTAATTCAATAAAGAGGACTCTGCGTCCCAACTTTATTTAAATTAAAGTCAAAATATCCCTAATATCAGCAATTATTTTTTGGGAATGACATGGTTCTAAAATATACTATGTGATCATGTTTGAAAATAATTCAATAAGGATTATATGGATTGATCTGCTCAGTCATAATTATTTATTCATCCTATAATTATAATTATTTATATATATATTAAGGATCTTTTGTGTCATATCTTGATTAGGGATATTTTTTTCTATACATATTTGAACTTTGTATGCCAAAAATTTAAGTTTAGTGGTATAAGTATAAGGGGATTTCACAACTATTATAATTAACTATAATGAAATTGGAAATCAATAATATAGATTTCATTATTGGAATCCCCATAATATGCAATAGTAAAAAATTATATATTTTTTGAATTAAATATCTATTTTAATGAAAAAAAATTACTTGTTCTAAAAAATATTGTTAACTTTTAAAATATCCCAGTGTGTACAAAATAGAAGTAGTAAGGTTTCAAATAGTATAACATTCTATTTTACCATATTTTGACTATAGGGTTTCCTTAATGTTCAGGATAATGATCACGATCCATAGTAAAAAAAATTTGTGTTTTGGTAGTACATATAATACCGTGAAATATATCCAATTTGAGGGTGTATTATCCTCGAATTTTATCAATGTAAATTTGAATACGTTTATACTTTATACCCATAATAAGTGATATAATATTATATAATGCACATGCATCACATGATAAATTCAACAACAATTTATTTTATTTATATTAACATTAAATTTTGAGAATATGTATATTAATACGATTGGTAAATATTGAAATAAGAAAAAATTATTAAATAAGATGATTAGAATATTAAAATTACGATATTAATGTTCCCCCAAAATAACTATTCTATCAAAAAACACTCAAGAAGTTAATAAAAATTTTAATATTTAAATATTCATATTGAAAATGAAAATATTTACATAACATAATGAAAAAAGAAGTTAATGAATAATGAATGATATATGAGGTATTAAAAAATGTAGTGAACTCATATAACAATTATAAATATTGCACTTGGAATACTAATATAATCATTGAAAAGTAATATGATCGTGGATGAGGTAATTTGGACATTAAAAATCAGAACATGAATCTTATATATGCATCCTCACCTATTTTTTTAAAATATTATTTTCATATATGAAAAAACCTTAATATGTAATATTAATACCACGATACGTGTAAATAATGTTTTTAAAATTGAATAAAAATGTATTTTTATTTTTTAAAAGATAAATTTTTTATTTTCATTATTACAAAAAATATAATTAATTAATAGAATTTTTATTTTCATAAAATAGGATTACAATTTTAATGAAAAATATTATAATGATAATATATTTTTTATGATAACACAATTAATTTATCATAGGCTCAAAAAATTGGTCATAATATTAAAATTTGAATATTTTAAACAAATTATAATTTTAATTAAAATATAAATTCCTTATATATTAAAAATTATTTTCATAAAATGGATTTTATTTTTTAATATCAATCTCAATAAAAGAATAGGCTGAATTTTTTTCTAAAATAGTTGATCTTTTCTAGAATCATTAATTACGATGAAATATGATATTTAACATTATAGTCTAAATATATGAATTTTTTATTATGGATGATTTAATATACCATTTTAATAATGAACATTATTTTTAGTATATACCCACATTAATAACCTAATGAATAATATATTTTAAAACACTCTTCATCCCCTTAAATATACTACCCCTCATAAACCATTCTCTTTACATGTTCAAAGACATGAATCATTCAATTTAATAGCCCAATTAACTTTAAAAACCTAACCCCAAACTCCTTTTATTTTTGTCCAACCAATGTCAATTTCATGGATCTATATGGGGACACCTATTAAGAAATGATCAAAGGAATACGTAAAATAATTTACATGCTGTATTCAATTCCATTATTCATCTACACCCCCTTTATGTTATCCATACACCTACTCATAGACATTTTAGTACAATAAATATAATGATAGGTTATTTATTTTTCTACAATATATGTATTCAATCCCAACATTGATTGATTCTTAATAGAAAACATTGTTTTTTATTTTTTTTTGGTTCACCACCACTATGAAAGACATACTTAATGTTTCTCCACATCTACCAAGGATTGTTATTGAAATATTATTAATGATAAATATGATGATTTTTAGTATATTATAACATATTTTATGAGTCAATTATTTATTGGCAACCATATAATTAAATAAAAAAATGTTTTTCATGATGCTTGGTAAAACCACCTAAATAAAATAGACTGAAATTTATGATGTTTATACTAAGTAAATCATCATCAAGTCAGAGAAACTATTGATATTTTTTAAATTTATTATTTTTTTTAATTTCATGAATATAATTTAATTTCAGGTATTATATTATGGATCCATTCCAGAAAGCCATATTTAATTATCCACAACTGGTCCAACATTAAGAAATTGAAATATATTCAATTGAAGGGGTATTAAATGTCTTGTGTATATTTCTCAAATATAATTTCATAAATCAAAAATATAAATTTAGTGGAACATTTATTTCCATTAGAAAATTTTAATAGAACTATTTATCATTATTTTTTTCTAAAAATTATGTCATAAATTATTTAAATATTTTATCCAAATATATTTTTATAATCCTCTAGTTTATAAAATATATATATATTAATTCTACCATTAAATTTCATTATAATATTTTTTGAAAGACCATTGTGAATGTTCATTTTAATAAATATTTTTTCTATCCATTCTTAGAAATCCTTCTAAATTAACAAAATATTTTTAGGACTATTATTATCTATTGAGATATGTACATGAAATTTTTTTATTTCTTTATTAACTTTGTAATCTTTTTGAAATTTCTTTTTATTGGGATATGATACAAGACTTTCAAACCCATTTATTTCAATGTGAAATTCATATGTTTATGCATTACCTTTTATTTTCATTTTTGAAACAAATAATCTTGTAAATGTTATGAGGGGTGTTCCTAGATATTACCCGATTGTATTGGTAGCTTTTATGTATCATGAGAATATAAGCATGAAATCTGGGAGTTAACCTAATCCATGATGTGATATTGTTCACCATCATACATGTCCTAGTAGTTACCCATGAAATAGTATTACATCATATTTTTTGTCCAGAAGTTTTCATGATAATATGATTCTATGATTATTTTGTATCTCTCTAGTATTATTATTCAGGAACCTTGATATAATAGTATGCCATATAAATCAAATTTCATTCATTATTGTTATGGTTATACATTGAAATGGCTATTTTGAAAACACATTTTTTATTCTGATTATTATATATTTTTTTAAACTTTTATGATATAAAATAGTTTTAAGACCTAATTATTGACATTAAAATAAATATATTTTATGATATATTCATATTGATGTCTTATATATATATTTTTCCCAATACTCATGTACTCTTTATATTTTGGTTGTTTTTATTTTATTTTTATTATAATAAATATTGAAATACAATGTGTAAATGTCTCGGGTGTCATTATTTGGTATGGGAGATAGTTAATTTGTTTTTGGGGATTAGAAATTATATAAATTATTGATAAAACATGGGATAAAACCTTATATATGAGAATATCATAATTTTAGGGTGAAGTATATGGAATTTTGATTCCAAAAAATTGCATACATATCTAGAAAATATAAGTGGATGTCGATCCAACAATGTTACATGAATGGTTAATAACCCAAAAAAGTGACAATTTGGTATTAACTTGATTATTCGCAGGTGAAATTGGATGAGTAATTGTTACAAAAAAAATAAAATATCCAGGTATTTCCTCTGTAAGATGTACAAAAAATTATATACTATTTTTAAGGACTTGTATATATTATCATGTTATTAAATTTAAAATAAAAATAACCATGGGTAACCATTACTTAATCATAGAGACCCATATTTTTGAATTCATATTTCATTAATATGTTATTATGTAAATGATAACTTTTTCTATTTTTATATGCTTTTTTGTTTACATAATATCATAACTAACTTTTATTTTATGTATATAAATTAATTCATGAAAATATGAGGTAATATACCAACAACCAATTTGATCCAATATGTGAGAATTTCAATAATTATATACTTTTTCTTATGGGAGTGTGAGTTATTAACTTAATATAAGTACATGATAAATATAATAAATATAAGAATAATAACATGAATTATATAGAACACCCCCATTACCCAAATATTGTGTAAGTTACAGCCAATTTCTTTATGGAAAAATTATTCTTGACATTAGTGAGTATTATGTTCCTCTTATTTATTAAAAAATCAATTGAATCTATTGATAATATTTTATTTTTTCTACAATTATTGGATTATGAGAATGTTGTATTTTTCATTAATCATAAAGAGAGGAATGAAAATTGATAGTGGGAACTGATCTTGGAGATGATGTCATATAAGAACATTTATTCATTGGAATGGGAAATTTTCAAGAGAATAGAATGTAATAAACATTTTCCCTAAACTCTCAGTCTTGAATTAGGGATGGAGTTCCTCGTAATGAAAAAAATTATCTGATTATATCAGGGTACAAGAATATTATATAAAAATTCATACATGATGCTTCTCCGACATTTTTATTAACACAAAATGATAGGGGGCCTAATAATATAGTATATTAATGATGAGATTATGAAAAAAATTAACTATTCATACTTTGGAAATAATGAACATACTATCCATTGAGCCCTCACGGTTGATATGGAGATTGAAAAACCCCAATTTCCTTGTGAGTATGGAGATAAAAACAAAAAATATATATATAATTTTAGACTTGAAAATAAATATAAACATCCAATGGAGGAATGAAAAATCAAATTTGCACATGTTAAATATAAGAAAATAAGAATCATTTAAATTTTCGCATTTGAATAGGGAGATGTTCCAAATGTTGAAAAGAGGGGCATATGAATAATCACTATTAAAGGGAGTGGAAGAAAGCAAATAATGTGATGGAGGAAAATATGTAATATATCAACACCCATAGTTTTTCATAGCGATTCAACATCAACTAACAAGGATATTATGCAGGAAATTTCCTAATCTGATGGTTTGTGGATAAAACAAATGAAAACGACATTTACGGACAAGGAAGAGAAGAATGGAATATGTGATCATTACTGTTGATGGGTGTTCATAAAATGATATGGTGACATGTATGTTGGTTATTAATTCAATAATAGTGAACATATTATTTAATTTTCTTTCTATGTATTCATTCTCATCATTAATGATTAGTATAACTATTCAAATTCTATAAAAAATCATAATGGTTGGTCTTCCTAGGTGAAAACTGAATGGGGAAATTATTAAATCCTATACTACTCAGTTTTTGTGAGTGTAAACACATAGAAAATATTTTACTACACCCCTTTGTGGATTCTGAATTTATAATGGGAATTTATTGTTTATCTATATATAAATCCAACAGTAAAAAATGTAAGTAGGATATCCATCTTCACATTATTAGTTATCCACCAATTTTCTATATTTCAATAAAGGAGGATGAATATACATGGGAATGATTTTCTCATGAATACAAATTATTTATATATGAAAAATAATATACATCTCAAGGGATCAAGACAATGGAGATAATTATTCATTAATTTCATCCCAATATTAGGTTCTATAATAATGTATTCATATATCAGATTAACATCCTTCCACATCAATGAGAGATTGAAATCTAAATTAGTCATATAACTAGATCATAAAACATATCCAAGACATTATAGATACTCGATACCCTATATTTTGATGAACTAAAGAATATGTTACAATAGTATATATATATGGTTCATATGCTCTATTTTTTAGCCAGAGTTGCACTAGTATTCATCAAAAAGAAGAACACTGTGTCAATGCACCTTCGAATTGATTATTGCAATATCATAAAATTTAGGATAATCAAATAGTATCTCCTATCACATATTGATGAATTATTAAAAAAATACAAGCATACTTTCACTTTTCTAAATTATAAATTTTGTTAGTATATCACCAATTATAGGTTTTTGTGAAATAAAATATCAGGACATACTAAGGCAAGGACAGTGTATGTTCATAGTTATCCCATAAAATACTTACTAATACTAATTAAATATTAATAGACATTATTAATATATTCTTTAGATATTATATAGGAATGTTTTTGGTGAACTTTTTATATAAAAATATAATATACTCCAAAAACATAGGGAGAGTATGAGTATTATTTGAATAAATTTATAATTTTTACAACAGGGAATCTAAATGAAAAGTTAATTAAATGATACTTTTGGATATAAAAATAATAAATAATTGTTTATGTTATAAATATACAAGGGATATCTACGGACCATTCTATGTAAAATGATATTGAGTAATTTCATAGACTAACACTTATAATAAAGATCAATATATTCCATTAATTATCCTTGTGATATTGATGATTTATGAATATATTATCATGCTTTTATAACCAGTTAACCATGTTTACATTGATGTCAGTGGAGTTTCTCATCACCATTGAATGAAAAAAATGATTTAAGGTGTTCAACAGAAGCATTATCATTGTACTTATAATGAAACAACACTAAGGTGGGGGTCATTTCATGGCATATATTTACAATTCAATGAATGGATTTCTAATTTTTATAATTATGAATGATGAATTGATATACCATACCTTAATTAAGTTGAATGTTAATGAGAAGAACAACCAAATGCATTATCTTGTATTGGATATAGTCAAATGAACATTAATAATCTGCTGAAACTTTCTAAAATAAGACATGTATGAAATAAGTAATTATAAAATTGGCCCCAAGTATATATTCGCCCCTAATTAGTTTAATATATGTCAATGATGAAGGTTAATACTGATTAAGATAATGTATCTCAATTGACTATAATTTCATAAGGAAAATATGGTGGATAATGCTCTATGTTGAAATGATCAATCAACCTTATTGATGAAAATTATTGACTGGGATCTAATTATAATAGATATTAAAAGGATGGAAATGGGAATCATAAATTAATGAATATAATAATTCCTTTATCAAATGATATCTCAATTATCCGTGATAGTAAATACAATGTATAATGAATGAGGTTGTGAGGAATTATTGAAGAAGGTAGGGAATATAAAAAATAAAAACCTATAGATTTAAAAATTGATGAAGAATGAGTTTTATGATTCTATTCCTTACTTTTTGTACCATAAAATCCTAAGATTATAGATGATGTATGTAATGATACAGATATCAATACCTTCTCTATCCACACATGGATCATGAACGACTATTTTTATCTTTATCATCATGATTTATTGAACAATATAAATAATGATATCATATAATATATATAAAATTTTTTATTATGACAATAGGTGAAAGTTAAAATTTAAATAGCCAAGTAGATGATGAAAAAATTAATGAAACCCATATAGAAATTGAAAAACATCACTATGGATTTTTTCACAGGTCATAGAAATAAATGTATTTTAAATAATGTTACATAGGTTCTTGTGGACTTTATTATAAAAACTACCCAACTAAATGGAATTTGATTGGATTTATCACCCTATCAGCCAGCAAGGATATAAATTATAAAATATATAACTATTAATTTAACAACCCTATCAACCATATTCAATTAGATCCAACATATACATCATTATTTTTTATTATTCTCTATGATATTTTAATGTGGAGTTGAATATCATTATATCTTATCTCCCATAATATGATAGAAAATAATAGTGGATAACCCTAATAGATGATGTTATGTTGAGATATTTCATTATTTAAATAAAAGGATGATGGGATCAATATCTTCCTCTAGACTAGTGCTCATATAACACTACATTTCACTCAAGAATCCAAATGCATTGATTTGAAGCCCTTCATGTGAAGGGATATTGAAAAACTTATTATTGGGGTGAAAATGGCGAATGTTTGCTTCTCGGAACAAATTTTGATTAATAATTCATAAAATATAACAATACCATAAAGACAAAAATCATGAAAGCATAATGTTGAAAAATTAATGCTTAAAATTGTCATTACGAACAAGTTTCTATTTTTTCAGAAAATGTGCTCCGCTACAGATCTTCATGACATAAAATCATGAGATTTGGGATGATGGGAATGATATGTCTAATGTATATCATACATAATGTGATTATTTATCACATCAGAGAAATAGAATATCAAATATCACTCCCACTAAAATGATAAAAAGTATATGATGTTCTCCATGTATCAGTCCTTGTGAATTACATTCAGCATCACTAAAATTATCTGAATTCACATGTTCAACACAGGGAAAATAATTTCTCTTACAAGGACCATCCAATGAATCAAATAGAACATATAATAAATTATCCACACAATAAGATAAATCATCTAGTCCACGTACTATCGTGGAACCATAAGTATATAGAGGAGATCTAGGAATTGGTTGAACTGATAAATATGATGTAACCACATTTTTTTCAACATAGTGGGTGAAATGAAATTTTGGGGATGAAATTTTCAAATACAAGAAGAATGCAACCTTGCAGAATTTTCTCAATGAAACCTATCTACATATCATATAATTATGTCACATATAGAGGCGTAGTATTTTATAATTCATATGAATTACATTATTAAACCAGAAAAATATTATAATATTTATTTCATTCATAAATTTTAAAAATAAATATGTTTATAAGAATTAAAAATATTACAATGGGATATGAAATAATAAATATAATACCTATAATAAGAAAACATGGATCTTCGTGATCGACAAGAATAACTAAACATCAGAACGACATTGTGGAAATGAATAGGATTATTCATAATGATATATTTATTTTAAAATAGAAATTATATATATTATTGAGAGAAAATATATGGGAATGGTAAATAAATAAAATATGATGTGTTTATAAAATGTATTTATCTATATTAACATTAAAAATATAACTATTTGAATTATAATTTTAAGGTTTGAAAGGTAATATTATAGATAGAATAGTAATCTTACCATTAGGAATATTAAGAGGACTATTGGAGAAGTATACTCACTTATATAAGTGTAAAATAATATTTTATATCATATAAAATGTATATAAGACAAATTTATATCATGACTCATGTAAATAGACTTATTTAAATTGATGAAAAAAGTATATTTTTTCCTCAAAAACATTTTTTTATTAACTTTTTATAGAATTTATAATTAAATAAACTACATTTTATTTTCAAAACTGGTTTTATAAATAAATACTACATTTTACCAAACCTATATTACAATTTTATTGTAAAATAATTAATTTCTAAAAGGGATTGAAAATTGATCATTATATTAAAATATGCATATTTCAAATAAATAAGTGTTTCTATGAAAAATTAAAATTATCATAATTTTTAAATTATTTAAATAAAATGGATTCATTTTTTAAAATATACCCCTAAAAATATGGTTTGGTTACTTTTTTTCTAAAATAGTGGAATTCCTATTGAATATTGAAATGTATAAAAATATAATTTTTATCATTATATGCAAAATATGTCCTTTTTTTGATTCATGGATGATGTAAAAACACATTGGTTCTATCTCACATGATTAAATTACTATATGTATTCACAATAATCAACACTCTTGAAATGTTTAAACCTAAATAATTATGTAATGAATATTATATTCACAAACACCCAAATATTCCCCTAATCAGTAGCACCCATCTCCATCCCATTCTTTCACAACTCATAACCCTTTTAGATTTAAAAATTTTTGTGCAATTATCCACCCATGTATCTCACCAATTTACAAGGGAATTTCTTCTCCCAAATATAAATTCAAGCGGCCTTAATGGGTATCCTAAGAAGAGGAAACCAATGGGATAGTTAAATTATCGAGTGACATCATTAAATTTTACTTTTCTTATATCACACCCATATGTTCTCCATACACATCATCATAGTAACATTAGTATCTTAAATATAATTATATTTTTTTAATATTTATCTTCTTTCCAGAGATATATTAATTTATATGAAAATACATTTATAATAATGTTTGTGTTTCCCCACCTCCATGAACAACTCACATAATGTTTCTCCATCACATCCATTTATGGATATTGAAATATTATAATTGAAAAAACTATTTATAAATTTTTTATTTTAAATTATTTATTGATTTTTTTAAAAATTTATTATTATTTTAAATAAATAAAACAAATCAAGTTCATGATAGTTGAAAAAATAACTTAAATTAAATAACTATATTTTGTTAATGTTCATAACAAATTAGTTATCCCTATGTGGTAAATCATAAGGATATCTTGGAACTTTTATGATCCTATTTGGAAATGAACATAACATCATTTATTTTATAGATTAAGGGATCAATTTCATAAAAACATTAATATTTATCCATAATTAATCCAGCATTATAGCAAAGAAATTAACAACCTAAGAATAGTTATGATAATCATAATATATAATTGAAATGGTTTTAAATTAACATAATATAATTATATTGAATCTAATATTGATGGAAAAAATTCTGAATATAATATTATTATTTTGGATGTCAATTTCTTGTCTATAATGTTTTCAGACCCATGGTAAGGGATCTATCCAAAACCCCAAATTTTCTTTGGTTTCTGACCTTCCTCTATATAACAGACATTTTATTAGTAATTTGAGTTATGTAATAATTAATAATTATCAATATATTTATTATATATATATATATATCATATTTTTCCTTCCATGAACATTGTAATAAAAATTGTTATTACATTTCACAAAATTTTTCTTCAAACTCAAACCCAAATAGGTGGAATAATTATACCACTTAATCATTTTATCTAACAATATTTTAATTTATTTATTATCATATATGATTTTATTAATTAAATTAATTTTATTTCTTATACCCATTATTGGTTTAATATTATTTCAATATTAAATTTCATATTTATTATCCCTTTAAACGTGTTTATCCAAATACATAAAACACTGTTTTGAATGTTTATTTCTAAAAGAATTTTATCTACCATTTAACATGATTACTTTAAAAATGAAAATCATATATTGAGACATATTCTTATTTATTCATTTATGAATTTACATGATATTAAATTCCATATTCTTATTGAAATATTTATTAATGTCCAATTACATTGATACATGACATGATTATGAAAAAAAATCATTTGATGGTTAATTACTAGGTTTCTTTCATAAAATGAAGTTTTCATTTAGGAATAGATTGGAATGTATATTTTAAAATGGGTGTTCCTATATAGTTCTTCAATGAATTGGGTAATTTTTATGTCTCATGAAATGATATGTATGGGATTAATGACTAAACCTAATATATAATGGGACTCCATCGACCATGTGAGGTTTTCAGGGAATTTAGGGTCGACTTATGCATATGTAAATTTTTTTCTTACTAATTCTTATGATTCCATTATCATAAATTTTCAATATATTTATGTTATTTTTGAATATAATAATTCAGTGTCCTTTATTATATTTTATTCCAATTCACTCATGTGTTATACTTGAATAACTTGTTTGTACACTTACTACGATTTCTTTCTCTCATCATTTTAGTAATTGTACCCCATGATTTATTTTTTTTAGAAATCAAATGTATTTATGATCTCATTATAAATATTAACATTATGAAATTTTAATTTTTTTTATATATGTTTTATGTACCCATCCTTCCATGGTCACTAGTCCATTTAATCCATGATTTAAATTTTTTATGATGAATGATATGTAATATTATGCGTAAAAATATGGATTCACTATATATTGGACCATTAAAACCCATAGAAATTTTATAAAGAAATATTTTATATTTCAGTGGTTTTTAGTACCTACAAATTACTAAAATAGATTTATTATATATAAATATCATAAACTACAGTATTCAAATGGATTCTTATGAATTCGTCTTTAGAAATTAGTGATGAACTATGACATATAGTGATAAAGATGGAGATTTAAATATTTTTGGGCTTTATCAAGAAAGTAGTGTTTTATAAAATTCTTGATAGATTATATAAGTACCCAACCTTAAAACATTACATAATATGGAATTAAATTAAAAATTCACATTGAGGAACTATTCAGGATTAGAGTTTTAGAGAATTAGGTCATAAATATTACATTACATCTTAGTAAATTAAAAGGTAGATAATTATACTCTGTTTCCATTTTTTCATAAAATAAAAACTCTTAAAAAGTAACATGCCTAGTTCGATGTTTTAGTTAGCATGAATTTTTCCTTATCCCATCTTTGACATTATTCATCTTTATGTCCAGTGAAAAACATTTCAAATCATGGGGTGAGCATAAGAAATCTCAGTAAGGGTTATAAAATAAGGAAAGGAAACATTAACCCATCAAAAAATACAAATAAATGAAACCATACTTTCCAATCATATCATACCTCATGAAATCATATGATTTATGAATGACACATATAAATCATAAATCATAAAAGGTAACTTGTGGACACCATATCATACTTACATTGTAGCTACCACATCTATGTAAGGACTTACATTGGAATACTCATAACAATATATTTCCTAACTCTATTAAAATAAACATTAACATTTACCTCTGTCATTTTACCCAATGCATTGGAGAGAAATCTCGAGATCACCCTCCCAAGGATTATCACAGAACCACCTATATTCATAAACAATTTCAATGAAAAATAACATATTTATATCACATAAAATAAACATATTGGGAAAATAACACATAAAAATTTCAATCACAATATATCATTTAAATATAGTGACATAATAAATTTATAATAAAAAACATTTTCAAAACCAAAATACATAAAAGGGTATATTGTATTTATTTTCCTTTTAAAAACATTAAGTCTTGTTATGGAAGCTGAAGATCAAATAATATTTGTAGCGGTGGAAAAGGTCGTTGTCACTACATAAGTTAAAAAAACACTCCTTTTTATCATTTAGTAAAACTCATTGAAGAAAAATATTCTCTTATAATCAAATGAAATGTCATTGGTGTTTATACACCTTATAAAATAAAGTTGTGTATAAAACAAAATATGCCTCAATTAATGGAGATTGAGATTAAGTCCCTTATAAAAAATTTATCCTTAGATTAAGGATAAATCCATCAAATAATAATGTGTGACAAATATAAATACACTCAATATGATTGTATTTTCAGTGTAAATCAATCAGATGTCATTCAAAAATTATTCAGAGCATGAAAAAATCATCAAGTAAAAGTTTAAAGCAAAGAATTTAAATTGGGTTAAGAAGATCCCTAATTGAAATTCTACAGCCTAATGATGTCAAATTAAAATTCAAAAAATGAGTTTAGGAGAGAAAAATGGAATCTTATAGCTTGGACAAAAAATTTATACCAATAAGGATATATAAGAACATATCCCAACATAATAAGATGTAAATTTAAAGACATAAAAAAGATAAGTCTTTTAAAAATGGGAGGGTGAATAGTTCCCTTATCGATTTGTTAACTTATGAATTATACACCCCATGAAAGAAGGATTACACAATGAAGATGTAAATACCCATAAATTAATGTATATTACACAATTAATACAATCATTGGAAATAAATACACTACACACACAAAACTGTGGTAAATATAACATGAATCTCACATGAATAAAAAGTGAGATGAAAAACCCTTACCACATTGTAATCAATCGAGTCATATGACCAAATGTTAATAAGAACCAAATAAATCATATAATTCCATCAATATAAATATAATTTGATAATATATATCAAATGGAAGGAGACAATACACCACATGCAATAAATAAGTGTTGAACAATGGAAATCTCTTGAAATTAAAAGTGAGATAAGAAACCCCTTACCACATTGTAATCAACAATTTCGTATGGCCAAAAGTTAATAAACTCAAAATGATACAAAAAATAAAATTAAAATTAATAGAATCCAGATAATATATATCAATTGGCACATTATAATACACCATATGCAAAAAATATGTGGTGAACAATAGAAATCTCACGAAAATAAAGGTTAGATAAGAAACCCCTTAACACATGTCCGAATTTACACGTTTGTTCTTTAATATCATTAATAATAAATTAAACATAATTTATACTTTATTTTTCATGACCCGTCTAGTGGGGCACGTGTCGTGACTACCCCAAGCCCGCCTAATATAGGCTAGAGGCCAGCGACTAGCACCAAATGTGTAATTCCCTAAAACTAGGAAGTCATTGCCTTTATAACCTGTAAACACACATAGCAGATACAAACACGAGTAAACTGTATAACCAACAATTGAGTACAGAAAGTTAAAATGGGAAAGAATACAAGCCCAAGTATAAAGTACATGAAACTAAAAGTACAAGTACAATAGAGGAAAGAGAAAAAATAGCTCCTGGGATATCCTCTGAGGTTCCTACTTGAATAGTAAGTACAAATCACCTCCTCAACACTCCATGTCTATCCATCACCTCCATGTACCGACACACTGTATGGTCCAACTCCGGGTACTGTTCAGTCCTGGTACTCTCAGCCCCTGTCAGCATTGTCCTTCGTCTGCATCCAACACAACGAGGTGCGGGCATTACCCCTGCAGGGGTGAGTGTAACGATAATAAGCCGGGGTCCCCGAGACCCACAAGGTCACACAAAATCCAACAAGGATAAACCAAAAAGTATGAAATCAACAGATTACCTCACTTAGGTATACTCCCATACGTATACCTAAGTTATCAAGTAATCCATCTCAATCATGAGGAAAACACAAAAATTATTGACTCAGCTCAACCAGGATTTTTATTCACATTATCAAAACCATGGTTCCTGGAGAACTATTCCTCGGTCGATTATAGTGGGTCTGTCGTGACACCAAGGTGATTCCCACTAACATTGGACTGCTGAGGTACATTGGGTCTACTGCGTCACCAAGGCACTCCCCACTATGGTTCTGCCACAACATCTAGGTGCTCCCCCTAATAGCATGAAGAGGTTCTCCTCCTATTGAGTACCGTGGGTCTACCTCCACAACAAGGTGCTCCTCTGCTGTGGGTCTCCCACCACAACCAGGCGCTCCCCAATATTCTAGTTGAGTCACTCCGAGCCAATCAATCAGCATTCATCATATCTCTGCCAGCTACTAGGTCTCCACACTCTACTTGCTCATCACTGAAAGAATCGGCTCCACGAGCTACTGGTCAAAAATCCAAATGTCACGATGTCCCACGAAGAAGTATTTCAATGGTCCGCCAAGTCATAGGGGTCTCAACACAATAGGTGGTTCGTCAATCAAACGCTCGTTCAGTGAGTTATTAGCCTTTTTGTCCCGGTGGCCTGGTTGGATTCGTGCATGATCCAAACTAACCGTATCTCAACTATACCCCAAACTCCAGTGGGGTATAATCAAAGGGACTGTCATGCTCCAAGATTTTTAGCGTTGCTGACGGTTCGTCAAACAGACATCTAGTGCCAATGATATGGCCAAAAGAAAGTAAAATTTCATAGTGGGACCAGATCCGGTCAGACCCGGCCCGACCCGGTCTAGGCCGACCTCGCCCGTTAGGCGGGCAGGCCCATTAGGTTCCGCCCAGCCCACTGGGCCCAGTCCAGTAGGCTACAATGGGTCATGCAGGGTCATGAAAGTGTGGACCGGTCACTAGGGGGTAGACCGGCTGCGGGTCGGTGTGAGGGCGTTTTGGCCTAGAGGGCCGGATGAGGGTGATGCTCGGCCCAGAGGGTGCCGCGAGGGGCACAGCTTGGCCAGGATGGTACCGAGAGGGGCCGGCTCGGGGTGGCTTGGCTCGGTCCAGAGATGGGGTCGGCCGACCGGGGCGAGGAGGCCTGCTCGGCCGGGGAGTCACGGGGCGCGCGGACAGCGGAGTCGCGTGGCGCACGGGGCGCGCGGAGGCCGGCAAGCCGGATCAGTCAGCGGGGGCGCGGGGCGCGTTGATTGCGGAGCCACATGGCTTGCAAAGGGCATGGAGGCTGGCTCGACCAGGGCTTTAGAGGGAGCTGTGAGGGGTGCAGGAGGAGCGAGAGGCATGGTGGCCGGGATCCGAGGTGCGGTGCGGCCAGATCGCAGCTCGACCGAGGTGTGGCGTGGCTCTACAGTTTCAGCCGGCGGGTGGTGCGGTTGGCGGGCAATGCGGCCGGGGTGGCACGGAAGCCTGAGGGCGGCGTGGTTTGGCTCGAGGTGCTGGAGCATTGTGGGGGTGGCACAATATGCCTTCATCACCTTCTTCACCACGTCTCCATGCTATATAACATCACATAGAATATCGGCGGAGGGGTCGGACCATGTTGGTTTGGTCCCCACCGTTACGCATTAAGGGTGATAGCAATTTTCTCACAATAATGAAGCAAAGAACGAGCACGGAATATAGCATCAAAACATCAATTCCTATAATCCCTCATTAACAAAAATATTACCAACCCGCAAGGAACAACATCCGTGGATCAACATGATAATATTTTGTTCTGTGTTCATTGTTTTCGAAGAAATGTAACAAGGGAATAATATCATACTTAAATAAAATTAAACCCGTACCTTTTTCATTGTTCACCGACGAAGTCGTTGGGAAGAAGATGGATCATTGGGAAAAGACGGACATCAGTGTTGTTGGAGTTTTCTGTGAACGTCAATTTGTGAGCCGTCTCGTCATAGTTGAAGACATCCTACGTCAGAGGAAGTCCCGATGAAGAAGGTCGATGTCAAGGTCATTCTTCGTCCGGAGATCATTCTTCATCAGGAGAACATGTTCTTCGTTGGAGAGAGTAATCCTCCAAGTGTTGGGAATCGCATCACATTACCAGGGCTTCATCTCTTGGTGAAGCCATCCCAAATCCTCCTCTCAAGATCCATATATATAAGAGGGGGGTCAGTAACGATCGTTGGAATTTATGATGGTACATTTATTAGGAACATTCTTAAATTCCAATGACATTGTAACTTAATTTAAAAAGGGGAAATCCAATTAATTTACGTTGGTGTAGTGATGTGGAGCATTGGAAAGATTATGGTATGTGCGTTGGAACAATTAAGGTGGAAGAGATCAAGAGACTAACCCTCATTAGTTGTGGGAGTTGATGGTTTCTCCAAATTCAAGGGAGGTTTCAAAGGGGGTTTAATCCTGGGTGGTCTCCACCACTATAACCTCTCATGGGAGGTTATGGTTCTAGTTTTCCACACCCCCTTAACCTCACATGGGAGGTTAAGGTATGGTTGTCCCCACTTATATACTTCCACATGTAGGATAAAACTCTTGTGGTCCCACCTCCACAATATTCACATGGTTGCTTCAAATAAAAATAAAATGTGTGCACCATTTTATTTTTATATTATTGCTTCACAAAAACCCAAAAACTAACATTCACCCTCGACCAACTACTATCGATGTGAATGTTTCCTTAGGTGAAAACTGGCACTACCAGTTCAACTGTGCCCTTAGATTTCAATTCAGAGCTCCAGTTCAAATGTTTTAAAATGCCGCTCGTGCGTTTACTGAATGTACCCAAAAAATTTGGAAAATTATTATCAGTCACCCTCATCTCGCGCCAGTTAAGGTTAGGCTCTGACTATGTGAATAATTCCCCAAATAACCCAATATTACTCTCATATTCTCAATACGAGTTACTATTTATAAGTTATGAATTTTAAAATTAAATAATTTTCACTTAATTATTTTATTTGCGGCCAAAAACTAACTTTCTCTGGTGGCCCACGCCGGCCAAAGTTAGTATCTACTTAAGGAAATCATTCCATCACATGTCCAACGACTGTCTCAAATTTTTAATCTAAGTTACCATTTATGAGTTATAAGCATTTGAATATTAAAATAATTTATTTAATAATTTTATTTACGATTGTGCCATTTTTGGGTTATCTCAAAGAAGGCCCACACCGACTAATCTTAAGTTGTGTCTCGGGTAAACCCGCCATCCTGAGCGTAATGGTACCCTCTGATTTCGGATCTGAGTAACTGTTTGAGTGTTATTCCAATTTTTCAAGAAAAATGCTTACGTGTGTTAACAAAAACATAACAAAACTTCAATGGATCATTTCGGGCACTCCGGGGCTCAGAATCGCGCGCCGTATGATTTCAAGGACTTATAAAATTTTGATTTATTTTAAAATAATTTACATGAAAATTTTGGGTCTTTACATTCTCCCCACCTCAAGGATTTTCGTCCCTGTAAGTCACAACTCATAACTAAGGGAACACATGGGGGTACTGACAACACAACTGAGCCTCATGCTCCCTTTTTCTCTCCTGGAGGTTCTTGTGATGCTAGAAAATGTGCACCCAAGGTATCAACCATCCATGAAGGACCCAATCCTATCGATCTTCAATATCTACTGGAACTTCTGTAAAGGTTTCCCCATCATCGACGTCCATCTCACTATAGTCGATGATGTGAGAATGGTCATGCATGTATCTCCTCAGCTAGGATACGTGGAAGACGTCGTGCTCCCGATGTAACTGAGGTGGAAAAGCTAAGCAGTATTCCAACTCACCAACTCTGATGATGAACTGAAAATTTCTGATAAAACTCTGAGATAATTTTCCTCCATGGACAAATCTCGGTAAACCTCATCGAGGTGAGACCCATAGAAATACATGGTTTCCATCCTCGAACTCCAAAGGTCTCTATCTCTTTTTGGCATACGACTTCCGCATGATCTCTGCAATCTTC
The DNA here is from genome assembly GCA_963277665.1 of Viscum album. Lineage (NCBI taxonomy): Eukaryota > Viridiplantae > Streptophyta > Magnoliopsida > Santalales > Viscaceae > Viscum > Viscum album. Next base: position 1,250,111,217 of record OY728128.1, on the reverse strand, counting down.
ATCCTCTCTTGGATTATCTACACCTTCTCCATGGTAGCCCTTACCATCTCGGGTCCCACAAGTGCTGACTCCACTGGTTCAGTCCATCACAAGGGTGATCTGTATGGTCACCCATACAATGCTTTGAATGGAGCGATCCCAATAGCAGAGTGATAGATGTTGTTTTATGAAAACTCCACCAAAGGTAATTGATCCCCCAAACTACGACCGTAGTCAAGGATAAAAGCACATAGAATGTCCTCTAAGGTCTTAATGGTCCGCTCGGTCTGGCTATCCGTCTAAAGATGGAAGGTGGTGCTCAAACGAAGTTGGGTTCTGAAAGCCTCCTACCACCCCTCCCATTTCCAGGAAGTAAAACATGTGTCACGATCAGAGAAAATCAACGAAGGTACTCTATGTAATTGCACAATCTCCCACACATAGAGGCATCCCAAGATCTCTACTGAACCCTGCTCTCTGATCGGTAGGAAGTGGGCCAACATGGTGAGTTGGTCGACGATCACCCAAATCGAGTCATGACCCCTTGATGTATGTGGATGACCTATCACGAAGTAAATGGAAAACTCATCCCACTTCTACTCTGGATCTCTAAAGGCCGATCCAATCATAGTGGTACCTGATGCTCCGCCATTAATTGCTGACAAGTGAGGCTCTGAGAGACAAACTCTGCAATTGCTTTCTTCATTCCTGGGGACCAGTGTTTTTGTCAGAGGTTCTGGTACATCATCACCACTCATGGATGTACCACTAGAGGGGATGTGTGGAACTCCCTCAACACTTCCTCCTGAAGTGACATTGGTACCATGGTACATCCCCTGTAGAGAGTGAAGTGCTCCCCACCTTCAGAAAATCCATCAGGTTTCTATCTTGTGGATATCTGATCACATCGTGTCTCGCTGTCTGCATCTCCGTGTTGTGCCTCCCTGACTCACTAATAGAGTAGGGGAGTGACTATAAGAGACTGAAGAAAAGCTTCTCATCTCAATCCAAAAAGGGTATCTGCATATAGGCTAGCTACTCTGTTGCCTCACTCAGTAGATGCAGGCCAGACCTCCTGCTGAGTTTGTCTACTTCCATGATCCCCTTACCAAGAGTATAGACTATCTCAAAGTCAACATCTGCTACCGCAAGGGTGAGGTTGGCGGACTCACGAGTGATTTCATGCACCCTCCAATGCATGATTTTATCATGTGATTCCTGGTTTTCCTTTTTCGCCAACCAATGAAAACCCCATTCAAACATTATAGATAAACCACAACCTCTTTGCTTAATACAATCAATCTAAGTGTGAACTGTGGATGTCTGGTCCAAACCCAAACTATAGTCGTAAGGCCTCGATGCTTCTACCAATATGTTCCAATAGAAACTATCACCTTAAGGGTCAGATAACACAGTCGGCGTAAGTATGAATATCGAGTCTCCTCAAAATGGTATCTCAAGACATTAGGGTAAAGATAACGGTTTAACCAGAAACTCTAGGTCCTGGATAAGATTCGTGGAAGGAAGGAATGATTGTTACCTATTTCTATTGATACGGCATCTAGTAGTATACATAGACCGTACCTAGAATCATTCCTAGAGCCCTTGGGTTGCATTCCTTGACCAAAGGCAACTTTCCTCTTGTTCTTCCCTCCAGCTCCATGATCTTGGTGGGGTCCACAAAAAGTGGGGATTGGTTGTAACATGTCAAAAAGTACACCACCTCTGGATACTCTACTAGCTCTGCTTCCATGTCTTCTACCCTGCAGACTCATCTGTAACTAAAACTTCTTAATCATGAAACATTTTACATGACCATGTCTCTGAGACTAGCGCTAGTTTTCTGCCTTCCCACTGCTAACATTCCCTGGCAATATCCACTTATCCAATGAACATTCAAACACAAAGGTTCTCTCAAGCACCCTAACATATGTAGGAATTAATATAGGAATAGTGATGGATCAGATTTACTTTAAACACACCTCACTCGTAATTTTGAGCCATGAATCACTGATCATATCATATTCATCGAGTACTAGGAAAGATTGGTACTCTCGATGAATACTCAGCTACCGACGTGTCATCCTTCCGAAGATGTATAAGTTCAAGAGGATTCTCAGCCACCTCATCGAGCCAGTCCTCAGCCGCCTGTGAGTTGGCCTCGCTACGGAACCTGAGGTGTATCTGATGATAAAACATGTGTAAGGAACTAAGCCTACATGTGTCCTCTACTGGTACCACCAGTTGTAACTTCTGACCAACAGGTAGTGATATAGCTGGCACACTACCCGAAAGTAATATCTTGGGAAAAGGTCCATGTACTGAAGCCTCATCAATATGTGGAACATCCTCATTGTCACTCATTGAAAAATACTAGCAGTTAATATCACCATCTTCTCTATTAGTGTCTCAACTATGTGGAAAAATATAACAACCACCTCCAGCCAGCCCTCATCTACGTGGGAAACTGTCTCACCTAAAAAAGTCAGAGGCCTCTGCTGGTGGAACTCGTGCAATTCCCTCAGTCGGTGTGCAAAATCTACCTATGTGACTGGTGGTATCTTCTGCCCAATGGGTGGTGGTGCTGTTGGTACACCACCCAAAGGTGCCAACATAGTAAGAGGGACCGGCACCGGAGCCTCGTTGCTCAGTGGGTTATCAGTGCATACAACTCTTGGGCCAGTAGCTGGTCGTCCACTGGGAGGCATCCTGAAAGAAACAGATGCAACACAGTCAAAAGATTATACCTGGTGAGCTGACCTGGTTGAGCTAACTTAAATAGAACTTTTTAAAACCCACACACATTCAGTGTTTTCGTGCACTGAGTCGGAAATCAGAAGTCAGGGACATGGTGTATGGATACGTCAGCCGCCACACCAACACTGGACTCCATGAACTGAGAACCACACTCACTACTCTTAACACTATTTCTTCATAGATACGAAAGATCATAGTCCTATGTTCTACGGTAGAACCGACACTCTAATTCCAATTTTTCACGACCCGTCCCTCGGGGCCCATGCCTTGACTACCCCAACCCTCCTTCCATAGGCCAGGGGATGGAGACTAGCACCAAAGGCGTAATTCCCTAAAACCCAGATGGCATTTCCTTTATAACCTGTAAGCACACAAAGAAAATATGAACACGAGTAAACATTATAACCAACAAGTGAGTACAATAAGTAAAAATGGGACAGAATAGAAGCCCAACTAGAAAGTACAAGAAATTGAAAGTACAAGTACAACTTAGGAAAAAGAAAAAATAGCTACTAGGTCATCCTCTGAGTTTCCTACCTGATGGGTAGGTATAGATCACCTTCTCATCACTCCAAATCCATCGGTTTCCTCTGTGTCCAGTCACACTGTATGGTCCGCATCTGGGTACCATACAGTCTTAGAACTCTCAGCCTCTGTCAACGTTGTCCATCATTAGCATCCAACATAATGAGGTGCGGGCATAGCCCGTGTAGGGGTGAGTATAACGATACTCAGTAGGGACCCTGAGACCCTCAAGGTCTCAAAAAATCCAACATGGATACACCACAAAGTATGAAATCAACAAATAACCCCACTTAGGTATACTCCCATACATATAACTAAGTTATCAAGTAATAATCTCAATCATGAGGAAAACACAAAAGTTACAGACTCTACAAAACCATGATTTTTATTCACATTATCGAAACCACAGCTGTTGGATAACTCCTCCCCTGTCGAGTACAGTGGGCCTGCCGCGACACCAAGGCCCTTTCCACAAACCTTGACTACTGAGGTACTCCTCTTTTCGAGTACTAAGGGTCCTCTTCTTCACTAAGGAGCTCCCCACATTGGGTTTGCCGCCCCTACCAGGCGCTCCACCTAATATCCTATAGAGGTACTCCTCTTTTCGAGTACTGATTGACTTCCACCACTACCAGTAGCTCCTCCGCCGTGGGTCTGCCTCAAAAACTAGGCACTCCCCACTAGTCTATTCAAGTCACTCTTAGTCAATCGGTCAGCATTCGTAAGGTCTCAGCCAGCTATTAGGTCTCTGTACTCTACTCGCTCATCACTGGAAGGATCTGCTCCATGAGCTACTGGTTGAAACATCAACTGTCACAAGTACCACAAAGATGTATCTCAAAGGTCTGCAATGTCATAAGGATCTCAATACAACTGACAACACCTTAATTAAACGTTCGGTCTATGAGTTATTACCCTTTTAGTCCTGGGGGCCTGGTTGGATTCGTTTACGATCCATCCTGACTGTATCCCAAATATACCTCAAACTCCAGTGGTGTATACTCAAAGGTACATTAATGTTCCAAGACTACCAGTGCCACTGATGGTTCATAAAATGGACAACTGGTGCCAAATAGATGGCCAAAAGAATGTAATGGGTCGTAGTGGGCCCGGATCCGGTCCGACCTGGTCGGCCCGACCAGGCCCGACCCGGTCTGGGTGGACCTGGACAGACCCGTTGGGTCTAACTCGGTCAGTTAAGAGGGCCAGCGGGCTGTGTGGGGTCAATGAGGGTCGCGATGGCAGGGACCAGCCATTGGTCTGTGCAAGGGAGGTTCGGCCCGGAGGGCGCGACTCGTCCCAGAGGGTGCCGCGAGGGGCGTGGTTCACCCCAGAGGGCACTACGAGGGGCCGACATGGGGTGCCTCGGCCTAGATCCGAGAGTCTAGCTCAGCTCAGCGCACGGCGAAGCATGAAGATGGCAGAGCCGTGGGGAACGTTGGGCGCGTGGAGGCTTGTGGTCGGTTTCAGCCCACGAAGGCGTGGTGAACGCAGGGTGCGTTGATTGCAGAGCCGCAGGGCATGCAGAGGGTGTGGAGTTATGATCTTCCATGGCTTGGGAGGGTGTTGCGAGGGGCATAGGAGGCACGTGAGATGCGGTGGACGGGAGCCGGGGCGCGGTGTGGCCGAAGCGTGGCACGACTAGGGTGCGGCGTGGCATGACCAGTTCGGTTGGCGGGTGGCATGGATAGCGGGAAGCACTTCCTGGGTGGCTCGGAAGCCAGAGGGCGGCGCGGTTCGGCCCTGGGTAAAGGATCATTGCGGGGTCGGCAGAGCTTGCCTTTGTCACCATCGTCACCTCGTCGCCATGCCGAAGAACATCATAAAGAAGCTCGGTGGAGGGGTCAGACCACATTGGCTTGTTCCGAACCCTTCCACACTAAAGGTTATAGCAATTGGCTCACAAGAATGAAGCAAAGAACAAGAATGGAAGATATCATAAAAACACCAATTCCCATAATCACTCATTAACAAAAATATTCTCAACCAGTAAGGAAAAACATCCGCGGATCGACTTGATAATAAGTTAGTATGCGTTCTTTGTTTTGGAAGGAAAGTGACAAGGGTATAATATCATTCATAAATAAAATTAAACCCCTACCTTGTTCTTTGTTCGCCGAAGGAGTTACGGGGAAGAATACAGAACCTTAGGAAAAGATGGATGTCTGTGTCGTCAGCGTTTTCCTCGATCATTGGTTTGTGCGCCAGCTCGTCGTAGTCGAAGACGTCCTACGTTGGAGGAAGTCCCAGGGAAGAAGGTCGAAGTCGAGGTCGTTCTTCATCAGTAGAGCATTCTCTGTCATGAGAACATGTTTTTCATTGTAGAGTGAAATCCTCCAAGTGTTGGGTGTGGCATCACTTTACCAGCGCTTCGTTGCTTGGTGAATCCATCCCAAATCCTCCTTATAAACTTTATATACATAGGAGATGGGGGAGGTAGGTAATGATCGTGGGAATTTATGACGGTCTATTTATTATGAACCTTTCTAAATTCCAACGATGTTGTTACATACATAAAAAAGGGCAAATCCAATTAATTTACGATGGCGCACCAATGTGGTGTCTTGGAAAGATTAAGGTATGTGCATTGGAACAATTAAGGTGGAGGAGTTCAAGAGGCTCTCTCTCATTAATTGTGGGAGTTAAGGTTTTCTTCCAATTAAAGAGGGGTTTCTAGTGGGTTTAATCCCGGTTGGTCCCCACCACCATAACCTATCATGGGAGGTTATGGTTCTGGTGGTCCCCACCACCTTATCCTCACATGGGAGGTTAAGGTATGGTGGTCCCCACATCCCAACATTCACATGTAAGATAAAACTCCTATGGTTCCACCTCCAAAATATTCACATGAGTGCTTCAAATAAAAATAAAATTTTGCACAATTTTATTTTTATTTTATTTATTCACAAAAACCCCAAAAAGAAACTTTCACCCTTGACCAACTACTGTCGAGGTGAATGTTTCCATAAGTGAAAACTGGCGTTGTAAGTTCAATGGTGCCCTCAGATTTCAATTCTGAGCACCAGTTCAAAAGTTATAAAACGCCTCTCTTTTTTTTACTGAATGTACCCAAAAAAATGTTCGGAAAATTATTATTGTAACACCCCAAGCTTCCACTATACGTTTCCCTTCAAATAATGCAATAGCGTGTGTTGTACGCAACCTCGAGCTCTAACACACACCACAACTAATTAAACTAGCCGTTGTGAATAGTAATACCAACTTTTTGAAATTTTATAAATTTTATTTATCAAAATGGACTTCATTTTTGGTTTCGGAATATTGAAATTAGCCTATGTTGAATTTTTGGTATTTTTCTGAGAACTTCTAAATTTTTATGAATAGTGATAAATACTTAAAAACAACTTTTTTAATCAAAATAATTTATATTGATAAATTATTATATTTAGTGGTGTTAAAGTATAATTATAATATATTTTTCCCATTTTATCCAATGGTGGTAATTATAATTAATTTAATACTGAAATTGGACATAAACAATTGCCAATCTTTTGATATAAATTGTTTCTTAAAAACACGATATTTGTTGTAACTGCGGGAATTAATTATAAAATTAATTAATACAACTGATATGTTTGTAATTTTTTAAAATAGACATCATTTTTGAATTCGGAATATCAATTATATCTTAGGGTGAAATTTTGGCCGTATTCTGAAAAACTTCAATTTTTGATGAATAGTGAAACCACTAAGTGGTTGTTAAAAACTGATTTTTCGTTAAAATGAAATATTACCACTTCTGTGATTTGATTTTCAAAAATCCGACATACATGGTTGTCATTAATAAGTAAAATGTGTTTCAATGAGATTAAAATAATTTTTTGGTGAATAGTAACTTTTAAGTTCTTAATCGCGATTAGAGGTAATTAGTGTAGTTTAAGGTAAAAATAATGTTTTAATAATATGAGATGAGCTTGACACTTGTCCTACTCCTATTGGATGAGTCATGGCCGACCACGAAAACCCATGGGTAAACTTGGGGACCCCATGGAGCCACTTATTTGGAAAATGACATTAATATATATTTATTTAATGTTAAAATTAAATTCACACAAACATGAGTTGTTTTACTAAAACAGTTTTGAAGTGGGGTTATACAGATCCAAGTTTTGACTATAAATATTCATTAGAAATCTAAAAAGATTTCCTACATCATAGTATTTTTTTTTAACATTTTTAGACCTTAAATAATGTAAATTATTTATGACATCATTATGATGCAGCGATGACCTCATTATTTAACAATTTAAATAAAATGAGAAGATAATGAAACATCCAAGGCATACACTTATCCAAAGCCTATTGGATGAGGAGATTTCGAACCCTTATCACCTTAGACACGAATTATATAAGTGTGGGACCTTTAGAATCCGAAAAGCATTGTATAATAATGTAACATTTCAATCTTTCCAAAAGAGCCCCACCTCTCCTCTTATAAAAGGCCCCCACCTCTAACCCCTTATTCACAATTCCAAGCCTTTTGGTTCGGCCAACCTCTGCCCAAATACTCTCCCAACTTATCTACCTTCATCCTAGAAGCTTTAATTTAGTCGGAAAGCCATCCTAGGGAGTCCTTTTGATCAAATCAAAAGGAAGAACCCGAAGAAGAGGTAACTTTTTCATCGCCCTCTTTCAAGTTTCTTTCTTCTTCCACTCCCTCTTTGTTTATTATTTCAATTCTAAAATTATAACTCCAGTATCTTCTATATACTGTGATGTTATTATAAATATGTAACAACCATATTCAGTATTCTACCCATCATTTGAATGACATGTCACCATACGTGCGTACGTACGGCTTACCGTCTCCACGTCGTGGTGTAATTGTTATTCAATATATTATTATTTAGATGGGTATGATAATGATATGTAATTCATGTAAATAATAAATATAACATGATAATGATTCTGTATATATGATACACTATCCAATTATATACTATTTTAATATCAAAATAATGATATTGTCGCTCGTGCGTACGTACGGGCTACCGTCTCCACGAACGCGTTGAGATTCATTCTCCGTTGTATCCATTCAAGTATAATTATAATTTGATGATTTAAAAATAATGTCTAAGGACATGATATTATTCTGTATATGAATAAGATACAACCTATCCATGAAAAACATGACTTACGTAACAAAACATATAAAAGAAAACGAGTAAGTTAACACCCGAAACAACGATAAATCTAAGATATTGTTAACAAATCAATGTTAAAAGATCATATATGATATCATATGAATGTATATGATTCTTGTATAATTTAATAACAATTATTTCACCATTATACAGGAGGTTAACCTACCCCAACCAAGGAAAAGTACAAGGTAAGGGTTTACTTCACAACCTCTTCATTATCCAAGGTTGTTTATACATAATTATCTACTGGGACCTCGTTATCATCCACATCCATGTTTCTTAAAAATGTCTTTCAAAACATTTTTACTATTAAATGGAAAATGGGTTAAATTCATTTATACCCTTATACGTTTTCTAAAGGAATCTTACCGTCGTTTTCCAAACAATGTACTTTTTGACCTTTTTGACAAATTTAAGGTAAGAATGTTTTTTTACTTATACGGTTGGTGCTGCTATTTTCCGCCATTATAACTTCGTAGAAGCTTCCCTAACAAGCTTATAAGAATATTTTCAAGGTAAATTTATTATTTTATAATTATGGTACTTTTAAATGATTTCAAAAGGAGATATATTTCTCTCAAATAGCTTTGATTTCATCCATGTCAACATCCTTTGATGGGTTTTAAGTTTAATTGAAATTGATTTATGATACAAAACTTCCATTGAACATTTTGTATTTGACTGTGGATGTGTTATTTTATACCATCCATAGTTTATGGAGAAATTGTTGACATTTCGTATGCTAGTTTTAATACTAATATTTATGTTATGTTTAAACCTATTCATATGAGGAATGTATTGGACTTAATATGTGACGGGTGGAGCCCGCTATAGCTCCTCGATGCATCAGTAGGTCTCATTAGACAACTAGACGTGGAATTGGCCGAGGCCCTTTCCCAATTTGATTTATGGTTTTGGCCGAGGCCTTAATCATTTTAGACATCTTGGCCGAGGCCTTGACAAAATGTTTCAAAATGTCTGGCATTATACATTCCCTCATTATCAAAGTGGTTATTGATATTTCATGTGATTATTCGTCTAGTAGAATATCCATGTGAGCAAGTAATGGCATTATTTTATTTTACTTTTTCCATATTATGCTGAAGTTCAAGTTCAATAAGGCTTTTGTTTTAGTTATACATTGCCGTAAATGTTTATGTTTATTGATAAAATCTTCCGCAATATTGTTATCCTTACTGAGCATCTGAGCTCACCCCTTTCAATGTTTTAATATTTTCCAGGATGTGAAGAAGTGTATTATGACTGACTGGCAAGAATAGTCAGTGAGGATATGAGTGTGGACTATGAAGACCATGTTATTGTAGTTTGTTTACTTTTTGATGTAATGAAAGACTTATGAATGTATCTAGTGTTTCCAATGCTACTAAACTAGTCGGTCTTTAGAGACTTGATCTTTTGTGATCATGACAATGTTATGAAGTAATGCACCGACTCTGGGTAGCTGGGGTCAGGGCGTTACAGTTGGTATCAGAGGCAGTTTAGTACTAACCTTGGAAGCTAGATTTAGATAAACTCTGATTAGAGCACATATCCCGAAGATAGACTTTGAGGATTAGTATAGAAGAACTTCCTAGAATTTTGGTATTGTAGAGTTGTTGTGAGTTTTCTGAGCAATACATCCCTGTCTGGATATGAGCAGGTAGAGGCGGCTCTGGCACAGATGTACCTAGGGGTAAAACCCGAAAACACCGTTTTGAGCTAGACTCGAACGGGAACTGGTGCACGACAACGGGCCTTGCTGCACTCTTGGTTACGACACTCCCGGGGGATATGCTTTGGATAATTCCCATTTTCTTTACAAACCACTATGAAGGGTTACAAGTATATACATCCTCAAAGAAAACATATTTATAATTATGGATTATATCCATAATTAGTTCAATTTATGTTAAGTGTTTTACAAGTATGGAATTATGTATTTTGATTCATGAACTAATCTAGTTTATGCCATTATTTAGAAATGGCGCCTAGTGGAAGGAATGGAAACCGTATCAATGCACGCACTCCGTGTAGGGATTGCCCTCCTGCTCAGGATAATTATGGTGGAGCTAGTGATACAACTGGTGCTGATCAGCTTCTCACCGTACTGGGACAACTCACGCAGGTTATTAATAACAACCTTACTCGTATGGAGCACCCTGATCCGCAACGTGGAGGATCAATGCTAGACTGTTTCATGAGGCAACAACCGCCAACCTTCAATGGGAGTACAAATCCTATAGTAGATGAGCAATGGATAAATTCCTTAGAGAAAATATTTCATGCATTGAGGAGTAGTGAAAGGGAGAATGTTTTCATGGCAGTTTACCGCCTCACTGGAGATGCCGATCAATGGTGGTCACTAATTCAAAACACAAAGAAAGATGATGAATTAACAAACATGGAATGGCAGGAGTTCGAAGATCTGTTCTTAGAAAAATACTTTCCTCGAGACCATCGAGCGGATATGGAAAGGCAATTTCTGAGTCTGGGGCAGAAGGAGGATGAGAATGTCGCAAAGTATGAGGCTAACTTTACAAGGTTAGCAAGGTATGTTGCAGATTACATACGTAACCCAAGAGGTAAGACTGATCGTTTCTTTGATGGGTTGAAACCATTTCTCCGTCGAGCTTTAGTATCACAAACCTTCTCTTCATACGAAGGTATTGTCTCGTGCGCTATCAAGACGGAAAAGGAATTCTCTATGTCTTATGACTTTAAATCAAAGCAAGATAAGAAGAGATCCGCTGAAAACTCTGGGAAGGGAAATAAGGAAACAGGGAAGAAGGGTAGAAATGAATTTCCACCCTATGATAATTGTGGTAGGAAGCACCTTGGTGCCTGTCTAAAAGGAAAAGGAGTATGTTACAAGTGTGGTGAAAAAGGCCACCAAGCTCATGAATGCAAGGGAAAGAAAGTTGCTGTCAACGTGGAATGTTATAATTGTAGAGAGAAAGTACATTATGAAAATGAATGTCCTAAGCGTCAGGGGAACTTACCTCAGAAGAGGCCAAGTGATCAAGGCCAGGCTTATGCTATCACTACTGCTGAGGTGGAAGCTCCGAAAGACATGGTGGCAGGTAATTTAATGGTTTCCTAAAGTTTAGAAAATGCATTATTTGATTCTAGATCATCGCATTGTTTCATATATTCCCAGTTTTCTAATAAAATTAGATATTTCCAATTTGATTTAACAAAGGAGTTGTCGGTCAAAACCCCTAAGGGAAGTATTGTTGCAACAAAGTTTTGTCGATTAGTTCCCATTAGAGCACCTAAATGTTCTTTACCTGCTGATCTCATCGTCATACCCATGATTGAATTTGATATAATCCTCGGTATGGATTGGCTTTCGGACCATGATGCAAAAATTTATTGTAAGAGGAAAGAGGTTACGATTCTTGATGATGATGATAAGGAAAACCTTATCTTTAGAGCAGAATCGTCGCCACATAATTCTTATCTAGATCCACCCCCAGTAGCTCAACTAAATTCAATTATTGGGGAGGAAGAGAAGGAAATTACTGAGGATGAGGAAAGGAATATTCAAATAGAGGATGTACCTATTGTGAGAGAATATGTTGATGTGTTTCCGGATGATTTACCTGGACATCCTCAAGAACGAGAAGTTGAGTTTTCCATTGATTTAATTCCTGGATCAAGGCCCATATCGAAGACCCCTTATAGAATGGCCACTGTGGAATTAGTTGAACTAAAGAAACAACTAGAGGAACTGAGTAATAAGGGATTTATTCGCCCAAGTGTTTCTCCTTGGGGAGCCCCTGTTCTTTTTGTTAAGAAGAAAGATGGATCTATGAGGTTGTGCATTGATTATAGGGAGATCAATGCTATAACAATAAAGAATAAGTATCCCCTACCTCGCATTGATGATTTGTTTGAACAACTGCATGGAGCTCAATACTTTTCAAAGATTGACCTTCGGTCTGGATACCATCAGTTGTGTGTGAAGAAGGAAGACGTTCCAAAGACAACATTTCAAACAAGGTATGGGCATTACGAGTTTAGAGTAATGCCTTTTGGATTGACTAATGCACCCTCTGTTTTCATGGATCTAATGAATAGAGTTTTCAAGGAATATCTTGATGACTTTGTAGTGGTATTTATTGATGATATCTTGGTATACTCCAAAAGCCACGAAGATCATGAAAATCACTTACGCATTATCCTGAAGACTCTTAGAAGACATGAATTATATGTGAAATTTAGCAAGTGTGAATTCTGGCTTCATGAGATTTCTTTTCTTGGCCATATTGTCTCTAAGGATGGAATTTCCGTTGATCCTTCTAAAACCAAGGCAATCCAAGAATGTCCAGCACCGACAAGTATAACTGAGGTACGCAGTTTTCTTGGTTTAGCAGGTTATTATCGACGTTTCGTCCAGAATTTTGCCAGATTGGCTAACCCATTGACAAAGCTCACACGTAAAGGGATTAAATTTGACTGGACAAAAGAGTGTGAAGAATGTTTTGAAGAAATAAAGAGAAGATTAGTCAATGCCCCTGTATTGACTCTACCATCGGGGAATGATGGGTTTGTAATTTATAGTGATGCATCGAAGAAAGGACTCGGTTGTGTCCTTATGCAGAATCATAAGGTCATTGCCTATGCATCACGACAGCTAAAAATTCATGAGCAAAACTATCCTACTCATGATCTTGAGTTAGAAGCTGTGATCTTTGCTTTAAATATATGGAGACATTACCTCTATGGTGAAAAATGTGAGATTTATACTGATCACAAGAGTTTGAAGTATATTTTCACACAAAAAGAACTCAACATAATGCAAAGGCGATGGCTTGAACTACTCAAGGATTATGATTACACGATACATTACCACCTGGGGAAGGCAAACAAGGTGGTAGATGCTTTGAGTAGAAAAGACCATGGAGTTTTGAATGTGATTAGAATTGAAAGGGATCCAATTTTCTTGGATCTAGTGAATATGGACATGGGAATAACTAGGGAAGGTGAAACATCAATGCTTTTTCAAATGGTTTCCAAACCATCATTACTAGAAAGGATTAAGAGTTCTCAGACCAATAATGAAGAATTTCAGAAGAAGATTAAAGGTGTGAATGATGGAAGATTGAGGGAATTTGTGTATAAGGATGGAATTTTGAAATTCGGGAAGAGACTTTGTGTTCCCGATATACCTGATCTAAAAAGGGAATTGCTGGATGATGCTCATAGTTCCAACTTCTCTATACACCATGGGAGCACCAAAATGTATAGATATTTGAAGGAACATATTTGGTGGGACAATATGAAGAGGGAGATTGGTGATTTTGTGTCGAGGTGTAAGGTTTGTCAACAAGTGAAAGCTGGAAGGAAACATCTTGGGGGAGTATTGCAACCTCTTCCCATACCTGAGTGGAAATGGGATAATATTACGATGGACTTTGTCATGGGACTACCAAAGAATCCTAGAAGGAATGATGCAATATGGGTCATTATTGATCTACTTACTAAGTCAGCACATTTTCTAGCTATACGGGAGGATCTACCACTTGAACGTCTAGCAAGACTATATATTAATGAAGTTGTTAGACTTCATGGAGTACCCCTATCGATTGTTTCTGATCGTGATCCCCATTTTACTTCAAGATTCTGGAAAAGTCTTCAAAAGGCCTTGGATACTGAACTTCGTTTGAGCACTGCCTATCACCCTCAAACAGATGGACAATCAGAACGGACTATTCAAACCTTAGAAGACATGTTGAGATCATGCTCTCTTGACTTTCAGGGTATGTGGAATCAATATTTACCATTGGTAGAATTTTCCTATAACAATAGCTTCCATTCGAGTATTCAGATGCACCATATGAAGCGTTATATGGAAAGAGATGCCGTACACCAACCTGTTGGGATGACGTTGGTGAAAGAAAACTTGTAGGCCCAGAACTGGTGGAGGAAACGGTGGAAAAGGTGAAAGTAATCCAAAATCACATCAAAGCATCTCAAAGTAGGCAGAAGAGCTATGCCGATAATCGAAGGAAGGATTTGGAATTTCAAGTCGGTGATCATGTTTTCCTGAAGGTATCTCCATGGAAGGGAGTCATACGTTTTGGTAAGAATGGTAAATTGAGTCCCAGGTACATCGGACCTTTCGAAATTCTAGAACGAATTGGGGCTGTAGCTTACCGATTGACAATGCCGCCAAGTCTCTCCAAAGTTCACGATGTGTTCCAAGTATCTCTGTTGAGGAAATACATGCCTGACCCAACGCATGTACTCACCTATGAGGAATTAGAACTGGAACCTGATCTTTCCTATTGTGAAGAGCCCGTCAGGATTCTTGATGTGAGGGAGCAGGTGCTGAGAAACCGGACGACTCGTCTGGTGAAGGTTTTGTGGAGAAATCATAAAATGGAAGAGGCAACGTGGGAACCTGAGAAATTTATGATGAAAAACCACCCGAGTCTTTTTATGCAGTAATACCCTAGAAATTGCGAGGACACAATTATTTGAAGGAGGGGAGAATTTAACACTCCAAGCTTCCACTGTACGTTTCCCTTCGAATAATGCAATAGCGTGTGTTGTACGCAACCTCGAGCTCTAACACACACCACAACTAATTAAACTAGCCGTTGTGAATAGTAATACCTACTTTTTGAAATTTTATAAATTTTATTTATCAAAATGGACTTCATTTTTGGATTTGGAATATTGAAATTAGCCTATGTTGAATTTTTGGTATTTTTCTGAGAACTTCTAAATTTTTATGAATAGTGAAAAATACTTAAAAACAACTTTTTTAATAAAAAAAATTTATATTGATAAATTATAATATTTAGTGGTTTTAAAGTATAATTAGAATATATTGTTACCATTTTATCCAATGGTGGTCATTATAAATAATTTAACATTGAAATTGGACATAAACAATTGCCAATCTTTTGATATAAATTGTTTCTTAAAAACACGCTATTTGTTGTAACAGCGGGAATTAATTATAAAATTAATTAATACAACTTATATGTTTGGAATTTTGTAAAATAGAAATCATTTTTGAATTCGGAATATCAATTATAGCTTAGGGTGAAATTTTGGCCTTATTCTGAAAAACTTCAATTTTTGATGAATAGTGAAACAACTAAGTGGTTGTTAAAAACTGATTTTTTGTTAAAATGAAATATTACCACTTCTGTGATTTTATTTTCAAATATCCGACATACATGGTTGTCATTAAGAAGTAAAATGTGGTTCAATGAGATTAAAATAATTTTTTGGTGAATAGTAACTTTTAAGTTCTTAATCGCGATTAGAGGTAATTAGTGTAGTTTAAGGTAAAAATAATGTTTTAATAATTTGAGATGAGCTTAACACTTGTCCTAATCCTATTGGATGAGTCCTGGCCGACCAAGACAACCCATGGGTCAACTTGGGGACCCCATGGAGCCACTTTAGTTTGAACATGACATTAATATATATTTATTTAATGTTAAAATTAAATTGACACAAACATGAGTTGTTTTACTAAAACAGTTTTTAAGTGGGGTTACACAGATCCAAATTTTGACTATAAATATTCATTAGAAATCTAAAAATATTTCCTACATTATAGTATTTTTTTATAATTTTTAGACATTAAATAAATTAAATTATTTATGACATCATTATGATGCACCGATGACCTCATTATTTAACGATTTAAATAAAATGATATGATAATGAAAAATCCAAGTCTTACACTTGTCCAAAGCCTATTGGATGAGGATATTTCGAACCCTTATCACCTTAGCCACGAATTATATAAGTTTGGGACCTTTATAATCCGAAAAGCATTGTATAATAATGTAACATTTCAATCTTTCCCAAAGAGCCCCTCCTCTCCTCTTATAAAAGGCCCCCACCTCTACCACCTAATTCACACTTCCAAGCCTTTTGGTTCGGCCAACCTCTTCCCAAATACTCTCCCAACTTCTCTCCCTTCATCCTAGAAGCTTTACTTTAGTCAGAAAGCCATCCTACGGAGTCCTTTTGATCAAATCAAAAGGAAGAACCCGAAGAAGAGGTAACATTTTCATCACCCTCTTTCAAGTTTCTTTCTTCTTCCACTCCCTCTTTGTTTATTATTTCAATTCTAAAATTATAACTCCAGTATCTTCTATATACTGTGATGTTATTATAAATATGGAACAACCATATTCAGTATTCTACCCATCATTTGAATGACATGTCACCATACTTGCGTACGTACGGCTTACCGTCTCCACGTCGTGGTGTAATTGTTATTCAATATATTATTATTTAGATGGGTATAATAATGATATGTAATACATGTAAATAATAAATATAACATGATAATGATTCTGTATATATGATACACTATCCAATTATATATTATTTTAATATCAAAATAATGATATTGTCGCTCGTGCGTACGTACGGACTACCGTCTCCACGAACGCGATGAGATTCATTCTCCGTCGTATCCATTCAAGTATAATTATCTTTTGATGATTTAAAAATAATGTTTAAGGACATGATATAATTCTGGATTTGAATAAGATACAACCTATCCATGAAAAACATGACTTACGTAAGAAAACATATAAAAGAAAACGAGTAAGTTAACACCCGAAACAACGATAAATCTAAGATATTGTTAACAAAGCAATGTTAAAAGATCATATATGATATCATATGAATGTATATGATTCTTGTATAATTTAATAACAATTATTTCACCATTATACAGGAGGTTATCCTACCCCAACCAAGGAAAAGTACAAGGTAAGGGTTTACTTCACAACCTCTTCATTATCCAAGGTTGTTTATACATAATTATCTATTGGGACCTCGTTATCATCCACATCCATGTTTCTTAAAAATGTATTTCAAAACATTTTTACTATTAAATGGAAAATGGGTTAATGTCATTTATACCCTTATACGTTTTTGAAAGGAATCTTACCGTCGTTTTCCAAACAATGTACTTTTTGACCTTTTTGACAAATTTAAGGTAAGAATGTTTTTTTACTTATACGGTGGGTGCTGCTATTTTCCGCCATTATAACTTCGTAGAAGCTTCCCTAACAAGCTTATAAGAATATTTTCAAGGTAAATGTATTATTTTATAATTATGGGACTTTTAAATGATTTCAATAAAGGAGATATATTTCTCTCAAATAGCTTTGATTTCATCCATGTCAACATCCTTTGATGGGTTTTAAGTTTAATTGAAATTGATTTATGATACAAAACCTCCATTGAACATTTTGTATTTGACTGTGGATGTGTTATTTTATACCATCCATAGTTTATGGAGAAATTGTTGACATTTCGTATGCTAGTTTTAATACGAATATTTATGTTATGTTTAAACCTATTCATATGAGGAATGTATTGGACTTAATATGTGACGGGTGGAGCCCGCTATAGCTCCTCGATGAATCGGTAGGTCTCATGAGACAACTAGACATGGAATTGGCCGAGGCCCTTTCCCAATTTGATTTATGGTTTTGGCCGAGGCCTTAATCATTTTAGACGTCTTGGCCGAGGCCTTGACAAAATGTTTCAAAATGTCTGGCATTATACATTCCCTCATTATGAAAGTGGTTATTGATATTTCATGTGATTATTCGTCTAGTAGAATATCCATGTGAGAAAGTAATGGCATTATTTTATTTTACTTTTGCCATATTATGCTGAAGTTCAAGTTCAATAAGGCTTTTGTTTTAGTTATACATTGCCTTAAATGTTTATGTTTATTGATAAAAGCTTCCGCAATATTGTTATCCTTACTGAGCATCTTAGCTCACCCCTTTCAATGTTTTAATATTTTCCAGTATGTGAAGAAGTGTATTATGACTGACTTGGAAGAATAGTCAGTGAGGATATGAGTGTGGACTATGAAGACCATGTTATTGTAGTTTGTTTACTTTTTGATGTAATGAAAGACTTATGAATGTATCTAGTGTTTCCAAGGAAACTAAACTAATCGGTCTTTCGAGACATGATCTTTTGTGATCATGCCAATGTTACGAAGTAATGCGCCGAATCTGGGTAGCTGGGGTCGGGGCGTTACAATTTTCACTCACCCTAGACCTATGCCGATCAAGGTTATACTCTTCCTAGGTGAAACACGCCCCAACGAACCCAACGGTAATCTTTTATTTTCAATACTAGTTACCATTTATATGTTCTGAATATTACAATAAAATAATTCTCACTTAATTTTTTTATTTGCGGCCAAAAACTATCATTCTATGGTGGCCCGCACAGGCAAAAGTTAATATCTACTTATAGAAAGAATACCCTCATGAATTTAGCAGTGGTATCAGATTTTTAATCTGACTTACCGTTTAGGAGTTATAATCATTTGAATAATAAAATAATTTATTTAATTATTTTATTTATGATTATTCCATTTTTTGTTTCTATCACAGGAGGCTAGCGCAGTCTAATATTAAGTTGCGCCTAGGGTCAACCCGCCATCCTGAGCAAAACGGTGCCCTCAGATTTTTGATCTGACTAACTATTTAAGAGTTATTCTAAATTTTCAGGAAATCTTATTATGCACATTAACATAATCTTTACAAAACTTTGACTGATCATTTCAGGCACTCCGGGACATGAAATTGTGCGCCGTCAGATTTCAAGGACTTGTTAAATTCCCATATATTTAAAAATAATAATGAAAATTCCAGGTCATTAAATGATTATGAAAATTTTTCAAGTTTATAATTCCATTTATATTACTTATTACCATGTAATAAACATTATTCAATCATTTATGTTAATAATGGACATTTTGTCGATATTTGGTACTTCATTCAAAAATGAACTTCTTATAATTTCATGTTGTTCATGTGGTCAAAATTTCACCTTCTCTAGAATGATATTAATGATTAGATATCATTTCTATCATATATATCTTGTATATTTATGTATTTATAATATTACATCACATTTTGAGCTAGAAACGCAATGTTCATGGAGACGTTAAGCCGTACATACGCATGAACACTACCTTTATTTCTATTTCATATTTAATAGAATGAAAACATAATGATACATAGATATATTATAATTTTAGTATAATCTCATATATTATATTAGTTACAGGATTTCATTAACTCCAACTTTTTAATGTTCCATGAATGTCCTTAACGAATCATATCACCTTGTGGGGGCAGTAGTTCGCAATTCCTCAAATGAAATTATCGTATTTACACATATTAGAAAGAATAATTGTATGATTATAAATAAAAAATACAGAATGATTTAGAAAAAATAAAAATAATATATATCATATATAATTACATTGTCATCATAATGGCCACCGTGATAGGTGGTAGGAGAAGATTGATCAATCATAATTTCGTGAGGCAGTAGTTCGCCGTCCACAGAAACAGTACGTTCTTTAACTATTAGATAGAGGTGTGTGTATGTTTAGTTAGAGTACTTATCAAAAAACATCCCAATATATTTATGATATTAGTGTTGTTATAAAATAATTTAAAAAAACAATTTTATGGGGTTGGATAAGTAAAATAACAAAAAATAACATAACAGAAGTCGTTAACTTTATATCACATATCTCCCTTTGGTTTGAACCAAAAGATTACTTTATTTTCCTTATTCCTATGAGAAGACTTATAGGAGGATGAAAAGGATGTATGGAGATTAATTGGGCAAATGTTGGATGGGTCAAGGGGCTTGACAAGTGTGAGGAAAGGGTTAAAAGTGTGTGCTTTTGATAAAGGGGAGGAACGAATCTTTTGGAAAGTATGAAAAAAAATTATCATATAATGATTTTCAGTTTTTAAGTTTCAAAACATATTAAAGGAGATGATAAGATGACTATTGTTTGAAAAAAAGCATCCTATAAGAATTGGACTTGTTTTTAATATTGTTTTAATCTTTATAATCTTATTTTTTAAAATCATTCACTAATGAGGTTAACACTGCATCATTATTGTGTCATAAATAATTTTATTTATTTTATGTTGAAAAAATATATGAAAAACTACTATTATGTAGGAAATATATTTATACTTAAATTTAATATTTATAGTCAAGGACATAACTTATATAATACCATGTAAAAATCGCTTTTCTTAAAGATATATGTTTATGTCATTTTTTGTTTTACTTAAAATTAATTAATATAAAGTGTCATTATCACTTTTATATGGATCCATGGGGTCCCAAAATCAACATAAGGATTCGCATGGGAAAAAATGTATCAACCAATATTATTAGGATACATGTTAGGGAAATTTTATATTATTATAATAATATTTTTTACCCTTATTTAACATATTTACCCTTTAACAATGGTAAATAAAATTTTTACGGAAGAAAATATGAATATTTTCTAAGAATAATAGTTACTTATTTAAACAATTTGGACCCCATGATTCCAAATATTGAATCCATTTTTACAAATTCAAAACACTAAAGTGGTAGAAATTAATTTAAAATTAATTCCTACTGTCAAAACAAAAAACATGTTTTTAAGAAATAATAACTTTCAAAAGATTGACACTTATTTATGTCCAATTTCAAAGTGAAATTACTTATAATGACCAAAATTGAATTAAATGGTAATAACATAATATAATTACAATTTAAAACCATTTAAAAATATAATCTATCCTTATAAATAAATTAGATTAAATGGAAGATTTGAATTAAAATAAAGTATTTTTAAATACTCATTAAAAAAACCTTATCAGAAAAATATCAAAAATTTACCCAAAGTAAATTTTGATATCCAAATTCTAAATCGGAATTTTTATTTTTTCAAATCGAACATATAAAAGTGACCAAAACTAGATTTAAAGAGTGTTTATCATCAAAAGGCGATAAATACTCCATTTAAATAATATTAGAGTATTTATGCTTAATATTAGATTCATTAAAATTTTAAGCCTCTAATATTTATTGGATAAATATAAAAACATTTAACTAAGATATATGATAATATTTTAGTTTGTTCTATTCATTACCTCTAATACAACGGTAATGTGTTAACTACCATTTAAAATAATAATTTTATTATATTATTTTTCAGTATAACACACCATTGTGCGCAACATAAGAATTAAAAGAGACCCAATGTTGCGTATCGGGTACGCCATCGAACATAGCGTCCCCTTTAATGTAAAATTAATATTTAATTCACAGATATTAATAAATATGAAATTTTTATATTCTTTATTTACCTAGTATGTTACATCCTTATCCCATTTGGGAATTGTGTCCTCGCAATTTTAAAATTAGGCTTGGAAACTTTATTGAATGTCCCACATTAGAAAAAGAGTTAATAAAAATATCACATTATAATTATTAAAGAGAAGTACAAAGGTCACCCAAGACAACAGATACTAGGATTCTATGAAATCATTTATATGGAAGAGAAACTATATCTTATAAATTAATAGAGAGTGATAGAGAACTTGATCATGGATTGTTAACCGCCACAATACCATAAATTTTCAGATAGGTAAAATTCTGATGATAAATGTGTGCTTATAATAGGTTTTATTCATGATCCTTTTCACAGAGTTGAAAAATTTTATTAATATCTGGACTCTGATCCTTAGGAAATATACTTACTTGTCATGTATAGTGATATCCATTAATAAAATTCGACCAAAAACTCAAATTCTCTTCAAATGGTAAGTATTCAAGATGACTTGGTCACATCTGAAGTGCTAGAAAAAACATATAAAGTATCACATAATCTACAAAAGATGAACTATATATTTTCCTTAACTTTAGACATCAACCAAAACCAAACTTGGATAGTACAAAATCAGATAATCCCCAAAAGTATAATCCCTTATAAAATGAAATACCACTCTTAATATCAAAAATTCAATAAAAAGAACCTAATGTTCATGAAATACCACTCAATATACAATTGTACTTAATATTTTAAAAAATAATCCAAACTAAGATTGAAATCCAAAAATCATAAGGATTTGATCACATTGTCTTCCGCAGTAATTCTTAACATTTGTCTCCGACAACATCGACAACTCTTAATGTCTCATACTGAAGTGTAATTGACCTGAAAACATATTCTTTTGGATAAATTAATCATTTCAATAAATAACCCAAATCACCTTATGTCTATAATGAAAACATAGATTCTTCCCAAATAATATTTCAACCATTACTCCACAAATTTAATCCCATAGTATTTTATTTTCCATAAGCATATAGTGTTCCAAAAAGAGAGAATGTCATCCAAAATAACCTTTATCACATAATCACCAAATCATTTTCCTATACTAAGGATGTCCTATTTATAAAATATAATATCCAAAATAAACTTATTGTTGATCCATAAAATAAATTATGTAAAAAAGAATTTGTCATACTAACCAGGGACTTCACATAGTGTAGTGGTGGGTGATAAATCCCAATATCGTTTTGGATGGGGGTTTGATTCCCAAAAAAATTTCAAATACGATGGGTTGACACACGTCCTACATGTTTTTTATTTTCATGAACTATACTATTTCATATCATTCCAAAAAAATGATACAAATTCCCCAAAAATAACTATAATATATATTATCCTCAAATGTTATCTAATACCTTTCATTTTTCACCCCAAAATGTAATAACGATTTATCACCTCTAAAATATCTATGAATCTTTCTAATATGCTAAATGTTATGGTTATTTCACTTATTCATAATTAACATCCTACCCTATAATGTTATCTAAACCAACCTCTGATACCAACTATAAGAAGCGAGGATTAAAACATTACATAATCTTGAATTAAATTAATAATTCACATTGAGGATATATTCAGATTTTGTGGTTTAGGGAAATAGGCTATAACTATTACATTCCATATCAAAAAATTACAAAGAAGACACTTCTACCCAGTTTCCATTTTTTCATAATATAAAAAACATAAAAAAGTAACATGCCTAGTTCCATGTTTTAGACAACTTTACTTTTTTTATCACACCCTTGACCCTGTTCATCTTTATGACCGGTGAAAAAACATTTCAAAACATGTGATGAGCATAACAAGCTCAGTAATGGTTATAAAATAAGGAAAGGAAACATTAACCCATTAATAAATACCAATAAATGAAACCATTCTTTTCATTCATAACATACCTCATGAAATCATATTATTTATGAATAACTCATTCAAATAATAAATCATAATGGTAACTTATGGAATCCATATCATACATACATTGTAGATATCAAATCTACGTAGGGAGTTACGTGGAAATAGCAATCATAGTATATTCCTCAAATCTCTTAGGAGAAACATTAACATGTGCCTATGTCACGTTACCTATTGCATTAAAGAGCTATATCAGGCTCATCTGCCCAAGGTTTATCATGGAACTACCTATATGTATAAACAATGCCCAAACCATAACACATTTATAACACATAAAACAAACATCATGGAAAGATAACATTTAAAAAATTCAAACACAATATATCATTTAAATATATTGAAATAACAAATCAGTTATAGAAACCATTTTCAATATCAAAATACATAAAAGAGTATATAGTATTTGTTTTCCTTTTAAAAACATTACAGCTTGTTAAAGAATCCAAAGTTCAAATAATAATTGTAGCGACAGAAATGGTTGTTGTCTCCACTTACATTAAAAAGAAAACTTCCTTTTTTAATTTTGAAAAACTCCTCATAGAAAAATATTCTCCTATAATGTAATGAAAATTAAAAGGTGTATATACACTGTATAAAATAAATCCATGAATAAAACAAAATATTCCTCAATGAATTAAGATTGAGACGAAGTCACTTATAAAAACGGTATCCATGGATAATGGATAAATCAATTACATAACAATGTGTGACAAATATAAATCCACTCAATATGATTGGATATTCACTATAATACAATAAGTGTTCCTTTAAACATATTCATAGTATGACAAAATTAATAAGTAGAATTTTAACCCAATGAATTGAAATTGGGTTAAGAAGTTCCCTAACAGAAAATTGACAACCCAATGACGTCAATTTAAAATTCATAAAATCAGTTGATTAGAGAAAAAGGTATCTAATCACTTGTACATGAAATTTACAATAATAAGGATATATAAGAACATATCCCAACATAAGTAGACTAAAATTATAAGACATAACAAAAAGAAGTATTTTAAAAAGTGGAGGGTGAAAGGTTACCTTATCAATTTGGTAACTTATGAAACATACAACCCATAAAAGAAGGATAATACTATGAAGATTTTAATACCCAAAATATAATTTATATTAAACAAAGAATACAATCATTTGCAGTACATACACCACAAAAAAGAAAATTGTGGAAAATATTGCATGAATCTCACAAGAATAAAACGTGAGATGAAAACCCCTTACCACATTATAATCAACCAAGTTGCATGAACAAAAGTTAATAACCATCAAATTAATCATATAATACCATAAATATAAATAGAATTTTATTATAATATATATCAAATAGTAGTACACAATACACCACATGAAATAAATAAGTGGTGAACAATGGAAATCTCATAAAATTAAATGTGAGATAAGAAACCCCTTAACACGTTGTAGTCAATCAAGTTATATGAATAAAAGTCAATAACAACCAAATGAATCACAAAATATCATGAATATAAATAGAATCATGATAATATATATCAAATTTTAGTATAAAATAAACCACATGAAATAAATAAGTGGTGAATAATGGAAATCTAACGAAATTAAAAATGATGTTAGAAACCCCTTACCTCGTGTCCAACTTGACCCGTTCATTCTTTAATCTCTTGAATAAAAAACTAAAGATAAATTATACATGCTTAGGAACATTTTTCATGTTTATTATTCATTATATATTACTTATTACCATGTTATAAACATTATTCAATAACTTATGTTAATAATGGACATTTATTCGATATATGGTACTTAAGTAAAAATGTACCTCTAATAATTACAAGTTGTTGTAATACCCCAAGCTTCCACGGTACGCTTCTCTTCGAATAATACAGTAGCGTGTGTTGTATGAAACTTCGAGTCTTAACACACACCACAACCAATCAAAATAGTCGTTATGAATAATAATACCCAATTTTTAAAATTTTATAAATTTTAACTTTCAAAATGGACTTTATTTTTGGATTCAGAATATTGAAATTATCTTAGGGTGAATTTTTGGTATTTTTCTGAAAACATTCAATTTTTTATGAATAGTGAAAAAACACCGAGTGATAGTTTAAAACGGAATTTTTATTTAAATAATTATATATTTTATTTAAATTTATTTAAGGTAAAATAGATACCAAATACCTATATAAGTTCATTTTAATTCATTGGAGTTAGTTTAGAAAAATTTTAGATATATAAAAATTTTATTGAACTTTTCACCGTCTTTTACCCACCTCCTAGAAGAATTTGGAAATACACATAAAAAATAATTTTAACACTTGTATGAGTGGAATTTTGAAAATCCTAGAGACATGGTTAATATAAATGAGAAAAATTACGTTCAATAAGATAAAAATAATATTTTGTGAATAATTACTTTTTCACTTTTACTTGCCACGGTTAAAAGTAAATAGGGTAATTAATGGTAAAAATGATATTAATATTACCCTAACACATGTTCTAATTCTATTGAAAAAGTGTATCTCGACCATAAACAAACTTAGGAATAAAATATTATCATACAGGTCCACTTGTATAAGATTAGGACATTTATTATTATTTAATTCAAAGAAAAGTTAAAAGAGTTAAAATCAAAGTTTAATAATTAAAAAATTTTTAATATAGGATAATACATAAGATTAATTATATTATAAATATTAATTAGAAATATAAAAAACTTTATTACATAATGGTATTTTATTTATAATTTTTAGACATTAAATGATTTAATTTATTTATCACTCAATTGTGTCAAAATTGACATAAAAGAGTTTTTGAAACAAATATTATATTATTAATTGATATTATATTCATAAAAATCTATGGTTCGGCCAAAGGACTTATATAATGATAGGTTTATGATTAATGGATCACTTGGGGGTCTCTTATAGGTATATAGTGAGTTTATTAACTATATAATATAAAAATACAAAGAGACCTGGTAAATGTCAAACTATTTAACTAAGAGTTAAATATATATGATAAGGTTAATATAATGACCGAAACCTGTCTAAAATATATTGGTTGAAATTATTTACACCCATACCCACCTTAACCTTTATATAATCTACTTTGGAGCCATTATAAATCGAATATGAATTTTTTATAAAATAATATTTCTAGCTTTTCCAAAGGTGCCACTCACCCCTCTTATAAAAAGGCACTTCCCCTTCCCTCAAATTCACACCTTCAATGCCTTTTGGCTCGGCCGACCCCTGACCAAATATTCTCTTAACTTCCCTAAATTCAACTTATAGTCCTTACTTTGATCATAGATCCAACCTATGGATCCCTTTTGATCAAATGAAAAGGAAGAACCTGAAGAAGAGGTAATGTTTTCACCACCCTCTTTCAAGTTCCTTTCTTCTTCAACATCTTCTTTCTTTGTTATTTCCATTATAAAATAATAACTCTAGTATATTCTATATACTTATATGTTATTATAAATATGTTACAACCATATTCAATATTATTTCCATCCTTTTAATGACATGTCACTATACGTGCGTACGTACGGCCTACCGTCTCCACGTCGTGGTGTAATTGTTATTCAATTCATTATCATTTGGATGGGTATAATAATCATGTGTAATTCATGTAAATAATAAATATAAAATTATAATGATTCTGTATATATGATATACCATCCAAATATATATTATTTTAATATCAAAAGAATGATATTGTCGCTCGTGCGTACGTACGGATTACAGTCTCCACGAACGCGATGAGATTCATTCCCCATCGTATCCATTTAAGAATAATTTTCATTTGATAAATAAAAATAATTTTTTGAGACATGGTATCTTTCTGGATATGAATAATATACATCCCATCCATAACCAATACGGCTCAAAAAACAACGAATATAAAGTAAAACGAATCTGTTAGCACCAGAAATGATGATAATACTAAGATATTATTAACAAATCAATATTTAAAGATCATATATGATATCATATTAATGTATATGATTATTGTATAATTTAATAACAATTATTTAACCATTATAAAGGATTTTAACCTACCCGAAACCACAGAAAAGTACAATTTAAGGGTTTATTTCACAATCTCTTCATTATCCAAGGTTGTTTATACGTAATTATCTACTGGGACCGCTTTATCATTCACATCCATGTTTCTTAAAAATGTATTTAAAATAATTATTACTATGGTTTAAATTCATTTATAACCTTTTTGACATTTGTTATGATTTTTATAAAGGAAACCTTCCATCGTTTTCCAAACAAGGTCCTTTTTACCCTTTTCGACAGAATTAAGGTAAAAATGTCTTTTTTTACTTAGACGGCGGGTGCGGCAATTTTCTGCCGTTATAAAACCATCGAAGATTCCCTTACAAGCTTAGAAGAATATTTTCAATTTAAATGTCTTCTTTTATAATTATGGGACTTTTAAATTATTTCAATAAAATAGATATTTCTCTCAAATAGTTTTGATTTCATCTATGTCAACATCCATTTATGGATTTTAAGCTTATTTGAAGTTGATTTATTATGATACAAAACTTCATTATTGTATTGAAGGTTTTGTGATATATTTGACTATGGATCTGTTATTTTTATACCATTCACGTTTTATTGATAAAGTATTGACATTTTGTATGTTATTTTTAATACGAATGTTTACGTTATGTTTAAACCTGTTCATATGAGGAATGCATTGAACATAATAAGTGATTGGTGGAGCCCGCTATAGATCCTCGATGAATCAGTAGGTCTCATGAGACAAACTAGTGTCTTGGCACAATTCCTTAACAAAATCTTATTTGTAGTCTTGGCACAAGGCCTTGACTATGTGGTTATGATAGTCTGTCATTATGCATTTCATCATTATGAAAGTTGTTATTGATATTTCATGTTATTATTCAACTAGTAGAATATCCATGTGAATAAGTAAATGGAATTATTTCATTTTATTTCTTCCATATTATGTTAAAGATCATTTTTAAAAGGCTTTTGTATTAGTTATACACTGCCTTAAATATTTATGCATATTTTTGAATGTTTTTGCTATATTGTCATCCTTACTAGGCATCTGATCTCACCTCTTTCTATGTTTTATTTTTCCCAGGATGTGAAGAACTATTTTATGAATGACATATAGGGATAGTATGAGGGGATATGAGTGTGTACTATAGAGACTATGTTGTTGTAGTTTTCATTTTATGATGTAATGTAAACATTATTAATGTATCTAGTGATTACAAGGCTAATAAACTAATCGGTCTTTTGAGACATGATCTTTTGTGATCATGCAATTGTTATGTAATAATGCACCGACTTTGGTTAATTGGGTTCGGGGCGTTATAGTTGGTATCAGAGGATTTTTAGTACAAACCTTGGAAACTAGATTTAGGTAAACTCTGATTAGAGCACATAGACCTAAGATGGAATTTGAGGATTAGTATAGAATAACTTCCTATAATTTTGGTATTGTAGAGATTTTGTGATTTTTCCGAGAAATACATCCCTGTCTAGATACGTGCAGGTTGAGGCGGCTCTAGCACAAACTTACCTAGGGGTAAAACCTGAAAACACCGCTTTGAGCTAGACTCGAACGGGAACTGGTGCATGACAACCGGCCTTGCTGCACTCTTGGTTACGACACTCCTGGGGGATATGCTTAAGATAATTCTCATTTTCATTACAAACCATTATGAAGTGTTTATTAGTATATACTTCCTGAAAGGAAACATTTTTATGATTATTGATTATATCCATAAACAGTTCAATTTATGTTAAGTGTTTTACACATTTGGATTTATGTATTTCGATTCATAAACTAATCTAGTGTATGACATTGTATAGAAATGGCACCTAGTGGATGAAATGGAAAATGTATCAATGCACACACCCCATTAGGGATTTCCCTACTACTCACGATAATTATAGTGGAGCTAGTGATTCAACTGGTGCTGATTATCTAATCACCATTCTGGGACAACTCACTCAGGTTATGAATAATAACCTTTACCGTATGGAGCACCCTGATCCACAGTGCGTAGGATCAATGTTAAATCTGTAACAACCCAAGATTTTATAAGATATATTCATTTTAATTTCATTCATATCTTCTGTTGAATGATACACCAATATTATCTTGCGCTATACGTAACACTTTATTATCTTGCAGTATACGCAACACTATTCTTAGATTGTGTTACACACAATTTCATGTTCGTTTGATAATAGTCATTCTACGCAACATTCAGTATATATATATATATATATATATTCAATGTATAAATGAAAAATGGTTGGATTCTGTTATAACGAAACAACAAATGAGTCTTGCACACAACACAACCCTTACTTGTCTTGCATTACACACAATCGCAACCTTCCTCGATAGCGTGTGTTTTACGCAATACCGGGTGTTACTAGACAACGATATATTATTAAAATATTATTAGAACTAACCGTTATGAATATTAATACCAACTTTTTGAAATTTTATAAATTTTATGTTTCAAAATGGACTTCATTTTTGGATTCGGAATATCGAAATTATCACAGGGTGAAATTTTGGTATTTTTCTGAAAACTTTCAATTTTTGATGAATAGTGAAAACACTTGGTTACTACTTAAAAACCGACATTTTATTTAAATAATAATTTATTTTATTTGATTTAATTTTAGGTCAAAATTGATACATAATACCTATATAAGTTCAAAGTAATTCATTGGATTCATTTTATAAAAAATTTAGATATATAAAAAATTTACTGAACTTTTCACCGTCTTTTACCCACCTCATAGGAGAATTTGTAAATTTGCGTAAAACTTAATTTTACCGCTTCTTTTAATGGAATTTAAAAAATCCGAGAGACACGGTTGATTTTATTAAGTATAATGTGGTTCAATGAGATGAAAATAATTTTTGGTGAATAGTAACTTTTTACTTTTTTTACAACAGTTAAAAGTATATAGGGTAATTAGGGGTAAAATGATAATCTTATTACCCTAACACATGTCCTAATTATGTTGGATAATTGTAATTCGTCCAAAAACAACCTTAAAAATAAAATATGACCATTTAGGCCCACTTGGATAGATTAGGACATTTAATATTAATTTATTTAAAGAAGGGTTAAAATAGTTAAAATCAAGGTTTAAAAGGTAAATAATTTTTAATATAGGGTTATACATAAGATAAATTCGACTATAAAAATTCATTATAAATATAAAAATATTTCCTACATAATGATATTTTATTTATAATTTTTAGACATTATATAATTTAATTTATTTATGACACAATGATGATGCAGTAATTATCTTATTAATGAAATATTGAAATAATTGAGGTTATAAATACACAAATAAATGTAATTTGAGACTTTTTATGAACTACACTAATATTATAGGTTAATATGACATGTTAGTATTTATCTAATTAACTTTTTTCGAACTAATCATTCTGTTATGATTTAAAAAAAATCAATTACCAAATACTCTCAAAAATGACATAAAATAGTTTGTAAAACTAATATTATATTATTAATTTCTATTTTATTCCTAAAAATCTCAGGATAGGAATAATTACTTATATAAGGTTATATATATTAATAATAAAAAACTTGGGGTTCTTTGGGCTTGTTATAGTATGTTTCTTAACCTTATAGTGTAAGAAAACAAGAAGACACGGTAAAAGTTAAATTATTTAACTTAATGTTAAATCTAAATGATAAGGTTACAATAATTACCTAAACTTGTCCAAATTCTATTGGATGAGAGTATTTAGACCCATAACCACCTTAGCTTTTAAATAAATCAATTTGGAGCAATTGAAAACCGACTATGAGTTTATTATAAAATCATATTTTTAGTATTTCCAAAGGTGCCCCTCTCCTCCCTTATATAAGGGAACCTCCTCCCTCTCTTCCTCACACCACTTTGAGCCTTCAAGCTCGCCCAAACCCTATAAAATTATCTTCTACACTTCCCTAGAAACATCCTAGAGGTCCTGGTATTCTTCAATGACCTTTTTTCATTCCCTAAGCGGAGGTCTCAAAGAGGCGCTTCAAAGAAGAGGTAATATCCGTTACCGATTCTTTCAACTTTATTTCTTCTTCCACATCTTCTTCTTTAGCTTTTTCATTATTAAGTAATAAAATAAGTATAACGCATATAATGATATGTTATTATAAGAATGAAGCAACCCCATTTCACCTTCTATCCATCCTACGGAAAACAAAATCACCGCGCGTGCGTACGTACGGAATACCGTCTCCACGTCGTGGTGTAATCTGTTTTTCCAACCCCATCTTACTTGGATGGGAATAATGGTGTAAAGAATAACTATACATAGTTATTATAACATTATACTTATTCTGATTTATTTTATCATCCACTTTAATTCAATTCAATAATTATGGAAACGATATCATCGCTCGTGCGTACGTATGGACAACCATCTCCACGACGCGATGAGATTCATTCTCCATGTTAACCATTAAAGAATGATTATAATGTTTATATAAGAAATAATAATGAAATATATGACATTATAAAGTTACTGTATTTATGTATATATATATATATATATTTTTCATCTACTTAATTCTATTCAACTCAATAAGGAAACTAAAACAACGTTCATGTGTACGTATGGCCTACTATCTCCATGAACGGTGTATTTCTTTACATTTATCGATATATTATATATATGTATATTATAAATATGTATTATATATAAATCATGTTTTATATCCTAGAATTAAGTAATCATGATCTATGTAATCATATGAATAATTACAAGTCAAATCATGAACCATAAATGAAACGATTTTACCCAAAACGCTACATTAACATGAATTTACAAAAGAACGGGTAATATAAAGTCATTAATGAACCATATATGATATCATATCAATGAATATGATTATGTAATAATTCAATGACATTATTTAAATCATTATATAGGAGTTTCGGATACGTATGAAGCATATCAGACCTAAGGAAAGGGATAATTATTCCAATCTCATTCTAATCCGAGATTGTTTATTAGTAAGTATTTACTGGGGTTATGTTTATCATCCATGTCCATGTTTTCTAAAAATGTTTTCATAAAATTTTATTATTCTTCCATGTATGTTTAAAGTAATTTTTAACCGTTTTTTTGACTTTTACCACAAGGTTTTGAAGGATAATTTCTTTTATTTACCATACGAGGTACTTTTTTGTCTTTTTCGACAAAAGTACGAGAAGAATGTTATTTTTAACTATATACGACATGAATTTATTTTTATGGTTTCATAACCCCTCATTTTCATAAATCTTCCTCTGTAAGTTTGCATGATTATTTTCAACAAAACCCTTTTCTTTTAAAATTGCATGTAATTTTTTGAAAAGAAAATGATTTTGAAGAAGAAAGGATATTTTCCTCAAGAATTAATTTCAAGTGTTTTATCAAAACCATTTTCCATGTAAGATGAAATTATTTCATATGTGTATGTTTCAAGTATAATGTCTATATGATTTACATGGTATCACTTTTCCTATTATGAAATGATAACCATTTATATTATATGGATTATGTGATGATGGAATGATGTTTATGAAACCCATTTTATTCTTTGGGTTATGATGAAGGATTTATATTTTTGTTTTGGAACAAGTAAGAATGGTTTCATTATGAGATGGGTGGGACCTATATCTTCCTCCAATGCATTGGGTAATGATTTATATCTCATAATATAGACATGTCTAGAACAGTAAGTTTATCAGGCTCAGTGTTAAAGGACTAAAACGAGGAGTGAACTCGATTCAGAAAGGGACTTTGTCCACTAAGATGGTCTTGGAAGCAATGCCTTGGCTACTATGGAAATCATAACATGTTCTGAATGGTTTCCACAATTACATGTTTTATTCCCATTATATTTTATCATGGTTGATGTTCCATTATGATATATTCCTGACGTACTTCCACGATTTATGTCTTTGCTCAATATTTTGATGTTTAAATTTCATGTTCAAGTTTTTTCTTCCAAATGTTAATGGATTGTTTTATGTTATCTATGTTTGCCCTTATTGAGAATTTGAGCTCACCCATTTTATGTTTTATTTTCCCCAAGAAATAAATAATGGTTTTAGGTAAGGAAACAAAAAGTGGAAGATCATTATGGGAGTTGTTGAAG
Source organism: Viscum album (assembly GCA_963277665.1). Taxonomy (NCBI): domain Eukaryota; kingdom Viridiplantae; phylum Streptophyta; class Magnoliopsida; order Santalales; family Viscaceae; genus Viscum; species Viscum album. The sequence goes on along the minus strand of OY728128.1, from coordinate 1,250,077,466 downwards.
ATATTTCAAAATCACTAGAAGATTATATTCCGAGTTTCCAATGAAACTAAACTATTACGATCCTTGTGTGTCTGTTTTTGTTATGTATTCCGTAAAATTAATGTAATGTCCATGTACGTCAAGATTCAGGTCTCTACAGTTGGTATCAGAGGAAAGGTTTAGTCATCCTTTGGAAACTAGGATGTGAAAACATTATTGAGATCCCTGGAGATATTTCTAAGGTATGTCTAGGGATGTCCCTAAGGATAAGTATACATATAGGATATAGTCCTAGAACTACGGTAACGATCATAGAATTTAACCTAAGATGTTAGATATTGAGGTTACTCCCCCTTTACTATGTTGTTTTCCCTAGCATGATTTTTTCCTCTCACACTATTCTTTTTGGGTTTTAGAAAATGGCTGGAAACAGGAAGATTCACGATAATAAAGGATATGACGGACAATGGAATGATATTCTTCATGAACAACAAAATGAAATGGGATTTGAAAGTCCAAACATCGTTATTATTCCTAACCAGAAATCTCATAATATGATCAATAATCTCAATGTTGGTAATTTTCTCGACTCAGATAATAAGAGAAAGATGGAGTTTCATGATGATCATAGAGGAAAGAAAGTTCAATTTCCCTCATGTAAATCATGTGGGAAGAGGCATCGGGGAGATTTTTTCAAAGGAACTGGAAGATGCTTTGTGTGTGGAAAAGAAGTACACAAATCCATAAAGTGCAACGGAAAAAGTTTAGTTAACACCAAGGACATGGATAATGGTATTTCTATGACATCAAAAATGATTAGATGTTTTAAATTTGGAATGTACGGGAATTATGTAAACCAATTCCCTAAGGGAAAATATCATGAAGAGAATGAGCATTGTCATATGGGTAGTATTTATGTGGATGATGATGAGGAGACTACAAATGATATATGATCTAAAACAAGTGTTGAAGCTTAGTCAGTTGTTTAAGAAGGTAGTGGAATGTTTGTATGTTTATCAAGAGTTATGTTCTATAGTTAATGGTACTATGGAATAAAGAATCATCTAAGGATTGTTACACTCCTTTTCCTAATGTATTTGAAAGTATATGTTGAATGGTATCGATAACCATAGAATGTTATTCAGATATTTTTGTAAAGTTGATGATATGCACATAATGAAGGGATAAGAAGATAATGAGATGTTTGATTGTATTCATGAGCTCATGATTGATATAAGGACTAAGTGATATCATTGTTTGAGTATATAGAATTTTTGGGATTTTGGTATGTGGAAAGAGTTAACTTTTTACAGCATTCATGTTTTCACTATGGTTAAATGGGTTTTTATTTTTCAATAGAATACATGATTAAGGTATTCACATGTTTTTAATTTGACCAACAAGATATATCTTATGATATATGGGGGATAAATGATGGAATTCACGTGATTGTTATGTGACATTTCAAGTAATCATTTTCATTATACTATGAGCTTGGACCAAAGTATTTTAGATAAACCTAAAGATTGGAATGGATTATGTTGGACATAAGTTAGTATTGTTTAAGGATATAACTTTTTTCGATATTATTGATAGGAAGTTATAGTAATGTAGTTTTAGAAAAAGGAAAACTTGCAGGACGGGCAACAACCCATCGCGTCGGAAAAGTCTGTGGGAATCGAACGCACAACCGAAGTGAGACTAGCCTTTATCACCTACCACTAGCCTATAGGAAGTCCCTGGTTAGTATAAACTAGTTTTACTTTATTAAGTGGTATGATAGATGAATTATAAGTCCATTTTTGGAATTATATACTATAGATGGAATTATTTATATAACTATTGATAACCTTTTGATTAAGATAGATGGAATGCCCCATCATTCTATCACATGATCTACTAACACTTCATGAATGAAAAATTCAACTTAATTTCTTTAAGAGATGATGTGTAAATTGTTCAAGGCACGGACAACGGTGATATTATATCGAAATAAAGTAAGTATTTCTTCTAATTAAAATTCTTCAACTTTAGAGAAATGATCTAGAAAACCAAAAATGTTGTCCTAGTGCTCTTATATCTGATGAATCAGATGGTACCTTAGATCATCGGAAATAAATGGCTTTGTGATTATTGGATTTTTCATAGCCATGTTCTCTACCACTTTCTATCAGAACATGATGGATAGATTTCTCTTCCATATCCATATTTTCACCTATGTTCTCCTACGTGGAAACCCTGTGATGAGTTAATTTGTGTAACCGTTACGTTTCGTAGTTTAGTTTTTAAAGTTAAGTTTTGTTATTTCATTTTACGATGTGGGTTTCTATGAATAGTAAACGATTTATAACCCTGACGAATTTTGAGGGAGAAATTCATTTTAAGGGGGGTAGAATGTAACAACCTGAGATTTTATAAGATATATTCGTTTTAATTTCTTTCATATATTCTGTTGTACGATACACCAATATTATCTTGCACTATACACAAAACCGTATTAGCGTGCAGTATACGCAAGACTATTCTTAAAATGTGTTACACACAATTTCAAGCTCGTTTCATAATAGTCATTCTATGCAACATTGGGCATATATTTATATATTCAATCTATAAATGAATAATGGTTGAATTATATTATAACAAAACAACAAAGGAGTCTTGCACAACACTCAACCGTTACTTGGCTTGCATTACACACAATTGCAACCTTCCTTGATAGCGTGTGTTGTACGCAATACCGGGTGTCACTAAACAACGATATATTATTAAAATATTATTAGAACTAGCCATTACGAATAGTAATACACACTTTTTGAAATTTTATAAATTTTATCATTCAAAATGGACTTCATTTTTGGATTCTGAATATCGAAATTAGCCTAGGGTGAAATTTCGGTATTTTTCTGAAAAAATTCAATTTTTTATGAATAGTGAAAACACTAGGTTACTATTTAAAAACCAACTTTTTATTTAAATAATTATTTATTTTATTTAATTTCATTTTAGGTAAAAAATGATACATAATACATATATAAGTTCAAATTAATTCATTGATGTAATTTTATAATAATTTTAGATATATAAAAATTTTATTGAACTTTTCACCGTCTTTTACCCACCTCCTAGGAGAATTTGCAAATTTACATAAAACTTAATTTTAACGCTTCTGTGAATGGAATTTCAATAATCCGAGAGACACGGTTGATTTTAGTAAGTAAAATATGGTTCAATGAGATGAAAATAATTTTTGGTGAATAGTAACTTTTTACTTTTTTTGACCACGGTTAAAAGTAAATATGGTAATTAGGGGTAAAATGATATTATTATTACCCTAACAGATTTATAATTCTATTGGATATGTGTAATTAGACCCAAAAGAATCTTAGGTATAAAATATGACCATTTAGGCCCACTTGGATTAGATTAGGACATTTAATATTAATTTATTTAAAGAAGGGTTAAAATAGTTAAAATCAAAGTTTAAAAAGTAAATCATTTTTAATATAGGGTTATACATAAGGTAAATTTAACTATAAATATTCATTAAAAAGATAAAAATATTTCCTACATAATGGTGTTTCATTTATAATTTTTAGACATTAAATAATTTAATTTATTTATAACACAATGGTGATGAAGTAATTATCTTTTTAATGAAATATTGAAATAATTAATGTTATAAATACACAAATAAATGTAATTTGAGAATTTTTATGAATTCCACTAATATTATAGGTTACTATGACATGTTAGTATTTATTTAATTACCTTTTTTCGGACTAATAATTCTTTTATGATTTTCAAAAAAAATCAATTACCAAATAGTGTCAAAATTGACATAAAATAGTTTTTAAAACTAATATTATATTATTAATTTTTATTTTATTCCTAAAAATATAAGGATAGGCCAAATAACTTAGATAATGTTATATATATTAATTATAAACAGCTTCGGGTTCTTTTTTCTTGTTATAATAAGTTTCTTAACCTTATAGTGTAAGAAAACAAGAAGACACGGTTAAAGTTAAATTATTTGACTTAATGTTAAATCTAAATAATAAGGTTAAAATAATAACCTAAACTTGTAAAAATTATATTGGATGAGAGTATTTCTACACATCCCCACCTTAGCTTCAAAATAAATCAATTTGGAGCTATTAAAAACCGAATATGACTTTATAATAAAATAATTTTTTTAGTTTTTCCAAAGGTGCCCCTCTCCTTCCTTATAAAAGGGCACCTCCTCCCTCTCTTTCTCACACCACTTTCAGCCTTCACGATCATCCAAAACCTGCCAAATTCTCTTCTCCACTTACCTATAAACATCCTAGATGCCCTGGTCTTTTTCAAAGATCTATTTTAATTCCCTAAGAGGAGTTCTCAAAGAGGTGCTTCAAAGAAGAGGTAATTTCCGTTACCGATTCTTTCAACTTTATTTCTTCTTCCACTTCTTCTTATTTAGTTGTTTCATTATTAAGTAATAACATCAGTATCACTCATATACTGATATGTTATTATAAGTATTAAGCAACCCAATTTCACCTTCTATCCATCCTACAGAAAACAAAATCACCGCGCGTGCGTACGTACGGAATACCGTCTCCATGCCGTGGTGTAATCTGTTTTTCCAACACCACCTTACGTGGATGGGTATAATGGTGTAATGAATAACTATACATAGTTATTATAACATCATAATGATTCTGATTTATTTTATCATCCACTCCAATTCAATTCAATAATTATGGAAATGATATCATCGCTCATGCGTACGTACGGACTACCATCTCCACGACGCGATGAGATTCATTCTCCTTGTTAACAATTAAAGAATGATTATAAAGTATATATAAGAAATAATAATGAAATATATGACATTATAAAGCTACTGGATTTATGTGTATATATATATGTGTATGTCATCTACTTAATTTCATTCAACTCAATAAGGAAACGAAAACAGCGTTCATGCGTACGTATGGCCTACCGTCTCCATGAACGGTGTATTTCTTTCCATTTATCGATCTATTATATATATGTATATTCTGAATATATATTATATATAAATCATGTTTTATATCCTATAATTAATTAATCATCATCTATGTAATCATATGAATAATTACAAGTCAAATCATGAACCATAAATGAAACGATTTTACCCAAAATGCTACATTAACATGAATTTACAAAAGAACGGGTAATATAATGTCATAAATGAACCATATATGATATCATATCAATGAAGATGATTATGTAATAATTCAATGACATTATTTAAATCATTATGCAGGATTTTTGGGTACGCACGAAGCATATTGGACCTAAGGTAAGGGATAATTATTCCAATCTCATTCTTATCCGAGATTGTTTATTCATAAGTATTTACTAGGGTTATGCTTATCATCCATGTCCATGTTTTCTAAAAATGTTTTCATAAAATTTTATTATTCTTCCATGTATGTTTAAATTAATTTTTACCCTTTTCTTTACTTTTACCACAAGGTTTGGATGGAATCTTTCTTTTCTTTACCATACGAGGTACTTTTTTGACTTTTCCGACAAAAGTACGAGAAGAATGTTATTTTTAACTTATACGGAATGAATGGATTTCTACGGTTTCATAACCCCTCATTTTCATAAATCTTCCTCTACAAGTTTGCATGATTATTTTCAACAAAACCCTTTTCTTTTAAAAGTGCATGGAATTTTGTGAAAAGAAAATTATTTTGAAGAAGAAAGGATATTTTCCTCAAGAATTCATTTCAGTTGTTTTATCAAAACTATTTTCCATCTAAGATGAAATTATTTCATATGTGTATGTTTCAAGTATAATGTCTCTATGATTTAAATTGTTTCACTTTTCCTATTATGAAATGATAACCATTTCTTTTATATGGATTATGTGATGATGGAATGATGTTTATAAAACCTATTTTATTCTTTGGGTTATGATGAAGGATTTATGTTTATGTTGTGGCACAAGTAAGAATGATTTCATTATGAGATGGGTGGGACCTATATCTCCATCCAATGCAGTGGGTAATGATTTATATCTCATGATATATACATGGCTGGAATGGTAAGTTAATCTGGTTCAGTGTTACAGGACTGAAACGAGGAGTGAACTCGATTCAGAAAGGGACTTTGTCCACTAAGATGGTCTTGGAAGCAATGCCTTGGCTACTATGGAAATCATAACATGTGATGAATGGTTTCCAAAATTACCTATTTTATTCCCATTATATTTTATCATGTTTTATGTTCCATTATGATATATGCCTTACGTACTTCCACGATTTATGTCTTTGCTCAAGATTTTGATGTTTAAATTTCATGTTCAAGTTTTTGATTCCAAATGTTTTTGGATTGTTTTATGTTATCAATTTTTTCCCTTAGTGAGAATTTGAGCTCACCCTTTTTATGTTTTATATTCCCCAGGAAAGAAATAAAGGTTTTAGGTAAGGAAACAAAATGGGGAAGATCGTTATGGGAGTTGTTGATGATATTTCAACATGATTAGAAGTTTATATTCCGAGTTTCCAAAGACACTGAACTATTACGATCCTTGTGTGTCTGTTTCTGTTATGTATTCTGAAAAAGTAATGTAATGTCCATGTACGTCAAGCTTCGGGTCTCTACAGTTGGTATCAGAGGAAAGTTTTTGTCATCCTTTGGAAACTAGGATGCGAAAACGTTAGTGAGAACCTTAGAGATATTTCTACGGTATGTCTAGGGATGTCCCTAAGGATAAGTATATGTATAGGATATAGTCCTAGAACTACGGTAACGATTATAGAATTTAATGTAAGATGTTATATATTGAGGGTACTCCCCCTTTACTATGTTGTTTTCCCTAGCATGATTTTTTCCTCTCACACTATTCTTTTTGGGTTTTTGAAAATGGATGGAAACATAAAGATTCACGATAATGGAGGATATGACAGACAATGTAATGATATTATTCATGAGCAACCAAATGAAATGGGATTTGGAAGTCCAAACATCATTATTATGCCTAATCATAAATCTCATACTATGATCAATAATCTCAACATTGGTATGTTTCCCGACTCAGATAATAAGAGAAAGATGGAGTTTCGTGATGATCATAGATGAAAGAGTGTTCAATTTGTCTCATGTAAATCATGTACGAAGAGGCATCGGGGAGATTGTTTCAAAGGAACTGGAAGATGCTTTGGGTGTGGAAAAGAAGGACACAAATCCAGTAAGTGCAAAGGAAAAGGTTCAGTTAACACCATGGACAAGGATAATGATATTGCTACGACATCAACAATGATTAGATGTTTTAAATGTGGAATGTACGGGAATTATGCAAACCAATGCCCTAAGGGAAAATCTAATGAAGAGAATCAGCATGGTCATATGGGTAGTATTTATGTGGATGATGATGAGGAGACTACAAATGATATATGAGCTGAAATAAGTGTTGAAGCTCAGTCAATTGTTTAAGAAAGTAGTGGAATGATTGTGTGTTTATCAAGAGTTATGTTGTATAGTTAATGGTACTAGGGAATAAAGAATCATCTAAGGATTGTTACACTTTTTTTCCTAATGTATTTGAAAGTATATGTTGAATGGTACCGGTAACCATGGAAGGTTATTCAGATATTTTTGGAAAGTAGATTATATGCGCATAATGAAGGGATAAGAAGATAATGAGATGTTTGATTGTATTCATGAGCTCGTGATTGATATAAGGACTAAGTGATATCATTGTTTGAGTATATAGGATTTTTGGGATTTTGGTATGTTGAAAGAGTTAAATTTTGACAGCATTCATGTTTTCAGTAAGGTTAAATTGGTTTTTATTTTTCAAGAGAATACATGATTAAGGTATTCACATGTTTGTAATTTGACCAACAAGATATATCTTATGATATATGGGGGATAAATGATGTCATTCACGTTATTGTTATGTGACATTTTAAGAAATCATTTTCTTTATACTATAAGCTTGGACCGAAGTATTTTAGAAAAACCTAAAGATTGGAATCGATTATGTTGGACATAAGTTAGTATTGTTTAAGTATATAACTTTTTTTGATATTATTGATAGGATGTTATAGTAATGTAGTTTTAGAAAAATGAAAACCTGCAGGACGGGCGACAACCCATCGCGTCGGACAAGGCTGTGGGAATTGAACACACAACTGAAGTGCGACTGGCCTTTATCGCCTACCACTGGCCTACAGAAAGTCCCTGGTTAGTATAAACTAGTTTTATTTTATTATGTGGTATGATAGATGAAGTATAAGTCCATTTTTGGAATGATATACAATAGATGGACTTATGTATATAACTATTACTAACCTTTTGATTAAGACAGATGGAATGACCCATCATTCTTTCACATGATCAGCTAACACTTCACGAATGACAAATTCAACTTCATTTCATTAAGAGATGAAGTGGAAATTGTTCAAGGCATGAACAATGGTGAGATTGTATCGAAATAAAGTAAGTATTTCTTCTAATTAAAATTATTCAACTTTAGAGAAATGTTCTTGGAAACCAAAAATGTTGTCGTAATGCTCTTATATCTGACAAATCAGATGGTACCTTAGATCATCGCAAATCTATGGCTTTGTTATTGTTGTATTTTTCATAGCCATGTTCTCTACCACTCTCTATCAGAAAATGATGGTTAGATTTCTCTTCAATATCCATATTTTCACCTATGTTCTCCTACATGGAATCCCAGTGATGAGTTAATTTTGGTAACCGTTATGTTTCATACTTTAGTTTTTAAAGTTATTTTTTGGTATTTCATTTTACGACGTGGGTTTCTATGAATAGTAAACGATTTATAACCCTGACAAATTTCGAGGGCGAAATTCATTTCAAGGGGGGTAGAATGTAACAACCCGAGATTTTATAAGATATATTCATTTTAATTTCTTTCATATCTTCTGTTGTATGATACACCAATATTATCGTGCGCTGTACGCAACATCGTATTAGCTTACAATATACGCAACACTATTATTAGATTGTGTTACACACAATTTCATGTTTGTTTCATAATAGTCATTCTACGCAACATTGAGTATATATATATATATTCAATTTATAAATGAAAAATGGTTGGATTCTGTTATAACGAAACAACAATGGAGCCTTGCACAACACACAACCCTTACTTGGCTTTCATTACACACAATCGCGACATTCCTCGATAGCGTGTGTTGTACGCAATACCGGGTGTTACTAAACAACGATATATTATTAAAATATTATTAGAACTAGTCGTTATGAATATTGATACCCACATTTTTAAGTTTTATAAATTTTATCTTTCAAAATGGACTTCATTTTTGGATTCGGAATATCTAAATTAGCCTAGGGTGAAATTTTTGTATTTTTCTGAAAACTTTCAATTTTTGATGAATAGTGAAAACACTATGTTACTATTTAAAAACCGACTTTTTATTTAAATAATTATTTATTTTATTTAATTTCATTTTATGTTAAAATTGATACATAATACCTATATACATTCAAAGTAATTAATTGGAGTCATTTTATAATAATTTTAGATATATAAAATTTTATTGAACTTTTCACCGTCTTTTACCCACCTCCTAGGAGAATTTGCAAATTTGCATAAAACATAATTTTACAGCTTATGTGAATGGAATTTCAAAAATATGAGAGACACGGTTGATGTTAGTATGTAAAATTTGGTTCAATGAGGTGAAAATGATTTTTGTTGAATAGTAACTTTTTACTTTTTTTACCGCGGTTAAAAGTAAATAGGGTAATTAGGGGGAAAATGATATAATTATTACCCTAACACATGTCCTAATTCTATTGGATAAGTGTAATTTGACCAAAAACAACCTTAGGAATAAAATATGACCATTTAGGCCCACTTGGATTAGATTAGGATATTTAATATTAATTTATTTAATGAAGGGTTAAAATAGATAAAATCAAAGTTTGAAAAGTAAATAATTTTTAATATAGGGTTATATATGAGATAAATTAGACTATAAATATTCATTATAATGATAAAAATATTTCATAAATAATGTTATTTTATTTATAATTTTTAGACATTAAATCATTTAATTTATTTATGACACAATGATTATGCAGTAATTATCTTATTAATGAAATATTGAAATAATTGATGTTATAAATACCCAAATAAATGTAATTTGAGACTTTTTAGGTATTAAAATAATATTATAGGTTAATATGACATGTTAGTATTTATTTAATTAACTTTATTCGAACTAATCATTCTGTTATGATTTTCAAAAAAATCAATTACCAAATAGTGTCAAAATTGACATAAAATAGTTTTTAAAACTAATATTATATTATTAATTGTTATTTTATTCCTAAAAATATATGGATAGGAAAAATGACGTAGATAAGGTTATATATATTTATAATAAACAACTTGGGGTTCTTTTGTCTTGTTATATTATGTTTCATAACCTTATAGTGTAAGAAAACAAGAAGACACGGCAAAAGTTAAATTATTTAACATAATGTTAAATCTAAATGATAAGGTTAAAATAATTACCTAAACTTGTCCAAATTCTAGTGGATGATATTATTTCGACCCATACCCACCTTAGCTTATAAATAAATCAATTTTGAGCTATTAAAAACCGATTATGACTTTATAATAAAATAATATTTTTAGTTTTTCCAAAGGTGCCCCTCTCCTCCATTATAAAAGGGAACCTCCTCCCTCTCTTCCTCACACCACTTTGAGCCTTCAATCTTGGCCAACCCCTGAAATATTATCTTCTACAATTCCCTAGAAACATCTTAGATGTCATGGTCTTCATCAAATACCTATTTTAATGCCCTAAGAGGAGGTCTCAAAGAGGCGCTTCAAAGAAGAGGTAATGTCCGTTACCAATTATTTCAACATTATTTCTTCTTCCACTTATTATTCTTTAGTTGGTTCATTATTAAGTAATGACATCAGTATCTCTCATATAATAATATGTTATTATATGTATTAATCAACCACATTTCACCTTTTATCCATCCTACGAAAAACAAAATCACCGCGCGTGCATACGTACGGAATACCGTCTCCACGTCGTCGTGTAATCTGTTTTTCCAAGACCACATTACTTGGATGGGTATAATGGTGTAAAGAATAACTATAAATAGTTATTATAACATCATACTGATTCTGATTTATTGTATCAGCCACTCCAATTCAATTCAATAATTATTGAAATGATATCATCGCTCGTGCGTACGTACGAACTATCGTCTCCACGACGCGATGAGATTCACTCTCCATGTTAACCATTAAAGAATGATTATAAAGTATATATAAGCAATAATAATGAAATATATAACGTTAAAAAGCTACTGGATTTATGTATATATATATTTGTGTGTGTATGTCATCTACTTAATTCCATTCAACTCAATAAGGAAACGAAAACCGCGTTCATGCGTACGTACGACCTATAGTCTCCATGAACGGTGTATTTCTTTCTATTTATCAATCTATTATATATATGTATATTCTGAATATATATTATATATAAATCATGTTTTATATCCTGTAATTAATTAATCATGATCTATGTAATCATATGAATAATTACAAGTCAAATCACAAACCATAAATGAAACGATTTTACCCAAAACGCTACATTAACATGTATTTACAAATGAACGGGTAATATAAAGTAATAAATGAACCACATATGATATCATATCAATAAAGATTATTATTTAATAATTCAATGACATTATTTAAATGATTATACAGGAGGTTTGGATATGTACGAAACATATCAGACCTAAGTTAAGGGATAATTATTCCAATCTCATTCTTTTCCGAGATTGTTTATTCATAAGTATTTACTGGGGTTATGTTTATCATCCATGTCCATGATTTCTAAAAATGTTTTCATAAAATGTTATTATTCTTCCATTTATGTTTAAAGTCATTTTTACCCTTTTTTTTTGACTTTTACCACAAGGTTTGAAAGGAATCTTTCTTTTATTTACCATACGATCTACTTTTTTGACTTTTTCGACAAAAGTACGAGAAGAATGTTTTTTTAACTTATACAGCGTGAATGGATTTTTATAGTTTCATAACCCCTCATTTTCATAGATCTTCTTCTACAAGATTGCATGATTATTTTCAACAAAACTCTTTTCTTTTAAAATTGCATGGAATTTTGTGAAAAGAAAATGATTTTGAAGAAGAAAGGATATTTTCCTCAAGAATTCATTTCTAGTGTTTTCTCAAAACCATTTTCCATCTAAGATTACATTATTTCATATGTGTATGTTTCAAGTATGATGACTCTATGATTTACATGGTTTCAATTTTCCTATTTTGAAATGATAACCATTTCTTTTATACGGATTATGTGATGATGGAATGATGTTTATGAAACCCATTTTATTCTTTGGGTTATGATGAAGGATTTATGTTTATATTGTGACACAAGTAAGAATGATTTCATTATGAGATGGGTGGGACCTATATCTCCCTCCAATGCATTGGGTAAGGATTTATATCTCATGAGATAGACATGGATGGAACGGTAAGTTAATCTGGTTCAGTGTTACAGGACTGAAACGAGGAGTGAACTCGATTCCAAAAGGGAATTTGTCCACTAAGATGGTCTTGGAAGCAATGCCTTGGCTACTATGGAAATAATAACATGTACTGAATGGTTGCCACAATTACATGTTTTATTCCCATTATATTTTATCACTATTGATGTTCCATTATGATATATTCCTTACATACTTCCACGATTTATGTATTTGCTCAATATTTTGATGTTTTAATTTCATGTTCAAGTTTTTGCATCCAAATTTTTATAGATTTTTTTATGTTATCTATGTTTTCCCTTTCTGAGCATTTGAGCTCACCCTTTTTATGTTTTATTTTCCCCAAGAAATAAAGAAAGTTTTTAGGTAAGGAAACAAAAGGGGGAAGATCGTTATGGGAGTTTTTGAAGATATTTCAACATGATTAGAAGTTTATATTCTGAGATTCCAAAGACACTAAACTATTACGATCCTTGTGTGTCTATTTTTGTTTGGTATTCCGCAAAAGTAATGTAATGTCCATGTACGTCAAGATTCAGGTCTCTAAAAGATATCTTCATGAGGCAACAACCACCATCATTCAATGGGAGTAAAAATCCCTTAGTATCTAAGCAATGGATAAATTCCTAAGAGAAAATATTCCATGACTTGGGGAGTAGTGAAAGGGAAAAAGTTATCAAGGTAGTTTACCGCCTCACTATATATGCTGATCAATGGTGGTCATTCATTCAAAACACAAAGGAAGATAATGAATTATCAAATATGTAATGGAGAGAGTTCAAAGAGCTTTTCTTACAAAAATAATTTCCTTGTGACCATCGAGCAGATATGGAAAGGCAATTTCTGAGTCTGGGACAAAAGGAGGATGAGAATGTTACAAAGTATGAGGACAACATTACAAGGTTAGAAAGGTTTTCTAGAGATTATATATGTAACCCAAGAAGTAAGATTGATCATTTCTTTGATGGGTTAAAACCATTTCTTCGTCGAGAATTAGTGTCATAGTCCTTCTCGTCATATGAAGATATTGTCCCATGTGCTATCGAGAGAGAAAAAGAATTCTCTAAGTATTATGACTTTAAAGCAAAGAAAGAGATGAAGAGATCTATTGATCACTCTGGAAATTGAAATAAGTGGAATAAGGGGAAAGTAGAATCTCCATACTGCAGCAAATGTGGGAAGAAATACCCTGGTACTTTCTTGAAAGAAATGGGAGTCTGTTACAATGGTGGTGAAAAAGGCCACAAAGCTTGTGATTGCAAGGGGAAGAAAGAATCTATCGAGGATCAATGCTACAACTACAGGGAGAAGGGATATTATGAAAATTAATGTCTTAAGCATCAGGTGAACTTACCTTATAAAAGGCCAAGATAATGTTATCACTATTGTAGAGGTATAAGCTCTGAAATACGTGGGGGAAGGTAATTTAATGGTTTCCCCAAGTTTAGAAAATGCATTATTTGATTCTGGATCATCGCATTGTTTCATATCTTCCCAGTTTTCTAATAAAATTATATATTTCCAATTTGATTTATCAAGGTATTTTTCATTTAAAACACCTAAGGGAAGTATCATTTCTATAAAGTTATATGGATCCGTTCCCATTAGGGTATATAAATGTCCTTTATCTGCGGATCTCATCGTCATACCTATGATTGAGTTTGATATAATCCTCGGTATGGATTGGATTTCAGACCAGGATGTGAAGACTTATTTTAAGAATAAATAGGTTATAATTTTTGATGATGATGATTAATAACACCCTATCGTTAGAGCACAATCATCACCACCTGATTATTACATATATCCACCCCTAGTATCTCAACTAAATTCAATTATTGGGGAGGAAGAGAATTAAATAATTGTGGGTAAGGAAAATAATGTTCAAATAGAGGATGTTCCTATTGTTAAAGAATATGTTGATGTGTTTCCAGAAGATTTACCTGGTCAACCTCTAGAATGAGAAATTGAGTTTTTCATTGATTTAATTCCTGGTTGAAGGCCCATATCGAAGAACCCTTATAGAATGCCCACTGTGGAATTAGTTGAACTAAGGAAACAACTAGAGTAACTGAGTAATAAGGAATTAATTCACCCTAGTGTTTCTCCATGTGAATCCCCTTTCCATTTTGTTAAGAAGAAAGATGGATCCATGAGGTTATGTATCGAGTACAGGGAAATCAATGTTATAACAATAAAGAAAACATATCCCCTATATCTCATTGATGATTTATTTGACCAACTACATGGAGCTCAATACTTTTCAAAGATTGACCTTCGATCTAGATACCATCAGTTGTGTGTGATGAAAGAATACATTCTGAAGACGGCATTTCGAACCAGGTAAGGGCATTATGAGTTTACAGTAATGCATTTTGGGCTGACTAATGCACCCTCTATTATCATGGATCTAATGAACAGAGTTTTCAAGGAATATCTCGATGATTTTGTAGTGGTATTTATTGATGATATCATGGTATATTCCAAAATCTACTAAGACCATGAAAATCACTTGCGCATTATCCTAGGACTCTTAGAGGACATGAATTATATGGGATGTTTAGCAGGTGTGAGTTCTGGATTCAGGAGATCTCTTTTATTGGCCATATTTTCTCTAAGGATGGAATCTATGTTGATCCTTCTAAGACCAATGCAATCCAAGAATGGACATCCCCGACGAGTATAACTGAGGTACGCAGTTTTATTGGTTTAGAAGGTTATTATCAGTGTTTCGTCCAGAATTTTGCTCGATTGGCTAACCCATTAATGAAGCTCACGTGTAAAGGGGTTAAATTTGATGGGACAGAAGAGTGTGAAAAATGTTTTGAAGAACTGAATAGAATATTAGTCAATGCTATTATATTGACTCTACCATCAGGGAATGATGGGTTCGTTATTTATAGTGATGCATCAAAGAAAGGAATTGGTTGTGTCCTTATGAAGAATGATAGAGTTATTGCCTATGCATCATGACAGATGAAAATTCATGAGCAAAACAATCCTACTCATGATCTTGAGTTAGCTGCTGTAATATTTTCTTTGAAGATATGGAGTCATTATATCTATGGTAAAAAATGTGGGATTTATACTGATCACAAGTGTTTGAAGTATATTTTCTCATAGAAAGAACTCAACATGAGGAAAAAGAGGTGACTTGAACTACTCAAGATTTATAATTGCACAACACACTACCACTCGGGGAAGGAAAATAAGTTTGAAGATGCTTTGAGTAGAAAATATCATGGAGTTTTGAACAAGATGTGAGTTGAGAGGGATCCTATTTTCATGGATCTAGTAAATTTGGATATGGTAATAACCATGTTAGGTGAAACATAAATGATTTTTCAAAGGGTTGCCAAACCATCTTTACTATAAAGGATAAAGAGTTATCAAACCGATGATGAAGAGTTTAAAATGAGGATTAAAGCTATGAATTATAGGATATTGCGTGACATTGTGTATGAGGATGAAATTTTGAAATTTGGGAAGAGACCTTGTGTTCCCAATATACCTAATCTAAAAAGGGAATTTTTGGATGATGATCATAGTTCAAATTTCTCTATACACCCTAGGAGAAACAAGATGTATAGAGATTTGAATGAACATTTTTTGTGGGACAAAATGAAGAGGGAGATTTCTGATTTTTTGTCAGGATGTATGGTTTTTCAACAAGTGAAACCTGGAAAGAAACATCCTGGAAGAGTCATGAAACCTCTTCCTATACCTGAGTGGAAATGGGATAATATCATGATGGACTTTTTCATGGGACTACTAAAGACTCCTAGAAGGAATGTGGCAATACGGGTCATTGTTGATTGTCTTACCAAGTCATCACATTTTCTTGCTATAAGGGAATATTTACCACTTGAACTTATAGCAAGGATATATAT
This sequence comes from Viscum album, assembly GCA_963277665.1. Lineage (NCBI taxonomy): Eukaryota > Viridiplantae > Streptophyta > Magnoliopsida > Santalales > Viscaceae > Viscum > Viscum album. The sequence goes on along the minus strand of OY728128.1, from coordinate 1,250,061,015 downwards.
TAATGATGTTGTGAGACTTCATAGAGTACCCATATCGATTGTTTCTGATCATGATCCATGTTTCACTTCAAGATTATAGAAGAGTCTTTAGAAGGCCTTGGATAATGAACATCGTTTGAGCACTGCCTACCACCCTCAAATAGATGGACAATCAGAACAGACTATTGAAACCTTAGAATATATGTTGACATCATGCTCACTTGACTTTTAGGGTATGTGGGATCAATATTTACCTCTGGTAGAATTTTCCTACAATAATAGCTTCCATTCAAGTATTCTGATGGCACCATATGAAGCATTATATGGAAAGATAAGTCGCACACCAACCTGTTGAGATGACGTTCTTGAAAGAAAACTTGTTGGCCTAGAACTTGGGGAGGAAACGATGGAAAAGGTAAAGGTAATACAATTCCACGTCAAAGAAGCTCAAAGTAGGCAGAAGAGCTATGCTGATAACCGAAGGAAGGATTTGGAATTTCATGTAGGAGATTATGTTTTTTTGAAGGTATATCCATGGAAGGGAGTTATAAGTTTCGGTAAGAAGGGAAAATTGAGTCCCAGGTACATCCGACCTCTCGAAATTCTACAACAAATTGGTGTTGTAGCTTATAGTTTGGCAATGCCGCCAAATCTCTCCAAAGTTTACGATGTGTTCTACATATCACTATTCAGAAAATACATGCATGATCCAACGCATGTACTCGCCTATGATGAATTAGAACTAGAAACCAATCTGTCATATTGTGAATATCCTGTCAAGATTCTTGATACAGGAGAACAGCTATTGAGAAACCGGATGACTCGTCTGGAAAAAAGTTCTTTGAAGAAACCATAAGATGAAAGAGGCTACGTGGGACCCCGAGGAACTTATGATGAAGAACCACCCAATTTTTTTCATGTAGTAGTATTCAAGAAATTTTGAAGAATAAATTATTTGAAGGAGGGTATAATTTAACACCCCAAGCTTCCACGGTACGCTTGTTTTTGAATAATACAGTAGTCTGTGTCGTACGCAACTTCGAGTTATAACACACACCAAAACCAATCAAACTAGCCGTTATGAATAGTAATACCCACTTTTTGAAATTTTATAAATTTTATCTTTCAAAATGGACTTCATTTTTTGATCTGGAATATCAAAATTTACTTAGGGAGCATTTTTGGTATTTTTCTGAAAAAATTCAATTTTTGATGAATAGTGAAAAAACACAGAGTTATAGTTTAAAACCAAATTTTTATTTAAATAATTATATATTTTATTTAAATTTATTTAAGCTCAAAATAGATACACAATACCTATATAAGTTCAATTTAATTCATTGGAGTTAGTTTAGAATAATTTTAGATATATAAAAATTTTATTGAACTTTTCACCGTCTTTTACCCACCTCCAACATAAAACATAATTTTACCACTTCTGTGAGTGGAATTTAGAAAATCCAAGAGACACGGTTAATATCAAGGATTAAAATGTGTTTTAATAAGATAAAAATAATTTTTGGTGAATAGTAACATTTTACATTCACTTACCACGGTTAAAAGTAAATAGGGTAATTAAGGGTAAAAATGATATTAATATTACCCTAAAACATGTCCTAATTCTATTGGAAATGTGTATCTCGAAAAAAAACAACCTTAGGAATAAAATATTATCATTTAGGTCCACTTGGATTATATTAGGACATTTATTATTATTTAATTCCAAGAAGAGTTAAAAGAGATAAAATCAATGTTTAATAACTAAAAAAGTTTTTAATATATGATTATACATAAGATAAATTTGATTACAAATATTAATTATAAAGATAAAAATATTTCCTATGTAATTTTATTTTATTTATAATTTTTAGACTTTAAATGATTTAATTTATTTATGACACAATGGTGATGCAGTAATTACATAATTAATGAAATATTAAAATAATTGATATTATAAATAAAAAAATAAATGTAATTTGAGACATTTTATGAATTAAACTAATTTTATAGGATAATAAGAAATATTAGGATTTGTTATATAATTTTTTTTAAATAATAATGTTATGAAATTATCGAAAACAAAATACCCAATAGTGTCAAAATTGATATAAAAGTGTTTTTAAAACAAATATTATATAATTAATTGATATTCTATTTCTAAAAATATAGGGTTCGGCCAAAAGACTAATATAATTATTTATGTATCATTAATGGTCCACAAGGGGGTCACCTGAAGGTATATAGTAAGTTTATTAACTATATAATATAAAAATACAAAGAGACATGGTAAATGTCAAACTATTTAACTAAGAGTTAAATATAAATGATAGAGTTAATATAGTGACCCAAACCTGCCTAAAATCTATTGGTTGAAAGTATTTTGACCCATACCCAACTTAAACTTTAAATAATCCACCTTGGATCATTATAAACCAAATATGAATTAGTATAAAATAATATTTCTAATTTTTCCAAAGGTGCCCCTCACCCCTCTTATAAAAGGTCACTTCCCCTTCCCTCTAATTCACACCTTCAAACCCTTCTGCCTCAGCCAAACCCTGCCCAAATATTCTCTCAACTTCTCTAACTTCATCCTAGAGGCCATATTTTGATCAGAAATCCAACCTACGGAGCCCTTTTGATCAAATCAAAAGGAAGAACCTGAAGAAGAGATAATGTTCTCACCACCATCTTTCAAGTTCCTTTCTTCTTCAACTTCTTCTTTCTTTGTTATTTAAATTATAAAATAATAAATCCAATATCTTCTATATACTATGATGTTATTATAAATATGGTACAACCATATTCAGTATTATATCCATCCTTTGAATGACATGTCACCATACGTGCGTACGTACGGCCTACCGTCTCCACATGGTGGTGGAATTCTTATTCAATACATTATCATTTGTATGGGTATAATAATGATTTGTAATTCATATAAATAATAAATATAACATGATAATTATTCTTTATATATTATATACCATACGAAAAAATATTATTTTAATATCAAAAGAATGAAATTGCCGCTCGTACGTATGTACGGATTATCGTCTCCACGAACGCGATGAGATTCATTCCCCATCATATCCATTTAAGATTAAATTTCATTTGATGATTAAAAATAATTTTTAGAGACATGATATAATTCTAGATATTAATTATATACATCCCATACATAAAAAATATAGCTTACATAACAAAAAATATAAAGGAAAACGAATTCGTTAACACTCGAAACGATGGTAATACTAAGATATTATTAACAAATCAATGGTTAAAGATCATATATGATATCATAGTAATGTATATGATTCATGTATAATTTAATAAAAATTATTTAACCATTATACAAGAGGTAAACCTACCCTCATCCAAGTAAATGTACAAGGAAATTTTTTATTTCACAATCTCTTCATTATCCGAGGTTCTTTATATGTAATTATCTACTGGGACCTCTTTATCATCCACATCCATGTTTCTTTAAAATATATTTAAAATCATTATTACTATTTTATGGACTATGGTTTAATGTCATTTATACCCTTGTTGACTTTTTTTATGATTTTTATAAAGGAAACATTCCGTCGTTTTCCAAACAAGGTCCTTTTTAACCTTTTCGACAGAATTAAGGTAAAAATGTCTTTTTTTTACTTATACAGTGGGTGCGGCAATTTTCTGCCGTTATAAAACCGTCAAAGCTTCCCTTACAAGATTAGAATAATATTTTCAATATAAATGTCTTCTTTTATAATTATGTGACTTTTAAATGATTTCAAAAAAAGAGATATTTCTCCCAAATAGTTTTGATTTCATCTATGTCAACATCCTTTCATTGATTTTAAGCTTATTTGAAGTTGATTTATTATGATACAAAACTTTAATATTGTATTGAAGGTTTTGTGATATGTTTGACTGTGGATATGTTATTTTTATACCATTTTTGGTCTATGGAGAATGTATTGACATTTCATATATTAGTTTTTATAAGAATGTTTATGTTATGTTTAAACCTGTTCATATGAGGAATGCATTCGACTTAATAAGTGATGGGTGGAGCCCATTATAGCACTTAGATGCATCAGTAGGTATCATGATAAAAACTAGTGTCTTGGAACATGACCTTGAAATAATTTTATTTTTAGTCTTGGAACAAGGCCTTGACTATGTGGTTATGATAGTCTGGCATTATGCATTCCATCATTATGAAAGTGGTTATTGATATTGCATGTGATTATTCGACTAGTAGAATATCAATGTGAATATGTATATGGAATTATTTCATTTTATTTCTGCCATATGATGCTTAATTTCTTGTTTAAAAGGCTTTTGTTTTAGTTATACATTGCCTTAAATGTTTATTCTAATTTATGAATGTTTTCTCTATTTTTTTATCCTTACTGGGCATCTGAGATCACCCCTTTCTATGTTTTTATTTTTCCCAGGATGTGAAGAAGTATTTTATGAATGACCTGCAGGGATAGTATGAGGGGATATGAGTATGGAATATGGAGACTATTTAGTTTTCGTTTTCGTTTTATGATGTAATGTTAGCTTTATGAATGAATCTAGTGATTCTAAGGCTACTAAACTTATCAGTCTTTCGAGACTTGATCTTTTGTGATAATGCTAATGTTATGTAATAATGCACCGACTCTGGGTTACTGGGGTCAGGGCATTATAGTTGTTCTTGTGGTAAAAACATCATTATCTCCAGAATTATATTCATGATTTATATATCATATATTTCATATATATCCATTATATGTATGTATTTATAAAATTACATATCATTGTGAGTTAAAAAATGAAATGCATTGTTCATGGAGATGGTAATTCATACGTATGCATAAACGCTACTTTCATTTCTATTTCATCTTTAATGTAATGAAAACATACTGAAACATAGGTATATTATAATTATAAAATAATATCATATGATATATATATATTACATGATTTAATTAACTCCATACTTTATACGTTCTATGTATGCCATGAACGAATCATATCACCATGAGGGGGCGGTAGTCTGCACTTCATCAAATGAAATTATTGTATTTACACATTTTGGAAGGCATAAAGGTGTGTTTTTATATAAAAATTATAGAAGTATAGATAAAACAAAAACAAACTATATGAAATTTATAAAAATAGTTTCATCATAATTTCCACCATGAAAGGTGGTAGGAGAAGATTGAAAAATTACCATTTTGTGAGGCAGTAGTTAACCGTCCAGAGAAACAGTATGTTCTTTACCAATTTATTGGAGGTTTTTGTAAGTTTATTTTGAATAATTCTCATAAAAAAACTTAATTTATTTAGAATACCTATGTTGTAATAAAATAAAGGAATAAAATGTGATTATGGGGTTGGAGAAGTAAAATAAAACCAAATAACAGAAGAGAAAGTATTGTATTTAAATTGGTTATCTTCCTTTGGTTTGAATCAAAAGGTTTACATGAGTTGTCTTATGACTAGGGGAAGGCTTCTAGGAGGAGTAGAAATATTTAGGGAGCTTAATTGTCTAGATATTGGGTGAGCCAAGGGTTTTGAGAAGTGTGAAGAATGGTTTAGAAGTGAGGTCTTTTTTAAAGGGGTGAGAGGCTCTTTAGGAATGTTTAAAAGTATTATTTTATCATAAAATGATTTTCTGTTTCTAAAGGTCCAAAACATATTAAATTAGAAAATAAGATTACTCTTGTTCAAAATATAATCATCCAATAAGAATTATACAAGTTTTGGACATTGTTTTATTCTTTATAATCATATTTATTTAAATCATCCATTAATGAGGTAAACAAAACATTATTATTGTGTAATAAATAATTTTATTTATTTTATGTCTAAAAATAAAAAAAATACCATGATGTAGGAAATATCATTGGAATTAAAATGAATATTTATAGTCGATGAGATACCTTATATTACCCTATGTAAAAATTGATTTACTAATTGATATTTGTTTTTGTGAGTTATGTTTTTACTTTAAAATAATTAATATAAAGTGTCATTGTCACTATTAAGTTGCTCAATGGGGTCCCAATATCGACCCAATGATAGCCATGGTCGGAAATGTAACAACCAATTGGATTAAGACACATGTTAGGGTAATTTTATATTAGTATAATAATATTTTGTTACCCTTATTTACCAGATTTACCCTTTAACCCTGGTAAATAAAATTTTTGTAGAAGTAAATATTAATATATTCTAAAAATAAAATGTACATATTTACACAATTTGTTCCTCTTGATTCCAAATATTGAAACCATTTTTAAAAATTCAAAACAAATAAATGGCAGAAATTAATTTAATATTAATTTCTGCTGTCAAAACAAAACGTGTGTTTTTAAGAAATAATGGTTATCAATAGATTGACACATATTTATGTCCAATTTCAAAGTGAAATTATTTCCAATGACCAAAATTGGATTAAATGGTAAAAAAAATACAATTATACTTTATAATTAATTAAAAAGGTAATATAACATTATAAATAAATTACATTAAAAGGCAGTTTTGAATTAATATATAGTATTTTTCATTATTTATTAAAAAAGAAATTTTATCAGAAAAATTCAAAAAATTTAATGAGAGTAACGTTTTATGTCCTAATTCTAAAGAAAAATTCTATTTTATAAAATAGAACATATTAGAGTAAAAAAACTTGATTTAAAGAGGGTTCTCAGTCAAATGGCGATAAATCATCCTTTTAATGAATATTTGAGTATTTAGGCTTAAATTTAGATTTAATCACATTTTAAGCCTTTATATTTTCTTAGAAAATTTTAGAAACATTTAACAGACAAATATAATAATATTTTAGTTAGTTATATTCATTCCCACCAATATAATAGTTATGTGTTAACAACCATTTAAAATAATAATAATAATATATTAATTTTTTGTATAACACATCATTAAGTGCAATGTAAGACTTCAAAGGAAGACGTTGTTGTGTATCGGGTATGCCATCGAACATAAAATCCCCTTTAAATTAAAATTAATATTTAATTCAAAAATATTAGTATATATTAAATTGTTATATTCTTTTTTTACCTAGGATGTTACACATTATGTATTAAATTAATGAAACACAATTTTTAAAGATGATTTATGCAGACATTCATTGGTGAGATCTTGAATACATGTTTGGTTTGAAGGTATTCAAGTGATTTTATCTATGGAAGAATATTATGATGTTTATAATAAATAAAAACCTATAACCTTGGTATATTTTGACCTTCATGATTCTTTGTTGAGTATGTACGTAACTTTTTTATTGGTGCTTCCACCAAGCCACTATCAATATCATGATATATTCTATGTATCTCTAATAAGAATTTAAATTCATTATCATTCACATATCCTAAAATTAGAGTTTATAATTATATAGATTGATCATTCCTATAATGAATATTTGTTAGAAATATAAGATCTTATTAATAATGATCTATTTAATATGACATCTCACATGGTAAATTTTATTTAGAGGAATCAAAATAATAAAGAGGCTATATGGGAACCCAATGATAGGGTGAGGAAGATGTATCCTTTGTTGATTGTATTAGAGTGATATAAATTCAAGAAATAAATAATTATATTAGGGTATATTTATAAATTAAAAAACATATATGTAATATTTTGAAATAAATGTGAAGTAATAGATAGCTTTCTATATATGTAACTAAGAGAATTATTAAACCACGATATATTATATCAATTGTAACTTATTCATTTTATTAGGGAGTACGTATATGATTAAGAAAAATATGAAATATATATTTATATTAATTATTTCCTTAATAGAAAATTATTTATTAATAATTTTAAATAACCATTATATTCTTAATAAATTCAATTTATAAATAATAAATAATAATTTTCAATGAAAATAATATTTCAAGGCGTTTTGAATATTTAAAAAAAGAAATAGATTTATTTATAATAAAATTTGGTTATAATTACATTTGTTGATAGTGTATTAATAATCATTTTTCATAAATGGTTACAGATTAACACAAAATAATTTTATTAAAAATGAGGTTTATTTTATTCAGAAAATATTTTTTTTTTGTGAAAAAGTATTTTTTTCATTAGAAAATTAAATAATTTACAATGGATGGATTATGTTAATTAAATTTATATAATATATTTTCAATAAACAAAATTTAACATACATCTATTTGTTTTTAACAAAAATTTAAAAAATAATGTGTTCATTATGCTTAAAAATGTGTTTTACTAAAATTTAATTTCATTAAATATATTTCATCTATATTAAAATTAATTCCCAGCACATATCAAAAGCGAATTTGAAAAAATTGGTTCAATATTTTTTATAATTATGTAATATTTTGGAAATTAGTATAACATCATTTTTTATCATAATAAATAGTAATATTATTAAAATAATATTACCTCAATTACGGGAAAAAGGGTTAATTGGGATTTAATCTAAGAGAAATGTTGAAAATTACACATACAAATAACTAAATCTTTTCAAATAAATATATTTCAAAAAAATAATACCCTAACTTAAATTTATTTGACAATAAATTCCACATTCACTAGGAAAAGGCACATATTATCGAAATATTTTGTGTAATTCCATGTGTATCCCACCCCTTACTTATAAAAGGGAACCTCTAATCGTTCCTTATTAACAAAATTATATTCCTATATACATGAAAATAAATAAAAAATTTCTAATATTACTACACTTCAATCATAAAATTTTTATCTTACCCTAAACCCATCTAATGATGTCCTATAGTGTAGACAAATTGAGGTCCACCATGAAGAGGTAATTGTCTTGAATAACAATTTCAATGTTGATTTTTTATAATAAATAATCAAAATATATTGTATCATTCTTATAAAACTAAATATATTTCTCTAAATATACGTTGATGTTTTTTTATATTATGGTAGAAATTTTGTTCACCTTTTTCCCCACAAATATGAAATGAATGTAACAATCATGTGTATGTTTTAAATACTACCTATAAGTAGAAATGTGATTCATTTAACATCATAACATCTCATGGATGTTTAAAATGATGGAATTAAAAAATATATCTTTTAATTATGATGTGATAATGAGTTTCTAAAGATAAAATATAATTTAATTTACTTTCCTTTCTTTTTAATCATTATACATTTGAAATATCATTCACGTATACTAACAAATCTATAAGAGATGTATATAATTTTCAATTATATCATTTTGTCTAGTTATAAATTTATATGTAACGAATTTATATAAAAATTATGAAATTAATAGGATTATGTAAATGTTATATATTCTTCTTATTAATTTTGTAAAGACCAAGACCTGAGTGGCATGTATCTAGTACCTTATATTATTATATATGTAGGACAAAACCAGAAATCTCATCCTGAAGGACTAATTAGTTTTGCAGTCTTGGTAAACTAGTTATATAAAATAATTGTAAATTAAACATGAAAATATTAGATAACAAGAGTGAATACTTTGATAACACCATTATTAAATTATATTATCCCTACATGTCAATCATAATATACATCTTGTAATCTTGGGGGAAAATAAAACATAAGAATGCAGTGAGCCAAATCTCAGTAAGGTTAAGCATATATCAGATTCTATAATAAATAAATATGAACAATAAGTCAAGGTGTATAAATAAATACACAATCCTTTAAAAACATAAGAATAGTCTAGAATGAACAAATTATGATCAAATTGAGCTATATAAATATAGAATGAAACTTAACAATATATATTCTACTAATTCAATAATAACATGGAATTTGAATAACTAATTTCATAATAATGGAATGAATATTGTGGTATATCATAAACATACTATCTAGGCCTCGTCCAAGAAATCTTCATAAATGGGTAAGGCATTAGCCTAAACTCAGTCTAGTTTGTCTCGTTGGACTTACTGATCCATTAAGGGGCTACAGTGGTCCCCATACGACACATAAAAAGTACAATTCATTAATAATATTGGTGAGTCGTTTCACCAAAGGTATATTATTGGTGTCCCAAAATATTTTTACCCTAACAAGTATTTCACTAGTGAGGGGTCGATCCACAGGAAAAAGGAGTTCTTTTTATCAAGTTTAATTTATTTTTTGTTTTGGTTTTAATGAACTTTGCTGAATTTAGAGTCGGTTTTTGTTTTTTGGATAAAAAGAACAATTGGTTTTAAGTTTCTTTTAACAAATTTCTAAAAATAATAAAAGTGAAATACGAGAAAATTGATTTTGATATAGATAAAGAGAGATGTGTATTGGGGTTATGGGTTAATGAGATGTTGTTTATCAAATCAAATTGCTTATGAGGTTGTGTTGTTCATGATAACCCAACACTTTGGGTTTAATTTGTAATAATATTTTTTTAGTCCAGTAAACATTATATTTAGAGATAAAGAAACTAACTCCTTAGCCTGGTAGTTAGTATTTAACATATCATTATTTGTCTTAGTTCATTTTGAGTCGATTAATACTTCCAATGGTCATGAAATTATTCATCGATATTATTCTTTTGAATCCATGAAAATTCTACCCTTGGGGATGTATAGAATTTCCAGTGATAATATGAAGTGATTTAGAAGATTAAGAAGAGGTTAATAAAACAAACACGTTCATAGGAACTTAATTCAAATTTCAACTCAACATCTCCCACAACACCAACACACTAGGTGTTTAGTCACACATAGAGAAGAAAATAAACACAAAACACTTGATACTTTATGTGATCATGCTTGAATCTTTGAGGTGAAAATTATTCTTTGGTAGATGGTGGAATGACGGTAGTACGATGACAGAGCATCTCTTCATCTGAATTTCAACTCTTTTCTCCACAAAATACTACACAACCACTCTACTACCTTGGTCCGGAGGCCAATTCCTCCTTTTATCGAAAACCATAAGAACATGGTGTGTGGCTAGAGTGCATTTCGGGTACTTTTGTCAACGTGTTTTTTCCTTTGCTTTCTTCACTGGTAGGCGGCCTAACATGCCATATTTGACTTGTAACATGATGCCTCCTGGTAGGTGAATGTACACGTCATGTAGTGTCACCATACACGGTGTGTACTCTCATTTTTCGTCCCCCAACATCTTATAGAAATGTATACATAGCGTGTCCCTTTCAGCCAGCCACATGGGCATATAGACTCTTATCGGCCACCAACCGCTTATATAATGGTATACACGGCATGTTTATTTTGAACATGGCATTTACCGGCTACTGGTTACTTGGGCATGTACTTTTCCCAGTCAACCCATGTTTGATCTTGAATGTACATAGCGTCTATATAAGTACACGTCTTGTAGTTGTAAATTATTTCTCAGTTCTTCACTATTTTGTGTATTTGGCCATAAAAATCCTCGAAATGAACAAGATCACCAAAATCAAATTATTTTTTCCCTGAGTAGTAGGTAATTGAAACAAAATTGTTTTTATTTTTCAATAGCGTATATGAAAATTTATACACATATAGGGTGCATCAAACTCACCCACACATAGTCATTTTCATGCCATCAAAAAATCTGAACATTTAATTAAAAGTGTATATATATTAAAAGGAAGGAATTTAGTTAATAATAAATGTAAATAATATGTTACAAGATAAATTTTTTAAAAGAATACAAAACAATTTCAATCAAGGAGATATTCTTATCATGCCCCATCTATAATTTCAATTTAACTACTTTCATCATCTTTTAACACATTTTTCAACCATTCAAAAATATGCAATCCAATTGATGATTTACCTCACCAACAATATTGTCAATAGTCAGGATGATTTTAATCATAGTAATTATCAATAAAATGTATATACACTTTATCAATAGGTTTGAAAGAAATCTAGTTGTCCACTTTAGAAAATTTGACTTATAAAAATCATGAGGGAATTTCAATAAGGATCATATGTTTCTATGGATTAAGGATGGTAAAATATGTGAAAATAACTCTGAGGCTTGAAAGAGGAGGCAAAATTCATTAAATAAAAGTGCATGATATTCAATTATAAACTCAATGTAAAAATGTCATCAACAATCATTATCAAACAATCTTATCACCACCATCTCCTTTAGTTGTGTTGGAGTCACAAACCATCAAGTGATTATAAGGCCCTTTTTTGTACCATTTCTTCTTTTTTTATAGAACACAGAGGGAACATTTCATCATTTCAAAAAATAGAGGTTTGGAACCCTTTTCTCCCCAATTGATTAAGTGGATCTCCCTCATACTTAATTTCTTGACAATTCACGAATTTATACCATTTGTTGGCAATCCCTTCTTCTGATATCAAATGAATAATCATTTAAAATCATAAAATAATTAGGGTAGGAAGAAAAAATGGCCTTTAATATGGATTCCTATAAAGGCTATTCATGGTCTCCTGGGGTGTTACGAAGATAAGATGTAGGTTAGGTCTCAAGATAAAGGGGTTTAAACACTATAATTCATCAATCATATCAATGTAATTCAAAAATTCTTCATGTTTTGAAATGAAAACATGCAAATTCTGGTAGTTATGTATATTCTAAAAATACCTCAAGAAAGAGGGTATTAGAAATAATATGAAAAAGGGGTTAGAATACCTCTCAGGTGTGGGAAAAATAAATAAAGAGACATTCAAGACATGAATTTCAAATAATTTATTAGTTTGGTCAATGTAATTATCCAAGGAATAAAAGTTTCAATTTAAATTATATCATCATTCATTTTAGACACTTAAGAACCAAAATAAACATACAATTATTTTTTTTAAATTTCCCACTTTCAGCTTATTATTTAAAAATATGATTAACAAAAATTGCATTCATATTTTAAAAAAATATCTTCTAATAATGATTTCTCCTATAATATGAATAGGACAATGACTAAAGAGGTCGAGAGATTCCCCCCATACATAAAACTACATGTGGTCCACCAAGTGCCCAAAAAGAGGAATAAGGTAATGTGGGGACACAATAGTAGACCAGACCATGGGGAAGTATGGAAAGAATTAAATGAAGAAAGAAATGTAATCAATTGAAAAAAGAATACTCTCCTCAGGTCAAGGCATAGGAAAATAGAATGTGATAGAAAAATGTAGCCCAAAATGTGCCAGAGTACCTTTGAGGGGGGAAGAACGTGAACACTAAAAGCATAAACAAGAGACCTTGGAAAAAGATATCACAAAAATATAAAAAAAATGAAAAGGATGTGTCAAAAAAACCATTCATGGGGTCACCTCAGAAGATGAATCATCTAGTACATAACCAGCCCGTAGAGATGGATCTGGAGCAGTGGAAACTGGAAGCTCAGAATCTGTACCTGGATGGGAAGCTGGAGAAGTAGGAGCCGCATGTATTTCACTTGGTAAAGGAAGCTCGAAATCCCCATTGGACTGGCAGTAGTGGTGGCATCAATAGAAATAGTAGTTGGGCCCACAGCAGATAAGAGAACAGAATCTGTGGCCTGTACAGTGTAAGGTGGTGGAACACTAGCAGAAGGGCTATGAGCTGATGCAGAGGCAGGTGGCGGGGGCATTAGAATACCATAATGCTGAAGAAGAAGCCCCAACATCTGCTCCAGCCGACCCTGGCGGCTGTCGATACAAACCAAATGTGGCTCCATTATGGCTAGGCATAGGAAAAGGGTGAGATCAACCGAGGTTTTGTGGGTAGGTGGGGATGGTGGTGGTATAGAAGAAGGAGGTCTAGATGAAGGGGGTCAGTAGAAGGGGTGGGGTAGGGAAGCTGGAGAAGGTGGGGAAGGAGGAGGAGGTGCATCGGTGGGTGTATGAGGGTCAGCAGGTGGGTGGGGTGGAGCCTGGGAAATTATGTAGGCACCCCCTACTTCCAGACCAATCCCATGAAAATAATCATGACATAATCCATCCTCTGGGGTGAACATATCAAGTCATGAGGTAGAGAAAGCTCAAAGACCCCGATGTGGTGGGCAAAGAGAATAGCGTAAAACTCGCCGTTCAGATTGACATGACGGCCGATTAACGTGGCATGGAAGTAGGAGTAGGAAATTTAAGGGAGGTCTGGGTAGTCCTGTTTGATGACACAAGTTGAGATATCCATTTCATGAATGGTCATGACCGGTCTTATCCCCCATATCCTCATGGTGGGGGGAAAATAATGGCGCTAAAGCACCGGTGGGTAAAATAGAGGATTGGGCCAGTGATAAGGGTGCTCTTCTATGAGGTAGGGGTTTAGAGGTGGTCAGGACAAGCCATCTCCCGCCACATAGAAATGATCTCAGAACGATCGGGCATGGTCAAGGTAGATACCGGGGGTGGGGTGACAGGATGAGGGTAGAAACTGCACCCTTGGCCGAACTTGGTCATGGTATGGGAAAACCGTCGGCCGCCCAGCCGGATGTGAACCACTAGTACTGCATCACAAGGTGTCTCCCGATACTCAGCCCCATCGAACTCGAATGAGGAAGAAAACTCCAAAAATAAATCGTGAAAAATAGGATTGTTGGCCTGGAAGATGGAAAGTAATGGAGTATGCCCAAGGAGATCGTTTAACTCGCCCCAGATACCGAGCTAATATGGAATGTTCCTATAGAGGTAGCGGCCACTCAATGGAATCATGCAGTGATGGAAGCACCAAATCTTATAGTGTTTCAATTCGGTGACCGGGAACACCATGAACAGGTAGGGAAAACCTGTAGGTCCTGGTCCTGGTGAAGGTACAACAGCAGGAGCTGGCTCTGGGGGTGGATCTACTGAAGTAGACGGAGGGCCACATGGTGAAGCAATCGATGTGGGGCTAGCAGCTACTGAAGGGGGAACAAGAAGTGTTGAAGCCAATGGAGAAGTAACGATGGTGCTCGAAGTCTCGATATGGGGTGGTGGAGTCTCAGCACTACTAGAACTGGCCTCAGTAGAGGGAGGGAGGGTCGAAAGGATGGCCAATGGAGAGAGCTTGTATACCGGAGCGTCTGGGTCTGGCTGCATTGTAGGTCGGAGTCGTATCTGATGATAAATGGGTCTCTCACCCCTAGTGGCAGAGGTGGGCCGCTTCCCACAGGAAGGATCTCGATCTCCCATAACCTGAAAGAGAAATAGGAACCAAACAAAGGAAAAAAGGAAAAGAAAAGAAAACCAATAAAATGGGAGAAAACTGAAAAAAAAGTGTATGTCATGTAAATCCAGAGTACACAGTGTGTAGTGAAACATGAGTAGCATCATGTGTTCTTTGGATAAACACACTGATGGAGAAAAAGATAGACCAGGAAAGGGTACACAGTATGTCCCGAACAAACACGATGTGTTCATGCAAAGTGGACATGGTCATTTATTTGTAAAGACACGACCACAATTTTAACCATTATAATAATAATGGACATTCCATGTATGGATCAGACACTACATGATCATCGCCATAGGATCATGGCCGTGTGGAGGGGCTAGACATGAGCTGACAGAAGGAAATGGCATACACGGTGTGTACCGAACACACACACCGTGTATATGAACCTGGGGTGTGAGGTCGTGTGAAGTGCTTACACACAGATGGCCCAAAAGAAATGGAATACATGGTGTGTACTGAACACACACACCGTGTATATAAAAATAGTGTGTGAGGCTATGTGTAAAAGATACTCGGGAACGATGGGGGAAGGTACGCGGTGTGTACCGAACATACAAACCATGTATATTCAAATTGTGATGCATTTTTTCGGTTTCCATGTACAAAAGTACATGGAGTGTGTTCTGTATTTCGTGGCCATGTACCGAGGATGTTAAATAGATGACTATTCCAAAAATCACCCTAAACGGTTCTAATACCTTCAAATAGAGGGTATAGAAGGGCGTACCTAGACTGAGGATTGCAATGCAAGAGAACTCAGATCCTAGAATGAAAAAAAATCGATGGATTTGAGCTTATGGGAGCCTGGTGTCTTCTAGGGGAAGAAAAAGGTAAAGAGGAAGGCTCTGCGTGACACGGCCTAACGCCAGGTGGCCACATCTTATATAGCCGAGGTACACGGCATGTACATCCAGACTACACGCCATGTATCTCAATTTTTTATGTTAATAGTCATATATATATATATATATATTATTTTTATATTAATCTATATTAATTAATATTAATAATTAAAAATAATAGAAATGTGTATATATATATATAGGATTTGAAGACAAAAATATACACATAATGTATTGGGAAAATACATGGCGTGTGTTTTAAAAGTGGAAAAATAGAAGTACAACCTTGGGTCTGGTGCTTGGGGAGAGGTTCGAACCGGTGATCGACCATTCCGAATGGTATCCCTCAACCACTGGAGCGAAGGTTATACTGTTTCCCAGTTTTATCATTTATATATAGTTATTATATATGTCCTATACTACAGGGGAAGAAGAAAATTCACAGCATGTGGTTTTAAATTATATATGAATGGGATGAAGCATGGAGATTAGCTGAGGTCGAATCAGGGTCTTTTGGATCTAGGGCTGAGACTTTGCCAATCTACCAACTTCATCTGCATGAATTAAATTATATGGAAATGTTTTTAATTTACTAAAGAAAAATATGTCACACATGATGTATATCGAATGACACGCTGTGTGGTTTTACTAAAAGGGTAAATGATCGAAATGGGGGGGTTGTCAGGATTCGAACCCGGGTTTTTTAGAGCCGGGTTGCGATATTGGCCAACTGATCCATCCCCACCATGGGTTTCCTTTTAAGCTAATATATACATATATGAAATTTACTACAAACTTCGTGTAAGAAAATATAAAAATGATGCACCCCGTGCCGATGGTAGGTCGAAAGGATTCGAACCAGGGATGACTCAGATAAACTCCAATGTCCTTACCATTGGCACTGGCATCATCCCTGTTCATTTATTAGTTAAACTATATATTTATAATAGCTAAAAAAATTAAAAGGGAAAATTACATGTCGTGTAGTTGTGTTACACAGTGTGTATCCTCTGGGATGCCTCATAGGAAGTGCCTTTGTTTTAGGTCGTTGGCTCGACCTACTTACCTTTGCATACCAGATCTACATGGTGGACATTGTTCCCACCACATTGTCTATGTGATGGTAAGCCTTCAACCGTTGTCCATTCACCATGAATGTCCGAACATCCCCTCCATAAATTTCCCCCGCTCTATTAGGGAATACTCGTATAACATGGAACGGTCCAATCCATCGTGACGTTAACTTCCCTGGGCATAAGAAAAGATGAGAGTTAAAGAGAAGTACCTGATCACTGGGTTGGAATGATTTTCATGAAATCATCTGGTCGTGAATGGATCTCTTCTTCTCCTTGTACAGCTCGGCATTCTCGTACACCTCTAATCTGATTTCTTCATGTTCCAACATTTGGAACTTCCGATTGTCTTCATCTTCCTTTAAATTAATGTTAAGGGCATTGATGGCCTAGTAGGATTTATATTCCAATTCCACTGGAAAATGGTAGGGCTAGCCATAGATGAGGTGGAATGGGGACATTCCCAGTAGTGTTTTGAATGTAGTATCATATGCCCACAAAGCATCACCTATCGTCTTGGACATGTCTTTCTGAGAATCCTTCAATATTTTCTCCAGGATCTTCTTGAGCTCACGATTAGAGAGCTCCACTTTTCCACTATACTAGGAATGATATGGTGTCCTCATGTGATGCTTTACTCTATACTTAGACAGTATTCCTCTCATCAGTGTGCTGTTGAAGTGGGTCCCTCAGTCGCTGATCAATACTCGTGGAACTCCAAACCTGCTAAAAATATTTTCCTTTAAAAAACTCATGACTACCTTGGCTGTGTAGTGTGATGAAGCAGTGGCTTCCACCAATTTTGAAATGTAGTCGACGCAGACCAGGATATAAGTGTTCCCAAAAGATGGGGGAAAGGGATCCATGAAATATATGCCCTAGAAGTCAAAAATATAAACCTCCAGGATTGGGTGTTGGGGAATCCCAGCTCAACGCCCCACATTTCCGGTCCTCTGGCACCGATCACAGTAGGAAACAAAATCCCGAGCATCTTTATACATAGTGGGAAAAAAACCAATATTACATGATCTTTGCTATCGTACTATCAGGACCATGATTTCCTCCAACTGGTGAGGCATGATAGAACTCCAGGATATCATGGAGTTCATTCCCCGGGATGAAATGGTGGATCACTTCATTTTCCCAAGATCAGAATAGTAGAGGATCCTCCCAGAAGTACCTTTTCATATCATGGAAAATTCACATCCTTTTCTGGAAGGATAGGTCAGGATGAATGACACATGTAACTAGAAAATTAGATATATAAGTATACCAAGGTCTTGTTGTTTCATTTATTGAAAATAGGTGCTCATCAGGGAAATCCTCCCTGATCTCCCGATCTTCCTCCAACTCCAAATGAGGCAGATCTAGGTGAGAGATATAGTATGCAACAACGTTCTCACTCCCCTTCTTATCTCGGATCTCCAGATGAAATTCTTTTAGGAGGATTACCTAGTGTATTAGTCGGTTCTTTTCATATTTCTTGTTCAGTAGGAACTTTGGTTAGATGATTTGTGAGGGGCTGGGCTATTTTGGGGAAGTCGCAGACAAATTTCCTGTAGAAACTGGGATGCCCCAGGAAGCTGTAGATGGCTCTGAAAAAAGTTGGAATAGGTAGTTGTGAAATGACTTATATCTTCATCAGGTCCACCTCTATCCCCTTTGTTGAGATTATGTGGCTAAGGATGATCCCACTTCATACTATGAAATGACACATTTCCCAGTTAAAAACTAGGTTAGTGTTCTCGCATCGTTCTAAAACTAGATCCAGGTGCTACAAACAAGTGGCGAATGATTTCCAATAAATGGAAAAATCATCCATGAATACCTCTAGGATCTATTCCACCATGTCATGGAAGAAATCCAACATACAATGTTAGAAGATGGCGGGGGCATTTCACATTCCAAAAGAAATCCTTCGGTAAGAAAACATACTATAGGGGAAATTGAATGTGCACTTTTCCTGATCCGCTAGAGCAATGGAAATTAGGTTATAGCGTGAATAACTTTCAAGGAAGCAATAGAAGTTGTTCCCTACTAGTCTATCTATAATTTAATCCAATAATGGCAGGGGGAAATTATCCTTCATTGTGGCATCGTTTAGCTTCCGGTAATCCACACAGACACGCCAGCCCGTGACAAATCGTGTAGGGATAAGCTCATTCTTTTCATTTGAAATCACAGTAATAACCCCCTTTTTGGGTACCACTTGTAGGGGGATCACCCATTGACTATCCGAGATGGGATAGATGATTCCTGCATCCAAAAACTAAATCACCTCTTTTTTTACAACTTCCTTCATAGGGGGATTCAAGCGCCGTTGTGGTTGCGGAGATTACTTGGCACCTTATTCAAGTAGCACATTGTGGGTGAAAATGGTAGGGATGATGCCTTTAAAATCAGTGGTTGTGCACGCAATATCATGATTCTACTATTTTAGAACCTGTAGAAGTGCATCTTCTTGCTCTTGTGACAGTTTTATGTTTAGTATTACATGAAAAGTTTGATTGGGTCCCAAATACCCATACTTTAGAGACGATGGAAGATGCTTCAGTTCGTGTTCAGGTTCCTTCAAAATTGAAGGTACAAATTGTTTCACCTTTTCCCATTCTATACTATTGGGAACAACCATATGTTGCCAATAGTGGCCACCTTATCCTTCTAGAAATTGAAAATATTCTGGCACTTCTTCATCTATAATGTCTGGAATAATAATGTTATCTAAAGTAAAAGAACATACCATTTCATCACCTTGTTCGCTAAATGATCATACATGGTGGTTAAAGTGTAAAAATATTCATGTTCAGACAATGATGCATGTTTGACAGCCTTGTGGACATTGTAGGAGAATCTTTCGTCTCCTACAAGGAAAATCAGATCTCCTTGGTGCACATCGATTAGAACCTCCCCAATTTCCAAGAAAGGTCTTCCAAGTATGAGAGGTGCCTCCTGGTCATCCTCCATGTCAAGGATAATGAAATCAATGGGGAGGATAAGCCTACCCACTTTTATAAGTACGTATTCTAGTAGTCCCTTTAGATGTTTGATGGATTGATCAGCAAGTTAAAGGGCTACTCGGGTAGGCTTCAAGTCATTGTCCCCTAGATTCTTGAAAACTCGAAGGGGAATGAGTTACATGCTAGCCCCTAAGTCACAGAGGGCCTTCCCAAACTCGCATGGTTAAATGGTATAGGGAATAGTAAAACTACCTGGATCCTAGAGTTTAGCAGGAATTTGAATGTGGGATGACTGCAGAACACTCCTTGGTTAGGGAAATGGAGCCCAGATCCTCCATCTTTCTTCTGTTGGAGAGTATTTCTTTCATGAATTTGGCATAAGTGGTCATCTGTGTTAGTGATTCCGCAAATTGAATATTTATGTACAGCTTCTTAAATACGTCCATCAATTTTTTGAACTGGTGGTCCATCTTTCTCTACTTCAATCTGTCTGGGAAGGGTAAGGCAGATTCAAACGGTTTTAAAACCTCCTTCCCATTATTCTATGAAGCCTCCTTCTGTGGGATTTTGGATGATGAGGGGTCGGTATTGGTACCTTATTCATCAATAGGGGGTGTGGATACACCTGACTGTGCTGGATTGTTCTGTTTGAGCTCGTTTCCACTCTGAAGGATGATAGCATGGGCCTCCTCCCTCGGGTTCTTCACTGCATTGCCCAGTAGAGTACCAGGTTTCCTTCCCGAGAGTTGGTTTCCCAATTGGCCAATTTGATTCTCTAGGACCCTAATTGAAGCCTCATAATATTAGATAATGGTATTAGTAGTATATATGAATTTGGATATAAGATCCTCTAACCTTGATGTGTTATCTTTTTGAGGTGGTTGTTGAGCTGGTGGAGGGGGTGGCTGTCGTGGCTACTATGGGAGAGGGTTATGATACCCTTGCTGCTTATATGGGCCTTGTTGGGGTTGTTTCTACCTCTGGTATTGGTTCTAATAAAGAGGATGGTTTTAGCCTGGTGGTCGCTGGGGTGGATGAATCTACTGTTGTTGGGCCCAACATGTATTTTTTTTATCATGCCATGCCTTTTTCTGGTGTTGCTGGTACTAGTTTGTCTCTTGATTTTGTGCAACATAACAGACCTCGCTTGTAGATGGGCCTCCAGTAGAACCTGGGAATTCTCCCATGATGTGGTTATCACCACATCTGCTACATGTCAGATGGTTTTCCGCATGTACTTGTGACTTTCTCTTCAGAATGTGCGTGTTGATCTTCTTGGACACATCATCCAACTAGGTAGCTAGCATGGTAGTGGAATCAATTGTATTCATACCTCGTTTCTGTGTGCCTCGCTCGGAATGCCACTAGAAGCTGTTTGTAGAAATGTCTTCCAGGATTTCGAAGAGTTCTTCAGGGGACTTCCTCATTACCATACCTCCAGCAGCAGCATCCACCACAAACATGGTATTAGTTTTAAACCATCCATAGAAGGTTTGGACTTGCATCCAAAGTGGTACTCCATGGTGTGGGAATTTGTGCAACATCTCCTTGAAGTGCTCTCATGATTCGTATAATGATTCTGCATCATGCTGCAGGATGTTGTGGATCTCGTTCCGCAGTGTCACTGTTTTTGATGGTGTGATGTATTTGGACAGGACTACATGAGATAGCTCCTCCCAAGTGAGGAAAGATCATTGCAACAATCCTTTAATCCAATATATTTCCTTATCCCTTAGAGAGAATGTGAAGAGGAAAAGATAGATGGTATCTGTTGGCACTCCATGATAGAGGAATATGTCATAGAATTATAGAAAATTAGAGAGATGGGCATTAGGATCCTCGCTAGGAAAGCCTCCAAATAGAACGATGTTCTGGATCAACTGCATGAAATCATGTCTGATCTTGAAGTGTTGGGCCTGCACCGGTGGACGGACGATGTCCATATCATCTCCGTGGATTAATGGAAGGTCGTACTCCATAAGAGTAAGTCGTGGAGTTGGCTGCTGAAGAAGAGACACCAACATGAATTGTTGGTCCTGATGGGGGTAGAACGAGCCCTGACCATGGTTAAACTATGGCATCTACTATGGTTGGAATTGTTGGAGCTACTACGGATTCATGTTGTCATCCGGTCCTAACTGTTATCCAGCTCCTTGGACAGTAGCTAGATTGTCGTCCTCGTTTTCTGTCATTAGAGTGGTTTGATTGTGTTCGGGCATTTGTGGTTGTTGGATCCTCAAAAACACTTGTTCGATCTCTGGGTCTGTTGGTAAAAACCCTAATGAATCATTGTTCTGGGAATGCGTGAGGTGACCGCTCGTACACCTAAAGGCCTACACAAAACAAAACAAAACACCAAGAGTAAAGGAGGAAAAGGAAAGATATACATAAATGATAATAGAAAAGAGATTTTTGTGAATTTATGATTTTTATTTTCATTAAAATTTGATACAAATTTAATTAAAACAAAAATAAATTTAACTCTAAGCTCCCCGACAACGGTGCAAAAATATGGTGAGTCGTTTCACTGAAGGTATATTATCGGTGTCCCAAATTATTTTTACCCTAACAAGTATAGCACCAGTAAGGGGTCGATCCACAGGGAAAAATGAGTTTTTTTAACTTGTTTAACTGAGTTTTTATTTTTTTTAATTGTTTTTTATGAATTTAGAGTTGATTTTTGTTTTTTAGATAAAAAGAACAATTGGTTTTAAGTATCTCATAACAAATTGCTGAACATGATAAAAGTAAAATATGAGAAAATTGATTTTGATATAGATAAATAGAGATGTGCATTAGAGTTATGTGTTATGAGAAGTTGTTTATTAAATCAAATTGCTTATGATTTTGTGTTTTTCATGATAACCCAACATTCTGGGTTTAATTGTTAATAAGGTATCCTTGGTCCAGTAAAAAGTATATTTTAAGGTGAATAAACTAACTCCTTGGTCCGGTAGTTAGTATTTAAAAGATCTTTATTTGTCTAAGTCCATTTTTTGTTTATGAATACTTCCAATGTTCATGAAATTATTCATCGATATTCTTCTTTTGAATCCTTGAAAATTATTCCCTTGGTCTGGTATTGATTTTCCAGGGATAATATGAAGTGATTTAAGAAGAATAAGAGGAGGTTAGTAAAACAAACACATTCATAGAATATTAATTTAAATTACAAGTAAATATCTCCCACAACCCCAGAACATTGGGTGTTTAGTAACACACATTGAAGAAAATAAAAAAAAACTCTTGATACTTGATGTGATCATGCTTGAAACTTTGAGGTGAAAATGATTCTTTGGTAGACGGTGGAATGATGGTAGTACCACGGAAGAGCATCTCTTCTTCGTAATTTCAACACTTTTCTCCACAAAATACAACACACCCACTCTACTCCCTTGTTCTGGAGGTCAATGCCTCATTTTCTAGAAAAAATAAGTACATGGCATGTTGCAAGAGTACACAACATCTACTTTTGTCAACGTGTTTTTGCCTTTGTTTTTTTCACTGGTAGGAGGCCTAACATGACGTCTTTGAATTGGAACATGGCACCACCTGGTACGTGAATTAACAAGGCATGTAGTTCCACTATACACGATGTGTAGTCTCATTTTCACCAACCAACCACTTCTAGAAATGTATACACGGCGTGTATTAGTAGTACACGGTGTGTCCCATTCAGCCGGCGACAGGGACATGTAGACTCTTCTCTCCCACCAACCACTTCTAGAATGGTATACACGGCATGTATATTTTGAACACAGCGTGTACATGGTTCTGGTTACTTGGGCATGTACTTGTCCCAGTCAACCGGTATCTGAGCTTGAATGTACACGACGTGTGTATAATTACACACCGTGTCATTGTAAATTTTTTCTTAGTTCTTCCCTATTTTTTGTATTTGGCCATAAACCTCCTGTAAATAAACAAGATCACCAAAATAAAAGTATGTTTTCCCTAGGTAGTAGGTAATTGATGAAAATTTGTTCTTATTTTTCAATAGAGTATATGAAAATGTATACAAATATCGGTTGCATCAAAAATCCAAGGGGTGATGTAAAGACCTGTAAATTCCATATATATATATTTTTAATTATTTGGGATTAATAAGAATCTCATAAAATTGGTGGTGATTGACCCAAAGGCTCAGTGTGACTGGAACATATTTTTAAAATATTTTTAAGGTATGTTCAGTAAATGTGCGAGCAGGAATTTATATCTTTTGAACTAGTGCTCAGAATTGAATTCTGAGGGCACCATCGAACTCGCAACGCTGGTGTTCTCTTAAGGGATGATTAACTTTGACAGTAACAGGTTTTTAAAAAAATATAGTTTTACACACTTTTTGAAGAATAATAAAATAACCTACAAAATTTATATTATTTTTCAACCAACTATTGAGTGGCGGTGGAAGGACTGCTAGGTTGTCAAGACATTTAATGGAATGACTCTTCTGTTTCGTAACCACACCATTTATAGTTAAGAGATTAATTATTTAAAAAACATTAATGTACCTCATTAATCATGCGATGCATTAATATCCCTTCCCCTCTATTAAAATGAATATCGAGATTATGTTTTTGACAATGAAGAGAGGAACCTATGACGAAGTGTCGTGATGTCTTCCACCAATGAAGAAAAGAGGCTTAGACGGAAACATTGGAGGAATCAATATGGTAACGACAAATGCTAAAATATTCTTCAAACATGCATTATTCTTCCACAATAGTGACGTATCCTCTGAATATGATATAGGGGTTTTTGTTTTAATTCATGTGAATTTATTTCAAACTATCATTCATAAAAAACATGATGAAGGTAGATAAACCAAAAAACGAGTTAATCTGCGATACGTAAGAAACTATAGGAGGTTAATGTAGGTATTATTTTGAATGTGGTTTTAATTTATCCTTTGATTTCAACAGCTTTGTATAATTTCTAACATGGAGGGCGTGTGCCAACCGATCAAGGCCTGGACCCTCTACTGCTTTTGTTTTTGTCGCATTCTTTGGGGTGGATTTGGAACAAAATGACAACTTGAATCCAGGAGCCACATAGTGAAAGCATCATTCCAGAAGGCCCGTGGACATGATCAGAAGGTAAAATAGAAAACCAGAGCTCAATCGATGTCCCGAAGAAGTCCTTCCAGTGTGGAACTGGTGCGGCGTCGCCATCTCTCATCAGTCGGGGATGGAGGCGGCGCCTGTAGGCACCGTGGTGGTCGACAGGGGCGGTCGACCCTCGGCCATCTGCATTGGCTGAAGGTGGCATGTTGTCGCAGGCTGTGGTGAAGAGCCATAGTGTAGGGGACCCGTGTAGTGCAGGTCTTGCTGACAAGAGGGTGGTGCCACATTTCACCATTGGTTGAATAACCAGAATGGATTTTCCATTCGGGATGGGGGCCGACCACCGTGCTAACAGCCCACGCCAACCACCTGGTTCAGTCGCCCAGTGGGCTGTGCTCGGGGCACAACCCACTCGGGCCGGCCCATCTAGTTCGGGCTAGACCGGACCTAGATCAGGACCGTTTCATTCAAACCGGGTCAGGTCAGCCATGTACGAGGCGGGTTGGGTCCTTCTGACCGGGTCAGAATGGACTCGAACCCTTTTTGACCTACATAAACTTAAAAGTTCGTATCATACAAACCAAACGTTTGTTCGAAGAACAGTCTACAGAGCATGAATCCTTGGAATGATATGGTATTTTTGCGATACTCGACCTGAGTATTGGATAATGTTGTAGTATGCTAGGTTGGAACGAACTTCAATCTAATGGGGCCCTCATTACTAAAACACCTATGACTCAGAGACTGAGCATCCAATTGACGCGACATCTGTAACGTTGGGACCTTAAGACATGGCAGTCCATTGTGTTACACTTTTATGGAACATTGTGTTAGTTGAGGCATGACTAATATCATGAGGGGAAGATACTATATAACTCAAGCGCACTTGGTGCGAATAATCCTTTGGCTAGATTTCTATTGAAGAGTGACCATGAGTGGGTCAACATCATAGAAACCCTGTATGGATCAACATCATAGAGACCCCAAGTATATCAGCATCATAATGACCCTACGTGGATTAACATCATAACGACCCTGTATTGATCAGCATCATAATGACTCTGGGTAGATCAACATCATAGTTACCCTATGTGGATCAACAATCTAGCGACCATGTGTGGATTAGTAGTGCGCCACTCGATGAGGACATATGTTAGAGTGGCCATCATGGATCAGTGATATACGCTCTTGTCTAGATCAAAAATGGAACAACTCCTTTCTGGATCAGTTGTGGAGACATCTTAAGGGAGTAAAATTATATATATTAAGACTAGGCATCTTTTTTCATGAACTCTGAGTTTTATACCTCCTTTGAATTGAGTCTTTTTCTTTTTGTTTTTTGATTAAGATCATGCTTTGGTTTTTTTCATTTGAGGAAATATAAGAGACCTTTGGGGGTCTCAGGGTCCCTACTAGGAATTGTTATACTCACCCCTACATGGGCTTTTTCCACACTTTGTTGTGTCTTCTACAAACAACAAGCAGCTTGGCAGATACTTTAGGGAGCCAAGACCAGGTGGTACATGGAGGTGA
The DNA here is from genome assembly GCA_963277665.1 of Viscum album. Lineage (NCBI taxonomy): Eukaryota > Viridiplantae > Streptophyta > Magnoliopsida > Santalales > Viscaceae > Viscum > Viscum album. The sequence continues at coordinate 1,250,034,460 of OY728128.1, read as the reverse complement.
CTGGTTGACGTGGAGAGCTGTGGAGACGAGTTATACCTACCCTTCAGGTAGGATCCTTGGTGGAAAATCTCAAGAGAATTTTTGTTGTTGTCGTGATATCCTTCAGTTTGGGTTATATTCATGCCCTTTGCATTCAGTACACAATTCACTACTGCAGTTTCACTATGTGGTTGGGATCATGTCATGTTCTTTGTCTGTGTGTTTGCAGGATCAAAGGAAATTCCATCCCAATTTAGGGAAATTCCTTTCTAGTTCAAGTCTTTAACCCCATTCCTTTTCAAGGTAGGCTTTGGGTAGTCACAAAACGGGCCTTAGGGGACGGACTGTGAAAATCGGTATCTGAGGAGTCAGTTCTACCAAATAAGTATGACACTGATATTTCCAATTGATAAAGAGTGTTATGTGTTTTGAGTGTGGTTTTCTATTCTTGGTGTCCGGTGTTGGTGAGACGGCCGGCATAACCATACACCAGGACCCTGAATTCTGAATTCCGACTCGGTTCACAGAAACACTGATTGAGTCTGTTTTGGAAATGTTTTACTTTTGATCTCTTTGGAGTTAGCTCACCAGGTATAACATATTGACCAGGGAGAACCTGTTTCTATTTAGGATTTCTCTATATAGACAACCATCCAGGATTCTAGAGAAAGTTCATGATGATGGGCCATTGTGCGTTGAGGCTTCGGTGCAGGGCCCTCTAACAGTGATAGCACCTTCAGGTGGTGAACCAACAACACCACTACATGTTGGGAAATTGTTTCCAGAATCCCAACTAGAGGATGGTGCACTTCGACGGAGCCCATTGAACGAGTTACAGTGGCAGAGGCCTCTGGTTATTTGAGGCAAGACAGATCCCTAGGCTGCTGAGGACTAGCTGGAGGTTGTGGATAGTGTTTTCCACCTAGTACGGACACCAACAAAGTCGATAGTTATCCTAACATCTAACCTCTTCCATGGAACAATAGAAAGATAGTGGATCCTGATGCTCAAGTTACACGACGAGGATACCCTCCACTAGAAAGACATTGAGAGACGCTTTGGGGATGAGTTCTTTCCCACACCACTATGCTCAGTGCGTGTTTAGGATCTCTAAAACATACAACATGGCATACTTATAGTAGCCCAGTACTTGGAGAGATTCACTAACCTCTCGTGCTACTCCACCCACATGGTACGAGAACCCTTCTTCCGGGCCCTGGTATTTGGGCATGGTCTTCGGTGGGAGATCAGAGCGTCAATGATATCGCTCAATATCCCGACACAGGCGAGAGTACTCAAGATAGAATTATTAGTGGAGAAATTATTAGTTGAGAAGACACTAACCATGAGAGCCACCACTAGACGACACGAAGCTGAGTCATCTACAGCATGCTATAGGCAGATGATTTAGAGGACCAAGTGGGCCAGACCTCTTGGGGGATGACCCAAGGACATAGGGTCGATGGTGCGGAGCTCACGAGATGGAGCAACCTAGCAAAAGAGCATATTGTGTTTCATGTCTGGAAGGCAGGGCTACAAGGCTCAACACTACCCAACCTAATGTACCAACGATCAGTAGACAGTCGAGGGACTACTGAGGCATAAACATAGATTCGAGTGAGGAGGCCCGCAAGGTGAAGGACTTGGTAGAGGAGTAGGTCGTGCCATAGGTGGTGGGCGGTGATTTATGTTTCTACCACCACCACCTCTAGGTGGTCCACCACAACCATAGGGAGTAGGCATATAGGGACGATCTTAGCTTCAGGAAGTTGAGGCCTATGATCGCGGTGCTCTAGAGATGATTCTAAGTATGATCTTTGTCTACTCCACCCTAGATGTAGTACTGATAGACATAGGTTCTAGTCATTCTTTCATTGCCACAACTATTGTTTGGAGATCGGAGATTCTGATAGATCCATTAGATATATTATTATTATTAGAAACTCTTACGAGAGAGGATTTGAAAATTACACACTAGAACCGGCAGTGTGAGAATACTATAGGAGGTGAGAGCTTTGGCTGGGATCTCTTAGTAGAAGTATATAGGACTAATGATTTCATATTTGGTATGAACTGGTTATCGATAGTCCATGCTTAGATTAACTGTTATAGGTGCAAGGTGTGGTGTGTCTGTGAGGATGGGACTGGGTTTTCCTTCACCGTTGAGAAATGAACCATTACAGCTCAGGATGGACTTTCCTAGAGGAGGGCGTAGCCGATCACTCTTTAGTTCGGTATCCATACCCTTGGAACAATGGACGTGAGGAGTTTAAATTATCCTGTAGCGGTGGACGAGTATGTTTTTGTCTTTCCTAATGATGATCTAAGACTACCTCCCGAGAGAGTGATTGACTCAACATCGATATGTACCGTAGGACGACACTGATATTTACTCCACCAAATCAGATAGCTCCTGCGGAGCTTCATGAGTTGCGAGTAATGCTGGAGGACTTCTAAAAGAAGGGGATCATAAGGCCCAATGCTTCTCCATTGGAATCTCAGATTATTTTTCCTAAGAAGGCTGATGGAAGTCTCAGGCTTTGTGTGAACTATTGGCTCATGAACTATGTGATTGTGAAGAACAAGTATCCACTCTCAAGGATTGATGATCTCTTCGACCAGCTGTTGGGAGAATGGTGGTTCTTAATGATAGACCTCAGAATAGGCTATCATCAGCTCACAGTACAGGAAAATTACATACCAAAGTCAATTTTAAGAAGTTGGTATAGCCATTATGAGTTATTGGTAATGCACTTTGGTGTAACCAATGCTCCAGAAGTTTCCATGGTACACATGAACATGATTATCCAGCCATACCATGGTTGCTTTAAGGTAGTTATCATTGAAAGAATCTTGATATACTCATCATCGGAGGATTAGCATGCAACGATCCTATATATAGTTCTGGAAACATATCAGACCACCATCATAATGGAATTATCTCGATGTGCCAGTTCTGGATATGGGAATTCTACTTCCTGGGGCACGTTATCTCGACGGCGGGATTTGCAATGGATCCAATGAAGTTAGAGGAAGTTCATGCTTGGGGTCGACCTAGGAGTGAGATCGAGGTGCAGAGTTTCCTGGGATTGGATGGGTACTACCATAGATTCTTACATGACTTTTCTAGAGCTTCAACACCCATGTAATCCTTCACAATGAAGAGGCAACCCTTCATGTGAATGGAGAAATGCCAAAATCATTTTCAGGAGCTGAGTCAGAGACTAAAGAGGGCCCTCATCGTGAGTCTAGTGGAGGATGGTGTATAGTGTTTAGACTTCTTTGACACATTAGGGAGCAGGCTAAGATGTTTTCTAATGCAGGGGTGAGTAGTGATCACCTAAGGATCACTTTAGCTGATACAACATGAGTATAACTATGATACCCATGACCTGGAGTTAGCAGTACTATTCTTTACACTGGATATGTGGCAGCACTAATTTATGGTAGAATGTTTTACAGTCTACACAGATCACAAGAGTCTTAGATATATCTTCTCATAGAAGGACCTGAACTTGAGATAATGACGATGGCTAGAGTTCCCCCAAGACTACGTCTTTGAGATATTATATACTCCTAATAAGGGGAATGTAGTAACAGACTCACTCAGCAAGAGGTCTGGTCTAATGTTTCTGAGTGAGGCGAAAGAGCATATAGTTGCATTGAAGATAACCTTTGTGGACAGAGATGGTATAAATTACCTCCAGTTAGTGATAGTTACTCCACCACATCATCAGAAAGTCTGGGAGGCACAGATTGGGGACTTTGACTACTAGGCCTAACATGCTCAGATATCCTATGGATTGGATCCTGGTTGATTTTTTTGAAGTTGGGGAGCACGTCATTCTCTTAAGAGGATGCACTATGGTACCAATGAAGTTACGAGAGGAGGTAGTGAGGGAATTCCATACATCCCCTTTTGAGGTACATCGTGGTGTGGAGAAGATGTACCAGGGCCTCTGACAGTAGTACTGGTGGCTATGGTTGAAGAAAGAAATGGTGGATTTTGTCGCATGATTTCTCACTTGTCAGCAAGTGAAGGTCAAGAATCAGGTACCAGAAGGCTTAGCTCATTCACATAGGTACCAGACTGAAAGTGGGATGGTATATCCCGGGACATTGTGATGGGGATACCACATTTGTACAGGGGGAATGACTCTATATAGATGATCGTTGACTGACTCAATAATTGTTCCACATCCTACCAATCTGAGAGAAGGGATCAGTATGGATCTTGGAATGTCTCTATGTACATCAAATTGTACGACTTCCCATGGTACCATCGATGATCATCTCAGATCGCGATGCGCATTTTACATGCTGCTTGTGGAGAGGATTACAGTAGGCATTTGGGAATTATATATTCTTAAGAACTAATTACATCCTTATACAGATGGTCAGACAGAGGATACTATACAGACCCTCGAAGACATGTTTTTTGCGTGTGTCCTTGAAGTTGGCCATAGTTTGGACGAACACCATCCACATGTGTAGTTCACATACAACAATATTAATCACTCCACCATTGTAATGTCTCCATTTTAAGCCATGTATAGGAGACCACATAGAACACCTATATTATGGATATACCCAGGGGTGTCAACACTTATTGGTCCAAAGTTGGTGCAGGCGACCACTGAGAAGGTGAAGATCACCTGGTAGAGGATTAAGACTGAATAGAGCCAGATGAAGTCTTATGCTAACTAGATATAGAGACCCTTGGAGTATATGGAGGGAGACAATGTCTTCATATGGGTCTCAAACCGAGGGGAATTACAGAGGTTTGGCCAGGGCGGAAAGCTATCTATGAGGTTCGTCAGACCTTTCCAAATCCCCAACATAGTAGGCGTTGTGGCATAATATCTAGCTCTTCCCCCAAAGATTCACTGGGAGCATAATGTTTTCCTTGTTTCGTAGATGAAGAGGTGCATGCATGATCAATCACATTTTATTGACTGGGGATAGATGGAGATGGATGATGAGGAAACATTTACAGAGTCCCCAGTGGAGATAGAGGATCGACAAGAGTGGGTCCTTCGTGGGCGGTTGATTTCTCTTGTGCGAGTTTGTTTGTAGCATAGGAATCTCTAGGAAATCACATTGGAGAGGGAGGCTCAAATATGTTCTCAGTACCCCAATTTATTCCCGTAGTTTTGTTGTATCTTTCGCGAATTAAAATCCCTATGGTGGGGGGAATGTAATGATTTGTAAATTCCATATGAAATTTTTTAAATTATTTGGGATTATTACGAGTCTGTGAAAATTGATGATGCCGGATTACAATGCCCAATGTTTCTAGAATAGTTTTTTGAACATTTTTTATATTATGTTCAGTAAATGTGCATGTGATAATTTCTATCTTATGAACCATTGCTCGAAATTCAAAACTGAGGGGCACTATTGATCTTGCAGTGCTGAGTATCATTTAAGAGAGTCTTAACATTTACCATTGTAGGGAGGGTGAAAAGATAGTTTTATAGTCTTTTTGAAGAATATTAAAATTATATAAAAATGTTTGTTTAATTTTCTACCAACAGTGGAGTGGAAGTGCTGGGACCGCTGGGTTATCAAGACATTTTATGGATTGACTCTTCTGTTTCATAACCACACCATTGAGAGATAGAAGGATCATTAATTATTACTAATTAATGATCCTCTTTAATCATACGATGCATTATTCTCCCTTCCCCTTTATTTAATTGATGCTCGGATGGGTGTTTTTTGACATGGATGATAGGATACTCTGACAAAGTGACATAGTATCTTCCACCAATGAAGAACGAAGGATTGGATGGAAATGTTTGGGAAATAAATCCGGAAATGAAGAATTCCAATGACTTCATCAAATGTGGATTATTCTTCCACAACCGTGACATCTCCTTGGAATCTGAGGTATGTGTTTTCGTTTAAATTCAAGTGATTTTATTTCAAATAATAGTTCTTGAAATACATGATAATCACATATTAACAAAAAATGAGTTAGTCTGCGACTCATAAGAAACTATGGGTGTTTAATCCAAGAATTATATTGAACTGGGTTATAATTTATCCTTTGATTTCCAAACCCTTTTTTAATTGCTAATGTGGGGGGTGTCGCCCAACTGAAAAAGGCCCAGACCCTCCTCCACTTCGGTTTTTGTCACGTTCTTTGGGGAAGATTTTGAACATGATGGAAAATTGAATCCGAGATCCACGCAGTGATGGCAGCATCTTGGGAGGAACGTAAGCGTGATCAGAAGGGAAAACGGCCAGACAGAGCTCACTCGGTAACCAGCGAAATTCCAGCCGGTGTGGCACCTGCATAGCAGTGGCTGGATCCTGCTAGCTATGGATGGAGGCAGCACCCATTGGTGCTATATTGGTCAGAATGGGTGGCCGGCCCTTGACCGTCCTCAATGGAGGAAGGGTAATGCCATCGTGCGCCACGGTGAGGAGTTGTAGATTCAAAGCCCTAACAGAGGGGACCAGCGCCTCTTGGGTTCTACTAAAAGTTGGGTAGCACCATGTGGTGCCTCTATTTTAGTAACTGAAATGACATTGCTATTTGGTATGGGGTTGACCACACGGTGAGCGGACCACGCCATCCACCAGGCCAGGTTGCCCGACGGTCTGGGCCGGTCCACGGACCAGCGGATCGATCCCGCAACCCAGGCCACTCAGGCTAGCCCAGCCAATTCGAGCTAGGTCGGGTCATATCTGGACTGGGTTTGTTTGACCTGAACCGGGTCGAGTTGGCAGAGGATAGGGTGGGTCAGATCGGCTCACATGGTCGGACCAGACCTTGACCCTTTTCTGCTCAGATATGCTTAAAAGTTCATATCATACAATCTAGAAGTACATTTGATGAACCATCTATGATGCTAGAATATTTTGATTGAGATGGTCCATTTGAGATACTCCACCTAAGTATTGAAGAATGTTAGAGTATGACCGAGTTAGATCGAACATGAATCCATTAAGGCCCTCAATACTAAAATGCATATAAATCGTAGACTGAGCATCCGATTGATGCGTCATATGTCGTGTTGGGACTGTTAAGACATGGAAGTCCATTGGGTTACTCCTTTGTGTTACATCATGGAAGTTGAAGCATGACTGATATCTTGATAAGTGTATACTACGGAACATAAGTTCACCAGGTGCGAGGAATCTTGTGGCTAGATGTCAATTAAAGAGCGACCCTATGTGGATAAACATCATAGCGACCCTGTGTGGATTAGAATCATATCTACCATTTGTGGATCAGCATTATAGCAACCCTCTGTGGATCAACATTCAAGCGATCCAGTGTGGATCAGAAGTGAACTGGCCGATATAAAGAAGCCTTAGAGAGGCCTATCATGGATCAGCGACATATGACCCTATGTGGATCGACAATGGAACAAATCCTTCATGGATCAGTTGTGGAAACATCCTAATGGAATTAAATGACATAGCTTAAGACTAGTCTTCTTTATTCATGATCTTTGAGTTGTATACCTTGTTTGAGATGAGTCTTTTGATTTGGTTTTTTTATTGAGATCATGCTTGTGGTTTTCTCATTATGGAATTTTGAGAGACCTTCAAGGGGTTTCGGGGTCCCTACTGGGTATTGTTATAATCACCATTGCACTAGCTTCTCCCGCACCTTGTAGTGTATTATGCAGAAATCGAGCAGCCTGCCTGAGACTTTAGGGAGCCAGGACTAGGTGGTACACAGAGGTGACTGGATTACGTGGATAGTTGTGGAGATGAGCTGTACCAACCCTTCTGGAAGGATCCTTGGTAGATGACCTCATGAGATGTTTCCAGTTGTAGTTGTATCTTTGAGTTTGAATTGTATTCCAACAACTTTATTTTCGGTACACACTTTTCTAATTTTACTTTACTAAGTATTATGCATCTTGTTATGTTCTTGAACATTGAGTTTGTAGGTTCAATTTCAATGCCTTCCTGTTTTAGGGAAATTCCTTTCTGGTGCTAGTCAACACCCCCTGGCCTTGGAAATCCGGGCATGGGGTAGTTATGGCACGGGCCCTGAGGGACGGGTTGTGACTGGTGAAACATATTCAACATATAAATTCATGCTAAAACTATAATATGAAATGTAAATAACTTCCCTAATTAGTAAACTTAATCATAAACTATCCAGAGTAATATGGTGAATGGTATCAAGGTAGAAGATCACTCGTCAAAATAATCATTAACCATTAAATATAATATTGTATATGGAGTCATAATAATAAAAATCTATTAAGTATAAGATTCGAGAAATGGTATTGACTTATATGAAAATAATGTAACTAAATCCTGGAAAATTTCTAGATATGTAATCGCTTGTTTACTTTGGAATCATTTATTTAAAAATATGCACAAATTATAATAGAAAACATTTTATTTTGAAATTACCTCATAATCTCATAAATGATTTCTAATAACATTAAAACATCTTGAATAAAGGAATAAAATCTCATGCTATATAGATTCAATTTTTTTTATTTTTTAAAGGAATCATTTAAAAGGGTACTCTTAAAAGAAAGTGTGATTTCTAACCAAATGAATCAATTATTTTCATTAGTTTCTCATCCTCATAAAGAAGTTTAAATAAAAAATTATTTAAAAAATCCCCCCTACACATAGTCATAGATTGAAATAATCATTGGAGTAGAATTTTAACCAAAATACTAAAAATTAGGTAAAATATTTCATGACAACATTGTAATTAGTTGAACCGTATACCCCATAAAATTAAAAATTATCAAATTAATCCTTAGATTCCAATAATATAAATATAATAATGTTATAATATATCAATTGTATGTATCAATATATTACACACAAGGAATAAATGGTGAATAATCCAAATCTCATAGGTAAAAAAGTGTGATTTGAAACCCCTTACATTATGTCCAAAAGCCATATTGACATGTCATTAATGTCTTTGATAATAAAATGTTTACATAATTTGAATCCTATTTGATATATGTTATATTTATTAAAACTTAATTTAGTTCATTTATGAAAATTTCTATGACTTTAAATTTTTAAATTTGTTGTTTATGGATCATATGTTTCATTGTTTTATGGTTAGTTCTCTTGAGTATAAATATTGGGGTTCTTATAAAATATGAATAACTTTCCCATAACTAAAATTATTATTTATTAATGGTAATCATAAATTTTAATTTGTCTCATATATCATTTGGTATTATGGTATGAGTATGATTCATTATATAACTTATTGGTGAAAATTTATTAATTTATTTTTGTAGCTTTCACGACCATCAAAAATAAGAATCATCTTATTTATTAATATGATTATATACTGGTTCTATAAAATTAATAAATTTTTAAAAAAACCTTTTATAATATTGTTAGACCATAAAAATGGCCTTATTAATAGCCTTGAATTATGTAAATAAAAAGGAAAACCCATTCCCCATGAAGGTGGTGAATTTACACCTCATGGATAATTCTATCATTTAAAGAAAAAACAGAAAAGAGAATACATTTGATGATGTATATTCATTTAAAAAAATACTCCAGTATATATATATATTAAAATGGTGTTATCATGTTACATTGTATATGGTATGCATGTTAAGTATAATATTAGAAAATATACTAAATTACAATGGGGGATGGTGTTACCTCTTACGCATCGTAACCCTGAAAATATCCTTAAGGAACTTGTATATGGTCTTTTGGTGAGACCACCTAAAGTAGAACATGAAGAATTGGTTTGGGAGAGGAATTGGGATGAATATACATCATATTCTTAGAGTTTGTGAGGATTAGAGTTGGTGATGTGTGGTATTTATTGTGGGATGTACATGGTGAATTTAATATTTTGTTTTAGTTGTTCATTATTTTAGCATAAGGCATCAATAATATTGATTCTTGTGACTAGGTATAGTATCTAGAGAATGTTTCTCCCTACATCCCTCTCCTCCTCCTAAAAGTCTTCCCCTATGGATAAGGTAATTCAATTAAACCTTTTGGTTCAATCTCAAGGGAGATACACGGTTTAAATGTAACGTCTTCCCTTAAGTTCTTTTGTTGTATTTTACTTCTCCAACCCCATAAAATATTTTTTTTCATTTCTTTTATAAAACACCAGTATAATCAATATACTAGGATGTTTTTATGAGATGTATTCAAATTACATATACACACACATCCATCTAATGAGTAATGAACATATTGTTTCTGTGGATGAAAAATTACTACCCCATGAAATGAATAAAAATATGAGTAAAAAAACTAATAAAATCATATATATACATATATTTTTAAATATTTTAAATTATTTCATTTCACTATTCATAAATAAAATTCAACTATTGTATAAAAATCCCAATAATTCACAACTAAGAATTTTTCAATGAGTATAATTAAAAATAAACTACATTTTATGAAACTAATTTCCTAAATATGATAATTTAAAATTTAAATTTAAATCATCATATATTTAATTGTTTCATTACTAAAATAATTATTTCATAATCAATATATAAATATTTAATGAAAAAATTTATTCATTAAAAATAAAAAATAATAAATTAAATTCCCTAATGTATATCAATCATTAATATTTCAAAAAATATATATTTATTCAATTAAATCGTACCAATAAAACCATATTAAAAATAATATAGTTATTAAAAATATGTATTTGACATTTTTGAATTCACTTTCATTTAAATAATATCAGACATTTTTATAGATATTTATAAATTAAATGACAAAAAATTGAAAATTATGTGTTAAGGGTATAATATTAATCAACCGATAATATTTGGAAATGTTTTTGGGAAATTTTCAAGTTTATATCATTTTATTTTTAACAAAAATTACATAATTTACCATTAATAGTGGTTATTAAAAAATTACCAAAGTTACTTTATATATTGGTTAATAATAAAATATACATATTTAAAAAATTTGAATATTTTTATTAAAAATATTAAATGTTTATATGAAAATTCAAAACACATAAGTGGAATAATTTAATTTCAATTTTAACTAATAAAATGTAATAAAAGTATTTATCATGAAAACGAATTTTTAATCCCAAAACATTAGTTATTCCAAAATAATGTATAATGATTAAATAAATTAGATTATTTATATGTAAATATAATTTATGTTACAATTATATAAATTAAAAATAAAAATTATTGTTAAAATATGTTATATTTGAATGTATAATAATAATTGGTATTCGTCATTATTCACTAGAAAATAAATATTGTCAAGAAAATACCAAAATTTCACCACAACCAAATTTAGAAATTATTATTTAAAAAATTAATTTTATTTTTTACAATTAAATTTATAAAATTTTCAAAAAATAATATAAAATATGTTCTCTATAAAAAAAATTTAAAATATAATTTAAAAAATATAGCCTTTTTTCATAAATTTGTATTTATTTTGTCTTATTCCTATAAAAATACATTTTATAAATGTTAAAATATCTAATTAAATATATACTATATAAATTTCAGAATGAGGTTAATAATATTCATTCATGAAAATTTAATATATCTTTTTTAATGGTCACATTTTAAATAGTAAATCATTGTTTTAAACTAGGTGTTGTGTACCTTATAAAGTGTCAATGATTAATATCTGAACATGAATTAGAATTAAAAAATTAGGGGTTACAACATACCCTAATTCAATAAGCTTATTTCTCATAATTTAAAATTATAATAGTTAATCATGGAGTTTTTATTTTAAAAAACCCTTGTATAAAACCCACATCATAAAAAGGATAAATAAAACATCCACTCAAAATTAGGGAAAGTTTAATGTGATGTTCTCCACAAAATTAAGAATTTGAATAGAGTATCATTAGTGTGATATGAAAATAAAGACATGGTAGAAATATCATACCATAAATTTTTTTTAGAGTAATAGAAAATATATCCATTAGAATCATAACCATCAAAGACCCTCAATCTATGATCTGTTAAAAGACCATTCATATAATAGAAATAAAATTAAACAGACAAATTTTATGTTTCAAATTCCTATTCCTGTTGTTGAGGGGTTCATTTAACATATGGATGTTCACTTGAGAAAATAAAACTAATTTATTTCTTTCCATATCATAATAAGTATAATCTCATCATTCAACTTTGTTTCAATCTATTTCCACTTCATTTCATATAAGAGGATATGGAATTTCAAGAAGGTTTTTATTCCTAAAGAACAATAAAGAATAATAAGATCCAAAATTCATTCCATTGACCATTAAATGTTAACTAAAACTAAAATGGCTTGCACATGATATCCAATATCATAAATAATAAATTTACCTCAAGAAATAATATCCAATTTTTAACATAATCTATTTCATAATTAATTATTCTGAAGACATATCCAGAATATGAATTCCAAATTCAATGAATAATAATTTAGAAGCATGTTCACTATATTTCCGAAATAAGCGTAGCATTAATTTCTCCTAACATAATTTTTCTCTTAATAACACATACCAAATATATACATACCTTTATTGTATTAAAACAATAATGAAAACTTCCATCATTCTGAAAATGAAGGTTCATGTTGTTATATATATTCACTAAATCCAAACATGTATTGAAACCTGTAAAAAGATCATAAACCAACCAATCACTAACCACCTTCATGGTTACCAATACTATCTAATAAAAATCTATTCATTTATCTCAACATAAAGCCCACATATATTGTTTTCTTTTCCAACTCAGGTGTTTTCAAAAATATAAACATACAATAGAATCACTTCTCCCGATTGCTAGTGTTATTAATCACATGCATCCAATTATATATAAGATAATTAATTTAGTACAATATTCATATATCTCAGGATTCTTATAAATATTGATTTTTTTTAAATAATCAGATATCAAATTTATTGATTATAAACACCAGAATATCAATCATTTATCTTCTTCTATAGGAGTATCTTATGTTTGACCATGATCAATTATCCACTTTTGGGGGTATATTCATTTGATATTTGAGATATTGATTTTCATAGTGTCTAACATCCTTTTAGTTGAATCATTTTACATTGGAATCCTTTTTTATACCACTGAAATCACATGAATGATGGATATTCTCTTCACACTTGTTGAAAACTACAATTCCATTTAAACAATTACAATGATTTTTCATTCCACAATTACAATATGTGTGAAAATTATAATTTCCATTATTTCAATTATCTATATTTCTCCTAGTAGTACAATTTTTTTTGCTAATATCCAATGAAATAATACTTATATAATTCTTTCATTTAAAAATTTTCATACGGTATTATATACTCATATGATTGAAATATTTGGGAATCATGTTTCCTTCAAAATATTAGAATAAGGCCATAAAATACATGATCCTCCTTACTATATGTATCATTAATATTAATGATGTTATCATTTATTCTTCATGGATCCATTTCTATAAGACGACGTACACTATATTCAGTCATGTCACGTTATATAATCTCAACAATAATGAAAAAAATTAACATAATTTAGAAAATATATGGACATTTAAACACCTAAGAATTTTTTGTTTCGGATGTTATTATCTTATAACCCTCTATGTAATAAATTGGTTCATTTTCCCAAATATATTTTTCCACTAGTCTTGTTTACAATGTTTCTACTAAACATTTTATGATACCAACTATTAAGATCACGACCACAGTATCCAAGATATGGCGCCATTCATTATTATATTCTAATAAGACAGCAGAAACCACATCCCAAAGAAATGATTAGGTTAGTAGTATATGTATGCTTTATAAATAATTGAATCATACATTATAATTTTAAATATAAAATACATTATAGTGAATCTATTGGTAACACCATTATTATAAATATTAACCTTGCATGTCAATCATAATGTACATCTTAGACTCCTGGGAAAAAATAACACATAATAAAATAGCGATCATAGTTTCTTAGTAGGGTAAAAATGTAGTGGAAGCTATATTAAATAACTATAAACAATATTTCAAGGGGAATAAAAAGAAACACATTACATTAAAACATAATCTTGAGCATAATTTGGAAATAATAAAAAATGTTCAAATAATTTCATATTAATAATCACATGAAAATGAATCATGGAAATGGATATTCTACTAGTATAATTATCATATTTCATATCAATAACTAATATATTAATTACTTAATTCATACTGAGGGACATAATGAAAATACTATCAAATCCTTAACCAAGAGGTCTACATAAATGTTTAAGTCTGTTACAAAACCCCGGTCTAGTTTGTATCATGAAACAAACTTATACATCAAGGGGTTGTAGCACGCCCCACCCGAAACATAAAAAGTTTGAATAATTCCTAATATGAAAGTGTTGAAACATAATCATCTCATATATTAATATTTCATATCTAATATTAAATGAAACTAATTTCCCCAATCAGTAAACATAATCCGAAACTATCCAAAATAATATGGAAAATGGAATCAAGATAGTACACCCCCTGTCAAACTGATCATTAACCATTCAATAAAATATTATAGATTGTATCAAAAGAGACAATCCTAAATTTATAATTAATATTAATGACATGGTTTTATATACATGTAAATAGTGTAAAAAATCATTGAATTTCTTTTTGAGAGGAACATAGTTTGTAATTTTTTATCAATAAATTGAAAATCCATGAGAATATAAAAGAAATAATTTTATTTGGATATAACCTTGTGAAAGTGTAACAGATTTATGATATCAATAATGTTTCATGAATGTAGGAAAAGTAACTCATGTATAATAAGATAAAAATATATTTCATAAAACATTATTAAGAACAAAACATTTTAAAAAGTATTTTTAAAAGAAATTGTAAGATGTAACCAAATGAATTAATTATTTTTATCTACTATTAAAAAATAAATATTTTTTTTAATATATAATTAGATATTAAAATTTCATTTCAAATTTAATCATACCTCTAAATAATCATTAAAATATAATATTAACCTAATGAATGGAAATCGGATTGAGAATACCCTTACATCTTTTTAATCAGTAGAACTGTATGCCTCATGAATGAAATAATTATAAATTAAAGCATTGGATATAATGAAAATAAATAAATTCATGGAATGATATATCAATGGGAATTTTTCATACACTACACACAAGTAATAAATTGTTAATAAGGAATATCTCACTGAAATAAAAGTGATATGAGAAACCCTTTACTTTATATCTGAAAACAATCTGCAGTTGTTATTAATTTCCTAGGTAATCAAATTATATTCATTAATTAAAAAATTAATGATCTATTAAAAATATATATTTTAAAAAAAAAAATTATTAAGTTATTTTATGGACACTACAATGAGTTATGATGTTTAATTTTTTTTTCTATAGGATGGTTTATTTCACGGTTTTTTGGTCGATTAACTTGAGTGTAAATATGGGACTTCTTGTCTAATGGAAAGAACTTATCCATAAGGGAAATAATATCACGATAATGAAAATAAAAAATTTAATATGTTCTCATATATTAGTTTCTTATATTTTATGATGATGATTAATTAAATAACATGTTGATTAATATTTCTTAATTTAATTGGAGGGTTTTCCTAACCATCACCAATTAATATCATGTTATTAAATAATTGGTTTATATACTGGTTAAAAACATTAAATATGTTTTAAAAGAAATATTATAAAAATTATTAAACAAAAATACTATTTTATGACCATCCTTGACGTTGGTAATGAAAATCTAAATCACATCATCCATGAAGTAGGTGAATCAAAACATCACAAACTATGATTTCATGTTTGAAAAAAAAGGAAAGGAGGTGATATTTGATGATGGATAATTCAATAATAGAATAAAATAAAATTAAATATCGGATACTAGTCATATCATGCTAAATTATTTAGGTTTGGTGAGTGAAGGATACGAAATGAAAAGAAACTAAAAGAGAAAGAGGGAAGGTTTTACTTATTGACTATCATCTCCTTGAGTACCACTTCAAGGCATTTAGAAATGGTCTTTTAGTGAGACAAGTAAGACCCAACCATGGGGAATGGAATTAAAAGAATAATTTTACAGAATATATGAAATCTACAATGATTATAATGTGTGAGGAGAAGTGGTGGTGAAGGGTGGTATTTACAGTTAGAGGATATGAGAATTTTGATTGTTTTATTAATTTGTTAATTATTTTGGTTCAAGAATATCAATAGTTTTGATTCTTGTGATTATTTATAGTAAAAATATCATGTTATTTCAAGATAATTTGCACTTACATCATATATGACTCCACCATGACTAAAAAAGAATTTACTTATAATGATAAATACTGTTAATTACTATATATCACTATTCCCCTAAAAATCAACTATTTTTAAAAAATACCAAAAACATAAAACTAACCATCCATAAATGTGTATATTTTTTAAATGGATTAAATTTGATGAAAAATATATTTTAATATTATATATTATTTTTTAATTAAATTTCTCATTTACATGATTAATTTATATAAAAAATAATGATTGCATTATCATTGTATAATTTTCATAGGTAAATATTTATTCATTAAAAATAAGAAATAAAATAAAATGGTGTAGATAAATATTTTAACCTTAAAAAATATCAATAGTAAAATATATATTCTAAATAAAAACATATTAAAAACAACACAGTTATTAAAAATATGAATAACTTATTTTGTGATTTTCATTAATTTAAATAATTTCAATTCCATTTTCCTAGATAAGTGTCTATAAAATAACTTAAATTAGAATCATATATTTTAAGGGTATAATATAAATAATCAAATTATATTTTATAATGTTTTAGGGTATGTTTATATTTCATATAATTTTTCGGTTGTCCAAAACTTCCCTATTTACCCTTAAGCATGTTAAAAAACTACCAATATTTCTATTAATGGTTTAGGAAATGATGGAGAATTGTTTTATAAATTTGTACTTTACAATTCCAAATATTGAATAAATTTATTCAATATTTAAATAAATATCTAAAGGTATTTAATTTATTTTTAAACTGATAAAACACAATAAAAAGATGTTTCATTTTTAAAGATCCATTATTTTACCTAAAAATAAACTTACAACATAATAACATATCATGAGAAAAAAATAGATTATTTTTATATAATTTTTATTTAAGTAGCATTAGGATAAAATTCAAATCATAAAGAGGTTTCTGAAATAACTAATCTCAATGTTTTATAAAAATCTATATTTTTCACGATTAATTGGAAATTAAATATTTTTAGGAAATTGAAAAAAATAATCCTAAGATATTTTTTACATGATAATTTTTAAAATGAAGTTTATTTTTTGGAAATTTTTTTTAATGTGTCCAAATTTAGTTTTGAAACAATTTCCCTCTTAAAATGAGATAATACTACCTTTAGAAAAAATATATCCTTCTAGGCATAAAATTTTATATATTCTTATCTTATTCATTTTAAAATCATTTATATGTGTGTGAATATATTTTATTTAAAATATAATATATAAGATTATTTTTTTATATTATTTATTCTCACTTATTTAATGTCTATGGTATAATAGTAACATTTGAAAGAGTATATTGTACTTTTATACTAGGTGATGCATGAAGAATATCACATAAAATATTTTTAATATAAAATAGAGATTCCATAAAATCATGGGGTGTTACAAATTTATCCTTTAAAACAAACTTTTTATTAGTATGTTTTACCACATATAATAGTGATGTAATAAATTTTATACCATTAATTAGGGAGGAATATTAAATATTTGTGATATTAAATAGTAATCATATATGAATAACATATTTTAAATTCTATAGGTGATCAAACTATGGTCATAATTCAAGGAAGACATCATTGATACCTAAACATACATTAAAATGAAGATGTTAACACAAGAAATGATGACAATAATGGAATATTGTTAATGAATGGATGATAAGAGGTTATAAGTATACCATTAATATTATCAATATTTATAAAAAGAATTTGTATATAATTATATTATTATTATATCCATAGCATGATTTTTTTTCATTTGATGTTTTTTGGACGTGAGGTAAGGGTTTTATGATACAATATTTCTATTTAGCATGATTATGTATGCTGAAATTTCTGATTATTAAATTATATGGTTTATCCCTAATATATATAAATTTTTTATGTTTTTATTTATATATGAAGTGTTTTAATTTCTATATCCTCTCTTTAATTACTCATAATACCGATCAAACGGTTTTAAGGGATACCCGATATAATTCTCTCTTTATTGGTATTTTTTCATCCATGTGAAGATTTTCCTTAAAATGTTTTCAAACATGTTTCTGATATTATAAAATAATATATGAATTTTTTGTTTAAAATTTAGATAATTTTCTGGAAACTATTATAAAGTAATCATGTTTTTGTTTTCCTAATATGGTACTTTTCGAAAAAGGTGTGAAAAAAATCATTGTTTTCACATCTACCAAAATAAGAAAAGTCATTCTATGATGTTTACAGTATAGATAGAATAATCCATTAAAAATATCCATGATTAATTTTAAAGAAATATTATCCCAAAATATATTTTAAAATTATAAAATTTTATAATTTTGGATTAAAATTAGAATGGTTAATTTTCAAATGATGTGTTTTGCTGATCTTTTTATGGGATCTTCATCTTTGAAAACATTCATTAATGATATTAACATTGAACAAGGATTATTTTCTTCTATTACCATACATATTAATCTATTGTATGGTTATTTATTATCATCATAATATAATGAGGAAACATTTTTCCTATTCCATATGATAATATATAAATTAATGAGTAAAGATTCATGATGAAGTGGTAAACATATGAATGGATTAAGATAATAATAATTGTGGGTCTTCAATATTCTTCCAATGAAAAAGGTATTTATTTTTTTCGTTGATATTAAAAGTTATATAAGATGTTATAATACTCAAAAAACCGGTTACATGGTTGGTTATTTCAATATTAATATAGGTACAAGGGTGATTATCTATAGATGAACATGTGTTGAATGTAGGAGAGGGTAGAATTTTGATATGACATCCATAATTTTGATTTTAAAAAACTTTTAATTCAACTCTCAATGATATGATATTAGTAATATAATATAAAATCATGACTCGTGATTATTGGTTCACATATTATTCTTGTTTTATCAACTTATATATCCCAACGAAATGATGATGATATATAAATATTTGTGCACAGTTTCCAAATTTTAAGCTAATGTAATAATACTCCTATGATTGTGATTTGGGTACAAATCATAATTCATTTATATATACCATGTTATTCATTTCTAGGAATTTCTTTCTAACCTTTATTATGTTTTATATTTCATTAGATATGAAGATTTGTTTTATATATGTTATGTTAATGAAGTATTTAATAGTAAAAGGGATGGGTAAGAGATATTTTTAAGTACAAGATAATTTAAAAATGAAACACTTTTTTTGATTGAGTATTTTTCTTATATTTATATAAATAAAATGAACTAATTTTATTATTTATGACTAATATAATATGTTACCTTAAAACTCCATTAATATTCTCATATATTCAAAATATAGACATTATACAATAGTTGCTACAATTAATATATATTAAGGGTTATGATAAAGTCTATTTTACACAGGTTGAAGATGTGAACACCATGAATAATAGGATCTTAACCAAATAATCATTTTTACCAGAGAACCTATGTAGGTTAATATAACAAGGATTTCCATTAACTATGTACAAGATGTGAATCAAAAAATAATGGCACGAATGAAACTGTTACCTTGAAAAGTTCATGTTTGTAGAAATTATTGTGAAAACCATATTTGACGAATCACCCAAATAAATCCCCACCATGTCACGCCATACCCTTATAGAATATGAATGTGTAATATGGGATTATACAATTACACCATAAGAGTATGAATTTTTATATTTTACTTTTTAATAAAATAATAATTATATTTCTCCATTTTTAATATTATAATATTATATGAGATTAGGAAGATTATATTTTTGGAAATTATTATTTTTTCAAAGACGGCTTAGGATAACTGGAAAGCACACAACCAAACCGCCATCATCCAAACCGCGAGTACATCGAAACCCCAACATCCAAAAGCAGAAACACATCAACATTCAAATTCAAAATCAGACCAACCCATGTGAACACCTCGAGCCGAACAACCTTGAGAAGCGTGACAAATCCAACATCCACTCCAATCACCGGATCACCACGTGCCACCATGCGGAAGACGGTGGAGCCGACGTCAGAGCTGCACACCCTTCACAGCAGGACCAACATCAAGCGTCGGAGTCGAAGCACCCACAGACCACCATCAGCGTCACAACAACCGGAAAATCACAAAAAGAACCCCGAACCACGACCTGTCTCAAACAGACAAGAAAACAATAATATCAACATCCACCGAAGCGCAGGATAGCATCACCATCAACCTTTGAAACCACCGTCGACGGTCCAGAACCAAAACTCCAACCCTCCGAAAGAACATCCAGTCCAAAATTGACATACCATCAAAATATTCCCAAACCTCAAACCCTCATCACCCTGCTCGAGAGATTAAAGCATGAAAACAGAAGAAATTGCCCAAAATACCAGACGAAAGCCTAGTAGAGAACCAGATCCAGATCCCATCATTGTCATCTATCAGCCCGTAGGAGACACACTTCACCACCTATTGCACGCATCCACAGAAGAAGCAGCTCCCTCAACCCACAGAAACTGGGACTCAGCCTTTGAGCAGTTGCACCGCCTTGAAACCCTATTCAAAGAGTGGAGTCGAGCTAAGAAGCTGGCAAATCAAGCGCACCGTTGAGAAAGCCGAGCCAAGGAGGTCGTCTTCATGAACATCGAAACCAAGGGTAAAGGAGCCTGAGCGGGATAAGGGAGGCGACGGTGACGAGGGAGAGCTCTCGCAACGGCGCCCCTTACGGGCTCATTCCGCTACCATCATGTTTGTTTTTCATGAAGATTATATTACGATACAAACAAAAAAACTGTATTTCAAGAGAATATAAGTGTTTTATTAAATCACATAGTTCGATAAATTCATGAATTTTCAAAATAAAGAATATATTAATTATATATACTTATTAAATAGAAAATATTTATATATAACTGATAATTTAATTTAAAGAGGTCTAGTAGAATTTTTATTGTAAAAAAATGTTGTTAATATAAAAAACAAATTTCCCATAAAATTATTTCATTCATTTTAAAATTGAAAATTATCATATTTAAAAATTTATTTTCTCGAAATTAAAATTAAATTTGAAATAATTGAGTTCAAACTAAACCATGGTGAATGTTTTATAAATTTTATTGATTTTTGAATTTCTATGTTAAAATTAGATACGTTATAAATATATAATATTTAATATGAAATTATAATATAAAAAAATTGATGTAATGAATATTATATAGGGAAATAAATATACCAAAAAATTTCCCCACTTTAATATAATGTTATATTGATATTATTTGATCAATTTTTTAAATTCTATAATGAATTCTAAATACAAGATATTATATGTTGTTTTTTTAAATCATTCTTTATAAACATATCTCACATCTATAACACAATTTTTATTATTTTTAAGAGTTCCATTATTTCAATTATAAAATATTTGGAAACACCTTATCATTGTATGAATCCAATGTAAAATATAATTTTTTTTTCAAATTATAAATATTTTATCAATAGAGTTCAAATCATATGTTTAGAAATTAATAAACAATTCCACATCACATTTACTACAAGTAGACTCCCATCCTCCCATTCATGTTTACTCAAAACACTATGTTAATAGATGTAAACTCCCTATATATGCCACTCCCATTGTGTTCCCATGCTCTTAATACTTTCTTCCAATGATTTAAAATATGCCCTATGAAGGTATGTAATCAAATCGTCATACACATTATTCTTGTGATTTCATTGTATTATACCATTTGATTTACTAATTTTGATTTTGGAATATGTTTTTTAAAATCCTTATTAGTGTAATTATGATTTCCTTTTAATTATATACCACTTATATTCTCCTTAAACCCACCCATGATTTATGCTCTCCTATTATGCAGTCAAAGTTATCCTTTGATTTTATATTAAAATAATATTTTTTCTGAATACTACATCCCATACAAATAATGTGTACTCACATAGTTCTACATATACTTCATTTACTAGGGCATTACATGAATTTAAACCATAGTTACTAATCACATGGATAATAGTGAGGAAATGATATGTAATTTTTTATTATCTGTGTGTTGTAAAATTTCATGTACATCATATGAATGTGATGGGTATGCCTAGAACTGTACAGACTCTAATAAATTATGTAATATATTTTCCCTATTATATTCCATGAACATTTAATGTGAGTTTATCCATTGAAAAATATGTAATAATAACATTTTGGTTATCCATCACTTAATATTCTGATGTCATTTTTTCTATTTATTCCACATTCATATTTTTCATTGATGACATATCCTTATATAATTCATTCATTTTTTTTATTCTCACACATTTTATGTGACATTGATATGAATATTCATTTACATGCATTACATTCATCATATTTTTATTTGATTAGTCCCTTATTTGGATTAATAGGATGCCCTTTCTTATGTACGTCCCTAGGTTATCCCTTGTGTTTTTTGGAAATAGATGGGAATATATTATCATGTAATCGAGTTTTAAATAGTGTTATTTTATCTTAATTTTATATTATTATGTTTTTCAGATAATTACCCAAAAAACTATACCATTATATATTTAGTGATTTTATTATACTGGCCTTTATGTAAAAAAATTAATTTATGTATATAAAAATATGAGTTATCATAGTTTTTGACAAAGGGAATTCAATTTATTTTTGTGCATTTGTACAAAAAATAGTTACTGAAATCATGATGGATAAAAGTGATCATAAGAAAACATCCCTAAATTATGTTAAATTATATTTTATGTGGTATCCAAGTATGAAAATACTTTTTTCATAATATAAGTTGAATTTATTATTGAATAGTGGCTGTTAGGGGTAATAACCATAGAGGGAAACATTGTGAATTGACCTGATCAATAGTTTGTGCAAAAAATAATTCCTTGATTCACATATAGTGTAACTATATTAGGGGATATGATTATTTTTTATCAGAATCTATTTATGAGGCATTATAAATGGGAAAATTTTATTAAAATTTTAGGGTAGGAAATAGATCATGTATAACATAGAATGAGACCTATAAATTAAAAGGTTACTGAATGTATGAATTTAGGAGTTATCTGTTAATTATTTATATTTTCGTTTCTATATGATTAATTATTCCACAAATATATTCCATAAGATAATTTTTTTTATGTAAATGTCTAAAAAACCAAATTGTGTAATTTAGTTTGATTGTCCATGTTTATACACATTCTATCACATCTAGTTAGTTTAGTAGAATAATTTCAATACCACATCTAATATAATAGTGGATCTATCTATAAAAAAGAAGAACTGGGAAATTAGTAAATAAAATCTATGTAAATTATATGGTGTACATATTTATAGTATGAACTTTCTAAAAAACCCTTGTGATAATCACATTAGAATAAATTAATACAAAAATAGGAATGGAATGGATTTACTTATACAGTGCCTCATTAATTTCATATAGAATGAATCACCCTCCGTATCAAAAATTAAACTCTGATTCTATATACTTTCAAGGATTATGAATGTATTTTATTATCATCAACTCAAGAATGGATATTATATAATTAATATTATATGCATATAGCACATATTATTGATACAATGGAAAGTAGCATCATACATGGCATTCTCATTATAATAGAAATTGAAGATTTTGTTCCCAATGAATATCCTCATGTTCCTTTATGAAATGAAGTTTTCTTCTCAAAACATATTATACTCCTCTCCATATTAATAACCATGAATCAATATTTAATCCACATTATTGAACATGAGGAGATGAAGAAGAAACTATAGGATACTATAGATAAATTGATTGTATTCTAATGTGATTAACAATGGGGTGTGTGAATCATCTTCATCAAGAAGAAGGATGGGTTAAAAAAACACCTACATTTATTATCATAGTCACAAAAAGAATATTATAATGGAGAAATATCCACTACCAATGATCCATAATTTATTCATTAGACAACGGTAGATAGAGATCTTGTGTTTTTTGTGTTCACATATTTCTATTAAACTTAATAGTTCATAGTTGTATGAGGATATCATTAAATGGGTCAATATAGCAACTTTGTTTAGAGAGGAATTTAATTTTCAAACGATAATGTTATCATATGTTTTCTAGAACCTATGGTATGGGAATAAGTTTATAGGGATGACATTATAGTCCCCCACTCATTTTTTAAAAGCATGTGAAAACCTTGGCAGATGATATTGTGTTTCTCATGGTAGGGTGAGAATCGATTTCGACCACTAAATGGTTACTTCCACAACATTGTATCAGAAAGAATTCAATGAATTGAAATTGTTGGATATGTATTAAATGTAATTCTCTCATTAAATGGTTGAATTTGAACATGGTTCAATCTTATATATCCAGGAATATGCATGGTGTAGGGTTAGTAAGAGAAAATGACAAATTGGTTGGTTTGATGTTCAGTGCATATTTGGGTGTAGGGGATTCCATTGAAGAAGAGGTAACTTCCCATATAATCAGCATGACAATATATAGGTATCAATATTTTCAAATATATGATTTTGAGTCTGATTTTTCCTTGTTCATTTTATATAGGGTATAAATAAGAATCCATGTTGGGAAACGTATATTGTTAGAAGTTGTATATGGATTATCAATCCGGGTATTGTAGTCAAACACATTTAGAGAGAAGGTGTTTTTGTCGTGAATTCTTTAACTTATAAAGGGACTCAATATGATAACAATATCATTTCTGATGATGTAGGGTCACTGCTAGATTATTTACAATTTTTTTATAAAGGGACACTCTTTAGTGATTCACTATTTCTTGCATCTTTATTTTAGGGTCTTTTACAGATCAAAAAAAATTGAATGTTCTTTCTAATAAATGATGATACATGAAATGAAATATAATCATTTTGTGAAATTAACACTATGGGGAGAAGTGTAACATCTATACATATCATAAAAGAATCATTTATATAGTAACACAACATGAAATCTATATAAATAATAAATGGTGGTTATAACTGATTAAGGATTATGATTTCTTAATCTATTACAACCCCATGAATGAAAATAATATGGGTGATGCTTTTATTTGAATAGACCATGAAATCAAATCAATGATGTGGATTTTAGGGGATCCAAAATACCTGGACATATAGAGAATACAAATTTTAAAAATAAATGGATATCAGTAATATCATACTAATATAACATCTCAATCATACATTCTAAATTGGATTAACGATTCCCAAAAATATCATGTGGATCTATAGAAAAAGGACGTAAATATTCTATATTTAAACCTGGATAATGATGGTGTTAGAAGGTCTTGTACTCATATATGTTTACCATAAAAATTATAATAGAATAGAGAACATCTAGATAATATGAATAAGTTTTCCTTAACTATTCATCAATCGAGTAATATTTATTATAATGATATAAATGAAAACCTCTTCTAGAATAACATGAAGATTAATATTATAGATTTTTTTTCTTGATGTGAGGTATTTAAAAATTTATTGCTTGAATTATAAATGTAAAACAACTTTATGAAACCATTCCAAATATAGTATATGAATGTAAAACTATAAGAATTATTTTCATTGTACGTCTCTATAGACATCAAAAAGAAATAACTCTATCTCAGTGAAATTTTATGGCCTTAGAAAGTCAACACATGTGATTACAATCAAAAATTATTTCACTATATTCTAGAATTATATTTTACACATAGGTTAAGTAGATGAATTACTGGGGAATCACTATCTATTGTATCTACTTTATATCTGAGGTCTACATTTAGGATTTAGAGATGTCTTATCCAAGAAATGGATAAATAGTTATGTGTTATAACATCTAGTCAACTTGAGACAAATGGTGAATATAAATGTACTATTGAAAATCTTGGGGATATTTTGAGATCATGTTCTATGAATTTACAATGATGTTGGGATCAACAACTTCCCCTGGTGAAGTTCTTATATAACAACATTGTTTATTAAATAATTACAGAGGAATCTATTGAGGATCTTTATGGGAAGAGTTATTAGACTCCAACATTCTGGGATGAAGTTGAAGAGTTAAATATTATGGGATCTAATCATATCTAATATATAATATAGAATGTTCAAACTGGTCTACATAATATGAAATCTACAAAAAATAGATCAATTTTTTTTACAAAATCATAGACCATACATAGAGTTTAAGGTCAAAGATAAGGTATTAATTCAAATAACATAATGGGAGATAGTAAATTGGTGTGGGTACCATGTATGCCTTAATCTAATATACATAATCCCTTTTGAGATATTTTACTACATCAGATATGTAACCTATTTTTTTGAACGTCCACTTATCATATATCATGTACATAATTTCTTCCATGTATCTCTATTCAAAATGAAAATTCTGAACACCTCACATCTATTGAATCCAAAGGAATTACACTTATTAGTAGATCCTTCGTAATAGGAGTAGATGGGGATGATCTGAAACTGTATAGATATAGTTATACAAGTAATGAAATCTATCCTATTCAAATTTTATTGTTAGAACAACATGTTTTAGAATGCAATATATGAACAATAATATTTGATGAAACAAATGTTTCGGCATCTATTTTAGTGCATGAAATGAAATTTATTTAGTGAAATTATTTAATGGGGATAATTATAATTGCCCAAAATATGTACATTATATTCCCATTATGAATCAGTAATTTCCAAATTATTATAGAAAACACATGCACTACAAATGTTATTTTGGATCTTTATAAAATATTGGAAGTAAAAAACCCATTTATCATCCCAATTGTTTATAATATTTAGAACATACAATGTCTGTAAAGAATAATATATATTTTGTGATATGATAATATTCATTTTACACAAATGAAAAAAGGGAAGGCCATGACATGTATGATCATACCCTATAGAGACTATTTATCATAGATTCCAATATATATGTAATAACTAGGTTTTTTCCTTGACCACACCCAATATAATGATGAAAAAATGAATCACGAATGAGACCATTTATGGGAGATTTTCAAGACTATCAAGATCATTGGCAAAACCATATTAACTGAACCCCTATGCAAAGAATACATTACCCTTACAGTGTATGATAATATAATAAGTTGTTATGTATATAGACCATAATATAATTAATTTTTTACATGAATTTTTAACAAAATAATTATTTTATTTATTTCTTTTTATTTATTTAATATTATATGAGTTTATAAAATTTTTATTTCAATATGAAGAACAAGAATAATATATTTCACAAATATAATGTTTTAACTCAATCAAATAATTTAATAAATTCATGAATTATGTAAATAGGTAAAAAAATTATAAAATATAGTTATTAGATAATAATTATTTAGGACTAAATGATAAAATTATTTATGTAATTACAATGTAATTTTTATTTTGGATCAGAAAGTGGTTTATATCATAAAAACTAGAATTTTCTTGAAAATATACTGATATTCAATTTAAAAGTAAAATCATATTAGGTTTTGAAAATTAATTCAAATATATAAATATTATTTATTTGTATAATAAAAACAAATTTATACAATGCTAAAAGTTTCATAATTTTTTTAGTTAGTTGAATTTTCAGGTGAAAATTAAATATAATATAAATATTCGGTATATGTTATGGCATAAAAATCACAAAACTGAATAAATAAATAGATTAAAGGGTACTGACTACCAAAATATATTTTCACTTTAAAATAATTTTTTTAAGTAATTTTATTACTTTTATAAACATTTAATGAATCTTTAAAATTAATATATAGTAGTTTACAGTTTTAAATTCAATTCATTACAAGCATGAACCACTTTCAAATCACCGAGGGTGTTATTTTATAGATTTATATTTTTCGTATATAAAATATTATATAAATATAATAATCAGATGAACCCAAGGGAAAAAATAATTTTAATTATTTTGGATTTAATTATTTTATCATAGAGAGTCCACAACTATGTCAAAAATTTGATAAGGATTCCCCACTCCATAGTTATAAATACCCCCATACTCCCATTCCCCTTCACTAAAACCCCATTGAACATAAATTTACACTCACTATCATTATTAAAATCCCGCCCATGATATTATCAATCTCAAAATAACCTCCATCAAAGTTTATAGAAGTTATCTCTCATGGTAAGAGATCTTTTCCAACACCTCATTATTCAAGCACTTTCATTTTTCATACCAAATGGATTCCATATTTCTAGTTGGAATATGTTTTTACAAAACTAAATAGTAGTATTAAATATTTCAATGAAACAATTGTCCCATTTCACTACCCCTAAATATTTATATGAATCATTATATTCACTCGTCACACTAATGAAATTATGCTATCAATTTTCAATCCAGTCAATTAAGTAGTGAATAAAAATACCAATTTTCAGTCAAGTATATTAACCAAACTATACCAATCATTTGTTTATTGTGTAATTACATGTATTTAAAATTAACTCCTCAATAATTCGTTTATAAGTTAAAAATACTTTTATTAGGTTTTACAATATGTGTTCACTAAATAATCATATATATGATACAGCTCTGATGGTGGGACCGAAATTATATAACCATCTAATGAAATGGAAAATTATTATTTATCATGAAATTTCATGTATTTTTCATAGGATATCATCCTATGAACACTATTTTATGATTTATTGGTTTTTATCCTTGACATATTCTAATGATTTTAGGTTCTATGTTCTTTCCACATTCCTATATTGTCTCTATTTTATGATCATATATTATGTTTTTTTTATTATGTTTATGATTATAAAACCATTTATTTCATAATTATATGCCTCTTTACTATCATGTATTTCATTCACCATTGAATTATTTTATTATTACCATACTAGGATTCATATCCTGTACCATTCTTTTGCACATCCCCTAGAAATTCAAGGCTATTTTAAGAGGGTGAATGAATTTTAAGAACATGTTAAGGAGTTTTAAATAACATTATTGTATCCTAATTTCATTTTATTAGGTTATGTTTCTAATTTCACAAAGAAATGGACTTTAAAATAATATAAGATTATGCTTTTTCTATCATTATGTAGTAAAAATGGAATTATGTTGTATGAAAATAATTGTTGTCATAATATTAAAGATCATTCCTGAAATACAAATTTCATGTATCTAGTCACCAAATGATCTAAAAAATTATAGAACACTAGATTATATTTTATTTATTATGTATTTAATACTAAGAAAAAATTATGGTGTATTTATGTATTTATTTTTCCCCTCACATTGTATTATTGTGGAACTCTTAGATAGTGTCTATTGGTGATCTCTATATAGTTATTATGTGAATGGTGATAAAAGTGGGTTTTATATGTCTCTCACAATTTTGAATATCGTCTATATAATATGGTAAAACCATTTTTCTATTTTGATGTTGGACCCTAGATGAGATTATCATGGGATAAACTTGGGTTCCCAATTCGGGTAACCAGTATAATTGTTTCCTTTTTAAAGATGTTCAGTCAATGGTATTGGTTTTTATTTTTATGTATTCACCATAAATTATGGTTCTAATAATGAGATCATAGGTTACCCATATATGTTGTGAAATGAGTTTGGTTCCCATGTCATTATTTTTATACATCATTTTGATATCTCTCTCTTTTTTTTTGTACTTGGAGTGTTTATGGATTTCAAGATTTGTTTTTTTATGTTTTTTCTTATGTTTTGATATATGTGTTTTTATTTCGGATGTCATAAATTATTTTTAGGTGGATTTTAGTCATTAATAGATATTCTTGGGTCATTTGGGTATTTATTACAAATGGGTATCCTTTTTTAAAATTTCATAGATGTTTTTTTCAACAACCATTACTATTTCAGATTAGTTCTTAATGATGGGGAGACCTAGGGTAAGTCTCCAACTATTTTGAATCTCATGTATTTTAGTTATGGTGGTGTTATTATGTGATATGTTAAATAAATTTATTAAATTGTTTCATCATATTGTGAAATTCTGATGTTCAATATCTTTTTTCCCATTAAACTACTACTAATAGGTTTTACAGTCACACCCCACATGGTATGAGATGGTTTGATGGTGTCCCTTTTTCCCATAATTTAATTATCGATAATATTATTAGAGAATAATGTAAAATGGTGGGAAGAATTGTCACCCCATCTTATATAGAGATGAAAACATTACATGCATTAATAGTATATCAAATTAGTAGATTATTCATTATATATCCAAATGATCCACTCTAGAAATGAAATGATTTGTTTTCCATATGAACATGGATAAATAAAAACTATTACATAAACGATCTACATCATTTCTGATTATATTATTCACAACTAGAACCATTCGTTGACAGAACACACTCCAAAAAATTCTCCAGGAACTGGGGTAGGGAAACAAAATAAATAGTTATCCGAAATACTCAGTAGAAAAAAGATAAAAATTTGTTTATAAGAATATCATCAAAAAATTATAAAATCATACCCATGAACTCATATATCATGACTCTAAAACATTGAATAAAATTTTACCAATCATGATAAATACGGTATAAGGGTGAGGAATCATCATTAATCAATAATTATCCATGAATACATACCATAACCATATGATATTTGACATTGGAATTAGTATAATCATTGAATGTAATTTACACAATCATCATTCACTTCTAAGAATATCGTAGATGATTGGGTTCACATCCATTTCCATCATTCCTTTCGTAATTTCTTACTCCACAAACTATATTACATGATAAATACCCCTACTAATCTAGAATAAATCCATATTCATGTAATTAATGTCTTATGAAATATTCTTCACTACCCAATTTGTTGGAGTGATATAAAATTATAGGCCTACATATCTCATAATGAAAACCTTACAAATGTGAGTATTATGATTATAAAACTTTCAACATATCATTAAATCGTTACACACAAAATGGATATAAGTTTAATAAAAATAGCATCATCATAATGATAAACCATCTATATATTGAATAGATACTGTAAAATTATATCATATACCTAGAAAATAGTAGGAAAGGGAAAATATTGTATTTATATATAAAATGACCTCTAGAATAGTACTATAACATTTTTTAAGGAAAACAATTTTTTAAATAACTTATTTCCAATATAAAAATAGAAAAAATATTAATGAATATTATAGAAAACATTTGACTAAATTACCAATGAAATATATAAATAAATGATTATTCATCATGGTGTGAAAATCTATTCAAGTTGTATATGTTCAAACTAAAACTCCATTCATAATTTTTATAAAAAGTTAAGGGTAAAATTTTTTGGAATATGTTAAAAATATTAATCATAATTGTTTTTGAAATTTCATATATATTAAATGAAATAATTTTTTTTATAATATCTAAAATAGTGTTGGAAACCATTTAAAGAAAATATGGAAATATAATAATATATTCCTAATCGATGGGGAAAAAATATCAGTTTTCCATAGAAACTTATTTCGGAATATTGATTACATAAGGGAGAAAAAATTAAAGTAAAATAGGTAAAATAAAGAAATATCTCATTTAACTGAATATAAATAAGATTTGGGAGATATATTTCATATATATTCATTATATGATATTTAAGAATAAATAATTTGGGTTGAAAAAATTTGATTGTATCAAAAAACACATGGAACATTAGTAATCATTGAATCAAATTTCATTGGATGTTTTAAAATCATGAAATATTTTAAATAAAATGAATTATATCATATATTATTAGAGTGTAAATTTATTATTATTATATATTCTATCAATTAAATAAATTGGTGCCTAACTTTGAAATGTGTCTCAATAAAGAGAGGATGAGATGAAAAATCCATATGAATATAGTAATTTTTATTTTCAAACCCCATTATTAGAATAAAATTTTATATAAAATTAAATATTATCAAAATAAAATAAAATGGAAATGATATAGAAAAGGGTATAGATTTACACTATTTAAATGGAAGAATTTTTTATAAGATAGGCATGTCTGAAAGATAAGATTTTTGCGTTTAAATCCATTGCCTCAATCCCATCTAACATCTTATGTTCTCTTACATATATTATAATATATTTTTATTATATAAAAATTATATAATAAAACCATAATTATACCAATAATAAAATAATTTTTTTGTTACAACCCCTTATAACTCATTCATTTATAATCTTTCATTATCATTTAAATTTTAGGTGATAATTTCTTCCTTTTTCATGTGTGTTTTTGTTTGACGGTTATAATCTATAAAAATATATTAGTATTACATAATAAAAAGAGTTTTATTAATTTTATAAATATAATATATATCCATTATATAAAAAATTATAACCATCCATATAATCGAGTGATGAAAATTTAATTATATCACTACATAGAGATGATAACACTCATGTACGAAGAAGTTATATTTGAATTTTCTGATGACTACAGAAATAAAGGTAAAAATTAATTCACCCTTGGATAATAGTTTAAAAAATAAAAAATAACATATATATATATATACATATGTAAATATATATACTAAAAAAAACATAATAAAAAACCCAGAAATATAGTGATGAAAAATGCATCATACTACTACATGGATGAGGTAGTCCACATGTACACAAAAGCAATATAGTCATATCCAATTTGATGTGTAGTAGGTGGTAATAGGGTTTTTAATAATCATAATAACATATCATTATATTCATTATATTTTATTAGTGATATTTAATGGTTATGACATGTTTATAGTATGTAGTGGAAAAAATAAAATAGAAACAGATTGGTTTGCATCAATACAACTTCTTTGAGATGACACATTTCACATACAAAATAATCGTTAAATTACTGATAATAGGAGAATAAAAAAATATTATTAGAAAAGGGTAGTATTATATAAAATTATTTGAGGAGTTATTGGTCATTTTAGACTGATAAATTTTTTTGAATTACATGGTAGAATATGTGCCTATTTATATGATAGGGATGGTACACACAAGGAATATTCTAAAATATTTCAATGAGATAATGTAAATTTATTGTGATATAGGATATAAATGTAAAATTATTCAGTTTTAGGATAATATATGGGTGAAGTAAAATTAAACAATATTATTCATATTGTTGTGGGTGGCAATCCTACCATTATAACATAGTTTCACCGCCTTTGTAAAGATATTTTATCCTAAATGATGAAAAAAATTATTTCAATTATATTAGATTATATTAACAGTGATTATACCAAATTAGTGATTTATTTTAATGAATTATACTTCAATTAGAGGCAAAACGATTTTTTAAATTTTCTCCCAACCAGTAATAAAAACATGTTTTACAATAACAATTATTGTAGAATAAAACATAATTTAATCAAATTACATTCCATGAAAAACCCATGTAATTGATTTTAAAATATATTATTGAATATATATTATATATATTTTAATAAATCCATTAACCATGATATAATATTTTTATTTATTATGATAAAAACACTGGGTGATGAAGATTTTTTTCTAAAAAAATGGGGGTTTTCCCCAAAAAATGAACATGTATCAAAAAAAATAATGATTATTATTATGAACTAAATACTATTATTTATAATTAAATTCTAATTATGTTTAAAAAACATTCAAAAAATATTCTTTTAATTGAAAATTATTAATTTTTTCAAAGTTCTGTATATTCAATTATTTAATTTAAAATAAATATATTTAGAGAAATAAAAAAAATCATTGTAATATAAAATTTATAGGATATTTATAAAAATTATTTTATTACCTTAAATAAAATTTTTGAAAATTTTATAAATTATTTATTATATTCTCATGTAAAAAATTTAGTTTAATAAATTTGTGAAGAAATAATTTTTTTTAATATGAAAATGAATTTAATTAATATTTTCCTACTTATTTTTTATGAATATATTTATATTCTGAATTTGAAAAAAACATTATAAATATTACTAATTTAACTATTAACACTATCCATTTATACCAATTTTTAGGATGTGTTATAACAGTTAACAAAATTAGAGTTCATTTATACCCTATGTTATATGAAATAAAATCCGTAAAATACATCATGTATTATACATATGAAATCATGTTTGTAATATAATACGCACCATAAAATGACTTTCCCCATAAAATTTAAATTTCTTGGCTATATAAAAAGATGAAATCTATACTCCATCATATTTTCAGGTTCCCATATAACATCCTTAAATTACATTATTCCTCTAAATAACAGAACCATATCATGTAATCATTTCTATAGAACATTAGCTTTGTGATCCATTATTTTTGTCAATTATTCATAATATATTATATCGTTTTTTAGTAGTATAACCAATGATTTTAGTACATATAAAGGATTTATTAATTATATCCTCAATAGAGATATAAGGAACACATCATGAACATGATAGAGGATTAAAGGCAATTCTGAGAGAAAAGTCACAATATATAAATTATCAGAAATTTCGAATGGAACGGAATTCCTAGTTTATATATTCATTTTCATTATAAATCAAAAAACAATATTCTATGGTGAAATCGTAGGAAAAACATGTCTCACACCAACCCGTGACGACCCAAAACTGATAACCTGAGCTGGTCTGAGACATGTCCCTAGGGGAGTTCTCGATCCCCATGGGCGAGCAACCTATGTCAAGCATGAAAATTTAACCGTTTTTAGTTATTTGTACCATGAAAAAAAGTTAAATATATAAATAAAAATTGATAATAAATATAAAACTAATAGAGAAAAGGGAACAAAACCACACATACCACCACGTGCCCTTCTAGGTTACCTCCCAACTAAAGGCTGATCATGCTCCAATAATGAGAAACTCAGCCAAGAAAACCTAATCAATGGAAACCTAAAAATGAATTGATAAAATTGGTATGAACATTAAAAATGCTCATTAGGGATTCCAAGATAATCCACAAAATCCAGGAATCTCACTCTCCAAACCAATACAATGAAACATGTTTGAAATAAAAATAAATTATTAGGGTTTTCACAATTTTAAATAAGAAACATGTTTTTATCATATAAAAATCCAACAGACACGATATACCATTTCGTAAATCATTTGTCATTTTATAAAAAAAATCTCAAAATAAAGTATACAAAATCAGGGCTAAAGTAGAACAGGTAAGAAAAGTAAGTAAGAAATAAAATAATATATAAGAAAGTAAACAAGCAATGAAAATCATCCAATAACCATGGGTGATCCTAAACATCCCCAGAACACCCCTTGATGTAATCGGTTTGAGAACCACCTTTCGACGTATGGTGAAGCTCTTATGTATATAACCAACTAGATTCCCTAAATTGACTAATCTAGTGGTAAATTCCACTTGACATAACAACAAATCTAGGGGTACCAACCCATCTAATCTAGGATAGAGAAAAACCATCACTCACCATCTGAAAGTAGCCCATGAAGCCATGGTGGATATAATAATATTGTTTAATTAGGAGGCCCTCGCATGTGTGACTCATCTCACTGCACATTCCTACCACAAGCATGGACACTCCATATGATAACCCATAAAAAATATCCCCCTATATAAGTGCCCAAAAAATATATATACGTTATATTATCAAATGTTCCAACTGAGGCATCATGCCCGAAAATCATTAACCATTTGATACCATCCTCAAAATATTAATGTTGTTAAATGGACATACACTGATAAAAACACCATACATTCGATGAATCAACACAAACATTACACTGAAGTTAAAAGTTACAAATGGGTCGTCACGTCACATCCATTTCGAAACCATTTTTCTAAAAACATTTCGAAATATGACCAGACACACACAATTTTCCAAACCACATCCTTTAATAAAATATTCGTCAATATCTTGATTTATGTTCAAAGTTCCAAATGAGCCCTTGGATACCAACCGCACCCAAATGTTTCATTTTTTCCAAATGTGCCCCTGTCCATTCCCAACACACCATATCATTTTTCATGTCAAAATGGTCCAAATCCTTGAGAAGTACATTTGAATTCATTTAATGTAACCACATCAAAGTTTAAACCTCATTTAAGAAAACAAATTTTCTTTGAAAAAAAACGTATTTAAATAAACATCATTTCAAATGTGCCATTATAATTTGTGAGCACATCCATGTGTGCACCTAGTGCAACCATGGATGTGCTAATATCCAATGGAAAAATAAATAACCAATGAGATTTCTCAGATCCATTTCCACCAAACACCAACTACTAGAAAACCAAAACCAATTATTCACATCATTTAAGAAAATAATGAATTCCCCTTAAAATTTATTAAACCCTTTCCAAAACATTTTGACACACATTCCATGATATGGCCATACCTATCTATAATATGGCCCAATAAAACACAAAACAAAACTATTTCAAAACATGTTTTTCAATCACCTACACATTTTTAATAAAATGTTTAATCAATTAAAACAAAATTTGTGTATCAAAACAATTATTCCCACCTATTACACAATCAAATCCTCTTTTGAAAATAAACGGACAGCAAGGACCTACAAAAATATGTTTTGAAAACTTCCACACAATTTAATAAACTGACTTCCCAATTTACAGAATGTTATCAAGAGAATCAACCAGTTAAACAGAAATTAAAACAGAGTTAGACGCCATACAAATCACCAGAATTAAATATTTTAAATTATAATCATTATTTTAATCAAAAACATTAATGAAAATACTATCCCACAATCATGATTTAAAATCGTTTTCAAAAAAAAATCATCAACATAAAAAAACTACTCGAACTAGTGGTAAGAACATTTATGAAGAAAAATATATTAAAAAATTAATTTAATGAATTATGCGAATAATAGAATGCTTCAGAATGGAAAACACACGAAATCAGCTACCTTAATGTTGTGCAAACATGATGTCTCTTTCGAAGAATGAGGAACAACCTCCTGCACCCGAATCACACACCAAAAACAACTAGGAATGCATGCCAATCAACACATGAGATGTTAGGGTTTGACCACATAAATAAAAACACTGAATAGGAAAGAAAACTATTATAGGAGAGGTCGACGGGCCGAAGAACTCATGGACGAAGAGAGCGAAAGTGGGAGGTCACTGTCGGGTCGCATGACGAAGACCGCCAGAAATGAGGGGAGGCTGTTGGGGGTCGGTTGTGTCACATGATGGAGGGAAGAGGGTGGAGGAATCTTCGCCAGGAGACGTGGAGAAGGCAGGAGTGGACCATGAGGATGAGGGGGGACGATGCGCCTAACTGCTGGAGCAAAGGATGAGGGGAGGATTGGCCGGAACCTACTGGGGTTCGAGACTGACTGGCATGAGTGGTCGGGTGCGGGCAGACCGATGTTCTTGGTCATTTCATAGTGGTGGCTAGGAGTAGGAGGAGTGCACGGAGGGGGCTCGGGGACTGCTTGCAGCACCGCATGAAGGAGGGTTGAGGGAATGCCAACGCAGAGGGTGAGGTCTTGTGTGCATGGAGGGTGTGAGAGGTGACACTAGGGTTGGTTGGGGCTGGTCAGTAAGCTCAAGGCATTGAAGGAGGGTAGAGGGTGAAGGGGAATCAGGTGGGGCGCCGCTGCGCTCCGATGGTAATGGGAAGAGGGTGACCCAGGTATTAGTTAGGGTTTTTTTTCAATATTATATTATTATAATAATAATAAAACACCAAAGATAATATTAATAATATTATGAACAAAAAATTATAATAATAAAAATAAAAATAATAATGATAAAAATTTAAAAAAATAACAAAAAAATAATATTAATGATTAAATGATCATAATATTATTATTAAAATTTAAACATTTAATTCGATTCATTTACATAAAAAATTATTTATTTTAATTGTTAGACATTTTCAAAGGCTCTCGAGCCCACAACGCGGCCACCGCCCACCGTGCGGTGACCACACATGGGTCCCAAAAACACTAGAATTATTAAAAGTCAAAAAACATTGACCCACTCTCAACATGCACCTCAATGTGGTTAACCGACTCCAAGAAATTATAAAATTAAATTAAATTTAAAAGTCTTGGTGTGATAATCCCCCCCCCACATAAACATTCGGCCCCCAAAAAAGACACCCAATCGAATAATAGTCAAAACAATAATCCAATGAAACAATTTTGAAATGAAAATATAAAATTAGGGTATTCACATTTTAAAATAAGCAAAACGATTTTCTCATTTAAAAATCCAACACACAAAACATACCATTTCCAAAATCATTTTTCATATTATAAACTAAACCCAAAACAATGTATACCATAGTCGAGCTAAAGTAGATTAGGCAAGCAGTTTATATTGGAAGTAAACTAGTATAACTGAATGTAAACAAGAAATTAAAATAATCTAGAAACCATGGGTGTTGCTAAAAATCCATAGAAGTCCCATGGATGTACTCGTTTTCAAAACCACCTATCGGTGTATGGTAAAGCTCCTATGACTATAACCAAATGGCTTCCCAAAACTGACCAATTCAATGTAATGCCTGCCTGGACTGACAACAAATCCATGGGTTATCATCCTATCCAATCAGGGTTGGTCAGCAACCGTCACCCGATCCTATAAATGACACCCAAGAATCCATGGTGTTTATAATAATACTGTTTAAGTAGTAGGACCTCACACACATTACTCATCTCTCCACACTATCCTACCCCAAACACGGACACACCATACGGTAACCCATAAGGGATATCACCCCTAGAGAGGTGCCCCAAAAATATATATACATCATATCATCAATGGTTTCAACCAGGCCATCATTCCATGAAATCATTAACCATTTGATAACTTTTTAAAAATATTAATGTTTTTAAATGGGTATACAATGATCAAGATACCATCCTTTTAATGAATCCACACAAACATTACACTGAATCTGAAAGTGAAAAACGGTTCATCACGTTACATCCACGTCGAAACCATTTTACTAAAATCATTTAAAATCCTCACCTGAACCACACAATTTTCCAAACAACATCCTTCAACAAAACCTCAGAAAACATCGCCTTTTATGTTCAAAGTCCCAAATTGTCCCTTGGATGCCAACCACAACCAAATGTTTCAGATTTTTCAAATGAGTCCTTATCCATTCTAGACACACACCAATGCATTTTTCACGTCCATATGGGACAGATCCTTGAGAAGTACATTTGAAGTCATCTAAGGGAAACACCCCAAATACCAAACCTCATTTTAGAAAACAAAAATTATTTGGAAAACCAAGGATTTAAAGAAACACTAGGTCCAATGTTCCATTATCATTTATGAGAACATCCATGTGTGCACATTGTTCACCCATGGATGTGCCAACATCCAATACCATAATGAAAAACCATAGTGATATCTCAGATCCTTTTCCACCAAACAACAACTTCTATAAAACCAAAACCAATTGTTCACATCATCTAAGAAAAACCAGAATTCCCCTAAAAATTATTACACCATTTACAAAACATTTTGACACACATTCCATGATATGACCTTACCAATCCATAAAATAACCCAATCAAAGACAGACCAAAACTATTTCAAAACATGGTTTTCAATCACTTACAAATTTTTAATAAATTGTTTAAAATTTTAAAAAAACATTTCTATGTTTCACAATAATTATTTCCACCAATTACACAATAAAAACCCCTTTTGAAAACAAACTCTCTCCAAGGAGCTACCAAAATAAGTTTTGCACACATCCACACAATTTAATAAACAACCTGCATAATTTATGGAATGTTATCAAGAGACTCAAGCAGTTCACTAAAAATTAAATATGAATAAGACACCATAAAAATCACTAGACTTCTATATTTTAAATACTAAATTGTAATTTAATCCACAACATTAATGAAAATACCAAACCCCAAGTATTATTTAAAAACCAGTTCTAACAAATTTCATCTATAGGAATACACTATCTGATCTAGTTGTAAGCATATTTATGGTACATAATATATTTAAAAATTATTGAATGAAAGAAAGCATTAATGGAAATATTCATAAAGAAAAAACATCAATTCACCTACCTTAATGGTGTGAAATCTTGGTGTTTCTTCGGCAGAAAGAGGCACAACCCCATGTGCACCAATGAAACACCTAAAACAACTAGCAATGCGGGTCAATAAACACTCAATATTTTGGGGATTTAAAAACAAAATAAAAACACTAAAAATTGAAAGAAAATTACCACATGTGAGGTCATCGGGCAAGAGAACTCAAGTATAGATGGAAAAGAAGTTGGAGGTCCTCATTAGGTCATGGGACAGAGACTGCCAGAAATGAGGGGATATCGTTGGGGGTCTATTGCGTCATTGGCTGGAGGGGCAAGGGTTGATGCATCATGGTTGGGTGCAGGGGAAAAGTAAGGAGCATGCTAGGAGGGTGATGGGGGCTGATGTGCCTAGATTCTGGAGTATAGGGTGAGGGGAGGGTTGCCCAGAACCTACAGGGGGTCGAGAACGGCTGGTGGTAGTGGCTGGGTGAGGGGCATCCAGTGCTGGTGGTCGATGCAAGGTGGCAGCCGTGAGGAGGAGGCGAGCGTGGAGGGGACTAGGGGTCTAGGCACAACAGCATGTGAAGGATGGGTGAGGTAAATCTAGAGCGGAGGGTGAGGTCTTGGGTGTGGGGAGGGGATGAGATGCAAGGCCAAAATTATCTTGGACTGGTCGGCAGGCTGGAGTTGCGAAAGGAGGGTGAAGGGCGAAGGGATACTAGGCGGGGCGTCGCTGCGCATTGAAGGAATGTAAAAGAGGGAGAGTTGGGTTGTTCTTAGAGGTTTCCTATTTTTCATTTCATATAATAATAATAATCATAATAATAATAATAAAACCAATGATAATAATAATAATAACACCCAAAATGATAATAATAAATATACAAATAATAAATATAATGGAAATAAAAATTAATAACAATAAAAATATTAACTATAATAAAACATTAGTTATATTATTATTATTAATTAATTAATAACATTAATATTATTACAATTAAAACATTTAACTTGATTTATGTACAAAAAACATTAATTATTTCAATATTTAAACAATATTGAAGGCACCCAAGCAAATCATGCAAATACTTCACATCATGTAGTGACCGCGCACGGGTCCAAAGCACTGTAAAATATTTAAATGGAAAAAATATTTTTTGAGCCGTGCTCAACCCCCTTCTCAACGAGGTTAACCAAAGCTATGAAATAATAAAATAAAAATAAATTTAAATGTTGAAGTGTGACAATTTTCCCCACCAAAAACACATTCTTCCACTATAATGTCACCCAGCTGAATAACAGGCAAAAAATGAATCAAATGGCACAAGTTTGAAATAAAAATATAAAAGTAGGGTTTTCACATTTTAAAAGAAGAATCATTTTTTTCTCATTTAAAATTCCAACACACACTACATAACATTTCCAAATTCATTTTTCATTTTTTAAACTAATCCCAAAACAAATTATAACAGTGTTGGGATAAATTAGAACATGTATGTAGTGTAAGCTGGAAATAAACTAGTATAATTGAAAGTAATCAATAAATGAAAATAACCCTATTACACTACGAGAAAACCGCTGCTAAACGGCAAAAAAATTTATTTATTTTTAATCTTTTTTAATTTTATTCGAGGATTAGCGGCGGTTTTTTAAAAAATCGCCGCGAAATGAAATGAAAAAAAAACGTGAGAAACCCCGAAATCACTAAAACGACCATAACTTTTGATTCGGGCGTCCGTTGAAGCACCACGACTAGTCAAATCGAAGCTCATGAAGAGATATAGAGGCACATACAATAAAAACCGTGTGACGGTCTAAGGTGTGGAAGATATTGAGTTATAAAAAAGTTGAAAAAAGTTCTCCAACTTCAAACGGCCATAACTTTTGCTCCGGGTGTCCGTTTGGTCTCTACCGCATATCAAATCGAAGCAAGCGAAGAGAGCTACGCACCAATTCATCAAAAGCAAGCTTCTGTCGTGTTTTTCAACCCCCAAAACCCCTCCGAAGGCCTCCAAAACCCCGTTTCCGTCACCAGTGTCCCGTCGAACTTATCTTCAAACGGACCTAACTTTCGATCCACGTGTCAGTTCGGCCTCCTTCACCTGCCAGATCATAGATCGTTCCATGAGATTCAGTTTGACTGGTCGCGGCGCCCATATACACTCCTAGATCATATGTTATGGCCTTTTTAGTGGGTATCTGGTTTGTTATGTTTTTCAATGCCTCGTTTCTAGCACCCTTTCCCCGTCAGCTTTTTTTTAAATGGTCATAACTTCTGATCTGTATGTCCATTCGAAATCTTTCACCTTTCAGGTTGAAGATCATTTCAGGATCTTTGATTTGACAGGTTGCGGATCTAAAACGGACTCTCGGATCTTACGTTATCTCCGTTAATGTGAGTCCAATGTTTTTGTCTCTTTATGACCGTTTTGACGGGTTTTAACGGTAGCTCCATTTCTTACTGTTTATTTGGGTTTCCATGACTTGTTATCTTTATCAATGGTTTTTTGTGGGTTATTATGATGATTATGTTGAATTATTAAGGAGTTTTCCAGAGTTGTCACGAGTTTTCATGTGTTCTCATTCTTTCTAATACCTCATTCTTCATATGCTTCTCCATCCCTTTCATGCATTTTCATGATTTTTCATCCCTTATCACGTCTTTTCATACTTTTTCATGTGTTTCCTTTATTATTTATTATTTATTATTTATAATATACTTTAATTTATTTATTATATATTATTTGTAACTGGTTGTTTATTATTTATTATTTATTCTTTATTCTTTATTCTTTATATTTATTAATTATTTATGTTTATTTATTATATATTATATATTATTTATATTTATTTATTATTTATTATTTATTATTTATTATTTATATTTATTTATTATTTATTATTTATTATTTATTATTTATTATTTATTAATTATTATTTATAATTATTTATCATTTATATTTATTTCCTATTTATTATTTATTATTTATCTTTATTTATTATTTATTATTTATATTTATTTATTATTTTTTATTTTTATTTATTTATTATTTATTATTTATATTTATTTATTATTTATTATTTATTATTTATTATTTATTATTTATTATTTATTATTTATTATTTATTATTTATTATTTATTATTTATTATTTATTATTTACATTTATATTTATTTATTATTTCTTATTTCTTATTTCTTATTTCTTATTTATTATTTATATTTATTTATCATTTATATTTATTTATTATTTATTATTTATTATTTATTATTTATATTTATTTATTATTTATTATTTATATTTATTTATTATTTATTATTTATATTTATTTGTTATTTGTTATTTATATTTATTTATTATTTATTATTTATTATTTATTATTTATTATGTATTATTTATCATTTATTATTTATTATTTATTATTTATATTTATTTATTATTTATTATTTATTATTTATATTTATTTCTTATTTTTTATTTATATTTATTTAATATTTATTATTTATTATTTATTATTTATTATTTATTATTTGCAATTTATTATTTATTATTCATTATTTATTATTTATCTTTATTTATTATTTATTATTTATTATTTATTATTTATGATTTATGATTTATTATTTATTATTTACTATTTATTATTTATTATTTATTATTTATTATTTATTATTTATTATTTATTATTTATCTTTATTTATTTTTTATTTTTTATTTTTTATTATTTATTATTTATTATTTATATTTAGTTATTATTTATATTTATTTATTATTTATTATTTATTATTTATTATTTATTATTTATTATTTATTATTTATTATTTATTTATTATTTATTATTTATTATTTATATTTATTAATTATTTATTAATTATTAATTATTATTTATTATTTATTATTTATTATTGTATATTATATATTTATTTTTTATTTTTTATCATTATTTATTATTTATTATTTATTATTTATTATTTATA
Source organism: Viscum album (assembly GCA_963277665.1). Classification (NCBI taxonomy): domain Eukaryota; kingdom Viridiplantae; phylum Streptophyta; class Magnoliopsida; order Santalales; family Viscaceae; genus Viscum; species Viscum album. The sequence continues at coordinate 1,249,990,170 of OY728128.1, read as the reverse complement.
TTTATTTATTATTTATATTTATTTATTATTTATATTTATTTATTATTTATATTTATTTATTATTTATATTTATTTATTATTTATTATTTATATTTATTATTTATTTATTATTTATTTACTATTTATTATTTATTATTTATTTATTATTTATTATTTATATTTATTTATTATTTATATTTATTTATTATTTATTATTTATTATTTATATTTATTTATTATGTATTATTTATATTTATTTATTATTTATTATTTATATTTATTTATTATTTATTATTTATTATTTATTATTTATTATTTATCATTTATTATTTATTATTTATGATTTATGATTTATGATTTATGATTTATGATTTATTATTTATTATTTATTATTTATTATTTATTAGTTATTATTTATTATTTATTATTTATTATTTATTACTTATTATTTATATTTATTTATTATTTTTTATTTTTTATTTTTTATTTATTATTTATTATTTATTATTTATTATTCCTTATTTATTATTTATTATTTATTATTTATTATTTATTATTTATTATTTATTATTTATCTTTAATTATTATTTATTATTTATTATTTATTATTTATATTTATTTATTACTTATATTTATTTATTACTTATATTTATTTATTAATTATTATTTATATTTATTAATTATTTATTATATATTTATTATTTATTATTTATATTTATTTATTATTTATATTTATTTATTATTTATTATTTATATTTATTTATTATTTATTATTTATATTTCTTTATTATTTATTATTTATATTTCTTTGTTATTTATTGTTTATTGTTTATTATTTATTATTTATTATTTATTATTTATTATTTATCTTTATTTATTATTTATTATTTATATTTATTTATTATTTATTATTTATATTTATTTATTATTTATTATTTATTAATTACTATTTATTATTTATTATTTATAATTTATAATTTATTATTTATTATTTGTTATTTGTTATTTATTATTTATTATTTATTATTTATTATTTATTATTTATAATTATTGATTATTTAATATATATTATTTATTTATTATTTATTATTTATTTATTATTTATTATTTATTATTTATAATTTATTATTTATTATTTATTTATTATTTATCATTTATTATTTATTATTCATTATTCGTTATTTATTATTTATTATTTATTATTATTTATTATTATCGAGTTTATATCTATTATTTATGTATTATTTGTTTTTTCAATTAATATATATAAGTATATTAATTTTTGTTTATTAACCACATGGCGAGCTTGCTGGAGTGGTAATGTCTTTGGAAAATATGCAAGAGGTTAGAGGTTCAAATCTCACCAGACGCAGAATTTATTTATATTTCATGGGCATGCATGTGCATGTGCATGGGATGTGCATGCATGGATAAATAAAGTAAATAAATAAATATGAAATAAATAAATAAATAAATAAATACGAAATAAAATAAAATAAAAAATTAAGAAATAAAAAAATAAATAATAAATACGAAATTAAATAAATAAAATAAATAAAATAAATAAAATAAATAAATAAAATAAATACGAAATAAAATAAATACGAAATAAAATTAATAAAATAAATAAAATAAATAAATGAAATAAATAAATAAATAAAATAAAAAAAACAAAGATATACGAAAAATAAATAAATAAATAAATAAATAAATAAATAAATAAATAAATAAATAAATAAATAAAATAAATACGAAATAAAAATATATATATATAAAATAAATACGAAATAAATATATATATATATATAAAATTAAAAAAATAAAAAAAATAAAAAAAATAAAAAAACCGTCGCTGAATCATTTAGCGGCGGTTTAAACCGCCGCTAAAAAACTGTCGCGAAACGTTCTGCGACGGTTTTGAAAACCGCCGCCAATCGATTTAGCGGCGGTTTAAACCGCCGCGAAACGAAAAAAAAACCGCCGCTAAATGGCTTTTTTGCCATATTGGTGATCCTAAAACATCCCTAGAAGACCCCTAAACGTAGTTGGTTTCAGAACCACCTATCGGTGTATGGGGAAGCTCCTATGTCTATAATCAACTGGCTTCCCTAAAATAACCAATCCAATAGCAATGCCCTCTTGGCATAACAAAAAATCATGGGGTACCAACCCATCTTATTGGGGATGGTTAGCCACAATCACTCGATCATCTAAAAGATTTCTAGTAACCCATGGAGGTTATAATAATTCTGTGTAAGTTGGTGGCCTCTCACTTGTGACTCATCTAACCGCACTTGCCTACCGAAATCATGGACACTCCATACAATAACCCTTAAGGCATATCCCCCCATATAATAGTTCCCCAAAAATATGTATACATCATATCATCAAAGGTGCCAACCGGGGAATCATTCCAAGAAATCCTTAACCATTTGATTCATTTTTTAAATTATTATAGTTGTTAAATGGGCATATTGTGATCAAAACAGTATACTTTCGAAGAATAAACAAAAACATTACACTAATGTTGAAATTTCCAAATGGGCCATCACATCACATCCATGTCGAAACCATTTTTCTAAAAAACATTTAATCCTTTGACTAGACACCCACAATTTTCCAAACCACATCCTTTAATATAATCTTAGTCAACATCGTCTTTTATATTCAAAGTACCAAACATGAAAATATGTACCAATCACACCCAAACATTTCCTATTTTCCAAACAGACCCTTATCTATTCCAAACACAAACCAAAGCATTTTTCAAGGGGAAATGTGCTATATTCATGAGAGGTACATTTGAATTCAATTATAGGAAGCACCCCAAAGACCATAACTCATTAAGGAAAACAAAAATTATTTTGAAAACAATGTATTTAAAGAATCACAATTTCATAGGTTCCATTATCACTTGTGAGAATATCCATGTGTGCACCCATGTCACCCATGGATGTGCCAACATTCAAGGGAATAATAAACAACCAAGGAGATATATCTGATCCATTTCCACTGACCAAATTCTTTAAAGACAAACCCAACTTTTCTCGTCATTTAAGAAAAACATAAATGCCCCTCAAAATGATTAAACCGTTTCGAAAAAATTTTGACACACATGACAAGATATGACCCTACCAATCAATAAAATGACCTAATCATACACACATCGAATCTATTTCAAAACATTCTTTTCAATCACTAACACATTTTTAATAAATCATTTAGAAATTAAATAACAATTATAAGTATTACAACAAGGATTCTGACAAATTACACAATCGAATAATATTTCGAAAACAAATGCACAAAGATGTCCTACCAAAGTCAGTTTTTTAAACTTCCACACATTTAAAAAAAACACTTGATGAATTTATTGAATTCTATCAAGAGACTCAACCAGTTCACCAAAAATTCACAAAGAATAAGACACCATACAAATCACGGAAGTTCAATATTTTAAATGATAAACTAGAATTTACTCATCAACATAAAATAAAATACCAACACACCAGATTTGTTTAGAAACTATTTCTAACAAATTTGATCATCAAAAATACAATTCTTGAACTAGTCGTAATCATATTTTTGGGGAGAAGTATATTTAAAGATTTATTGAAAGAAATCAGGAATTAATGGAATGGTTCGAAAAGAAAAACACATGAGTTGACCAACATTACAGTTGTGCAAACTTGACATCACATCTGCAGAAAGTGAAACAACCATCCGTACCCCAGTCGCACACCAAAAAAATCAATCAAATCATGCCAATCATCACCCTAGATGTAGGGGTTTGAAGACTTAAATAAAAATAATGAAAAGGGATCAAAAACTACCACATGCAAGGTTGTCGGGATGGAGAACCCATGGATGGATAGAGTGGAAGTGGGAGGTTGTGATCGGTTCGTGAGACAAAGACCACCAGAAAAGAGGGCATGTGGTTGGGGGTCGGTTGCGTTGCTGGCCGGAGGGGCAAGGGTGGAAGGGGCAGGGCCGAGAGCTGGGGAGAAGGTAGGAGAGGACCATGATGGTGAGGGGGGTTAACGCGCCTTCCTGTTAGAGCGGAGTGAGAGGAGAGGGTTGGCCGGAACTTGTTGGAGGTCGTGACCAACTGGCGGGAGCGGATGGGTTTGGGCAGGACGACACTGGGGGTCGATTAAAGGTGGCTGCTGGGAATAGGAGGAGATCGTGGAGGGGGCTAGGGGTCTGGGTGCTGCGCCGCATGAATGAGGGGTGAGGGAAAGACCGAGCAATGTGTGATGGACTAGGTATGCGGAGGGGGCGATAGGTGAGGCCAGGGTTGTTTAGGGCAGGTCGGCATGCCAGATGCGTGGAAGGAGGGTGGAGTGCGAAGGGGCACCAGGTGGGGGCACCGCTGCATGCTGAAGGTAATGGGAAGGGGTGTGAGCCATAAAGCTCTCGGGGTTTTCCTTTTTTCATTTTATCTTAAAATAATAATAATAATAATTGTAATAACAACAAGGATAATAATAACAACAACAATAATAATAATAATAATAATAATAATAATAACAACACCAACAAAGATAATAATAAAAATAACAATTATAAAAATAAAAATAAGAAAAATTAATAACAATAAATACAAGAAAAATAATAACTTCTTAATAATAACAATAATATTTATTGAATAATAACATTATTGTTATTAAAATTTAAACATATAACTCACTTTAATTAAATAAAATGTTATTTTTTAATTCGTTAGACATTTGCGAGGGCACCCGATCCTACCACGCATATACCACCCACCGTGTAGTGACTGCACATCGATCCGAAAACCCCTAAAATTTATAAACGTCATATTTTTTTACCCACACTAAACCCACAACCGAATCCATGAAATAATACAAAAAATAAAATAAAACGTTGGGGTGTGAAAAACATTATCCAAAATATTGAATTTCAAGTCCCTCCCTTGATTGTAAGTATAACTCTTTATTTGACTCAAAGATTCCTTATTGTATTGATGAATAGATCTAAAATTCTCTATCTTTTCTTCATATAGAATAGGTTCCAATATATCTCTATATACAACAAAATCATTTATGTCAATACTTACAAAATTAATACTATAAATGGATTAATGAGTAGCCATCATAATGCCCAATTGAATGCTATTGTTGTACGAAAACATTATGAGATGAAGCTGCTTTTCACTACAAATATTATATTATAAAGAATTAGATCTCCACATATCCTATAGGTTTTGAATGGCCAACAATGATTAGACATCTATCTGAGGATAATAACGAGTGCTAAAAGGAATCTCTGTAGATTTATCTTACAAAATACTTCTCTCTAACATTGAGGTAAACTTGAAATCCAAATCAGATCTAATAGAATGGGGTACACTATTCAACCATACCAGTTACATAATGTATTAAATGAATGTATAATAAAGAGATATATATTCTCTAAAAGAAATAAAGTGTTCTGAATTATTATTTCAATCAATGAAAACCCAAATTTCTTTTTTGAATTTATTCATTTTAGGGAGTCTAATAAATAAATTCAAGGTGGTGTTTTCTAATTTCAATCTCAGTATGGTTAATGGGTTTAACATTACCTTATAATTTTTTCTCCCATCCTTTTCTTACATATATACCAATCAATGAGATTCATACTAGAAAACAAGTCTTTTCATAAGTCCCACAATAAATACTCCATAATATCATTGTACATCCTTGTACATCCATGATCAATAGAGACTGATGAGCTATGAGATTAATCCAACATACCATTCTTCAATTATATTACTATCCATATAAATATTCTATTCCATAAAAGTATCATTCCCACATAATCAATGTATGGATCATAAAGATTTCCCTTATTCCTTTTTATAGAAATATCCTCCTTATACACCTCTTTAAAAATTACATGTATAGAAGGTTTTACACTCATATAAGAAAGATAAATGTTTCAACCCTTAAATAAATATTTCAATGAAATTTATTGAAAAATCCATAATTATTCATATCATTGATCCACTACACATATATAATAGGATGAACTATTCAACTAAAAGAATAAACAAACTTGTTCACATTCCAAGGTTTTAAATGTATACATATGTCATAATGTTTAATCATATCCATCAATAATCTTAGGTTAATATTCAGCTCTATTTATGCGAATATATAAGTTTTTATTTTATGATCATTATATTTGTCACACCATTCCTAATAATGAAAATTCCTTCATATAATTAATGAAATCATTAATATATATAACTCCAAATCATATGTTGGGTATCTTTTTCTTGAAAATTAAATTGGAATGAGGAATAATCTATTCCCTTATAATTCATCATATTAAAAAACCCTGACCCATTTTTTGATGCATCAACATAAATCAAAAACACTTTTTACAGTAGTATATTGTGATCATTGGTGAACTAAACAGCCTTCTCTAAAGTTAAATGAAATTTTCATCATATTCAATTGTCTAAAAGAAGATAAATCTATTCCACATTAACTATTTGAGTGGATTAGAAATCCACTATAAATCCCTCTACATGAAAAAATAATATTTAAAACCCCAAATAATACTACATATCTTTGTCATATTATTTGGTATTGGCCTATTTTCAATAACTTAAGTCTTTGATGTATCCACTGATATACCTTCTATTGAGATTATATTATTCAAAATTATAAAATTGTACTGCCAAAATTCACAGTTGGAAATTTTTTCATATAACATATCCTTTTCTATGTTCTTAATATTAAACCCCTAGAAATATAAATTTTAAAAATATCCACTTAAAATAAAAAATAAAATTGTCTATAAAGACTATAAGAGACTGATTAAGGTAATCTCAAAAGAAACATTTCATTAAATCAATGAACATTGTGGGGTAATTAATTATACCAAATTGAAAAAATATGTATTTGTAGTTTCATTTCATTGAATGTAAATTTTTACTATATATTTATTCACATTTGAATATTATCTCAAAAAATCCATATTAATGATTAGTCTTAAAAAATATAGAATTATTCATAATTGATCCATAAAGTCATTAATATAGGGAAGTATTTATTTATTCTTTTTCATGATCATATTATGTTTCTGATAATCACTGTAGATTCACATTGATCCATCATTCTTTTAAAAAACATAAAGGTTCACCACATGGTGATGCATTAGGCTCAATGAATACCTTATGACTATTCACGAGGAGTTTTTTTTTGAATTGATTCAACCCAATTGGGGATGTTTTATACAGAGTGTTTAAAATGTGTGTATCCCCAAGTATGAGTTATATTGAAAAATTGATATCATGACTCACCAGAATACTAGGATACACTTCTGAAAATATATCAATGACTTCATGTAAAATAGGAAAGTCATCGATGGTGAGTTTATGCCTAACCATTCTCAATAAATACCCTGTTTGAATAGGAATCAATACCCATTAAATAGACATATATTTACATTGAATGTTTTTATTTATCATAACACCAATAGACATTCATAGGTTGTCTTAGAATATCAAATGTTACTTCCCTTCCTCAATAATTGATATATTGGAGATATATAATTAATGGAATTGTATGGTGAAAAGAACATCAAATTCATCTAAAGAATGAGTAATATGATTTATAGGAATCAAAATACCACAGATTTCAATTGGTTAAGATTCATGGACATGATATTTTATAACAATATAATTATGAAATTTATTGATAATTTAGTTACTAGTCATTGAGGATGTGAATCAACTTTTCTTGAAAATTATTATGAATAACACAAATTCATAATAACAAAGTAAAATAGTAGTGTTCAATATTTGAGCACAACTTTTACCACCTCAATAAAATCATTCTATCTTTTTCCTCTTACTTAAAAGAAAAGTGTTTTCATTAAATCAAATAACACCAAAAAATATATGGTTAGTCATATAACTATGGAATTCATTCATTGAATTATTAACTATCAACCCCAATTAAATCTATGGTACCTTAGGATTATCCTAGGTCATCGAAGGATAATATATATCAAAACCCTTTATAATGGATTTTAAATTTTATTTTTGTTAAAATATGAATATACACCTCAGAGTTTCATACTAGGTGTGATGTTTGTGGCTAACCATCATACACCAAAATCATGGTTGATATATACTCACCCTAACCTTTTTAAAGTTATTAAATAATTGTGAATCTATTCCAAAACACATCCAATTTTAGTATCTAGATGAAAACAAATTTTTTAGGTAAATAACACTACATTAGTTTCCATAACATGGGATGTTATCTTACAATTAAAATTATCGTTAGGGTTATCCGTAAAGATTCTAAATCCCATATCCAAAATGATACTAAAATTTTCTCTTATACCAACTATTCTGGCCCAAGAATTGCATACATAAATACAACATCGATTTACAAGAATAATATTTACTTATCATTACGATCCATTCCCAAACTGCAATGCAGTACTTCATTCATAATGATACATATAAAAACTTGTTCAGAAATGTTCTAAATAATTTCTATGTTTGTTCTACATAGCTATCACACTTTTTTGACATCATAGACTTTAAACCATTATCATCAACATAGGGAATGTTGGTCGGAGTGGAATCTCTGGATGGGGGTGAATTGAGTTCCTACATTAAATTTTTTTTAAAAACATTATGATAAAGATCCCCCAGTTTTGAAATGGCCCAATTAATTAAGGTAGTAGAGATATAAATGTTTTAGTTGATCTATAGGTTTCTCAAAGCGTGAGTAGTCCTCAGTTGAATTTGTGTAAAACAATACTTAAAATTTTGAAACATGAATACGAAATTAAACACATACACACACTAACCAAAACTATCTATCAATGTTATTTCAAAATATTTTTCTGTTTCAGCAATTATATGCAGGGGAAAATAGAAGAAATAGAGTATAACAAAAATATGGTGCACAGTGGAGTTAAACAAGAGGTTTAGTCCCAAGACAAGACTTAATCCTCTCCACTTGGTGATCACCTACCACCAAGCAGTTTATATAAATGATAAACATGATATATAACCTGCATCGAGCTTTACAATATTTTTAAAAAACTGCCCACGGTTCACACTCTCTACCACAGTTCTATGTGTAAAAAAACAATACAGACCAGACACGATCTCTTCCATAGTTATATGTTGGAAGAAATGTATGTGATGCTTGATGTGAGGATTTTTAGTATCCTCCAGTTCAAGCCCATGAGACAGCGTCAGTAACGGAAAAACACACACAACATTGAAATGTAAAAAAATATCACAATAGAGTTAATATTATGAGGTTGAGTTTATAATGCTCTATGTGTTTTCAGTTCTTCTCTTGACTCCTTGGAGTGAAGAAATTGCAGTTTGAGTCTTTCTCTGGAAGTTGTCCTCACAAAAAAGTGTCACACCTCCAGGTTCTAGCTTCTACGAACTAAGTATTCTACTTATTTTTTTGATCAATAGTTGATGGAACACAGAATCCAACATAGAATTTGTTCTCTAGAAAGGATATTCTTGAGACTCTAGGGTTCATAGTGTAAGCGCATGATCATTCTTTTTTTTTCTCTTGGATATAGTGAGTAATTTCATTCTCATGCATTCCTCTGTTGTTTCACACTTCTTTTTTTATCAATTTGGTTTCATCCTTGGTCTTCTCTTTTATATTTGATATTCGAAAATAGGAATAAGTAAACCATGTACGATCCACCTCGTACATCATACTGTCCCCAGATACGGTCTCTTGATATGTCTACAATCATCATTAACTAATGTTAGAAGCATTAAATTTACCAAATGTGACCATTATAATAATATTTAGAATTTTATAGATTATGTAATGGTAAGAATCAGTAGACTGGTAATGGTAGCCTTACAAATGGTAGTCTTCAACAGTAGGTGTGCATCAGTATCCTTCATCCGTAGCCTTCATCAGCACCTTCAGTGGTAGCCTTGTATCGGTGACCTTCATCAGTGACCTTGCATCAGAGACCTTCTCAATGGTAGTTCTCAGGGGTAACCATCAGCAGTAACCTTCATTTTTAACCTTCAGTGTTAGTATTTATCGTTAACCTTCATCTGTGACCTTTGAATCAGTGACCTTTAGATCGGTAACCATTTCATCAGTAACCTTTGTATCGGTAACCTTTACATATATAAATTTTGTACAGTAAGCTTCAACAATAGAACCGTGAGATTAAAGATACATAGGTATCACTGGATATAGATTATAAATATTAATGAAACATGAATATTCTATAGTAGAAACCTGATTATCACATAAATGAAACATGATTTTGGTATTATCAAAACAGGTGAGTCCAAAAATCACCCCCTTTTTTATAATCAAAAATTATATCACTATTTTTTCAATCAGGGTTAACTAATTTGCTAATATATTTAGTGGTTTGTATAATTAAAAATGGAACATGGTTATGGTGGAAAATACAAAAAGTTTATATATGAATAAATTCTAGGTAACTTAAAAACTTCACCCCATTTGGGTAACTTTGGGATAATTAAAATAATGGGAAACATAAAACTTCTCTCCCTTTGTGATTAACAAAAATAATATAAGCCAAAAAGTGAGAACAAAGGATTTTATTATGAATGAAGAAATAATAAAAGACATAAAAAGTGTAAAAAATATCCCAACAATCTAAGACATCCTACATTCAATCGACAGTAGGAATTTACAAGGGAGATTTGGCTTTTAAAGATGAGAAGTCAGATTCTGAAGATAGAGGGATAGGCCTAGGTATGGCAGTCAGCAGGGTTGGAGGAGAAGCTACAGAGGCATAAGTAGACCTGTATTGAGTAGATCTATAAGGAATCATAGGGGTAAAACTTCTAATGCCATGTGCATGAGTCATCATTGGTGCAGTATTGGTAGATCTTTAACCCGTCGCGGAAGAAGGTATGGCTGGATGAACAATGATGGGAGTGCAGTCCACATGGAGGAAAGGAAAAAAGAATATTTTTTAAATCCATAATAATTCATCCTTCTCGTTCCATTACAGAGATTATGTCATTTTTATTCTCCATGAATTTTTCCAAGGAAGGAGTCTGCTCCCTTAGCCATCTAACATGATCCTTAAACGCAAGAGTGATATGTGGGATCCTCAAGTTCTCTTATAGTAGATTAAAGTGACCATCCATCTGATGTTTAGTGTACACCATTTGTTAAATGAAATCAACATTCTCTTTGATGTTCTTATGATCTTGAGAAGCTTCTTGTAGGTTCCGGGCGCAGCGGAAGCACGTTGGTGGGTTTGCCCAAATTTAATTTTAACGTTAAACAACGTTCAATCCGAGATCCGCCACGATATAAAACGCCGAATCTTTGTAATAGAACGAAGAACGAAAAGAAAAGAAGAGTCCCGGAACCCTTGAGGAGGATCATCTTATGTTGATTATAATTAATTTAATTAATGCATAATAATTAACTTGTTGGAATTATTTCTTCGTTGATGTGTCTGGTCACGATTCGGTGATCCATCGTTGTGTCGTAGAATCCAAGTGTAGGATTCCTCTAGAGGTGATCCACACATGTGTCATGTATCTCCGGACATCACCGAAGAGATCTCTAGGTGCTAGCACGGAAGAACCTTCGCTTGCGATGTCCGCCTTCAACCGCCTTGATCCGGTGGAGGATCTTTCTCTCGTAACTTGAGGACTTTCTTAGTTGAAATCGAATTCTCTCTTGGCGTGAGAGTATTTCCAAATCCGTTGTGCACAACAATGGCTCTCAAAAAATGTTGGGGTTGCGAGGATATTTATAATCAGGTTTGAGGTTAATAGTGTTATGACAATAAATAAACGCGTTAGGCGTTTTATTTATTTCATTAAATCTTATTTAAAACCCCATGTCGAATTATTAATTCCTTGACATGCGCCCACATTGATTATTATAAATATCATTTAATAAAACAATATTAAATCCTCAAAATCTCAATTGGAAAAACTACACGGCGTGTAATAATTAATACACGGCGTGTACTTGTTTTCCATAAAACTACATAGCATGTATATTTAATATACACGGTGTGTACTTTTATTTTCCATTTTTCTCCACCACATTTATTAGACCTTGAGTAATGACTATTTATTTCTTAAATAAATGTAACTGATTTACTCGGTAATAAATATATTATTTTATCCATAGTATATTCTCTCGAATAACTAGTGTCAAAATAAATGCGATCATACATCCTTAAATAATTATTAAACCACAGTCGGGAATGATATTTATTTAACATGTTAAATTAATATTTAACTGTGATACATGGACACACTTAGTGTGTGACCCTCTAGGCCTCTTTCTCAGTGGCATTAGGCTGAGCCTGCCTAAAGTCCAAGGTTAGCGTCTAGAAACACGCCAAGGCACCCATAGAGAAATAAGTTAACACAACAATGACGTGTCACCTGCTTCGAACGCTTACCGTGTAATATAATCCCTTTGTCATGATATCTCCAATCAAGGGGGTTGCATGCTAGTGCCATCAACCCATGTGCTTGATTATTCTTTCTTTGACTTCCCGAAATTGAACTTGCCCACACCTTACCATGGCCATGGATTTATTTAGGCTATATCAATTCCATCAAAGGGCCTGAGATATCTACTTCCGTTATGGAACGGAAGGGAAAAATCCTTTCTCGCATTATCTATTGATGTGGTATTACTCGTGACGCACCCAACGTATCATACCTCGCTGCGAACAGTGTGTCGTCACAGTTTTTGTCAATACATCTAAGAGCACAAGTTGTAATAACCATTAATAATAATCATAAAGTGTAAGGATCAATACACACGTCCATAGATAGGAACATCCAATGACACTATGAAATGTGGATTTCCTACTGGTGGGTCTCGTTCTCATAATATCCTTCTGGATATTACCAAGGGCGCACACCATTAGAAGGTGCCTCAATGTTTTATGAGTCCTCACCCCTAATGACCTGTATTATTTGTGTCCCTCAATTAATATCATCCGGCCATATAGCATACATTCAAGAACAGTGTTATGGCACTTTCGGGTTCTCATCATAACAGGGATCCGCTATGACCCTTTAATGAAATAGCTGTCCTTAGGACATTATCACATGACATGCCACGCATAAGAACAATCAAGATGTGATAAGGCTTTTATTTAATGAATAAAGTACAAAGTAGTTGGTTCTAGACCACCAACTCCAACAGACTCCCACTTGGACTAGAGCCAATTGCTAACAACCTTTAACCCGCTAGCTCTCACATGATATTCATGCTTCTGCTGAGATAGGCCTTTAGTCATGGGGTCCACCACGTTCTCTTCTGTGGACACTCTGCTCACTGCAACTTGACCCCTTTGATAGAAATCCCCTAAGAGGTGATACTTCCAGAGTATGTGCTTTGTCCGTTGATGTGACCTTGGTTCTTTTGCAAGATCCACCGCTGCAGTATTATCACAATACAATGTAATGGGATCTTTACTGATAGGCACCACATCACGCTCCTGGACAAAGTTCCGAATCCAAACGAATTCTTTGGTTGCATCAGAAGCCTCTATATACTCAGACTCCACTGTAGAATCGGCGACAACTGGATGATTTGAACTCTTCCAGCTCACAACTCCTCCATTGAGATAGAAAACATATCCAGATTGCGACTTCATATCATTCTGATCTGTTTGAAAACCAGCATCAGCATACCCTCTAATGACAACCTCCTCGTCTCCTCCACACACCAGGAACATATCCTTAGTTCTTCTCAGATACTTAAGGATAGTCTTAACAGCAGTCCAATGTTGTTCTCCTGGATCTGCTTGATATCTGCCTACCACGCTCAGTGCATAGGCAACATCAAGCCTGGTACATAACATGGAATACATGATGGATCCTATAGCCGAAGCGTATGGGATCTTTCTCATCCTATCTTTCTCCTATTGTGTCTGGGGACACATTTTCTTAGAAAGATGTAAGCCATGTGACACTGGAACCAATCCCCTCTTGGATTTTTCCATACTAAATCTCTTTAGTATCTGGTCAATGTATGTACCCTGACTTAGTCCAAGTAGCCTCTTGGATCTATCACGAATGATCTTGATCCCTAGAATGTAGGCTGCTTCTCCTAAGTCCTTCATGGAGAAACACTTGTTCAACCAGTCCTTAACTGACTGTAAGGCTGGTACGTCGTTTCCAATAAGAAATATGTTATCTACATATACCACTAGGATGACGACCGCATTCCCATTAAACCGCTTATAAACACATGGCTCACATTTGTTCTTAATGAAACCAAATTCCTTTATGGCTTCATCAAATCTAATTTTCCATGACCAGGATGCTTGCTTTAATCCATAAATGGATTTCTGTAACTTGCAAACCCGTTTGGCTTCACCTGGTGTCACAAACCCTTCTGGTTGTGTCATATAGACATCTTCCTGAAGGTTCCCGTTAAAGAATGTTGTTTTGACATCCATCTGCCAAATCTCATAGTCATGGTAAGCTGTTATGGCAAGTATGATTCATATGGATTTAAACATGGAAACCAGAGAGAAGGTTTCATCATAGTGAATTCCTTGACGCTGTCTGAATCCTTTGGCCACTAGCCTTGCTTTATAGGTGCTAACCTGACCTTCCATGTCCAGCTTTCTTTTGAATACCCATTTTCATCCGACAGGCTTTACATCAACTAGATCATCGACCAGAACCCATACTTGGTTCTGATACGTGGAATCCATCTCAGAATTCATAGATTCTAGCCATCTTGCAGCTTCTGAGCTTTCTACTGCTTCCTTGTAGGAGAGAGGTTCATCATTGTCTAACAATAATGATTCACCATCCTCAGTGACTAGGAAACCAAATATCTCTGGTTCCCTTACCACTCTTGAGCACCTATGCAGTACTTGTGTTTCTGGAACCTCTTCCACGGGGACCTGTGGAACTTGTTCCTGTACCAACTCCTTTGTATCTTGAGCATCAACTTCGTCGAAGTCAATCTTTCTCCCACTATCCTTCTTGAGGATTTTCACCCTCTCAAGAAAGACAGCTTGTCTTGCGACAATCACTTTCTTGTCTTAGGGGTTATATAGGTAATATCCTTTTGTTTCCTTGGGATATCCTATAAGGATACGCTTCGTGCCCCGAGGTGCTAGTTTGTTGCCTGAGAAGTCCATGAAAAACACCTCACATCCCCATACACGTGTGTGACAAAGTGGGTTTCCTTACATTCCATTACTCGGATGGAATTCCATTTTCCACATTAGTGGTTACTCGGTTTAATGTCTATGCTGCAGTTTGTAATGCATATCCCCAAAAGGATAATGGAAGATCTACATGACTCATCATCGACCTCACCATGTCCAACAAGGTGAGGTTCCTCCTTTAACTAACACCATTCCACTGTGGTGTATAAGGAGGAGTGAGCTGAGATAGAATCCCAGACCCCCGTAGAAGATCGATGAACTCTTGTTTCAGATATTCTTCACCTCGATCCGATCAAAGCTTCTTTATCTTCTTACCAAGTTGATTCTCTACTTCATTCTTGAATTCCTTAAATTTCTCTAAGGACTCTGACTTATACATCATTAAGTAGACATAGTCATATCTACTCAAATCATCAGTAAAAGTAATAAATTAAGAATATCCACCTCTAGATTCTACTGGAAATGGTCCACACACATCTGTGTGTACTAATCCTAGAATCTATGTGGCCCTTTCACCTTGTCCACCAAAAGGCGGCTTGGTTATTTTTCCTTGTAAACAAGAGTGACATATATCAAGTGGTTTTAGATCAGTAGAGTCTAAATAGCCATCTTGGCAGAGCTTTGTCAAGCGCTTCTCGTTCACATGACCAGGGCGGTGATGCCATAACTGGGTGATGTATGAGTCATGTGAGTTTGTTTTGTTATCGATTTCCAACACATGGTTTTCGTAATTTAATACGTACAAACCATTATTCAAATGTGCCACACTATAACATACGTTGTTCTTATAAAAGAGACAACCCTTATTTCCAAACATGAAAATAAATCCATCCATATCCAAACAAGATACATAAATTATGTTCTTGGTAACACTAGGCACAAAATAAATGTTTTGTAAAACCAAAATCATGCCAGTTGGAAATGAGAGGTGATAGTCCCCAATAGCCAATGCAGCCAGCCTTGCACTATTGGCAGCTCGAAGATCCACCTATCCTCTGGCGATCTTCCTAAATCTACTTGGTTCCTGCATTTGAATACAGATGTGAGCCCCACAAGTGTATCTAATACCCAATGTGTAGAAATAGAACGATTGCACTCGATAACGAACGCACCTTTAGCGTCCCCACACTTCTGGGTGCAGTTCCTCTTCCAGTGGCCCTGTTTGCCACATGCAAAACACACTGATTCCCGTTCCTTGCCCTGCCTCTAGATCTTCCCCTTCATGGAGGGATGGTGCTCGGGGGCTTCAGACCGTTTATAAGTCTTTGGCCCCTTTTCCTTGTCCTTCCTTTTCTTGTTCACCATAAAGACTGCGGGTTTGTCACGACCCATATCCTTATCTACCTGGCGAATCAAGGTCAGAAGCTCCGATAGACTCTTCACATTGCCGCTCATGTTATAGTTGACAATGAAGCTAGAGAGGGTCTTAGGCAATGATGATAGGATGAGATCTGTACGCAACTAATCTGGGAATTTAATCCCTAAGATGTCCAAGCATTCAATATAGCCAATAAGCTTGACCACATGAGGCCCAGCTGGCGCAGACTCTCCAAGCATCGTGGTAAACAAAGCATTGGTGATCTCATACCTCTCTTGTCTCGCCTTCTCTTGGTAGAGATCTTTAAGGTGAGACATCATGCTATACGCATCCATGTTTTCATGTTGCTTCAAGAGCTCATTAGACATGGCCGATAGCATGAAACACTGGACATCTGTGGCATCATCCATGTGTTTCATGTAGAGAGATAATTCCTCATCACTAGCCTCTTTACCAGGCGCAACTGGAAAAGGCTCTTCCTGTACATATAATTTCCTTTCGTGGTGAAGGACGACGCGTAAACGCCTCTGCCACTCTTGGAAATTGGTGCTGGTGAGAAGGTTTTCTTTTTTGACTATGGTGCCCAATGATATGTTTGAAGTCATTTTCTTGTCGTTTCTACAATTTAAGATGAGCAAAGTTTTAGTACTTTATTATAAAAAATGAGACAAATAAATAAATTAATACTTATTAGTCTCCAACTATTTTATCGAAATCCAATAGCCCTCACCATTGAATTCGGAATATTCTATTGTGTGAATATTCTAGTGGAAAGGATCCATATTTCCCTTCGCATTACCCCAACTAGGGTTGGTCAAGAAACATGAAGGGTTTTAGGTAGGCATTCCAAATTCCAACTGCATTAACTCGCAGTTCCTTGATCCGTTGAGTGGACACCCCAATCCTGAAATCCTTTTTAGATTTCCTCAACCTTTGCCTCTTGGTCACACCAAGTCCTGCTATGGCAGTCAACCCTTGATGCGAACCAAGTCAAGTCAACCCAAAACCTTGAATAAGAATTCCCCGATAATTGAAAGCACCCCAACTAGGGTTGGTCAAGCACTTTGAACTATGGTTCGATTCTAACCAAGATTATGGAAGGCTATGCTGACTTAATATTTATTTTGAGGGATTTTATCCTTATACATAAATTGTCATTTTATTATCTTTGATTACATGCTTGTTAATATTAAGTGGGATATACTTAAGTGATTAACCATGTCTAAGATAATATTTACGTATAAGCCAATTTTATTTTAGTTCCATCTTGCATTCTCGTTTAATTCATTAATTGTGTGATCGTGACAACACACCCACAATAAATAAACCATGCAACTGACAGAAATAAAATAAATGGTATGATCATGAGCTTTTCTATTGGTTAGTTTATCTAGTGGTTGATAAACTAACCCAAGACCTAGGGGAGAAACACCTTGAACCTTTCGGGTTCGTGTTTATAGCTTTCCACCTGTCCACCTTTGTATCTCCTTGGATTGGTTTCATCTTGGCTCCTGACTTGAGCCGCCTCCACTAGCTTGGGAGCTCCATCAATTACATATGCATTTATCTCACACGCAGGTGAGGGGAAAAAGGGGTTTTTACATAAAAGAATCCTTGGGTGCGCATGCCCTACATATTAATGAGGAGATGGCTCGCAGGCCAACAAATTTAATTTAAATAAATAAATTAAAAGAAACCATTCACATACAATGTTCTCGGTCTAGCTCATGATCATCCATACATGAAACGATATTTACACATAAATAAAACTAGAATTTAATTCTTTAATCGTTCTTGTTTAAGATAAATCACGCTCGAATCAATTAATTATCTTTAATTAATCAATCCTTTTATCTTAAATCCCTTTTCTCAATTTCATTGAGATTCTCATCCATCATAATTTTAAACAAATAAATTCATTTAAAATTATCCTTGTACACAACTTGTACCTTGGAGGCAACCCGGCGAATTCCCATTTATTACGCAGATGTTAAATTAAACACATATATATAAAACACCTATCACGTGTTGTGCCTCAGCTTTACGCCTGCACCATGGTACACGTCTCAAGGGTTTTTATAATATAATAATAAATTTTAATAAATCTGCGTAATTTGGGTGAGTACACGGCATGTAGTTCTGACTACACGGCGTGTACTTTTTCTTCACCGTCCATCCGAAGTACATGCCTGGGGATAGGACGTGTGAATGTACTTCGGAAATTTTCGGAGTACACGACATGTACAGTGGGACACACACCGTGTAGTTTCTGCGTTACACGGTTTCCAGCCGGGCAGGCTATGTACGGAGTACACGACCCAACCCTAACCCAAAGGGACTACACACCGTGTTCATTGGACCACACGACATGTATTCTGGAAATTGTGTGCCACCTGTTTCTGGTCAACACACGGTGTCTTAAATTCTTAGAAAGAATCCAATACACGACCTGATTTGGCAGATCAGTCAATGCATTGAACCTAGACTACATGGTGTGTACTTTCGAATACACACCGTGTATTCTGGTGTAATACGGCCAGAAACATTTGGCTCCTCCGGATGAGTTCCTCTATTTTATTTTAATCAAAATTAAAAGAAAAAAATCCGTTTCTGTGAGGTGAACGAGAAACAAGAGAGGAGGAACAGATCTCGGTATTCAGATTTCCAGAACGATTAAACATGAATTGAAATAACTAAATTATTAAATGCGTAAATCACCAACAGAAAAACTAAATAATTATAACCAACGATATGACCCGCTCTGATACAACATGTAGGTTCCGGGCGCAGTGGAAGCGCATTGGTGGGTTATGCCCAACATTAATTGTAACGTTAAACAACGTTCAATCCGAGATCCGTCACGATATAAAACGCCGAATCTTCGGAATAGACATAAGAACAAAAAGAAATAAAGAGTCCCGGAACCCTTGAGGAGGATCATCATATGTTGATTATAATTAATTTAATTAATGCATAAGAATTACCTTATTTGAATTATTTCTTCGTTGATGTGTCCGGTCACGATTCGGTGATCCGTTGTTGCATCGTAGAATCCAACTGTAGGATTCCTCTAGCGGTGATCCACACATGTGTCACCTATCTCCGGACATCACCGATGAGA
Organism: Viscum album; assembly: GCA_963277665.1. Classification (NCBI taxonomy): domain Eukaryota; kingdom Viridiplantae; phylum Streptophyta; class Magnoliopsida; order Santalales; family Viscaceae; genus Viscum; species Viscum album. Next base: position 1,249,970,563 of record OY728128.1, on the reverse strand, counting down.
TCTCCGGGTGCTAGCGCGGAAGAACCTTCGCTTGCGATGTCCGCCTTCGACCGCCTTGATCCGGTGGAGGATCTTGCTCTAGTAACTTGAGGGCATTCTTGGTGGAAAGGTAATTCTCTCTTGGATTGAGAGTATTTCCAAATCCCTTATGCACAACAATGGCTCTCGAAAAATTTTGGGGTTGCGAGGATATTTATAATTAGGTTTGAGGTTAATAGAGTTATGATAATAAATAAACACATTACGTGTTTTATTTATTTCATTAGCTCTTATTTAAAACCCCCATGTCGAATTATTAATTCCTTGACATGCGCCCACGCTGATTATAATAAATATCATTTAATAAAACAATATTAAATCCTCAAAATCCCAATTGGAAAAACTACACGGTGTGTAATAATTAATACACGGTGTGTACTTGTTTTCCATAAAACTACACAGCGTGTATATTTAATATACACGGCGTGTACTTTTATTTTCCATTTTTCTCCACCACATTTATTAGACCTTGAGTAATGACTATTTATTTCTTAAATAAATGTAACTGCATTACTCACTAATAAATATATTATTTTATCCACAGTATATTCTCTCGAATAACTAGTGTCAAAATAAATGCGATCAGACATCCTTAAATAATTATTAAACCACAGTCGGGAATAATATTTATTTAACTTGTTAAATTAATATTTAACTGAGATACATGGACACACTTAGTGTGTGACCCTCTAGGCCTCTTTCTCAGTGGCATTAGGCTGAGCCTGTCTAAAGTCCAAGGTTAGCATCAAGCTACACGCCAAGGCACCCATAGAGAAAGAAGTTAACGCCGCAATGACATGTCAGCTCCTATAAACGCTTACCGTGTAATATAAGCCCTTTGTCACGATATCTCCAATCAAGTGGGTTGCATGCTAGTGCCATCAACCCATGTGCATGATTATTCTTTCTTTGACTTAACGTAATTGAACTTTCCCATACCTTACCATGGCCATGGATTTATTTAGGCTATATCAATTCCATCAAAGGGCATGTGATATCTACATCCGTTATGGAACGGAAGGGAAAAATCCTTTCTATCATTATCTTTTAATGCGGTATTACTCGTGACGCACCCAACGTATCCTACCTCGCTGCGAACAGTGTGTCGTCACAGTTTTCGTCAATACATCTAAGTGTGCAAGTTGTAATACCCATTAATAATAATCTTAAATTCTAAGGATCAATACACACATCTTTAGATAGGAACATCCAATGACACTATGAAATGTGGATTTTCTACTGGCGGGTCTCGTTCTCATAATATCCTTCTAGATATTACCAAGGGCGCACACCATGAGAAGGGGCCTCAAATTTTTATGAGTCCTCACCCCTAATGACCTGTATTATTTGTGTCCCTCAAATAATATCATCCATCCATAGAACATACATTCAAGAACAGTGTTATGGCACTTTCGGGTTCTCATCATAGTAGGGATCCGCTACTACCCTTTAATGCAACAGCTATCCTTAGGACATTATCACATGACATGTCACGCAGAAGGACAATCAATATGTGATAAGGCTTTTATTTAATGAATAAAGTACAAAGTAGTTAGTTCTAGACCACCAACTCCAACACATCCCTTAGATAATCTCCCAAAAGTTTATGAATTTCCATCATCGTGGAAATGAACTGAGTCATAGACTGTGGATATGATGTACTAGAACCAGAGAATTTCTCCACTTATTCTTTAACAACTGATGTGAAGGATTCTAATTCAACAGGAGAAGCATATAAAGAGGACGTAGATGCATATAGAGGTTCCATAGTGAAATCCACTATCTTCTTAAAATATTTTTTCGGACCAATGATATGCCTTTTCACGTCATACTCCTATAAACTCACATGTGTCTCCATAAAATTCTTAATGTCCTCGAACACAATGACCATATGCTAAAACAAAATTTTAACATATCTAAGATCTCTACCCACATTCACCCTTGAATCCTAATAGGAATCTAATATGGAAATTGACTACTTCACAGATACCATATATTATGATAAGGTTCTGATCTAATTCTGACAATCCTTCACTTCATGTAGTAGATTTGAGTTAGAGGTATACATAACTCTCATTAAGGAAGATTCTACAACTTCAGGATTTAGGGCCTCAATTCTCTCAATCTCAAAATATTTCTAATCGAAAAGTTTTTTCAAATATGACTTCAAATATTCCAAATCATCCTTCTTCATATATTATTTAGGTAAAAGTACTACTGGCTGTAAAATAGTAGTCTCTATAACTAAAGGAATTATAGGTATTCTGTTAGGCTTGTCATTATCAGAATCTCTGTAATCTAAGCCCAATAAAACAAATCCAGGGTCTTCAGACCAATCTTCTATTTCATGAGCAACAATAATTGAACCTGTGGTAACATTTTATTCCCCTCACTTGGAGAATTCTCTTGAACAACTACATCCATCTCAGCTATACCTCTTTGATCAACAACATCAATAAGAGACTCCACTGCTACTCCTCTATAGAATCTTCAACTACTACCATTTCAATTCTAGCTTCAATAGAATCAGCAACCTCTTCATTCACACATTCTACCATTTTTTTATTTTCTATCAGAGGACTAAGACTTAGAAATTATTCTTCACTTTCACCAGTAACTGTCTCAAAGTCATCATGACAAAATTCATCATCTTCCTCCTGTAATGTCTCTCTAATTTCTCTTAATTCATTATTATCTCCTTCTTTTTCACTGGTTTCCTCATCACCATTGTCCCATAGGACAGTCTCTCTTCTAGGTAGACTTTTTGGTGGGATAGGCTCACCAATAGATACAATATTGGCATAATGAAGGTCAAGGTCACATCCGTCATCTATCAGAGAATCCTCTCTGACTTTCATAATAGAAACCACTTCTTCTACATCTAAGTATTCATTCTCCACATCATTAGGATTTAGGCCAGGATCTCTCTTATGCTTAGGCCTAGTAGGATGAGTTACTGGATTGAATTCCCCATATATCATAGCCTCATCATTTACACATCTTCATTGCCAATGGATCCAACTAATCTTCATAAAATTTCAAATTATCTCAGTGATGAAGAAATTATCTCTCAAAACAACTGTTTCCTCCTTACTTCTAGAAATTTATTTTAATTTAAAAAATAATGATATCAATCTGGTATAAAAGAAGGCATTTGACTTAGATCCGAGCATTTTCATATCATCTAATTGAATAATTAGCAATCTAAAAAAATATATATATTTTTTCCATGCTTCAACATATATAAATAAAATACATCCTGATACATCAAGGATGAAATGTCCCCTCTCCTAAGACTGAAGACATGCTGAAAAAACGTTAACATCAACCTATCTTCTCTTTCCATTTCAGAAGTAATTACTTTCAATGGGATCAAATTCCCTGTCAGTTCTACAAAGGCTTCTTCATAGCATAAGAACTCACTAGTGGGAGTAACCACTCCTAATTATTAATCAAAAATCTATTCATATATAATTATAAAACAGTCATACCATTCAAGAGAGGAAAAGCTCACAGTTACTCCATTTACCATTGAATTCATTATATTCCCATCCTCAGACTGCTCGAATCTTAAAAATTCATAAAATTGTTTCACTAACTTCGGGTAGTATGGTTCATTATTATTTGCAATGCATTCAACCCAACCTCGATCTTCAAGGGCCTTTAGCACCCAGTCCATCTCGACATCAGCTATTCCAAGCTCAGTTCCCTATCAACTATGATTTCCCTTTTAAACAAATGCGGATTGATCAGATTTGCCTCTAACTATCTTCCACTACTAGACCCATCTTGAGGTTTCATAGGATTCAGTGCATCTCCTTCATCCCTGACCATCAGTCTCTCCAATCATGCCATTTCAATATGTATTGGTTTGAGGGCTTTGGAAAAAGGTGAGGTTCTATGGTTAAGGAGCCAGAGTTTCAGGAGAGGATTGAAGTGGTTTGAAATTTTTTGTATTCTCTATTTTTATCATTTAGGGATCAATAAATAAATCAAGAAAAAAGTGATAATTAATGCAGAAAACATTTCATATTCCAGTAGATAAAATGCTATGTCTTGGAAAAGTCGACAATCATTAATGTAAAAATTGTGTGGTTCCAATGGTGAGGTCCAATCAGTGAGGTCTTATGGATAGGTTCCAATGGTGAGGTCTAATGGCGATGTCAAACGGTGAGGTTCCAACAGTGAGGTCTAACGGTGAGGTATAATGGTGAGTTCTAATGGTGAGGTTCCAATGGTGATGTCCAATGGTGAGGTTTAATGGTGATTTCAAATGGTGACGTTCCAATGAGGAGGTATAATGGTGAGGTTCCAACGGTGAGGTCTTATGGTGAGGTCTGAGGTTGAGGTTCCTAACTGTGAGGTTCCAATGATGAGGTCTAATGGCGAGGTCTAACGGTGAGGTCTAATAGTGAGGTCTAATGGTTTGGTTCCTAACATAATAGTTTATCATACTTAACACATGTTTGATGTAATTTAACCTCTCAGAATTCGAAGGATTTATGAATATATCATCCAATTGATGTTCTGTGCCAAGGAATTCAAGAGTGATATCACCTCATTGATAATTTTCTCTCAACCAGTGATGTCTCATGTAAATGTGCTTTGTACTAGCACGAGATACTGGTTTTTAGATATGTTAATAGCACTTGTATTGTCATAGTTTTTAGAGACATGTTTGTATTGAAATCTATAGTCTAGTAAAGTGTGTTTTATCCACAGAAGATGAGCACAACAACTACCTGCAGTTAGATATTTAGCTTCGACATTAGATAATGCAACAGAATTTTGTTTCATACTACACCATGATACTAGTGACATGCCCAAAATGTGACATGTTTTAGATGTTCTCATTCTATCTACCTTGCAACCAATAATGTCAGCATATGAATATCTTGTTAAATCAAATGATTGTCCTCTGAGATAAAATAGTCCTTTTTTTATAGTATACATGAGATATTTAAAAATTATTTTAACCGTAGTTTAATGAGCCTCTTTGAGAATGACTTGAAAACAAGCTCACATGCATACACAGAACATAACATCTGGTATACTAGCATTAAGATAGAGCAGAATCCCAATCACACCTTTGTAATTGGTTTGATCCATTGATTAACCAGTTTCATCAGCATCTAATTTACAGGTGGTACTCATAGGTTTATCACTACCTTTATTAATGTCCAAACAAAAACGTTTTAAAATATATTTAGTAAATTTACATTTATTTAGAAAAATACCATTTATATATTGAAAATTTTGAAATCCAAAGAAAAGTTTAAGTTCCCCCATTAAACTCATTTCAAATTCCTCTTGCATCATTTTTGAAAAATCAGTTTATAGAGAATTTTTAGAGGACCCAAAAATAATATCACGTACATTTATATTTCCTTGGATTTCAAAATTTTCATTATATAAATGGTATTTTTCTAAATAAATGTAAATATACAATTAAAACATATTTGGATATCTTTTTAATGAAAATAGTAGGATCCACTATTCCTTTAGTAAAACCTTTTGAAATAAGAAAATAACTAAGTCTATTATACCAAGATCATGGAGCATGTTTTAGACCATATAGAGCTTTAGAGAGTGTAAAAACATGATTTAAAAAATGGGGATTTTTAAAATGAGTGGGTTTTTCAACAAATACATCCTCAACTATATACCCATTTAGAAATGCATATTTTACATCCATTTAATAATGTTTGAAATTTAGATAAGCTGCATAGGAAAGTAGTATCTTAATGGATTCTTGTCTAGCAACAGGTGAGAATGTTTCCTTATATTATATTCCTTATTCTTGACTATATCCTTATTAAACTAGTCTAGCTTTTTTTCTTACTATGTTTCCAGATTCATAAAAATTATTTCTAAAAACCCATTTAGTTCCTATGGTAAAAGTGTCTTTAAATCTTTCTACTAATTATGAATCATTTTTTCATTAAAAATAATTTAATTCTTATTGCATATCTATCATCCAAAATTTATCATTATTAGCATCATTTAGATTTTTGGGATCAAGATTTGAAAGAAAACCTTGATGTTCTACATGGTTTCTCAGAGATGCTCAAGTTTGTATTCCTCTATATTGATCACCTACTACAGCATGTAAAGGATGATTCTTTGAGAGTTATAATTCCTCTATAAAGAGTTGAAATAGACTCCTCATGGTTGTCTATAGGTTCATATTCATCATGCTCAAATTCTAGAATAATTCGAGAACTAGATGTTTTCTATAAGGGTGAACTGTCGTTATCATTAGGGTCCAATGTTGACATATCTTCCCCATGATTTCCAAAGGTGGATTTGGGTTCATGTGGATCAATCTCATAAAATTTGACATTAACTAATTCTTCCACACTTATGGTTCACTTATTAATACACTATAAGCTTTACTATAGATTTATCAAACTAAGAAAATCCATCCATCAATCTTAGAAGCAAAATTTTCAATATTATCCTTAGTGTTATGGATACAGATGTTGCAACCCAAAAATATAAATTAATTAACCTTGGGATACCTATTAATCCATAGCTCATAAGGAGTCTTCTTAAGAAAATGTCTAATTAAGACTCTATTGATTATGTAATAAGCAGTATTAATAGCTTCATCCAAAAAATATATAGGTAGATTATAATCATTTAACATAGTTTGAGAAATCTTATAAAGTTTCATATTTCTTCTTTCTAAAACTCCATTTTATTGAGGTGTTATAGGAGCATAGAAATTGGGATTATAACCATTTTTCAAGGAAAAAGATTCAAATTCAGTATTTTCAAACTCACGTCCCAGATCACTTCTCAAGGACTTAATTCTTAGTCCACTATGATTTTCTACATACATAGAATAATTAATGATGTAAGAACATGTTTCACTTTTTGGAGATAGAATTTATATCCAAGTATATCTAGATAAATCAACAACAAGATCATAAACAGAGTTCTTCCCATTAAAACATGAAACTCTTGATGGTATAAACAAATCAATGTGAACCAACTCAAGTGGTTGGGAAGTAGAAACTACATTTTAGGGTTTTAAAGAATCTTTGTGTTATTAATCCTTTTGACAAGGATTACAAACATTGTTATCTGAGTACACTTCCCAGTGTCCTATTCTTCTATGCCATAAAAAGGATTCCTTATGAAAATCATTTAAACAAGAATCATTTTTCTTAGGAAAAGAATTTAAATTAACAACATATACATTTTCATTTCTATGAGTAGTTAATATTAAACCTTTTTGATAATTAAAAACATTTCATGTCTCATTTTCAAACAAAACATTAAAACCACCATCACTGAACTGAGAGATACTATGTAAATTTTATTTTAACCCATCAAAAAAACTATATTTGAAATTAATATAGTATTAGGGTTACAAGTTTGGTTTAATCCAATGATTATCACTTTAACATTATCACTAAATGTGACATGTACACCATCAAGACTAATTATGCTATTTAAGCATGAACAATCTCCAGTCATATGTCATGAACATCCACTTTCCATGTAGCATAGAGTTTTACATGAGCTCAATTGATAATTTTCCTGCATAAAAGATTAATTATAGGGTAACTTTGGCCCCCATATTTTCTTGGGTTCAGAGAGTTTAGCAAGTAAAACATTGGGAACCCATACTGGTCTCACAGGTTTCATATAATCATAAGACATGTTTTGAGACATGAGCACTTTGCTAGGTCCTTTAGAGAATTTTTTTTCCAAAAGGTGGTCTAGAACATGAACTAATAGGGAACTGTCTAGATTGTGGAACAAATTTATTTCTAATAATCCTTCTCTGTCCTGGTTGATATCCAAGACTAGTTTTATATTTTGGGGAAATCTGTTCCTAACCAAGTGATTCAAGGTATCTCTACTTGTAGTAAAAATCTCAAGATCCCTTTTTAGTTTATCATTTAAAAATTTAATTTCAGTATTTTCTTTTAATAGTTGAGTACATTTTTTTTAATATCCATATCAAACATATAATTATAATTTAAATAATGTATTCTTTTCAATAATTTATATTTATCCTTGAGTACATTAAAGGTTTCCTCAATAATTACACAATAATCAAATAGTTCATCCATAGTCATACTCTCATCATTATTGGATTCACTTTCATTCCTAGAATAATAAACATTTTTATAGGAGAATTGGGTGTTTCCTCAGATGTTCCTATCATGAAACAGAGGTCTGCATGTTTTTTAATTTCTGTATCATAAGTTTCAGATACACTGGAGCTATCTTCTAAAGCACTCCAAGTAGCTTTCATAGCCTTTTTATATCCATTTTTCTTATCTTCGTATTTTATCTTAAATATCGGATTTGGTTAATTAGGCTTCACATGGCCTTTTCCTTTACACTCATAGAAGACTATCCCATTTGTGTTGTCCTTCCATTTTTTGTCCTTTTTCAACTATCCTTTATTATCATACATTTATTTATAGTTTTACTTTCTAATTAACTTATTCTTATGGTAGACCTTTTTGAATCTGTTAGCAAGATGAGACATCTCATCACCACTATCAGAATTTGCATCTTCACTTATGGAAGTGTCTACATGAGTTCGAACTTTTTCATTATCTTTGCTCTTTGAGGTTGCAGTCTTGTATTCTAACTATTTCTTTCTTTGTTCTTCATCTCCTTCTTGATTTAACAAAAGATCTTCTTCACATATCATAAGCTTCCCAATTAGTTACTTCACTGTTATATTGCCTAAGTCATAGGATTCTCAGATAGAAACTGAAGTTCCTCTTCATCTGTCAAGTAGGAATCGAAGAAATATCATAATTTGATCCTTATTGTCCACTGGTTTCCCAAGCAAACTCATGGTATTAAATATTTTATTAAACCTAAGATAAATTTCAAATATAAGTTCACCAGTCTTCATTTCCAAATTATCATATTTAATATTATACGTATTTAATCAAATTTTGTTAACATTGGTTATTCTCTAATATAAAACAGCCAAAGTATCCCAAATTTCAAAAGCAATTTTACAGGAAGATATTCTATTAAATTATTCATCACCTGGAGAACAATACAATGTATTCATTTCATTAAAATTATTTTTATATGTAACTTTAGCCAACTGAGACCATGTGTCTCTAACAGTAAGAGGCTATGCATGTTGTTCTTCAATTGTGTCCTGGATTTGAGGACCCATGCTCTCTAGATACATTTTCATTTTTAATTTACACCGAGCATAGTTATTACAATTTAATAAAGGTGGTATATTAGTAGAAACACCTTCAATACTATTATCCATAGTTATTTAGAATATTATAGAACTGAAAATTTAGATATAACACAAATCTACATATCATTAAGATAAAACTAAAATCATAGTTTAAAATAATTTGACAACTTGCACAATAGTTCAAATAGTAGCAGTAACAATAACCTCTGATACCAAATTTTAATCAGAGTGGAATCTCGAGAGGTGGGTGAATTGAGTTCCGAATTAATATTTTGGTTAAAAAAATTATGATAAAGATCCCCCAATTTTAAAACAGCCCAGTTAATTAAGGTGGTAGAGATGAAAATATTTAGTTAGTCAATAGTTTTCACAAAGGGTGATTAATCCTCAGTTGAATTATTTTAAAACACTTCTTCATCTTTTGAATCTTGTTTGTTGAATTAAACACATACACGAACTAACCAAAACTAACTATCAAAGTAAATGCAAAACAGTTTTAGGTTTTAGAAATTATAAGCAATGTAAAATGGAAAAATAGAGAATAATAAAAATATAGGGATTAGTGGAGTTAAATAAGAGGTTCAGTCTCACACCAAAACATAATCCTCTCTACTTTGTGATCACCTACCACCAAGAAGATTATATAAATTATAAACATGATACATATCATGTATCGAGCTTTATATAGTTTTCAAAAACTATCAAGGGTTCACACCCTCTACCATAGTTCTTCATGGAAAAATCAAACAATACAGACCACACACAGTCTCTTCCATAGTTATACGTGGGAAAAACAATGTTAGTGAAGTTTGATGTGAGGATTTTCAGTATCGTTCCGTTCAAGCATAGGAGATAGTGTGTGTAATAGACAAACACACACATCTCAAAAATGTAAAATAAAAGAATGCAATAGTGATAATAATATAAAATTGAGATTAGAAATCTCTATGTGTTTTCAGTTCAGCTCTTTACTCCTTGGGGTGAAGAAATTATTGTTTGAGCCTTTCTCTGGAAGTTGTCCTCAAAACGTAGTGTTTCTACTCCAGGTTCTAGCTTCCAAGAACTAAGTATTCTACTACTTGTGTTGATTATGAGTTGATGAAGCATATAAGGTAGCTTCGAATTTGTTCTCCCAAAATGATCTTATTGAGACTCTTCAATTCACAGTGTAAGAACTTGATGGATCTACCTTGTTCTCTTGGATCTAGTGAGTATGTTCTTTCTCATGCATTCCTCTATTGTTTCTTTCTTTTTTTTCACTTTGGTTTCTTCCTTGGTCATCTAATTAATATTTCAGATTCAAAAATTCGAATAATTAAACCATGTACGATCCTCCTTGTACCTCATACTATACCTAGATATGATCTCTTGATATGTCTACAATCAGCATTAATTAATGTCAGAAGTATTAGATTCACCAAATATGACTTTTATAATAATATTATGAAATAGAAAAATTATGGCAGGGTTTTAATAAGTAGACTTGTAATGGTACCCTTCACAACAATAAAGTTTAATAGTAGTTATGCCTCAGTATCCTTCATCGGTAGCGTTCAGCGGTAGCCTTGCATCGATGACCATCATCGGTGACATTGCATCGGTGACCTTCTCAATGGTAGCATTCAGCGGTACTCTTCAGTGGAAGCCTACATCAGTAAACTTCCTTGGTGACCTTTGCATCAGTGAAATTTTCATAAGTAACCTTTTCCTCGGTAACCATTTCATCGATAACCTTTACATAGATTATTTTTGTACTGTAAACATAAAAAATAGAATAGTGAGATTAATGAAACATAGGTATCAATGGATAGTTATTATAAATACTAATGAAAAATGATTATTCTATAGTAGAAACATGATTACCACATTAATGAAACATGTTTTTGGATTATCAAAACAGGTGAGCCCTACAGGTATGGTAAAAAAGGGTGATATCATAGGTTCATTAATGGGGAACATATGATTTCTCAATTAAAGATGATAAGTGAGCACAAAATATGTATAAAAGATTCTAAACCCGATCATATCATTTGAAACTCATGCCCATCAATTCATCAATTGTAATTATAAATCATGAAATATTTTTTTTATTAGTAAACATACATAAGAAATAAAAATAAGAGTTTTGAATCATCATTAATAAATCATTATCCTATCAGAAATATAATAACCAAATGACAGAAGGTTTTGAAAAAACCAAGATCATGGAAAATAAATCCCTTCTTAAATTATCTTGTTTATGACAGTCATATTTGATTTGGTTCACTTCACATTCCATAATTTCCTTATTCAAGGATAATATTGAATACATTCTAATTAGATAATATCCTATATTAAATTATGCTCAATCCCCATTGTATTCTATATTATCTAATGTTTTATTTTTATTTACCAAATACAATGGGGGATATATAATGTTAATCCCACCAATATAAAAGTTGAAATTATCAATATGTGTCATGTAAGATCATAAAAAATTCACAATATGATCAAATCCTAATCTATGGAAATGATAAGGGTTTTATATAAAATTTATCATCAATATAAAAAACCCTAATGAATAATAAAGATATTAATAGTTTAGCATATTCATAGTAAATAATATGTAACATCAATAGATATTTTTATAGATAAAAATACCATTAAAAGATAACTAAAACATTTCATAATGAAATTTAACTATTAATTTATAATTATATATTTCCAATATAAGAATATAGAACATATTAAAAAAAATTTAATAAAAAAGAACAAAGGTGACTTATATATAAATATTTATTTAAAATCATATTTATGATGTTGTGGAATTCCATTAATGTGATGCATATAAAAACAAAAACTCATTTCACCTTTTTCGTACTAATTCAAAAGTTCATAATTTTGAAATAAAAAATAATACTTATATTAAAACATGCTAGGAAATTTAAAATATATTGAATATATATTTCATAATATTTATAAAATTATAAGAACAATCATTATTATATTTTAAATAAAAAATTGATATGTAATAAAATATTTTCAACCAATGACTAAAACAATATCAGTTTTCTTAAAAACACTATTTGTCAATTTGGAGTACCTAAAAAGAGAAAAGATAGAGTAAATTTTTTTATTTAACATAAATTACTGAAGGATATTAAATTTTTTATATGGGATACATTTTTCAATTTTTTTTATCATTATATATTTAATCACAAACAATCCTAGTAATAAAATGTAGCAAAACCCACTTAAAGGATAATTAATCATTAAACAAAAAAATAGGATTTTTAAAATTAATGTGGATATGTAAATACAAATCCTAGAATATTATTGTATTCAAAAATAAATTCTATTATATTATTAAAAAAATATAAATAATAATTTTTTTATAATAAAAAATGTGTCTTAATGAAGCTAATATTTAAATAGAATACCCATCTAATTTAGAAATATTTGTATCAAAACCCCATGAGATGTAGAATATTAAATTCAATATTTATATAATGAAAAAAATGAATCACGATTTAAATATAACCAACTTTTAGTGTAACACCCCAGGTAAATAAAGAATAAACATTTTCATATTTATCCATATTTGTGAATAAAGAATTAATATAACTTTAAAAGGTTGCTATGTTCGATAGCGTACCCGATACACAACAAAGAGTTTCATTGAAATCTTACGTTGCACTCTAATAATAAAATAATATTATTTTAAATGGTAGTTAACATGTAGTCATTGTACTGGAGGGAATGGATAGAAATAACTAAAATATGATTAGATATGTTTTTAAATGTTTATACATTTACCCAATAAAAGATAAAAGCATAAAATACGGAAAGAGTTCAATTTTAGGGCATATATACTCTAATTTTCACTAAAGGTTCACTTATCCCCTTTTAATGGTGAACCGTCATTAAATATAGTTTTGATCACTCTTATACTTTATTTTGGACCAAATAAAACTCTTATTAAGAATTGGGACATCAAATTTTACTTTGTGTAATTTTTTGGTACCTTTCTGATAAAGTTCATTTTTTTATGAATAGTGTAAAATGTTGTATTTTAATTCAAAACCTCTTTTTAATCTAAATTATTTATATGATTAGATTATTATTTTAATTGGTTTTAAAGTGAAATTAGAAAATATTTTTACCAGTTAATCCAATGGTGGTCATTGGAATCAATTTCACTTTGAAATTGGACTTAAACTGGTGTCAATCTTTTGATACTTATTATTTCACAAAAACACGCTATTTGTCATGACAAAGGGAATTAATTATTAAATTAATTAATTTGAATTACATGTTTTGAATTTTGTAAAATGGACTTCATTTTTGAATTCGGAATATCAAATATAGCTTAGGGTGAATTTTTGGTAATTTTCTGAAAAACTTCAATTTTTGATGAATAGTGAAACCACTAAGTGGTAATCAAGCAAACTGATTTTTCAGTTAAATGAAAGTTTACCACTAATGTGTATTGAATTTTGAAAATCCGACATACATGGTTGTCATTAAGAAGTAAAATGTGGTTCATTGAGATTAAAATAATTTTTTGGTGAATAGTAACTTTTTTTCATTAATCGTGATTAGAGGTAATTAGTGTAGTTTAAGGTAAAAATGGTATTATAAGAATGTGAAAACACCATGACACTTGTCCTACACCTATTGGGTGAGTCATGGACGACCACGAAAAGCCATGGGCCAACTTGGGGACCCCATGGAGCCACTTTTGTTGGAAAATGACATTAATATATTTTTATTTAATGTTAAAGTAAAAATGACACTAACATAAATTGTTTTTCTAATACAGTTTTTAAGTGGGGTTATACAAGTCCAAATTTTGATTATAAATAGTCATTGGAATTCTAAAAAGATTTAATACATCATAGTATTTTTTTATATTTTTTAGACATTAAATAAATTAAATTATTTATGACATAATAATGATGCGGCGATGACATCATTATTTGACGATTTAAATAAAATGGAAAGATAATGAAAAATATAAAACCTACACATGGCCAAAACCAATTGGATGAGTGGATTTCGAACCCTTACCACCCTATCCACGAATTATATCAATGTGGGACCTTTTAAAACCGAAAGAAATTTTCAAATAAAGTAATATTTCTTTACTTTCCAAAAGTGCCCCTCCTCTCCTTTATAAAAGGCCCCCACCTCTACCCCATTTCACACACTTCTCAAGCCTTTGGCTCGGCCAAAACCTGCCCAATTACTCTCTCCACATACCTCTCCTCATCCTAGAGGATTCCCTTTGGGCAGAATCCTTTCAAAGGAAGCCTTTAGGCTCAAATCAAAAAGGAGTTACACTTTTAAAGGCAATTCATTCTCTCTTTTTCATTTGTTTTATTTTGCTTCTCCAACACTCTAAACTCTTTTTATTTACTTCTTTTGTAACAACACCAGTATCTTCAATATACTAGGATGTTGTTATAATATTTATTTGAGCTACACTCTCACACAACTACATCAAATGGTTAAAGAACATACAGTTTCCATGGATGGTGAAATTCTACCTCCCGAAACGATGATTGTTCAATACTCATTTAACACCTTCAAGGGTGGCCATTATGATGTCACTATTTTTATATATGATATATAATATGTTTATATTTTCTTTAAGCTTATTTATTTTTCATTTTTGGCATACCTTTATGGTTTCCATTATGGGTAAACACGATATCTTCATTTAAGGAAGTGCGGACTACCGCCCCCTAAAAGTGATGTGATTCGTTAATGCCATATGTGGGACGTGTAAAGGATGGATTTAAAGTTATTATATATGATGTCATACTGGAATTATAATATACCTCTATATCATTATTATTTCTTTCCATTAAAGTATGAGATGGAAATGAAAGTAGCGTTCATGCGTACGTACGACTTACCATCTCCATGAACGGTGCATTTCATTTCTTATCCCCAAATGTAATGTACTATTAAAAGTACATGTATATAATGGATATATATAATTAATGATATATCTAAGTGATGAATATAATTCTGGAATTAAAATATACATACCTTTCATTAAGTTTTAATTCCATTAATATGACAAAGAAATGAATGTAGCGTTCATGCGTACGTACGGCTTACCGTCTCCATGAACGGTGCATTTCATTTCTTACCTCTAAATGATTATGTAATATTATAAATACATGTATATGCTGGATATATATGATACATATTATATCCAAATCGGGAATTTCATTCTGGATATAATGAACTTTGACCAAATTAACAACATGTAAGTGTAAGAAGTCTATTTTTGACTTAAGAACCAAATACCGACAAAATGAACATTATTAACTTAGATGATTACATGATGTCCATAACATGGTATAAAAGTAATAATGAACTTGAAAAATATTCATAAGCAAGTAGAGATTAACTCAAGTTTATTATTCAGGAGATTAAAGAACGGTCGGGTCAAGTCGGATACGAGGTAAGGGACTTCGTCTCAATCTCCTTTCATTGAGGCATATTTCGTTTTATAGACAACTTTCTTTTATACGGTGTATAAACCCTTTGACGTTTACTCTTATACAAAAGGAATCTTTTTCTACGAAGCATTTTACAAAACGAAAAAAAGGAATGTTTTTTTAACGTACGTGGTGACAACGACTTTTTCCGCCGCCGCGAGTACTATTTGGTCTTTGGCTTCCTCAACAAGCCGTATTGTTTTTAGAATAAAATAAATATCATATACTCTTTTATGTATTTTGGTATTGAAAATGGTTTTGATAAAGGATTATATTATATCAATATATTTATGTTATATTATGATTGAAATGTGGAAATGTTATCATTCCTTTATATTGGTTTTATGTTTTATGATTTTATATTGGTACTTGGACATTTTAACGGGTGGTTACGTTATAAACCATATGACGGGTGGTGCCGTGAATACCAGGATGGGTGGTTATGTTATAACTTCCAATGCATTGGGTATGGAAGTCGGCCGTATGGCTATTCCATTAAGTATGTACGGAAATTGGCTGTATGGCTATTCCATTAAGTGATATGTGTGGAAGTCAACCGTAAGGTTATTCCACTTAAGTATGTTTATGTCCCAAGTTACCTTTATATATTCTATGTGTTCTTTATATGGGTTTTATGGTAATCCTTTGGTTACAAAAAGGTAAGTAATGATACTTTATTCAGTGAAGATTTTTTTTACTACTTCATGAAGGTGAAGGTATTACTTTGATATAGTATACATGGTTTACTTGATGTTTGAAAAACTAACAGTTTTCATTCTTTTTGTATCCCTTACTCAGCTTTTTATGCTCACCCAAAGTTTTTCGAAATGTTTTTCACAGGACTTAATGTGGAATAAGGTCAAGGATGGGATCAAGGGAATTTCATGCTATCTAAAACATGGAATCTAGACATCTTTCTTTTTAAGAGTTTTATTTTATGGAGACTTAGTAGAAGTGTCTACTTTGTAATCTTTTATGATGTAATAGTTATGTTCTAATTCTCTAAAACTCTAAACCTGAAAAGATCCTCAATGTGAATTATTCATTTAATTCAATATTAAGTAAGGTTTAAGGCTGGGGCCTTATAGTTGGTATCAGAGGTCGGTTTAGCCAACTTTAGGGATTAGGAGTTTTTGTGAGGCACATGATTAGTCCCTATAACTATTATTTCAGTTAAATCCTTGTTTTATAACTTTTTTCAGGTCAAGTAAAGTCGGTTACGAATGGAAGGAGGAGGATCTCAAACGACATTCCTATCTCTCCCTGATGACATGCTTGCAATAATTATTGCAAAGTCATCTTCGGATGATTGTGAAACTTTTTCTAGCATACAAATCACTTGCAAGCATTTGTTTGAAATATCAAACACCTCCGCTATACCTCGTTATCATCGTGGATCATGGGTTGTTTTTAGAAAAATACTATTTTCACAATATTCTCATGTTTTCAAGAGAGGTAAATATTATCAAGGTATTTTCAAATATTTTACCTTATCACAAGAATTTGAAGCATATTATGATTTTCAAAATGGTGCTGAGGAAGGAGACCCTTGCGCAACCTATTTATATTTTCTTTTATAATATAGTCTCACATCACATACTTATGGTATTTTAAAAGGACCAGTGATAGAAAGTTTCAACTCAATTTCGGTCCAACTATTTTTTTGAAATCATGTTTTATCAGATGTTTTGGAATTATATGTCCTACATGATTATTTTCCAAAACTGTTTTTCTATGAACACCCATATGACCCATGTTGTGCGAGGTGTATTTGGATGGAGGAAGCAAATGATTTTGAAGGATCTCTAAATCATTGTTGTAATGCATGGCACTTCTACCTACGTGAACAAGATGACGATGAAACCGAGTGGACGCCATGATCAAGGTATGCTATTATGAGTTTGTGTAAGAAACCTAGAAAGAGTTGAAAGTCAACATGACAAGTATGTTTCATTAAGATCAAAAAATAAATTCCTAAATGAAAAGTAACTTAAAATAAAAATGTTGTCTATTAACTTTTACTACTAGGGAATCAAATACTATTTAACCCATCACAAGTTTTTGATTTTCTTGTGGTTAAATTTCTCCTAAACATGTTTTCTATCACTCTCCATCAGAACATGACCCAATGTTTTCTCCTCCATGTCCATATTTTTATACTTGGAATCCTAGTATGGGTTAACACGGGTGACCTTTGTACTTATCTTTCTTTATTTTAAAGTGATTGTTTTACCGACTCTTCTTCCGATGTGGGACTTTCAAGGATGTTACCAAGCCCAATTTTAAAATTGCGAGGACGCAATTCCCAAAAGGGGGGAAGGATGTAACACCCCAGGTAAATAAAGAATAGACATTTTCATATTTATCCATATTTGTGAATAAAGTATTAATATAACTTTAAATGGTTTCTATGTTTGATAGCGTACCCGATACACAACAAAGAGTTTCATTGAAATCTTACGTTGCACTCTAATAATAAAATAATATTATTTTAAAAGGTAGTTAACATGTAGTCGTTGTACTGGCGGGAATGGATAGAAATAACTAAAATATGATTATATATGTTTTTAAATGTTTATACATTTACCCAATAAAAGATAAAAGCTTAAAATACGGAAAGAGTTCAATTTTAGGGCATATATACTCTAATTTTCACTAAAGGATCCCTTATCCCCTTTTAATGGTGAACCATCATTAAATATAGTTTTGATCACTATTATACTTTATTTTGGACCAAATAAAACTCTTATTAAGAATCGGGTCATCAAATTTTAGTTTGTGTAATTTTTTGCTACCTTTCTGATAAAGTTCATTTTTTTATGAATAGTGTAAAATGTTTT
Source organism: Viscum album (assembly GCA_963277665.1). Lineage (NCBI taxonomy): Eukaryota > Viridiplantae > Streptophyta > Magnoliopsida > Santalales > Viscaceae > Viscum > Viscum album. The sequence goes on along the minus strand of OY728128.1, from coordinate 1,249,951,991 downwards.
ATTTTAATTCAAAACCTCTTTTTAATCTAAATTATTTATATTATTAAATTATTATTTTAATTGGTTTTAAAGTGAAATTAGAAAATATTTTTACCAGTTAATCCAATGGTGGTCATTGGAATCAATTTCACTTTGAAATTAGACTTAAACTGGTGTCAATCTTTTGATACTTATTGTTTCACAAAAACACGCTATTTGTCATGACAGCGGGAATTAATTATTAAATTAATTAATTTGACTTATATGTTTTGAATTTTGTAAAATGGACTTCATTTTTGAATTTGGAGTATCAAATATTGCTTAGGATGAATTTTTGGTAATTTTCTGGAAAACTTCAATTTTTGATGAATAGTGAAACCACTAAGTGGTAATCAAGCAAACTGATTTTTCAGTTAAATGAAAGTTTACCACTAATGTGTATTGAATTTTGAAAATCCGACATACATGGTTGTCATTAAGAAGTAAAATGTGGTTCAATGAGATTAAAATAATTTTTTGGTGAATAGTAACTTTTTTTCATTAATCGCGATTAGAGGTAATTAGTGTAGTTTAAGGTAAAAATGGTATTATAAGAAGGTGAAAACACCATGAAACTTGTCCTACACCTATTGGGTGAGTCATGGACGACCAATACAAGCCATGGGCCAACTTGGGGACCCCATGAAGCCACTTTAGTTGGAAAATGACATTAATATATTTTTATTTAATGTTAAAGTAAAAATGACACTAACATAAATTGTTTTACTAAAACAGTTTTTAAGTGGGGTTATAAAAGTCCAAATTTTGATTATAAACAGTCATTGGAAAGCTAAAAATATTTCCTACATCATAGTATTTCTTTTATAATTTGTAGACATTAAATAAATTAAATTAATTATGACATAATAATGATTCGGTGATGACATCATTATTTGACGATTTAAATAAAATGGAAAGATAATGAAACATCTAAAACCTACACATGGCCAAAACCAATTGGATGAGTGGATTTCGAACCCTTATCACCCTATCCACGAATTATATCAATGTGGGACCTTTTAAAACCGAAACACATTTTCAAATAAAGTAATATTTCTTTACTTTCCAAAAGTGCCCCTCCTCTTCTCTTATAAAAGGCCCCCACCTCTACCCCATTTCACACACTTCTCAAGCCATTGGCTCGTCCAACCCCTGCCCAATTACTCTCTCCACATCCCTCTCCTCATCCTAGAGGATTCTCTTTGGGCAGAATCCTTTCAAAGGAATCCTTTAGGCTCAAATCAAAAAGGAGTTACACTTTTAAAGGTAATTCATTCTCTCTTGTTCATTTGTTTTATTTTGCTTCTCCAACCCTCTAAACTCTTTTTATTTACTTCTTTTGTAACAACACCAGTATTGTCAATATACTAGGATGTTGTTATAATATTTATTTGAGCTACACTCTCACACAACTACATCAAATGGTTAAAGAACACACGGTTTCCGTGGATGGCGAAATTCTACCTCCCGAAACGATGATTGTTCAATACTCATTTAACACTTTCAAGGGTGGCCATTATGATGTCACTATTTTTATATATGATATATAACATGTTTATGTTTTCTTTAAGCTTCTGTATTTTTCATTTTTGGCATACCTTTATGGTTTCCATTATGGGTAAACACGATATCTTCATTTAAGGAAGTGCGGACTACCGCCCCCTAAAAGTGATGTGATTCGTTAATGCCATATGTGGGACGTGTAAAGGATGGATTTAAAGTTATTATATATGATGTTATACTGGAATTATAATATACGTATATATCTTTATTATTTCATTCCATTAAAGTATGAGATAGAAATGAAAGTATCGTTCATGCGTACGTACGGCTTATCGTCTCCATGAACGGTGCATTTCATTTCTTATCCCCAAATGTAATGTACTATTAAAAGTACATGTATATAATGGATATATATAATTAATGATATATCTAAGTGATGAATATAATTCTGGAATTAAAATATACATACCTGTCATTTAGTTTTAATTCCATTAATATGACAAAGAAATGAAAGTAGCGTTCATGCGTACGTACGGCTTACCGTCTCCATGAACGATGCATTTCATTTCTTACCTATAAATGATTATGTAATATTATAAATACATGTATATTCTGGATATATATGATACATATTATATCCAAATCGGGAATTTCATTCTGGATATAATGAACCTTTGACCAAATTAACAACATGTAAGTGTAAGAAGTCTATTTTTGACTTAAGAACCAAATACCGACAAAATGAACATTGTTAACTTAAATGATTACATGATGTCCATAACATGGTATAAAAGGAATAATGAACTTGAAAAAGATTCATAAGCAAGTAGAGATTAACTAAAGTTTATTTTTCAGGAGATTAAAGAACGGTCAGGTCAAGTCGGATACGAGGTAAGGGACTTCGTCTCAATCTCCTTTCATTGAGGCATATTTCGTTTTATACACAACTTTCTTTTATACGGTGTATAAACCCTTTGAATTTTAATCTTATACAAAAGGAATCTTTTTCTATGAAGCGTTTTACTAAACGAAAAAATGGAATGTTTTTTAACGTACGCGGTGAAAACGACTTTTTCCGCCGCCGCGAGTATTATTTGGTTTTTGGCTTCCTCAACAAGCCGTATTGTTTTTAGAATAAAATAAATACCATATGCTCTTTTATGTATTTTGGTATTGAAAATGGTTTTGATAAAGGATTCTATTATGTCAATATATGTATGTTATATTATGATTGAAATGTGAAAATGTTATCATTCCTTTATATTGGTTTTATGTTTTATGATTTTATATTGGTACTTGGACATTTTAACGGGTGGTTACGTTATAAACCATATGACGGGTGGTGCCATGAATACCAGGACAGGTGGTTACGTTATAACCTCCAATGCATTGGGTATGGAAGTCGGCCGAATGGCTATTCCATTAAGTATGTATGGAAATTTGCCGTATGGCTATTCCATTAAGTGATATGTGTGGAAGTCAACCGTATGGTTATTCCACTTAAGTATATTTATGTCCCAAGTTACCTTTATATATTCTATGTGTTCTTTATATGGGTTTTATGGTAATCCTTTTGTTACAAAAAGGTAAGTAATGATACTTTATTCAGTGAAGATTTTTTTTACTACTTCATGAAGGTGAAGGTATTACTTTGATATAGTATACATGGTTTACTTGATGTTTGAAAAACTAAGAGTTTTCATTCTTTTTGTATCCCTTACTGAGCTTTTTATGCTCACCCAAAGTTTTTAGAAATGTTTTTCACAGGACCTAAAGTGGAATAAGGTCAAGGATGCGATCAAGGAAATTTCATGCTATCTAAAACATGGAATCTAGACATCTTTCTTTTTAAGAGTTTTTATTTTATAGAGACTTAGTAGAAGTGTCTACTTTGTAATCTTTTAAGATGTAATAGTTATGTTCTAATTCTCTAAAACTCTAAACCTGAAAAGATCCTCAATGTGAATTATTCATTTAATTTAATATTAAGTAAGGTTTAAGGCTGGGGCCTTATATTTAGCATATTTTTTGTTGATATGAAAACATAGAGTATAATATAATCTTACCTCGAGGATAAGGGATTGAGAAGAAAACCCTTACACCAATTTTTCCTTTTTTCTATCCAATAGCTTGAACACCTTCATTTTTTACTACTTATGATAATACATCTTTCATGGGGTGAGGTGGAACCCATACAATCCCATAGGCATAAGCATTACATGGCCCGTAGGCCTTAGATGAAATAATTTCCTATAGGCTTCAAACAATACATACATCCCAAAATAACTACTTGGAACTGCTCCTTGCCATCATATTCATCGTTAAATCTGCTCTCCACCTTCGCATGGCTGTTCTACTAGGCTATCCCGTGCATGCAGAAGCTTGTCCTGGTGGTAGGTGTCATACCCTCCCATTCTTGCAATCCTTGTAGCTTCTGTTGTCATGAATGCTCATTGCTCATCCTCCTACAGAGCATGTTCCTTGTAGGTTGTCTGGTTTGCATCTACACTTAAGGTAGCCCGATGGCCTTAAGGTTCCCCGAAGTCCTTACTGGCCCAAAGGCTTGGGTGTCCCAAAATCCTTAAAGGACACGGGGACCATATTAGTTGGCTGAAGGCCCAAACGGGGGAAAATTCCCAGCTTCTATTGTGCCATACAGTTCCTTCTACAGTTCTTGTTATAGTACCAACTACAGTACTCCACAGATCTTGTTACAGTACCTACTACAGTACTGTTACTGTACTTCTATAGTGCTCAGAAATTGTGCCTCCACCTAGATTTGATCCCAGGTGTCCGTGATGCACTAATGAGTCCTCACCAACCAGGATGAGGATCATGTGTAAAACATGTGTTGCTAACATTGAATCCCAGAGGGGGGCCCCAACCAGCCCAAGTGCGTGCCGCGTTCCCCAGCTAAGAATTGGCTTTGAATTGCCCTGTTCAAAATATGAACAGTTGTTCGAGCCTTGTGGGACTCGATCCTGTGCCAGTTCCTATGGAGAATGAGGGATTCAATCAGCAGTTACCTCTCAGCTAACACCCCATGGAAAAAACATGTGTTACTAACAACGACTCCTAGAGGGGTCCCCACCAGTCCAAGTGCACATCATGTTCCCCATCTATGAATTTTCTTTGAATCACCCTGTTTATAATATGAACAGTTGTTTGATCTGGGTGGTACTCGATCCTGCGTCAGTTCCCATGGAGATCGAGGGGTACAACCAATGGGTACGAGTTGGATAACACCCCATGGGGAAAAGGTGTGTGGCTAAAACCGACTCCCAGAGGGGGGCCCCAACCTGCCAAGTGCGTCCCACGTTCCCCAGCTAAGAATTTGCTTTGAATCACCATGTTCATGATACGAACATTAATTCAAGCCTGGTGGGACTCGATCCTGCACCAGTTCCCATAGAGAGTGAGGGGTACAACCATCGGGTAACACTCGGCTAACACCCCATGGAAAAAACGTGGTTTGCTAACACCGACTCCTAGTGGGGGCCCCCGCCAGCCCTAGTGCATTCCACATTCCCCAGCTAAGAAATGGAAACTACTTTATTTTCAAATTATGTTTTCATTTATTGATTATGGTCCATGAACATAGATAATGGTTAATTTATATCAATTTTATTAAATGAAATAAATATAAAATAAACTGATCATATTTATTATTATAATGATTTATATAATGCGACAGTATAAAATTAATTTTATTTATCTATGGAGATGAAATTCTGTTTTTAAACATGATTTACATTAAAAAATTTTGATGTATGGAATGAAATGAGTAAAATATGAATTCACCCTTAATAGAATCATTATTATATCATAATACATTCTATAAAAAAATAATAATATTATAACATACCATGAAATATTGATTTTTGGAAATGAATCACATCACTACATGGATGATGTTGTCCACACATACAGAAATCGAAACTTTCATCTCCCATTGGATGTGAACATGTGGTAAAAGTACAATTAATCCTTATGAAAACATATATAATTATACTGATTGTATTATATTATACTTATATTTATTCTTAGAATATTTTTATATTTTTTTGAACATGAAATAATGTTGATTGATTTTGGTTAAGATTTACACCTCTTCTTTGAGAGATCTCATTGGCTCACACCTTATCCTTGGAATGATTAGTCTTACTAGAATATTTTTAGATGTAGATTCAAGTTACGAATTATAGTAATTATTTTGAGAGGGTAATAGAAAATATACAATACTAAAATTGTGTTAATAATGTAGGAGAATAGGTTCCCTTTAATAAAAGTGTGTTGGGACACAAATGTAATTTCATTAAATAATTCAATGATATTTAGTCCAACTCAATGGAATGTGGCACTATAACACCCAATTGATTTTAATAATAAATTTAATATAAAATGTAATGCACAGACATTGAGTATCTTTGAAAAAATGTTGTTGTTTTAATTATTTAAACCAGATAGTTAGAAACTACATATTACACATAATTTTTAGGCTTATGTGAAACGAATTTGAAAAAACAGACATACATGGTTCTGATCAATAATATATTTAGAGTATGATAAGATCAACTTAATTATTATTTTGAATAGTAACTTAACCCTTTTTAATGGTCATGTTACCTTTATTAATAGTAATATAACACTTATGAATAGTAAATTTACCAAATAAATATTAACCTCACCCATTAATGTATAAATAAAATTTAGACATCTTATAAATTAATTTTTGATATAATTAAATCATACTGTAAGTCAATATTTGTTTGGAAATTATTAATTATGTATTTGTATTTGTATAAAAATTAAATGATTAGGTGAATTTTATAATTAATATATTGATTAAAATTAAAATTTATTTTCATAAAAAAGAATAAAAAATTAATATTTTGATATCTTGTTAGTTTAGGATACATTTGTGAGACTTTAGTTAATTTTTATAGTGTTATAAATTTTTTTTTAATTTCAAAATCTATATTTGTCAAGTAAATGATTATTTTAATTAAAAATAAATGTTCGCATAATTAAAAAATTATTTTAATAAAATTCCATAATTTTTTTTATTTTAAATGTTGAAAAATTTATAGGTTTAAATTTTTGGATTTTTCTAAAATACATGGATTTTTTTTGTGAATAGTAAATACAACAATTTATGGTATATATACATTATAAGTTGAATAAAATGTTCATTGAGTCATGAATTATTTAGTAAACATTTTTTAAACTCACATGAACCAATTTTTTTATTTAGTGACATGAATCAACACAATTTATTTTCTCGAGAAAAATAATAAAATATTGAATTAAATAATGAGAAATCACACCTCTTCTCCACTATAAAACCCACCCTCACCCGCTCTTCTCCTCAATCCAATAAGCCTAAAATATTATAAAACATATAATCAAATCCACATCCACAGAGCTTCCGCATTTCCAAAATATCATGGTCTTACCAAAAGACAAAAAACCCCTTTCTTTAAGGAGGTACTCAAGGAGGAGTAATCAAGAGGTAAAATCCACTACATTTTCCTTTTATTTTGATTTCCAGTTCATTAATTGATTAAAATATACTCACCTCCTATGAATAAATGATCATGATAAATATACTATAAACTGTATAACAGAATAATATCTTATTAATGGAATACCCATCATGTAACTTTATTCTCTATCTCTTTTATTTTAAAAAATTAATCATTTTCTGTGAGGTACCGATTAACAACCTTCATTAGGGATAGATTTTCATTCCTAAACTTAAGATTCATAGATAGAAATGAAACATTTTAATGATGAATAAGTATATGAAATATTTATTACATACTAGTTAATGTTCTAGAAACAATATATATACATATATATAGTATTAATTTATTAATCAAAGCTAGTTTTTATGGATCCAAGAAGCACCCAAAATAATGTAATCCCATATCACTAAAAGTTTATCTAATGATTCAACCTTAAAAAATTCAACCAAATGATAAATATAACCATTTAATTTTTTTTATTTTCACTAAAAATTCCAATAATTTATATTTATACCAATTTTATTGGATCATCATTACTTATAAATTAGAGAACCAATAATTAAAACCAAGGAAATGAATGCTCCTGAACCACAATATCTTTTTGTTACACTTCCTCATTCTTTTTCCACCATAAATTCCATAAAAAATAATTATATTACATAATTAAGAATTAATTTTACTATATATTAATGATGTTATCCTATAGTGAGTTTCACGCAAGTATATATGATATTTTATATCGTCTTCTTTCAACTCTTCCGTCATAGTCCCATCAATGGCCTGTCGACCACCAATGGAGGTATTTCCAAGTCAACAAAAAAAAATCAATGGTGGATGATGTAATAAAAATATATAATATAAAAATAACTTTATTCATATTATAAAATTCTGTAATTAATTATATTATTGTATAATTTACATTTTAATAAAATACAAAAACTATTTCCAAACTTGAAATTTTTATGTAAAACTTGATACCAAACGATTTAATTTTCATGAATAGAAATTAAGGAATATAATAAAATTTTTATAATTGATACATACATATATAAATGAGTATTATTCATTTTTGGATCAGTATTTTAATAAATAAATGTTTGTTTCTCTATAAGTGAAAACGCGACAAATTTACGTGGGAATTAATGTAAGGGACATTGTCTCAATTTCTATTTCATTGAGACATACATTGTATTGTGCACATAATAATTATTATGTGGTTTTTCTAATGCCCATTTGAGATTACTTTTAATTTTAAACTATAATTATATTAAATAATCATATTCTTGTATTGTGGATATGATGACCATCTTAGCCGTATATGATTTTTCATATGGTGTTTATTTTGAATGTTGTTTTAACTACAGAAATATTGATGATTCTATATCATCTACTAAATTTGAATAATTATAATGAATATTTTATTCAAATTAAACATATTTATGAAGAATGATTTAGAATTTTAGTGAAGGGTAGGTCCCTCTATATCCCCTTGATGTATTGACAGGTCTCATGAGACTAAAAAGTTGGCGACAAACCCTTCATGTTTGTTTCTAAAATAAATCAGATTTGTTTCTACCCAAAGACATAAACTATGTTGATGGTATAATGGTTCATGTTTCTGATACATGACAACTACTAAATAATCATTTAGATAATTTAGTACTCATTTGTTACATTCAATGATATTTTCACTATGAAATAATCAATGGATGCATTTTCATTCCCAATTTATTTATGGCATGTGTTTTTCAGATTATTTACCTTCTCATGATGTCTATGCCTTAATAAATTTACTTAATTTAATATTTCTTCATGAAACCCTTACTGAGAATTTTAGAACACTCTTATTATGTTTTCTTTTCCCCATGTTATGAAGTGGAATCCTTTGAATATTTTCAAAGATGTTGTTTTTTTATTATGTATCAAGTTTTATATTACTATACTTCCCTATGTACTATGAGTATCATGTTTGTAATATGGTCTTCCAAAACTACTAAACCGATTGGTCCTTCAAGATTTTATTCATCGTAATCATGAAAATTTTGTAAAATAATGCACCAAATCCATTTTTCTAGGGATGTGGTGTTACAGTTGGTATCAGAGGATTTTTAAAAACAACATTGGAAACTAGATATAAAAAAAATTATTAAGGAAACTAACCAAAATAATATATTTGGAGATAATTCTAGAAGAAATACTACACTTTTTTTTATAATGAAGATTATATGGGTCTTCAAAGAGAAAAATTCTGGTCTTGATATTACATGTCGATGTTGTACTGGCACAGATGTACCAAGGAGTAATAACTTTGACAAGGTGTTCCAGGCCTGACATGGGGTAACCAGGTGCATGAAAACGAGCCTTAATTCGTACCACATTTGACACTCCCTGGGGATAATCCTAGGATAATTCAAATTATATTTGAAAACCAGTATGATGGGTTTTAAAAGTAAACATGTCCTCAATAAACCATTTTTATGACATTGAGATTAGTTATAAAATTTTTATATTTATGTCAAGTGTTTTACTAGTATAAAACTTTTTAAGTATGATATTTTAAATTGTGAGGATTAAATTTATTGAAATAGGAAAGAATGTAACACCCCATGAATATATTGGTAAATTTAATATATAATGTCATGCACAAAAAACTGTGTCTCTACAAAACAACACCTTGTTATTATAATTATATAAATAAGATATTAATAATGTATCCATTAAACATAATTTTTCATTTTTGTGAAATGAATTTTGATAAAATGAAATACCAAGTTATGAATTGGAAGATATTTAGTGTCTTATAGGATCAACATTATTTTTTTTGTGAATAGTAACTTGACCCTTTTGAATAGTAATGTTACCATTATGAATAGTAATTGGACCCTTACAAATAGTAAATTGGGAAAATGAATTTTATCTTCACCCATGAATGTATAGATAAAATCTATACATATTATAAATGAATTTATGATATAAATATATCAGAGTATAAATAAATAAATGTTTTAAAAAAAATTAATTAAGTAATAGTATTTTTATAAAACACAAAATTTTATTTATAATATTTTAATTAATATACTGATTAAAAATAGAAAATAAAAATACAAAAAATATAATCAAAAAATAATATTAATATTTATAATTATTTTTGGATAATTTTTTGAGAACATAGTAAATTTTCTAGTATGTTATAAAATGTTTTATAAATTTAAAATATAAATATTTTCCATATATGATGATTTTAATTAAAAATTAAATGTCTAATATTTGAAAATTTATTTATGTAAAATAGAGTTCATTTCATTGATTGTATATGTCAAAAATGTTTTGAGATATTTTTTGGGATTTTTCTAGAATACCTGATTTTTTGGAGAATAGAAAAAATGATAATTTAATGTATATATACATTATATGTGAAAAACACCATTCATTGAGTCATGAATGATGTACGAACCATTGGTTCAAAATTTTCACGCACTAATTACTATAGTTAGTCACATGAATGAAACATATTTTTTGTTTTGAGAAAAATAAATATATAATGAATTTGATAATGAGAAATCACCCCTCCCATCCCATATCAAAACCTCCCCTCACCCCCTGTTCTCCACAATCGTCAAATCCATGAAGATTGTTAATTTTTTGACCAAATACTCTTCCATATTTTCTCCCCAAGGCCCTGAGATATTTTCATTCAAAAACACCAAAACACCTTTCTCTAATGAGGTTCTAAAGGAGGAATATTCAAGGGGTAAAATCCTTTTCCTTTCCATTTGTTTTATATTCATGTAATTTATTTTATTATACTCTCCTCACCTCTTCTATGAAAATGATCATGGTAACTCTAGTATCATCTATATAATGGAATAATATTCTCTAAATGTAATACCCATAATGAAAATCCTTTCTCTCCATCTTTTATATTAAAAATGAAATCATTATCCATGAGGTGTTGATTTCCATCCTTCATGGAAAAATTATTTTTGTTTATTAATTTCTCCCTCAAGGCTCGTAATGAAACTATTTTTATAGTTTAAAGAGATTGTTAAATATGTATTAAATCCTAATTAATATAATATAACAATTATATATCCATAGTACTAATTTATTAAACAAAAAAAACATCATAATGATCGGAAAAAAACGCACAAAATTATCTAACAAATATTAGAAGATATTTATCTACTGATTCATCCTCATAGAATTTATCAAAATGATATATATATAACCATTTAAAAATTTATCTATTCCTTAAAAATTACAAATATTTAGATTTTACCCATTTTACATGAACATAATTAATTATATGTAAGTAAACTGATCATTAAGACCAAGGAAACGAATGCTCATGTAACAACATTTTTCCTTTAGGTTATGCTTCCTATTTATTTTTCCCCAAAACATTACATAACCAATCAATAAAAGAATTAATTATACTATAAGTCAACTATATATTAAATATTTTAACCTACTTTAATTATCCTATCACTTTATATAAAATTTTAAAACATCTTTTTTACACTCTCCCATCAATGTACCATCAAAGGTCAGTCAACCAGAAATGGAAACAATTCCATGTCATAACCTAAAACCATCCTAAAGGGTGGATTTTATAACCTAAATAAAATATTTAAAAATATAATTATATAAATTTTATACTTATATAATTAATTATATTAATTTATAATTAACATCTAGATAAATTAGATACTGTGTTGAAAAATAAGTAATTTTTAAGTAAACCATTATTTCAAACATTTCAACATTCATCCAAAAAATTAAGAAATATGACACAATGATTATAATTGATAAATAGTTATAAAAATGAATATTATTAACTTATAGATTAATATTTTAATATTTTATTTGTTTTCATTCATGAAGTATAAACACGGTAAATTTAAGGATGAGTTAGGGTAAGGGACTCTGTCCCAATTTACGTTTCACTGATACATATATGGTATTGTGCTCCTAAAAATAATTATGTTGTGTTTATAATATAAATTTTGGATCACTTTTCATTATATATTATATTTCTATTAAATATCCATATTATTATTTAATGGATATTATTTTTTTCTTAGCAGTATGCTATTTTACCAACAATGTGTTTTTTTGAATTTTGTTTTAACTAGGGAAATATTTATGAATCTGTATCATATAAACAATAAAAATATTTATAAGGTATATTTTGTTGGAATTAAACCCATGATTGAAGAACTATTTGGACATGAAGTGATGGGATGGTCTCGCTATAACCCCTCTAAGAATCGAGAGGTCTCATGAGATAAAATAGTTGGCAACAAACCCTACATGTTTGTTTCCAAAAATAATCTGATGGGTCTCTACCCACAAACATAAACCATCTCAATGGTATATAAGTTACTGTGCATGATACACAATGTACACTGTATATTAAATCTCTTCATTTAGTCCTCATTTATTACTCTCAATGATATTATCACCACGAAACAATATATGGATGCATTTTAATTTCAACATTTTTGATAGAATATGTTTTCTAGATTATTTATCATTTCACAATGTCTATGAATTATTGAATTTAATTCTCTTATTATTTCTTAAGGTAACCCTTACTAATCATTTTATATCTCCCTTATTACATTTATTTTCCTAATTTTATAACGTGGAATCCTCTAAATGATTTTCCAAGGATGCTGTTTATTTCATTTTCTTATATATCTGTGTTGAATTTTTATATATTAACCAATGTACTATAAGTATAGTATATATAATATGGTCTTTGAAAACTGATAAAATAATCGGTCGTTTAGGATTTGATTCCTTTTAATAATGCCAATGTAGTTAAATAATCACAAGCATGAGCTTTCTCAAATCCATGTGTAACAAGAACCAAGTGGGAAAATATTAAAAGGTAGAATAATATAGCGTATAAATATATTTAAAAATAGGAATTTTATATTTCTAGGTTATAGTACATACCTTATCTCTATTTTTACTGTCGGTAATCTTGTTCTATACTTAACCATGGTAACAAAATTTTAGACGTTTTATTATTCAATCAGAAATAAAATATAATGTTCAATTTATACGATTATGTTAATTATGAATATTTTTAATATAAAATATATTTTACTATATTCAATTTATATAATTGGAACAATTTAATTTTAAATATCAACAAAACCTGAATTGATAACACAACTTATTAGAATGATTATTTAGGACAAAAATATAATTTAATAACATTCCATTACCTAATAAACCCATCAAATCATTGTTAAAATATATTATTGAATATATAATACATATGTTTCATTACATCCATTCATCATTCAATAATAAATATGTTATAATTATTTAAATCATGTGTAAATATTTTATATAAGATTTGTTATTATGATTCTTACATTAAAATGTAGTGTATCGGTTATAATGGCATAAAATATCATGGTTTATTTATACTCATTGTTGTGCATAATGCATAATGTGGAATACGTCAGGTTTTATGTATATAAAATATTGAGGTATTACAACCCATGAATAATTTATATTAAATTATTTTAATTATATTCATTATATTTTTTAGGGTTTTAGATTTTCTCAAGTATTTTCATGGGATCATGGTGTCCCTGGTAGTTATTAGATTCATGTAAAGTTGTCCATGACATTTCCCTAGGAGAACATATCCCATCATACATCCTTGGTCATATGATTTTGAGGTGAATTGGCAGTTTCACCTAGGATCATAGATTTCACCTTGGACTATGGTTTCTTATGTGTACTATAGAGTTGTGTAAGGGTTTCGTGTAAGGGTAAGGGAAGAACTCTATTCCATATATAAGGGGGTTTCTATAACATGTTATATGTAGGGATGTCGCAAAAGGTTAATGGTCGAAGAGCATCCTTAGGAGGTAAGCTATATCATGGTAGATATTACATAAATATTTGTATTTGTGTTGTGTCAGGGTAGAAATAGTAATACAAATTCATTTTGTATTGAGTTAATATGGTGTTTAATAAGGTTATAGTGGTTAAAATATTACAAAGAATGGAAAAAAACACCCCAGAAGTCATTTTTCAAGGGAATACAAACCATAGAATTAAAAGTCATACCATAGAGACATGTATTCTCCAGCAGCTATCTGGACCAAAATGGTTCTTGATAGGTATTTACATAATATTGCATAATTATTTATGGTTATTATGAGATACATTATGATTTAATATGAAGGGATACACCATTATTCAAAGGGGTTCTAACCCATAATTCTTCTTAGTGTGTATACTCTGTAAAGAAACTCTTAGAAAATAATCTATGAGTAGATGCTTCGTTATCTCTATGGGGTAAGCCTTAGGTTCATTGTGGTTATAATATATATCAATTCAACCAATATTTTAAAAAAAAATTTAAATATCAAGATTCCCCAATCCCTTTTGTTTTCTTTTTCATTCCACCCTTCCTATTTGAATGTTCCAAGTGAAAGAATGCGGATCTCAATGATACATTCCCCTTGATATCCAAGAATATAAAACCTTATCTATACTAAATTTCTCAATGTAATACCTAAATTTCATCTTGGTTTCAATATCACCTCTCATTATGTTTCTACTTTTGTGTGTTTCCTCTATTAATCCCAAAGGGCATCCTTAACCACATTTCAGTTTGAGGTGGAATAATCATGGTTTTTAGAAGCCTGAGCTTGTGTTTTTCCTCTCACTACTCATTTTTAATTCTCTATTGAAGGAGAATAATTATATATAAATTTATATTTTACCATCATATGATTATTGGTAATGTTATGAATAAAAAATATTATTAGTTTTTTTATATTTTAATTCTCATAAATACCCATATTTTTATTACTCTTGGTGTTTCATTATGTGGATTTTAGAATAATATGTATTGGAAAATTCATGTTTTAATGGAATCCCATTATTTTTTTAATTTTTCTATTTTATCCATTTTTAAATTATTCTAGGCTTCTCAATGTATTATTTAATCATTTATCTATATACTAGAATTTATTTAATATAAGGTCCAGTAACCCTTATTTTGTAATGAATGCTAATTTTGGAACACTGTTTTTGGAGTTAAAATTTGGTTTTAGAAGCATACTTTTATCATTTAACCGATCTGTTTTTACTTAATATATGGTCCATAAAACCATATTTTTTAATCATCCATATATTCTCAATTATAATTTTGATGATTATCCCACACAATATAACCCTATGTTTGTCTCGGTCATTTAAATATCTGTATTATTGCTTATTTCCATGATTTCATCAAATGTTTCATCATTTCAAATATATATTTAAATATTTATAGGGATCGATTAGAAGGACCTATTTAAATGGATTAAATATTTTCTATTTCAAAGGGATATAATTATTTTTTCTTGGTTATTTTAAGGATAAATGTCTGGATTATGTTATATGGATTTCTAGATCAATTTTACATAAAAAATGAACCTTATTATTAAATTCCATGATTTTATTAAAATAATATATATATATATATGATTATGAATCTTATTCAGTAATTACATTAAATACAAACAAGTATTGATATTTTTTTGTTTTATCATCATGATTTTGTTGGTGTGTTCATTTTAAATTTATTAATATAGTTCATTGTAGAAACTATCAATGAAAAAATGTGGAAATATAAATATTTATCATATGATGTATATTTACAAAAATTTGTCTTAAATAAAAAAATTAATCATGTAGATCATTGAATAATATTTTTCTATTCATGTAATTTGTTGAATATAATTTTTATCATTCAATTACAACATCAACTGTAAGCTAAATCAATTATATAAATTCTACATCACCGATATTCTTAGGATTTCTCAACATGTCGTACTTGATGTTTGGGGTCATTTAGTATTTTTTATAAATTTCTGATATCAAAGAAAAATTTTAAAAAATTGGAAGGTTTTTTAAAATATTTTTTTAGATTTTAACAGACTTAACTCAGTTGTAGAGATCTATGGTAAAAGGACCATAGAGTAAAAATCCCCATTCTCATGGATAGTTCACTTGTACAGTATAATAAGTTATTAATGTGCCTCAAATCACTATACATCATCATGTCTAGTTCATTGTTTTTATAAAATTCATGATATTATCGAATAAATAAGGAATGAATCACTTTATTTTAAGATGCATGATTTAAATTTTCCATTTTTCAAATAGGGATACAATTAACCCCCTCCCCTAATTTGTTTTTAGCTTCTTCATTCCAATAAAACCATGATTCCATTTTTTTTCCATATATTTATAATATAATTTAGTTGATAGTGTTTATAATAATTTGAGTTGTTGAATTTTTTATAATTATGATATGAAATATTGGTTTCTAATTTATTTTTATTTATTTATAACTTTTAATTAAATATATCTTATATGGAGGTTTTTTAAAATAATATCATTAACAGAATGGATTTTATAAATGTGAGATAAAGGAAATTTTTAAACAAATTTTTTGTTGATAGAGTATTTTACCCATTTTTATTCATCGAAATATTAAATGAAACACTTTTAATAATTAAATGGTTTTTGATATAATAAGACTATTACCTGAAAATTATTTCTAAAGGGATTTAAGATGTTTTTTAAATGAATATTTTGATGTGGGATTCAAAATTGGCTATTAAGTGACATGAAATCCTAAGTCTATTGTTATAATCCATGTTTTACACATTTAAATGTATTTTCAATATTTTTTGTTTTTTATGATCCAACAGGGACCCTTTCCTTCACATCATTATTAAATTTTGTTGACACAAAAGTGGGTATTTGAATATTCTTGCAATATATATGAAATTCTTGTTATTTTTTCTTATAGTGGATTCAAATGTAATTGGAGATTTATATTTTGTTTTCATATTGATCTTATGACATGTTCTTATTCCCCACAATCTTTTTTACTGTCATGGGATCACTTGGAACTGAATTATATATATAGGATTATATGAAATATGTTAGTTTCACTATATATAGTTCCACATCATGATGATATAAGACTGTATATGGAGTTCACATTATGATAAATGTTGTGTCTAGAAGGATTTCATGGGTAGGACGTAACATCGTAAGATCGTTAATTCAATGGTTTTTATAAATTCTTGGATTGTCTCACCATAGGACCTCATCTATTTCCTATAGTACTAGATTAAATCCAAAGGGAAAATTCATTTGTGTCCCCTAAAATGATTATAATTTAATGAACTATGTCTTCTACATACCAATTTTATATAATTATTGATGTGGAGAATTAGTGATTTTATCAATTATACATTATACACATCTTTTACTATTTTATACTGATGATTGAAAATATGTATTAAAAAGGATGTTTTAAATTACTATTTAAAAAATGTATTTCTAATATAAGTTTATTTATTCGAGGACTCATTTTCTATGTGATATTTTATTTTAAAAGAAGATAAAATGATTTTTTTTGGTAATGTTCACATACAACATATTTTTTTATGCACTATCAATGGTAAAATGTATTTTATATTGGTATTTTAAGCCATTATTTTTAGAAAGTAATTTTAATGGAATTTTCCAAATTCCTTGGTGGGATCCTACCAGTATTTGTTTCTCTCACAAAATTTATATAAAATGATATGATTATAATTTTTATGTCACTTTTTTGGGGGAAAGTATTATGTCTCATTCATGTTCTGGGTGTTTAGGTTTATTAGTGGTGATTATTATGTGATTTCATAATATTTTTCTTTTTTCCATACCTGTTTTGAGTTGTATTGTATTTATATTTTATTATATATTTACCTATTATTTAATTACTATATTTTATTACCCTATTTATTGATATCACCAAAGTCCAACATTTTGATGGGTCACAGTTTAATTATTTGTGTAATTCATTCGTTGATTATTTGATTTTTTTAGAATACATCATTTACATTAGCCACTATGTTTATACTCTAAACCATGTTGAATTCCTCAGTTGATCAATAATTCAACTCAGGTATCTCAAAAGATAGATTAGGTTACTGTTTTAGTGGAAATGTAGTACACTCTATGATTTTACTATATATATATATTATCATTAAAAAATTTAATATTTTCATCTTCCTTCTCCACTTTCATAATCAAAGAAAATAAAACTATGAAAACATTTGTTGAAATTTATATAACTATTGTAATTTAGTCAAAGTATTACAATGTATAAAGAGGGGTAAATTTTTTAATATATATATATAATAAAAAATGATGGTATCATTCCATTGTTTTAACTACATGACTAATATGACATTATATATTTTTACCTAAAAACTACCATCTAAATTGAAATGATTTTTATGATAATATTATTAAATAAAACTTTTAATGATGATTTGAAATTATATAAAATATAATTCAATTTAACCTCTTTACAGTGGGATTTACTAATAATGAATAACTTTTTAAAGATGATTAGTTTTTATTAATATTGTTTTGTGTAAATATATATTAAAATTATTTCTTTAGGATGTGGTGTAGATTTTTTATAATAAAAATTAAATTGATCAATATTAAACGAAGAGGAGAATATTTTATTTAATTTTATAATAAAATTAATATAAAATCATTGTATATTATTTGTTAACTATGTTTATGAATTCTTAATGATTCAAACATCCATTTATATAATTAATGTTTTTCTACATGTTATATATTTTAATATAAATGTTAATTTACATGTATATAGATATTGAATTTTCTTAATTAAGGCCCATGTTCATACATTTTAGATCAAAATTTGGAAATAAGGTTCATCTCATATTTTGATGATTAAATAATTACCATTATTAATATTTATTCAATATTAATGAAATTTAATATGAATAATCAAATTGGATGAAATTATAGTAAATATATTTCGAACATATAATAATTAATTTTTATTTACAAATTTATAATATCATAGTTTAAATATTTAACAACATTTTTATAAAGAATTATAATGACCTAAAAATACCACCTTTCTCAAATTTTATTCCCTTTTTACCCCTCACGAAACATCAATTTCCTTGAAAAGTTAATATTTTTAAAATATTAAATGAGACCACTCCCTCCCAATCTCTAATCAACCCAATGGGAATTTAACATGAATTTAGTTTCCATAACTCACTCTAAACCCCTTATGTGAAGTTAAAATAATCTGGATTACTCCAATGCTTTAACTCACACAATATTTTTTTTATTAAAATAAAAATTAATGGAAAAAGTGTGATAACATCAAGACTAACCAAGCCCTCAAACATTATAGTAAGTAAGAGGTCTTTCTCCTCCTCCTTTAGATTCTCATTCAACATTTTTAATAATCCATTTAATATTCAATTGGTTTTTCTTTCATGTGTTTTCATTTAATATTGTACTATCATTATGATTTGCTATTATTGATACCCTACACTTCTCTATATTTAGTCTATTCTGTAATCCTTGTTGTGTTTTACTTTTTCACCCAAAATCAACTGATTACATTACATCACATATTTTCATTTGCATAATACAAATATCAATTTTTATTAATTTTTTTTAAATATATATATATATATATACAATTAATTTATTAATTAAATCCTTATATTTTACCCACATTCCTTAATAATGGTATTTAAATTATGGAAAACATTATTATGTTGAGTGGTTGATGAATATATATATTTATTAACATATTAATGGTGTTATTTTTAAATTATATAATGCACCAGGTAATGATATATTCTATAGATATCAAATGATGATGATAAATTAGAAGTAAACATTGTTTTTTTTATACATTGGTGATTATCATCTGTAATTTGGTTTTGTGACATCATATGGATGAAATTTTGTGATATCTGTATGACTCCTATTTTTCTAAATCTATATTTCCTTTTTATGAATCATGTCCCAATAATATATTACGCATGTTTTCCTCGCGTTAATATTCTTATAAAATAATCTTATTTTTCCAAATATTTTCATTTATACTTCATATTTATTGTCTTTCTATTATTTGGATTTATATCACATTTTTTATTTGTAAAATGACAATGGATAAAAATATGTTGTGATTATGTCACTAAAAAAATAATAAATAATTATATCAAGAGATTTAATATTTTTATATATTTTTTATGTGTTCTAGGTTTTCCATGAATTATATTCCTATTATTAAAGATAATAAACCTCAAATGTTCCTTAGGAAAATATTAGTGTAAATATTACTATGAAAATAATTTAAAAATAATATATAAATTTTATGGACATTATATTCGGTTTCATTACATGGTTTAATCATTTTAGTAAATTATGAATATAAAACAATAGTAAAAACCTGATGGATAACTATAAGTATATGAATATTTCATTACAATTTATTAAAGTTCAGAGTAGGTATATTCTTTAAAATACATACATCTTAGGATATTGATAAATATATGTAGTTATAACATATATTCCCTTAGCAGTAATCTATAGGTCCCTATCCCAAGTGTATTGAATCATGTTCATACATTATTACATTGGAATAAGATAAAATTAATTGCATCATGAGGGACCACATAGTGTTTTAGTCTGTGTAAAATATATTCATATATGATTCTCATGTTAAATTTGAAGAAATTAATCAAAACCTAATTTTTTAAGAATATCATCATTTAATCTAGAATATTAAAACATATAATTCAATGTACACTTCATGTATTCTTTAGAAATGAAATAATATTAGGTTGATCTTGAATTCTTTTTAGGGTTTTTGAGAATCTAATGTCATCAAAAATAAATGATCACAATCAACGTGAAAAGCATAATAACTGAACACACATTCCATTGTAATAATTTAAATATTAAAATAAACATTTCATTGTAAATTACAATAAAAACCTTCCATTAAGTCAATAACAAGACTCTAATACCTAGTTAAAAAATATTCAATATAAAATATAAATAACTTAAAAAACACATCATTTAATGATCAATTATATATTAAAATTTATTTAGAGATAATATCATAGTGAAAATAACATGTATAATAATAATAATTTAATTCTTAATGATGTAAATTCTTAATTATTGGATGTCACATTTCCTAGTAACATGGTATGCCAACCATTAACATATATCCTCAATAAAATTTAATACTGATTGGTAGAAACCCATTTAACAAATTCATCCCTTGAAAATAATTCTATATTGAGGGGATACCAATAACTAGTCCCCGCCCATCTCTTCCATGTCCAAAGAATTCCTCATATGTTTAATAATTGATTTATTTTATAAACAATGTTACTTTTCATCATGTGTCTATATTTAGTAATGAATATAGATTTATCCATTTTTTATAGATAAAAAATGAAATGAAATTTAGAACACCTCACATAGAAATTGTAAACAATTTAAAAATTTTACATATCATTGTAAAATAATATTGGTATTTAGGGGAAATTTAACGACTAATGATCACAGTAATGTGAAAATTTTAATTTAATGTTATTGAATACAATAATAAATCTAGGATGTCAATGTTAATACAATTATTGGTTAGAATAATCATAAACAATATATATTGACAATTTGGATTTTATCAATAATAAATATTCCCATTTTATTATATGTAAAACTAATCATTATTTTCATTAATTATTATAAATACAAAAAACATTACTGGAAAATATTCATATGGAAATATTATATTCATTTTAAAATCATATTTTTAAAACCGAAATCATTTCATAAGACATTTTCAATAATAAAATGTTTAAAAGTAATCAATTTCCAAAAAAAATTGAAAAATTTATCATTAAAAATACCATTGTAATCATTAAATGGAATCATCAATGAAATTCTATTCCTGTAGGCTGGTAATTTCGTACAAGTTTTATAAGTTAAAAATAAAAATAGTTTTTCACTGTATGATGTTTAGACAAGTTATTTTTTATATAAATTACATTATGAATTAGTTAAAGAAAACATTAAAATGAAAAATGGATTTAAATTTCATTAATAAATTGTTTAGAAATTTTAAAAATGAAATTTGGAAACATTCTTAAAAAATAAGGTTTTGGTAGAAAATGAAATTTCTTCCGAGGAGATAAATAAATTTAAATGTTCATTAAAAAATTTAATGTATAATTTAATGTACCAAAGACTTCTAAAATCATATGATTACATAAAAATACCCTGACTAACCAAAGGAAAATAAAAATAAATGGGTTTATTTAGATAATGATTATATATTTTACACAAAAAATTTATTTAAATAAACATTCATGATTAGAATATAAGAGGTTAATGATACTGAGGGTTTCAATCCTACCTCTTTGAATATTTGGCAATAAAATTTCTAATCCAACACACCACATACTATATCCACCCGATCATCCTCTAGATTTTTTAAAATTGATAATGAATAAATCCTAAAGAACATCAATACAAGTACGTACAGATTTTAGTAGGGAGCTACCAATAACTATAATTATTGAAATGAGATTTCATTTTATGATCTCTAACTCCTCTGTCAAACAGATGATGTAAATCCACTTTTTAAACCCACTTGATCCCATTGTACTTTTCATTTCATTTTAATAAATGTGATGAATCTTTGCTTACAGCCAGACTTGTTTGGTAATCTCGATTAGAATTACATTACTAAATAAACCAACATAATGATCATAACATTGTATTATTAATTAAACAATTATTTTTTTATATGTATAAACATTAAATAAACATAAAACTTGTGTAAATAAAAAATAATATAATTTAAATTCCTTACAAACATAATCCTAATATTTCAAAGAGGATGAAAATGTAATAAAACCCAATGAAAATAAATTGAGTTATGAAATTCGTTATCATCAGGTAGTTTTTACCTGAAATCAACTTAGATGAAACAATTCATTTTGAAACATAAAATTCCATGAATTTGTAATGAATCACAATATCAAATATAATAGGCTGGTATATACAACATGTAAAATAAATTTGGTGCATAACATTATAGTATTATTTAATGAAATGAAATTGAGATAAAATCCATTACCTTGCACTTCTTTTTTCTTAAATGTTCTTTAATATCTTGTAATATTTATTTAATCATTTTATTAATTTACAACATATCAATATTAATTTTAATTGTTGGACTCACCTATTTTGATAATCCCAAATCATGTTTCATTTATGCATCTAGTATCTCTTATAGGATAATCTATTATGTGAAAATTATGTTTATATGAAAGTAATAACTATGTACTTTTAATCTCACTGCTCTCCTATTTAAGCTCACAGTGCAAAATATCTCTAAGTTCAAAGGTCGCCGATGCAAAGTTCACCGATGCAAAGGTCACCGATGCAAAGGTCACCGATGCAAAGGTACCTGATGAAATGGTCACCTATGCAACGATCATTGATACAAAAGTCACTAATGCAAAGGTCATCGATGCAAAGGTCACCGATGAAGTTTACCGTTGAGGGATACCACTGAAGGTTACTGATGGAAGGTCATCGTTGAAGGTTTCTGGTGTGCACCTACTATTAAATCCTATTGCTATGAAGGCTACCATTACCAGTCTACTGATGCTATACCTTTTCAAATTCTTAAGACTACTATAATGGTCATATTTGATAAATTTAATGCTTTTGACATTAATTAATGATGAATGTAGACAAATCAGGAGAATGTATATTGACAGTACATTGTACGAGAATTATTTCACATGATGTACCTATTCCAATTGTCTGAAATAAAAAATAACATAGAAGACTGGGGGAAAAATATATGAGGCATGTATGGGGATAAACAAGTAGTGCAAGTCCCGATGTTATGAAAGAGGAATTCATGAGAAATAACCCACTGGAGAATAGGGAAGAATCATTCGAGCACTTTCATTATAGACCCCAAGTAATTCAAGAAGACTATTTTGAGAAAATAATTTCTGGCTGCCTTCTGTGTCTCATAAACTCCCAATCATCTTAAGAAGGAGAATTCCCAATTTTCTAAAATCTAAAACTTGGAGTTGTGACACTCTGTTTTGGAGACAACATCATGATAAAGACTCTAACATCACATTCTTCACTTCATGGAGTCATGTGCTAAACTATAAACACATAGATCATTCTAAACTCAATATCATCATATTTGTTCTATTGTGTTTCTTCCTTTTAAATTTTTGAGAAGTGTGTTTGTCTGCTTTGCACACTGTCACCTGTGCTTGAATAGGAAGATATTGAATATCGTTACATCAATTTTCAAATACAATTGGTTCCCCCGTATAACTATGGGAGAGAATGTGTGTGTTCTATGTTTTCTATTTTTCCCATGAAGAACTTTTTTAGGGGGGTTTTAACCCTGGGATGTTTTTGAAAAATATGGTAAAGAGCGATAGAGGTTGGGTATCAAGTTTATTGAAAATATAGACTGCTTGGTGGTGGGTGATCACCAAGTGGAGAGGATTAAATCATGACATGAGACTCATCCTATTGTTTAAATACACTATGCTCTGTATTTTTGTTTCACTCTATTTTATCTATTTTCTGTTGCTTATAATTGTTAAATCAAAAAACTGTTTTACATTCACATTGATAGTCAGTTTTGGTTTGTGTGTGTATGCGTTTAATTCAGTAAACATGATTCAAAAGTTGAATAAGTGTTTTACACTTATTAAGCTAAGAACTAATCACCCTTTGAGAAACATGTTGATCTATTAGACATCAATAGCTCTACTTCCTTAATTAATTGGTCTGTCTCAAAATTTAGGGGATCTGTACAAGAAATGTTTTATAGAGAAATTTTAAGTAGGAACTCAATTTACCCCCCTCTTGAGATTCCACTTTGACCAAAATTTCATATTAGAGGAATTAGTTAATTTTTTGATATCATTTGTGTAACAATAGGGCCCCGGTGACAGCACAAACACCCCGCCTTAACATGACTGTCGGGTCCTGGAAAACCAGGTACCACCAGTTGTCCCGCAGACATGTGGGGCCCAACCCAAGGTCCACCCACATGCCTGAATGGGTCATTTGACTAATGATTGTCCCCACAAGCCAACACAGGTCCT
Organism: Viscum album; assembly: GCA_963277665.1. Classification (NCBI taxonomy): domain Eukaryota; kingdom Viridiplantae; phylum Streptophyta; class Magnoliopsida; order Santalales; family Viscaceae; genus Viscum; species Viscum album. Next base: position 1,249,926,889 of record OY728128.1, on the reverse strand, counting down.
TTCCAGTGGTCTTTGTCCTCACTTGCACACACCCTGGGAAACTTTCTAGAAGGTCTCCCATCCTGACCACTACTCTAGGCCAAGCACGCTTAACTGTGGAGTGCTAATCAGACATGCTATCGAAAAGGAAGGTGCGCCTTGTTGACATGAGTCATATCATTTATTCATTAAAACCTTTATCATTTGGGGATGTTACAATCACACCCCCTTTTTAGAGCACAATGCCCTCGGTGTGGGCCCTACATCTCAACCCAGGAAGTGCACCGAACATAAGGCTGGGTACTACCTCTGATATCAAATGTAACAACTGGGCCCCAGTGACAGCATAAACACCCTGACATAACATGACTGTCGGGTCCTCACATGAGACTGAACCTCTTGGTTAAATCCACCATGCTCTGTATTTTTGTTTCACTATATTTTATCTATTTTCTGTTTCTTATAATTGATAAATCAAAAAACTGTTTTACATTCACATTAATAGTCAGTTTTGGTTTGTGTGTGTATGCGTTTAATTCAGTAAACATGTTTCAAAAGTTGAATAAGTGTTTTACACTTATTAAACTAAGAACTAATCACCCTTTGAGAAACATGTTGATCTATTAGACAACAATAGATCTACTTCCTTAATTAATTGGTTTGTCTCAAAATTTAGGGGATCAGTACAAGAAATGTTTTATAGAGAAATTTTAAGTAGGAACTCAATTTACCCCCCTCTTGAGATTCCACTCTGACAAAAATTTGGTATTAGGGGAATTAGTAAATTTTTTGATATCTTTTTGTGTAACAACTGGGCCCCGGTGACAGAACAGACACCCCGCCTTAACATGACTGTCGGTTCCTAGCCCACCAGGTACCACCAGTTTCCCCGCAGACACGTGGGGCCCAACCCAAGGTCCACCCGCATGCCTGAACGAGTCATTTGACTAATGATAGTCCCCACAAGCCAACACATGACCTTTCTAGTGTTCTTTTTCCTCACTTGCACACACCCTGGGAAACTTCCCAGAAGGTCTCCCATCCTGACCACTACTCTAGGCCAAGCATGCTTAACTACGGAGTTCTAATCAGACAGGCTCTCGAAAAGGAAGGTGCACCTTATTGACATGAGTCATATCATTTAGTCATTAAACCCTTTATCATTTGGGGATGTTACAATCATGCCCCATTTTTAGAGCACAGTGCCCTCGTTGTGGGCCTTACATCTCAACCCAGGAAGTGCACCGCACTTAAGGATGGGTATTACCTCTGATACAAAATGTAACAACTGGGCCCCAGTGACAGCATAGACACCCTGACTTAACATGACCGTCGGGTCCTGGACCACCAGGTACCACTAGTTACCCCGCATACAGGTGGAGCCTTAACATGGCCGTCAGGTCTTAGCCCACTAGGGTCCACCAGTTGCCCCGTAGGCACATGGGGCCCACCCAAGGGTCCACCCAAGGGTCCACCCACATTCCTGAACGGGTAATCTGACTAATGATAGTCTCCACAGGCCAACACATGTCCTTTCCAGTGTGCTTTATCCTCACTTGCACACACCTTGGGAAACATCCCAGAAGGTCACCCATCCTGACCACTACTCTAGGACAAACACGCTTAACTGTGGATTTCTAATCAAACTAGCTCCTTAAAAGGAAGGTGCACCTTGTTGACATGAGTCATATTATTTGGTCATTAAACCCTTTATCGTTCGGGGATGTTACAATCTCCCCCCCCTTTAGAGAACAATGCCCTCATTGTGGGCCCTGCATCTCAACCAAGGCAGTGCACCACACTTAAGGCTGGGTACCACCTCTGATACCAAATGTAACAACTCGGCCCCGGTGATAGCACAAACACCCCGCCTTAACATGGTCGTCGGGTCCTGGCCCACCAGGTACCACCAGTTTCCCCATAGACATGTGGGGCCCAACCCAGGGTCCACCCACATGCCTAAACGAGTCATCCGACTAATGATAGTCCCCATATTCCAACACATGTCTTTTCTAGTGTGCTTTGTCCTTACTTGCAAAAACCATGGGAAACTTCCCAGAAGGTCACCCATCTTGACCACTACCCTAGGCCATGTACGCTTAACTATGGAGTTCTAATCATATAGGATCTCGAAAAGGAAGGTGAACCTTGTTGACATGAGTCATATATTTTAGTCATTAAACCCTTTATCATTTGGGGATGTTACATTTTGCTACTATCAACACTATTCTGTAGGTTTTCAAATTCGTTTCAACTACAATTTTAGTTGTATCTTAAAGATCTTAAAATCTATATCATATCTAAATTTTTAGTTCTTTAATGTTCTAGTTAACTATGGATAATAGAGTTGAGGGTGATGCTACTAACATGACACCTTTATTTAATGGTAATAACAATGCTCAATGGAAATTAAAAATGAAAAAGTATCAAGAGAGAATGGGACAAGAAATCAGGGACACAATTGAAGAACAACATGTATTGCCTGCTACTACTAGGTATACATGGTCTTGGTTGGCTAAAGCCACCTATAAAAATAATTATAAAGCAATTAATGCTTTGTACTATTCTCTAGGTGATTAAGAATTCAATAGAATATTTTCTTTAAAACTACATATGAAATTTTGGATTCTTTAGCTATTTCTCATGAGGGAACAACCAATGTTAAATAAATTAGATTAAATACATATACTATTAAATATGATAATTTTAAAATGAAGAATGATGACCCTATTTATGAAATTTATACCTGGTTCAATGAAATAGTGAATACCATGAGTCTTCTTGGGAAATAATTATATAGAAAGGATAAAATTATGATATTTCGTCGATGCCTACCAGACAAATGGATAGGAACTTCTATTTCTATCTGAGAATCATGTGATATAGGCAACCTACTGGTGAAGGAGCTAATTGTAAAGCTTATGATGTACGAAGAAGAGCTTAAGTTAAACCAAGAATCAGATGAAGAACCAAGAAATAAATCTATAGAATTCAAGACTACTACCTCAAAGAACCAAGATATTGAAAAATCTCAAGCTCCGATAGACACTTCCACCAGTGAAGACTTAAATTATGTCATTAATGATGACATAGATCATCATGCAAGGAGATTCAACAAGTTATACCACAAGAAAAATTTATTTTTAAATTAAAACTATAATAGAAGGTATGAGAATAAAGAAAAATGGAAAAAAAGAATAGAAAATGGAGTGGTAACACAAATGAGATAGTCTGTTATGAGTGTAATTGAAAATGTCATGTGAAAGCTGATTGACCCAAGTTTATATTTAATAAGAAGTACGAAGACAAGGTCAAGGGATATAAAAAGGCTATGAAAGCAACTTGGATTTATTCGGAAGATAGCTCATGTGGATCTAACACTTCTGATATTGAAAAGAATTAACATTCAAACTTGTGTTTCATGACAGAAACATCCGAGGTAACACATATTTCTCCTGTACATAATGATTACTATTCTTGGAATGAAGGTGAATCAAACAATGATGAAAATATGACTAAGGATGAACTATTTGAATATTGTGGAATGCGTGAGGACACCTTTAATGAACTCAAGGATAAATATAAATTATTGAAAAGATAACATGCTTTAAATGCTAATTACAGGTCTGATTTGGAAATTAAAAAAAATTTCTCAGTTGTTTTAAGAAAATACCGAACATACAATGTCAAATGAGAAATAAAAAATACATATTGAGAAGTTTACTATAGGTAGAGATACCATGACTCAGTTACTAGAAAAAAAAATTGCGCCAAAATACACAACTATTATAGGATATCAATCAGGACAAAGATGAATTATTAAAACTAAATTTGTTCCAAAATATGATCTATTATCTGCTAGTTCATGATATGGGCAATCTTTTGAAAAACCATTCTGTAAAGGACCTAAAAAGTGTACATGTCTCAAAATATATTTTTTGATTATAGGAAACTTGTGAAACAAGTACGGGTTCTGAAATTTTTACTTGCTAACCTCTCTGGACCCATGAAAATCTAGGTACCAAAGCTACCCTACACTTAATCTGTTTTTCAGGAAGACTGTTTAAAGAGCTCATGTAAGACTCTATAGTACTTGTATAGTGGATTTTCAAGACATATGACAGGAGAATACTCATTAATTAAGAGCCTAATTAATGTTGATGGTGGACATGTTACATTTGGTGATAATTCTAAAGTTAATATCGTCAGCTTAGGACAAATTGGTAACCCTAATATTGTATTAATTTCAAGAGTACTTTTTGTTGATCGGTTAAAGTACCATTTTCTATGTATATCTCAGTTATGAGATGATGGTTTTAATGATTAATTTCAAAATTATTCACACAATGTTTTAAATTCTAAAAATAATTTAATATTCACTGCTCTTTGAAATGAAAATGTGTATGTTGTTGATTTAAATTATTTAGCTAAGAAAAATGTTCCATGTTTAAATGATTTTCATAAGGAATCCCAGTTATGGAATATAAGATTAGGACACTGCAATGTACACTCACTTAGTAAAATATCTAGGAAATGTTTAGTTAGAGACTTGCCTAAATTGGAATTCCCTCTTAACAATGTTTTTAATCCTTATCAAAAGGGAAAACAACACAACGTTCCATTCAAACCAATGAAATTTGTTTCTACTTCTCTACCGCTTGAGTTAGTTCACATGGATTTGTTTGGACCATCTAGAGATTAAAGATTATTTTGGAAGCACTATATTTATGTTCTTGTAGATGATTTATCTAGATATACTTGGGTATAGTTTTATGGTCACAAAAGTTAAGCATTCTATTACTTCATTAAATATTCTGTGTTTGTAGACAATTATAGTGAACATAAAATTAAAACCATGAGAAGAGATCATGGTCGTAAGTTGTAAAATCAGGGATTTGAATCACTTTGCTCATAAAATGGCTACACTAACAATTTATCTACTCCTACAACACCTCAACAAAATTTAGTCGTAGAAAGAAGAAATAAGACACTTCAAAGGATTTCCCAGACTATGCCTAATGAGTATAATCTACCTATCTATTTTTGGGATGAAGCTATTAATATAGCCTATTACATTATCAATTGATCCTAAATTAGTCCTATTATAAATAAGACCCCTTATGAGATTTGGAATAATAGGATGCCTAAGGTTAATTACATTAGAGTTTTTGGCTTCAATGTTTTTATCTATAACACTATGTACAATCTTGACATGTTTTCTTCCAAAAGTGACGATGGAATATTTCTAGTTTAATCAATATCTAGTAAAACCTATAGAGTACTCAATAAGAGAACCAACTGTGTAAATGAATCAGTTCATGTCAAATTTTATCATACTGATCCACATGAATCCAAAACCTTTGTTGAACATCTTGAGAAAGATATGTCAATTCTTGATTTCAATAAAAAAGACAGTGAGCCCGTAGTGAAAACAACCAATTCTAGAAATTTTCCAAAATCTATGAATGGTGAATCTGAACCTATAGACAATAATGAGGAGTCTAGTTCATCTTTTTCTAGAGGTATTAGAACTCTCATTAATCATACTTTGGATTCTATAGTTGGTGATTTAAATAGAGGAACACAAACTAGAGCTTCTCTGAGAAACCAAGTTGAACATCAATATTTTTTTCACACCATGAACCTAAAAATATTGATGATGGAATAAATGATGAATTTTGGGTGATAGATATTCAAGAAGAATTAAATTAGTTTGAATAAAAAAATGTCTAGAAATTATTAGAATGACCAAAAGACACTTTGACCATAGGAACTAAATGGTGGTTTATAAATAAAGTTAATGAATTTAGAAACATAGTTATAAACAAGGATAGAATAGTTGCACAAGGATATAGTCAATTGGAAGGAATAGAATATGAGGAAACCTTTGCTCATATAGCTATACTAGAATCCATTAGGATACTAATTGCTTATACAGATCATCTGAATTTCAAACATTATCAAATGGATGTCAAAAGTGCATTTTTAAATGGGTACATTGTTTAGGATCCATTTGATGAAAAATCCCCCTGTTTTAAAAATCCCCATTTTTTAAATCATGTCTTCAAACATTCAAAAGAATTATAAGGTCTTAAACAAGGTCCAAGAGCTCGGTATGATAGACTTACTTCTTTACTTATTTCAAAAGGTTTTACTAATGGAATAGTGGATCCTACTCTGTTTATTAAAAATATTTACAAAGATATTTTAATATTACAGATTTATATAGAAGACATTATTTTTGGATCCTCCAAAAATTCATTATGTAATGATTTTTCAAAAATAACACAATAGGACATTGAAATGAATTTAATGGGGGATCTTAAATTTTTCCTTGGATTTCAAAATTTTCAAAATTCAAATGGTATTGTTTTAAATTAGATTAAATCTACCAAAGATATTTTGAAATGTTTTGTTATGGGACATAATAAAGGTAGTGATACCCCTATGAGTACCACATGTAATATGGAGGCTGATGAAATTGGTAAACCAATTGATCAAACCAATTATAGAGGAATGATTGGGAGTCTACTCAATCTTACAGCTACCAGACCATATATTATGTTTTGTGTATGCTTGTGTGCTAGTTTTCAATTCAATCCTAAAGAGTCACATTTAACTACAGTAGAAATGATTTTAAAATACCTCAAATATACCACAAACATAGGAATATTATACCCAAGAGGAAAATCATTTGGTTTAATAAGTTATTTGGATGCTGATTTTGTAGGTTGCATGTTTGACAGAAAGAAAAACTCTTGAACATGTCACATTTTATTCAAGTCACTAGTGTCATGGTGTAGAATGAAATAGAATTCAGTGGAATTATCTACTGCTAAATCTGAATATATAGCTATTGTAGGTGTTGTGATCAAATTATGTGGACGAAACACACTTTAATAGACTATGGATATCAATTCAAACATGTCTCTATAATTTGTGATAATACAAGTTCTACTAACATATCAAAAAATCCAGTATGTCATGCTAGGACAAAGCACATTAATGTGAGACCTCAATTCTTGAGATATCACTATCAAATAGGTGATATCACTCTAGAATTCATTTGTACTGAGCACCAATTGGATGATAATTTCACACTGACTGAGAATTATGAGAATGTAAATTACAAAAAAATGAGTTAGGTATGATTAACTGTTAAGGTTTAGATACCTCACCGATAGTCCTCACCGTTGGACCTCACCGATAGACCACACCATTGGACCTTACTGAAATACCTCACCATTGGACCTCACTGATAGACCACACAGTTGGACCTCATTGATAGACCTTACCATTACATTAACAATAGTCAAAATTTTCTAGGACATATCATTTTCTTTTCTGGAATCTGAAATGATTTATTTTTTACTTATTTTGTTTACTTAATTTGTTTTTTGATCCCTAAATGATAAAACTAAAATATCATACCACATTTTTATCCACCTCACACTCTCTCCTAAATCGCCATCTCCCAAACCTCAGAATCTAACCCTCTTCTAAATCTCTCAAACCACTCCAGTCTGCATGGAAAGAGTGAAGAGACTATTGGTTAGTGATGTAGGGGATGTGCCAAATAAATGAGACCTAGAGTTGAGATGAGTAGTGGAAGCCATGCTGTGGAAAAACCGATCAACCCTCATCTGTCGAAGAGGGAAATCGTAGTTGAAAAAGATATCAGTTTGGAATGGATGATGATGTGTAGATATTTACTACTAAAGAATATTGAAGCTTAAGGCTTGGTTGAATGCTTTACAAACAACAATGGACCCTATTACCTGTAGTTAGTGAATGAATTTTATGAGTATTGGAAATTTGAACAGACCAAGGATGCGAATAGAATATCTTCAGGAGTGAATAAAATAAATATAATTTTTTCCTCTGTTGAATAGGATGAGTGTCTAAGAGTACCACATGAAGGGATTTATGATTAATATTCTGGAGTGGTCCCTCCCACTACAAAGTTCTTCTATTATGAAGAAGCCCTTGCTGAACTAATAGTGAATAGGATTCCTATGAAATTTATTACTGCTGAGATGGACAGAGAATATAAGATACTATTTATGTTTGTCCAACATGTAATAAGTCCCAGGATAGGGTAATTTTCTACATTGAAATTTCATGTTGTATTCCTTTTGTATCTATTGAAATATGGACATAGGATAAATTTATGTAGGCTATTGATGATTCAATTGGAGGATATGACAAATCCCAGTTCAAAAATCCAATTCCTTATTTCATCCTAGATTTATATCCTTGATGATGAGGGTGAAAGGTGTTTCAGAAAAAAGGAGGAAACAGTTATTTTAAGGGACTATTTCTGCATCACAAAGGAAATTTCCATGTTTATGAATGTAAATGGGATACCTTAGAAAAGAATATGGGTGCATAACGAGACCAAGATTTATGAGGAATTTAATCTTGACACTCATCCTACCAGGCCTAAGGATTAGAGTGACCATAGTCTAAAGCCTGGTGAAGTAGAGCATGCATATTTAGATGAGGAGGGAGAAGCTGCTATTGTACCAGAAAGAGAGTATTCTCCTATAAATGAAAAAAGTGTTCCAGACCTTCCCTCCAATTCTCATGCTAATACTGTATCCATTGGTGATCCTATCCCATCAAAGAGATTTCTAAGAGGATAGACTGTTCAAAGGGACAATGATGACGAAGAGACAAGTGAAGATGAATGTGCAGAAAATGTCTTAAGAGACATTAGAGGGGCCTCCGATGATGATGAGGGTGCTGAGTCTACTCATGATGACATTGAGACTACTGAGGATGTAAATAAAGAGGAATATCTTAGTCTCAGTCCCTTGATGGGGAATACAGAAATGATTGAATGTGTAGATGAAGAGGTTTCTAATTTAGTTTAAGATGAAATTGTTTTAGAGGTTTTTGATGATTCATTAGAAGAAGTGGTAGTTGAACCTCATGTTTATGAGGTTTCAAAAGGAGGTATGGCAATGAAAAATATGGTTGATCTGGATAATTCTCCAAGAGAGGGGGGGGACCTGTTGCTACATGTTCTGTTGCTGTTGCTTATTGAATAGAATATTGGTCAGAAGACCCTATAATTGTGGTGTTGGGTTTAGATTCTAGATATTCGGATGATGATCGTCCTATCAAAAGTCCTCAAATACCTTCAGTTTCAGAGACTACTTTTGTGCATCCAGTAGTACATCTGCCTCGAGAGTATGTGAAGAAGGAAGATTTGGAATCTATAAAATTAGATCTAAAAAGACACCTGGATGAGAGATGTGTTGGGTTAGAAAGGTATATAACTCAAAATCAATAAGTTGTAACATATACAGTGGAAATACTACTTTCTACCTTTCACTCCATCCTGCTAGAGGAAGTCAAGGACTGTCGGAATCAGATCAGAACCTTGGAAGATTCTATGGAATCATTATAATTGTGTATATCCAAATTAGACTCCTATATGAGTTCAAGGGTTTATGTGGAATTTATTTTTATATGTTAAAAGTGTGGTTCAATAGATGTTCACTGTGTTTGAGGACTTTAAGAAGTCTATGGAGACACATGTGTGTCTCCATGTTGATGATGTGAAGAGACTGATTAGTGGGCTGACAAAATATTTCAAGGAGACATTATCTTTCTCTATGGCACCTTTGTGTGCATCTGATTCATCTTAAACCTCTACTCTTTTTTATCAGAAATCCTTTAGGTATGTTGTTAGAGAAGAAGTTGAGAGTTTTTCAAATACTAGTACCTCAGATCCTCAGTCTATGACTCATGTTATTTTCACTACCAGGGAAATTTGTAATCCGGTGGGAAATTATTTAAGAGATGTTGCTCAAGATTAGAAGTCCATCAATGAACAAGTTTATTTATACTACAAAAGGTTATACACTGAGCATCAGATGGATGGTCACATCCAATTTTTGTTGGAGATCTTGAGGATTACACCTGTCACTCAAGACTTTAAGGAATAGGTTAGCAAGCTCCGAGAGCTGATTCTTTCCTCGGAGAAATTAATTAAAAATAAGGATGATTTTTTTCAGCCATGGAGAGAGGGGTAAGTATTATTATGGATTCTAGAAATATTATTTTTCCCTTCCTCCATGTGGAATTCACTCCCATCATTGTTCCTCCAGATTTTCATTCTACCTCAGCTATTTCAGGATCCATTGGTGCTACTCCAATGATATCTCCTGCACAGGCCGTCATATGTTTGACCCCTATGATTCCATGGAGATCTACTCACTACAGGTCTACTGGGGCCACTTTTGTAGATCCTCCTACCCTGTTGACTACTATACCTCAGCTTATCCATCCATCTTCAGATATTTCTTCCACAACGTCCAAAGACAATGCTCCCTTAGACATATAAGATGTGTATTAAATGTGGGTTGTCTTCATTGATAGAGATCATTGTAACCTTTTTTGTTTTATATCGTACTTTTTATTCATTAATAGAAAATCCTCTTTGGATTCCTATGGTCCTCCTTCCCCTTTGTTAATCACAATAGGGGAGAAATATTTAAGCATGACGGAGAAATAGGTTAGGTTACAAGTTCAATTTATGTTTTTAGCCTACCTAAAAAGAGGATAAGTTTTTAAAAAAATTAAGTGTAATTTTCTTATCTAATGTTTTTATTAATTATTGTTCAAATTTTCTTATGCACCCCTATAATGATATTAAAAAATATGCTTAACCCTGATTCAGAAAATGCTGATATAATTTGGGATTATCAAAATGGGAGAGATTGTTGGACTCACCTATTTTGATAATCCCAAATCATGTTCTTTTATGCATCTTGTGATTTTACAGGATAATCTTATAATTGAAAATAATGTTTATATCAAAGTAAAAACTATGTAATTTTAATCTCACTACTATCCTGTTTAAGCTCGCAATTCAAAATTTCTCTATTTGCAAAGTTCACTGGGGAAAAGTTCACTGATGCAAAGGTCATCGATGAAGCTTACCGTTGAGGGCTACTGTTGAAGGTTTCTGATGGAAGGTCACCATTGAAGGTTTCTGGTGTGCTCCTACAATTTAAGCCTATAGTTGTAAAGGCTACCATTACAAGTATACAAATGCTATACTTTGTCAAATTCTTAAGACTACTCCAATGGTCATATTTGAAAAATTGAATGCATCTGACAAGAATTAATGCTGATTGTAGACAAGTCAAGATAATGTACCTTGATAGTATGAGGTACGAGAATGATTGCACGTGATGTACTTAATCCTACTTTGGGACCTCAAAAATGAAATAGGAGACTGAGGAAGAAAATTATATGAGGCATGAATGGGGATAAATAAGTGGCGCAAGTCCAGAAGTTAAGAAAGATGAATGCATAAGGAAAAAACTATTGGAGAACAAGGAAGAATAATTCGAGAACATTCACTGAGAACCCCAAGAACATCATGAATATCATTTCTGGAAAACAATTTCAGGCTACCTTCGGTGTCTCATTAACTCTCAATCAACTCTAGAGGCCGAATACTAAATTTTTATGAAACCTAAAACATGGAGTTGTGACACTCTGTTTTGGAGACAACTTCCAAAGAAAGACTCGAACTTCACATTCTTCACATCAATTAGTCAAGATCTGAACTGGAAACACATAGAGCCTTCTAAACTCAATCTCATCATATTGGCTCTATTTTGATTCATTCTTTTACATTTATGAGATGTTTGTTTGTCTACATTACACACTATCTCCTATGCTTGAACTGGAAGATATTGAATATCCTCACATCAAACATCACATAAATTTTTTCCCGTGTATACCTGTGGAAGAGACTATGTGTGGTCTGTGTTGTCTGTTTTTCCTTTGAAGAACTGTGTTAGAGGGTGTGAACCCTGGATAGATTTTGAAAACTATTGTAAAGCCCGATATAGGATGTGTATCATGTTTATTGATAATATAGACTCCATGGTGGTGGGTGGTCACCAAGTGGAAGGGATTATGTGTCGACTTCAGACTGAACCTCTTGTTTAACTCTACTATTCACTGCATTTTTATTTCAATCTATTTTATCTATTTTCTACTGCTTATAATTGCTAAAACATAAAACTGTTTTTCATTCAATTTTATAGTTAGTTTTGGTCAGTGTGTGTATGTGTTTAATTCCGTAAACATGTTTAAAAAGTTAAAGAACTATTTTACAGTTATTCAATTTAGGACTAATCACCATTTTAGAAATTTATGGATCCATTAGACATCTATATCTATAATTTCTTAACTAATTTTTCTGTTTTAAAATTTTGGGGATCTTTACAAGAAAAGTTTTAAACAAAAAAATTAAGTAGGAACTCAATTCACTCCCCTCTTGAGATTACACTCTGACCAACATTAATAATATTATATATGATCCTTATATTACAACTTATCACTCATTTATTTATAATCTCTCATTAATTTTGTTTTATTAGGTGTTATTTTGTTGCATACTCAAAAGAGATTTATCATGAATGTTATAGTTCATTTGAATATTATATGTTTCCACTATCTCTCTAATTATATACATGAAATAATTATCATATATATATATATATATTATACTATTAATACAAAACATGAATTATTTTTTTTCAAAAATGAAGTATATTACATTCATGGAGATGGTAGGTAGTACATATGCATGAGTAACATTTCAAATTTTCAACGATCACGATGGAGAAAAAATTAAGAAATATATTATCAAAACATAATGTTCATAATATCATATATACAATATATTTTCTTATATATATATATCATCCATGTGGTTGTGTGATGAAAATAGAGTCACATTAATTTCTGAAGGTGGTAGTCCACACATGATTTAATGAAACTAACTCATTCTAATTGAGTGAAAAGTTAAAAAATGAACTTATATAAATAAATATATATTTTATTTTCATAGTTATAATTATTCAATTAATATTAAAATTATCTTTTTTATATGAGATATAATCATTCAATTTATCCTTATCACCTTCCATGTAAAGCAATAGGGAATGATGAATCACAATTCTACATGAGACGATACTCCATAGTACAGACAAGAAATGTTGTAGTATCTCTTATGAACGTGAAATTAAAAAAAGGTATAAATGATATAATGACTCCATAGATATAGTTATGTTATCAATAAATTAAATTTAATATATATCTACTATCACAACAAACCATGATAGACGATGATGGAAAAATGAATGGCATCTCTACACGAGGTCGTAGTCCTCTATACACAAGGATGATTTTGTAACAAATTTTATAGAAGAGGATGTGTATTTAGTTTATAACCTTATTATATAAAAATTAAATTATATTAATGATATGGATTCTATTATATCCAAATGTTTTATAATAAATTTATAGATATGGAGAGGGAAATAAAATAAAAACACACATTGATAAATGTCAAATATTCATTAGTTATCCTCCCAAGGTTCTAAAAAATTCATAACTCTTGTAGTGTCAAAATAAGACAAGGTACCATGGTATCCCGATGGCTAAGCCAACACTGACATAACACATAAATAATCCCAATCCCCATGGGTTGGTGACTAGGATCTCACATCATACAAATTGAATGTGGTAATGAATTTCCCACAAACATTGCAAACTCAAATAAACATGACTGTATCAAAATAATAAAATTGACATACGGAGAAGAGTCCTAGAATTAAAATAGGCATAAAAAATAAAGTAAATAAAAATTACAAAAAAAATAGTAAGATAAACATCACATATCACAATGGATTCAACTCTTCTAGTTAATGAGTCAACGGGTAGAACAAACACCTAGTGGTGGTTTTCCCCCACTCGATCCTACAAGGATATAATATAAAAACACTAGAAGGGAGTGGTTGGGTGTGAGACAAAACCCTAGTAGGGTCTCACAAAGGATTCAATAAATTATTCCAAAATTTAATTTACCAAAAAAGGGAATTCAATTTTAAATGAAAATTTTTTGAATTTCAAAATCAGATTTACACAAATCATTCTTTTCATTTAAAGTTATGTAAATACTATGAAAAAATTTATTAATACATCATTTTATATAAAATAGTTTATATAAATCTTATGTCATGTAAAAATTCTTACAAAAATAATATGTATTCATTCTAAATAAAAACAACATAGTAACAATTTCATATGCCTAAAAGGTGTGATAGTACCATGATATACGACTCTACACACTGAAGGTGACATGGAAATTTGTGTATACCCACACCCCATTGGTATGGCCAAATGAGACATCATCATCATCATATCAGAGATCTGATGTGCTATATTTCTATTTTGGAACATTGTAAATCATATAGTTCTAAAAAAATAAATCACTAACTATATAAGGCCAGCATGTGCACTATAAAATACAATGATGAAAAGTTTATTTTAAGACATATCAAAATAAATTTCATCCTATTCTCTATTTCAAATATTCCAATTTTTTATTTAGAAACCAAAATTGGTTTCTAATCAAAACATGCATTTTTTTAAGATAAGAACTAAAGGATTTAATGAAAATCATTATTAGCCATATTTTCCACAAAAAGAAGTTGAAATCAATTCATAGTTTAAATTCTCCACTAAAATTTGATAATTAATGTTTTAATCATTTTCCATCAAATTCACAATTTTAAATTCTACAATTTATATTCAAAAAAATTTCATCAAAATCTCAATTTCACCACAACTCTATGGAATTTGGGGTTTTCCAAATTTCACTCAAAAATAGAATTTCCAAAACCAAATCCCCCAATTCAAGTGAATTGATATTTGAATAATACAATTTCCAAATAATAAAATACCACATATTCAATTCAATGAAATTTATTCAAATCAAATAATATTATATTTACTAAATTTACCGATCAAAACTGAACCATCTATGTCAATATCACAGTATCTCAAAACTAAAAACCCTAATCAGGAATCTCCAATGAAGAATGATGACAATTTAATTCTAGATCCAAACCTAGTTTTAAGATTCAAAACAAGGGTTACTAGATCTACAGACAATGTAGTGATACACAAAACCCTTAGGATGAAATAAGAGGGAGAGGGCATGGGTGAATGTAAACTTGAAGACGAATTCTATTAGGAAGTGACTGACTGAACATATCCATGCTTTAATCATCCTTAGAAAAGGATTTTAGGAGCCAAAATTTGTTCTTGGGATCCCCAAAACCTTGGAAAAATGTAATATAGTCAAATGATCCTGTGTGGGGGTAAAAAATGGGTTCATAAATATTTTAACATTTTTGGGACTAATTCAAAACCTCATATATGGATAGATGGGAAATGTCAAATGGTTAGACCAAACCATCCGCCATAGCTGTGCACCCCCATTTTACAAGGTGTGCGGTTTCAACAAGGTGGGTTAATGAATTTTAAAACCATGCACCAATAATGAAAACCAAATTGTCTGGGTTTTCACAGTTTACCCTGAGAGGGTGCATGGTTTGTGGAAACCATACACTAGACCAGAACATAAAAAATTTCAAATGTTACAACCTAAATAAACCCTTAACAGATCCCAACCAAAGAATGTTTTAAATTGGTGATTAGGAATACCTAAAAACTGGAAAATGATGTTACAAACTCCCCACCATTGAGACATTATTTCTCTATATATCCTACACATATGCTTCTATGCTAAAACGACGAGGCCACTAATCTCTCATTAGTGCCTCCATCTCTTGTGTCTCATTAGAATATGAACCATGATTCTATATCAGTCAAACCTAAAGAAATATTCAATCAAAAAGTTCATTCGATTCAAAATTAACTATACTGACTATACATTCAGTAAAATATAAATTATGTTTGATATCATGATCACTCTATCTCAGAATACAAGATAGATAAGATACATATTTTCATAGCTGAGATTCAAAGAATTCATTATGTATCAACATCATCTGTGGTGGAGGTTCTAACAGATAATCATATTTCACCACATACTCTATAACCTCAAAAGGTCCCAAACAATGAGGATCAAGCTTCCCATTCCTCCCAAGTCAGTAATGACCCATCCTAGGAGAAACATTCATGCACACCAGGTCACCAACTAAAAATACAAATGGTGTTAAATGAATATCAACATAAGATTTATACATGATTTTTTCCTTGAAAATTATCTAATGAATTAACAGAAACTATTTTGTTGTATCATGGGAAAATCATTGTCCTAAAATGTAATTTTCACTAATCTACCAACAACACATTTGGCACATACCTGATTTTACATAAAGGTCCTTAAAAAGATCTATTTTGAACATGCACTGCAATATATAGTTATGAGCAAGCATAAATAGCACATAATGACCACCTTAATCCCCACCAATTTTGAAAATAGAAGAAAAAAAATGTAATCAATAATATTTTTATATCATTATATATAGCCATCCAAATTTGGAATGTATTCTATTGTCAAATGGACATGAGATCTCAATGCCTCCTAAAGTCTTGTCAAAAAAATATAAGTGAATCAATAATCCCTATCTGTGATAATAAAATATTTAATTTCATGCATTTGAACAATATATTTCACATAATTACTTCCTAAATCCTCAACATAGGTTGTATCATGAATGGGTATACAGTTAGATGATTTAGTCATCTAATAAATCACAACCCATAACATAGAATTCATTATCTGTGTACATGGAAACCCAACCATATTGTTCATAGAAATATCATACCACATCCATGTAGGTACAAGAAGTGTTAAAGAAAACATGAAAGATTTTTCTTCTCGATCTTAACCCATTGGAATGTATAACAATGGGAGACAAATTCAGGAATTCCCCATCTCATACCATGAAACTAGAATCATAACTACATTTCATTGAACATCTTCTACTTCTTGGGTGAAGAAACCACTAACAGTTATTGACATACCCCATCACAACATTTCATACCACTAAATGGAAAAAAAATGTTTATGATAGAAAATAATTCCCTTAGTCGTGAATGACTAATCAATCATAGTCTACCAACTCAAATGTGAGTCTCTAAATAGACAGAACATGTTACCCAACTGATGTTCATTATAAATTATCTAGATTAGAGCTGATTTCAGCTATACAATCACCAATGAAACCTCATCCCCTCATTCATAGACTCTAATACGTAACTCTGCATGTAGATCTATTGATTTCCACTCTTCTGGTGATTCCTTCACTAACTGGGTTAGAAGTACCCTACATAAGGATTC
Organism: Viscum album; assembly: GCA_963277665.1. Taxonomy (NCBI): domain Eukaryota; kingdom Viridiplantae; phylum Streptophyta; class Magnoliopsida; order Santalales; family Viscaceae; genus Viscum; species Viscum album. The sequence continues at coordinate 1,249,909,719 of OY728128.1, read as the reverse complement.
AGTGATGACATTCCATTTCCTTGGGGTATATTGTATCTCAACGTCAAAAGGTTATAGGTACTCCACACAATGACATTAGATAAGACTAAAATACATTTCATAAGTGATATAACTCAATCTCTGATGGTATTAAACATGTAAAATCATTAGATGTAAAGGTAGTACAACCCACTCTTAAGCATGCTCATCACAAATAAATGTTCATAGTCATTAGAAAGATAATTATTCTTGTGTGGACTATGTCTACAAGATCCATAAGAAACTAAATGATTCCAATTCATAATAAGGAAACCCAAACATGAATGTGTTGAATCACATAGGACCACCTATCTTTGCCTGACCTCTGGAAGATTCAACACTGGTGAAGTATTAAAAATATTTTTAATCTTAACCTATGAACTCTAGAATTTTTCATTCCACCAATCCTATAGTACCTTATATGTTAGATCAGTCATAAGAGAAGATAAATTTGATATTTACTTAATTAAATGATGATAATTCCCTTCCAGAACAAAGAATCTATCTTTCTATAAAAAATTTAAATTTTAATCCTATTTCCCAATACCCTTCTTCATCCTGGAGAAAACTGTTATTATTTTTTTCCAAAACCACATGTCCCATGAAATTCAATTTTTGATTCTAGAAACAACATTTAAAAATAATATAATAAGGATGACAAGCTATCAATAATTCTATAATAACTCTAAAATGATGCAAATGATCCTACACAAACTTTAAGTAATCAAGAATTTCATCCATAAAGAAAACCACAATGATATAAAAATACTACAGGAATAATAAGTTCAGGAAATACATGAAAATGTAGGAGAATTGGTTATACCAAAGGGTAATAAAAAGTAATCATAATGGTCATACCTTCTTATAAAGGTAGTTTCTTGAATGTCATATTCTATTATCTGTATATAATGGTAGCCAAACTAAAGATCAATCATCAAGTTCAGATTCTCCTATTTATACTGGTCAATTAGATCATCAATCCATGTAAATATATACTTATTCTATACTATAACTCTTTTAAGAAATCAATAATAAACACAAATGCATAATGATCAATCAGCATTCTTAGTGATGAGAATAGGTACATCCCAATGTTACACACGTGGGTGTATAAATCCATTATTCTACAAAATAATCCAACAAATTCATGAACTATATCATTTATCCAAGTTCTATTTTATAACAGAGAATAGAAATTGGATGAGCACCAGACACTAATTTAGTAGGAATCTCCACCTATCTTACTCATGAAAAACAAGATTAGTCAGAAAGGAACACAATAGAAATATGGAGAACCACTAAGTGAATATCACCACTCAAAGATTTCCACTTCATATCAAAAGATAACACATATATCGTATTCCCCAACTCCGTATAAGAAGGTTTGTCTTTGCTCTACCTTGGGTGTCAATTTCCTTGGAAGACATGGTATACAAGATTAGGTGTAGTGAAGAAGACCCATCAAAGATAATAATCAAAACATGCTCTATTGGGAATAATCCATCCCTTCCCGGAAATGAACTCATGTGGTTTCATGTCAATAAACATAAAACTACATGAATGATCAACATCTTCTAGAGAGTAAATACAAGAGATACTATAGAGACCATGCTCTCTCTTCTTTCGAAGTGGTATAGTAAATTTTATCTCAAAAGATAAAATATCCGTAGAAATATTTAGTATATAAACAATACAGGTAATACAAATAAATTATATGAACAAATATCAAATAATTTAGTAATAAATTATGAAGCTATAGTAATGATAATTCTCACGGTCACTAGAACCATATCCACTTCCTCTTAAAAATCGTTCACCACTTGAAGGAGATTCATTCCAGATGCCTATCAATAGATCCCGTTTATATATGAATAATCTGATTTTGATGTAGTTTTATGAGGAGATAATGATCACATTCTACTATTCCTAGTGGAATTTATAGGGAATAATGATTTTTGGTTACCCAAGAACCCACAATAGACAAATATCGATGGTTCCTTAGTTAAAACCATCTTTCAATTCCACAACATTCCACACTAGTAACAAATCATATGACATCTACTATGATATATAAGTGGTTTTGATGAAACCATACTTCTAGAACCATCATGACAGTCATCATGTTTCTAGATGTCTATTGAAATAACTTTTACCACCTATGGAAGATAAATAAACTCTCAAAAACCATAATATTCCATTCATTTACTTTTCCACCTTCAGTTTCTAATCCAGCACTTCAACATATGATGATATCATCAGAAAGAAAAATTTATAATTCATATATTCTTGAAGTCCTAAATCAAACCATCAATCCTTATTAATATAATTTGATACAATCATTGGTGAAAACTTCACAACATTAGTAAAAAGGTTATCATACTTTGTCATGGTCTGGCCAGCCTGCTCATGTTTGAAAAAATATAGTGTATTGGACAACTGAACTATCTATAGAAAGAATTTGTTATTGAAATTATCTTTTATATATGTACTCTCCAATACCTCAATATTCTTTTTCATCTCCATTAGGTCTCTCTATCTCCTGTGGGGTCCTTTATGCACGAAGGTGGCACACAACACTTGGATTTCTTCTTGTGTCTCCAAGAATTCGAAAAAATGCTCAATCAAGATCAACAATTACCCAAAATATTAAGCATCATTGGATCCTTTTAATTATAGATACATATTCCAAAATAAACTCTTATGAATTATTCAAGATATAATCCCTTCAAGGTTCCACAATTAAAGCCTGAATGGTAGATGGCGGTGGTGCATGTCTTAGAGCATGGAATAAATGCACATAGAAGTCTCACAGACATGAGTCCCCAAGATTATTTTCTCTAAAGATTCATACAAATATTACTCATTGATAAATTTCAAAATTATTTTTAGAGTCATGTTCCTACACACATATGCAGATACAAAAAGACAACAAATGAACACTCAAATAGTGAAATTAGGGGCAATTGATCATGACCGATATACAATCAAGATTTATATTAAATTTTTACAAAAATATATAGGAAAAGACAATAAGTAATCATAAAAAAGAATTTCCTAATACACCCCTGGAGACATAAGAATCGGTTTTGTGAGTGTTTTTTAGGAACTCAAACAAAAATACATCTGAAGGCCAGACAAGATTACATAATTATATACTAACATTAAGGAAAGATTAAAAACCTCCCTATGATAAATTTTTTTGACAAATAACCATGGTCACCCTGGTAACACTATACCTGAGACCCCACTAAAATAGATCTAAGGGAGTTCCTGATCCCCATCAGTCTTGGACTAGAACCTAGCATCATAAAAAACGAATTTTGTAATTAATTTTCCCAAAAAAATGGAGAAATAGATAAACAATACCATATGAATACAAGAAAATATCCATAGGTTATGTATAAAATAATTGAATCTTGTGTATAAAAACCAATTTTCTACAAAAATTTATAAAAAATAGGATGTTAGATATCCCATGTCCTAACAAACACAACTCTCTATGTCTACAAATTTACTGCTAGAATAACCTTCATGTGGTTCTTTTATCTTGATCAAACATAGAAGAATATAATCAAAAAAACCTGATGGAACAGGTTGGGTGTGACCTAAAATATAGGTAGGGTCTCACCATGGTTTCCATAATAGTACCAACATTTAATTTTCCATATAAAGAGCATTAAATTTTAAATAAACAAGATTGTTATTTCAGAAGAGTATTTAGAATGATCATGCATTAAATTTTAAATGGTGAAAATAATTTAAACTAAGGATTAATGAATAATTTTATCAAAATAATATTTATATAAATGAAAGGGCATGTAAAATAGTAGAAAATAGTGGAATATATTCATTTTTCATACAAACATGGAAGAAACATGGTGATATTCCAAAAAGGGACAATAGTTCATGGACACATGACTCTATAAACACTAGGTTACAAAAAAATATGTGTATACACACATACATTTGGTATGGACATTGGAGACTTCATCTCCATACCGTTGGGGATGTGCCATGGTTCATTTATGTTTCGGAAAAATGTATATCATATAGTGATGTCCTATAAAATTATTAACTACATAAGGCTTGCATGTTCTCTTTTAACAAACAATGATGAGAAATTTATTTTCATATAGATCAAAATGAAATTCATCCCATTCTCTATTTAAAATTTTCCAATTTTTCAATTCAATACCAAAACGTGATTTGAATCAAATAAATGATTTTTTTTCTGAAATTAAACCCAAAGGATTCTATCAAAACCATTTTATGACATTTTTCACAAATAAGAATATGTAATAAATTCACAATTCAGTTTCAAAATTAACTTTAACAATATAAATTCATTAATTAAAATATTAAGAAATTTTTATAAATTTCAAATATTTAAATTCAACAATTTAAATTCCACAAATTTCCATCAATTTAAAAATTTCACCCTAACTCAATGTAATGGGAGGGGGGTGTTTCCCCAATTTCATTCCAAATCCATTTTTAGAAACTAAATCCCCAAATTATATTGAATTGGGTTATCAATAATAAAATTTCTTATGAATCAAATACAACATATTCAATTAAATGAAATTTAGTATAGTCAATCTACTATAGATTATTTAAATGGTGAAATCAATATGAAACCACTTAACTCAGGATCATAGGATCTAAAAACTCCAAACCATAATTTGGATTTAGCAATGAAGAATGAGGAAAATGAAAACTGGGAATATAAAATAGGTTTGTGGTCAAAAAAAGTGTTATTATGTCACCCAAAAACATAGATATTTACAAAATCGTTGATAAGAAATGATAGATAAATATGGATAAAGAGAATGAGAAGAGGAAACTTACCAGGATTAGATTGAACGAAGATCACCTAGATTTGATCCACCTTTGATGTGGTTTGGAGGAGCCAAACCACATATTATGAGACCTTTGTTACCATGGGATATTCAATTATGAAATTTTAACATGGGTTTTTATTGTATTGTTTTAGTGACTTGCAATTTGAATTAAGGTTTTGTTAATTTATGTTTTTATTTTTTTAGTAGATTTAGGGAATAAAAATGGGATTTCAATCAAAGTTATAAAAAATCATCTCATGGGCTAGCATACCATGTGGATCCTTATTTCAGGATTTAGTATTATTTCTAATGGTAGTTTATTCTTCAGTATATATCTAGAAAAACAATGTTCACATGTAATGTATATCCATTATTGTTCATTTTATAATTTTTATATGATATTATTGATTTTATGTTCATTTAGTGATTATCAGGTATCATCATCTGATTAATAGTTTTTTCATCACCTACTGAATAATGGAGGATTCCTCTTTTGAATAATTAGGAAACCATGTTTATAACATCTATTTATTTTCATTATTTTCTTTGTTGTGTTTTTTCCATTGTTGTAACATTGGGTGATATTATACATTATTTTAAAAATTTATTATTGAGTTTTAATACTGTATATAATGAATCATATCATATCTGACCATTATTCCCATAGTAGTCTACATTAAACGTATTTGAGCCCCAATTTTGATAGAAATATTTGTACTGGCTATTTTAGTCTTAGAGGTTCTTCATGATATAAATTTTTTTAATGGATTTTTCAAAATATTTTTTTATCGTATTCAATGGTTTTCAATTTGATCTGTCATTGAATAATTTTAGTCTCATCTATTCCATTGGATTCCTTAGTCTACTGAGGAATTCTAAGTATATAATGAATATATGGAGTTTTCATATATTGACCATTCCACTTTAAAAATATTTTTTTATATGTGGGATATATAATATTGATTTCACATTTTGTTTTTTGATATAGTATATATATAATGGATGGTATTGATAATAATAATCTTATGATAGTAATGATTATGTTGAATTAATATTAAAGGATATTAATTATATGATTTTTATAATAAATATTTTTTTATTAACTATGAGAGGGAGAATACCCAAAATCCGATCTCCTATACTAACCCCTCTAAAACATGATTCCTGAACTAGGGTGTATAGAGGTGTGACTCCTTCTTCCTCCCCCGATATTAGTCCATAATACTCACAATTTTGGATCTAATTCGATAAGATTATTGTTCTTCCCCTTATCCAATTATTTATATCTCTATTGACTCCTGTTTTACATCTTCTTGCTTATTTTGTACGACCTATATTTAATCCTTAGAGGGGCTCATGTTTTTTCTTTAAATATAACTTTTTTATGATATACCTTTAGATTTATCCTATCTCCATTTTCGTGGGATTCTTATTGGATTTTCAACCCAGTAGGATTCCCCAAAATCCTGATATCTTTTCATATAACAATTTAATTCCATTGGTGATAAAATAGTGTTTAAAAGTTTACAGTTGTTGTAATAAATATTATTATTTCATTTCTAAAAAAATAATCCTTATTCTAGTTTTGATAAATATGAATGGTATTCTCTATGTTTCATAAAATCACATGTATTTTTAAATTAGACCAGTTAAATAGAATTTATGATTATCAATAATTATTTATGTGCAAATTTTTATTTTCTATAATATTTACCTGGAATTATATGTGAAACATATAATTCTGTGTCTTGAATAATTTATTAAAATGTAATTTTGGTTTGAAAAAAATATTTCCAATTTCATTGAACCCACATGGGTCATAAAATAAATTAACATTCCATGACTCTTCATATAACAATGTTTTATAAAATGATAAGAAATCCATAAATATATATTAACAAGGTAGGTTATTTTAATGAATTAATTTTATGAATAATAAATTTATAGTTAAGAAAATTTTGTTTTTAAATTAATTAATTCATGTTTCATAATTCAATAAATTTTTCATTTTTATCATCATTTATGAAATGGAATTTTATCATTTTTTTATTTTCATCATTTTATTTTTCTTTATTTTTTATTAATAAGTTACCTGATTTAAAAAAATACTTTTTTATGAAATTTTATTTCAAAAAAAAGGAGTTCAAAATTGAAAGGCCTCCAAAGTTCGATTACAAAAGGTGATTCTATTGAATTTATATACATTGATATAGGAAGAGAGAATGGGAACTTGGGGTACATACATAGGGGTTGGAACATGGACATGAAAACTAGGCATGATATGTTTTTATTATTTATGATATATGATGACACATCCAATAAGATAATTGATTTTCTAGCACTACCATGGGTTTCAATTATTAGGGGGTTCTTATGAACATTTTTAGATTGAAGCCTACTCGATTGCGATGTTACATTTTCATGACTATTGCATAAGTTTTTTTTGATAATTTGATGTATCAAAGAGTTATTGTATTAGTGAATTCAGTTTTCATATTGTTTCTCATTAATAAACAGTTTATTATTCAGATATAGAATTCTATTAATGTTTGAAATTATTATTAATTAATTGATCTATTAAAAGGAAAATGGTATTATAAAATGTTATTTGAAATTGGATTATTAGAAATGGATTTTTGAGTTGATTAAATTAGTAATATTTTTATTTATTGATATAAATTGTTGAAATTTATTTCATTAAAAACATTTCATGAAATGAGAATAATTTTTTTATCCCTCTCTTCAGCAAAAAAATCATTTACTTTTTTTATAATGCTTTGAATTGATTAGAATTATTTTTATGTCCTATGTTTTTTGAAATAAGTATATTTTTTTATTTTAATAAGCATTTCCTTTTAAATATTTTCTATTTTTCCTAAAAATACGTAATGACAAAATATGGTGGTACCTTATTTCATCCTATCCTTTAAATGTAACTCTGATTAATGATTTGGAAGATGGAATGTTGGGTGGTGGACTTCGGGTTATTTTTATTCTGACCTTTATTTTACCATTATAGTTTCAGGGCCATTGTCCAACTCTTGATAAATCGTGGAGTTGTTGTTATTTTGTTTATTTGTGGATTGTTTTATAAGGATCAATCACCATGTGGTTCCTTGTAAATGGTTGAGTATGAACTATTTTTTACAATCATTGAATATCAGGATTTTATCCCATTAAATGATTAACTTTTTTAAATTAACACTCTACTTCTTTTTGTATATTATTAGTGTTTCACTATATCTATTAGTATATAAATAAATGGTATTCAATTAGTTTCATAATATCATTGATAAATATGGGAGGCATGGTTGAGTAGAAGGGTTTTATTGATTACTTTTAAAATTACATTATATATATAATATTTTTAAACATATATTTTTTCATAGAAATCTATCATATGGATGTGTCATGCATGATTTTTTATTTATATTTGGGTATTTAACAGTTTTTACTCTATAAAACCATTAAAAATGGTATTTATTTAATGCACCCACACTAGTTTCTATACCTAAAAATCATGGGAACCATTTTCCCTAGTGGTGGATCTGTTTAAGAACCAATTTTGGTGGAACACATGGTTCTTTGTTGAATGATATTCCATTTTTGTGCTCACTAGGGTCTAGTATTCCACCACTATAACACCCTCAAATTTTAGAATAAGAAAATTGTGTTCGATATCATATATGACACGTAACACCAATCATAAATGACTCATGAAATATATTATTTAAATGTGAGGATTATAAAATATCCAATAAAATTATGGTTATGAAAAAAAATATCTGAATTAATAAAATTATATTGTTTAAACATGTGTAAAATAAATTCATTTCTCATCAATTGATTATTTATTTTAGATAATCCCTAAAAATAAAAGAATCATTTTTTGTAAAAAACTATTTATATATAAAAAATTTATTTTAATATTAATATATTAAAATAATACTTATTAGTGAATTATTATTATTAAATTTATATGTTATATAAAAAATAAAAAATTAATATTATTTAATTAATTTTTTCACTAGTTATGATAAATGCATAGACATTGTTTAATGCTTAATAAATTTTATTTAAAACATGTTTCTCACATATTGTTATGATATTTTAAAACAATATTTTAATATTTTTTATGAAATTTATTTGAAAAAATGAATTTTTTTTTTTTTAAATTTTAATGTAACTATTTAAATCATGGTATTTTTCTATGACTTTTTTGAATATAATATCTTTTTGACAAATTTTAAAAAAATACTGTATTTTGATGAAAAATGTATTTTTTGTAATATAATTTACAAGTAATACTTTTAAAAAAGTTATTAAAGTAGAATTAGTTCAATTGAATAATAATTACCAAAAATTAGTTCATTACAATCAATTTTATTTTCACATATAATATTAATTTTTTTTTATTTGAAAACCGTTCCTTTGGAAATTGTTATTCTTCACATCTGTGGGTTCAATATTGAAAAAATTAATTCAAAAATGGAGATTTTAATTTTAAAAAATGGTATAATATTTTTGAATAATTATTAAAAATATCATAAAATATAGAAAAAATAATTTTTGATCAAAATGAATAATAAAATTTATAAATAATAATTTTCACAGTTGATTTTATATTGGGTTTATTGGTTGTTAAACATATAATATAATGGTTAAAATGACATAAAAATTAGTCTAAAGATATATTTTTGAATATATTTCTCTATTTTAACATATTAGTTTTATAATGATAATTTTTATACTTTTTTCATGTTAAAAACTTGTGAAGAATTTATTCTTTTTAAAAATACCAAGTGTCTCCACCCCCTATTAATAAAATAGAACCCATATCCAATAATATTCACACATCCAAAGACCTTGGGTAGAATATATACCAACAAAAATACCTTACATACAAACATCCCTGTGATATAGGATTACTGATTTGACTAAAAAATGAAATTGTGGAAGGAATTAGGTATAAACCTATATAAGTTTTCGGAAGAAGATATATAGTAATATACAATGTGTTTCAATTATATTTTTTCATTTAAATAATTAAAATATCAATAAAATTTTATTCAATAATAAAAATAATTTTTACAATAAAAGTATGTGTGATTATATTTATCTTAGGACATGTATCCATCACCAATTTGATGAAATGGTAAATGTCATTGTCGATTTTGTGTACAATAGACTGCTGCCTTGCAAATCAATGCAATATAGTTTCAATCTCCAACCCTCTTAGATAGATATAATGGTGGAATAAATATATTAATATAATTTCTATGAGAAAAATATAATTATTTATATATAATAAACTTATATAATTTTACCATACATTCTACTGAAAATGATAACATTGCTCATGCGTATGTGTGGATTACCGCCACCCTGAAGTGATGTAATTCATTTTACATATTATTTTGAAATAGACTATAAAAATGTAAATTTCAATTAATATAAATTATATCTATGATATATAATATATTATTTAATGTTTAATTTATATTTATATTTATGTAATTCCATATTAAAAAAATGGATTCAACATTCATGAGTACATATGTCCCACCGTCACTATAAAAGGTGTAATTAATTTTCTATATCTATAAATTATGTAAATTACTATAAATGCATATATAATAAAAATTTATTATAAATATTTCTGGAATAATATTATTTATATTATTTATCCATGATCTATGTAATAGTACTGAAATAACCAAACTAGAATATAAATGAAAAATCAAGCTACTAACACACAAAATAGTGTTTTTAATAAATAAAACATTAACACCTTTGATAAATAATAAAAAAATCTTATACTAAAAGATATATATGATTATATTTCATTATTATATCTATAATAGTTCTATATTTATTTTATAATAGGTTTGAACCAGTAAAATGAAATCATAGCTAAGTTAATGGTTTCTAATCTCACTTTTACTTTCTTGAGACATAAACAATATTCAGCACTTATTTCATTTATGTTTTATATATAATTCCTTGTTAATATTTCATATCATTAATATCTTTATATTAATGGTTTTTATGGATTTATGTTATGTTATTTCTTTAATACTGATTATGATTTGAATGTCACCAATGTGGTAAGTGTTTATTTCTAAATCCCATCATTATCCACGATAGTTTATGTTTAAGTATCCCTTGGGAAACATATTTGGTATTTGTATATCAAAACAAATATTATTTATTATAAAATAGTTAGTAATGAAGAATTCATGTAATAGTACTATTTTAACTCTTTTTTACTTAAAATATATGAGAATATTTTTTTTAAGAAAATCTAGCCATATTTCTCTCTTCGATGAAGAATCATTCATCTTTCATACCAATTATTTGTAAATATATTTTCTAAAAAATCCTTAAAATATACATATAAAATTATCTTATAATTGAATAAATTCATTTTTACCCATGATTGTACTCTTGAAACTATTTCAAATTGACTATTACAAAATTTTCAAAATGGGGTAATTTTTTTACATTTTTTAAAAATGTGTATGGAAAATTTTTATTTTAAATTTTTTTATGGAATTCCCCATAACGATGAAAAATAATTTCATTTATCATTACATTACATGTTTATGGGATTTTTTCAAATAATTTTTCTACTAATATTCTTGAAAACTATTTTCTCTATTTATTTTCAAACTGAAAAGGTTGTTTTCAACCTTCTTGTTTTAATAATATTTTAATATATTTCTATTAATAAATGTTAAAAAACATCATTTTAATTATGATTCATTGAAAAAATATTGTAATGATTTAATAATTAATATTTTTAATATTTTTATACTATTATGATTGGTACAGAGATATACTATTTTTATATAATTATCCATATTACTATACATGGTTTTTGATTACATTTATTCATTGAGGAGATTATTAATATTTCATTTGGTAGTGTTAAATATTATTGTTGGGGTTGTTAATTTTCTTATCAGTGAATGGGTATTAAAATCCATGGGAAATAAATATAGGAAGACATGGATTATATAATATATCCATATCACTGACTATAAAGACATGTGTATCAATTTGATAACATCATATCATTTTGGTATGTTTTAGATTATGTGGTATTTATTGAAATACATCATTTAATAGAAAATAAATGTGGAAGGGACACTATAAATTTTGTACCTTGGTGTCGTAAAATCGAAAAGGGTCATTGGTATTTGACTCAATTGTCAATCGGTGAATGAAAATGGGCTTTATTGACACATGTTTTATCACTCCCATGGAGGATATTCTAGGATTAATTTACGCTTTCTTTTCAAACCATTGTTGGGAATTTGAAAATAAAATTAGGAATTGTGAAAATTTAAAAATTTACCCAGTTCATGATTATGAGATTAGCTGGGGATATATTTTTATATTTATGTTAATTTTTCACTCAATTTGTAATTATACATTTAATTCTTATTTTTATGATCTAAAATAATATATTATATTTTTTTATTAATATACCCCTTTTGAATGTTTGCAAACTAGATCGAAGAATTTATTAGATGTTGGGATTTATGTCTTAGATCAGATAATATATCTAGTGCTGGAGCTGATCAAATTATATCTATATTCGATAAGTTGACTTAGGTTATGTCTAATAGACATTCAATTATAATTTATCATAATGGTTTACAACTCAACATAAAAATGAAATTACCTTTAATGTGTCACCATCCTCTATTATTTTATATTAATATAAATATATATGTATACAAGATATGAATAAGTTTTTGGGATAATATATTTATCTCTCTCTAAGGTAATGAAATAGATATTCTTTTTATAGAATATTATCATCTATCGGGAGATAAAATTCAAACGGTGTTCATTTATACAAAAAACTAAGTGTGAAGATGAAATTGAAGACATCATGTTGAAGAATTTTACATTACAATTATAGGATGAAAATATCCCATGCATGAAAAAAGTATACATGGAGAGAGAATTATTGATTTAGATACAAATGGTTGATGAAAATGTTGTTAACCATTAATAATATATTACTAATATAGAATTTCATGTTGTAGACTATATTCATAATCTATAAATAATGATTGATTATTTCATTGATCTAATTGTTCTAATCCTTCAATGGTATCTATTATCACAATAATTCTCAAAATATTAGTATGCATTGTCAATATATACCATGAAATAGAGGGAATTACAAATATGTAATGGATTTAAAGGACCGAAAGAAAAGAAGAGTGTGGAAGTTAAATAGTATATTAAGGGAAGAATAAACTGAATGATTTTACCATAGATGTTAATTGTGTTAAGGAAAACCATAGTACATTCATTAAAGTGATTTGACATTTCTTCAAGGGTGGAGAGAAATACTATCATTTGTGTGAACGAATGTTCCAAAAATAACCCTTTAATGTTTAGTGTTTCAACAATGTGGATATAGAGAACAACAGAAATGAATTTTCCCAGTATAAATATAATATAAATTAGTAGATTATATGGGATCAATATTAAGCTTATGTTATTACTAATTGTGATGTGTAATAAATTATACATGTATTTGGATTATAGGATTACATTGTAAAATAACTTTACCAATTATATTCTGGTTATAAGTTCCATGAAACATATAAGTGAGTTCAATAGTTTTTTCAACAAGGATTTGAAAGAGAATATTGAATGGTACAAATAACTTTGAGGATTCAATTTATGGTATAGTGATATTTTTAGAAAATACATCTCGATGTTGTGTAATTTTTTTACAATATAGAAATTGATGAAATAAATGTTATACTATTATGAACCATAAAATTGATAGTGATTATGGGAAAAATTAATTAATAATTGACTATTCATTATTTTAGGATTCATGTATTATAATAAATTTCCTATGAATTCATTAAAATATTATGATGATTTAGTAAATTATTGTGTTTTATGATAATATATAATCAAAGTATGAAATTTTTTTGGAATATTTTATTTTCTCTTATATTATGTTCTTTGGAGATAAAATTTTATTTGAATTTTATATTTATTGGGTTGTAAAATTGTTTATATGTGTTTTATAGTATTATTAAGGGTAAATTAGTGTGAAATGGGGTATGATAATCATCGGGGTTATAGTAGAGGTTTTAGAAATTATTTTATTATTGTATAACTTATACATAATCTTTGGGATATCATTTACATATATAAATTGTGGGAATGATTTTTCATTATTTTATTTATTTGATGAAGGTATAAAATTTAATTTTGAGTCATTAAGAATTAAAATTTCACAATTGATATTCATTTCATGAAGTAATAAGTGAAGATAGAATTGATTAAATAACAAAAAAAGATGAAATTATAATTATGAAATAAAAAGAGATTAATTATGTAAAATTTATGGTGTTATCTATAATTATAGTATTATAACCCATAATATTTAAGAAATTTAACATTAACATTTTCATGATTTTCCAATTTATTACCATCAACGATCTTTGCCACTCAAAATAATTATTAATACATAGATGCATATTTTTTCACATCCTGTAAACATTTTTCAACATGTAGTCCAAGTTATGTGTTATTTTGTATAAGATTTATACATTCCTCTCTCCATATCATAATGAAAATTTCTTAACCCTTTCTATTTTGTGGGTTTTCAAAAAGGTATTTTTAATTGTTAAACCCTTTATTTCTACGTGGAGTTAAAATTATAAGAAATAACATTATTTAAGGTGTGGATTACATATAATCCGGATATTTTAAGAAAAAAATTGTGTTTGATAAAATATACCACAAGAAACACTAGGATTAAACGACCCATGAAATATATTTTTTAAATATACACATTATAAAATAGTAATTTAAATGGATGGTATGAATATATATATTTTTAATTATATAGCATTAAAATAAATAAAATAAACTCATTGGTTATCAATTTACAAGAATGGAACATAAAAATCACTTCAAAATCAAAGAAATTTATTTTTTTTAAAAAAATTATAGTAAATACTATCTTTTTAATAGAATAAAATAAACTATTAACTAATGGTGAATGATTCTAAGTAAAATTAAATATTATCTATAAAATATTATTTTTTTATTATTCATATAATATTTTTAGTAGTCAGGAGATTCGAATAAAAAAGTTTATTCTTAAAAACTCTATGTTTCTAAAAAGTGTTTTCATCGTGTTTTTTTCACTTAATTAAAAAAATTTATAATTTTTATAAAAAATTAATTAAAAATTAACATAATTTTTTAAATCATCTGGTAAAAATATCTAATAAAAAATTTTGAGGGGTATTTAAAAGATTAGTTTTTATGAATATTATGAAAATACTAATTTTTATTGAAAACAACCTTTTCCATTAAAGAATTTACAAAATTATATTTTTTAAAAATCTTTTAAAATGTTATAATATTTAAATTATATCATTATTAATCCAATTTAGTTTATTTGAATTAATTAATGTTTAGGTTTGATATGAAAATAGTTTATAAATATGAAACCATTTCCATCTAAATCCCTTTTTTTCATCATGTTTGAGTGTTTACTTTTAATTTAAAATTTTCAAATTAAGAGAACAGAATTTTTAACAATGGGTTAAATATAATTGTTCGTCATAATAACTATTTTATAGTCATAAAAAATTAAATTTTCTTCATAATTATTAGTAAATATATTTAATATCAATTACCATGATTAATGTTAAAACAATATTTCATGGGGTTAAACAAATAACATAATCATTACAATGACCTATATACTTCTTCAATTGTTATTGGATGTAGATAATTTGTGTTTAAAACATATAAGGTTTTAAAATAATCCTTTTTTTCTTCTAGATTGTGAAAAATGTGAGTATAATTTATTGTTTTAAGAAATTCAAAGTGAGTCCTCCCCCACATATAAAAAGGGAACCCCATATCGTCTCTTCTATAAAAATGAAAATCCCTTTGTATCAAAAACTATCTATCCAAATCCCTTTATTACATCCTTATATATTCTCTAGTGTCCATATTATATTCATAAAACCAATCTAGGATGGATTTATTTATAAAAATTTGATATTTTTTACAGACGAGTTATAATTATTTACCACGTGTTTTCATTTAATTTCATAGATTAAATACTTAAAATAACAAGAAATAATGAGAAAAATTTAAAAATATTATTTCTTGTATAAAATGTAATTATCATGTTAAATTAATGATCTATATCCATATCATCTTCCATCGGATGGGATACAAAACTTTCCATCGTGTGTATGATGGACTACCACCTCACAAACCGATGTAATTTGGTCAATAAATACCTATCATGGATAGATAAAATGATGCATTGAATATTTTTATATAATAAATATGACATTATTATACCTTTTGAATATATTATTGTAACACCCCAGGTAAATAAATAATATGACATTTTCATATTTATCCATATTTTTGAATAAAATATTAATATTACTTTAAAGGGAATGCTATGATCGAGGGTGTACCCAATACGCAACAATGAGTTTCTTTCAAATCTTACGTTGAACTCTAATAATAAAATAATATTCTTTTAAAAGTTAGTTAAATCCTAGCCATTGTAATGGAAGGAATGAATGGAACTAACTGCAAGATGATTATATATGTTTGTCAAATATTTTTACATTTATCCAATAAATGTTGGAGGCTTAAAATGCAAATGAATCCAATTTTAAGCATAAATATTCTAATATTCCTTAAAAGGTTGATTAACCGCCTTTTGATGGAGAACCCTTTTTAAATATACTTTTTAAAAATTTATATGTTTTATTTGACAAAATAAAATCCTTCTTTAGAATCTGTACATCAAAATTTAATTTCTGTAAAATTTTGTTATTTTTCTGATAAAGATCATTTTTATTGAAAATGTTTCATTTTAATTCAAAACCTCCTTTTAATCTGATTTATTTATATGGATAGATTATATTTTTAATTTATATTAGTGTGTATTTAGAATATATTTTTACCATTTAATCTAATGGTGGTCATTTGAATTAATTTCACTTTGAAATTGGATTTAAACTAGTGTCAATGTTTTAATAGATATTGTTTTGTAAAAACATGCTATTTGTTTTGACAGTAGGAATTAATTATTAAATTAATTAATTCAACATATATGTTTTGAATTTTTTAAAATAGACATCATCTTTTAATTCGGAATATCAAATATAGCTTAGTATTAATTTTTGGTATTGTTCTGAAAAACATCAATTTTTGATGAATAGTGAAACCACTAAGTGGTAGTTTAAAAACTGATTTTTCGTTTAAATGAAACTTTACCACTTCTGTTATTTGAATTTCAAAAATCTGACATACATGGTTGTAATTAGTATGTAAAATGTGGTTCAATGGGATTAAAATAATTTTTTGTTGAATAGTAACTTTTATGTTTTTAATCGCGATTAGAGGTAATTAGTGTAATTTAAGGTAAAAATAATATTTTAATAATATGAAATGACCTAGACACATGTTCTACCCTAATTGGATGTGTCATGGCCGGCCGCGACAATCCATGGGTCAACTTGGGTACCCCATGAAGCCACTTTGGTTGGAAAATGACATAAATAACTTTTTATTTAAAGTTAAAATAAAAATGTCACAACCATGAGTTGTTTTACTAAAACAATTTTTAAATGGGGTTATACAAGTCAAATTTTTGAATATAAATACTCATTAGAAAGCTAAAAATATTTCCTACATCATGATATTTTTTTATAATTTTTATACATTAAATAAATTAAATTATTTATGACATCATGATGATGGAGAGATTACCTCATTAATAAAGGATTTAAATAAAATGAAAATATAATATTAAATCTATAACATACACTTGACAAAGACCTATTTGATGAGTATATTTCGAACCCTTAACACCTTATCCTAGAAATACATCAATGTGGGACCTTTAAAATCCGAAACTAATTTGAAAATAAAGTAACATTTTGTAACTTTCCAAGAGTGCCCCTCCTCTCCTCTTATAAAAGGCCCCCACCTCTACCAGCTTATCCACACCTCTCAAGCCTTTGGCTCGGCCAAAACCTCCTCATTTTGGCTCTCCACATCTTTATCGTACTCTTAGAAGCCTCACCTTGGGCATAAGTCTTCCCAAGGAATCCTTTGAGCTCAAATCAAAGAGTGATACCCGATTTTAAGGTAATGTCTTCACTTGTGTTCTTTTGTTTTATTTTGCTTCTCCAACCCCCTAAACTCTTTTTATTAATTTATTTTGTAAACAATACAGTATATTAAATATACTAGGATGTTTTTATAAGAAGTATTAAAGCTACAGATACACACACCTACATCTAATGGTTAAAGAATAAACTCTTTCTGTGGATGGTGAATTTCTGCCTCACGAAATGATGATTGTTCAATATTCATTTAACACCCTCAAAGGTGGACATTAAGATGTAAATATATTTATATATGATATATAATATGTTTATGTTTTATGTAATCTTCTGTATTTTTCATTTATGGAATACCTTTATGGTTTCCATTATGGTTAAAAGTGATATCTCCATTTTAGGAAGAGCGGACTACCGCCCCCTCAAAGTGATTTGATTCGTTAATACCGTATGTGGTATGTATAAAGGATATATTTAATGATATTATATATTCTAAAATACTATAATTATAATACTATTATGTATCATTATGTTTTAATTCCATTAAATAATAAATAGAAATGGAAGTAGCCTTCATGCGTACGTACGACTTACCGTCTCCATGAACGGTGCATTTCATTTCTTACCTTTAAATGTTATGTAATATTATAAATGCATGTATATAATGGATATATATGATATATATGATATCTAAATAATTAATATAATTCTGGATATAATATATATTTTTCCACATGAACAACTTGTAATTATAAAGAGTTTATTTCTGACTCAAGTAGCAATGATCTACAAAACGACCATTATTAACTTAAATAATTACATGGTGTTCATAGAATGGTAGTATGTGATATAAAAGAGATAATTAACATGAAAAGGTTCTTATGAAAGTATAAATTAACTCATGTTTATTATTCAGGAGGTTAAAGAATGATCGAGTCAAGTCGGACCCGAGGTAAGGGATCATACCCCTCTCTTTCTTTTTAAATACACTCTTTTATGTCATTACTTTTAAGATCATATTTCTTATGATTGGGATGTTCTTTTATATTACTCTTACATTAATTTTTATGTTCATATGATTAAAGACCCTATTTTCTATCATCAATCTATTTTGGAAGTTTTAATTGGCGCCGTTAGGCTGGCGAAATTTCATAAGGGGATTTTTATCTCACTTTGTGTTTTTGTGATATTCATGCTACATTTTCCAATATTTCCTTTTGATTGGTGTATGTAATGTCCATTATTCTACTCTTTTTGTAACATAATTTAGTTTGTGAGTACTTACATCAATTTTTTATAGTCCTTCTTTCATGTGGTGTACGTTTCGAAAGTTATCAAAATCGGTAACGGAACCTTTCACCCTCCTCTTTTTAAAATACTTATTTTGTTATGTCGTTAATTTTCATCTTATTATGTCGGGATATGTTCTTATATATCCTTATTGCCGTAAATTTTATATCCATGTGATGAGATACCCTTTATCTCTCTCATCAAGTCTTTTTCTAAAATTTGATGTGACACCGTTAGGCTGTCAAGGGAACTTCTTAACCCAATTTCGATTTGTTTGGGTTCAACATGTAGTTATTGAATATGTCATCATTTGAATATTTGTGAATGAACTTTGATTATTTTACACTTAATATTCACTTATATTGGGTGTATTTATATTTGTTGCACATAATTATGAGATTGATTTATCCTTAATTTAAGGATACCATCTTTATAATGGATTTTATCTCAATTTTCATTTCCATTGAGACTTCATTGTTGTTATGCACCAATTCACTCTTATATGGTGTATATAATATCATTTGGAATATTATATCATGAATCCCTTTATTCTCATGATATTATAAAGTTTTGATTAAATGTTATTCCTCAATTATTGTATTCAAGTGTCTCTCATTTTGATAAAAACCCTTTAACTAAAATATCGTTTTAAATGTTTTAATGATTTAATCTTATAAATATTTCTCATTAATATCCAGGTTTTTAAAATAGTTTTAAGGATTTATTTATATAGATATTAATGGTTTAAAATGTTAAAAGCTTCAATGTGGTATGAGACACATTGATTTAAAAATATCTTTATTAAATGTTTTAAATGGTTTTGAAAATGGTTTTTAGAATAGATTCATTATTTCAATATCTTAAAATGTTATATTGTTATTGAAATGTGGGAATGTTATCTTTCCTTTATAATTAAGTTATGTGCTATGATTATGTTATAGTTATTGGGCATTGTTATGAAGACGGGTGGTTCCGTGATAAACTAAGGGCAGGTGAGCCCGATATAGCTCTCCAATGCATTGGGTAACGCGAAGGAGTTAAACGTTAAGGTTTCTCCGAAGGGATTTAGGGAATATATTGTGATGAGTATTCCAAACATAACCAAGAGGGTTACTCCCTATGTAAGAATGTTATGAATGCCTCAAGTTACCTTTATTTATTATTATTTCTATGATTTATTCATGATTTTATGAGGTATGTTAAAGTGCTTATGTTTTATGGGTAGAGTATGATTTCATTCTTATGTATATATGTACTCATGTTTCCTTTCCTTACTTTTTATAACCCTTACTATTATTTTTATGCTCATCCCATGTTTTTGAAATGTTTTTCACAGGTCAAGGGAATGGTACATGATATGATGATAGTGTCAAGAAGTGTCAAGAAAGAATCCATGTTTTATTTTAAATATGTTTCTATTGATGGGAGAAATGAATAATATCTTTTATGTAACCACTTTGTTTAAATGGGGAATACAATGCATGTTTTATGATCTAATTCTATAAAACTCTAAACCTAAAAAGATCCTCAATGTGTAATCTTGTAATAACTCAATATTAAGTAAGGTTTAATGTTGGGGCCTTATAGTTGGTATCAGAGGTCGGTTTAGATAAATTTAGAGGTTAGAGTGTTGTTTAATAAAAAGTTACAAGTTTTTTGTAACCACAATGGTTAGTATATTAGATAGAGTCATAGTTTTTTTTGAAAGTTATAATGAGTTTGAGATAACTTGGATAATTACATCTTGGTGTTTATCTTCCTCTTTTTATTTGATGATTTTTACTGATATACTCACACTGAAATTTTGGTTTTAGTAAATGGCTGGATCTAGCAGGCACCAATGTAAAAGTGGATTTGAAGAAAACTGTGACGGTTTTATGAAAGAAAAAATGAATTATATAGGAGCTGTAATGAGAACTCTTGTGGTTATCCTCAACCAACTATTTGGATTCATGATTGACCACCTAATCCTTAGTGATTTTTATAAGGCATCGTGTATGTGAGAAACAAATCCCTATGGAAGTTCAGGTAATAATCATAAAGGTAAGTATGTTCAAAAATATATGTGTCAAATATGTGGAAAGAAACACATAGGAAAATGTTTAAAAGGGACAGAAACATGCTATAGATGTGGAAATGAATGTCATAATGCAAGGACCTGCCATGGAAAAAGGAAGCATCTAGTTGACTCTAGAAAAGGGAAAGAAGTTCTCTCTAAAGGATCAATTGAATGTTTTAAATGTGGTGTGCATGGTCATTATGAAAACACATGTCCTACAAAAATGTTTTGGGAATGGGGTCACCAAGATCATACAGATATTCATTTACCAATACCTAATGCCATTCCGATTGAGGATGAAGAAACTGACAATGAAGAATGAAAGGTATGGATTATTTCTTAATATATGTTTTCCTATTATTGGAATCTTAGGATATGATTCATGATTTTGTTTGTAGGAACGAAGTATTTCAGAATAAGTTGAAAAGGAATGGATAATGGATCATGAAAAATTTTTAATGAGTAAGAAGTCATCATATAAGGGATTAAAGGGTTATGGTAGATTTTAGGATGGTGAAATTCTTAGATGTATGAATTCTCTTTTGATGATGGGGTTACATTAGATGACTTTTATAGTAACCCTGAGGTTTGATATACGAAAATTTTATTCAAGGAATAATTATCCTTTCTTTTGTGGACATAGTTATAAAGAACCATTTGGGTTTATATGATCCTTGAATTTGAGGCAATTACTGGTTAATAGATTTTGGGTTGCAAAATGGAAGTTATCAGATAACCTTTGTTTTCAAAATATGTTATGGTTATTTTTGATGAATTTATCTCTTTTTGAGGAATGTTATAAAATTATATAGTTTTTGAAAAGGTACAACACGCAGACCGTGTGACAACCCATCGCGTCGAACGAAGCTGTGGGAATCGAACCCACAACCAAAGTGCAACTGGTATTTATCGTCTACCATTGGACTATGTGAAGTCCCTGGTTAGTTTTAATGATTCGTTTTAGTTAGATGATTTTATGAATTAAGAGTAAGATTATTTTTTTGGTTATCAATGGAAATGATTAGCCTATCATGGGGGATATGTGATTAGGTTAATTACTTTTCAGTATGAGACTGTAAGAGTAACTGATGTTATTTTGGAGAAAAATGTTAAAATTTATCTTAGGAGACTATGTCATTAAATCCTTCAGAGAATTGGGTTTCAATCTTAGTTTGGTTTACTTTGTAGAATTTTATGGATAGATGTTTATTTAAGGGTCTTTGTGGAACTTTGGGTTTTATTTTTGGTTAAGGTCTAAAGACTTGTGAATTATATAGTTCTCTTTTGTGGATTAGGTGACTTTCTAGAAGTTGATTATAGCTCTCTTAAGGTGAACAAGTCATCCTAAATACTCATCTTTTAGAGAAAATATGAGTTTGTGTAAGAAATATAGTAATAGTTGAAAGTCAACATGACAATTATGTACGCTTCCTTATGTTTTAGTTAAGCTCATAAATAAATTCCTCAATGTAAAGTAAATTAAAACAAAAATGTTTTATGCTAATTTTTCATACCGGGTAATCCAATACCGTTTAACCCATCACAAGTTTGTGAATTTCTTGTTGTTAACTTTCTCCTAGAAATGTTTACTATAACTCTCCATCAGAACATGACCCTTTGTTTTTTCCTCCATATCCATATTTTCATACTTGGAATCCTAGTATGGGTTATATCAGGTGACATTTTTACTTCTCTCTCATTCTTTTAAAGTGATAGTTTTACTGACTCTTGTTCCGATGTGGGATTTTCAATGAAGCTTTCAAGCCCAATTTTAAAATTGTGACCATGAAATTCCCAAAAGGGGGGAAGGATGTAACACCCCAGGTAAATAAAGAATATGAAATTTTCATATTTATGCATATTTTTGAATAAAATATTAATATTACTTTAAATGGAATGCTATGTTCGAGGGTGTACCCAATACGCAACAACGAGTTTCTTTGAAATCTTGCGTTGCACTCTAATAATAAAAAAATATTATTTTAAAAGGTAGTTAACGCCTAGACGTTGAAATTGCGGTAATGAACGGAACTAACAACAAAATGATTATATATGTTTGTCAAATATTTTTACTTTTATCCAATAAATGTTGGAGGCTTAAAATGCAAATGAATCCAATTTTAAGCATAAATATTCTAATATTCTTTAAAAGGCCGATTAACCGCCTTTTGATGGAGAACCATTTTTAAATATACTTTTTAAAAATTTATATGTTGTATTTGACAAAATAAAATCCTTCTTTATAATCTGGACATCAAAATTTACTTTGTGTAAAATTATGTTATTTTTCCGATAAAGATCATTTTTATTGAAAATGTTGCATTTTAATTAAAAACCTCATTTTAATCTGATTTATTTATATGGATAGATTATATTTTTAATTTGAATTAGAGTTTATTTAGAATATATTTATGCCATTTAATCTAATGGTGTTCATTGGAATTAATTTCACTTTGAAATCGGACTTAAACTAGTGTCAATCGTTTAATAGATATTGTTTCGTAAAAACACAATATTTGTTTTGACAACGTGAATGAATTATTAAATTAATTAATACAACATATATGTTTTGAATATTTTAAAATAGACATCATATTTGAATTCGGAATATAAAATATACCTTAGGATGAATTTTTGATATTTTTTTGAAAAACATCAATTTTTTATGAATAGTGAAACCACTAAGTGGTAGTTTAAAAACTGATTTTTCGTTTAAATGAAAACTTACCACTTCTGTGATTTGAATTTTAAAAATCCGACATACATGGTTTTCATTAGGATTTAAAATGTGGTTCAATGGGATTAAATTAATTTTTTGGTGAATAGTATCTTTTGTGTTTTTTATCGCGATTAGAGGTAATTAGTGGAATTTAAGGTAAAAATAATGTTTTAATAATATGAAATGACCTAGACACATGCCCTGACCTAATTGGATATGTCATGGCCGAAAAATAAAATCCATTGGTCAACTTGGGGACCCCATGGAGCCACTTTGGTTGGAAAATGACATAAATAACATTTTATTTAAAGTTAAAATAAAAATGTCACAAGCATGAGTTGTTTTACTAAAAAAAAATTAAATGGGGTTATACAAGTAATATTTTTGAATATAAATATTAATTAGAAAGATAAAAATATTTCATACATCATGATATTTTTTTTATAATTTTTAGGCATTAAATAAATTAAATTATTTATGACATCATGATGATGCAGCGATTACATCATTAATAAAGGATTTAAATAAAATGAAAATATAATGTTAAAAATATAACATAAACTTGTCAAAGTCCTATTGGATGAGTATATTTCGAACCCTTACCACATTATACTCGAAATACATCAATGTGGGACCTTTAAAATCCGAAACTAATTTGAAAATAAAGTAACATTTTGTAACTTTCCAAGAGTACCCCTCCTCCCCTCTTATAAAAGGCCCCCACCTCTACCACCTAACCTACACCTCTCAAGCCTTTTGCTCAGACAAACCCTGCTCATGTTGTCTCTCCACATTCCTCTCTTACTCCTAGAAGCCTCACTTTGGGCAGAAGTCTTCCCAAGAAATCCTTTGAGCTTAAATCAAGGAGAGATACCCGATTTTAAGGTAATGTCTTCACTTGTGTTCTTTTGTTTTATTTTGCTTCTCCAACCCCCTAAACCCTTTTAATTCATTTATTTTGTAACAAATACAGTATCTTAAATATACTAGGATGTTTTTATAAGAAGTATTTGATCTACACATACACACACCTACATTTAATGGTTAAAGAACATACTGTTTCTGTGGATGGTGAATTTCTGCCTCACGAAATGATGATTGTTCAATATTCTTTTAACACCATAAAAGGTGTCCATTAAGATGTAACTATATTTATATATGATATATAATATGTTTATGTTTTACTTAATATTATTTATTTTTCATTTATGGCATACCTTTATGGTTTCCATTATAGTTAAACGTGATATCTTCATTTTTGGAAGTGCGGACTACCGCCCCCTCAAAGTGATTTGATTCGTTAATACCATATGTGGTACGTATAAAGGATATATTTAATGATATTATATATGATACCAAACTAGAATTATAATACTATTATGTATCATTATGTTTTAATTCCATTAAATAAGAAATAGAAATGGAAGTAGCGTTCATGCGTATGTACGACTTATCGTCTCCATGAACGGTGCATTTCATTTCTCACCTCTAAATGTTATGTAATATTATAAATTCATGTATATAATGGATATATATGATATATATGATATCTAAATAATTAATATAATTCTGGATATAATATATATTTTACCACATGAACAACTTGTAATTATAAAGAGTTTATTTTTTGACTCAAGTAGCAATGATCTACAAAACGACCATTATTAACATAAATAATTACATAGCATTCATAGCATGGTAGTACGTGATATAAAAAGAATAATTAACATGAAATGGTTCTTAAGAAATTAGAAATTAACTCAAGTTTATTATTCAGGAGGTTAAAGAACGATCGAGTCAAGTCGGACCCGAGGTAAGGGATCCTACCCCTCTCTTTCTTTTTAAGTACACTATTTTATTTCATTCCTTTTAAGATCATCTTTCTTATGATTGGGATGTTATTTTATATTAGTCTTACTGTAATTTTTATGTTCATATGATGAGAGACCCTATTTTCTCTCACGAATCCATTTTTGAAGTTTTAATTGGCGCCGTTAGGCTGCCAAAATTTCGTAAGGGGCTTTTTATCTCACTTTGTGTTTTCGTGAGAGTTGTGCTACATTTTCCAATATTTCCTTTTGATTGGTGTATGTACTATCCATTATTATACTATTTGTGTAACATAATTTAGTTTTTGAGTATTTACATCAATTTTTTATAGTCCTTCTTTCATGGGGTGTACGTTTTGAAAGTTACCCAAATCGGTAGGGGAACCTTTCACCCTCCTCTTTTTAAAAGGCTTATATTGTTATGTCTTTTAATTTTCATCTTATTATGTGGGGATATGTTCTTATATATCCTTATTGCCGTAAATTTTATGTCCATGTGATGATATACCCTTTATCTCTCTCATCAAGTCTTTTTCTAAAATTTGATGTGACACCGTTAGGCTATCAAGGGAACTTCTTAACCCAATTTCGATTTCTTTGGGTTCAACATGTAGTTATTGAATATGTCATCCATTGAATATGTGTGAATGAACTTTGATTACTTTACACTTAATATCCACTTATATTGGGTTTATTTATATTTTTCTCACATAATTATGAGATTGATTTATCCTTAATTTGAGGATACCATCTTTATAATGGATTTCATCTTAATTTACATTTCCATTGAGACTTCATTTTTGTTATTGCACCAATTCACTCTTATATAGTGTATATACTATCATTTGGAATATTATATCATGAATCCAATTATTCTCATGAAATTATAAAGTTTTGATTAAATGTTATTCCTCAATTATTGTATTCAAGTGTCTCTCATTTTGTTAAAAACCCTTTAACTAAAATATCATTTTAAATGTTTTAATGATTTAATCATATAAATATTTCTAGTTAATATCCATGTTTTCAAAATGGTTTTAAGGATTTATCTATATGGATATTAATGGTTTAAAATGTTAAAATCTTCAATGTGGTATGGGACACTTTGATTTAAAAATATCTTTATTAAATGTTTTAAATGGTTTTGAAAATGGTTTTTAGAATAGATTCATTATTTCAATATCTTAAAATGTTATATTGTTATTGAAATGTGGGAATGTTATATTTCCTTTATGCTTAAGTTATGTTCTATGATTATGCTATGGTTCTTGGGAATTGTTATGAAGACGGTTGGTTCCATGATAAACTAAGGGCGAGTGAGACCGATATAGCTCTCCAATGCATTGGGTAACGTGAAAGAG
This sequence comes from Viscum album, assembly GCA_963277665.1. Classification (NCBI taxonomy): domain Eukaryota; kingdom Viridiplantae; phylum Streptophyta; class Magnoliopsida; order Santalales; family Viscaceae; genus Viscum; species Viscum album. Next base: position 1,249,882,439 of record OY728128.1, on the reverse strand, counting down.
TTAAACTTTAATGTTTCTCTGAAGAGATTTAGGGAATATACTGTGATGGGTATTCCAAACGTAACCAAGAGGTTTACTCCCTACGTATGAATGTTATGAATTCCTCAAGTTACCTTTATATCTTATGATTTATATGATTTATTCATGATTTTATGAGGTATGTTAAATTTCTTATGTTTTATGGGAAAAGTATGATTTAATTCTTATGTATATATGTACTAATGTTTCCTTTTCATACTTTTTATAACCCTTTCTGAGCTTTTTATGCTCATCCCAAGTTTTTGAAATGTTTTTTCACAGGTCAAGGGAATGGAACATGATATGATGATCGTGTTAAGGATGTGTCAAGAAATAATCCATGTTTTATTTTAAATATGTTTCCATTGATGGGAAAAATGAATACTATATTTTATGTAACCACATTATATAAATGTGGAATGTAATGCAAGTTTTATGATCTAATTCTCTAATACTCTAAACCTGAAAAGATCCTTAATGTGTAATCTTGTATTAACTCAAGATTAAGAAAGGTTTAAGGCTGGGGCCTTATAATTATCACCTATGAAATCTTTCCTTTTGATCCATTATTAATTGATAACATCACTCATGTGTATGTGGGGATATATTTAACGAATATATATAATATATGTGATATAAATATTTTTCTAAAATGGTGAAATATTATTTACATTTATTTAATTCCATTTTTTTGAGAATATGAAAACAAAATTCTAAAGATTTTATGTCATTCTATCTCTATGAACAGTGTAATTCAATTATATATATATAACATTTATGAATTTCTATATATATTTATATAATCAATATATATGATATTATTATCTCAATTAATTTTTTTGATGAAATTTATGGAATATTATTTCCATTCCATTCATTTCATATTTCAAATAAATAAACCAATATTCAAGTGAATTTACAACCTTCTGTCTCCAAGGACATTGTAAATATTTTTTCTATATATAAATTTTATTCATTAATCAAAATATTTATCAAAAGAATATATATGATATTAATATCTCAATAAAATTTATATAAATTATGTAACCATTATCAATATATAATAAAAAAAATACTAAACAAAGTGATACCTAAAAAATGAACCCGTGATCACCTGAAATAGTGTTTTAGATGATGAGTTGTTAAAAAACAGGTGATAAATAATTCTATTAAAATCATATATGTTATTATAAAAATAAGTATGGTTTTTCAACTTATTTATAATAAATATATATTTATTTTATAAGATGTCTAAAACATTATGAATGAAATCAGACTATATGTAAGGGGTTCTCATCTTACTTTTATAGTCAGAATATATATTCTATATTAAAAATTTATTTCTTTTTTTAGGAATATATTATACACCTTTGATAAGTTATATCATAAATGAATTTTCCAATGAATTTAATTTTTAATTTAATTTTATTCTTTCATTGGGGTTATGTTTTATAATTTAGAAATGTGGTAAGGTTAATTTTTCACGATCTCATCTTTTTTTCATTATAATTTATGTTTATGTATCCCATGGGGGATTATATATATTTATATATTTATCGAAATATAGTTTCATATAAAATTGTTATTGATGAAATTTTCTATCAATATTTCTATTTTCTATTATTGATACCAGAAGTGGTTAAGGAATTATTTAGAAAGTACAACAATATTTAAATCTATGTTCGAAAATATATTGTAATGTATACCCATGTTATCTAAAAATGTATTCAAAAATTTTTCGTATAATTATACTATGATATTATAAATTAATTTTCTCTTAGGATTCAATTTAAAAAAACTAATGAAAGCCTTATTTCATTTTCATAATGAGGTATTTTCAGACTATTTACAAAAAATATGAAAGGAATATATTTTATATTTTTTTTCATGAATGAGATTTCCAACCATAATAACTATAAAGTTCATTGAAACAATCATTTAATCTATCCATAATTCATGTTAAAAAATTCTAATATTAATGAATAATTTTTTAGTAAATTTCAATGTGAAAATTGTATTTTTATAAAGAATGATTTTAATGATATATTTATGGAGTTTAAATTCATCAAAAACCATTAAAATCATTTTACTAATGATCCATTGAAAATATATTGCAATGATACCATCAATATTTTTATTTCTAGATAGTTTATGATAAAATTGGCAAGGTTTGTACTATTTTAATATCATTTTACAAATTACATTTAATTGTATATGATTATGTTTATTGGTTTGGGAAATTATTTATATTTAATATGAGCATATTAAATACAAAATTTTTCATTGATTTTGATTATTGATTGTGGAAACTATTAATAATTCATATTCTTGTTTTGAAACAAATATATTTTTATTATTTTTTTCAACCCTTTCAAATGAGTAACGCATTGGACATTGTTCCTAATGAGTGGGGCCCACTATAGTCCCCCTATGAAATAGTAGGTCTCATGAGAAAAACTAACTTGGTATCTTGGATGAGGAATTAACCATTTATATAAGAGGTATTTTAACAGTGACCTGATTGTATAGTTATGATTTGGTACATTATGTATTACCTCATTATATGATTAGTTATTCATATCGATGGGATTATTCTATTTTTCTGAATATCCAATGTTTTTTTTCATTATCATGTAATTATTTATATTTAATTATTTAATAATCCATTATTTTTATTGATTAAATGAAATTTGATTGAGTTATTTTCATTTACATGTTGATTATGGGTTATTTATTCCTGATAGCTTCTGACATATTCATAGCCATAATAAGAATTATTTCTCACACATATATTATGTTTAATTTCCCTATAATTAAAGGATGTTTATTATAAATGATAAGAAGGGATAATCTAAAAATAATAATGGAATTCCAAAAAAGATCTATATTATATACTATGTAAAAAATTAGAATGTGAGCTTAATGTATGTATCTAGTTTTCCCTGACTAGTCCAATGGGATGTTATTAATTTTATCATGTTAATATCCATAATATACCCACCTAAACTATTCTAAAAGTTATAGGGAATTTATACTCACGTCATAAAGAAACCCTAAATGGGTTTCACATTAATAAAAAAACATTGTGGTGTAAAAACCAACCAATTTTGGGCATCATATCCCTCAATCTGAGGATAAAATTGATCATGGCCTCATGGTGAACAAATTTATGTCCAATAGGTATCATACACTAAAAAGACATAAATTTTCCTATATAAATTCTTTTATTATCCTAATGTGGTTAACACAACTAAATGGTTAAAATTATCTATATTCACTTTAAACTATTGTAGAGAATTTCTCATGGCAGTAAGATCACTCTCCCCATAATCAACCGACACATCCAATGAATATATGGGTTTTCCAAGGCACATATATTTTCATGTGTTAAGTAATTTACTCCATTTCACTACGAACATCTCAACGGTGGTCACTAAGGGAACCTAGTATAATGTTCAGTATTTAATAATAATATCACTTTAACTATCACACACACATCATGGGGGTTCAAAGGTCATGGAATGTCATTTCGAATTTATTTCACATACCATTAAAAACCATGGTGATCTAAATAGATCACTAATCTGAAATTGACATTGAAAATTAATTTATTTCATTAACAATGTTTTATTTAAATTTTAAAATTTAGTTTTAAAGTATGAAATGAATCTAATTATTTAAAAAGTTCGACACCATCAATGGAAATATCTCACACCATAATCCATATAAGAATCAAAATAATTGCTAAATATAAAGTAACATGACAACCTATAATTGTTATATTGTTTTTTACTAATTCATATCCTATAAACTCTTTCATAGTTTCACCCATTCTCTTCCATGGTTATCCCAACACCGTATTCCATTTAAAAAATTATTAGGTAAATAACTAATGCATAAGAATCACAAAATTTAATTTTAATAAATTATAATTTATTATAAAATATAGTGAAAAAATTAACTGTTCAAAACCCACTGGGCATCCAATGATCAAAGGTTCATTATAAAAAGGAGTGTCATCTATCCCCTATAGACTCAAAAATATATGTTGAGCCAAATCCAAAACATGTAAAACAATTAAAAAAAATTTCAAATTATTTATAAAGAAGATACATATTAAATTCTTGGCATGACCTACCATCATTGAATAAATGAGAAGCAGTAGAAGTAAATCTTCTCTGGGAATCCACCAACCCTGGGGGGTGTGTCTAAATGAACCATGGTAAAAAGTGGGTAAAAATATTAATTTTGAATGGGTAAAAAATTTAAAAACCCATTTTTATATATCAGATTTTTTAGTGAAATGGTTCCCGAAAAAAATCGTCAAATATGTATTAGGAATTTTCCATTTAAAACCCACTGACACGGATGATATTCATGGTTTACCAATCCTTATTCCAATGATGATAAATAGAACTATATTAATATTTAATATTATTTACGGATCTTCAACAACTATGTACAAATCAAGTGACAGTCTCAATTTCTAATCCACTTCATATGGTGTACTTTGAGATCTCAAATATTTAGCCATGACTTTTTTTTCTCAACAATAACCTAGTCCTCCTCTTCGAAAAGAGAACTAAAAATTAACTTATGTTAGGGTAGCTGCACGGTTTTCTCTATTCGAACATACCCAAACTATTTTCCTTGATAAAAGTTCTACCAACCCTCTAATATTTTTCACAATGCACCTAGACATTTCATTAACAATAAAGGAACCTCATGGGCCTCTTAAAACATCAAAATCTATCATGTCAAGAGGTTCATACACATAGATTATTAATCTAACATCGTCTCCAATTATATGAAAACCCATCAGTTGGAGTTATGGTTTCAAAAATACCTCAAATATGCTTGACTTCATGTAGTGACACACCAATGATACATTTTTTCACAATCCGTTAAAAAAATTAATAATTTGACAATCCAAACACATTCAATAATGATTGTACCAATATTCTGGATTCTTTCCGTTATGGAGCCAAAATACTTCATTTTTTACCATTGTATCATACTACGAGCACCATCACACCACTAATATGATCATATTTTAGTCACATGTACACAAAATGATCTTAATGACTTATTTTGAACAATATATTCATTATTTCCATAGGATACATTTGAAATTCTATGAGTTATCTAGATGAAACCATACCCATTTAATCAGCAGCTCAAAACTTTTTTATTGACCATCCTACGACTGGTTTCACAGATCCATGATCACTATCACACATGGTTCATAACTCCATGAAAAATATTCCTCTCCCCTCCCTTGATATATTGATACCATCACATCACTTTGTAAAAACACATATGTCTATGGATTGTTTCTCATTTATCATCGAGATCAATGGTTGGACATTTTTATTCATTGCAAATCTAATTTCCAACATGAATCACAATTCACTTCCTATTCATATACCATGGGAACATCCTGAAAAACATCCACCAAACATATTCACATAATTTGGGTCACTACCCTCAATGTTATACTAGTGAACTCCCTTCAACATGAATAATGTTATTCGAATACTTAATCAAAATTCTCACTAGGTTAAATCATTATAGATTATTTTTTCACTTGTCCAAATCAATGCGCATAAAATTCTCATCAACTGGGATGATAAATAACTCACAAAACTCTATCATTTCCCACAAAATGTGGTATTTTTGTTGATTTACAAATCAAGAGGTGCCACAAAAGGTCGTCATTTGTTACCTTCTACCACTCTAATATATAAAATATTTACAGAAATTTATGAGAAAATCAATGAGCCACAAACATTACGAAATGAGTGTAATATAATAATACTTAGACATCCAAATTCTATAGAATATATATTATATTTAAGTAATGATCTATGAGTGGTCCACATCAATATCAAGAATGTAACCTATGTCATAGTATATCACATGAATACCATATAATGGAATTATTTCATTACTATAATATTATATCTACATGCACATCTTATTAAAAAAATAAATCCAAAAAAATTTTGGTCAAGTACCCAAACAATAAATCCCTTCAAATGTAACCATATTCCATTACTATATAACCAAATGTTCTATACCTATAAAAACTATGGAATTTACATCCCCATATCTAATACACAATAACACCATGCATGCACTAATTCCATTACCCAAAGAACATACCCATTTAAAATATCATTAATGAAAACATAAGCCTAAGAAAACCCCTCTAATGGGTCACCTCCAATCATCACATACCTTCATCTCAATACTATCATATATTTTACCACAATGATACGAGGAACTCACACCTAGCCCCTGAATTAGGTCTCATAGATGGTAACATCCCACAAAATGTTGTTCCCACTCCCCTTTAAAACAACCATTAATATCTAAGATGCCAAAACAACTACTAAAAGATCTCAGATAACACATCCCAATATCAAATTATAAAAAAATATTACCTCTAAAACATACTTTCACTGATAATCCACCTATATGAAGTCTCTATTGAGAATCAATAAACCCCTAGTCAAAAGAACCACAATCATAATAATCATCTTTTATGATATGTATTGATGAAAACCCCAATAACCGGCCATGTAAAATAATATTACATTCAAATAATGATTTGAAAACAATATATTTTTTGTTACTAACACTGTATGAAATTGAGATCTAGATAATAAGAACCAACTATGGTTTTCCAGAAATTTAAAAATGGGGATAAATTATTTACTAGGTTCAATTCCCATCAACTAAATTGAGGAACAATATATTTATTATTTCTATCATTCAACCTTCCACAGAACCCATATGACCATCAATAATAAAAACAATAAGCAATTTTTTCTATAGAAATAGAATTACACAATGATAATAAATAGTTAGAAACAAAATATTTGACTAAAATATGTTAAAATGTTTGGCCATTCCTTTCATTGATGAAAATCACACTTGTTGGAATACATTTTATGTGAGTCCTATGTGACTATTTGTGATGAATAATATTATTCAAGCATCTACAACCAAGAGTCTATATCCATATTATATATAATGATCCAGATAAAAAAAAGATCGAGAAAATATAAATTTAAAACATAATACCACATGTGTGTCATGTGAGGTGACTATGATATCAATCATAACATAACATTTCTAGGACATAAATCTCAAGACCTGGGTATCATGGACATATTACTGAAGAAATTGTTAATGATGAACCATTCTGATATTCATAAAAATTTGCAACCCATATTTATGAAACATAGATTCCATATAATAAAATCAAAAAAACTACAATGCATTATTCCCTGATACAAAAATGTAATTTCCCGAGTTAAACCACATTGAAAAGTAACATTAATGGTTTTACCAAAAACAACAATGGTTCTCCCAAAAATACTCTTGGATTCTTACAAGTAGTGGGTTATATAGAGTTTTTGTGAGTGGAAAACCACACATACTATATTCCCCAGATATATATGCCCACATTACTCTATCATAGAACATACATTAATAACAGAGCTAACATTGACGTATGCTATTATAAATTATATGCAACACAAAAACTCAAACAGTCATGTATGAATGTAATGTAAATACATCTAGGATCTATGTATACCACATCCCCCTCTAGGAACTAATATATATATATATATATATATATGTACTATTAATTTAATATCCTATATCATCCAAATATTAACCTTAGAAATTGGGAGGATACTCGAGTACCTATGTGAAATGGAAGCCCTAGTAGAGTTTCAATAGATAACTCAGTAGTGAACCACCAAATTGATCCCATAAATATTTTAAATTGAGTAATTTTTTAATGAAAAATGTTTATATAAAATAAAAAATTCAACGGTGGGACATAATTAATTAAAAATATAATCAATCCCACATTGATCCTCAAATAACCAGCCTCAATTAAATATACATTTTTAAAATATTATTGGAGTATCTCTAAGAAAATATTGATTTAATTCCAACCATAATTGATCCATAATTAATTCCATAGATTAATTTTATGGAAATCAAAAAATATATGTCTCAATGTTTATGTATCTCCTCATGATTGGTTCAACCATAAGATCTGATGCATCCCAACAATCTCACCAACCACCATGTATATAGAATATATTATTTTTGATTCCCAATGATATATTATAATTAGTTATTAAAATCATATCCATATCCAAATTATAATTTTTTAGATTCCATGTTTCCCCAACAACCCAATTAGGAACACATAATGACACTATGCTCGACTGACCAGATCATAGGGTTGACCACCGAATCTGATCACAATAATAATTATCACAATTCACATTATTAAAAATATAGATCTTTTTTGTTCTAGAGATCCCAGGGACCCATGTAATTTAAGGATTCCCATGCATACCTGAGGTTTAATTGAAGAATATTGGTAATTTTTATGTGGGTCGTAATTTGGATCCGAGGAAGTACATCTATACATCCATGATGGTGAAATGTCATCCATATTATCACACTAGTACAAAATTTGGACCTAAATTCATTTTCTCATAAGAACCTATGAGATTACACAACATCAAAATCACAACACATTAGGCACATCAGTTAGGTCCCAAGAAGAATAATTTTACATAAATATCCACATAAAAAACAACAACATGAATGAAAACATAATGAATAAAGGATGGAGGAATACCTAATACCATTAGTATTATCCACAACACCACTAGATAAAATGATTTGTAGGACTTATAAGATTAAACTGATTAACATCTCTGAAAAAAATACATACCATATTAAGTTTTGTCTACCATTGGGGAACCTACTATTGTCCCATAGGTCATAACATATGAAAAGAAACCTACATTGGAATCAATTTAATCAAAATCATACAAGGGTTTATAACACATAATTTTTGGGTATTATTTTACATTAACAATTACTTGAGTCCCTCAAGGACTCATGGTCTCAATCGTCATGGCCCTTATGTATCATGCATTATGGATATGAAATGCGGCCCATCTTGATGCCATTATTATACTAAGGTGGACACACACCAAACCCGTCATCCTATTACCGTCGGTACACTAACCATAAATATAAACCTCTCAAGGGGGAAAATCACAATTCACTTACTTCAACTCCATGTTTGAGAAGTATATTATTTCCATGTTTTATACATGTCTACGTAGAAAAAACTCACTCAAAGTCATGAGATACCTCTCTAGGGAAGACACTATGAGGACCTATGATGAGGATATCTATATATTAATCATTTCATTTCAACTAGAGAACACCACTATATGGGGACCAACTGTTTACTGAATAACTATTGTCACTTAGTATATTGAAACAAAATTTTTATAAATTTTAAAATTTATTATTAATATAGTATACAAACATTCACCCAAGGACTACAATAGATAAGTGTCTTTGGAGAATAGGTACACAATCTAATAAATTTATGAAATATCATCAACATCTTATATAATGATGATTCACTTTTGTAATCTTTACAAACATATAATACATAAAACCTTTCTTCATAACCTAGGAAAATGAAACAAAAGAACAGGTTAGCTCATATGATCAGAAAATTTAATAATGCAAGATATCAATGATCACATATATATTAAATGAGAATATTGGTATGATGACATTATGTGACCATTTGAAAGTCATACCCATTGAACAGAAACCATATTCGTGAGGCATTTCATATAACATGGTGGTTCACAGGACCAGAATCATAATCAAATAAAATAACATAAGACATAAGAGAATAAAATTGGAATAATATTTATTTTTGTGGAATAAGAATCATATTATAAAATTTTAAAGAATTATGAATATAAATATGTTCACTCATTATATAATTGATAATAAATATAGACCTCGCAAGAACTTATGGACATGCAACCATGTCTACACAAAACAATATAACCATAATATATAGGTACATGCATAACATTGCGAACATGTTACTAGGTTCTGATATAAAATTTTGATCATGTAATTAGGCTCACACATAACATTATACCAATGAAATAAAACTAATACATTACATCATTATAGTCAAAGGTAACACCCATGACCATTATAAATGAAAATTCTCTTTACTATATTAGGTTGACAATCCATTCTATTAAAATATATCTAATGATATATAAATCATTAACTAATTCTTTGGAGGGAGATATATGTCTCACCCATATTTAGTTATGATGAATCCATTGTGGATGGTTATAATGTAACCACTAACCTTAGCTATAATGTAACCACCATCACATAATATAAATAATATATTTTTTTGATAACAAAATAAAGAATTTATCATATCATAATCAATGAATTTAATGAGATTCAACATAAACTCAACAATCCTAACCCTTGGAAAAGATATAGGTTTCAAAATTATTTCACCATTTCAATATTTTGTAACCTATGAAAGTAATTCACTTTCATAGAAATGTCACTATGGTATAACCCATGTTAGAAAAATGTGTTTTTCTAAATATCATTCCATCATAAAGATAAACCATAAATAAAAGAATAAGAATTTTTTACATTGATCATATCCCCAAAATATAATATGTATCATTGATGGATAAAATATTATAAGGATAATGATTTTGATTGATTATCTATACATTTCTTGAGGAAAATAACCATTTCAATTTAAAATAAATTTAAAATGAAAAAATTTCTAAAATTATTATTTTTGAAAATTACTATGAAAAAAATAAAAGGAATCTTAAATGAAATTATTTGTACATGCTGTTGGAAATTTTAATTCATGCCAAAGATGTTAAAATGAATATTACAATAACATTTTATATAAAATCTAAATGCCCATTGTTTGGAAAAAACAGAAGATTTGTTTAATAAATTTATAAAAAATAATGTGTGAATATATATTTAATAAATAGTTTTTATAATAATAAAACATTTTTTAAAACATTCTTATACGATATGGGTTTTTATAAAAATAAATTTCTGACTGAAGATCTTGAAATAATGTCATATTTTCTTAAAACAAATTCACATATATTGTAATTAAAAAATATTGGTAAATGGTAATCTTAATAAGAGATATCATGAATAACCATTGTAGAATAATATTAAAGGGGTTATTAAAATATTTATCATCATATTTGTATCATCATAAACATAATTATAAACTTTTATGATAATTGATTCTATTGTAACATAACATATCATCCACATTTGTAACTTTGAATCATTATCCACAGGAATAATTAACATAAAATAGAAACTAAAATATTATAATGATAAATAATTTCATTTTATTACATGTAAATGTGTCTGTATATATAAACCTCATAGAATAAAATTATTTCATAAAATAACATATGTTTCAAAGAATAAAAATCGAGACAAAAAATACATATAGATTTGTTAACATTAGTATCATATACCCCCTAGAAGAGAGATAATAAAATTGAAACGTAAAAGACATTGTTTTTTATAATAATAATAATATACATTAATGAGAATTATATACATAAAATAAAATAAACTGGTTGTTTAATATGACATGTTTCTAATGAAAGTTTAATGTGAGATAAAAATAGATTACCTTAAGTATTGACATTCATCAAACAATTTAGAACCTTTTATGTAATAAATATAAGTTTATTATAAATATATTAACAAAATATATTTATATACGTCATTAAATATATGATTTTCTTATGAATTTTATTTTCTTTTTATTATTAATTCCATGTTAATGTTATGTCTCATGTAATAATTTCTTTGTTTGTCATATATGTTTATATTTTTATTCTAGGTGCTATCATAATTTAATAATATATTTAATTTTAACCTATATATAATAAATTTATTCATTATATGTGTATTTATAGTAATCTATATAATTCAGTTATTGAAGAGAAAATACATTGTTCAGGGATACAATAGGTCGTATGTATGCATGAATGTTGAATCCATTTTCTTAATATATTGAATAAATGTAATGAATATGAAACATTATTATTAAATAATAATATTTTATTCATATATATCAAATAGTATCATTAAAACTATACTTTATATCTCCCATGTAAGGAGTGAATGAAACACATCACTTTAGAAGGTAGTGCTCATCCGTATACAAGATCTCCATTATCAAATTCCGTCAAAATGTAAAGCATGAAATTATGATTTATATAATAATTATATAAAAATAATAATATCATAAAAATAAAATTTAATCATTAAATCTATCGCTATATAATACCATGAGAGTTAGAAATGGAAAATGAATGACATCTCTGTGTGTGGTAGTGGTCAGTCATACACATGAATGATGATTTCATAACATATTTTATAGATGTGGATGTAGATAAATATTATTAAATAAACATGCTAAAAAAATAATTATATGTTATATAATAATATTTACATATTTATTTTGTTGAGATATAATTTATGCTGTAAGAAAATAATGAACAAAATACCTTGTAAAGATAATTACATTCTCTAAGGGAAACCTCCTCTCTATCTCATCTTAATGATCCCGGGGATGGTCTTAAGGGAGGATAAATTGCTCAATAATTCAACTAAGGATTATATGGATAGAATTTAGCAAGGATTAGACTTTTAATATTGATTGAAATGTGTGATGATGTGAATGGTGGTGGTTTCCTTTTATTTGTGTAGGAAAGAGACCCAATTGTAAATAACTTAGAAATTTCCTAAAACACTCTAAAATAAAAATTTCAATCATAATAATTAATAATAAAAATTACCCAGTGTTTAACTGTGGGAAGAAAAATGTTGAAATATTGACATAAAATATTATTATTATATGTTTTTTAATCATTTTAACCCTAATCTTATTAGTCTAACCACTTGGTAAACACATTTTTACCATAACCGCAAGTATTAATTTTTAATGCATTCCAAATTGAATTTGGTAAAAAATTATGATTACCGTATTAATTAATATAAATTATAATGAATAATAATATGGAAAAAATTTATCCAAATTATAATAAAATTTGTTTACAAATATAAAATAAAATTAATCTCATAGAATCCATGATAAATTGTCTTCTTAAGAAGAAAATGCTCAACAATTTAAAAAAAATTTACACCGAAACTAAAAATACAATTTTTTAAAATGATTTAAATTGTATTAATGGAAATATAATTAAAATAATTTAATTTTAATAGAAATTTTAAATTTAATTTATCTTTGTAAATTATTTAATCACAATATCATTTATCAATTAAAATTAATTATTTTCCATTGTTAATCAAACAAAAAAAATTACATATAAATTTAGAAAATACCCTCATAAGTTATTATAAAATTATAAATTAATAGTTTAATTTTTATTTTATAAAATTAGTTTTTTATAAATTTGGGAAAATAATTTTTTTTAAATTTCACACGTTGAAATAAAATTCATTTTCTATAAAAATACAAATTCTGAAATATATAAAGTACGAATTAAAAATTATTCAATTTTTTCATCTATATGTTTCTTTTATATAAAACCACTATAATTTAAATTAATTTTTTATTAATAATAATATTTCTAAGATTACTGTATAGTTTCTAATTGTCGCATTTGATAACAATATTAAAAATATATCACGTTTTTGATAAATCTTATTGCAAGATAACTTCATATTTCATGTAGCACAACATTTAATTTTTGTTTCATGTAATTAATTGTAAATTTTTTTTCACATATTGAAATATATCATATAAATTTAAAATATTTGAATTTTGTTTTATAAAAACTCTTTATTTTTCATTTTACACCGCTTAAATTAAAATTTTCCAAATAACTTTTTCACATTACTACAAAAAAATAAAGGATAATTAGTCCTCTTTGTGTCCTCATTTTACCATATAGATTCCACTAGGTTTTGGTTTCAGAATAATACTTTTACATGTTTAGTGGTCCTATTTTGTAGAACATTCTATATTTGATCTATAATCTCTAATTGATATTCTCTTTAAAAATGTATCACACACCAAAGGTGTGACCTCTGAGATTAGTAAATGAAATGGATTAGGTTTGTAATTCCCCAAGATGGATATGTTTAACACATCATTAATATAAGGGATAATTCATTGATGAAATAAATAATAATCTACTATCCTGAAACAATAATTGATTTTAATGTGACTGATATATCAAGATATTAATTTCACTTCTTTCCTCCATGGGGAAATTTTTATAAATGCTTTCTAGAAAACTTCTCATTCTATAATGTGTTTATTATTATCAAAATAACCATTATATTGATATTTGTTTTCCCTTATGTGTTATTTAATGACAATACCATTGGATTTTATTTCTTCAGCTAGAATATGTACTAATATATTTTATTCTTTTACTTTATTCAAATATGTATAAAGGGATTTATAAGGATCCATATATATTATTAATTAAATTATTCCATTTTAATAGATCTAAAATTTATGATCTTTTGAACCTAAAAATAATTAAAATCCACTGAACATGATCGTATAATAATCTATATGGTTATAATTATTCTCGCAGTGCTAAAATTAAACCCCATATCAAGATCATACTAAAGCCATTTCTAGAAAATCATTGAAATCATTGGTTCCATTTCAAAAATTAATGAATATAGTACTCCATGTAGCCTTTATACTTCATTAATGCATATCCTAGAAAGCTGATCAAGAGATCATTATTATTTGGTTGTGGTATTTTTTTCATAATATGTAATGATATCGATGAAGATACATAATTACATCATCTACATTTATAAGATATACCCTATGTGTTACCAATACCTTAAATCATATGAAAAAATGTTTATAGAATTCTGTAATATATGATATTTTCACTCAAACATATACAAAACCAAAGGGTTTAATTTCTATAAGTTTTTCTTAATATATCAGTAATCATGGTATACTATAATCATGTAAAACCTCAAAAGGGGTGTTAATAACATTAAACATATGACCATCCACACAATCATAAATTCATGATGATATATATAACTCTTAATTTAACCATATTTGTATATATATATTATTATTAATTATAAATCACCATATATTCCTTAAACAATCTATGATCTTATACAAAAACATTTTCAATGGATGATTTGGTTTATCCTTATACAGATATAATCTAAAATGTAAATTCATTTATAGAATCCTTGAATAGGGAGATAATAAAAAACTACTTCACTAATAGATGAAAAATATATTTTCTTAGGGATTATTTTTGTATAATCAAACATGAAATAATCAACTATATAGGTGAAGAAAAGTGTTACATAATTATTTATATTCACATTATCCATTGTGATTTGAATAAGTTTCTATTTTTCCTTTATCTTCAAGAGTTTAGGCGGCGTATCATTGAAATATTTCTTTTGTATTGGGAATTGATTCACCTAATGCACAAAATAATTCTACTATAAACACAAAAGTGTTGGTGTGGAATTCTGTTGATCTCCCTCTACATTCTATTCATTAGATTATCTCTTTATATATGTTCTACATCAATTCCCTTAATGGATAGGAATCCCATACATGAAATATTTCCTTGTCCAATTTAGGCACAACCCATGATTCTCCTTCCCACAGTTTTGGAAAGTATGCGTTTGAATGTTTTTCATCCCACCATATGACATATCACTGGATTTTCCTTGTAATAAAATTTTCCTTTTCTTATCATCATAATGAAGAGGTTTTATAAATTCTATTTCCACTTTTATTTCACATTGAACAATTTTATCAAAGCATCCAAAATCCATAATGGATAATTCCAAATGATAATTTGGGTTCAAGACACTGAAGAATTCAACAACCTTAAATTTAGGATTATTCATTATAACCATAGAGTACCTCAAATTTCTAATAAAATTTTCATTATTGGTATTGAACAATCCACCATCCTTACATTAAAAATTAAGGAATTCCTTCCCCATTTTTTATGACGAATAAGGGGAAATAATGTATTAAAAATCATATTCACAACTCTTCAAAATTTAGGGAGTGAATTTATTCACATTGCATTGTATTCTTAGTAATATTCCACCATTTATCAATATCACCTTAAAATCTATATAAATCTATGAAGATTTTTCCATGGTTTGATAATAGGTTAATGAAAAATAACATTTCTTTGGAATTCATCCATTTACCCTCAATTATAGAATCAATGGAAAAGTTGAATGAAGTTGATTGTTTCTTCATTAATGACTCAATATAATAGTTTTCCATTATTTTCCCATTTTTTAGTCCTTCATAAATAATATATTGAGAGTGTTGTGTGATTATAGCAATGATGTTGTTCATTTTACCAAGTTTAGCATTGAGTTTTTAGAAGGAATATCATTTCATTGTATCTTATATTTAATATTTACACTATTTTTTAGGATCCCATCTATTGAATAAAATGAAAAATTATAATTTATGATATAATAATAATATAATGGAACCACATAATTATTATTAATAATTTATTTGGGGTCTAAATCGTGCAAATTATTATTTAATATATCACATATATTTTATAATACGTTATTATATAGATAGTATAATTATGTATTTCATGGTATTTATTTATTATTTTGTGAATTTTCAATACATAACCCAAGATAGTTTCAAAACATGTAATTTGAAAGGATATTTTTTTGGCACCATGTGATAACTGATTCAATATCAATGATCAATCTGGGAATTAATTACCCCTAGTTACCTCTATGCCAGACCTACATCTTTTTTATCTAGGAATGTATGATATTTCATGGAAACCACTCTCTATTCTTTAATAAAATTTAAGGAAATTTTCCTATATTTTGACTTGTCCTTAGACATATCCTTAATGATATCCCAAGACTTATCCTTAGAAATATCTCATGGGATATGCCTTAATTTTTATCAACCAATTATTCAATGGTTCAGTAAAATAATCTTAAGATACCAACAATATTGACCCATTTTTCAATCATTCATATTAAATCATTATATATGATTATTACATACATTACAAAAAAAGACAATATAAGACCATAATAATTTATAGTATCTATAGAATAGGTACAATATATTCTTTATTAAAGAATGATCTTCAATATCCCTATCAATATCATCCCCTTTATAACTCATTATAAACATATTATACTGAAACCCATTCTTCTTACCCAAGGGAGAGGAAGCATAAGGAACAGTGATTTCAGATGCACAATAAGGGTAAGAATGTGAGATATTAATTATCACATAAGTATAACATGAGTATGTGGGTATTAGAACATGATATTAATATTTGAAACCAAACCCTACAAAACATAGATCACAATATTAAAGCGTATAAAAAATATGGAAGCACGTAAGACATGAATAATAAATAAATAAAGGTAAATATTACCTTAGACTATAAAATTAGATCATTCTATAGTGTTTGAAAATACAAATTAGATTATAACATTGTGAACATGTATAAATCGAATAATGTTCACTAATTATGTTAAGGACATGAAATCAGGCCCTCAGATGGACATATGTACATCAATCATAGACCTCACGTATCAGTATGTACCTGAAATATAGGTCCACACACAACATTGTGAATAAACAATCAGGTTCATTTATAAAATTGTGAACATGTAATCAGGTTCATTCATAAAAACATTAACATGACTAAAAGTTCCACTACTAACATCATAATAGTGAAGATTCACTCTTACGACCATTGTAGTGGAAAATGTCCATTACTAAACTAGCTTCACTCTACATTCCATTAATATCTATTTCATTAGAAAAAAATATTCATTCAATTAAGTATTGTAAGATATACATCCAACCGCTCATTGGTTACAATGTAACCACCATCCATGGTAATAATATAAATATCATACTTGTCTATAACATAAAACCATCACAAAATTCTACAAATACCTACATGTTCAACAATTTCCTAAAACATTCATAATATCATAACCCATGAAATTAAATGGGTTTCACAATCAAATAAATATATCATAATTTTTTCAAAATAGACAGGTTTTGTAACTATTTCATCAATTCATCTTAGTGTAGCCCCTAAAAAGATGTGGGATTTATAATTATTTCATCATGGTATTACCAGGGCATTCGAAATTGGTTTTGAAAGGATAAAGGCACCATAACCATAAAATAATCATAGAAAAAATAGTAATGGTGTCCATGGATCATATCCATAATAATGAATATGTAATATTAATAGATGAAACCTTATATGGAATATGATTTTGATCAATCATCTAAAAATTTTCATTGGGAAAGTATCCATTATTATTGAAAAAACAACATCATAAAATGTAACAAAATTTAAAATTAATTTTATTTCAAAAAAAATTAAAAAATATAATTAAGTTTTTAATAAATGATTGGTCATGATGTTGGAAAATTATTTTCATGTTTTCCATGTTAAAATGATATTTCCATTCATAGTTTCAATAAATTCCAAATGGGAATTATTAATAAAATTTAATTAATATTCCATTAAAAATAGTATTAAAAAAATAAAATAATTGTAAAATAATTTTTAATTAATCATTTTTAGAATAATAAAAAAAATATATTTTTAGAAAATATGGTTTTGAATGAAAACTGATTTTTGACAGAAGAGAGTGAAATAATTTTATATATTCTAAAAAACATCATCCCAATTATCTGATGTACCAAAGTGTTTAGAAATGTTAATATAACATGATTATAAAATTAATAACTATATGAGAATAAAATAAATGAGTTTTGTGATAGATATATCATAATATTTTATCATTTAAAACATTAACAAGAACCATCCCGATAAACTACGGGATTTTATCATAATATCATTACCAATTTGGAAACATTGAATCATAATACACAATAATGAATAACCTAAAATGGAACATTAATAAATAATGTGAGTAAATAAATTCATGTTATTACATTTTAATGTGGATTGATATTCATCTTGTAAAATATTATTGGGGTAAAACATAACATGTGTCACAAAGAAAGAAAATCGAGGCAAAAATACCTCACATATTTGTTAAAATTTCAACCATGAACTCAATGAAGTTTATATCCTAAAATTGATAAGTAATAAATAATATTTTCTAGTAGAATAATCATAATATAAATTCAAGTTCATTATACAAATCACATTAAAGTAATAGGTGGTGAATATTGATCGTGTCTTATAGATGTAAAAAAGTGAGATTTCAGTCCATTACCAAAAGTCTTGACTTCCATAATACCCAATAAAAAATAATATATATTATATATAAGATTATTATAAATATATTAATTAGATTTATTAATATTTATCATACCATATATATATATTTATGTAATTTTAATATCCTTTTATTAATAATTACTTGTTAATGTTATTTTTAGGTAATAAGTACTTTGTTTTTTGAATATTATTTTAGTTTTTTTGTCCCATTAAATTGAACATGATTTATGAATCTCTAGAATGATAGCTTTTAAATTAATAAAATATATATTAAATATATTTATATTTATTGTAATCCTTAATATTTAGTGATTGAAAATGTTATACACCATTCACGGAGAGGGTAGGTCATGCGTAAGAAACCACTTTGTCTCTGTTTTCTTTTTTAATTAAAAGAAATAATGTTTAATGATATATTAGAATCATATAATAATATTTATGTCTATATATCACATATATTATTTAAACCCATCATTAATATAATTTTTGTAAATCGTAATCAAATATAATTTCTTCACAAAGAAGTAGTCTTCCATACACATGAACGATATTATCATACTGCCAAAAAAATGGAAGAACAAAGGTATATGTTATATATTAATTTATAAATAATAATAATACCAAAAATATAATACATAAAAAATAAATTTATAATTATTTTCAAATTTTATAGGTGTAAAAGGAAGAATGAATGATATAGATTTGTGACGTGGTAGTTTTCCTTACACATGAATGATGATTTTGTAACCCTTATAATCAATGTAAAAATGGTTAAATATTATTAAATAATCATAATAATGAATCATAGTACTATAGATTTTTTTAATATATTTAATTATTTAATTAATAATTTATGGTCAATGAAATAAAAATTAAAACGAAATAGCTTGTTAAGATAATTTCCTTCTCAAAGAGTAACTTCATTTTAATATCATCTTAATGACCCTAGGGATGGTCTTTTGGGAGGAAAAGAAACTCAGTAATGTTGGGGAGGATAAATTTTGGGTAATTTCATTACAAACTACTTTATAGGTGTGAAACAATTAAGTGTAGTGGTGGCCTTTTATATGTATGTTAAAGAAACCCACATGGTAACTACATGGAAATATCTCAAAAGGATGCAAAAAACTAAATAAATTATTAAGAAAACATATTTAAAATTACCTTATATAATAACCAAATAATTATAATGTTTATATAATTCTATAAAATATGATTTTTACTTGTATAAAATTCTTTTTTACACTTACATTATTTTTTAACCCCAAAGTAATCCCATTTTTACCTTAACCATGGTAATTAATTATTACTAAAGTAAATATTAATATTAGTCAAAATGAAGGTTATCTATATTAGATAATATAAAATTTGATAATTATGAACATGAAATTCAATTTTTATAATTCAATTCATTGATATGAAAAAACACATTTAAAATTAATCCCGCAAATTCAGTAATAAATTGATATTTTAAACCAAAATTGTTCAAATGGTGAAAAATTATTTTTATGTAAACATTCAATATGAAATAGATTCAAATTCACAAATTTGGATATATGGATGAATAATTTAACTAAATATTCTTTAAATTATATTTCTAATATAATTTATCTTCAAAATTAATTTAAACAAAAAAGTTGTTTTGATTAAAATTCATTATTTTCATTATTCATCAAAAAGTG
Organism: Viscum album; assembly: GCA_963277665.1. Lineage (NCBI taxonomy): Eukaryota > Viridiplantae > Streptophyta > Magnoliopsida > Santalales > Viscaceae > Viscum > Viscum album. The sequence goes on along the minus strand of OY728128.1, from coordinate 1,249,861,516 downwards.
AATCTTTTTTGAAAAATTCCATAATTTAACCATCATCAAATACTGAAATGATTATTGAAAAACATAATTTTAATTTTTTAAAAATAATTATATTATAGTACGAAAACTGTATTTCATTAAGGTGCTTAAAAAAATAAAGCATGTATTTTTTAAAAAAATAAGAATTTTGAATCATTTAAAGTCTTTATATAAAATTAAGTACCTTTATTAAATATGTTTCCTTTTTATAAATCCTTTATAATATATATATATATATATATTTCAGTTTTTAATATTCAAATCTCTATGTTTAATATCTACGTTATAATGATATAATTTAAAAACTATATTAACTACAAAACATTATTTTATTAGATGTATGAGAAAGAAAACCCAGTGTTGCATGTAATGAAATATTAACATGGAGTTTTTTGTAATAGATGATTACCCAGTGTTTCATATAACATAAGCTATAAAAGAAAAATAATATCTCTAAAAAATATAATTCATAAAAACATTGTGTGTTACAATGTATTTTAAAATTCGTAGCCTTATAAATCGGTTGTCCTTATGATCAAAATTATTAATTAAACAAAAAGTGAAATAGTCTCATTGTATTCCCCAATCCTGAAACCTGATTAAAATTATAATTATAATTTATTATTAAATAATGAGATTAATTAATTTAATTGTGTGTCTTAATCAGTAGGGATCAAGCACACAATCAAATATATCACCAACAACATGAATGCAAAATGGAATTTACCTGTACAAAATTTAATTTCTAAAATCATTATAATATATTTTATTGCCTTGTATCTATGATATATGCTCTCTGATGATTTTTATTGGCCACCATAGTACCACTGGATCCTGCATACATTCCAGAGAACCTTACCCATGTTAAATTAAATTTATAACATAATTATAATAACTTATAATTAATTATAAATTTTTTTTAAAATGGAATAAACACTAAAAATCAATGGGAATCCAATGATCAATGGTTCCATTGATAACTGAGTTGTTTTCATACTTTAGATACTCATGAACTAAGATTGGTCCAAATATTCAATATGTCATTCCATTAAAATTCGTAATTATATTTTACTATAAACAAAAACCAAAGAATGTTTATATTTCAATAAACTGTTTATTAATCAACAGTTTGAAGTAGGGGGACATTATATCAGGAAATAAACTTGGAAGGATAAGAAAAATCACAAAAAAATCTTATGCATACACAAATAACTTGTGGAATAATTTCAATAAATCAAAATAGAGAAATATAAAATCAAGAAAAAATATAGTGAATAAGGAGGGAGTAAGAGGGTGAATATCACCAAATGTTACTAAAGAATAAATCACAAATCCACCAAATATAAGCATTAATTATGTTTTCGGGAGGGGAATGGTTAAATAGGACGTTCACAAATGATTTTTTGTGAATGTTGGGAAACATAATATAATTTTTAATGGGGAAAAAATCAACATTTTAATGATATGAGTGGTTCTACATCATGATTTACCAATCCATGCACGAACTGTTTGGTAGACACTATCCTAGTGAATACCAATTGTATGATTTCTCTACACCATTAAACCAACTATGTTCTAATGAAGGAATTTAGTGTTTTCTCTTTTTAAAACAGTTCACATGATTTTTTATAACATTATGAAATCATTATTCCAATAGATAGTTAATAGAAAAATATTATGGATTAATATGATATATGGTATAATTAAACCAAAGGTTTTTGATGAATTTTAATCTCAACAATTCCCTATAAAAATTGAACTGTGGATCATCCCCATAAGTTTACAGAATAGGGTTACTCTATATAGTGTAACCCAAACTGTTCACCTTGTTTAATTTTCTCCAAACAAAATTAAATTAAACTAGACATGGCCCAGAATTTTAAAAAACACCAGATTTGACCTTATAATTGAAAATATTATCCAATAAATCATCAGATGATAATAAAACTCTCTTATTGTGGATATAAAACTCAATTCTCAAGATATACTTTATACAAATATTTTTTTTTAAATTTTCACCCATATATAGACTTCGTGTATTATAAATGTTCAAGATATATTGGAAAGATTAACTCAATAGAGATAATTAACATTTTAATATAATTACAACATTTCTAGTTGGGTAGGAAATTTTATATGTAGTATGATCTGGTATATGACCAAAATATAATCACCTCTGTGCCTTTAGATGCTTATAATACATTCTTACTAATGATATGAAAATGGATTTTTTGGATATTTCAAAAATGTATTTTTATTGGGTATGGGGATGAGAACATAGGATACATTACATGGGATATAGACAATTGAGAACTCATCAGGAAATGAGAAGTTCAATTCTAAAAGTGGATTATGATAAATAAAAAAAAATATAAAAAAGGAAATTATAGATAAATCACTTATCAATGACTATATTGATCTATGTATAAAAATGATATTATCAAAATTTTCTAACGTTTATATGAAATCATGAGAATTCTAACGGTGAGAACTCTAAATGATAATTAATAATGATCTAGGGTGGTTAGATTTGTAGTGGGATCACTAAAATTTACTTTATTAAATAGTAGATTATGTTTGGAAAATAATGTACAAAAAAACTAAGCATAATCAATAATCTAAATATCGAATCCATATTTATAATTTTATATCATTCTTGAAATTTCATCTCTAAATTTTTAAAGAATCGTTCTATTTTTCTAATGTGGAATCCACATTTACTAATTCTATATAATGCAAGTTAGTTATGGATGAATATATGTATTCATTGAATATTAGTAGATCATCTGACTATAATGTCTTACTATAATGGATATTCTAATTAAAAAAATATGTGTTTTTTATTAGAGATAATTTTATTATTAAAAAATTTTCTATAATGCATGTCTTGTAGAAATGTAGTTTTAACAACATTTTGGAGTATTTTTGTTAATAAATTGGACACTGGTAGAATAATAAAACAAATTTGATGGGATTGAGAATGTGATCATCTATATATATATATAGATTATGTTGATATAATGATATCCTTCCTTCATTAAAATTTGTATAATGAAATCAATATGTGACAACTGGTTTGTTTCAACAAGGGGAAAATGTTCAATTTGGTTTACATGTTGAACATGAATCATTAAGGGAAAATGAAAGATCCATGGTATTAGATTTTGAAATTAAATTAATTTATTTAAAATAAATTTTTTCAAAAGTAAAATAACTATCATTGTTATTAGTAGTAGTTTAGTGGGGAGAATTATCTGTATTATTTTTAATTTATATATATGATTTATCTAGGCATATCAAATAAACGTATTAAAAATTTGAAATATATATTTGTTGGAAGATTCAAAATGATGTATCTAGGTTATTATATGAAAATATCGATGATAAATAGTTAACGAGATATGTTGGTTTTAATGTTTTCTATCATTGAGTTATTGCACATGGGAGTTTATTTGTTGATTTTTGATGATAAAAAGTAAGTCATCCTAAAGTCCCCTCAACAAAATCTTTTTGTTGTCTAAGGCATAAGCAACAAAATTTTTTTTGAAGCCTTATAGATAGAGATATTTTAATATGAATCAATTATGATACTTTTGATTTGTACTATAATTTTCACACATACTAACATTGAATTTTTAGAGCATGTTTTGAGTCCCTCGATGTAAAATTATGTAAAGGAACACTAGGATGTTATTGAATTCATCCTTAGTTGTTTTCATTGAATAAAGGATACAACCATGTACTAAGGGATGGTTAGTACCTTACAAATATTTTTTACACTGACTGCCTAATATAATTAGTCACCAAGAAAACATTATAATTTTTTGGATTATCTATGGAGAATCAATGATCAGGTATATATCAAAATTTTGAATACTTCATACTATTAAAAAAAATGAAGATTTGTAATTAAGAAAAATGAATGATTAGAAATAATCTATATGGTGAAAGTGTTTGATGATGGAGAATGAAATGAGTATTTAAGGGGAATTTATATTCTATGATAGCCAAATTACAACCTATTATACTAAATGTATTTTATTCAATGCAATGTCAAAATATATAACCAAAACCCACATTTCATAAATAATTTTTTGGTGAAAAAGTAACTTAATTTTGGAATGATATCAAAATACCATATTATGTGGATATATTCTTTAAGGTGTTTGCTAATGAATATCTGAGAAATCATTATGACGTAGCATGTATTGGGTGAATTAATGAACAATTATAAAGAGAAATACTTTTTATAAAGAAATTAATGGTTCTACCAGGTGATGGATATTTATCGAGGATCCTTATAATAAGCCTCCAAATGCGTTTTGTTGTAGTGGAGATTTTTTTGTACAATTAAATTTCATTCATTTGTACATTGATATCCAAAAATGTATTAGTAAATGTTGTACTAGTATGTTGTGAAGACTGAACAACTTGGATATATAATGTGGTGTCTAGACCATTTGATTTTTTCATTTTCTTAAGGAGTTATGATGATTTAATAAATTTATAGAAGTTAATATAAAAAATGTGTCTCTAGGTTGGTAAACTTTATGAAATTTCCATTCTATTTTGTTCACATTTTCATGGGATCTTGTTTATTTTCTTGATAGAATTAAAATTATTATATAAATATTTCATACATAACTGATAGGTACAAATTATGGAGATATTTAAATAAGTGAAGGAGGATAGAAGTAAAATATTTCTTATATTACTACTAGATACTAATCATGTTTTGAAATCCATTATATCTTTAACATAAAATTGAGAATTTGGAAATAAAGTTTCTCTTCGGCATATAGGGCGCATTTTTTAAATCACATTAATCACTTTTATTCATTCCTTGTATATAATATTTTCCTCAGAATATTTATTATACATATGTGAACATATGTCATTTTTATTTTCTGAGATGAATATGTCCTTTAATGGTCAGTGAGGTGTCACATATACATATTTTTAATCCACATTGACAAATATAAATGAACAAATCATGTTCTATTTGTAATTGAGTAGAACCCCCATCATGTGAAGTTATTGTAGATATATATCCCTTCATTTTTTGATTTTTCATCAGTAGTAGAAGAGAAAATTTAATGTGTCATATTACAAAAAAAAAATAGTAAAATATTTTATAAAATATCTTTTTTCAAACAATTAAAATCTAGGATGGAAAAGTACCCAAAAAATTATATTGTAATTGGAAAGAGATTTTTTAGTGAGGTGGCATATGTGAATTTTTATAATACAAGTAATCCATCCATTTAGGTAAAAGAAACCCATGTGTTTCATAAATTATGATTCTGTATACATGAATTATGATTTTGGTTCCATGATGATCATGGATTAATGAACAGAGATAAAGGTAAAAAACCAAATGATGAATGATATTTTCCAGGGAAAATTAAAATTTCTTAAGAATAGATCAATAGATACATGATATCCAAGAAATATTTTACAACCTATAAATGAATCTTATGAAACATTATAAGAATCTAACTATTTGAAGAATAAATACCCTTCTCAATATAATAATTGTTCCTTGCGATTTTTTATTGATTCCTATCAAATGTGATCTATAATTTCAATAACTAAGTAATACTGAAGCATTTATTACTTATATCAGTAAGGAGAATAAAAGAGAATCATGGACACATAGGGGTTAGGAATATGGTTCATAAAAATCACATTGCCCTGAAGACATAATCGAAAAGTGAAATCCACTTCACATTCCTATTCATGATCAAGACCATCCCATCTGACTATCCACATTTATGTAATAAAGGATTCAAGAATATTTCTAAGGACCATGAAAATGATTGTAGATGAGATCCCCCAATCATGTGACATTACAATTAAATGATGGCATAAAATCACTCAATTATTTTAGATTCATGTGACAGTCTCTGTGAGAAGACAGTGACATGAATAATCCAAGAAGAGTGACTTTCCATGAATATTCTCACATGTAATATCAAGGTGTATGATTGATCACATGAAGCCATAATGGATAAAAAATTGAAACATTTCCAATATTTATCTCTATATAAATTAAAAATTTTGATGCTTCATGTGATATTGTGTTCCAGTATTCATTATGTGATGCGATTACATATCACCCAAGATCCAATTTTGATATTGTAGAGACCTTCATGCATCTTTTTCCATGATCAAATTGAGACCCTCACACATTTAAAACCTGGATATCCAAAATTAAATCTATAATGTGGCTTAATATTATGAATAATATTTGAAATATAGATGTGATCATGTGGTGTACCATTTGAAAAATAAATGGGTTTAATACATATTCAAATGATAGAGTGATTATGCAGTCGCTATTCATCATGTGACATGAATATGATGTCATGAATGACCCAACATAAGCTCACAAAATATGCATGATGGGGTGATACCTCAATTGAATCAAGGTCATACATGAGAAATCATCATCATGATAATTCTTTTAGATACATGGTGACGTACCATAAAAAGTTCCACCAAATATAGTAAAAAACACACATTGAAAAGTATTGGTGAGAGAAGTATCCTAGGAGAAGAGAACCACATAATCGAAAGTGTATTAAAATTAATGAACCTTGTGAATATGTTAAGGGAGTACTTGTTATATTTATATTATTCACATGATCTCCCTATTGACCACATTAAGGACTGTCACGACCCCCTCCCACCAATGATGCCCCTCCTGAGCTAGCAATGGGGAAAGAGAGATAATGACCCCCGAGTCCCACCTCCAGTAGGCCCTGGGGTGGAGACTAGCACCAAGGGTATGAGTTTTTCACAAATATGGAGGCATTACCCATTTTATTTTTAATTATCGGGAAATTGGACAAGTCAAACACCAAAAAGGAAAAGAGCAAGTGTATAGAAATAAACCTAAACCAATCCCACATGCATGTTTAAACAATTTTATAACAAGGTACAAGTACAAGAAAGCTCAAAGTACAATACCAAAAGAAAACAAAGGTACAAAAACAACAACAAATCCAACTATCTGACTACTACGGTCCCGCACAGCCCTGGTAGTCCTCCAGGAAACCTGAAAGTAAACATAGGGTGAGCATACAAGTATACTCAATAGGGAAACCTAAAGCTCTCGTGCACAAGTGGGGAGACATCCTAATGTCCCGTGAGAACAACAGAAGAAACCTAGAAAGGAATTATATCCACCCAAATTCACCAGCCACACTCACCAAAAACATAATCACAACAAGTAGTAGTATATAAGAACAAGAGCATTGGGTACCCCACACCATTTTCCTTTAGTTATCTTCTCTTCCTAACGACGAACGTCCTGACGCTGCCACACTCTCCCCGACCGCACACACCTGGGCCTCACAACCACTTATCCTGCCCGCACACACCTAGGCCTCACAACCATGTATCCCACCCGCACACACCTGGGCCTCACAACCATGTATCCCACACGCACACACCTAGGCCTCACAACCACGTATCCCGCCCGCACACACCTGGGCCTCACAACCACATATCCCGCCTGCACACACCTGGGCCTCACAACCACGTATCCTTCCCGCACACACCTGGGCCTCACAACCACATATCCTGCCCGCACACACCTGGGACTCATCTCGAAGATTGTTGGGAAATAGTAGAACCTGCCCGAAGAGTCTTGGGCTAAAACCACCCCAATCGAGACCTAGCCGAAGAGTCTTAGTTGTAAGGTCACCTCAAGCCATCACAACCTAGGGGAGGAGCAGGAAAGAGCTAGTAACTAAGGAAAAAACACCCTCTCCCATAAAATGGGAGTTTTCGGCACTAAGTGCTCAACATGGGTGGGGTGCGGTAAAACAAAAAAGATACAGATATATATATGTATACCAAACACACAGCCCAACCTATGGCTTCTAAAAAGAAATCTGAGCACGTGCCTCGGCATTGCTACCACGAAGAATGCATACAACAAAAAATCCCAACCCCATTTAGGTTTTCACATTTCATCAGAAAGATTTTATTTAGTTCCTTAACTACTAGGCAACTATCCACAATGAACCACATCAATCGTCCGTAAAACATATCCCTGCCATCCACAAATCAAGTTAGGAAAAACATAAGCAGCACAACAAAGTCCTTTTTATCAACCAACCAACCCCATTTATTATCATTTCCATTTCATTACCACGCCCCACCATTCATTAACCCTTCCAATTTTATTTATTAATCACAACCCATAGCCCGTTCACATTCAACCCATCCCTGCAGCCCCGCTGCCAACCACCATAACCACAACCACACTGTACATCATTACCCCTTTAATACCATTTATCGTAGTCCCACTACCCATCATCAATACAACATTCACACCAACCCACAACCAAGTCAACCGCAGCCCCACTGCTCACCCTGTCCACAACAACCCAAAAAACACCCCCATCACATGACACGTAACCAATCCAACACCCACATGTTCATTATTCCATTTTTTGTTCAACTGGGGTGATCACACAAGGGTTCCTGATTTTAAAACAGCCAACTTTATGTGATCAACCAAATTCAACATTCCACAAGGTTTCCATCCCTAAGAAAATCCATAAGGAGAGGGAAAATTTTAATTGCCTAAGAAAAGGCCCCCAACGACCGTGATTTTCAGTAGGTAGAAGCTCATTCAATTCACAACATAATATCACAGGATATAAAGTAATAGAAATCACAAACTTCCCATCCCCGTTATCTAAGATAGTTATTATCTTTATTAAACCGGTTCAAAAGTGTTTCACATAAACAAGAGAACACCAACCCCTCATGATTCCCAAATTAGAGAGACAAAGGTGAGATCCCTACCTCAACAGGTTCTGATCGCAACGCTCCCCCGGATCAACCTTAGAAGACGTCTGTCGGCATCCGTCACTTCTGTCAGGTCCTAGGAAAACCTACATGGGTGGAAGTCAGAAAGGAAAGGCTGAAGTAAAGACAACAGATCCAAGCTTAGAAGCTCCGCCTCGTTGTTACGATCCCATGGCCACTGACGGATCATAAATCTGAGCTCGGACGAAGAAGTTATGGAAGAAAGAGCCTTCGAGTCTCTTGGGAGAGCTCTGCTTAGAGGAGAGGGGAGGAGAGGGGTGAGTTGAAAGGAAGAGGGGACTCCTCCTTTTATAGGTGTAAAAATCAAAAGTAAACGACGTGTACTTTATGGTATAGGGTGTGTACTCAGTTCTTTCACATGGTCTCCACGCAGCTTCCAACACGGCTTTGCGGCCGTTGAATGGTAGACACACGGTTTGAGGGTAACGCATACGCGGGGAATGACTACACGGCATGTGGTTTGGACACAAGACGTGTACTCATTATTCCACATAGCAAGGACACAACTTTCAACACGGGGTATACCCAGAAAGGGAGTACACGGCGTGTACTCAAACTACACGGCGTGTAGTTTCAAAATTCTGGAAAGTGTGGGAAAAGTATATCTTACCCTCTAGAAAACTTCTTGACCTTATTTTTGACAAAGGAATGCGACGGAGAGGTCCGGGACATTACATCAGATACCTCTTAATACATTCTCGTCCCCGAGAATTCAAAAACCAAACCCAAAGGAACCCAACAAGATACCTCTTAGGGATCTCGTTATAACAGGAACCCAACCAACAACCCTAATCATATGTGTTAGGAATTCCTTCTCCTATGTCGAGTTTTTATCTGCCTTAGGCGGAACTAACTCGCCTTCACGGGTTTAATCGCATCCTCATTAATGCGTCGCTATTAATAATTGGGTCTTCCAACTTCCATATATTAGGCTTTTTCAACTCGAACTACCCCCTACACCACACAACCAATACACTGCCCGAACACGTGGTTTTGGGAAATTCCTTCCCCTATGTCGAGATATTATCCGCTTTAGGCGACACTGACTCGCCCACATGGGTTCAATCGCATCCACATTAATGTGTCTCGGTCAAGGGTCAGATTTTCCCATTTTCCACACATCCAGACATGATACACATTACCAGGGAACAAGGAAACAAAAGGTCTCACAACTAACAAGCCAAGAATTCCATTAATCAAAGGTATAGAGTACAACATCAACACAAAGCTCAGAAGAACAATGGAAAAACACAAGTCAAAACAACTCCGGGTACTGAGCGTGCATCTGGGTCTCCTGCTCCTAAGTGCTCTCCTCGAGGCCACCATTACTCCACAACACACGAACCAAGGGAATGGTTCGTCCATGGAGCACCTTCTCTTTACGATATTCGATTATGACTAGTCATTCCTCTAATGTCGCATTGTCTCCCATGTCTAAATCTTCCTAGTCGATAACGTGGGAGTCGTCGTGTAAGTACCGACGAAGCCGAGAGACGTGGAAGACGTCATGAACCTTCTCCAACTGAAGGGGAAGGGCCATCTGATATGCCACCTCGTCGACTCGCCTCAGCACCTCAAAAGGACCGATGAACCTAGGCGAGAGCTTTCTACCTTTCCCAAACCTCCACTTCCCCCGTCGAGGGGAAACTTTCAAGAACACATGATCTCCCACCTCGAACTCCAAGGGCCTCCTCCGACGATCAGAATAAGACTTCTGTCGGTCCTGATCCACTTTAATCCTCTCACGTACAATCTGGACTATCTCTATGGTTCTCTGCACTACCCTTAGCCCAAGAGCACCTGTCTCACCAACCTCGGTCCAGCAAATTGGTGAACGACATGGCCTTCCATACAAAGCCTCAAACGGTGACATGCCAATAGCAGAGTGGAACGTGTTTTTGTAGGAAAACTCTACTAAAGGCAAGTGTCGTACCCATGATCCTCCGAAATCCAGAATGCATGCTCACAGCAAGTCCTACAATGTCTGGATAGTCCGCTCCATCTGCCCATCGGTCTGGGGGTGGAAAGCAGTGCTAAGGCGTAGCTGGGTGCAAAAAGCATGCTGTAACCCCCTCCAGACTCATGAGGTAAACCGAGTATCCCGATCTAAGACGATAGTCTTTAGGACAACATGAAAACGAACCACCTCGTCTACGTACCTCTGTGCTAAGGTACTCACCGGGCCTTACTCCTTAATTGCCAAGAAGTGAGCTGATTTCATCAGATGATCCACCACTACCCAGATATCATCATAACCTCCCTGAGATCTGGGTAGTCTTGTGACAAAGTCCATCGAGATGTCATCCCACTTCCACTCGGGGAAATATAAAGGATGCAATAAACCACTGGGAACACGGTGTTCAACCTTCACTTGCTGACACACTAGGCATCTAGCCACAAACTCCACCACTGCCCGTTTCACCCCGGGCCACCAAAACTGTCCCCTCAGGCCTCGGTACATTTTCGAAACTCCTGGATGTACCGCTAAGGCTGAGCTATGGAACTCACGGAGAACTCCCTAACGCATTGTCTCTGGGACAAACAACCTTCCATGGAAAAGCATCTGATGTAGGCTGTCCTCTGACCATCCCTCTGGAGCATTTCCCTGATCGACACGATCCTGCATCACTTCCGCCTCAGAGTCCCCCCACTGAGACTCTTCCACCCACTGCAACAAGGAGGACTGTACAGTCATCTAAAATAAACAGCCTCTAACACCTTCTTCTCTTGCATCCAAGTGCAAGGCAGCCAACTCTCCCATCGCTTTACAAGCATCAGCGGATTCCCGAACTACTTTCTAATGTGACTTCCTGCTCAGGGCATCAGCCACAACATTACCCTTACCTTCAGTGTAAGAGATCTCAAAGTCATAGTCTTGGAGAAACTCGACACATCTCTGCTGCCGTAAGTTCAGGTCACGCTGGGAGAAGATATAACGCAGGCTCATGTGATCTGAGAAGACCACAAAGCTCTCCCCAAAGAGGTAATGTCGCCAAAACATCAGTGCAAACACTACTGATGCAAGCTCTAGGTCATGGGTGGCATAGTTACGCTCGTGAGGGCGCAACTGCCTAGACCCATAACAAATCACTCCCTTCTTCTACATCCGCACGCACCCCAGACCAAGGCCAGAAGCATCACAAAAAACCTCATACAACAACCCTTCCTATGGAAACCTGAGTACGAGAGCACTGACTAACTTCTCCTTCATGTAGTTGAAAGCTTTCTGGCACTGCTCGCTCCATAGGAATACCTGGTTCTTCCTAGTCAAAGATTTCAATGGAGAAGCAACTTGAGAGAAGTCCAAATCGAACCTTCGATAGTAACCTGCTAACCCCAGGAAACTAAGAACTTCTGCCACGCTCTTGGGTGCTGCCCAAGAAACAACTGCCTCCACCTTCAACGGGTCCACCGCTACTCCATGCTGAGACACCACATGCCCAAGGAAGTGTACTTCTTGCGTCAAGAACTTACACTTCGACAATTTTGCGTAAATCTGGTGGTGTTGAAGGACTTTGAAGACAACCCTGAGATGCTCAACGTGCTCCTCTTCTGATCTTGAGTAGATCAGTATGTCATCGATAAACACAACAATGAACTGGTCCCGAAACTCTCGGAAGACAAAGTTCATAAGTCCCATGAACACAGCTAGTGCATTCGTAACTCCAAACGGCATCAATACAAACTCGATGTGCCCATACCTGCACTGAAATCCATCTTCGAGATGTCACTATCCTTTACCCTCAGTTGATGATATCCCGATCGCAGATCAATCTTAGAGGACCAACCTTCTCCCCTTAGCTGGTCGAAGATATCATCTATCCTTGGAATGGGGTAGAGATTCTTGACCATTACCTATTTCAACCTTAGATAGTCTATGTATAGCCTGAGACCACCATCTTCCTTCTTCACAAAAAAAACTGGAGCACCCCATGGCGATACGCTGGGTCGAACAAAACCCTTCTCCATCAGATCGTCAATCTGAATCCATAACTCTCGCAACTCCGAAGGGTCCATCCGATAAGGGGCCATCGAAATCGGATGGGCACCAGGCTGTAAGTCTATCCCAAACTCAACGTAAAGTCAGGGGGGGTTGATTCACAAACACCTCAGGAAAAACATCTAGGAACTCCCCAATAACTTTTGGGACATCCATCATCTATGTATCAGCTGGAACCACTGATAACCTGCCTAACAAGGAAAGGAGAGGCTCCACATGCCGACTTCCCGCCTGATAGCTCCTCTCGCCAACAAAAGATACGCGCTTCCCATCCACGTCAGAGAACACGACTCTTCTCCGAAATCAGCCGATAACGAAACTAATAGAAAACAACCATTTGATGCCTAGGATGACATCGTATGGCTGCATCTATAATAGAAGAAGGTCCCCACTAGATCGATGTGGTCCCAACATCAGCCCACATCCCCGGCAAACACAAGATACGCTGGCTGGCCCCCAACTGGTGTACTCAGTACCAGTGGTATGGAAAGTCTCTCTATGTGTAGTCCCAAAGCATGGGCTAGAACAGGTGAAAGAAAGGAGTGTGAAGCTCCTGAATAGAAAAAAGCAGAAAAAAGAGTGATGAACAAACAAATCATACCTCGCACCACCTCTGGTCCTACTGGAGTTGTCAAATCAGCTGTGTGCAAATGTCCACGCCTAGCTCCTCTGCCTCTCAGAGGTCGTCCACCTCCCCCACCACGCCCTGGTCGAGGTCCCTGAGGAGCACCCTGAGGTCGGCCTCCTTCCGCAAAGTCTGCCCTCAGAGGAGCATGGTCCTGCTGCTGCTGGAAGGGCCTCGTAGGCAACTGGTGCTACTGAGGTGGGTGGTGAACCTGCCTACCACCACCGTACTGAGATCAGGTCGGGCACCAACTCTGAACGTGTCCGAAACCTCCACAAGAAAAACACCTCGGTCCTTGGCACGTGAAAAAAAGATGAGGACCCAAAGATCTGAACTGGAACTGCTCAGGCCTGCTCCCCACTGGCCTGAACCTTGAAGGTCCCGTCACAGGAGACCTGCTGCTGACTGCCTTCCCCTTCGACGAGCCTGGCTAGTTCCCCTCTCGGGGTGCACCTCCCAATGACTGCATCCTCTCAACAACTTCTTCCTTCTTCTGTACCGCCAAGTATGTCGGAAGGGTGAAGGGGGTGACAACATACTGGTGAGAAGGACGAAGCGCCTCCTCCAAACGTCCCGCCCGAGACTCCTCATCTGGAAAGAGATCTGGATCAAAGCGCAGGAGATCCTTGAACTTGATCCCCATCTCTCGTACCGAAATACTCCCCTACTGAAGGGAGAGTAAATCCTACCACTTCTTCTCCTTACTCATGGAAGAAAGGAATTCCTCTCGGAATTCCATCTCAAAGACAGCCCTTGGAACCTCTGCCTCTATCCTCTCTCTGAGGTAGAGTGTCCACCACTGTCGCGCCGCACCTCATAGCTGTCTGACTGCTAGGAGAACCGAGTACTCCCTCGGAGCAGAGATCAAGGTAAAATAGATCCCTTGCTCCTCAAGCCACCCCTCCGTCTCCGTATCCGAAGTATTACCCTCGTACTTCTTGAGGGTCTGCCGTTGGAAAGAACGGAGAGTCTTCTACCAATAGCTATCTTCCTCCTCTCGGTCAATCCTCAACTGATCGACCACCTGAATCTGTTGGGCCTCGGCTGTGTGAGCCACCCGGGGACGACGTCCAGGTGCCATAGCCATACGGTAAACAAGGATCACCTAAGCCCAAGTAGTAAGAAAAACTCAAGGTTTTATTTTTTCATTTTATTCCAATTTCTTTCCCAGAACACCCTAATCATGTAAAACACAATCATGATGATGCATGTAACTTCCCTAGGGTCTCTACCCTGCAATCAAAGTAGTCTCACTTGGTTGTTTGGAAGGCTCAGAGTCCTTGCATCGGATCACGGGGGGCCCTAAAATCCCATGTCCTAGCCGGTCTTCCCTGGCCTATGTCACGCACCAAGATTAACTAACACTGTTGGCCTACCATCCCATGAAATCCTCACTGTGCCTAACTCCAGACTCCACCCTATATCTCAGTCATCACCTCTAATACCATTTTGTCATGAACCCCTCCCACCAAAGATGCCCCTCCTGAACTGGAAATGGCGAAAGGGAGATAATGACCCCCGAGTCCCGCCTCTAGTAGGCCCCGGGGTGGCGACTAGCACCAAGGGTATGAGTTTTTCACAAATATGGGAGGCATCACCCTTTTTATTTTTAAAGATCGGGAAATATGACAAGTCAAACACCAAAAAGGAAAAAATTAAGTGTATAGAAATAAACCCAAACCAATCCCACAATCATGTTTAAATAATTTTATAACAAGGTACAAGTACAAGAAAGCTCAAACTACAATACCAAAAGAAAACAAAGGTACAACAACAGCAAAAACTCCAACTGTCTGACAAGTAGGGTCCCGCACGGCCCGGGTAGTCCTCCTGGAAACCTGAAAGTAAACGTAGGGTGAGCATACAAGTATAATCAGTAGGGAAACCTAAAGCTCTCGTGCACAAGTGGGGAGACAACCTAATGTCCCGTGAGAAAAACAGAAGAAACCTAGGAAGGAATTCTATCCACCCAACCTCACCAGCCACACTCACCAAAAACACAATCACAATAGGTAGTAGTATATAAGAACAAGAGTATTGGGTACCCCGCACCATTTTACTTTAGTTTGGTGCTCTTTCTAATGACGAATGTCCTGACGCTACCACACTCTCCCCACCCGCACACACCTGGGCCTCACAACCACGTATCCCACCCGCACACACCTGGATCTCATCCCGAAGATTCTTGGGAAACAGTAGAACCTACACGAAGAGTCTTGGGCTAAAAACACCCCAATCGAAACCTACCCGAAGAGTCTTAGTTGTAAGGTCGCCTCAAGCTATCACAACCTAGGGGAGAAGGAGCAGGAAGGATCTAGTAACTAAGGGAAAAACACCCTCTCCCATAAAATGGGAGTGTTCAGCACTAAGTACTCAACATGGGTGGGGTGCGATAAAACACAAAAGATACAGATATATATATATGTATACCAAACACACAGCCCAACCTATGTCTTTTAAACATAAAACTGAGCACGTTCCTCGGCACTGCTACCACGAAGTATGCATACAACAAACAATCCCAACCCCATTTAGGTTTTCACGTTTCAGCAGAAATAGTTTATTTAATTCTTTAACTACTAGGAAACTATCCACAACCAACCACATAAATCATTCATAAAACATATCTCTGCCATACACAAATAATGTTAGGAAAAACATAAGCAGCACAACAAAGTCCTTCTTATCAACCAACCAACCCCATTGATTATCATTTACATTTCATTACCACGCCCCACCATTCATTAACTCTTCCACTTTTATTTATTAATCACAACCCATATCCCGTTCACATTCAACCCATCCCTGCATCCCCGCTTCCAACCACCATAACCACAACCACACCGTACATCATTACCCCTTTAATACCATTTATCGCACTCCCCATGCCCATCATCAATACAACATTCACACCAACCCACAACCAAGTCAACCGCAGCCCTGCTGCTCACCCTATCCACAACAACCCACAAAACACCCCCATCACATGCCACATAACCCAGCCAACACCCACATGTTCATTATTCCATTTTTTGTTCAACCGGGGTGATCACACAAGGGTTACAGATTTTAAAACAGCCAACTTTACGTGATTAACCAAATTACACATTCCACAAGGTTTCCGTCCATAAGAAAATATAGAAGGAGAGGGAAAAATTTCATTGCATAAGAAAAGTCCCCCAACAACCATGATTTTCATTAGGTAGAAGCTCATTCAATTCACATCATAATATCACAGGATATAAAGTAACAACAATCACAAACATCCCATCCCCGTTATCTAATCCAGTTATTATCTTTATTAAACTGGTTCAAAAGTGTTTCACGTAAAAAAGAGAAAAGCCACCCCACAGAATGAAAAAATTAGAGAGATGAAGGTAAGATCCCTACCTCAATAGGTTCTGATCACAAAGCTCCCCCGGATCAACCATAGAAGACGTCTGTCGGCGTCTGTCACTTCTATTGGGTCCCAAAAAAACCTCCTCAGGTGGAAGTCGGACAGGAAATTCCAAAGTAAAGACAACAGATCCAAGCTCGGAAGCTCTGCCTCGTCTTTACAATCTCGTGGCCACTGACGGATCGTAAATTAGAGAACTGACGAAGAAGTTATGGAATAAAGAGCCTTCGAGTCTCTTGGGAGAGCTCTGCTCAGAGGAGAGGGGAGGAGAGGGGTGAGTTGAAAGGAGGAGGGGACCCCTCCTTTTATAGGCATGAAAAGAAAAAGTACAATGCATGTACTTTATGGTACACGGCGTGTACTCGGTTCTTTCACACAGTCTCCACGTGGCTTCCAACACAGATCTGTGGCCGTTGACTGGTCAACACACGGTTTGAGGGTAACACATACGCGGGGAAGGACTACACGGTGTGTATTTTGGACACACGGCATGTAATCATTATTCCAC
This sequence comes from Viscum album, assembly GCA_963277665.1. NCBI lineage: Eukaryota > Viridiplantae > Streptophyta > Magnoliopsida > Santalales > Viscaceae > Viscum > Viscum album. Next base: position 1,249,844,121 of record OY728128.1, on the reverse strand, counting down.
ACAGCAAGGACACGGCTTGAAACACTATGTATACCCGGAAAAGGAGTACACGACGTGTACTCAAACTACACGGCGTGTAGTTTCAAAATTCTGGAATTTGTGGGAAAAGTCCATCTTACCCTCTAGAACACTTCTTGACCTTCTTTTTGACAAAGGAATGGGTCGGAGTGGTCCGAGCCTTTACAAGGACTCCCATAATACTGTTTGAATCATATGAAGTTGTTTTTGCATGTATATATGGTCATGTGAGTCATCAATGAGATAACATATAATGATCATTGAGAAATTAATATGATAAATGGATAAATAAGTAAATGTATTATGTGAATATGTATACACTAATTTTTATATAAATGGGGAAGGCTCCTTGCATGACCCATTTATTTGTCTGGAAATGACCCCGGTACATGTAATGTGAATCACGTAATGTAAAATAGACATGTGAGCTGGTACATTAAATGTCATTCATACATGTCATATAGATCATGATATAGAATCTATAAATTTCATCCAATTCATTCAATGTTGTTGGGATATGTAATTAAAGTAACATGGTGTCCTATGGGAATGTTAGTTGAATAATTTGATATAATTTTTGACATGTCAGTCTGATAATGAGTTTCCCCCCCAAAAAAGTCAGGTGATCTATGAAATTTCCTACATACATGTCAGTTTTCCTATGTGAATTCCTCTAAATTTTTTAGATAGATTATGTTATGGCCTCTATTCAAGTCATCTAGTCACATGAATCTCTATAGACATGATAATAATATCATATGATGTACTCTAAACTTGTCATCTGGTTCATGTTAAGTCCTTCAAATACTTCAGTTAGTTCATGTTAATCCCTATGAACATATTTTCATAATCACATGAAATGCCTCACACATGTCACCTGTAATAACATAAATACCACTGAATATTTTATAAATAAACCTTAACAAATATCTGAAAGAAACCTGAGCCATGTCAGATTGACACCCCAAAACTTGTTGTCCTCTAGAATTAATACATGAGCTTCATTCCATGGAAAAAGTGAAAACCAAACCATGTTTCATTGACAGAGGATTATAACTTCATATGGGAAGTTCCCATAAAGGAATAGTGTTTTGAACTCATTATTATATTCTCATGCCCCTCATGGTCTCCACCCTCTCTCTATCATAGGGTAATAGTTTGGTATTATCCAATGGGCATCCATCATTTTGTAAATTAATCCATATATCACGAAATTAGGCTCAAGGGACCCAATATATCCAATGAATCTATTATCCATCCTTTTCCATCTTCAGCCTTTAAATTGTCTCATTCATTGGAATCAACCTTATTATAATCTTCCTAGAATCCCATATATTCTATCTCATTGGACATTCCCCCTATGGGTCTATATTCATCCCTCACCAATTTTCATGATGGTGGTTAATTAAACTACAATTATTCTAATTACATCTATAAGTAGGGTTCATCATATTCCCACCTAATGTTCATTTATTATATAAAAACACTTTCATGGGAACCAGTGTATATTTTCTATATATATATATGTAGTGATTCTAATTACATGCTATGAAAATGTAATTACATCAATATTGACACATTAGTGCTTAGGGAATCAAAATGATCAAATAAGAAGCATAATAATATTCAATTAATCACTGAATCCTTAGTGTGTAATCCTCATTCAGGGAAATGGTTATAATTATTTTATAAATTTCAATAAACATTGGTATAATGTTTAAAACAATCCACATATTGTTAAAATATAGGTAAATTAACCTAATTGGAACTAATTATATTTCCCTACCCATCAAAATTTTGATGGTTGGACGACCAATGAAGAATATGATACCTATTAAATTAGGGATACATGGGAAACCTTCTTAATGATAAATATACATACTTTATTCATAATATCCCTCATATATACCGTTTCAACACAATCTTAAATGACGCATCTTGGATATAAAATAATGATGTCATTAATTATACATGTTCTTATAGGATATGTAGGACATCTTTTGGAGGAAAAGTACCATACTTGAAACACTAATAACCATAAAGAATTGTAAAAAAACTCCAATGTGTCAAGTTTATGGCATTATGGCTAAAGAATTTATCCATTTTTATATATTAAAAAGAAATCAATTTATGGCCTCTCATAAATATATATTGTATCATTAATAGAACCAAATATATATATATAATGATTCATCAATATGTCATTTTAATAGGGTAATGAATATCAGATAAGGATTCATATGTTGTTCATTAACATTTGTTTTATCTAAAAGGGTGTTCCATAGTAGGAAATTATTTCCCCAATAATGGTGTAATATTCACGATATCCCATCTTCTCCACAAGTATGGGTTCTTAAGTGACATTTGGTTTGTAATAAATAAGACCACTATATTTTGGAAAGAATCACCATGTTTAATTATGGATTTTGGGGCCATTGATAGTTTCCAAAAGGGATTAAAAATGTAGACCGAGCATGAAATATTGCAAAACCATACTATAAACCCCCATCCACTACAATCAATCATCGGACCCCCAATTTTCCTCAAATGGAAATAGATTGAACTTGATATGAATATTGAGAAAATAACCAAATGTGATATCATTTAACTGTGTAAACTCTTTCAAAAATGAAAAGGATGGATTTCCCAATTCCTATCAAGTCATTATTCTACTCAAAATTAAATGGATACAAGGGTGTATTGAAATCAGTATTATATTTTAAAAAAATCAATGCTCGAGTTGAGGAAAAACCTATGTATTCTCAAATTGAATACTTAAAAGAAAAACCTTAAGCTGAATTATGTTAAAATTGATGAAAAATTAAAAATATATTATCGGAGATTGTGGATAAACTTGATGAATGTGATATAAAGGATTTTAAATGTCCTACAAAAACCCAAAAAAATAATTACATAAGCCTAGAGTAAAGTATATGATTTTTCTCAATCAATTGTTCCATATAAGATTATATACATAATATTTATAGAATAAATTTCAATGAAATCATATTATACATGTTTCATGAAGAATATCACATCCTAGACATGCTAATAGAACTATAGATTCAAACACCCATTAAAGATTTTAGTGTTTTTGATTTGTTGAATGATATTGAAAAAAGTTAACAATATAAGAAGATTCAAGATTCACATTGATTTTTAAGGTAGAAGAAAACACACATCACCAACTAGTTCCAGGATTAGTATGAATTTGATTCCCCTATACATTTATAATATTAATTGAATTGGAATGCATAATCATGTAATAGTGTAATTGTAATTGGTAGATAGATCACACAATTATCTACCTAGGGTCACTAAAAATTCACAATTATTACTTTAAAATGTTATACATAAATATATTTATTATTCATAGATACATAAATTGTTAATAATGTGTTTTAAAAATTGAAAGAACATTATTAGATACTATAGGTTCCATGATTGATGTACCTACAGGTAAAATTTGTTTTTATATAGGAATGAAAAATGATATGTATAATTTAATTCAATCACTGAAAAATACATTGGTTTTAGATGATTTATTTTCAATTTGTCTAATAAATATGTGATAAATAAATAAAATAATATAGAATGAGTATGGAAACACAATGTTGAGAAAATTCATTATAAACAATGAATATACTATTATGTATCATTTGGAATCTAGTAAATATATTGAAGATAATTATCAATTGGATATAGTTGATTGTAAAAAAGTGAGTTACAAATTTACATTCATTTTTATCAATATTTTATGAATTCAAATTATATTCAATTAATGTTATTTGATTTCAATAATAAATTTGACAATTATGGAGAAAACTATTATATATATTAATTTTTCATCTAAATAATAAGTTAATAATGAAGAAAATTAACATTATATTTTGAGGATCTAATAGAATCTTAGTTCACAATCCATGTATAACATTAGGGAAATAATTACAACAATACATATCAAGGTGGATGATGTTAATCGAACTACATATTTTAAAATGAATATAAATATTAATATGAAATTAGTGTTTGGGTTAAAATAATAAAACTGATTCATTTAGGTTTCATTTATCTAATTCATTATATATCATGGGTGTAACTAGTACATGTGGTACCCAAATAAATAGTTTTGATAGTTATTAAAAATGATAAGAATGGGAAAATAAAAATACAAAAAACTTATCTAGTTTGAGAGACTGTATTAACAATACGATGTTGACTGTGGTAAAGGGAAATATCAGTTGTTTTTACCAATCATGTTTTAGATGCTTGAATATCTCATATAGAACCCTTATTTTTTATTTTATAGATTACTACTTATGTTAGAACCATGTAATTATTAATCATGAAAACTGTTGGAAAATAGCACTCACATGTATTTATGGAACATTTTCATTACAAATAATCCCATTACTGACTTTTGAAACACCTAAAAAATTTCAATGATTTTTATTGGAAAAATTATAAAACAAGTAAGTATGGAATAATGTTAAAGAAATATATCAAAAACTGGTTATCAGATATAGTGAGAAAAATTGAAACTAAATTAAGATAAATTTATGTTCTTGGAAAATAAACGAATTTTAATGAGATACTTGATATCTAGTAATATGGTTGAGGTATATATAGTATATAATTAATTCATATAATCATTTTTTTGTGACAAAAAAAATAAATATTACAATAATTTTTCATTAACATATTGGTTATTACTGAATATTTATCATTAAAGTGATAGTCATTATAGTGAATTTATTCTCAATACCAAAAGTAAATCAAAATTGAATAATGAAAAGAAAAAAGTAAAATATTTCAAATGATTAATGAATAAATTAAAATTATTACCTATATCCACAAAAACTAATTTGATTCTACCAATCAAAATTGTGTAGAGTAACATACACTTCTAAGGATGATATTATATATAAAATTTTAAATAATGTTATATTTAATTTACTGGGAAATAATGTTTTTAAATTGATACAAAATCAATTATTCAAAAATGGATAATAAGATTAAATATTATATCTATTTTTTAGATAATATTTTCAATTTATCAATGGTTTAAAAATGAATCTATACAAAGACTAATAATAATTTAATTTTTTCAGTCAAATATTGACAAATCATAATATTATTAAGATGTAATATACATAATTTTTTTATCATGACCATATGAATATGATATGATATGATAATAAATTTGTTGTCCACAGGACTATATTTTATAAATTAATGTATGGTACTAATCATCACTTCTATAGAAAATTTACATATGAATAAATATTTTTTTCCAACCATAAGGGTATACCATAATAATATGAGAATGCAATAATACTAATATAACATGGATTACACAAGGAATGGCTTGGGATAAAAATTAATGTAGTCAGGATTTTGTTACAAACTATATATTTTAGAGGATCCATTTCATTAAAATCTAAAAATAGAAGGAATTATCAGATAATATATTCCAGAAGATGGTGTGCTTTAAATTCCTCTCCACTTATATATAATTATATGAGATAGACACTATGGGAATCTGAAAAAAAAAACTATTCTATATTTTATTGGTTTTATACAGAAAATGTTATTTTGATATTCTGTGAAATTATTTATGAACTATTATAGTTGTAAAAGTATATGAAATATATAGAGAAGTTAAAAAGATTCATAATTTTTCCAATTAAAAGATTAAATATTTTATTTATAATTTATAGATTTCATTATATCATTTAAAAATAATATAGAAATGATAATGTATATGGGATAGATGATTATATATCAATTTGTTTGAGTCTTAAACCTTATTGATAATTATAGTTATTTTCTAATTAAATTTGTGAGTAAAAAATTCTTTAATTGAATGGAGTTCCAATAGGCATAAATATTGACAATAGTTCCCCCATTTATAATATTAAATTTATAATTTTTATAGAGAAACATTAAAGAAGAAAAAGAACAAAACTTTCTAAACTCTAAAAAATTCAAAATGTGATATTAAAAATAAGTATTATGTATGTATTATAGAAAATTGGAGTTTTTAAGGAGATTATTAAACAAATAATCAGGAATATTTCATTTATTTGAAAATATATTCCATTGGAACTACCATTTGTATTATAATATATAAATTATTATTTTGTATGAAATTTCATTTTTTAGTGGAGATTAGTATGGGACATTATAAGTTTTGAAGGTTGTCAACAAGGAATACTATAGTGTTATAAAGAAGAAGAAGTTTGAACCTAATTAACATGAAGAGACCAGAACATATTTATATTATAATTATATAATTATGAAAGAAAAGTAAACAAATATTTATGACAGAATGGTTTAGATGGAAAAATTAAAGTATGGAAACCTTTTATTTGTGTTAAATTCATTAATTATGTTATTTTTTGGGAATTTGATATCTATATGGTTAGGTCATTTCATGAATGTTGAAGGGATATTAAATTGAGAAAAATAATATTATTAGAAAAAATAGTGAGACATTCATAGTGAATGGATTGATGTTGTGAATAAATTTTTTTGAGGTAATGTGAATATATCCATTATTTTTGAAATTGATGATTGAAGGGATATATTCAGGATAATGAATGTAAACATAATAATATTGGTACTAATTCCAATATTTTTAAACCTTTTATTCTTTATTTGATTTTGGAGTAATATATTTCCACCAACTACATGTGTAAGTGATATTTATTTGGGTTCCTAAGGGAAATAAAGTTAAAAAATAATGTAAAACATAAAACACAAAAGAATTGATATTAAAGAATATAAATATTCTACATAATTTTATCATAATATTAATTAAAAATCTCATGTATTTATACATATTTAATTCTGATTGCAAATAAAGCGTGGTGGTGTGTGTTGTCTATAATAATATAGAATAACTTTTGTGAATATCATTCATTAGTTTTTCGGGAACTTGATAAATTTCGAGTAATTTAGTCCATAGTCTTTAAACATGTATATAAATATTTAATATGAATAGGTTTTAGGATATTTTAATTTGAGTTTTATACGCTAAAAATTAAACATTCAATTCCGAGAGTAACATTTTATAAAGAAAAAACATTAGGGATTAAACTAAAAATAAAATCCTTTAAATACTTTAAAAATGGAGTAAAATATGGAATCATGGCCCCTTATTATCATTCTATGATGATTATTTATTTTGTTATTATGTTCAAAGTGAATAGTCCTAAAGAAGGGTGAAATGACATTTTGGGATTTGGATATCAATATTCTACATTCATTTGCACATTAAAATAAATATCCTCAAGGGAAGAATGTTATATTATATGGTATACATATAGAATAACCACTCCCAAAAAATAAGTTCAAGTCAAATCCTAGGGATTAAAAATACAAAAAATAGTGTAAGTACATGGTTTTAAAATGAAATGGATAGAAAGTGGAATTTTTTAACAAATTTTATGAATTGAATAATTGAATTATTAGGTTATCATTCGATATGTATCAATGAATTGAGAAAAAAGGGTGTATTACAAACATAATGCTAAGGGTCTATTGATGGTGTTACATGTTGAATAAATGTTTTAACTAAATTCTACTCATTTATACATTTATGAATAATGAATATTTTTTTAAAAAAAAATACAACTTCTAAAAACCTATTTAGAAAAATTACACGGGGAAAACTAATCATCATTGTGCATAGGAATAAGTATTTTTGAATATAATGTTTTTTAATTTTTTTGAACTGTTTTCCCATTTTTTCTAAATTTTTATTATTATTAAATTTAATTTATATTTTTTAATTTTGGGGAAAATAGCTTACTATAAAAAATTCATACATTAATATTCATACAAACTATATATTATTTAAATTTTGATATTTTTTGGGTTTTATTCAATAATTTATTGATGTGTTTATATGTAAAATAAAAAGAAACAAATGAAGAACCAAATGAGGATAACGTGGTGTCAAATAACAATGTGGGGTTACAGCTACATTGGGGATTTGTATATCATGAATTGAAGAAATTAATGATATATTCCTTGGAAAATTTCATTAACCATGTCAATATAAGATGACATAAATAATCTAATTTACCATATATAGGGACTGCAAGAATACATCATCATTGATATTATTCCATGTTAGAAATTGATAGTATATTTTGACAAAAACATCATCCCATATTCATCACCATTATGCTATTTAATCTCATTAGTAGACACTTATTAAACATCCTATGACTACACTAGCTACAACATAGTGTGTGGGAAACACATGAGAGGATTTCAACTACAATGTTTCCTATGAATGATAGAAATTGATATGTTTAGAACAAATAATATCATGATGACCCAACTCATTACATAGAAATATTGAAATTTCAAATATGTTATGATTCTCATTTTCAAATAATCAATATATTCAGGATAATGTGGCTATTTTTTCAATACAATTAGTCATGCTTCCCATTCCATAAAAATATCTGAGATAATGTATCTCACATCATTACAAGATGATATATTCACACTCTAATACAATTTTGTACAATAACATCTAATACACTAGTACTGAAACAAGGACTAAAGAACCTGAAGTCCTAAATATTTTATCAAGGGGATATAATTTCAGGCTTCAATATAGCCAACATTTACTCTAACATATCCTTTAGTATATAATTTATAAATTTATAAAATTGAAAGAAATATTAATCATAAGTTTACTATAGGTGTTTTTTATCCCCAAATCACTAAAAAATAATCTAAAATATTGAATGAAAATAAAGAAAATGATTGTATGATTTGGTAATCATTGATCAATGGAGAGTACCTAGGTATGGTATGAACATTTTTTGTCGAAATGAATTTTATTTTGAAAATAAAATCATATTTTGGAAATTCCATAACAAATGGATGTATAATGATATAGGTTACAAAAAGAGAATAAAATATTTATGGATAATGGATATATTGATTAAAATTATTAAATTAATTTTGTTTAATCACATGGATGTGTCACAACATTCATTTCCCCCATGTAATGATCATAGAATATAGATGAAAATTAATATTTAAAATCACATGTATAGAGTAAAATATTTTTGTTGGAGTACGATGATCATCATTCTAAACGAAGAGATCAACAACATTGAAGGATCATTCCTCACATATACTTTTTGGATATATTTGTTATACATATGTAATTTTTGTTATATATCATGATTTTTTTCCTAAAAACAATATGTGGTTGTTGAAATGTGTAGATATATATTATTTCTAAAATATTGAGTGAATCAAATTCCATATATCTTATTTTGATATAAATAGTGAATTTATTTCCTTGAAAATTAATACATCATATTAATAGAGATAGTGGAGAATACGGGGTTGAAATACAATCATTTCCACTCTAAGTTGGGACATAGACAACTTTAAAAAAAGAGTGTCATAAGAGGATAAGAAAAACATATGTCACATATATATATATAAGTTTCCATGATCATTGTAATAATAGAAAAATAATATTTAATTGGATATAATATTTCATTAAGAAGCATATGAGTGGTTTGAGAGAGAAAATTGATTGAATGACTGACTGTGTTATAGAAGATTCCAAGAATTCCATAATTAGTAATATGATATGATGAAACCAATCCAAATACATACACTATTCTCTCAACTCACTAAAACAACCATTAGATCATTTCTTTTCAACTAATATTTTCTTCATGATTTATTCATTACTATAGTTTACAGGGTTATATTGTTCAACACACACTTCAACAAATCTCTTTACATTTTCTTATAGTTGATATTATTTTTTAATTAAATTTTTTATACATGTTGATATAAACTAGTCTATGTCCTAGTTAATATCATCATAAATTCTATTAACATATGGGGAAAATATGTCTCTACCACTAGATTATTAATCATTATATAATTGACAATATGAAAAGAAATAATATAATTGTTGCCACAAAACAATAGAAGAAGATATTGATTCACGATTTTTTTTATCTACAGTTTTTGTTCTCAATTATATTTCTATGGTATAATGAAATATGATATATCCTAAAAGAATATGTATGATTCCAAGGATAAAAAGAAGTCCCTATAATATTATTATATAATGGATTTTCCATCAATGTTCATGAGGTAATTAGTGATCGTGTATAAAATATTAGTGACCAATTGTAATGATATTTTTACACATTACATAACTCTAATTTTCCCCCTGAACATATAGATGCTCACATGGATACACTAGTATCTTATCAACAATGGTATCACATACCCATAAACCATATAATCATTATCATATTCAGGTGACGGTCGTACATTATTCTCATATTACTACACATCACAAAAAGGAAATACTACATTTTCTGAACATAATATATAATGACGTGCGTATTATTTATCTAGTAAAATAAAATGTTTTTAAGTCTATATGAGGGATATATACAGCACATCAAGAGGTATATGACTCTTTCACTAATGTTGAATTATATCACTACCACAATAGTCCTCCTCGTTGTAGTGTAGAGAAGGATTATAGTAATTATACACTTGATGTCCATTGTTGATGACCTAATCATGTTAATGTTTATCCCATACAAGAAAATATGACCTTTTCTCAGAAACCATCATATATAGAGTTTCTCAAAACAATGGGGATGATGGAATATAGTTTCCCATCAACATTCTGCAACACATTACTGTGTTCAGTGGGGGTCCTAGGAAAAATCCATTATATGCTAACTAGGTTTAGGCATATATACCTATTATGGAGAGATCAGACATGGATATATAGAGAATTATATTTAGAGATAAACTCTAAAACATGTTTTTATCCCATTGAGACTTATAAATAACGTATCATAAATAATCTAGAGAATACTAGGATGCGTTACATATTCAAAAACATGTGTGTGACTCATCTGCGGTTGAAATCTAGACACCTCCCTTATCAAGGATATGAAGGTAACCTAATTTTCCGAAAGTATCTATAATATTATCTGGACATAGAAGTGTGATTCATGGTCCATAACATATGATTTAGAGAGCATAAAAATCATAAAAATTGATTTTATCAATATTATATAAACTTTTTATTGATAGATTTCTTGACATCCATAAAACCTATACACCCATTGAAGGGAAGTGTGCGGAGAATTCCACTTCACTATGTCCCCAAAAAAATAATCTCTATAGATACAACATACTTTAATGTTAGATTATAAGGGAAAATCGTGGGAATAGGTAACACTATGTCCAATTGGTCAAAAAACATTAATCCTCTTATTTTATAACACTTAGTCACTATGAAAGGAGAGAGGGGATCACCAGTAGTATCTTAGGAATAAAAAATAAATAAAATGGGGACACATCTCAATCAGGAAGTTCAATGTTTTGTACTACCAAATATCATTTTTTAAGATGTGACTACCATCAACAGATTCCATTTCAAATATCCCATGCATGATTTAAATTGTAAAAAATAAAATTAATCACAATATTAGTAGCCATAGAGACGATCCATATGAAAACTAAACCACTATTGATAGTATAATTTTTACCATAAATTCATACAATGGGTTATAAAACCCTTGGAGGACCCTATAAATATAAACTGCAACTTTGAACCAACCCCAACCAACAATGAAGGAGGAATTTATTTCTAAATATCCACCACCATGTTTATTAATCCACAACTAGGTCACAATAAAATAAGATATAGAACTATATCAACCCCATATAATAGGGATGAGTGAATTTTCATATCAAATTCTTCCCATGATTTATCTGATCCTTGAATGGCATCCTCAAATAATCGACAATATGGTTATAATGATCCAGTATTGGACCTAAATCATTCCAAACCAATAGTGAACATGGAATATGGATTATTTTCCTCACCCCGATTTTTTTTGTCTTTTCCATTTTAGAAGTAAAATATCTAAATCTATCATACTATCTATTCCTCCTAATATGATATGAAAAACGTTCATTTTGGTTATCCTAAAAAATTATTTCCATAAACACCCGTAAGGTCTCAATTCACAGATCGAGATAAGTGTAACATATATTAAAGGTGGTAAAATCACAATTTTTTAATCTGAAGTGGTTCGTTATGAATAACAGACATAGAAGTGACCCCAGTACAACTATAGATGGAGTATGAGGGGGTAAAGAACTATCCTATCACTTGGAGATTAATGGAGTTTCCACCATTACATGATACACATAATTTAACATTGTCACATACATTCTAGAAAATTATGGGAATTGAAAAATAAATATAGAGGGATATAATGTAGAAACTGAGCCTCAAGGGCTAAGTGATATCAATATACAAAAAAGGTTAAACGTATGAAGAATTTTAGTGGGGTGTAGAAACCTTTTTCTCATCGAATGAGGAATTACCACTTCCTCAACAGAAGTCTACTAGGGATAAAAGGAATTTTCTGGCCACGTCCCACCCACAACCTTTAGAATATAAAATTCCCTCTATATAAAAATGAATGGAACTACATGAGAATGAGATATAGAGTGTCAGATAACTTAATGAGGAACAACTGAGGGGAAACATTACCATTTGGTATCTTATTTGAATGAAAATTGCATCTTCCTATGATTTTATGAGATATATTATTTTTAATTTCATTGATTTCTTATGTTGTATGCTATAACAATATTATCTTACACTATACAGAACACTATATTAGCTTTTAGTGTAGGCAACACTATCCTTGGCTTGAGTTTCACACAATTTCATGTTATTTTGATAGAATTAATTTCAAGAAACAATGAGTATATGTTTTTTTCAATTAAAAAATGATCTATGTTAGGATTATGTTGTAATTAACTGAAAATTAATATTTCACTAGATGCAACACAGATTTCACTTGCGTTACACACAATAGCGACCTTCATCGATTGCTTGCGTTGTACACAATACCGAGTTTCACTAAACAAAGATATATTATTAAAATATTATTATTTAATGGGATGTAAACTACACATTATGATTAATATTAACCACATATTAAATTTTATATACCATTAACATTAATCATACATATTTTATAGATCATGATATAAGAGAAACATCATTTTTTCTGAAAAAATAAGCATGCTTCAAAAAAGCAGTTCTTTCACCTTTTGATGGTGCACCAATTTTAAGTATAGTTTTTAACACTTTTATATATTATATTTTTCAATATAAACATATTATTTAGAAACAAGACAAAAAAATTTACTTCGGATGAATTTTTTTATTTGTATTGACAAAAATTATATTTTAGTGAATAATTAAAAATACTACATTTTAATTTGAAACAGACTTTTCATATTATTTATTTATATAGATATATTATATTTTTAGTTGTTTTTATGATTAATTGGATTTTTTTTATAATTTTATACAATTTTTGTCATTATATTTAATTTCACAAATAAATTGGACATAAACACATGCTAATGTTTTGATAGTTTTTACTTCAAAAACCCGCTTTCTGGTTCTGACAACGTGAATTAATTTTAAATTAATTATAGCAAATTTTGTGTTTTGAATTATAAAAAATTTATTCCATATTTTTATTTAGTATGTAAAAATTATTTTAATAGGTTGCTTTTATTTTTTGGATATTACGAATTGTAACTATAGTAATTAATATTTACCATGGTTAAAGGTAAATTAGGTAAATTAGGGTAACAAACCATATTATAAAGATACTAAAGTTGTCCTAATACCTGCCAAAATATTATAAGATGAATTAAATATGACCACTATCATCTAAGGGTCAGAATTGATTCATTTAATGGAATTTTGTCCATGAATGTGATGTAATTGTTAGTAAAAAAAAGTGACAACATGTCCTTCTCATATCTCTTATAAGTATAATAATTTTAATATATTGATAAACATTTTAAAACATCGAACATAAATTGTCTCTAGAAACCTAATGAAATTATATATATCCTGATTTATATAAAATTGTTATATATTAAAACAATATTATTAATGAAAAAACAACAATGATATAGGGATTAGTTTATGGATATAAATATCAAATAAATGGTTTTAAATATATTAAAATAAATATCATATTAACTAATTTATGTTCTATAAAAATTTAATACGTGACTATGACCTATTAATAGTGTATTAAATACATTTTTTTTGGAATTTATCTTCACTTTGTATTTTATTTGAAGTCAAATAAATGAATAGTATCAAAATGGACATTATTTTTATTTTATAAGAATAACATATTATTAAATTATTGGAAAATAAAAAAAATATATAAAAATTACATAGTAAAAATTATATTGTCCAAATTTTCCAAATTTATCCAATTATAGAAAATTAACAACACATAAGTAAATATTTATAACCATTTATTATTTAGAATATTATTATTATAAATAAAATTAAATATATTATATAATGATAAATCAAAATGATATGTTTTAAAATAAAATCAAAACATCTCGAAATTTTATTTTTTGATCCTATTTTGAACCATAGGCATATTATTTTTTAAAGAAATGTGCTTGGGACCATTATAAACTATAATAAATTTGTAATAAATTATTATTTCAAGACTTTCCTAAAGGTCCCCTCCTCCCTCTGATAAAAGGCTACCACCTATACCCACGTACTCATAAATTTCAAGCAATTTGGATCATCAATACCTGGAAAAAATAAACTCCCAACATCCATATCTTCCTCTTAGAGTCCACACTTTGGGAATACAACCATTGTAGCGAGACCTTTTGTGCAAATCAAAAGAAGATACTCGAAGAAGTGGTAATTGTTTTATCAACTCTTTCAAAATTAATTATTTCTTCTACTTCTTATATATTTTTTTTCATATAATAAAGTAATAAATCCATTAAATTCTATGTGTTTTTATGTATTATAATTATGGTACATACTTATTCCTATTTTTCACAATCTTACGAATAATAATATCACCATGCGTCTGTACTTACATCTTACTACATCCACGCAGTGATGTAATTTGTTATTGAATAATACTTAATTAAGATGGGTATATTGATGAGTATAATGGAATTAAATAATGAATATTACATAATAATTTTTTGATAAAATTTATATACCATCAAATTCCATACTATATTAACATGAATTGAATGATATTGTCGCTCATGCGTACGTATGACTTTCCATCTCCACGATGAGATTAGATTCATTCTCCACATTAACCATTATATAATATTATAAGGTATATATAATAAATAATCATGAAATATATGACCATATATTGTTATTGGATATATGAATATATATATATATATATCATTTACATTATTCGATTAAATTTAATAAAGAAACTGAAACAACATTATCGCGCACATACAACATACCGTCTCTACGAACAGTGTATTCCATTTCATTTATCTATATATTATATATATTTCTATTCTGAATATATATGATATATAAATCATATTTACATTCTTGAATTAATTAAATCGGAATTTAATTAATAATACCAAGAATCAAAAGACAAAACATATATGATAAATAAAACGATTATTACACAAAACGTTACTTTAAAATAGAATTTCCAAATTAACGGGTAATATAAAGTCATATGTGAATCATATATGATATCATAAATAATTTTATGGTTTCATTATAATTTAAAAATATGTTTAACCCACTATGAAGGAATTTTTAACACAAATGGATGAAATCGGACCTATAGCGAGGGATAATTGTACAGTCTCATTATTATCTGATACGGTTTATTTATAAGTATTTACTAGTGTATATTTAGTATTCATATCCATGTTTCCTAAATATATTATATTGTTTATATTCATTTAATAATTTTTGAAGTTAATATTAACCATTGGTAAATTTTCATTAAATAATATGCAAGGAATCATTCGTTCATTTTTTATAGGATGCACTTCTTGAATTTTCATGCGAGACTATGAGAAAAATGATTTTTTACTTATACAGTACGGAAATATTTTACATATTCAAAATGACTAATTTCAATGAATCATCCTTTACACGGTTTCAATTTTATTTTCAACTAAATTCATTTTATTTAATATAGCAGGACATTTGACAAAATAAAATGTTTTTGAAGAAGAATGGATACATTCTAAAAGAATTATGTTCTTGTTTTTAATCAAAATTATTTTTCATATAATATGACATAGGGTTATATGTATATCCCTATTATTACTATTATTTTATTGTTTTTTATATGGATTATGTTATGATTTAGTGATATTTAAAAAACCCATTTTATTTCATGGGTTATGTTGTGATGAAAGATTTATGTTTTTGTGGAACATGGATGAATGATTTCTTTATGAGATAGGTGGAACAAATATCTCCCTCCAATCAATTGGGTAAATATT
Organism: Viscum album; assembly: GCA_963277665.1. Taxonomy (NCBI): domain Eukaryota; kingdom Viridiplantae; phylum Streptophyta; class Magnoliopsida; order Santalales; family Viscaceae; genus Viscum; species Viscum album. Next base: position 1,249,827,696 of record OY728128.1, on the reverse strand, counting down.
CATGTCTCATGATATAGACATTAAAATAATGGAAAGTAAATCCAACTCAGTAATACAGGGAAGGAATGACATGTAAATATGGTTTAGTAATACATGGTGGAATGAAAAGTAAGCCTGATTCAGTAATGTAATTTATCCACTAAGATGGTCTTGGTAGAAATTCCTTGGGTACTATGGAAATCATGTTATGAACTTATTTTTTCCACATTTACATGCTTTATTCCAATGCTATTTTATCATGACTGACTGAATGGACCAAAGGCCTTAATTTTTCTTTATTTTAATATAAACCCCCTTTTAATGATAAAGGGGGAAACCTAACATGACTTCAAAGAGAAACATACATAAACATAACCTGGTACAAAAACAAGACTACTAAAAATGCCCCACTCCAACATCAAAATATTTATGGAATGCCTTTGATCCAAGCATGGATACTTAGCAAGCTATCCCATGCAAAAAAAGCATGGGCCTCAAATCGATGGATAGGCCATACCCTCTCAATATTCCAAATATGAGAGCCATACATGGAGAAAGATACCTTCTCTGAATCCACATCTGAAGCATTTACTAGTAGATAGTCTTGACCAAGCATTAATCAAAAATAAAAACCCTCAAATGCAATAATGGCCAAATCATGAATCCATCCATTTCCCACATTTTCAGTAGAAGTCCATTCTAGTCAGAAAACATCATCTTTCCAACACTATCGAAAGACTCCACCCATAAAACCAAAAAACTAGATCATCCTACTCTAAATAAACCAGAGAAGCAAATACCACCAACTTAGGTTGAAACTCCACCGCCTGCATCTCTCACAGACAACACCAAAAATTCGCACAAACAAATAGCAATCCAAAACCTCCAGATTTCAAGCTAACATCAACCATAATAAAGAAAATTGTAAGAAAACATCCCCCCGCTGCCTTGTCTACTGCCAGGAAATTCATCCTCTGAAGCCCGACCCCATTCTCCAAGAAAAATGTAACAGAATTATCCACACCCAAAACCAAATCACGAGAATTGGAAAAAGAAAAAAGAATGAAAAAGCATCACCACAAAGAAGGATCATGAATGCCAAATAATGCCAGAAAAAACATCCGCAAACCAGAATCAAAACCCATCGCCACCGTCACGATCTCTCCTGGAGACCACAACGATCACCCTGCTCACACTGATCTAACAAAGAATTTGTGACGAAAACTCTCAGACAGAACAAACTGGGTCATCGGCTGCAGGCATAACCGTGCCACCGTATCATAGTGAATGTTTATTCATCCTTTGTAAACAAGGATTAGATGACTATTGTCAGATCCATAGAGATATTTCAAAGGACATGTCTTTGGAAGACCTAATGACATGTAATATATAGGTAAGAAACCTTGGTTTTTTTTAATATTCATGACTAAACAACCGTTAAAATGAAGATATCATAGATTTAAATATTATAAGTAACTTACCTTAATTATGTGTTTCTAATCTCTTATATGTATTTTTCACACTTTTCTTTCTAATAAATGTCAATAGCCAGAACTACATAGAATATAGTTAACCAGTGAATCTTTCAGGTGCTGAAATGATGGGATATAGGAAGATCAATCTCCAAAGAAGAAATATGATGAATATAACCATGATGATTGTATGAGTATTTGTCATGCTGTTGAGGATAAAGAGGTTGTAAATAATATGAGAAATGTATATGATGTTCTTCCAGTATTTTTTACATTAAACCTATGAAACATGATGTTGAAAAACCTTAAATAATGATTTTTATTTTAGGAAAGATGAAGATGATGGATCCTAAGTAATTTTATAAGAATAATGCTGTATTATTGAAGTATATATGTCTCATAATTAAAATATTATTTTATATTAATCATGAAATATATATGTGTTTTCAGTATATGTTTTTAATTAAGGATTGGAATTGATTTGTTGAATAGTTCTATAAAGACAAAATTTTAATTTAAGGGTAATGTGATATACTTAGAGAGCACATGATTTAGGGGAATGATACCCTTAATATGTCCCTTATGTTAAGATAATGATTATTGGAAAATGATACATTAGTTTTTAATAGGGAAATTTGATGATGGTTGTTTCTAGAAATATAATTATGGAGTTATCGAAAAGAGGGTTATTCTATTATGGATGATGTATATAACTTTTTGGGACTAATGTATTATATCCAATAAGTTTTGAAAAATGGAAACATTCAAGTTTTCAATAATGATAACTGAAAATTCTGGTTTTTAACATGACTCAAGATATTACATGATTATGATATTCACATATTTCGAATGAGATTACAAAGAACCACCTTATGAGATATGGGAGATATATGTTAAACTTATTTAGTTCAAATATTTATAAAGTTGTAGATTTTTAGTTTTTGGAAGGATTTTAATTTTATCTGTTTATGGATAGAATATGTTATACTCCAGATGAAATTTTTTAGATTAATGTATTATCTATCTATTGGTGAACTTATGAATATGTGATAACTTGTGCTATTATTTTTGTTCAGAAAAAATAATGAACAATCATTCTATCACATGATCTACTAACACTTCATTAATAAAAAAGTCAACTTATTTTCATTAAATAAGAGATGAAGCGTAAATTGTTCAAGGCACGAACAACGATGAGATTGTACCAAAATCAAGTGAATATTTATTATAATTAACATTTTTTCAACATTATGGAAGGGATATTGAAAACCAAAAAAATTATCCTAGTACCATATTATCCAATGAATCACATGGTCCCTTAAATCATTGTAGATTTATGTATTTGTAATTGATACCTTTATCCTAACCTCGTTCTCTATATCTCTATATCAAAACATGATGGTCAAATTTTTCTTCTATATCCATGTTTTCACTTCACACCTTTTTTATTTAATGTAGAATCTCAATGATGAATTTATTTGGATAACCATTATTTTTATAACATTACTATATAAAAGGAAGTTTTCATTTTCCTTTTTACGATGTGGGTTTCTATGAAAGAAATTTCAAGTAGTAAACATTTATTATCCCTGAGGAATTCCGAGGGAAGAATTCATTTTATTGGTTGTATAATATAACACCACAATATTTTATGATATATATTCATTTAATATCTTTAATTTATTCTACTGTATGCTACACCATGATTATCTTATTCTATATGCAACACCGTATTATCTTGCAGTGTACACAACACTATACTTCACTTGTGTTACACACAATTTCATATTATTTTGTTAGAATTAATTTCACATAAAATTGAGTATAGATTTTGTTAAATGTATAAAATAACTTTGTTTTATTTTTGTTTTTAAAGAACTAAAAATGAATCATTTACTATACGCCACACTGACATGGCATGCGTTACATGCAAAAGCGACCTTCCTCGATAACTTGGGTTGTTTGCAATACTAAGTTTCAGTAAACAACAATATTTTATTAAAATATTATTATTTAATAGGATGTAAACTAGAGTTTATTAATATTATTATCTTCATATTGAATTATATATAAAATTAACATTCAACTTATGTATTTTATAGAATATGATATAATAAAAAATTCTATTTTTCGGATAAAAAATGTATTTTTCAAAAATGCATTTTGCCTCCTTTTTATGGCATACTAATTTTAAATATATTTTTAACAAAATTATAAATTCTATTTTAAAATGTAAATTTATTATTTGGAATAGGGACATAAATATTTACTTTGGATGATTTTTTGGTTTTTTTTGATAAAATTCATATTTTAATGAATAGAAAAAAATACAACATTTTAATTTAAAACTACATTTTTATCTAATTAATTTATATAGATAGATTATCTTCATAGTTTTTTGAAAGTTTAATTGGATTAATATTTTATAATTTAATACAATTTTTTTCATTATTTTTATTTTCACAATTAAATTTTATATAAACACATGATAATCTTTTGATCATTTTTACATATAAAAAACTGGCTTTCTTGTTTTGACAATATGAATTTATGTTAAATTATTTAACGAAACTTTTTGTGGATTCCATTTTTGGAATTAGTGGTTGAAAATTATGTTAATAGGTTTATTTTATTTTTTTTGTATTTTATGAATAGAAACTATGATAATATTTATTTACCATAGTTAAATGTATATTAGGTAAATTCGGGTAACAAAAAATATGATAAAGATACTAAAATTATCCTATGACCTGAAAAAAAAATTATTGGATGAATTAAAGTCGACCAATATCACCTAAGAGTCATATTTATTCATTTGATGTATTTTTTCCATAAACATAATGTTATTATAATTAAAAAAAAGAAAGTGACAACATCTCACTCTCTTATCTCTAAAAAGTATAGAAATTTTCTTATAGTTATAACCATTATAAAACATCAAAAATAAATATTTTATATAAATGTAATGAATCTATATACATCATGTAAATATTGTTATAAATTTTATATATTAATTAATGACCATTAATGATGACATAATAGTGAGGGTGGAATTATATTATTAATTGAAATATCAAATATATGGTTTTAAAAATAAAATAATAAATATCATATGAAATAATTAATGTGCTCTAAAAATTTTATAGTTGAATATGAAATGTTAGTAGTGTAATAAATACATTTTTTCGTATATATCATATGTTTTTATTTTATTTTATGTCAAATAATTTAACAATTTATATGTTGACACTATCGATATTTTAAAAAATAACATATTATTAAATTACTTAAAAATCACAAAAATATTAAAAAATTACAACATTAAAATTATATGGTCTAAAATTGAAAAATGTATCCATTTATTGAAAATTTATAATACATATGTAAATATTCATGACCATTGAATATTTATAATATTATTACCACAAATAAAATAAAATAAATTAATTAATAACAAATAAAAATGATAAGTTTTAAAATAAAATCAAAACATGTCTACATTTTACTAGTTATGCTTATTTAGAACCATAAACACCATATATTATAATTAAATGAGTTTGGGTCCATTATAAACCGAAAAAATTATAATAATTTAATATTCGAAGACTTTCCTAAAGTGAACATCCTCCATCTTATAAAGGCCACCACATCTAACCACTTAATCAAACCTTTCATGCCCTTTGGATCATAAAAAATCTACTCAGATAATCTCAAAAAATACCTCCCTTATTCATTGAGGATATAATTTTGGCAAAGAGACATTCTAGGGAGACCTTTTTTCCAAATCATAATGAGATACTCAAAAAAGAGGTAATAGTTTTATCACCTCTTTCAAAATTATTTTCAGCTTATACATCCCCTTCTAATATTTTTCTAAAAATACAATAATAAATAATGTATTATATACATTATGATATGTTATTATAATTATCACACAACCTTATACCTCCTTTTATCCATCCTACCAATAACAATACCATCATGTGTGCGTAAATATAGCTTACCATCTCCACATCATGCTGTAATTTGTTATTTAACAATACATAATTTGTATGGGTATATTCATGAGTTTAATGGATGTAAATAATTAATATAACATAATATTTTATTCCTTAAAATTAATATACCATCGAATTACATACTATATAACCATCAATGGAATGATATCGTCACTCATGCGTATGTACGGCTTACCGTCTCCACAGCGCGATGATAATCATTCTCCATGTTAACCATTCAAGAATGATTATAAGGTATATATAATAAAACATTATGAATTACATGACCCGATAATGATATTAAATATATATATATATATATATTAATTTTACTTGCTTATATTCATTTCTATAAAGAAATAGAAACAATGATCTTTCGTTCAAGCGTACGTACGGCGTAACGTCTCCTTGAACGTTGTATTACATTTCATTTATATATCTATTATATATATTTATATACTGAATATATATTATATATAAATCATTTTTTACAATATATAATAGATTAAATCATGATCTATTTAATAAGACCAATAATAAAAAGTCAAAACATGTACAAAAATTACAACGATTACTACCCAAAACATTTCTTTAACATTGAATTAAGTAATGAATGAGTGATATAAAGTCACAAGTGAATAATATATGATATAATAAATATTATTATTGTTCTGTGAAAAGTTAATAATATGTTTAAACAGACTATACATCAATTTTTGACACAAATGGATGAAATATGACCTAAGGTATGGGATAATTTTGAAAACTCAGTATTATACAATATTGTTTATAATTAAGTATTTACTGGGGTATATTTATAATTCATATCCATTATTCCTAAATATATAATATTATTTCAATTTTTCTAATAAATTTTAAAGTTGATTTTTCACATTGGTAAATTTGTATTAAATGGTACGGAAGGAATCTTTCTTTCATTTTCCATTTGAGGTACTTAACTTTTCCAGAAAGAGTATGATAAGAATGCTTTTTTACATAAACGTAGTGAACAAATTTTTGTGTATTCCTAAAAAATTATTTACATGATTCTTCATATACAATATTTCATGTTGATTTTCAACAAAAATATTTTCTTTTAAAACTGCACGTCATTTTAAAAAAATTTAAAGTTTTTAAAGAAGAATGGATATTTTCCTCAAAAATCATGTTCAAGTGTTTTATCAAAATCATTTTTAATATAAGATGACACATGGATATGTTTCTATCCCTATTGTTACTTTGAGTTTTTTATATCGATTGTGTTACGATGTAATGATGTTTATGAAGACCATTATATTTCATGGGTTATGCAATGATGGTTGATTTATGTTTTATGGTACATATAACAATTATTTCATTGTGAGGTGGGTGTGACATATAACTCCCCCCAATGTATTGGGTAAAAATTTATTTCTCATGAGATAGACATGAATGGAATGAAAAGTAAATATGGTTTAGTAATACCGGGCTGGAAGGAAATGTAAATCTGGTTTAGTAATACATGGATGGAACGACATGTAGACTCCGTTTTGTATTGGTCATTTTACACTATGATGGAGTTGGAAGAAATTACTTGTCTTCTATGGAAAACATATTATGAGATTACTTGTTTTCCATAAATCCATGATTTATTACAATGCAATTTTACAGTGGTAAATTTTCCTTTGTGATCTATATCATACGTACTTCCATGATTTATTTCACGACTCAAGATTTTGATATTCAAACTGTATGCTCAGGATTTTTACATTCTTATATTTATGGTTTGTTTTATGTTCTCCATGATTACCCTTACTGAGCATTTGAGCTCACCCCTTTATGTTTTCTTTTCCCCAGGATATAATGAAATGTTTTAGGGAGGAAATAAATAGGGAAGATCATTATGGAGGTGTTGATGATCATTCGCTATGTTGGAAGGATATGTCCTACATTTCCAAAGACACTAAAATAATATGGTATTTGGGTGTATATTTTTGATATGTATTAATTAATCCTCATATGAAATGTACTATCCTTCTTTTTCAAGATTAGTTTATTAGAAAAATTAATATCACACCTCCCATACTTCAAGAGGTATTAAAATTGTCTAAAATATAATCATTTGATAATTAGTCTATATTTGGATCCACAAAATTTGTCAACATTTATGATTATATTGAGGATGATTGTGACTTTCTTAAATAATAGTGATATCCACTCCCTCATCCCTATTATCATTCGATCCTAGTATATATCATGAATTAAAGGGATATATAAAATGGGACACCTAATCAATCACCACCCTCTCTTTAAATATTGGAGGTGATCTTGGTAGTTCTATATATATATTACTATAGTGCTAAAGAATCCATTACTACTCAAATAGAATCCATGGAAGGAAATCACACCCCTTATAGACCAACAAGAATCCTTATCCTAAATGGGTGGATAAAAATTTTCACAAACCCAATTTTGGTGATCTTATATTCTCATTATTTTAATTTGTAGAAGTTCCATAATAGAATCACATTATCCATATATCATGATTTGACCTGATGAAGTGATCTTGAGATCTGAAGGAGGAGACCAAACTAAGTTGTTTAGTATAATCTCTAGTGGGGAAAACCATCGTTTGTGAAAGAAACATTGTAACACCCCGAGATTTTATGAAAATTATTATTTTAATTTCATTAATGTCTTTTGTTGTATTCTACACCAAGATTACCTTGCGCTATACGCAACACCGTATTAGCTTGCAGTATACGCAACACTATTCTTGGACCGTGTTACACACAATTTTGTTAATAGTTATTCTACGCAACATTGAGAATATATATATATGTATTAAATTTATAAATGAAATATGGTTGGATTCTGTTATACGAAACAACGAAGGATTCTTTCACAACACGCAACCTTGACTTGGCTTGCATTACACGCAATCGCGACCTTCCTCGATAGCGTGTATTGTACGCAATACCGGGTTTTAATAAACAATGTTATATTATTATAATATTGTCATGAACTAGCCGTTATGAATAGTATTAACTAAATTTTGAATTTTATAACATTATTATTCATCTTACACATTTCTAGAACATGGTATAATAACAAAATAAATTTTTCGGGTAAAATAAGTATTTTTAAAAAAATGCAGTTTTACCACCTATTGATGGAGCACCCACTTTAAATATAGTTTTTGACATGTTTATATGTTCAATTTGACAAAATAATATTCTTATTTTGAATCAGGATATAAAAATTTACATAATGTTTTGATATTTTTCCGATAACTTTCATATTTAAATGAATAGGAAAAACACGCTATATTTTAATTAAAAACAAATTATTTCATCGTAATATCTTATGTGGTTAAATTTTAATATTTAATGGTTTTAAAATATAAATAGAATATATTTTTACCATTTAATATAATTTATGTCATTAGCATTGATTTTACCATGAATTCGTAGGTTAAATCAATTCAATCTTTTGCAATGTTTTAAAGAAAACCCCGTTTTCTTTCGACAACGGGATTAATTTTAATTTAATTTCTGCATCTTTTATGTAATGAATTTGGAAAAAAGGATTCCATATTTGGAATCAGTGGGTCCAAGTTATGTTAATAAGCTACTTTTTATTTTTGGGAATTATGAATAGTAACTACGGTAAATTTTATTTACCATAGTTAAAGGTAAATCGGGTAATTAAGGGTAAATATAATATTTTAAAATTACCCTAACAAATGTCAAAATCATATTGGATGACTAAAAGTAGACCCATATCACCAAAGGGTCAGATTAGAATCATTTAATGGACATTTTTCAATGAAAATAACTTAATTATTATTAAAACCAAAGAAAGTGACAACATGTCACGCTCTTAAATCTTATAAATATAATAATTTTAATTTAGTGATAAACTTCATGAATCTTCGAACATGAATAGTCTCCAGAAATATAATAAAATTATCTACATCATATAAATTTATTTATAATTTTTAGGGATTAAATAATTTTCATTAATTATGACACAATGGTGATGCAGAAATTGTTTATCTAGTGAAAAATCAAGAATATTGTTTTTATTAAACTAATAGTGACCATAAAATGCACAAATACCTAACCAATACTTATTGTCCATGTAAATTTTAACCATAAGCATCCAATGGTCGAATATTTGACCATTTGGAGGCTTATAAAAGCGATTATAACACTTATATTATTTTATTTTAAATGATGCCAAAGTTGTCACCTTCATAATTTAATAAATATAACAATTTAAATATTGTTATTTTAAGATGATAAATTAGAGTAAAAGTATTATTGTGAAAGGTAAAAGATTTAGTTTCATCATAGGATTTTATTTTTAATTTTTATGCAACAAATATGTATATTAAATAATTATAAAAAAATGTTGTAGTATTTATTTTATTAAGAGATAAACCAAATAAATGGTTTCAAAAATTATAAAATAAATATTATATGAACTATTTAATGGTATACAATAATTTTTAAGATACATATGACATTTTATGAATCTATTAAAACTTTTAGTTCGAACATATCTTCTGTATTTATTTTATTTAAATTCAAATAATTGAATAGTGTCAAAATTGACACTATTGTTATTTTATAAAAAAAACATATTATAAAATTGATTAAAAATCACAAAATATTTCAAAATTATAAATTTAAATTTATATGATCTAAAATGTTATTAAGAATCCAATTATGGACAATTCACAACAAATAAGTAATTATTTGTTATAATTTAAAAATTAGAATGTTATTACCACAAATAAAATTAAATTGATTAAATAAGGATAAATCATGTTGATAATGTTTAAAATAAATTCCTAACATGTCTAAATTCTATTTTTTGATGATATTACAACCTTATATTATCTAATATTTGAATATGAGTCATTTTTGGAGGTTTTTATGTGGGGTTAGATTTATTATAAATTAATATTTTTAAGAATTCCTAAGGTGCCCCTCTCCTCCCTTATAAAAGGACACCTCCTCCCCCTCCTCCTCACACCAATTTGAGCACTCAAGCTCGGCCAACCCCTGCCAAAATCTCTTCTCCACTTCCCTAGAAACATCCTAGAGGTTCTGGTCTTCCTCAAAGACCAATTTTAGTTCCCTAAGAGGAGGTCTCAAAGAGGCGCTTCAAAGAAGAGGTAATTACCGTTACCAATTCTTTCATCTTTATTTATTCTTCCACTTCTTCTTCTTAGGTTGTTTCATTTTGAAGTAATAACATCAGTATCACTAATATACTGATATGTTATTATAAGTATGAAACATCCCTATTTCACCATCTATCCATCCTACGGAAAAAGAAATCACCGCGTGTGCGTACGTACGGAATACCGTCTCCACGCCGTGGTGTAATCTATTTTCCACCACCACCTTACATGGATGGGTATAATGGTGTAAATAATAACTATACATAGTTATTACAACATCATATTGATTCTGATATATTGTATAATCCACTCCAATTCAATTCAATATTTATGGAAATGATATCATTGCTCGTGCGTACGTACGGACTACCATCTCCACGACGCGATGAGATTCATTCTCCATGTTAACCATTTAAGAATGATTATAAAGTATATATAAGAAATAATAATGAAATATATGAAATTATAAACCTACTGGATTTATGTATATATATATATATGTATGTCATCTACTTACTTCCATTCAAGACAATAAGGAAAGGAAAACATCGTTCATGCGTACGTACGGACTACCGTCTCCATGAACGGTGTTTTTAATTTCATTTATCTGTCTATTATATATATATATACTAAATATATATGATATATAAATCATATTTTATATTCTGGAAGTAAGTAAATCATGATATAAGTAATAATAATGTCAAGAACAACAATTCAAAACACCTACGATAAATGAAACGATTTTACCCAAAACGCTTCTTTAACATGGAATTTAAAAAAGAACGGGTAATATAAAGTCATAAGTGAACCATATATGATATCATAACAATGAATATGATTCTGTAATAAGTCAATGACATTATTTAAATCATTATACAGGAGTTTCAGACACATACGAAGCAAATCGGACCTAAGGTATGGGAAATATCACAATCTCATTTTTATCCGAGATTGTTTATACTTTCGCATTTACTGGGGTGTATTTTATCATCCACATCCATGTTTCCTCAATATGTAATATTTATATCCTTATACAATAGTTTATATTCAATTTTACCCTTCAGTAAATGTTTAGTAAAGGATATGAAAGGAATCTTTTGTCGTTTTTTGTACGAGGTACTTTTTTGACTTTTCTGACAAAAGTACGAGAAGAATGTTTTTTTAACTTATACGGCATGAATGGATTTTTAAAAAATTATTTCCATGAAGCTTCCATTACAAGTTTTCAAGTTTATTTTTAATCATCTTATTTTATTTTAAAGTCGTATGACATGTTATGAAAGGAAAAATGTTTTTGAAGTAGAAAGGATATTTTCCTCAAGAATAGAGTTCAAGTATTTAATCAAAATTATTTTCCATCTAAGATAATAAAAGGGTTCTGTTTTTATCCCTATTATTACATGGATTTGATTATGTTGTGATGGAAATATTTTTATGAATTCCTTTATCTTATATGAATTGTTTTATGATGTCATGTTGTTTAAGAATTCCAATTTTATTACATGGGTTATGAAATGATGTATGGTTTATGATTTTGTGGAACACATAAGAATGGTATCATTATGAGATGGGTGGGACCTATATCTCCCTCCAATGCATTGGGTAAAGATTTTATATCTCATTAGATAGACATGGATGAAATGGTAGGTTATACCGGTTCAGTGAAACATGACTGAAACGAGGGTTACTCGATTCAGAAAGGGACTTTGTCCACTAAGATAGTCTTGGCAATGAGTCTTGACTAACAAGAAATGATTCTCTATGATTATGTGTGTATGCCACAAAGTTTCATGTTTTATGTTATGATTATTAAGATTTCATTTCACTACTATGATTTATCCCATGTTATGAAATTATGCTCTCTTTTGCAGGTTAAGATTTCAAAAAGTTATGTTCTTATGAATATGATGTGATTGATTTTTATTTTGTATACCCTTACTGAGCATTTGACCTCACCCTTTTATGTTTTATTTTCCCCAGGAAATAAAGAATGGTTTTAGGTAAAAAGAGGGAAGATCTTTATGGGAGATATTGAAGATCTTTCACCTCGATTCGAAGATTACGTTCCGAGTTTCCAAAGACACTAAACTATTACGATCCTTGTGTGTGTGTTTTTGTTATGTACTATGTATTCCGCAAATGTAATGTAATGTCCATGTATGTCAGGCTTCGGGGCTCTACAGTTGGTATCAGAGGGAGGTTTAGTCAACCTTTGGAAACTAGGATGCGAGATCTTTAGTGAGATCTCTAGAGATATTTATAAGGTATGTCTAGGTATGTCCCTAAGGATAAGTATACGTATAGGATACAGTCCTAGAACTACGGTAATGATCATATAATTTAACCAAAGATGTTAGATATTGAGTATACTCCACATTTATTATGTTGTTTTCCCTAGAATGATTTTTGCCTCTCACACTATTTTTTTTGGGTTTTAGAAAATGGATGGAAACAAGGTGATTCACGATAATGGAGGATATTCTGGACAATGGAATGATATTTTTCATGAGCAACCAAATGAAATTGTATTTGGATGTCCAAACATCATTATTATGCCGAATCAGCAATCTCATAATATGATTAATAAAGTTAAATTTGGTAAGTTTCATGACTCGGCTAATAAGAGAAAGATGGAGTTTATGATGATCATAGTGGAAAGAAAGTTCAATTTCCCCTATGTAAATCATGTGGGAAGAGGCATCAAGGAGAATGTTTCAAAGGAACTGGAAGATGCTTTGGGTGTGGAAAAGAAGGACACAAAACCAGTAAGTGCAAAGGAAAAGGTTCAGTTAACACCAGGGATGAGGATAATGGTATTTCTACGACATCAACAATGGTTAAATGTTTTAAATGTGGAATGTACGGGCATTATGCAAACCAATGCCCTAAGGGAAAGTCTCATGAAGATAATCAGTATGGTCGTATGGGAAGTATTTATGTTGATGATGATGAAGAGACTAAAAATGATATGTGAGATGAAAGAATTGATGAAGCTTGGTCAATGGTTTAAGAATGTAGTGGAATGATTACATGTTTATCATGTGTAATGTTGTATAAGAAATCTCATGGTACTATGGAATAAAGAGACATCTAAGGATTGTTACACTGTTGTCTTTCCTTGAGTTATGAAAGTGTATGATTAATGGTACCACTATCAATGAAAGGTTATTCATATATTTTTGGAATTTAGATGATATGCGCATAATGAAGGAATAATAAGATAATGAGGTGTTTAATTGTATTCATGAGCTCATGACTGATATAAGGAGAAGGTTATATCATGGTTTGAGTAAAGAGAATTTTTGGATTGTGGTATGTGGAAAGAGTTAACTTTTAACTGCATTCATGTTTTCACTAAGGTTCAATGGGTATTCAAGAGAATACACGATTAAGGCCTTTGAATGTTTGGAATGTAACCATCAATACATATCTTATGATATATGGGGATCAACGACGGTATTAAATCTCTGGTAATCGTTTTCACTATATTATGAGAGTGGACTGCAGTATTATAGATAAGCCTATAGATTAGAATGGATTATGTTGGACATAAGTTATTATTGTTTAAGGATAGAAGATTTTCGATATTATTGATGGGATGTTATAGTAAAATAGCTTTAGAAAAAGGACAACCTGCAGGACGGGCAACAACCCATCGCTTCGAACAAGGCTGTAGGAATCGAACCCACAACCGAAGTGCGACTGGCCTTTATTTCCTACCACTGGCCTACAGGAAGTCTCTGTTTTGTAGAAACTAGTTTTATTATATTATGAAGTATGATATGTGAAGTATAAGTTCATTTTAGGTACCATATATGATTAATATCACTATAGATGGACTTATGAATTTTTTGATAACTTTTCTAACCTTTTGTTTGTGACAGATGGAATGACCCATCATTCTATCACATGATCTGCTAACACATCACGAATGACAAATTCAACTTCATTTCTTTAAGAGATGAAGTGGAAATTGTCCAAAGAACGACAAACGGTGAGACTATACCAAAATCACGAAAGTATTTCTTCTAATTCCAATTTCATCAACTTTAGGGAAATGATCTTGAAAACCAAAAATGTTGTCCTAGTGCTCTTATATCTGATTAATCAGATGGTACCTTAGATCGTCACAAATTTATGGCTTTGTGATTGCTAGCTTTTCCATAGCCATGTTCTCTACCACTCTCCATCAGAACATGATGGTTCGATTTCTCTTCCATATCCATATTTTAACCTATGTGGAAACCCAGTGATATGTTTATTTGTGTAACTGTTACATTTCATACTTTTGTTTTTTAAAGATTGGTTTTGGTATTCCTTTTTACGATGTGGGTTTCTATTAAAGAAACTTTCGAGTAGTAAACCATTTATAACCCCGACGAATTTCGAGGGCGAAATTCATTTTAAGGGGGGTAGAATGTAACACCCCGATATTTTATGAAAAATATTATTTTAATTTCATTAATGTCTTTTGTTGTATTCTACACCAAGATTACCTTGCGCTATACGCAACACCGTATTATCTTGCAGTATACGCAACACTATTCTTGGACCGTGTTACACACAATTTTGATAATAGTTATTCTACGCAAAATTGAGTATATATATATATATATTAAATGTATAAATGAAATATGGTTGGATTCTGTTATACGAAACAATGAAGTATTCTTTCACAACACGCAACCCTGACTTGGCTTGTATTACACGCAATCGTGACCTTCCTCGATAGCGTGTGTTGTACGCAATACCGGGTTTTAATAAACAATGTTATATTATTATAATATTGTCATGAACTAGCCATTATGAATAGTATTAACTAAATTTTGAATTTTATAACATTATTATTCATCTTACACATTTCTAGAACATGGTATAAGAACACATCAAATTTTTCGGGTAAAATAAGAATTTTTAAAAAAATGCAGTTTTACAGCCTTTTGATGGCGCACCCACTTTAAATATAGTTTTTGACATGTTTATATGTTCAATTTGAAAAAATAATATTCTTCTTTTGAATCAGGATATAAAAATTTACATAATGTTTTGATATTTTTCTGATAACTTTCATATTTTAATGAATAGGAAAAACACGCTATATTTTAATTAAAAACAACTTTTTTCATCGTAATATCTTATGTGGTTAAATTATAATATTGAATGGTTTTAAAGTATCAATAGAATATATTTTTACCATTTAATATAATGTATGTCATTAGCATTGATTTTACCTTAAATTCGTAGGTTAAATCAATTCAATCTTTTGCAATGTTTTAAAGAAAAACCCGTTTTCTTTCGACAACGAGATTGATTTTAATTTAATTTCTGCATCTTTTGTGTATTGAATTTGGAAAAAAAGGATTCCATATTTGGAATCATTGGGTCCAAGTTATGTTAATAAGCTACTTTTTATTTTTGGGAATTATGAATAGTAACTACGGTAAATTTTATTTACCATAGTTAAAGGTAAATCAGGTAATTAAGGGTAAATATAATATTTTAAAATTACCCTAACAAATTTCAAAATCCTATTGGATGACTAAAAGTCGACCCATATCACCTAAGGGTCAGATTAGAATCATTTAATGGAAATTTGTCCATGAAAATAACTTAATTATTATTAAAACCAAAGAAAGTGACAACATGTCACTCTCTTAAATCTAATAAATATAATAATTTTAATTTAGTGATAAACTTCATGAAACATCGAACATGAATAGTATCCAGAAAGATAATGAAATTATCTACATCATATAAATTTATTTATAATTTTTAGGGATTAAATAATTATCATTAATTATGACACAATAGTGATGCAGAAATTGTTTATCTAGTGAAAAATCAAGAATATTGTTTTTATTAAACTAATAGTGAGCATAAAATGCACATATACCTAACCAATACTTATTGGCCATGTACATTTAAACCATAAGCATCCAATGGTAGAATATTAGACCATTTTGAGCCTTATAAAAGTTATTATGACACTTATATTATTTTATTTTAAATGATGCCAAAGTTGTCACCTTCATAATTTAATAAATATAACAATTTAAATATTGAGATTTTAAGATGATAAATTCGAGTAAAAGTATTATTGTGAAATTTAATAGACTTAATTTCATCATAGGATTTTATTTTTAATTTTTATGCAACAAATAAGTATATTAAATAATTATACAAAAATGTTGTAGTATTTATTTTATTAAGAGATAAACCAAATAAATGGTTTCAAAAATAATAAAATAAATATTATATGAACTATTTAATGTTATCCAATAATTTTTAAGATACATATGACATTTTATGAATCTATTAAAACTTTTAGTTCGAACATATCTTCTGTATTTATTTTATTTAAATTCAAATAAATGAATATTGTCAAAATTGACACTATTGTTATTTTATAAAAAAACATTTTATAAAATTGATTAAAAATCACAAAATACTTCAAAATTATAAATTTAAATTTATATGATCTAAAATGTTATTAAGAATCCAATTATGGAAAATTCACAACAAATAAGTAATTATTTGTTATAATTTAAAAATTAGAATATTATTACCACAAATAAAATTAAATTGATTAAATAAGGATAAATCATGTTGATAATGTTTAAAATAAATTCCTAACATGTCTAAATTCTATTTGTTGATGATATTACAACCTTATATTATCTAATATTCTAATATGAGTCATTTTTGGAGGTTTTTATGTGGGGTTAGATTTATTATAAATTAATATTTTTAAGAATTCCTAAGGTTCCCCTCTCCTCCCTTATAAAACGACACCTCCTCCCCCTCCTCCTCACACCAATTTGAGCACTCAAGCTCTGCCAAACCCTGCCAAAATCTCTTCTCCACTTCCCTAGAAAAATCCTAGAGGTTTTGGTCTTCCTCAATGACCAATTTTAGAGCCCTAAGAGAAGGTCTCAAAGAGGCGCTTCAAAGAAGAGGTAATTACCGTTACCAATTCTTTCATCTTTATTTATTCTTCCACTTCTTATTCTTAGGTTGTTTCATTATGAAGTAATAACATCAGTATCACTCATATACTGATATGTTATTATAAGTATGAAACAACCCTATTTCACCATCTATCCATCCTACGGAAAAAGAAATCACCGCGCGTGCGTACATACGGAATACCGTCTCCACGCCGTGGTGTAATCTATTTTCCACCACCACCTTACATGGATGGGTATAATGGTGTAAAGAATAACTATACACAGTTATTAAAACATAATATTGATTCTGATATATTGTATAATCCACTCCAATTCAATTCAATATTTATGGAAATGATATCATCGCTCGTGCATACGTACGGACTACCGTCTCCACGACGCGATGAGATTCATTCTCCATGTTAACCATTTAAGAATGATTATAAAGTATATATAAGAAATAATAATGAAATAAATGACATTATAAAGCTACTGGATTTATCTATATATATATATATGTATGTCATCTACTTACTTCCATTCAAGACAATAAGGAAAGGAAAATAGCGTTCATGCGTACGTACGGACTACCGTCTCCATGAACGGTGTTTTTCATTTCATTTATCTATCTATTATATATATATATATACTGAATATATATGATATATAAATCATATTTTATATTCTGGAAGTAAGTAAATCATGATATAAGTAATAATAATGTCAAGAACAACAAGTCAAAACACCTACGATAAAAGAAACGATTTTACCCAAAATGCTTCTTTAACATGGAATTTACAAAAGAACGGGTAATATAAAGTCATAAGTGAACCATATATGATATCATAACAATGATTATGATTCTGTAATAAGTCAATGACATTATTTAAATCATTATACAGGAGGTTCAGACATATACGAAGCAAATCGGACCTAAGGTAAGGGAAATATCACAATCTCATTTTTATCCGAGATTGTTTATACTTTGGCATTTACTGGGGTGTATTTTATCATCCACATCCATGTTTCCTCAATATGTAATATTTATATCCTTATACAATAGTTTATATTCAATTTTACCCTTTGGTAAATTTTTAATAAAGGATATGAAAGGAACCTTTTGTCGTTTTTCGTACGAGGTACTTTTTTGACTTTTCCGACAAAAGTACAAGAAGAATGTTTTTTTAACTTATACGGCATGAATGGATTTTTTAAAAATTATTTCCAAGAAGATTCATTTACAAGTTTTCAAGTTTATTTTTAATCATCTTATTTTATTTTAAAGTCGTATGACATGTTATGAAAGGAAAAATGTTTTTGAAGTATAAAGGATATTTTCCTCAAAAATGGAGTTCAAGTATTTTATCAAAATTATTTTCCATCTAAGATAATAAAAGGGTTCTGTTTTTATCCCTATTATTACATGGATTTGATTATGTTGTGATGGAAATATTTTTATGAATTCCTTTATCTTATATGAATTGTTTTATGATGTCATGTTGTTTAAGAGTTCCATTTTTATTACATGGGTTATGAAATGATGTATGGTTTATGATTTTGTGGCACACATAAGAATTGTATCATTATGAGATGGGTGGGACCTATATCTCCCTCAAATGCATTGGGTAAATATTTTATATCTCATGAGATAGACATGGCTGAAATGGTAGGTTATACCGGTTCAGTGAAACAGGATTGAAACGAGGGTTACTCGATTCAGAAAGGGACTTTGTCCACTAAGATAGTCTTGGCAATGAGTCTTGACTAACAAGAAATGATTCTCTATGATTATGTGTGTATGCCACAAAGTTTCATGTTTTATTTTATGATTATTGGGATTTCATTTTACTACTATGATTTATCCCATGTTATGAAATTATGCTCTCTTTTGCAGGTTAAGATTTCCAAAGGTTATGTTCCTATGAATATGATGTGATTGATTTTTCTTTTGTATACCCTTACTGAGAATTTGAGCTCACCATTTTATGTTTTATTTTCCCCAGGATATAAAGAAAGGTTTTAGGTAAAAAAAGGGAAGATCTTTGTGGGAGATATTGAAGATCTTTCACCTCGATTAGAAGATTACGTTCCGAGTTTCCAAAGACACTAAACTATTATGATCCTTGTGTGTGTGTTTTTGTTATGTACTAAGTATTCCCCAAATGTAATGTAATGTCCATGTACGTCAGGGTTCAGGTCTCTACAAACAATCTAGTAGGATCTCTTTTATGATAGAAATAAATATTTATTCTTATATCAATTTAGCACTACATTAAGGAAAAAAATGAGTATTGACCGAAAATTTTACAAAAATGTGTAATGATGTAGACATTGACCTCGACCCCCACATGAATGTTTTAAACTTTTATCTCATTATTTTTATCCCATTTAAAAAATTTCTTGAACACTTTTCTATGAATCAAAGGGATGAACTAAAAGAAAATTTTCCACCAATTAAGAAGATATGAAGATTTATGGAGTTTATGGAGATATAACATCACCTAAAAGATTCGATTTAGTGAATAGAGGATAAATTTGGTCCCATTTAAAAGGCACATTAGAAAATTCTTGTTAAGGAATGATCTATTTTTTTTACTTTTAATATAGTAGTATCACATCTTCATGAACCCATGAATTTCCCAAATCGTTTGACACCTCAAATATAGTAGAAGGAGAAATAAAATTAATCGCATCTAGATGAAAAATGGGAAAATTCTTACCTTTGGTTTGATAAAATTTTGAACAAATTTTCATCATTATAGAGTGATAAGGTTCCCTATTATTTCTTTTCATCTATGGAGAATACCCACGTCAAGATACCCAAACCCTATACGATGAGGTCAACCACACTAACTATCATGATTATTGCGCTTTCTATATTATACTAGGCAACACATTCTAGTTATTCGTTTCCTTCAAATATTTATAGAATATCATGGTTTATTATGTATATATGATACTATAGAAGCATGGGAACCGGTGACATATGTAACTATCGCCAACCATAAGAAGAGGGAGAATGTAAATATTTTATAACTACGTGTGGAAAAAATATAAAAAACTCAATGACATAAAAGAATGTTGAATGTGATCATGATGTCCTAATAACACAATTTTGAGACCCAGTAATAATGTAGGAATATAAGGAGGAATCATTGAATATTACTCTATGAAAAAAATTTCATCACCAAATAAAAGAAAATACACACATGAAAGTATCATTTACAACTCTTACACTGACCCTCACTCTTGTATATTTATTTCCATCCTTATCTAGAGAAGGGTAACAACCCTAAGAAATATATCCCTCATTATATGAAAAAGTAATATTGGGTTCTTTTAACTCATTTAACTAGAAATATCCCTTAAATAATAAAAAAACACCCATGATAATTAGTTCCTTATACGAGACAGTAGAGAAAGAGGATGATTATGCATAAGTCTAAGACACAGGTGAAAGGATGGATATGAACATGCCAAATTTATTAATCACATCACCATGAAATCCATATACATGGATGAGAACCATGGGTGAGAACATTAAAATTCCTAAAAATAAATGGATATTCCCTATATATATCTAGTGGTTGTTCAATCCAATTCAATTTACATGAATAACTACTAGAGGTTTGACTGTTCGATCATCAATGACAAAGAGGAACTGATGTGTGACCAATTCCACTTATAAAAGATACTCTCTCACCAACTTCTTTGGAACCAAGCCTATCCAACTCAAATAAATCAAATCCTTAGCCAGAAAATTTGGATCAACGCCAACCATGGAATAAAAAAACGCTTTCACAAGTATACATAATTATAATATTGTTGTCGACTTCCCCATCAAACTCTCAATCTTTAATACTCTCAATGATTCAAAATAACTCATATATGGACTCATGGTGACCCAACAGATCCCAATGTAGTTTGAGAATGAAATTTTGGTGGTCAAGGTTCATTATTATGAGACTATTTCATCAAAATTTCATACCAACATCTCGTTTATAGTATATGTTCAATAAAAGATCATTCAGGGACCCGTCATACCACAATATATTTCACAAAGAATTGATAATTTTGTCATTAAAAGTGATATGGTTGGGTTAGGATATAGGAACAACATAATCCTGACCTCATACATCTAATTCATGTGATATATTTAGCGGGGCATGTCTCTAATAAATCTAACCACTCAAGGTTTTGATAAGAGAGAAAAAACACCTAACAGGATGATGAATCCCAATGATTAGTTCATGGATCTCAAATCTAAGGCTTAGTTGTAGGTTAATTAGGAAGACATATTATATAATATCACACATGGATAATCATGGATCAAAAATCCATGTAGTCATATATTTATCATTTCAAAAATTCTTGAAATGATCCATATATTGAAAGGTCTTCATACTAGATGGTGATATTTAACCCTTTATGTCTTGGAATGACATATATACTGAGGAAAGTTTCTACATGATCGATAGAAAACATCCAATGGTGGAAAATGATATAAATGTTAAATATCATAATATATTGGGTGGATCAAATAAAAGTAACTTAAGAATTATAGACAAAAACTATGTGTTACACATCAACATTATTGAGAATGTAAACTCAATTAAAAAAATCTAACATGAACTAAAAACATCACTGGATCTTTTGAATTTGGTATAAATTATATCATTTTAAGTGGATTCTTCACAAGGAAGTTATACTAGTTCCCTATTGGTATTTGTGGATCCATTTATGAAAATTTTAAAAATATATGATTCAACCAAGAATTTATTCAGATTATAGGATTCCCATAACGTTACTAACCCCAATAGAAGTGTAAATGGATAAAATCCATCCAAGAATATCTCTATAACAACTCTGGTAGTTCAGGTTGTCAATGAATCTTCTCATAGATTCATTTCACATGACAATGATAGTGATTCCCCCAGATTACCATCAATGTATGATGATTCCCTCATTAACATAGATATAGGAGAATAATAATGTGACCTTAATATCTCCCCTATGAAAAATGATTATTGTGTCACCACCACCATCGATTATCTTAAGATTGCAAATGTAGGAACATAAAAATATCCATGTACAACATTAAATAGAACAACCATGTATATCTAAGTGAAAAAATTGTAATTTATATTCTAAATAAAATTACATTCATGTTCATGTGTAAATTTGATAATCCACCTAGTGTAGACCCCGATATAGCTACTCATTGACTTGGATTTCATGATGGCCATCAATGTTTCAAGCATACATCCAATAGTGGGATCCTATCTCATGCTACTAATATAGATCCATATAATGAAAAATTGATGAAATTTATTTACCTATTTGGGTTGATGTACACAAAATCCCACAAAAAGTCAATCCACATCAAGAAAAAGTATGGTAATAATATGGTATACATTTATTTTAGATAACTTAATAAACACATCCCAATGGAATATTTACCAATACTAATAAGATAAACATTGATTGATGTAACACCTACAATATAAGTCATTTTCCTCCTAGATGGGTATTCAGAGAATGATCATATAAATATGGCCCTAACCAAAGAGAAATTTATGAACATCATTGAAAAATAGATTTTGTTCCATGAGGAACTTCTCTTAGCATTAATGAACATTGTCACTACATTTCGACAAACCATGCATCAAATAATGAATCCCTTATTAGGAAGATTCAGGGTATGTTATGCCGATGACCATGGTTGTTATATCTCAATAATGATGTGATCACCTCACTAATTTGGAAAACATATTCAAGAAGTTGTATTATCCTATAATGAATATAAGGCCCCAGCCAAAAACCTTACTTAATCTTGAGTTATTACAAGATTACACATTGAGGATCTTTTCGGGATTAGAGTTCTAGAGAATTAGATCATAAAACTTGCATTACATTCCACATATAAACAAAGTGGTTACATAAAGATAGTATTCTTTTTTCCCATTAATGGAAACATATTTAAAATAAAACATGGATTCTTTCTTGACACTTCCTTGACACTATCATCATATCATGTACCTTTCCCTTGACCTGTGCAAAACATTTCAAAAAAACTTGGGATGAGCATAAAAAGCTCAGTAAGGGATATAAAAATTTGGAAAGGAAACATGGGTACATATATACATAAGAATGAAATCATACTTTAACATAAAACATAATCACTTTAACATACCTCATCAATTCATGAATAAATCCTAGAAATCATAAGACATAAAGGTAACTTGATGCATTCATAACATCCTTACGTAGGGAGTAACCCTCTTGGTTACGTTTGGAATACCCATCACAATATATTCCCTAAATCTCTTTAGAGAAACCTTAACATTTCACTCCTTCGCATTACCCAATGCATTGGAGAGCTATATCAGGCTCACCCGCCCT
This sequence comes from Viscum album, assembly GCA_963277665.1. NCBI lineage: Eukaryota > Viridiplantae > Streptophyta > Magnoliopsida > Santalales > Viscaceae > Viscum > Viscum album. Next base: position 1,249,803,722 of record OY728128.1, on the reverse strand, counting down.
TATTTTATCATGGAACCACCCGTCTTCATAATAATGCCCATGAACCTCAACATAATCGTATCACATAAAACATGCATAAAGGAAACATAACATTTCCACCTTTCAATCACAAGATATCAATACAACACATTGATTTAAAAACATTATGAAAACCATTTTCAATACCAAAATAAAAGAAAAGTAAAACATGGTATTTATTTATCTTTTAAAAAAAGTATGGCTTGTAGAGGAAGCCGAAACTCAAATAATGGTCACAGCGGCGGAGAAGTCGTTGTCGCCGCATACATACGACAAAAACATTCCCTTTTGTCATTTAGTAAAATGCTTCGTATAAAAAATATTCCTTTTGAATAAACATAAAAGTCAAAGGGGTTTATACACCGTATAAAAGAAGGTTGTGTATAAAACAAAATATTCCTCAATGAAAGGAGATTGAGATGAAGTCCCATACCTCGGGTCCGACTTGACTCGATCATTATTTAATGTCCTGAATAATAAACTTGAGTTAATTTATACTTGCTTAATAACCTTTTTCATGTTCATTATTCCTTTTATATCACTTATTACCATGTCATGAACACTATGAAATTATTTAAGTTAATAACGGACATTTTAACGATCATTGGTACTTGAGTCAAAAATAATCCCTTTATAATTACATGTTGTTCATGTATCCATTATATCCAGAATGGTATTCATGATGTAGATGTCATATAGGTCATATATATCCAGTACATGCATGCATTTATAATATTACATAATCATTTATAGGTAAGAAATGAAATGCACCGTTCATGGAGACGGTAAGCCGTACGTACGCATGAACACTACTTTAATTTCTATTTCGTATTTTATAGAATGGAATCATAATGATATAAAGGTATATTATAATTCCAGTATAATATAATATATAATATCATAGTTATGTCCTTTATATGTCCCACATATGGTGTTTAACGAATCAACTCACTTTGAGGGGGCGGTTGTCCGCACTTCCTTAAATGTAGATATCGCGTTTACCCATAATGGAAAACATAAAGGTATACCCAAAATGAAAAATACAGAAGCTTAAGGAAAACATAAAAATATTATATATCATATATAAATATATTGACATCTTAATGGCCACCTTTGAAGGTGTTAAAAGAATGTTTAACAATCATCGTTTCGAGAGGCATAAATTCGCCACCCACGGAAACAGTATGTTCGTTAACCATTAGATGTAGGTGTGTGTAAGTGTAGCTCTAATCCTTATTATAACAACATCTTAGTATATTGAGGATACTGGAGTTGTTACAAAATAAAAGAATAAAAAGAGTTTAGGGGGTTGGAGTAGCAAAATAAAACAAAAGGTCTCAAAAGAAGACATTACCTTAAAATCGGGTAACTCCCTTTGGTTTGAGCTCAAAGGCTTCCTTGGGAAGACTTATGCACAATGTGAGGCTTCAAGGAGTAAGAGAGGGATGTGGAGAGAAAATATGGGCAGGGGTTGGCCGAGACAATGGCTTTGGGAGTGTGGGTAAGGAGGTAGAGATGGGGGCCTTTTATAAGAGGAGAGGAGGGGCACTCTTGGAAAGTAAAGATAAGTTACTTTATTTTAAAATGCGTTTTGGATTCAAAAGGACCCAAATTGATATAATTCTAGGATAAGGTGACAAGGGTTCTATATCCACTCATCCAATTGGTTTTGTCCATGTGTAGGTCTTATAATTTACATTATCTTTCCTTTTTATTTAAATCGTTAAATAATGAGGTCATCGCTGCATCATCATGATGTCATAAATAATTTAATTTATTTAATGCCTAAAAATTATAAAAAAAATACTATGATGTAGGAAATTTTATTCTATTTCCAATGAATATTTATAGTCAAAAATTTTATTTGTATAACCCCATGTAAAAATTGTTTTAGTAAAATAATTCATGTTTGTCTAATTTTTACTTTAACATTAAATAAAAAGATATTAATGTCATTTTTCTACCAATGTGGCTTCATGGGGTCCCCAAGTTGACCCATGGGTTTTCTTGGTCGGCCATGACACATCCAATGAGGTTAGGACATGTTTCAAGTTCATTTCATATTATTAAAACATTATTTTTACCTTAAACTACACTAATTACCTCTAATCGCGATTAAAAACTTAATAAGTTACTATTCACCAAAAAAAAAATTTTCCCATTGAACCACATTTTACTTCGTCATGACAACCATGTATGTCGGAATTTTTAAATTCAGAACACAAATATGGAAAAATTTCATTTAAACGGAAAAATGAGTTTTTATAAGTACCACTTAGTGGTTTCACTATTCATCAAAAATTGAAGTTTTTCAGAAAAATCCCAAAAATTCACCCTAAGATATATTTGATAATTCGAATTCAAAAATGAAGTCTATTTTACAAAATTCAAAACATATAAGTCACATTAATTAATTTAATAATTAATTCCTGCTGTCAGAACAAATAACGTGTTTTTATGAAACAATGAGTATCAAAAAATTGACACTAGTTTAAGTCTGATTTCAATGTGAAATTAATTCCAACGACCACTATTGGATTAAATGGTAACAATATATTCTAATTTAACATTAAAAGCAATTCAAAAGATAATTTAATCATATAAATAAATTAGATTAAAAAAAGGTCTTGAATTAAAATACAATATTTTACACTATTCATTAAAAAAAATGAACTTTATCGGGAAGATACCAAAAATTTACACAAAGTAAATTTTGATGTCCCGATTCTTAAGAAGAGTTTTATTTGGTCCAATAGAATGTATAAGAGTGAACAAAACATTATTTAATGACGGTTCCCCATCAAAAGGCGATAAGTGAACCTTTAGTGAAAACAAGGGCATATACGCCTAAAATTGAATTCTTTCTGTATTTTAAGCCTTTATCTTTTATTGGTTATATGTAAAAACATTTAAAAACATATATAATAATATTTTCGTTATTTCTATCCATTCCCGCCAATACAACGGCTACATTTTAACTACCATTTAAAATAATATTATTTTATTATTAGAGTGCAACGTAAGATTCCCAAGAAACTCGTTGTTGCGTATTGGGTACGCCATCAAGCATAGAATCCCCTTTAAAGTAATATTAATATTTGATTCAAAAATATGGATATATATAAATATTTCATATTCTTTATTTACCTGGGGTGTTACATCCTTCCCCCCTTTTGGGAACTGCGTCCTCGCAATTTTAAAATTGGGCTTGGTAACATCCTTGAAAGTCCCACATTGGAACAAGAGTCGGTAAAACAATCACTTTAAAATAAAGAAAGATAAGTACAAAGGTCACCCGAGTTAACCCATACTAGGTTTCCATGTAGAAAAATATGGACATGGAGGAGAAAACAAAGGGTCATGTTCTTGAGGGAGAGTGATAGTAAACATGTCTAGGAGAAAGTTAACCATAAGAAAATCACAAACTTGTGATGGGTTAAACGGCATTCGATTCCCCAGTAGGAAAAGTTAATAGAAAACATTTTTGTTTTAAGTTAATTTTTATTGAGGAATTTATTCTTAAGGAAACATAATCACTTTTCATGTTGACTTTCAACTGTTACTAGATTCCTTAATCAGACTCATATTTTTTCCAAAAGCTGAGTATTTAGGGAGACTTGTTCGCATTAAGAGTACTATAATCAACTTCTAGAGCGTCACCTAATCCACAAAAGAGAACTATATAATTCCCATGTCTTTAGACATTAACCAAAACCAAAACCAAAAAGGTTAGTACAAGATCAGATAATCCAGAAAGGGATAACCCTTTATAAAAAGAAAATATTTTCTTAATCTCCAAAATTTTCCAACAAAACCTAAAGTTCAATGAGGACCATTCTATAATCAATTTGTCCATAAAATTCTTCAAAGTAAACCAAACTAAGATTGAAACCCAAATATTTGAAGGATTTAGTCACATAGTCTTCCAAGTTAAATCGTAACATTTATCTCCAAACAACATCAGTTGCTCCGAAAGTCTTGTATTGAAAAGTAATTAACCTAATCACATATCCTCCATGATAGGTTAATCATTTTCATAAATAACCCAAAATAAACTTACTCTTAATTCATAAAATCATATAACTAAAAAGAATCAGTCAAACTAACTAGGGACATCACGTAGTCCAGTGGTAGGCGATAAATACCAGTCGCACTTTGGTTGTGTGTTCGATTCCCGCAGCTTTGTCCGACGCGACGGGTTGTCACACGGTCTGCGTGTTGTCCTTTTTATAAAACTCCAAAAATAACCCCAACATGTTTTAACATCAATCATTTTCTTATACCTTTAATTTTCATCCGAATTCGTTACGATCTCAATATCCTAATTCTTGAACTCTTATTTCACCACCATAAGATAAAATAAAACGATTCCCAAAATGAATAACATCATACCTTGATCATGGCGTCCACTCGGTTTCATCATCATATTGCTCACGTAGGTAGAAGTCCCATGCTTTACAAAAATTATTTAGAGATCCTTCAAAATAATTTGCTTCTTCCATCCAAATACACCTCGTACAACATGGGTCATATGGGTGTTCACAGAAAAACAGCTTTGGTAAATAATCTTGTATGACATATAATTCCAAAACATCTGATAAAACCTGATTTCTATAAAATAGTCGGACCGAAATTGAGTTTAATATTTCTATTATCGGTCCTTTTAAAATACCATAAGTATGTGATGTGAGACTATATTTTAAAAGAAAATATAATTAGGTTGCGCAAGGGTCTCCTTCCTCAGCACAATTTCTAAAATCATAATATGCTTCAAATTCTTATAATAAGGTAAAATATTTGAAAATACCTTGATAATATTTACCTTTCTTGAAAATATGAGAATATTATTAAAATAGTATTTGTCTAAAAACAACCCATGATCCACGATGATAACGAGGTATAGTGGTGGAGTTTGATATCTCAAACAACTGCTTGAAAGTGAGTTGTATGCTAGAAAAAGTTCCACAATCATCCAAAGATGAATTTGCAATAATTATTGCAAGCATGTCATCAGGAAGAGAAAATACTGTCATTTGAGATCCTTCTCCTTCCATTCGTAACCTACTTTACTTGACATGAAAAAAAAGTTATAAAACAAGGATTTAACTGAAATAATAGATATAGGGACTAATCATGTGTCTCACAAGAACTCCTAATCCCTAAAGTTTTCTAAACCGACCTCTGATACAAACTATAAGTCCCTAGCCTTAAACCTTACTTAATCATGAGATTTTACAAGATTACACATTGAGGATCTTTTCGGGTTTAGAGTTTTAGAGAATTAGATCATAAAACATTCATTACATTCCACATATAAACGAAGTGGTTACATAAAGATAATATTCTTCTTTCCCATAAATGGAAACATATTTAAAATAAAACATGGATTCTTTCTTGACACTTCCTTGACACTATCATCATATCATGTACCTTTCCCTTGACCTGTGAAAAACATTTAAAAAAACTTGGGATGAGCATAAAAAGCTCAGTAAGGGATATAAAAATATGGAAAGGAAACATGGGTACATATATACATAAGAATGAAATCATACTTTATCAGAAAACATAATAACTTTAACATACCTCATCAATTCATGAATAAATACTGGAAATCATAAGACATAAAGGTAACTTGAGGCATTCATAACATCCTTACGTAGGGAGTAACCCTCTTGGTTACGTTTAGAATACCCATCACAGTATATTCCCTAAATCTCTTCGGAGAAACATTAACGTTTCACTCCTTCACGTTACCCAATGCATTGGAGAGATATATCGGGCTCACCCACCCTTTGTTTATCACAGAACCACCCGTCTTCATAATAATGCCCAAGAACCACAACATAATCATATCACATAAAACATGAATAAAGGAAACATAACATTTCCACCTTTCAATCAAAAGATATCAATACAACACATTGATATATAAAATTTATGAAAACCATTTTCAATACCAAAATAAAAGAAAAGTAAAACATGGTATTTTTTTTTCTTTTAAAAAAAGTATGGCTTGTACAGGAAGCCAAAACTCAAATAATGGTCACGGCGGCGGAGAATTCATTGTCACCACATACGTACGACAAAAACATTCCCTTTTGTCATTTAGTAAAACGCTTCGTATAAAAAATATTCCTTTTGAATAAACATAAAAGTCAAAGGGGTTTATACACCGTATAAAAGAAGGTTTTGTATAAAACAAAATATGCCTCAATGAAAGGAGATTGAGACGAAGTCCCATACCTCAGGTCCGACTTGACTCGATCGTTCTTTAATGTCCTGAATAATAAACTTGATTTAAATGCTACTTTCTTAAGAACCTTTTTCAAGTTCATTATTTCTTTTATATCACTTATTACCATGTCATGAACACTATGTAATTATTTAAGTTAATAACGGATGTTTTAACGATCATTGGTACTTGAGTAAAAAATAATCCCTTTATAATTACATGTTGTTCATGTATTCATTATATCTAGAATGATATTAATGATGTAGATATCATATATTTAATATATATCCAGTACATGCATGCATTTATAATATTACATAATCATTTAGAGGTAAGAAATGAAATGCAGTGTTCATGGAGACGGTAAGCCGTACGTACGCATGAACGCTACTTCCATTTATATTTCATATTTTATAGAATGGAATCGTAATGATATAAAGGTATATTATAATTCCATTATAATATCATATATAATATCATAGTTCCATCCATTATACGTCCCACATATGGTATTTGACGAATCAACTCACTCTGAGGGGCGGTAGTCCGCACTTCCTTAAATGAAGATATCGTGTTTACCCATAATGGAAACAATAAAGGTATACCAAAAATGAAAAATACAGAAGCTTAAGGAAAACATAAACATATTATATATCATATGTAAATATAGTTCCATCTTAGTGGCCACCTTTGATGGTGTTAAAAGAATGTTGAACAATCATCATTTTGGGAGGCATAAATTCGCCATCCACGGAAACAGTATGTTCGTTAACCATTAGATGTAGGTGTTTGTAAGTGTATCTAGAATCATTATTATAAAAACATCCTAGTATATTGATGACACTGAAGTTGTTACAAAATAACCGAATAAAAAGAGTTTAGGGGGTTGGAGAAGCAAAATTAAACAAAAGGACTCAAAAGAAGACATTACCTTAAAATCAGGTAACTCCCTTTGGTTTGATCTCAAAGGCTTCATTGGGAAGACTTCTTCCCAAAGTGAGGCTTCACGGAGTAATATAGGGATTTGGAGATCCAAAATGGGCAGGTTTTGGCCGAGCCAAAGGCTTTGTGAGTGTGGGTAAGGAGGTAGAGATGGGGGCCTTTTATAAGAGGAGAGGAGGGGCACTCTTGGAAAGTAAAGATAAGTTACTTTATTTTAAAATGAGTTTCGGATTCAAAAGGTCCCAAATTGATATAATTAGAGTATAAGGTGACAAGGGTTATAAATCCACTCATCCAATTGGTTTTGGGCATGTTCATGTCTTATAATTTACATTATCTTTCCATTTTATTTAAATCATTAAATAGTGAGGTCATCGTTGCATCATCATGATGTCATAAATAATTTAATTTATTTAATGTCTAAAAATTATAAAAAAATACTATGATGTAGGATAACTTATTAGATTTCAAATAAATATTTATAGTCAAAAATCAGATTTGTATAACTCCATGTAATAATTGTTTTAGTAAAACATTTCATGTTTGTCTCATTTTTACTTTAAATTTAAATAAAAAGATATTAATGTCATTTTCCAACCAAAGTGGCTTCATGGGGTCCCCAAGATAACCCATGGGTTTTCTTTGTCGGCCATGACACATCTAATGAGGTTAGGACATGTGTCAAGTTCATTTCATATTATTAAAACATTATGTTTACCTTAAACTACACTAATTACCTCTAATCGCGATTAAAAACTTAATAAGTTACTATTCACCAAAAAATTATTTTTATCCCATTGAACCACATTTTACTTATTAATGACAAAAATTTATGTCGGATTTTTGAAATTCAAAACACAAAGATGGAAAATTTTCATTTAAACAGAATAATCAGTTTTTAAATGTACCACTTAGTGGTTTCACTATTCATCAAAAATTGAAGTTTTTTTCAGAAAAATCCCAAAAATTCACCCTAAGATATATTTGATATTCCGAATTCAAAAATGATGTCTATTTTAAAAAATTCAAAACATATAATTCACATTAATTAATTTAATAATTAATTCCCGCTGTCAGAGCAAATAAAATGTTTTTATGAAACAATAAGTATCAAAAGATTGACACTAGTTTAAGTATGATTTCAAAGTGAAATTAATTCCAATGACCACTATTGGATTAAATGGTAAAAATATATTCTAATTTCACTTTAAAACCAATTCAAAAGATAATTTAATCATATAAATAAATTAGATTAAAAATAGGTTTTGAATTAAAATACAACATTTTACACTATTCATTAAAAAAATGAACTTTATCGGAAAGATACCAAAAATTTACACAAAGTAAATTTTGATGTCCCGATTCTTAAGAAGAGTTTTATTTGGTCCAAACGAATGTATAAGAGTGAACAAAACTATATTTAATGAAAGTTCACCATCAAAAGGCGATAAGTGAGCCTTTAGTGAAAACTAGGGCATATACGCCCAAAATTGAATTCTTTCCGTATTTTAAGCCTTTATATTTTATTGGATATATGTAAAAACATTTAAAAACATATTTAATAATATTTTAGTTATTTCTATCCATTCCAGACAATACAACAACTACATGTTAACTACCATTTAAAATAATATTATTTTAGTATTAGAGTGCAACGTAAGATTCCCAAGAAACTCGTTGTTGCGTATTTGGTACGCCATCGAGCATAGCATCCCCTTTAAAGTAATATTAATATTTGATTCACAAATATGGATAAATATAAAGATGCCATATTCATTAATTACCTGGGGTGTTACAATGAATATGAATCCATTAATGTTTGTAATCACTATAAAAATAAGAAAATTTTATTTATTTTTGCTACACCACTGCAACCTTGAGGTTGATATAGATAATAATAATTTGATACTATCAATTATAACCCTATTTTTATCATATATAATAATGGGGGTTCTAAGTGTGAATGAAATATATTTATCTTATCAAATCCAATATGGAAGGAAAATATTTCCCTATCACTATGTTAATAGAAAAGTGACTTTCCTACTAATGGGATGAGTATAGAAAATAAATTTTTTACAATCACTACTAAACATATTGGATCCACTAGTGTTTATGTACTCTATATATGTAAACGAAAATATCTTATATTTGGAGAATTGGGAAGGATCTATTGGTGCTCTAATTATATAGAAAAATGATTTTAGGAATGAAGATATCATCTAATATTTAAATTTAATTATTATAGGTACAATGACCAAGTATTACAATATATAGAATTACTTCCCCACACACTTATTTGAAATGAAAATGATTAGGCATTATTTATGTAAACATGAAGTCCAATAGATCTCTAGTATTTACTCACTCATGTAAATCCTTTTCAGACCAATGTTGACTAGGTGTTTGGTCTGGTGGTCAGTTTTATTGGAAAAGTAAGAAATCAGATTGGTGTCACATAAGACGGTAAAATGGAAGAGCATTTTGATTTTTCTTGCATCACATACCAGATTAGAAACCATTCAATTTAACACTATACTTTAATATGAAGAAATTTCTATTCCTATGACACATCCCAAATATGGGAGGTGTATTTGACGGTGCCTCCCAATGGAAAATTTGATAGAGGATGGAAAAAATGAATCTCAAATGAGTTGGTCTTGGGATTATATATAAATAATAAACATCCCATATAAAAATATTATTTCCTAAATTAATAATATATATTTTATAGAATAACTTTTCACTCTATAATCATTTAAGTAATGCGCCTTCGAAAACATGGATACATAAATAACCAGTCCATAAGTGAGAGACATCATATCTCACCATATTCTTCATAAATGTATCCCTTATTATATATCTCATACATAATACATTTCATCATATCCTGAAGAATTGAAACATAATAAATGGTGTTCTTAGATGATTAATAATGTTGTATTCTATAGATATCAACATATCAATATCATATTGGTATGGAAACATGAGAATAAAATTTTAGAGCTATAACCTACGAATCATAGATCCCAAACATGCGTGATGGCCTAAATCATGGATGTTCTTAAGAAAAGAATCATAATGCAACCAAAGAAAATATACTATAAGAACATAACATTAGAATAAGGAATAGATCTTTGGCATAATAATAAGTATAGAAAATAATTTCCCTTATATTTCAAGGATCATTTCCATAACTATTATAATGGAATGGGTTCACTCCCAAAACCATCATAGTAGTAACGATTCACTCACATGACCATTGTAGTGGATACAATTTACTACTAAATTGGGATTTTTTGCCATTACAGCCTTGAATAACTCAGTAGTTATCAATCCTTACACATCTAATTATAGGTATATATTGGATTCACCCATTTTTATTTTAATATAACCACCGTCATTGGTTATAAAAAAACAAACATCCAATGTTTAAACAAAAACACCATCGTAAAACAAAAACCATAGATATATATATGAAAAAAGATCATAAAACATTTATATCATCAGTAACCATGAAAATAAATGGGTTTCATACATATTTCATTATAAAATAACCTATGGATAGGAAATAAGTTTCATTATCATTTTGACATTTCATAAAAAAATAACCAATGGAAAAAAGATCTTGGGTTCATAATTATTTTATTATTACATAACCCTGAGAAGGAAAATCAGTTTCCTAAGAATATGGTCATCATATAAATAAATTTTCTAAATAAATAATTAGAATTGTATCCCTGGAACATATCCCCTATACAACATATGTAACATCCAATGAGTTTATCATAGATGGAATTTTTTTTAAAATATCTCTTAAAAAATTTATTATGGAAAATATCATATCCACAATGGAGAAAAAATCACAACAAAAAAATTATCAAAAAAATAATTAAAAATATCCTTTTAAACATAGTAATAATGTTTTACAAATAATTTAAAACATTTAATGAGGGAATTATCCATTCCATTTTGATAATAAAATTTTTGTAAATAAAATATGATAAATCATTTTTTAAATAAATTTAATTGAAAATAAATATTGAATATTATACATTATGATTTAATTTAATTAGTTTTCATGAAGGTGGAAAAGACCATTAATGTTTAACATGTCAAAATAATGATTACATTTAAATTTTTGATTAATTATATTTGAGATTCTTTTTAAAATTATAATATCATTATTTTTAATCCACTTTTGAAAAGTCTATAATGTGTCAAAATATTTTTAATAAAAAGTATTTAGAATGATAAAAAATTAGAATTTTTTTTGAAAACATTTGTGCGGAAGAAAGAAGGGTTTTCAAATGAAGATGGAAATAAATCCCGTTTACATTCGAAACAATTTTTTTCAATCCACTAGTAAATAAATAGGAAAACAAATTAAGGGAGTAAATGTATTCTAATGTAATAAATATTGAATAATTAAATTCATGAGGTTCATGATATCGATCATAATGTTTAATCATCGGATGTATAAGTATAAACATTCCATATAAATGATTAGACTATAACATTATAGATTACCACATCTTAAACATCGAGTAATGTGACCCACGAATGAATAATATTAAATGAATCATAAAATATAATGATAGTAAATAAACTCAGAATATTACAATTCATATGGTTTGTAAATAAACACCACAAATGGATATTTTTTTACAACATAAAATATGTCCCAACAAATTAAATATGAGAACAAAATCCCTAACAAATTTTGTAGTTATTTTTATTGAAATCCCAATGAAATAGTAAAATAAATATAAATTATAAATTCAATGAAAATGAATAGATTCATGAAATAAAATTTTAATGGTTAAGTATATTCCTTACAGAAAATAAATTATTGGTGAATTAGGATACATCTCCCTAAAATAAAAGAGAGACTAGAAATATATTACCTTAAATCTCAACTTCTTCTGTACATGTTTGAACATAAAATATAATAAATAAAATAATTTTATAAATAAATTAAAGAACCATAATTATGTATAAATCAAATAATAAATGATTAACTTATGACATTTTATTATCCTTTTATTAACAAATTTCTATTAAAGGAATGTTTTGTATTTTAACATTGTGGTTTTTCATGTATTTATTGATTTTTTATATTCGGTCATATTAATTTGATCATAGTTAAATTATTTTAAAATATGTGTATATAATATAAATATCATGTATAATCATTGAATTTATATTTAGGGTTATCATAAATGTTAGAGATAGAAAATGAAATACATTGTTCACAGATATGGTACGGTGTATGTAATAATTACTGTTATTTCCATTATATATTTGGATTTAAATAGATAGTGGTAAATAAATTTTTATCAGTATATAAGTTTTTTAAATATTTATATATATATTCCTAAAATTAACAAATCTTTATTACCTTCATTTAAAATCATATGTAAATAATGAATCACATCACTTCGTGAGGTAGTAGTCCTCCATACACACGAGTAACACTGTCATTTTACCATGTAATGGAAATTAAGGATGTATATATTATAAAAAAATCCTAAAAGAATAAATTTCTCACTATTATAATATTTATTTATTTAATATAACCTTTTTACCATCCATGTAAAATAGAAATGAAAAATGATCATGAGGTTGTAGTCCTCCATACAGAAGGGTGATGTTATTCTGTACCAAATGGATTAGATGTAAGAACATAGATGTGGAATTATAATTAAAGTTTTATTATAACATAAATAATATCATATATAAAAATAAAATAAATAATTATATCCATATGTGAGATTAGGTAATATAAAATTAATAACATCAGTTCTTGAGGCAGACGTCCACCGTACACACGAATGATGATTTTTTATCCTTTCTCACGAAAGTGGAGACGGATTTAAATTATTCAATTTAAATATTGAGATATATTATTATGTTATATATTGATTTCATTATATTATCAAATATATAAAATATGAAATTATGTGGATGATAAAATAAATCAACATTGAATGTACAATAATTTTACCTCTTCTTTGGAAAACCACATTTGGATTTCTACAAGTGATTTCATATGATGGATTCTTATCCAAAATCATTCCTCTCAGAAGATAGTATGTATTTAAGTAAATTATTTTGGTATTTATATTATAATCCATTTATTTATTATTGTGTGATGTGTAGAGAAGATGGGGTGTCATTTTATAATGGAGGTTGTTGGAAAACATGTAATTTTTGAAAACAAAATGGTGTACCCACATTTTAACATTCAAAAATGGATCCAAAATTGTTTTATATCTAACCTCAGAGGTGATAATGATGAAGTATGATAGTAAAATGTGTTTTTAAAAGTTTTTATATCATTTTAACCCTTTCCCAATTTCATTCAACCATTAGGTAAACATGTTTTAACATTATCTCATGTAATTAATTTTTATTATTTTTAATATTTATTATAGGAAATAAATATGTACACCTAATTTGATAAAATAAATTATTATTATTCCAAGTATGAAACCCATTTTTTCTAATTCATTTATATATTTTAAAAATTTTACTTTAAAAATAATCCCTCAGCCTAGAGTAAAAAGTGATTTTCCTAAGAGAAATGTTTCAAAATTTCTAAATAATTTTATATAAAAAAAATTGAAATTAAATAAAATGAACAAAATTTGAATAATATATGTTTAATTCTTCTAAAAATTTTTAAAACTACATTGAATTAATTTTTATTTTTTAAATTTATTTAAAATAAATGAAAATTATTAATAAAAACTTGAATTTTTAACTATTCATCGAAAAATTTCAATTTTAATAAATTCACAAAGAATAACTCCAAATATTCTTAAAATATGATATATAAAATTATTTATATTTTTTCAAATAAATTTTCTAAATGTTTCCAAAATAAATTTCACATAAACAAAATTAATGTCACAAAACATATTTTTAGATAAATAAAATTTTGAAGTGTATAATTTGATTTAATATTATATCTTATTGATGAAATAGGATAAGAATTTTAGAAATTTAATTAAATATATAATATATTAATTTCATTAAAATAAATAACCATAAGTTATTTTTTAAATATTTAGTTAAAACACGTGTTTAAGCATAATAAAATTTTTCCAGAAAGAATTAATTTTATATTCAATTGGTTATTATTTTCATTCCTAATTAAGGAGACACAAAATAATTAATTATATATAATTGTGTACAAAATATATTTACATAATTAAATTATTAATATTCATGCTTTCTATTTCAATAAGTTTCTAATAACTATCATGTGAAAGAAACATATTTTAGAAGTATAAAATTTTTTGACAATGATTGTCATTGAATTTAATAGAAGTTATACATAGTGTTTCCTTTAACAGAAGCTGAACATAGTGTTGCATGTTATGAATGATAAATTAGTTTTGAATGTAATAAAAAATATCAAAAATATTACATTTAATTTAAAAAATATATTTAATAAAATATCATATGGTTACATTCTTCCCCCTTAAATAAATTTTGGACATGAATTTTGAACATGTTCTCGATGAAAAGGGGTTTAAAAATTAATAATATCTTTATGAGAAACACACATCATAAAAAGAAATAAAAAAATCATAATAAAAATAGATAAAGGGATGTCTGATGTATATCTGGAATAAACAATATGGGTCTCTAAATAAAATGACATAATACAGAAGTAAATTTTTTAGCATGGAAGAATATAGTATCTTCCAAATAATTATGGTTAGTGAAATGGATCTTTGATCACAAAAAATTTAATGATCATATGAAAATAAACAACCACAAAACCATACACCAATAAAGAGTGAAAAGCATCATTGATAACACAAAAATTGCTGGCATCATGAAAAATTTTTATATCGAGACACTTTTCCAAAAGTTAAGTATTTTTCCAAATAAGATGTTCATACATTTCTTAACTCTATTACACAATCATTAACTCATATATTTATTTGTTTTGGATAAATTTACACATCATATCTTACATTAATAAATGAAGTTGAAATATTTTTATCCATGAATCACAATTGGAACATAATTTTCATAACATAATAATAATTAATTTTTTATTTCTATAGTTGTTATAAAAAATATAATTTTTTTCATATATTATCCAATATTATCCAATGTTCAACACATTACATTACATAATTAGTTATCATTAAAGAACCTAAAAATTTAAAAAAATTTGAATTCTATAAATTTATATATAATTTCACTAAATTTCTAGAAATAAACATAACACTAATTACCAAAATATTAATAACTATCTATTATTGGTCATATACCAAATATGAGAATAAGATAATCATATATTATCATAAATTATAGTAATAATAAAAATTACAAAAAAAAAACTATATGAAAAAACAACTTCTTCATTTAATTAATATAATCTTTCATTATTTAATATTTTTCATAAACACAAAAATGATGTAACATCTATCATTGATAACATATACCAAATTTTCAACAAATAATTAATCAGGCTTGTGTTCATCAATACTATCTGTTTCTACTTCACCCATATCAATCTTTTCATTATCCAAAATAAACACCATTTTCCACATTTGGATCATATATATTGTTAACATATCTTAATTCGGCATTTTCCATAAAATGTCACCTTCCTATTAAATTATATTTCTAGGTCATCATTACAATTTAAAATATTCTTGAAAATACATAATTAAAAAACTCTAAAAAACAATTTTTATAAATTTCAGGATTTATGAAATATTATTCATAAATTCCCACTCGAAAATTCTCCAATCAATACAAATCATTGATAAACCATTAAATATATTTTTCAGCTTTTTCATTGATACCTCTTTCCATTCATATGTCATTAATGGTCACTTGAACATCAATTGTATAACCATTAATCTTACTACTAATGATATTCTCTTCATTGATATTCCCCTAGTATATCAATTCATATAATTCCCATTATTTCTATATTTATAACATTCTACCATTGATGACTCATTAGGGGAACCATTATTCTCATCCATTTCATCAACTAATTTTTTTATTTGGAAATCAATTATAATTTTACCTTGTTATCTAAAAAATAAACAACATCTCATTCCTATGATACCTTCCCTAGATTGCTTCATCACACACTCTAAACCTACTAGAAAATGAATTTTCATTCTACTATGGTCTCTACTTTGAAAACACTAAATGAAATTTATCCTTATATTAACTTGTGAGTTTAAGAGTAGTTAAGGTTCATATTATCAATTATATATAGTGATAACTTATTAGGAATAATCATAATATACTTCACTCCTTTCATCATCAAATTTTGATTATCATAAAAACTTTGTTGATCTCAATCAATGTTAATAAATTTCTTAATGGTTCTCTCCACTAACCAAAACCCCAAAAATATTATGACTAACATTATTAATATTTTACAAATACATAATCAGGAAAAATCACTTAAACTATGTCTAAATAAAGACACATTCATTTCCTTAAATTACAAAATGGTAATAACCTAAGTTATTAATGTAAATTATTTAAATAATTTGTGATGGTTCATAAAGTGTTATTCAATTTCATATGAATATCCCCTAGGAATATGAAATTGGTTTGTGTAAAGGATTAATGTCTAGAACTAGGTGGAAATTAAGGCAATTTTAATGCACAATTTTCGAATTTATAACCGTTATATAGATTTGTTCTACATAAACATCCATTTATTTTATCCCGACAGTTATGTAATTTATTTGAAATCAATCACTATATACCATAAAAAAATTCTAGGACATCATCAAATACATTTACATGTCATGAGACTTAACCTTTGATATATCTTGAGAAATTTTCTTATGAATATCACAATATATTTCAAAAATGTTTTATCATTTTAGTTTCCAAAGTATAAATAAACTGTTATTTTATAACAAATATAATGAACCAAATATCTCATATATAAATATTCCGTCTTAAATATGATTATTCATTATATAACATAAAATTCCACACCATAATGGTTTAGGTCTAGTTCATTCATAAATATGGACACATAAAAAATTCTATAAGTGAGCTATGTCATCTCAAAATACGTTCTTCATAAAAGCCACCCTTCTTAGACATATCATTTATAATTCCATTCATTATAACTTAGAGAAGAGAAATATAGGAAATGATGAGATCATATGCTCAATAAGTCTAAACAAGGGATATATGATCATATAATGAGTGCAAGGGTATAATAACATGTAAATATATTTAGAAAAACATACCCTATATATCCAGGATCATAAGATTGATTCATTTAAAAAATTTGTGTAGCTCATAACACATTAATCATAATTGAATCAAATGACATGATCCATGGGAACATAAAATTTTCAAAAGTTATTATTTTTTGGCATACTTATAATCCATGAAAACAATTCCCATAGTATTTATTAGACCGTTTCCAAGAAAAACATACTAGAATGTTTTCACACCCCAAGCCATCATACTAGTCATGGATCACTCACAATAGTATCATGGTGTAAACAATACCTTATTAAACATTGTCCTATATCCATTCCTATGTTATTTATCTCACGAGAGATCAATACATACCCAATGTGGTGGAGTGAGATATAGGTCCCACCGATCTTGGCAATTATGTAACAACCATCATTTTTTAAAATGTATCCACCATATTTGGTCATAATGTATCAAACATCACATAATGAAATCCAGACATATGTGTAGAATATACTTATCACACATTCATCATATTTTAACCCATGAAAATAAATGGGATTCATAAACATTTCATAATTTCATACCAAAAGGAAATAAAATTTGTTTCATAATAATTTCATCATATTATACTATCTTAACACATAGAAGAAGAAGTACATTTTAAAATAAGTTTATAATGGTAAAACACATGGAAGATGAATTGGATTTATAAGAATATTTTCATCATAAAGATTAAATATCTATAGAAAGAATATTAAGGGTATTTTTTGACCATATCCGTAGTAAAGAATAAATGAAATCTAATTATGTTATCTAGGATGGTAAAATATTTTTAATTTTCACATGGAACATTTCTTCAAGAAAATATCATTTCCACCTTGAAAAAAAACCTCCAAATGTTAAACCATTTACATAATCAATGTTTTTACAAATATCCTTGTTCAAATATAATGGATTATTCAAAAACATTAAAAACATTTAAGAAGTAACAAATTCTATCCATTTTTTTTAAATCACTTCCTAAAAAAAAAAAATTGATAAAACATTTTGGAAAACCATTTGATTTAAAATAAAATTTAAAATATATTATTTAATATTTAAAAAATGAGTTATTCATCATGGATGGATATGTGGTTCATAACACACATGTTAAACAAATGATTTATTTCCAATTTTCAGTAGAGGAAAACATGTTTATTTTGTAGACCACATTAATATTCTAATAAAAATTAATTCTAAAAATAAAAAAAAAATTGTAAAAATTTATTTAATAAACACATTGGATAATGTTAAAACATTTTTGGAAACATTTTCAAATAACATGGATATGGATGATATAAATATTTTCGAAGATAGAGAGAAACGACGAAATTTTACCTTAATACATTTTTTTTCAATCACTAGTACATAAAAAGATTAAAATTAAGGGAAACATGCAGCATAATTACATAACCATGGGTGGTGAAACTTAACGTGTTTCATGATATATTTATCATAAAGTTTCGTCCATGGAATCATAAACATAAGAAATCCTGATATATGGTGTTATTGTACTATATAACAACCACCACATTAGTATAATCAAATATCAATAAATAAGAAAAAATAAAATTAAATTACACATAAATTATCATAATGATAAATAAATTCGTTTTATTACATATGAAATGGTATTTATATGCACAAAAAAAATATAGTTGTTTAACATGACATATGTCACAATGAATGCCATTTTAGGGAAAAATATTTTACCACTATTGTAATATTTTGAATCATAATTCCTAATTTACAATAAATTAATTTGAAACTAACATTATCATTAAAATAATTAAATTCATGATATAACATGTTAAAGGGGATATATATAAGTAAATGAAAATAAACTAGTGGTGTATATTCATATGGATCATGTAAATAAAAGATAGACTAGACATCATTTACATTAATAATTGAATTCATTCATACAGATTTGAAAACATTGTATTATAAATATAATATTACTATATATATTATACATAAATAAATAAATATATATATATATATATCATTCTATATTAGGTGTAATTATGACCTTTTAATACCTATATATTAACAATTCTTGGTTGAAATAAAGTAAAAGATACTAATCTATTTTTTTATAATGTATGTTTGGATTTTTTATCATTCAATAAACCTACAAGGATGAAGGTTATATCATATATATAATATTAACCATGATATTAATACAATGTATCTTCACTATATATTAATTTATTTCAATCCATTATTAATAGTTATAAAAAATGAAAGACACCATTTTTGGAGATAGTATATTGTTGTACGTATTAATTATGTTTCCATATTAACAATGGATTGATAAAAATAATTTTAAGTAACATATTATAATTATATAATACTTTTTATTCAATATATATGTCATATATTTTAATTTAAACATATCCATTTGACCTTCCATGTATAGAGAAATCGAAGAAATAATCACATCACACCATGATGATGTATTCCACCGTACACAAGATTAACCGTATAATATTCCAATAGAATGTATAGTAAATAGGTAAATTTGATTAAATAAATAAATGAAAATATATTTTGTAACAATATCGTATATATTTATCTATTATATCCCCATTAACATACATTATAAATATAAATTAAAAACACATAACATAGGTTTGTGAGGTAGTAGTTCACTATAAAAAAATGAAAACATATCATTTTCTGATGGGTTTATAGGTACGATGGTTCATGTGGTATTATATTTACATAGGTATAATAATATCATAAATATCATATATAAACATTAAATCCATCGTTACATCCAATATTGAGAGGTGGTGATTGAAAATGAATAATATTTGTTCGTGTGGCGGTAGTATGATGTACACTTGAATGATGATTTCATAACCTCTTGATGGGATTGGATATGGATTTATCTTATTACATTAATATAGAAACATATATTTTTATGGATTTTTTTTGTATTTCATAATATTTATGATATATTACTGTTCTTGGAAGAATAAATAATAAAAAAATGATTGATTATGAATTTTACTTCTTCCTCGGATACACTCATTGTATTTACTTCTAATTCCTTCATTAAAGGACTTAATGACCAATATAATAATTCTATTACGAGGGGAGTAGATTCATTAACTTGTTTTGGTTTTTATTGGCTAAACTAATGGGTTTTGTAATTATGAAGAGTAAAATATAGGGATTTCCTTTTACAAGTGATGTGAGTGGAATATTTGTAAATTTTGAAAATAAAAAAAAACATACCCATGTTTTTCACATGAAACAAGTAACCAAAATTGGAAGTTATTGATAATTAGAGGTTATAATATATAATAATTTCTTTAAGAGGGTGTTTGGATGGTTTTTGGTTCATTTAACCCCTTATCATTTTAGTTTAATCCCCTTTATACTTGTTTAAACCATAAATGTTGACGTAAATTTTTACAATATTTACTATCAATTATGGAAAATGTTATGTTTAAATTATTAGATAATTTAAATTATTATTATTCAAAATATTTATTCCATTTTTCAACTTCTATTTATAGAATTAATTCTTTTCAATTTTAAAAAAATCCAAGAAAATCTATTCAGAGAGGGTTTTTAAAGATATAATCTATAAAATATTAAAATATTTTATATAAAAATTTATTATCATATTATTTAAGATGACCTAAAATTGATATATATATATATATATAATTTATCTAATTTTATTTTTCATACCAATATAAATAAATTCTAATTTTTAAAGTATTTAATGAAATGAGAATTCATAATAAAAACCTGTATTTTCACTAGTCATAAAAAAAATATATCCTTTTAGGAAATTCTCAAAAACAATTAATAAGATATTTTTTAACTGATGGTTTGAAATCATATTTATTTTTAAAAATAAATTTTCTAAAATTTTTAATTTTTATATGAAAATATTTCCACAAATGGTGAAAATTTTGTTTTTTGGAAAATAATTATTTGAAGAGTGAATTTAATTTTATTCTAATCTCATGTTTAGAAAAAAAATAAAATAATTGTTATAAATTTGATTAAATTTATTATATATATATTTTATCAATGTTATGTGTTTAATTTTGTGTCGTAAAATTTGTTTCTTCATATAAAAATTGTATTAAGGAAAAAAATTTCCATTTATTAAAATGGTTTTTATTTACATTTCTAATTTAATTGGACACCCAATAATTCATTACATATTAATTTTAAAATAATATTTTCCCATAATTTAGTTTACCCTATTTATAACCACTATTCCAATGCATAGGTGACAACTATCATATTAAATTATAATATATTAATAGTATTTCACATTTAATTTAAACTAGATGTTGCAAGTAACACAATATAAAGTCAATGTTTCATATCATGAAAACTAAAATATGTGGTGTGTTTAACTCATGTTATTCTTGGTGATTCATGTATTCAATCATATCCAAAATATAGAATGTAAATAAAAAGTTTAAAAAAATATCAAAGCGTTACATTGTATTTTTTTCAGGAAAAGAATTTTTTCAAATGCATTCTTGTTTATTAAAGGATGTTCTAATAATGATAAAGAATAATATTCCCTCATCAACATCTTGGTACTATCCATAACTCGCCATGGTACTACTTGAATATCAAAGGGGACATTGATATACTTATTAAATAATAAATGATTATTATTCCAACAAGAAGGAATATGTTTCCCCTATTATCATATACATCATAGACATGATATACGAATACCCTAGTGAATCATGATTTCATCACATCACTTGATCAAAATATTATTTCACTGATGTACTGGCTAACAATGCAATAGTCTTGGCTAACCCCAATCAAGAAAAAAATTTCGTATGCATCAACCACTGATGGGTGGTCTCACCAATCATTGTCCGTTAAATGAAATAAATAATACCGGTGAACATTTCCATGAAGTCTAGTGATATGATGTCCACCTTTGGACACATGTATCATATTATATATTACATCCAAAATTATAATCTATATTTATATCAAGCCAAATGTTAATATATTCCCCACTGAGTAGCTAACAACTCCCCATTAGATTAGAAAAGTAATAAGAAATACATAAATAAAAGAGTATTCAAGGGGTTCCTTCTCAAAATAATTTTATAATGAGATATTCTCAATGACATATAATAATTCCATGTAGGCTCTAGTGACAGTCATTAGTCAAGGATCATACAATGCCCCCAAATTAAGAGTCTTGGTTAATAATGGATGAAAATAATGAAAAACTTATTCGAATTAAGCAGGAACTCTGATGCATTCTATATTAAAGAAATCTGTATCCATCTTCCCCATAGTTTCTACATGCAGCTATGTATTTTGGATAATTAATTAAATTGTAATGGACATTGTGGTGGCCATTTACCACACCCGACACTATCATTTTAATCACATCCTTACTATTAATTACATCTTTTCAAATCGGTCCAAGGAAAAATCCATTATGGAAGTGGGGATGTATATTATTATTTACATTGAAATTTTCAATATCATCACCATATTCAATGTCCCTCACATGATTCAAATAAAAACACCACTAATGTCTATTTGTATGTATTGAATAATCTATACACTGATTATAACATCTATTCTAACCAGTCATTCCCACTATTATTCATTTAAAAAAATTTATATATACCTTACCTCAACAATATACAGTCAAATTTGATCAGTAAAAGTGTGAAAATTTATATAAATCCTGGGCATAATAATATCCTTCATTAATTATGGTCCTACCATACCATTGCACACACTAGATCACAAGAGACCATTTATTCATTGGCTTATGACATAGAGTCCATGTTTCGTATATAATTTTTGTTTTAGTTGATATTAATAGATATTTCCATATCCCTCACAAATAATAAGAAATCAATAATGAATATGGATGTGTTAGATTAACTTGAGGAGAGATGGTATTGTACACTAAAAAACTTTAAAGATCATGAATATTGAATTGTGTATGCCTTTAATAAAAAGTTATAAGTCTAATCATTCAAACCAGGATATAGATTAATTTTTATAAAAAAATTATGTCACAAGTAATGTAACCTTCTAGTATTGAGAAAATTTGTGAAGTACTATAAATCATATATAAGAACTAGACCAATGATGTATTCTCATTAGCCACAAGATATGGGAATCAAGAAATGACCCCGACTAATGTGTGGTTTTTCAAGAACAAATTTTCATAATAGACACTATTATAACATGTACCGAAGGGAAGGATATAAAATTCAAATCATCTTATATCTGTACCACAACACATAGAACTAAAAGGATGGAGTCCATACCTTATAAAGATAAACTACATAGAAGAATACATTATTATAAGATGTTAATCTACATTGGATATTTTAATACCAGATGATGTTAAACGACATGGATGATTTCGTTAAAATGGTATGGTAAAAATTTTGGATGATTTCACTTCATGAATAATTCACTACACATGATCTATATATGTGTGAACTAAAAATGATGTTCTCTTGTAAATATGTTTGATTCAAACCCGCACAAGGAATATTCCATTCATTAAAAATAAATCCCTTCATTCCTTCAAATATAAGATAAAATGTTAAAACCATATCCTTGTTAAATATGAAATATAAATGGAAAAAATTCCCCATCATTTCATATGGGTCCGACCTATGTATGAAATTATCCATTTCATTAACTATGTGCGTCTTGATTCATATAACCATATTATATGCAGTGATCCCTAGATCTCCAATACAAGGTCATGTCCCAATATTAAAATGTGTCCCTTATCTATTCAAGGGCCCGACCTGTGTATGATATTTTTATAAGAGAACTATTAATAGTTGATTAATGCTTACATATTTTAAGTAGTGACTCCAGATCTCCAATAATTTTTCCATCTAATACATAAATGGAAAATGGTTTCCACTTATGTATCAGTTAGACCTATATAGGGATGTTTTCATTGGAAAACTATGTTTTGATTTATTATTGTTTAAATATGATATGAAGTGAAACCTATATCCAAAACCCTAGTTCATGCATCAATATATAAAATAGAGACATAACCCCCTCTATTTTCAAGGGTTAGACCTATGCATGGAATTTTCCTTTCATTAACTACATGTTTCGTTATTCTTATTATCATAGGATATGTAGTGATTCATGGTTGTTAAATCCGAGTTGATATACATAATAGAAAAAAAATTATCCCATCCCCTATATGTGTAAGAACCATATAAGGAACCATTATAGAAATATGTGTTCCTTTATTTCTATTATCATAATCTATCTATTAGGTGACAATCCAAAATCATTATCCCAATATAAATATGATAAAAATTATATATCCCCACACTAGAACACATTCAATGAGAGAAATTTCTTTATATCAATTTTGTGTGTCTTCATTCAAGCTACCAAATGATATGTATTGATCCATGAGTTTCCATTTTTTGGACCATCCATGAAGTGATAAAAAATTTATTTTCCCCAAACATGAACCTAAACTATGTAGGGATATTTCACCCATATAACTATATGAGGCTTGATTACCTTGATATGTGGTAGAAATTGATATTGGGATAAACCATCTTCCGAATGATCAATGAATTCTTACCCCTCCAATCTATTCTACATGGGGAGAACCATGTTTTTGTGGAAATTACCTCACATTACCTGATGTGAACACACTAATATATTCACTATCATGTACACTCCCTCAATTCAATCATTTATCAAATATTTTTCTCACATAAAACATGAATCCTGTGATATTTGGACACCATTCAAGCCACTCTGACTAATGTGATTATGTTGTGTTCTATCCAATAAATAGATGAATAATCTTGTCATGTGACATTAATCTAAAAGACAACTTCTTTAAGGAATAACATAAACAATATGACAAGGGGTCTTTTCATTGAACAAAACATTCTATATGATGACTATGAACTCAATAAGCATGTGTTCTAACTATTAACTATGAAATCTTCTCAACAAATTCTAGTGTTTCATTGAGGGTTTCTGATCTATTCATGAATCAAATAATTCATATAACTAATTCCTAATTTAATACCAACAAATTCATTGAGCTTATATTCATTTCTTGGAACTCTATAGACCAAGGGCTCCTCATCACCAAATTCATCACTATATGAAATAGATAATAAGCACTATTTAATAAAATGGGGAACCGCAAGGATACACTAATGAATAATGTAATGCCAATAATATTTCATCTAGTGGTTGATTTATTCTAATAGTATAGTCCATCCTTCAATAAATGATTTATTGTTTCAACATTGTCGAATATGGGCTTAAACCACTATCAATGGCTAATCTACACCCATTAGTTTCCACCAGTAGTCGACTAAAATACACTCATTTTATGATTTCTACAAACCATAGAATATGAATTAATGAAGATTTAGAATCCATTTATGTCACACAACTATGTTCCATACCCAATGTAAAGAATGATTATAATATAAAATTCTTCTACAGATTCACCCAAGGATATTTATTTTTAGTGAAGCCCTGAGTTCCATATATAGTTAACTATACATGTTGAAATCATCAAGATTCAAAATTTTAAACTACATGATGATTCCCTAGTTATAATAAATTGAACTACATTTTAAAAAATCTATCATGCAACACCTTATATTTCTTAGTGCAGTTCATGTTATCCATGAATATATGAAAGGTATGGGTATTCCACCTCAATACCAAAATAAAATTTTAAAATACCCTTTACATACACATGATATTAATATATGTAAAGGACCCCTTATATGACCATGATTTCAAGACGTAATAAGGGAATAAAATAAAATTCACATCTACACTTCCAACTAGTCTGATCTACGTAGAGGGGTATCTGTAAAATATATCACTATGGAATGATTATTTGTCTTAAAGTATGGATAGGGAATCATTTGGATAAACAACCATATATATTTAATATTGCACATTTTAAAAAATTTTGACTCGTGTAGACTCTCATTTCTTACTGTACGAATCAGAACTTCTTATGGATTTATTATTAATGAAATATGTCTGGACAAGAATGGATCTGACATTTTTTTACCAAATTGTAGTACATTTAAAGGATAATTTATTCGTATATCAAATAACTTCCATCAACTAGTGAAAAGTATCAATAAGGAGATCTTTCACAATTTCTCAATGGTTCATAAGTCCTTATTGTATATTGATAAAAAAACAAAGAAGAGATCCTAATCATAGGAAATTAAAATGTATGCTAAAAGCATCCCCAATAAAAGGGACTAAATTATATTGAACATATTCTATCATCACCCATTATTATAGACCACAAGAGGATAACCCTAGAAAAAATTTGGTTTCCACATCATCTTGGTAACCACCACAATCCATATACCCCACATTTTGCCTCAAATTTCATGAAATGTAGCAGATCAGCATTGGTCATTGGGAATGTACACCCAACATCATGGGACCCATTTTTTTTTTTTGCATTTCCACCCATTATTTCTCTATATTACCTCCATAAATAAAAAAATTCATTTCTTTAGAAAAATAGCTCTTGATCATTGTGATCCCTAACAACGTCATAGGGGAACTAATCACCATATATTGATTCATGATCATCCTCAATATGATTTTCTCATATCGTAATTAGTGATCTATGAAGAAAAATATAGGTTTTTTATAATTCCAATCCTCTTATTGAGATTTTATTTAGTAATATTGACTATTTTAATCCTAATTGGTACAATTTTTATCTATTGACACATATCTGGTCCACATGAATCATAACCATTACAAATATTCTTGTTGGTTTATGTTGATTGACCCTAAAAATTATCCTTTGATGATAAAAATTATTGAGACCATAAACTACCATTGACAGCGACATGAAATATGTCATCCTAAAAACCCTAAGAGGTACTTATGAAGAAACATATTGTCTCATCTTCCAAAGTTATTCATATTGATTTTTTTTGAAAAATTTAAAGAATAAATAAGAAATACATTCATCCCATGGTGCCTACATTGGGGAACTAGTAATAGTTGATCTATGTTACTTGACCCCCTTAGTCCATAAAAATATAGAGTTATGATTTTCTAAATTTTCATTTTAGTATAATGTGTTCACTAGTTTGATATTATATTTTTAAAGTACGTGAATTCTGTTTTAATAATACTTTTTAAAAAAATAACCTTCATGTGTTTGATGTCTGAACTGATACTCACTAGTTGCATTAGTTTACCCACATCTTTGGAAACAACATAACCTTGGGTTATTTCATTCCATATTCTCTATAGTTTATTTGTAAAATGTATTATCTTATTTAATGGTCCCAAACTATAATTTGTTAGTGAATAACGCAACACCTTAGAGATTCCACATAATGATTTTTGGTCTTGGAGGAATAAACATACTAAAATCCACTTTCTATTGTTCTATTTTCATGTGATACCAGATTCCACTAATATTAATGGTAGACTGGTATTCACTATCCTTCATTTTCAGTTAACTCATGAAATCCTATACCATGATTTACAATCCCCATAACTACAATATTCAAGCATATTTGATATCCTCAATGATACATAATGGTGTATTGTAACCATTATCGAAGTAGGAATGAGATATTCTATTACCGATACTTTTAGTGGCCCATACCAGGTGACCTAAATCAACAGGGTATATTCTCAAGATTCCCAACCATAGTTTAATATTCCTTACTATTCCAGAACCTGTCATGGCTCAATATGCTCTCCGTATCTGACCTCATAATTTGATTGTTTAAATACTCAAAAATATTTCTTATCGCATGGAAATTATAAGGTAATCCGCTATCATCCCCCCAAAAGTCTTCCTCATTCCACACTCACTTGTTCAAACTCTTGGAAATGTGATTTAGACAAACAATATTATAAATTTTCAAGTGGATTTCTAATCCCAAATATCAGGCAACTATATTTCAAAACCAGATCTCAACAAGGTTTACAGGCATCAAAACCCATCATGTATATCCATACTTCATATATTCCTGATGAATTTAATATTTCAAAACCCTTCATGAACATTCATTCATCATAATATATTTTAATAATGTAACGTATTAAAACCCTTCATGGATACATAGTATTTATAATCCACGTAATTTTATCAGGTTCTTAAACCCTCTATAAATACCAAACCTTTACAACTAGAAGTAGTTTTCCAAATCAAGAATACCCAATACTACTTGAATATATACTCTCAGCAAGGAAATCCTAATATATAAAAAATTTGTCTATGATAGAATTCTGTAAACTACAATAACGAATGGTTTGATCTATGAGACCCTAAACTATAGTAACATGAGGTCTAAGCCGGAAGACCCTAAACATTAGGAATATATTATTTAATGCGTAAAATCCAAATCTAATCTAATTGAGTGTTTGAGATAGAACACCCTAAACTATTGATATTGATTTTACAAGATAAAAGACCCTAAAAAATAGTAACAGAAGGTCTATCCTAGATAAACCTAAAATCATGTGACAAATGGTAAAGCTAAAAGACTCAAACCTATTTAAAAATAAGGTGAAATATATAATAACTTAAACTACCACATCATGTTGTCCATGATAATATACACAAAACTAAAATATTTGTTTTGATTTCAACACAATAAATAGTCAATGAAGGAATTTATAATCAATTCACCCATAGTGATGGATGGTGAAAATATATCAATGGTGTCCCATTAGGTCCTCCAACACCTCCTTGGGGACCTCTAAAATACATCTCTAAATATCCATACCCACATGTCATAACCTTTATTGATGAAAACCCATTTATCGAAGACCAAATCCTAACTCTATAAAAATAATACATTCTAGGGGAAATTATCTTTGTAAGGGAATCATATTTCTATCTCTTCTTTTAATTTTAAAATTCCTGACATAATTGTTAGTTTACTTGTATTGGGAAAATTTTGAAGAATATGGAACCAGAACCTCTGATCCCTAATTTGATGGTATTATAATGACATGACCAAGGGAATATTTTTCACTTGGTGATTAATATGATATTATAAGATAGTGAATATTTATGAACATTTACAGAAACATGAATTTATCCATTAAATAACTAAAACAATTATCTAACTAATCCTATATTTATTAGAAAATTTGATTCCCTCTTTTTATGAGATACTTGGTTGAACTAAGGATGAATTCTCCATTAGCATAGTTTTCCATATATTTTTTTACAATATTGGTAATGAAATTTTACACAACATAACAGAAAATGGAAAATATTATTAGAGTGTAATGAAGTGATCATGTTTTCCAAAAAAACCACTATCAAGGTTAATCCATATCCTAATAGATACTCAAAATCAACCGCCAATAAATAAAATTTTCTCCTGTGTTGGATCACGTGTCACCATTGTTGAAGTATTAGTTGTAAGCATGAGATCTGAATGTTCTATAAGCTTAACCATTTTCATTCTTAGATGGAATTATTCCAGTATGAAATTTTCTTATGCAATAAAATAACTCCAACTTACATTCCATGTAACAAAATCTTGTTCCTCTACATGGAGTCAAAAAGTTCATGCTCATTGTTATATACTATAATAAGCAGCAAAAACAACATAAATAGAATGATAAATAATGTTTGACCCTTACTTGATGGTTTTGGGGGAGAATCCTCTGATTAAATGGAGTGAATTATATATAATTCACTCTTATAGGAATGGTCTATTTAAAGTATTGATACATAAGGTAGTTTGAATAGTGTTGACCAAGGAATAGATTGTAACACCCCATTAATCGAATATTTCCCTCATTTGGTCCATTTGACTGGGGGTTCCTTCATATTTGGTCCCATATCAGTCACCCAAGAAGACCACATAGTTAATAACATGTTAGATTATATTGTTTATGGATGGAGTGATTTGTCTTATTCACCTTCATTCCATTCCCATGGAAATACAAAATTAATCTCCATGATCTCAATGGTTGCATATCCATTTGACCATCATAACAGGGATACATTTACCTCTTTTATAGAAATATGATGACCTATTCCATACATGATATACTATTTCATGTTTAAAACAAATATCTACTACACCCAAGGATGGAAGTGGATTCATCCCTCAAAAAATTCAATCACTGCATCAAGGTCCTGAATAAATGAGTCGACATTAGTGTGATGATGTTTCATACAACTGATGTAGGATCTTACGAGTCACTTCCACATCCAAAAGGATGAGGGAAGGGCTCATAATTGGCTTGCCCAAGGTGAAATTCAGAGGAGCGTGGTGGCCTTGTTTGGATCCATTGTTGAGGAATCTAGACATGGAATTGTGGATTTGTACTATGGGACGCAGGGAGTCGATACTGATAAGGATTTTACAGATAGTGGCTGGGATATTATTGCAGGGGGTTTGATTTAATTGAATAAGACCCATGTTCATCTGAAAAATTATTTTCATGGACTCCCAAAGGTAGATTTGGGCTTGGATTCTATTGTTCCAGAGGAAAAAGCTGGAAATGGGGTCTGAGGGAAAGATTCTCGTGGGAGAGAACTCGGGCACTCAGCAGATGATGTCTGAAGTTCTAGGAGAAGCAAAAGCAGTAGAACGAGGAAGGTGAGAAACTATTTACACTCATTATATCATCCAATGGTGACTCAATCTTCAAAAAAGTAAAATAATAAGAAATAAAACAATGATACATTGAGACACCTGAGAGCAGGGACCCAGAACGAACATTCCTTGGTTTTTCAATTGAGCTCGGATGAGGATGTTTCTGAAAAAGTTTTGATGCTCAATGCCAATTAAAAAGAAGCATCCAAGATGAGGTGGAGGACCCTCAGAGTGTCTATCAACAAGAAATAATATGCATGGATTGATGAAAAGGATTTCATTTTTGTAGAGGGATTCAATATAGGGAAGATAAGCATGGAGGAGTACATAATATCATGGGACCAGATCACTTCTGAGGTTGAAAGGATGATGATAGAGGTATCCAACTCTGAGGTTCCAAACATATCATAGATTTTGTTTAGGGAAGTGGACTCCGATATCATTAATTTTCTCTTTTATGACCATGTTTGAATAGGATGTTACTCGTTTGCTTTGACTGGTTTTTGGTGTGGGTTCGTTCTAGGTTGCTCTCAATTCTCAATTTTGTTTCATTACGTTGTGTAGTGTTTTTTCCTCAACATGCTACTTGGATCTTCTCTATATGGGGATCGGAGCATCATGTCTTCATCGGATCATGCCTTTTGGATCTGAATGATGAGAGGGTATGGATTTCCATCCGGTTTGTGCCCGTGCATTTCTACATGTGACTGCTGGCCGAAAGGTTATTCGTTGGTGAAGCTTGTCGTCATGGTGTAAATGCTTGGGACCAGTTGATTCTATAGTTTATTTTTTGTAATTGTTATGGATACCGAAGGGTGTGTTGTAATTTATGGCTTGTCAATTTTCCTCATAAGTGTTTTTAAAAATAATAAAAAATATATTTTCTATCACATAAAACTCATGGAGAATGTTACCATCAATTCATGTTTAAAATTATTCATCACAACATTAAAAAAATGTATTTTCATGAATTATTGAATACCCTTATATATTTTTATAATAATAATAGGATAATCATATGTATTTATGTAAAATATAATTTTTTTGAGGATGTTGTAATTTCTCAATTTTTGAATCTAGTGGGCTTCACCGCAATAATTCATGGAAAACGTGTTTCATATGAACACTAAGTATGTTTTATGTGATCATATTTTTTTAGACACCCATCTGATCCCCATAACAACCGCATAACACTTGTAATGGACCATATATTTCATGCAAGAATCTTCTCATATAAATATATTGCAAGAGGAGGTGTATTATGGTCAACACAGTAATGGGAAACCCATCAAGCCTTCCACATTCTGTGGATTCCACCATAAAAAAAGATGAATGTTTGACTTAACCATTCACATTGGTTGGGACTAAGTACCAAATAAATAATATAAAATGAAATCTATATGACCACATGACTAAGTTGAAATCAAGAACAACCTCCCACAATCAGTTATTGAAAAAAAGAATTCCATTCTGGTTCAATAGACACCTTTAGCTATATAAAATTATTTCAATGGACTATCCATTGGATTATTGACCTCAAGTTTAGAGAAATCTATCTTTATAAAAAAATTACTTATTAAACAGAATTTATGTGCATATAAGAAGGGTCTTCTGAAAGGCATTTTCTACTAGCCCTATCAAATCATTATAAATGGGTGGGTTCCTTTCTATGACCATTAAAATGAAATATAGAGAGTGAAACTCATCATAAATATCTCCTCAAATCATTACACAACATATTTTTTTGGTGTCCCAAAGATAGATTTTGACATTTAGATGATTGATATGAAACATGTTCATATATATAATCCACTGATGATCCATGTAATCCATTACATCCTTATTATAATAATAGAGGTTTTGAGAGATCCAAAGAGATCCTTACATCCAATTTTTTTCATTGGAAAATATAGTGGCAGTAGATACAGCTAGACCAGCTAGACCTAGTCTATCCTGAACCTCCCTCCTGAAAAAATAACCCAGCTAGGAAACCATATAATCTTTTGTTTAGTTTGATATTTCAACATTATTGATCATTAAATATATATATCTTAATTGTATTCATGATGGATCCTTTTTTTTATTTTTCCTAAAATTCATGATATACATATCTGATAATTTTTCCTCAATAATGATGTGGAATATATGAGTGATATTTTCCCAAGAACGGTTGTATGGGTCCTTAAGACCCTGTAATGTGTCACAATATCTAGTTGTGGTGAAAGTAAGGGATATTTTTTTATATCCAATCCAATAAAGAGGTAAGTGTTTTGATTGGGGGTATTCCAAAAGATCTATCACCATTACATCTCAATGATTCTTGTAGGATGATTGGGCAAAAGAACATTGGTTGAAATCCACTCCATATATTGTAGAATTCATTGGAGTCATGGTTAAAAAAATCCTTAATTGGAAAAATTTGGATTATGTCATATGGAGTAAATAATTGAGAAGTAAAATCATTATCATAAATACCATATATTGTATATTTGTGAACATAAAAGTGAGTCACATTACTTGAGAATAATCATTCAAATTTAATGATATGTTGATAGTCAAGGAAAACACATCCTGAATAGAGGTTCATGTGATTTATAAGATAAAAATTCACATATGATTTCACAATGTTACTAATGAAATTCACATTATCCATATTATTTTAATATCATAACTATGTGATGGTCAAGAAAATATCATAATGATCCTGGGATCACTGGCCAATCCTAGAATATCATTTGAAGCATGTGATAAAGACCCACATCCAAGGATTTTCCTATAGGAAAAATTAAAAAACATTGTATTAGTTAATATATTTTTGAATAAATAACTTGGAAAACATGGCCAATGTGATGAATCATGTGATGTGATCACGCAAAGGGTTATAGTAAGTGGTCATGAAATGTATCCAAATAAAGAGATGAAATTACAAGATCTAGGGAGGCTTGGATCATAGGTGAAGTAATTTTTTTCTCCCACACTCTCTAATTTATACATCACCGAAAGGGATGTGAATTGTCTCCTAGGGTAAATAAATAATTTCATTACACCATCTAAAAGAAGACTAAGGGACTCATGTAGTCATTTTCATTCATTTAAACCAATTTCTTTTCCCATCAAACCTCACTTTGGGGGAGGGGCATTTTTTGATTCCCACCAAATGAGCACCCACAATTTGGTATTTTGATAAATACAATATTAATTTTAATTGTTTTATCAAAAAAGGTAATAAATGAACATCCTGTAAAAACGAGGATTATACACATAGGTCATACAAATATCATCACCCAAAGAAAATCACATAAAGGGGTCATGTGCATTACATTATTTCTCCATAGTCACAATATGACACTATCAGTAACCCTCCAGATCAAGAAAACAACCCCCAAAATCATATATGATCCCATTAAAGAGACCATAAGAGTTACCTCAATCATTCGACATACTAATTGATTGATGCCTTCCACTATCCTGATTCCCTTAGATTTATGCGATCGAATATACGAAAAGATAATGAAATGAATTATCTAGGAAGATGAACCATATATGAAAATTATCACACATAATATCATGTACCAAGATAGATAACATGATTTCATGTTTGGAAACCACTAGAAAATCACCCAATATATTTTAAATAATAAAAAAATTATGATTCATCCAATGAATATGAGTTTCATTGTTTTTTATGTGAAGTAGTTTTTAACTCCCCATGATCTCTTTCTAATTGCATAGATCTCTTTAGGAAAGACATCCATAATCAGTAAGAGACTCCTAGACATCTTAAAAATGCATCTAATGAAGGACTACAAACATGAGTAATAATTTCATTAAGGACCATCGATATTTAAATGTGGTAATGAGGATCCTCGTTTTACATGGCCTTGATTCATTAAATGTTCCCATTATGGTGTGATTGTGTTGTCATTGTTCATCACAAAATTTGATGACGATGTTATAAATGACATGGGGTAGGTTCATTCATAATGCATAATTCAATTATACCTCTATAAACTAACGACCCTATATTATATTTAAGTACCCTTACATGTTGTATAGATCTAGGGAATTTATGCTTGTAAATTTCCCCTACAATAGAAAAAAATAGAATTGGGATCATAGAGTATAGAGCCAAATTCGTGGTGTGGGGAACCACACAATCTCAAGAGTCATATATTAGGTAAAACCAAGGAATTATATAGGGTATTATATAATATGACTATAAAATTTGTTTGATCACTCCATTTATCACATGAATGACTCCCATCATGAAAATAATATCATTTAAATTATTTTCCATGTTTTAAATTTTTCCAATGTTTCCTAGAAATAAATGTTAATGGGGAACATAGAGGAATCTATGTGATAAAATAATGAAGAAGATTTATTCCTTTCATAATGATGAATAAAATAATTATCATGTGAAGGGACCATCTTCCACACATGAACTATTCATTAGTCAAGACATAATTCCTAGACATGCTGGGTGAATCATGAGTAGTTGGTTAGAAATTTCAATAAAATCATGTGATTTCCTATGAACCTATCAACTAGATCATGTGATAGACTCTAGACATATCAACTCTAACGAACCATGCTTGATCTACATGGAAATAAAATTTCTTTTTTGGAATACTTAATTCATTATTCAAAAAGTTGTCCAAAGGATACTTTAGTTTAGTGTATTTGGAATCTCAAAACACAATCTTCTAGATTTGTAAAAGATATTTAACATCTCCCATAAAATGAATTCACATTAAGTTTTCCATCCTAAAACTATTATTTATATCTTGGGTGAAAGAAAAACATAAAAAACGTGTTCTCAAATTCTATGTAAAAGAATGCATGGAAAAAATAAACATAAGAATGTAAATATATGAACAAATATTTTTAATAAAATAATATTGGGTTATACAACAAATCTTGGCAGTATGTATGGCATAAATCATAAAAATAACATTAAAAAATGATAACATAGCGTTGTCAATAACATGATCTTTTCAAAAACATATAACCATTGAAAATTATTTCCATATTATTCAAGGCTCATTTCTATGCCCATCATAGTGGAAAAATCCCGTTACTTAACCGGGTTTACTTTTCATTTCAGCCCTGTATTACTGGACCAGATTTACTTTTAATTCTTGCCTGGTTTTACTGAACTAGATTTACATTCCATTACATCTCTATATTATTGAACTAGATATACTTGTCATTTCAATCATGTATATATCATGGGATATAAATCATAACCCAATTCATTGGACAAAGATATAGGTCTCACCCATTACATAATGAAATCCGTACATATGTGTGCAAAAAAAACAGAAATCATTCATCATGACTTAACCCAATGAATAAAATGATTTTTATAAAACTCATTGCATAATAACATATTCCTTTAAAACAAATTGATTTCATAAATAGCATTCCATCATAAACATAATCAAATAGATTAATAATATGGATAACATACTTGAAAAACCCATCCTTAATCGTAGATGAAAAATTATTTTGAGAACACATTTGGAATTGATTCTGAATAAAGTATCATTTCTTCTTCAAAATGTTTTCTTTTATTAAAACACTTCACAATTTTAAATGAATATATTTTCATAGAAGATAACAATGAATGCATGTAAGTGATGATTCGTGGATATATGTTTTTATGAACAAGTAAAATCCCATTCATTCTGTATTAGTTAAAAAAATTATTCTCGTACTTCATCTAGAAAAGTCAATAAGTACCTCATATCCAATAATGAAAATTTTTCATTTTATAATATTTAATAAGATCATCCAAAGGGTAAAATTAACATTAAAATATTTTATAAGAATATAAAAAATATTACATACCTAGAGAACATGAAAATTTATGATAAATATAACAGAGTAGAAACATACATACAAACAATATTGAATAATAAATAGATTGAAAGATTATCCCTTATCAATTTATAATCGGTCAAATCATATGCCTCCTACATTAATGAAAATTACATACATATGTATATATCATAACCATCCTTATAAGAATTAGAAAAATAGTAATGGTAAGCATAAAAACCACACATAATAAATAGGTGGTGTATAAGGCATATGTTCCAAAGAAATAAAAGTGAGACAAAATAATCTTTTACCTTAGCTTTGCTATCCTTTTTGTGTATATGAACATTATATTCCGTGATGTGCTTCCTCTAAATTTCTTCTTAAATGAACAAGAGTTGATATTTTGAGAATACCAAAACCTCTAGAATGTGATTATGGAAGTTGATAAGGGACTACAGTAGGGGATGGCCGAGCTTGAAGGCTCAAATTTAAGTGAAGAGTTGTGGCAGGAGCTTCCCTATTATAATTTAGGTGAGGGGAACCCATGGACGTTCTTTAAATATTAAATTAATATAAATTAATTTTCTAATCCAAAAGAATACAAATTGAAATATGTGGAAGATAATATGAGTATTATTTGGAATCCTATCATCCAATAATTTTTAGACATGTATTAAATTTATTTGAAACCTTCACTTTTTTATTTACCATTAGTTATTCTCTATTAATTTTTATTATGTTAAAAAAAATTTTATTTTTTAGCGGCTAATAATTTAATATATATGGGGTAAATTTCCCATAATTAGAAATATAATGAACTTTTAAACCTTATCATAGTAACATTGTTATTTAAAAATATCTTCCAGATTTTAAAATAACATAATAAATTACTATTTTTATATAACATCAACTATTTCAATTTTACACTTTTCATTTCAAGGAATTTATATAAAATACAAACCGATATATAACATTGAAATAAATAATTTAATTTTCTTAAAATATGTAATATCAACGTAGAAAAATTGTGGATGATATAAATTATTTCATATGATATTTATTTTCATATTTATTATATCATTTATTTGATAGTTCTCTTTATAATATAATTATTGTATAACTGTTGTGTCGTTATTAATGGAGATTATTTAATCTCTAAAAATTAAAAATAAATTCATGTGATTTAGATAATATAATTAAATTTATGGAGATTTATTTTCATATTTTTATTATGTTTATCACATAATTAAAATTATTGTACTTATAAGATATAAGAGGGTTACATGGTTTCATATTTTATTATTTTAGTAATAATTATATCTCCCTCTTGGAAAATGTCCATTAAAACCTAAATTTTGATACTTAGTTGTTCAGGGTAGACCTAAATGCTTCCAATAGTATTTTTAAAGGTGTTAGGGTAATATTTTTTTCCTTATCATCTTGTTTGATACCATAATTTACCTGATTTACCATTAATTGTTGTAAATAAAAATTACTGTAGTTTCTATTCATTATGTATGAAAATAAAAGGGTCCTATTTATATTTTTGGAATACTGATTCAAAATATGCAATTCATATTTTTAAATTCAAAACAGTTAATTGGAAGTAATTAATTAAAAATTAATCCCTATTGTCAAAACAAGATAACCAGTTTTTTACAGTAAAACATTCAAATTTTTGACATACGTTTATATCTAATTTCAATGTGATATTACATCCAATGGAAAACAATTTATGAAATGGAATAAACTAATCTATATATACATAAAAACCAACTCTTAATAAAATCTATCTATATAAATAAATTACACAAAAATAAAGTTTTGAATTAAAATGTATTATTTTTCACTCTTCATTAAAATATGAATTCTATCAGAAAAATACCAAAATTTCAACCAAAATAAAATTTGATGTCCCGATTCAAAAAGATAATTTTATTTGGTCAGAAATAACTAATAAATGTGTAAAATAAATATATTTAAAATGGTTTTTTCATCAAAAGGAGGTAAAACTATATTTTTTTGTAAAATAATTCATTTATCAGCAAAAAATTAATTTTTTCTTATATCATGCATAGAAAACATATATAATGAATTTTAAACATTACATTGAATATTATATATATATATTTCATTAATAAAATCCATTAATAGTTATTTTATTTTTTTATTAACTCATTTGATTTCATTTAGATAGTTTTTTAGAAAATCCGTTCCTTTTATTTATATTTTTTTATTTTAATTTATAAATAATTCTTCACAAAAGAATAGATTAAATATGTTTATAAAATTATTTTTACAAATAAATTAATATTTTTCAATCACACAAATTTTACATCTAGGTTTTAAGGAAACATATTAATATTAAGTTTTTCACTTATACTCAGTATTGAATGAAAGGAATTATATCAAAGAACATGGACATATCTGTGACACAAGAAAAACATAATTTTATGTATATCATATGATAGGAAAATGTTTTCTGTTGCACAAGATTTTATTAGTCTATTATACAATATATGACATCAATGAAAAAAATAACACTATCTCATAATAATATTGGGGTGTTACATTATACCCACCTTAAAATGAATTTCCCCCTCAAAATATTTCAGGGTAATAAATGGTTTACTTCTAGAAAGATTCTTTAATGGAATCCCACTTCGTAAAAAGAAAGAATAAAACATTATTATAAAAAGGATATTTAGAAACATAATTGTTACCAAAAGTTACTCATCAATTGGTTTCCATATAGTAGATCATAGGTTGGAAGCGAAAGAAGGGATATGAAAAAAAAATATGATCATCATGTTCTAATAAAGAGTGATAGGTAATAAGGTTAGAATAATGTTAACAATCCAAAATCCATAAATCTGTGATGATTTAAGTGACGAACTAATTCATCAGATAATATGGTACTATGATTAAATTCATGGTGTTCAAGAAGCTTTACATAAAGTTAGAGAACCTGAGAAGAAATGCATACATTATTTAAGTACAATCTCAACATTGTTCGTGGCTTGAAATTTTTTCACTTCATCTCTTATTCAATGAAATGGACTTAAATTTATCATTCATGATTTTTTAGTTGATCATGTGATATATAAACTGATTTATTGGTCCTTCCATAAATATTTATCACAAATAGTTTATCACAAGTTATCAAATATACATTAGTCCATATATGGTGAGATAAAAATTTATTATAACAATATTCATCAGATGATTTACTTAATCTTCAAAAAATTTGATAAACTTACAATCCTTCTAAAAGATGAAAATCCAAAACTATATAAAAAGGTTAAATAATTATCTTAAAATTTTTCCCCCATATATCATAAGATATATCTGGTTGGTCACATTTAAAAAAAGTGAAGACCTTCATCATGTATTCCCTTGAGTCAAGGTAACTACCTGAATTACCACATATCCTTATTGAAAACATGAATGTATCCTTGTTTTAAAACATATTTTATATATTCCATATGTCCCAAAAATTTGTTTACATTATCCATGATAGAATATTCATCATTCCAACAACTCTATAATTAGTTCCCAGGATAGTATCATCATAAAATTTACATATTCCAATCCAATATATCATTATCCAAACATCATTATCTTAACATAAGGGACATATTAAGGGTTATCATTCCCTTAAAATATGTTCTCCAAATATATTACCCAACCATTAAATGAATTTTTTGTTTCCTTAGAACTATTATACTTATCATTTCCAATATTTAATAAAATAACTATACTGAAAAAACTTATAAATATCGTGATTCATATAACATAATTTTTGAATTCTGAAACATATACACATCAATCATCCATCAATATTCTAAAAACATTACTCGAGATCCATCATATTTTTCTTCCCTAAAATATGAATAACGTATTAAGGTTTTTCAATCTCATGCTTCTTAGGGTTAATGTAAACTATCATGGGATAACATCACATAACTTTCACATGTAATTTATAATTTCTTTTTCTATAGAAGTATGACTGATACTCGTACCATAATCAAGATTATTTTCATCATATTTCCACAGAGGAAATAGATCTTCATAAATACCATAATGTCCTCATCTAAAACATTTAACCGC
The DNA here is from genome assembly GCA_963277665.1 of Viscum album. Lineage (NCBI taxonomy): Eukaryota > Viridiplantae > Streptophyta > Magnoliopsida > Santalales > Viscaceae > Viscum > Viscum album. The sequence goes on along the minus strand of OY728128.1, from coordinate 1,249,762,703 downwards.
TAACTATTTCTATGATGTTATGTCTATTGACTAAGACCAGAAAGACATGTTTGATAAAAACATATTAGAGATTATATTCACCTATGTATGGTAAATTACATATAATATTTGAATCTATAATACTTTAAATATACCCCTATGTTAGTGAGGATTGTCAATAAAACATAGGATTGTAACCTATAATTATACTTATCTATATGAAATACCTAGATATATCTTTAGAAATATCTCCACAGATCTCATTATTGTTTTTTCATCCCAGTTTCAAAAGTTTGACTTAACCATCACTCTGATACAAACTCTAATGATCCATGATTGATGTCAATGAACAACACAATTCTTTTCCGTAATACATAATACATACACAATGAGACACCAAAATATTGTATTTGTATAGTGTCTTCGGATTCTAAGAACACATTCTTCTTTCTTGGTGAAATATCTTCAATATCTGCAGTTAGTGTCTTCACCTTTAGTTTTTCTACCTAAAACATGAACTTTTGGGAAACACAAAAGCATAGAAAATAATTTCCATATTAGTCAATGCTCATTTAGAAGACCATTATAGTGGAATAAGTCCTTTATTGAACAATGTAAATTTTCCATTTCATCCAGGTATTACTGAAATAAATTTAATTGTCTTTCTAGCCCTATATTTTTAACATCAATTTACTTTCCTTTCAGCCTTGTATTATGGATCATGATGTAACTGTCTTGGTTTTGAACCAGAAGAAATAATGCAGGAAATAATAATTTTCCATTAACTAAGTAGGTCAGTTTTAAAATTGAGTGTCAAAACTTTTTATTCCAAGAGTCGACATTATTAAGTTGATAGAATATAAATATTAAGTTTATTTTAGTCATACATGTGTTTGTTTCTTTTTAAAAAATGAAATAACTCTCAAACATTGCATTGAATGAGAAATATAAGGCCACCGTTAGGTCCAGAACACCGGGTTTACCCTATGAAAGGTATAACTGTGATTCGTATCGGGTCTTTGGCACCATCACACATGATAATTCCCTATTTTCTAATTAATAAATTGTTCCATTTTTTATATAATAATTAATTAATTTCTCACAAACGGTGTGTCAAATGAGTAATCTGAGACCATTGTTAGTTCCGAGTGATGGGGTTTACCGTAGGTAGGGTATAACCTTTGCGAGCAATGGATGTTTGATCATATCGCACCTGAAGATAATTTATTTTCATTATAAATATTATATTTGATATTAGAAATATTAATAATTTTATTATTTATATTATTATTTATTTTGAAGGCAATAAATCTAAATGCACATCCACAATTAATAAATCACATTTTTGTGTAAATAATAACTATGAAATATAATAAATGTGATATTATTAATTATTGGAATTAAATAAAATTGTGCAATAAATATTTCTTTAATAACTGTAAATTTTTTATTGTTATTATTTTTAAAATATTAATGGCGTCATTGATGGGTTGAATGAAATAATGATTATTTTAAATGTTGTTAATATTATTATATTAGAACAAAAACATGAAGATATATGTATATGATATTATTATATATATATGTGGGAGTTAATATATATATATATAGTTATATATATACATGTGCAGGTGTATATATTTGAATATAAAAATATGTGTATATATATATATACATAACACATGTATATATATGGGTGAATAATTATTTTTGGGTTAGATAAAATATTATTAATTACCCACATAAATTCATGTTACACCTCAACATAAATCAAAGTCCGGATCATTAATTTTTTTTACCCAAATCATTAAAGTGACCCAGGGGGCATGTCATCACACCTTTTTATGGGTCTCGGATGGCTGTTGATATTAATTAAATGATTAATCAGGCATTATGTAAAACATTATGTCGCGTCATAGTTCATCATTTAGTTAAAAAATAATTATAAAGGATTAAAGGATATTAATAAAATTTAAAGAGGAAAAAAATAATAAAATAAATACGAATGGAGATAAATTAAAAATAAATAAAATGGTGTAAACACATTTTAATTATATATTTAATTTCATCACCATTTTATTTTGATTATTTTATTTATTTATTTATTTTATTTATTTTCTTTTCTTTTATTTTCATTCCTTTTTAATTCTTTCTCCTCTCCTCTCCTCCTCATCTCTTGTGTGTGGCACACCCCTCCTCCCTAGGTAGTGCACGCCGCCCTACGCCTCCTTCAGAAGATTATAGCTCTTCCGTTTGTCATCTTTAATCTTCGTCATCAGGTGTTTAGTAACTCTTAGGGAAATTCTATCTTTTCATAAGTTGAATCGTAGGATTTCATTTTGTATCCTACACACAGTTCGTCATGGAAGATTTTTACCTTATTTGGGGATTTTCTGAAATCCTCCGTTTTCTTCTGTTTTAGGTCAAATCAAAGTCTACCACGGATCATAGGATCATCTATGACCATAAGGTAGGGAGACTACTCAATTTTCCTTTGTTTCATTGCAATTTAGAAAAAACACATCATTATGTCATTAGTTGGTGCCTATCGGCAATGAGAAAGTTCACCCAATTTCATTAATTAAATTGTTTCACTTAGTAGTTTCATCCCCCTTGATCATGAATTATATTGTTTAAATTGTTTCAATGTTGTTGGACGCCCCATTGTGTGTGCTAATGTGGTCGATATAAATTCTGTTAGCCCGTATATTTAATTCATTTAACTGCATGTGTTACAAAACCTATTTTTATAGTGCTTAATTTAAATAATTATTTTATAATAATTATGAACCTTAAATTGTTAGATCTTTGATTTTTGTTTATACTGAATTATTTATTTATTTAAATGTGCATGGCTGAGCATTTAATTTAATTAACTCCATGTGTTGAACATCCTATTTCTATGATGTTTCATTTAAATAATTAATTTAGATTAATTATAAACATTATAATTATTGGATATTTGATATTCAATTGTGATAATTTATTTATTTATTTTAAAAGTTCATTTTATCTACGTATGTTGATGTGGTACATTTACTCATTAATATTTCTATGTTAAATTAGTTTATTTTCACTATGTGATGCTTATGTGTTCCTCCTTAGCTTCAAGCTGCAATTACATATGTTGATGTCGTATTTTCTACTGTGAAAACTTTAATTTAATTCCAGGAGAGGAAAGTATGTGGGTCCCATATTAAGGGCTATTCTTAGACCCTTCTTTCCTGATGGTAACCTCTATGAGCTGGGGGGGGTGTTCTTGGCTTTACTGGACCGAGAGTACCCCGGGATTTCTAATAATTATGAGTGATACTGGTGCCAAAAGGGCCCATCAGAATGGATATGTTGGCAATGCTTCTAAGAAAGCCTCGGGTGGTGCTCAACCCATTTTTGAGAGATCGGGACAGACTCAAGGTAAATCCATTCCTCGAGCAATAGTTGGTCTTTCGAAATATTGCATTGGACGGGCTCATTGGTATTTGATAATTGAAGGATGTTTTGTAGGGATAACTTTGGAATGGGCTTGGACTCCAACTCTCAACATGAACCTTAATAATGACGAAATGAAGGTTTATATTAATTCCGGTGTTTGTCCCTTGAGATTTGATATATTTTCTGGTGTGTTGAAGCACACCTAGTTGACACATGACATATACCCCAAGTTAAAGCACAAGATTGGGGGTAAGCCTCTACTTTATTTTACCTTACTCTTCCAGGCTTTATATATATGCATATGTGTATTCTTCTTACAGGTACTCATTTCAGAGTTCTGGCTTAGTCCGAAGCAAGTGATTAGGGACAGGTTCCATTGGAAACCCAGACAGAGTTATTTATTTTATTACACTTAATACATTATCTGCAATTGTTATATAACTGCACACTACATTTCATTATTGCACGAAATGGAAAGGTTTAGACACCTTGGGTTCCATCCTATTGGGATTTTATCTCGCACCCTACTCGGGTGTCGTTGACACCAGGGTATATTATATGTTTGCATGTATTGAAAAAGGTAAGTGTGTAGCTCCCGATGCTTGATTGTTTCTTACTACATAAGATAGAGATTGGGTAAGAGGACTGAGCCTTGCTCGTGATTCATTTTTTGCATTGCGTCTCTTCTATTTAGTCGATAGATTTTTTGGGTTTCTATTTTCTATGTTTTTAGTTTAGAAACACATCATGGCATGACATCATTTTTGTACATAGTTTCATTTATCATCTTATACATTTGTTATGTATTCAGTTGGGATTATTTATATTGCTTCTATTGCAGTATATTCATTTATATGCTTCTGATATTTCTTATTTATTTGCAGTTTACTTATGCTGTGATTCTACCTATTACCTATGGGGGCATAGTCTTCCCTACAGACATGAAAAAGTCCCCTGTAGCTAGTCGATATCATCTGGTGTTCGGGGAGATGCGCTTGAGGTCATGTGACGCACCGGTAAAACCACCTTCTTAGAGGAGATCTAGGTCAAGGATGTTACAAAGTGGTATCATAGGTGATATTTTTCCATTGTCTTGTTGTTTTAGGCTGGTAGACAAGATACTATGAATGTGTGCTCTGCATTGTTAATAGTTGTGTCTGGGACTGATCACCCCATGTACGGGAAATGACCAAGTATCCAGGGTTGGGATTATTGTTCATAATTTTTGATGTTACAATTGATATGATTTCACCAAGAGTGATTTGGTGTAATTTCCATTACTTATGAATTTATGGAATTTATGATATTTTACCCATGGCTTGTTAAGGTAATGATGAATCATCACATGTATCATAATAGGCCCATAGGAATTGAAATGACATGCATAGTGTCATGCCATGTAGTTGCATTTTAGGCTTCCTGTTGATTCCAATTGGCTTCCTTGAATACGTGCCATGCATTTTTTTAGCATTCCTTTTTAGATACCATGTTTCAGTGATATATGTTTCATTCTAGCCTATCACCATGCTACCTGTTTAATACCATTTTGCCTTGTATCATGATTTTATGTCTATTAAATTGTCTCAGTGATTAAAATGATATGTTTATGTGATTACAACATGTTCATATATTATCTTCTTACAGGGAACTGCTAGGTTGTTTTTTGTAAATTGTTGCTTTGCTAAATTTTATTATTTTCCTTTGAAGAGTAGCCAAATGCCAGAAAATGAAAAGTGTATAGTCTCTTTTTAGATTAATAGCCACCCATATATCAAGGTTGATATATGATTGAGCATGTTATAATTTCGAATTTATTTGTTAATTACCTAAAGTCATAGCTAGGACCATGTAGGATAGTTGGTGTATGTTCCTTATGAGATAACCTGGTTTAGGTATCGTGACTCTTACTAATTAAACAATATTTTTTGGGGGTTCTTTTTAATGAACCTAGGTCAAATTAGTGGGACACTTTTATGTCACCTTATCTGAGTAAAATGTATTAATGTGACAGATTTTCAAATTGAAGACATGATGTCAATTAATGGAAAATGTTTTAAAATGATGTTTTATAAAATTTTCATGTTTTTCCCTTGAGGCATTAGTTAAGATCAAGTACCTTGTGTTTTGTTTTGAAAAATGGTACTAGATGTTTTGATAAAATATTTTGGCGATTAATGATTAAATGTGATTGAATATAAAGGGCATGGATATGGAACCTGTAGATATGTCCTCTGTTTAAGACCCTAGTATAATGATAGATTGATTTTCTCCTTGTGTTTCTTTGAAATGGAACCATTCAAATGCCATTGTCCCACGTCGGACCCCATTTCTTAAAATGACACCCTTGTTCGAACGGGTGGTCATGTTTTCCATGACTTTTGTTTCAAGATTCAACATCGGAAATGCTCATTTCCATCAAGTTTGGAATAACATAGGAATGATCAGTTGCTTCATAAGTCGGTCGACCCTCTCTTCTTCACAACGATGGATGACATGGTACATCGTCATCTGAGTTAAAAGTCATCTTGATAATGTATCACTTTTGGGTAATATGTTTTCACTTAAGCGGTGCCATCGTGTTCTTAATGTTGTGACAAAACGGATGTGTTCAGTGTAACCATCAGGTCTTGTACTGTTAAATATGTTTTTGGTCATCTCTGTAGTACAATGACTTCTGTGTTAAATGAATCATGTTCAACCCAATGCACATGATGGCTTCCAGAGACTCGGGTTTTTTCACACCCCGATCAGTTTTGTGGGGTTTTCATGCCTTTTTTTCAATGTTTTCATTCAGGTAATCCTCTAATCCTCTTAGTGTACTCTTCTTTAAGTGACGATCAAGTCCCTTTTCTTCCCTTAGTCCTTGATACACTATGAGAGCATCGGTCTTACGGCATGAAAATGCATTATAAGTTGATGGGCTTATTTATGGTGTTTTTCTCAGTATTGCACATTGATGTGTCTTTTTTACTAAGGCTTTGTTTATTTTTGAGTGACCATTGGATTTCCGTGTAGGAATTCCTTAGACGAACTCTTTTACTCCAATCGTTTCATCTAACTTGACCGCTAGGCTGATGGCGCTGTGGGCTAGGTTAATGTTTTGATATGGGCATCTTACCCTTATACCAACGTCTCACTCATAAAAATGGAGTATGTACTACCTTGAATTATTTAATTTCACTCTTTTGTGTCAATCTGAGGTTGCAACACCCCAAGATTTCATATTACATTATTTCTTCAAAGTAATTCAATAACTTTCACTACACGCAACACCGAGTTCTAGCTCACTATGCCTTACCAAACAAGCTGTTCAAAAGCAGTTATAAATAACAATAAATGAATTTTGGACTTTATATAATCCTTATAAAATTAGAATCCATATTTTGAGTTTCTTAGACATAATTTAAGAACAAATACATTTTTTTCAGATAAAAGAAATATTTTTCAAACAATGCAATTTTACAACCTTTTAATGGAAAAGTCTCTTTAAATATATTATTTGAAACTTTTATATGTTAAATTTGAAAAAAAATTCTTCTTTAGAACCGGGAAATAATAATTTAGTTTTAATAAAGTTTTTGTGTTTTTCTGATAACTTTCATATTTGGGTGAATAGTGAAAAATACTATATTTTAACTAAAAACAACATTTTAATCAAAAAAATTTGTATTGTTAAATTATATATTTTAATTGTATGGAAGTTTAAATATATTATATTTTTACCATTTAATCCAATTATGGTCATTATAAGTAATATCACTTTGAAATTGGACATAAACAAGTGTCAAACTTTTGATAGTTATTATTTCTTAAAAATACGCCTTTTAGTTTTAATAGCGGTATTTAATTTTAAATCAATAAATTCATCATTTATTTTTTGAATTTGGTAAAATAGACTTCATTTTGGATTCGGAATATCAAAATTACCTTAGGGTGAAATCTTGGTACTTTTCTGATAACTTTCAAATTTTGATGAATAGTGAAAGTTACTAAATTTTAATTAAAAACAAATTTTTTAATAGAAATAAATAATTGTGATAAATTATGAGTTTGAGAAATTTTAAAGTTAATTAGATTATAATTTTACCATTTAATCTAATTTTGTTCATTGGACATAATTTTATATTTAAACTGGACATAAGAAAGTGTCAATCTTTTGATAGTTATTATTTGTTAAAAACACGCTTTTTGTTTCGACAAAGGGAATTAATTTTAAATTAATTTCTGCCACTTATGTTTTTTGAATTTAGAAAAATGGATTCCATATTTAGAGTCATGAGGTCCAAATTTTCTAAATAGGTAACTTTTAGTTTTAGACATTTTGAATAATTACTTCAGTAAATATTTTATTTACCATGGTTAAAGGGTAAATCTGGTAAATAAGGGTAAAAAATAATATTATAATAATACAAAATTACCCAAAAACGTGTCCTAACCCTATTGGATGATATGTGTCCGACCATGGGGATCTTTGGGTCGATTTTGGGACCCCATGGAGCCACTTTTAAGTGATAATGACACTTTATATTAATTAAGTTAAAATAAATGCAAAATGACACAAGCATATATCTTTAAGAAAATAAATTTTTAAATAATGTTATATATGTTGGAGTTTCGACTATAAATATTAATTAGAAATCTAAAATTATTTCCTACATAATGGTATTTTATTTATAATTTTTAGACATTGAATAAGTAAATATATTTATGACACCATAATGATGTAGTATTTTCCTTATTAATACAAGAATAAAATAATTGGTAATATAAATGTTAAAATAAATATAATTTGAAATATTTTATGAGATACAATAATTTTATTGGTTAATATGACATGATAGGATTTATTAAATGAATTTTTTTTGAATTAATAATGTTTTTAAGACATTAAAAAAATAAATTTTTAAATAGTACTAAAATTCACATAAAATAGGTTTTTAAACAAAATATTTTATTATTAATTCATATTATAATCTTAAAAGTATAAGGTTTGGCCAAATGACTTATATAATGATATTTTTATCATTAATGGACAACTTGGGGGTCTCTTTGGAAGTATATAGGCTATTTATTTACTATATAATATAAAAATTCAAAGTGACATGGTAAGTGTCAAACTAATTAACTAAGAGTTAAAAAAATGTTAATAAAGTGAACCAAACCAGTCTAAAACCTATAAGTTAAATTTTTTTTGACCTATCCCCACCTTATAATTTGAATAATTCACTTTATAGCCATTAGAAACCCAATTTAAATTTATTATAAATTAATACTTTAAGTTTTTTCTAAAGAGCCCCTCCTCCCCCTTATAAAAGGACACCACTTCTAACAAATTCTACATGCCTTAAACGCCTTTTGGTTCAACCAAACTCTACCCAAATACCCTCTCAACTATCCTCCTTTAATACTAGATGCCTTTCTTTAGTCATAAATCCAACCTAAATATCCCTTTTGATCAAATCAAAAGGAACAACCCAAAGAAGTGGTATTGTTTTCACCACCCTTTTTCAAGTTCCTTTCTTCTTCAACTTCTTCTTTATTTATTGTTTCCATTATAAAATAATAACTCCAGTATAATAAATATATTGTTATGTTATTATAAATATGGTACAACCATATTCAGTATTCTATTCATCCTTTTAATGACATGTCACTATATGTGCGTACGTACAACCTACCGTCTCCACGTCGGGGTGTAATTGTTATTCAATACATTATTATTTAGATGAGTATAATAATTATGTGTAATTCATGTAAGTAATGAATATAACATGATCATTATTCTATATATATCATCTACCTTCCAATTATATATTATTTTAATATCAAAATAATGATATTGTCACTCATGCGTATGTACGGACTACCGTCTCCATGAACGCGATGAGATTCATTCCACATCGTATCTATTCAAGATTAATTTTCATTTGATGATTAAAAATAATGTTTAAGGACTTGATATCATTCTGGATATGAATAAGATACAACCTATCCATAAAAAACACGACTTATGTAACAAAACAAATAAAAGAAAACGAGTATGTTAACACCCGAAACAACGATAATACTAAGATATTATTAACAACGAAATGTTAAAAGATCATATATGATATCATATTAATGTATATGATTCTTTTATAATTTAAAAACAACTATTTAACCATTATACATGAGGTTAACCAACCCTCAACCATGGAAAAGTACAAGGTATGGGTTTATTTCACAATCTTTTCATTATCTGAGGTTGTTTATACGAAATTATATACTAGGGCCTCTTTATCATCCACATCCATGTTTCTTAAAAATGTATTTCAAAACATTATTACTATTTTACAGTATATGGGTTAAAGTCATTTATACCCTTTATTGACTTTTTTAAGATGTTTATAAAGGAATATTTCCATCATTTTCCAAACAATGTCATTTTTAACATTTTCGACAAAATTAAGGTAAGAATGTCTTTTTTTAACTTATACGGCGTGTGTGGATATTTTATACCATTATAAAATCACCAAAGATTCCCTTAGAAGCTTATAATAATAATTTCGAAGTAAATGATTTCTTTTATATTTAGGTGACATTTAAATGATTTAAAAAAAGAGATATTTCACTCAAATAGTTTTGATTTCATCTATGTCAACATCCTTTGATGGATTTTAAGCTTATTTGATGTTTATTTTTTATGATACAAAACTTCTATATTATATTGAAGGTTTTGTGAAATGTTTGACTATGGATTGTGTTATTTTTATACCATTCATGGTATATGGAGAAAGTATTGACATTTTGTATGCTAGTTTTAATACAAATGTTTATGTTATGTTTAAACATGTACATATGAGGAATGCATTGGACTTAGTAAGTGACTGGTGGAGCCCGCTATAGCTCCTCGATGCATCGGTAGGTCTCATGAGACATACTGGTGTCTTGGCATGAGGCCATCACAAAATCTTATTTTTAGTCTTGGCACGAGGCCTTCGATTCGTGGTTATGATAGTCTGGCATTATGCATTCCATCATTATGAAAGTGGTGATTGATATTGAATGTGATTATTTGACTAGTAGAATATCCATGTAAATAAGTAAATAGAATTATTTCATTTTATTTTTTCCATATTATTCTGAAGTTCAAGTTTAAAAGGCTTTTGTTTTCATTATACATTGCATTAAATGTTTATGCTTATTTATGAATGTTTCCGATGTATTTATTACCCTTAATGAGCATTTGAGCTCACCCCTTTCTATGTTTTATTTTTCCTAGGATGTGAAGAAGTATTTTATGAATGACCTGTAGGGATATTATAAGTGGATACGAGTGTGGAGACAAAATGTTGATGTAGTTTTCATTTTATGATGTAATGTAAGACTGATAAATGTATCTAGTGATTCCCATTCTACTAAAGTAGTCAATATTTCAAGACATGATCTTTTGTGATCATGCCAATGTTATGTAATAATGCACCGAATCTGGGTAACTGGGGTTGGGGTGTTACAGTTGGTATCAGAGGAAGTTTAGTACAAACCTTGGAAACTTGATTTAGATAAAATCTTAGTAGAACACATAAACCTAAGATGGAATTTGAGGATTAGTATAGAAGATCTTTTTAGAATTTTAGTATTGTAGAACTTTTGTGAGTTTTCCGAGAAATACATACCTGTCTGGATATGATCAGGTAAAGACGACTATGGCACAGATGTACCTAGGGGTAAAACATGAAAGCACCGCATTGAGCTATACTCAAACGGGAACTGGTGCACAACAACAAGCCTTGCTACACTCTTGGTTATGACACTCCTGATGGATATTCTTAGGATAATTCTCATTTTCAGTATTAATCATTATGAAGGGTTTATGTGTATATACTTTATCAATGAAAACACCTTTATTATTATGGATTATATCCATAAATTGTTCTTTTTACGTTAGGTATTTTACATGTTTGATATTATTCATTTTAATTCATAAACTATCCTAGTTTATGCCATTGTATAGAAACGACACCCAGTAGAAGGAATGTGATCTCCAACAATACATATTATCCAAAGAGTTAGAAGGATCATATCTTTCACAGTATTAATCCAACATTTAGAAGGGAAATATTCTCCCATGTATTCTCAATATATGAAGAAATAGTATCATGTGTTAATAAGATAAGTAAAGAATTCTCTGAGTCATATGTCTTTGAAGGGAAGCAAGTGATGAAAAGGATGGAAGAGAGAAAGATGGATAAAGGGAAGAGGGAAAAGAGTAATTTTCCCATATGTGATAACTATGAGAAGAAACACCCTGGAACTTGCCTAAATGGAATGGTAGTTTGTTATAGGGGTGGAGAAAACAGACACCATGTACGTGACTGCAAGGGTAAGAAAAAGGTTTCAAATGTACAATGCTTCATCTGCAAGGAGTTGGGACACTACGCGTACCAGTGTCCAAATCAGCAGAGTATTCCCCAAATGATGCTATTGGATAATAATCAAGTTATGATACTAACACAGATGAGGAGGAATGATTAGAGTTCTTATGTTGTTATTAGAGAATTATTTCATTTGAGTGTTGTATCAATAATGTACTGGTAATAATAATTATAGAGTATATAAGGATTGTACTACAATACTATTTCATTGAGGACTTGAGATTGTTTGAATCAAAGAAAAGTTACTCAATAGCAGGTTAAATGTTTGGAAAATATATGGTTGAGAGAAAGATAAACCATAATATGGTTCTAATACCGAGGTAGTGATTTTGGAATAATACATGATTTATTTGGATTAACTATATTTGATATTCTTGACTATCTTGAAACTAATGAATTATTTGTATATTCCTTCATCGTTGGAGTTGACAACATTTTTGTATAGAAAGAGTATATCCAGTATTCTATAAGTAATAAGGGATCATCAATTTACTCAATAAGGTTTTATGGTAATTCAGTATGTTGCAGTGTTTTAAAAGAAAACATGATGAAGGTGTTCACATGTTATTAAGAGGAAAAAAGGATCTTCATTGTGTTTACCTTCCTTATAAATTTTGGATTGTGAGTTTGGACAGAAGTATGTTGGATAATTCTAGTTTGAGATTATTTTTGGATTGCAATAAAAGGACAACACGGAGGTCGGGCGGCAACCCGTCGCGTCCGGCAAGGCCGTGAGACTTGAACCCGCAACCGAAGGGCGAAAAGGGTGTATAACCTATCACTGGCCCGCGTGATGTCCTGGATTGAATAATGTATTATTTTTTTAATAATATTTGGTAGATCAATGATAAATTCATTTTTTAACCCTATATGAATAGGATAAATAGAATATTATTTTTAAATTCTATTATCTTTTTGAGTGAAATATTAGTTTGTGGTAGAAATTAGTTCACGTATTGGACTCCACTTATCATGTATATATATTTCTTCTTCACATATTCTATGAAGAAATTAATTATTATACTTAAGTGAAGGGATCTTAAAACAATAAATGTGTTATCTTAATACCATATTTTTGTTGAACCGATGGTATTTTAAATCATCATAGATTGATGAATTTAAGTCCCTATATTTTACACTTGTTTGTGATTGTTGACCTCAATCACTACCTATAAATATTTACATTTTCCCCCAATTATATTTCTCTAATTTCCACCAATTTTATCCTAATCAAGATCATAATTTTGTGGTGACCCTTTCATTTCACATTTCCTCTTATTAAGAATAAAATTTATTAACCTAATTTTCGATGTGGGTTTTCCCAAAGGTATTTTCAATTTTCAACCTTTTATTTTCGAAAAATAATTTCAAATTGAAAGGACGCAATTTATTGAAGGAGGGAAGAATGTAACACTCCACGTTTTCATAGTACATTATTTTTTCAAATTAATTCAATAACTTTCACTACACGCAACACCGAGTTCTAGTGCACCATGACTTACCAAACAAGCCATTCAAAAGCGGTTATGAATAGTATTAACTGAATTTTTGACATTATATAATCCTTATAATTTTATAATCCAAATTATGAGTTTCTTAGACATTATTTAAGAACAAATAAATTTTTTGCAGATAAAAGAAGTATTTTTCAAAAAATGCAATTTTACCACCTTTTAATGGCAGAGCATTTTTAAATCTAGTATTTGAAACTTTTATATATTCAAATTTAAAAAAAAATCTTATTTAGAATCAAGACATAAGAATTTAGTTTCAATAATGTTTTGGTGTTATTATGATAACTTTCATATTTGGGTGAATAGTGAAAAATACTATATTTTAACTAAAAACAACCTTTCTAATCAAAAAAATTATATTGTTAAATTATACATTTTAATGGTATGGAAGTATATATAGATAATATTTTTAACATTTAATCCAATGATGGTCATTGTAAGTAATTTCACTTTGAAATTGGACATAAACAAGTGTCAAACTTTTGATAGTTATTATTTCATAAAAATACACCTTTTGGTTTTAATAGCGGGAATTAATTTTAAAATTTTAAATTCCTATTTTATTTTTTGAATTTGGAAAAATAGACTTCATTTTTGGATTCGGAATTTTGAAATTATCTTAGGGTGCAATTTTGGTACTTTTTTGATAACTTTCATATTTTTGATGAATAGTGATAATTATTAAATTTTAATTAAAAACAACTTTTTTAATCAAAATAAATATTAGTGATAAATTATTCATTTGAGAAATTTTCAAGTATAAATAGATTATAATTTTCCCATTTAATAAAATTGTTTTCATTGGAAATAATTTTATATTCAAACTAGACATAAGAAAGTGTCAATCTATTGATAGTTATTATTTGTAAAAAATAGCTTTTTGTTTCGCCAACAAGAATTAATTTTAAATTAATTTCTACCACTTATGTGTTTTTAATTTAGAAAAATGGATTCCATATTTAGAATCAGGAGTTCCAAATTTTATAAATAGGTAACTTTCATTTTTAGACATTTTCAATAATTTCATCAGTAAATATTTTATTTACCATGGTTAAAGGGTAAATCTGGTAAATAAGGGTAAAACATAATATTATAATAATCTAAAATTACCCTAAAACGTGTCCTAACTCTATTGGTTGATACATGTCCGACCATGGGCATATTTTTGTCGATTTTGGGACCCCATGGAACCACTTGTAAGTGATAATAAAACTTTATACTAATTAAGTTAAAGTAAATGCAAAAATGACATAAGCATATATCATTTAGAAAAAAAAAATTGCATAGGGTTATATATGTTGGATTTCCAACTATAAATATTCATTTGAAGGATAATAATATTTCCTACATAATTATATTTTATTTATAATTTTTAGAAATTTAATAATTAAATTTATTTATGACACAATAATGATGTAGTATTTTCCTTATTAATGCCAGTATCAAATAAATGGTATTTAAATGTTAAAATAATTATAATTTTAAAGTCTTCAAGACATAAATTTAATTTATTGTTTAATATGTCATGATAGGATTTCTTAAATGAATTTGGTTCGAATTAATAATGTTTTTATGACTTTATCAAAAATCAATTATTAAATTGTGTCAAAATTGATATAAAAGTGTTTTTAAAACGAAAATTATATTATTAATTCATATTCTATTCCAAAAAATATAAGGTTCGGCCAAATGACTTTTATAATGATACTTTTTTCATTGATAGACCACTTGGTGGTATCTTGGAAGTATATAGATTGTTTATTTACTATATAGTATAAAAATACAACGTGACATGCTAAGTGTCAAACTAATTAACTAAGAGTTAAAAAAACGATAAGGTTCATAAAATGACCAAAACCTATCTAAAACCTATTGGTTAAGTTTTTTTAGACCTATCCCCACCTTATACTTTGAATAATTCACTTTTAATCCATTAGAAACTGATTATGAATTTATTATAAATAAATACTTTAGGTTTTTCCTAAAGAGCCCATCCTCCCCCTTATAAAAGGATATCATTTCTAACCAATTCTTCATACCTTAAATGCCATTTGGTTCATCCAAACTCTGCCCAAATACCCTCTCAAATATCCTACCATAAATCTTGATTCATTTATTTAGTCATAAATCCAACCTAAGGATCCCTTTTGATCAAATCAAAAGGAAGAACCCGAAGAAGAGGTAATGTTTTCACCAATCTTTTTCAAGTTACTTTCTTCTTCATCTTTTTCTTTCGTTGTTGTTTCCATTATAAAATAATAACTCCAGTATCTTCTATATACTATGATTTTATTATAAATATGGTACAAACATATTTAGTATTCTATCCATCCTTTGAATGACATGTCACCATACGTGCATACGTACGACCTACCGTCTCCACGTCGTGGTGTAATTGTTATTCAATACATTATTATTTGGATGGGTATAATAATGATGTGTAATTCATGTAAATAACAAATATAACATGATAATTATTCTGTATATATGATATACCATCCAATTATATATTATTTTAATATCAAAATAATGATATTGTCGCTCGTGCTTACGTACGGACTACCGTCTCCACGAACGCGATGAGATTCATTCCCCATCGTATATATTAAAGGCTAATTTTCATTTGATGATTAAAAATGATGTTTAAGGACTTGATATAATTCTGGATATGAATAAGATACAACCTATCCATAACAAACATGGCTTATGTAACAAAACAAATAAAAGAAAACGAGTAAGTTAACACCCGAAATGATGATAATACTAAGATATTATTAACAAAGCAATGTTAAAAGATCATATATGATAAAATATTAATGTATATGAATATTTTATAATTTAATAAAAATTATTCCACCATTATACAGGAGGTTAAACTACCCTCACCCAAGGAAAACTACACGGTAAGGGTTTATTTCACAATCTCTTCATTATCTGAGGTTGTTTATACGTAATTATCTACTGGGACTTCTTTATCATCCACATCCATGTTTCATAAAAATGTTTTTCAAAATATTCTTTCTATATTACAGAATATGGGTTAAAGTCATTTATACCCTTGTTTGACTTTTTATAAGATTTTTATAATGGAATCTTTCTGTCGTTTTCCAAACAATGTCCTTTTTAACCTTTTCGACAAAATTATGGTAAGAATGTCTTTTTTGAACTTATACGGTGGGTGTGGCTATTTTCTACTATTATAAACTCATCGAAGCTTCCCTTAAATGCTTATAAGAATAAATTCAAAGTAAATATTTTCTTTTATAATAATGTGACTTTTAAATGATTTCAAAAAAAGAGATATTTCTCTCAAATAGTTTTGATTTCATCTATGTCAACATCCTTTGCTGGATTTTAAGCTTATTAGATGTTTATTTTGTAAGAACCTGGTTTTTTCTATAAAACACTTTGGAATATTCTTGAAATTATTCCGGAGCAGTGCCTTGAGACGGCGTGCGATTCTGAGCCCCGGTGTGGCCGGAATTAAATTTTCAGTGCGTTCACACTGGGCACACCAAATAAATTGGATAACTCCTAAACAGTTCTTCAGATCAAAAATCCGAGTGTAATGATGGGTCCAAACTGGGGTTTTTACCCTAGTAACGATATAAATCATGTCGGCGCGGGACGTTTGGACCCCTCACCCGCTACTGGAACGTTAAACGGATAAATTAATTTATTAATTTATTCATTTTATGGTTAAACTCAAGTGTCTCTTAAACGGTAGCTCAGAATAGATAACTGAGGACACCTTTGAGTTCGGAACATTCCATTTACCCTCGGAGGGGTATAAGTTTGGTGGGAATGGGCCTTCTGTGAGAGATGTCATCCCGGGGAAAAATCGTCATTTTGAAAAGTCCACTTAGTGATTTTTATCACTGGATTTTTTTTTGAATAACATTTGAACGAAGTCACGGAATTGAAATCCGAGATGTCCGTTGAGTTTAGAATGGGGTGTTTTTCCTATGAAAGAGATAAAATAGGTGGGCGCGAGGGTTTCAGAATCTGCGCCCATTGGGAGAGTTTTAGTGAATTTTTATAAAGTCACTGTTGAGGGAAGACCCATACCGCCCCCCTCTCCCCCCTCTCTCTCATGTTCTTTGGCGTTCGTCGCCGTTCTTCGGCGGATCAAGGAGCCATCTCCGCCGGAGCCTTGGCGGATCAGAGCGGGAGCGTCGTGGATGCGTCATCAATGACGAACGAGCGATCCGAGGTAGGGATCTTGTTGAATTTCACGCCCTATTCGATTTTCTCAATTTCTTCATCATTTTCTTATTTGAATTTCTTTTGTTTATAATTTTTAGAATTTGGGGCGTCGGATGAATGAACACAGCCAATGCCTAAGCCCCGTTCAATTCCTCGCTCTTGAATGTTCTTCGTACCAAATTTTCGGGAATCGTGTGAACCTCGACGGATCGATGAGCTGGGGAAGGTGTTGTGAATATCTGGTCACAGGGATCCCGAAACCGGTGTCAGATAATTTTTCTGATCACTGGTATAGTTGGGGGGACCGGTCGAAGGCGCGACTCCGGAAAGGGGCGGCGGCCGGAGACTAAACCGACGGCGGAATGGAGCGACTGCGTCTTGGAACGCGGCAGAGCTCTTTGGGGTTCGGCTCAGCGGCGGGGTCACAGGTGTCGGCCGGGCAAGTGCGAGTGGATGCCAGCAGAGGTGTTCGGTCGAGCGGGGTCTGGCGTGCGGCTGATGCGGCAGAGCGCGGAGTGAGGCACCGGGCGTGCGAATTCTGTGAGGAGGAAAGGACGGAGAGGGGAGCACGGGGCGGTGCTGTGATGGGTGGCGCGGTGGTGCACTGCTGGGGGGCGTCGGCCCATCACGGTCGAAGGAGGAGGCCCTCGAGGCGCTGACCTCGGGGGAGGAACCAGCGGACAAGGACCCACCAGATGCGGGTCCTGCTGGCGCTACCTGAAGTATGTCCTTTTGGCCATTCTGCTGGGGAGAACCGGACCCGAGGGGTCCGGTGAAATGGGAGTGAACTGTGGCCAACGGGCCGCGACGGTCTGGACCGGCCCACTTTGGGCCCCCTTGCATTCGGGGGGTCGTAAGTTCCAAACGGCGCATCCGTTTGACGCACCGTCTGTGGCGGTGAGTTTGTATTGGAGAGGTGCTCTCTTTAAGGTGGGTTTCAGAATTTTTGGATTCGGTGCCCAAAGACGGGCGACCCGAGGAGCTTTAATTTAATAATAATAAATTATTATTAATGTTGTGATGGGCGTGGATCATGAGCCGGACGTCCGTTTGATGTGTCGTCAGAGGTACAGTGGCGCCGAAGTAGTGACGATACTTCTAAAGTTAGTGTGGAACCTTTGTAGGTTGGTTTCATTGCTCGGTGGCACGAAACGCCAAATGTGAGTGATTAATTAATTAATTAATTAATTAATTAATTAATTAATTAATTGTTGCGTCGGACCTAACTCTTGTTTGGGATGTCCGATTGATGCGCCGTCAGCGGCAGCATGATTCCAGTCCTCGTGCGGACTTTTTGAGATTTTTTCTGAAGCGTTCGGGTTGGAGATAAGGTGTGGGTCCCAGAAGGCCTAGTTCACATGTTTTACGGTTAAACACCACTTTTTCACCCGACATCCGTTTAGGGTGAATGAGCACTCATTTCTGAGTGTTTTTTCGACGGGATTACAACGGCATAATCCGACCACCTTAATTCGGGCTCGAGGTGTGGGCCCCATAGGGCCCCATTTACTTATAATGCGGGGAATTACAACTTTTGCATCCAGAGTCCGTTTTAGGCATAGTTAGTGGCATTGTGACCCTAACATCGAGACGAGGTTGACCAGGGTGGTTTTGGGCGATGAAGCCGGAGTTGAGGCATGGGCCCCACGGGACTTCTTTTGAGAAGTGTGCAGCGTATTGCAGCTTTTTCATCAGACGTTCGTTTAGGGTGAATGAATAGTCATTTTGATGTGTTTTTCCAAGAGCTTCGTGATGGCACAGTTCGCTCGACTTTTTCGGGATCATGGGGCGGGTGCCACCCGGGCTGGCTATGGTGAATAATATCCTTTCCACCAGGTGTTCGTTTTGGGAAATTGAGTAGTCAATCCCATGTGTTTTTTCCAAGGAGATCACAGTGGTGTGATCCGTTTGATCGGTTTTGGGATCTTGGAGTGGGCCCCACATGGGATGGCTACGGTGAATAGTGTCATATTCACCAGTTGACCGTTTTGGGCGGGTAAATGGTCTGTCTCACATGTTTTTTCATGAGTATTGCAACGGTGTGATCTTTTTGGGCATGTGGAGCCATGTTTGAGATCTTATTAATTGTGGAAACATGAAAGGGTGTTGGATGGAGGTCCCTTTGACGCACTCTGAACCAATGCACAATAGCGATGTTGGTAACCCCCGGTGATGTCGGTTGCAGTGCTGAGTTATCGGAACCATTACCAGGTCTACCCTCCAACAGAGGCTGGCCAGTGGGTCGCCTGATGACTTATTCCAAATCTACCCTCCAGTAGAGACTGGGCAGTGGGTCTCCTTTAAACTTATTCTGGGTCTACACTCCAGCAGAGATTGGGTAGTGGGTCGCCTATCGACTTATCCTGGGTCTACCCTCCAGCAGAGACTGGACAGTGGGTCTCCTGTCGAATTATTTCGGGTCTACCCTCTAGAAGAGACTAGGTAGTGGGTAACCTGTCGACTTATTCTGTGTATACCCTCGAGCAGAGACTGGGTAGTGGGTCGCCTGTCGAATTTTTCCGGTCTACCCTCCAGCAAAGACCTGGCACTGGGTCGCCTGTCGACTTCTTCCCGGTCTACCCTCCAGCAGAGACTGGGCAATGGGTCGCCTGTCAATGTATTAGGGTTTATCCTCCAGTAGGGCTGGGCAGTGGGTCACCCATTGGAATTTCATACTCAGGCCTTCTTATGAGGCTAGTTGGTGGCTATTTTTTTCTCCGTGACTACGGGAGGCTGATCATTGGTTGTGCAGATCGATGATGTGATAGCTCTAACGTGACCTTAGGACATACGAGAACGAGGGGCGCTTTTCCCATTGAGACATGTCCTTGCGACGCGACCTAAATGCCATGAAGGTGAGACAATGCCACCCAAAGATGATAATATCAAGGTGTGGTGATTGAGCCCCATTGACTTGTACCTCCTAGGTTAACGTGAAATACGTTTGGGTACAATGTTGGATATCCTTTGAACTGTTGGTGAATCTTCTTGGGATGATATTGGAGATAGATATCCCTTTACCCACTCATTCGGGTATCTCGTTGAGAATATATATACATCCTATTGATGTTACCACTCCTTGGGTTTGGTTACTCTTTTTCGAGGAGGGGCGAAGATGCACAGGGTATGCCACATGATTTCCGTGTCTAGATCCTCTTAGTTGGATGAGTATACTATCCTACTATAGGTAGCGAAGACTCGATGAGAAGTTCGTCTTCTCACCGTCTATAGCTCCTTGAGTCCGGATGACTCTGCATCCTTTCTCTTGGGTTGAGTTGCACTCTCTTTCTCTCTTTGGCACTCTCTTTCTCTCTTTTTCACTCTTACACTGTTCTCTGCTTTGTCTACTGTTCCCCATTTTAGTACCTCTCTAGTTGCTCCCTCGAGCTTTCGGGGCATCCTAATGAGTATTTTTATACTTACCCCTGCTTGGGCTTTGCCTGCACTTAGTGTGCCCTCACAGACGACAGACAGGTCGGTCGAGACTACGGAGGAGCATACCAGACACAGATGCTTGGGCTGCGTTCGGTGGTCGTAGCAGGACTTCCTGTGTGAGAGACTCACTAGTGGTTTACCTTTGTTTTACATGTTGCTGGGTTGTGGCACCTTTCTGAATGGGCACGTGTTTTTCCCCTTTTACTATTCAGTTTACTTTTCAGCACATTATTTATACTGGTTAGTGGTCGATGCATGTATGTTGTTTCCCCTTTTTGTAGCATTTTTGTATCTTGCTTTCTTTTCCTTGTATTGTTGCTTGAGTTGGCTGCATGTGTGTACAGTTTCTTAGGAAAAGTCCTCCCCTATTTTATTGTTCCTTCAATGCTAGTCACCAACCCCTGTCCTATGGAGGTGGGCTTGGGGTAGTTTCATCTCGAGCATTGTTATGGTTTGGGTCATGAAAAAGTGGTATCAGAGGTGGTTCGTTCCTTGGGGTGATGATCGGATGTCCCCAAAAAGGAATTGATTGAGTTTTGGGACAATAGTGTCAATGTGTCTCGAGAGCAGCTCTTAGGCCATGGAGTCCAGTGATGGTGCGGTGACCGACGTATCCATTCACGAGGACCCCAATAACCCGCTTGTCGACTCGTCACACTGAGACACTTGCTACCGAGAAATTGATTCATGCATCATATATGATTGATTCCATGACTGTCCTTCTTGAGTCAGCTTCCCATAGTTGTTGATATATATATGCTCATTTGACCGAGGTGCTCCTTGATCTAGTTCAGGATGTCTCTGTGATGATAGCCAGCCATGATACTAGCTTCAGTTCATGAAGATGATTCTGGGAGTGAAGAGGCCTCAGTTCAAGATCCATCATACGATTACCCTTTCTCCAGGAGGACAGGCAGAAGCACCTCCACCTGTGGAGTAGTGGATAGTACCGGCAGTGAGGGCCGATGACAAGCGCAGGCTGGGTGCGCTACGTGAGTTCCAGCGACAGAGATCACTGAGGTTCCATAGTGAGCCATACCCTCAGACAATGAAGGGTTGGCTAGAGTCGGCGGTCTGCCTCTTCAGGCTTGCTCGGACACTGAAAGGTTAGATGGTGGCTTTGACAGCCAGTCTTTTTCCACCCCGCAGTTTGGTGTGGTAGAGCTAGGGTTACTTGGATACTCGATGAGTCGTCAAATTCGTGAGGCTACTTTCAGCTGTTGCTTCATGAGAATTTTTACCCCTCCTGCTTACGCTTCGTTCGGATGCCGGAGCTCTTCTGTTTCAGTTGGGAGGGATGACAGTGCATGTGTATGCGCCTAGTTTCATAGACCGTGCACGTTTTTATCCGGACGTGGTCTGTGACAGCAACTTCCAAGAACAAAAGTTTGAACGAGATATTTGTAGAGGAGAATCATGCCAGTATAGTGACCGTGTGCAAACTCTCCCATCTTAGGGTACTGGAGTAGGCACGGGTGACAGAGAAATTTCGAGTAGAGGGACATCGATTGGTAGGGCCTTGACGCCAGAGGTTTCCCCTTGATGAGGATCAAGAACATGGTCGAGGACAGCGTAGAGCACAAAAATAGCCCCGGGAGGACTAATTCTATGTTTGTGATGTGCGAGATCACGTGGCATGAGACTACTTGACCAAATGTGCTGAGTCTTCCAGATAGATGGTAGATGCACCGCCACGAAAGAGGCAGTGTCGTGATAAGAGAAATCCCAGGTGAGGGTAGGGTGGTCTTCAGGGAGGAGGTTTTGGCAGAAAACAGAAAGAACTGTGGTTGGCGGATGAAATTTTGAGGTCCTTCCACAACCACTAGGCGGCCCATTTCAGGCTTAGGGATCTGACGGATGGGCCATGGGCGGCTGTGTGCTGTGGTTGTTTACAATCATGCAGCACAAGAGATGATGAGAGGTACGCTCGACGTCTTTTTCTACTTTTCTGAGTAGTAATTGTTAGACACTGTGTGAGGTACTCTTTCATTGAGGGGTTACTGAGGGTGATGTGGGGTGTCGGTGTAACCCTATGTTGGTGTTGGTGGTGATAGTTTTTTCTTAAGAATGTGGAGACACTATCTTCAGGGAGAGAACATTGTGGTTTGATCAGACCACATATTTCTCAGGTGCGTCGCCACACAGTGAGACTTGAACTAGAGGCGATGGTGCTGGTTGGAGTTTCTAAAGGAGGGTACCACTTTTCTGTAGTTGATAAAGCCGACTCCTTCACTGGTTGAGCATGTAAGAGAGTCTCGGTCGTGATGCACCGACTGTGAAAACTTGTGTGACCGGATATCCTTGGGTGTTTCACCAGATGAGTATTCTGAAGGAGGGAATCACTGAGCCTTGTTTCAGGTGCGGGTGGTGATTCCAGTCATGACATGGGACATAGGGGTTCATCTGTGTGGGTGAGCTAACCCAGAGGGCCTTCGGGCCGTTTGAGACCATGCGAAGGGTTGGCGACGTTGTCTTCCGCCATGCCCTGACCCCCAATGTCGGGAGTGGGTGCACGACATCTCCCGCAAGTCATACCTGAGGAGATTTGTTCTTTCTCCTCTGCGCGTCATCGATATGGGAAGACTGCGCTTGAACAGATAAAATCCTTTGGTCAGTGTGCGGTGACACAGAACTGTGCAAGAGTACTTTTGGGTATGGGAAAGCCAGGTGTGGGCTTAGTACCCTGAGTTGTTCCCTAGTATTTCTTTTCGGGGATGAAAAGATCGAAGTAGGGAATTATTTAATAACATTATTTTTTTTATAAAAGACTTTGGAATATTCTTGATATTATTCCAGAGAAGCGCCTTCAGACGGCGTGTGATTTCGAGCCCCGATGTGTCCGGAATTAAATTTTCAGTGCATTCACACTTGGCACACCAAATAAATTGGATAACTCTTAAACTGTGCTTCAGATCAGATATCTGAGTGTACAGATGCGTCCTAAATGGGGGGTTTACCCTATGAACGACATAAATCATGTCGGTGCGGGACGTTTGGACCCCTCCCCCGCTACCAGAACATTAAATAGAAAAATTAATATATTAATTTATTCATTTAATAGTTAAACTCAAGTATCTATTAAATGGTAGCTTGAATTGGAAAACCAAGGACACCGTTGAGTTCAGAACGTGCCGTTTACCCTAGGAGAGGTATAATTTTTTCTGGCGCGAGCCTGCTGTGAGAGGTGTCCTCCCGGGGAAAAACTGTCATTTCGAAATGTCCGCTTAGTGATTTTTATCACTGGCTTTCTTCTTGAACAACTTTCGAACGAAGACTCGGAATTAAAATCTGAGACTTCTGTTGAGTTCAGAATAGGGCATTTTACCTAAGCGAGAGATAAAATAGGTGGGCGCGAGGTTTTCAGAATCCGCGCCTGTTGGGAGAGTTTTAGTTAATTTTTATAAATTCACTATTGAGGGAAGACCCATCCCCCCTCTCTCTCTCGCCCCCTCTCTCTCATGTTATTCGGAATTACTCGCCGTTATTCGGCGGATTGAGGATCCATCTCCACCAGAGACTTTGCAGATTGGAGCGGGAGAGTTGTGGATGCGTCGCCAACAACTAATGAGCGATCCGTGGTAGGGATCTTGTTGAATTTTGCGCCCTCGTTAATTTTCTCAATTTCTTCATCATTTTCATATTTAAATTTATTTTATTTATAGTGTTTAGAATTTGGGGCGTTGGTCGAATGAACACGGCCAACACTCGAGACCCGTTCAATTCCTCGTTCTTGAATGTTCTTCGTACCAAATTTTCAGGCGCGCGCAAACCTCAATGGATCGATGAGCCGGGGAAGGAGTTGTGGAGATCTGGTCCCAAGGATCCTGAAACCGGTGTCAGGTAATTTTTTTGATCACTGGTATGGTCGGGGGGACCAATCGAAGGCTCCGATCTGGCAAGGGGCGGCGGCCGGAGACTGAACCGGCGGCAGAACGGAGCAACCACGTCTTGGAACGCAGTGGAGCTCGGTGGGGTTCGGCTTAGTGGAGGGGTCGCGAGTGTCGGCCGGGAGAGTGTGAGCGGAGGCCGGCAGGGGCGTTTGGTCGAGCGGGGTCTGGCATGATGCTTGCGCAGGGGAGCGCGGAGCCAGGCGCTGGGTGTGCAACTTCTGTGGGGAGGTGAGGCCGGAGAGGGGAGCACTGGGCGGTGCTGCGTTGGGCGGCGCAGCGGTGCGCTGCTGGGGGGCGTCGGCCCGTTGCTGTCGAAAGAGGAGGCCCCCGAGGCACTGACCTCTGGGGAGGAACCAGCGGACATGGACCCGCCGGATGCGGGTCCTGCTGGCGCTACACAAAGTCTGGCCTTTTGGCCGGTCTGCTGGGGAGAACCAGACCTGAGGGGTCCGGTGCGACGAGAGTGAGCCGCGGCCCGGGGGCCGTAAGATCCAAATGGCGTGTCCATTTGATGCACCATCTACGGTGGTGAGTTCGTATCGGCGAGGCGCTCTCTTTAAGCTGGGTTTCAGGATTTTTGGATTTTGTGCCAGAAGATGTGAGACCCAAGCAGCTTTAATTTAATAATATTAAATTATTATTAATGTTGCGACACACGTGGCTCACGAGCTGGACGTCCGTTTAACGTGCCGTCAGAGGCGTAGTGGCCCTGGAGTTGTGATGTTTCTTCTAAAGTTGGTTCGGAACCTTTGAAAGTTGGTTTCATTGCTCGGTGGCACGAAACTCCAAATTTGAGTGATTAATTAATTAATTGTTGCGTCAGACCTAACTCTTGTTTGGGATGTCTGATTGACGCGCCGTCAGTGGCAGCATGATTCAAGTCCTCGTGCATACTTTTTGAGTCGCTTTTTGAAGTGTTTGGGTTAGAGATAAGATGAGGGACCCACAGGGCCTAGTTCACACGTTTTACGGTGAAATATCACTTTTTCACCTGACATCCATTTAGGGTGAATGAGCACTCATTTCTGAGTGTTTTTTTGAGGGGATTGCAATGATGCAATCCGCCAGCCTTAATTCGGGCTCGAGGTGTGGGCCCCACAGGGTCCAATTTATGTATAACGTGAGGAATTGAAACTTTTGCATCCAGAGTCTGTTTTAGGTGAAATCAGTGGAATTGTGACCCTGACATCGAGATGAGGTTGACCAGGGTGGTTTGGGGCGATGATGACGGAGTTGAGGCATTGGACCCACGGGCCATCTTTTGAGATGTGTGTAGCGTATTGCAGATTTTTCATCAGACGTCCATTCGAGGAGAATGATTAGTCTTCTTCATGTGTTTTTCTGAGAGCTTCACGATGACACAGTTCGCCCGACGTTTTTCGGGATCATGGTGATGGTGCCACCCGGGTTGGCTACGATGAATAGTACCCTTTCCACCGGGTGTCTGTTTTGGGCGATTGAGTAGTGAATCCCATGTGTTTTTCCAAGGGGATCATAGTGGTGTGATCTGTTTGATAGTTTTTAGGATCTTGGTGTGGGCCCCACATAGGATGGCTATGGTAAATAGTTCCATATTCACTGGTTGACCATTTCGGGCGAGTAAATGGTCTATCTCAAATGTTTTTTCGAGAGGATTGCAAAGGTGTGATCCGATTGAGCATGTAGATCCTAGTTTGAGATATTATTAAATGTGGAAACATGAAAGGGTGTTGGATGGAGGTCCCTGTGATGCACTTTGAACCAACGCATGACAGCGATGTTGGTAACACCCGGTGATGTCGGTTGCAGTGTTGAGTTATCGGACCCGTTACCAGGTCTACCCTCCACCAGAGACTGGGCAATGGGTCACCTGATGACTTATTCTGTGTCTACCCTCCACCAGAGACTGGGCCGTGGGTCACCTGTCATCTTATTCTAGGTCTACCCTCCAGCAGAGACTGGGCAGTTGGTCGCCTATCGACTTATTCTGGGTCTACCCTCCAGCAGAGACTGGCCAGTGGGTCTCCTGTTGAATTATTCCGGGTCTACCCTCTAGTATAGACTAGGAAGTGGGTCTCCTGTTGACTTATTCTGGGTCTACCGTCAAGCAGAGATTGGGTAGTAGGTCGGCTATCAACTTATTTCGGGCCTACCCTCTATTAGAGACTGGGTAGTGGGTCACCTGTCGACATCTTCTAGGCCTACCCTCTAGTAGAGACTGAGCAGTGGGTCGCCTGTCAATGTATTTGGGTTTATCCTCCAGCACGGCTGGGCAGTGGGTCACCCATTGGCATTTCAGACTCAGGCCTTCTTATGAGTCTAGTCGGTGACTTTTTTTTTCTCCGTGACTACCGGAGCAGGATCTTTTATTGTACGAATCGGTGATGTGACAGCTTTGACATGAACTTAGGACATATGAGAACGAGGGACGCTTTTCCCACTGAGATGCGTCCTTGCGACGCGACCTAAAATCCATACGAGTGAGACAGTGCCGCCCAAAGTGGATAGTATCAAGGTGTGGTGATTGAGCCCCTTTGACTTGTACCTCCAAGGTTGATGTGCATGACGTTTGGGTCCATTATTGGATACCCTTTGAACTATTGGAGACTCTTATTGTGATGATCTTGGAGATAGAGATCCCCTTACCCACTCGTTCGGGTTTCTCGTTGAGCATATATATACATCCTATAAATGTTTCCACTCCTTGGGTTTGGTTACTCTCCTTATAAGAGGGGAAAAGACACGCGGTGTATGCCACGTGCTTTCCGTGTCTAGATCCTCTTGGTCAGACGAGTCTAAAATCCTACTATAGGTAGCGAAGACTCGACGAGACGTTCTTCTTCTCACCGTCTCTAGCTCCTTGCATCTGGACGAGTCTGCTTCCATTCTCTTGGGTTGAGTTGCACCCTCTTTCTCTATTTTTCTCTCTCTTTCTCTCTTTTGCACTCTTACACTGTTCTCTGCTTTGTCTATTATTCCACATTTTAGTACCTCCTTTGTTGCTCTCTTGAGCTTTCGGGGCATCCTATTGAGTATTTTTATACTCACCCCTACTTGGGATTTTCCCACACTTGGTGTGCCCTGGAAGATGAAAGAAAGGTTGGTCGTGACTATGGAGGAGCGTAGCGGACACATGAGCTTGGGCTGCATTCGGTGGTCATAGAAAGACTTCATGGGTGTGAGACTCACTAGCGGTTTACCTTTGTTTTACCTATTGCCGGGTTGTGGCACCTTTTTGGATGGCCACATGTTTTTCCCCTTTTACTATTTAGTTTACTTTTCAGCACTTTACTTGTACTGGTTAGATGTCAATGCATGTATTTTGTTTCCCCCTTGTAGTATTATTGTATCTTGTTGTCTTTTCCTTGCATTGTTGCTTGAGTTGGCTGTGTGTGTGTGTACAGTTTCTTAGGCAAAGGCCTCCCCAAGTTTATTATGCCTTTGGTGCTAGTCGCCAGACCCTGGCCTATAGAGGCGGGCTTGGGGTAGTTGTGGTTCAAGCTTTGTTACAGGTCGGGTCGTGACATATTTATTATGATACAAAACATCCATATTGTATTGAAGGTTTTGTGATATGTTTTACTGTGGATGTGTTATATTTATACCATTCATGGTTTATAGAGAAAGTATTGACATTTCATATGCTAGTTTCAATACGAATGTTTAGGTTATGTTTAAACCTATACATATGAGGAATTAATTGGACTTATTAAGTGAAGGGTGGAGCCCTATATCGCTCCTCGATTAATTTGTAGGTCTCATGAGACAAACTAGTGTCTTGGCATGAGGCCTTGACAAAATCGTATTTGTAGTCTTGGCACGAAGCCTTGGATACATGGTTATGATAGTATGACATTATGCATTCCATCATTATGAAAGTGGTTATTGATATTGCAATTGATTATTCTACTAGTAGAATATCCATGTGAATAAGTAAATGGAATTATTTAATTTTATTTTTGCCATATTATGCTGAAGTTCAAGTTTAAAAGGCTTTTGTTTTAGTTATATATTGCCTTAAATGTTTATGCTTATTTATGAATGTATCCGCTATATTTCTTACCCTTACTGAGCATTTGATCACACACCTTTTTATGTTTTATTTTTCCCAGGATGTTAAAAAGTAATATATGAATGACCTGCAGGGATAGTATAAGGGGATATGAGTGTGGAGACAAAATGTTTATGTAGTTTTCCTTTTATGATTTAATGTAAGACTGATGATTGTATCTTGTGATTCCAAGGCTACTAAAAAAATCGGTCTTTTGAGACATGATCTTTTGTGATCATGCATATGTTATGTAATAATGCACCGACTCTGGGTAACTGGGGTTGGGGCGTCACAGAGGTTACCCTGGAATTCTTGTCAGGCTCAGTGATGCCTAAATAAAGGAAGGTCACCAACGGTCAAGTATGAACTTCGGTGGACGTGTTCGGATGAATGTGAGATACCATTGAAGAGGACATCACAGTTTAGTTTTTAAAACACATGCTATCTAAGCAGATAATTTTCTTAAGTGGTTGGGCGGAGTGGCTGGACTAGTTCTCTCTCTTGCTCAATGAAGCGATCAGTGAAGGAACTTTTTCTGACACATCATCAGGTGAGACAAGTGCTTTTGGGGTTGACTAGAGCTTTTCATAAAAATCTATCTCAACTTGGGCCTTATGGGCGATGGGTAATTGAGTGTTTTATCTATTTCAAAAATCTCATGAGAAGAATCTCAAGAATGCTTAAGGGCATGTCTTATTGGAAACTCTAATGTGGAAGATGGAATGAATTGGATTTTTCCTCTTTCTAACTTTATAACCTATGGTTGGAAGTAACTTTTTCGAAAAGTTAATGAGATGAGGACATGGTCATGTCTCTAGGAAAAAAAAGGATTGGATAAATACTTTATCGGTGTTTCAGTTAGTTTTTTTAGAATTGACTCTTATCATAATGGCTTTTGTGTCAGTTTCCTAACCAATGTTTGAATGTGCGTTGAATTTTTGAATACCTTTCTTATGATACTTCTTGAGCATGTAGATCGTGTGAGAGTTACATTATTCTCGAAGGCTTCTCGGGGACGAGATGTTCTAATGTGGGAAGGTTGTAACGTTCCGTGTTTTGAACTGGATGAAAAAGAATAGGAAATAATATTTTTCTGTTAACTAGGCAGGTCGGTTTTAAAATCAAGTGTCATAACTTTTTTATTCTGAGATTCGATAATATATCGGCGATAGAATAAAAATATTAAATTAATTTTATTCATACGCGTGTTTGTTTCTTTTAAAAAAGATGAAATAACTCTCAAACGGTGCGTCATATGAGATATCTGAGGCCACCATTAGATCCAAAACACTAGGTTTACCCTATAATAGGTATAACCTTGATTCACATCGGGTGTTTGGCACCCTCTCACATGATAATTGCTTCTTTTTTAAAGTAATTAATTATTCTGTTTTTTATATAGTAAATAATTAATTTCTCACAAACGGTGCATCGAATGAGAAATCTGAGACCATCAATAGTTCTGGGTCTTGGGGTTTACTTTGGCAGGGTATAACCTTTGCGAGCATTGGTTGTTGGATCATATCACACCCAAAGATAATTTATTTGCATTATAAATATTTTATTGGCAATTAGAAATATTAATAATTTTATTATTAATATTTTTATTTATTTTGAAGGAAATAAATGAAAATGCACATCCAAAATTAATTAATCATGTTTTAGTGTAAATACTAACTACTCAATATAGTAAATGTGATATTATTAATTATTCGAATTAAATACAAATGGGCAATCAATATTTATTTAATAACTATTATTTTTTTATGGTTATTGTTTTTAAAATATTAATTGTTTCATTGAAGTGTTGAATTAAATAATGATTATTATAATTGTTGGTAGTATTATTATATTAGAACAAAAACATAAATATATATGTATACGATATATGTATATATATATATGGGAGTAAATATATATATAGTTATATATATACATGTGCGGGTTTATATATATGAATATACAGATTTGTGTGTATATATATATATACATAACACGTGTATATATATGGGTGAAACTTTTTTTTTGGATTAGATAAAATGTTTTTAATTACCCATATAAATTAATTTTACATCCCAACAAAAATCAAAGTGCATATCGTTATGTTTTTAGTCCAAATATTTAAAGCGACCCAAGGCGCGTGTCATCGCAACTTGCTACTGGTCCTGGAGGGCTATTAAAATTATTTAAATTATTGTTCATGATTTATTTAAAATATGATTTCACATCATAGCTCAGAATTTGTGTAAAAAATAATTAAAAAATATTAAATTAAATTAATTTAATTTAAAGAGAAAAAACAATAATAATATATATAAGGTTGAAGATAAATTAAAAATAACTAAAATGGGGTAAAGTCATTTAAAATATTTATTTAATTCCTTCACAATTTAATTTTTATTACTTTATATATTTCATTTTTATATTTTTCTTTTATTTTATTTTCTTTCCTTTTTATTTCATTCTCCTCTCCTCCTCTCCTCCACTTCTCATGTGCGTGGCGCTCCCCTCCTCCCTAGGTGGTGTGCGCCACCCTGCATCTCATTTGGAAGACTACAGATCCTCCATCTATCATCTGTTTTCTTCTTCGTCAAGTTTTTAGTAAACATTAGGGCAAGGATAACCTAGCACTAGTGGAATCATATGTTTTCGTTTTGTATCATATGCACAGTTCGCCGTGAAAGATTTTAACCCTATTATGGGGTTTTCTAAAATTATGTGTTTTCTTCCATTTTAGGTCAAATGAAAGCCTACTGCGGATCATAGGATCATCTATGTCCATAAGGTAGGGCATCTACTCTCTTCCCCTCTTTTTTGTTACGATTTAAAAAAAAGTATCGTTGTACTGTTAGTTGGTGCCTACCATCTTTGGGAAAATTTACCCAATTTCATTAATTCAATCTTGTTGTTTCATCCCCATTGATCATTAATTTAATTGCTTAAATTTTTTCCACATGGTAGGATGCCCCTTTGGGTGTGCCAATGTCGTCGATATAAATTCTGTTAGCCTGTATATTTTATTCACTTAACTGCATGTGTTACTCAACAATTTTTTGTTCTGTTTAATTTAAATAATTATTTTATAATAATTATGAACATTAAATTATTGGATATTTGATTGTTGTTTATGCTGAATTATTAATTTATTTAAATTTGAAAGCCCGAGAATTTAATTTAATTAACTCCATGTGTTGCACATCCTATTTTTGTGATGTTTAATTTAAATAATTAATTTATATTAATTATTAACCTTATAATTGTTGGATCTTTGGTTGTTGGTTGTGTTAAATTAGTTATTTATTTAAATGTGACTTTTATCTGCCTATGTTGATACAAAATATTTTCTCATTATGATTTCTATGCTGAAATAGTTAATTTTCACTCTGTGATGCATGGGTGTGCCTGTTTACTTTCAAGCTGCAATTACATATGTTGATGTCATATTTGCTACTGTTAAAATAGTAATTAAATTCATGGTGGGGAAAATAGGTGGGTCTGGTATTTATGACCACACATAGACCCTTCGTTCTTGACGGTTACCTCTCTGTGCTCGGGTGGAAGTGTTCTTGGATTTGCAAACTGATACTTCCCCAGGCTTTCTAACACTTATTAGTGATACCGGTTCCAAAAGGGTCCGTTGGGATGGATCTGTTTCCAATGTGGCTAAGCTAGCCTCGTATGGTTCATGACCCATTTTTTCAATATTGGGACAGACTCAAGGTAAATCCATGCCTCGAGCGATACATGGTCTTTTGAAATATTTCCTTAGACGAGCTCAGAGGTATTGGATAATTGAAGGATATTCTGTAGTGATACCTTTGGGATAGGCTTAGACTCAAACTCTCAACTTGAACCTTAATAATGAAGTAATAAAGGTTTATATTAATGTCATTGTTAGTCCCTTGATATTTGATATATTTTCTAGTGTGTTGAAGCACACCTGCTTGACACATGACATAGAAACCAAGTTAATGCACAAGCTTGGGGGGTTTTATCTTCCTTGTTTTACCTTACTATTCTAGGATTTATATATATTCATATGTGCATTATGCTTACAGGTACTCCTATTAGACATCCGGCTTGGGTCGAAGCAGGTGATTAGAGACGAAATCTATTGGTAACTCTGACCGAGTTATTTGTTTCATTACACTTAATACATTATCTACAATTATTATATAATTTCACACTACATTTTATTATTTCATGAAAAGGAAAGGTATAGACACTACGGGTTCCCGCCTAATGGGATTTTATCTCACTCCCTTCCCGGGCATCATTGACACCAGAGTTGATTATATGTTTGAAGGTATTGAAAAAGGGAAGCATGTTGCTCCCGATGTTTGATTGTTTCATGATGCTTAGGATGTAGACTGGGGTAGAGGACCGTGCTTTTCTCGTGATGTAGTTTTTGCTTTGTGTCATTTTTGTTTAGTTGATAGAATGCTTGGGTTTTTGTTTTCCATGTTTTTAGGTAAGAAATACATCATGGCATGCCATCATTTGTGTACCTAGTTCCATTTATCAGCTTCCACAATTATTTAGAATTCAGTTGGGATTATTTATATTGATTCCCCTACAATATAGTCATTTATATGCTTCCACTATTTATTATTTATTTATTTTTACTTTAAATATGATAATACCTTTTACCTATGCGGGTAGAGTCTCCGCCAAAAATATGAAAAATGCCCTCACTACTAGTCCACAGCCTATGGCATTCGTAGAGATGTTCTTGAGGTCATGTGATGCACTGATCCAACCACCGTATTAGAGGTCAGCCAGGATGGGATTTTACACTTTATTTACTTTCCATTCTAGTCATTTCTATCTCACGAGATATAAATCTCCACCTAATTAATTGGAGCGAGATATAGGTCCCAAATATCACATAATGTAAACCATACATATGAGTTCAAAAAAAACCAAACCATTCCTCATAACATAACCCACAGAATAAAATGGGTTTCTTAAACATCATTCTATATTAAAATAATCCTTGTAAAAAAGATGGATTTTATAAATAGCATTCCATCATTAATATAATCAATAATAATGAAAATATGTGTATTATAATTGAAAAATTATCCTTAATAATAGGTGTAAAATCATTTAGATAAAATAGATATAATTAATTATAGGGGGAAATATCCTATCTTATTAAAAAATATCATTTCCATATACACCACAAAATTTAAATGATAATATTTTCATTTAAAATATCTTTGAAAACTAGTAAAAGAAGATTCATGAAAATAAGGAATTCTGAAATCATAAAATTCTATTCATGTTGCATAGGATAAAAAACAATATTCTCCTACTTTTTCTGTAAAAGATAAAAACTACCTCATATTGAATAATGTCTAAATATTAATTTCATACCCTTTAATAAAAATTCACCAGTATAAATTTATCATTAAAAATTGTAGAATAATATAAATAATATTACATAATTAGGAAACATTTTTAAATTAACAAGATATGGTATTTTAGGGAATACCAAACCCACTATAATTTGACTACAAAGTTTGAGAAGGGAATGGGTGGGGGATGGCTGAGCATGAAGGATCAAATTTAAGTGAAAAGGTGCTGGAGGAGGACCCCTTTTATAATTTAGGTGAGGGACACCCTTGGGAGTTCTTAAAAAATTAAATTAATAAAAATATATTTTATAATACAAAATAATCCAAATTGAAATATGTTTAAGGTAAGATGAGGACAGTTTGAAATCCTCTCATACAATAATGAGTATACTTGTACTATTTTTAATTTAAACCTTATATTTTCAATTTATCCATAATTATTCTCTTTTAATTTTAAATGTGGTGACAAAATTTAATTTATTAAGAGGATATTAATTTTACTTATATGGGTTTAATTTCTCATAATTGGTCTCTTAATTTACTTTTATAACTTCTCATAGTCACTTTTTTATTTCAAAATATTTTTATCATTTTTCAATAATTTAATAATTTTCTTTTTTTATAAATCATCAATTATGTCAATTGTATACAATTCATTTCATTGAATTTAAATAAAATATAAATAGAGATATAACTTTAAAACAATGTATTTAACAGTACTATAACATGTCATATTCACCTATAGAAATTATGTATGCCATAAATTATTTCATATAATATATATTGTAATATTTATAATTGAAATTTATTAATTTTTTCTCTTAATAAAATAATTATTATATCACTATTATGTCTTTATTAATGGTAATTATTTAATCAATAAAAATTATAAATAAATTTCAATGATGTATATTATTTCATTATATTTTTTGAGACATCTAAATTTCTTAGTTTCATCATTTCTGTAACTATATTAATATTATTATTCTTATAAGAGATAAGAGGGTGACATGGGGTCACTTTGTTTTGATTCTATAATAATTATATCACATTAATGGAAAAAGTACATTAAAAAATAAATATTTATAATTGGGTGTTTAGGGTATACTATTATTCATCTAATAGGATACTGGAATGTGTTCGGGTAATCTGGTTTCCCTTATCAAATTTTTTGTCACCTTAATTTACCAGATTTACCATTAACTGGTGTAAACAAAAATTACCAAAGTTACTTTTCATCATATCCAAAAATAAAAGTGACATATTTAAATAATTTTTACCTACAGAAAAAAAACATGGAATCCATTTTTCCAAATTCAAAACTACTAATTTCTAGAAATTAATTAATAATTAATACCTTTTTCAAAATGGGAAAATTGGTTTCTAAATTTAATATCCATCAAAAGATTGACGTTCATTTATATCTAATTTCAATGTGAAATGGAATAAAATAACCAAAATATTATTAAATTATAAAAAAATAATATAAATATACTTTAAAACCACTTCAAAATATAATATAATGATATAAATAAATTAAACCAAAAAGTAGTTTTGAATTAAAATATTGCAATTTCACTATTCATTAAAATATCAATTTTATAAAAAAATACCAAAATTTCATCCAATAAAATTTTGGTGTCTCGATTCCATAGATAAAGTTTATTTTGTAAAATATAACTTATAAAAGTGTAAAAATATAGATTTTTACTGGGTTCACCATCAAAAGGTTGTAAAACTATATTTTTTCGAAAAATAATTCTTTAATCTGAAAAATTGAATTTGTTCATAAATCATGTATAGAAAACATATATGATGAATTTTAAACATTACATTGAATATATTAAATTTATATTTCGTTAATAAAATCCATAAAGAGTGATTTTATTATTTTATAAACTCACTTTTTTTGTAGTTATATAGTTCTTTAGAAACACATTTTATTTTAATTAAAAATGGTTTTAATTTTATTTATAAATAAATATTCTAAAAAGAATTATTTAAATACATATTTAAAATAAAATATATGAATATATTAATACTTTTCATTTCTATAATTTTAATAGCTAGGTTTTTATGTAACATAATAATATTTTGTTATTCATTTATACTTGGTCTGCCGTGAAATGAATTATATCAATAGGTATTGAACATGTATGTAACACAAGCCAAGAAAAGATTTGAATATAACACAAGCTAAGCCGATGTAGAAAATTGGAAAATCTTATCTTGGTGTAACATACAAAACCATACATCAATGAAATAAAAAAACACTACCTCATAAAAATCTTGTTGTGTTACATAATCCATGTCAAAAAATTCTATATGTACATGTTACCCAAGTACATGATTTCATCTAGACAAACATAATGAATTATGAATCTACCTTTTTTTACATATTAATCATATCATTCAAAGTTCATCAGACATGTCCGGTGGTTCATCTGTAATCGTCCTAAAATACATGGTGGTTCATGGAATTCCATCTATAATATCCATCTATATCTTGAAATAGACCCTCGAAATGTCCTCCATGTCATGAGATTCATTATGGAAATGTTTAGAATATCATGAAATGTCCTCCAAACAAGTCAACTAGTTCATGGGAAGTCTTAAAAAACTCCCAAATGGATCACATAAAATCCCTAAAAAATTTGAGATCTGTTCACTAAAAGACCCAAAGACATGTCATGCTATCACCATTGTACTTGTCAGGTAGATTCCATTGATATGTCTTGCTGACAACCCCACACATGTCACCCTTGTTCACGAGGAAAACTCATACTTTTTCCCTTAGAATGTGTTAACACCATACTACGAACCTTTGGTTGAGCATTCAAACTCAATGTGGAATGATTCTAAACCTAAATAGGCATATCCAAACATTATGAGATCCTCATTCAACTCACATTCTCCACCCTCTATCTATTAGAGGGTTAGGTTTCGATATCTTCAAATGGGAAACAACCAAGATATAAGGTCCTCTATATTGAAAATAGTTAATCTAATTGTAGACAAACTCTATTATGAGTATACTTTCCTTCCTAAACCATTAGTGTAAAGGAAATGGGGTTATACATGGGAATCCCCATTGTAGTATCCTTAAAATATCATATATATTTTCTTATGATACCCCCTTATGGTTCTACCATCATCACTCAACCTTAAACAGGTGGAGGGTACATTGAACTATATGAACTCGAATACATACTATAGGTGTAGTATGTAGGATTTATTTTCATTGTTTAAGAACTATATCCAACAGGCCTTTATGGCCTCCATAATACATATGTCCCATATCTATATATAGCGAGTCTTATTACAAGATATATATTGTTCCTCACACTATTCAATATTGATTTGGGCTTTAAAATATTCATTTATCGTTTCACTAGAATCATAAATTTACCCAAATTAGTGAATGTTACTGTGTATTCCTCATTCAATGATATGATAAAAATGACTCCATAAATTAGTTTCCACTTGGGTGTAGGTCCACCAAGGCATTCCCAAATTACTAATCATTTTGAAAATAGTAATCAAGGGTAATTATTATTTGTCCCTACATACCATAGCATTTAAGGAATTAAAAATTATAAATAATATGATTCTTGTGCAACTTTAAAATGTGGGAAACCTTATCTAGCCTCAAGAACCATAATTTTAATATGAGTACCCTCTTATAAGTCCATTATACACGAAACTAAATTGAATAGATTATACCAAAATGAACTGTATGGGTTTTGATTTCTTTTCTCATATGATATGTTGGATGCCACTTTGGGGTTCAATACCATCCAAAAATAAAAAATCCCTTCATGGACAATAGTAAACCCCAATGTGTCTAGTTATATGTATTCAAGTCATAAGCGGATACCAATTGATAAGTAATAATCTTAAATATGTGGAGAAATAATTATTTATATTTGTACTTTGATAAATATAACCCCCTTTACATATAGAAGGATTTACCATTCTATCATTCTAAAAGGGTAATGAATCACATATTGAGATTCAGAATAGATTCATGAAAATATCTTTAATCTACAAGAGAGTCTCTGAGTATGAAATAATTTCCCACCAATGAGAATTCATATTCCCAACCTCTCATCCACTATGCAAATGTGAGTTAATATGTATCATTGGATTCGATACTAAAATTGACGGTATTCTTTTTGAATGTATGACCATGATTTATTATAGACGTGGGATCCATTATATGTTTCCATTTTAGATGAAAATGTAAGACATATCATAAATTTTAGAGAAACCAAAATCAAATCCACACCACTATAATCAATAATCAGACCACTAATTTTCATTGGATTCAAATATGGTAAAAATTTTGTGAATGTGGAACTAATAAAAAAATTTAGGTCCTTAAATAATTTTATCCCATTAAAATTCCATAAATTATATATTTCATAGTTCTCATCATGATATTAATTCACTATACCATTATATAAAATATGGGTGTACAAAAATTATTATATTTTTTCAGAAATACTATTAAATGAATAGATGATGAGAAACCTATGGATCCTAAATGTTAAATATGAAAAGAAAATCTTGAAGTTAATTTAGATTTGAAACTGATGAAAACTATCCAAATATATTATTTAAGATTGAATCTCAACATGCAGAAATAAATATCAAGAAATATAAATAACCTAATCCAATCCCTGAATGAAAAAAATAATTGGATAGCCATATTTTCAATTATTTCATGTTTTTCATAATAATTATAGTCAAAAAATAAGAAATGAGAAATGTTTAGAATCAGATCCAAATAAAATTTTGGAACATATTTCTTGAAATACATCACATGAAATAAAATAAAGATGATGGAGTTTATCATAATATACCACATTAATTATTACATTTCTAGGGAATAGGGAATGATACAACCAAAACACCAGAATATAGTATTATCCAATAATCCCTATAATAATAAAGGAAAAATGAATATTTATATGAGTTGTTTATTTTAAAATTTTTATTAATTTAAATCTATTCAGTTTTTATAATGGTATTTGAATTTATGAGCTTGACCCTGTAATAGTGGAAGCGTAGTTAGATGAATGAACACTCGCCTATCAAACCAATATCATTGAATATTTACTAAAAATATTTTAGAGGATTATTATTATATAAAACAATTTACTTTTAGATATATAAGGATATACGAATGTGTTTTTCCTTTTAGTAAGATCATTCTCATATATCATAGGTTCTTTGATTGACATACCTCAAGGTAAAATGACATTCCAAATGTTAATATATATTAAGATATTGATTCCATTTGAACCATCTATGATTTCCTATTGTTTAGATGATTTTTTCTAAATTTATTTGATTTATCAAATAAGATAAAATTAAATTACATAAAAAAAATAAGTATAGATAGACTAATAAGAATCAATTTTTTTAAAAGATGGAAGACACAGAAATGCATAACTTCTTATTTGGTTCCAATAGTGAGGATATTTCGTAATTTTATATAGTTTCATGAATAAAAGAAGTTTTCATAATCGAAGACTTATTTTTAACATTATTTGAAGAATCCACACTGTCTGAAAATTAATGTATATCATATGAGTCTTAAATAAGAAAAACTTGGTGAAAATATGATCTATATGTTATTGTTTTAGATAAATAATAATATAAAAAACAATGAAAGATACTTGAATTCCTGGGGAGAAAACCAAATTATATTTCATTAACCATATATAATATCCTGTGAATAATTCACACAGTTTATATGCACAAAATTATAAAGGATGATGACATTAATCAATCAATATATTGTCAATAAAATTTTATTATAAATATTAATGTTACGTCTTATTTTCTATAGTTTACTTGGTTGTATTTAACAATACACACTGCAAAAAATCCCATTACATTTTCAAATAGTTTATGAAATTTAAAAAATTTATATTTTATCCATGTGGATATAAGGTACGGTAAATCCTAATTAATGTCTTCTATGATTTAATTCTGTTAAATGTAAAATAAATATATACAATAATATTTTTAATCATTTAATAATACCTTTTACGGATACACTAACAATATCACAATATCAATTAAATATGAAATCATGATGTTTATTTTTTTTATTTTGATCAAACATATCAATTTTCAATTGTAATTTAATTCTATATTGAAATGGGATATATCCAATATAGTGATATATAATTCCATGGATAAAAAAGGAGTATCTATACTGTTATTTGGGAAGAGATTATTCCATCATGGTTTGTGAGGTGAGATGTGATCATGGATAAGATATTGGTGATTTTTAATCATGATGTTCTAGCCCCATATTTTTTCTCATTTATTTTATGATGGAACTATTGTCGTATTCTTATATTATATGTTTTCATACTTTAAATTAATAATATATTATCAATGTAATTGTATACTGTATTTATGATAGTTATTTTATGTTTGTGTTTGTTTTTTTGGCTTACTTCAAATGAATTCCATTTCAAATGAAAATAATGGTATTGATTATTGATGGGTAGTGTGATAAAAATTTAGTTATATTGAAATCTAATGAACAATGTTATTACATAAGTTGTGTAAATGATATGAGATCTCAATATTTTAATTCATAAATAGAGTGTTCCATTATAATGTGCATAGTGTTGGACCTAGACTACTGTATTCTATGATATCAGTAAGTTAAATGTGGCTTCTGATTTGGTATTATTGTGATGTGTTTGTAATTTATACCTTGATAAACCATTACTATAATGATTTTAATTATGATTTAATATTTATATGTATGTTTTTTGATTCATTTTTCTCGAGAATATCAGACACATGTATCCAAATTAACAACTATAAAACATTGAATTAATGAAAGTGTGACAATTGTATTGGTCCATTGGGATCACCCACTATTTGTGTGCATGACATGGATTCTTGTATTCATGTTTTTTTAAATTTTTGGTTATAACTAATGGAGCTTTCCAATCTTGAACATATTTTTTTCAAACCATCATACACATATACATGACTTATAAAAAACTCTTGTAATCAAAATATTGCAATTCATTAAGCTATGGTTGTAATACATCATCAATATATAAATGTTATCAAAAAAATTATCATAAAAATCCTATAATTAATACACACACTCATTTACACATTTAATCGATGGAGGAATTAGGGAAACAAAATATAGATGTCATCTCAAATGATTCTTATGTGGAAAAAAATGGAAACAATACATAGAAGAGTTTTCAAATGGATACAAACAAATCATATTCAAGATCAGAATTCAAATGGTATGAGTGATCAAATTAGGCAGCTAAATCAATAATGTTAATAAGTTTCTTGATATAATTATCATATCATATCATAACATATATAACATGATGACCCTATGAGAATAAAAAATAAATTTTCATACGGATGTATAATCACAAGCAATAATCACAAACCACTATTATATAAATCAATAATACAGTATAATAATGAAATTTAACGTGTAT
Source organism: Viscum album (assembly GCA_963277665.1). Lineage (NCBI taxonomy): Eukaryota > Viridiplantae > Streptophyta > Magnoliopsida > Santalales > Viscaceae > Viscum > Viscum album. The sequence goes on along the minus strand of OY728128.1, from coordinate 1,249,720,938 downwards.
ATATAAACAGAAATATGTAACATATATTAAATCTTCAACTGTGAATTTCCTAACATAGCAGATTATTATTTCTCCCAGATACTATTAATATTACGGTTTTGGTTTACACACCAATTCCACATGTACATTATAATGTGTTTACACTATATTAACATATGCATGGTTTTTTGATGATATGTAAATAATTAACAAATGATTCAAGTGTTATATACATATGGACCACCCCCACCTTATCAGAATCATATATCTTTAGATGTGTGTGCCATATAAATATAAAAATATCATAAATCCTTTAATATCACACCATGAATTAACCATAGTATTAAAAAAATATCTATTTAAATAATGTGTTATTCTAGGTAAATACCCTTAAATCAAGTTAAATAATTATAGGGTATTCTTCATAAGAAATAATGTTTAAATTTTAATGTCAATAATTTTTATATTCAATAGAAGATAGGGATATTTATATGATCATCCTTCACTTGAAAGAATGAAGTGTATGGTATTCACTATGGAATAGAAATGGTAGAAATATCACCTTTTATGAATTTTAATTACACGTATATAAAATGGTTGTGATGGATCAATCCATTAAAAAGGATTTCAATTTTATAACACCATGGTTAATTAGAAAAGTAGATGACAATTAAAAGATTTTTTTTCTCCAAATAAAAATATATAAATTGTTATAATGAGGGAAAATATAAAATGTAATTATAAAATAGATAAATTTAAAATAATGTTGATATAAATAAATAATATTTTGTATAATAATCCAAATAATTATTGATGTTAAAATTCAATTTCTTAGTTTTTATATAATTTTTAATTAAATAAAATAACATTTATTTATGAGTGAAAAAATAACTTTTTTCATGACATTAAATCTTTAAAAATAATAATAATTAGAATATATAATATGGTATTTTAAAAATTATATTGAAAATAACATATATGGAAATAGAATATAATTAATAGAAAGGGATTTAATAACATTGTTGGTTGTTTTAAAAAAATTTGAAAATTAATTTTCTTTTGGAAGAAATTGAAAACGAGATAAATTAGATTTAATATAATTTAATCTTTTAAATATAAAATATCGTAATTATTAAAAAATTAATATTCACTGATTAAAATTTATGTAACATGGATATAATTATAATAATTTTTTATTATTTTTTATTTTAAATATCATAATGGTTGACTTATGTTAATAAATACATGGGAACCATAAAGGCATCCATATCCCTAGAAAAAGGTAGTTGAATTAATATAATGAATGTAAATGGTGAATTTCATAAAAAATTAAAATTTAAAAGAGTGACAAAATTTTTTATAGAGAATATATAAAATCATGAATCGAAGAGAGAATAAATGGTTTCTCATAAAAATATAAGGTATGAAATATAATCCATAAGGGAGTAAAGGAGACCATGAAAACATGAAAAAATATAAAACAATAAAAAAAAATTCAATACCCTGGGTATCAAATTCAAAATCGAATATATTAATTATTGGAATGATTTATAAAATTAATGGATATTTAGAATGAATCCAACACCTTCTGTCCTATAAAAAATTGTATGTTTTCTAGACACATGAATAATTTAATTATATTTATTAATCACATATTTTATACCATTCCTCGTGATTATAACATCATTAATAACCATTTTAAATAATTTAATATTATTAATTATTCATTTATTAGTTTATTTATTCCAAAATATAATGTTTTGTGGTTGGTAAATTTTTTGTCTCAAAAAATAAATTATTTTATTTTTGATATTAAAATACATTTGAAAAAATATTTATTTGAGATATATAAGTGTCCTGATATATTGTTAATTTCATTATATATTAATATGTGTTTAATTTTACAATATATTCATTAAAATGGCTCAAAAAACAACTATTTCTTAATTAGAATCTTTTATATAATAAAAAACGTCTATTATTTACATTAATTATAATCACTATAACTCATATTATAATTTTCAGATATAATATAAGTAACTTTATTTTATTAAATATGTTACATTCAATCCTAAAATTATTTATTCAAGAATTGTAAGAACCCTGTTCTTATGTTTGAGGTATTGGTCTGTTCTTTTCCCTTTTCCTTAGGTGTTTTTGAGAAAATAAAGAAAATGGGGAAAAATCCAAAATTTTCTGGGTACATGCCATGTACTTTTCCACCCACCATGTACTTTGGCAGTGTGGGATGAGTACACAGAGCGTGTAGGCCTGTCGAAAATGAAGGGTGTAAAAACTGACTACACATCATGTACTTTGTATTTACACATCGTGTAATCAGTCCGCATGTGAACAATAAGGTGGTGGAGGAAGCCACCAGCGAAGCGACAGTACAGGTCGTGTAATTAGGAATACACGTCGTGTACTCATGTTGACAGATGAACAATGTCGTGGGGGAAAGAAGCCACCAGAGGAAAAATTTAGAAAATAAAAAGTACAAGATGTGTACTTGTGTGTACACACTATATAGTTTTTCTTTTCACTTAAAACTGGCAGTTGACTCCTCATTAGATGGAGGAGGCTTTGAGTTTGTTTTGGAGACGGGAGAGGAGGCTGGAGATTCAAATATCACCCGACCGCACACCGGGAATCTGAATCCTTCTCTGACGTCTCAATTGAACCGCACAGGTGAGTTATTCTCTCTTCTTGTGTGTTTCTTACCAATTATTTCCTGAGGGAATGTTATTTGAGTTTGAATAAGTGAATTTTTATCCCAGATCTATGTCATTTTTGGACGATTCAGGAGGCGGTATTCACGTATACCGATTAGAGATGATCCAAGTAGGTGGTCTGATTATTATTTTCAACTGTTGTGTTAAAATTTTGTACTGTTGTGCTACACACCCATGTTTGGGGAGTCGTATGGCTGAGGCCTTTGCTGAAAAGATATCTAGAATTGCGTAGATAATGTAATCATAAGTTTAAACTGCTCTTTTGGTTCACTGCTTGGATCCAAGACCACCCTGAGGGTGCGTTCCTCTATTTATCCATTTGGCAAGGATACCCAAGGGTATGCCATGATTATATTGTGCACTACATTTTCTTGAGAAAAAGTTTATATAAATTATTATTTATTCATTGGGCTTGGCCCGGTTCCTTTATCCTGAGGGCAGTGTTCTATTTGCCTGTGGATAGTGTATTACATAGCCTGTGGGCAATGTTTGGTTAGCCTAAGGGTAACCTTTGTTTATTACTTTTTCTTGTAGTCTCTGTGTCTGAGGGAAATACCACGTATTCCTGAGGTCAATGATCATTATACCTGAGGGAAATCACCTATGGGTATTGATTATATTATCTCAGGGTAAGGATATTATTTCTGAGGCCATGACTATTTAGAATATTTGATGTGGTGATTCTATATGTAGTACCTTCCAAGACAAAGTAGAACCTTGGAGGTAATAAGTAATAATTAAAATGGAAATGAAACTGGTATTGATAGTTAATTTTTAGTACATACTAGTTTACTGCATTTTTTTTTGCACACTATTGTTGCACTTTTTCACTGACTGTTGGGCACGGGCCTTTGGTGGGTTCCTAGTGGGATTTATTTCTCACACCTTGTTTGGGTCATGTCTTCAACCCAAATAGATCACATTTATATAGGTTTAGATAGGTACAAGGATCACTATACAGGTACATGATTTTAGCAGAGGAGTAAGAGATCATGGGACCTAGCTGAGGCTTGCGATGCTGCTACGTTCTATTTACTATGGTTTGTTTTATTTGGATATACCTTGTACTGTGAGTTGTATTGTATTGTATTGCAGTGTATCCTGTTTTGGCTGCTTTCATAGAATTAGTGACATGATGCATCTTTGTATATATGACTGTTGGTTCTATTTTACTTCAGTTCTCCATTTCAGTTGTATATTTTTTACTGCTTCTACTGTTGAATGTTATTTTTCTTTTCCACTGCGCTACACTTTAAAAAATTAGGGCATAGTTTCCCCACTATCAGACCTGGCCCTCGCTTCTAGTTGGAAACCTCTATAATTTGGGGAAATTCTCTTGTGGTCATGCGACCAACCGGGTTTGGGGCACCCGTTGTGTGGCTTCCGGATCCGGGATGTTACAAAGTGGTATTAGAGGACTTCTTTTCTTTGACTTACTTTATGGAGCCTTAGTCAAGAATAGGATGGAAAGGGTAGTTGTTAATAAGATATGCCCGGGAGTAGCTAAACCATGCACAAGGAAAATCCAATTTACCTCATGTTGCAATTATTCTGATTTTTCACATTTTACAGTTGATATGATTTTCACCATTGGGTGACACAGTTGTGGTGAGATGCTTGTAGTTTTATTCTAGGTTTTATTTAGTTGCAACCTGATGAGATGATGGTATGCCATCTCATGAATCATTTAGGCACATGTTAGAATCACATCCCATGCATAGTTTCCATGCCATGTCGGTGCATTAGAAATTTCTTGTTGTTGTGATAGTGGATGTGCTAGAAGAACATGCTATTGTGATAGCTTCTTTGATAAATACCTGCTTTTGTTAGGGTATTATAGTGTAAGGTTTTGATAGATTGAATGCCAAAATTTGGTCTTTGAGGATTATGGGCCCTCAATGACCATAATTTGGTGGATCATTAACGTGTTTTCCTTGTTATAACATGTATTAGATTACTTTCATTGATTCGTGGGGACTATGGGCCCTCACAAATTAGAATTTGGCACTTAGGAGTTATTAAGTGTTTTTTCTGGGTTCCAGAGTAGTTTATGAGTATTACTGTTTGGAAAACCCAGTATACACACCATGTAGTTCTATAGACACACGCCGCGTGTTCTTTTTTTGGGGAGAAATGGAAACTTTTTAAGTACACACCTTGTACCCTCAATATATTCTATATAGTCTCTTCCCGTATCATAGGCCATGTGGGTGGGGACACAGGGTAGGGAATGGATTAGGGGAACATGTTGTGTACTTGTTGTACACGTCGTGTTGTGTTGACCCGGTGTCTGCCCGTGTAACTAAAAACACGGACGAAGGAAACCTTATGAGATACACGTCGTGTCTACCATGAACACACCGTGTAGTTTGACCCGGGTACCCGGCTGTGTCACGAACAAAACAGGTCGGTGGTATCTTTCCTAGTCCACGTTGTGTCTGCTTGGAACACACCGTGTAGTGTCAGCTGTGTATTCAGCCGTGTAGCGAGCAACACGGGTCGGTCTGGGGCTTCTTTGAACACGCCGTGTCTTTTTGGAAACATGCCATGTATGGTGACCTGGGTACACGGGTTGTGTGATGAACAACATGGGCTGATGAAAGCATGTAGAGTACATTTCGTGCCTACCTCTTATCATGCCATGTAGTTTTGTTTAATGATTGTTGTGTGGCTTAGCTATGTTGAAGGACTCGGGTAGGGAAGGAGGGTTCAAGTACATGTCGTGTTGTCAGAAATACATGCTGTGTATTTGGGGTGTTACACGAATAGTTTAATCTAGAGTACACACCTATGAGGATGGCTTGTGATAACACACCGTGTAGCAAATTTTTGTAAATGTTGAGCACTTTCTTTCTCTGATTCCCTTCATGGTCTCCTTGTTTTCCATCTTCAATAAATTTGGACCTAAGGTGTGCAGTTGACCATTTAGAGTCATGACACCGAGATGACCACCAGTTGTTCGGTTGGTGAGCAGCAATGATTATACTCCTGACAAGGTGGGCCATGGGCAACTAGTGGATCCTCCAGCAGTTCCAGATGCAGGGCCATCCATTATACCCGATACAGGCACAGATGCACAGTTTCGTGTAGGCTTCATGTGGTTCATGCAGACCTTCCAGGTACCACCATAGACCACCACATCTATGGCAGAGCTTACACATATCATTTAGGAGAAACATATACCTACATTTTTGGGGGATGGCATACCATAGGCTACAGAGTCATCACTAGATTCGATGCAGATGATATTCGAGCCTTTGGAGACGCCTCCTAGGAAGAGGTTCAAGCTGACTACATACATGATGTGGGATTCTTACAAGAGGTGGTGGTATATTACCTCCAAGTCTGAGCATCACTGAGACATGTCATGGTAAGATTTTCAGGAAGCATTCTATGGATTCTTCTTCCCGGAGACACTGCGGGCAGATCGAGCTCGAGAGTTCATGAATCTACAGCAGGGCGCCATGTCAGTGATGGATTATTCTGCTCACTTCACTGAGCTTATGCTTTGTGCACCAATTTTTGTGGGTGATGATACATTGAGGGCTAGACGCTTTGAGTATGGTCTTAGGTGTGACATCTGAGCACTGGTGAATGTTTTCACATTGCCTACTATGCATTCTATTTTGAACCACACACTGATTACAGAGCTGAACCTGTGGGAAGCTAGTGGTGTGGGCTAGGGTAGTTCAACAGCAGTTTCTGGTGCTATTTCTACCAGCAAGAGGAAGAGGCATACAGACTTCTCTCACAGTGGTAGTACTAGTCAGAAGAACACTTCAGGTTGCCAGATCATGAGCTACTAGTGTGGTAGAGAGGGGAACAAGAGATATCAGTGTCCATATGACCTATTTAAGTGTTGAGATTGCGGCAAGATGGGCATATACAGCTCTTTTGTAGGGCATTTCTACCAGCGGCTAGTGAGAGGGGTTCTCTGCAGACTCTGTGGGCGGGAGAAGGACCAATAGCTTATTACCAGTCATGAAATTGGGGTACGTCCGGGCATGTTGGAAGAGATGGTGGTCGTGGCCGTGGTAGGCAGACACCATGATCTCAGAAGCAGTAGGGTGGGTCATCTTTGGGTAGCCAGGCTGTGTCATAGAGGCATGGCACTGAGTAGGCATATGCAATGCAACATACCCAACATGAGAAGGATCCTAGACCTTCCACTGTCAGAGGTACTATTCTTTTAGCTTATGTTTTGTCTTTTGTACTTTTCGATACTGGTGCTACACATTGTTTTATATCTGTGGCCGTTGTGGAGAGGATTGGGCTCTATGTTTCTTCTTCTTCTTCTAATTCCATGATGCTAGACACTCCGTTGGGGTGAGAAAGACTGGTGTGCGTCAATGTTGGGAGTGCTCCTAGAGGTTGGAGGGTGTAACATTCTATGGGACCTATATGACATAGAGATAAAAACATATGATGTCATTCTTGGGATGGACCAGTTGGTACTCTTCCGAGCCTTTGTGGATTTCTATCTTCGTAGGGTGGTTTTCACATCACCAGAGGGTAGAGAGTATCTATACAAGGGTGAATGGGATGTCTAGGAGAGCTGAGCTTGACTCGAGCATCATTGGTGAGGTGGAGTGATAGCCTAGATTGCAAGTTTATATATTGATGACCAGGGAACTTGTCAAAAGGATTTTCCACTAGTGGTTGATCATTTCAGGGATGTCTTCATGGATGACTTTTCTGGTCTTCCTCTAGAGCGAGAGGTAGATTTCCCTATTTATCTTGTGCCAGGAGGGGAACAAGTGTCTATTCCTCAATATAGGATGGATAAACCTGAGTTGAAAGAGCTTAAGAGGAAGTTAGAGGAGTTAAAGGAAAATGGATTCATGTGACACAGTACTTCTCTATGGGGTTCACCGGTCCTCTTTGCAAAGAAGGCAGACGGTACCCTTAGACTTTGTGTCTATTATCTCAAGCTGAACCAGTTGACGACTAAGAACCGATATACCTTTCCAAGGATATATGATCTTTTTGATCAAATTTAAGGATCATGAGTGTTCTTGAAGATTGACATGAGATCTGGATATCATCAGTTACGTGTTAGACCATCAGATATATTGCATACAGCTTTTCATAGTATATATGGTTGATATGAGTACTTGGTTATGCAGTTTGGACTCATGAACATGCTAGTAGTTTTCATGGCTCTGATGAATCATGTGTTCCACCCTTATCTAGATTATTTTTTAGTAGTCTTCATGGACGATATCTTGGTGTACTCTGAAACTCGACACAACCTTTCCACCCATCTTGAGATCATTTTGAGTACACTGAGAGAGCATCAGTTATATGCTAAGCTCTCATAGTGCCACTTTTAGATTGACCAGATTTACAACCTGGGTCATATTATATCAGAGGTATGAGTTGTAGTAGAATCAGATAAGGTGAGAGCAGTAGTTTCTTAGGAGCATCCTAAGAATGTGTTTGAAATATGATGTTTCTTGGGGATGGATGGTTATTGACAGGCGCTTTATACTAGGCTTCTCCCACTATGTAGTGCCATTGACGGGTTTTACTAAGAAGGGTGTGTAGAAAATTTGGTCAGAAGTTTGTGAGACAATCATTCTGGAGATGAAAGGTAGGTTGAAATCAGCGCCAACCATTATTCTTCCCTAGAGAGGGAAGAGCTATATAGTCTAATGTGACGCATCAGGTATTGGTATGGTTGTAGTGTTTATGCCGGGTGATCGATTTGTTTCATACGAGTCTCGGTAGTTGAGGCCACATGAGAGGAATTACACATCAGATGACCTCGAGTTGGCTGTAGTTATTCATGAGTTGCACTATTGGAGACATTGTATCTTGGGAGATCATTTTGTGGTTTTCACCAACCACAAAAGTCTCAAATAAATCATTACTAGACGTGACATGTACCTGAGACAACAAAGGTGGGTCGAATTCCTTCAGTCTTTTGACTTTGAGCTTGCCTATACACTTGGTAAGGGTAATACAGTAACTGATGCACTGAGTAGGAAGACTCATACATAGGCAGTGCTGGAGGCCAGTGGTGAGTGGCTGATTATGGCTTTGTTCTCTGAGATTCATTTAGAGGTGCATGATTGTTAGGGGAAAACCTATCTTTCTTCCTTATCCGTGACTTCTACCATCCTGGATAGAGTGGGGATGAGAAAACTATCAGATTCAGAAGGCCTAGTTATATGGGAGCCAGTGGCAAGTGAGGAACCTCCTCCTGGATGGATGATAGGTGATGACGAGGTACTTTGTGTCCATAGATGAGTGTGGGTTCTAGGAGATATACAAAAGGAGCTGATCTGGTAGTTTCATGCATCATCTTGGGGATTGCATCCCGTAGTTACCAAAATGTACCAAAAATTGAGACGTCAGTATTGGTGGCCGGGTATGAAACGGGAAGTAGCTGGTTTGGTTACAAGATGTTCTACCTGTCAATAGGTAAAGGCGTAGCATCAGAGGCTAGATGTACTATTACAGTAGTTACCTATTCCGGAGTGGAAATGGAATGATGCTGCAATGAACGTTGTGATTGGGTTGTTGAGGTCACCTCGAGGAAGTGATGTTGTGTGGGTTGTTGTGGAAAGACTTACAAAGGTTGCTTACATTTTTCCGATCAAGGAGACCTATGATGTCGATGATCTTGGGAAGTTGTATATCCGAGAGATAGTACACCTTCATGGGGTCCATCATTCTATCGTTTTAGATAGGGAAAACCTCTTTAAGTCTTGTTTTTGGAAAAGTTTTCAGATGTAACTAGGTACACAAGTGCTTATTAGTACAACATACCACCCTTAGACCAATGGACAGTCAGATCGTACGATACAGGTGCTTCAGGACATGCTACATGCATGCATCCTTGACTTTGTGGGCTCTTGGGAGAGGCACAATCCCCTAGTCGAGTTCTCTTTCAATAACAATTTTCAGGAAACTATTGAGATGGCACCTTATGAGGAATTATATGGTAGGCCATGTTAATAACCTTTGTGCTGGATGGAGGCAGGTGAGGGAGCTTTATTGGAACCATGTCTCATGCAGGAGACTTCAGAGCAGGTCCAGTTGATTCAGAAGTGTATGGCTACTGAACAGTCTCGTCAGAAATCTTATGCTGATCACCGCAGACGACCCTTGGAGTTCCTGGTCGGGGATCGGGTTTTCTTGAATATTTCCTCGAGGATGGGACACACGTGGATCAAGATACATGGTAAACATTCACCAAGGTATGTTGGTCCTTTTTAAATTCGGGAGAGAGTCGGGTTAGTTTCCTACCAGTTGAAGTCACCACAGTGGTACTGTACCATGCACAACATCTTCCATGTATCTCAGCTGTGCCACTATCATTCAGACCCATCTCACATTTTTCATCCTGTGTAGGTTGATCTTCAGACCAATGCATCCTTTGAGGAGAATCCAATTTGTATTGTAGATAGGATCATAATGGTTATCTGAGGCTGGTCAGTTCCTCTCATTCGGGTGCTATGGCAGTAGGGCCGAGTGAAGGACAAAACTTGGGAGCGGGAGACCGACGTACGTGCTCTGTTTCCAGAGTTGTTCTGAGCATTATCTTCACCACCATTGGAAGAGTAATTTGGGGTCGAATTGATTTAAGGTGGGATGTTTGTAAGAACCCGGTTCTTATTTTTGAGGTACGAGTCTCTTATTTTAACTTTTCCTTAGGTGTTTTTGAGAAAATAAGGAAAATGGTGAAAAATTCCAAATTTTGTGGGTACATTCCCAATACTTTTCCACAAATCATGTACATTGGCCGTGTGGGATGTGTACATGGGGAGTGTAGTCCTGTCGGCAATGAAAGGTGTAAAAACTGACTACATGCCGTGTAGTTTTTGTTTACACGTTGTGAAATTAGTCTACAGGTGAACAGTATGGTGGTGGAGGTATTCCCCAGCGGAGTGAAAGTACACACCGTGTAATCAGGAATACATGTCGTGTACTCAGGTTGATGGATGAACAGTGCCACCATTGAAAGAAGCCACCAGAGGAAAAATTTAAAAAATGGAAAGTACACGTTGTGTACTTGAGAGTACATGCCGTGTAGTTAGTTTTTTCACATAAAACGGGCAGTAGCCTCCTCATTTAGTAATGGAGGCTTTGATTTCATTTTGGAGCCGAGAGAGGAGGTCGGAGCTTCAGAGAGCTCCCGACCACACACCGGGAATCTGAATCCTTCTATGATGGTCTCAATTGAACCACGTGGGTGAGTTCTTACCTCTCCCTGTGTGTTTCACACCAATTCTCTACTGAGGTAATGTTTTTTTGAGTTTGAATGAGTGAACGTTTATTCCAGATCTACATCGTTCTTGGACGATTCGGGAGGCGTCGTTCACGTATACCGATCAGAGATGATTGAGGTAGGTGCTCTAATGTTTAATTTCAATTTTTGTGTTGAAATTGTGTAACATTGTGCTACATTCCCATGGTTGGGGTGTCGTATGGCTGAGGCCTTTACTAAAAAGATATATATAATAGCATAGATAATCTAATGATAACTTTAAACTATTGTTTGGGATCACTGAGTGGATCCGGGACCACTGTAGGGGTGCATTCCTCTATTTATCCATTTGGACAGGATACACGAGTGTATGCCATGATTATATTGGGCACTGATTTTTCTTGGGGGAAAGTTTTTAAAAAATTATTCTTTAATCTTTGGGCTTAGCCTAGTTCCTTTAGCTTGAGGGCAGCGTTATATTAGCCTATGTGAAATGTTTTACTTAGCCTGTGGGTAGTGTTTTGTTATCCTAAGGGTAATTATTGTTTATGCATGTGGTAAGAAGTCTATGTGCCTGAGGGAAATACCACGTATGCCAGAGTTCAATGATCGTTATTCCTAAGGGAAATCAGCTACGGATATTGATTCTATTACCTGAGGGTAAGGATAGTATGTCCGAGGACACAACTATTTAGAATATTCACTATGGAGATTTTCAATTTTGTACCTTCCAATCCGAAGAATAAGTTTAGAGGTAAAAAGTAATAATTAAAATGGAAATGAAACTAGTATTGATAGTTACTTTTGAGAACATAATATTTTACTGCATTTACTTTTACACACTATTGTTGGACTTTTTCAATGACAGTTGGTCATGGGGCTTTGGTGGGTACCTACTGGGATTTATTTATCACACCCTATTTGGACATATCTTTGGCCCAAAAATATCACATGTCTACAGGTGTCGATATGGGAAATGGTCCCTATATAGGTATATGATTGTAGTAGAGGAGTTGGAGAGCATGAGACCGATCTTAGGCTTGCAATGCTGCTGCGTACTGTTTACTCTTCTTTGTTTTGTTTGGATGTATCTTGTACATTGAGTTGTATTATATTGTATTAAATTGTTTCATGTTTTGGCTGCTTTTATAGAATTAGTGACATGCTTCATCTTTTTATATATTACTCTTGGTTATATTTTCCTTCATTTTTCCATTTTAGTCTTATATTGTTTACTGCTTCCGCTGTTGTATGTTATTTATTTTTTCCACTGCGCTACAATTTCACAAATGAGGAAATAGTTTCCCCACTATCTGACATGGCCCCTCACTGCTAGTTGGTAGCCTCTGACGTTTGGGGAAATTCTCTTGAAGTCGTGTGACCAACCGGGTTTGGGGCATGCGTTGTGTGGCTTCTGGATCCGGGACATTACAAGAATATCATGTAATTTTACAAGTAAAAAATAACACATTTTTATTATGTTTGGTAGTTTAAAACCACCAAAGGTAAATGATGTTTCATCAAAGAGTCATAAATAATGGAAAAACAAATAAATTTATGAGGTTTAAACAACATATTATTATAATTAAACTAATTTTTTATGGTTACTTATAATGATTATTTATATTAATAATTGGTATGAGTGTTATGAAAATAAAAACATGTGGTGTCATATATTAACATGGTCATAATAAAGGATTATTTAATAGGATTTATGAGTGGTAATTGGAAATATATAATAAAAAATATGAAAAAATATATCAATATCATGTAAATGTAATAATTTCACTGAAGAAAGTGCGTGTCTAATGTTTTTTTGTTACATAAGATAAAAAATTAAGAAAATGAATATATCTAGAAAATAATATCATTCAATTTGAAATACCACCATTGGATTTTGTCCAATATTTTTCAAGAATTTAATTTTAGACAGAATATATCTTTATATATTTTTATACTGTATTTATTGAGATATTTTTTTAGATCTTTGGTAGTGTAAAATGATTATTAATTTAAAAAATGTGGTCGAAACGGGTGTTTTAAAAGACATGGGGTATGTCAAAATAAATTTTTTCATGTTTTATTATCTATGATAAACACTATATTCATTTTTAATTATTATGAACTTTATTAGTGGTTTATTAAATGTATATTATATTCATTATATTTTTTTGAGATCTTATAAGGATGTGTCTGAAACTGGTAATTGGTGAATGAGTGTTCTAAACATTTAATCTAATATAATTGTTTTACACTATTCACATCATCATTGTTTTAGTGAATGGATGAGAGATAATTTTTATCTTCATTGGATTTTATTTTTTGTATAATAAGTTTACAAAAAAAGAAGATTTATAAATTAGGTCTTTCTTCTCAATGAAACACTTTGTCTCTGATGTGTGATGTTAATTTTCCCATGAAAAGAACACCATTTTTTTATAAAATAGTATATGATTAAAGTTATGATCAGGACAAAAATATTCTTACCATATCCTTATATAAAGGTTGAAATTCATTTTCAGTTTTAGAATCTCTATATAGTACTTTATTCCACCAATACCTAATGAATTTGACCAATAATTGGAAAATCATGTCCCTTTTTGATGGTGCAAGTGATTATCATTACAAATTGATGGAATCATGTAGGATCACTTAAAAATACATTAATTAAGATGATAAATTTATCATCTTAAAAACATAATATTTGTATATAATATATAGGGTAGATATCCCACTATATTAAACTACATATAAATTGTAAAAACACATCAAAACACACTAATTATTCTTTATCATTTTTTATGTAGATAGAAATGGATCTTCGTATGTTTTGATTAAGTTATCTCACTCCTGAATAAATAATTTATATAATAAATTTAGTATAATTTCCTCAAAAAAATATAAATATATAATATATAATATGCACGTAGCTCTTTTACTCCCACCATATTTACATTTCTCATTCATAATTTTATATTAGCGTTTCATATTATTGTATATATTTTTTATTATTAAATTATCCTTAAGTATTATACTTCAATTTTTATAATTTAAAAAATTGAATAGATTAATTTAATCTCAAAATCAAACATTCACAATTCATTTTTCTACTTCTGATTCAATTTCTTTTAAAAAATAAATTGATGACTCAATCAAATTCTATTTACTACTTCTTTAAGAGTCCATAAATCTCATTCTAAATGTCTCAATGTGTTAATAATATAACCAAAACTTAATCATCAAAATTTTATCCTTTTATATTGATGCTAATATGTTGGGATATTTAAAAATTCTTATCCCCTTACATCAATTTATATTGGTGGATCTCTATATATCAATGATTTGATTCCCTTGACACATTCTTCTTGAATCCATTGTGACTAAACACCTTCTCTCTATATAATAATTGAAATAAACTAAAAGTACACACTTTTTGGATAAACATGTAATTAGGAAATTTTTTTTTTGGTGAATGTAATTTTTTTCTTAATATATAAGGAATAACATAATTAAAAATAAAACATCAAAATACCCAAAAAAATAAAATCATATTCAATGGTTCATATGATTTCATGTGCAATACATATCATCATAACCTAAAGAAATACAGACATGTTAAGTTTAAGCTCAAATAATAATTATATTGATGAGTGAGTGATAAAAATCTAATATGGTTATTGGGCCTAATATGAGAACAATTCATATTTTAATTATGGATAATCTAAATAATTGTTTAATTAAATGAGACATTTAGATGTAAATATACATGGTGGACATTTTAAAAAATATATTCATGTATTATATATAATATTTCCATGTATATGAAATATATAATGTTAGACATCTAATTCCTAGTCCCCAGAAAAGAAATAATGATCTTAAAATTCATGATCATATATTAGAAAACATGTGTCACAAAACAATTAGGGAAGACATACACCAAAATAATAAAGTTTTTTCATCTCATGAGACAAACCAATTAATAGATGGGAAATTTTATTGCCCACGCATCAATAATAAAGTTAAATTAATTCATTATATTTTGGAATGAATTAATTATAAATTTCATAATAACTATTCAAGAATAATAGCTTGATGATTTTTAAAATAATTATTATATATAAACACCCCATCCCCAGTATCCCACAAACCAGGGTTTCCATTGATACATTGGCATAAAATTTAAGGAATCAAATCCCCAATAATACAATAGTTCATTAATAATACTAAACTATATAAACTCTTAGTTCAAATATTTTATTCAAAAAAATATGATAACATAAATTTCTTTTGTGAATATCATAATTCATCATATGATATCCTTTATTATCATTCATAGTAAAATACATTAACTCAGAGGAAAAGAAAAAAAGGGTGAGAACTATGGATTAGTAAGTGTTAAGTACAACTAAAACTATAATGAACAAATAATAAAAAATGACATGGTAAGGTACATAACTGAACAAACATTCTATATAAATAATTTAAGTTTCATGATTTGATAATGGATCATCTAAATGGTATGGTATATCACTGGAAAAATTACATTTTAGTAAATAAATGGAAAATGAAATTTATCTAGATATAATATAATTGAAAAATTTTCATTGATATTATAATAAGGAATAATCAATATGAAAAGGAACATGAAAAAACATATAATTTTACTTATAAAATATTAATTAAATGCATAAAAAAATTTCATTTTTAAATTATCAGGGAACATAATAATTAAATTAATAATTAATAAAATGTGTAATTATTTTATGCCATGATATCAAGAAATGTGATATCTCTATAATCAATATCTTTTATCAAAAAAAATTAAAACTACGTGTAGAAACATGTTAACGTAACCATACATACTCCGCACATTAGAAAATCAATGCATTGAGGGATATCTATAAAATATATCCCCATAAGTATTTTAAATTCCAAATCACCCCTCATTTATTGAATAATCTATTTAATTCCTAAACAATTTTCCTTACAATTAATATCTTTACATAAGAAGGAAAATGTTTTATTAATATTTCCCTACAAAATCAAATTCCATTCAAGGTAAAAAAACATATATATCAAATAAGACATATTTTATTGAATAATAATATCTATTATATATTATAAGTATATTTAGTGGAAATTTAATGTACAATGATCACATGGATGGTCATAATACAATGGAATACAAATGACTATAAAAATGAATCAAGGAAGTTGTTGTAAATTCTTTTTGTGTGAATGATGACCATAAACCATCCATATTATTAATAATAATAGTACTAGTCCAACATATACCCATTGGAGTTATAATAAAATGTTTATGTATATATTTAATTTAAATTCCATTAAAATATTTTCAAAAACATTATTTTAGAAAATATACATTTCATTTTGAAAATATCATCCTAAAACTAAATTATCAGAAAAAAATTTGAAAATTATTTTCTATAAACGCAGCCTTTAAAACATATAAAAGAATATTTAAAAAATTATGTGGTCATGAAGGCAGAAAATACATCACATGATGAGTACGATAAACAATGTCTCCATTCAAATTTTTGGTAAAATCTAAAAATTGTTTTTTTTAAAAATAACCTAAATATTCCATTCAAAATATTTTATAAAATGTATAAATTGGAATAATGAATTTACTAATATATTGTAAAATTGATTAATTATTTTTGGAAACAATTTATATAAAAATGGCCTTGAAAAAAAGTTCTTTCTTACCAAAGTGTGAAATGAATATATATTTTATTAAAAAATTATCAATCATTATTTGTAACAAATTGTGTAAAAGTGATACAATATGTTTAAAAACAAAATTAATAACCAATGAAGAATAAAATTAAAAGTAATATTTTACAATTATAAAATTAATTCTTTGAATGTATATTCATGTATATATAATCCCCGTTAAAATTATATTTTGAAATAAAACCTTTGAAATATCATATTGTTGAAGTAAGAATCATTCAATGAATAGATTTGTGTATCAAATGTAAATACACCTAAAAAATAATAAATGTAAAATATTATAATAAATATTAACTACATGCATAATTTTTGAATATCAAAGATGAGGATGATGTATTATATCCCAATGAAAAGAAACTAGGTTATGAAAATCCTTTATCATTGGTCATATTTTATGTCAAATCTACATATAACAACCTATGCTTTTATCAATGGAAATTGCCTTTTTATTATTCTGTCATGTATTATAAGAACACACAACACAAATAAAATAAAAAATAAATGATTCTAATAAACAAAAAATGATAAAATAGTCAACAAATAGTCAAATAAGAATGTCAAATAATACAACGAGATAATAAATAGAAAATATTAAAATAAATATAGAATAATTTGGATCATCTCGATCAACTAGAATAATTCCAATCATATACAATGCTATAAAAATAAAAATAAAAACAATAATAAAATAATCATTTTTATGAGGAATATATATATCCTTGAGAGGTAATTTAAGTGAATGAATAATTAATTCATTAATATGTATTTATAAGATTTATGGAACCCATATGGTAATTATAAATCTAACCATTAGAATAGTAATCATACCATTATATTACAAACACGAAGGTTGGAATAATAATCTATCAATAATTAATATTAATCCAAGTAATTGAAAAATAACACAACTGAAGGAAGTTTTAAATATTTTTTTTATATTCATGTCATTTCAAAAGAACATAAATGTTTTAAAAACATAAATTCTGTGTTGCTATTTCCATAAAATGAAATTTTTTAAATTAACATTATATATTGAATATAATGATTTAAAAGAACATTTATTTTCATTAAATGGATCAAAAAATAAATATTATGTTTCATAATAATGATAATTTAATTTTATGATACCATACATAATTTTAGAAAGGGTAATAAAATCGAATACAATTTTAAAATCTAAATTTCTTAAATAAGTGATGATTTCATTTAAAAAATGAATATATCATTTATAAGAAATTATTTTTCTAAAAATGATTCCATTTTTTATATATTATCATTGAAAAATTGTTATAGTGAGTTTTTTAATTTTCTAAAACAGTTAGATTTTTGGTGAACTGTGAAATGTGATAACTTCTTATATTTATGATTATAATCCAAATACATGTATTCTTGAGTCATTTATGATTTAATCACCCATTATCTCAAAAACACAGACACCATTTACTATAAATATTCATCTGAATTGATATTATTGATAGTTACATTAAAAACAAACAAACTAATAAATATATTAACTAAAAAACACTCATCTTTTACCCTTATAAATACAACCCTTTCTGTTCACACCATCTAATCCTTATATCGTGAAAATATTCTATCCAATTTCATCATTGGGATCATTCCCACATACTTGTATTTCTATGGTAACCAAAGGACCAGTTCTATGTTCCTTATAGAAGTCCTCATGGTGATGACATAAATTATCTTAAAACAATAACTTTCTCTTCAAAATTCATCCTTCAATCAACCTTATCCTCACACAATATCCCAATATACATTATAAATTCAGTATCATATGTATAAATTTTAGAATTTAATTTATTTATCTAATAAAAATCATAAAAAATCATCCATTATCTGTTTGTTCTCAACAATGAAGACATTATCTTTGTTATGTTGGTTCACCCTCTTCATGGTTGATGAGTTTTTTCTTCCCATTTCCACATTCATGATAGGTTTAAAAAAATTATTCTTAAAAAAAATTATATATGTAAACAATATATGGTGTCACATTTTGTAATTAATATATAGAAGTAATTTTAAATAAAACATAATAAATTTGTTATGGTCCAAAAAACAACAAAATAAAAATAAACATTTATCAATAACAGTTTATCAAATGAATATTTCATATACAAAAAATAAAAATTCTATATGAGAAAATTTTACATTATGTAACTGAATTAATAACTTAAAATATCACTTCTTTAGTACTTTATTCTTTACAACAACATCCATAAATTTATTTAAGTGAACTGACCATAAAACCAGGAAACAAACGCTCACAGAACAATAAAATTGAAGGATATATCTCATAAAAGATTCCATAAATTTTATTAATAGAATTATGATGATTAAATTATTTGAGGAAGTGGATTTAAATAAAATTATTAACGTATTTAATATGATTATACACCACATTATGTTAATGAAAATAATGTGTTTAAATATATTGTAAGGGATCTCTCCAACCCTCTATATTTCCCATGGTTTACATTCTATCCCCCTATTCCACAATTTATAAATCCATTCATATTATATATTTATCCAATATAATGTATAAATGTTCCAAAAATATATATCTAGCAGAATTCATCTTTATTTGATGGGAAAAAATATGTTGTAAGATATTCACATCTCAATTTATCATTATAAGAAAACCCATTTATATGGAACTAAAAATTTTCTAATCCATTAATAACTAAACTCAATAAAAAAATTTAAACCATAAACAATTTCCAAAATCATAAATTTTATAGAGAAATTAAATTCGAGATCATATATGTATTTTTTGAAATAATTATACCATTATCCAATTTAAAAATTCATTTTTCTTATCCCTAAAATATTGATTAATTAGAACATTTATAAAATAAATTAATTGATATTTTTCATGTTTACAATTAATTTGGATGTTATTATTCAGGATCCATTCATATTTAACCATTATGAATTTCCAATATTGTTTTAATCACTTTGTGTTGGGATTCCATTCTGATACACCGTTTGGTTTTTTCATATACCATAATAAAGAAACAGATTTCATTCTAGGGGTAACCCTTATTGTTATACCATGTGTTTGATTTTGTTATGTGGAATTAATATTAATATTCATGTTATGATGGGTTCATGGAGATAACACTCTTATTCATTGGGATATTATTTTTTTATGAGATTTAATGTATTGGATTGGGAAGTAAACATGATCCATTTTTAAACATTTTTCACCAAGTTATATCATATTGGCAGTTATCCTTGACTTGTGTTTCTATCATGTTATATACTGTGGAAAAATTATTATATTTCTATGATCATATTATTACATGTTATGCATGTAATGTATTTTTATATTTTTCCATGTGATATGCGTTTTTTAATCAAAATATTCATTATGACACATTGTTTATTCTTTTTTTTCATGTTTATAACATTACATAGGGTTTTTTTCTCACCCCTTTTTTCCTATGTATTCTCTAGGGTGTGCTATAATATATTTGGAGATCAATGGGAGTTAGGATATCATTATGGATATTAAAAAAATATTTGTTATTTTAGTATTCTATTTTTTATCTATGTACCTAATTCTACAAAGACACTAGGATTTTTTATCCAAGGATTGTATTAGATGTATAATTTTAATATTTCATATTATAATATATGTAAAAGAAGTGGTTTTTAATATTTGGTATCATAGGTAAGTTCTAGTTATTTTTGTATATTAGGACTAGAATATTTTTTAAGAACAATATGAATGATTCTTCTACCACGGATAACCTAGATTAAAACAATAGTGTATAAAAAATTATGATATACTTTTCATTTATGATTTTATACTTAAATATTGAAGGATTCCATTTTCTATTACCATTTAATATGCATTGAATCCCCCTAATATCATTTTAATTTATAAATTTATTTAATGGAAATAGTATAACACGTGATAACAACCAATGTGATATGAAATGTGATGATTTCCCTAATGATATGTAAAACATGATGGTAACGGTTCTTAGAACATCACGATTGTACTAGATCGACTGGATGATGTTATGATAAAAAACATGAATCATTTCGACTCATATCCTTCTAAAAATACAATGTTTCTGTTGAATCCAATATCTAAAAGAGTATCATACTTTTATTATATATTATGATTCTCTCATAGATTAATAACATATTTACTCCACTGAGAAGATATTTTATATCCACTAATGCTCATTAAAGGTTTATTTTTTTACTTTAAGACTATTATTTTTATGGGGAGGAATACAATAGATTGACATTGATCAATAATGTAAATTCGAAAGTGATAATTGGTAAAATAGAATGTGATGGTTTTATGAAAATATGTTTCAATAAATATTTTTCCCGAACACTTATTCTTACGATAGAGAGGGAGTGAATTAAACTATTGAAGAAGGATGATGAGTCGATGAGTGTAATTAATAAAATTTTCACAATGATTTGAAGATATTCATATATAATTTTCTGGATCATTAAATGAACATAGGAAAACATCATTATTTTATTAATGGCTAGTCCGTGAAATGAATTGGTGAATTGATAATTTTAAAACTATGAATAAGTTTTCTGTATTTCCATTAAGGTTGATATGGACATTGGAAACTATAATTTGTCTCTATAGATTAGAGACATTAAGGGAAAATTGGTTTTAAAATGGGAGGATATATAGATAAATCCTATGGGGAAAGAAAAACCTATATCCCACATGTCAAAAGTGTGCGAAAAAAAATCCAATGTACTTTATAAAAGGAATGATAAGATAATTAAAATTTATAAAAGATGGGAATTATGAAAATAACTATAGAAGATATATGATTAATGAAATATATGTGAAAAAATAAATGAATGTTCATATCAATGGTCAACCTATAGAAAATTATTTCAAATGCAAGGATCCTAGGTATTATTAAATCCAATTCAAGAGGTCAAAGGATTTTAGAGATAATCAAGGAAAAAACACTAAGGAATCAAGGAAGGGAATAATATATCCCTAAAACTAATATGGATAATGAAAATGATGTTATTTTATATATAATGGTAATTAATTAAATAACAGAATTTGAAAATTTTGGTTATGGTTCTACTCATTCTTTCATATCATTTATGTTTAGTATTACTATTCCAAAAAACATCAAAAAATAGATGTTTAGTTATCTATGCAAATATAATATGGAGATATTATTTAAACTAAATTATATAACTCCACCCCAATCAGTTTTATTTTCGTAAAAACCTCTCAAAAAAACAAAATTTAAACACTTTAGTATATATTGATGTTTTTTTTGAATGTGTTGGATATCTTAATATAAATCCTACATCAACTATAAGGTGAGGGATATCACACTTCACAACTCGAGGAATCCTAAAATTAATTAAATATCTGTTAAGAAATATGAATGTAATATAAGATCTTCTTTTCATGTATATATACCATTAACTTATGAGAAATAATATCAATGACAAATGATTAATACAAATGAATGGATATTTCTTAAATTCATTCCCATAGTGAGGTACTACAATCATGTATTCCTTGAATATTATCCTAGTCATCCTTCTAATAGAGAGGTTGAGTTATAAATTGAACTTATTTCCATTTATTAACTATATCAAAGACTCTTTACTGTATGAAAACCATTTAGATTGAAGAAGTTAATAATAATTTCCAAGATAATATGTTCAAGGGTTTTATAAACTCAAATATTTCACCTTGGCATGTGTCGATCCTCCTCATCAAGAAGAATGAAGGATCTATGAAACTCTTCATTGATTCTTGTGAGCTTAAATAAACCATTATTTTTATAATTTACCACTTTACAAGGATATATTATTTGTTCAATCAACCAAATAGGGAAAAAAATTCATTATTGTCTACCTTTGGTTGTGAATTCACTAATTAAAGGCAATGAATGAAGATATTCGCATGATTTCCTTTCCTAAGGGGTATGTACAATATACGTTCATAGTGACTCCCTGAAGAGATAATAATTCAATAGATATATTCAATGATATAATGTATAGTTTATTTAGTGATTACCTAGAAAACATTGTGGAAGTCATTTTGTAATGTTATTCTAATATACTTCATGAGGAAGGTGTAGCAAGTGGATAATTTTAATAGTATTATTAAGAATATTTTTATGGAGAAACAATATGAATTATATAGTACGCGTGCTTTCATTATGGATGATGTGTCATTCATAGGTTATTATATCACCACTAATTTTATGTATGTCAATATATAAAAGAAAAATTAAATTGAAGAGTAGCTGAGGACCACATCTATTATTGAGATCCATATTTTCCATGTTCTAGATAGGTATTACCAATGTGTTTTGAGGAACATCTTACTATTTCCAAAACCCACTGACCAAGATGGCTCTAAATGGTGAAATGTTTTTCATGTCCACATAATGTGAATATTTATTAAAATAATTGAAAATCAGTCTTATCACTACACCAATACTTACACTACCCACAAGTAGTGAAGTCTTTCTAAAATACTATTGTCAATAAAATATGAGAATATGTTTCAACTAATGAAAAATGATAAATTTATAGCTTATTCCTCATGGAAGCAAAAATTTTTAGAGAAAAAATATCCCAAATATAAAATTTATTTAGAAGCTATGATCTTCATGATTAAAATATGTTGGAATTGTGTATATGGTGATGAGAGTGAGATATATAATATTCACAAGTTCAACATGTATATTCGTATGGAATGGTATTAATATGAGACAAAAATCATTCCTATTTATCATCACTGAATATGACTTATCAATCCACTCATATCCTCATGAAGTGAATAAAGTGGTAGATTATCTATGTATTAAGGAAGCTGCAACATTATCAATGATGATAATTGATAAGGATCCAATATTAATAGACATTTAAATGATTGATATGGGAATGATAATTCAGGGAGAATGATCATTCCAATATAAAATGATTTCTTAACCATGCCGTTTAGAGAAGATAAATGATGCTCAAAGATATGATGTATAAATTCAAATGAATGGTCAATCTATTAGAAAGTGGAAATAATCAGATATCAAAGTTTATGAGGTATTATTTCTATGTGTTTGGTCTTGAGTATGGTTACCATATAATCTTGAGATAAAGGTATAGATTTTGAAGGATTCACATAACTAAACCCTTCCCATCCACCAATAGAGCATAAAGATATACCGAGATATTTGATAACACTATTGGTGGGAAATATGAATAATGTGACAACTGATTAAACGTATATGTTCCTTATATATAATAAGGTGATGGATTTATGGAAAATATATAAGTGGGTGATGATAACAATACCCATTCTTATATGGATATGGTTAGATTTCATCAATGACTTTGTTACTTGAATTTGAAAGAAATCATGTGGAAATAATTCAATATGGGTTTCTATGGATCGTCTTGTAAAGACATGTTGCATTATTCAAATTTGAGAGGAATTATAAATATTTCAACTTGTATGGATATACATTATGGATATGCTACGGATTCATGGATTTCAATGAGAACATGTGTCTCATAGAGATCCTATATTCACCTCTATGTTTGGAAAAGTCTCAAAAATGTTCTACACTGAGCTAGAATTTAGTATAGATTATCACCCTCAAACTAATTGAACAACTTAGTGTACTATTAAGTCATTGTTATATATGTTGACAACATAATCGATGGACTTCAATAAAGTATTGTAAAAGCATTACCCAAATGTCGTGTACCATTGAAAAAATAGATTCCACTCAATAATACCAATGGGTTGATATAAATTTTTTTATGGTAATAGACTTATAACACGTTAATTTCATAATAAAGTTGGTTAACATAAGATAATGATACCTGAAATGCTCTAGGATATGGATAAAAGGGGATAACCATTAATTATCACCTAGGGAATACCAAAATTGATAGAATAGATGAGCATTAAAACATAGAAGGGGCCGATAGGTTGATGGTGGAGGCATGTTATTCATTTTTATATCTCTATGGAAGAGAGTTTTCTATTTTTTTAATAATCAAAAAAACCCAGATGTGTATTTCCCACATTGAGTTTCTTGATCACGTTTGAGATATGGATTATTAACCACTTATTCCACCAAACATATATAATGTACATAATTTATTCTAAATAACACACTTAATGAGGTATATACCATATATGTCATGTGAAATAGATTCAGAGATGGTATGACTTGAGAATGATCACACTTATGAGGAGCATTCAACGATAATATTGAATCATGGTTATAATATTTTATGAGAGAAGCATAGTCCGCTAGTTCATTTCCTATGGTAGAACCATAAATATGAAGAGTAGAAATGGAAACTAGAGGAAGCGAGGAAGGATAATTACACCTACCTTCTTTCATCATATTATATAAAAATAAATTTTGGGGAATTTTTTTTAAGGAACAGAATGTAACAACCTTTAATTTCATCAAGGGAAATTAACATCCTATAATTGTCCCATATAGTATATGTGGACACATCACATAGTGATACAAATGAAATAATTTTCTCATAAATTTATAGTGATACATTAATATGGAAATTCACTAATATGAAGGAATATTATTATTGTAGGATAATAAAAATGAAATTATAGAATAATTATATGATAATTTGGATCCCCTCAATCCACCTAACTGACCAAAATATTTAGACAAAGCATATAAATGAAATATAATGTTTATAATAAAATATTTATTATTATGTTGAATGTTCATATTACCGTGATGGATAAGTTCAAGTGAATGAATAATGAATTGAATAATATGTATTATTAGGATTTAGGGAACACATAT
This sequence comes from Viscum album, assembly GCA_963277665.1. Classification (NCBI taxonomy): domain Eukaryota; kingdom Viridiplantae; phylum Streptophyta; class Magnoliopsida; order Santalales; family Viscaceae; genus Viscum; species Viscum album. The sequence continues at coordinate 1,249,695,409 of OY728128.1, read as the reverse complement.
GACTGTTATAAATATGATTATTGGAATAGTAATTTTATCCTTAAAATTATAACATGACCATTGGAATATTAATCTGACCATTCAGAATAGTAATATCACTAATATAAAATTAACCTTACCTATTTAAGTTTAACTAATATTTAGGTACATTTATATCATGGTACAATTTAATAACTGTTTTACAAATGATAACTTAAGGGTTTCTATTTTTTAAAAACAGAATAATTTTATTTTCAATTTTATAATAACTAATATGATTTTAATGAAAATTTATTAACAATAAATTTATTCAAAAAATAATATGACGTGTTATTAAAAATCATAATATAATTTTATGATTCCGTAATTAATTTTATAAAGGGTTATAATATTTATTATAATATTAAAATCGTCATTTTCCGAAGAATTGATAAATTTATTTGAAAGTTAAATTTTTTATATTTAGAAAACTAATCTTAAAATGTAGTTTTTTTAAATATACACATAGGAAAATGGATCTGGTGAATTCATTTCATTTTTCTAAAATAGTTTATTTTTTGGTGAATATTTAAATATAGTAATTTACCAAATTAAACATAATAAAACAAATACCTAGATTTTAATGTCATTTATATTTTAAGAACACATTATCTATAACTCAAATAAACCATATAAAATTTGAAGTAACAATAATCCATACATTGGATACTGTTGTGCCAAAATAATAAATTAACAGACATAATAATAAAACCCCCCTCTCCCCCCTTATATATTCCACCCCTCAACACCCCATCTCCACACACCGTTTATTACATAGATCATTATAATATTGTATGAAATTACATTATCAAGACTCATACCCATGTACTAGTGTTTCCATTCTCATTTAAAGACAAATTCATTTTTTTAATGATGTCCTCTTGGAAACAACATTCATGATGTAAAATCATTCATCTTTCTCTTTTAAATTTGTTAATTAATTAATCTTATCATAAAACCCTATAAAAATGTATTAGAAACTCTATTAAAATATATATACATGATTATTGTTATATTAATTCTATATAAATCATTAAATATCCTAACTTCTAATTTTATTATAAAAAATGAATACATTATTCATGATATGTATGCTCACTGCCTTCATGGATAATGAGATTTTGTTTCTCAAAACGTTATTAATGACTAGTTTAAATTTGTTTATAACTTATATAAATGACTAAAATATAAATACTATATATTCTCTCACATTATTTAATTAATATACTGATATAATATAAAATAATGTTATACTACTTTCTGATGGTCAGAAAAAACACCACAAAACTAAATATTTATCATCAAAGTTTTATCAAATGAATCATCCTCTTAATGAAAGGAAAAATGTTATATGGGAACATTTATAATATTTTAATTGAAATAACACCATATAATTTTACTTTTAGAGTGTTAATCCCATTTTAAAAGAACATCTATAAACACCCACAGGTGAACTAACCATGAGACCATGAAATGAATGATCCCAGAATAATGAAATTGAACATTATACCTCATTTAAATGTCTCCAATTGGATAAAATAAAATTTTAATGTATAAAATATTTTGGGAATAAATTAATAATAAAAATTTTAATTTATTTAATCTGGTTATTAAGATCATTTTGTATAGGTTCATAATGAGTTTAAAATGAAAGGGAATGCTCCACACCACAATATTTTCTATTGGTTACATTTTTTTATCTCTTTTACCTAATTTAACTATCCATTAATACTATACAATTCTCTAATACAATTAATTAATTCTCCATAAATTTATACTTAGATCATTTAATCTTTTCTTATTATTAAGTATAAGCTTTAAGAGGCTTCATTCATAATTAATTCGATAATAAAACACGATTAATTAAATATTATTAGATTTAGATTCATTTTCATGTAAATAAAATAATTTGGTTTTATAAAGACACATTTTCAAAGATCATTCATCTTCTATTGAAAACTCATTCTAGTTAATTTATGGTTTGATGGAAATTATTATGCCCTTATAAATATTAAAAACTCATTATTCTCTTCCCAGAATGCGGGATTATGTGCACATTTATAAAACAACAAAACTAATTAATTTCATGTTTTCAACATAGTTTTAAATCATTATAAATGACTAAATACTAATTATATCTTTGGGATGTTGAATGAATGATTTAATTCTTTGTTTTTTAAATACACCTATGGTATGAATTTTGTTTATTCCATATTCCAGGATTATGAAACCCATCTCTTTCCATAGGTAACCCATATGTTTATTCCTTATGTCTTATTACTTTCTTTGGAAAGAATATGCATGTACAAGTTATGATTGGTCCCCCTAGATAGAGCCCCAATTAATTGGGTAATTTTTTGACTAGTTACATTATTTATGGTATTAGTGTGTTAACCTAATCTATTATGGGTATTTTATACTATGTGTCATCACTTTTCTAGTTAGCCTAGATAGATGTTTATATCATGATATGTTATACTACCACATTAATATATTTCCATGGTCATATAATTACAGGTTTTTATGCTGTGTATCTATATGTTTACTCAATTTACCTTCCTTTTATGGTATAATCTCATTCTGTTTGAATTTTATTTTATTCTTCATTTCCAAATTTATTCCCTCACTTGACTTTTTAGATAAATCCTTTGTCTATGTACATAGAATGTTTTCATATGTAATTATTGGGGATCCAAGGGATTTAAGATCTCATTATGGAAAAAAATAATTTTTATTTGAGTTTCAATTTTTTAATTATTTAATTAATCAACAAACTACACTAGTATTAACGTTCCCTTTTATGTATTTAGTGAATAATATTGCTTAAAATCGTGTAACAATATGTATTAAATGAATGGGTCACTATACTCTTAGGATTATATAATTCAAATTAAAAATTAAAAATACAATAAATATTAAGATATAATGATAATATATATAAAATGGTAATTATATACACTATATAATGAACTTAGGGGTATAACATTATAATATGCATGAATGAAGAGATATTGAGATAAACATACGTACAATGATCATATCACTATAGTGGGGATTGATAATTGAATTTATTATGTGTATCAAATTCAAATCCTCATAAAACATGTGTTAATAATACATAAAACAATCAATGGTTATTCAACACAAAATCTTATCATGACATTATAAATGAATTTGAAGTTTAACCCAAATAATGGAAATTGAATTATGAAATCCTTCACATCACACTTCAATTTGGTTAAATATTTTTTAACTACATCAATTTTCTGTTTATACATGTTATTAAAATATAAAATAATATTTATACTTTTAGAATCACATATAAACCTTTTATAACTCCTTATTACCCATTTTTTATTAATCATTAATTATATTTATTGTTTCAAATATAAAGTTCCTTATTTTCTCAATTGTCCTTTGTCATGAATGTTGAGTTTTTTTTCATATTATATAATTTAATCATATCTAGAATAATAATATTGACATATTTATCATATTTATATTTAAATTATACTATTAATACCAATAATTACTTATGGGTTTTAGAAATTAAGTATGTTATGGTCATTAAGAAGGTAGGTAATAAATATGAATTAGTGTCCTTCCCATTTTTGAGTGTAGATTATAGATATGAAGTGTGTGATAATTTATCTATTAATAATGATCATAATAACATGTATTATATATTATATATTTAAATATAGATATATATATCATCCATGTTGTGTGACTATGAAAAGAGAGTTACATCGTTTTGTGAAGGCGATAGCCTACTCATACACAAAGGATATTATCATCTCCGTGACTAAAAAGGTAAGAAAAAAAATGTTTTATTATATTTATATAATGATATATATGTTGTTAATATCATAATTATTTCATGTATTTCACATATAAACCATAAATTCTTTTAATTACAATTCAAGGAATGTGATAGTGAAAAATGAATCACATTTCTTCGTAATGAAATTTGTTGTACACATGACTGATGTGGTTGTATCCCTGAAGGAATGGAAAGTAAAAAATGATATAATTAATTAAAAGGTATAATAATGTTCAAAATATCATATATATATATATATATTATAAATCGTCATACCCACCCATGGGATGTGTTAATAGAAAACCTGTCACATCAGTTATGTCACGACCAGTCCCCTAGGGCCCGCATCATGACTACCCCAAACCCGCCTTCCATAGGCCAGGGGTTGGTGACTAGCACCAAAGGCGTAATTCCCAAGAACTGGGAAGGCATTGACTTTAGTGCTAGTCACCAGCCCCTGGCCTATGGAAGGAGAGCTTGGGGTAGTTACGATGTGGGCCCCAGGAGACGGGTCGTGACAAATTGGTATCAAAGGAGTCGGTTCTACCATAGAACTTATGACTCAGATATTTATTTTATGTGAAGTAATAATGTTAAGGATAGTAAGTGTGGTTTTCAGTTCAAGGAGTTTAGTGTTGGTACGGGCGGCGACGTATCCATACACCAGAACCCTGAATTCTGATTTCCGACTGAGTGCATGAAAACACTGATTGCATGTGTGTTTCCAAAAGTATTTCCTTAAGTTAACTCAAACCAGGTCAGCTCACCAGGTATAGTCTTTTGACCGTGTCACATCTGTTTCTTTCATGATGCCTCCCCCAGACGACCAGTTAGAGCCTCGAGTGTTGTACGTACCAACAGCCCACTGAGCAATGAGGCCTCAATATAGGGCCCTATTCCAATTGAGGCACCAGCGGTACCACTTCCCATTGGGCCACCGATGCCACCATCCCCAGCAGCAAAGAGTGCACACCTCTTGAGTGTGTTGCATGAGTTCCAGCGCTGGAGGCCACCCTGTTTTAGGGGAGAGACTGACTCGTAGGTGGCTGAGGATTAGTTGGAGGTTGTGGTGGGAGTCTTCAGACTAATAGGGACACCAGCTGACTTCATGGTGATCCTTACATCCAGCCTCCTTAATGCAGAAATAGGAAAATGTTGGATCCGGATGCTTCAGATGCATGAAGAGGATTCACTTCTATGGGCAGATTTTGAGAGCCTCTTCCATGCATAGATTGTACAAGTTACCATTCGAGCGGTGCTTATATAAAAGATACTGCATCTACAGAAAGGTAGAATAATAGTGGTGCCATACAAAGCGAGGATCACCGACCTCTCGTGCTACTTCATTAATATGGTACGAGAACCGTTCTTCAGGTCCTGAACCTTTGAGCGGGGACTCAAGCGAGAGATCCGATCTTCAGTTATCTCTCACATCATGCCAACGTAGACATGGGTGTTGGAGCAAGCCCTCTTAGTGGAGGGTTTCCATGCTGAGCAGTCTCCAACAGCGAGACCCACCACTTGATGACATGCAACATAGTCTTCTAAAGATGGAAGTATACAAGTGATGTAGAGGTCCAAGAGGACCAGACTTAGTGTTGATGGACCACAAAATATAGGATCAGTTGTGCGAGGAACTCTGAGTAGAGACAGAGACAGGAATACCTGGAACATACAGTCTTACTCCTACGGTGGGCTTGGTCACATGGTACGTGACTGGTTGACCCACCGTGCAGACGATCAACAAATAGATGAAGGACCTTCCAGGTAGAGATAAAGTTTCGATCGCGGCGGTCTGTAGGGCAAAGGTGGACAAGGAAGGGGAGCTAGCCGTGTAGTTGGTGGTGGACGACGCTTCGAGGTGTTGCCACCACCACCACCAGGAGGTCCACCCCGACCGCCGGGAAAGGGTGGAAATGGGGGAGCACAACTTCAGGAAGTTGGATCATACGAACATAGAGCTCTATAAGAAGATAGAGAAGAGTGGGACTACTTCCAAGCTTAGAAGCCTTTGTTCATGATTCTTCTAGCTTTGTTGATGTCGTTGTTTGTGGTTGATTTGTGTATTTTTACTTTGATATGCAGTAACAAATGACACTTCTTCTTGTGATGTTTTCTTTCGTTCCCTTTTTGTGTGGTTAATACTAATAGGTTCCGGTTAAATCTATTGACCTGACCCTCACTTTCGATATTTCTACTAGAGGAGACCCAGTGACCACACACTGATACCGACAGTGTGACTCAACCCTTGGAGACAAGAGTAACGATTGGATCTCTTCATCGTAGCGTCGAGGCCTTACGACATCGTTCATGGCACGAATTAGTATAGTTCATATCAGTATTGACTGTATTAGGCAAATGAAGTGGTTTATCCAGGGGATGAGACCATATTTCCCTTTTCGGCAAAGGATAAATCTTAGCACCTCTTATAGAACGTAGGAGATGAAGGGTGAAGTCAAGTTCATAAAATTGGCTAGTCTCACCAATAGTTCTTTAAGCGAATGGTTTACAGTTTACTCAAATATCAATAGTCTCAGGTATGTCATCATTTAAAAGTCCTATTCTAATAGGAGACGGAGACCACTGGAGTTCGAAGATGGCGACCACTTCTTCCTATGGGTCCCACCTCGATGAGGTCTACATAGATTTGGCTAGGGTGGAAAGTTATCTCCATGTTTTATAGGACCATTACCTGTCCTCAGTAAAGTAGGCAAGGTGGATTACCTTCTGGCCCTTCCAACTCAGTTGCACCGGGTGCATGAAGTCTTCCACGTATATTAGATGAGGAGATACATGCATGACTCATCCCACATCATTGACCATGGGGATCTGGACATCGATGACTGGGAGAATTTCAATGGAGGTCCTAGTGGAGATGTAGGATCGACATGAGCGGGTCCTATGTCTACGGTCGATTCCTCTAGTGTGCATCTTCTAGCAGCACAGAAACCATCATAAGAGCACATGGGAGCGGGAAACACAAATGTGTGCTCTGTACCCTCATTTTTTTCCCTAATTTGTGTTGTATCTTTACGAGGACATAAAGCCCTGAGGCACAAGTAACGTAAATACCCAGATATTTCATGGAATTTTGTTTCTTAATTCTTTATAATTTTACGAGTCCGCAGTTTCTGACATCACCTGCTTCTGATGCTCTGTGTGCCGGAAATCAATTTTTGAAATTTTTTTGGGTATGTTCAGTAAACTTACGTGTGGATTTTTTCTTTCTCTTGAACCGGTGCTCAGAATTGAAATCTGAGGGCACCGATTAACTCACAACGCAAGTATTCGCTTAAGGTGACCTTTACCACAGTTGCATTTTATGTGGGTCGAAAGTTACTTTTGGGGATTTATAATAAATTAAATAAAATTTTTGTACACAATTTTATTTATAAATGGTGGTTATTTCTTACAAGGGGAAGTTAGAGGTGGGACCCATATCCCCATAACCTCCCTTGAGAGGATTTTGTATGGTGGGGCCCATACGAACCCAAACCCTTTCACCTCCCCATTAACTCCTTACTATTTAATTTGAAAACTCCCCATATTTATTATGGTGTAGCCCCTCCACCTCCCACCCATTGAATGTTCCATCCTATCTAATTATTATCTACATTAATAAATTGGCACATATTTTGAATCAATTTCAATTTCACAGAAATTCAATTAAATTGGGATACTTTTATTTCTTTTGTGTTGGAAAGTTTACTATTGGGAAGGTTCTGGAGAATTAGAAGAGAGGTGATCCTTTTTCGACGAAGAAAACCGTTCTTCAACGAAGAACATCCCTGACAAAGAACGTGGAGAACTTCTTCAAACGTCGCATCTTCCTCGGACACACCCCGACATCGAGGAATATACATCATCTATGGATTCTATCACGGCGTCACGACAATGAATCTTCCTCCCACATTGATAGGACGACACTGTTCTCTGCGACACCATCTTCCACGACACCCGACAACTATAACGCTCGCCTCTTGCGTCTCATCGACGTGCGAAGTCAATTACGAGGTAGGGGATTGATATAATTTTATGTGAATGTAATTATATCCCATCCTTGGTGAATGATTGATTTGTCTTCATCCAATTGATATCGCCTAACGCGGACGGCGTGGGCCCAAAAAACACGGCCCGGTGACCCTCTGATGGTCCTTGATTTTTTTGGCGGTGATAATGGGAGGTGGTGGAGACAGGAGGAAGCGGCGAATGGAGGCGGAAGTCGTGCACCAGCTACGTGGAGGAAACTACGGTCCACATCCGTGGTCCTCTCGGCCAAAGAATAACAGGCCAACTAAATTTGAGCAGGCCGAAGGAACCGCGGCTATGGGCCGCTTGACGAAGTAACCTGTCGGCAGGCGGCCGGCTAGGATGGGAAGACCCCGCGGTGCCAGGAAGGCACTACACTAGGGAAAAAACGGCACAACCATGCGGGCCGCTCACGCTGGGATGACCAGCTAGCTATGGATAGCCAGACAGGAGGGCGCCACTACTCGGCGCTACCATTTCGTAACACCGAGGACCGTGCCCCCCCGATTGGCTCGGCCAGGTGGCCGAGCCGCGGACAGCCGCAGGCCGGACCGCGCCTTGCCGGGTCGGACCGCGCCTTGCCGGGCCGGGCCACGCCTCGCCTGGATGGGCCGCGCCCCATCATGATGGGCATACCACTTAGCCATGTCAGACCTGCTGAGCTAGGACAGGCTGACCCGCCAGCCCACCAGGCTTGACGGGCCGGGCCCATTTTTCTTAAAGGTGAATAACTTCACGACTGTGTTTCCGATCGACGCGCCATCTATGACACTGGGAACCTTGAGACGAGGTGATCCTTTTGAAATATTCTAAGTGAGTTTTGGTCAACTTTAGAAAATGGCCGGGTGTGGAACGAGTATAATTCCAAGAAGGCCCTTGGAACAGAAAAGACAGTAACTCTCTGACCGGGCGTCCGAATGACGCGTCGTCTGCCACGTTGAGTTCCTTTTGATGAGACTAAAATTTAGGGTACATTAACTATGAACTTCTTGATAGTTGATATATCAACCCCCCCTTTGGTCGAGGATTAAACCCTACCGAAATTGAGCGTGCTGTGTGCAGGAACCCTAGAGCTGGATGCGACTGCGTTGACTTCTAAACTGGGATCCTCCGTGGGTTCGAGAGTGATGACTGCCATACTGGAATCCTCCGTGGGTTTGACGATGATGATTACTGTTCTTGTGTCCTGTGTGGGTCTGGTAGTTTGACCTCTGTACTTGTATCCTATGTGGGTCCAGTAGAGTAGATGGTCTTGTATCCTGTGTGTATCCGACAACTTAGTTGGTCTACTATCTTGTGTGGGTCCGACAGCTTAGATGAATCAATGACTACATCTGATCATATCTATCTCTATATGAAAGATGTATACCTGTGTGAGATATGTCTTTACTTATAATCATTATCATCAATGTGGTTGACTTTTTCCCTGTGTGGACTGGGTTGTAATTGGGCTCGAGAGTTGAAGTCGTACTGAGGTTGATAAATTAGGTATATGTATGGGCATATACCTAAGAATGGTTGGTTGATACTTCGAGTTTGTATCTCTCTTCTGTGGTTTATCCATCATGGATTCTGGGAGACCTTCGGGGGTCTCAGGGTCCCTACTGAGTATCTTATACTCACCCATGCATGTGCTTTTCCCGCACTACGTTGTGTTGGATACAAACGACAAACAATATTGATCGAGGTAGAGACTTGTAGAGCTGGACAGTGCCCGGTGGAAGACCCCTTGGCGTGACGTACATAGAGCGGGCAGAAGAACTTGAGGTGATGAGGAGGCCATATGTACCCACCCATCAGGTGGGATTTACTAAGGACAACTCAGTGGTTACTGTTTTACTTTACAACAGTTGTACTAGTTTTTCAATTGTACTGTACTTTACAGTTGGGTTTGTATACTAGCCCATTTACATTTCAGCACTTACTTTTGTATTCAGTGTCACATAGTACATACTTCTGTTGTATACTCTGTTATGTTTTTTACTTTTATAAAGTCAATGCCTTCCCTTTTTATTAGAATTTACGACTTTGGTGGTAGTCTCCAGCCTCTTGCCTATGGAAGGAGGGCTTGGGGTAGTTACAGCTCGGGTCCAGAGGATGGGTCATGACAAGTTAATGAGCCGGTATTCCTTTATACACACAATTGACTTTATCGTTTCTCATTTTTGGTAAGAGGACAATGATACAGATAATTACCCTTATATAATTACATACAATTATATTTAAATATTTTTGTTATTATATAATTATAATTGAAGAACATTTTATGGATGTGGGAGAGAACAATGAAATAAAAACACATTGTGAGGAATTTTTCCTCCTCTTAAACAACCTTTAAGGATTATTACATAATTATTTTCAGAATGGTTTTACAACCAAACCATGATTTGGGTGTGAGAGTATATGTTTTTTGATGATATTTGGTTAGGTATTGCCTGAAAAAATTGTTTGAAATTGTGAACAAGAGTCGATGTGGTGACCTTTTATAAGTGAGGTGAGGGGAAAATTAGTTTTTTTGAAAAGATAAATGTGTGCACACATTTTTCAGATACCAAAATGATAAAAATGGACAATTGATGAGAATCGTACATGATAAGATATATAAATGTATATAAAACATTTTAGAATGACTTTTGGGTCATTTTAACAATTTTATTATTCGTTTAAGCCAAATTAAACATTTTTTATCCTTGTTCATTGTATACAGTTTTACTAATTTAATTATTCATTATGGTAAAAACATAATGTTGACCATATTAGACAATATAAATTATTATATTGCAAAATAATGAATCATTTTTTCTAAATTCTATTTAATGTGGTGAAAAAATATAAATTAAAATCAATATTGTATACGCGTTGAGAAAGATGGTTTTAGAAGTGAAAATGTTGAAAATTTTACATGGTTTTTATATAAAAAATCAACATCAAATTGATTCCAATGACATGAATTGGAATATTTGATATATAATTGAGCTGATTTTAACTTTAAAAAGTATTTAAAAGAACATAACCTTATAAATAATTTAAAATAAATGTTATTTCTCAATTAGAATTTATAGAAAATGATTTTTTTAAAAAACCAAAAAATTCACCCTATAATAATTTCTGTATATTAATTTAAAAAAAGTTCATTTTATTAAATATTTTTTTATAAAATTGTTAAAATTTTAATTTAATTTATGAGTGAAAAAAATACATACCCATATTTTAGAGTAAAGTACAATTTTTTAGAGGAATTTTCTTTTAATATTAATTTATAATTGTTTTATATCAAATAAATAGATAATAAGTAAAATCGTAATTAATTTTTGGTATTTATATCATCTACATTAATGGTAGTTCATTTAAGAATACCATATTACTATTGATTTAGACATTGTGTTCTATCTTATAAAAGCTATCAAAAAATTGATATTTTTTTAAAATCTCAGGGTGTTACATTCTCCCCACTATAAATAGATTTTTTTCCTTTATATTAAAACACGGTCTATGTTACCGAGGGTTTTCATTCCAAAATACCATTTTTTAAAACACCCATTTTAATAGGGTTAATGAATCTTCATCTTAATAAGAGTAGAAAAGACATATGAAGGTCATCTAGGATTACAGATAAAAAGATTTTCAATTAAGAGAACATAATTGGGAAATGAAAACATTAAAATATAGAGAATACTATTCCACATAGATCAATATATAGTTACAGATATCATTTATCATCAAAAAGTTGGTGATCAAGATAATTTTACAAAAAATTATATGATGAGTTAATAGAAAATTTAATTAATTGGAAATTAATGTGTAGTAATTGTATTTTTGATTCAAGATAATTTTTACTAAAATGAGGAATTTATTTATTATATGAGAATATATTTAAATATAAATATGTGATAAACATATATTTCATAAGAACAATTGTTCTTTGACTGTTTTTGATTTCATTTCTTACTCCATGAAATGAAAATCCAAAAAATAGTTTTTTTATTCCACATGCACTCAAAGTCCATTTTAATGATCTTGTAGTGTGTAAAAGAGTTCATGACTTTTAGTCTCTCTCTAACTCTTTACCAAAACCAATATGGTTAGAAAAAGTTATCCAATATAATACATTAACCTGTAAATATTAATTTTAACACAAAAGGTTCATTAATAATATTTATTCATCAAATCAATTAACCAAAAAAATTTAAATGTTAACCAAGACATCATGTATGCTAGTTGTAGACATTAAACCCTTTTTTCCATTATATTTTCGGTTCATGACAAGCATCCTATCCAGATGTGATTCATTGTCAACCATGATTTAGGATATCATATTTTATAATTCAATATTAATATAATTCGAATATTGTTCCCAAATTTTGATGAACCATGTTTAATACAACATCAAATAGAAGATAAAAGATAAATTTTAGCAATTTAATAAAAACATATATCCCAGACAAATTAAATGGAATTGTTTCTCAAATAAAACATTCCTTTACTAAATTAATCTGTTTAATTTCAATAAATGTATTCCAAAAAAATCCATAAAAAGGTTTTATTACTTCATTTTTTTTCAAAAGGCGTTTGTATGATTTTGAACGTATGGTCAATCATAAACTCGTAAATCCATTATGGTCTTCATAACTCATAAAATTAATTATGTCATATATTCTTATATTATTTAACAATATCTATTGATGTCTAATGAATCTTGTAACAAAAATAACATTTGTAAAAATACATTTACAACATAATTCTTGAATCCAAATATATAAATACATTATCCACATTATTTCAACTAATTATATTATATTGTATATTTTTTATAATTTAAAAAAGGGGATGTGCTTGGATAATATCCCAGTTCCCCTCCTTTATGAGAGAAGAATATAAATTGATATATAGGATGTGACATATATCCTTCCATCATACTTCTCATTTTAATTGGAAATTAATTTTATTATTCCCTTATTTTTCAACCATTAGCATCTTCCCATGTCATTAAGATATGTTCACTTCAATCAATGAACCCTCATGTTAATCTACGTCTGCCATTTTCATTATCCATTCAGACCATCATAACAGTTTTTAAATGTAATTTGGAATTATCCTAAGCATATCCTTTCAGAGTGTCAAACTAGGTGCACAGTGGGGATTAATATTGTGATCCAAGTAATTATTCATTCCAAACCTATAATCCATTTTTATATTTATTACCCCAAAGTATATCTATTCCAGAACCACAAAAACATGTATTGTCTACACAAATATTTTTCAAGCCTAAATCCCCAAAATATCTACCATAACATGTCATTAAGAAGTTATTCTATATTCGTCATCAAATTATATCATAATTTTTTATGTTCCCAAATTTATATTTTAGTAAATATAGTTCTCAAGGTTTTTACTAAAAATCCTCTAAAAACCACTATAATGATCGTAAACCCAGTATCCTGGAGTTGGATTCTGATTTATATCATTTGAATAAGAAAATAAGAATCAAATCATTAAGGACTGAATATTTCATGAATCATAGTAAACTAGATAAATTATTGATCCCCATATTAAATTTGAATATATGATTTATAAACTAATTTTTTCATGAGAATATCATTATTCCCTCAAGAATATCACTTCATATCATTCGTAGTACACTTCTTGGATTCTTGGGAAATGAAACTAATATGGGTTAGATGAAATTCCAAGTAAGGGATAAGTATAGTAGATGATATAATGAATCAAAAATAATTAAATAATTATAATGTTAGAAAATTTAAAAAATATTTTATTTAGATTTTTTTAATATTATGATTATATAAGCAATAATAAATTCGAAAAATTTAATACCTGAAAAAATTTAATTTGATCAGTTTACAAATATTAAAATCCATACAAATATTATATAATTATAAAAATATAATGGATTATATTATAAGGAATAGTTCACATGGAAAGTTAAATAAAAACAAATTCCATTAAATCCATAAATAGTTAATGAAATACATCTAGATATAATATCATTGGAAGTATCTCATGGATAATAATAACATGATTCTTGTTGAATGAAGTGCTTACAAATATGATATCATGGTCTTAGAAGTCACAATAGCCCTAAAATCAAGATAATTATTCAAGATAGTTAGTAAATACATGTATGAAAACATTTAAACCTTCTTATTTATTCAAAACAAAATACTACAATGCAACAAGGGGCTATCTATAACCAGGTTGTAACACTATGAGATATTAAAACATGAAAATTATACTCGATAAGATATCAGACATGAAACACCTTGTCTATAAGAAAATATAACACAATGATATTTTAATTTATATGTATTTTAAGTGAATTAATTTTCTATAATAACATTTATTAAATGAAACAATGAGTTTATCTTGAGTTACACACAAAACTAATTTTAAGTGAAACATGACATAACATAAAAATAATATTATTTATTATAATTATTATCAATAAATTAGAATGGTGGGTTTGAATAGTATTAATTATATTATGATAATATATATTTTATACATGTTCATTTCATATTTAAGTGTTATAGATAAAATTATAAACTATTGAATGGAAGAGAAATATTTTCTAATTTATTTTATGAAAGTTGCTCTACTACCTATTTGTAAAAATAATATAAAATAAACTTTCATCAATTTTGGAATATTTATTAAAAAAATGAAAATAATTTTAAAAATATGATCATCAATTTTATCTTTTTGTAATGTTTTTTTGATTTTTCCAAAAAGTAACATTTTTTGATAAATTGTGAAGAATACATAATTTTAATAGTAAACATTCTTTTTGATTAAATTATATATAATGTTAAGTTATATATTGAATTTTACTTCAATTATAATTAGTTAAATTATATATACTGTCACTAATAATGTCATTTCCATCTTCTTTATAATAAATTTCTTTATAATCATATTTTAAAATTTTGATCATTTTCCCATTGGAAACATTCTTTCTCTTCACAACTGTGGGATTAATTTTCAATTAATTTTTTACCATTTATTTGAATTTTATTTGAAAAATGGTTTCAAAAGTATTAATAATAATTTTTTATATTTTATAATAAGTTCTACATATTTTCTAAAAAAATAAATAGTTAAATTAATTATCATGGTTATGTAAAAAATGGATTTATCATGGATTAAACAAAGTTGATTTCAGTTAAAATGAACTAAAACCTATCCAAGAAGAATATAATGGACACAAATCTTCTTTATAGCATTTATGTTTTATAATGACCCATATTAGAAGCTTTTGAATTAATAAAAACATGGTTACAACTGAATATTTTTAAAAATTAAAATTGTGACACTCACCTCACTTATAAAAGGACACCCATTTACTCGCTTCATCCCACAAAAAAAACCACATTGGGTTGGCCAAAAATTCCTTAATCACATAAATTAATCCCTTATATCATTTTAGAATCCATATATTTAGAAAAATCCATCATAGGAAATATTTTTTTCAATCTTAATGAGAATATCTGAATAAAAGATGATGTTATTATATGGGGGTCTTTATTTTATATCTTTATCCACATATTTAAATTTGTAATAAAACGTTATGATATTATAAACCTATTGAATTTAATATATTGGTTTGTTTTTATAAAAATTTAATTACCTTAAAACATCTCCACATCCATCAAATGTGTTATGAAATCATTGTCTCGGTATGTGGTGGACTCCCTCCTTGTGAACTGATGTCATTCATTTTTTCATTACCATATATCATAGTTCGTTATTAGGATTTATTTAATATATATATATATATTTGAAATTTATAAAAAAAAATTACCTTTGAATTGATTATATCTTATTGATGTTTTTTACTTTTTATTTTTTATGTGATATTATAATCTCATTCATGTGTACGGTGGACTACCACATTGCGAAGCGATGTGATTCGTTTTCTATTAGGATTTTTGTGGTAGGTAATAATGTTGAATATTATTAATTTATATGATATAAATAATCTAGTTATAATATTAATGAAATATTTATCTTTCTAAAAAAACATATCATTTTAATTTAAACATTTTCACTCATTGGAAATGTATCAATGATATTCATATACATGTAGATTACCTTCTTAATAAAGTGACGTGACACTCTTTTTATCAAAACACCACAATGATGTTATATATAAGTATAATTAGTTAAATAATATGTTATATAATATATTATTATAATTATTTTAATATAAAATATTACATATCTTCATTCCAAAATGATTGTTGGAAAATTGATATTTTAATCAAGCATAAATATGGCCTACCGTCTCAATGATCATAAAGAAATTTTTTCTCAAAAAATTTTAATTATTGGTATGAGAAGAATAATTTATATATAAATATGATAATTATGTCATTTTTTTATTGTGGTTATTTTTTTATAATGTACTATTTGACCATAGTCAACTTAACTAAACAATTTTCAATAATTAAGCCAAATATGGTCCAAAAATAAAATGAAAACGTTATTGAATAGGTAACTATATATAACCTGGTTATAATTTTAAAAAAATTTCTAATTAATAAGAAAAAATTTATTAAGATAATATATAATTAACATATGTGTATTATTCTAGAATATAATGACACACGTGACCATTCTAACTCAAAGTTAGGTTCTTTGTCTCAATTTCCATTCCTTGAGGCATGTTTTAATATAATAAATTGATTTGATTTCAAAAGGTGTATATAAATACCCTTTTTCATTTTATATCATGGATTTATCTATGTTTATTCAAATTAACAAGGTTTTGAAATGGATTTATAAATATGAATATAAGAGATACCAAAAAGGGGATTAATTTCATGTTATTGGTTTTATGGCATCCATTGAGAAATTATTGTGAGGGATTTTCATATGAAAAGGATCTACTTTATACACTCAAAGAATAGTTATAGTATTGGTAGATATTATATTAGTTTTCATCGTTTTCTCTAGAAAAATAGTTTTCTTCATTTTTCTATCACATACTGATATTATTTCTTCATATACCATAGTTTATAAAAAAAATAAAACTGGATAAAGGATTAAAAAGTGCAAGGAAGAAGTAAAGTTAAAAGGCATAAATAATTTCCACGAAAAAATATTGATTAATTATAGAGGTTTTATATTTTTGGAAAATGGATATGAATTAAATGGATCGAAATTGAATATTTTTTCTATGTTTGTGTTATGGCATAATTCTCTGATTCTGTAAACCTGAAAAGATCCCCAAATTTATGAGAAGTAATTATTTAAATAAAACATCGGATTATTTAATAATTTATTTCTTATTATAGTTAGTATCATGGGAAATGATGTTATATGATCCTTCAGAACACTCGTGTATGAGCATTGGATGAAGCATGACTATCCTCCTATGGGAATCATTAGGAAATTGAGTCCTCTAGGGTTTGATATGTTTCTAACTAAATAATTTTAGTTTTAAATGATTTTATTCGATAAATATAAATTTTAATCCACTAAAAATGATTCCTAACCATTCTTGTTGGAATTATAGGATTATTTGATAAAAATAATTAGTTTTGGCAGTGTTAATATAATACACTTGAGTTATTTTTAATAATGTTTAAGTAGAAATGTATTAGCAAATATATATTAAACTTTTTATTTATCTAATATAAATTTTTTCATAACATGTTCATATAAAATATTGGGAAGATATATTGGGAAGGCACCAGGTGGAAAATATCCTTCCAAATCAGCATATTCAGATTGATGGAATTAGATCATAGGATATTATTATAGTGATAGATCAGAAGACCCATGGTATTAATTGTGGTTTATGGACTATATAGAGAAATTTAATCAACCTATAAGTAACATGTAAATATTATTACAAAACAACCCCATAATTCAATGGATCATCATACCCTATGGTAACCGATGTATGGATCAAGGCCTTAAAAATATATTTAAAGACATCAGATGTTTACAATGTCAAAATACAACTATTTTAAATTTTTATTTTAAAGGTGTACTTGATCGATGGTGGTATTTCATTAATAATATCAACTAGAAATATGATCTTCATGATATGGGATGGAACAGATTTAAAAATATTGTCCTTCATAAATAATTCCTTGTGGTTTTTTGGATTTGGATAGAGAATAAATTATTGTAAATGTGGAAAAAAGAATAAAAATTCTATATCAGAATTTAAAGAAAATTTTCATTTAAGGATAGGTATATAAGAGAATTTTTTTTGGGGGAAATCATAGTTGAATTAATAAATTTTAATAAGTATTAAAACTAGACATTAAAATATATTTGTCCTCAAGATAATTTAAATGTTATGAGAAATTAATTCATTGTGTTAAGTAAATTGAGATGAATTTATATGAATCATATGTTCCAAAAGATGAAAATAGTATGAAATGGTCAATGTGATAGGAATGTTAGAAGGAAATAATAAATAATCCTTTTGGTAATCCACAAACATGTTTCAAGTTCAGTAATATAAATTTTGGGGAATGTATTTTACAATAATGAAATTTTTATTAGTTTTGTATGTCTTGTCACATGGTTTATGAAAATAATGAAATCTTTCCTAGTCAATATTAATATGATATAATATATATCTGGTCAATAGTGAGACGTATTATATAAAATGTGTTGTGAAATTACGCTATTTTGTTTACAAAGTTACATAATCACATTGTAAATCATCATGACTAAGGGGGAAAATGGGTGAAAAAATCATTTACTACATCTATAGTTGATTTTGGGACTTCTGTTGAAGTGGTGGGAGCTCTGGGGTGATTATTATTTCTCAAAATATGATCACAGCTCAATGAATTTCGTACCCAAATTATTATTTTTTAACCAATGAAATTATATTGGGAGAAATTTATTGATTTTTTAAATAAATCTGATGTATATAATTTAGTGGAAGTGATATTTTATAAATAATTCCATTACATTTTTGGAAATTTGTTTTAAGGTATTGATAACTATTATGGTTAATATGATCATTAATTTCATTATAATAATATTCAAATAATATTATTATAATTTTTTTGAAAATGGAAATATAAATCTATTTTAAAATGGTTATTAAATGAGTTATTTAATTTTGTGAAAGGCCATAAAATTATTGGGAACATTATAAAAAAAATATTAACATATTTTAGAAAATAGACAAACTACATAATGGGTGACAACTCGTCACATCAAGAAACAACCCAAGGATTAACCCCATGAATAAAGGTTGATAAGGGTTTGGTTCTTACCACTGGAATATGTTATTTCCAAAAATATATTACTCTAGTTTTTGTTAAAAGATTTTAAAAAATAATTATTAATGATGACCCAATGGTGAAATTTTTTAAGTTAGAGTTTATGTTTCTATATTGAAAAACGTTTCCCAAGGGTCTATGTTTTTTAAAATAGTTAGCGATAGAAGAAAATACATGTCAATTTCTTCTGAATCATATAATTTGTTACACATTAATTTTACTGTGCTTGGCATAAAAAATGATTTTTTTGGATTTTTATTTTGTGGATTAAAGGATGAATCTGAAATTTATCAATGAAAAACAAAAGAAAAAAATAGTTCGTAATAAATAGAAATGTATCAAGTAAATATATTGCATTTAATTATTCAATTGTAAATGTATTCATAAACATTTGTAAAAGTATCTTGAAAAAATATTTTCTCGTATGAAATTCATATATAATGTATCATATGGTATTTTAAATCATAAAATATTATTTTGAGTCCCTTAAAATTTCATTGATCATTAAATTTATTTTAATCAATTACCAATTACTCTTTATAATTATGTAAATTTTTTTCCATGTCTCTATGTTTTCAGGTCACCAATGTTCTCAAACATTGAATCCAAGTTATAAATTATTTCATATGACCTCTGTATTTCCCCCTATATATTATTAAGAGGTTTTTTACCCCTTGTCTTAATTAGTTTTTCAAAAAATGTTTAAATATTCTAATTTTTTTTAATTATAACTGTTTCCTAAAATGTGTGTTATATTACTCAAAACATAACCAATTTTTAATGAATTGAAAAAAAAATTAAATATGACTATATGGATTTGACCATTACATGAATTTTGGTTATTCATTACTATTAGAATATATGATTATTGGGATCTATACTTATGATTATAATTTTAATGTTATTATTATAGTTTCTAAGTAAAATTATAAATAAGGATAATTGATAAATAAAGAATAGTAAATGGAAGAAACTAGTAGAGTCATTACATTTGATGTAAATATTTAATTTTTTGGGAGGGAGGATTAATAATTGGGGTTAAACATGGAAAACACCCAAGAATATAGTCAACAAGTGAATAATTAATGAAATCTCATAAGGGGAAGTTCAAGTTACTAGATATTACCACTCCATCGATGTTAACTATTGAACCCCATGAATCTACCACCATCGCACACCTTAATTTTAAGGAATACATGGTTGTAACAAGGGATTATGTTCCTAACCTTTATCAATTCTTACATTTATTAAGTAAAATTAATATTCCATTATTTCTATTTTATGAATAGTTTTTCTTAAGAAAATTGATATAGAATCTGATATATTGATTTTTTGGACATAAATTGTACCTTATAATATATATATATATAATTGATATAAACTATTTTATTAGGAAAAAGACATATGTTATTAAATATGTGTAATAAAAACACTCATCTTTAAATATATATGATCAAATAATTATATTTTTTCTGATGTAAAAACTTTTACTATGCATTTTAATCCCCTCTTATTTTTATTAATGAATTATTTTTTTATTTAAAAGTTATAATTACAATAATTATATATTTTTATGATAAATTAAATATTAGTTTCAAAATACCCATTTCAAAATTATGATTGGTGGAATTTATGACAATTTACACAAATATATTCTTTTTACAAGAATAATAAAAATATAGTTTGAGTTTTTCGGTATGTAAATGACTTCATAATTTTGTCAAAATAAGGTAATAACTAATTTACAATAACTATAGACAAAAAATATTTTTATTTCATTATTATTATGTATTTTAATATATATAAATCAATTTCCAAATATATAATTTACATTCCCAATTTTAAAATATAATCTTTATCTTTGATAAAATATTATATTGGGAAAACCAGAATTTTCCTTCAAAATAATGTAATTAAAAGTTATGGTTGAACCTTTTGGACTAAATTTATCTAATCAGTGTCTAAAAATTTCAATCCTATTGAAAAATACCATGTTAAAACCAATTAATTTTTATTTACCACTACCTAGATGTCCATGGCCGAAATATAGAAATTAATAAATAAATCTCTCACTTTTTCTATAAATACCTTCCAATTTTTCAATTGACATTAACTACCATTTCATCATCCACTATTATATGATATTTTTTCTTATCAAGGAGTCCTCAAAATGTATCCTCAAGTACTCAATGTCCTGATACTAATGTTTTAGTGGCCACTCTTCAAGGTAAGAGAAATCACCACTTCTCTATTCCATTCATGTTCCCTCGTTGTGTGATGAATCATTAAAATTTCAAAACTATATTCTTATCACCAATATATTTTATCCAATTAATTTATTAATATTATTTTATTAATGGATAAAAATTTTCTCAATCATTTTACCCATTTTCTAAAATCACTTTTTATACTCGTTATGTTGTCGATTTTACTTCTCAAAATATATCTCTTCTACTAAAGAAATTCTAATTTGTTTTATTTTTGTTATTACCCAATACATTTTATTTTTAAGGATATCCAAAAAAAATTTAAGATTGATTTAGTTTATTATGGAATTTATATACATAAAATCATCATTCCCTTTAATTTTCTTATAAATTACATAAAGATATTGTTTTTAACAAAATTTTACCATGCCGTGTTTTTTATATGAAATTAGTTTATTATTATCCACATGGGTTAATTATGAAATATTTTATTATAATATATATGGTTGACAATAATAATTAAATTTTATTGGTTCACCCTGAGAGTTCTCAAATTCATTCAGTAGATAATTTAATCTATATAGGTGAAATGTTTTATGATACCTTAGTGATTAACCTTGGTAATGTTTTATGAAACCTCGGGGACATGCCTTGGTGATATAAATAATAATTTTCAATTTAAATTCGGTGTCCTTATTTACATGTTATGATTTATGTTGTTTTTATTTTTATATTACCCCCTTTATTATTTTGGTTGATTTATTATATTCCCAAATTTCTTATTGATATTTTTCAAGATCACATGAACTTTTATCCCCTTATTTTACTTACTAAGATTTATGCTCACCCATCAATTTATATATGACCTTAGGTTATGAGAACCAATAAAATTAAATAGAATTGACCAATTAATAAGGAATTCCTATTTTTAGAATATTATTTTCCTTTTTTCCTATATTATATTACTTTTTTTCATGAAAAAAACATTAAAAGATCCTAAACTTTTTACAATTCAATAAAATTTTTTGTATTAAAAATGGAGGACTCCATAAATGGTTCCAAAGGATGTTTTATTTATTCATGGAAATTATTCTTTGAAGAAATTAGTAATAACCTTAGAAAAATGATAAAATATAGGAAAAAAATCTATATATTTTGGTAATGTATTAATGGATTATTTTCTGATAAAATAATTAACTATATAGATAAAAACAACTTGACATGGTTCTAGAACAAATTTAACTAGGGTTGAACCTTCAAAACACCACTATAACCTAGAATCAAATACGAAATGGTGCATTTTCAAGGGTGTTGCTGCATTCCTGGTTAGACACACTTTTGGGAAATTATTAGTTGATTGCCTAATTTTTTTGAACCATTATATAGAATTCATACAAAATTTAATTATTATTATCAAATTACAAAATTAAGCATGAGATTTTAAGACATAAAATTATTTTAGAGTTATAATATTATTAATATAAATAAATTTATCACTATGTTTTATTCACTTATAAAATTGATTAAAATATTGGTAATCATTTAAATGGCGAGTACAACAGACAAGTAACTGAAGTCCCTCTGATGGAATCCATAATGAAAAAATCATGAGAACGATGAGTCAAATGAGACCCCATATATGGAAGAATTAATCATATCAAAACTATGAACATTATGA
Source organism: Viscum album (assembly GCA_963277665.1). NCBI lineage: Eukaryota > Viridiplantae > Streptophyta > Magnoliopsida > Santalales > Viscaceae > Viscum > Viscum album. Next base: position 1,249,672,384 of record OY728128.1, on the reverse strand, counting down.
GGAGAAATTTTATAGTGCCCTAAAGGTTGAGATGCAGTTTAGAGAGGCGCATTAGTCCCATGGGTAGAATGAGAAGTAGATATATTTGAATCCATAGATGGGGCGGAACATTGTTCTTGGAAAATTTGGAAATAATTTGAAACATCACATATCAAAAAATGTGGGAAGATTAATTCGTTGAACTACTTTATCAGGAGGAAAATATGTTACAAGTGTGGAAGATATGACCATATATCTCGTCACTATAGTAGCGGGGTGAATTCTCAACTTCACAACACTAATGAAAAAGGAATGATGGTCCAGGCCTAACCTAAAGTCCAATTATTATACTATGGACTATTGGGAACATTAACAATTAGTTTTAAAAAATAAATATAATGGAGGGGAATAACCATTAATCTTGGCATAGTCTAAGGGAAAACGGTCAAACTTTCCTATCATGATAGTTGAAGTTGAAACTCCAAATGTTGTGGCATTGGGTACTCCCATTTTTGTCTCAATGTTAGAAAGTAATTTTTTATTCCAGTTGTACCCTTTAATTTGTTTCCTCAATGTTTGCAAAGAATATAGAATCCATACCTAATCTTGTAGAAGTAGAGTTATCATTCAATACTCTTGGAGGGATTACCTAAGCATCAATAGTGCAAAGAAACAATAGTATTATAATTGGTGAGAAAACATCCATCGCAAATATATTATTCTTTTTGATTATAGAATTCAAAACAATGCTAGGGATCAAATGGATCTGAAAAGTTAATAATAAGATAAACTAAAAAAATTAAATCCTAGTTGTGTTGAATGGAAAATCTACTATGTTTTTCAAATGAGAGATATATCCTCCTCATTTTTATCTGAAATCACATCTATTATCCATATTTATGTAGATGATTAGAAACAATATGGATGAAAATGAATTTATTGCAATAAAAAATCTCCCCATTATTTTGGAATACATTGAAGAATTTCACAAGGAGTTACCAGAACCACCCCCTAAAATAGAGGAAGTTTTCCCCATTGAACTCATTCCTAGATCAATTCCAATATCAAAGACCACATATAGAATAGAAAATGAGGAGTTGTATGAATTAAAAAACAACTCGAAGATCTTTAGGAGAAGTGATTTATCAAACCAAGTGTGTCTTCTTAGGGAGAACCATCTCTCTTTGTGAAGAATAATGATGTATCAATGAGGCTATGCATTGATTATAGTGAAAATAATGTGATCATAATGAAGAATAAGTATCATATTCTAAAGATTGATGATTAATTTTTCTAGCATCATGGTGCAATATTTTTCTCCCAGATTGATATTTGATCTGGTTGTCATCAATTGATGGTAAATATATATTATATTCTAAAGGCTGACATCAGATCAGGATATAGGAAAAATGAGTTTGTTGTTATTATGTTCAACTTGACTAGTGCTAAAACTATATTTATGTATTTTATGAATATAGTCTTCATGTTCCACATTGATTAATTTGTGGTAAATATTATTTATGATATCATAAAATATTCTAAATGAGTTGTAGATCATGAGGATTATCTACGGGTTATATTTCATCCTCTAAGGAATGAGATGATATCTTGAATATTCCGAAAATATGAATATTGGTTATAATATATTAGTTTCTTATGGCACATTGTAACCAATGAAAGAATGTAAGGTGAACCTCAAAAGACAAAGGTTGTTGAGGAGTCACCACATCCAACAATAGTAATTAATATTAATAGTTTCCTTAGTTTAGAATGATATTATAGGTGGTTTGTTAAATAATTTTCATGAATTTCTAATCAACTAACCTATTTAACTCGAAAAATGACCAAGTTCACATAAAAAAACGAGTGGGAATTTTTTTTTCTGATGAGCTGATGAAGATATTTGTTATTTCACATGTGTAAATCCTACCCTCTATTCGATAATGATTATTATTTTCAAGGATTTATCACTGAAAGTGTATTGGGGTATCATCATGAAAACTGGAAAAGTGGTTGCTTATGCATCCCTATTATTAAAGCCCCATGACAATAATTATCTTATGTATAACATGTTGATGCTTACAATTATATTTTTCTCTAATCATATGATGGCATTATATTTATTGGCAAAAAAGTGATATATATACAGAACACTAATGTTTGGTATATACTTTCACTAAAAATTAATTGTTCATGAAATAGAGGAGTTTATTATAACTTTATATGGAATGTGAATGTTCAATTAATTATCACACTTTAATAGAAAATAATTTCGATGACGCGTTACGTATGAAAGAACCTACTATGATAGAAATTATAAGGATTCAAGAAGAATCATTGAACGATGATCAAGTGAGGTTAGGCATTGGAATCACGAGGAAAGGGACATCATCAAACCTATCCTAAATGATTTCTCAACCATAATTATAATAGAATATTAATAAATATCAAATATAAGATCCCGTATTACAAAAAGAGATAGAGGATGTGACGAATGATATGTTTCTAAAGATTAATATTGATTAAGAAGGTATACTGGAATTTCATTCAAGCCTGTGTGTTTAATATAATCTTGAAATAAAAAAGCATCTGATTGATGAGTCTCATAGATCTAAATTCACTATAAATCCAGTAAGCACTGAAATGTATATCGAACATCAAGATATTTATTGGTATGAAAACATAAAAATGTTGAATTGTTACAAAACTACAAGGTCCACGGTGTGGAAACATGTTAAGGGTGCATGAAAAATTCCTAAATGGGTTGTTAAACCACACCCCATATCAACATGGACACGGGACAATATCACTATTTACATTTTTCAATGATCTCCCTAGATTATCCAAATGGAAAAATATAATAAGGGTTACAATGGATCATATCACCAAAACATCCCATTTTATCTCTGTTTGGGAAGAATTATCTCTTGAAAAACATGTGAGGATTTACATAAAGAAAGTGGTGAGGTTGAATGGAGTGCCAATTAATATCATTTATTATTGTGATCTTAGGTTCACATCAAAATTCTAGATAAGACTTCAACCTGATATATGTACCGAATTGAATTTTAGTACATCCTATCACCCCGAATATAATGGCCAATATAAAAGTTCTATTCAAACACTCTAGGACATGCTCAAAATATTATCAATGTAATTTAAAGTGGTATTAGATCAAAATAACACATTAATTAGGTTCTCATACTACAACTGCTTCCATTCAAGTATTCAAATTAAACTATTTGAAGATCTATATGGGAAGTGATGTAGAACACCTACTTGTGGGGGTGATGTTTGTGACAGAAAGATGCTTGGGCTAGATCCTTTGCAGGAGATGACATAAATGGTTAATTTAATCGAATAGAACATTGAGATAGCTCAAAGTTGGAAGACGATCTATGTTCAAAACTGTATAAGCGACTAAGAGTTTAGTGTTAATGAAAATGTGATCCTTAAAATATCACCAAGGAAGAGAGTCATGTCGTTTGGAATGAAAGGGTATCATAACCCTTGGTACATTATACCCTATTAAATAATTGATCACATAGGAGAAACGGACAATAATATTGAATTTTCACCAAATCTAGCTCTAGTTCATGTACTATTTTTTGAATGTAATGCACCAACCTAAAATCCACTACACCAGTGCTCTGAGCCAGTTCCCCACTAGGCCTCAAGCGCACCTCCCTGTATGCTAGATGGTGCCGAATACAAGAGAGTTCCTAGTGTGTGATAGTTGGAAGACTATTCCCTCATACCATAATTTGAAAATAGCGAAAATAACTAAGTATGATAGACAATAGAAATTAAATAGAGTGCATAAGAAATAAACAACTGAAATAGAACAAGCTATAATAATAAAATTCTATAAATCCTTAAAAAATATTTAATATAATACAACATTGGTCACCCACATGGAAGACCAAAAAAATACAAGTATAAAAGATAAATAAAGAAAAAGTGCATGGTTCGACTACTAACTCCAAGCCAACCCACGTACCCGACCCCAAGACACTGTCAAACTACAACATCTCGATCAATAGAACCACTCGATCATGGTAGATTGGGTCTCAACCCAATCTACCATGAAGCTCATGCTCAACCAAAAAAAGAATACATAAGTTCTACACATACACCAAGGTGAACAAGATGGGGCGAGAAATAATGTCAGTATGCCACCCCAAAAAGCAACCTACAACTGTACGACAAACATTTTATGCAACAACAATGTGCTGAGCCTCACTGGAATAAAACAAAATAATGTAAACCAAATGTGCAACCACAGTCAAACCCAAGGCCTTTAATCCATATCAACTGGTCATGTTCCCCCATGGTTGTCCATATCGATATAAGTATACATTTTTAGTCCCATACCTATACATATATACCAAAATATGAATAATCATGAGTATGTTAATAAAAAAACATCAAACCACAACAATGGTCAATCCATGAATCCATAAGCCCAATCACAAGGACATCCTATACAAGGGAAATGAGAAGGAAATTTTTCCACTCATGAATTATATCATTAAGTCAGTATTTTGGTCAATAATCCCTTCGACATGTAACTAATTTAGAAAACAAAACAATTTTATATTGGGGAATGTTACGTCACCACAGGGGATGCTCATCCTACACCTAGGGTCATGTGTACTTGCCTCCAGTCACAGAATAGGGATATGGTATACCGACAGTCATTCCTATAAGGAAGGATACCATATACCGATAGTAAATCTGATAAGAAAGGATATTTTTTTTTACCAATGGTCAATCCTATTGAATCCAGAAGAGCGAAATCATTATAATCATAGGTTGAGGAGGAAAGAATCATTCCCTCCTCTAAAAAGGATTTCGAGAAGTACGTCCGGAAATATTGTAAAAGATTACAGAGTTAGTTTCCTTGTTGCTTCAGCTTATGAATCCGGTCCAACGTATATGCCCTAGGACACAGTCCATAGGTGGTCACAAAAATTGGAACATGGATGATCCCTCCAGGGTGTATGCTTAAAAGATCTATAAAGAGACAACTCTAAGGTGAGCTATCATTATACAACCCTGGTGTCACGTAACTGATCAGAAGAGTGGAATCATTTCGATAAAAGGATGAGGATAGAGTAATTATCCCCACCATTAAGGAATGGATAATATACTATGAGTATTGGTTCTTCATGCTTGTATAAAGAGTGAACACTCTTGTGAGTCGTAATACTACACCCATGGAGTCTTTTAACTGATCCAGGATAGAAGAATCATTCCATTAAATGGTCTAGGAGAGCGTGATCATCCCCATTATAAATCATCCTGTAAAGATAAATATTCTGATACCATGAAACACTTCCTTTCATACTAATAAAATATTTACATATCACAATATATAAAATTAGGCTCAACACCCATTTCCTAGGTAGTACCTCTGGGTATACCAGTAAATATCAAAAATAACATGGATCATAATCTTGATACCATGATATCACATCTTGAATCATTATTAAAAAAAGAATCCCAGGGAGAATATCTTGGACACACAATAGAAATGATGTTTATTTATTTCTAGCTGAACAACCACCAACCAAGAAGTACCTCTAGTGTACATCAATATATCAAGAAAACAAATTCAGATATAAAAAAATGAGTGAGGCTGTCCTAAACACCCATCCAACCCGTACATCCATATCCCCATGGGATTGAATGATTGTCCCAAGTTCTAGGTGACACCCAAACACCATCTCTACACAAACCCAACATACAACACAGGGTCGGTCAAACCCCATGAACCTGCTAGGTCCCTCATGTGAAACACAAAGAGGCATCTAACTCGGGATCCTCAAGGTAAACATGAGAAAAGGCATACTACCTGGGATCCTTAGGGAAAAGAAATTAAGGAATCATATATGGGATCCTCGAATGATGAAATAAAAAAGGCATCCTACAATAGGGGTCCTCTCAATGGTAATCGGAGATAGATCCAAAAATGGAATCCCTAGGTCAACAAATAAGTCAAGGCATCCCTTAGGGGATCCTTGGATGCATCCGGTATCATGGACTTGTAGGCCAGAATGGAATGTATAACAAGGGAAAATCCTCCAAAGAATAGGTCACAAGATACAACTGAAAGCCTAACTCAGATCAATGGTCACAACTTGGTTGGTCTGATCACCCACCCTCTCATCCATGCAAATCCTGACTCTCAGGTGACAACGATACTCGATAACTGGAGGAAAAACCTCTAAATTTAGATTGACACTACCCAGAAAACCCATTAATATGACCTATAAATCGTAATAGTATTCCACCATTGTGATATATATAGAAAAATACAAAGAATAAACTACTCACACTCCCAATTCTGACTTCTAGTGCAAAAAATACCCTTAACTACTCAGCTGGAAAAATTATATAGCATGTAATTTAAAGTACATGGTGTGTAATTTAGAGTACATAGAATGTACTCTTATCCATTCACCTAGGCGTGTATATATATATATGAAAATAACACATGGGGTTTAGCCTATGTAAAAGTACATGGTGTGTACATCAAATTACACGACATGTACTATTTTAAAACCAAGAACCTGTGTTCTTTATCACATGGTTGGACACATGGCTAAGCCACCACATGGAATGTACATAGAGTACATGGTGTGTAATTAGGAAAACATCTTCTTCCTTGAACATAAAAAAAAACTGAGTGTTCCCCAGAAACACACTCCGTGTAACCTGGTTTTCCTGATGGGAAATCCCACAGATTAATTGAAACCCCCATTTTCTCCCTCGAAACAACAGATTGAGCCTCAAGAGGCCACAAAAAGCAATATAATTATTTATGAAAAAAAATAAATATTTTTAAAAGATTTATATGGAGAAAACATAAATGGCCCTTCCTTCATGCAAAAACCGCTGAAGCTTTGGTAGATTTCACCATCCGTAGATGTCGAATGCCTACTCAGTGTGTCGAGAGTTTTGAAATGGTTCCTTTCTTGACTTCTATATCACTCTATTTATCAATCTTCATTTACTCCCATAGGACATGTCCTGGGATTATTACACATGTGGTTTCCATAAAGAGTTAGAGGAATGAAGAATAAGGAAAATAAAAGAAAAAAAGAATGAAAAGAAAAAGGGGTCCTAGATGGGCCCAACACCATAGTTGAGTTTATAATTCGCATAGGATAAACTACCCATTTCAGACACAATAGTGCAAGGTGAATTTCAATCAGACACTCTGTTAAATATATATTTCCAAATGAACTTTTGAGAATAAATCAATATTTAATTTAATAATATTAATTATTAATTATTTCACTATAATTTGAACAACTCATATTTATGCCAAACTCTTGTCCTAGGTTAAAGACCATATTCTAGGTTCAACGGACTTGTCAAAAAAATAATTTGAGATCAATTGGTAGGGGAAAAAGACCTTTTTACACTACATGAGCATCCAATAAAGAAATTCAAAATTCTACTCAAAACTACAGTATGAAGAAACACTGGTCATTCCAAACTCCCCACCATAAACATTCTCATCCCCGAGATGTCTAGTGAAAGGAGAAGAAGCCATATTCTCAACTAGAGAATGAACACATACAAGCTACATAGACAATCCATTGACTATCCTCAATTTTTTAAAAACATCCTTCTAAATGTATGACATTTAACTGTGATCGATCTGCTACTCACCACCATAGCCATATCCCTATCGTCATCTTAAGAGAAAACTCCAAGATCCAAAGCCCATAGAAAACAACAAAGTTTAACTGAATCCATGAAAACCACCTTCAAACTTCTAATTGTGCACTCCCCACTATATGGACTGCATTAAACCGCACCAAGAGTGCAAACACAATAGGTTCTCTACTCTAAAGATAAGAACATTAAGAAAGAAAAAGGAGCTCTACATAGTTACCATTCTCTCTCAGTATACCCAAGATAAATCAAGATAGCTCATTATTGTATCTTAAAAGAGTACACCGAGATTCTACAAAAAGGTGCATCTAGCTACCATCAATCCATTCCCACCATCCTGTTAAAACCTGGCCAGCATTCAGTCATGGGTTAACTATTTTTCTATACCCAATTTATTACACGATGTCACCTATACCAGAGAAGGACATTCCGGCAAAACTTCCAGAATCCAGGCCCATAAAAAGTCATGAAAGATTGTTCCTTGGATCTTATCTGACTACTTTCAGATCTATATTAAAAATATACCACATGTAACTGGAATGTATCTTCATCACCTAAGATGTACACATGACATAATTCCCGTCCTATGAATCTACCCATTCTTGGAATACTTTAGAAATAATGAGAAAAATTGGTTGACTAAGGCAGGCATCTGAATAGTGCTGCCCATCGAAACCATTATCGAAACGAAAGGTCTTGAGGTGCCTCGATAAAAAGTTGAAGACATCAACATTTATATATGGCAATATTGATCAAATAATGTTCCTTGATAACAAAATGAGAGTAAAAAAATCTCCTAACCAAAAAATTCATTGGAAAACATGGCCCAACCTCTCTCACACAGGTTTCCCTTGAACATAACAAACATCAACCTATAAGTGTTCAAGTGAAAACCAAGGGTCTCTAGGTATTCCAACTACCCCTATAGACATTTCCTGACTACTGGGCCACATGTTCTTACAACATATCCAAAACGTTACAAAACCTCTCAAAATAAATTGAATATCACAATGAAAAACCAGGGTCAAAGTGGAAAAAACAACATAAGAGGGCCATGATCCTCTCTGAGAATCCTCGAAAAAAAAAACGCTCCTTGGCGTTCACAAACCACACATAATAGAAACTAATCTAACACTCATTGGGTATCCATATACGGATATACCCTAAAGTTTTCATGTTGACAAGAAAATTGGAGGTATTTATTAATTTCATACTCAATGATCAGACTAAATACCCATTCATCTGAGAAACAACACCCATCGTAGATACTACTAGGGTCACTACATATGAGATGCATGGAGACTGATTTGTCAGCCTCTCAACAAGAATGCCTCAACATAGATACACCTATCAGGAAATCAGTGTAAAAATTATGTGTAAGCAGACCCAATGGTCTCAGTCATCTGTAAAAAAACCCATTAGGATACCTATATGCTTTGAATACTATGTGCTGAGAATGATGCATTGGATGCCTATAGCATTTGTCGGGTAAGAGTCAAAATCAACCCATGGTGTCTAACAAATGGCCAAGAGCTAGAGATCCAGAGTAAATCACCACATCCATACAACACGTGTGTTACTCAAGTCAAAAATCATATTCAACTGTAACATTGCAAAATCAGAACAACAATCCCTTACATTGGCAACCAGGACTTCCTACCAAAACAAGTGTTCTCGACACACTAGTATGATACCCATCATATGTTCCAAATCATTCCTAATACTCTGGTATACCATATCCCAAATAGTAAGGACCAAGAAAAAAAACTCCTTTGAAACCACTTTGTTACATCCTGACCTGGAAGCCACTAAACCGGTACTCTGAGATGGGTCACCACAGGGCCTCAAGTACCTCCCCATACACCAGAGGCTGTTGGCTAGTAGTGAGAGCCTAGGGTGTGAACATGGGGAGGCAATTACCTCATAATAGAGTAAGAAAAAAACAAAAAAAAATTATCACAAATAGTATAATGTAAACAATCTGTGGAATAAATAAACAACTGAAATAGAACAACTTATAATAGAAATTTTTTGTAAAAGCTCAAACAACTATGCAATAAAATACCACAATGGTAACCCACTGGGCTGACCATATTGATACAAGTACAAAAGATACTAAAAGTAAAATTACATGTCACAACTACTATATTTGAGCCAACCCACACAACCAATATCCATAAAATATCGGACTACAACAGCCCGATTAGTAAAACCACTCGATCAACGTCCTTCAATCATGAAACACAAGGTATCATCCTTATCCACCTTGAAACATATTATCAATAATAAAATAAGAAATAAGGTCTACACGTACACCAATATTCACATGATGGGGTGAAAAATATTCTTAGTAGGCCTCCCCTACAAGCGACCTATTACAGTGATGCTAAAAGTGTTTGTAACATCAACTTGATCAGCCTAGCTGGAACACAACAAAAGAATGTAAACCAAATGTTGAACCAAAGTCAAACCCAGGTTCTGTAATCCCTGTTAATTGGGAAACCCCAACCATGGATTCCCATACCTAAATATGTATACATGTATTGTCCCATACCTATAAATATATACAAAAATATGAATATTCATGAGTATGTGAATCAAAAAACATGAAACTACAACAACAATCAATCCATGGTTCTATAAGATCGATCACGTGGACATCTTTTGAATTTTGGTAGTCATTACACTCAATCCATGTATCATTAAGTTGATATTTGGGTCCATAATCCCATCGAAATATACCTAGTTTGGCCAATTACAGAATTATATCACGGTGCAAGCTACGTCACCACAGGGGGATGCTTTTCCGACACTTCGGTTCACTCGTACTCAACTCCAATAATAAAACGAGGATACCATATATCGATAGTAAATCATGTAAGGAAGTATACTATAAACTAACGGTAAATCCTATATGAAAGGATACCGTATACTGATGGCCAATCCTAATGGATCCATAAGAGGGTAATCCTTCTGATCAATGTTTTTTAAGAGCATAATCATTCCCATCTGTAATGAAATATTCCGAGAAGCATGTCTAGACATCCTAAAAAAGTCATTGGGTATGTCACCATGATGCTTAGGACTATGATTATTGTCAAATTTCTAAGCCCTAGGTATCAGTTCGTAGGTGGTTGTGACAATTGGAACATAGATGATCCCTAAATCTTGCACACTTAAGAGATATTTAAAGACAGAACTCTCCGGTGAGCTTCCATGCTACACACCTAGAGTCATATAACTGACCGGAAGAGAAGAATCATTTCAATCAATGTCTAAGGAGAGATTAATCATCCAAAGCACTCGAGATTGCATAATATACCATGATTTGTGGGACTATGTGCCAGTATAAAGAGAGAACTCTCTAGTGATCCATAATACTACACCCCTGGAGCCTCGTAATAGAATCAAAAGAGAGAAATCATTCCATTCAATGGTCGTGGAGAGTGTAATCATGCACAACATATATCATCAGGTAAAGGTCATTATCCAGATACCAGGAAACACTAATATTCATCCCAATTATATATATATATAAATATATCACAATGTATAATTGCAGGCTCAACATCCATATCCCAGATAGTACCTCTAGGTATACCAATAAATATTTGAAATATCATGCCTCAGAAGCTGGACACCAGGAAGGAACATCTAAAATCCATATAAGAAAATAATAGCCCAGGGAGAATATCTGGGCATCCAAATAGAAAGGAAGATGCCTTGTGTCAGGTTCAATTGAGTCCAATGAGGTAGTACCTCTGGTGTACATCAATGCATCAACAAAACCAAGTTAGATATAAAAAAATGAGTAGGGTGTCTGGAATACCCAACCTAACAATACATACATATCCCAATTGGATTGAATGTTTTTCTTGAGTTCAAGATGATGCACGAACACCATCTCTACCCAAACTTGACGTACAATGCATTGTCGGTCAAACCACAGGAACCCACTATCTCCCTCAAGTCAAACACGAAGGGAATCCTACTCGGTATCCTCTAGATAAACCTGAGATAAGGAATCTTATATGGGGTCCTTAGCAAAATGAAATGGAGGAATCCTAAATTAGATCCTTGAATGAAGGAAAAAAAGTGGTATCACACAATAGTGGACCTTTAAATGGAAAACATGAGAGAGATCCTACATGGGACTCCCATGTCAACCCATAAGCAATGAAATCCCTTAGGGGTTCCTTGGAAGCATCTGGTCTCATGATTATATAGGTCAAAAGAGAACATCTCTCAAGAGGAAAATCCTTAAAATAAAAGGTCATGACAGACAACTCACTACTCATCTCAGGTCAAAGGTCTCAACTATGTTGGTCTAAACACCCAACCTATCATCCACACCATGCCTCACACTCAGGTGACAAATAAACTAGATAACCATAGGAAGAACCTATACATTTAAATATAAATCCCTAATACACCATTTATGCGACCTCGGAATGTCAATAGGATTTTACTATTGTGATATACGTGAAAAAAACTCAGAATGGACTACTCAAACGGCCAATTATGACTTCTAGGGCAGAAAATACCCCAAACTACTTTACTAGAAAAAGTACGTAGCATGTACATTAGAGTACAAACTGTTTATTCTTACTCATCCCATGGATGTGTACATATACATGGATAGAACACATGGGTTTTTCTTGTGTAACCATACACAGAGTGTACTTTAATGTACACAGCGTGTATTGTTTTGAAAAAATTGTGTTATTTTCTACATGGTTGGACAGACAGCCATGCCAGCACATGAACTATACTCTGAGTAAACATTGGGTTATTAAGGAAACTTCTTCTTCCCTGAATAGGAATAACACACTGCATGTTCCACCTATAACAGCTACTGTGTAACCTAGGTTTCTGGATGGAAAATCCATCAGATCACCCTAAACCTCCGTTTTCTCCCACGGAACAAAACATAGAGCCACAAGGGGATGCAACCAAGAAATATAAAGCTTTAAGAACTAAAAAACCATGTCTAAAGGAGATATATGAAAAAACATAAATGGACCAACCTTCTGGTATAAATTGTCGAGGCTTTTGTTGATTTCACCATCCATAGATGTTTCTCGCCTACTCGGCAAGTCGAGAGCTTCGAACGGTACCTCTCATGCATTCAATATTTCTATCTTAATCAATATCCATTTTCCACCATATAATATATCAATAGAGGAAAACATAGGTGGCATGCATCAGGAGGAGGAGGAATGAATTAAAGGGAAAATAATAGAAGAAAAGAAAGAAAAGAAAAGGGGGCTTTGGCCGGCCCTGACGCCCGACTTGAGTTTATGCCTAAATTATACTAAACTCCATATTCGTGACTAAACAATGAAAACAAAATTTAAATTTGACACTTTCTTCAAAATTTTCATCCTAATGAACAAGAACAAATAAATTAAAATTCTATTTAAAAATATTAAATATTAATTATTCTACTAATATAAGGGCATCTCATATTTCTACCAAATGCATATCCTCTAAAAAACACCCTATTTTAGGACCAATAGAGTTTTTAAAAAAATATCTAATATCAATTGGTAGGGGAAAAGTTCATTTTAGCCCTCATAAGTGTCTAATAGAAAAAATTTAAATTTCTTCTCAAAACTGCTGTTCAAAAAAAAACATAGGTCCTTATAGTGATTCTATTTTGAGGAGTTTACTACTTAACCATTGACATGTGTTTAATCTTGATGTTGTTCATCTACAATAAGATCACTATTATGAGGATAATACAAAGGAGATCATTGAAAATAGATACAATGTTTTACATAGAAATACTACACACTTCATTAATTAGTTGTGGAGGGACAATAAATATGAATAAGTGATGTTGGACCTAGAGCGGAAAATGAGGTAGAATTACCCACACTTTTTCTCAACCTATGGAATGAGTTTAAATTTCATGGATGAAATTTATTAAGTGGGAAATAATATAATTATTTGATATTTTTTAATGGTAACTATTTCCTGTAAATGTGTGTTATATTTTTCACAACAAAACCTTGTATTTTTTCATATAATGTCATTATAAAGTGACATTTCACTATTTGGATTCAATTATAATATGAACATCATTAATTATGAAATTTTTACAATGGACCATTGGGAACTATACACCTAAAAATAATTTTAACATTTTCATTAGTGTTTATTAGTATAATTTTGATAAAGTATAATTGATATCGAACGAAAATTTAATGGCCTCAAATAGCAGAGTCATGTCTTTTGAATCCCATTAAATATTTCTTGGGAGGTATATTTAATCATTGGGGTTTCCCTTGATGATGTCCATATTTAAAACCAAAAACTGATTCTTGAATGTTATCAACTTTGGGGGAACAACAAGTTAGTGGATATGACCACTCAAAAGAAATTATCAATGGCACCCCATGAAACTACCACTATCGCACACCTTACTCTAAAAAAATACATTAATTATTGTACGTAAATGTATAATTGTGGTATAATATTGTTATTAATCCATGAAAATTATTTTAAATATCTATAAATTGTTACAACATTGAAAATTATTTCCCTTCCAATGTCCTTTTGGACACATATGATGAATATGTTCAAAACTATTTTTTCAAAATGGATATAACAAAGACAGAAGTGGGGGGGGTGTTAATTGTATCTTTTTAAAAATGTAAAAAAAGTAAGCAATCATACTTGAAATGATTTGATCCTCTCTTTCTCTCTTATAGTTGATAGAGTAGATGATATAAATAAAGGAAAAAAATAATGATATACATTGGTTTATGGAACACAAATCCTATAGTACACTCCACAAACAATCTACTGCATGATCGTAGTGATTTTAACTAGTACATCCTCTTATATGGAGACTACTAAAATTGATTACTGGTAGTGAAACCTTACAAAAATTTTACATGGAATTCTATTTCATTTACATGTAACCAAGTTATCAACAACTTTGTTTAAGAAGATAATTCTATAACATGAATGAGTCAGAGCATCAGATATAGTAATAAATTTATAATCATTTAGAAATATGAGAAAATATTTTTCACTCACAATTTCAGAAGCAACTAACTATTGTATTATATCATCAATAATGTACAACAAAAGTAGAAAAATAATCTTCAACACCTAGTTGGATTCTTCTTCTTCTTCTTCTTTATTCATGTGAAAACATATAAAACCATACTGTGAAGGCCTCCTTCATCTTTACACCATGATTGAATAAGGACATACAATTAATATTTCTAAATTCTTTAAAATGAAAAGAAATAGAATATTTTAGCAAAATATTTTAATCTATGTATTCCAATATCCTCTCTTATTCTTATATTTTTTTTCCTTCCAAAGAGATATATATATAGGGAATAGATATCCATTAGTAACTAAACTCTTTTTCCAATAAATATTCAAAATAAATTGTATCAATAACCTTTCATAAATATCCTAATAATATCATTTCACCATTGAATCATTATTTATGCAGAATAAATCTATTGTAAAAACACTTAACATAAGTTGAATATATCATCCAATAAAATATTCTAAATAATAACAGTGTTAAAGGATTTAAAAATAACATTTAAATACATTCAAATTTCATTAAAAACACTATCAAAATCCAAACATAAATTCTTATATTTGAAGTTGAATATCATTATGTCACCAGAATTTGATGGAAAAATGACATTAGAATAAACAATCCATTTTTCTATCTAAATAACACACTATTAAAAATTGAATCTCTTGTTCTGTAATCATTTCAATTTTTTATAATTTATGTTACCGATAAACCAATAAATTAATTCTATATAATAATGAATCACATAAAAATATCAATAGTCATATTAAACTGAGTATCATTACCTTCATAAAATCCATGATATGTTTTCTGTATATTTCAAATTTGAAATATCTATTCCATCATAACATGAATAACATGTATGCGTTTATTCATATAGAAACCATATTGAGTCCTAAATTTTTCATGTGCTTATACACCTCAATAATCCTTTGTGAGGACTTATTTTTCATCTTGTTCATATTCTAATGAAACAAGAATGTTTTTTAAAAAACATATTTATACATCTTTATCCTCTGGTACTGGGGGATGTTCATGCAATATTACAATAGTTAATTTCTCAATAACATGTCTTTATTTTCAGAATGTTTTATCATGATAAATATTTTTTATGATCCTCCTCAAGATGCATAAGATAAACTTTCAACATGTAGTGTTTCATCATGTAAACATGGAAGAAACACAACTATAGTTCTATCTGGAAATAGAGGATCAAAACTTTATTTATTACATAACACAAAAAATAACAATTTCATTATATTTAATATCCACATGATGATAAATTTTTTAATATATTTAAATATATATAGTAGAAAATTTTCTAGTAAAAAAAATAAAATCCCAGCCCATAAGAGGTCATAATTTTATTTTTTAGTTGTAAAAGTATGTAGAGAATTTAACCTCTTTGGATGAAATATTTATAAATGAAAAGATATTCAGAAAATTATTATTTATATTTTTAGAGAAATGAAACATGAAACAACTAGGAAATTTGTGTACCTTTTTCCAGAATATAGTGTACATGAATGTAGGGTTTATGAATATACAACTCATTACCAGTGTAGCGTAGGATTCACTGAAATTAAGGTTCATGAATATGGGGTTCATTACAATTGTATGGTTCATGAAACATAATTTTTTATAAAAATAAATGTTGATATCATAGTTTTGAACAGAAAAATAGGTTTTTTTAACCATAATTTCTCTTTCTCAAATTTTATAATTCAGTGTTCAGAAATTAGGTTTCAGTAAAACTAGACAACATTTCTTTAGATACTGTAATGATTTTTGTATCTCTCTTTAACTGAGGATTAAAACATCATTCTGGAAGACTTATGTTTAGTTATTATTAATATATTTCTATGGGATAATTAATATAATAAATTTTAATTATACTACTATAGATATCCTAAAAAAAGAATAGCAATTCCATTCTGAAAAAAAATTGTAGTTCTGAGAATCATTCACAGAAATTTGGGGTGTTTATTGTGCATAGAAATGAACTTTTTATACATAAATGTAAATTGATGAAATAAATATAAAATTATTTTGTTTCCTTACCACCAGGTTTTATGTGATTTTGGTATCTTTATATGATGCAAAAAGTTAAATATATAGTGTTTTCTAGTCTATTCACTATTTGGTTTCAAAACTATAGTAGCAACTTCATTTATTTTTTAGAGTACCAAAAAATCAGTTTAATGCTTATTCATAGAATATTAAATTTTAGATAAATATCATTCCTATAAAAAAGTAATAGTTTCATAAACAATATTTTATTTTATTTTGAGAAATCGTCAAAATGAAGAGGTGAATTTATTATAAAAAATATAATGTCACATGAATAGATCATAACATCTTCAAGGAATTTTTGTATAGTTTAAAAAACTGAATTGGATTTCAGAACTAACAGATTAAATGAAGATAATATTCCTATATTTTGATCAGATTAAACACTGTATGATTTTGATAAATATAACATCAAATATCAAATAATTTTTATGGCATACTAAATATACAAAACTTAAACAAAATCGTTAAAAAACAACTAATGATGGGTTGAATTAGTTATCACAACTAAACCACATTGAGAATGAAAATGATCAACTAAAAATACTTCCCCTTTTGATAATTAAAAATCCCTAATTATGTACCAACTTTTCTCCCCCTTTTGTAAGGATAAAAAAGGTGAGTTCTTGAGTATATTAAATAATTCAATATTTTCTCTATAATTTATAATGATTTTGAATTTGGAATATCATTAGTAGTGTAAAAATTATATAAAATATGAAATAAAATATTTTATTCTCCCTTTTAAATAATATCATACAGTAGATCTCTTGATAATGATTTGAAAATTTTGTTTTGAGTACATGGTTTAATATAAAGTCTACATAATTCATGATTCATTCAAAAATATAAAACCATATAGTTAAGGAGAATTAAATCATACCTAATATTATAGAAAACATTAAAAATAAATTTATCAATCAATTTAATTCAGGACATTATAGTATACCATTTAAATGTATGATAAATATTTAAAATAAGAATTTTTGAATACATAGTATAATTGTAAAATATATTCATATAATTAAATAAATAATAGTCAATGAATTTAAAATAATGAAAAAAATTTGTTTTTAACATGTTATAATTTCTCAAAACATTTTAATCTATTAATTTTTCACATTCCATAACAGTTTAATATAGAAAAAAATTTAATTTAACCATTAAGACTTTGAATTAATGCTTATAAGAAAGGTAATTATTTAAATAAAAAAATATAAAAATTTGTATGATGGTTATTGGTTAATAATTTTTTTAAAATTAACTAATAAAATAATTGATTGAGAATTTCATTTTACTATTTAAAAAATCATAATTAAACGTAGAGGAATAATAAAAAAATTTAATTTTTTTCTCCAAATATATTAAATTGTTATCGTATTTAAATAAAATATTAAAATGAATAATAAAATACATATTGGTTTTTAATTGTTTAAAATAAATGAAAATTTTCAAATAATTAAAAACATTGGATCTGTTAATACTTTATAAAAGAATTTAAATAAATATCCATTGGATTTTTAAGAAACCACATGATTATCAAACAATGACATTCAGTGTCACAAACCTACAAAATATTAAATAAATTTTTTTTGGAACTCATATTCTTTTAGGTTTGGTGGTGTTAATAACTAAATATTTAGCTAACCAAATATGTTAATTTGGAAAAATTTTTTTTATTAAAGATAAATAATTTATTTGAATAATGAGCACAGTTGTAATAAAAAATTGGGGTTTTCTAGAAAAAAAGTCATTATAATAATGTATATTAATAAAATATTATGAAAAATTAATAGTCAACATGCATTTTTTGTTTGAACCATGAAAAATAATAATTCTTTCTTAAATTTTGTTTTTATACATTACAATCGATACAGAGTTTTTCATTTTGATTATTATTTTTACCAATAATTGGATTTAAATAATCCTCTCCCCTAATAATCATACAAGAATATTTTTATAATTAACATTATCATCCAAAAATTCTCCAATTTTGTTCCATGCACATCACAATGAAATTCAGAAGCCTTTGATCCTAAATAGGAAATATTTTCTGAAAAAATTTCATTATTAATTGGAACAACATCATTAGATTTTCTATATTTTTAATTGTATTTCTCTAATGATTCATATTTTTATTGAATAATAAAATAATATTTATCACGTTTTTCATGAGAAAAAAATTCCGAATCAAAATATTTAGAGTAATATGATCGCGCATCATCACCGTGATCCATAGGACTTATATTTAATTTTTTTCCTACTCATGTTTAGAGTGTATAGTAGATTTATTGATCGAATATAGATGACTATAATTAAAAAAATTCATCCATCGAAAAAATCAGTTAATCATTTACTCGTTGATATAATGATTTTTTTATTTCTTATTACAACTCAACATCACATATCTAAATCAAAAATTTTAATGCATTATTTGTTTTTTGAAATTGGAGTTCCCCCATCATTATAATCATTGTTAAATTCTTTTAATTTATCACTTCATTCATAAGAATCATTAATGTTTCACCTCATCTCATAGGAATTAGAGCATTGAGAAACATTACAAAATTAATTCTGAACCATTCTGTATATTATATCTTTATAATACTCAATTTCATATCATATTTAGATTCCTTCACATCTTTACAAATTCCTTATTCATTATAGTTTTCATGATATTTTAAAATCTTCATCTAAATATTCAAACCATGACTCTTCAAATAGATATTTTGGTCAGATTTCTAGAATTCATAATTATTGACCCTTAAATATAGAGCAGAAATCAATAACATATCTTATCTATGAACAACCATTGACATTTCTGCATGATTGAATCACTTACTCAGGCTTGTTAGGTCCAAATTAAATATTAAATATTTTGAAAGATCCCAACCATATATATTACTAGCTAGTTATTGAATAAGCTCACATTTTAATACATTTTATACTATAAATCATTGTTTATAATCATATGATACTGTTATTTTATGGGTAATTGTCTTGATTTATGTTTTTAGTCGTATTTTGAGCATAAATGCAAAAAAATGGTTAAATCTGAAAATTTGACAGATTTTTATGATAGGGGTATTTTGGTCATATAACTTACATTATTATTTAATGTTGTGTTATTTTTTTAATTGAAATCCCTTATTTATTTCCCAAATATTATTCTATATGAGTAATGGTCGATTCCAGCATTTAGGGGTCCAAAATTTCATTTAATTTGGGACATATGACGGGCAGACAACATGGACTCCTCTGACATAATGGAATCTCCATTCAGTTAAAACACCTCCAAATTCATTGAGACTAACTTGAAATGAAAGGGGTTTCGATAAAATACATGATATATCAGTTTCAGGTCAAAATAATCTCATTAAGGCATTCATTGAACGAATAAATCATGCAGATGATGAAATAGATCACTAGGTAGAAATGATTCCATTGAGAAATTAATTCGTAATATTTGACAAACACAACTAAAATGTCTTATATTTTGTGTAGATACACTAAATAACATTCGTAACAACTTTTATTACGTCTCAAATGCTTGAATCGGTAGGTTGGAGGGTAATAATGGCATGGGATGTTGATGAATTGTAATTTGGCGAGTCAAATGGACAGATAAAATGGCTCTGATTAAATCGTCCACAACTCCTAAATATAGAGGTAAATAAAGCACAAATTTTAAGGTGAACATAGGGTAAATTATTTTACAATGTTTATGAATATGACTATTACAAATTTGTCCATGTAATGTTGACTATATGCCGAATCATTTGGAGAAGATTTTTGGAGTTAATTCTTTCACCCCCTCTTCCAAAAAAAATGTATCCTCACCCCTTTTCTAAGAATCGGCACTTATGTGTTGCAATTTTATATTGTTTGTAGTTTACTTCCATTTTAATAGTATTATTCATTTTTAATATACTTCCATATTGTTCATCTCAGATTAATTTTTTAATCATTTCTTTTTCCGCCCCATTATTGTCCAATACAATCACTTATACTCACGATCATGAGTAACTAACTCTAGGAACATCTTGGGGGATCAATCCAGTGTTGAAGAAATTTATTGAAAATTCAATATTATTGTATCTAATTTCATTATATTTTTGTCAATGTGGGTCTTAGTGGGTAAGGGGCCTTTGTCTCTCCACTTTCCACCTAAGACTTCACTTTCTCTTCTATTATATTTTCCCTCGATCGAGGAAGTGGATGTGTGGTCTCTCGATAATAATTGAGTTTACGATATATTCAAACAATATATAAAAGAGGATAATAATGCATACGATTGAGTGTTTTTATTAATTTCAATTGAAATGAATAATGAGACAATAATGGTTAAACCTGGGTGATTCCCCCGAGAATATCTCTTTTCATTATAACTTAATTCTATTTTCATTCATTGTGTTATCATTTCATTTGTATGTCTAATTTTATTATATCATTATAATCTATATAAATTACATTTCATTTTGTTTGATTTCATAAATATAAAAAAATGTATATTAAAAATTTAATTAGAAGTAGTGAGTGATTAACTACAATAGCTCTTCAACAGAACAACCTAGGTTAACCCATATGCAACAGTTAGTTTAAAATATTTTTATAGAGTTCATGACAATGCTTCATCAAATTTGTGTCGTTGCTGAGTAGCTATGTGGTTTCAATTCACTATTTTTATTCACATTGTGTAAATAATTTTTCATTTATTAAAAAAAGAAAAAAATAATAAATTTTAAAAAAACTTCTTTCTTCATGATATATTCAAATTGTGATTATTATGCATAGACTGACCAATATCAAGTGTAAGAAAATGATTACACTAAACTGGATGATTAGTTTAATAGGAAAAGTGATAAAGTTCAAATCCTATAGAGTTATATATAATAGATTGCTGAATATGTACGTACATTTCATGACTAACCCAAACCTGATCCGGAACCAGAACCAAAATGAGTGCTGGAGGAGATTTCACCAATCAATTTTTATGTTAAATAAACAGAGGCAGTTGAGAAAGAACATCTAATAGAACTAATCACATCATCCCGCACTCAACCATACCTCTAGGAGGTACCATAAGTATTCTTTCCTACTAATGTACTGATGTGGAATATATATTTTTTTGAAGAATAATGGACTATCTTGGTTGATGATTATGTGAAAAATTATATTCCCAGTATTAATAATAAAACACAAAAAACTTTCTATCTAGCTCTTTCATGGGAAGATAATTAATAATATTACATCTAAGATTTAGTTTCCAATGGTCATGCCTGATGAGATCAATTACCAAGCTGAATTACTCAAAAAAGAATATTTATATATTAAATATTCATGTTTTAATCTAATTCAAGATGATTTTTTTATTTCTCTTCCACTAAAATTCATGATACAACACAAATGGAGGAGTCCTTGTATATTAATGAAGTGACTACCGATGTGGTGGTGATTGAAGAAAAAGAGTTGGAAAAGCATGTAGTGGTATAGCTACCTCCTGAACGATAAGTTTCATTAAATATATTTCAGGACACCTTAGAAGTCAACATGGAGAACCCTTATATTCTATTCCCTCCAACTTCAGACATCAAATTTTATCTTTATTATTTCATGTTGTTTGTGAACTTTCTTATCATTTTTGTGGTTCTTTACATTCAGTGTTTACTCATGGACATCAGAAAAAGTCACATGTGGTGGTTCATCACAAAAAACTACACCCACCTTCTGATTTAGGATAATCTAATGCAACTTCCTAACTAGAGGTAGTGGTATCCTAGTACCCACATGGGGGGGGGGGTCTAAACTATGTTCTATAATCTTCTCAGTTTCTCATTCTCATTTTATTTATTTTTTTCTTTATTTATTTTCATGATTTCTATATCTATTAGATGTATCTAAGATCATAACTCATGGAATCCACATAAACAATATTATCATGTTGTATAATCCCTTTACTTTGTTTTTCTAACTTTATATTTATTTTTTTTGAATTGAAATGAGGGGAGTAAAATTTATGTATTGGGGGAGATTCAACCTGTTTAGTTCTTCTTATGTTTTTTTTTCATTTTTTATTATTATATTTTTTATATTTTTGAACATTAATGAATATTATTATCAGTTTTCTCACAAAAATTTATTTTTTAGTGTTAAAATGTTTTTTGAAAGAATGGATTTTAAATGATTGTTGATGTGAATTTTTTTTCATGAATTGGACTATTAGGAATTTTTTTTATTTTTGAATTAATTTTGAAATCCAAGCCCATGAAACACAAAATCAAAATAGATTTTTCTATCCCTATGTCGTATTATAAACAACTTTGATGCATCCTTCTTAATACCCACAAATTATTGAAGGAAACATGAATTTTGTGTGAGAACCAGAATTTTTTGTTTTATCTCTTTCGATGATTTGGATTTCATGGAATATATTTGAAATGATTGAGGAATGTATTTGGGTAGACACATTTTATCTTGATACCCACCATTAAATTTATCCTTTGTAAGCCCATATATTCCATTAATTGACTTATTAGAATAATCCATATTACAAACCTCTTTTTTCGTTATCTACCTGCAATTTTAGAATTTTTTCATTGATATTTCATGTTTTTGTTTAGGGGAAGGGAATTTTGTCTGCGTTCATTAGGATGTGTATCATTTATGGGTGGTGCGAGGTGTGTGTTAATATTGGGGAAGTGGATAATAATATAATTGGGCATGTGTTGTCATTTCATTGTTCTTTATTTATTTCAACCATTTCTCCATAAAAAAAGAAATAAATTGTTATGAACTTAAATTCCTCATTGTGCATTATTTTATGACTCATGTACCTCTAAATAATCAAGGGAAAGAATTTTCATTCATTTATTGTGTTCAATATTCATCTCATCCTCAATGAATAAAATTGAAAAAATGAAAATAAATTTCTGCCATTCTGGAGCTTAAAAATAAGGGAGAACATAGAAGTTATCATTCATTTTTATCAATTACTTGATCATATACCATGTTATAAAATTGGGAGGTTTTTTTTCACATTATTAAGTGGGATTAAGAGTGGAATTTCTTATGTTTTTAATTGAATTAATCATGCATTGTACTTAAGAGTCCAAACTCTGCATTTTGGCATGAACAATTTCAATCATTTTCCTACAATCCCTAAGCCACTAATAATTTGCACCTTTAATAAAATCCATCATGATTGAATTAATTTTAATGTTTCACACTGTGGAGAAATGATAATTTTCACAAGCCTATGGTGATATAAGTGATTTCCAAGTATGAGCATAACCCATGATTCAATTTCTCTCGAGTGAAGAGTGAGATAAATTTTAATACGAGGTTGGATATGATTGGGAATTGGATTGATTTCTAAGGTTAAACACATTTTTATTATTGAAATTAATATGTGAGATAATTGGTTTTCATAGATTATACATGATGCAATTATATTTTGGATATGATCATTGAGATTTTCTAATTTTTGATTATTGTGTTGATATTGATTTGGATGTAAGATGATTGTCGAGGGGTGTAGTGTTTAAGTGAGGGGGAGTGATGAAACTGACATTTTAAAACCTTTTATACATGAAATAATTTTATATAGTCCTACCATACTTATATTTACAGAGTAATTGACATTTGTTTATGTTTTACTATTATTTTGATCCCAAATGAAAAAAAAATTGTTAAATCAAGTAATTTGAAATATTTTAATGATATGTGTATTTTTGTCATTAAATTTAAATTATTATTCCAAATTGCATTATTATTTTTGTTGTTGCAGTACCTGATTTATTTCTTACTCATTTTTATACATAAGTAATGGCTGATTCGAGCATTTAGAGCCCTGAAAAAATTACATAATTTGGGATATTTTCTATGTGGATAGCGTAGACCCCACAGATATAGCCGAATCATAACTCAGTGAACACAACTCCAAATTCAATGATTCTAGTTGAAAGTAAATATTATTCAATAACTAAAGTTATATATGAGTTGAAAGTCAAAATAAGATCATTAAGGAATTATTTTAATGGACAAATCATGTGGAAGATGAAACAACTCAACAAGAAGAAACAATTTAATTGAGAAATTAATTCATAAAATATGAAAAATGAGTCTAAAATATATCATAATTTGAATATATACACCAAATAAATTAGGGAAAAGTTTTATTAAGGCTCAAAGGTGTGAATTGACAGGTTATAGGGTTATAATGTCCTGGGAAGTTGATGAATTTGAATTTGGAAATTCAAATGGACATGTTTAATAGCAACGATTAAATCGAACATAACGCATACATATGAATGTAAATAAAGATCCAAATATAAATTTGTACATATGATATATTATGGAAGAATGTTCATGAAGAAAAATCCTATAAATTCATACATTTAAAGGGGAATATGTGTGGAAACATTTGGAGTATATTTTTGGAGTGAATTCTTTCATCACCTCTTCCTATAAATATATATCCTCACCCCTTGTCAATGAATTTTCATTTTTATGTGGCAATTATCAATTTTTTTGTTTATTTCCATATTAATTGTAATATTATTTTTTAATATACTTTTCTATTCATCATCTCATACTCATTTTTTTACCTTTTTTTTCCACCCCATTCTTCTCCAATGTGACGTCATAAACTCGTGATCATGGGTAACAACCCTAAAGAACATCTCTTGGGATCAATCTAGTGTTGAACCCAAGTCATTGCAAATTAAAGTTTATTGTTTCTTATTTTATTATATTTAGGTCAAGGGGTTTCTTAGTGGGTAAGGTGAATTTGTTTCATTAGTTTGATGCACACCAATTGTAGGGCATAGAAAAAGCAAATTTACATTCATAATACAACACTGTGGATGACCACTGCCCTCTTATTTAAAGAGTGTTACTGTTAGTAAAATCACTTATTCTTGATCACCTATTCTAATTATTATTATTTTTTAGATATTTTTTTAACAAATATGTTTTTATGAATTTTTGAAAACATAAAATTTCAAATAATGTAATGTTAAACGTAAAACTAAATGAAGACTCATATGCAGATAGAATGAAATTAAGGAAAAATAACATGATCCTAGGGTTGGATAACATAGGTTCAATCATTATTTCTGTATTTTTTAAATTTAATTTTATAATTCGTTTAGTGAATCCTCATTAATGAATTACATTCCAATTATTTATTGAGTGAGTGATTTTAGCATGCCTTTGGCACACTAATCCATGCCTCCACCTATAGTCAAATAAGGGAGCACCTCGAATGAGAATATTATTCTTAAAATAATTGGGTCCATCATATTTTATTTAATCACTTATGGAAACACCGACTCCACCGTATAAAGGGTTTTCCTAATAGAAGGGTGGAAAAATTATAAATCATGGAAAATAATTGTATTTGGAAATAGTGTCATAGTGGATGACTGTCGCTCACGTGAAATATTCCAACCTCCACCACAAATAGAATAAAATAATTTTTAATTGAAGCAAAATAATAATGAACACCATGAAACCTATCATAGGTCCATTCCTTGAGATAGTCACTTTCTAGGGTGATGTGCATAGAGATCACATTGTAATGATGGAAGATAGAGATAGAGATAGAGATTGCAAGAGAAAAGGGTGGAAGAAGAAATGGGAAACAAATTAATAATAAAACATTTAATGCATTAAATATGAAAATAAAACTAAAATAAAAATAAAATAAATGAATAAAAATCCAAAATGTACCTTGGCCTCCTCACTTTGGGGCCTAGATGGAAGGAGGATGGAAATAAATGATTTGAGAGGTATGTGATCCTCTCCTTTTATAGGTAGATTTATGTCCTTAGAATGGTGGCATGTTTTTTACCAATTAATTTTTTGATTCAGGTGTGGAATACTTCATTAAAACTATTCATATATTTGTTGTCTACTCACCCTCCAAACTTCTGCTCATTTGGACACTGGATGTATGAGTTATCAGTTTTCAATTAACAGTTTCTTTCACTGGATGACGGTTCTAGGCAGCTTCATCTATAAATATTTCATTAAATGGCCACATTAATGGATTCAAAATTACATGTAATTTAAGTTATAAATGTTCCTATGTTTCCTTGTTTTATTACAAGTGTAATAACATAAATTTAATTAGTTTAGGAAGATATTATTTTCTATTACAGTGGGGGGTCCACATTGTCCACCTCGAAAAATCACTAAAAATCATTTATTTTTTATGTAGTCTATATGATCGACTAAGTCCATATTCTGGAAGACTAAATTTAATAATATAATATTAGGATTATAAAAAAATGATAAATAAATTTTCAATTATATTTTTCTTAAAATGAGTAAAATACCATTTTCATAAAAATCTGTCAAAAATCCAAAATTAAGCACTTTTCACAGTTTTTCATTGTTTCAATTTATAATTCAAATCTTCAATTATTTTAATAAATCATTTAAATACATTGTTATTATCATTTATAAAGATTAACAATTAATTATTATTGGATCAAAAACATGAACATAAATTTTCTCTGTCAAATTCCTCCACACTTAAAGTGTGCTTTCCCTCAAGTATAAAATCTCCACATAGAATTAATAAGACAAAAATGATACCAATATTAAAATTACAATGTAATAAAATAAAAAAATAAATCAATGTCAAATAAAATTTCAAAAATCCCCATAAAATATAAATTTCATTTCCCATTTTTTATGAAATAATTTATTTCTAATATTTTACCTTTTCCATTTGAAAAATGATGGAACTTCTTCTTTCATTCATTCAATCTTTTCAATTCATTGTTAATAATCATGCCACATAATTATTTACCTCAAATTTGAATTTTTCATATCATATATCTAGATAAAATTCATGTATAGTTATACTCATATCTTGATAACATGCATATTGTCCATAATCTTGTAAAAGAACTACTTTCTCAACATTGTAAAGAGAAAAGACACCAAAAATCATGAGGTCCTTCAATAATGGTTCAAATGACTCTAAGTCTTATGGTTGGTAGTATTTTATGCATTAAAAAATAACGAGATTATACTCTTTAAATTAGCAAAACCCACTTCCCCCCAAACATAAAGCAAGGTAATGATCAAAGTAAAGTATAATGAATGATTAATGCACCATATTGATGTTGTTTTATACTTATAATTTTTTTTGATTATTTTCCCAATGTTTTTTTGGATCAAGCTTCACATCCATCACCTAACCACACATGATAAGAAGATCATTGGTCTGGAAAATGGAGATTTTTTGTTCTCTCAAATCACAACCCACTTTTATCATCTTATTTTTTTTATTTTTTTTATTTTTTTTTCTTTTTCTAATTCAATGGTTGAAAAATTAAGTATAATGAATTATTCCACAACCTTTTACAATTACCCCAATATAACCACCAAATATTTTCCTAAAACTATATTATATCCCTTCTACCATGATTCCATTCACCCCCACACATCATCCTTAAAATATCATGATAATACCAAGAGTTTGATAAGAATGGATAAAAATGGCTTGAAACATGTATCATCCCTATAAAGGTCATTCATGGTCTCTATAGGCCAAAATAACGATTGATATAAAGGTGGTATTTAAGGATAAGGTCTTTTCAAATGTTTCCTCAATCACTTTACAATTGTTTTTGCACAATCATTGCTTTGACAAATTCAAATCCATGTTCTTGAAGGTTAAATGTACCAAGATCACTGAATAAATATGCTCAAGAATAAATAGGAAAAAATTGGTCTAGAAATAATCTCGGGAATGAGACAAATGATATTGTACAATCACTCTTGTCAGGATTTATAACTATCAATCATTTCAAATTAATTTCTAAATTCAAAGTATAAAAAATGGGATTGAAAGTTTATTTACATGAATCAACTAATTCCCTTAAATAATGAGTAATGATTTCAATATCCATGCTTCACTTTAAACATTGAATTATTATTATTACCTATTCAATCTCATTTACATTGAAATTCTAAACATGGAATCACATTATTCCTAAGAAACTTCTGTCTCATAGATATTTCACGTAAATCAATAATTCATGTTTGGACAGGAAATTTTATCATTAATGCTCAAAAAATGTGTTGGTGAAAACATGAAATGAGATTAGAAGATTAATCATTAAAATTAAACTCCCATTTAAAATATGGATTCAGTAATCTTCATATATTTAAGGCATCCTTTTCCCATATATGAACCTACAAAATAGAATTACTAACTTAAGAATAAGGATCATGTCATTAAAGCTAAAAAATATAAGGAGGAGTGGCTCGCATGATGGACTAATAAAAAAAGGAATTTGAAATATAAAAAATCATGTAAAGATTAATATTGACATGATCCCCCAAGTGGGGCCTTAATATTTAATGCCCCCTATTGGTAGTGTCAATAGTTATCCATAATATGATGGTGGTTGGAACTTATTTGACAATGACATCCACCTGTTGATTTTCCAAGAATCCATAGCTTTGTTCTTATTTAGGAGGACACCATGGATAGAGTACACTAGATATTCCATCTTTACAATATGGTACAACCTTCATGGTGAGGATAGGATGAAGATTGAAGCCTCCTACTCATCCATCGAAACTTGTGAAATATTCTCTTTATCTTCTTGTAGTCCCTATAATTAATGTTCAATGTTGTTAGGGAGATTTATATGTTCCTCAATAGGTGAATTTGTGTTTTCATCATCTTATAAGGTAAAGTGAGGATTGTCTAAAGGTAGAAATTCATAATTTTAGGGAGTGATTCTCAAATAAGATTAAATTAATTCAGAAAAGGTAGAGTTTGTGGAAGAATAATCTTCATAACTTGGTTCTCATTCAATCAATTTTTTTGTTGAAAGTTCCCCTTTGAGTTGATTATCACTAGATAGATTGTTTTAGTAGTGATACTCAATTTTGACTTCAAATTCCACTAGTTGGTTATTGCCTTTTTTTAGTGGTGATGGATCTTCTTCATTGCAAGAAATTGGGAGATCAAGATGATCCACACATTCATTCCCAAAATAATGCATCACTTATTGAACTCCCACATGTGTTTCAATAGGCATTTCATCCTCCATTTCATCTATCACCGGTGGAATTGGTTATGTACGGATGAATGAGTATTAAGGTACCTTTATATTTTTCTCCTCTAGTTATTCAATGATGAGTGGTGAAATTTCTTCCACTACTACCTCATGTTCTTTTATTGGTTCATAGTTGGGTTGCTTCATCAATACAAGAACATAGTCAAATGCTCCTTCTATATTCCTCCTGAAGTCATCCAAAGGATTTCTCATCCTATACACTAGATCATTTTGATCTCTATAATTCATTTCTAGTTCATGATATTTCACATGTGAGTAATCATCTCATGCATTAAAATTTGAATTTGAATACATCATGAAAAATGAATTTTTTTCTTTTATATAATAATTTAAGAAAACAAATAAAAATATTTAAAAAAAATTAATTTGGAATAATTGGTAGACGTAAATTATTAGCTCTTTGGATGTTGTGCTACTTTTGATGCATTCATATTGCAGAGAATGTAAAATGAAAATTTATATTCCTAATACGGCATAGTGGCAGACCGTGGTCATGTCACCTAAGGTGAATTTTAGTATGTTCAATCACTTATTCTAGTTCACCTATTATAATTTGTTTTGGGTATTTAATATTAATTGAAAAATATGTTTTATTTGTTTTTGAAAACATAAAATTCAAAATAATTTAATGAAAACTTTACATCTAAATGAAGACGCATATGCGGTTAGAATGAAATTAAGAAATAAATTTTTTTCCAAGGGAGGATAAAACGGGTTCATTCATTATTTATATATATTTTTAATATTAATTTTGTAATTCATTTAGTGAGTCCTCATTAATAAATTACATTCCTTTGATTTATTTAGTGGTTTATGTTAGAATGCCTTTGGCACACCAAACCACACATCCTCTGATAGTAAAATAATAGAGAACCTCAACCGAGAATGTTATTCCTTAATGACTCGGCTGCACCTTATGTCGTTTCATCCATTATAGTAACCCCAACTCCCCTGTATGAAGGGTTTTCCTAAAATAATGGAGAGAAAATTATGAATCAACGAAATAAAATGGACTTGGAAAAAATGTCGCAGTGGACTACCTCAGCACCCTTGCAATATTCCCACCTACACCACAAAAATAATTTAAAAAATTTTGATTTGAAGAAAAATAACAATGAGAACCATGAAACTTCTCCTAGGTCCAAGAATTGATTTAGTCACTTTCTATGATGAAGTAAATTTTGATCATGATAGAAAGGTGGAAGGGGGAGATTGAAATTAAAATTGGAAGAGAAAATGGGTGGAAGATGAAATGAGAAACACTTTAACAATAAATATATTAATGAATTACGTAAGAAAGGAAAACTAGAATAAAAATAATATAAAGGAATAAAAATACAATATTTCCCTTGACCTTATCTCCTTGGAGCATAGATGGAATCCGGATGGAATAGATTGATTTGAGTGGTAGGATCTCCTCTCCTTTTATCGGAATATTCTTGTACTCTGAATATTTAGACGTTGTTAACCCATTAATTAGGTGATTTACACATGTACACCTTAATGAAAATTCATCATAAATGTGTTCATCGATCACACTCTGAATGTTATCTCTTTTAAACACAATATTTATGAGTTATAATTTTTTAATTAAAAAACACATTTTTTGGAAGAATGTTCCACGCAGCTTCAATCACAAATATGTCATTCAATATCCACCATAATGGATTCAAAACTCCACAGAATTTAAATTATAAACACACCTATGCATCCTGGTTCCATTAGAGTTTTACTAACCTCAATTTAAGGATTTTTGGTCGAGATTCTCTTCTATTATGGTGGTAGGGTACACGTTATCCTCCTGAAAAAATATTCCACTTAATTTATTTTTAGGCCTCTAGAGGATCGATTATTCCCCTGGTGAATAAGACAATGTTTAGTCAAATAAAATAAGGATTCTAAAAAATAATAACTAAAATTTTAATCATAGTTTTCATGAAATAATTAAAATACCATTGGCATAAAAATCTTTCAAAAATATTTTATTATGAACTTTTCATAGTTTAGCACATTTTCATTCTATAACCCATATTTCCCATTATTTTAATAAAACATTGTGATACATGGGTATTTTCATTTAAAAAAATACACAATTAATTATTATTGGATAAAAAATAATCACATAAATTTTTCATATCAAACACCCCCACACATAAATCATGCCTTCCCTCAAGCATAAAATCACTATATGGAATTCAGAGGACACTAATATTACCAATATTCTATTTGCAAAGTAATAAAATCAAACAATATTCATTGTCAAATCAAATTTCAAAAAATACCCATAAAATATAAATTTAATTTCCCAATTTTTAATGAAACAATGAATTTATATAGTTTACTTTTCCTATTTTAGAAATGGTGGATCTTCTTTTTTTCATTCATTATGTCTTCTCAATTCATTAGTATTAAGTATGGAACATCATGATTTACCTCATATTTGAATTTTTCATCTAATATCTCTTGATAAAATTCATGTATAGTTATTCTCATATCATGACAACATGCACTTTATCCATTATCTTGTAAAAAACTATTTTCTACACTTTTTAAAGAAAAAGGACAAATTAGATGAAGAGTTCATGAAATAAAGGATCAAATGACATTGAGGCTTAAGGTTGGTAGGATATTATGCTATACTATTAAGGATCAAGGAGGAAGGTTTATCTCATTAGTACAATTCAGGATATCAAAAAGTGTAATGAGATTCTCATATTCAATGTAGCAACACCCACTTCCCCTAAAACTAAAATTAAGGTCATGATCAAAGAAAAGAATAATTATTGATTAATGCACCCTCTTGTTTTTTTATATTGGTACTTTTTTTGAAAGTTATCATTTGATAATGTCTCTCATCCATTTCCTAACAACATATAATTAAAATTCTATTAGACTGGAAAATGTTGATTGTTTGTTCTCCCAAATCACAACCCATTTTATCTTATATTTCTGTTCTTTTTTTCCTTTTTTCAATTCTTTAATTCATGATGGTAAAACAATTAATTACAATTAATGACATCATAACATTTTACTATTTCCACAATATAACCACAACACATTTTCCTTACAATGTATTACATCCCTTCAAGTATGATTTCACTCACCCCGAAACTTCATATATAAAATATCATGCAAATACCAAGGGTAGGGTAGGAAAGTGTAAGAATTTATTGAAACACAGATCATCCATATAAAGGTCATTATTAGTCTATATGGGATAAAAAGGGATTGATGTAAAGGTGGTCTTAAAGGATAAGGTATTTTCATAATATTCCTCCACCATTTTAAGTTTGTTTTTGAATAGTAATAGCTTTGAAAAGTCCAAATGCAAGTTCTGATCGGTGAGAGGTCCCCATATAACTCAAAAAATATAGTCAACAATAAATTGGAAGTAAATGGTCTAGAAATACTCTTAGTAATGATATATTTTATATTATACTATCACTCAAGGCATTATTATTTCTAACAAACCAATTCATATGAATTTATGAAATTCAAAGTATGAAAAATAGTTCCGAAATTTTATTTACATAAATCAACTAATTCCATTAAATCGTGATTCATCATTTCAATATCTATGATTCACATTAAGCATTAAATTTTCCATTCTACTCATTAAATATCATTAAAATTGAAATTTAAAACATGGAATCTCATGATTCCTAAGAAACAAATGTCTCCTTGATAAGTGAATGAAAGAAATAATTCCAGTATGGAAATAAAATTTTATCATTAAATCACATAACATGTTTTAGACAAAAAAATGAATGGAGTTTAAATGATTAATCATTAAATGTAAACTCCATTTTAAAAGAAGGATTTAGTCCCCTTCCCTATTTGAGGATTACCATTACAATATATGAACCTATAAAAGAGAATTACTCACTTAAGAACAAGGATCATGTCATTAAAGCTCAAAATGATAAAGAGAAGTGGGCCGAATGCTGGACTAATGTAAAAAAGTAATTTGAAATATAAAGAAGCATGTAAAGATAATTATTGGTTTGATCCCCCAAGTGGACCTTGATTATTTACTACCCTTAGTTGGTAGTACAAGTAGTTATCTATAATATAACGGTGGTTGGAACTTATTTTACATGAACAACCACATGTGGATTTTTCTAGTATTCTCATCTGCATTCATATAGAAGGGAACTCCATGGATATAGTAAAATATATTTTTCCCTCAAAAAATATGGTAAAACTTTCATGGTGGGGGTAGGATGAATTATGGAGCCTTCTCCTCCTCTATTGGTACTTGTGCGGTGTTATCTTTTTCTTCCTGTACTCCTAATGATTGTTCAATGACATTAGAGATCATCAAGTGTTCATAAATAGGTGAATCTTTGTTTTCATCTTCTTCAAAGTCATGGAGAATATTCACTAAATCTAAAAATTAAAAATTATAAAGATATATGGTTAAATTAGATTGAATGAAATCAGAAAAGGTAGAGTTAATGTAAGAGTAATCTCAATGGGTTGGTTCTTGTTCAATAGCTTGATCAGTTGAAATTGTCTCTAGGATTTGAATATCACTGGATGGATGTAGGTAGTCAGCCTCCTCTATTTTGACATCAAATTACACAACTTGGGTGGTGTCTTCTTTTATTGGTGCTGGCTATTCTTCTTTTCATGGCTTGGGGAGATCAAGAAGTTCCTCACATTCATTCTAAAATCCACCCAACTTCGGCTGATCCCCCACATGTGGCTCAGCAGGCAAGGCATCCTCTTTTCATCGATCTCAGATCGATTTGGATAAGTGAGGCTGAATTAGTATTTAGGTACCTCCATATTTATATCACCTATTTATTCAATGATGACTGGTGAAATTTCCTTCACGACTACCTCATGTTCTTTTTTTTGGTCCAGGGCTGGGTTGCTCCATCAATGCATAAATATAGTCAAATAATACTTCCATTTTCTTCCCCAGGTCATCCAGAGTATTGTTCATCTTATCTAACCAGTCATTTAAATCTCTATAATCCACTTCTGGTTTTTGATATTGCACCTGTGAGTAATCTTTCATTGCATTAAAATTTAAATTTTAATAAATCATGAAAAAGAAATTTCTGTTTTTTAGATTTTTTTATGAAAACATATTAAAATATTTAATGAAAATGTGATTTTTGAATAACCGATTGAAGTAACTACTTAGATCCCTGGAAAGAGTGATAGTTTTGATGCACACCTTTTCTAGGGAATGGAAAAATTAAATATATATTCCTGAAACAAAATTGTGGCTGACTAGTGTCGTCTCATGTGAGGAGCCTTGAAATTAGTTCAATCACATATTCATTATCACCCATTCTAATTATTTTTTATTTTTTTAATATTTTTTGAAAAATATATATTTTTTAGTTTTTTAAAACATAAAATTCAAAATTATGTAATGAAAAAATTAAATCTAAATGAAGACATATATGTAGATGAAATGAAATTAAGAAAGAAAAAACATGGTGCTAGGGTTGGACAACACGAGATCATTAATTAATTATTTATTTTTCAAATTTAATTTAATAATTCACATAGTGAAAACACAGAAATGAATTATATTCCATGATTTTTTAAATGTGTTATTTTAGCATACCTTCGACACCCCAAACTAAAAGTCTTGCAATAGTCAAGTAAATGAGCACCCTGACCAAGAATGATATTCCTAAAAGACCCAGCTTTAATATATGTGGTATCATACCTTATGGAAACACATCCTCCATCATATGAAGGGTTTCCCTCTGATAAGGGAGAGAAAATATGAATCAAGGAAATGAAATTGAATTGGAAATAATATCGGGGTGGAAGACCACTGCACCCGTGCAATATTCCCACCTCCACCACAAATAGGATAAAAACATTTTGAATTAATGGAAAATAATAATTAACAATATGAAACCTCCCCTATGTCCAAGCCTTGAGTTAGTCACTTTCCATGGAGAAGTGCATAGAGATCATGATGGAATGATTGAAGAGAGATATTGACATTGAGATTGGAAGAGAAAAGTGGTCGAAGAGGAAGTGGGAAACACTTTAATAATAAAACAATTAAAGAATTATAGAAGAAAATAAATCAAAAATAAAAATAAAATAATGGAATAAAAAACCTATATTTCTAATGCTCTCTTCTCATAGGTTCTTAGAGGGAATCGGGATGGGATGAAATGATTTGAGAGGTAGGTGCTCCTATCCTTTAAGAAGAATTCTATTTTCCAAATTTTGACATGTTTTGTAAGCCTTAGTTGGATTATTCACCCATGGAACCCTCATAAAAATTTTCTATACATGGGTTGGATGTCCACCATCCAAATTTAACACATTTGGACATGGTATCTTGGAGTTATCATTTTTTAATTAATGGTTGTTTTATGGACAATGTTTTCACATTTCTTTCTCTAAACATAAGTCGTTCAATGGCCCCATTAATGGATTCAAAACATTATATAATTTAATGGATAGATATGAATATGTATTTTAGTTGAATTATAGGTAGGAGCACCTAAATTTAAGTAGTGTAGACCATGATGTGACTATGTTATTATAGTGGGCTCTATGTTTTCCATCTGAAAAACTCTTCAACATAATTTATTTTTTAAGGCCTCTAAATGATTGATTTATCCCCTAGTATAGATGAAAACGTTTAAGGAAATAAAATAATGATTCAAAATGATTATTCACTCAACTTTGAATTATATTGTTCAATAAATGAAAACAATACACTTGATGTAAAAATCTGTCAAAACTATAGAATTAACCACTCTTCACAATTTAGCTCATTTTTAATCTATAATTCGAATTGCCCATTATTTTAATAAAATATTTAAATACATCGGTTTAATCATTTGAAACATTAAAATATAATAATTATTGGATTAAAAACGTGCACATAAATTTTTTTTATCAGGTATTGGAAAGAAACAAAATAATTATGAAGGATTTCAAAAATAAGAAATATAGATATAGGGAAATTCATCTAATACTAGTTATTGGTATCGAGTTGAAACATATTTACAGAATGATAAATGTACCATATAGTACTCAACCATTAATACCACATTTTTTGTATCAGATTGAAATTAAAGGATTTCCAAAAAAAATTCTAATAGGGTACACACATTAATACAACATGTTGTTATCAAATAGAAATAAAGGAATTTCCAAAAAGAGAAAAAATTTCCAATGATTAGACCATTTGAAACCTCTTGTTTGGTCGGAATGGCCTTGGAGAAGACATGTGATGGGGTAACTGACATCATTTTAAAAATCATGATAAATGTAAAACATCACTCTTAAAATGAACTGATCCTTTCTTTCCCTGTTAATGTCAAGTGAGGAGAAAAAAATAAATTATAGAAAATAATACAATGATGTATAGTGGTTCAGGCATAGAAATATCATAGTCCACTCTACCACCTATATAATCTATTAGCATAGTGATTTTCAATTATACATCCTCTTATCAAGAGACCTCTACAACTGAGTACATGTAGTTAAAATCTTACAAGGATTTTATAAGGCCTTTTGGTTCTTTTATATTGAACCAAAATATCCATAGCATAGTCAGAGAATTTGAAACTATACCTTGATTATGTATGAGTAGCCAATACTCCAATAAATTAAGAGAATTTTATTTGTTCAAGCAAATAATTTTTTCTCACTATTGTAGCATCAACTAAAGGTTTTATTTGATCAATAATAATGAGCATTAGTAACAACAAAATAATATTTAATGTCGAATAGGTTTCCACTTCTTATATAAATAGTAGTAAACATATTAAACAACATTTCATAGGAATCCTTCTTATTTAGATAATGAGAAAATAAGGATGTAAAAATAATATTTTTCTCTTATTTAAAATGATGATGAGTATAATATTTAAGCCCTTTATTGTCAGTATATTTTACACATCTCCATTCTTTTACATATATTTTATTTTCCTATCATATAGAGATATATACAAGGAATACCTATCGAACCGTTACTATAATTCTCTTCCTTAAGTTATTAAAAATAAATTGAGTCATGAAACATTATAAATATCTAAAGAATAGTGTATCACCATTTCCTCTTTATTTATATATAAGAAATCTCTATGAAAATTAATTTATATAAGTTGAATAAATCAACCAATAAAACATACAAAATAATTATAGTTTTGAATGATTTATAATTACAATTTAAACTTATTGGAAACTCTTTAAATATTTTCAATCTAGTTCCTAAAAAATAGTTGCACAATCTAAATGTAAATTCAAATATTTGAATTTGAAAATATTTGTGCCCTCTGACATTGCTTAAAAATGAAATTGAATAAATTTCTAATTTCTCTTTGTAAATAATGACCAATAGTTTTTTAAATGTCATTATACACAATCTTATTGATTTTTTTAGAATTTATCCAACTGATAAAAAAATCAAATAATTCTAGATAAAAATCTATCACATTGAATTAATGATAATCATACAAAACAGGGTATCATAACCTATTCAAACTCTATTCAATACTTTCCATATATTTAACATTTTGAATATTTATTCCATTAAAATATGTAGTAGATGTATGAGCTTTTCCTGTTAGAAACCATATTTATTTCATATTGTATCATGTTTTTGTACATCTCCACAATAATTTGTGTGGCCTTATTTTTCATCTTATTCATCTTATCATGAATTGAGTTGGTGTTTATCATAACATATTTTAGCATCTTTATCCTCCAATTTTGGTATGATGTTCATGCATTATTACTAATGATAATTTCCCCCTCACATGTCATTACTTTCATAATTATTTATCATGATAAATATATTCTATGAGCCTCCTCATGATGTATCCAATAAAAATTAAATACATATTGTTTCATTGGGTAAACATGGTGGAAATACAAATAGTTTTTCAATCTTGATATTGTTGATCTGATCCTTCATTATTCTAACACACAAAAAATTAATATTTCATTATCTATTGTATCCCCATAAAGATATCATTTAGAAACATAATGTAGGTTATGTAGCATACAATTATCAAATAAAAACTCTAAAATCACAATGCAGAGTAGGTCATGATTATATAGTTTTTATGGAATAGAATTTAGTGATCTTAAAATATTTAGATGCAATATTTCAACTTATAAATATATGAACAATATGATGAGTTTTATTTTTCATAAAAATATCTCAGTGAATTAGTATGAATTTAGGGTAAATTCAACCTATAATTTAGGGTTCAGGAATGTATGGTTCCTAAACATGGGATTAATGATCTTAGGGTTAATTAAGAATATAGCGTAGGGTTCACTGAAAGTAGGGTTCATGAACATGGGGTTTATTACCAATGTATGATTCATAAAACACACTAACATATGAAAATTATTATTTAAAATTAGGGTTTAATACAATGATAGGATTGATTAATCATACATTACCTTTTCCAATGTAGGGTTACACGGTTCAAAATACAGGGTTCAAAAAACTGGACAACTTTCCTTTAGAGACTTAAATGCTATTGTGTACCCTTTAATAGCAGACTCATAAATAGTCCTAGAGGAATTATATCCTGGATAAAATATGAGGATACTAATTGATCTTTAATATAATTAAGTAGAATTTTACATCTCTATATATCTTTGAAAATCTAAAACAATGACATTATTTAAAAACAATGAAAATATGAAGAAAACCATCATAGAACATTAGGCAGTTTATTATCCTTTAAAATGACCTTTTTATAATTCCATGTAAACTAATAAAATAAAATATGATTATTGGATTTTCATACCACTATGTTTTAATAGATTGAGATATCTATAAAACATGTATTAAATCAAATATAGTAGGTTTTCAAGCCTATTCACTATCGATTTGCAAAATTGCTGCTAGAAATGTGATGATTTTATAGATTAACATAAATCATTTTATAAATTCCACATAAACTAATAATTTTTATATAAATAAAATTTCTATAAAATTTATATTTATCCAACATATACATTAACAATAGCTAGATATATCATTATAATTCTGATTTAATTTTATGATAATAAATTCAATGCCACTTAATCAACTTGCAACTGATTGAATGAATTTTTTCATCTTTGAAAACACAAATTGGATTTTAGCAATAATTGATGAAATAAAAATAATATTCATATATTTGCATTGGAAAAAACACCATATGATTCTGATCACTATTTAATTAGATATAAAACAAATAACAATACATACTAAATGTAAACCACATAAACAAAAATGATAGAAAATAATGAATGATGGGTAGAGGTAATTATCAAATCTATAAAACTATGAAAATAAAATGGATCCACTCAAAAAAAAAGAAATAATATAAATTTAATTTATTATTTTAAATTAAAAAAAAATTCATAAGTGAAATAAAATTAGTAACAAAATTGAAAATGTTCATCAATAAAGTAAATAGATAATATTAGTTTTTTATTCAATAATATACAAACACATGTGAGAAATCGAACTCAAGGTGAGGGACGTTGTCTCAATTTTCATTCGTTGACACATATATTTTTATTATACTTCAATAATATTTTATGAGATGTATATAAAGAAATGTTGAGATTTTAAATAATGAATTTATGAATTCTCAGGGTATTTAATGGATTCATTGAGATTATTCAGTCAGGGGGATTATGATTAAAATATTTCCCGTGTGATAGTGAAGTTTTTAACATCCTATTTTAATTTTTTCAATTCAACACTTTCATTTCCCTATAAATTTTATTGAAATTATTATATGAATACCTTCATATAGTCATAAAATCGTTAAAAAGTATATTTTATGTCTCTTTTTACTATATTTACATAATATTTCAAATGAAATCATTTTATTTTTATTATATGGATTGCTTTGATAACACATAAATGGAAAGTAAAACCCTAAACATACATAGTGGAAATAAATTTTCTCCCATCATGTCTATTATTTAATTTCTAACATCCTTTTTAATATTTAATAGTTTCATCAATGAAAATACCTCGTTATATACTGTTGGGTATTTCATTTCTGAATATGGATTTTTTTAATATAATTTTTATATGATTGAGTTTTTGTATGGGTTTAAAAGAGTTTTTAAATGGGTTTTATATTGACAGTGTTTTGTCAATGATATAGTACAAGAGAATTATATGAAACATGTGAGATTGGTATACATTATATGAAGGTATGAGCCACATTATAGCTCATGGGAGAGAATGATATAGTATATATGAACAAATGAGCCCATTTAAAGATAATGAAAAATGATTGATCTTGATGTAGCTTATATGATGGGTGATCCCGATTATAGCTTCCATGTAACAGAGTTAATAATTAAATTGGATTTCAAGAATATGGTTTTTCTAAATAAAATTATTTCGAAACGTTTTAATGATTATTATTCTCTATGTTATTAAAAAGGGTTTTGATATCTGGTAATGTGTTTTAAAGAATTCTGTAGATTTGATGGTTTTTTATGTGAAAAGGTTTTACTTTATACACATATAAAAATTTTATGATAAATTGAAACATTAAAATAGTTCTCTTATTTTTACCTTGAATAGTGGTTTTCTTTTTTTGTATGTCTCTTACTAATATTTTTATATTCATAATAGGTTTTAAAATGTTTTCAAAAGTTTGGGGACGAGTTCGGTAATAGAATATGTCATCTTAAATATCATAGTAATTTTATATGAAATTAAATAATGGATTTTTAATTGATTTGTATTTTGGAAACAATTTATAGTAATACCATGTTTTTACTTTTTATTTCATTGTTTTATTCTGTATGAGCTATGGGAGAATTATATTAAAATAAAAAAATAAAAAATCCCCAAATGATAAAGAATGAAATCTTGACATTAAACATGATATTATTTAATGTTTAGGGTTGGGTCTTTATAGTTTTTATCAATCAAAATTATGAAATAATATCCTTGGTAATGCTGAGATGTGTTCTTTGGATGAAGAACATATATCATATAATGGGAATTATGAGAAAAGTGCTACCACATGGGTGTTGGTTCGTCTTGCCCTAGAAGTGTAACTACACATTTAGTTATCTATAATATATCAATAATAGTCCATTGGCTGTTATTCTATACTACTACAATTGGTATCATAATAAATAATGCAATATAATCCTAGGGAATGTTCACATCAGAGCATTGAAATAAGAATTTCTCCCAACAAAAAGGTTTCCAATGGAATATTCTCCCACTGGGGATGGTGGTGTCTCCTACCTAGGACTTGTGGCCTCTAATGGTGTTCTATAATAAGTGTCAATTATATTCAACTGAATTTAATTAAATATCCTTTAATGGGAATGACTTATTTATTTATGTTCAAATCATTCCACATATATAGAAATATCATATTAACTCATGTGTAATAATAAATTCCATTAAATATCTTTATTTATATAAGAATAAATATTTTTAATATTTCCCCAAACAATAAAATAACATTAATATTAAGAAACCATAAGTAGAAATGATATATAGTTTATAAAATAATCATATCCATGAAAAATTATATAGATATTTATGCAAAATTTAATGTCAAGTTATTATAGCGATGTGAATAACCTAGTGGAATGTTAATGACTTCATAATTGAATCAAGGATGTGAATATCAATTCATTCATTGGTCAAAGTGGTCATAAACCATCCATAAAAAAACATAATCATCGTATCAATCCAACAAAAACATAATAATGTAATATTAATTGGTTAATATTATTGATGCATATAAATACCATTAAAATATCGTTAAAATGACTAATCATGAAAATATACTTTTCATTTTGAAAATAACACATTAAAAATTAAGAATAAAATTATGCAACAACAATTTATTTAATATAAAATGTATATCTTATAATGGATGATTTAAAAAATTATTTTTTCATAATGTCGAGAAATTCCATACAGGATATGTATGTCGAAACAATGATTCCTTTCCCATTTTTGGTAAAATCCAAAGATGCCTTGTTTTGAAAACAACAAATAAGATTAAATTATAATTTCTATTTAAAAATTTAATATTGGTTTAATATATATTTAATAAATAAATCAGAAAATTATAATTAATATTTTTTAATAAATTTTTATAAAATATGTTTTCTTGAAGAAAATGGATTTCAAAATAAGATACAAATGAAGTGAGTTTTTTTTAATGAATTTTATGAATAACATTAAATAAAAACGAGTAAAAATTGTAATATTACATGAAAATTTTCATGAAAAAAAACTGTATAAATTAAATGGGTTTTTAATAAATGGTCACATAATCTCTTTCAAAATAAATTCAAGTAAAAAAATTCTGAATAAAAATTGATATTGGAGTAAATCTGTGTAAATTCCATAATGTTGACGTTGGAATCATACATTGAATAGTCTAAATATATCAAATATAAATCCACATAAATCAATTTTAAATAAAAAACCCGATAATTAAAATTAATTAAGCACATAATCATAGAATTTCAAATGTGATTAAGAATTAATATAACCCAATGAAAAGAAATTGAGGTTACATTTTTTACCACATGGTGTCTTTTTAGTCAAATCCCATTGGATGAAAGAATTAAAATTGTAACATTAAGTACTATTAATTAGTATCTACTCATGATATTGTATATTAATGGGGAATTATATATACCATATAAGAGAAATTAGGCACATAATATTTCAACATGCCTTATTGAATATAAAATGAGACGAAGTCCCTTAGAAAGATTATACCATTTAAAAGTGGATGAATAAATGAATTTATTTTTTATATAAAATGTAAATATTTATGAAAAGTTTTGGAATAAAAAATAAAATATTCAAAATTCATTATAATCTTAATATTGTTAATACATAATCAATGATGTACTTGTTTAATAGAATCAATGGAAATTGATTTAAGAAATTTTTTACCTCACTCATCATATTTCAATGTTCCATAACCTCATGTATCTTACATTTAAAAATGTCTTTAAATTATAATATAACTATTTCAATATTAATAATATCAAATATCATCCTTTTATAACATCTTTTCACCAGTTCATTAACAGTCCTTCATTATTTTCATTGATTTGTTTGGAAATTACCTTATTTAATTATTTGGCCATTTTCATGACTTTTATTGATCTTGTGAATATTTAATAGTTTCAAACAATCTATAATAATATTAATGAATTAATTATTATATTTATATATCAATTATTCTAATATGACCAATTATGATTGACTTTATTTTTTGATTAATTTATTATGTTATGATCAAGGATATGGTAGATCGTACATATTCAACAGTAACGTTTCCTTTTTTTAAAAATCATATTTGAATGGAGGTATGTAATATATTTTATACATGGAGTGATATTTATATGAAAACATAACATATTTTTAACACCCCAATATTTCATAGTATGTTATTTCATCAAAGTAATTCAATAACATTCACTTTATGCAACACTGAGTTCTAGCACACCATGACTTACCAAATAAGTCGTTCAAAAGCGGTTAAGAATAGTATTAACTGAATTTTGAACATTATATAATCCTTATAATTTTATAATCCATATTATGAGTTC
This sequence comes from Viscum album, assembly GCA_963277665.1. Classification (NCBI taxonomy): domain Eukaryota; kingdom Viridiplantae; phylum Streptophyta; class Magnoliopsida; order Santalales; family Viscaceae; genus Viscum; species Viscum album. The sequence continues at coordinate 1,249,627,885 of OY728128.1, read as the reverse complement.
CTTAGACATAATTTAAGAATAAATACATTTTTTTCAGATAAAAGAAGTATTTTTCAAAAAATGCAATTTTACCGCTTTTTAATGGAGAAGCCTTTTTAAATCCAATATTTGAATCTTTTATATATTAAATTTGAAAAAACTAAACATCTTCTTTAGAAACAGGACTTAAGAATTTAGTTTCAATAAATTTTTGATGTTTTCCTGATAACTTTCATATTTTGGTGAATAGTGAAAAATACTATATTTTAACTGAAAACAACTTTTCTAATAAAAATAATTTATATTGTTAAATTATACATTTTAATGTTATAGAAGTATAAATAGATTATATTTTTACCATTTAATCCAATTATGGTCATTTTATGTAATTTAAATTTGAAATTGGACAAAAAAAGTGTCAAACTTTTGATAGTTATTAAAAATACGCCTTTTGGTTTTAATAGCAGGAATTAATTTTAAAATAATAAATGCAACTTTTATGTTTTGAATTTGGTAAAATGGACTTCATAATTGGTTTTTTAATATTTAAATTATATTAGGGTGAAATTTTGGTAGTTTTCTGATAAATTTCATATTTTGATGAATGGTGAACATTACTAAATTTTAATTAAATACAACTTTTTTAATCGAAAAAATTAATAGTGATAAATTATGAATTTGAGTGATTTTAAAGAATAATTAGATTATTATTTTACCATTTAATCCAATTTTTTTCATTGGACAAAATTTCATATTTAAACTGGACATAAGGAAGTGTTAATCTTTTGATAGTTATTATTTGTTAAAAACACGTTTTTGGTTTAAAAAACGGGAATTAATTTTAAATTAATTTCTGACACTTATGTGTTTTGAATTTAGAAAAATGGATTCCATATTTATAATTATGAGGTCCAAATTGTGTAAATAGGTAACTTTTATTTTTAGACATATTTAATAATTACTTCAGAAAATAATTTAATTACCATTATTAAAGGGTAAATCTAGTAAAAAGGGTAAACAAATAAAACTATAATAATCATAAATTACTGTAAATCGTGTCCTAACCCTATTGGTTGACAAATATCTGACCATGGGAATATTTAGGTCTAATTTACGACCCTATGGAGCCACTTGTAAGTGATGACACTTTATATTAATTAAGTTAATGTAAATGAAAAAATGACATAAGAATATATCTTTTAGGAAAACATTTTTTACACAAGGATATATATGTCGGATTTTAGACTATATATATTCATTATAAATATAAAACGATTTCCTATATAATTGTATTTTATTTATTATTTTTAGACATTGAATAATTAAATTTATTTATTACACAATAATGATGCAGTATTTTCCTTAATAATAAACGAATCAAATAAATATTATTATAAAAGTTAAAATAAATATAATTTGAAAGTTTTGATGACATCCACGAATTTTATTGGTTTATATTAAATATTAGTGTTTCTTAAATTTATTTTATTATAATTAATAATTTTGTTAATACTTTAACAAAAATCAATTATTAAATAGTGTCAAAATTGACAAAAATGAGTTTTTAAAACAAATATTATATTATTAATTGATATTATATTTCTAAAAATATATGGCTCAGAAAAATGTCTTATATCATGATAGTTGTATCATTAATGGTAAACTTGGGGTTTGCTTGGATGTATATAGTATGTTTATTAACTATATAATATAAAAATATAAAGTGACATGGTAAGTGTCAAACTAATTAACTAATTGTTAAAACTAAAAGATAAGGTTAATAAAGTGACCCAAACCTGTATAAAACCTATTGGTTGATTATTTTTAGACCTATATCTACCATATAATTTGAATAATACACTTTGGAGCCATTAGAAACCGAATATGAATTTATTATGAAATAATATTTTAAGTTTTTCTTAAAGAGCCCCTACCCCCCCCCCTTATAAAAGGACACCACTTCTATCCAATTCCTCGCACCTATAAATCCTTTTGGAGCGTCCCAAATCTGCCCAATTAAGCTCCCTATATCCCTATCCTCCTCCTAGTATCCTTAACATAGGCAAAAGGATCTTCAAGGGTCCTTTTTGATTCAATCCAAAGGGTGTTACCCAAATTAAAGGTAACAATTTATCTTAGCTTCTTTTCTTTTCTTTTACTTATCCAACCCCTGAAATCTTCTTATTATTTTCTTTTATAACAACAACAGAATAATAAATATACTAGTAAATTTTTATGAGAATTATTAGAACTAAACTTACACACAAATCCAACTAATGGGTGAAGAGCATAATGTTTCTATAGATGGCAACCAAATGCCTCACGAAATGATGATTGTTCAATTATCTCCTACCACCTCTCATGGTGGCAATTATGATGGTACTATAATTAAATATGATATTAGTGATATTTATTTTATATATAATCTTCTGTAATTCAATTTTATGTCATACCATTATTCATTTCATGTTGTATATATATATGATAGTTTCATTTGAGGAAATGCGGACTACCTCCCCCTAAAAGTGATATGGCTCGTTCATACCATACATGGAACATATAAAGGATGGTGATAATGATATTAAGTAACACATATAAGATATTAAATTATACTGAAATAATAATATACCTATTTATCATTTTGTTTTGATTCATTTTAAAATGAAAAATGAAATGGAAGTAGCATTCGTTCGTATGTACAGATTACCATCTCCACGAACGCAACGAGATTCATTACCCCATCATATCCATTCAAGACTAATTCTCATTTGATGATTAAAAGTAATATTTAAAGACTTGATATAATTATGGATATGAATATTATACAACCTATCCATAACAAACATGACTTACGTAATGAAGAACATAATGGAAAACGAATCAGTTAACACCCGAAACGACGATAATACTAAAATATTATTAACAAAGAAATATTATAAGATCATATATGATATCATATTTATGTATATTATTCTTTTATAATTTAATAACAATGATTTAACAATTACAATGGAGGTAAATTTACAGTCTATCAAGGAAAAGTACAAGTTAAGGGTTTATTTCACAATCTCTTCATTATCTGAGATTGTTTATACGTAATTATCTACTGGGATATCTTTATCATCCACATCCATGTTTAATAAAAATGCATTTCAAAATATTCTTAATATTTTACAGAATATGGGTTAAATTCATTTATACCCTTTTTTTACTTTTTATAAGATGTTTATAATGGAATCTTTCCGTCGTTTTCCAAACAAGGTCCTTTTTAACCTTTTCGACAAAATTATGGTAGGAATGTATTTTTTTAACTTATATGAAGGGTGTGGCTATTTTCTAACATTATAAAATCATTGAAGCTTACCTTACAAGATTATAAGAATACTTTCAAAGTAAATGTCTTCTTTTATAATTATGTGACTTTTAAATGTTTTCCGAAAAAGAGATATTTCTCTCAAATAGTTTTGATTTCATCTATGTCAACATCCTTTGATGGGTTTTAAGATTATTTGATGTTTATTTATTATGATACAAAACTTACATATTGTATTGAAGGTTTTGTGATATGTATGACTGTAGATGTTTTATTTTTATACCATTCATGGTTTATGGAGAAAGTATTGACATTTCGTATGCTAGTTTTAATATGAATGTTTATGTTATGCTTAAACCTGTACATATAAGGAATTCATTGGACTTAATAAGTGATGGGTGGAGCCCGCTATAGCTCCTCGATGCATCAGTAGGTCTCATGAGACAAACTAGTGTCTTCGCATAAGGCCTTGACAAAATATTATTTGTATTCTTGACATGAGGCCATGGCTACATGGTTATAATAGTCTGGCATTATGAATTCCATCATTATGAAAGTGGTTATTGATATTGCATGTGATTATTCAACTAGTAGAATACCCATGTGAATAAGTAAATGGAATTATTTAATTTTATTTTTTCCATATTATGCTGATGTTCATGTTTAAAAGGCTTTTGTTTTAGTTATACATTGCCTTAAATGTTTGTTCATATTTATGAATGTTTCTGCAGTATTTCTTACCCTTACTGAGAATTTGAGCTCACCCCTTTATATGTTTTATTTTTCCCAGGATCTGAAGAAGTATTTTTTGCATGACCATCGGGGATAGTATAAGTGTATATGAGTGTGGAGATAAAATGTTGATTTATTTTTCATTTTATGATGTAATGTAAGACTAATGAATATATCAAGTGATTCCAAGGATACTAAACTAATAGGTCTCTCGAGGCTTGATCTTTTGTGATCATGCCAATGTTAAGTAATAATGCACCGACTCTGGGTAACTATGGTCGGGGAATTGCAGTTGGTATTAGAGGATGTTTAGTACAAACCTTGGAAAATAGATTTAGATAAAATCCGATTAGAGCACATAGACCTAAGATGGACTTTGAGGATTAGTATAGAAGAACTTTCTAGAATTTTGGTATTGTATAAATTTTGTGATTTTTCCGAGCAATACATCCCTGTCTGGATACGAGCTGGTAGAGGCGGCTCTCATACAGATTTACCTAGGGGTAAAACCTGAAAACACCGCTTTGATCTAGAATATAACGGGAACTGGTGCATGACAACGAGACTTGCTGCACTCTTTTTTATGACACTCTCGTGGGATATGCTTAGGATAATTCTCATTTTCTTTACAAATAATTATGAAGGGTTTATGATTATATAATTCCTCAATGAAAACATCTTTATGATTATGGATTATATCCATAAACCATTCAATTTACATTAGGTATTTTAAAAATTTGGAATTATTCATTTCAATTCATAAATTGTCCTTGTTTATGCCATTGTATAGAAATAAAGACCAGTAGAAGGAATGTGAACTCTAGCAATATGTATGATCCATAGAGTAATAAGGATCATATATTTCACTGTATTAAGACAACATTTAGATGGGAAATAGTCTCCCATGTATTCTCAACATATGAAGAAATAGTATCATGTGTTAATAAGATAAGTAAATAATTCTCTGAGTCCTGTGGCTTTGAAGGGAAGCAAGAGAAGAAAAGGATGGAAGAGAGAAAGATGGATTAAGTGAAGAGGGAAAAGAAGAGGTTTTCCCATATGTGATAACTGTGGAAAGAAAAAACCAGGAACTTTCCGGAAGGGAATGGGAGTTTGTTATAAGTGTGGAGAAAAAGGACACCAAGTACGTGACTACAATGGTAGGAAAAAGGTTTCAAATGAACAATGATTCATCTGTAATGAGTTGGGACACTACCCGAACCGATGTCCAAATCATCGGAGTATTCCACAAATGATTCTATTAGATAATAATCAAGTTATGATACTACCACATATGAGGAGGAATGATTAGATTTCTTATGTTGTTATTAGAGAATTATGTCATTTGAGTGTTGTATCAACAATGAACTAGTTATAATAATTATGGAGTATATAAGGATTATACTGAATTAATGTTTCATTAAGGAATTTAGATTGTGTGGAACCAAGAAAAGTGACTCAATAGCAGGTTGAAATTTTTGGAAAATATATGGTTGCGAGAAATATAAACCATAATATGGTTCTTATACCGAGGTAGAGATTTTGGAATAATACATGATTGATTTCGATAAATTATATTGGATATTCTTGACTACCTTGAAAATGATGAATGATTTTTATTTTCCATCGTTGTTCGAGTTTACAACATTTTTGGATAGAAAGATTTTATCAAATATTCTATAAGGAATAAGGGAGAATGAATGTAATCAATAAGATTTTATGGTATTTGAGGATGTTGTATTGTATTAAAAGAATACATGATGACGGTGTTCACATGCTGTTACATGGAAAAAATAATCTTCATTGTGTTTACCTACCTTATAAATTTTTGACTGTGAGTTTGGATATAAGTATTCTGGATAAGTCTAGTTTGAGATTATTTTTGGATTTCCATAAAAAGGACAACCCGGAGGTCGGGTGGCAACCTGTCGTGTCCGGCAAGGCTGTGAGACTTGAACCCACAACCAAAGGGAGACATGGGTGTATCACTTACCACTGACCCACGTGATGTCCTGGATTGAATAATGCAGTTTTTAATGGTTTTCCTAGAAGAATTATAATTTTTTTTGAACCCTATACGAATAGGATAAATATAATATTATTTTTATGTTCTATTATCTTTTAGAGCGAAAAATGATTTTGTGGTAGAACTTAGTTAAAGGATGAGACTCTACTTGTCAAGTATATATTTTTCTTTTAGTCATATTAAATGAAGAAGTTAGTTCTTATACTTTAGTGTATTGATCATAAAACAAAAAAATGTGTTATCCTAATACTATATGTTTTGTTGAACCAATGGTATTTTAAATCATCATATATTGATGAATTTATGGTCCTCAATTTTACAATTGTTTGTGATTGATGTCCTCAATCACTACCTATAAATATTTACATTTTTCCTCCAATTATATGTCTCTAATTTCAACCAATGTTATCCTAATCAAGATCATAATTTGGTGGTAACCCTTTCATTTACCTTTTCCTCATATTAAGACTAAATTTTATAAACCTAATTTCTGATGTGGGTTTTCCCAAAGGTATTTATTATTTTTAACCTTTTATTTTCAAAAAACAATATCAAATTGCGAAGACGCAATTTATTGAAGGATGGTAGAATGTAACTCCCCAAGATTTCATGGTACGTTATTTCTTCAAAGTAATTCAATAACATTCACTTCATGCAACAACGAGTTCTAGCGCACCATGCCATACCAAATAAGCAGTTAAAAAGCAGTTATGAATATTATTAACTAAAATTTGAACTTTATATAATCCTTATAATTTTAGAATCCATATTATGAGTTTCTTAATCATAATTTAAGAACAAATACATTTTTTAGATAAAAGAAGTATTTTTCAAAAAATGCAATTTTAACGTCTTTTAATTGAAAAGCATTTTTAAATCCAATATTTGAAACATTTATATATTAAATTTTACAAAATAAACATCTTCTTTAGAATCGAGACATAAGAATTTAGTTTCAATAAATGTTTGGTGTTTTTCTGATAACATTCATATTTGGGTGAATAGTGAAAATTACTATATTTTAATTGAAAAAACATTTTTATTCAAAATAATTTATATTGTTAAATTATACATTTTAATGGTATGGAAGTATAAATAGATTATATTTTTACCATTTAATCAAACGGTGGTCATTGTATGTAATTTCACTTTGAAATTGGACACAAACAAGTGTCAAACTATTGATAGTTATTAAAAATACGCCTTCTGGTTCTAATAGAGGGTATTAATTTTAAATTAATAAATGAAACTATTAAGATTTGAATTTGGTAAAATAGACATCATTTTTGGATTCATAATATCTAAATTATCATAGGGTGAAATTTTGGTACTTTTCTGATAACTTTCATATTTTGATGAACGGTGAAAATTACTAAATTTTAATTACAAACAACTTTTTTAATTTAAATAATTAATGTTGAAAAATTATGCATTTGAGTGATTTTATATTATAATTAGATTATAATTTTACCATTTTTTCAAATTTTTGCCATTGGAAATTTTTAATATTTAAACTGGACATAAGAAAGTGTCAATATTTTGATTGTTATTATTTGTTAAAAAAACGCTTTTTTGTTTCGACAATGATAATTAATTTTAATTTAATTTCTGCAACTTATGTGTTTTTAAATTAGAAAAATATAATCCATATTTAGAATCAGGAGGTCCAAATTGTGTAAATAGGTAACTTTTATTTTTATAAATTTTGAATAATTACATAAGTAAATATTTTATTTACCATGGTTAAAAGGAAAATCCAGTAAATAAGGGTAAAAAATTATATTATATTCATCCTAAATTACCCAAAAACATGTCCTAACCCTATTGGTTGATACATGTCCGACCATGGTCATATTTGGGTCGAATTTGGGACCACATAGAGACACTTGTAAGTGATAATGACACTTCATATTAATTAAGTTAATGTAAATGCAAAAATGATATAAGCATATATCTTTAAAAAAAACAAATTTTACATAGGGTTATATATGTTGGATTTTATACTATAAATATTCATTATAAAGATAAAAATATTTACTACATAATCGTATTTTATTTATAATTTTTTGACGTTGAATAATTAAATTTATTTATGACACAATAATGATGCATTATTTTATTTAATTATAAAAGAATCAAATAAATGGTATTATAAAATATAAAATAAATATAATTTGAATTTTTTGATAAAATACACGAATTTTATTTGTTAATATTACATATTATTATTTCTTAAATGAATTTTATTCAAATTAATAATGTTGTTTAGACTTCAACAAAAATAAATTTTTAAATAGTGTCAAAATTGACATAAATGAGTTTTTAAAACAAATATTTTATTATTAATTGATATTATATTCTAAAAATATAAATTTACAAAAAAAGACTAATATCATGATAGGTTTATCATTAATGGACCACTTGGGGGTATTTTGGATGTATATAGTATGTTTATTAACTATATAATATAAAAATATAAAGTTACATAGTAAGTGATAAACTAATTAACTAAGAGATAAATCTAAAAGATAAGGTTAATAAAGTGAACCAACCTGTATAAAACAAATTGGTTTAGTTTTTTTAGACCTATACCCACCTTTGACATTGAATAATCCAATTTGGATCCATTAGAAACAGAATATGAATTTATTAATAAATATTACTTCAAGTTTTTCCTAAAGAAGACCTCCTCCCCCTTATAAAAGGACACCACTTCTAACCAATTCCTCGCACCTCTCAATACTTGTTTCTCATCCAAACTCTGCCCAGTTAAGATCCATATATCCCTAACCTCCTCCTAGAATCCTTAACTTATCCATAAGGCACTTCAAGAGTCCTTTTTGGTTCAAACCAAAGGGATTTACCCAAATTAAAGGCAACGATTTCTCTTAGCTTATTTTATTTTATCTAACTTCTCCAACCCCTAAAATCATCATATTATTTTCTTTTTTAACAAAAAAAGTATACTAAATATAATAGGATATTGTTATGAGAAGTATTTGAACTACACTTACACACACCTTCATCTAATGGGTGAAGAACATAATGTTTCTGTGGATGGCAACCAAACGCCTCACGAAACGATGATTGTTTAATTATCTCCTACCACCTCTCATGGTGGCCATTATGATGCCAATATAATTAAATATGATATTAATGATATTTATTTTATATATAAGCTTCTTTAATTCTATTTTATATCATACCATTATTCTTTTCTTGTTGTATATATATAAGATAATTTCATTTGAGGAAGTGCGGACTACCGCCCCCTCAAAGTGACATGACTCATTCATACCATACATGGAACGTATAAAAGATGGTTCCAATGAAATTAAGTAACAGATATAAGATATTATATTATACTAGAATAATAATATACCTATGTATCATTGGTTATTTATTCCTTTTAAAATTAAAAATTAAATGGAAGTAGCGTTCGTGAGTACGTACGGATTACCGTCTCCACGAATGCGTTAAGATTCAATTACACATCATATCCATTCAATAATAATTATCATTTGATGATTAAAATTATTTTTTAAATAATTGATATCATTTTGGATAAGAATAAGATGCAAACTATCCATAACAAACATGACTTAAGTAATGAAGTATATAAAGGGAAATAAATCAGTTAACACCCGAAACGACGATAATACTAAAATATTATTAACAAAGAAATATTAAAAGATCATATATGATATCATATTTATGTATATTATTCTTGTATAATCTAATAAAAATGATTTAACTATTATACAGGAGGTTAACCTACACTCTATCAAGGAAAAGTACAAGGTAAGGGTTTATTTCACAATCTCTTCATTATCTGAGGTTGTTTATACGTAATTATCTACTAGGACCTCTTTATCATTCATACCCATGTTTCTTAAAAATGTATTTCAAAACATTCTTAATATTTTATAGAATATGATTTAAAGTCATTTTTACCCTTATTTTACTTTTTATATGGTGTTTATAAAGGAATCTTTCCGTTGTTTTCAAAACAAGGTCCTTTTAACCTTTTCGACAAAATTAAGGTAAGATTGTCTTTTTCTAACTTATACGGCAGGTGTGGCTATTTTCTACCATTATAAACTCGTCGAAGCTCCCTTTACAAGCTTATAAGAATAATTTCAAAGTAAATGTTTTCTTTTATAATAATTTCACTTTTAAATGATTTCAAAAAGAGAGATATTTCTCTCAAATAGTTTTGATTTCATCTATGTCAACATCCTTTAATGGATTTTATGCTTATTTGATGTTTATTTATTATGATAAAAAACATCCATATTGTATTGAAGGTTGTGTGATATTTTTGAATGTGGATGTTTTATGTTTATACCACTCATGGTTTATAGAGAAAGTTTTGAAATTTCGTATTCTAGTTTTAATACGAATGTTCATGTTATGTTTAAACATGTACATATGAAGAATGCATTGGACTTAGTAAGTGATGGGTGGAGCTCGCTATAGATCCTTGATGCATCGGTAGGTCTCGTGAGACAAACTAGTGTCTTGGAACGAGGCCTTGAGAAAATCGTATTTTTAGGCTTGGCACGAGGCCTTGGCTACGTGGTTATGATAGTCTAGCATTATGCATTCCTTCATTATGAAAGTTTTTATTTATATTTCATGTGATTATTATACTAGTTAAATATCCATGGGAATATTTAAATGGCATTATTTCATTTTCTTTCCATATTATGCTGAAGTTAATGTTTAGAAGGATTTTTTTAGTTATACATTGCCTAAAATGATTATGCTTATTTATGAATGTTTCCACTATATTTTTTACCCTTACTGAGCATTTGAGATCACCCCATTCTATGTTTTATTTTTCCCAGGATTGAAGAAGTATTTTATGAATGACCTGTAGGGATAGTATAAGGGGATATGAGTGTGGAGACAAAATTTTGATGTACTTTTCTTTTTATGATGTAATGTAAGACTGATGAATGTATCTAGTGATTCAAAGGCTACTAAACTAATAGATCTTTCGAGAATTGATCTTTTGTGATCATGAAAATGTTATGTAATAATTCACTGACTCGTGGTAATTGGGGTCGGGGTGTTACAATATTATTTCTGTAAATATAATTATATATAACATACCTATGGTGTTGTGTAAAAAATAGGTCTCAACTCTTTATGAAGGCGATAGTCCACGCTTGGATGAATGAATTTATCATCCTACAGTGAATGAAAAGGGGAAAATAAAATGAAATAATATATTTATAGAATGATAAATATCTAATTATTATAATTCTTATGTCATATATATAAAATATAACAATTAACTATATCTGTATTACATTTAATGTAATGTGTTTTTGAAAAGCGAATCACATCACTTCTTAACGCCGTAGACTTCCATACACACGATTGTCGTTATTGTTTCCCCAAAGGAATGAAACGAAAAAATGTATATATAAAATAATGATTAAATATGTATAATTATCTTTTAAATATCATATAATACTTAATATATATCATTTTACCTAACCAGGAGAGGTATTGATGGAAAGTGTGTAACATCGGTTAATAAGGCAGTAGGCCACCACAAACACAAGCATGTTATCGTTTACCTTTTTATCGAAGAGGATATGGATATAGGTCATGAGAAAAACAAGATAACATATCATTATACGGTATATAATTTGGATATTTAATAATCATAAATTAATAATAAAAGAACTATGTGAAAGAATATATAAATAATAAAACATATTTATGAATTTTACTTCTTCTCAGACCACTTCATTATAATTATAACTAAAGAATTACAAAATTGAATTATGAAAAGAATGGATATATAATAGGTTTATTGGTTTTGGTATGTTATTTTGGTAGTTCATGGACAAACCAGAATAATAATATGGTGTAAAGCATACATGATAATGGTTGGCCATTTATGAGTGAGGATATTAACACACATGATTGTTTTTAAAAGGAAGTAGTTTTCCCTCGTTTTTTATATTCTAGAAGTATAAAAAATTGATTATTATCTATATTTAGACAATATCAATTACATATATGTCTACATAATATATTTTAGAAAATTATTTGTGTCATTTTATCCCAGAAAATCATAGTGTAACCCCCTTATGAACCTCTTTTTACCTTGACCATGGTAAATAATTTTCATTGGTTTTACTTAAATTACTATAAATAATTATGAAAATCATATTATTTAATATAAATTAATATAATTAATAAAATTAATCCATTATCCTAAATTTCATTGGTAGAACTGGAGATGTTTATGTTAGAAGTAATTCCATACATCGGATGAGAAAGCAAGTTTCTAAAGTGAAAATGATTGAAGAATTACATGTTTTTTATATATGAAAATGAAATGTAAAAATTATTATGATGACCTAAAATGTATTATTTATTTTAGTAATTTACAAATTTTACAATCAATTAATTATAAAATATAATTTAGCTAAGTATATAATTTAAATAAAAATATAGTTTTGAAGGAATTTTTTTATTTTCACTATAAATAAAAAAAAATTCAAAAAATACATGATATTATCCCTAAGGTAATTCATATTTTTTTAATTTAAATTTTTTGTTATTTTAATAAAATATAATTATTAATTTCATAAAAATTAATTTATGTAATGTGCGTAAATCATGAAAAATTAGTATTTTTGATTTTTTTTTAAAAATAATTTATTTTTCTATTTAATTATTAATATTTTTTTGTAATAAATAGATATAAATATTATTTATAATTTTGTTATAACTATTAATACCCAAAAATTAATCTTTATTTCATAATGATATATTATATTATGGTTAATTTAAAAATGGGGTAGCGTGTTCTATAAAATATTGAAAACGATTTTTCATTTTTAAAATATTGATATGTTACATATATAGATTTCCAATATTTCCACAATCTATAAAAAAATAGCTCTAAATATAGTCATACCTCAAACTATCATTGAGGCCCCACCCTTAAAACATTACATAATCACCAGATAAGTCAATACTTTGACATTAATTCACATTGAGGGTATTTTTATATTAAGAGTTGTAAGAATTAGGCCATTATTAATACATATCATACCATAATAATACAATAGTATAAAATCAAAAAATTATCCATTTTCCCTCAAAGGAATCCCTTTTTAAGCATAAAACATGATTTATTTTTTTAAAAAAATCATCTTCAATTATATCATTCTCTTACTCATCCTTATACCCCATGAAAACTTTTTAAAAACGTGGGATGATCATAAGAACACATTATGGTATTATATATGGAAAGATATCAATAGTCCATAAATATTTATAAACCCTTGAATTCATAAGAATGATGAATACTTTTATAGAAACAATAAATCATAATGGAAAGGTGTGGCATTCAGGCCATACTTATACTGTAGCATCCACAACTAAATATGGAGTAACCTTCATGGATACATTTGGAATACCCATCACATTATACTATCTAAATATATTATGAGAAACATTAATGTTTACCTTTTCAAAGTTACCCAATTCGTTGGAGAGATATCACAAGCTCAACTACCCTCAGTTTATCATGGAACCACACATATACATAATCAATGCCCAATAGCCGTAACGTAATCATAACACATGAACAAGCATAAAAGAAAAATAGCATTTCGATTTTGCAATCATAAGAAAAAATGTAAATATATTTGTATAATCAGTACATTCTAAAAACCATTTTCAATAAAAAAAATAAATAAAAATGGAATATGGATTTTAATTTTCATTAAAAACATAATGGCTTGTAGAAGAATCCAAATACAAAATAATGGACATCGAGGAGGAAAGGTCGTTGTCGTCCTGTATGGTAAAAAATCATTCTTTTTTTTGTAATTTAGTAAAATTTGATGTAGAAAAAGATTCCTTTTGAATTTTGTTGAATTAAAATAGAAGTAAAATGTGTTTAAATTAAACCATATAAAATTAGTTGTTGTATTTTATCAAAATATTCCTCAATGAAAGTAGATTGAGAAGAAGTCCCATACCTTGAGACATAATAGTCTTGTTCATTCTATAATTTCATGAATTATAAACATAGGATAATTTAAACTTTTTTTGGAACATCATTCACGTTTATTATTAATTTTATATCACATATTAAAAATTTATAACTATTAGTTATTTTTCAAAGTTCATTTAAGATGTTTTGTCGATGTTCGGTACTTGAGTCCAAAAATAAAATTATTTTTATGAAAAATTTTTATGTGGTCATAATTATATTATCTCTATAATTATTTTAATGATTTAAATATAATATATATATAATATATATTTATTAATAAGAGTCCATATAATTTGGATATTTGAAATGAAATGTACCGTTTATGGAGACGATAGGTTTTACGTACACATGAACACTACATTCATTTGATTGTCATATTAATGCAATAAAAAAACATATACATAGGTATATTATAATTAATATATAATATCTATGTTATATATGTTAAATATTTTCATTAACTACGTCCTTTATACCTTCCATGTATTTCATGAATGAGTCATATCACATTGAGGGTGTAGTAGTCCACACTTCCTCAAATTAAAATTATTGTATTTCTACATTTTGGAAAGAATAAATGTATGTTGTAAATAAAAAATAAATAAGCATAAATAAAAAATAAATATAATATATATCATATATAAATACATTTCCATCATAATAGACACCAGTATGGGTCATAGGAGAAAATTAATCAATCATCGTTTTCTGAGGCAATAGTTCATCATACATAGAAACAATAAGTTTTGTAACTATTAGATGGAGGTTTGTATAAGAGTAGCTCAAAACATTATCATAAATGTAACCTATAATATTTATTACACTATTTTTTTATAAAATATTGGAATAAAAAGAATTTATGGGGTTGGTGAAGTAAAATAATTGAAAGGATCTTGAGAGAAGACATTAACTCTAAATAGGGTAACTTCTTTTGATTTGTGCTGAATGTTTTTTTTAAATTAGATTATTCCCAAAAAAAGGATTATATGAGGTATTTATGGGTGTTTAGATATTATTTGAGTATATTTTGGACAAAAAAATTTTCTTGAGAGGTGTGATTAAGTGGGTAGAGGTGGATTCCTTTTATAAGTGGGAGGAAGGGACCTTTAATATTGTACTGAAATTTTATTTATTAAAAAATAATTTTCGATTTATAATAGATCCCAATTGACAAATTACATGTAAAATGTAATTATGGGTCAAAATCATCTCATCCAATAGGTTTTAGGCATGTTTAGTCCACAAAGTTATCCTTATCTTTTGACATTAACCCTTTGTAAAATAACTTAACTCTTACCATGAATTTTTGTTTTTTTACACTATATGGTTAATATAGTTAATATAAAATTCCAAGATAACCTCAAGTGGATCATTGATGTCATTTTTAAAATTATCTAATTCATTTGGCCTAATCATATATTTTTATGAATACTATATCATTTCATAAAATTGTAGTTTTTTAAATCTCATTTTTATGAATTTTTCCCATATTTTGTAATTGAATTTTGTTAAAGTCATAATAACTTGATTCATTAAAAAAATACATTTCCACAATAAAAACATGTCATTATAAAATATAAAATTCATGTATGGAATAAAATTTTTTAAATGACATTTATTTTAATATTTATAATATCATTTATTTGAATCCTGCATTAATAAGGTAATAATTGCATCATCATTGTGTCCTAAGAAAATTTATATATTAATTGTTAAAAATTGTAAATAAAATATGATGATGAATGGAATATATTTATATTTTTAATAAATATTTATAGTCAATGATATCAGTCATATAACACAATATTAAAATTTTATTAGTAAAAAGATTCATGTTATTTTTATACTTCTCCTTACTTTATATTAATTATTATAACATTCCATTATCGCACCCAACTGGCTCCCAAATTCCAAAATTTCATCCTATGGATTGATTAAGTAACCCTTAAGTCATATAATAAGATGAGGAAATGTGTTTTTGTATGAAATCAGACCTTCTTTTTGGGTATGGTTCTATTTTCTGTTCGTTGTTGAGAAAAAGAGGAATTTTGGAAAGAAAAGTTTTAATGTTGTAGAGGCTGTGTGGGGATGCACGGTTGGAACACGGTTTGTTCAAACTATGCGGCCAGCCCAGGAAGCCATGCACCCTTGACAGTGGGCTCCATAAGGGAGGCACAATGATTGTCAAACCATGTGGGGAAACGATGTAAAGTTCCTGGAGGAGAGAGTGGGATCCGCATGGGCGGCGCATGGTTTATCAAACTGTGAGAGCATGCCGAGCGAAGTCTCTGGGAGATATAGTGGCAACCACATGGTTGGTGCACTGATTTCCAAACCGTGCAGCTAGGGAAACCGTGTGACCACTTAAATTTTACAGTTTAAAGCCCCATGCCGCTCGGGATTCCTCATTTCTTCTCCAAACTCTCTCCCACTCGAACCTCACTCGGGATTTTGGGTTCTCTTAGGTTGAAGGTGCTCCCCCACTTGTTTTGGAGGCAAATCGAAGGGGTTTCTTGGCGGATTGAAGCCGGTTCTTCTCGGGTAAGTCTCTCATCTTGGTTCCTTTGAGTTTCCCTCTATATCTACATCTTGTTATCCATCAGTTTTCAAGATCTACACCCATTGTGTTTAGATATAGGGTTGTGGTTTCCCCGGGTGTAGATTTCAAGACTTGTGGATGTCAGGGAAGGATATTTAGATCGTTTTTGGTGGTGTGTTTAGCAGTTTTGAGGAGGTGTAATAGCTTTTGGATCTTTATCACCAAAACCCTTAAGGTAGGTGTATTGTACCATTCGATTTAATGTCTTTGAATATTATGTGAAATTGTACTGAATACCCTTGAATGGGGTATTGCGTAATTTCACCATTTTACTCATATTTCATTCCTTCTTTGCTTGTATGCTTGAGAAGGAATTTTTTTTATGTGATTAGGGTTCAATTTCTATTCTTCATTTGTTTTCCCCACGCATGTCTTTTTTCGACCATTTGGTCTAGCCTTTCTTGTTAGGCTATAGCCAGTTCTCCCATGCCTAGTGTTATAGGGTGGTGTATTGTGATCTTCTGACATGATGAGATACTGTAGACTGATAACCAAGTATTTCTTGAGATTTAATTTGGACTATATGCATTGCCATACTTGTTTCAATTGGACAGGGCAGTGAGAACCTGTTTTAGTATACTATAGGTAGAATGGAAGTAATGGCTTCTCTAGAGTGTCTTTATAATATGATGCGAGACCACATGGGTAATTGACATTGAGTACTTCCCCAGAGTGTCTGTAGTTCCTCGATGTGGGCCATAAGGGGAATGAGACATTGAGTTCTTCCCAAGAGTGCCTTTTGTATGATACGAGACTATAGGGGGAATTGACGGTTAGTGCTTCCCTAGAGAGTGTATTCTTTAGCTGAACCAGAGGGGTGAGACTGCGTGTGCCTCCAATAGGGTTGCTAGTATTTGTTGGTTGAGCCAAAGGGGTTAGGCTATGAGAACTACCTAGAGGGTTACCTGTTTGTTCTTATTGATTGTGTGGTTGATTACCTGTTTTGGATTAGAAGCTTGAAACTGTGGATTGTTTACTGTTTAGTACTTTCCTGCTTACTGCTTTTGTACTTTTACCTGCCATATATTCACTACATATTAGGAAAATATCTCTTGGTGGTTGCCTACTAGGATTTTGTCTCATACCCTGTTTGGGCCATATTTTTGGGCCCAATCAGATTATATTACTGCTGATATAAAAAAGGGAAAGCGCCCTTCGACTTCAAGTACTTGATTACATTGGATCTGGAGAGCATGGGACCAAGCTAAGGCATGCGATGATAATGATTGGTTCATCTATTTATTTTTTACTATAGTTTTGTAAAGTTTTTTTCATCATTGTGACTTGTTTGGCTACTTTCCTAAGACATATGTATCATGCATCATTTTATATATATTTGTGATCTTGTTGTTTATTCTTATAGTATTCCGTTGTTTAATGTTTTCAGTTATTTACTGCTTCTGCTATTTTATATTTGTTTCCCTTCTACTGTGTACTCTTCCAAAGAGGGAATAGTTTCCCCACCATCACACCCAAGGCCCTCGCTTCTAGTCGGTAGACTCTAGCATTTGGGGAAATGTGCTTGAGGCTATGTGACACACCGGGTACGGGGCACCTCTGGGTGGCTTTTGGAACAGGGATTTTACAAAGTGGTATGAGAGGAATTATTTTCTATTGAATTATAGTTTGGAACCTACATCATGGGATAGGATGGAATAGGTACTTGGTAATAAGATATTCCTGAGAGTAGCTAACCCGTGTATAGGGAATATCCAATCTACCTCGTTGATGCAATTTTCTGGTTTTGAAAGTTTATGTTTCCTTGATTTTCACCTTTCGTGACTCACATGTTTTGTGCAGGTTATTGTTTAAGTTATTGAGGTTCTGTTTCTATTTCATCTCGATGAGATGAGGGTGTGCCATCTCATGCATCATATAGGAACTTCCTAGAAATCACATGTCATGCATTCCTTCCATGCCCTCTAGGATGCATTAGAAATTTCACGTTGTTGTGATAGATGTCGTGATATAATATCTTCTATAGTAAGAGATTTGTTTATATGTTTTTGTGTGAATGAACACCAAATTTTGGATCCTGAGGTGTTATAGTCCCTCATGGACAGGAAATTGGTGGATCATTGCCTCGTTTGATTTTCTATAACATGTGTAAGATGCCAAGATTTGATTCATGGGGAGTATGGGCCCTCAAGGATCGGAATTTTTCACTTTCAAAGTTAGTTTTACTGTTTCTCTGGGTTTTGGAGTAGTATTTGTGGCTAAATGTCTGGAAAATCCCAGAATTCATGCCATGTACTTTTGACAACACAACACGTGTTCTTCTGTTTGGGAAGAAATAGTCTTTTTTTAGTATACGCCGTGAACTCTCTGTACATGTTGCGTACTCATATGTTTCAGTCCCTGTTAATATTGATCTAAGGTTTGAATTTGACCTTGTAGAGTCATGACACTGAGACACCCTTCGGTTGTCTGCTAGTTATAGGGAAACGATCATACACTAGACATGGCTCATCAGGGATTTTCGGCAGTTCCTCCGGCTATGCCAGTCTTGGCACCAGTAGTTTTACTAGATGCTGGGGCTGATGCACAGTTTAGGGATGGCTTCATGTGGATGATGCAGACCTTCCAGGGAGCACCGCCTCCTGCCTCGACTATGGTAGACATGATGCGGTTTTTTCAGCAGCATAATCCTCCCACCTTATCAGGGGAAGAAGGACCCCAAGCTTCAGAGTCAGGTCTAGAATGCATGCTGATGATTATTGAGCATCTAGAGATGCCTCCAGAAAGGTAGGTCAATCTCTCTACCCACATGATACAAGAATCTCCCAAGAGGTGGTGGGACATGATATCAGAGGCGGGTCCTTAGTAGGTTATTTATTGGGAGGAGTTGCAGCGCTTCTTCTATGACTACATCGATCTGGAGACTTTGAGCGTCGACCGAGCCCGGAAGTTCATGAGTCTGGAGCTGGGTACTCTTACAGTTATTGAGTATTCCTCTCGTTTCACCGAGCTTTAGCATTTCACACCCGTCCAAGGAGGAGATGGGTTGTTCTTGGCAAGAAAGAGTGAGGACTGTCTCATATGGGAGATCCTCCCACAGGTGAATGTCTTTAGGCTCAGTTCTATCACTTCCATCGTCAAACAGGCACTGATTGTAGAGTGCAATCTGAGAGATTCTGGAGCTGAGAGCCACATCAGTTTCACTTCCAGAGTTGGGGCTTCAGCAACCGACAACAGGAAGCACCCTAGGTAGTCTATACCTGGTTATACGAGGCAGTGAGACACATCTTCAGGTATCCATGGGGTATACTACCGGTGTGGAAGGACTGGACATATGAGGCCACAGTGCCAAAGGGCCTGGGTGGAATGCCAATCTTGTGGCAAGATGGGTCACCTTCAGTGTTTCTGCCAGGTTTTCTCACTAGAAGCATGTGATAGGGGTTCTTTTATGACTCCTCATTCAGGAGCAGCGCCACCAGCTTCTCGCCATTCTGAAAACTGGAGTTCTTCCAGCCGTTTGGGCCAAGGTGGAGGCTGAGGCCGTGGTGGTCAGTTGTCGGTCTATCAGTGAAAGCAGGGTGGATCAGCCTAGGGTAGTTAGGTAGGGTCACAGGGCCATGGAGCTGGCTGGAATTTTGTAGTGGAGCAGACCCATCAAGAGCAGGATCCCGTCCCCTCCACGGTTTAAGGTACATTCATAGTAGCCTCAGTTTTATCTTCAACACTTTTCAATACTGGTGCTACGCATAGATTTATATTTGTTGCTATCATGGAGAGCCTTGGTATCTATATAATTTTTTCTACGAATATCTTGACGCTAGACAGTCCATTGGGGACTAGAACGGCTAGTGTACGTTAGTGTAATGTGTTCCCACTAGAGGTTAGTGGGTGTCACTTCCTTTGGGATCTTTATGTTCTAGAGATGACCGACTATGATTTCATTCTTAGAATGGACTAGATAGTTCCCTTCCAGGAATTCATCAACTACTACCGCCAAAGGATGAGTTTTATATCACCAGAGGGTGGATATTTTCTTCAAAAAGTCTAGTGGGATGTCCAGGCAAGCATAGCGGGACCAGGGCATCATGGGTTAAGAGAAATTACAGCCCAGATTATAAGTCTTTATCTGGATGACCAGGGGACGTCACAGTTAGAATTTCCTCCAATGGGGGATCATTTCAAAGATGTCTTTCTAGAAGGATTTTCAGGATTGCCTCCAGAGCGTGAGGTAGAATTATCTATTTAGCTCATTCTAGGAGAGGCACCAGTGTCAATTCCTTATTATAGGATGGCTACACCTGAGTTGCAGGAGCTCAAGAAGTAGTTGAAGGAGTTGTAGGAAAAGGGTTTCATCGGACCCAATAATTCTCCTTGGGGTTCGCCTGTAATTTTTGCAATGAAGGCAGACGGTACTCTTAGTTTGTGTGTGCATTATTGGAAGTTAAACCAGTTGATGGTCAAGAACAAATATCCCTTTCCAAGGATTGATGACCTCTTTGATCAGCTTCCTATAGCTCTGGAATTATTAAAGATCGACATGAGGTCTGGTTACCATCATTTGCACATTAGACCATCTGATATATCACTCACAGCTTTTAGGAGAAGGTATGGTCTATACGAGTATACAGTTATTCCATTCGGTCTCACGAACGCACCTTCAGTTTTCATGGAACTGATAAACCGAGTGTTCCATCCATACATGGATTCCTTCATGGTGGGTTTCATAGATGATATCTTGGTGTACTATCACACTCGTCACGACTATGATAATCATTTTAGATCGTTTTGGGTACACTAAGGGAGCATCAGTTATATGCTAAGCTCTCGAAATGACACTTTTTGGATGAACTAGATTCACTTCTTCGATCATGTTATCTCAGAGACAGGAGTATTAGTAGACCCAATGAAAGTGAGAGTGTTAGTTTCCTAGGAGTAGCTGAAGAATGTATTTGAGGTGCAGAGTTTTCTGGGACTAGCGGGACACTACAGAAGTTTCATATAGGACTTTTCATGCTTGGACGAACCACTGACATGTCTGACTAATAAGGTTGTGATGTTCTGGTGCTCATATTCTTGTGAGTAAGCCTTTCAAGAGTTGAAGGGGAGGTTTATGTCAGCCCCGATACTAGTCTTTCCAGAGACGGGCAAGAGATATACTGTTTATTGTGATGCTTTAGGTATCAGGCTGGGAGCTATTCTTATACAGAGATATGGAGTTGTTGTGTATGGGTCTCGGCATTTTAGGCCTCATGAGAGTAATTACCTGATGCCCAATCTGGATCTGGTGACTGTTGTTCATGCCTTACGTTGTTAGAGACATTATCTTCTAGGAGAGCACTTTGCGGTTTTCATCAATAGTAAGAATCTCAAGTACATCTTCACTCAGCATGATATGAATTTGAGATAGCATAGTTGGGTCGAGTATCTTCATTTCTTTGAATTCAAGTGTTCCTATACACATGGTAATGGCAACATAGTTGCTGATGTGTTGAGCAGGATAACTCAGATATAGGTAGTTTCGGAGCCCATCATTTAGTGGTAGCTTATGGAACTGTTCTCTAAGATGCATCTGGAGGTGCACAATGGAAAGGGGAAGACCTATCTATCTTCTATAACTGTTACCTATATGCTTCTTGACAGAGTATAAATGACGTAGATATCAGACATTGAAGGCCTAGTTCTATGGGAAGGTGTGTTAGGAGAGGACCCTCTTTCTAGATGGACAGTATGTGAGGATGAGATCTTTCATTTTCAGGGATGTGTATGTGTGCCAGAAGATATACGTGAGGAGCTAATGTGGGACTTTCATTCCTGAGTTTGGGCAGTTCATCCCGGCATCACCAAGATGTATCGTGATCTACACCATCAGTATTGATGGCCAGGTATGAAGTGAGACATTGCAGGTTTTGTCTTGAGGTATTCCACTTGTCAGTAGGTGAAAGAGGATCATCAGCGACCATCAGGTCTTTTGCAGCAATTACCCATTCTGGATTGGAAGTGGAACGATGTTAGGATGGACTTCGTGAATGGTTTTCTGAGGTCGCCATGAAGGAATGATGCTTTTTGGGTTGTCATCGAACGAATTTCTAAGGTTGCTCACTTTTTTCCGATCAAGTAGAGCATTAGTGTTGACGAGCAAGTACAGTTGTACATCTGAGATATAGTACGACCACATGGAGTTCCACACTCCATTTTTTCAGACAGGGATGCTCGTCTTACTTATCGGGTCTGGCAAGGGCCTCAAAATGCTTTGGGTACACATGTAATTTTGAGTATAGCTTACCATCCACAGATAGATGGCCAATCTGAGTGTATGATTCAGGTTCTTGAGGACATGCTCTGAGCAGGCATCCTCGGTATTGGAGGTTCTTGGGAGAAACAGATACCTCTCATAGAGTTTTCCTACAACAATAGTTTTCAAGAAACTATTCATATGGCACCTTATGAGGCATTGTATGGTAGGCCATGTCGATCACTCTTATGTTGGCAGGAGATAGAAGAGGATGCTTTGCCGAGACATAGTCTTGTTCAGGGGATCACAGAGTAGATAGATTTAATTTGGAAGAAGATGGCTACGACACTGTCTCGTAAGAAGTCTTATGCTGATCAGTGGAGACGACCTCTGGAGTTCGAGGTTGGGGATCTGGTTTTCCTACGTGTCACACCGAGGATGGGACACAATAGGATTAGGAGACATGGTAAGCTTTGTCCAAGGTATGTCGGGCCATTTGAGGGGTTGGAGAGAGTTGGGCTGGTTGCCTATCGGTTGCAGTTACCTCAGAGGTACGAGGCTATGCACGACATCTTCCTTGTCTCTCAGCTTCGACAATACTTTTCAGACCCATCACATGTCATTCAACCAGAGGAGGTTGAGCTCGAAGATGATACGTTGTTTGAGGAGCATATTATCCGAATTGTCGATCACAGTATAAATGTTCTCTGTGGCCGGTTTGTTTCTCTGGTACGAGTTCTATGGCAGCATGGGCGAGTACAGGATGAGTCTTTGGAGAGGGAGGCCGATGTACGAGCCCAGTGGCCAGAGCTGTTCGGGGATTCTTCTTCTGCCCCGTGCTAGGGAAATTCGGGGACGAATTTATTTAAGAGGGGAAGTTTGTAAGAAACAAGACCTTGTTTTCAGGTATGGTACTCTTTTCTCTTTATTGTTGAGAAAAAGAGGAATTTTTGGAAGAAAACTTTTTAAGTTGTAGTGGCTGTGCAGGGGGGCATGATTGGAACATGGTTTGTTCAAACCGTGAGGGAAGCCCAGGAAACCATGCACCCTTAACAGTGGGCTCTACATGAGAGGCACACAGTTTTTTCAACCGTGTGGGAAAACTATGAGATGTTCCTGGAGGGGACAGTGGGCTCCGCACAGGCAGCACATGGTTGGTCAAACCGTGCGAGCATGTCGTGCGAAGACCCTGGGAGAGACAGTGGCAACCACACAGTTGGCACACGGTATTAAAAACCGTTTAGGGAAACTGTGCGACCACTTAAAATTTAGGGTTTAAATCCTTGGGCCTCTTGGGATTCCTCATTTCTTCTCAAAATTCTCTCCCACTCGAGCCTCAATCGGGATTTTGGGTTCTCATAGGTTGAAGGTGCTCCCCCACTCATTTTGGAGGAAAATCGAAGGGGTTTCTTGGCGGATCGAAGCTAGTTCTTCTCAAGTAAGTCTGTCCTCTTGGGTCCTTTGAGATTCCCTCTAGATCTACAGCTCTTTATCCCCCAGTTTTCTAGACCTACACTCGTTTTGT
This sequence comes from Viscum album, assembly GCA_963277665.1. Taxonomy (NCBI): domain Eukaryota; kingdom Viridiplantae; phylum Streptophyta; class Magnoliopsida; order Santalales; family Viscaceae; genus Viscum; species Viscum album. The sequence goes on along the minus strand of OY728128.1, from coordinate 1,249,603,486 downwards.
GTAGATATAGGGTTTTGGTTTCCTCGGGTGTTGATTTCAAGACTTGTGGATGTTATGGAAGGAGGTTTAGACCATTTCTGGTGGTGCATTCTCCAGTTTTGATGAGGTGAAATAGCTTTTGGATCTTTTTTTCTAGAACACTAATGGTAGGTGGCTTTTTCCTTTTAGATTAAGGTCTTTGAATATTATGTGCAATTGTACCCAATACCCTTGAACAAGGTATTGCGTAATTTCACCATTTTACCCCTATTGCTTGCCACCTTTGATTGTATGCTTGAGTAGAGGATTTTTTCATCTGATTAGGGTTAAATTTATTTTCTTCAAATGTTTTTCTCATGCATGTATGTTTTGGACCATTTGGTCTAGCCTTGCCTATTTGGCTACATCCAATTTTCCCATTCCTAGTGTTATAGGGTGGTGTGTTGTGATCTACTAACATGCTGAGATTCTATAGACTGGTAGCCAACTACTTCTTGAGGTTTACTTTGGCAGATGCGTGTTGCCATACTTGTTTGACATGTATAGGGCAATGAGAACCTTTTGTAGTAGACCATATGGAGAATGGACGTAAGGGTTTCTCTAGAGTGACTTTATTATACGATGCTAGACCAAATGGGGAATTGACGTTGAGTGCTTCCCCAGTGCGTCTGTAGTTCCTCGACACCATCCACCGGGGGAATGATAAGTTGAGTACATCCCCAGAGTGCCTTTAGTATGATACAAGACTATATGGGGAATTGATGGTGAGTGCTTCCCTAGAGATTCTATTCTTTAGCTGGACCAGGGGGTAAGACTGTGTGTGCCTCCCATAGGGTTGCATGTAATTTTTGGTTGAACCAGAGGGGTTAGGCTATGAGAACTACCCAGAGGGTTACCTGTTTGTTCTTAGTGATTGTGTGGATGATTACCTGTTCTGGATTAGATGCTTGAAACTGTAGATTGTTTACTATTTAGTACTTTCCTGTTTACTTCTTATGTACTTTTACATGCCATATATTCACTGACTGTTAGAAACATATCTCGTGGTGGTTTCCTACTGGGATTTTTTCTCACACCCTGTTTGGGCCATGCTTTTGGGCCCAAACAGATTATATTGCTACAGGTTTAGACAACGGTAAGTGCCCTTCGACTTCAAGTACATGATTACATTGGAGATGGAGAGCATGGGACCAAGCAGAGGCTTGTGATGCTGGGGAGGGGTTCATTTGTTTTTTTTCCTTTGGTTTAGTACTGTTTATATTCACCATTGTGACTTTTTTGGCAACATTCCTGATACATATGTATCATGCATCATTTTATATATATATATGTGTGTGTTGTAGTTATTTATTCTTACAGTCTTTCACTGTTTAATGTTGGTGGTTATTTGCTACTTCTCCAATTGTATATTTGTTTCCCTTCCACTGTGCACTCTGCTAGTGAGGGCATAGTTTCCCTAATATCACACCCAAGGACCTCGCTGCTACTCGGCAGCCTCTGGCGTTCGGTGAAATGCGTTTGAGGCCATGTGACCAACCGGGTACGGGGTACCTCTGCTTGGCTTCCAGAATCGGGACGTTATAGTTTGAGTTGTTTTATATTATTATATTATAATATTTACCCTTATTTACCTAATTTTCTCTTTAACTGTGGAAAATAAAAATAATTACAAAAGTTACTATTCATAATATCAAAAAACAAAATGTAAATATTTACATAATGTAAACATTATAATTAAAAAAATGGAATCCATTTTTCCTATTTTGAAACAAAGAAGTTACAGTAATTAAATTAAAATTAATTCCTATTGTCAAAACCAGAAAATGGTTTTTTAAAAGTAAAAACTATAAAAATATAGATATGTGTTTATGCCCAATTTGAATATGAAATTACTTCCAATTACCAACAATGGATTAAATGAAAAATCTTAATACAATTGAACTTCAAAATTAACTAAAAGGATAATGTAACTACATAAATTAATTAGATGAAAAGGTAGTAATGAACTAAAATATCTTATTTTTTTAATATTCATTTAAATATTAATTTCATCATAAAAATACAAAAATTTCACCCAAGGTATATTCTAATGTCTTGCTTCAAAAAAAGAAGTTTATTTTTTCAAATACAAAAGTTAAAAGTGGGAAAAAAATTAAAAATGTTTCTCTATCAAAATGATATAAAATGACCTTTTAAAAATATTAGAGTATTTTATGCTTAAAATTGTATTCATTTTCATTTAAGGCTTTGAAATTTATTGGATAATTATAAAAACATTTAAAAAACATGTGTAATAACATTTTAGTCACTTATGTTCCTTCCTGAAAATACAACAACTAGGTGTTAACTACCATTTAAAATAATAATAATAGTATTGTTTCATTTTTCGGTATAACTCAATGTTGTGTTCAAGTTAGGATTTCAGAGAGACCCATTGTTACATGTCGATTATGATATCAAGAAAAACATCCCCTTAATGTAAAATTAATATCTAATTCATAAATGTTAATGAAAATGTATAATTCTCTAAATACATGGGATGTTACATCCTCCCCCTTTTGGATATTTCTTACTCTCAATTTTATTCAAATATAAAATAAGTGAGGGTATTAACCATTCATCGAATTTTCCGATTCCCATGTTTCATATTCAACCTTTTGGATTTTGAAAAAACATTTACTAGATGAATCACATTATTCTGAAAAATATTCTCTTTGCGGTAAGGAATCTATACTAGTTGTTCCTCATAACAAAGATTCTTTTCAAATGAACTACCTCTCGACTCAAAAAATTAGACATATCTGAAAAATAATTTCTCAAAGTTGAAACACGAATGACATTATATACCTAAAATAAAAATGTAGGTAAATCGACTCTATAGGAAACAGATCCATCTTACTCCAGGATTTCATAGGGTCCAATGAACCATGGACTCAACATTCCATTATTACCGAAATGCATCACACTTTTCCATGGGGAAATTTTGAGAATGCCATGATCACCTGCCTCGAAAGAAATATCCTTCATCTAGTTATTCGCACAACTTTTTTGACTTCTATGAGTTGTCCTAAGGTGATTTTAAAATAACTAAACTTTTTTATACCATCTCTTCTAATAATTATGGTCCCATAAACTTTTTTTCACCTACATTATCCTGAAAATTTAGACTTCGACACTGGTTTCCATATAATGCCTCAAACTGTGCACCTAAATAGTGGAATGAACATTGTTATTTTATGAAAACACAACCAAAGAAAAATTTTGATCCAAAGTTCATTGGAAATCCATTGAACAATAAAGTATCATATACTTCATGGTAAGATTGTTTCTTTCTGACTGCCCACTTAATTGAGGATGAAAAAATGTTTTGAAATTTAATTTAGTTCTTATTGACTTCTAAAGTGTAACACCCGAAGATTTCATAGTGTGTTATTTCTTCAAAATAATTCATTAACTTGAACTACACACAACACCATGTTCAAGCACACCATAACTTACCGAAAAAGCCGTTCAAAAGAGATTATGAATATTATAAAATAAATTTTAATCTTTATATAATCTTTATAATTTTAGAATTCATAATATGAGTTTCATAGACATAATGTAAGAACAAATTCATTTTTTCAGATAAAAGAAGTACTTTTCAAAAAATGCACTTTTACCAACTTTTAATAGTGAAACCCTTTTTTTTAATCCAATATTTTAAACTTTTATATATTCAATTTGACTAAATGAATTTATTCATTAGATTGGGGACATAAAAAATTTACAAGGTAACACCCCAAGCTTTCAAGATATGCTTCATTTTGAATAATACAGTAGCGTGTGTTGTACGCAACTTCGAGTTCTAACACACACTACAACCAATCAAACTAGCCGTTATGAATAGTAATACCTAATTTTTGAAATTTTATAAATTTTATATCTCAAAATGGACTTCGTTTTTGGATTTAGAATATTGAATTTAGCCTAGGGTGAAATTTTGTAACTTTTCAGATAACATTTATATTTTGATGAATAGTGAAAATTACTAAATTTTAGTTAAAAACAACTTTTTTAATCGAAATAATTTATATGGACAAATTATGAATTTGAGTGGTTTTAAAGTATATTTGGAATTTATTTTTAACATTTAATACAATGTTGGTCATTGTACATAATTTCACAATTAAACTAGACATAAACAAGTGTCAATCTTTTGATAGTTATTATCTCCTAAAAACACGCTTTTTGTTTTAACAACGGGAATTAATTTTAAATTAATTCCTTCCACTTCTGTGTTTTGAATTTGTAAAAATGGATTCCATATTTGGAATTAGGATGCCCAAATTTTTCAAGTAGGTAATTTTTATTTTTAGACAATTTGAATAATTACTTCGGTAAATATTTTATTTACCGTGGTTAAAGGGTAAATCCAGAAAATAAGGGTTAAAAAATAATATTATAATAATAATAAATTACCCTAAAACGTGTCCTAACCTTATTGGTGGATACATGTTCGACCATGGTCATCTTTGGGCTGATTTTTGGGACCCTATGGAGCCACTTGTAGGTGATAGGGACACTTTATTTTAATTAAGTTAAAATAAAAAAAAATGACATAAGCATATATCTTTTAGAAAAAATTTTTTTACATAGGGTTATATATGTTGGATTTTAGACTATAAATATTAATTAGAAAGATAAAAATATTTATACATAATGGTATCTTATTTATAATTTTTAGACATTAAATAAGTTAATTTACTTATGACACAATGGTGATGTAGTAATTTCAAAATTAATGAAAAGTTAGAAAAAATAATATTATAAATACCCAAATAAATGTAATTTTAGAATTTTTATAAAAAAAAAATCTAGGTTAATATTACATGTTAGGATTGATTTAATTAACTTTCTTCGGTGTAATAATTCTGTTATAAGTTTTAAAAAAATCAATTATTGAATAGTGTCAAAATTGAAATAAAAGAGTTTTTAAAAAAAATATTATATTATTAATTGATATTAAATACCTAAAAATATATGGTTCGTTCCAGAGACTTATATCATGATAGGTGTATCATTAATATACCACTTGGGGGTCTCTTGGATGTATATAGTATGTTTATTAACCATATAATATAAAAATATAAAGAGACATTGTAAAAGTGAAACTAATTAACTAAGAGTTAATACTTAAAGATAAGGTTAATATAGTGACACAAACCTCTCTAAATCCTATTGGTTGAGTTTTTTTCGACCCATCCCCACATTAAACTTTAAATTATCCCCTTTGGAGCCATTATAAACCGAATAAAAATTTATTATAAAATAATATTTCTTGATTTTCCAAAGGAGCCCCTCACCCCTCTTATAAAAGGGCACTCCACCTTCTCATTAATTCACACCTTAAAATCCTTTTGGTTCGGCCAAACCCTGACCAAATACTCTCTCAACTTCCCTTACTACAACCTAGAGGCTTAATTTTGATCATAAAGCCATCATAAGGATCCCTTTTGATCAAATCAAAAGGAAGAACCCGAAGAAGAGGTAATGTTTTCACCACCCTTTTTCAAATTCATTTATTTTTCAACTTCTTCTTTCTTTGTTATTACCATTATAAAATAATAAATCCAGTATCTCCTATATACTGTAATATTATTATAAATATGGTACAACCATATTCCGTATTCTATCCATCCTGTGAATGAAATGTCACCATATGTGCGTACGTACGACTTACCGTCTCCACGTCGTGGTGTAATTGTTATTCAATATATTATTATTTGGATGGGTATAATAATGATTTTTAATTCATTTAAATAATAAATTTAACCTGATAATTATTCTTTATATATGATATAACATCCAATTATATATTATTTTAATATCAAAAGAATGATATTGTCACTCATGCGTACGTACGGACTACCGTCTCCACAAACGCGATGATATTCAATCCTCATCGTATCCATTAAATTATAATTATCATTTGATGATTAATAATAGTATCTAAGGACTTTATATCATTCTGGATATGAATAAGATAAAACCTATCCATGACAAACACAGCTTACGTAAAAAAACATACAGAAGAAAATGAGTAAATTAACACCCGAAACAAAGATAATACTAAGATATTATTAACAAATCAATGTTAAAAGATCATATATTATATCATATTAATGTATATTATTCTTGTATAATTCAATAAAAATTATTAAACCATTATACAGGAGGTTATCCTTCCCTCATCCAAGGAAAAGTAGAAGGTAAGGGTTTATTTCATAATCTCTTCATTATCTGAGGTTGTTTATACGTAATAATCTACTGGAACTTCTTTATCATCCACATCCATGTTTCTTAAAAATGTATTTCAAAACATTTTTACTATTTACTATAATATGGTTTAAATTCATTTATACCCTTGTTGACTTTTATAAGGGGTTTATAAAGGAAACATTCCGCCGTTTTCCAAACAAGGTCCTTTTTAACATTTTCGACAGAATTAAGGTAAGAATGTTTTTTTAACATACATGGTGGGTGCGGCTATTTTCCACCATTATAAAATCATCGAATATTCCCTTAAAATATTATATGAATATTTTCAAATAAAATGTTTTATTTTATGAATATATGACTCCTAAATGATTTCAAAATAGAAAGAGATATTTATCTAAAAAGAGTTTTGATTTCATCTATGTCAACATCCATTGATGGATTTTACGCTTATTTAAAGTTGATTTATTATGATACAAAACTTCTATATTGTATTGAAGGTTTTGTGATATTTTTTACTGTGGATGTGTTATTTTTATACCATTCATGGTTTATGGATGAAGTATTTACATTTCGTATGCTACTTCTACTACGAATGATTATGTTATGTTTAAACCTTTTTATATGGGAATGCATTGGTCTTAATATGTGATTGGTGGATCCCGTTATAGCTCCTTGATGCATCATTAGGTCTCATGAGACAAACTAGTGTCTTGTCACAAGGCCTTGTAAAATTCTTATTTGTAGTATTGGCACGAGGCCTTGGCTATGTGGTTATGATAGTCTGGCATTATGCATTCCGTCATTATGAAAGTGGTCATTGATTTTGCATGTGATTATTCAATTAGTAGAATATCCATTTGAATAAATAAATGGAATTATTTCATTTTATTTTTGTCATACTATGTTTATGTTCAAGTTTAAAAGGATTTTGTTTTAGATATACATTTCCTTAAATGTTTATTCTTATTTGTGACAGTTTCCACTTTATTGTTATCCTTACTGGGCATTTAAGCTCACCGTTTTCTATGTTTTATTTTTCCCAGGATGTGAAGAAGTAAATTATGAATGACCTACAGGGATAGTATGAGGGGATAAGAGTGTGGACTATAGATACTATGTTATTGTAGTTTTCATTTTTATGATGCAACGTAAAACATTATGAATATATCTATTATTTCCAAGGCTACTAAACTAATCGGTCTTTCGAGATTTGATCTTTCTTGTGATCATGCCAATGTTATGTAATAATGCACCAGCTCTGGGGAACTGGGGTCAGGGCGTTACTATCGGTATCATAGGAAAAGGAGGTAGGAATGAATCCGATCCTTGGGAACTCTCACATGTGAGCGTTGGATGAAGCATGGCTCTCCGCCCAAGGGCTTCATGAGGAAATGGCTGCCACTGGGGATGGTGGTGTGTCTCACCCAGGGGGTGTAGCCGCCCATGGAGTGCCCTGATAGGTATCAATTATAGTCCATTGGAAGTAATTCCAAACCATTACAGTTGGTATCAGATGAAGTTTAGTACAAACTGTGGAAGCTATATTTATATAAACTCTGATTAGAGCACATAGATCTAAGATGGACTTTGAGGATTAGTATAGAAGAACTTCCTACAATTTTGGTATTTTAGAAATTTTGTCAGTTTTCTAAGCAATACATCCCTATATGGATACGAGCAAGTAGAGGCTGCTGTGGCACAGATGTACCTAGGGGTAAAATCCAAAAACACCGCTTGGAGCTCGACGTGAACGGGAACTGGTGCACGACAACATTCCTTACTGCACTCTTGATTACGACACTCCTGGGGGATATTCTTAGGATAATTATCATTTTCTTTACAAACCATTATGAAGGGTTTATGAGTATATACCTCATCAAAGGAGACATTTTTATGATTATGGATTATATCCATAAACTATTTAATTTATGTTATTTGTTTTAGAAGTTTGGGATTAGGTCTTGTTATTCATAAACTAATCTAGTGTATCCCATTTTTTATAAATGGTGCCTAGTAGAAGGAATGAGAACTCCAGTAATGCACATGATCCAAAGAGAACGAAGGGTCATATCATTCATGTTCTTAAGCCAGAATTTATAAGAGAAATAGTCTCCCATGTATTATCATCATGTGAAGAAATAATATCATGTGTTGATAAGACAAGTAAAGAGTTTATTGAGTCCTATGGATTTGAAGGGAAGCAAGAGAAGAAACGGATGGAAGAGAGAAAGATGGATAAAGGGAAGAGGGAAAATAAGAATTTTCCCATATGTGATAACTGTGGGAAGAAACACCCTGTAACTTTCCAGAAAGAAATGAGAGTCTGTTATAAGTGTGGAGTAAAAGGGCACAAAGTACGTGACTGCAAGGGTAGGAAAATGGTTTCAAATGTACAATGCTTCATTTGCATGGAGTTTGGACACTACGCGAACCTATGTCCCAGTAATCAGACTATGCCGCAAATGATGCTATTGGATAATAATCAAGTTATGATACTTCCACAAATGAAGAGGAATGATTAGAGTTCTTATGTTGATTATGTCATTTCAGTGTTGTATCAACAATTTACTTGTTATAATAATTATAATGTATATAAGGATTTTCCTGCAGTACTATTTCATTAAGGAATTGAGATTGTGTGGAACAACGAAAAGTGACACAATAGCAGGTTAAATTTTTGGAAAATATATGGTTGAGAGAAAAATAAACCATAATATGGTTCTGATACCGAGGTAGCTATTTTAGAATAATACATGATTGATTTGGATAAATTATATTGGATATTCTTGACTACCTTGAAACTGATTAATGATTTGTACATTCCATCATTGTGGGGGTTTACAACATTTTTGGATTGAAGGAGTATATCTATTTTTCTTTAAGGAATAAAGGGATCATGAATGTAATCAATAAGTTTTTATGGTAATTCAGGATGTTGCATTGTTTTAAAAGAATACATGATGGAGGTGTTCACATGTTATTACACGGAAAAAAGGATCTTCATTGTGTTTACCTTCCTTATAAAATTTGGACTGAAGTATTTTGGATAGTTCTAGTTTGGATTATTTTGTATTACCATAAAAAGGTCAACCTAGAGGCTGGGCAGCAAGCCGTTGTGTCCAGCAAGGCCGCGAGACATGAAGCCACAACCGAAGGTTGACAAGGGTGCATCACCTACCACTGACCCATGTGATGTCCTGGATTGAATAATGATGTTTTTTAGTGGTTCTGCCATATGAATTATAAATTAATTTTTTTAAACCCTATAAGAATATGATAAATAGAATATTATTTTTATGTTATATTATCTTTTAGAGTGAAAGATGAGTTTGTGGCAGAACTTAGTTAAAGGATGAGACTCTACTTGTCAAGTATATATTTTTCTTCTTCTCTTATTCAGTGAAGAAATTAATTCGTATACTTTTGTGAAGGGATCTTAAATAAAAAAAATGTATTATCCAAATACCTTATGTTTTGATAAACCGATGGTATTTTAAATCATCGTTGATTGATGAATTTAAGGCCCTCAATTTTACACTTGTTTGTGATTGATGACCTAAATGAATACCTATAAATATTTACATTTTCCCTCTAATTATATGTCTCTAATTTTCACCAATTTTCACCGAATAGAGATCATTATTTGGTGGCGACCCTTTCATTTCTCTTTTCCTCTTATTAAGACTAAATTTTATTAACCAAATTTCCCATTTGGGTTTTCCCGCAATGATATTTTCTATATTCAACCTTTTATTTTTAAAGAAAAATTTCAAATTAAAAGGATGAAATTTATTGAAGGAGTGGAGAATGTAACACCCCAAGATTTCATAGCGTGTTATTTCTTCAAAATAATTCAATAACTTTCACTACACACAACACCGAGTTCAAGCACACCATGACTTACCAAACAAGCCGTTTAAAAGATTTTTTGAATAGTATTAACTGAATTTTAAACTTTATATTATATGTATAATTTTAGAATCCATATTATGAGTTTATTATACATAATTTAAGAACAAAGTCATTTTTTACAGATAAAAGAAGTTCTTTTCAAAAAATGCACTTTTACCAATTTCTAATAGTGAAACCCTTTTTTTAATTCCAATATTTTAATCTTTTATATATTCAATTTGACTAAATGAATTTATTCTTTAGAATGGGGACATCAAAAATTTACAAGGTAACACCCCATGCTTCCACGGTACGCTTCTCTTTGAATAATACAGTAGCGTGTGTTGTACGCAACTTCGAGTTCTAACACACACTACATCCAATCAAATTAGCCGTTATGAATAGTAATACCTACTTTTTGAAATTTTATAAATTTTATCATTCAAAATATACTTCATTTTTGGATTAAGAATATCGAATTTATCCTAGGGTGAAATTTTGTAACTTCTCAGATAACATTTATATTTTGATGAATAGTGAAAATTACTAAATTTAATTAAAAACTACCTTTTTAATCGAAATAATTTATATTGATAAATTATGAATTTGAGTGGTTTTAAAGTATATTTGGAATATTTTTTACCATTTAATACAATGTTGGTCATTATACATAATTTCACAACTAAACCGGACATAAACAAGTGTCAATCTTTTGATAGTTATTATCTCTTAAAAAACGATTTTTGTTTTAACAAGGGGAATTAATTTTAAATTAATTCCTACCACTTCTATGTTTTGAATTTGGAAAAATGGATTCTATATTTTAAATCATGATGTAAAATTTTTTCAAATAGGTAACTTTTATTTTTAGACATTTTGAATAATTACTTTGGTAAATATTTTATTTTCCGTGGTTAAAGGATAAATCCGGTAAATAAGGGTCCACAAATAATATTATAATAATACTAAATTTCCCTAAAACGTGTACTAACCTTATTAGTGGATACATTTCCGACCATGGGCATCTTTGGGTTGATTTTTGGGACCCAATGGAGCCACTTGTAGGTGATAGGGACACTTTATTTTAATTAAGTTAAAATAAATACAAAAATGACATAAGCATATATCTTTTAGAAATTTATTTTACATAGGGTTATATATGTTGGATTTTCGACTATAAATATTCATTAAAAATATTGAAATATTTCCTACATAGTGGTATTTTATTTATAATTTTTAGAAATTAAATTATTTAATTTATTTATGACATAATGGTGATGTAGAAATTACCTAATTAAAGACAAAATAGAAAAATTAATATTATAAATACCCAAATAAATGTAATTTGAGACTTTTTATAGATAAAAAAAAATTTCTAGGTTAATATGAAATTTTAGGATTTGTGTAATTAACTTTGTTTGAAGTAATCATTCTGTTATGATTTTTACAAAAATCAATTATTGAATAGTGTCAAAATTGACATAAAAGAGTTTTTTTAAAAAAATATTTTATTATTAATTGATATTAAATTCATAAAAAATCTAAGGTTGGGCCAAGAGACATATATCATGATAGTTGTATAATTAATAGACCACTTTTGGGTCTCTTGGATGTATATAGTAAGTTTATTAAACAAATAATATAAAAATATAAAGAGACATTGTAAAAGTGAAACTAATTAACTAAGAGTTAATACTTAATGATAAGTATAATATAGTGACACAAACCTGTCTAAATCCTATTGGTTGAGTTGTTTTCGACCCATCCCCACATTAACCTATAAATTATCCACTTTCGAGCCATTAAAAACCGAATATGAATTTATTATAAAATAATATTTCTTTCTTTTCCAAAGGTGCCCTTGACCCCTCTTATAAAAGGGCACTTCCCCTTCTCATTAATTCACACACTCAAAGCCTTTTGGTTCGGCCAAACCCTACCCAAATACTCTCTAAACTTCCCTTAATACAACCTAGAGGCCTTAGTTTGATAAAAAAGCCATCCTATGGAGCCATTTTGTTCAAATCAAAAGGATGAACCGAAAGAAGAGGTAATGTTTTCACCACCCTTTTTCAAATTCATTTCTTCTTAAACTTATTATTTCTTTTTTATTACAATGCTAAAATAATGAATCCAATATCTCCTATATACTGTAATATTATTATAAATATGGTACAACCATATTCATTATTCTATCCATCCTTTGAAAGACATGTCACCATACGTGTGTATGTACGGCTTACCGTCTCCACGTCGTGGTGTAATTGTTATTCAATATATTATTTTTTGGATGGGTATAATAATGATTTTTAATTAATTTAAATAATAAAGATAACATTATAATTATTATCTATATATGATATAACATCTAATTATATATTATTTTAATATCAAAAGAATGATATTGTCGCTCGTGCGTACGTACGACTACCGTCTCCACGAATGTGATGAGATTCATTCCCCATCGTATCCATTCAAGTCGAATTCTCATTTGATGATTAATAATAGTATCTAAGGACTTGATATCATTCTGGATATGAATAAGATAAAACCTATCCATGAAAAACACGGCTTACGTAACAAAGCATATAAAAGAAAATGAGTATGTTAACACCCGAAACAACGATAATACTAAGATATTATTAACAAATAAATGTTAAAAGATCATATATGATATCATGTTAATGTATATGATTCTTGTATAATTTAATAAAAATTATTTCACCATTGTACAGGATGTTAACCTACCCTCAACCAAGGAAAATTACAAGGTAAGGGTTTATTTCGCAACCTCTTCATTATCCGAGGTTGTTTATACGTAACAATCAACTGGGAATTCTTTATCATCCACATCCACGTTTCTTAAAAATAGATTTCAAAACATTTTTACTATTTACTAGAATATGGGTTAAAGTCATATATACCTTTGTTGACTTTTATAATTGGTTTATAAAAGAATCTTTCCGTCGTTTTCCAAACAAGGTTATTTTTAACCTTTTCGACAGAATTAAGGTAAGAATGTTTTTTTAACTTACACGGTGGGTGCGGCTATTTTTCGCCATTATAAAATCGTCGAAGCTTCCCTTATAATATTATAAGAATATTAACAAATGAAAATGTTTTATTTTGTAAATACATGACTCTTAAATGATTTCAAAATAGAAAGAGATATTTCTCTAAAAAGAGTTTTGATATCATCTATGTCAACATCCTTTGATGGATTTTACGCTTATTTGAAGTTGATTTATTATGATACAAAACTTATATAATGTATTGAAGGTTTTGTGATATATTTTACTTTGGATGTGTTATTTTGATACCATTCATGGTTTATAGATGAAGTATTTACATTTCGTATGCTTGTTTTACTACGAATGCTTATATTATGTTTAAAACAATTCATATGGGAAGGAATTGGACATAATATGTGACGGGTGGAGCCGGCTATATCTCCTTGATGTATCAGTAGGTCTCATGAGACAAACTAGTTTCTTGGAACAAGGCCATGGAATAATCTTATTTCTAGTCTTTGCATGAGGCCTTGGCTATGTAGTTATGATAGTCTGGCATTGTGAATTTGATCATTATGAAAGTGGTTATTGATATTGCATGTTATTATTCTATTAGTAGAATATCCATGTGAATAAATAAATAGAATTATTTTATTTTATTTTTTCTATACTATGTTTAAGTTCAAGTTGAAAAGGATTTTTTTTAGTTATACATTGCCTTAAATGTTTATTCTTATTTATGAAGGTTTCCGCTATATTGTTATCCTTACTGGGAATTTGAGCTCACCCCTTTTCTGTGTTTTATTTTTCCCAGGATGTGATGAAGTAAATTATGAATGACCTGAAGGGATAGTATGAGGGGATAAGAGTGTGGACTAGGGAGACTATGTTTTTATAGTTTTAATTTTTATGATTTAATGTCAAACTTTATGAATATATCAAGTATTTCCAAAGCTACTAAACTAATCAGTCTTTCGAGATTTTATCTTTCCTGTGATCATGCCAATGTTATGTAATAATGCACCGACTCTGGGTAACTGGGGTCAGGGCATTACATAAAGGCCTTTCCAAAAGATAGAAGTTAACCTGAGATCACGATCATAGACAATTGAGAGGGGAACCACATGTAACCTGACTATCTCTTTAAGATACAATAGATAAAGATGATCTATGGAAAATGTGTTTCAATTAAGATTAAAATTAGAAGATTTACAAATTCTATCAACAATTACCAATGTGGGATTGTTCCCTTGAAAAGTCTTTGATAATCCCACTATGAAATCCAAGGATATATTTTCTGAATTCCACTATGGTATATGAAATGATTGAAGTATCCCTTTTGGTGACAACCTCTTTAGATTATCTTATTGACTAGTCAAACACATCATATTAAAGTCTACAATATCCCCTTTTTTTCCAACCATCTAGTAATATTCCCAATGATCTCGGTACATATTAGTACCTCAAGGTTGAAATCATAAAGGAGAACTATGTGATTCACATAAAAACTCTTTGATCAAATATAAATCTCAAATCACACAAAATTTTCTTCTAAACCACAGAAAAAAAATCTTTATAAATGTTAAATTTAGATAAATTACCCTTCTAAATTAATTCATCCTTTTTTGGCAGCTCACTATCTTCTTTATTCGCATTCTTATTTGTTTCTGACATAGATGATTTCAAAATCACATGAAACAAAATAGAGGAATTTTCTTTACCAACAACGTCCAAGCTAAAATTCATCAAATAATTAACAAATAGATCTTGTTGTAGACATAACATTGTTAATTAAGAATTACTTTTTTGACTCAAAGAATCTTCTACTTTATTTTTTTCCATGATGGTAATGGATCATGAAATAATAATCCTTGATTAATTTCATCCATTTTATCTATATCATGTTCATTTGATTCTAATAAAATATAAACATCAAAAAATTTATTGTTTGTATATATTTTATGTTTTAGTCCATACAGATGATGCCTCCAAATTTTTATGAAAAAAACAACAGCTAATTCCAAATCATGTGTGGGTAATTTAACTCTTATTTTTAAACATACATGAATAATAAGCAATTACCTCCTCATTTTGCATTAGGAAAGACCCAAGTCCTTTCAATGAATCATAAATGTGGATAAAAAATTTAACCACTTCTAGAAGGCAGTGCCTAAAATAAATCATTCACAAATATTCGTTTAAATTCTTGAAATATTTTATCACATTTTTTTGTCCAGATGATATTAACTCATTTTTTAGTTAACATATTCAGTTTTCTAGATAACCATGAAACATTTTCAACAATCCTCTTATAATAACATTATAAATTAATAGAACTACAAATCTTAGTTATATTTGGGGTTCTTGTCTGTTCATCAAAAATTGTTTTTAGTAGGATCAATAGTTACTCTATCATTAGAAACAATGTGACCAATGAATGGAATTTTTTGTAAGAAAAACTGATAGAAGATGAATTTACCATATAGTTTATTTTCTTTTATAGTTTTTAAGACAACAATTAAATGACTTTCATTCTCCCCATTAATTTTAGAATATACCAAAATTTCTCAATAAACACAAGAACAAACATATCCAATAACTCATGAAATATTCTATTCATAAGATCCATGAATATAGTAGGTGAATTAGATAACTCTAATGGAATAAAAATATATTCATAATGGACATATAGTAATAAATAGAGTCTTCAAAATGTCTGATTCTGTCACATTCAACTGATGGTAATCCTACTTCAAGTAAGCTAAAGAAAAATAACGTGATCCCAGGATCTGATCAAACAAATCATCGATATAAGGAAAAGGATAAGTTTTCATAATAATGATGTTATTTAAGGCACGATAATCAATGAAAATTCTAATTAAACAAAATTTATTACTAATATAAAAGATAGTGGAACCCCATGTCTATGTGAGGGGTCAAATGAATCATTTATCTAATGAATTGTGCAATTACTTCATTACCTCTAAAAGTTAAATTTGAGTCATTCAATAAGGTGGTTTTGAAATTGGCCTAGAATCAGGTTCCAATTAAATAGTAAATTCAACTTCTTATTAGGTATAATACCAGGAAATCATTAGTAAAAACATAAAGATACCCATTTACCTATTTCACATCATTAATCTAAATAACTCATTTTTTCCACAATATGTGCTAGCTAACAATCACCTTCATATTTTATTAGGTTCTCATTTCCTAATATGTTATCAATGGTTATGGTTAATTATTCTATGGAAACTAAATTTATTTTTGAAAATAAACATCATTATCTCTACAATAAATTCCAATATGGTAAATAGAAATCCAATCCATACACATAGTAATATAAAACTATAATAGAGTCAAAACAATAATTATTGTTGGTATATTCATTCCAAAGACAAGAACATGATGATTCTTATAATTTCTTTTTGCGTCAAAATTTCCCCCTAGTGTTTTTAACTTAGGTTATAGATTTATTTCTAGTGATGGAATTCCCAATTAACAAAAACATTTCCCATAAATGAATAAATTTGTCATCCAAGAATCAAGAAACACATACGAATAATCTGAATAAAAACACAATATACCCGATACCACTTCATTCAATTTCCTAATATCATCTGATGTTCTTGTAATGTATTTCACCAAACCTTTCAACTAATATTTTGATTACTTTACTATATTGAAATTCTTCACAAGGCCCTCATTACCATAATAAACCATCTAATTACATTTAAAAAATATCATTGTATATGATTTTGTCTTACCATTATCTTTTTCAGTGTATTTATGAGCCTTTTTCCAATTTTACCACACCAGAAGCACTTACCAGCATTCAAAAGGCATTCCCCTATATTCTCTGTTCCAATATTTTCATAAATTATAAAGTTAATTTCTTTACCACCAAACTATTATGAGGAATGTTTTCATTTTTTATCCATATTATCCAATTATTCTACTTGATGTCAAAGGATACATGATCATAAAAAATATTCCTTTCTACATTCTCAGAACATTGAACAAGTTATTCATAATTTTTAAACTCACGAGAATATAATTCCATTCAATACATTGGCTATAATCTGAAGAAAAAATTATTGATTTCTCTATCAAGATCCTGTATGAATTATGGACCATACCTTTCTAGTCGAGTGAATTTTACATAATAGATACCTATAGAGTCATCCTCCTACCTCAGTTCCAACAATTGTTTTACTATCCTAATTCTTACTGCATTATGAATATATTTATCAAGAAAAATACCTTTGAATTCAACTAAAAAAAGATCATAACTATCCTCACTATCCCTAATATTCTTAGCCATCAACCACAACTAATAAGATTCACCATAAAAACTGTAAACAACAAGAAAAACCATTTGATTTTTTAACACCCCATGACATTAAAAATATTTTCTAGGGCTTCAATCTACTCTTCAAAAAGAGAATAGTCAGATGATCCTTTGAATGATGGAGGATGTTGCCTTGTGAAATTATCCACTACTGAAATGTTCCTTTGTGGTTGATTTGGATGATCTCAAGCATGGATACCCCTGCCATTTATATCATGATTCAACATTTCTCTCAAAGAAAAACAGTTAAATTCTGATTTTGACAATCTAAAGTTACTAATTTGGAAGTTTGTTTTCCTCTTGATAGTTCCCAACATAGTTTCCTTATTTCTTCTATTGTAAACCATTTTAATCAAATATATCATAGACGAAGAAACATCCTAATCCATAAATGACATTTCAATTTTACCATAACGTAAAAATAATTTATAGATATTATATTAAAAGTAATATAACACCTAATGTTATCTAAACCGACCTATGATACCACCTATAAGGACCCACCAATAACTCATTACATAATCTTGGTATTGGTCAATAATTGTATGTTAATTCACATCGATGATATTTTTTGGAGTAGTGTTTTAATGCATTGGGCCATTTTCATTACATATCATCCAATAATCATACAATAGGATAATATAAAAATAGAATCCATTTTATCCACAAAAGGAAACCCTTTTAAAAAAATAAGATTTATTTTCATGAAAAAAATATTCATGACATCATTCTTTCTATAACTTATCCTTATACCCTATGAAAACATTTTAAAAATGTTAGATGAGCATAAAAACATAGTAAGTGATTAAATATAGAAACAAAACATTAGTCCATAAATATTTATAAACCCATGAATTCATAAGAATTATAAAAATATCATAGCAACCATAAATCATAAAGGTAACATTGGTAATTCATATCATTCTAACATTTTAGCTTTCATAGATTCATAGGGAGTAACCATTATAGTTACATTTGGAATACCCATCAGAGTATAATCTCTAAATCTCATAGAAGAAACCTTAATGTTTTCCTCTGTCACTTTACCAAGTGAATTGAAGAGCTACCATGGGCTCACCCACCCTAGGGTAATCACAGAACCACTACAATAAATAATCTATTACCAAGAACCATAATATAACATAACACACAAACAAGCATAAAGGAAAAATAACATTTCCAAATTGCAAAAAAAGACATCATTTCAAGATATTGATATAATAAATCGATTTTAAAACCATATTCAAAACCAAAATATATAAAAAGTCAATATGGTTTTTCCTTCTGTTTAAAAACATTTCTACTTTAATTAGACGTCAAATACCAAAAAATGTTCACAACAGCATAATGTTCGTTATCGCTGTGTAATTTAAAAACATTCCTTTTTTTGATTTTGTAAAATTATTCTTAGAAAATGATTTCTTTTCTAAAAGTATGAATGAAATTAAATTTCAAATGGGTTTAAATTACAACCTATAAAATACGAAGATGTATATTATAAAAATATGCCTCAATGAAAGATATTGAGATGGAAGTCCCTTACCCTGATTCTAACTTGTCTTGTTTATTCAGTAATTTACTAAATAATAAACTTATGTAAATTTATATTTTCCATATAAAATTTTTCATGTTTATCAAACATTTTATATCACTTATTACAATGTTACAATAATTAGTTATTTATTTGAGTTCATATCATATGTTTTATCGATGTTCGGTACTTGAGTCAAAAAATAAAAATGTTTTGCTAAAAAAATCCCTTATGTTCATAATTCCATTATCACTAGAATGATGTTAGAAATTTAAATATCCAATGTTTCCAATACATATATATATTTATAAGACTCCATAACTCTTAGATATTTAAAATGAAATTCACAGTTCATGGAGATGATAGGTCATATGTACACATGAACACTACTTTCATTTCTTTGTTACATTAATATAATGAAAAATAAATGATAAAACGGTATATAACAATTAAAATATAATATATATGTTATATAGGTTAAATTAGTGTGTTAACTCTATCCTTTATATATTCCTTGTATTTCATGAACGAGTCTTACCACTTTGTGGGGGTGGTAGTTCACCCATACTAAAATGAAATTATCCTATTTACACATTATGGAATGAATTAAGGTATGATGTAAATAAAAAATAATATATGTATAGAGTCAATATAAATATATAATATATCCTATATAAATACAGTGTCATCATAATCTACTCCAGGAGAGGTGGTAGGAGAAATTTGAACAATCGTTGTTTTGTGAGGCAGTACATCATCTTACATAGATACAATATGTTCTATATCAATTTGATTGAGGTGTGTGAATTTTTAGGTAGAAAACATATCATAATAGCATCCATGTATATTGAGGATAATGGTTTTTTATAAATAAAATAATAAATATATTTTGGGGGGTTGGAGATGGAAAATAATGAAAGGAGCTTGAGAGAAGATATTACCTCTCAATCAGATAACTCCATTTTATTTGAGCCAAATTCTTTCTTAAATTGGATTCATCAAATGGTAGGGCTTATATGAGTAAGGGATGGGTGTTTGGAGATTATTTGAGAATAATTTGGAAGATAAAAGAGGCTTGAGAGGTATTGGTATGTGGGTAGAGTTGGTGTCCTTTTATAAAATGGGGGAGGGGCAATTTGGGAATGTCTTGAAATATAATTTTAATATAATTTGATTTTAGATTTATAATATCTCCAAAGTTATATACTTAGATAATAAAATAACTATGGGTATAAATCTTCTCAACCAATATGTTATAGTGAATTTTAGATCATAAATTTTACAGTGTCTTTTGTCTTTAACACAAAGTAAAATAAATTAACTATTACCATATATTCTTGTATTATTACACTATATAGTTAATAAAGTTACTATAAAATGAAAAGAGAGAATAATGTGGATAATTAATGAAATTTTGTACATTATATAATTAATTTTCAATAATATTATATACTTTATGACTGTTATATCATTTAATAAAATATTATTTGTTTTAAAAACCTATTTATGTAAATTATGACATTATTTAGTAATTGATATTTGTTAAATCCCTAAAAAATGGTTCATTCTAGAAATATAAATTAACTCTTAAATAAAATATCACAATAATCAAAAAAATTATGTTTATGTCCAAAAAATTCTTAGATTACATTTATTTTAATATATGTAATATCATATATTTGAATCATTCATTAATAAGGTATTTAGTGCCTCATCGTTGTGTCATAAATAAATATATTTATATAATGTCTAAAAAATAAAAAAAAATCCAAGATATTGTAAATATATTTAAATTTATAATGAATATTAATATTCAATGATATTCATTATAAAATCTTATATTAAAATTATTTTAGTAAAAAGATACTTGTTTATGTTATTTGTCTTTTTATCTTTAAAATAATTATTATAACATCTCATTATCACAAACAAGTGGCTCCCAAATACCACAAGTTGGGAATAATAATTTGTATGGTCTCCCATGACTCATTTAATAATATTTAGATATGTGTTATTATAGTTTTATATTATTATAATATTACCTTTACCCATATTTACCTAATTTACCCTTTAACCATGTTAAATGAAAATCATTATTAAAGTAACTATTCATAATATACAAAAATAAAACATAGTTATTTACATAATTTGAAACATCTAATTCCAAAGAGTGGATACTTTTTTTTAATTTCAAACCCCAAAATTTACAAAAAATAATTTAAATTCAATTTTTTTTTTCAAATCATGAAATCAGTTTTTTTTGAAATAAAATCTATAAAAAGATTAAAATGTGTTTATATCAATTTTAAATGTGAAATTACATCCAATTTCAATATTATAAATAAATTATAACAACTTAATATAATAAAACATTAAAACCAATTAAAAGGATTATGTTACTATATAATTAAATTAGATAAAAAGGCATTGTTAATTAAAATGCAATATTTCCCCTTATTCATTGAAATATAAAATTAACCAATAAAATACCAAAAATTCAACCATTGAAAATTTTTATTTCCTTATTAAAAAAATATTTTATATTTTGTAAAATAGAAAATATAGATGTGAATGAAATCTAGATTTAAATAGGGTTCTTTATCAAAGTTTGTAAAACACACTTTAAAACATATTGTAGTATTTTACACTTAAAATTGAATTCTTTCTCATTTTAATCCTGTAAATTTTTTTGTATAAATTTAAAAAAAACTTATCAAACTTATTTATTCATATGTTAGATAGTTTTGTTCATTCCTTCCAATAAAATTTCTATATTTTAACTGCAATTTAATATAATAATATTAGTATTGTATAATTTTTTTATAACTCAATATTGTGTTGAGTGTATGATTTTGGAGAAACTGGTTATTTCTTATCAATTACACTATTAGACAAAGTGTCTCCTTAATTTAATGTTAGTATGTAATTCATAAATATTAATGAAAAATTATTATTCTATAAATACCTGGGATTTTACACTAACTACGTATATTTTAATGTATTATAGATAATTTACTAAATTTTATAATAAATTAATTATTGAATTCTAGATGAACTATATTAAATAGAAGTGAGGAGATATATAGTGTCTATACTAGAAAGTAATTAGAAAGAATTTTTGATAACAACGTTCCATGATTTGGAAAGACTTATACAATGATATATTTCAAAAATTGAAATCACCCATAATTAAAATAGAATTTTTGGAATTATATGTTAATAATAGACCAATATATACACCCCAAAAGGAAACAATGGGTGAGTATGAATCATATCAAAATGTGAAAAATTAATATGAAAAACTATTATTATAATAGAATTAAAATAATAGAACAAAAATGATTGGTGGGTAAAAATAAATGAACATTAAAATGTCACAAGAAAATGGATAGTAATATTATTTTAATTAAATGGGGTGCTGAATAGACTAAATATTTAAAATGATGGTCCAAAATTCTAATTATATGTAATTCAATTGGAAGCGCAAAAATGTAACTGTTACACACTTAAAATCCTTTGAGTCAAACTCCCTTGTATGACATAATTTCAAATTGAAAATCAAATTATATGAATTATGAATTATTAATGACATGTAATATAATAGGGGAAGTATTTACAATATAAAATTGATAAAAATATGTAAAAAGTAATCACATTTCAAGGAATTTAAACTTTAGACAACAAGCCCCATATAAGTAACAAAGTATTTTGGTATAAAAATCATTTGATAATGAGGTTATACGTAATAATTGAATAAAACAATAATTTGATGAGTAAATATATTTAAAAATACTCATTATACATAATAAATAAAACAAGTAACAATTGTTTCCTATAAGGTATTTTGAATCTTAGTGGATAAAAATTGAGCTGGCACAAACACCAACGATATTAGAAACATTCGAATCCAAACCAATTAAATGATATAATTAATAATCAATCATTACTTAAAATGAATAATGATATAATAATGGTAAAAATTTATAAAAATATTTATACATAAACTATTAAAAATATCACATGATGTAAAATTCTGAATATGTATCATGGAGTGAAAATATAAGGCACAGAACCCTTACCTTGTTTCTAACTTATTCTATGCATGTTCTTAACGACTTGAATAATTAAATTATGATTATCAGATACCATATTACCAACCATATTCATATATTTCTCATTAAATATGGACCATTAATTTTTATATTCTATTTATTTAATATATTGTATTTTCCTAATATATGATTGAAAATAGATTCAATGTCGATTATTTTAGTAATTTTAGATTTCAAAGAATACATTTTAATGATTAGTTAAATATATAATATAAAAATACCAATTCTAAAAAACATAAATGATTTAAAAATTGGGATATAATAACATTTTTTTCTTTTTCTCATAACCATCAATGATAGAATATTATATAATTTCTTAAGAATGTGGTTAAACCAACCCCATTTGTGAACATGCTATATCTCGATGTGTGAGTATTATTAAGGAAGTCTGTAATATAATTATAAAATAATAATTATTATATTACTCATATTATTAATGTTTATTAATAATATTTTAATAATTATTTATAAATAGAAAATAAATAATAGAAAAGGAATATGCTACACTGTGGTGGTGGTTGTCTGAACAATTGATGATAAACATTTGATTTATTTTCTCTGTGAATAGAATGGAACAAATAATGGTTGTTAAATTGATATTGTAAACACTTATTATAAATATAATAATATTAATAATATTTATGTAATTATATGAATATGGTAAGGATATGTTTGTAATAGAATCATTAATAATAAAATATAAGTATTAAATAATACTCACTTTGGTACCTTGGCCATTCTCTTGAATGATTTCTCAAAAATTAATGGCATAGGAAATCGTATGGTCAACATTGGATAATTGATATTATATAATATTATATTAAAATAAAAATAAAATACTCTTAGGGTGAAATTAATAGGAATGGGTTTGCAGTTAAGGAGTGGAAGTGTCCCCTTTTATATGGGAAGAAAGGAGACCTTTTTTCAAAACCATTAACATTTAATGATATCATTACAAAATTCAAGTGTTAATGACTCCAAGTGTCAAAAAAAATGTAGTTTTCTATGATATTCGATCTTAATAAGTCAAAAAAATTATTTACAAACATTTTTTCTGATTTACAATTGCATTATTCCATATACTGTTAATTTTATCATTTTTAATTTTTTCCTCGGAAAATAATTTTTAGAAAATAAGGTTTGATTGTAATTAAAATATTATCTACCCCTATTGAAAAATATTTATGTTGTTAACCAAAATTTATCACCATTTAATATAAATCAATTTTTAAATAATATAAAATTCACATTCAATTTAAATCATTTTATATATAGAAACATGGATATGTATAAAAATTATTTATTCATGATTAATTATTCCTAATTTTATTTATTATTTCATTCCAAATAATTAAATTACATTATAAATGAATAAATTTTCTTAAATTAAAAATTATTTCAATTTTTGGAGGTTATTATTTAATTTTATTATATTGAAATTTTCTAATATTAATAAAATAATAATTTGAATGTAACCATTTTACTATTATCATGGTCATTTTTATTAATCATATTAATCAGAATTTTATTATAAAAAATAAATCAGAATATCTTTCATTATAAAATATTTTTTATCAAATTTCCGAAAATAATTTAATGAAATGTTATTTAAAAATTTTAGAAATTTTATTTTTAATAATATGAAACATAAAAAATAAATACCACTATAAGAAATAATCTTCATTAATATTAAAAAAAATTTAGGAAAATATTATACATATATATAATTTGATGAGGAAAATCGATTTATTAAAAATATAAAATTTATGTGTCTCCAAAATCAATAAAATATATTATTTTACAAAGATAATTTTTTATTGAAATAAATTAGATAAAATAGTTTCATTTATTGAAAAATATTTTTTATGTTGTTTACCATATGTTTTTTAAATAAATTATTATATTTAAATGTTTATATATTCAATATTTTCCTAAATCATAAATTGTGAACTTTTATCATACATATTAATGCAACACTTACCTCATGACACATCCAAAAAGTATTCATTTTTAATAATTTTTTTTTTCAATTTTCCAATAATCAGAATATTTCAGAAAAAACTCTACATAAGTTAATATTGTTATGTCGAGTTTAAATTTATATAAATTTTAAAAAAAAATTTCTCTAATGTTTATAATTTTACCTTCTAAAGAAAATATATAATAAAAATTTCCTTTATTAAGATGAATTACATTTTCAAAATTCAGGTGTCATTACACGTACTGTATATAAATTTCTATATAATTTATTGTGAAATTACATTTCCGAAAAATAAATATTACCCATTATAATAAACTTTTAACTATGATAAATTTAGTTAATTAAGGTAAATTGAAATACTTTTTCTAAAATTTCAATTTGAATGGAATCGTATATTATTTTTGGAGAATATTAATAATATGTAATTATAATACTTGTTTGTTATCTCTAAATCTTATATTAATTATATTCTTCATGTAAATTAATATTTAGTTGTTCAGTTTTTCTATAGGGTTACATTTCTGTTTTTTTGTGTGTCACCTAACCTATCAATGATTGTTAAAATTTTAAGGAAATATTATCTAGGATCAGTATATTTGACCCCATTGATTAAATACTTTTTCAAATTATAATTATTATACACTGTTGAAAGAATATGAGGGTAATATTATAATATTTTAAAGTAAATTTATAAAATTTAATATTAAATAAGTTTGACTCTATAAGACTTTATAACGTGACTTATAATTCCCAAAACAACATAAAAATTTCCAATTATCATACTTTGAAGTATGTATGTACCCTAAGTGTATATTCTATAAAATATTCCTCTCCATAAACAACTAGAATCTCTAGGAAATTAATCCAAAAAATATCACAAATTCCTCTAAAAATAACTGTATCATTAGCCATCAAATGTATTAACCACCAGTTCATAAATCCACACATTAGTAAATATACATCATTATCCAACAATATATATAAAATTTACCAAGAATATTATGCAACACTGCTTCATTAAATAAATAATAAATTGAATAGAAAATAAATATTATCAAACTCAGTTATCTCAAAATCAATAAATGTTTATTACCTCAACAACAATCATATAATAACAATATGACTTTTTAATCACTAAATCATGTTTTAGCCAATATTCATCAAAAAAATATAACATTGTAATAACATAACATTTCTTGTTCATTGTTGCAATTTATTATATTTTTCATACCATTATAGAGAAAATACTATAGAATATTCCATATATTATTGACATAGTTCTAATAACATTTATAACATACCAGATTATCCAAAAAAAATTATCACCCACAAATAAAATATTAATTTATGTCAAGAATTAATTTATATTAATATATAAACTTTACTTCATTAGGTAAGAATAATAATCTAACCATTTCCGTGATAATATGCATATAATAAATACCTCAACAATTTATACAATCCCCTTTATCAAGAAATAACACATAGTATTTTCTAGAGAAAACAATTCGTAGATTTAGTTTCATGATCTTGTTAGCACTAAATGGTACAAAATAGTAATTATTATATATAATATGACTATTAAAACTTATATATAATTTTTTCATCCCATTGGACTTATTTTTTTAGCATATAGATATTTTGGTTCAACGTTTGACTATGTTTCTTAAATACTATGGTTTATATGGCCGTTATCTATTAGATTTTATATCATGATTTCATTATATCAAAATAAAATAATTTATAATTTTTCTTTATATATAATTTTAATTAACCAAATAATTTCCCCTTGGTGTTTCTATAATTTTTCATATTTACGAATATTTTTATTAATGTTGGTATCTATTTACCAAACACCCAATCCTTCCTTTTCAAGGAAATTACCCACAGTTACTTCTGTGTTGGATCCAACATCCACATCTAATTTCCTTATAGGGATTAATTTTCTAGAATAATTAAATGATTTAAACATTATAAAAAAATCAGTATTTTATCTAATACATCAAAACAACCCATATTCTTGTCATATGTTTCTTACATAGGTTATCTTATCATAATGAAAATAATACTTGACATTACCTTAAATAATATAAACGGTAATATATAATACATTGAAATTTTGATTAACCATAACATATCAAACCCTAATGTATCCTAAATTTATAATACATTATAAACTATCCTTTTATTCCAAATATGAAACCTTGGGCTTCTATTCCTATCTTTTAGTATGAAAAAACAACTTTTATAAATATAAATCCTTGAATGTAATTAATGTGTCCAAATTTTATCAAAAAAATATTTAATATATCACTAATATATATTGAGTCACAAACAGTCAAATAACATTTTATGTGGAATATTTGAGATATTAGAAAAAAATTATCTAAAAATAAATTTATTTCACATTAAATGGATATTTTTATACTATATAATAAACAACATAATGCATTTAATTTTACAAATATATCCCAAAATATTCCTTAGACAAGATGCACATATATACTAAAAATGTTAAATAATTTTAATTATAGAATTTGGAAATAGAAAACTATAAACCATGATAATAAAATCATATTAACATAATAGGTATGAGACAGAATTCTAAAATCATAACTGATAAACACATTATAATAATAAATTTATAATAAATTAATAATAAATATAATTCCATATTCAAAAGAAACTATTTTCATAATATATCCATATTTTATGTACCAATAAATAAATACATGTATGTCAATAAAAGTATCCATAATAATGAAATTAATAATTATGGAAATGTAATTCAATTACCTAACCAAAAAAATTAGTATCTTAGATATCATGATATTGTAATCATGTTAATGTTTCTAGGTAATATTTTGTATTGGAAACTCATAAAACGAAATACCCATGAAATGGTGTCTCATGGGACCTATCAATGCGTCAAAAGGACATTAATAGATGCACCAATCAAAAAATAAGTCCAGTTAATTCTTTATATAAGTGAATGAATAAACTATAAAATATATAACCAACATTAAATGGTATTTAATAAACAACAATATTGAAATATCAAGTATATGTATTTCCAAAATTTCCCTAATTTATAAATAAAATAACATTAGATATATGATTACCTATCTATAATAATATATAATTGTAGATAGGGTATATGGTTCGATAAATAATTATCCAAATAAAAAAATATATGAAATTTGGTTATAAAGGTTTTTATCATAGGATTTAAATATAGAGTGTTCATAGGGGAAATTCATTAAAGGAAAAAAGGATTCCTATAAGATAATATGATTTTGTAGGATAATGTTAGTTAAGGATTACAAAATGATTATTTAAAAAAATTAAAATAGTATGCATGGATATTAAAGTTAATTCATGACCAATATATACACAATTAATGTGAAACAAACGGTGAATATGAATCAAATCTCACTAAAAAACAATTAAGAATAAAAACCCAATATCATAGTGAAAAAATTATTATCCAATGAAAATGAGATAAAGATACCCATAAATGGAAATTAATGTAAATTTATATAAAGTATAATTATTATAATTTATGTAAATAAGAATGTGAATACGTGACATAATTGAAGTGGATGTGCATTGTCAAAACTATAAAATGGATTTGAAAATGATACAAATAAAACATTAAAATACTA
This sequence comes from Viscum album, assembly GCA_963277665.1. Classification (NCBI taxonomy): domain Eukaryota; kingdom Viridiplantae; phylum Streptophyta; class Magnoliopsida; order Santalales; family Viscaceae; genus Viscum; species Viscum album. Next base: position 1,249,574,704 of record OY728128.1, on the reverse strand, counting down.
AAATAACATTAATGTTAGAAGCCATTTTAGACTAAATATAAATTGGAACCCTAAATACCATGTATTATATGAGATTAATGATATATACTATCATTGTAGAAGCATGTACATCAAACAATTGAAAAAGTAATTTACACCATATTCAGGCCTCATGGAACAGATATATGGGACAAAGAACCAATTATAAGTAATATTATATTATTGAAATTAATCATGTGATATTGATGTTACAAGGAATTATTGTAGAACCATAGAAAATTAAGAGTAATTTAAATAAAAATAATAATTTTAAAAAATATTTCAATCCTAGAACAATAGGGTTCAATATAAAGTTTTGTAACAAATTTGACGAATGGATGAGTTAACACAAACCATAACGCCTATATAAAAATTCAAATAAAAAACCCTTGAAGGGTCAAATTTAAATTTAAACATTAAAAAAATGAATAATGAGATTATAATGAGAAAAATATTAAATGGGATGTAGAAACACAATTCCAAATAAAAAATCGGGTATTATAAGGAATATTCCCCATGTTGTGAAAATTTGAGGCACAAAACACATATCTTGTTACAGACTCATTCTAGGTATATACATAACAAGTTGAATAATCAAATTAATATTATTATACACATTATTAGAATTTTTTTTATATATATTTCATTTTATATATACTAATTATTATCATATTCTATTTAATTTTTATAATAATTTTTTTGAGTGAAAATTGAATTGTTGATGACTTATTTCATTAATTATAGAGACCCATGAAAATATATTAATCAAAACATAATTAAATTGTTAAAAATTTATAAAATATTATAAAATAGTTATTTTATTAATAACATAAAATAAGTTCTTTGTTTAAGTTTATATATTCATCCATTATAGAGTTTTGTGTCATTTTTCTTGCTGGAGGTTAAACATACCCAAAACAAGAACACGATATATATTTGTGGGTGAATATTGATAGGGAAGTGTATTATATAATTATAGCAGAATAAATTTAAGGGTATAGTTAATAATTTTTTATTTCATTCAAATATATTATAAAAATTGGATAAAGAATGAAAATCATGTTGAAGAATGAAAAATGTTTTTCCATAGATGTGGTAGTCTCTACAATCCACATTTAATTTTCTTTTTTTGAAATGTGTATAGGAAAGAATAAATAGTGGTTTTTTCATTAATATAAAAAATAATTATTTTACTAAAATAATCTGGTGATTTTCATATTATGGTTAGGGTTGGATATAAATAAAAAATATTCTGAGTAAACGTTACGAAGTATGTAATACTGAATTTGGTACCTTGTAAATTCACTTCAATGTATCTTATAAATTTCGGTTTCTTGAATAATTATGGTGACAAATGTAAAATAAATATCACAGAGGAGTATTGGTGGAAATTGTTTTTGCGTATTATAATTAAATTCAAAGTAATTAGCATGTAATGAAGTGGTGGATTTTTCCACTTATATTATTGAAGAAAATGTCACTCTTGTTAATACTAATTATATTTCAATTATATGAATAAAATATTCAAGGTTAAATGACTCCAAAAGCTACATGAAATTTACTTTTGGGTGATAATAGGTTTATTAATCCTCAACCAAGTATTTTTAGACATGTATTAAAAATGATTCTTGTCATTTATCCTTATAATGTTTCATATACCTTTTTTTTACCTGGATAACTAGTTTTTCCTATGTTATATGTTGTTTAATTAAAATACCAAATAAACCCTACTATAAAATTCAAGTATGACTAACCTAAAAAAAATATTCATTTAATATAATTGATTTCGTAAATAATCTAAAACAAATGTAAAATTTATATATTATATATATAATCTATTTTATTGAAATTTATTATTTCACCTTTAAGTGTTTTTAATAATATTCAGTATTGATTAATAATTTATTTTTTAATATTATATTTATTTTTGTTTTCAAATATTTTTATATTAAAATTTTATAATATATTAGTTTATTTGTATTAATATAAATTATATAGTATAAATAGAACTATTCATTTTAAATAATGATTTTATTATAATTATGTTAATTATCATTAATATTAATTATCATATATTATCCTATAAAATAAATTGAAAAAATTACACAATATAAAAAATTTACTAAAATTTATGGAATTTTTTTTAAAAAAAATATAATGGATAAAAAAGTTAATTTTAATATTAGTACAAAACTCATAAAAACTATAATTACAAAAATTATGTTTTTAAAATTATTATTTATGTCTAAAATAAAATTAGAACTTAATTTCACTTTCATGTTATATATTTATTTTAATATAAAAACAATAAACTTTATATGTATTTTAAATAAAAATCATAATATTACAAAAATAATAATTATGTAAATATCTAAAAACATTTTATTTTGTTTTAAAAAGTTTTGTTATATTATATCATTGGGTTTTTAAATACATTATTGAATTTAGAAATGTATATATTTACTTTTTAATATATCGTTGATCATAAAAAAATTATAAGTTCTAAAATTAATCATAATATTATATAGTAATAAACATTTCACTTTTAGTAAGAACTATAGTATTTACTATTTAACTATAATTTTTTGGAAATATATAAAAAACTAAAATTAAAATAATATTAATATATGTAATTTAATATGTTATTAATTTTTTTAAAAAATTGAAAATTTATCAATTTATCATCTAAATATGGTATATGATGAGAAATTTATTTTATACAAAATTTTCCTTTTTTAACATCATGCATCATTAATCTTATTTTGTATAAATATCTAAAAACATATAATTATGAAATATTTATTAATTAATGTGTCTAATATATTTTGTAATAAAAATTTCTCAGTAATGTTTACATTCTTGTAATTATTAAAAAAATAAATTTTTTAATGTCTCTTTAAAATAAATCCTTTATTAATAAAAAATAATAATATTTAATTGTTTCGATTGATTATTACCATTTTGAAAACTATTTATTTTAACTGATTATATAATTTCTATATTTAATTGTTTATTTTATTAAGTGTTTATGTTAGTTCATGTTTGTGTGAAACACAATTTTTGGAATATAGTGTCAAATTAATGTATCCAAAATATCATATTATTATAGATCCCTAACATTTAATCCACATACATGAGTAATCTTACATAGATAAAAAACTAAAATAAATCTAATACTGGTATATTTTTTGATTCCAATATACTTTGTACTCGCATAACAAGATACATCATCTTATAGTCCCTGAAGAACATTGGAATGAATAGTCATATTTATTTTGAAGAACATAAACTTCAGAATTAACATAGATCACATGTTTCCTTTGTTTTGATTCTTATTTCAGGAAAATAATTTTTCATCATTATTTTCATCATAAATATTTACTCATAATTTTTCATTTTTTAAAAACAAACCATTTCGTAAGGCATTGACATTCATGTGAAGCCCTTGAATTTCATATGATCTATCCCTCAAAGTCATGTGAGTAGAAATGAAATCATATACATATACGTGTGATTAGTGTCTTATGAGATAGTTGGAATTCCTAAGGGAATCCAATTAGATGTCTCATGAATAATTCTAAAATCAAATTACAACACTCTTATGAAGATAATATTTTATAAAAAATAATTATGTTCTATAAAAATATTTTATTTTAATTATAATGTAAATTTATTCTTCATTAGGATTATATATAAAAAATTCAGTCTTACCTAACCTATGTTTGTAAATATTTTTAATCCCTCTCAATCAGATTCATTCATGATTAAGCATCTAGAGAATCCATTAAACATAGAATGTTGTTTTATGGAAAGTGTAGTCTTTCTCCATCAGATCCTTTACTGAAAAGGATGAATTAAAATTGATGATGTCACTTGTTTATAATTTTACTTTTGTCTTTATAATTTTATATATCTGAATGGTTTCATTATCATACAATCCTGCAACAAATGATAACATAGAATTAATTTTTTTATTAATTAACTATATAGCTGTTATGGGTTATAAAATCCTTTTGGTGTCATCCCATGATAATGGGTCACCAAATCAACAACAATCATGTGTGTCCACCATTCCATTATACATTCTAAAGAATACCCACACTATTAATTACATTATTTTTAACAATTAAGGATGGTTTTAATTTAACAATGGTTTGATTTCCTTCATCAGATCTGAGTTACTAGGTTGGATTTCCTTGAGACATCGATATTTTTTAAAATAATTAACCAAATTAAGATATAAAAAAACTCATATAGACATCATAGAAGTACATCTACATTTTTACAAATTCAACCAACATCCTATTTTAATTACACATAAATTGGTGTCGTGATATCAAAAAGCTCATATAATGACACTGTAAAATCCCAAGTAAATAAAGAATATGAAATTTTAATATTTTTTTAAAATTTTTGAATTAAATATTAATTTTAATTTAAAGGGTATTCTATATCTGATAGTTTACTCAACACGCGACAATGGGTTTCTCTAAAATCTTACGTTGCACACAACATTGTCTTATATAGAAAAATAAAAGAATAATATTATTTTAAATTATAGTTAATGCATGGTCATTGTATTGGTGAGAATGAACAGGACAAAATAAAAAATGATTATAAATATTTGTTAAATGTATTTCCAAGTATCTAATAAATTTTAGAGGCATAAAATAAGAATGAATCAGATTTTAAGAATGAAATACACTAATATTTTTGAAAGGTCATTTTAGAACCTTTTGACGGTGAATTATTTTTAAATCTAGTTTTTTAACTCTTATATGTTCTATTTGAAGAAATTAAAATATTTTCTTATAATTAGAACATAAAAATTTACTTTGGATTAAATTTTGGTAATTTTCAAAAAAGGTTTATTTTTTAATGAATAGTGAAAATACAACATTTTAATTCAATACTTTCTTTTAATCTAATTTATTTATATAGATATATTGTAAATTTATTTGGGTTTAAAGTGTAATTGTATTAAATATATATCATTTATTACAATGTAGGACATTATAAGTGATTTCAATTTTTAATTAAACATAAACACATGCCACTCTTTTGATAGTTATTACTCCATAAAAACATGCTTTGTGGTTTTAACAAAGGGAATTAATTTCAATTAATTTATGAAATTTAATTATATAATTTTGAAAAATAGATTCATTATTTTGAATTAGGAGATCCTAATTTTTTAAATAGGTTCTTTTGTTTTTAGACATTATGAATTGTAACATCAGTAATTATTTTATTTACCATGGTAAAATAGTAATTTGGTAAATAAGTGTAAAAAATAATATTATAACAATATATAACTACCCAAAAACATGGATGACTCTTATTTGATGGTATATGTACGACCACAGACATCCTTGGGTCGATTTTGGGACCCTTTGGAGCCACTTTGGTGTGAGAATGTCATTTTATAAGAATTAATTGAATGTATTAAAAAATGTAACATAAACAGGAATCTTTTAGTTAAAATTTTTTTATATGGGGTTATATAAGTAATATTATCTAATATAAATAATAATTGTAAAGGTAAAACAATTTAATACATAATGGTATTTAATTCATAATTTTTATACATAATATAAATTAATTATTTTATGAAACGATTATGATGTATTGATTAACTTTTTAATGACTAATTTAAATAAATGAGACTATAAACATTAAAATAAAATTATTTTGAACTTTTTTTATTCCATTCATGAATTTTATGGATTAATATTACTTGTTATATCTGAATTGATGATGTTTTTTTAGAAATAATCATGTTGTTATTGATGTTTAAAAAATTCACAATATGAATATTATAAAAATTAACATAAATGAGTTTTAAAAAAAATACGATTTTATTAAATGATATAATAGTCCTAAATGTATAATATTCTGAAAAATGACATATATAATGTTTAAAATGTCATTATTGAAATAATTTTTGTCTTATTGGCATTCTATGGGAACTATATTAACCATATATTATGAATATACATAAAGACATGATGAGCGTTAATTTTTTAACTAAGGGTTAAAGAAAAATGATATGGGTAAATTTGAAACCAAAACATTTTTAAAACCTATTGGTTGAGAGGATTATGAATGATATTTATATTATATTCTAATTAAATGATTTTTTGGCCTTTTAATATTGAAAATCAGTTTATAATAAAATAATCCTTCAAGACATTTCTAAAGTACCCCTCCTCCCTATTATAAAAGGCTACCACCTATAACCAATTACTCACACCACTAAATCAACTTAGATGCTCCAAAATATTACCAAATAAACACCCAAAATCTCTCTACACCCCTTATAATCCTTACCATAGTCATATTGAAATTCAATAATTCCTTTTAGATTAAATGAAAAAGAGTTACTAGATTTGAGGTAATGTCTTCGGTTAATCTTCATTCATTTATTTTCCTCATCCACCCCCATTAATTCCATTATATTATAATAAAAAATATATATTAAATATACTATGATTTTTTTATGAGATTTATTCTAACTATACTTATACACTCCACCATCTAATGGATACAAATATATTGTTTCTGGGTACGACAAACTACTACCTCACAAAATGATGATTGTTTTCTTTTCCCCTACTAGTTCTCATCTTGTTAATTATAATGGCACTGTATATATATGATATATATTTTATTTATATTTCATTTATGATATTGTAATTTTTTTGTAAAATCATACCTTTAGGATTTTTATGAGGTGTAAATACAATAACTTCATTAGAGGAAGTGCGGATTACCTCCCCCTCAAAGTGATATGACTCATTCTATCAACACATGGATCATATAAAGGAAGGAGTTAATAAAATTATGTAACATATAAATAATATGATATTATAATGTAATCATAATATACATATGTATCACTTAGATTTCATTCCATAAAAAATGTAAAGGAAATGAATGTAATGTTCATTCGTACGTACAGCTTACCATCTCCATGAATGGTGCATTTAATTTATTATCTCTGAATGTTATAGACTATTATAAATACATATATAGTGGAAATATATTATATATATGATAAATAAATCATGAATGTAATTTTGAGATAATGGAATTTTTACTACATGAACAATTTTAAATTATAAAAAGTTCATTTTTGGCTCAAGTAACCAATATCGAAAAAACGGCTGATATTAACTTTTTATTTTTATAACAAAATAATAAGTCAAATAAAAGGAATAATAATGATGAAAAAGGTTCAAAAGAAATTATAAATTAACTTATTTTCATTATTCTGGATGAACAAGGAACATACATGTCGAATCAGACTCAAGGTAAGGGACATCATCTGAATCTCCATTCATTGAGGAATATTTTGATAATATAAACATCCTTATTTTATATGGTGTTTAATAAACCCATTTAATTTTTAATTTCATTCAAATATAACTGGTTTTCTATGAATACTTTTAATAAAAAACAAAATGAATTTTTTTAATGTATGTGTTGACAACAACCTCTCTGCCACCAAAATCTATATTTGATATTTGGATTCCTCTATAACCCTTACTATTTTTGAAATGAAAAGAAATCCATTATTCCCTTTTTTGTTGTTAAGGTGTTGAAAATGGTTATTGAAATGGATTTATTATTTCAATATCTTGAAATGATTTCTATATTTCCAAGTGAAATTTTATTAGTGAAATGGTGATATTTTCATTTTTTGTGATATGATTATATAAGGGTACATGGAAATTTGAAAGGTGGTTTTGTTATAAAACAATGAAGGGTGGTTACTTGATAATACTAATGAAGGGTTGTTCAATGAAAAAACAAGTATTGGTGGTTATGTTATTAAATTCAATGCATTGGGTATAGAATTCAACCTTATGGCTATTTTATTTACTGATATGTGTAGAAGTAGACCATGTGGTTATTCCGTTTAAGTATGTTTATGTCCAAAGATACCATATATTCTATATGTTTCATTCTATTGAATTTATGGTAAACTTTCGGTTATAAAAAGGGTAAGAAATGAGCTTATATTTAGTGAAGTGTTCTGTAACTTCATCAAGGTGAAATGTATTACTTTATGATAAACTGTTAATGGTTTACATTTTGTTTTGAAAAACTAACAGTTTTCATTATTTATATATAACTTAATGATATTTTTTATGATCATCCTATTTTTTTGAAATGTATTTAAAATGTATTATAGATGAATATGGTTAAGGATGTGATCAAATAAAAGTCATGGAACTAAAAATGTTTTTTTAAGAATTTTTGTTTTATGAAAAAAATGGATAGTGAGTTGAAGTGTATATTGTAATATTAAAGTTGTTATGTATATTTTATGACCTAATTATCTAAAGATCTGAACCTAAAAATATCCTCAATGTTTATTATTAACATAATTCAATATTATGTAATGTTTATGGTTGGGTCATTAATGTTGGTATCAGAGGACTATTTATATAACTATAGGAGATTGAATTTAGTTAATAGAATATCAATAAATGATAATAACATTATCGTGAAATTGAAATGACATAGAATATTAACATTATAATATTTATTTATCTCAAATATTTTTTTTTGTTCAGAATTATTTCCGAAAAGTTAATAGGGAATCTATGATGGTAAGGAATATATAGGAGAATAACCTTCCAAATCAGTATCATAAGATGGTCGGAATCAGAATAGAAATGTTTGTTTCACATATGGATCAATTGACTCAGGAAATAACTAGTTGTGGTTTTCATGCATGAGATCAACCAAATCAACTACAGAGGAACATGTCTATAATGGATAATTTCATGAGGAATCATCCCCCATTATTCATAGGATCATCTGACCATGTGAAAGCTAAAGGGTGGATCAAATCACTGAAAATATTTTTGATGTCATCGGGAGTACATCCAGTCAAAAGGATAGTACTTTTGTTTATTATTCTTAAGGGGAAGAAGATCAGTGGTGGTCGATTGTTAAAAATATCATGGAGAGTGAGGTGATTTATGCTCTTGGTTGGGATGAATTAAAACATATATTTCTTGAAAAATAGTTTATTAATGCGGTTTAACTTATAATGGAAATAAAATTCTTGTAATTGAGGTGAGAGGATGACTCATTGGATCCTTAAGATGAAATGTTCACTCGACAGGTGATGTATGATCCATGTTTCATCTGAGATATTGATAGTAAGATAAATCAGTTTTACTCATTATTAAAGACGTGATATCGAAAGGCATTAGCCTCTCGTGAATTCAGAATCTATAATAAATAATTCAAATGTGTTCAGAAAGTAGAAATGGCGTTTTTTGATTATCATATGTTCCATGAAATCATGAAAAATAAGAGGTCCAGTTGGTAGGAAAAAATAAAGTATTCATCAATGAAGTTAGGAGGTAAAAAATTTAATTTCCATCTTATGAGATGTGTGGTAAAAATAATCTAGGAGAATGTCTCCCAATATCAATAAAGTAATTTTGGTGTGGTAAGACCGATCATATTTCTTGTAACTTTAAGGAATATGATCAAGAAGGCAATGTAAATACAATGAGAAATATGTTTTAGTTTTAATTAGTGTGGGCATTACGCCAATATGTGTCCAAAGTTGACTAACCATGGTGGAAACTAGACAAATCAAAAGAAAAATAGTGAGGAAATTTTTTTTTCTTCTAATATGGCCTATGTGGGACCGTCGATTGAAGAGTTATCAGGTATTTTGTTTTACATATTATGTGAATGTGTTGTTTGATTTGGGATCTCCACATCATTTTAATTTTGATAAATTTTGGGGTAAATTATGAATTCCACCTCATGAAATGAATCCAAAACTTATGTTAAAAAACATTTGGGTATTGTGAGAAAAAATTAGATTATATGAATTTTCCAATCCTTATATGTGGAAAGAACATACCTGGAAACCTTGACATTTTCCCCCTAGTATAGTTTGATGTTATTTTGGGAATGGATTGAAATTTTGTTTACCATGCTAAGATTGACTATATAGATAATGAAGTTTTTTTTAATGAATTTAAATTAGTGTACAATAATAAACCCTTAACTATGATAAAATATTAGGCATATGATAAACTAGTGAAATATGGAAATGATTGTTACCTTGCACATATTGCTGAAAACAAAGGAACAATCCAAATTAATGATATGTCGGTAGAAATTGAGTATCTTGATGTTTTCCCAGATTTGTTTCTTGATATTATACCAGATTAAGAAGTTGTATTTACAATTTGCATCGTTCTAAATGAAAATCCAATTTCAAAATCACCTTATCTAATGGATTAATTTGAAAATTTTTATTTAATGAAACAATTACAGGAGTGGTTAAATAAAGGATTCATTCGACCTATAACATCACATTAGGGTGATCATGTATTTATTGTTAACATGTATGATGACACAATGATACTTTTCATTGATTATATATCCTTGAAAAATTTTACTATTAATAACAAGTATTAATTTCCTTATATTGATGATTAGTGTGATCTACTACTGGAAGATCGGTATTTTTTTAAGATTAACATGGGGTTGGGGTACCATCAGTTGAAAGTAACATAATTAAACCTCTTGATGTACACATTTTGTACTTTATAAGGCAATTATGAATTTTTAGTTATTCCTTTTGTTTTTACAAATGCACCAATTCTACTCATCGATTTTATGAATAGAATTTTCCATGATTTATTGGATATGTTTCTAGTTGTGTTTATTGTTTAAATTTTGGTATATTACAAAAGTAAAGACAAAAATAAATGTCATTTTAGTGCTCTCTTGCAATCCATAAAAAAATTAACTTTATGGGAAATTTAGCAAATGTATGTTTTAATTGTAGTAAATTTCAATCCTTGATCATATTGTTTCTAAATATGTTTTATTTGTTGACCCTTATAAAAAAAATGTTGTTGAAGAGTGGAAGAGACCTACCAATATCAGAGAGATCTATAGTGTTTTGGGTTTGGTAGGATATTACTGGAGGTTTTAAAAAACATTTGCAGAGTTATAATTCCCACTGACTATGTTAACTCAAAAATGTGTTATGTTCATTCGGACAAATGAATGTGCTAAATTTTTTCATGAATTGAAAAAAAGATTGGGGAATCCTCCTGTTTTGGAATTTCCTTCTAGAAATAGTGAATTAGTTATATATAGTGATGCTTCATGGAAAGGAATTGGTTGTGTAAATTTGAAATATGACAAGGTAATTAATTATGCTTCATGTCAGTTGAATCCTCATTAGTTAAATTGCCCAACACATGATTTGGAATTATCTATTATTGTTTATTCATTAAAAATTTGGATTCATTATTTATATCATTTAATGTGTGAAATATATACTGATAAAAAGGGATTAAAGTGTGTATTCACTCAGAAATAATTAAACATGAGTCATAAGAGATGGATATAATTAATCAAGGATTATTATTTCACAATTCATTACCATCCAGGAAAACAAATAAAGTGGATGATGATTTGAGTCGAAAATGTAATGCTACATTAACTATGTTACATTTGGAATAAGATCCAAATATTTATGATTTGATGAACATTGGATGAGAAGTTGTTGGTGCAGGAGATCCCTCTTGTTTATTTCAGGTGTCAGTGAAATCATCTCTATCAGACAAAATAATGAATGTGCAGAAAGAAGATAGTGAGTTGGAGAAAAAGTTAGAATCGGTTTATAAGGGTAAGTTTCCTAAATTTAAAATTGATAAAGATTGTGTTATGTGATTTTCAAAGAGTATATGTGTTCCTTTTGTTTAAAAGTTGAAGAAAAGGTTTTTATGAAAAACTCATAGTTCTCCATTTTTAGTTCATCCTAGAAGCACTAATATGTTAAGAGATGTTGGGGTGCATTACTTGTGGGATGGAACGAATATAGATATTTATAAATTTACTGGGAAGTGATTTACTTTTCAATACGTTAAAGTAGAGTGGCAGTTACTAAAATGGATTCTTTGACTTTTACTAGTTCCATATGTGAAATGGGAAAATATATCCATGGACTTTGTTGTGAGATTATGGAAGAAATCTCGAGGTAAAAATACAATTTGGGTCGTTATTGATCGATTAACTAAATCTGCTAATTTCCATCCTATTTGAGATACCATGTATATTGATCAACATTCCTGATGGTTTGTTAAAAATATAGTTATGTTATATGGATTTCCCCTCTCCATTGTATTTGACCATGATCTTAAGTTCACATCTAACATTTTGAATGGCCTTCAGAAATCAACTGTATCTGAATTAAATTTCAGTATAGCTTTTCATCCACAGTCAGGTGGGAAGTCACAAAGAACAAATCATGCATTGAATGATATGCTGTGTGCCTGTTCAATGGATTACTAGGGAATTTGGGACCAACATCTTTATTTGGATGAGTTTTCTTATAATAACAGTTATCGTTCTAGTATTCAGATGACACCATTTGAGGCATTATATGGAATGTGGTGTTAGACTCTAGCTTTTTGGGATGAAGTAGGTGGAAAAAGTTGATGGGACCATAATTGGTAGAAGAGATGGCAAAAAAGTTATGTTAAATATAAATCACATGAGAACATCTCAGAGCAGGCAGAAAATTTATACAGATAACCGGATGAAGGATCTTTCATTCGAGGTAGGTGACTATATATATTTCAAATTTTCCCCATAAAAAAGTGTGTCCTATTTAGGTTATAAGGGAAAGTAGAGTCTGATATTTATTAGACCCTATGAAATCCTAGATAAAGGTGGATCTGATTCATACATAGTGGATTTGGGGCCCCATTGATCCACATTGATGTGAAAATGACATTTTATAAGAATGAATTTAAAGTAACGAAAAATGAAACATAAACCTGTATCTTTTCATAAAACAATTTTATATGGGGTCATATAATTATAGTTTCTACTATAAATACCCATTAAAAATATAAAAGTATTTCCTATATAACCATATTTTATTTATAATTTTTAGTCATCAAATAAAAAAATTCATGACACATTGATGATTTAGTGATTACCTAATTAATAACTGATTTAATTAAATGAGATTATAAATTTTTAAATAAATTTTTTTTGAAACCATTAATTGCATACATGATTTTTATTGTTGATTATGAATATTTATATTTTAATGAATGATTTTTTTTTAATAAATCATGTTTTTGTGTATTTTTAAAAAATTCATGATATGAATAGTATAAAGATTGAAAAAAATGAGTTTTTAGAAAATATTATTTTATTAAATGATTTAATAGGCATAAAAACATAACATTAGGACACATGATTTATATATTGTTTAAAGTTTTATTAATGAACCACATCTGGTATGATTGTCAATTTATTGTTACAAAATTAACCATATAGTATGAATATACATGAAGACATGGTAATAGTTAAATTAGTTAACTAATGGTTAAAGCTAAATGATTATGTGAATTTTGAAACCAAAACATGTCTAACTCTTTTTTCATGGGAGTATTCATACAATATTCATCTTATATTCTAATTAAATTATTTTTGGAACTTTTTAAAATCTAAATTCAGTTTATAATAATATAAACTTTCAATAAATTTCAAATGTACCCCTCCTCCCTCTGATAAAACGCCCCCACCTCTAACCCCTTACTCATACCTCTCATGCCCCCTAGATCACCCCAACTCCAAAAAACAAAACTACCAATATCCCAATATTCCTCTTTGTAACCTTAAATTTGTCATAAGGGAATTCAGTAATGGATTTTTAGCATAAATCAAATGGAGTTACCCGATTTGAGTTAATGTATTCTCTCAAGATTCTTTCATTTTTTCCCTTATCCAACCCTCAAAACACTATTTATTCAATTATTTTATAAATAATCTTTTATATTAAATATAATAGGTTTTTTATGATAAGTATTCTAACGACAATAACACACACCTCCATCTAATTGATATGATCATAGTATTTCTGTGTACGGTGAACTACTGCCTCACAAAATGATAATTGTTTGATTTTCCCCTACCACTTCACATGATGGCCATTATGATGTAACTGTTTTTATATATGATATATACCATATTTATATTTTATTTATGATACTTTAATTTTTATTTTTAAACATACCTTTATTATTTACATGATCTGTAAATACGTTAATTTCATTTGAAGAAGGGAGGACTACCGCCCACTCAATGTGATATGACTTGTTCATGCCACAAATTGAATATATAAATGACAGAGTTAAAGAAATTATATATCATATATATTTTATTATATTATATTGGAATCAAAATATACCGATTTATCAATTATTTCTCATTCCATTAAAAATGAAAAAAATTTAATGTAGAGATCCTGCGTACGTACGGATTACCCTCTCCCTGAAAGGTGCATTTCATTTTATATATCCAACTTTTATTGACTATTATAAATACCTATATACAGGATATATATGATATATACATTATCTAAATCATGAATATTAATGTGTATATAATGGAATTTTTACAACATGGGATATTTGAAATTATAAAAAGTTAATTTTTGACTCAAGTACCAAATATCAACTAAACGAGCGATACTAACTTTTTATTTGTATGACATGGTAATTAGTGATATAAAAAGAAAAATAAACTCAAAAAAGGTTTTTAAGCATGGAAAAATTAACTTATTTTTATTATTTATGAAGAACAAGGAACATATGTGATGAATCAGACTCAATGTATACAACTTCATCTCAACACCTTTCATTGAGGCATATTATGATAATATGAACCTCCTTATTTTATATAGTGTATATTAACCCCGTTAACATTTAATTTCATTAAATGTGAATCTATTTTCTAAGAATCATTTTACTAAAAGACAAAAAAGTAATGTTTTTAATAATGTGGAAACAACGACCTCTCTATCCCCATAATTAGTAGTTGTTATTTTTATTCTCTATAAGCCTTATTGTTGTTAAAAGGAAAAGAAATCCCCTATTCCCTTTTTGGTTGTTTTTTGTATTGAAAATTGGTTTGGAAATAGATTTAGTATTTCAATTACTTGAAATTATTTGTTATGATTGAAAATGAAATGGTATTAGTGAAATGTTGATATTCGAAATTATTTATGTGTTATGATTATATAATGGTACTCGGAAATTTAACTGGTTGTTATGTGATAAACCTTTGACAGGTGGTTATGTGATAAACCAAATAACGGGTGGTTCTGTGATAAACCAAGGAAAATTGGTCACATTATATCCTCCAATGCATTGGGTATGGATGTCAGTCATATGGCTATTCCATTTAGTGTTATGTGTGGAAGTCGACCGTATGGTTATTCCATTTTTGTATGTTTATGTCCCAAGATAGCTTATATTCTATATGTTTCATTCTATTGGATTTTTAGTAATATTTTGGTTACAAAAAGGGTAAGCAATAAGAGTATATTCATTAAAGTGTGCTACTACATATTTTTGGTGAAAAGTATAACATTATGATAATGTGTTAATGGTTCATATGTTGTTTTGGGAAAAAAAATTTTCCTTCTTTATGTATCACTTAATGATATTTTTAGGCTCATCCTATGTTTTGAAATTTTTTTCACAGGACATAAAGATGACTATGGTTATTGATGGGATCAGGGAAATGTCATGAAACTAAACATGATTATTTTTTTAATAATTTTTTTTATGAAAGAAAGGATAGTGATTTGAAGTGTCAACTTGTAATATTGAAGTTGTTTTTTATAAGTTATAAACTAATTATCTAAATCTATAAACCTGAAAAGATCCCCAAAATGAATTATTAACTTAATTCAAGATTATGTGATTTTAATGGTTGGGGCCATATAGATACACTTTCAAAGAGAACCAAAATAATCTATAATAGCTTGAAAAGCATGTTAAACTCATCCTCAATCCTTCTTTGAACTAATCCAACAAGGAAATTTATTTTTCACACCCTTATGAAGACCATACAATTTTCTATGTGTGCCTAAATGATAATGAATTAAAAATTCCCCCAAAGACTGGTTCGATACAACACCAATTGTTCACAACTTGTTTTGAAAATTTACAACATATAATTCACTTCATTTTCAACACTATTCATCAACATATTACCATGATTTAAATTTTAAATTATTCACAAGAAATAAAATAAAAATACAATGTTTGTTGAATAGTCCATTCCATTATATTTATTATCAATTCCAATGGTATGTAATAGTAGGTAAATATGTCATGAAATTCATTATTCCACATTCATCATCATTTATTCTCCCCTTTTCTCTTAATTACATAATTAATTTAATTATCTTCTCAATATTGACATTATAAAGGTGTATAAAGGAGGATGATATCTATAAATAAATATGTAATTATTCGTCTCATTCTCCCCTTTATGTATAAATAATCCATGCTATGACTATTATACAAGAGGATTTTATTTAGACATCAAAGTCATCCATTATTCCAAGAAAACTCTAATAACTGATACAACACAATACCATAAAAAATTTTCAATCTATTCATATACCGTCAACATAAAAAATGATTCCAATTGATAACTATGATTTAATTTTCATTAAAACCTAAGATCATATACTCATATCCAAACATATGGAAATGTCATTAATATATATATATATATATAAGTTTTTTATAATCACCAATTTTATCACATAAATTATCTCATGTTTATAAATTGATTAAATAAATCAATCCAATATGATATTATAATTTGATATTTTTTAAATAAGGATGTGAGAGTATGTGTACATACCTCGTCAATGATTTTTTTTTGAAACACTTTCCTAAATTTCTCAATTTTCATTAAAAAAATAAGACTAAATGATTATAAAATATCCTACACTTGTCTTCTAGTTAAGAATACACAACATAATATATTTATAAATATATATCTATTTCGTAGAAGTATTTAAATTTTTCCATTACTAAGAATTCACTAATATGGATCATTTTAAGTTACTATGAATATTTTTTATCTTTCACATCTTCATAAAGGTTGATATTCATCAACACATGACATTTAAGAATAAAAATTGATAGATCACTCTTTTATAAAGACTTATTTATATAGGGAATAATTATTAAATCTTTTTTAAAATCATTAATTTACCATTTTAGAACTAGAATAACATTTTATTCCAATCATTATATGAAAATAAATAAAATAAAATAGATAAATAAATAATATAGATTAGTTTTTTATTAATGGTTTGAAAAACTAGGATAATAATCAATTCTCAACAAAGAGTCTCATTTATTTTTATCTCCACCATTCAAATATTTCATCATAGACAGTTTACTATTTTTATAATTAGTATTCACTTTTTCTAGTAGGGATGGATTTCCCCAAATTTATTATTGGGTAGGTTTGGTTGTTAAAAAACTGTATGATATTTTAATATCAATATTGAATTGACCACATTGCACCTCAAAAATTTCAGTTTTTCATTTTCTATGAACCTCTCAAGAAATTTTGATTCTTGTTAAGGAATCAATTCTTTCACATTTGAAATTTTAGGCACATTTTCTTCTTTGATCATTCATCCATTTAATAAATATAATTACCAAATGAAAATAAATTTGTTTAATTAATGTGGTTTTTTTTAAATATCACATGATCTATTATGAGTTTTTTGAGCACATCAGTACCATTAGATGTTACAGTCATATTATAATTCATAGTTTTGTTACATAAGAATTATTCTATTTTTCTATTTTCAATATTATTTCAAATATTCTAATTCATATACTCCTTGGTATTCTCTACAATTTTTTTTCTTTATTTATTCCTTATCCTTTATGGATTTATATTTACATTATATTTCTCATTCATAGATTAAAACCAAACACTCATGTGACAACAATAATTGTTAATGCCATGGATATTTTCCTATTTTTCAAATCTATTTTGAGTAAAAATATTATTCCATTACACCTAGGGTTATTTATTTAATTTATTATATCTACTTCATGATATATGATCCTTGTTTCATCTTTAGTATGACACATTATTATAGTAGTCTGATTCCATATTCGTGAATAAGTTAGAGAAATAACAATAACCATGAAATTATGGTTCCCTTATCTGAAATAAATATGATACATATTTCCTTAAATGGGAAACATCCTATTTTTAGATATGTTTCTCAACTACTTTGGATTATTATTTTCTGAAAAAAAAACTATATTTTACAATAAGAAATCCATTATAGTAATAGTATATTGTTACCCATTATATATCATCATCTATTTCTACAAAACATTAATATTTATAACTAAAAAACACATCAAAATAAATTCAGTGAAACTATTAATAATCGTTTTGGATGTAACCTTTTATTTTATAGCTGAAATGAATTTTTTCATTAGATGATCTCAAGCTAAGATATCAACTAGATAGAGTTATTTTAACATAAAACATATCCATAATTATAACGTAGAATCACCTCTCTTTTCAGTTTATTATGATGACCCAACATGTGCTATTTTCATATTCATGGATTTAACATCATGATTAATACATTTCATAATAAAAATTTTTTTTTCATCCTGTTATATCCTCTTGTTTTATTCACATTACATTATTATATATTTATCATTTTATTTATGCATTCTATTCTAAAATGGTAATGAATATAAAATCTCGCTATTAGCTTCTTCCCCGATTACTAATTAAGCCTGTTAGGGATCAATAATTAAACTATAATGTAACTATAATTTATAATACTTTCCATCTAACATTTTAATTAATTATTATTTATAATCACATACTTATATAAATTCCTTTTTATTTCTAGAAATATTATCTTCAATCTCTTATTTTCTTGGTATTTTGGCCTATATTTTATTGGCATTAGTTTTACAAACAAATTCTATTTGATCGATGAGTTTGTCCTTAATATATTATTCTTCACAATGTGTGTGTGGTGGGCGGGGGGGTTATACTTATTCTACCAAGGTAAATATAATAAAAGTGGCAAAATATTTGGGAATCCATAATAATGTTACTTTAAAGAAATATCATAATAAACAATATTATTCTCATTTAGATCACCAAATATATGGTCATCCCTAATTATAATTTATTTATTTTAGGAACTATATAAATTTTTTTTAGTTTCAAATTATAATGTATGATATTTGATGTACATGATGTAAATAAATTAGTCTTCATACATTGATATTATTTTGATCCAAAACATTAACATTTACAAAAATTGATTATTTCATAATGATTATATTTTTTAGAAGATAGATTTTATTAATAATTTGGAAAAGGGTAGTTATCTACATATTTCTCAACTTTTTATTCCTTTTTTGAGTCTTGAAAATAATGTAAATAAGAGTGGTAGTTGATAGTTGATAATCCAATTTGTAATGTGACTTTATTGTATTATCTAATTTTTATGATCAAATATAGATTTGTAAAATGATGAGACGTTAAAAAATAAATGATTATTTAATTTTAGAAATCAAATTAATTTTATCTATTTTAAACCTATTCAAATGTTCCATGAATGTATCTCAATATATCAATGTATCTTCTATTGGTGGTATGTGTGTATAATATATCGACATGCGAACAAAAAAATATTACATTTGTTAAAGTTTTTTTCTACCAATAAGGTCAAATATTTCCCATGTTTTTATGTATATCATTTGATACACACATATCCATTCATATTATAAAAATAAACGCAAAATGGGTTTGATAATAAAATATTAATTCTAGCACTAACCAAATAAAAATAAACCTGCAGACTATTATTATGAAATAATAAATATAGGATTCAACTTACACATTTCAATGATGATCTTCACTAAGAAGATCAATTATCTTATAAGTGGTATAAGTAATGTAATTCCTCATCTATTGAAATAATGTAAGACACACTAATAATGAATAAATAAAACTATTTCCAATATCATCTTTTATCCCTATAATTTATATATGGCGTATCAGTTTGATATCTCACTGTATCAATTAGAGTGTGATCTATATAGGAAAAACTGAACTCCCCATTCTCATCCATCATTTATTTCTCTAACTAAATGTGATCTATGCATTCAATATATACTCGCTCTTACTCTTAAAATATTTTGAGACCCTAATTAGTTTTCGTATCAGTTTCACATACATTATTCGATGTACATGATATCCACTTTCCATGAAGTATGTTATATAACCATCATTTTCCATTAGGAATTCACCCTTTTAGATTAGTTTTGTATTTTAATAACGACAAATTTGCTCATTAAAATACCATAGGCCCCAAACCTTAGTTTGAATAAATTTCAATACTCAAAAGCTTCATGACATATCAATCATTATAATTTATACCTCATAGTTCCTCATCTCATTTAAATGTTTTAACATATAATTTATGTACAAAATCTAATTACATATAATACATATATAATATACTACAAAAAAGTATCATTAAAACTCTATGTATTCCTAGGATCTACTTATATTGACCTTCACAACTGATTCCATTTAAAGTTTTCATCATATATGTGGATCTCTAAATGTGGGTTCCCTTATATATTTTTTCCTATATGTGTATGCCATTATATAGATTAGTATCTACGATCCATATAAGTGAGAAATATTATAGTGATTGATAACTCACTTGAATCACCTACACATATTATTTTTCAATTATTATTTATGATTTTCATACATGAATTTAGACATCATATTATGGTTAAACAATATCTTTTACAAGAACACACCCAAATATATAGTTGGCTTGGAAGACATGATTAAAATTATTTATTCTTTTTTAATGGAAAGGATATGGGAAAATTATAATAATTAAATATGTTTCTTTAAAATAATTAATATTTTGTAAATGCATTCATTTATAAGACATAGTTGTTCATTTAATGATTGTTAAATTCTTATGAGATGTCCCTCATAGTCCAAAGATATATTGTGATGTTATATGTGTATGAATTATTATACACTAAAATATAGTATGTATTGTCTTATGTGATATTAAATTTCATTTTGAGATCCTCACATGAATTTTTACTTGTATTTCCAAAATCTTACTCACACTCTCTAATGAAAATAAAATGACATTAAAAACATCTTATATTATAAAAATCGTCTTATTATGTACGTAAAGTGTTTAATTCTTCTCAATCAAGTATATTTTCAAAATAATTTTCTCTTATTCATTATTTTTATTAATTATACTCAAAAATATACTTGAGATATAATAATTTATTGAATTTTGGTTAAACTATTCAATTTAACAAGCTAGGGAAGTCTGATATTCCAATATGTGACCATTCCGTGTGATGTTAAAGAAAAAAAATTTTAAATAAAAATTTTTATAGTTACATTCATTTATATATCTTTTAAATGAAACAATAGAATTTCCATTATCATATCCCACATTATAATAAAATTGAAGTTTTGAATTTTTTATAAATAAATACATGGATAATGGGGTATACAAAATACCCAAGGCTCCAATCCACCCTAATTGGTCACCTAGATCACCCCACACTTATATTTCATCATTTTTTTAAAATTTTCCAGTGTTGACTGATAGTGGTACTTGGATTTTTTTCTCCTTGATTCTGGATAAACCTTCTATTTTACTACATATCTCCTATTATGGATAGATACATTAGTGACAATCCCATCAATTAGCCATATTTTTTGTTCATGTTTTTGGTAAATTGAATTAGAACACACTAATAAAATTTTCATAGGAGATCATATTTTATTTTCAAATTAAAAAAAACTAATATTAAAATGAATCATATACAATTGTGGCATTTATTATTGACTCATACACTGACACCCCTTAAAAATATCGCATAAAATATATAACAACATCAAATTCACCATAGAAAGACCCTCAAGACCTCCTTATACTCTTATATAGAAGACTTTAATTTTAAAAATTAGTCTCAATGACAATCAAATAAACCATTTATTTCTATATGTGAATGAATCTAAAATTTATTCAGTGAAAAGATATTTACACTCTAATATTTTCTCAATGTGCATGGAAAATTCAAACACATATATGATCATATTTTTTAAATTTCTCCTTTGAAATATTTACATGAAAAAATATTGTAAAATAATTATAAAAAATTAATCCAAACCTAATGTGGGTTCATAAATTTTAATAAAATAAATTTATAATGTAAAAAATTAATATAATTTATAAAAAGAAATTAATCAAAAATTTATTATTGTTAAAATAAAATATAACATCAGATATGGGAATGGATTTAATGATTTTAAAATTCTTTATATTTTTAAAATTCATTATTTTCAACATTAAATAGTTTTTAATTAATATTATAATTTTTCAAAATAAATTAAAACAAATTATTACCATGTTGATGTTAGAAAACATAGGGTATATGTAATAATTTAATTTTTTTAGTATTATTATAAAATCAATTTTTATAGAAAACCCAAACAAATACTCTAATATAATTTTTATATGATTATTAAATAAATTAATTCCATTTCATATAAATAATTTTTAAATTAATAAAAAAATTAAAATTAAATAAATATTTTTCGAAAATACTTTTTTTGTAGTAACCTTAAAATATTATTATTATAATATAATGTTAGTGTCTATATTACTTTTATAATTACTAGATTATCTATATATAATTACCATTTAATGATAAGAAGAAACTAAATATATCACAAATCAAATGTAGAAAAATGAAACAAACATCACAGTATTAAAATAGTGTTAAAAATCATACATTATATTTTAAAATGAAATTTTTTATTGTAATAAGAAATTACTATATTTTAAATAATAAATTAATTGTTTTGTAAAATTAGAAATTAAAAAATCATTTTTTTTGTGTAAATATTTAATTTAACCATTTTTAATCATATAATGAAAATAAAACATAATATACAAGAAATATTTACAATATCATATTCTGCGAAATAATTGTATAATTATAAAATTATTAAATCTTGTATCGTTATTTTTTAAAAATTATATTGAAATAAATAATGAAATAGTTAAATTAAAATTAGAAAACAAAACTATTAATAAGAGTAATTTACATATCCAATTAAACTATGTTTGTAAAAAAAATAACCAATACCAAAAAATAGATTCTAAAAAAAGATAATAAATAATTATTATTCAAAAACTATTAATCTTAAACATGAAAAAATTGTTATTTAATTTCATTTAATATAATATTAATAATGGATATGATATCATTTCCTTGAAAACCATAAATATGATAAATATAATTCATATTTTCATTCTTCTAGGGTAAGAGATTGGGTTTTTTAATCTTTTTAAAATTTCATTATAGGTTATTTATAAATATCTGTATATAAAAACTATAGTTTATGATTTTTAAAAAATATATTTATTTTATATTTATAAAGATAAGGTATAAATTTTATGAAAACATTCTTTGAAAATATAGGGTGTTACATAATTGGGGTTGGTTTTATAGCACGTGTTTAGCATTATTATAGTGGGTGAGGATAAAATAGGTTATAGTCCCAGTATTAGTCTATAAATAAGTATATTTAGTTTCATTATTATATCAGTAATATACTAAATATGTTATGATATGGGTTATATATTTATAGATTCATTTTATGCTTATTATTATTTTTACCCTGTATGCGTCCACTATATAGAATGTTTTATTTATATAAAAATGAAATCATGATGTAATTATTTTCACCCAATTTGTTTTGAGTTTGGAATGACCAATGTATGAATGGTTTACACATTATATTTTGACTGAATAAGTATGACATTTATGAGATGAATATGATTTTATTCTCTTCCAATATATGGATTAGAGCCTCACTACTCTTCAATAACCATTAATTTATTATTACATCTGTCAAAGCTATTTTTAAAGTGTGAATTTACTCTGTATATGATCACAAATTCATAGTTAATACCCTTGTGGATATCAATATATTAGAGTAATTTAATAATAATTTATTTTTTATCAATAATAATGAATTTTAGTGAATAATTATAAGCATTATATAAAAGATAAAAATACAAAAAAAATTATATAAAACTAAATTATGATAAAATGTGATTAAATTTGTATCGAATAATACTAAAGATGAGTAAATACTACCATATGATTAGAAATATAGGATTAGGCAAGGTCATAAACCACATAATTTTATACTAGGTACTTGAAGTATATTTTAATTTCTACTGGAATGCCCTTTTTATCCGAGGACTTTTGGATGAAAAAATCTAGAAAACATCAATTATTTAACCAGAGGAGTGCTTTTATGGTATAATAAGATGTATCAACTACAATGTTATATTAATACCAAATTTATAACTAAATATATAAAAAATACTACAATTAACATTAACACTATAATGGATACCTAAAAGAGAACATGTTATATGAGAAAAAAGAATAAAATATACATAAAACATAATAAAAACAATAATAAAATTACACCAAGATTCAAAGAAACTAATAAAATGATATAACTAATTTAAAATTCTCTAAAGATTTATTTATAATGGGGAATACAATTTTTTAATTATAACATTGTAATATGAAAATTACAATATTAATGTGAGTGTTATGGATATCATAAAAGTTTTTGGTAAAAATAAATAATATCATGTTGTAATATAATTATTACTAAATATGAAAATTTTATATTGATCAATAAATAAGAAATTATTTACATGTATGTGTGTATACAGTAATTATTATGAATCAATTTTGAAATAAATATGATTTCATAAATATTATAATGTCTTGGATTTCCTATAATAATCCATTTAAAAAAAAATAATAACATCAAAATATTGAAAAAAAATTCTGAAACAAATATTGAAGCTTATGAAGTCAAAAAATGTTTTTTAATTTTTATAATATAATTATTCATAGATAAAAGTCATATCCATTTCCTAAAGATCTTCAATAAATTGAGTTAAATTTGATTTTTTATAAATTTTAGAAATTAAGTTTTCTATTTCAAATATAACATTCTAAAACCATTGATATTCATCTAGTATTCAGTGTTATAAAACATTTGTTTCCTAATATAGTGTCCAAAAATAATTAAACAATTCTCCCCAAATATTTTTAAATTAAAATTTATCCTATCATTATTTATCCATAAAAAACAATTAATAATGGGACACCACCATATTTCACTCTCAAGTGTATTTATAAGATAATTTCATAGTTATAAGGAGTTATTTCTCTGGTTTTGGGAACTAATTAATCAAGTTATTGATTCTTAATCTCATACTTTATTTTAATTTTATGATCCTTTGGAAAACATTTACATTTACATTTATAATATTTTTATGCAGTATTATTATCAATATATTATTTTATTATGAATGAGATATAACTATACTATCCCAATATATATTTCTTCTAATTCATTTATATGAAAAAATATATTCAAATCCATAAAATACATTTTTTAAATCCATTTGTTTTCTATGATTTTATTGTATTATAGATTTTTTAATTATAATATTATTATTTTATGATGTAAATATCACCAATATATATCTATTTGATCATAAATTAGGTACTTGTAAGAAAAAATAGGGTTTAGTAACAAGCAACTCATCGATATCAATGTGTCTCGGCTTGGATGTTTCTCAATGTGGAAATTTTATATCCCTAATTAATTAAAAATTTAAGATTCATCTTCTATTATTTTTAGATGAAATTAATAATTATTTTGTTCTCCAACATTTCTAAAATATTTAGTTCATTGATTTATTCATATTGATATTCTTATACAGTTAATGTAATTAACCTTATCACACACTGATCTTTTCTCCAAAGACAATATGTTTTTTTACATTTTTTGCGACATTAGTTTCAAATTTGTTTTGGATATTCAATATGGTAGAAATATTATTTGATTTACTTGGGAAACCTTGAAAATATATATACCTGTTATCATAATATGGATAATTATTGATTTCCCAAACATATTTAAGTAAGACTTTCCTTAGATAAAATTGTATATTTTATTATTTAATTATTATATTCATCTGATAGATGCATTAGAATAATTATGAAATAGATAGAGGAAAATTATATACAAATTTTGTGCATGATAGTGTTTCTAGATATATAATATCATAGTCTAATGGTATAATCCATACGCATAATTTATAATATTTGGTGAAACAGTCTAGAATATATGGTTATGATGTCTAATAATGCGTGCTTCATCATTATTATATCTATAATTTTCAACTATTTTATTATTTGTTTCTATTTTTTTCATTTATTTATTATGTAATTATCATGTTATCATTTATATGACTTTATTTGTCCTATTATTCAAAACTACATGTGTATTTCTTTTCAATTCCATGATATATTTTTTAAATAAGATATAATTTTAACATGAGCTCAAACATTATATTAATTTCATATTGCCTTTTTAGTTCTTAAATAACAATATGTGTGACAATATGGTAATAAATTAGAAATAATAATTTTTTAAATTGTTTATTTTCTACTTAATTTGTCTAGTGTAATATAATTTTCATATATATTTGTGTGGGTGTGCTTGTGTGTGTCTATATTTTCCAATGAATACAAAACTTTTGGATCCAATAAAAACTAATTTTTTATATTACAATGAAATTATAATAATGAAAAATTACTCTAGATTACTATATTTGGATATTTGACCATTTGTATAGGATAATTATTAGTATAAATATTAGGAACTATATTTAATTGAACATATTTAGATGAAAACACGTTATGATAAACACATTGAAATTATGTACAATTTTCTAAATTTTTTATAATAATAGATTACATATTTTAATAAATTAATATGATTTATATATTGTAATATATATTTTATAAATTTTTATGAACTAATATTTATATTAAATTGTGTAGAAGTGGGTACTAATGGATACAATAGTTATTGTGTCAAAACATGTAATTAGTGTTATTATTTCACTCTTATGAATAACAATGATGTAAATATTATATATTATATTATTAAATAAATATTTTGGAATTTGACTATATTTTTTAAAAATAACCTTACATTTGAGGAAGCTTTTATTTTCCATTAACAAGTTAAAATAACATTGGATTGATTTATGAGGCAACAATCTCCACCATACAATGGAAGCAGAAATCTAATTTTGGTATATAAATAAATAAATTATCTATAGAATATATTAATTGATAAAGGATATTGTGATTATGATAAGGTTATAATTGTAGAATAAAATCTATGTAGGGATATTGATCAATGGTGGCCATTTATTTAAAACAATATTATAGTGGAAGTGATAGAAATTAGATAATATAATGCCTTTATGAAAGTATTAAAGGAGAAAAAAAATCATTAAAGAAATAATATATTATAGAAAGTTATTTTTTGAAATTATGGAAATATTTTGAGTAGTAATCTTTTTAGGACAAGTATAATGTTACATAGATAGCGGGACATGTTGTAGACTATGCCCACAATGCTGAAATTATTATTGATAGTTTATATGATAGACTAAATAAAATTCATCGAATGGAATTTTTTACTCATAGGTTTTAAATATATGATTAAATTGGAACAACTAACATTAAAAATAATATGTAGTTCTCAATGTCCTATATTTTAAATAATAATCTAATTAATAATAGAATGGTTATAAATAATATAGAATGAACATTGCTGAATGCTAAGAAGGGAAGAGTATAATTCCCAATGTGTAATAAAAATGTGATGTAACATCAAAGGGATTGATTAGAAGTATTGAATATTATTTTAATATGTTGATATAATAGATATCAATTTGAAAACATGTTATTCAAAAATAACACTATGTTTGATAGTTTGTACAACATAAAAAACTAAACTTAACTGAATGATGAAATATTATTATTTAAACAATACAATTATAACCTAGCTATTGAATCAGTTGTTATGAAAGGTATTATCTAAATTATAATGTTATTATGAAGGAAGTAATCAATAAAAACATACTGATTAATTACTATAAAATAAGTAATCAATTTTTATTAAAGTTATTTTGAAAATTCAAAATAAGTTTTCATAAAAAAATTTTTTTATTGATTTTTATGAGAAATAGTATGATTATATTTTAGAACTTCTATAAATTTTATTTCAAATATCTACTATCATTTTTAGAATAATCTTATAGACATTATCTTTTGGTGAAATTTTCTTATTCTTCTAAAATGATTTATTCTGTTGTGACAAGTGACAACTAACGATTTTTTATAAACATTTATTTTTATGCAAGAATTGTAAATATTATGTTTTATTTCATAATTATTTTAATATGAAATTTGTTATTTTATATTATTAATAGTTCAATTATTTGAATTTATATAAATTTCATTATTGAATTTCATAGAAAAAAATTGTATACATCAAAATTATATTTCAAATAAATAATTTTTCATTACATTTTTTTACTTGAAATTAATTTATATCACTTATAAATAAATAATTTTTTAAAATGGGTTACATATTTGTAATAATTAGCTTCCTATTTTATTAAATACACCACTTTTTTTACATTATTAACAGTAACCATAGTAAATAATTTATCACCATGATAGGGATAAATCATGTATTTAAGGTTAAAATTAATATTCTATGGAATATAATATTGCAGAAAAACTGTATATAATTTCATTTTATGATCCTATTTGTTCCATACTAATAAAATATTATAATATATGTTATATTTTTAAATTTTCCTTAAATTTGACCGTTATATTTTATAATTTAATGGATACTAAAAAATGGAATTGTCATTTTGTTATTTTCCTTCAATATTATATATAGGGATAGAGAATAGGATTGTAAACATTAAATCAAATAGAAATTTTTTTACCATTTTAATTTACATTATGTTTTTTTGATGAAATTATTACCTTAAATTCCAACAAAACACTACTATAGTCTATATTCAATGGATTTAAAAATAAATTTATTGATTTTTAATATATAAAAACTCATAGAATATAATTTAATTAATGTGTCCAGTAAATTCTGTACACATATATTTTATTTTAAGATTGTTTGTAAATATTAGATTCTATTTCTACATTTTAATTGATGTATTTTATGACATATTATAATAATTGTTTAAAAATGACATTACTAATAATTTAAAAAAATTATATTTCATTAAATGATATAAATTTCATTAAAAATAAAAAGCAACAATGTGATTTGTGTATGGTTTAAAAAAGAAATGACATTCTATTTATGGGTCATTTTAGTTTTATGGTAAATTTCATTACCCTTAAATGGTAGATAATTTCAATATTGTGGTAATTGTCAAAAGGGATAACCGAGAGTTAAAATAAAGAGATAAGGGAGAAAACTGAACCAAAACAGTTTCAAATATTATTTGATGAGATTATTTTCACTCATAGTCCTATAATATTTTAATTATTTTATTTATATCAATTCAAAATGTGAAAAAATATTTGTATTTATATAATACATTAATGAATCTCATAAATACCCATCCAACACCATATAAAAGGCACCCCACCATCAATTAATTAAACAATATTTAGAAATATATCTAAAAATGCATAACCCATTTCACTTCTAAAGACAATCATCCATCTTCTAGTGGGTCTATTTAGTAAAAAAGATCAAATCTATGTCCCATAAAAGGATATCTAATTTAATTCTACCTATGAAGTGGAAATAATCTTTACTAACTCCTTCAAATTTAATTCTTATTAAATATACAAATAAAGTTTAATAACTATACTAAGATAAAAAATACAATATCAGAAATAAGTTTAGTAGAAAATTTTATTATTGGAAAAATATATTAAATCATTTTCTACCAAATTAAATGTGAAAACATCACTTATACGTACGAGTGACTTACCATCTATATATAGCAGTGAAATTATTTTTTCACCACCATTTAAATTGTATTTTACTATAGATGGAAGTGAAGAAAATATATGATATTTATTATATAAATATACATCATTAATTATACTATCATATATACCATGTCACATTTTAATCCATTTAGGAAATTATAATATCACATCTGTGGACATTTGGACTACCACTTCTATGAAGCGTTGTGATCAGTTTCTCATGTATTTTTTACATGGATGGTAGTAAGGATTAATTTAATGAATATATAAAATATATTAATGATTATTGAGTGATTAATTATAATTTGAAATTCTTTATTTCAATCCATCCAAAATTCAAAACAATATCCATGCATACCTACAACCCACCATCTCCATAAATGATGTAAATCATTTTTCTATGTATATCATTTAAGGATTAAATTAATACATATAATATATATTTATGTATCTATAAATATAATTTATATAATTTATAAAATTATTTATTTTATAGAACAATGATAAAATTAATTGGACCAATACCACTAAACAAAAAATACTAGAGAAATGAAGCATGTTATTACCTAAAACACTAATTTTAATGAATAATTGTTAATAAACTAGAGATGAGAGATTATTAAAATATAATATATTATAATATGTATATTGATATGATTTTATAATAGATGTAATTTGATAATTATTATGATTAATTATCAAACACATATGAATGAGTTCAGTCCTAAGGTAAGGGTTGTCTCATCTCACATATTTTTCTGTGAGATAGACATAGAATTCACCAATTATTTCCTTCATGATGTGATTATAATTTATCATGTTTATGTTTAATCATGATATCCTTTATATTCATGAAATGAAAAATTTCATTATATGTTATTTCTTTCAAGTGGGTTATGATAAAAAATTCAATGTATTAAATTTTTATTTTAGAATCATATCTTTATTCAAGATTGTTTATGTTAATGTCTCTATAGAGAGTATTGTATGATATTTTTT
Organism: Viscum album; assembly: GCA_963277665.1. Taxonomy (NCBI): domain Eukaryota; kingdom Viridiplantae; phylum Streptophyta; class Magnoliopsida; order Santalales; family Viscaceae; genus Viscum; species Viscum album. Next base: position 1,249,543,790 of record OY728128.1, on the reverse strand, counting down.
ACATTTGAAAATAATATTTACTAATTATTAGGATATTTCTTGAATATTTGTCTTTTCAATTTCATTTTCATCATATTATGTACTCAAGATCCCGAAACATGCTGTTTATGATAACAGACTTTATTTCTTCCTTTGGTCGAAAAAACATTTTCTTCAAAATCCATGTTTTCTAAAAAAATATTTGTTTTATTATTCTATGACTTAATGAATTTATTTTAACACATGTATATATTGTATTTTTTTTAAAGTGAATCATTATGTTGATTTATAAATTAGGTCCTTTAGGAATTTTTACAAAAGTGTAATAAGATTATTATTTTTTAAAATAGCATGAATAGAATTTCCATGATTTATTTCTATTGAGTGAAATAAATAATTAATTAAACTTTTAATATATTATTTTTAATGAATATAGTTTACATAATATTTTATAAATAATTAATTTTTAATAAGAATTATATATAAAAGTAGAATTTTCCCAACAAAATTTCTAGTGTTATTTTGAATGTACTTCCATCAATTTTCAAATCCATTGTTTAATTATATGATTAACTAATATTATAAATTTATAATAACATACATATTGTTTTTTCTATGGTTTTTTATTACCTCTATTGGGGAAGGTACTGATATAATGTATTATTTTTCTTTCAATGCAAAATTTATTGATTATTATGTCATTGTGATTATATAATTTTATTTATTCATATGATGAACGCATTTTACCTATTCAGTTACGAATGGTACCTAGAATTAGATATCCCATTTATTCATTAGTATGGATCATGGAATAATTAATATTTTTATTTGGTCGAGTCCTTACCCCTTTTTTATATTCAACAACACACTCCCTTGATAGAATATTCAAAATTCCTGGTAGAAGAGCTCAATGGTATGTTTCAAATGGCCTTTATTATGCGTTCCACCATTATGATATAATCGATTTATTTTGTAATGATAATTTTAATATTATTTATATCCCTGTAATTTTTTTCAAGATCATGTTATTATCCATTTTTCATTATTTGATTATCATTTATTCCTTCCATACTGTTCATGCATTAATTTCTATCTATGGTAAGAATTTTCTTATTGAGTATCTGAGTTCATAAATTTCATTTGATTCTATTTTATAATATTCTAATAAGTTTTTTAATATTGAAATCTCAAAATATTTCTAAGTTAATAACTACGATCCAAATGAAGATTTAATATTTTATGTAATTTTTTCAAATTTAATTTGGGATTGAAATATTTATCTATTTTACCAATACAACTATAGTGTTCACTAAATTGAGATATCATTTCATGTATTATTAACAATGTGATATGCTAACAACTATATATCGGATACTAGAGTTAGGGTAAATATAGGCGTTATTAGAGAATGCATTATATAAACCTTAAGAACAAGATTTTGGAAAACATAGATTAGTGAAGATAACTCTATTATCGGCATTATCATAAATCATGAAATATTTGTAAGGTAGTGATCATGTGGTTACATACTATGATTATTTTTTATTATAATGTACATTTTATTGTCATTAAGTGGCTAGAACTATAAAAAATTGTGTAAATGTATAATTTAATCAATAATATTGTAATTATGATAAACCTAATGTATTTATGAATAGAGTAAAACACATTATTATTATACATAATAAATAACCATGATATAAGATTAAAAACAGGAACAATAACCATCTCTAATACACACTAAGGAAGAGAATGATAGAGTTTTTAATGATATTAGGTATAAGATGCCTTGTTGGAAAGAAGGATCAATTTACTCGATGTTATAAAATATAAAAGTCACACCCAAACAAATATCTTAAATAAAATGGATTCTCTTTTTAGAAATTTCAGTCAAATAGAAACAAATTTATGTTCACATTAATTTCATGTCTTTGGAGAATTTCGATATTATATGAGTCAATTCCCTAATAGAAGAATTTATTCTTAGACAAATGAAGGACATATGTCTTGTAAACAGTTAATGTGGAAGTATTGGGGTGTTTTTATATTTTTATTTTAGATTTTCTATTATATATTTATTTGATTGATTATATTCTGGTCAAAAGAATTAGGAAACATAAAATTATTGATCTTTTGTGGGTTTTCATTAAGGTTTTGTAATAATAAAATAAATGTAAATGATAAAGAATAATTGTGATTTAGTTGTATAATGAAATTTCACTATAATTCCTAAATAAGGGGATGATAATTAACAATATGTTTCTGATGATGAGTAAATAATTTTAGTAGGGATAAGTGGGGTATTAATAATAATGATGTAAATAGGATAGATTTAATGAACGTATAAAATTCTATGTGATTTTTTTAAAAGTTTTATTGTGTTATATTTTATTGAGTTATAAAATTTTATGATATGTGGAATATATTCGATAATAAATTAATTTATTTATGGAATTTATTAAGCCGTAATTTTCAGAATATTGTATTTTTTGTTATTATTTTATTTTAATTCATTCTATTTACATGTTTATGAAAAATGTTATCATTATATTTATATTTTCGATATGTGACAAGTAAGAGATGATTTATGCTATTTGTAGGAATAATGATAACATTATTTAGGATCCATATTTCTAGTTCATTACAGTCGAAATTTGGTCTGATATATATTCGAAGGGTCTTAAGGATATCTATTTATTGAATGGAATAAGTTGAATGTTGGGTATTATGGTTTAGGTTTTTTTTCATTGATTAAATATTTGAGGAATTATTTTAAACATTTTGGTGTTATAAAATATTTATAGATGGTAGTAATGGAATTTTAATTAATTTTAGGGTCTTATGATCCATTAGCTATTAATGTATCTTCATTAATTATAAGAAATTAATCTTTTGTACTCATCATTCTGAGAATAGATGACATTTTGGTGAAAAATAATTATTTAATGAAATTATACTTTCTCATTCCCTATATAACTAGCCTATAGAGTATTTAATATCCACAAATTTATAAAACAGGTTCTTAAAACAAAATCATTGTCTTATTATGATAATTTTTGATGAATTAATGGTATGATAAATAATTATATATATATATATATATAGTATGGTGGTCAACAACATTCTATTGTACATGTTTTTTATCCATATATATTAATCCATGGGTGTTAGTTTTCTCTCTAATTTCCATACGATCACAACCACAAAATGTTTTCCTTTTTTGAAACATAGTTTTACAGTTACCTTCACAGGTCCTTTTCTAGAAAATAATGACGTTGTTTTATTAACAATTTTTATGTTGTTAGATTTCCATAAAAAAATATTCAATATAAGTCCACATATTAACAAGAACAAGATAATAGTTTTAAGATTCAATTAAATGGGGGATAATGTAACACCCCTACATTTTAAGACAACAATATGTTTGAAAGCATATATAACACACAACATCTAGCATAAACGAACCACAAAATATTATTACTTAAAAATTACAGTTATAACCTTTCATTTAAATAGGTGGGTGTAAATAATATTAAAAAAATTTAAATAATTTATAAATTAATTACATAATAAAATTTCAACTACTAATAATTATGAAATAAGTATTACATTTTACATAATGTTATTTTATTCTTCAAAAAATTGTTTCCCTAAAAAATGAAATTCATTTTTTTGTGATAAAATATTATAATTAATATAAGTTAAATTTATATATTTTATTTTATAAAAATATTAATTTTTTTGAAATAAAAATATTAAAATTATCATAGGGGGATAATTTTAGATTTTTTAGAAAATATATATTTTCTAATTAATAGATAAAAATATTATTTTTATAAGAAAAATTTATTTCTATTTAATGTTATTGAAAAGGTCCATTTTATATTAAAAATATTTACACTTTTTAATATCAATAATTGTACTATTATGTTCATTTTAATCAATTACATAATTGAAATTTATATATTAATAATTTTATACATAAAAACCATTTTTTTTAAACAATTGTTCCCTTTTTCATTTTCATATTTAATTATTTGTTTCAAATTATAAAAAATGAATCATGAAAATTATTTCTATATAAGAAATCATAAGGATAAAAATTAAAAAATAGTCCTCACTTATTTAATGAAATTTATAATTGTAACCATAAAATATAAGTATCTCCATGATAAGGGAAAAATGAGTACATAATGTAAATAATAATATGATAATGACATAGAAATTAACCTAAAACATAACCTAATTTTATGTGATGAACATATTTCAACCATAATAAATAAATATTATAACATAGGTGTTATTTTCAATTTGCATAATATTTTTACAATTATATTATATTATTTTAATAAAATTAAAAAAATGCCACTCTCTATTTTATTATCTATAATTTTATTATGATAACGATAAAATGATGCTTATGAGGTTGTATATAGTAAATTTAAATATAAAAAATTTGTCTTCCATGGTAATAAGTTACTATTTTTTGAGATGAAACAGTCACCTCCAATTCTTATACCATAGAAACACTATATTAAATCCATTAATAGAAAAATAATTTAAATGAATTCAAAAATAAGAAATGTGATATAGTTTGAGTAAATTGTTTTTTCCCATGAATTATATAGAACTATATGACAATTTATGTATGTTTTAAAGGGTTATATTCAATCCCTCCTTTTATAAATTAATTGGTTGTCATATTAAAAAAAATTAAAAATAAAAATAAAAAACATTTATAAATAATATTGTTTTATTTAATGATTTAAAACTCATAAAAATATATATTTTATACAAATTAATGGGATATAGTTTTAAAGATATTACATGGTACATTTATATTTCATTTTTTAATTTATGGAAAAATTCATTCCCATTATAGGGTAAATAAATTTAATATTGTCATAATTGTGTAAACGGTTATCAAAGGGTTCATACTAAATAAAAATGGTGAAAGAATAACTAAAACATGAAGAAATTTTATTATATTTTATTATTTTGACTTTAAATCATGATATATTCTAATGATATTAATTTTTATTTATTTTTACATAATAAAATGAAATATTAAATTGATACATTAAAAAACATAAATAATTCCCCTCCCTTCACTTATAAAAATAAAACCCCTCATTTACAAACTTTTAAAACATTGAGGCATATATATTGTATAAACCATGGAAATTATAATCTCAACACCCCTAGGTATTTTAAATAGGTTAGTTTCATTCCAAATTTCTCCACTCTATATCACTTAATAATGAATGTAAATATTGTCTACAAGAAGAAGTATACCTCATTTTTGAGTCCTTCGGGATTATTTCTTCTTCAACACCCTTTTAAGGTGTTTTACCAAACAAACACAATAAATTAAAAATCATCAATGAATTGATAATCTAGTATTCCTTTGTTAAAACTACATTCTATCACTTTTCTATCCTTCTAAAAGTGAAAACATTTATCAAGCATATATATGACATACCATCTCCATGTAGTAGTGAAATTCATTTATCGTCATATTTTCACTTATATATATATAAATTGAAATCTAATAAAGATATATAATATTTATAATAGTATTATTGTTTTGGAAATATATCATCATATATACATTTTTTTATTCTAAATTATATTAAAAATGTTAATCTACATTATCCATATGTGTGGGGTACCACCTCCATGAAGAGATATAATCGTTTTTTCAATAATGATTTACAGAAATAGTAATAAAGAAAAATTATATAAAATATAAGATATATATGATATATTAATGAATCCATAATGGTTAATTTTTATTGACCAATTCTTATTTCCTTTCATCAAAAAGTGAAAACAATTCTCTTTTCTACATAAGTCCTTGCATCTCTATGAACATTGTAATTAATTTTGATATCAATATATTTTAAATATCACAAAAAATTGAAATTTAATCAATATATATGATATTTATACCCATTTTTTTCAGTATGGATATTCTTTTACAACAATTAAATTAAAATTATTGAATCTACCAAATTAAAACATACATTAATGATGAACCAAATTATTACACTAAATAATGATTTTTAAAAAAAATTTAATAAAATATATATATAATATTATGGGTAAATAAATTTTTTTATTGTTTATTTCAATATGGAAATTAAATTGATTTATACTAATTATATTTTCATTATATAGGGCCTAAAAAATAAAATTTATATTAAATGATAGGTATCGTTTTCTTGTCTAAATTTTTTATCTGTGAGACTTGTGTCAAATTCACACCTCTTTCCCATATTTGGTGAATATATATCCCCTTTTATTTAAATATTTCATGATTCCACTTATATTAATGAGTTCTAAATTAATATTGAAAATTATTTCTTTCATGGGGGTTCTGATTTAATAAATTCCCAATGTAGTAAGGGTTTATTAAACAATCATGTCATTATTCAGGATTGTTCATGACAAAATTTCTATTATGGGTGTTATTTTAAATTTTTTTCCAAACCGAAATCTACTATATGTTTTTCAATATAATTAATCAAAACATTTTTCCCTTTAATTTTCTAAACTTATGAACTCAAGGGACTAAAAACATGGAGTAAAATCCGCTTTATATCCCTCTTCGGTCAAAAAAATCATTTTATTCTAAATCCACGATTCCTAAAAATGGTTTAATGAAGTATTATACAATTCACCTATTCTTTTTTAATGTAATTTATACCGATTTTTTAATTTTTACCAAATTTTACATAATTAATATTATTTTTATTTCAAATTGTTATGATTTTTTTGTTTTTTTCAAATGGGTGAAGGGAATTTTTTCTGACTTAAATAAGATTAATGGTAAATCCCACCATCATGACATCCAAAACATTTTAAGTTTATATTATAGTTTTACAAGGTTATTTTCAATGAAATTATTTTAATAAATATTTTATTAATTTTTAGATATTAAATAAGTCTTTTCAATGTGAATATGGTATATTCCTTAAGAACATTTCCAGCAAACATTTTAATGTATTTTCTTCTATGTCAATTTACTTTATTAGATCGTATTATTTAATGGGGTAATACTCTTATGATTTCAACCACCATATATCATTGTATTTTTTATGATCATATTTATAAGAGAGTGTTTTGATATTTCATATACTAGTTCATATAACAAAGATAATTATTTACTTTTAAGGGATGCATGTAATATTTTGTTCGTTATTAACGTAATCATTGGATTGGAATTATTAAGTGCTGGGTTGGTCCATGAATTTTACATAGATTTAATTGATTAGTAAGTCTCATAATAAAAAATATATTTCATTTTAGAAAAGTCCTAATCCATTAGGGTATATGTCCAAGCCTAAAGCCTTGATGGTTTTTTGGATTCCTTGGCCCAATTCATTGAGGGTAAATTTAATCTGTCCAGAATTTTTTATTCAATAATTCTAAAATTAGAAATTTATTCCAAGGATTTTATTTAAATAGTTGTTCTATCCTTGGATATATTTCGTGGTCGTTAATTATTTATGTCCCATTATTTTACTATCTTTTATTACGGTCAAATTTTTTATTCCTTATTTGATTCCCATGCAATAATTCCATTATTGAGCATATGATCTAACACCATTATTATGTATCCTTTCCCCATGATTCCAGAGGATTCTTTATGATTAAAATGACTGGATATTATAGTGTGAATAAATATAGTCCCATATAAAATACCATGTTTTAATATATGTTCTCAAATATGATTTATGATTGAGATATAAAACATTTTTAAAATTACTAATAAACTATTTGGTACTTTGAGATTAACTTACTTTTATTTCATAGAAATTTTATAATGTAACCATTGAATATAGAGTAATATGACTGGGTTTTTTATGATGAATATCATAATTAATAGCTAAGATATTATCCACACATATACATTCTTAAATTTCAAGTATATGCAACACTCTTGTAAAAAATACCCCATTAATCAAAGGAATCTACCATAAAAGATGTCAATTGGGTATGGTTGGGCATATGAAACTCATATGGTGGATGTATAAGTACCAAATTATTAATTGGAGATGCATTGACTATATACATAAATATAGAAAATGAATTATTTGATTATTTTTATATACATAATTATATGTATTTTATATTTTCTCAGAACAATCATATATAAAATAAATTATGTGATTCTTTTTAAAATTATAGTGGAAATTAAATTCCAATTACATCATATATGGTAATTTTTATTATAACTCATGAATTTATTCATATTTACAGATTTATATTTATACCTATGGTTGAATTTGACATAATTTGTGGGATAGACTATCTCAAATAATATTTCATGAATTTACCACTTAGATAAACTGATCACAGCATTGGTGGCTAGCATTGAACAACAGGTTTGTATAGGAGAATCATTATTAATAGAGTCTTATATTGTACAACATCCCATGAATCAACTTAATTAAATTCATAGAGAATTATGAGATCAAATAAATTCTTATATAGAGATGAATGTTCTATAAATAATAAAATTATCAATTTAATAAGATTATATTGATGTAATTTTTAATGAAATATCAATAAATCCACCTAATCATAATGATTTATTAATCATTAACATCACATTTGATGAAAAAATCATATTTAATTAACCCAAAAAAATAGATCTGGTGAAATTATTGTAATTGATGAATAAAATAAAAGAGTGGTGTGATCATGGATTCAAACTCACTAGTGACCCACCGTGTTATGAACACATTCAATTTATAATGATTATGGATGGGTTTATGATTTTTTAATTGATTATAGGTAAATTTAAACAATTTATTTCCTATACCATAATTTTTTCATTTTTGTATTATCTACAGGTTGTATAATACTTTTCAAAAATAAAAATTCATTATTATTATCATTAATAAATAGTTAGTATGTTTTATGAACTTAATATAACATGTCATATTTGGTATGTTAATTTTCATTTTATACTAATAACTTATGAAATAAAAAATTCACCATCATAGATTATAGATGTGATTAATTTCCAATTCAAATATTATCTTAATAAATTTATTATAGAATTTAATAAATATATTTTTATACTCTCTGATCTATAAGAATAATTATAAATATTTATATTTCATTCATAATACCCTTATATGAATAGTGTTCTACATAAAATTTAGTAATTCTGAATTTTTTTTAAATGAGTATTTTTCCTTTCTTAAATTTAAAGAAAATAATAAATTCATGTTGAACCTTATAAAAAAATAATATTTCATAATTAAGAGCCAAAATTTATAAATAAAATATAAATTATTATTATCTCATTAGTTTACTATATGTTATTTGTTGAAAATTTATATAAATTATAATACAAGTTAACAAAGATAAAATATAATTAGGTCGAATTTAAATTTTCAATGGAATTTTATGAATATTTTAAAATTATAGAGATGATATTAATAAATTCACTAGTATTAACATTACTAATGGGGATTGAATAATTTTTATGATCAATGATTCATTTATTAAAAGGTTTAGGTGAATCATTATTAAATATGATAGGTTTCTTACAAATTATCAATTATATAAATGAGTTATGAGAAAAATATCTAAAATGTGATATAGAGTTATTACATGAAATCCTCACCTTGATGATATGTTGGAACTATCATTAAGGTGAAATGTTTTATAGACATATGACTCAAAATAGTTTCATTTATTTAATAAAATTAAATTTTCTCGTCATAATTAAATGGTTAATGATATGGGTACACGATGAATATTCATGTTGTGACATCTCGAAATTGGGTTCCACTCAGACATTTACCTATCCTGGATGGTCTCATGCCCTCAAGTGTATCTCCCCAAATTCCAGAGGCATGATACAAGTTGTGAGGAACTATAGTGTCTCATAAGGGAGACTATATCTTCATTACTAAAGGGTAGTATAGTGGATAAAAATAATAATAGGTAAATAAGGGAAGCCCTATAAATGTACGAAACATGATAAGTGACTAGGAATAGTAAACATCAGAAGGAACTAATAATAATCAAATATAATTGGAAGCTGAGTCATATACAAACCATGATGATACACTTCGTCTCTTTGTAAAACTGTAATGCATGGATTCAAGGAACAAGGTGAAAATAATTTACATAATAATCAAAAAAATAAATCCAAAAACTATCATAGAGTCTAGAGATTTATCTCATTAATCTGTTACTAGCTCCATCGTAATGGAATCGAGCAATCATATATCAAAAGAAAGATGCTTCTTGTTTTCATCACATTCATACATGTAATCTACTGAAGTACCAATGGAGGCCTGGAGAGGGTATGAAATAAATCATTATATGTGATCGCCAATGAAATCAATAACATTTAGTCCACAAAAAATGATATAGTGTTCAACCATTCATCTATTAAATGAGGGCAGTGAAGAAGTTTAAATACCATAATATATGCTTTAGTATCAGCTGGTATCTGAACATGTAATCTTTTCATTTAATAATTATGTTCAAGTTTATATATTTGATTCATGTATGGTATAAACATCAATGAAATCCTAACAATAGATATTAATATTTAAGGATCCATGATATAACCATGCATCAATGATGATAATAATAATGAAATTATCAAATATGTAACAAGGAATATTGTAATGATATTAATAATGACAGGGATCCAAGGAAATAACCAAGGTATCGATGAACATAAGGTTCAATCCAAATCATTAGTAACCTTTATCCTATATAAAGGGAAATAGAGTAATCTATGGTGATATTACCAAGAAATTCTACAATAATAATTCCATCTGAGTCCAAGAATATCATACCAGGTAAACTGGGTAATCAATGACTATGCCTGAGGGGTGTAACCATGGAACCATGATTCCATAGACTCCATGCTAGATCCAAACTCTATATCAAAGTAATCCTACTGAAATAATGGACGGATACTATAGTGTTATTCTATGCATCCTTGTAGAGAAAACGAATGGGTTCTAAGGTGTCTCAACATTAGAAACCGACATCATTTAATCTAAAAGGCATCTAGGACTGATTAAGTCATTCACATAAGAATCCAAGGTTTTCTGGAGTATGATAACTCCAATAATAATGTAAAAGTCCTTCTACTGGGGGAAAATTTTAATTTATTTCATTTAATTAATTTTTCATTGTAATATTCATGCCTCTTGTTAATCATTTTTGTTAAGTCCATACCTTTCATTAGATTCAAAAGGATAAGGGACGTGAATGCATTTCTTAATTTAAATAAAATCATAATCAATTTATTATGTTTACTTTATTTCCTTAAATTATACATGGAATGGTGTTATAAAAACATGCCCCCAAGTCTTTTTATTTAATTTAATCAGGCTATGTAACATATATACCATATATTCTCTAATTCCATTTCATCTTGATTTACCTTGATAAAGCACGTACCTTATTGAGGGAAAATGTAATGAATATATGTTCTAGAAAATTAAAATTCATCTATTTAAATAAATAGTTACCTTTAAAACATCCATGTCATGGTTGATGAAGATAATATAAATAAGATAATAAAAGCATAAATATGGAAAATACCATACATGATGTTGTCAACATTGAATTAATAACCTCCAATGATGGATAAAATTTAATAATAGGGTTATAGATCATAGTTTTGAAGACTATAATCAAGACACATCAATTAATTATACCACACCTGATGAAATAGGTGTGCACAGACATCAATTTACTGATTGATGAAGCTTGAGGGATGATTTATATACCACCTACCAGATACTTGAAAAATATCATCATCCAATATCAACCTCTAGTTTAACATAGATTGGAGGAGATCTGGATAACAAATAAACAACATAATAAATATGGAATATGAACCCATATGTTAATAGTTTCATTGAGGGGAAGAAGAATGAGAAACACCTAAAAATGAATATAGATCATATCCTTGTGAATCCTACAAGATTAATGGTTCTTTTCAAAATATAGATTATGAAGATATCTAAACTCTTAACATTTTACTAGAATAGGGATCAAGAAGAAGTTGGGATAGATCCTGTAAGTGGATAATTGGGAAAAAAGTAATGGGGAAAGAAAAAAACGTCATTATGTGTAATTTATAAAATTTACTAGACAAGATAGGTTGCATGATTGGGTGTCATGGTTGGCCAAATTATGTGCCAAAATTTGAACCCTTTGATTCTATGAGGGGTTATTTTTATGGTTAGGCCCCATGATTAATGAAACTATGCTCCAATAATGAGAAAAATCCTCTGAAAGAATGTCAATAGTTTCTACATGGGCATGCAGCCCCTTGCGCATGGTTTGAGAAAATCAGATGCTCTACTTTACCCAACTGTCCAACCCCACATGGTTAGAACAGACCATGTGGGCTAGGGAACACTATTTATAGTAACCTATTGGGACAATGTTTCTATCCAACAGATGCAGTTTCTATCCTTGAACCAACATTAAACACACATGTATCATTTGTAAACTCATTATGAATTTTTAAAAGGTCCAGAAAAAATAATTTGACCACATTTAAAATGATCCATTATTGAGGTGAATATAAGGTTCATACATTATTTTCCTTAAAGTAATTCCTCCCTGAGTTCAACATCCAAGGGAGGTAAAAACACAATGTGAAAAAAACTCCATACACTAGTCACGCCCATCACCCAACCACTCCAATATATCATCTTGAAAAAGGTAAACTTTCTAGAGAGAAAATACTAAAGGGATTGAATGGCCACATAGATCTTTTTTTCAGTCAGTGATGAATATTTTATACTCATAAAATAAAGAGTCAACAGCTAACACAATTTCCATATTATTAGATCTTTGATATGGATCAACATGATACTAAAAAATTTGGGAAATGTGGATGACATCATGGATAGAACGATACCACTTAGTTAATAAAAACTGATATTCTACCATCTAGACTCACTCTAGAATCTTATACGGCCCTATATAATGATTCCTAAATATCCATTTCCTCTATATTTATCTATGTCAATGATTGGGATATACTCAAATAAAAATAAGATCGATAGTCGTGAACTCTAGAGGTCATTGAAGGCGATCATCATATTATTTCTATCCATACTGAGTATTATACATATTCTTCCTAATTAGCTCAACCCACATCACTGTAACTTTCAATAGGCATGGTCCTTGTAGGGGATCCTCTCTAGCCACTGCCCAAAATAGAGATGACTGAAATGGAATACATTACATGGCCTTAAGAGGATCCATCAAGAACCTCTCATAAGATAAATTTTTGTAGGAGATTCCAATTAGAGTGTTTTGGTTGTCCCAATAATTACATAAAAGAAGATGCTTGCTAGTAGATATTCCTCTAATGCCTATATAATATTTTATTATTGATTATTGATTTATTGGTGAAAGGATGTTCTTGGAATATTTTTTAATAACATAGCCTTCTATAACCCCTTTCATAATCATGATGTATATTGAGATTCCTTATATGAAACTATTTTTCAGGGTACCCCATGTATCCATATGATACCATTGACATGCGGTGTTTCTTTTTCATCATTTAATTAAGTCTCATAGATAAGAAAAATGTGGGATACTTTATTCAGTCAGTAAATGAATACCCCTACATCATTGCTACCATATGGTTCCCTCATTTAGCCACCTAAAAAGTACATGGAAACATGTTCTCATTTCTATTCTAGGACTTGATGTGTCTATAAAAAGCCATTATAACTCTAGTGATCTTCTATAAACTATTATAATGTGGAAAACATGGTGATAAAACCATTTATCTGATGTTTCATTCCATGCCACCAATACTGGAATCCCATATCTTAATACATATTAGTGATTCCTAGATGAAATGCTCCCTACGAATCATGATACACATGTATCTTTTCTTCTATCACATGTGTATGAACCCATACATGACCATGAATATGCAGAAATAATTCTCTATCCATTAACAAATCTAGAGCTATCATATCTCTATAAATATTTTCATTAATAACCAAGTCTTCAGGATTTAGAAATTTACTACACATGACCTTCTCAATGGTGTAAGAGTTAAATGTCAAGGCTAACAGATAAGACACCTCATGAATATTTTTATACTCTATTTTTAGCTCAATAAAGTGGGCCATGAATTCAAGTTACTCCTTGGATTTCCAAATGGAATGTGCCTCAGTTTTCTAACTCAGCACATACAATAAAACATTTATTTTTCAATTTGTATATAAAAGATCAAAATCGAATGAATGAATATATATGACTTGTATCCACTATCATAGATTCAATTAATGTTGTGTTAATAATTATTTTTGTCTCTTCTAGTCCACAGACCCCTCAAATAGGTCACCAATTGGATAGTGTCTCCAGTAATGTAAGGCATGGACAACTGCTAGTAGATTGAGGTCTTGCATTAGGGGGTTTTTCACTTGAGGCCACAACTGCTGATATCTATAATCAATTACCATGTACTTATACATTATAAATACTCCTAATAAGATTATAGAGTCATCATAGATCACTATATAACCTTCTAATAGATTTGGAATATTTAGGTTTAGTTTCGAGACAAGCCTTCCATTCAGTTTCTCAAAGACATTCTGGCATACTTCTATCCATATGAACCTGACACCCTACATTGTAACACCAGTAAACTATGATAAAATGTGTGATTATTATTTTATTAAATGTCTATAATTTCCACAAATCCATAATAAAAATATTATATCTAACAATTTCTATACATTCTTTCTTTAAACTATAACACTCACCTTTTTTGGTTCAATAGATACACTTTATTCTAAGATAATATGACTCGTGAAGTGAAATTTTTTTATATAAAATTGGAACATATAAATAATTTAATTAATATAATACATTGTTGGAATATTGATAACAATATCAAGGTGCGTAGAAAGGTCATTATGAGTGTAATAATACACAAATATTTTGTCCACAAAAACTATGGAAAAATAATCAATATAGTTTTGGAACACCCAATTCCTAAAATCCATGAAAATGGAAGGTGAGTTCATAAGAATGAACAAAATAAAATGGTATTAATTAATACCATTCATACTATGGAATGTTTTATGAGGTATGTATTATGTCTTAACTCACACCTAATGATAGAGTAATCCTAAGCCGATCATGGAAAACACCCTAGAACATTGGATTTGGTCCAACAGATCATCAATATGAGGAATTATCACTAGATCTTGAATATAATATAGATCAACTCTCTATAATACATGAATAGATAAAGGGTATGATCTACCTTATTTTATAATATCATCAGATATCCCCAAGAGGAATATTTAGGCTGTATAAAACCTTTAGCCTCTAAATCCTTTAAATACCTGTTAAGCTACTAGAGAATAGTATGTGGCTTCCGGTATCAAGAAACAGACATCGATGTTTCTACTAGAATGATCTAATTTTTAAAATTCATCTCTCTCTCAAGAGGTATTCATAAATAAAAAATAGGTACGACTTCCTATAAATGCTCTACTATCAGAGGAATGACTTCCACATGTATTTCCTTTTCTCATTTAAGTGAATATAAATTTGGGTGCTCACTCCCCAAATCCCACGATGATCTTCTCCATCCCTACTATCTTGGAAATCCAACTCACCCTTTCCTAGGTAACTATTTATTAATTATACCATCTGGGGATCCACATACATCATTCCCTGAGCCATTGGGTCGTAATGCATTATGAATTCTTCCCCATATTCCATAGGATGCCGAATAGCAATAAGGGTGTGAAGGTGGAATTGTGGAGATATAAAACCCACTTAATATAGTGGAAAAGAAGATTTAAATATAAACATAAAATATTGGAAGCACATTTATTAAAATTGAAGTATAAAACAGTGTAAGAATAATTAACTAAACAAATGAGAGAATTTTTGAAAGGCCTTTATCGCAGTGTCATATACTTTGATCCATGACATACAATCATACCAGATGGGGGAAAGTGTCACCAACATAATATAATGATATAAAAAATTAAAAAGAGTAAAATATGATGTTCCACCAGATTTTTTTATCATATAGACATTCATTTGATCGAAAGTTCGAAGTACATATAATCATATCAAAAACATATTGCAGGGCCATTTCTTTAGTATGAACATGAAGTCATATAATCATCTGGGGTACCAATGGCATCATGAGTATGGTGTCAAAAAATACCATAAGTCCACCACCAAAAAATAATATAATTAAATAGAATACAACTCATAACAGAATAGTGTGGAGGTAAGAATAATTTTTTTAACAATGCTGAATAATTAAACAAATGCCCGTCGAGATTCCTAAAGGACTCCAAGTGGCTCTACCTACATCATCTTCTAACTATGAGGAATGTATGATCAATCACTATATATATATTAATAATATATTATATATAATATAGTTATATATTACATCCATATATATGAAACAAGTAATTGTGGATGTAAGTGGCCATACACCTTGAATACTACGTTCGAGATGGACTGGGGCATAACTCAAACATTCATGAGTAGTCTAATGAGATTATAAGATCAGGTAACTTGGTAAATTCCATACATCTCAAAATGGGTTGGGTAATCATTACTCGTCTCTCAAGATGGTTAGTGTGCCATTTTTTTTCACTCGAACAAGGGAAGTGGTGCATCATGCGCACCATCCAACTAATGTATGTTTTGTGATAAGACTTTACCCACACTCGATGCAAGGTAGTGTTATAACGTCATGATCAACAGATCCATTTCTATCATACCATAACCACACTAAATTTTAAATTCATATATATATATATAGTCGTGCGTAATTACCTCATATACATCTCATTTACCAAAATCAATATAAACAGGTCTTGATAAATCATTCAATTACATTTAATTAAACATGGATTAGGGTATTCCTGAAACCCTTATATGACATTCCCTTTAATTAATCCAATTCAATTTACGAATGGAAATAATCATGAATTATCTATTGAAATTGATTCATCCATTAATTTCCTCACAAACGGTCATTTATATTTATAAGGCTCAAAGGTCAATTTAAAATGTTACATAGTCAATAAGGTAATTTCCTAAATAGTCAATTCCAACAATATGTTTATCCAATCACCTAATAGGTACATTATGTCCTATAAACAATAGTTTTTATTTGGAAATTAAATTCTAATATGAATGTTAAATTTTTTTCCATGAACTTTATCAATTATCTACAAGGAACACATCAATGTGGCACACAGAGGGGGGTCCATATGTGTGGTAAGCATACTTTAAACAACTGAAAACAGATCTATGGATGTGTATCATGGTCATATGATTTAAATGATGATAAATAATATTTAAAATGGATATTCTTATAAAAATATGGATTGTGGGAAAATTTCATATCTATAAGACACCAAAACATATGGGAAAATTACAACACAAACGACCTCAAGGGTGTAGAAAACTCCTCGCTCGATATCGGCCTTACATTGAAAGTATGTTGGAAGAGATATAAGAAACAGTCAAATTTAATATAAATAGTGAATAAGAGATTTCACCTAAAAAGGGACATTGATCATAATATAAAAATATATAAAAATTTAGGGGATCCTTGATCTTGCCTTTAGTAATCCAACGCCTTGGATGGAACTCAAATCAGTCAACAAATTCGAGAGATATTTAAAATCCTATATTGATGGATATTTTACCCATTGGATAAGAGGATGAGGGATTCAGAATGTAATGGGAGATGAATGAAGAGAAATTAAAAGTAATTATTAAATAGGGGAAAATGGAAGGTTCATGATCAAAAATTGGGGCACACAACTTCACCTCATAGATTTCCAAACAATGCACCAACTGAGCGCTAGTTATTACTACAAAGGGTCACGTCAATTGGTTTGGTGAAAGTTTTTTCTATGTATTTGATGATATGTAGAACCCCTCTATCAAATATCCTCAATTGGATATGTGGGAGTGCTCTTAGGTTGCATGTTTTTAGACAAACCATGAGGCCCTTGATTCTTGAGTGTCTGCAACCATGAGGTTAGGAAAAACCATGTCGGTCTGGGAGCATAATTTTTCTTAATCATGCATCCCAATAACATATGCCAATTTTGGGACATTAGGATCCATATGATCCCTAGATGCACCCAATACATTCACGATTTTTTAGGAATCATTAGTAGGGACATTTCAATTAATTGAAACAAAAAATAAAAGATATGTATCTAGGTTTAAGGACAAATAATTACAATGCCCCCCCCCCTTAAAGAATCTCATCACCAAGATTTCCTTATATTGGTAAATATGTATCATCAGTGAAGTGTTTTGACCAATTAGATCATATATTAGATTCTTGTTTCTTGGTTTCATCATATACTCATCTAGGCCTCGATAACACATGTACCAAAGTATGTGATGTGCCTCTGAATTTATTCAGTCTTCGATTGAAAATACAAAAGTGATACTCCTTGATAGAAGAGTATGTATAGTTCAACATCATCCATTTTGATAACATGTGATTGTTATTGATAGAACTAGATATGATGATATGATTCAGTTAAATCATGAGTGGAATAGTATCACTAAGGAACTGTTAACTGTCAATCCATTAGACCGATTCATACCACAATCTCAAAGGGTCCAATGAAACGTAGTGAGAACATACCCTACATATGAATATTTATATTAACCAACACGGTAGATACTCGCAAGAAACCTAGGTTTTCATCCTCAAACTCAAGAGGTTTCTGAATGTTTTTTCATAAGAATACTATATATACTAATCTATCACCTTCTGCTTACTGTTCAACTTGACTTTCATGGTAGTCTACTGTATGATATGTGGTCCATGAATATTTTCCTACCCTACCACTATGAAAAAATATGTTTAATGGAAAGTCATTACATATAATTCTTTATAAGGAACCATCTCAATGGTATCCTCAAAGTAATTAATATAAGAGAACTCATTGATGGGAATGTTGTTCTCCCAGGAACCCCCAAATTTGAGGACACAAGAATGATGCATATATTCGAACACATGAATATTTTGGTGATTTTATATATTTTTTTGTGGGTGATAAGGCATTTTAATAAGTAAATGCATACCTAAGGCCTTTTATAACCCCTTCCATGACCATGACAGAAAAAGAGAATCTATGTATGAAATGATTGAATGTAGAGATCCATGAAATCGTACAACCTCCCTAACATATATCATCCTAGAGTGTCTTTAATGAAAGCCTATCATGTAGGTAAGAAGTTTTAGTCCTTTGTTAATGATCAATGAAAACCATAAAAGTATCATTTACATGAGGTGATATAGGTAGAATAGTCCTAAAATATCTTGATAAATCATCCAATTTCACATCATAAAGGAAAACATTTGTAAAATCATTCTAGTCGTTGATTCTCCACAATCCCCTAATGATAGGTTGACTGACAAGTGATGCATCTTAAAATCTCATATTTCATACTAGAAAACAAATACCATCACTATAGAACCTGATACATATTGGTGAAACTAGAGTGAACCACTAATTTTGAGTCATTGAATTCCTTTATAATATCCTCTATAATGTATTCTAGGACCCATAAATAACCCTCAAACTATAATGTATAATCCTGGTCAAATTGATAACATAAATATTTATCATTGTCTGAGATTTTTTCTCCTGAACAAGGCCTTCAATATTAGATAACTACCTCATTAATTCCTATTACAAAAGTGTAGATGTCACTACTAAGGATGAGAGCATAGATTGAAAATTTTCCTCTTATAACTCGATATTAATCAATGAGAATAAGGTTATTATATTCTATTCACAACTAGATTCATGAATCACATGGTTCGGATTCATCCAGATTAGAGAATTGGCTATTAAATTTTCCTTAGCAGGATTATGTATAAGATTTAAATCAAATGAATGTAGGTACTCCATCATCCTAAGCTTCCTATGTTTAAGATCAATATGTGAAAAATTTTATTTATGTATTTTATGATCTGTTATTACCAAAAATTTAATTCCACAGAGATTGTTTATCCAACCACATAATGCATGTACTATTGTAATGATCTTGAGGTCATGTGTTGGGTAATTCTGCTCATTAGGCCTCAACTTATGAGACACTTACATGATGAATTTATCATACAACTTAAAAATGGCTACAATCTAAATACATTATGTATAAGTGTATAAAGTATAATTTCTATATAGCTCTAGAAGAAAAGGTACTTTAACAAAAGTTAAATAGCCCCTCAAATCCAGAATGTTTTCTCCACAAGTTTTGAACCCTAAAAATATCACACATTCCTTTGTAAATCCCAGAAGAGGTGCTTCAAGACATTATAAATCCAAGATTTTGAATATGTAAAACCCATATTGTCCCTTGAAACTCTAGATTTCAAAGATGTTTATGGGATTTTACCAAGAAACTATATCACTCAAATTATCTAGGTCTCCTGAAACAATTGAATATGAAAAAATGTGTCTTAAGAAGTGCACTTTGTCAATAACAAAGTGGAATTGACTGAGCTTAGAATATAGGTGATTCAATCATATTTTATTTATCATTATATCAAGAATGCATAAATGGTAATATCATGAGTGAAAATACATCATGATATTGTAAAAAAATACTTCCATGAATGAATCTATATACGATGGAAAACCTATTTTATAAGATCTAGGAAGACTGTAGTTATGTTCATGGGTCTAAACAACATAACCAGGCATTTTTTTAGATCATAGCTACTCCTAAAACCTATGTGTGGTATTTTTAAGGACTTAACACACACCTTAAGATATCCCAACCTGTAACTATATAATAAATCACTCTCCCTCCATGGTACTGATCGATGTAGACACCGATTCAAGTTATCGGAGGTTGATTCTTTACCAATATCTCATTCTATCAATGGTAATCTGTACAGAGCATATGGATACCATCTAATTTTTTATAAGAAATAATTGGGGAACCCCAATGGGAAGTGATGTTTCATATAAAGCCTTTAGCCTTCGTATCCTCTAATTGCTTCTGGATTTCCAAGATCCCCTTATATGTCGTCCTATAAAGAGTAATGTTCTCTAGTACTTCTCCCCACATGTTCCCAATAGAGAATTAAACCTATCAAAATGAAGGGAGACTAGAGATTTTTTAGGAAATATATCTTGGCAATGATCCACTAATGGAGGGAATATATTCTGTTATAAACAATTATTTTATAGAAAAAGATTGGCCATATGAGTTGTCACACTACACAACATCTTTTTCTCTGGCCATGATTGTGATGTATTCACATGTCATTATTTTTTATGCATGGACCTACCTCCATTTTGTAAATTAAACATCACAATAGGATGATAGAAATCAATGTGATCATGATTGGGAACAAACCATCCCATCCCAATGATTACATAAAATATCATCATCTTGAGGATGTAAATATTCCATACAAAAAAGTATCCCCCATTCTCTAGGGGAAAGTACATACAATAGAAAAGTACCACTGATCAGATACCAAATGAGGTATCAAGGATCATAATTCTAGGAAAGTGTTCTACTTCAAGTCTTAATCATCCTATTATAGCAACATAAATAAATTTTTTTGATGCTCATGGGACAACAAAGAAGACACTAAAGTAGAGTAATGATAACAGTACCTTGAACCATGGACGGTTTAGATAGATTCTCCTATATCATAGGATAGACTACATGTATCTATATTGTATGACGAACATGAGTCACTTCCTGACTACCTAGATCAAGACTGTTCAATAGGCACTGAATATCCAATGCTTGTTTGCCTCTCTTGAGACCAGCACCTCGTCCTGACAGGCCTATGTTATTCTTAATTCCTTCATAATGTGATCCAAATGAACCTTCTCCTTCACATAGAATATGTTTAAGATACCTTCATGTTCATCACTAGAGGTAAACTCTTGCATAACCATAATACATTCACATCTTACCATATCCTTTACACTCCACTGATCTCACATGCTCTAGGGCTTCATGTGTCCCAGCCTCCAACAGTAGATATATATCAAAAATAAATCTTCATAAGTATTCTAACTTCATCTACATACATGAGTATCCTCAAAAATAGATATTTCTCATAGATGGATAAACATTACTGCTCAGTGTGTGGAACCACCATAACGCTCACTGTGAGCTTCCCTAAAGTTGTTCTATGTAGTAATGGTCTTGTTGAAGATCTGTATTATGGTATTTCAAAGAATGACATTGGCCTTTAATTTGATGGAATAAACCATCCCATCCTTGAATATCCTTGCATTCATAATGTCATCACCCTCTAGAGTTTGAGAAAAAAACTACATCTCAGTAAAATGAGAAGTGTATTCCATAACATTCATTCCCTCTTATTGATGGTTCATAAATCATCAATCCATATCATCTCTTATATTTTGTGGAATGAAATAATCATATAAGATCATTTGGAAATCCTCCATGACCATATATCTATATAGATCTTCTTGGGTGATAATGTACCAAATTTACTAGGACAAATCGTATAACATATTTGTAGCTAGTTTTTCTCACCACTCTAAAGGCGTCTCTACATGATCAAAGATAGATATAAATGTTTGGATCAAAGAATCATAAATTTTTTGGTCCTCCAACCAGGAAAATGGTGGTTGGATTCGTTTTATAGTTTTTCTATGTCAACTCATCCATTCTTGGGGATGGTCAAATATCTCCTCATTGAGATTAAACCATACATATGAAGCACTCTCATATATATGATTTTCACATTAGAATCCATAAATAGTTTAAAATTTTCCACGTAAAAATATTTAAATTACATTAAAATAGTTGAAGTATATGGTTTACTGTTCCTAGTCCATAAGGTCCCATACACCTTATGAATTGAAATATGGAATCCACTTAATACACAACATATCATGTTCCAACCCTTGCAATCAACATTTCATGGCTCAACATTCCTTAGTTGACTAATTAAGGAATTTCCTTTACCTTATTCAAGAAAACATTGTAATGTACAGTCATACTCCTTAAGTATCATGTATGGTTCCCAATACCTACAAGATCTTCAGTGATACCCAACACATATTCAAGGAACTATAAATATGAAATAAAAAATTTCATGTTGAAAATATATGTGACATGAAAATATCTGTGGAATATTTGTCTTATTGTTCTAATGGTGTTCCATACACTAATTCAAATCCATCATTTCATCAATCATTGTTAATGAAGTAATTATTTTAAAATTACCAAAATCAACATCATTAAAATACATGAGTTCCATGTAACACCCCGACCCTAGTTACCCATAGTCGGTTCATTATTACATAACATTTCCATGATCACAAATGATCAAGTCTCCAATGACCGATTAGTTTAGTAGCCTTGGAATCACTAGATACATTCATAAAATTTATATTACATCATAAAATGAAAACTACAACAACATAGTCTCCATAGTCCACACTCATATCCCCTCATACTATCCCTGCAGGTCATTCATAAAATACTTCTTCACATCCTGGGAAAAATAAAACATTGAAAGGGGTGAGCTCAAATGCCCAGTAAGGATAACAATATAGAAGAAACATTCGTAAATAAGCATAAACATTTAAGGAAATGTATAACTAAAAAAAGACTTTTAAACTTGATCTTCAGCATAATATGCTAGAAATAAAAAAGAAATAATTCCATTTACTTATTCACATGGATATTCTACTAGTCAAATAATCAGATGCAATATCAATAACAACTTTCACAATGATGGAATGCATAGTTCCAGACTATCATAACCACATAGTAAAGGACTTATGCCAAGACTAAAAATATGATTTTTTCAAGGACTTATGCCAAGACACTAGTTTGTCTCATGAGACCTGATGATAGATCGAGGATTTATAGAAGGCTCCACCCGTCACTTATTAACTCCAATGCACTCCTCATATGAATAGGTTTAAACATTACATAAACATTCGTATTAAAACTAGCATACGAAATGTAAATACTTTATCCATAAACCATGAATGGTATAAAAATAACACATCCATAGTCAAACATATCAAAAAAACTTCAATACAATATGGATTTTTTATCATAATAAATCAACATCAAATAAGCTTAAAATCCATCAAATGATGTTGACATAGATGAAATCAAAATTATTTGAGAGAAATATTTATTTTTTTGAAATAATTTAAAAGTAACATAATTATACAAGAAAACACATACTATGAAAATATTATTAAAATATTTTGAGGGAGGATTCGAGGATTTTATAATGGTGGAAAATAGACGCACCTTCTGTATAAGTTAAAAAACATTCTTACATTAATTCTGTCAAAAAGGTTAAAAAAGACCTTGTTTGGAAAACGACAGAAAGATTCCTTTATAAAATTCTTATCAAAAGTCAAAAAGGGTATAAATGACTGTAACCCATATACTATAAAATAATAAGAATGGTTTAAAATACATTTTTAAGAAACATGGATGTGGATGATAAAGATGTCCCAGTAGATAATTACGTATAAACAACCATGTATAATGAAGAGATTGTGAAATAAACCCTTACCTTGTACTTTTACTTTGTTGAGGATATGTAAAAATCATGTATAATGGTGAAATAACTGTTATTAAATTATACAAGAATCATTTAAATAAATCTGATATCATATATGATCTTTTAACATTGCTTTGTTAATAATATCTTAGTATTATTGTTGTTTCGGGTGTTAACATACTCATTTTCTTTTATATGTTTTGTTATATAAGTTGTGTTTGTTATAGATAGGATGTATCTTATTCATATACAGAATGATATCAAGTCCTTAAACCTTATTTTTAATCGTTAAATTAGAATTAGTATTGAATGTATACGATGGGGAATTAATCTCATCGCGTTCGTGGAGACGGTAGTTCGTACGTACGTACGAGCGACAATATAATTCTTTTGATATTATAATAATATATATTTGGATGGTATATAATATATATATAGATTCATTATCATGTAATATTAATTATATTTATGAATTACACATCATTATTATACCCATCCAAATAACAATTTACTGAATAACAATTACACCACGACGTGGAGACGGTAAGCTGTACGTATGCACGTATGATGACATGTCATTAAAAGGATGGAGAAAATACTAAATACGGTTGAACCATATTTATAATAACATTAAAATATATATAATATACTAGATTTTTTATTTTAGAATTGAAATAACAAAGAAAGAAGAAGTTGAAGAAGAAAGGAACTAGAAAAAGGGTGGTCAAAACATTACCTCTTCTTCGGGTTCTTCCTTTTGATTTGATAAAAAAGGATCTTTATGTTGGATTTCTGATAAAACTAAGGCCTATAGGTTAAATTTAGGGATGTTTATAGAGTATTTGGGAAGAGTTTTTCTGAGCCAAAAGGCATTGAAGTTGTAAATTAGAGGGAAGGGGAAGTGCCCTTTTATAAGAGGGGTGAGGGGCACCTTTGGAAAACATAGAAATATTATTTTATAATAAATTAATATTCGGTTTATAATGGCTCCAAATAGGATTATTTAAATTTTAAGGTGGAGGATGGTTCTAAAACCACTCAAAAAATAGGTTTTAGACAGGTTTGGGTCAATATATTAACCTTATCTTTTAGTTTAACTCAAAGTTAAATAGTTTGACATTTACCATGTCACTTTGTATTTTTATATTATATAGTTAATACAAATACTATATACATTCAAGAGACCCAAAAGTGGTCCATTAATGATACACCTATCATGATATAAGTCCTTTGGACAAACCTTATATTTTTAGGAATTTAATATCAATTAATAATATAATATTTGTTTTAAAACTCTTTTAGGTCAATTTTAACACTATTTGGTATTTGATTTTTGTAAAAATCATAAAAGCATGATTACTTAGAACAAAAATAATTAAATCAATAATAAAATGTCATATTAATCTATAAAATTCGTGGAATTCATTCAATGTCTCAAATTATATTTATTTGGGTATTTATAATATCTATTATTTTAATATTTCACAAATAAGATAATTACTGCATCATCATTGTGTCATAAATAAATTAAATTATTTAATGTCTAAAAATTATAAATAAAATTCCATTATGTAGGAAATATTTTAGATTTATATTGAATATTTATAATCAAATTTATCTTATTTATAATCCATTATTAAAAATGTTTTAGCTATTAAACTTTGATTTTATCTCCTTTAACTCTTCTTTGAATTAAATAATAATAAATTTCATAATCTAATCCAAGTGGACCTAAATGATAATATTTTATTCCTAAGGTTGTTTTTGGTCGAGATACACTTGTACAATATAATTAGGAAATGTTTTAGGATAATATTAATATCATATTTACCTTTAATTAACCTATTTACTTTTAACCGTGGTAAATAAAAGTAAAAAGTCACTATTCACCAAAACAATTTATCTTATTGAACAAAATTTTACTCCTTATTATTAAAAGTGTCTCTCAGATTTTTGAAGTTCCACTCACAGAAGCAGTAAAATTATATTTTATGTGAATTTTCAAATTCTCCTAGGAGGTGGGTAAAAGGCGGTGAAAAGTTCAATAAAATTTTTATATATATAAAATTATTCAAAACTAACTCTGATGAATTACATTGAAATTATATAGTTATTATGTATCTATTTTGACCGTAATTAAATTAAAATAAAATAAATAATTATTTAAATAAAAATTCAGTTTTAAACTATAACTCAGTGTTTTTAACTAATCATCAGAAATTGAATGTTTTCATAAAAATAACAAAAATTCACCCTAAGCTAATTTTGATATTCCGAATCCAAAAATGAAGTCCATTTTTAATGATAAAATTTATAAAATTTCAAAAATTTGGTATTTCTATTCATAATGGCTAGTTTGATTGGTTGTGGTGTGTGTGAACTCGAAGTTGCATATAACACACACTACTGTATTATTCAAAGAGAAGAATACCTTGGAAGCTTGGGGTGTTACATTCTCCCCTCCTTAAAATAATTTTTTCCTCTAAATTTCTAGAATACTACCAGATTAAAAGGCTCGGTTGGTTCTTCATCATATGTTCCTCAGGTTCCCATGTTGCCTCTTCCATCTTATGGTTTCTCCATATAAATTTTACCAGACGAGTCGTCCGGTATCTCACCACTTGTTCTCTTGTATCAAACATACTAACAGTCTCCTCGCAATAATACAGATCGTGTTCCAGTTCTAATTCCTCGTAAGTGAGTACATGCGTTGGTTCAGGCATGTATTTTCTCAACAGTGATACGTGGAAGACATCGTGAACTTTGGAGAGACATGGTGGCATTTCCAAATGGTAAGCTATAACCCCATTTCGTTCTAGAATTTAGAAAGGTCTGATGTACCTGGGACACAATTTACCCTTCTAAAAAATGTATAACACCCTCACATGGAGATACCTTCAAGAAAACATGATATCCTACCTTAAATTCCAAATCCTTCCTTCAGTTATCGGTATAGATCTTCTGCCTACTTTGAGCTTCTTTAATGTGGTTTTGGATTACCTTTACCTTTTCCATTTTGTCCTCCACCAGTTCTGGGCCTACAAGTTTTCATTCACCAACGTCATCCCAACAAGTTGGTGTGCGACATCTGTTTCAGTATAACACTTCATATGGTGCGATCCGAATACTTGAATAGATGCTAATATTATAGTAAAATTCCACCGAAGGTAAATATTGTTCCCACATACCCTGAAAGTCAATTGAGAATGATCTCAACATGTATTATATGGTTTGAATAGTTCATTATGATTGTCCATCAGTTTGGGGGTGGTAGACAATGCTCAAACGAAGTTCAGTATCCCAGGCATTCTAAATAGTTTTCCCGAATCGTGAAGTAAAATGGGGATCACAATCAGAAACAATCGATAGTGGTACTCCATGAAGTATCACAACATCATTAATATATATTCTTGCTAGAAGTTCCAGTGGCAGATCTTCTCTTATAGAAAGAAAATGTGCCGACTTAGTAAGACGATCAACAATAACCCATATTGCATCATTCCTTCTAGGAGTCTTTGGTAGTCCAATGACAAAGTCCATCATGATATTAGCCCATTTGCACTCAAGTATGGGAAGAGGATGCATGACTCCTCCACGTTGTTTCCTTATAGCTTTCACTTATTGACAAACCATACATCTTGACACAAAATCAGAAATCTCCCTCTTCATGTTGTCCCACCAAAAATGTTCTTTCAAATATCTATAAATTTTGGTTCTCCCAGTGTTTATAGAGAAATTAGAACTATGAGCATCATCCAACAATTCCCTTTTTAGTTCAGGTATATCGGGATCACAAAGTCTCTTCCCAAATTTCAACATTCCATCTTCATATACAAAGTCACTCAATCTCCCATCATTCATAGATTTAATCTTCTTTTGAAATTATTCATCATTGGTCTGAGAACTCTTAATCCTTTCTAGTAAAGATGGTTTGGGAACACTTTGAAAAAGAATTGATGTTTTACCTTCCATGGTTATTCACATGTCCATCTTCACTAGATCCATGAAAATTGGATCCCTTTCAATACTCATATTGTTCAAAACTCCAGGATCATTTCTGCTCAATGCATCTTCCACCTTATTTTCCTTTCCCGGGTGGTAGTGTATCGTCCAATCATAATCCTTGGGTAATTAAAGACATCTCCTTTGCATCATGTTGAGCTCTTTTTGTGAGAAAATATACTTCAAACTCTTGCGATCAGTATAAATCTCAAAATTTCACTATATAGGTAGTGTCTTCATATCTTCAATGCAAAGATCACTACTGCTAACTCGAGATCATGAGTACGATAGTTTTTCTCAAGAATTTTTAACTGATGTGATGCATATGTAATAACCTTATCATTCTGCATGAGGAAACAACCAAGTCCTTTCTTCGATGCATCACTATAAATAATGATCCCATCATTCCCTGATGGTAGAGTCAATATAGGAGCATTGAATAATCTTCTCTTTAGTTATTAGAAACATTATTCACACTCTTTTGTCCAAACAAATTTAACCCCTTTACGTGTGAGCTTTGTTAATGGGTTAGCCAACTGGGCAATATTCTGGATGAAACATCGATAATAACCTGATAAACCAATAAATCTGTGTACCTCTGTTATACTCATCAGTGTAGGCCATTCTTGGATTTCCATGGTCATAGAAGGATCAACATATATTCTATCTTTAATGACAATATGGACAAGAAAATAAATCTCCTAAAGCCATTATTCACACTTTCTAAACTTCCCATATAATTCATATCTTCTCAGTGTCTTCAGGATAATGCGCAAGTGACTTTCATGATATTTTTATCTTTTGGAGTATACCATGATTTCATCAATAAATACCACATTAAAACCATCAAGATATTCCATAAAAACTCTATTAATTAGATCCATGAATATAGAGGGTGCATTAGTCAGCAAAAAAGGCATTACTGTAAACTCGTAATGCTTGTACCTAGTTCAAAATGTTTTCTATAGAACGTCTTCCTTCTTCACACATAACTGAGGGTATCCAAATCGAAGGTCAATCTTTGAGAATTATTAAGCTCTATGCAGTTGGTCAAATAAATCATCAATGTGAGGTAGGGGATACTTGTTCTTTATTGTTATATCATTGATCTCCATATAGTTGATACAGAACCTCATAGATCCATCTTTCTTCTTAACAAAAAGGACATGGGATCCCCATGGAGAAACGCTAGGGCGAATAAATCACATATTAATCAATTCCTCTTGTTGTTTATTTAATTCCACTAATTCCACAGTGGCCATTCTATAAGGGGTCTTTGATATAGTCCTTGATCCAGGAATTAAATCAATGAAAATCTCCATTTCTCATTCTAGAGGATGTCCAGGTAAATCTTTTGGAAACACATCTTCATATTCGTTCACAATATGCACATCCTCTATTTGAACATTCTTTTCCTTACCCACAATTATTTCATTCTCTTACTCCCCAATAATTGAATTTAGTTGAGCTACTAGGGCTGGATCTAGGTAAGAATTAGGTGGCGATGATTCCTCTCTAAAGATAAGGAGTTCCTTATCATATTCATCAAAAATAGAAACCTCCTTCTTCTTACAATAAATTTTTTCATCATGGTCTGAAATCCAATCCATACAGAGGATTATATCATATTCAATCATAGATATGATGATGAGATAGACAGATAAATAACATTTATTTTCTATAATGGGGATTGATTCACAAAACATTTACGCAATGATACTTCTCTTTAGAGTTTTAACTGACAACCCCCTTGTTAAATAAAATTGGAGATATCTAATTTTCTTAGAAAACATGGATTATATGTAACAATTTTATGATTCAGAATCAAATAATGCATTTTCTAAACTTGAGGAAACTATTAAATTACACACCACAAGGTCTTTCAGAGCTTCTACCTCAGCAGTAGTGATAGCATATGCTTGGCCTTGATCCGTCAGACTTTTCTAAGGTAAGTTCCCCTGATGCTTAGGAAATTCATTTGAATAATGTCCCATCTCCCTTCAATTGTAGCATTGGACATCAGTTGCTTACTTCTTCTGCTTGTAATCACGAGCATGGTTGCCTTTTTCTCTACACTTGTAACAGACTCCCATTCCTTTTAAGCAATTACCAGGGTGTTTTCTTCCCACATTTACTATAGGATGGATATTAAAATTTTCCCTTATTCACTTTATTTACATTCCTAGAGTGATCAGCAGATCTTTTCTTCTCCTGGTTTTCTTTAAAGTCATAAGACATAGATAATTCCTTTTTTGTCTTGATAGCACATGAGAAAATATCTTCATACAACGAGATGGTTTGTGAGAATAATGCTCGACGGAGAAATGGTTTTAAACCATCAATGAAACGATCAATATTACTTCATGTAATACATATATAATCGGTAGCATACCTCGCTAACCTTGTAATGTTAGCTTCATACTTTGTGACATTCTTATCCTCCTTTTGCCTCAGACTCATAAATTGCCATTCCATATCTTCTTGATGGTCACGAGGAAAGTATTTTTCTATGAAAAGCTCTTTGAGCTCCCTCTATTCCATATTTGATACTTCATCATCTTCTTTTGAGTTTTGTATCAGTGAACACCATTGATCATCATCTCCAGTGAGGTGATAAACTTCCATGATAACTTTTTCCTTTTCACTACTCCGAAAAGCCTGAAATATTTTCTCTAGGGAATTTATCCATTGCTCAGCTACTGAGGGATTTGTACTCCAATTTAATATTGGGGGTTGTTGCCTCATTAAGTGATATAACATTGATCCTCCACACTGCAGATCATTGTGCTCCATACGGGTAAGGTTATTATTCATAACCTGAGTGAGTTATCCTAGTATGGTGATTAGCTGATTAGCACGAGTTGCATCACCAGCTCCACTATAGTTATCTTGAGCAGGAGACAAATCCCTACATGGAGTGCGCGCATTGATACTATTTCCATTTCTTCCACTAGGTTCCATTTCTAAACAATGGCATTAACTATATCAGTTTATGAATCAAAATATATAATTCCATACTTTTAAAACACTTTACATAAATTGACCAATTTATGGATATAATCTATAATCATAAAAATGTTTTTTTGAGTATGTATATACTCATATATCCATTTAAATTGTTTGTAATGAAAATGAGAATTATCCTAAGCATATCCCCCGGGAGTGTCATAACCAAGTGTGCAGCAAGGCCCATTGTTGTGCACTAGTTCCCATTCGAGTCCAGATTAAAGCAATGTTTTCGGGTTTTACCCCTCGGTACATCTGTGCCTGAGCTGCCTCTACAATCTCGTATCTAGAAAGGGATGTATTGCTTAGAAAACTCACAAAATATCTACAATACCTAAATTCAAGGAAGTTCTTCTATACTAATCCTCATGGTCTATCTTAGGGCTATGTGCTCTAATCAGAGTTTATCTAAATATAGATTCCAAGGTTTGTACTAAACTTACTCTGATACCAATTGTGACACCCTGAACCCAGTTACCCAGAGTTCGTGCATTATTACATAACATTTCCATGATCACAAAAGTTCATGTCCCGAAAGGCCGATTAGTTTAGTAGCATTGGAATCAATAGATACATTTCTAAATTTTAAATTACATCATAAAATGAAAACTAAAACAACATAGTCTCCATAGTCCACACTCATATCCCCTCATACTATCCCTTTAGGTCATTCATAAAACACTTCTTCACATCCTGGGAAAAATAAAACATATAAAGGACTGAGCTCAAATTCCCAGTAAGGATAGAAATATATAAGAAACTTCCATAAATAAGCACAAACATTTAAGGCATTGTATAACTAAAACAAAAGCTTTTTTAAATTGAAATTCAGCATAATATGGAAGAAATAAAATGAAATAATGACATTTACTTATTCACATGGATATTCTACTAGTCAAATAATCATATGCAATATCAATAACCACTTTTATAATGATGGAATGAATAATGGCAGACTATCATAACCACATAGTCAAGGCCTTGTGGCAAGACTACAAATATGATATTGTCAAGCCCTTGTTCCAAAACACTTTTTTGTCACATGACACCTACCGATGCATCGAGAAGTTGTTGCGGGCTCCACCCGTCACTTATTAGGTCCAAGGCTTTCTTCATATGAATAGGATTAAACATAACATAATCATTCGTATTAAAATTAGCATACGAAATGTCTATACTTTCTCCATAAACCATGAATGGTATAAAAATAATAAATCCACAGTCAAACATATCACAAAACCTTCAATACAATATAGAAGTTTTGTATCATAATAAATCAACTTAAAATAAGCTTAAAATCCATCATTGGATGTTGATATAGATGAAATCAAAAGTATTTGAGAGTAATATTTATTTTTTTTGAAATAATTTAAAATTAAAATAATTATACAAGAAAACATTTAATTTGAAAATATTCTTATAATCTTTTAAAGGAAGCTTTGACGATTTTATAATGGCGGAAAATATCCACACTTTCCGTATAAGTTAAAAAAACATTCTTACCTTAATTCTGCCGAAAAGGTTAAAAAAAGACCTTGTTTGGAAAATGACAGAAAGATTGCTTTATAAAATTCTTATCAAAAGTAAAAAAGGGTATAAATGAATATAACCCATATACTATAAAATAGTACTAATGGTTTAATATACATTTTAAAGAAACATGGATGTGGATGTTAAAGAGGTCCCAATAGATAATTAGGTATAAACATTCTCAGATAATGAAGAGATTGTGAAACAAACCCTTACATTGTACTTTTCCTTGGTTGAGGGTAGGTTAAAATCTTGTATAATGGTGAAATAATTGTTATTAAATTATAATGGAATCATTTAAAATAATATTATATCATATATGATCTTTTAACATTACTTTGTTAATAATATCTTAGTATTATCGTTGTTTCGGGTGTTGACTTACTCGTTTTATTTTACATGTTTTGTTACATAAGCCATGTTTTTTATGGATATGTTGTATCTTATTCATATCCATAAGGATATAAAGTCCTTAAACATTATTTTTAATCATTAAATGTGAATTAGTCTTGAATGGATATGATGGAGAATGAATCTCATTGCGTTCGTGGAGACGGTAGTCCGTACGTACGCACGAGTGATAATATCATTCATTTGATATTAAAATAATATATAATTGGATGGTATATAATATATACAGAATCATTATAATGTTATATTTATTATTTACATGAATTACACATCATTATTATACTCATCCAAATAATAATTTATTGAATAACAATTACACCACGATGTGGAGATGGTAAGCCGTACGTACGCATGTATAGTGACATGTCATTCAAAGGTTGGATAGAATACTGAATACGGTTTTACCATATTTATAATAATATTAAATTATATAGAAGATACTGGAGTCATTATTTTATAATGGAAATAACAAATAAAGAAGAAGTTGAATTAGAAAGGAGCATAAAAGAGGGTGATGAAAACATTACATCTTCTTCGGGTTCCTCTTTTTTATTTGATCAAAAGGGCTCCTCATGTTGGCTTTTTTATTCAAACAACAGACTCTAGTTGAATTGAGGGAAGTTGGGAGATTATTTGGGCAGGTGTTGGCCGACCCAAAAGGCATTGAAGGTGTAAATTAGAGGGAAGGGGAATTGCCCTTTTATAAGAGGGGTGAGGGACACCTTTGGAAGAGCTAGAAATATTATGTTATAATAAATTCAAATTCGGGTTTTAATGGCTCCAAAGTGGATTATTTAAATGTTAAGGTGGGTATGGGTCGAAAAACACTCAACCAATAGGTTTTAGATAGGTTTGAGTCACTATATTAACCTTATCTTATAGTTTTAACTCTTAGTTAATTAGTTTGGCATTTACCCTGTCACTTTGTATATTAATATTATATAGTTAATAAACATACCATATATATCCAATAGACCCCCAAGTGGACCATTAATGATACACCTATCATGATATAAGTCCTTTGGCCGATCCTTAGATTTTCAGTAATTTAATATTAGTTGAAAATATAATATTTGTTTTAAAAACCCTTTTATGTCAATTTTGACACTATTTGGTATTTGATTTTTGTGAAAATCATAAAAATTTATTACTTAGAAAAAAAATAATTAAATCAATACTAACATGTCATATTAAGCTATAAAATTCGTGGAATTCATTAAAAGTCTCAAATTATATTTATTTGGGTATTTATAATATCGATTATTTTAATATTTCACTAATAAGGTAATTATTGCGTCATCATTGTGTCATAAATAAATTAATTTATTTAATGTCTACAAATTATAAATTAAATACCATTATATAGGAAAATTTTTTACCTTTTAATGAATATTTATAATCAAATTTATCTTATGTATAATCCTATATTAAAAATGTTTTAGTTATTGAACATTGATTTTATCTCTTTTAACTATTCTTTGAATTAAATAATAATAAATGTCCTAATCTAATCCATGTGGACCTAAATGATAATATTTTATTCCAAAGGTTGTTTTTGGTCAAGATACACATGTCCAATATAATTAGGACAATTGTTAGGGTAATATTGATATCATTTTTTCCTTTAATTACCCTATTTACTTTTAACCATGGTAAATAAAAGTAAAAAGTTATTATTCCCCAAAAATTATTTTTATCTTATTTAACCAAATTTTACTCCTTGATATTATCCGTGTCTCTCGGGATTTCAAAATTAAACTCACAGAAGCAGTAAAATTACATTTTTTGTGAATTTTCAAATTCTCCTAGGAGGTGGGTAAAAGACGGTGAAAAGTTCAATAAATTTTTTATATATCTAAAATTATTCGAAACTAACTCCATTGAATTACATTGAACTTATATAGGTATTATGTATCTATTTTTTCCTTAATTAAATTTAAATATAATTAATAATTATTTAAGTAAAAATTTGGTTTTAAACTATAACTCAGGGTTTTTCACTATTCATCAAAAATTTAATGTTTTCAGAAAAATACCAAAAATTCCCCCTAAGCTAATTTCAATATTCTGAATCCAAAAATGAATTCCATTTTTAAAGATAAAATTTATAAATTTTCAAAAAGTTTGTATTACTATTCATAACGGCTAGTTTGGTTGGTTGTGGTGTGTGTTAGAACTCGAAGTTAAGTACAACACACACTACTGTATTATTCAAAGAAAATCATACCTTAGAAGCTTGGGGTGTTACAGTCACCCATTAGTGAATTCATATCAATCATAATATGCTTAGTAAAAAATATCAATTATCCATCCCAAGAAATTTGTTTCCCCATGTACATTAGTTAACTATATGAAGGCATAAGGTCAATTAAAAATTCAATTATCTCTATGTATCCATTCAAATACCAAAAATGTAAAAAAAAATTAAAAAACAAATGCTTTCATACAACTCTATAAAAACATTACATGGGGTCCACGAAACAAGTTCCTTGACCTAGTAGGTCACATGGACACATGTGCGCCTCCCCGTAAGCCATATGCTACCCAATAACATTGAGGGTGTAAATATCTTATAGTGGGGAGGATATACTATCGTATCACAGTGTCACGATAGTTATTAACATAAAAAATAATAATCATAAGAATATTAAAAAATACAAAAGTATAAAATAATGGGAGAATAAATAACTAAATAACTGAGTAAATTTATACATAACTCTAACTATATTTTAGCATATAAAAATCCTCTGGAAGGGCCCTTTCACTTGCCTGAACCTTTAGTCATAATGTATTATTGGGTTGAGAATTTATCTCATATAAAGTGTGATATAAAAAATTAGTATTCCACCAAATATGGAGTCTAGATGTAATCTGAGTAGTGCTCATTCCTAAATAGAATACATGTTTAAATAATTAATTAAAAATAGTGAGTAAATAAACAATTTCATGCTCATATTCCTAAACGTACGTGGTGGGTCTTCTTTATTTGGGTCATTGTAGTTATGAATGTATGACTAGTCACTATATATAAATAGTAATAATATATAT
The DNA here is from genome assembly GCA_963277665.1 of Viscum album. Classification (NCBI taxonomy): domain Eukaryota; kingdom Viridiplantae; phylum Streptophyta; class Magnoliopsida; order Santalales; family Viscaceae; genus Viscum; species Viscum album. The sequence goes on along the minus strand of OY728128.1, from coordinate 1,249,507,219 downwards.
ATTATAGTTATATATTGGATCCACCTATATCATCCAAGTAAGTGCCATCATAAATTGAGATATACATAGAATACAAGGTAGTGGCTGGGCTGAGATGTAACATAAACATCCATGACCAGTCTAATGAGCCTCTAATCTTAATAAATAGGGTAAATTCACTACATCTCATTATGGGTGGGGGATTCAATTCCATTACTCAAGATGGTGAGTTTACAATCTTTTCAACACTCAAACAAGTGATGTGGTTTGTTATGGATGCAATCCAAATAGTTTCAATTGTGTGAGACATCTTGGTTAACACACGATGTATGGGACTGTGACATCACCATTCATGGAAAATGACATACCATTACCACAATATCTATTAAGTTAGTTTTCATATTAATAAATACATTCATGAGGAATTACCTCCCATGCATCGCATTTATCATGTTCAATATAAAAATTTCATTACAATTAATTTAATTTCATTAGAGTAATCATGAATATTAGTGTTCATACCACCCTTATCATTAATTCTATTTAAATCATCCAATTCATTTTATGAAGGAAAATTATCTTGAATTATCCATTCAACATAATTCAACCATTTAATTCCTCATAATAAGGAAATTCAATTTATAATGCTCAAATTTCTATTTAGAAGGTTACATGGTCAACACATCAATTACCAACATGGGAAATTCAAACTATAGTTTGAGCTAAACTCCTAATAGGTCCTTAGGTTCAATAAGAAAATAATATTTTAATGGTAAATCGATATTAATTATAACAAAAAATGTGAAAAAAGTTGTTTCTAGAAATTTATTAAATCCCTAGAAGGGATAATTCAAACTAGAACACCAATAGGGTGCCCATAAGTTTAATAACCATCCTAAAAAATACTAAAAAATATAGGAGTATGTGTAAATGGTGATTTGTTCAACATTATATGAATAAATCAATAAAAAATATACTATTTAAATAAGCTAGAGTGTGACACAATGAAATAGCTATGATATAGTAAAATAATGGAAGAGTGACCAAGAAACCCTACCTCAAGGCGATAGATGACTCCTCCCTCCAAATCAGCATCAAATATGGAGTGTTTGGAAGATATCTATGAAATTATTAAATACCAAAAAATATTTTATATGATATTTCACAAAAATAGTTCAATGGATTCAATGATAAACATAGATAGAAATATATATTATTCGAGATCTCATCATAAGGAATCCAATTCCTTTAATGGATCTGGAATTTTACACAGTATCAGAGAGATAGCCCAAAGCCTTTATTGAATAAGATTTGAGCCATGGGAGACGAGGATATGGGGATCATGTTGGATGCTGGAAAGGAATGAATATAAATCAGGTTTAAATATAAACATTGGGGAAATGGAATTTTCATCCTTAAAATAGGGGTACATGGTTTGGAAGCACCACTGAAAAAATTGTGTGCCAATAGTGGGCCAGTTATAACAAAAATGGGGAACCTTGAAGGGTTATAAAAACATATTTTTAAATCATGTACAATATGTATAGAACCCATCTTTCCAAAAAATAAAATTGTCCACATTGCCTTGCACCTAGTGTCACACTATTGTAGAAAAATAGTGTGGACCCCACTACCCAACTAACTACAATTGCATTGTTTGGTTAATCCATGGTGGAAGGGAGGCACAGTTTCTCCTAACCATGAAGAATTGTATCTTCATCCCATTTTGAGGATATGTACTCCAAAGGATCCCCAGATACACATGGTCACTCATTGAAATGATTAAGAATCCTTATTTTTTTTAATTTAATGGATGTTTTAAAAAAAAATGAGTACCTTTTTCGAATGATGGGTCATTACAACTTCACTTTGTTAATGTAAGCAATACCCTACCATGGCATAAATGTACACATGAATAAAATGGAACCATCCAATTCTTCCTAATAGTGAAATTGAATCATGTCATCTCAAGAACAAAAAGGACTTGTAAAAATGGGCAACATCCGACTTAGAGGGAAAGGAACCTACATTGGTGTATACCCTCTCCCCATACTCCAAACAGTGTATCCAGATTCATTACAGCACATTAATACTCTATTTACAGCCTCATAAATTCCATGATAGATAAGTAGATGAATTAATTTTAGGATCCTAGATCAAATAATTATGATACTGTAGTGGTGGATACTACAATAGTACATCATAATGTGAACTGTCCTACACATTGATTCATGGGTTTCGGCTATAATGCATTCAACTGAACTAATCAACATCCATGTTTTATTGCTACAATTCCACGACCATGACCTCTCTGTAGGAGCTAATGATAATACAGTGTATTGATACTATGATCAAGACCTCCTCTAAAACAATTCGATATGATGATACTTCTAATACCTGCCTAATGCTACATAAATGAACCTACTCGTAAAAGTGGAGCTAGTGCAGAACATATTCTAATGGATGACGATGGAATGGTTTGATATCAACTCTAGGGTTCCCCATATAGACACAATCTTGACACTCTATAGAGTCTTTATCACATGAATTCTTTATATTTCCCTCTCTTCCACACTGATGGAATACCATAAAGCTACTAGTATAACTATTATGGCTGCCACTGCCCTGATGAGAGAACACAATGGAACATTTCCTTTTACTGGATAAAATACTTTCATATGAAAACACTTATCCTCTCTGCCTAATACTATCGGCTTCCCTCATGTCTCTATATGTTATAAGAGCTTGATTTACTATCTTAGAAAATGCCAGTAGGAAAAAAGAGAATCAACTGGGAATACTGAAGCCTATCATTGAATTTTATAGCACATGAAACCTCATCACTAAATAGATGTAGTGAAAATCACTCTATCTCAGAAAAACAGGCATAATATTACATGACTGGAAAAAAACCCTATTAAATATGTCTGAACTATTTGGCTCAATTAGACCCTAGTGATTGAAAACTAATTGATCAATGAATGATATCTAGATGTCTTCCCATAACATACCCTGATACCGACCATTCATGGTAATTAAATCCCAACAAAACAGGGTTGAATCATGCATCATTTATATAGGAAGATCGATCATTTTATTTGAAGGAATATAAAAAATTAAAATTATATAAACAATTGCCTCCAACCGTAACATTGAATCCAATGGACCACTATCTTCTGAGAAGGTCTGAGGATTCCAGTGATGGAACAAAATTGATAGATCATTCATCATAGTCTTAGGTTATGTAGAAACATTCATAGGCTGCATCAGACAAAGGAATCTATCATGATGCGTAGTGATAGTTCCTAAATCAGGAAAAATAAGAAATTACTCAATATGAACTATAATAAGTAATACATGCATATTAGGGAGAACCATGTATGGAACATGGTCTTCATCACAATCCTAGAACACAACATGGGGATGTCTTGGTGGAATTGGTATAAAAATTCCATGCACTTGCAAGAGAACAATATTTGGAGCATACATATAGAAATAGTGTAATATGAATGTATGTAAAGGGCACACAACCCATGGTATACTACCCCAACTACCCCTTATATGGCTTGGTATTGATATTTTATGAAGTATAAATTACATGGGTTCCAGTAGTTAAATGGTCAATAGTACCTTCACTCATCATTTACTGGAAATCATTTATTTTAAAATTCAAAATTTATATTTTATTATTTAATAGTATTATTTTCCTATATCAATTTCAATTGAGAATGGAAAAGTATTCCTAGCAAATCATGACCCGTAAACCATATTAAAAAAATTGTCACCAATTTTATTTAATTATAATGACCTTACTTCATTAATTACCATTTCTTACCCATAGGGTCCCATACAAATCATTAATTGAAACTATAAATAACTCAATAATATCCCAAGAAAAGCACAAGTATGTGTATAAAAAGGGCTCACTCTACTGTCATAGACCAAATAATAAAAAGAAATTAGTGAAATGGACCTTTATGGATTGGAATGTGAACACTAAGTGCATGGGATGATATATGTGACAATTAACCTTTCCCACATATCATTGGTATAATTATTGAATAATATAAATAATTGGATTAGTAATAATAACTGTCACATAATATGTGTGTCAACCAATAGTGAAATGATATCAATTGTAATAGGTAAAAACATAACAACAATTAGAATTCTAGAAACATTGAATTTACCCCAAACATGTGTTATCTATGCCCAATCATGAAGTTTAAGAAAGTTAAAAATAATTTATATTCATCTGAATATTTTATCCAAATAGTATAGAAAGAAAAAAATATATATAACACCTATTTTTGTCTTTTGGGACATGAGTGTCACATCGAGGTTCTTGGATCCTGGTTAGCCACATGGCCTCATGAACATATCTCCAAACACTATATGTTATCCAATAGTATCGAGGGTCTTGGGTGTGTCCATGGGGTTAATATTACCTTATTACAATTGTGTATCCCAACAGATAAATATAATTATAGGTGTACAATTAAAGTATTATAAAAAGATGGCACAAAAGAATTAGACATAAATAATAATCAATAGAAGCAATTAATAATAATGAACTATTACAAGAAGAGGAGTTATATATTAATGGTGATGATATATATATATATATATTTATGTATCATGTATAGAGAAATATAGAAAACATGGATACAGGTCAATAGGAAAAAATAATAAACAGAAGGAGAAAAAAGGATCCAATAACTATCCAAGAATCATGATCTCTATCTCCATCATCTACTACCATGTCTATCATAATGTAAGCATTAAATAATGTTTCCAAAGAAGGTTGCTTCCTTTTTTCAACACCTACATACATGTAATCTAATAGAGTACCAATGGGGGCCTAGATAATTTGTGAGATAAATCTCATTAGGCAGACACCAATGGATACTACAACATAAATTACATCTAATATAAATATAAATAATGTGAAATCATTCATATATAATGGTAATGCGGAACATCAATGTAAATACCCATGTACATGCTTTACCGTTAGATTATATGTGAACATGTAATAATTTAATTTATTAATTATGTTAAACAATATATATTTAATCCGTGTGAGGTTTAACCATATCAAACATCTAAACAAGATAATAATATTAACAGATCCATGTTATAACAAGGAATCCAAAATGATGATAGTAGTAAAAGGATGAAATATGTAGTAATTAATCTCTTAATAGAGGTATTTTATTTTCTTTAATAATAAATGAGGCTTTGTACCCAAATAAAAAAATATTAATAATGAAATGCATCCAAGGTAATAACCAAAGAATCCCTGATCTTTGGGGTTGAGCCATCATAGTAGAAAACTGTAGCCTGGCTAAAAGTGCCAGAGTATAATCCAAGGGTAAATTCCCAAGATATTCCACACAAATAATCCTATCAAAGTCCAAGGATCTCATCCAAGGTATAATATGTAAGAATTTAATAAGAATGATGGGTGTAACCATAGACCCCCATGTCCATAAACATCATTCTAGATCCAAGGAGTCTATCCAAGGAATCCAATAATAATAATGGGGAAATTTTAACACATCATATTGAGAATCCAAGATTTGAAAAAACCAAGTTCCATGATGGGTCACAATATTGGAAACCAAAATACTTGAATCATAAAGACATCAACGAGTTATCATATAAATCCCTAATAAAACCATGATTGGATCGAGTCTGACTACTCCAACAATAATTTCATAGTTTATATATAAAAGTAATATTTTATTTAATTATTTTAATTACCTATTAAATGTAACAATAATGCCAGTTATTAAACAATTTTGTTTATTTCATACCTTTCATTAGTGTGATAAGGCTGAGGTAAATGTTACATTTTATTAATTCATATTATTTAGAATCTGTTTTTTATGTTTAATATAATGTATTCCATAAATCATGGAACTTTGTTCTATTAACTTGCAACAATTTATTTCTATTATATTTAATTAGGACAAGTCATATTTGTAGTATACTCCCAACATCCATTATAGATTTATTTATCATGTTGAATCACATATTATAGGAAGATTTAGTGTTAAGAATGCATGTTCTAGTAAATAACCATTAAATGATTTAATTAAACTCTTACCATTAACAGGATCCTTTATGAGACCCCTGAAAGAAGATGAAGATAAGATAAAAATTCTAGAAAAACAATAAATATGTAAAAAATATATAAGGGGAGGACATCATTGAGTTAATAACAAAAAAATTTGGATACCATTTATGAAATGGGAAATTAAACATGGTTTTAATGACTATAAGAAAAAACATGAAATAATTAGGTCATGGCGAATGAAATCTAAGATCGTACAAGGAAATTTATAAAATGATGAAACATTAGGGATGAATAATAAACCACCTACCTTATACTCATAAGAATCTCCCAATCTATTATCAAACCCTAGTTTGTCCTCGGATGGATGAGAATTGAAGAATGTATAATATGCTAAAAAATTGGGAATATGAGCCTACATATATATATCTTCATCTATGATAATACCATTGATGATAAACTAAAAAGGAATAGAGATATAAAATATGTAGATCATATGAAATGATTAGTTCTTCAATCGTACTCTGAATTTGTTAGATATCTAAAATACTAAATCTATGATTTAAAAGGTCTCAAAAGAAATAAGCGAGAGCTCCTAGTGATGGAAAATAGATAAAAGAAGTATGGGAGTGTAAGAAAACATAACTATGTTTAATTTAGTCATTTTACCCAGAAACAACGGTCACACTAGTTTTCCACACGGTTGGACATACAATGACCCAACAATGATCCCATTACTTTTTCAAGGGTATGTTTTCATGTTTAGGAAGCTAAATTGGAAGATCATGTTCCAACGATGAAAAATTCATTTATAACAATGCATATATTTTTTTCTTGGGCATGAATCCCCTCAAACATAGTGTGGGAAAATTGTACGCCATGCTTCGACCAACTGTCCATCCCTACCCAGTTTTGAGATACTATGTGGGCTTAGACTCATAGTTTCTATTAACTAATCAACCCATTGTTTTGTCCTCTAGATATGGTGATAAACTCTTATCAATCATCGGACATGTCCATAATAATTAAAACCTCAATATGCATCTGTATATGGTCTATAATGAAGAATTCGAAGAAGAAAAAATAGATTCATACCTGAGGTAACAAATGGGAACATACACATGTCGAATAGAATGCCATAATAGTATGGATGGAAATTTGATTAATGAACTGGATACGATGTTTCAATGGACTCAAGCCATGATGAGGATATTAAAGAATATAATATACATTGAAATTATAAAATTTATTGTGAGAAATAATATATAATAAGGAACCTCACTCCTTTATCTGATAATTTTATGTTAATATTTACAATATAAAATAATAAAATCACCACTAGATGTAATGGTTCATAATAAAAATTATTTTTCTAAAATATGGGATATATCTCAAATTGAACATTGATGATATATTTTTTTATGTTTTTAAAGAGATCATGTGTATTAGAAATATATGTTTTAAAAAACTAATTCATAGAAAAACCTCACACATAAAATTAAACTTTATCACCTAGTAGAACATATATGAATAATGATTTATAGGGGTATTTATCTAATGATAACATAATGCTAGAAATTGGTCACTATGTTTCAATATTCTTTTGATGATCACGTTTACAAGTTGAGAGAAAACCTCCAAAGGATCATCATGAACCATCTCCATAAATCAAATTAGATGTAGAAATATAAAACAAAGGACATGTTTAGTACACATAATAACACATAAAATAGGAGTGATGTTATATGGTTCATCATATATATCGCTTAAAAGCACTAAATTTTATGATAAATTAACGATGGTATTTTTTTACTAACGTTTACTGATTTATATAAGAAAATTTGACGCTTCATGGTACATCATAACCAATTTTATCTGATAATAACCCTCATTTAATATATAAATTTTATAGTACTATTCAAAAAAAATCAACATCGATATACAAATAAATACATCCTACCATACACAAAACAATTGGTAGTTCGATTGGACTATCCATACATTAGATGATATAATGATGTAATTCTCAAATCACTTCTATAGAATGTCTAACCAATATCTATCTCCTTTATAATTCACATAAAATAATCCCCACTCTATTATAATAATTGAACCACAAAATAGTGTTTGTGGGGAATGATATCATACCTGAAATGATTATAATAGAGTCAATAAAAGGATTTCTGTTTGTATGAAACAAGATGGGTGATATATTAGATTGTATATGATTTAATGAAATATATAGAATCATGTTGAATTAGATAAAAACTGTAGTGTTATTAATAAAAAAATGAATTCGAGTTTCAAGTAGAGGACTACACATTCACATAGGAATCTCCATGGAATGGAGTAAAAATGTTTTTAAAAAAATGGTATGTTATGTCCATGGTACATTGGACATAATGATATTTATGATTCAATTTTCTATCATAGTTTCCATTTCTCTATAATCCACAACCTCTCTAATATTCATCAATGCTTTTATGTATCAATAAAATGAATGTATATGCCAAATATGATGGATTTAATAATAATTTTTGAGATACACCATGAACCTACCTTATCCTATGTTGACGTGTCAAACAAAAATCTTGATACTTGATATGAAGCATTGTGAAATTTGAAAACACACTTGGTGAATGTGATCTAGAAGAAATACATGTTACTAGAAATAAAGTGTTTGTTTAAGAAAGTAATGATGAATAATTATCCAAATTAGTTTATATATATTTATTGATTCAACCTAACCCCACCTGGGAACCACTCTGGGATCTATAGTTATGAAGAGGGAGACCCAAAAGGAAATTTCTAATTTTACATGGGTCAATGCCTAATAACATGAAAATATTGACACATATATGGTAGGCATGGCATTAATAGTACCATGAACACATATATGTAAAACCAAAAATCAAATACAAAATAGAAATTAGAATACTGACATCCCAAAATAATATAAAATTTCATAAAAAAATATCACAATTGTAAATATAAAATAATCCCTTATAGAGGTGACTTCTCTAGGAAGTCTAAGAAAAATGATAGTAATGTATATCTTTGTCAGAAAAACCCTATAGAAAACCTATAATACATATTAATATATAAGGGTCAACATAAATGAGTATTCACTAGAATCCACCCCAATACCTCCCATAGGGAAGTGAAAGATTCGTATGAATTACTTAGTGAATAAATAGAAGAATCAACTTATACATATGTTTGGAAAATTATCACCCACCCTCACCAATTATAACACCTCCAAATATTTCATCCATTTATAATAATATCTACAACAACTTAGCTATTGATTTTTTAATCATGCTATAATGTTATCATTATGGCTCATCATAACTATAATAATGTGTCCATATCCAACTTCCACATCCATAAATCATAATCACACATCATGACATCATCAAGTAAATTTATTGTGTTTGTGAATGAGATCAATGTGGTTCCCCCCCATTTATCAGTATAGAACACAACCATGTATCACTTCCTTAAAAACATCATCATATAATCATTATCAGAGCACATTCTTTAAACAATATTATCTATTAATCAAATATTTTGAATCAAAACATCAGTCCATATCAATTAATACAATTTCTAGATGAGAAAGTTTGGATTAGGGAGTGGTTATCCATACAATCCCCCACCAACATTGATGTTGGGGAAAACACATAAGGCCCAAACCAAAATGGGAATTTCTAAAGTTACCCCAATATGGTGGTTATGAAAAGGAAATAATATAAAATGAATTCACTTAGTATGCATCACAAAAAAAACCATCCTAGGGAAAACACATTCGATATACAAATATATATATTCACCATCATAAAAAAGTAACGTCATTACCATAAAAATCATCAATATACACTTCCCAAACATAACATCAGCCCCTTAATAAATAAAAAATAAACACAATGCAACATCACCATCATATTTAATCAAACCATTTATTTATTTTTATAATTACCCATTTACAAACCACATTACACACATTATGAATTTTATTTTAACGTATTTAATATTAAACTCTACACCATTACTTATAACCAACCTTATCGTTCTCTAAATTGTCATGTCAACCACCCACCATCTATTAACATACCACTACTTTTTAATTTTTAACCAATATCCCATTATCATGGACCTCAATTCCAAAAATATTCAATGTCATCATGAAAATATAAAATAACTGGCACCATCCCCCTCTTAAGGACACATCAACCACCATAAAATGAAAACCCACCACAGATCCACTACGTTTCAATATTAATAGTCATTCGATCGTTTTTAAGAAACATGACATGACATCAACAATAACTTCAAAACCACCTCACCTTATCCACCCAACCATATAAAATTACAATCCACAACAACTAAATATAGTAAACACAAACATGAAATATCTAAATAAAAATTTATAACACCATAAATATTTTTAAACCACATAAACCTCGTTATTGAATAACATTAAGTAGTCACTAATTAATCATTATAATAATATGATTCATTTAATTCCATTATAAACATCATTGGAAAATACAAAATTTCTTGGAAAATATATTTTTCTATCATTACAAGATTATAATTTCATGGAAGGTGATAATAAATGCCAATAGTAGTAATCAATATCTATACGTTGTATCCATAATCCTTTTGAATTCAACATTATATGTGAAAAATTATAATTTCCATAAAGCTAATGTGATTCTCCCCCATCAAATCATAATTCTATTTATTATATTTCATCAACTAATTCACACCATCTTTCTAATGAATATTTAAGTGTGGTAGATCCAAAATATCACATATATTAAAAAAATGGATGTCTAGAATGACCTAAAATAATTAAATTGTCAAAATAACTAAATTTGAAGATAAGAAAGCTACAATTAAGAACGAACCTATAGAAAAGGATCAAGAGTGATTCCCATTCTTGATGATACCCCAACTAAATCAAAACCCAACATCACTAAAAATGAATTAGAAATATAATAAAAACATGTACATGAAGAAAAACAATGAGGGATATAAGAATAAGGGAATAGAATCATCTTAGGCAAAAAATATGATGATATCATAAATTTGAGGGATCTATAAAATCAAAAGGGTGATTAAATATATCTGGTTATTCACCTCTAGTAAAATAAATCGATAATTAAGTGGTTGATTACAAAATAGCGTAAATGGTATTATGAATTTATATTTAATATTTACATTCAATAAATCCAAACATGATGACTAACAACATTTCTAAAATGAGGATAAATTTAATAAACATAAAAAACATGACATTATTTCTTCTAATGTATCCTATAATAAAAAGGGTAAGACTTATATAGTTAAAACTGTTTCACTTGTATTTTGTGGTGTGTAATGGATTACGCTCATTGCGCTACCATTGTCATATTTCCCTAAAACTCAAAATTGTTCCCCCATCAATAGTTGGTTATGGACTTACATTCCAAAGGCGGGTGGTTGTCTTTGTTTTCAAGCACATGGACTTTTGTACAATGGCAGTGGTTGAGAGAATGGTAGGTCAGGCTCATCATACCCTATTGTGGGGGGTGTTTTTTCTTCTTCTATGGGACACTCTTATAAAATTAAAACATGTTAATGACTATATTCTTAATCCTGATGTGGGACCGGTTACCTGAACATATCCTCTTTGGGTTAACTCTATATTATGTGCAATAGAATGTGATCTCTTTTGATAATCCATCACTATGTATCTGAGGTACATCATCATTTTCTAGTAATGAGCAGTCTCTTATATGATAAAACCATATGAACATGTGTTTCGGTCCGTGCTCCCTTTTATGGAGTCGGTTGATATTGAGATGAATAGATTGAGTCCTTATGAGGAATCCTAGTAACCAATAAATTGATGGAATCAAAATCTATGTAGTTCGGTTGATATGTTTAGTTTAATATAATTCATTCAGTACTAATATGGTTGTGTCGAGAAACACAATATTTGAGCTTGAGTTTGGAAGAGTTGTTATTCATATACTGGTTATGGAAGTAATCAAATTCATCATTGTTTGGTTCATTCTTGAAATTTAACATCTTGTAGTATGAACTAATATTGGGGTAACTAGTCTCGGAATATTTCAGATCGATCCTAGAAGAGATGTCCTACATATCCTGGTGACGGAATGAATCAGAGAAATCATAGTTTGGTTGATATTGAGGCTTACACATTGAGGTTGGAATGGTGAATGGGTATATGATTCCTAATGAGGTTTTCAATGTTTTCCTCTAATCCCATATGATCCATTCTCATTGTGAGAATCATGGGGTAGTACATGATCAGCCTCATGGCATATAGATATGAGACCTACATAATGGGGTAGTCTGTGGAGTGTCTGATACGGATCTAGGGCCTTTAAATTGTAATCCAATATATCCCAGTTATAGAAGGAATCAGAGTCTTTGTATTTCTTTTAGATATCTTGGGGATTACACACAGAAAATTCCCTAGTGAATATGTGTTTGGTGGCTAATTTGGTGTTCATTTCATCCCCCATATCCCATGTGATCCATGTTCATTGATAATAACAAGGGGGAGTGCATCATCAGCCTCATGGTGTATGGATATGGGATCTACTTATTGGGGATTTCCATGGGGTGTTTGATATGGATCTTAGGCCTTTAAGGAAGGATCCTGCGTATCCCATTTATAAAGATAATCAAAGACCTCTTAGTTCTCTTGGAGATGTTGGGACTTACACACTTTGGCTTCCCTAGTGAATATGCCTTCTCATCTAGAAGGTGTTGCAAGATCCTATTGGAATACCCTAGTGGTCATCACATGACCTGGCTCAACACATATAGAGGGAGTCGTGATATTCATGGTAGAATGATCTGAAGGGTGTTGCATCTCTTGGATGACACCTAAGGAGAATATCAAGGAACTAGGTCGACATGTCCTGAGGGTGTAGAATGTCTTGGATGACAAATTAGGGGGGAATTGTGGTACCAGGATGAAATGTCTATAGGGTATGCAAGGAGAGATCAATTTTCATTTGAAGATGTGTAGACAAGACTCGGTTGACATGAGTGTGTGTTTTTATTTGAGTCAGGTGGTGTCTCTTGACAACATTATTAGTCCATGGGGATGAATTCATTGGATTCGTAGGATCCAAGTATTGTCTATGAAGGGCTTGAAAGACATTTCCTGAAATTTCCAGATCATTTTGTATATCCCAGATGACCTATAGATGGGATTTCTCGAGGGTCAGGTGGCACAAATCATTACCATCGTGTATTCTAGATTGACACATGTGAAGAACATAGAGGTCTATGATCACATCTTCACCCTGGGTTTTCCACTTTGAATACTAGTTCATTCCTTTTTTGTAATGCTCCATGGTTCTGTTTAGTGTCAGTTAGTTTGTGTCTGATGTGATATGGACTACATACGACATGGTCTTCGCATGTCTCACTAGATTTACTTCATTTGATATTTTATTAATCTTACATAGGTCATTTTTGCATACACATGACTGATCAAGAGGTCCACCGGTGTATTAATAAGCTAAAAGTTTACCATTGGAGTGATCGGCTATTTGCTGAAGCCCAGAGTTTGAGTGTCGATGTACATAGCGGCAGTTTGGGTACAAACATCTAGATTTAAATCAGCCAAAAAAACCCAACTAACAAACTGAACCATTTTTTGAGTTGGAGTAGATAATTTATAGATTTATCATTCTGCACACATGCGAGTTTTTATGGGGAATCTGGTGTGATTCCTAGATATATTCTATTCAAGGTTTGGAAATAAGCTATTTTGGGAGTCTCTATGGTGGACTGCATAATGGGTGCCTCATGGTTTTAAGCACCCATAAGTTCATTCATCCATTAATATTTTATTGTGGACCATTAAAGAATTTAACTTCAAAGGACATCCATGTTGTCATTTTGACATTTCCAAGGGTCATTTTGAGACCTAAATGTCTTTCAAAAGGAATTCATGTATCATTGGATGTCTTGTATCAAGGTCTGGTGGGAATACATCGAGGGTGCGCTGGGTGAATCATATTCCTTTTAGTGACCGTGAAACATACCTACATCCTCTATTCCTATCCCCTTCACATTATTTGAGTAATTTCAGGAGTCATGAAAGATTGCACATATGGAAGTAACTATATTTCTTCTATTTTTAAATATGCATCACATGTAATGTATGGGTCGTATGAAGAGAGATAATTTTTTGGAAAATTTCTTGAGCCAATGGTCTTTTATGAGGAGAGTCATGCATGTCACTCAAGAAAAATGGTGTTTCATAGGTCATCAAGAGCACATCATATTTCTTTCAGCGACTGTAGAACCCTCTCAATTCCCATTTTCCTATCATCTTTGTTTTACATCACAATGGTATGGGGTCATGGTGGATTCCATGATGAATGTATGTGTTTTATGCCAACTTTTTGGGTGATGTCTCATATGACCAATACATGGATTATGGAGATCATACGTGCTTGTTGGAGAAAATCGTATCTATATGTTACATGCTACCGAATAGTGAGACTAAAAAAAGCGAAATAACAAGGCAAAGGGGTTATGATAAATATATCTGACAGTGTATCACAGATTACTCAAGGTGCACATCGCATGTCCATCAGTGACTTTTCACACCACTCAAATCATCTATTTTGAACCACTTTGTTTGATGTGACATGGGATTGGAGGTATATGTGTTTTCTAAAGTAAGATCTGTAATTTTTATTCGATTGTCCAGTGGTGTATTTCATGATAAATGCAGATCATATCATTGTGCGCATGTATTTTTAACAAAACCATGTGTCTATTCATGGAGCATCAAGGAATTGTCGGGAGGATTCCATGTGGTGTGGCTGACGATTTGAAGGGGTTTCGTGAGGAGCACCAGATAGGTTGTGTCATGTTACACATCTTCAAGGGTGATCTGCATTTCCTTCAGTGACTGTGAGCCCCTCTCAACTCCTCCATGTTATCTCCTTCATTATTTGTGACCATGTATCAGAGTTATTTCACAATGGATTAGTTAACATATTGGGATTTTATTCCACCCATGATGATTTTGGGCACGATTTGTGTGACCACTGAGGGTCTCATCCTTGAAATAGTATTTCCCTTGATTTTCAAAGGATTATGGACAATTTTTCAGGTAATTTACAATGAAAAAATGCATGTACTAGGGTAAACTCATCTAGCTGTCACTGTTCAGACACTCATGAACAATGGTTCTCATTGAGGAGGGAATTGTAGGACCTGTTATAGGTTAGGTGCTTTTCATGGAGACTTTTTGTGACCATGTAGTTGTCACACAATCATGAATCCTTAACTGTACTCTTATATTATATTGTGGTGGAAATAATATTCATGTTCATATATTTCATCTTTTTGGTTTTGAATATACCTATTTGGAAGGCATACAAAAATGCCCATGACCCTTTATAGAGAGACGCCTAAGGGGAAAAGGACATGGTCCTGATGAAAATTAAAAGTCCTCTAGAGTACTTGGTAGTGTTGTCAACCCGTGATCTCAATTGACCATTGTTCTACTATCCAACCATTGTTATTCTAAAAACTACCTATATATAGGGGGTTTGGAGGATGTTTCATTGTACCGACCACCTCCTTCTCCAAAGTGCTCCCATTATTACCCTGGCGCAAGACATATATGGGATCCCTAGTCACAATTCCTACCCACGAGACTAAATTGTGAGTCTAGATTGTGATCCCTACTCTAGAGAATGTCTATTTCTTTCTCAAACACTCATCTATATTGACAGGAGACTAAGATTAGGTAATTTCTTTAAATTAGGTAGTTTTAATCTCTCAATTGACTTCATGTGACCGTGTCTAGATCACGTGACTACAAGCCTCTAAGGAGGTCATTTATTGTTCTTGGGACCTCACATGGGTTATACACCTCATGAGTTTTTTGGAGACCATATGGATTACAAAAATCATGATGTCTCTAGTGGACCCTTGTCAAGGTTATGCGATGTGCATTATTCCATTGAGAAATTATCATGCCTTTATCATGATCATGACTTTTCTTCCTTCCCCTGACATGTGACACTTATTTGAAAATTGATTCTTGATCCCATCATAGTTCCTCAACTACGATGGATCAATGGTCCATGAATGCCTGGAATCATAATGTTTGTCCATGCTTTCATGTGCATATTGATATTGATATTTTGTGGATGTTTCTTTCCAACAACATCCAAGATTACCCCATATCTGACCAACCATCATTATATGATTTTAGATCTGGTATAGTATGTAGTTATTCCCTCCCCATACATCAATATACTATCACATTGGGTATTTTGTTCCCAGGACAACATTCAGATGATGATTACCAAGGATGGAAAGCTGGAAACTACCCAAGACCAGGGTGTTTCCTACCTATTTTCCCCTTGAGCCCATATGGCCATGACTATGTCCAATAACCTATATATAAGATCTATTCAAGTATTATTCATACTCCATTAATTCTCCAAGTAGTTGGTGATGATCAAAGTGGGATCTCCTCCCATGTAAAAACTTCTAAGATGAATGGGCATGGACAACATGGGTAAAACAAAGCAATCTGGAATTTACTGATGATCTATATAGGATTCATAATTATGAATCTATGTGGATATCTCAGTTCATCATCATCTTCCATCCTGAACTCCTCTGAGAAATTAGCTGCCACTAATTCCTTGGGATCAACACATTCCAACTTCCCCATGGCGAGGTGGGTATCAGCCTATGGGATATCCATCAGTTGGGAAACATTTCTCCTTTTGAAAAGATATATGATGAGTTCCTCCATGCATTAAATGTTTTTGATGGTCCTTTTTAGACTCCATAATTTAAGAAAAATATATTCTTTTTCCTACGAAGAAGAAACTAAGGAGAGATATGATCATGTGCCCACTTCTTTCTGTCACTTACTGGATCAACGTTTTCATGTGTAGATGTTGGTTCATGCCAAACATCCATCTCCCTTGTTAGTGTCCCTCCCAGAATCATTTTGATGATTATGGCACATATTTATCCATTCTGGATGATTGGGATCATACTTCATGGTGCAATCAAGAGAACATGTTGGTTTCTCCAAACATTACAATAACAAGTTTTCTAGTATTGATTTCAATCCAAGTGTCCTTCTCCTCGTCATTGGTCAAAGGAAAGTTGTTCCATTTTGTCATTTTTGTCTTCACTAAAATACTTATACTGACTATTTCAATCATTGATGATGGATGTAACACTCTTGATGAGAGATATTATATAGTTTCCCTTCAATATGGGGTCTTTACAGTAAGGGTAAATGACCATATTATTTACTAACATTTCTCAACACAATAGATTTTCTAGAAATTTTTGATTTGTGAAATGGGTTTCCCCCATTAACATGACCAGTATATGTGGGGAACATAATCATTTCATCATACACCAATTTTTGATGATTCTATCTTATGAACACTTTAGATCTATAATTATATTTTTTCAAGCTTATGCCCCTACTTGCCTCACCCATGAATATGCTCGAGCTTGAATAATGGCCTATCCCAATGGTTTATTGGGATTGTTTGTCCATCATGTCTATATGCCTCATTCATTTATGACATATCTATACATGGAATCGAAGAATTTGATTGCGTATTTCTGCGAAGCGCCCCAAAAATGTCCTCGATCAGATGATCGATATTCAGATAATGGGCCTAATTCTATTGGGGAGATCTGTTCTCCCATACAGGATCCTAATGATTTATCTATTTAATTGTGGGTGTATGGGGCCTCTTAGACAATTTAACCACTCATTTTATTGGTTGGAGATCCATATTCAATACCCACATTATCATTTGTTAAGACTGGGCCACGTCATAGGCTGGTAGGGTTGTGTATCGAGGCCTTGATTTTTGATACTCCTCTAGACACATTCAATCATCCAGGGGAGAAGCTTATCCAACTATCAATGATTTGGGGGAAGATAATTTTTATCAAAATACTCTATTATAAATTCTACAATGGATCAATATATCCCATAGAGACTTGGTTGCATTGGAGAGGAGCATACATGATTTTGAGAATGAGGCCTCTATCTCCCAATAATCAAAATAGATGAAAGAGGCAATTAAGATGGGTATCAAGCTATTGTATAGATTTGAAGCCTAGATGGATTCTTGTTTAGATTAGATATGGGGGAATTAAGAGATTATTTCTCCATTTAAGTCTAATATTTGTACATCATCAGCATCCATGGCCACTTCCCAGAGGATATTTGAAGATTTGAATACCCTAATCAAATTTCTTCGTCCTACAGTAGAGTTAGAGGAAGCGGGGAGGGAGACACTTCAGTAGTCAATTTATTAATCATGCCAAACCCTTTTTGATCATTATAGAGTTCTTAATAATTTTTTTCTTTAATTCAGTTCCTTTATTATGAAACCATACATTTTAACTACACCCCGTTTTTTAGTTTTTTGGAGAGACTCCAAGATCTGTTGATTCTTCCCTCCATTAAATAACATGATTGGACCAGTTTATTTTACCATCCATTTTTCATCTTTGTATGATTATTAGCAATTATGTTCCATTAGGAATTTTTGTGATGGACCATCTCATAAATTGAGATATATGAGCATGAATATTTTGTTTCAAATGAAATCATCATAGTTCTATATATTTATAGAAGAATAGTTCATTTTATATTTATAGAAAGAATCTCGGGTTCGATCAACCCATATAGAGATCCTCAAGAATACATTTACAATATTTATTTTAGGGACTTTTATCTCAATCCTTTTGTTTCATTAGTTTACGTTATTTTAAGTAGGACCCTCAGTTGCGTTAGTTTAGGGTCATTTAGCACTGAAATGTTTTTCTATAGTTCTGGGTATTTAGGCTCAGACCATCTTTGAATATAGGGATAGAAGGCAACAAATGTCTTAAGAAACTCTGGGGTGCTCAGTTCATCCATCTTATTGATATGGCGCACTAGGATATGTGTTTCGTTTATGTAAATGGGGAGAAATTTTTGCTGGAGTGTTAAGCCCCAATGATTTCGATAACATTGCTATGAAAATACAATATCCACTCCTATCTATAGGAGAAAAAAATTCATGCGGTGAATAAGGTTGAGGGTGAAATACTAGGGAATCATGGACTTCTTGGATTGTTAGAATGTGGGCGATTTAATTCACAATCCAAAAGTCTATATCATGTGATATGGAATGTCATAGACATGTTGGTTATGTACCTTAACTCAATGGGGTTTCATGTTTCTCTGTAGTGTCATTAAGGCTCACAAGGATTAGGAGGCCCTTTATATTTGGCCAATATTCTTTCTGTCCATGGGTCTAATCCAATAAATCAATAGCATATCCAATAGGAGAGATATATTTTTATTTCCAGGGTATATGAAATATTTATACTTGCTCAAATATCAATATGATGAAGTTGGGTATGGAAAGAATGATATCAAAGAAGGGTTCTGACAACCAAGTGAAACTTATCTATTATTAGAACATCACAAGCCATATGCCTTATGGTTTTGAATCATGAGGTGTGAGACATTAAAATGGTAAATAATAATGGGTCACATTCTGGAATTGAGTATGGGTGAAAACATCATAACACAACATTAAGGATATCATATGCACATAAATAGATTGACATGGAGACATTAAATCAAAGTCCAATGTTCTCTAGTCATGAAGATGCTATGGAACAATCATTTTGGGGTAACCAATAACACAATGGGATGATGGGTTCCACCTTGATGATGTGAGGCTCACAAGAATAAGAAGTTTCTTTACACCATGCCAAGATGTCTCTGTTTAGTGGGTCTGAGCCCTCACATCAATAGCATGTCCAAAAATAGAGATCTCTTTTTTTCTTTACGGGAAATGACATATTTTTGATGACCTGATAATATTTGGATCATGAAGTTATATATATGGAAAATTTAATAGCCAAGAAGGGTTTAAGAACCATACAAATTATGCCACCACCTATTGAACATATTCTCTCCATGATGATGTGTGATGAATAATTTCTCTTATTTTTCCCTTCATCATGCGGTCTAGAGAGCATAGAATGGATTATACTATGGCTAAAAAATAATCCCTACAAGATTTATTCCTTATTGACATGTGCCGTGATTTTTTCCTGAACTCTAAAGTCAATAAAAATTAGTGGTCGGAGACTTCACATTTACTCAGTCGTCTCCTTGCATGTTTTCGACCTGATAAGTTTTTTTCACATTCATTGGAACTTTGAGGACTTTATATTTTGAACATTGTGTTATATATTTGATGGTTGTACAACTTTATCCAATGTGTGAGCAGTTTTAGGTCATTCCACATGGACCTCATATGGGGATGTTCCACTAGAGGCTCATTAGGATACCCATGGTCAAGAATATCGAAACATACCATTGAATAGGTGATGGACATGTTGTAACTCAAGGATCAAGTTTCCCATGTCATTATTGATCATATGGGACAATCATTATTGGGATGAACTATAACACAATTTGATGCGGGGTTCCACATTGGTGAAAATAGACTCACAAGAATCTGAAATCCCTTTACATTGGGCCAATATGTCTCTGGTTGGTGGGTCATAACCCCCACATCAATAGAATGGAAAATAAGAAAGACCTCTTTTATTATTAAAGGGAAGAAAAAGGTTTGTGATGACTTTAGTAACTTGAGACATGAAGTGTGGAATATGAATTCGATTTCCTAAAAAGATTTTGTAAGCACTCCATTCCCTAGATGGCTAGGGTTTGGTTCTTGTGGTCCTCTGATAAGGATGGGTGATGGATGATGACCTACATAGTTTATCATTCATATATTTGGGACATAAATCCACGTAGTTTAGCGTCATGTAGTAAATAAAAACATCAAAGTAGTTTAATGTCATGCGGGGAGGACTCTTCCACATAGTTTAACATCATGTGATTAGGACATGGGAAATGATATGAATGGTTATATTGTTGTAGTTGGTCCCTAGGATGGTGTATGGGGAATCACTACATATCCCATAGAATGAGAATCAAGAAACACATAGTTCATGTAAGACGCCATGTAGTTTAACATGCTACGATAAGGATGGAGGTGACCCACTGTGAATTGATGGGGAAATTCACCTCTGCACAGATTAACATCATGTAGTATGGATGTTAGAACATCCATGAAATGGTGTAATGCTATGGCTGGGCCCAAGGATAATAACTAGGGTGTCATTATGTATCTCATGGGAGTGAGAATCAAGACACATGTAGTTCTTGAAGGACTTCACATTTTAACATCATGGGGCAAGGACTTACATCCATGTAGTTTAACGTTATCTGGTAAAGATAGGGTGACACAGTTTAATGTCGTGTTGATGTGACATATGTAGATACATTAGGATCATGTAATTCTGAACATAAGATGGATTACCTAATGGAGATGTGCAATGTGGTTTGATGAAGTGATCCAATATTAAGGAAGAACAATGATGTCTCATCCCCACTACAGATCTTTCCGAGAGAACTAATGAAAATTGGACCAATAGAGTTATTTCCCATGGTTGGTCCTGAAGAAAATATATATAGCCATCACTACATATCTTGTGAAGATGAGAATTAATCCACCCATAGTTATTATAGTTCCATGTATTTTAATATCATTCAGTCGGGACGTATTCTAGTGCAGTTTAATGTCATGTTGTAAAGACGAAGGGTCACCCATTGCTAAAGAAAGAAAATCCTATGGTTGTTCTCAGAACTAGGTGGTCCAACCATCATCATGTATCATGTGATGATAAGAATAAATCCATATGTTGTTCATAGAATTGCATTTATTTTAACGTCATGTGGTGTGGTTAAAGATATTTAATGCAGTTTAACTTCACATCGAAAGGATAAAGGCCTTCCAAAGTGAATATTATGGAATAGATGTGGTCTATAATGGACATGAATGAATCCGAAGAAGGTTTGATACATATCCCAGCAGGTTAGTAATCAATTTCCTTGTAGTTCTTTGAAAAAAGGTACTCTACTTAGGTCAGGACTATACGTATATGGGGGAATTATATCTGGTTGATGGTTGTAGTTGGGCCTATGATTGGATATCCATGTGTCACTATGTATCTCACTGGAGTGGTAATCATGCTGCATCTAGTTCACAAAATTAAATGTAGTTTAACATCATGAGGTGATGACAAAGAAATTTTATACAGTTTAATGTCTTGTGGTAATGATGATGTTGAACCACTGTGATTATGATGCATCAAATAAGCTGCATGAAACATCGAGCATGAACTTGTTGGAGGTATCATACGTTTCCCAGCAGGCTGAGATTCAAATTCCATATAGTTCATGGAAAATGAGTTACTCTACATAGGTCTACCCCATATATAGAGGTGGGAATTATCTTATATTGATTGGCGCAGTTAGGCCTAGGATTGGAGATCTAGGCATCACTACATATATCATGGGAGTGAGAATCAATCAAAAAATTGTACATAGAATTATGAGTAGTGTAACATCATACAGTAAGGATGAAGGTGGGGGAATGAAGTCCCAGATGGGACGTTCATGGCATGATAACGCAAACCCGTTATGAATGGAGAACCAAGATATCTACACCACACCATAATTCCTTGAAAGTGGCTCATCCTAATAGGAAAAAAATATGGTGAGTATTTTCATACCTGGTGCTGGACTTGAGGATTAAATGACTAGGTATTCCAATGTATTCCATAAGGGTTGGAATAATGCCGCATATAGTTTTTGCGATGCTAGTGTGGTAGGAGACCAACACCAGTGATGGTGTTCCTCTCTAATAGTTTCATATCATGTAGGGGAAATCAACCATGAATTTTGACATCATGTGGGGAGTACTTTTTCCAAAACTATATACCTCCTTGATTTTAGGATGATAATGAGCTCATCCCAAGACATCATTCAATTTTATTGTGTAGGAAAACTCATATTGGAATTTCTAAGATCGTGTGAGCTATGCTCGGTGTGAGAAAAAAGGATTTACCAGGGTCCATTCCACTTTTCAATGGAATGGTGGATCAGATAGGAGTATTTTATGTTTTTTGGTGGATGGGCCAAAATATATAATCAAGGTTTCCTTATGTGTCTCATTAAAAATGAGAATCATGTCTTGAATAGTTCTAGAGAGATCATGTAGTTTAACATCATGTGGTGAGGAAAATCCTCATTAGTTTTTTATCATGTGAAATATATTCCATGTAGTTTAATGTCATCCATCAAGGACAATAATGGGGATTACACCATCACAAATACTCTATTTATTGCAATTATGCAAAATATTTCTTGAGAAATATCACTTTGGTGGATTGTATGACACCCTCCCCATCCATGGCGGTTAGTGAATATGCTCCATTATGATTGAATTTATGTATGAAGTAGGGTCCCTCCAACATGGGTTCCAACATCATGGGGTTTATTTCATGTATTACTAGGGTTTTAAGATATACCACAAGCTATCCATAGAGGAACGAACAGAGGAGAAATTTTTATTGATGTCTCATGCTATTGAATTATAGTAGATCTCAATGTTGTACAATATTCCTATCCTCTTATAATCCGGTTTCTCATACTCATCTAGTCATTTATGTTCCTTTTCATCATCTGATGGTTTTCAAAAAATGGTCATGTCGAGTGAGGGATGTAGGACCACTAGGGGTAGAACTGCCTCGGTCCCGTACAACAATGAGTATATCATTTCTTGGGTTGCAGTACGTATGGTAGTACGGTAGGCCCATAATATATGGAGGATTTTTTCTATCCAATACCACTTATCCTTGTTCACTATCTTCTCGAGTATGTTCTATAGGGTCTTATTTATGGGCTCTATTGTTTCCATTGACACCAAATGATATCAAGATGAGTGATTGGATTCAATGTTATAATTTCGGTATATCTTATTCTACTCTGCAGAACAAAGGATTAGTCCATTTTCCAACAATATTGTTTAAGGGACTATGAACCTAGTGGGGATTTGAGACTTTATGAATTTGATGATTTTTTTATTCCAACTTCTTGGGGGGTATCACTTAGACCATTTGGAGTATAAGTCAGTGGATATAAGGATGTACTTGAACTGTTTTGGAGATTCTAGGGGTTGTGGTCCTACAATAGCCACCCCCAAATGGAGATTTTCTAGAAATATTAGAACTTATAGAGTAATTTTTAGGGTTGATGGATGATGTTTTCATGAATATGGAATGTATAACAATTTCTGGTGAATTCCAAGAAATCGTGTATCATGGTCTTCCAATAATACACGAACCTTCAGATCTAGTGGGGAGACTAGTTCCAAATTAGTGGGAACCATAAGAGCCTATGTGTACCTCTTCTATTTTGGAGAGGGCTTCTAATTCTACTATGCATCTAAGGAGAATTCAATAGAAACCATGATTGTATAGTATTTTCTGATCATCTGGCCATCCTATAAGGTGATGTTTTCTGCTCAATGGAAAATATTTTTCCATTGTAACACAATATTTCAAGAGTGTTCCATATAATATATAGATGACGATGGGCTCCATCCACCTAGAAGAGGTCACTGGTTCATCATGGTCTGTAGTCGTGCTGACCTGATTGATCTCATTCATACCACACATGATGATCAATGAGATCATTCTTTGAAGTGTTATGGGTAATAATTCCTCATCTATATCAGGGTCTCCCAAGATGTCTGCTGCATTAAAATGTATGTTGGAACAAGGATCCAATTATCGGGGGATATAATCCAATATGGGATTAATGGGGATATCCACCATTTGTCCCCAGACAATGAAATTGAGGGGTGAAATATCTTCATCCTTGATGGGATATTATAAATTGATCTTCTTTATCAATTGTTATGAATCCCCTAAAATATTCAGGTAGGATATGTGCGTCTATAAACCTAGTTCCAACGCAATGATGAGGTCTTCGTATTCAGCCTCATTGTTCGTTCAACCTTCGGAAAGTTGGAAAGAGTATGAAAAAAGTGATTTGTCTAGAGAGACAAATATAAACCATTGGGAAAGCTAATTTAGCTTAGGGTTTTTCATTCTTGTGCTGGTAGGACGTAGGAAGGAGCCATGAAAACACCAATCACATGTACATGGAAAATCGTGGGCATAAAAGACATCTTTATCTGGGTGTTCGGTGTCCTCTGGTGCTTTTTCTTGAGCAGGACGGGCTGCCAGAAAGTCTACCAGAGAATTCCCTATTACTTCCGTCTGGGATATGAACCGAATATCATACTGCTGCAGAATGATCGGCCATCAAGTGAATCTCCTAGTCAACATAGGGAGGCTAATTATATACTTGAGTAGGACGATACGAGAGAACAGATGGACCCCATTATTCTGTAGGTAATAGATCATCTTTTTCATGACAGTGACGATGTTGGAAATCCATTTTGAGTATTTCACTTCTCAGAAAATGTTTTCTTTGATCAAATTTTTTACATTGACCTTCACATTTTTGGCATGAGTGGGGTTCATTCTTCTATCCACCTTAATGAATCACTGATACTCTTAGGGTATCATGGGATGGTGTGTAGCCAATTTTGGATTCAATCCAGGCATTTATATATAGTTCTAGGAAAACAAATATTGGTGTTTCATCAATAATGAGATATAACTATTATGTTCTTTGAGAGGCATGATGGTTGTAATCATGGTAGGTCATGGTTCTTCCTCTATCCTTATGTTTATATTTTGAAGAACATATATTGTGGTGGAAACACCTTCCTTGAATGATGGGGGTGGCATTTATTTGATCAGCCTCATCTTCTTCCATTTCAGAGTCATCTCTTGTCATGTGAGTTGCGGCAGAGAGATGCTGAATATGACTGTAAATGAGGATAAGAGAGACTCGAACCTTTTTGATTGGGTATGAAATTTAAACCATGCTTATGGGGGCCATGTAATAGTCATTGAGCATGGTACAAGAATTTATTTGGGATGTACCCAAACCATTTTGGGTGTCAAACTGTATAACATTATCTTCCATCAGTTATTCACCTCCAATCATGTAGAAGTATTTTTTATTATGTATTTCACTACATGTATCGATGGTGGTGTTTTCACCATGATGTATTAATACCATACTATTGAATGGGTTCTTCAAGCATAGGTGGAATTTTTACTGTTCCACTGAGTTACTATGGATCCAGGGTCTTCCAATCAAGATGTTATATGTTGTTTCTTACTATATAACCATTAACATGACATCATATGTGATGTCCCAAAATTTGGTCTCTAGATTAATATTTCTGAGGTTTTATTTTCATGCTTACCATAAACTTGGATGGTCAGATTTTTTTGGGATAAGTCTCCTTATGTGTATAAAAGACATGTGAGGTTTCTAGTAGCGATGAGATTGGCCTCAGATCCATTGTCGATCTACATCATTTGGGTGTTGATGTTATTGAGTATTCTTGAGATAGACAAGAGACTGATGTGTTCATGGATTCGCTCATCTTGATCCTAATCCGTGAACAACATAAAGAAATGACATTATAAGGACATGTTCTGCATTCAATACACATTAGAAGTATACAATTTTGTTTCAAATTCTGGTGGGTTTAGAAGGGCTTCAACAAGTTCCACCGTGAGTTATCTCGAATGATGAAGTGCATCATTGAATGAGATCTTGGATGGGATTATAGCTATCTATTTCAAAATTTCAAACATATTCCCCAAAGGATGATGCTTCCTGACATGGGGCTAGTCTAGGGTGTGCGGCCCAGATGCCAGAGTAGTTATGGTTGATGGACAAAGGGATTTCATGGAGGTTGAGGGAGTATCTATCATAAGGGGAAAAGGTTGTGCCATCATTCCCCATTTCCTATGTTGATCAGGTGAACCTAAATTAATTGGTCATGTAAGACAATAAAAAATGGGGATCTACCTGAGGGATATGAGTAATCTTCCTTCTTCCTATTATCCTACTCAAGTTCATTCTCATTTTACTTTGATGAATATGTATCTTATACAAGGATATGACTAGTACACTGCCCCTACCATATTTGTGTTGTCCCATATATCATTATATTTGGTGCATGAAACCACTCTTTCAACAAATCTATGAGTGAAAAATGGATTTTTTTTGGTGTACAAATAATTGGAGACAAGGTTTTTCAAGTGTATCATGTTTACAGAATTAAATATGAGCTCTTCACTTGATGAAGATTCTATTTGGCGGGGTGGTTCCAGTTCCAGAGATGTTGTTGGGGATAAATCTGTAAGAGTTGGAGTCTAATTTGGAGCAGAATATGACTCTTACACTTCTATTTTCATCTTACTCATGATGGTCATTCCCAACATTGGGATTTACATTAGACATGTCCTTTTTGGGTGGTGGTACTTTTTTGAGTTTTTTCAATGGTTTCCTCAGGGAACCATTAGATCGATCAACTATTCTACGAGACATCTAGCTGTCAAATTTTTTTCCTTTCTCGGTACAAACTTTTTTTCCATCAATTATCTTCCTCCGACCAGAAAATGGCTATGAAATACACTTTTTATAGAGGTCCATCTAATGTCACAATTTCAAATTCAACCATTCCTTGATGGACATCCTTAATGATGAAACATTTCTAGATATTATGACCAAGCCTTTTGTGGAAAGGGATTCAATAAGGATGATCAGTGAGGTTTACTTCATTGGGATTCTTAGGGTACAGAAGCATGATAATTTTATTATCCATGACTGCTAAGAATTATCCTATGATTTTCTCATTTTAATAGAGTAAACCGTGTTCGTTTGTTCCTAAAATCATGGGTGGTCTTGGTTTCTCTATGCTTTCATCTGAGGGTAATGTTTCAGTTGCTGTTAGTCAGCATATAGTGTTGTGAGGTTCAAATAATTCATGGTTGACTAGACTATTTTGGTCTTGAGGGAGAAAAATGTAACATAACCTAATCCTAGAAATGTCTCTTTTATTGAGGGCGTAGGTCAAGACATTGACCAGGTTCATTGAATGTCCTCTTTAGGATGTTGTGTTGTTTCAATGAACTCTTTGATCCATGTAGATATTCCATGGGGATAAGAAGTGTCTCCACCTCATCCCAAATACTTCCACCATATAGTTCCAATAGTTGTTCCTATGAAATAGGGATGTTTATTGAATAGGTCAGACCCTTCCACCTTTCTATGAAGTCATACACCCTCTCATTCTTGTTTCTCATGGAGTTCATCAGGCTAACTATCATCAACTTCTTCAATGTTGAACTGAATTGGTGAGTTAAATATTGATTATAGTCTTCCTATCCCATGATTTATCCTATGGGTAGACCGTTATACCATAAGAAGTTTGGACCAATCAATGTTTGTAAAAAAAACCTTAGCATGGTCCCCTACTTATCATCCTGAGGGCCCATCACCATCATGCATTCAGACTCGATGTGTGTGAGATGATTCTCCCAATCGTATACATTGTTGAAAGTTGAAAATGTAGTATTTACGAAGTTGCATGGAGCGGGATATTATCTACACATTCGAGATATGGTTTCATCTTAGGTTTCACATGCATAACTCACCCTTCAATGTATTTCATCCAAGTATTCAGGGATTCAATCGTATTGAAACATTGTGGAGGAATAACTCTTTGATTAGCCTCCCATCCAGCGGGAGTGGGAGGGTTGCGATAAGGTAGTCCCACTTTCACCTCCAATTGATCGTTTATATGTCTTATAAAAAATGAGTTAAACTAGAAATGTAGAGGTCGTCACTACAAAGGGGGAGTCATGATCATTCCTGACATTATCGTTTATATGGATGGGTTTTCTACTCTTGTATCCAATATGATATTGAAATGCTTCTTGGGTTGGAAGATCAAACATAAGAGGGAATATATTCTCTTATGGCTAGAGATGAGACCCAATGAGAATATTTCCCCTGAGTATCTCCCCATTGAGAAACTGAAGAGATCATATTTCACAATCATATTGTGACAATTTCTCATACAAAGATGCAATCCTTGGTGTGGTCACTTCATTACCATTATATTTAGAGATATTACACCAAGGAGGTAGAAACTCATTATTTGGTGGTGCTAAATTATGGATCCTTCTATAAATTTTAGTGCACGCTACTTCATTTAGTGAATCCAAATCACCTCCTCTAGGGGTATGTCTTCCTTATTACAACCATATATATCCAGATCTTGATCCATTAATACCTTGTTAATAGTGAGAACATTAATAGAGGAATATCAGTTAATGGGGGTTGTTCCATTAATTTCCAAAGGAAAAGCTGTTCATGTAAGGCTTTCATTATGATTATTGTGCAAACCCATGGCCTTTTTGGGCTGTTTTGTCTTGCGACCCCAACAAGGCCTAAATTTTTTAACTATATTCTCTTCTAATCTGATTTTATGAGTTGTGACCTTAAGGTAATATCCGGTCGAGGCTTCCAAATGATCATCAACCAACAGAGGTTTTCCATGTGGTGGAAACAATTGTGGGATGTTGACTATTGATCTCTTCCTCCCAACCTAGTGAATACAAATTCCCTATGTGGTGTTAATGATGATAAAAATTCCCCTAGACCTATGGGATAGAGTTTATCAACAGATGTCATTAGACAAGAGGACATGGATATCCCCATGCCAATTAGGGTTGACGTGATCTGAAATCCTTACTAATGTCTCACATCCCTTTACATGGGGTAATGAATTTTGATATTGAGAATGATATATAAATTCCATGAGCCTAATAGGCTGGTACTTATCTAATACTATTTCAAGTATTCCCTGATTTTTTTTGGTAACTGGTGACCTAAGGGGTGGAGGTAGATGAAAATTTATTCCTCGTATGGGGGGGGGGCTGAGTCCATTCATGGAAGATAGCTATATTAGTTTATATATATTAGTTTATATTACAGTCTCCATGATGCAGATTAGTAGTTCTTATGTGAGAGATGGGTGTGACGAAATCCCATTAGGAGGATCATTCTATAAGTCTAGTCATCCATGTGATCAAAACATCGATCTCTATGTTTAGATAATCCTTCTATTATCTTGAAGGGTACGAGTTTGAATTCCTATTAGATATCCATTCTCCTAATCATTGATTTTTAAGAATTTGTGGAGAGTGAGCATTTAGTTTCAATGAACGACTAGCATGAGCATTTCCTTGTCCCGTGACTTTGTTGAATGTTATAATATTACTAGATGTCTTATCTAAGGGGATCTGCTATTACAGGGGAGCAGCTATGTCTAACACTCTATACTATCCCCATCCTCAAATTCAGATTCCTGGTGTGTCAATGAAGATACGCTGTCGAAGTTTCATGATCCACTGGTGGGAAGCATGTTCCAAATTTTTTTTATGCTTTTCTGGGTTTGGACCTCAGGCCATTGAGATAATAGCTAGTTTATTCAGGATATAGGAATATTGATATTCAGAAGGTGATCCTCAAATCATAGGTAAGTGAGATTTCGATCCTTCAGCTGTTGATGAGTAGCCCAATTATTTTGGTGCATATAAGGAATGTACTACTTTTATATCTCATTGGGAGTATCATACTTGGATTTAGTGAGGGGAAAAACATGATTTGGATATCATTTCCAGTTATCACTCTTTATATGTCAATGTCAACCTCTTCTTAGACATATTGACATTCCACCATCCTGTTAGACCATAGACGATGACTCTAATGGTTGCCTACAGATGGAAGTGGAGTGTAGCTGGATGTGGATGAGGAACTATATATAGTAACACCTAGAGTTTTGAGAACCTCTTTATATGATGTTGTTACTGTTTGGTTCACCTATCTCTTAGGATCTCTCTTAAAAAAGTGAGGATTACCTTCCTCATGGGAGATATCATAATGGGGAGGTTGACTATTGTGGAAGTCAAGGGTAGAGTCCATACAATATATATCTAAATTACCACGATGAGGACTACCAGGGTAATGAATGTCTCCTACTTCAATTTGATAGAATTGTCAAGAAACCCTTATAGTGTAGAGAGTGTGTATCAACCCAACTAGATGATATAAGAATATAGAATATCAAAAATATGATCCAAGTTTCACATCCTAGTCGGAGTATGCGGACCCACCATTTGTGGTTGTGTAGGGATATGGGACTGATATATGGTTGTTTCTAAAATTTTTATATAACTGTCTGATGTTGTTGGGATATGAGTCCACTAATGAGGAGCTTATGTAAAATTCCAATAGTCCTCATCATTTTTTTAAAGGGAGATGAACCTATACTGAGGTATGTTCCACTCTCACATTGTGAACCTCTGTCAAGATGGGGGGTATGGGCTTGTTCATGATCCTTTAGGATATATAGCCTGTCTTTATTGGATGGAGATTGATCCTACCCCAAGGAATATGCCACACTCACCTGGTTGGCCTTTGTTGGATCAGGAATATACTCCCGGTCCAAATATGCATTCCCATATAGAATATGCCAAAAGAACTCTAAAATAGGAAGAGGAATATGAGACTCCTCATATATTGCCTTGGAATGATACATGTGCAGTCGTTCAATGGTGGAAGTATGAATATGTTATTTTCTTCTCTAAACATCTAGAGTCTATCGATAAGATTCATTTTCAGGAATATGAACCTATCTTGAGGATTGTTCCTCTATCACTAGATTAGACTTGGCTAGAATGGGGATATGGGCCTGATCCGAGGCCTCTGGATTATACCGCATGATTAATTTGACAAGAATTTTCTCCTATCCCGAGTTGTGTTCCACCCTCACATTTTTTCCCTCAGAGGGAATGGTATATGAGGCCATTATGATTCATTTCCCATCATCGTTATATAACGATACTCCTCCAAGATGGGTGATAGAATGTGCACTCGCTCTGGTATAATCACTTGATCATGATAATTAGAGTGGTGAATCATAATAGATGTAGAGATAGATGTAAGTGTCTATCCTTTGATCGTAAATTGTTTCGGAATATAGCAATTGTTCTATTTAGCTATTGATAAAATGTATTGTTATTTTAACAATGTGTGTACATGGATATAAGCATGCATGTTAACCTTCTCCATGATATGATACCATATGTCTTCAATTTATCCAGGGATGCACACCAACTTAATTCCTCCATATTCCTTTATGATATGATAATGAGAATCCCCCAAAGGAATATGTGTATTAGACTCCACCATGTTTTCTACAAAAATATTCCCACAGACGTGATCTGATTGAGTTTGGATATGATCTTACCGGTTGGTCCTTTCCAGATAATTTTAGTGGCCGCTCTCAGCATGAGGGGGCCAGGGGTATTAACACATTATTAGGTATGTAGCCTCTCCATTCCCCAATGTGTATTCCTCAAAGATGTCTAGGTATGGGTGTCTAAGATATATTTCTATCAGCTGGTACCCTCAACAAGTTGTTTATAGGTACTAGAATGATGATGCTGGTGATGAAGGTTATCAGGAACCGTCCATGGTAGTGCCTAATTTTTGGGGAAGCTGGATTCGGCCCCCTAATCCACCACCATCATTTATGGAAGTAAATTATTCTCATTATTTGGGGATAATATTTCTATGTGATAGGGAGTATGAAATCATGCATGAATCTAATAATAAGGCCACTAATCAATTTCACATCATAGGTATAATAATGCTCAATTAGATATTCATGGTCAACACAATTGTCATGTATTCCCTTTTTGACGATTATGCTCCTGTGGACTTCTCTACATGAGGATGGGCATACTAGAATCCCGGATTATAATGGTATTCTTGCATTCATTGTATATGGTTTACAATGAAATGTGGCCTAAGTGGTATAATTCACGATTATCTATGTTGTTTTCATAGAAGGGGAATGAAACCTGGATTGACATATTATATCCCAACTAACTGTTATCAGATGGATTCATAGCTTATTCATTTTTTTGTTTTCATATGGGGAAAAATGTAATGGTATGATGGATTATAAACCGATCATTTTATAAATTCAAAAATTAACATCAATTTCACAATTTTTGATACACTGGTATTTCATTTTGTGGGATAGATTCCCCGCATTGCATTACCATTGTAACATTTCCTTAAAACACCCAATGGTTCCCCATCTATAGCTAGGTACAAATGTACTTTCCAATGGTCAATGGTTGTCTTGGTTTTTAGGTCCAGTGACTCTTGGGGACTCGCATTGCTCAAGAGAATGGGAGGTTGGACTCATCACACCCTCTTGGTGGGAGTTTTTTCATACTCTGGTACTTTCTTATATATTTTGTACATGAACTTGAATCTCTTCAAGAATAGCTACCCTAACAAAACGGCTAGGGGATTACTCCCTTTTATGTGTGATAGATTGGGATATCATTTAGGAATCCATCTATATGTATCCAAGGTTCTTCTTCATTTTCCTTTAATGATAATTCGTTTATACGATGAAACCACTTGATCAAGTCTTTCGGGCCGCGATGCATTTTATGGAGGTGGTTGATATTCCAAGGTTGAGATTGTGCCATTATGAGGCGTCCTACATAGCCTAGATATTGCAGAAATAAAACCCCACATACTTTGGTTGATCCATGTAGTTTAATGTCAGGTGTTAATGACTAATATGGGGATGTAAAGACACAAATTAATTGAGATCGAGTATATAAGAGACTCTCTAGGTATCCTAGTTATGTTAGGAATCAGAGTTATCATAGATAATTTTATTCATGTAGTTGAATGTCATGTTGTAACGACTAAAATGGGAGGGTGGATACACCAAATATTTGAGCTCGAGTTTGGAAGAGACATCCTACAAATCCTTGTTATGGCAGAAATTATATTCATCATAGTTCAATCAATGTGTGTGCTTACACATTGATTCCAGCCTAGTGAATGGTTATTTCAAGCCTAATGAGGTGTTTGTTGCATCTCCCCAAGCCCACATCAGCCGTGCTCATTGTGAGAAACAAGGGGGAGTGTATGAACAAACTCATGGAATATGTATTTGGGATCTACGTATTGGGTAATTCCTGGGATTTTTGTACATAGATGTTGGGAATTTTTGTTGGTGTCCTTCATATCCCAGTTATTTTGGGAATCAGAGTCCTCTTAGTTCTCTAGGAGATGTTGGTGGTTACTCATTGATGTTGCTCCAATGAATATGTTTTTTAAGTTTAATTAGTTTTTCATTGCATCCTCCTAATCCCATGTGAGACATGTTTGATGTGAGAAACAATGGGGAGTTCATGATCTGCCTCATGGTATAGGAATATGGGATCAACATATTGGAGTAGTCCTTGGTTTGTATAATATGGAGCTTTCACCTTTAAGGTGGTTTCCAACATATCCAAGTTATGAGGGGAATCGTAGTCCACTTAGTTCTCTTGGATGTGTTGGGGATTACACACCGAGGCTTCCGGATGAATAATCATTCTTATCTTGAAGTTGTTACATGTTTATGATAGCATAACATGTAGGTTATCGCATGACCTAGATCGATATATGTGGAGAGTGTCATTATATTAATGGTAAGGTGATATGAGGGGTGTTGTGTTTCTTTTTTGACACCTTAATAGGAAATTGCTGGAATATACTGACTTGTCCAGAGGGTGTTTCATGTTGTGGGTAACACCTCAGGTGGACTTATCCAGAACATGCCTACAATTCCAGAGGGTATGCCGTGATATCTAGATTTTCATTTCTATATGTGTTGATTAGACTTAACCGACTTGATTGGGAACCATTGTATGAATTTGGAGGTGCATCTCTTGAATGTTGCAATTCCTAGGTGATGAACTCAGTGGGTTATCAGGATCCAAGTGGTGTTCATGAAGGGTATGCAAGACTTGTCCTAATATTTCCAGATCATTCTACATATCCTATATTACATTTCTAATGGATGTCATGTGGTCTAGGCGGTAGGACAGGGTACCACCAAATATTATTGATGACACATGAGAAGAACATGAAGGACCATGATCATATCAACCACTCAGGTTTTCCAATTTGAATTCTGGTTTTTTTGGCCTTGTATTTCGAGTACCATGGTTCAGTTCTGTGTAATGTTTTTGGGTCTTGTGTGATCTGGAGGACATGTGACATGGTTTCTGTATATATTTTTAGAAGTAATTTGTGTGATATTTTATTGATCACAGGGAGGTATTTCCGGAGGGTTAATTACTACTCTAAATGTCCAGTAGTGTATTACCTTGTGGAATGATGACCTATCACTTGATTATTTGTATGAACAAGCCCAGAGATTGAGAGTAGAAGTTTTCAGTGGCGGTCTAGGTCAAAAATTATAGTGTCTCATCATACAAACCCAAAACCAACTAACCAGACCCTTTTTCTAGGTTTGAGTGTAGAATTTATAAGAATAGATATCTGCATACTCATGGGTTTTTGTGGTGAATGTAGCTCGAGTCTTGGATGGGGTTGAAATGTGGTTTGGAATTATTCAGTTACACAAGTCTCTATGGTGGAACACATTATTAGTGTCACCTAATTTGAAACATTCACAAGTCGATCCATCCCTTATCATATTATTTCCATCTATTGAGCAATTTCAATTAGAGGGAATTCCATGTCGTCATAGACACATGTCCAAGGGTCATTACGAGATCTGAATGAATGTCTGAAGGCATTTGATAATCATTGAATGGATTATCATAAGGTCTCATGGGACCATACTGAGGGTGCACTATGTGCATCCAATTCCATTGAGGACTATAAACCCTACTTGACTACTCCTTCCCTATATTATTCAGATCATATTATGAAGGTTATGATTCATGAAATATTGGACATTTGGAATTGTGGATACTTCTTCTATTATTTGGATACGTGTCACATGACTAGTTTAAAATGTATGGTGTATGTTAATTTTTTGGACAGGTCGTCAAGCCAAAGGGATTGTGCGAGGTGAGGTGAGAACATTAGCATGGTCTCATGGTGTTGTGCGGATTATCGGGGTGCACCTCATATGTTTTAGTGACTGTGGACCCCTATCACATGACCTTTTCAATCTCCTTTTTTATTTCAAAATGGTATGTGGTCATGTTGGATTTCATAATAATTGTCTTCATTTTACACCAATTGTTTTATGGATGTCTCACTTGTCCAATATGGGCTGTATGGAGATCATGTGAGGATGTCAGGGACAATTATATTTGTCTATCATTAGAGCACTGAGGAGTTACCTAGCAACATGTCTATGCTTCCATGTGGCAAGGATGACATGCTAATGGAACTTTAGGAGGCGAGGTAGTTAGGAATCTGTGGTCTTGCAGTGTTTTGATGATCGCTAAAGGCATGCATCTCATGTTCTTAAATGACCACTAACACCAGTTGCCTCCATTTTGATACCATTTGTTTTATGTAAAAAGGTTTGTGTGGTATGTGAGTTTTATAGAGTAAATTTTTTGATTTTAACTAATTTTCTAATGGTATATTACATGACCAATGTGGATTATATGAGAGATTTAATGTATTTTTTTATAAACCATGTGTTTATCCTTAGATCATCACAGAATTGTCCAGAAGTTTCCATGTGGTGCGGATGACGAGCTGAAGGGGCTTCACAAGGTGACCCGATGTGTCATGGCACGTTGCATGTTTTCAGTGTGGTGCCACATGTACAACATAAACCATGATCCCCACTCAGATCCTCTTAGTTATCTCCTTCATTCTTTATGAAGAAGGATATAACTCCTTTTAATATTTATTAGATATCATTTAGGGATTTTAATCTTCACAATTATGATTTGGCGCCTGGTCTTTGTTACCATTGGGGGTATCCTCTTTGAAAAATCCCTTCCCTTTATTTTTGAAGGATTCCATACATTTTTTTGGTACTTTTCGATGACAAACCATGTTTCTTGAGGATTTTCATAATGTTGTCACTGTTCATCCACTTGATTACAAGGGTGTTCATCAAGGAGGTCTATGCATGGATTTCAGTGGGTTAGGAACCTTTTGTGGAAAATTTACGTGACCTTTTAGTGGTCACACAATCACAAATGTTTAACCTTCCACTTCTTCTTTTCTCTCATAGGGAAAATAATATCCATGTTCAGATTTTTCATCCTTTATAGTTTTTATGATCC
The DNA here is from genome assembly GCA_963277665.1 of Viscum album. Taxonomy (NCBI): domain Eukaryota; kingdom Viridiplantae; phylum Streptophyta; class Magnoliopsida; order Santalales; family Viscaceae; genus Viscum; species Viscum album. Next base: position 1,249,470,099 of record OY728128.1, on the reverse strand, counting down.
CTATTTTACAGGCATAAAAACATGTCATTTGTGATATCCACAATGAAACAAAACATAAATAATGTTAAATTACTCAAAAAGAAACAACCCAAAAAATAATTCACCCAGAACACCATGTTGCATTATATAAGTCCACATTTAAAGGGTACAAAAAATAAGTTTAACTCAAAATCTATGACCAGATTAACCATACATCCATCCTCATGTAAGGATAAAAAATAACCCTCACTAAATAACACTAACTTACCACACCATGTCTATACATTGTAATGATTAATCCCAAAAAACTAAAGAACTCTCATACTATGCGATAGTACTTATCACCAAAATATAATTAATTTAATGTGAAAATAGATCACTTGATGTTGTAACTAACACTATTCAAACTGAATCATGACACATCCCAAATTGTGGTATATCATCAAGTGACATCTGAAATAATTTATTGTCCTACAATGGTGTAAGAAATTATGTTTTTTTCAATAAACTTCTCTGACATATATCTATGATCTAAACCCTCCCTTCTCCATCTAATGTTTTTTAATCACATATAACTCAAAAAAGATACAATGTAATGTCCTGGATTGTTCAATCTATCAAATTGGATACCAACCAAATGATTCATGTCTTCAATAATTATAACCTAACCGATATATTAAAAAAGGAAACACAAATGTCATCTCAATAGATTATTCACAAACAGAGATAACACCATCATCAATGAACAACAAAACACAATGGTAAACTAAACCAATAAAATCAGAACTAAATAAAACATATAATTGTAAAATAAAAACTGTATTAAAAATAACCTAGGTGACATAAGTATAATTTGATAATTTTGTTCCCATATACATTGCCCCAAACTAACATGACTCAATATGATTGAACCAATTTATTAATGCACCCAAGTGTCATATTATCTTAATTATGTCCTATCTCAAAAAGTGTTTCTACTGTCATTTCACAATACTCATTATCTTACCCATCCAAATCAATGAAATTGATGTTTTCAAAATTATATAGATGATTCTATGAAACATTTAATATAGTAATGATATGGTCTAAATATAGTGGTTGTTATAAAAATTCTATATCATGACCACATTATTAACCACATAAAAAATAGTTATAAAATAATGGGAAATATTTATATGCTTTCAAAACATACAATACCTATTATTATAGGAAACATTCATAAATAAATGATTTCCAACATCAATCATAATCGGTACCCTCTTTATATCCTCATAAGGCATATGATTGAAATTCTACCCCTTTATCCACTATAAAATGATTTTTTCCTTCACAATTATTCTTATGACTTCATGTAGTCCAAGGATATATTACTTTATAACCATGGTCTAGGGTAATTGAGATATAATAGTCCACTAATTAAATACGATGAATGGAGTCATGAAATATAAATGAGGTTAATATTAATATATTAAAACATAACCAAAGTCTAGTTTTTCACCAATAATCCACCAAAATATATAATTTAATTATGAAATATATCCTCTGGTGCGTGAATATTCCACTCAGTCTTACCAACATTTTGAGGGTAGAAATTAGTTCTCAGAACTAACTAAGAGACAATAAATTATATAATTCATCCTTAGTGTCATGAGGTTTAATCAGTTTCATGAATATAAATTACCATCCATAAAATTCCATGGATATTAAATACTTTATTCTTATATTACATCTCTAAAAACCCATTCCACTCAACAGCTACATCAATATGAAATTAGTCAAATTCATGAATCAGTCACCACCCATTGAATAGAAAGACATTGTCAATAATATCCATGAAAAGTTTTAAAAATAATCCATTTTAAATTCTCCAACATCATATCAATGGTATATTATAGTGTAGAAAACCATTAAGGATAAGATGTGTTACCGTCACTGGGTGACACAACAACCATTGTTACACAAATTTCCCTATAACCCATTTCATCCCTAGTAACTATAATAGAATTAAAATGGATTTACACAACTTTAATATAATATGGTACATGAATGGTGATATAAGAAACTATTAAATAATTTCCCCATGAATATCTAATTTTAAAAAAACTCCCTATGAAAAATAATTTTTTCATATCATCGTATAATAATTCTTCAAGATCATCATCATGAACAATGTAATCCTTTAATACATCAAACTCTGTGTTCCCCCACCAAGGATCCAAAATATATTGTAATAAAAGATACTATAAAACCATATTGCATAGGAATAACATGGAAATATCCTATTTTCAATAGGGATGAAACATATTAATATCCTCTTTTACTTGTATACCATCTACATACCATTATATATTATCTCTTGGTGATTTCTTAACAAGCCCCTCATCAAATACCATCGCATTACCTGATATATAAGAGATCTAAAATACATAGTCATATAAGAAATCTACCCATATATACAATCATAGATAAATTTCTTACATTGTGAATAAATACCACAAGATAATTTTATTTGTAATGAAAATTATTTATTCACCAATGAAATAGTGTCATTGTAGATTTAATGAAAACCATGGGGTTGCTAATTTGAGATCATTTGAGGTAAACTTACATTCATTATGATGTAACAAAAAATACCCATATTTTGTTAAACACCTTTAATACATCATGAAAAAAATTAAATATGGGAGGAATCATAGAAAACAACCAAAATATACCCATCCCTTAGATGTAATAAAATCAGACAACTTATTTGCATTTTCTTTATCTAGCAAAAACACTCTTGGCACTAATCATTAAAAACAAATGAATTTTAATTTATGATATGATTTTGAATGAGGAAAAAACTATGGAAAAATAAGGCATGATCCATCGATAATATCTTGGTGAAAGTGAATTATAATAACCTCTATAATATTATTGTTTTTTGCCTTATAAAAAATAAATTGAATATTGAATGATTAGATTCCACTCCATATTGACACATTAAAAGCCCTAGAATGTGTACCTCATTAATTTAAAAATTACCCATGGAAAAATTCCGATATATTAGACTGATACAAAGAATATCAAAAGTAGTCCCTAGACACACATTAATATCATACTCTAAAATTAATAATATAATAATGAATTTAATGACCATTTCCATGAACCGATATAGTAACTCACAAAATACATAGTTTATAAGTAACATAAATGTATTTTCATTATTCACGAGACCAAATGAAATAATTATGAACTCATATTATTTATTAAAATACATAAAATTATTGTTTGGGATATCCTCCTCCTTCACCTTCATTTATTAATTATGACACCCCATATAAATCCACAGAATGTATATACCTCCATTAAAAAAATAAAATGGATCATTATTCCTTTAAGTGTATAATCGTTTTTTATTATTTCATTAATCATTATTAATATTATATTAATAATATCATACTACTATAAAAACTATCAAAAAAAACTCTATACAACACCATTTTGTAAATCTAGTATTGAAAAACCCCATTTATATTAAATAATTATTCATAATCCTCAACTTCCATAAAAACTAATGGGAAACCTGAAAATAACACAATGAAATTAGAGAGACACTATCCTATAACTCTTTCATAAGCTCAATATCATATTAAGTTAATTGTAACATCATCTATAATGTGGAAACATCTTTTTAAAAAAAAATTATCATAACACCCTACAACGACATCTACGTAGAATAACATCCACTATTCTTGTAAGGAAGATCAGGGATATATACCCCAATGACTTATTTGATGTTTCATAGAACCAAAAGACCATAATATGTCATTTAACATCAAAACATGATAATACCCTCTAGAAGCAATAAATGGAAATCATGATGAAAATAACCAATCCATGTGAAGGATGACATTATATAGTAGTATCTACGTAATGAAGAAATATATTAATGACTATTTTCACCCCTCCATAAGCTCTCAAACCAAACACACAACATATAGTTGTATCCATGTATGTAATAAATTTTTTAATTAATAATGTTACCTCATTAGGATTTCTCAACCCGAACACACATCGAGAAAGAAACTATAACAAAAAATTTGTTTTATTTTTAGTAAGGGTACCAAAATGGTCTCTATGTTTAGTTCCATGATGAAAACCAAGGTAGGTGAAACAAAATAATTTTAGTCTTAGTAATCCATGTAATGTTGAAGTTAAAAAATAAATACATGTTACCTCAAATGATTTTTATCCCGTGTGGAACATTCATCAGAGTGGAATGTACCAAACCAAACCCAAATCATTTTTCTCATGGGTCCAAAAAAAATATCCTATATAACTAAATTGAACCATATTTCATTTATTACAGTGAACAGGGACATCCTCTTCATTCATTTATTCCCCATAACTTACCAAATTCAAATTGATTTTAAATCTTATAAGACATTAGAGGTAATAATTTATATTATTAAACAAGAATTTTTCTACCTATAATACTCTAACCAATAATAATTCTCATGAACTAGAATAAAAATTAAAATGAACTCCTAAATAAAAATAAAGTTTAATTTGTATCATGGTTTTGGATCGTGGACTATAATATTTAGTTATGTAAGAAAACACTATTGATTTTAACTCTAAATACATAGAAACATGGAATTACCTAGAATATGAGATCTCTAATCTCTAAATATACTCCCCATGATGTGTTGATGACTACCCTCTTGAGATGATACCGATTTTTCATTCAAAATATAAATCCCATATTCTTTATTTAGCACCTCCAATGGTACTATCACACCCCTAGTTTGAGTTCTAGGAACCATATAATTTTTTTACTTCTTATAATGTTTTGTTTTTGTTTTGAGATATTCATATTGGTTTTGATAACGTTCATAATTGTTGTTTATAGATAATGTTTTGAACATGATTATGGGAAATAATATAGATTCTTTATAAAACCATGAATATGAATAAATGAGTTACAATTATGGAACATAGTTTGGGAAATGTTTTTAAAAATTGAACACCAATCTCTGTGACCAATAGAGTTTTGGGATATGAGTGTTTAGAAGGGTAGGACCATGTTTTTGTAAAAAAATTTGAAAAATATTCTAGACCTTGTTTTTTTATAGTATAACTTTCTTGGTTATAATATGTTTTGATAAACAATGTGACATATCCATGTGATGTGCATGAATTATATCAAAAAATTATTATTTATTACATTTTCTACTTGAAAACACTTCTATTCATATCTTTTCCCAATTTTATCATTCCAAAAAATTCTTCCAGTTACTTTATCAATATAATCATACTCTATAATATATTTCTTAGGGATCTATGTTCATTTGATATCTACATTGAATGGTGATTAATCATTTTCATTAATTATTGACTGATCTTTTTCCATCATCAAACATTGAAAAATTCATCTTATTTTTTATTTATTAGTCTATAATCTATGAGTGTTTTATAATTATTTCATGATTAGTTATATTGAAGGAAACAAATTTCATACTCAATTTTATATATTTATTTAATTAATTCATCGGTTTCATAACCCATTATGAGGAAGGTGACTTATCTCATTTATCTAACTATTCTAGAAATTTAAAATTTATTTTCTTATTAATTTATTTTATTTTAATTTCAATGTAAACTAATGTATGTTTCTTAATGTAGACATATTTATTTGATTATCTAGAAATCGTGAAATGAATGGTTTTTTGAGAATATCATCGATTCAATATTTTGAAATGATGAATTTGAGATGATGTGAGCATTGAGTGTGAATAATAATTTAAAAATTAATTATATATTTAATAAAAAAATCAGTATGAGAACATATAATACTAGGGAGTTTTTTCATAATTTGAGAGTTTGTGTCCAATCTGATGTAAACATGGTGTGAGGTGATGAACTGAAGGAGAGTAGAGAATGGTCAGTTTGTGTTGACTTGATGTATTAATAAGTAATTTACCATGAGTATGGGAAAATCAACTAATATACATGTGTATGTAAGTAAGGGTGTGTTGTTTGAGTTTGACATGTGAAATTAATAGATAATTATTTTAACTTCTAATTTAAATTTTAAAATTGGTAAACACCATTAAAGTTTATATTATTTATTCAAATTATGTCTTGAAGTGTGAGATAACTTTTTTCCTAGTGTGCTATGTGGAATACTTTATTTGTATTTTCTATTGGGAATGATTTCTTACCCCAATCATATGAATTTCGTTGCATGTTCACATGTAGTTTTCAATGATTTTGGAAAATGAGATTATTTTTCTCTCATCTAGTGCATTTTAACATATCTTTATTTAATCACATCCATGGAGGTAGAAAATTATTTGGGGCCTTAAGTGATTACACCATGGTTCCCTAGTTTTACATTATTCTAGTCCCTTGTTATTCTAGTTTTTTTCTCCACTGTTACTATAATATGATGGATTATTAGAAGTAAATGTTCTTTTACTTGTAATTCATGCATAAAATATATTGGTAGTATTTTTTTAGATTTTATGGTTATTTAGAAGGAAAATAATCCCCGATTGTTTCACTGATCCCATAGAATTGATTTCAAGGATTCTGGGTTGATGGGGACGTCACCCATGTTTAAATAACACTCAACACATTCCAAGAAAATTGATTGGGACATGATGATACATATGGTGTAATTTTTAGTTTTCCTATCATATTAGGATTTTTATCAAGAATGAGGTAATTTTCAAAAATGTTAAATTTAAATCATTAATGTTTTAGGAAACCTATGTATGCGAATTTAAAATTTTGCTGGGTGGTTGGGGAGAATAAGTGTTTTAAAAAGTTTCTAAGTGTGTTTCATCCCCATTGTTATCGGTTTAATTGATAAATATATAATATAATGCATTATTAATGTAAATTACCACTAATACATAATTCCTCAAATTATATTTTATGATCCTTCCAAATTTCTTAAAATTAATATCATTTTTGATGTTTTGACAATTTTAGACATTTATTTTCAAAATTGGTGACACCTGATGGGTTCATTATACTATATTTAGGGGAATATAATGTATTATACGTCTTATATATCGTAAATATGATTCCATAAGGATTTTGTTTCTACATTATTCAAAGTTGAACTGGCATTTTTTTTCATATCAATGTTCATGATTTTCAAATGTTGATTTGGGAAATTGAAATGGGGAAATATGTAATGTGTATCATTTTGTGTAACATTTGAAATAGGATCATGTAATAATTTTGGGAGATTAAAAACCTAAAAAGAAAAAACCATGAAATAAAATAATTAATATTATAATTTATTTCCTTGGAACATAAGATAATATAAATTCAAAGTTATTAGTAAACATGATGAATGACATTGCAAATCAATGGTGTGAGTTAGACATTCAAGATAAAATATACCAAGGTCTATTATCTAAGTGATTTGATGAACTATCCAATAAAAAATTATATAATCACATATTCTAGATAACTAGTCGGATATTTTTCACCAGTAATAAAAATGAATATCAACCAGTGACAAAATATGTATCCATGATTATTAGTGTAGAACATTATTTCTATAGTAGTAGTTTCTAGAGTTTCATTACTTGAAATGATATTAATATCTAGATAGTGACTATAAATTCATTTAATGATATATGTACTTCATATTAATAATTATATTGAGATGGTTAATAGAAAGAAGATGGATGAAAAGAATATTTCATGGAAATCCATTCGAAGATTATATATATATATATATAGGAGCTAAAGGGAAATGTATTTTTAGGAACAATAAGAAAATGGAAACATATTTAAAATTTGTAAGATAATAACATAATCAATACACTTTATTAGTATATATTCTAAATTCCACCATTAATAAACCCAAATGTTTTTATTGTTTTTAATTAAATTACAAGTAGTTTGATTGTATCAAATCACCCAATGTGTGTCCCAAATGTCATCAATAGGGAAATATTTTGTATTTTTATCCTTATATTCTATGATTAGTCACACAAAATACATCTGTTGTGTCTCAAACATCTTCTTATTCAATTAGATTATCATGTGAGAATAATTATCTGTCTCAGAACATAGTGATCTGGGGTGATTTCCATGAAACTACAACTATTAATAATTTAATCCAAAATAGGAAATCAAGGATAAAGGGGAATTAATAAAGAAGATATATGGTGTCGAGTAGATGATCATTGAGGGTCAGTCAGGTCATATAACAATACATAGTAATAATATTCTTAACTCAAAACTTATTATTGTTAATTTTTATACCAATGTATCCTACTATTTTATTGCATCTCATGTCTTTAAATAAATGGGGTTATATATCAAGATGATTCCAAACATGTTGAGTATCTAGAAAAATATTATTCACTGAATGTGTAGATTATTTAATTGGGAAACGTTCCCATTAACCACTAATTGAGTTGAGATTGTTTGGTACTTTTTTAGAGATAGATATCTTGGAATAAATTCTAGGAACTTAATTGTCAATTTTGATCAAGTATCATATCAATTTTTTTGTTTGATTAGTGAAATTCATATACCCTGAGGGGATGATGCGTCTTGTTAGAGTAAATAGGGTTATGATGGATGGAAAATCTAGACAATAAGAACTAATGCTTCAACCTATTTATTATCAATTAGAAATGGTCACATTGCAGAATATTTACAAAATTGAGACAAGACATTTTTGAACAAATATTGATTGGTATTTAGATTTTACCTAATTATTTCACATACTTTCAACTATAAATTGACGTGTAATGTTCTATGTATATTCTTCAAAGGGAAAATCCCATTTCACTTCACTTGTAAGTTATGGAATGAAAAGTCCTGATAATGTTAATTTCCTAATTAGAAGAATTGTTAATGGGTTTTGAAGACTAATATAAGGCCACAACCCTAAAAATTATATAGTATTGATTTAATTCAAGAATTAAATTGAGTATCTTTTCAGGTATAGAGTTTTAGAGAATTAGGCCATAAATAATACATTACATATCAAAAATTAAAAAAATACACTTCTTCTCTATCTAATTTTTTGACACAAATAAAACTCCATAAAATGAAAAATGAATTATTTTCATGATATAAATATTAATTAATTCTTACATTCTATTACCCTTCACTCCACCCATATGAAAAACTTTTAAAAAAATGGGATGTTCAAAAAATATCACTAAGGGATGTAAAATAATAATGAAAACATTAGTCCATCAATAAATACAAATCATAAATTTCAATTGTAAGACAAAAATCCTTTATCATAAATCACGAAATAATAAGATTAGTGAATAACACATAAAAATCAAAAATAATAAATGTAACCTGTGGAATCCATAACATACATACAGTGTATTATTCATAGCTACTTATGGAGTTACGTTTGGAATACCCATCACTGTATATTCCCTAATTATCTTAGTAGAAATCTTAACATTTAATGTAGTCACGTTAATCAATTATTTGGAGAGCTATCTAAAGCTCACCCTCCCTTGGTTTATCATGGAACCAGTCATATTTTTAAACAATTCCAAATAACAATAACATATTCATAACACAAAAAACAAGCATAAAGGAAAGATAAATTTTCCACATTACAATAACAATATATCATATCATGATATTGATATAATCAATTAATTATCGATTTTTTTTTCAATAAATAAATATGTAAAAGGGAACATGGTATTTACATTCATTTTAAAAACATTACGTCTTGTTAAGGAATCCAAATATCAAATATTGGTTGTAGAGGCAGAAAGGTCATTGTCACTGTGGACGTTAAAAAGAAACATTCATGTTGTCTTTTCATACAATTATTCTTCTAAAAAGATTCCATTTAAAAATAATTAAATTAAATAAATATAAAAATGGAATAATTATACACCGTCTAAAAGAATGTCAAGTACAAACCAATATATTCCTCAATGAAAGGAGATTAAGATGAAGTCCCTTACAAAGATTTTAACATTTGATTATGGATTAATCAATGACATAATTATATATGAAAAAAATAAAAACCCCATATTTATGTGGATACTAATTATAAAACAACTCAATTTTATTCGTTCGTATTCTTGGAAAAAAACAAATTATAGGGATATTTAACTCAATGAATGAAGATTGAGTGTAGAAATTCCCATACAAAGATCATTTTGTAAATAAAATTGATCAATAATATATATTCACTATAACTACACATAAATCAAGTATAAATACAATATATCAAATAAATTTTTATTTCTCACATAATCATATAATGATATAATCATAAATTAGAAGATTAACATTTTTAAATTTGTTCAATATTAAATATCTACAGAATAGTATTAATAATTTAAATGTCATATATATCAAGTATATATATTTATTTATAATATTTCATACCATTTTGAGATAAAAAATGAAATGCACTGTTCTGGGAGACGGTAAGCCGTACATACGCATGAATACTACATTCATTTATATTTAATGGATTGAAAACTAATTGATTCACATGTGTATTTTAATCAGTATAATATCATAATTTATATACATTACATAAGTTTATTGACTCCATCCATTATATGTTCCACATATGGCATGAATGAGCCATATTACTTTGAGGGGGTGGTAGTCCGGACTTCCTCAAATGAAATTATCTTACTTACGCATTATAGAAAGAATAATGGTATGTTGTAAATGAAAAATACAGAATCATAGAGACAATAAAAATATAATATATGTTATATATAAATATAGTTCCATTATAATGACAACCATGAGAGGTGGTAGGGGAAATTTGAACAATTACTGTTTCATGAGGCAGTAGTTCACCATCCACAAAAACAATATGTTTATATCCATTAGATCGGGGATTGTGTGTAATTGAAGTAATAATACTTCACATAAAAACATCCTCATATACTAAGGTTGCTAGTTTTTTCATGTAACAAAATTATAATAATAATAGAACAGGGTGTGAGGAAGTAAATTATTTGAGCTAAAAGGGAATTTTTAATTTTCACTATGCCTAAGGAAATGATTCTTGGAGGAATAGAGAGATTTTGGGAGCTTATTTGGTAAGAGGTTGGATGAGCCATGTGGCATGAGATGTGTGATTATATGGGTAGGGGTGATGACTTTTTATAAGAGGGAGGAGGGGCACTTTAGGAATGTTTTGAAGTATTATTTTATTATAAAATGATTTTTAGATTCAAAAGGTCCAAAAGTCATTTATTTCAAAGATACGATACTTTTAGGTCAAAAAAATCTCAACCAATAGGTTTTTGACAATTTTAGGTCAGAAATGTAACGTTATCTTTTATACTTAACCTTCAGTTAACTAAGTTAACTCTTACCATGTCGGCAGGTATATTTATACAATATGGTTAATATTGTTACTATTAAATGAAAATAGAACATCAAGCAGTTCATTAATAAAATTTTCCACTTTATTGAAGTCATTTTTCCGAGTCATTAATTTTTAGGACTAATAATCATTTAAGAAAATAATATATGTTTTAAAAAATCATTATGTAAATTTTTATACTACTAATATCATGACATTTTAAAAATCTATAACAACATGATTATTTCTAAAAAACATCCTTAAATTAAATATAACAAGTCATAATTATCTATAAAATTCTTGGATGGCCTAAATAGTTTTATAATATATTTATTTTAATATTTATATGCTCATTCATTTAAATCATTCATTAATAAGGTAATCACTACATCATCTTATGTGAGAATTGTTTTCTATGATGTCAAAAACTTATAAATAAAATACAATGATGTATGAAATAAATTTAGTTTTCTAATGAGTTTTTATAGTCAAATATATCAAATAAATAAACCCATATAAATTTTTTTTCAATAAAATATACATGTTTATGTTTCATTTTTCATTACGTTATATAAATTATTATAAAATATTATTTTCACATCCATGTGGTTCCATGTGGTCCCAAAATTGAGCCATGTATATTGATGGTTTGGAATATCTTATCTAATAGATTTAAGACACGTGTTTCTGTAGTTTAACATATATTATAATAGTATTTTTTCCCTTATTTACCAGATTAACACTTTAACCATGGTAAATAAAATAATTTCTTATGTAACTATTAATAATATATAAAAATTAATGGTACATATTTACACAATTTGGACCTCCTAATGCCAAATATGGAATTAATTTCTCCAAATTCAAATCATATAATTTATAGATGTTAATTTAAAAGTAATTCTCATGGTCAAAATCAAAAAGCGTGTTTTTATGAAATAAAACTACCAAAAGATTGACATGTGTTTATGTTCAAATTTAATGTGAAATTACATACAATGACCAATATTAGATTAAATAATAAAAATATAATCCAATTAAACATTAAATCAAAACAAAAATACAATATAACTATATAAATAAAATAAATGAAATTGTAGTTTTTAATTAAAATATAGTATTTTCCATTATTCATTAAAAAATGAACTTTATTAGAAAATTAAGAGAATTTATGAAATATAAATTTTGGTTTTTTTATTATAAAAAAGAATTTTTTTAATAATATAGAACATATTAAAAAGTCAAAATATATATTCAAAAAATATATCTCCATTAAAAGACGGTAAAACGTTCTTTTAACAATATTATTAAATTTCATGCTTAAAATTAGATTTCTTCTTGTTTTAAGATTCTAAAATTTAACAGATAAATGTAAATACATTTAAAAAACATGTATAATCATATTGTATATAGTTATGTTTATTCCTACCAATACAATGACTAGGTGATTATAGATTAAAATAATAATATAATATTATTATTTTTCGGTATAACTCAAAGTCACATGCTAAGTAAGATTTCAATGAAAACTATTGTTTCATGTTGAGTACACTATCAAAAAAATAATCCCCATAAATTAAAAAATAATATTATACTCACAATTATTAATATAAATGAAAAATGTATTATTCTATAAATACCTAGGTTATTACAACTAATTATATTTCCATGTATAATGCCATGGACAACAACAGTACATAATCTTGAGTTTTAACTTAATAATATCATAGTTATGGGGAAATTTTTATGTTTAGAGTTTTTGATTATTAGTCCATAACTAATTCATGAAAAAAAATCAAAATAAAAAGTGGAAATATCTAATAAGTATTTGTTTTCCCAATAATATATAACTATTAAAATGACGTGTTCTCTGTTTTCATGAATGTTATTCATGACATTAATCAAGAAATTGATCTTTATCTTACCCATACATAAACCCTATAAAATTATTTAATTTTTAAAATATAAATATTAGAGAAACTCATCATGGGATATTAAAACAAGGAAACCATAAGTTCAACAAAATACTGAAAACTCATATAATGTTTACCTTAATCATTAATGTTATTTGAGCACATGAAATAAATCATTTTCATGTTAACAAAAACCAAAATTTATCTCAATTAAAATTATTAAATCCCATAACAATTAAATAAATTAATTTTTGTGACATATGTAATCAAATTCATAGAACCCTTCGAAACCCCTAAAAATTGTGATATCTATACAGATGAATTCCAACATTACAATTACATAATTCATTGGACTTCAATTTGAGCATACAAATATGTTAAGCTTCAATGGACAGGCATTATTCTTTTTGAACAACCCCATGTTATTTTCAAATAGACATACCTGACACTATTTGGTCCATCACATTTTAATTTGTCATGGGCTAACTCAGTGCTATCTAAGACCCCTGATTTTATGCTATAACGGGATTACCCAACTCTATCTGGGACCAACCATTTATCATTTATAATTATCATGAACTAGATTATTATCAAAAAATTATTTTTGGATTTTTAAATTGGTAAATTTTTTCAAAAATCTTATAAACTCAGGGAAAATCAATTCCATATTTCAAAATAAATTTTTCTTTTAATAACCTCATTTTCAAAACAAAAAAACCAATTTCTTTTGAAACAAATTATAATTAAATAAAAAGAATTAAAAATTTAATTATTATTTAAATATAGAAAACATATAATATTTTAAAGGAATATATAAATCATGTAATAATCAAGATTGGGGAAAATTAATTGTTGTCATATATGTTATTAATAGAATATATTTTTTGTCATTTATCAAAAAGTTCCGTATAAAACATGTAAAAATATTCCATTTTAAAATTTTATAATAAAAAAAGAAGATATAGAATATAAATTATAAATATTTTATGTTTGTTAAATTTTTTAGGAATTCATTTTATTAACATGTACATGGAATTATAGAGTTTCATAGAAAATATTAATAGAATACGAGTGAATAACATTAAATAAACTCAATGAAAGAAAATTGAGAGAAAGTCCCTTACCATGATTCAGATATGTCCTGTTTGTATTTAAAATAAAAAATGATAAACATATATAAATTACTTAATTTGATGAGATAAATTTTATTGTATAATATTAATATTATTTCACTTATTACTAATTTTTATATAACAATAGAATCAACTAATTTTAAGCCCTAGGTTTTGATCATATTCCACTTATGTGTCAAAACTACCCTTTGTCAGTTAATAAATGTTAATCAGGTCATTACGTAAACATAAAAATAATATTAATCCGAAAATAATTATCATATATATATACATATGTCAATAATACTCCTAAAAATAATCATGACATATTATTATGAAAATGGAACCAACATTATTATCTTGGAGATGGTAAGTCGTACGTATGCATGAGTAATGTTCCCATTTTTCAATAATCATCATGAAATAAAGTTATGTATTTATGTATCATTACACAATAACTATTATATGATAAATTCGATTATATTTGATTATATGAAATTATATATATCATTTTTATGATGGAAATGTAATCACACCACTTTGAGGATGTGGCAGTTCACACTTTCCCACAAGAAATTATAACTTTTTTTGAGTGTGAAAATGTTTGAAGAAAATTATATATTATAAATAAACGTGGATAAAAATGTCTTAAAGATCATTATTTTGTCATTTATATCATATATATTCAATATATTTACACTTATTAGCTTTCATGTAACAAGATTGTGAAATTTGATTCCCATCGCTTTGTGAGGTGGTTGTACGCCATACACACATGCCGCATTATCATGTCCATTTCCATAATATATTTAAAATGGTGTAAATTAAATACTTGATATATTGGAATAACTACAATAAAAATATCATAAAAAGATTATATAAATAATATTTCCATAAATATTCCAAAAAATGAGAGGTGGTAATGGAAAAACAAATGACATCATTTCGTGAGGTGGTAATCCGTAGTAAATAAAAATGATGAACATGTAACCCATTCGGCGGAAGTGTGTTTTCATGTACATAATTACCATGATATAGAAACATATCAGCATATATTGGGAACTTATTTAGTTTTATAGTAATGGTATAATAATTATTTAAGTGTGTGGAGAATGAAACAAAACAAAAATGAATGTTGAGGGGTGTAACCTCTTCTTTGGGAAACTCGTTTTGGATTTCACGAAAAGCATTTAATGGATGGATTTCATACAATTTTAAGACTTAAATGATTATGGGGGTATCTTTTTAATGTGATTTGGGTAGGTATCGGCTATGAAAAATGGCTTTATAAGTGTCAAAATAGGAAGAGAGTGGAAGGCCTTATATAAGGGATGTTGGTGGAAAACATATAAATTATTTAAAGAGGGAAATCCAACCACATTTTTCCATAAAAATTAGGGAAAATAAATAATAAATCCATATAATATAAGGAATAATTTCCAAATATTTCCATAATTTGGTTCTTGAAATGTTTCTAGTTCATTTTTCCCCTTACGATTAAAGCTCAGTCACCTGGTATTCTCATTTTTACATTATTAATTGTGATTAATTTTATTTGTTTTTGCTAATCAATTTTTTAAAAAAATTTTTGTATCTTATTATAAATTTAAAATTTTTTTGAATAAAATTATTTAATAAATTTATCTAAATAATAATCTTATAATTTCCATAATTGATGTTGATATTAATCCTACAGAAGCGATAAGACGATTGGTTTTTAAGAAATATATTTGTTTTGAAAAGGATTATTTTATATTAACTATATGTATTAAAATAACCATTGTATCATAGTCTATTAATATTAAAAGATATATATTTTAAAAGTTTCGTTTAATTCATCATCATTTTTTGTTATTTTAATTAATTAAAAATTTGAAATATTATTAATATTAAAATAATTTTTCGAAAACTATATTTTTTATCCCTAAAACATATTTATATAAAAAATAACGTTTGTTTAAAATTAATTAAGTGGATATAATATAACTAAATTATAATTAGTTACCATTAACATATATTAAAAACATATTTCTTCTCATAAATTACATAATTTATAAAAATAAAATTACCTTTTTTAATATTCAATATTCTTCACTATTCAGGGAAAAAAATAGTTTCTAAAAATCCCAAAATTTCAAAAATAGTATATTTTGATATAATTATTTAATGAAATTTATATTAATTTTTTCAAATTAGAGTACCAAAATTTGAAAATTATAATTTTAAATAATACCTTATATGAAAAGTATTTAATTAAAAATATTTCATTTTTGATTTAAAATTACATTGAAATTTTATAACAAATATGACTATATATTTCATATTAAAATGATTTATTTTATTATTAACTTATTTTTTATATCTTTACCCATTTATAAATGTTTTCCTCATAATTTGTTTCACTTAGTAAATATGTTGGGATGTCTTTCCCTTGTATCTTTTTCGTATTACCATGTTACTTTTTCAACCATATTGGTTTTCAATAAAACCGTGACCTAGTAACTCAATCTATCAAACAAAACATGTTATATCTAATCAAGAAAACACACTATATATTAATCATATTAATATATTATCTTATAAATGAATTAATTCAAGGCTCAAAATATTAAATTAGTCAAGAACATATTAAATTAACATTAAAACCTGAAATAAATTATGTACTTCAAATAAACACATTGGAAAATCCATTAAAAATGGAAAACACCCAAATTTATCCCATATTTCATATGTTCTAGTGAACTATGGAAATATATTTCCCTATTTACCAAAATTAAAAATACTTTTACATGGTGAAAATTTGAGGTGGACATGATCACCATCCTTGAATGAAATATCTCTCCACCGGTCATCTGTATAAAATTTATATCTCCTCAATGATTATTGTAACACCCAAGGTAAATAGAGAACATGACATTTTCATATTTATCCATATTTGTGAATAAAATATTAATATGACTTTAAATGGGACGCTATGCTCGATGGCGTACCCAACACGCAACAACGAGATTCTTGGGAATCTTACGTTGCACTCTAATAATAAAATAATATTATTTTAAATGGTAGTTAACATGTAGCCGTTGTATTGGCGGGAATAGATAGAAATAACTAAAATATGATTATATATGCTTTTAAATGTTTTTACATATATTTAATAAAAGATAAAGGCTTAAATTACGGAAAGAATTCAATTTTAGGCGTATATGCCCTAGTTTTCACTAATTGTTCACTTATCGCCTTTTGATGGAGAACCATCATTAAATATAGTTTTTTTTCACTCTTATACATTCTATTGGACCAAATAAAACTCTTCTTAATAATTGGGACATTAAAATTTACTTTTTTTAAATTTTTGGTATCTTTCCGATAAAGTTCATTTTTAATGAATAGTGTAAAATGTTGTATTTTAATTCAAAATCTCTTTTTAATCTAATTTATTTATATGATTAGATTATCTTTTGAATATGTTTTAAAGTGAAATTAAAATATATTTTTACCATTAAATCCAATAGTGGTCGTTGGAATTAATTTCACTTTGAAATCAGACTTAAACTAGTGTCAATCTTTTGATACTTATTGTTTTATAAAAACACGCTATTTGCTCTGACAGCGGGAATTAATTATTACATTAATTAATGTGACTTATATGTTTTGAATTTTGTAAAATAGAATTCATTTTTAAATTTGGAATATAAAATATATCTTATGGTGAATTTTTGGGTTTTTTCTGAAAAACATCAATTTTTGATGAATAGTGAAACCACTAAGTGGTACTTATAAAAACTGATTTTTCCGTTTAAATGAACTTTTGACATCTTTGTGTTTTGAATTTCCAAAATCCGACATAAATGGTTGTCATTAAGAAGTAAAATGTGGTTCAATGGGATAAAAATAATTTTTTGTTGAAAAGTAACTGATTAAGTTTTTAATCGCGATTAGAGGTAATTAGTGTAGTTTATGGTAAGAATAATGTTTTAATAAAATGAAATGACCTAGACACATGTCCTACCCTCATTGTAAGTGTCATGTCCGACCAAGAAAATCCATGGGTCAACTTGGGGACCCCATGGAGCCACTTTGGTTGGAAAATGACATAAATATCTTTTTATTTAATGTTAAAGTAAAAATGACACAAACATGACATGTTTTACTAAAAAAAATTTACAAGGGGTTATACAAGTCATATTTTTTACTATAAATAGTAATTGGAAAGCTAAAAATATTTTATACATCATAGTAATTTTTTATAATTTTTAGTCATTAAATAAATTAAATTAGTTATGACATCATGATGATGCAGCGATTACCTCATTATTTAACGATTAAAATAAAATGGAAAGATAATGTAATATCTAAGACCTACACATGTCCAAAACCTATTGGATTATTGGATTTAGAACCCTTATCACCTTATCCTCTAAATACATTAATGTGGGACCTTTAAAATCCGAAACTCTTTTGAAAAATAAAGTAACATTTTATAACTTTACAAGAGTGCCCCTCCTCTCCTCTTATAAAAGGCCCCCACATCTACCTCCTTACCCACACTCCCAAAGCCTTTGGCTCGACCAACCTCTGCCCATTTTGTCTCTCCACTTACCTTGCTTACTCCCTGAAGCCTCACATTGGGCAGAAGTTTTCCCAAGGAAGCCTTTGAGCTCAAACCAAAGGGAGTTACCCGATTTTAAGGTAATGTCTTCACATGAGTCCTTTTGTTTTATTTTGCTTCTCCAACCTCCTAAACTCTTTTTATTCATTTCTTTTGTAACAACTCCAGTATCATAAATATACTAGGACGTTTTTATAAGAATGATTCGAGCTACACTTTCACACACCTACATATAATGGTTAAAGAACATACTGTTTCTGTGGAGGGAGAATTTCTGCCTCCCAAAATGATGATTGTTCAACATTCTTCTAACACCATCAAAGGTGGCCATTAAGATGACACTATATTAATATATGATATATAATATGTTTATGTTTTCCTTAAGCTTATGTATATTTCATTTTGGGCATACCTTTAGGGTTTCCATTA
Source organism: Viscum album (assembly GCA_963277665.1). Taxonomy (NCBI): domain Eukaryota; kingdom Viridiplantae; phylum Streptophyta; class Magnoliopsida; order Santalales; family Viscaceae; genus Viscum; species Viscum album. The sequence goes on along the minus strand of OY728128.1, from coordinate 1,249,450,719 downwards.
TGGGTAAACGCGATATCTTCGTTTAAGGAAGTGCAGACTACCGCCCCCTCAAAGTGATTTGATTCGTTAATACCATATGTGGTAAGTATAAAGGATATATTTAATGATATTATATATGATACCATACTGGAATTAAAATACTATTATGTATCATTATGTTTTAATTCCATTAAATATGAAATAGAAATGGAAGTAGCGTTCATGCGTACGTACGGCTTACTGTCTCCATGAACGGTACATTTCATTTCCTATCTCAAAATATGATGTAATATTATCAGTACATATATATAATGGATATATATGTAATATATTACATAAAAATTATGGATATAATTCTGTAATTAAAACATATATATATATCTCTCTCCTTTTGTTTTAATTCCATTAATATGACAAAAAATGAAAGTAGCATTCATGCGTACGTACGGCCTACCGTCTCCATGAACGGTGCTTTTCGTTTTTTATCTCCAAATGATATGGAATAGTATGAAATGAATATTTACTGGATATATATGATATTTTAATCATTAATACTATTCTGGAAATTATTTACTTATAACTACATGGGCAATCTTTTTCAAACAAGTTCATTTTTGCCTCATGTACCAAACATCGGCAAAAACGTCTGATATGAACTAACATTATTAAACAATTATTATAAGATTATAATATGTTATATTAACTGAATAATAATCTCTAAAGGAGGTACTTAGGGAATTATTAATTGACCAAAGTTTATTATTCATGAATATAAAGAAACGAACAAGACAAGTTGGACTTGAGGTAAGGGATCCCACTCCTCTCTTTCTTTTTAAGTACACTCTTTTATGTCATTCCTTCTAAGCTCATCTTTCTTGTTATTGGGATGTTATTTCATATTAATCTTACTGTAATTTTTATGTTCATATGATTAGAGACCTTATTATCTCTTATCAATCCATTTTGGAAGTTTTGAGTGGTGACGTTAGGCTGCCGAATTTTCGTAAGAGATCTAACCTCTCTCTTTCTCTTTAAGTACTCCCCTTTATGTCACTTTTTTTAATCTCCTCTTTGTTATAATGGGGGATGTTATTTTATATTATTTTTTCTTTAAATTTTATTTTAATGTGATGAGATACCATATTTGATCTCATCAATCCATTTTTGGAAGTTTTAATTGGCACCGTTAGGCTGCCAAGTTTTCGTAAGGGATTTTTTATCTCACTTGTATTCCCGTGAGATTTATGCTACATTTTCCACAATTTCCTTTTAGTGGTGTGTGTACTGACCATTATTTTACTCATTTTGTAATATTCTTTCATTTATGAGTATTTACATCAATGATGTATTGTCATTCTTTCACGGGGCGTATGTTTCGAAGGATACCCATGTCGGTAAGGGAACCTTTCACCCTCCTTCTTTTAAAAGACTTATTTTGTTATGCCTTTTAATTCACATAATATTATTATGGGATATGTTCTTATATATGCTTCTTGATGTGAATTTTATATCCAAGTGATGAGATACCCTCTTTATCTCTCATCAACTCTTTTTCTGAATTTTGAAGTGACGTCATTAGGCTGTCTAATTATTGCAAGGGAACTTCTTAACCCAATTTCGATTATTTGGGATAAACTTGTACACCTTGAATATGTCGTTATATGATTATTTGTGAATGCCCTCTGATTGTTTTACACTTAATACCCACTTATATTTCATGTATTCTTTTGTCACACATAGTTATGTAACTGATTTATCCTTAATCCAAGGATACTGTCTTTATATGGGACTTCATCTCAATCTCCTTTCATTGAGGCATATTTTGTTTTATACACAACCTTAATTTATAAGGTGTATAAAACCCTTTCAGTTTTACGTTTATCCAAAAGGAATCTTTTTATACGAACCATTTTACTAAACGACAAAAGGGAATGTTTTTGTCGTACGTATGCGGTGACAACGACTTCTCCGCCGTCGTGACCATTATTATAGTTTCAGCTTCCTCTACAAGCCATACCTTTTTTAAAAAAAGAAAAAAATTAATACCATGTTTTACTTCTCTTTATTTTGGTATTGGAAATGGTTTTCATAATGTTTTTATATCAATGTGTTGTATTGATATCTTGTGATTGAAAGGTGGAAATGTTATGTTTCCTTCATGCATGTTTTATATGATACGATTATGTTATGGTTCTTGGGAATTATTATGAAGACGGGTGGTTTCTTGATAAAATAAGGGCAGGTGAGCCCGATAGAGCTCTCCAATGCATTGGGTAACGCGAAGGAGTGAAACATTAAGGTTTCTCCAAATATATTTAGGGAATATACTATGATGGGTATTCCAAACGTAACCAAGAGGGTTACTCCCTACGTAAGAATGTTATGAATGCCTCAAGTTACCTTTATGTCTTATTATTTCTATGATTTATTCATGGTTTGATGAGGTATGTTAAAGTTCCTAAGTTTTATGGTTAAAGTATGATTTCATTCTTATGTATATATGAACTCATGTTTTCTTTATATATTTTTATGTCCCTTACTGAGCTTTTTTATGCTTATCCCATGTTTTTAAAATGTTTTTCACAGGTCAAGGGAAAGGTACGTGATGTGATGATAGTGTCAAGGATGTGTCAAGAAAGAATCCAAGTTTTATTTAAAATATGTTTCCGTTGATGGGAAGAATGAATCCTGTCTTTTATGTAACCACTTTGTTTAAATGTGGAATGTAATGTAAGTTTTATGATCTAATTCTCTAAAACTCTAAACCTGAAAAGATCCTCAATTTGTAATCCTGTATTAACTCAAGATTAAGTAAGGTTTAAGGCTGGGGCCTTATAGTTGGTATCAGAGGTCTGTTTAGATAACATTAGAGGTTAGGGTATTCTTTAAGCATAAGTGACATTACCATAATGGTTAAGATTTCAGAAAGAGTCCTAGTTTTAGATAAAGTTAATGAGTAAGTATATCTTAGTGTTTATCTTCCTCATTAGTACATGATGGTTTTGTTGATATACTCACACGGACATTTCTGTTTTTAGTGAATGGATGGATCTAGAAGGCACTAAAGAGACAACAGGTTTGAAGGAAACTGTGGTGGTTCTCTGATTAAGATACTAGATAAAATGGAGGATTCAATGAGGAAACTCGTGGTTGTTCTAAACCAAATATCAAGGAGTCATGATCAACCACTTGATCCTTGGTATGTTCTGTAATGCATCATGTACGAGATGACCAATTGATGTGGAAGTTCAGGTAATAATTATAAAGGTAACCATTAGAGTTTATATGATCCTTAATTTTGAGGTAATTATGGGTTACTATATGTTATGATGGAAGTGAAAGACTTGAGATAAAATTGAGGTTAAATTATGTTATGGTTATTTTTTTATGATTTTATCTCTTTTTGGGGAATGATTTGAGAATTATATAGTTTTGGAAAAAGGACAACACGCAGACCTTGTGACAACCCACCGCGTCGGTCAAAGCTACGAGAATCGAACCCACAACCAAAGTGTGACTGGTATTTATCGCCTACCACTAGACTACGTGAAGTCCCTGGTTAGTTTGACTGATTATTTTTAGTTATATGATTTTATGAATTAAGGGTATGTTGATTTTGGGTTATATATGGAAATTTATTAACCCATCATGGAGGATATGTGATTAGGCTAATTACTTTTCAATACGAGACTTTAGGAGCAACTGATGTTGTTTGGATATAAATGTTGCGATTTAACTTAGGAGACTATGTGACTAAATCCTTAAAAATATTGGGGTTTAAATCTTAGTTTGGTTTACTTTGAAGAATTATATGGAAAAATTGTTTATCGAATGCTCTTCGTTGAACTTTGGGTTTTGTAGGACAAATTTTGGAAATTAAGAAAAGATTTTCTTTTTATAAAGAGTTACCCTTTCCTGGATTATCTGATCATGTACTAACCTTTTTGGTTTTGGTTTTTGTTAGAGTCTTAAGACATGGGAAGTATATAGTTCTCTATTTTGGATTAGGTGATTCTATAGAAGTTGATTATAGTACTCTTAATGCGAACAAGTCTCCCTAAATACTCGTCTTTTGGAAAAAATATGAGTTTGATTAAGGAATCTAGTAAAAGTTGAAAGTCGACATGATAAGTGATTATGTTTCCTTATGAATAAATTCCTCAATAAAAAGTAACTTAAATAAAAAAATTTGTCTATTAACTTTTCCTACTGGGGAATCGAATACCGTTTAACCCATCACAAGTTTGTGATTTTCTTATGGTTAACTTTCTCCTAGACATGTTTACTATCACTCTCCCTCAAGAACATGACCCTTTATTTTTCTTCCATGTCTATGTTTTTCTACATGGAATCCTAGTATGGGTTAACTCGGGTGACCTTTGTACTTATCTTCCATTATTTTAAAGTGATTGTTTTACCGACTCTTGTTCTGATGTGGGACTTTCAAGGATGTTTCCAAGCTCAATTTTAAAAAATTGCGAGGACGCAATTACCAAAAGGGGGGAAGGATGTAACACCCCAGGTAAATAAAGAATATGACATTTTCATATTTATCCATATTTGTGAATAAACTATTAATATGACTTTAAAGGGGACGCTATGCTCGATAGCGTACCCAACACGCAACAATGAGATTTTTGGGAATCTTACGTTGCACTCTAATAATAAAATAATATTATTTTAAATGGTAGTTAACATGTAGCCGTTGTATTGGCGGGAATGGATAGAAATAACTAAAATATGATTATATATGTTTTTAAATGTTTTTACATTTATCCAATAAAAGATAAAGGCTTATAATACGGAAAGAATTCAATTTTAGGCGTATATGCCCTATTTTTCACTAATGGTTCACTTATAGCCTTTTGATGGAGAACCATCATTAAATATAGTTTTGTTCACTCTTATACATTCTATTGGACCAAATAAAACTCTTCTTATTAATTGGGACATCAAAATTTACTTTGTTTAAATTTTTGGTATCTTTCCGATAAAGTTCATTTTTAATGAATAGTGTAAAATGTTGTATTTTAATTCAAAACCTCTTTTTAATATAATTTATTTATATGATTAAATTATCTTTTGAATTGGTTTTTAAGTGAAATTAGAATATATTTTAACCATTAAATCCAATAGTGGTCATTGGAATTAATTTCACTTTGAAATCAGACTTAAACTAGTGTCAATCTTTTAAATCTTATTGTTTCATAAAAACATGCTATTTTCTCTGACAACGGAAAATAATTATTAAATTAATTAATGTTACTTATATGTTTTGAATTTTTTTAAAATAGACTTCATTTTTGAATTTGGAATATCAAATATATCTTAGGGTGAATTTTTGGGTTTTTATGAAAAACATCAATTTTTGATGAATAGTGAAACCACTTAGTGGTACTTATCAAAACTAATTTTTCCATTTAAATGAAATTTTGCCATATTTATGTTTTGAATTTAAAAAATCCAACATACATAGTTGTCATTAATAAGTAATATTTTGTTCAATGGGATAAAAATAATTTTTTGGTGAATAGTAACTTATTAAGTTTTTAATCGCGATTAGAGGTAATTAGTGTAGTTTATGGTAAGAATAATGTTTTAATAGAATGAAAGGACCTAGAAACATGTCCTATCCTCATTGGATGTGTAATGGCAGACCAAGAAAATACATGGGTCAACTTGGGGACCCCATGGATCCACTTTGTTTGGAAAATGACATAAATATCTTTTTATTTAATGTTAATGTAAAAATGACACAAACATGACATGTTTTAATAAAACAATTATTACAAGGGGTTATAAAAGTAATATATTTTGCTATAAGTAGTCATTGTAAAGATAAAAAGATTTCCTACATCATAGTAGTTTTTTTATAATTTTTAGACATTTTATAAAATACATAATTTATGACATCATGATGATGCAGTGATGACCACATTATTTAACGATTTAAATAAAATGGAAAGATAATGTAATATCTAAGACCTACACATGTCCAACACCTATTGGATGAGTGGATTCCGAACCCTTATCTCCTTATCCTTGAAATACATCAATGTGGGACCTTTAAAATCCGATTCTCTTTTGAAAATAAAGTAACATTTTGTAACATTACAAGAGTTCCCATCCTCTCCTCTTATAAAAGGCCCCCACCTCTACCTCGTTACCCACACTCCCAAAGCCTTTGTCTCGGCCAACCTCTAACCATTTTGTCTCTCCACTTCCCTATCTTACTCCTGGATGCCTCACTTTGGGAATAGGTCTTCCCAAGGAAGCCATTAAGCTCAAACCAAAGGGAGTTACCCGATTTTAATGTAATGTCTTCACTTGAGTCCTTTTGTTTTGTTGTGATTATCCAACCCCCTAAACTCTTTTTATTCATTTATTTTGTAACAACTACAGCATAATCAATATACTAGTATATTTTTATAATATGGATTCTAGATACACTTTCAAACACCTACATCTAATTGTTAAAGAACATACTGTTTCTGTGGATGGCGAATTTCTGCCTCCCGAAACGATGATTGTTCAAGATTCTTCTAACACCTTCAAAGGTGGCCATTAATATGAAAATATATTTATATATGATATATAATATGTTTATGTTTTTCTTAAGATTCTGTATTTTTAATTTTGGGCATACCTTTATGGTTTCCATTATGGGTAAATGCGATATCTTCATTTAAGGAAGTGTGGACTACCACCCCCTCAAAGTGATTTGATTCGTTAATACCATATGTGGTAAGTATAAAGGATATATTTAATGATATTATATATGATACTATACTGGAATTAAAATACTATTATTTATCATTATGTTTTAATTCCCTTAAATATGAAATAGAAATTGAAGTAGCGTTCATGCGTACGTACGGCTTACCGTCTCCATGAATGGTACATTTCATTTCTTATCTCAAAATGTTATGTAATATTATAAGTACATATATATAATGGATATATATGTAATATATTACATAAAAATTATGGATATAATTCTGGAATTATAACATATATATATCTCTCCCATTTTGTTTTAATTCCATTAATATGACAAAAAATGAACGTAGCGTTCATGCGTACGTACGGCCTACCGTCTCCATGAACGGTGCTTTTCCTTTTTTATATCCCAATGATATGTAATAGTATGAAATGAATATTTAGTGGATATATATGATATTTTAATCATTAATACTGTTCTGGAAATTATTTACTTATAACTACATGGGCAATTTTTTTCAAAGAAGTTCATTTTTGACTCATGTACCAAACATCGGCAAAAACGTCTGATATGAACTAACATTATTAAACAGTTATTATAACATTATAATATGTGATATTAACTGAATAATAATCTCTAAAGGAGTTACTTAGGAAATTATTAATTGACCAATGTTTATTATTCCGGAATATAAAGAAACGAACAAGACAAGTTGGACTTGAGGTAAGGGATCCTACTCCTCTCTTTCTTTTTAAGTACACTCTTTTATGTCATTCCTTCTATGCTCATATTTATTTTTATTGGGATGTTCTATTATATTAATATTACTGTAATTTTTATGTTCATATGATGATAGACCATATTCTCTCTCATCAATCCATTTTGGAAGTTTTGAGTGGTGCCGTTAGGCTGCCGAATTTTCGTAAGAGATCTAACCTCTCTCTTTCTCTATATGTACTCCCCTTTATGTCACTTTTTTTAATCTCCTCTTTGTTATGATGGGGGATGTTCTTTTATATTCCACTTTCTATACATTTTATTGTAATGTGATGAAATACCCTATTCGATCTCATCAATCCATTTTTGGAAGTTTTAAGTGGTGCCATTAGGCTGCCAAGTTTTCGTAAGGGATTTTTCATCTCACTTTTATTCCAATGAGATTTATGCTACATTTTCCAAAATTTCCTTTGAGTGGTGTATGTACTGACAATTATTTTACTCATTGTGTAATATTCTTTCATTTATGATTATTTACATCAATGATGTATTGTCCTTCATTCACGGGGCGTATGTTTCGAAGGATACCCATGTCGGTAAGGGAACCTTTCACCCTCTTTTTTTTAAAGACTTATTTTGTTATGTCTTTTAATTCACATAATATTATTATGGGATATGTTCTTCTATATCCGTATTGATGTGAATTTTATGTCCAAGTGATGAGATACCCTTTTTATCTCTCATCAACTCTTTTTCTGAATTTTGAAGTGACGCCGTTAGGCTGTCTAATTATTGCAAGGGAACTTCTTAACCCAATTTCAATTCTTTGGGATAAACTTATACACCTGAATATGTCATTCTATGATTATGTGTGAATGTCCTCTGATTGTTTTACACTTAATACCCACTTATATTTCGTGTATTCGTTTGTCACACATAATTATGTAACTGATTTATCCTTAATCCAAGGATACCGTCTTTGTATGGGACTTCGTCTCAATCTCCTTTCATTGAGGCATATTTTGTTTTATACACAACCTTCATTTATACGGTGTATAAACCCCTTTGACTTTTACGTTTATCCAAAAGGAATCTTTTTATACGAAGCGCTTTACTAAATGAAAAAAGGGAATGTGTTTGTCGTACGTATGCGGCGACAACGACTTCTCTGCCGTCGTGACCATTATTTGAGTTTCGGCTTCCTCTACAAGCCATAGCTTTTTTTAAAAAAAAATAAAAAATAAATACCATGTTTTACTTTTCTTTATTTTGGTATTGGAAATTGTTTTCATTGTGTTTTTATATCAATGAGTTGTATTGATATCTTGTTATTGAAACGTGGAAATGTTATGTTTCCTTTATGCATGTTTTATGTGATACGATTATGTTATGGTTCTTGGGCATTATTATGAAGACGAGTGGTTCCGTGATAAACTAAGGGCTAGTGAGCCCGATATAGCTCTCCAATTCATTGGGTAACGTGAAGGAGTGAAACGTTAAGGTTTCTCCGAAGAGATTTAGGGAATATACTATGATGGGTATTCCAAACGTAACTAAGTGGGTTACTCCCTACGTAAGAATGTTATGAATGCCTCAAGTTACCTTTATGTCTTATGATTTCTATGATTTATTCATGGTTTTATGAGGTATGTTAATGTTCCTAAGTTTTATGGGTAATGTATGATTTCATTCTTATGTATATATGAACTCATGTTTCCTTTCCATATTTTTATATCCCTTACTGATCTTTTTTATGCTCATCCCAAGTTTTTAAAATGTTTTTCACAGGTCAAGGGAAAGGTATGTGATGTGATTATAGTGTCAAGGATGTGTCAAGAAAGAATCCAAGTTTTATTTTAAATATGTTTCCGTTGATGGGAAGAATGAATCATGTCTTTTATGTAACCAATTTGTTTAAATGTGGAATGTAATGAAAGTCTTATGATCTAATTCTCTAAAACTCTAAACCTAAAAAGATCCTCAATGTGTAATATTGTATTAACTCGAGATTAAGTAAGGTTTAAGGCTGGGGCCTTATAATTATCTCATGTGTCCCCAAATCAACTACACCATCACAACTATTTCCTCTACAGACTATAGTCCCATCAACTTATGTTCTCTTAATTTACCCCAGAAATTGTGTGTGTGGAATCACTTTCCATATAATTCTTCAAATTTTTCATTCATATGTTAGAATGAAAAATATTATTGTAATAAAACCCAAACAAAGAAAAATATAAATCCCAACTTCCCATGTAATCTATTGAGAAAGAAAAAATAATATATTCCCTGGTGTGAGTCATCTACTATGACTATCCATCATATTTAAGACAAAAAAATGCACAAAATGTTAATTTAGTGCCGAAAGAGTTTTAAATTACATTCAAAAAATTTGATGCAAGCCAAAGATCAAAAATTTATAAAGTTGAGAGTGGAAATCCATTTAACCCAATCACATAATTCAAAAAAATTTAAGAAATTTTATTTATAGAAATTTTACCTCTAATGTGGAGGGAATATATATATAGTTAATCAATGAAAAACAACAAAAATCAGAATAATACATTCAGAATTATTGGTAAAACATATAATGAAATACAATAGTATATTCTCTAATTTCCACTTCAGTACTAGAAAATTTTGATGAATCCCTATTGTTGAATTTCATTCTTCCTTAACCTAGAGAAAATTTAAACACTTCGGTGTGTTGTTTGAGATATCTTTTTTCCTTCCATGCCACTAATAATACTCCTGAAAGACTCTTTACATCTTATTTCATCGTAGATGAATAGAAAATGGATAACTATTAGCACCAATAAGATGCTATATCCAAAATTTGGACTCATATGTCAGACATAACATTTTTCAAAATTATAAAACAAATTATTCATCAATATTAAAATAAGGTCACATGAACTTCTAAATATACTGTACCTTTTCATCTATTGATTGACCATCCATCTCAGCTCTCTTAATTATTTTTAAAAAATTCGACTTAACGAAACCTAGAACATGAACCAAATTGGTAGATGTACCATCATCCCCAACATCTAGGATATAATTCATTAAATTATTAACTAAAGGTTCATGTAACTCACATAACATTGTTATTATAGCCTTATATTTTTTACTCAATGAATCAGAAACATTATTTTATTTTTTTGGATGATAGTAAATTCTGCAATAATAATACTTCATTAATTCGAATCGAATTATATACCTCAGGTTAAATATTTCTAGTTTAATATATTCATTAGATTTATTTTTCCCAATATTTTTCAATCTTTTCTAAATAATAATTAATCATAGATTTTGTTTTAAAAAAACAGTATAATTTAATTCCAAATCATTTCAATTATAATTTTAATTCTTAGTATTCAACTCAAGTGAATCATTGGAATTAACAAAAACATTGTTCATTATAAAAAGCATGACCTTTCAATGAACAATATCTATAATAGCTAATTCACAAATTATTTAAGATATGTTAACAACTAAATCATTCATCAATCCTATTTTTAGTTAATGAAAACAGTTATTACATAATATTTTCTTGATGAATATAACTCCTTTTTGAGTTAACATAGTTAATGGTCTTGATAATTGAGAAAAATGTTTCAATAAAATGTTTTTAGTAACCCAAAAATCATTGAAAACTACGTGTCTATCTGATATATTTAGAAATTTTCCTTTTTGAAAAACATTTTTTACTAGGAAATATTGTTATTACTGTTTTAAATTTATATAGCCATGTCACCAAATTTTTAGAAAACAAAATTCAAACTTGATAAATTCAACATAGTGTTTTGTTTATTATTTGTTATGCAAAAAAACATTAGGTTTCATTCATACTCTAAATGAATTTTGTAATATAATAAAATTATATCAATAAACACAACCAACAATTTATCAAAGAATACAAGAAAATTTATTTTCATAAGGACCATAAATTATAATGGTTTTTCCAGTAATCAGATTAAAATAAAGAAAAATTATAGTTCCAATAACTAGTTGAAATACAATATCTCTTTTATCTTCATCCTTAATATTCAAATAATTGTTCCCTAACCTATGGCCAACCATCAAAAAAATATAAATCTACTAGGAGGTTATCAAGAAAATAAAAAATATATGGAAAATGATACTTTTCTAAACAGTGATGTTGTTCAAGGATATAGAATCCAGGAAAAGACTCATCGAACCATGTCTTTTTAATAAACAATATAGGACAACCCTTTGGTGACATTACTGGTAGAATAATAGCCTTATTTAATAACTCATGCGATTTCATTTTCAATTCAATAAGTTCATCTTCATTCAATCCATAAGGGTGTTTATAAATATACTTACCATCGGGTAATAAGAGAATAGTAAACTCAACCTCTCAATTGGGAATAACACTAAGAAAATAATATTGAAAATAATCCATTCATTCACATAATTTTGTAACATCTGTAATCTATATAGTTAATTTATTTTGCAAAAATATTATATGGGTAACAGTAACTAACTTTTCTAATTAATTTATAAGCTTATTAGTATGTTATAAAATTCATGAAAGCAATGAACTGAATGTAAATAACACTAAATTATATTTTAGAATGATAAAAAAATCAAATCCACACTACGAATGATGTCAAACACTACTGTATCCAGCTCAACATGATCTGTAGGGAAGATGATCCTACTCATAACATTAAGAATATAAAAATAAATTTTTGTTGTTTTAACACATCTTACTAGTGCTATCACAAAATATTCTATCTCCATTTAATTATGTGATATTCTAAATTTACATGAAAATTTATACTATATGAATGAATGTAATGATACATAGTCAACAATGTCATTGGAATATTTTTAATACATAACTAGAATACATTTTTAAACTTCATTTTATGACCCAACATCAATTGGAGTAGTATCTATTGAATATTCAACTCATTTTGTTTTTTGGTAATGATTATTTACTTGTTGAAAAAATAAAATTGGAAAATAGTTAAAAAATAATCCAACCCATTCCAAAAAAACCCTCACCGTTAAATTACTATTTTTAAACCCATTTTTGGGCTGTTCATGGATCTCTTCACAATATTCATGAATCATATGACCAAACTCACCACAAAAGGAACACCTCATAGTTCATATCAATAATTCGTAAAAATGTCATTTTCTACACAAGGAATATTTTTTGGGCTTAAATCTGTACTTCTATTCTAGTTTTTTATTTGTTCTCTACCACCATGACCTTTTCATAATATTTTCATCTCGATGAATGTACAAGATAGTGAACTCAATCTAATCATTCATATTGCAATGAACTACATTCTCATAACTATTAAATTCTAATGTGTCGAATTATCGGTGTAGAGTTAATTTCAACCATGATAAAAGCCTATTAATATCAAAATGTGTTTCTGGAATAAAATTTGGAATATATCAAGAAAATATTTTAATCTTTTCCTCATATTGAATTACTAAATATTCATCTTTCATTTTCAATTACTTTATTTTTTTATCAATCAATAGTCAGACTATAATAAGTATATATTTCTCAAGAATGAGATCCTTGAATATATCTTATTCCATGTCATCGTGATCATCATTATATTAGGAAATCTTTAAAAATAACAACATTCACCAGATTCAACTTCAAAATGATAAATGGAAAATTTAACATTTTGATATTCTTAACATCCCATGACATAAAAATTACTCAACGAAAGTAAATCGAGAGGATGTCCCTTTCCGTGGATTTGACTTGTCATGTAAGTCATTTCATTTCTGAAAAATAAACTAATTATAATTACATACATTCATGATAAAATTTTCTTATTTATCATTGATTTTATATAAATTATTAAAAATTTAAATTACACTACATAATCAATTATGTTTAAGTCATATGTCTTGACGATATTCATCTTATTTGTCTAAAATAACATTGGTAGGTCAACTAAGGATAACGAAGTACTTATTTAAACATAAATATAATAATAATAATGAAATAATTATCATATTTATATATCAGATATTGTTATAAATTCATTAATTAAATATGGCTATGAAAAATGTGCCAACGTTTTGATCATGGAGATAGTAAGTCATACTGATATATGTGTAATGTTCCTATTTTTCCATAATCATTATGGAAAGTATTTGTGTAATATTTTATATTTCTAAAATTATAATTATATTATAAATACAATTATATATAATTATATATAATTATATATATCATTACTGTTATTTAAAAGGAATCGCATCGCTTCGAAGAGGTGGTAGTCCACAAGTTCACAAATGATGTAATAAATTTTTTAGAATGTGAAAATATGAGAAGAAAATTATATATTATATTTTCATAAGGACAATAATTTCCTTAATATCATAATTATTTAATTTATATATTATAAATTCATTATATTTATACTTATCACATCACATAGAACAGTTTTGGGATAACACTTCACATCACTCTAACATGTGGTAGTATGTTGTATACATGAGTGATGTTATTGTATCCACTATGGTTTGAAATATAAAAAACTATTATATAAGGGTTAGATAGGTATAATGAAGTTATAAATATCATAAATATCATAAATATATGTTTTTTCAATCATTATTCCCAACAATGAGATGTGGGAATAGAAAAATGATAAAGACCATTTCATGGGGAAAGTAGTCTATAGTATACCTAAATAATAATTTCAAAACCCATTTAGTGTAATTGTGAGTTTTTTGGTCACTAACATATCATAAATAAATATTTTTTCTATTTAGTATTAATATATTAATATATAAAACTTTTATAAAATTAATTTAGAGGAGTGGAGAAGGAAAAAAATCACATTTTGATGAACATTTCATTTTATTTATGTAACTCATTCTGGTTTGCCCAAAAAACCTTCTTGGGAAATATTTATTCCCAATTTAATGCTATTATTATTAGGGGAGTGTTGTTTATATGTTATTTGGATAGGGAATAACCGACCCAATGGACTTGATATGTGTGAAAAGAAGAGAAGTGGGGGAGATATTTTATAAATGAGGTGGTTGGAAAACATGTAAATGTTTGAAAGAGGGCATTCCACTGATGTTTTTACTATGTCTTGTGGCTCCAATAATTGTTAGAAATATATAATATAAGGAATAAAATAGAAATATTTCATTAAAATAAGTTCTTTAAACGTTTCATTTTCATTTGGCCTCGTACATTTAATGTTCATTTACAAGTTATTTCACATTTTAAACAGTCATTGGGATTTATTTATTTTATTTTCTCTATTCACTTTGGAAAAAATTAAGTTAAAATTATAAGAAAGTTTAAATAGAGATTATTACTAATATGGATACCATTTTTACAAATCTAAATCACTAATTTTGAAAAATTGAATGTAAAATTAATCTAGCAGATGCAGCGAGACAATGGGTTTTTGATAAAAATGTTTTTTAATTATGATAATATGTCACCTATATGTCTAATAATAATAATTATATTAAAATAATTTAATATTTTATGATATATATAATATATATTTCATTTAATACATTCCTAATTTGGTATTATTTAAATTAATTAAAAAGGTGAGGTATTAGGTGTTCAAACCAGTTTTTAGAAATACCTGACTGTAAACCAAAAACTAAATTATATTAAATAATCTATATAAATTTCATTAAAAATTAATTATGCGTGTAAAATATTACCAAATTATTATTATGTCACACTAAAAAATATAAAAAAATGTTGGTCTCTTAAATTACATAATATATTAAAAAATAACATTCACATTAGTTTATCGAAATTAATGCATGATTTAACCCTTAAAATTTAACTTTAATAATAATCACTATTATTATCTATTCACTTAAAATAATTGTTTTTTTAATCAATAAATTTCACTAAAAATAAATATTGATATTCCAATTTCAATATTGATATTAATTTAATCATATAAAAATTAAAAAAATTAAAAACTATTCCATTAAGTGAAGACATGTAAGAAATGTTTTTAAATAAAACCATTTCTTTTTGATTAAAAATTAAATTGTATTTTTCTTAGTAATATAACTATCTATTCCCGAAAAAAATTATGTATTCTATAATTAACTTATTCGATAAAACATTCCTAGTTATAAGTTCAATCCTTAAAATTTTATTCACTTATTAAACAAGTTCGGTTGTCTTTCCCCTATAACATTTTCATATTCACATATTCCTCTTAAAAAATAAAGTTTTACCATAAAAAGCTTAACCTGGTGAATCAAATTGTTTCTCACAAATTTATCTCTATAATAAAAATTCTAGAATGAATTTTCCTCATATTTTTTTCTAACTGAACTACTAGAGGGATCAAAACATGAGATAAATCCATAAATGATTTTATTAACATTGAATCCTAGAATACATTGTGTACCTTAGTTAAACTTGGGGGGAAAATCACTTTGTTGGAAAATTATCCAATTTTTACAAATACCTGACACAGTCCATGGAATCCTTGATATAGATATAATTTTTTACATTAATTTATAACACTTTTTAATTGATAAAATTATTGAAAAACACAACCACCTACCATGAATAAAAAAATAACTCCTCTGGTTATCTACATAACGTTAATACCAGAAATGTCTTCGTGCTTCACTAAATTGATTATAGCTTATCAACCATTTCCTCAACTAACATTAGTACCAACAAACGCTTTTATCTTACATCATTAACAAAATATTGGGTATCAATCCTTTATCAGGATAAAACATAAAATAGGGCATTCTGTATACTAGAATGATTATTATTGTTATAAGAAAACTCATCCAAATATGTAAATCAAAACCAAATTTATTGGATTTCCAATGACTAAAAAATAATTATATATTCAATGGTCTGAATCTTCTACTGATACTGTCCACCATATTGAGGATGAAATTTTTTACTGAAATTTAATTCATTACCAATGACTTCAATTGTCCTTTCCAAAATTTAGACGTGGTCCTGGGATCCTGATATGATATAATGCAGAGGGGAATACCATCTAACCTAAAAATATAAAATTAATATATTCTATAAAGTTTATCTAAATATTTTTTATCTTTAAATGGATTGAAATGTGATGATTTAGTTTATCATTAAAGAAAAACCCCAGTTACATTAAAACCATGAGAATTACTCGGAAATCTAACCATTATATTCATTGATATATTCTCAATTTTCCACTCTAGTACTAGAATAGTTTGAATTATCTATTTCAGTGAATTTTATTCTGATTAAACATAAAAAATGTCAATTTAATCCTTTTAAACTCCATATATCTATTAATATTTCATCACACTAGTGATAAATCCGATGTTATTTTTATATCGTTGTGTTTCCCAGATAAATTGAAAATTGAGTACTGTATGCTTTAATTGAAAAAATATTTCTTCAACTGGGAATCTCACGAAATAAATAATTTTTTTTCAAATCATAAAATATCATATTAATCAATATTAAACTTAGTTAACATACCTTTATTAATTTTTTCTACAATTTCCTACAGTGATTTATCATTTTCATGAGCTTTCATAATACTTTCTGACAAAGTAGACAACATTGAAACCTAAAATCAAAGTATATCCATTTATCCAAAATTTAAAATAAAAAATGCATCAAATAATTAAACAAATGGTCATGTTCCTAACATAAAATTAATAATGTATAAATACATTTTCATTTAAAATAATGAGCTATTTTTTATTTTTCTTAGAATCGCAATGAATTGTGTAATCAAAATCCTTGTTTATTTCCAACCATATTCTCTATCTCATGTTCAATTTTTTCTAGGTGAATATATACATCACATATTACTGTTCATCATAAATTTCACACATTATTCCAAATAAATGATACCTCAATTATTTTTAAATAAAAACAACTAAATCCAAAACAAGTATAGGTTAATTTAACTCATTAATGATTCAACAGACATGAATAATAGGAAAATTACAAAATATTAAATGTTAAGAAGAAACTCGTCTTTTCAATGATGCATGACAATAGATGATGAATTTACCATTATTTAAAGGCATGTCTAAAACTAAAGTTTTGACCTATTTTATTTTACGTAATTGAAAAATACTCATCTTATTACATTTCAAAGTTTAATTTAACTCCATTTTGAGATAACAATGTATGTTATATAGACAAATGAGGAAATATTTCAATCAAATGAAATTATTAACTAGCTTATATAACAAAACAATGAGCCTTTATTATATTCTTTCAGCTATAAATACAACAGAAAATTTTATTTAATCATTGGAAAATTATATACCATATTTAGAAGTAATATGAAAAAGTAAATAATTTATTTTAAAAAGAATCACACTTCATAGATTTCCTTACCGTTTCTTTCATTTTGTGGTTTAACAAAAAACTCTTAGATATCAACTAAAATCCTTTTTACTTTTATAATATTCTAAAATTTTATCAATAAACACAATAACAATATTATCAAAAAACTCAGGAAAAATTTTATACAAAGGTTTAACAAATAAAGTAGGGCCACTAGATAACCCAAATGGAATAAATATAAATTCATAGTCCCTATATCATAATTGATACATAGTATTTTTATCTCTTCTTCCTTTACATTTAATAGATTGTTCCCCAACCTCATTACACCCTTCAAAAGATACTGAGATCCTTAGAGTTGATCAAACAAGTCATCAATATAAAGAAAAGGATACTTGTTCGTAAAAATGATGATATTAGAGGCAATATAATCAATTAAATTTCTATAATTGAAACATCATTATTTTTAATAAACATGACAGAATCATACATTAATGATGATGTTGGTAAAATTATAGAATTATCTAATAACTCCGAAAATTGAATTTTCTATTCTATGAGTTAAAAATAAATCATTTGATAATGGTATTTAAATATAGTCTTAGCATTTGATTCTAATTTCACAGTAAACCCAACCTATCAATTTGGAATAAATCAATGAAAATCATCTCTAAAACCAACCATGCATTCTTTTACTTTTGTTACATTACTAATTTTAAAATTTTCATTTTTTCAACAATATGAGGAAGTAAACATTAACATCCATATATATTAAATTTTTCATCTTCATGGTAATTGATCAATGGCCTGAATTCATTGAATAAAAAATATAATAGTGAATCAATCTATCATGTGATAATAAAATAAAATCCATTATATATAAATAATGATATCACAATATTTTATGAACATATCAATAATATTTTCATGAAAGACCTCCAAAAAATATTAATAGGATTATTCTAATAAATATTTCTTTTCATTACACATCCACTAGGCGAGTTCACCAACCGTTCAATCTCACATTCATTTGGTGATATTATAAATTTACATTCATGTTCCCTATAAATGAATGAATGGAAAATTCTAGATTCAATAAAGATATTTGAATAAAATTAATTAAATGGTGACATACCGATTATTACATAATTTGATAGCCCAACCTAAATTTTAGTAGTAGAAAATGACTATTCTACAACATCCTATTTCCACGTATGGTTGTTTTCATCATGTTAAAGTAATATATGAAATGAATTATAATAATGGCCTAAATCATAACAACTAAAACGCCACAATATTATATGGATATTCGTACCTCCATTAATTGGTTGTTTAGGAAAATTTTATTTATAATCATGAATTTTGTGACAAAATAGACCACACGAGAAAAACATCCCATATACAACTAAGTGTTCATGGAAATGTCATTTTCCACACTTTGAAATTTTTAAGGGCTTACATCTGGACATATTATATATTTAGTTCCCTTATTCCATCGACCATGATGTTTTATATATATATTTAATCACCTAGAATGTACATCTTAGGAAAATCCATCTCAAATTTTAATGTACAATAATCCACATTATCTTTACTTCGTAATTATTTTTTGAACAAGGATCTTTATAAACATGGTTTCAACCCTAAAAAATTATATTAATCATGACATAATTGTCTAAAAAAATTTCACATAACATTACAATATTTTATGTTTTATCCTCATATTCCTCTATATATTTTTCATATTTCTTCTTCAATTCCAAAAAAAATTTTAATTAGGAGAAAACAGACATTGGGAAATATTTCTATATAAATAGATCTTTGAATTTTTCTCATTGCAAGACATCATGATCATATTTCTCTTTGGTGTTCATTAAAAAAATACCAACATTGATTAGATTCACCTTCAACATGATAAATATGAACGGTTACCTTTTTAAATTCTTAACATCCCAGGACATCAAATATCAAGCTAAGAGAATAGATCTATCCTCTATCTATCACATGGTTAGATGATATATTGAAATATAGGTGATGTTTTCTCCGTAAAATATCCAAAAAAAGTCATGTTCATTCATAAAAGATTAGGTTCCTCTACAGCATGTCTATGACCTCCATTTATCTCTTATTTCAATTAATCCATCATTAGAAAATACTCTTCTATTCCGATTCCAACCATCTCATGATGTTGATTTAGAAGGATATTCTCTACTTGGAACCTTCTGACTACATCTAACCTATTTACTTTGAAGGAACCCATTATGAATAGAAATATATTTTTAGAAGAAACATGGTAGTAATAAAAATATCAATCATTTTTATATAAACTTATGATAGAATATTTCATTTGAAATTTATTAATATTATGCTTACATGAAAATATATCTAAACCATCATTTAAAACAAATTATAAGGACTTTTCAATAAATATTACATAATATCGATCTTGAATCCAATAATTAATTCTATTAAATTTTAGGATATTTTTAGGTTTAGAGTTTTATATAATTAGGCTATAAATCAAACATAAAAACATCCTCAAATACAAAGTGGAAACTTATGATAACTGTTCATTATCACAAAATATAAAACATCTATAAAAGTACATGACCTGGTTTCGTGAAAACTTTTCATTACAATAGAAATTATATCTTAATATACCTTACCTTCCATTATACCTTGTAATTTTTGTTTAAAAACATGGTTGTAGAACATAATAAAAGTAAATAATATAAAAAAAAGAAATAAACTATTAGTTCAATAATTACATGAAAACTCATATAAACATTACTATTATATTCATTGTTCATTAAGAATTTTATAAAGTCATTTTCATATGAAAAAAATAAAAAATTTTCTCAATAATATTTTTTAAAAACTATATAGTGAAACTGAAACCTCATTTAGAGATTTAAATAATCATATTCATAAAACTCGTTCAAAACACTTTTAACTGAAAAACAATATATAGATGAACTCAAACATAATCATAGTCCAACGCCTTGGAGCCATATCATGGTGAACCTATCATTTGCGACATAACAGGATAACCCATCACTATTAGGTCCACCACATGTTATGTTCTAAGGTTTATACTTGGTCATGTCTTGGTCACCTCATGTTAATCTGTAACGGGATTAATAGTTGATATCTAGGCTCAAAAAATTTTCATGTCTAGTTATTTAGTAACTCATAACAAATATAAAAATTTATTCATGAACTTATAAATTTTAAAAAATTCTATAAAAACTTATGAACTCCTGGAGATAACACTTTTTTTATATCAAAATAACCATTTATTTTAAAATTTAATTTAAAAAAATATAATTTTTATTATGAAAACCATTTTTACCTTTCCATGAGGTGGTAGTAGTCCACACGTCCATGAATGACATTATAACTTTTTTTAGTTTCCAGAAATGTTTTCAAAAAATTATATATTATATTTAATTATAGATATTTATATAATTAATAAAATAATTATTTCATATATATCAGATATATTCATTATAATCATAATTATTTCCTTCCATGTCACACATAAGTGAAAAAATCTTCACATTACATTGCAAGGAGGTAGTCCACCATACACAAGAGTGACATTATCATATACCATATAGTATGAAAAGTAAAAATATTGTATATGATATAATTGGTAATGATGTATATCTATATATTAATATAATAATTATCATATAACAATAGTTTGATATAATTATTCCCCATAATGAGAGGTGGTTTTGATGAAAATAAATGTCATCATTTCAGAAAGTAGTAGTCTATCATACAGATGAATAATGATTTATAAAACTATTTGATGTGAGTGTGTGCTTGTTTATATCATAAGAATTATTTTAAAAACTGTAATTATATAGAATATATTTAGGTTATTATATAATAATAGAATAATTGGAATTAAAGGGGTGGATAATGAAACAAAACAGAAAAGCATGTTGACTAATCTAACCTCTTATTTGGGTAAATCATTATGGTTTTCATGAAAAACCATCCTTGATTTAATTTATGCACAAAATAAGTCTCCAAATATTATGGTAGGAATTTTTATATTTGGTTTTAGTGGAAATTTCCAATCAAAAGGGATTCATTGGCGTGAATTCTATAGGATAATGAGAGGCCTTTTATAATGGATGTGAGTGGAGAAAATGTAAATTTTTTAAATAAGGAATTCTACCAACATTATTAACGTTGATAGATATGTGTCCTCTTCTTGGAAGCTACAATATCGTGCAGTTGTAGGGCTTCTGGATTCGAGGAACCATTTGATCCAGTTCGCGAATGAAGATGATCTCATCTCTACCCTGGATCATGCTTCACGTTTTCTTCCACGTTTCCATTTTTCACTCTTTCGGAGGTTGTTTTATTTTCATCTGTAGTGTGACTCCCCCATTATGGAAATTTGGATTTCCCTTCTTGGTCTCCCTTTTCAATTTCAAAATCCGGTGGTTCTTCATTTGATGGGAAATATTGTGGGGCGTTTTCTCTGCTTGGATCTTCGAACTCACGCTATGTGTCATCCTGTTTCCCCGAGGATTTGCGTTGAAGTCAACGTATCCCAGAACCCACTGGATTTCATCAACATCAAGGATGAATGGTTATTACGTTGGTACCATAAGGTGTGCAATGAATTGTTGGTTCCTTTCTATTCATTTTGCAAGAATCTTTGTCATGATTCCGGTAGATGTCGGCGTGATTTGGGAGAGGATTAGTCTTTGGGGTCGCTGTGAAGGATGGTTCCAAAAACATGATCCCTGGTTATTCTTGTATATCTCCTAAAGTGGAAAATCGGGGTATTAGGTAGGTGATATTTCCTACTCCCTCATATAAGGAAACGTGACCGAGGTTTTCAGAGCTGAGGGTTGTGGATGATTTTGGTCCTCTGAGGTGGGATTTAGGAATTATCCCTTCTCATAGGATGGTTCAAGGTTGTTCAGGGGAGGTTGAGGGGGTGATGGAGGACCCAAGGAACCCTCCTACATATGTAGAGGCTGTGAGATCCATTTCCAATTCTCCCCAAGTGGTTACGACCACGGGATCAGGTAAGTATAGTCCTTCTGGTTGTCTTGGGGTTCTTGCTGATCAAGGGGCTGGCGTTAGTACAGTTTGTAGCCCATGCCCTATTAAGATGCCAATGTTGACAGAGAAAGTCCTTGGTGAGGGATTGATGTCTCCCTCTCCTGTTCGCATAGGTTTAGCTAGATTTTCCAGTGGCTCTTAGAACCTGTTTGCGATGTTGAGTGTCGATGATCCTCCTCCATTTGAAGAAGTGACTCTCGTGGAGGATGGGCATGTAGAGCTACATCCTCTACAAGGAAGGTGATATGATATAGCAGAAGATAATGAGTCTAACTCAGAACTCTAGTCCCCAGAGCCCATGGAAGAAAAAATTGTAGAAGAGTACATTTGGTCCTCTTCAAAGAAAGGGAAGAACACCCTTGTGGATTCAGATGGGCTTATCTAGCACAATCGAAGGCCGAGGAGATGAAAGGACTGCTCAACCTTACATAGTCCTCCTGTTACAAGGTCTTCTAGAAAAGGAAATGTTTCTAAAAAGAGTTTGGAAGATGATGCTAACATCCCCAAGGATAAGGAGAACGTTGAATCAGACATCATCAAGGAGGATCTCATGCACTCTAATGAATAGATGCTAGAGGAATCTTTCTTGATCAAAATTTCATAGGAGGATGCACATAGAATGTTCTAAAGAATGTTGCATGTTGATTTATGTGGAGACCAATCATCTTGTATTGATAAATAGAGTTGGATTTTGATGTGTGGTTTCAATAAGGACAAAACAAGTCTAGACGAGCGTGTGAAAACCTGGGACACGATGGCATCCCACTTATAGGATCTCATTAAGGACAACCCATATATTGAGGCCACATCCATCAAATGGATTCTAGTCAATGTAAAGGATTCTAATCCCTTTACTTTGTTTTGTAATGACCTGACTATTTCTTATGAGGTTTGAGTTTTTTTTATTCTGAACCTGTTGGTCTCCCACTTTTTCCTTAAAAGTGCTTTCTGAAATAATGAAAATATTTGTTGTTTGGATATTTAATGATATATAATATATAAATTTATTTTAAAAAAACTCTTCATTATATATTTCTTAATTGATTGAATATGTGAAACATTATTCATTTGAAAATAGTTTTTAAAAACCCCATCTTTAAACACAAAAAACAAACTTTTATTAAAAACCAATATAATGTTGATTCAAAAGTAATTAGTGAATTATAGTTAAATTAATAATATTTTCATTACTTTAAAATATTTTCAAAACATATTTGTTCTCTTAAATTAATTACTTTATTTAAATAATAATAATTGTTTTCAAGAAATCATTATTTTTTAACTATTCACTGAACAGTCAACGTTTACAAAAAGGTGCCAAAATTTTAAAAAAATTATTTTGATTTTATGAATTCAAAAATGACATTAATTTTTCAATATTTTAAATTTAATTTTTATATAAAATTATTTTAAATATATCCTTATAAAAATAGTGTTAAATTAAAACAGTTTCATTTTTATTAAAAACTACTTGGAAGTTTTACAACTAATATTACATTATAAATAACATTAAAATGGTTTATTCAATAATTAATAATGTTATTACTACTTGGGATAATTATAATGTTTTCTTTAATGATAGAAGATTATTTCTATGGCCATACATTGATTATTTTAATAAGAATTAGGTTATGATAATGAATAAATATTCAAATCCATTAATTTATGATATTTTTGCTCAACTAAAATTAGTACAATGGTTCTCTGTTATTGATCTATGATTCATGTATCACTTACTATAATTTATGGAATAATACAATATATAGTAATTTTTTTTATCATTTTTGTCATTATTAAAAAAAATTATTCCCATGGGTCATCAAAATTTACCATTGGTTTTCATTGAAATAATGAATCACATATTTCATGAATACCTTGAAACCATAATTATGGTATTTGTAGACACCATTTTGTTTCATTAGAAATATTAAAAATAACATTAAATTTATTTATAGATTATTCTAATATCATTTAATGAAAATAGGCCTTATAAAAAAATATGTAAACATTATTCTTGGTTAAAACAACATCGCTTCCTTAAAAATTCCATTCTAAGAGTGGTTTATTGGTAGATCCTAAAAATATAGAAATCATAATCTCATTGATACCATGGATTAGATAAATTTAAATACCTATAATTTCATGTTTTCTAGGATATTATCCTAACATTACTCATGACTTCTCCCACCTAAAATCTCCTATGAAAGTGCTCATGAGAAAAGGAACTCTATTATAGTGTAGTTATAACTATAAAAAATCTTTTTGGATTTAAAGAATATTCTCTATTTAGATCAAATATTTTTCTTTCCTTATCAATGAAATGGTTATATTGTTTTTTGGGTTCCATTTGGATCTATACATGGATTTTTTCTTATGAAAAGAGAATATGTTATAGATTTTTGATCATGACAGCTATTAATTCATAAGAGTAAGTATCTGACTCATGACATAGAATTTACTATATTAGTCTTCATTTGGAAACATTTCATATTTATCTATTTGGAGTGAGTCTCGCCAATTTAATATAATATAAATGTTAAATATTTCATAATTTAATTTGAATATGTGAATAATATGATGGACTTAATGTCTCTAAATGTTTTGTTTTGACATGGTTTATCCATAGAGGAAAGGAAATTATACTTCCAATTCATTAAGAGGAGTTTTTTAAATAAAATAACACTCAAAACTAATAATAAATGGTTGTTATTGAGTATGATTTTCCACATATTTTTTCGATAAAATAACAAGAATGATGTTTCATTTTTCATTCAAGTGACAATTCAAAATTTGGTTGACCAATTCAAGGAAGATAAAAATTTGGATCCTAATTGTATTACCTTTATATTAAAACATAATGTAGGGGAGACCATTAATGGATGTGTATAGGATAAGAAAATTGTTTTTTATTTTTTTCACAAAAACAT
This sequence comes from Viscum album, assembly GCA_963277665.1. Lineage (NCBI taxonomy): Eukaryota > Viridiplantae > Streptophyta > Magnoliopsida > Santalales > Viscaceae > Viscum > Viscum album. The sequence continues at coordinate 1,249,424,951 of OY728128.1, read as the reverse complement.
GTTCCTCCCACATATCTAGAACAACTTATTTCTTTTAATCCCCATTATATGTGGGAAAATTATCCAGAAATCAAAAAGATATATAGATATATAAGGGTTATTTTAATGAGGTAATGTATAAAATAAAATGTGGTATATTATGTTATGATTTTTAAAATTGGTAAGTTGGTCAAGGTTGAGTATCAATGACCACATATAATGATCCATACCTTACATTTACATTCATGTAAATGGTAATTGGTAGATATAGAAATTATCATATGTTTATTAAGAACAATTCAAAATAATGACTCAATATTGTTGAATCTAAAAAAATTAAAAATGTCATCCCATTTCATTCTTATTAATGATTCAAGTATAGTTGAAAATTTTATAAATAGTTGTATTAAAAAAATTTAAAATTTCATAGAATAACATTTTCAATACTGTATACACAAGAACGTCATTTTATCCCTTAGTTTTAGTGATCTATGTAGTATTCTAATGGTACCAAATTTTCCCTGATCAAAACATATCATCATTAAAAATATGGGTGGATAAATTTAATGACTCAATAACACGGGGTTCCAAATTGAAAATTATAACAACATATCATAATTAAACTAATTATTAGTTAAACTTTATGATTCAATAACCAAAATATGTGATATGATAATTTTTAGGATTATAGTGTTGCATGGTCTGAATCATATCATATAGTAAATTTTTTGTGCAAAAATTGGTTTCATGACACTATATAGATGGTTGTGTTCAAGGAATAATATAGATGTAATTTTTAATATCTTATTTATTGGATAACGGTTTGTGAAGCCTGACATTTGGGACCTTTACATATTCATTATATAGCTTTGAAAATTTAAATTACTATAAAAATTATATATTCGGACTAAATTAATCAACAAAATGTAGATAATTATCATCAATCACTCTCAATTTTCATCTTATAGAATTTATTTTTGAACGTCTCTCCGATTTATGGAAATTAATCATTGGGTAAGAAATGGATTTTGTTCATAGATATGATAGAACATTTAAGACATATTATTAAATTATTGATCCTTATTATTTTCTATTTTAATGGTCACTGATTAGTTTTTTCTATAATATGTTTTATATTTATTAACTGAGAATATACCATCCTAATCCAAGAAATTGGATTTGATGGGATCATGTTAATCATAAACAATATAATAAAATTTTTAATTCACATATTCATATATCAAATAGATAACAAATAGTATTACAGAAAATTCCATTCTATTGAGTATTATAGAGACCTGATGAAATATAAGAAGGGAAATTAGAACATGAGAATGATATGGTGGAATGATGGCCATAATGTTTTCTAAGAACCAAAAAACATAATAATTTAATAGGTGAAAATTAGATTGGTGGATAGATTGAATCAAACCTTGTCTGATATATTGTATCTATTTAGTATGAATTTTTATGATATATAATTTTTTGGATAGGTTTTAGTATACTTTGGTAGATTTTGGGGTGTTTTAGAATCATTTTTAATGGTTCATATTTTGAGAAAAGTATGGGAAGTCTTGTTGATTCTTAATAAAACCATGAAATATAATCTATGAGTTACTAGGTAAGTAAATTGATGGATGAAGGGTTTTAGAGACAAAGTGAAATATAGAGAAATCAACAGATTTTTTATATATAGATATTTCACATGGTTTATTCATAGTTGTTCAAAACATGCACCATAATTGGGAGGCCATGGGTGTTTTCCAGTAGCATTTATAAAATTCATGAATGTATTATGAGATGGTGTGTACTTACAATACATTTTGTATTAATAACATCTAATAATTTTATTTTTATTAACATTTTTCCCTAAAAATACTTATTTTTATCATATTTTACTATGCTCACAATCCATATAATTCCTCATGGGAATTCTGTAAACTTCTATATACTTATATGAAATTGAAAATTGATATAAGTGTGTTCTATATCTATAATTATTGGTATGTTTTTATTTTCCTTCTCCCTCTAGTTATTATAATCACTTTCCACAAAAAAGTAGGTATGACCTTTTATGGACGGATTTATCAAATATAATTTTTTTAATGGATCATGATTGGATCTTTTGGGGGAAATAAATTTTCAATATATATATAGAGGTTTCACAGGGTAATTCAATCGTTTCATTAACCATTGTGAACTTGGTAGAATAACTCTTTAATACACCAGGTCAAGATTTTATACGATTTTCCTGTAGTAAATAATTTTCATTGAATTTCAATGTAAACTCATATTGATTTATTTTTGGATTAACCATTCTTTAAAAATCTGTAAATCATTGTTTGAATGGTTTTGTTTTGTTTCATTTTTTCATACTTTAATAATGTAAATTTTATATGACATAATAAAGGGGTTTTCCTAAAAAATTAAGAAATATCTATTGATTTAAAAAAATATTATAGTGTAAAAATTCATCATGTGTGTGGGGTTTTTTAATCATTTATTAGAGACATGATTTCCAATATAATTGTGGTGTGAGAATTCATACTTTTTCACTTGGGGAGTGGTCACATATTGATTATTTGGTGGATCAATGAGTTAATGTTGATGAAAATGGGACTTTTAATTGGAATTAATGTGTGTTTGGGTAATTAGAGTATAAATTATTATTCCATGTTTAATTAATTTATATATTATTTCCAGTTTTAAGTAAAATATCAATTGTTAAAATAAATTTATTTCCATCACTTTTATTTTAAATAATATTTTGAACTATGATCTAACATGTTGTTCCCATGTGGTGTGCATTGGAATCTATTGATTTAATTTCTATTGGTTATGATTAATCACCGAAAAATATACAAATGTGTGTATATGGATTCTTTCTAAAGAAATAGGAAACAAGATGGTTTTATTTTTCTCTAGTGGGGCCTCTTAATGTAGTTGGCTAAAGTAAGAGATTTGGAGCAGGTAATATACATAGAACTTATAGTTGTTCTATATTCGGTCCTGAGTCAACATTTATTATAGTGAAATTTTATCAGTTTTCTATTTCCATTGTTACAGAAGATTGATTGGTTATTGAAATTCTTAGTTATTTATTTTATGAACTTCAGGTATTATATAGTTTGTTTAGGGTAGTTAACTTTTTTCATGACATGAATTGGATAATAAAATTTTGAAAATGTTTCCTAATGCGTCAATATGTTAATATTTTTTATTTAATACCATTTTTTTCTTAATTACATAACCTATGTTTAGTGGATACTCTTCTCTATCAAATAAAATGGTTGGTGTTGAGATGATATATATATATATATAAACAATTTCAGTGGAGTAATTTCATACCAAATAAAAGGAAGTGGAGATTTATTATAATGATTTACTCTATAATCCAACACTGGAAATATATTGGGGAAAAGTTTGTAGCTTTCTTAAATAGATTCTTAAGTCCACATATTTTCATGATTACCAAATAAAGGTAGAGAAACATCTACCACTTTTTCATTTTCATTGTTGATGATTGAAAGTCTACATGAAAATTCATACTCAATTCATCTAATCAAACCTCAGACACCTCTCAATCACCATTATATCTAATCCACCAATTCATTATTTCTCCCCCATATAACTAATAAATAATATGATCTGATTCTTATATTTTCATCGATAAAACTAAAGGTAATATCTAACTTATATAACTAGTTCTCCATCTCCATATTAGAAACACTCCCCTCAAACATTTCCAAAATATGATATAGAAACAAATGAAGTGTCTTCTTCCCACTATCATCTCCATAAAAAAGTTTCACCACGCAAAGGTCAACAAAGGAATCCTAAAAGACACCACCAATCTGAACCACGTCTTGACTATGACATGAAACACTCTCTACCAACGAAGATAATAAATTGATAAGCAATATAAAAATAATTAATTAATGATAATTTAATTATATTTACATTAATATACTAAAAACACCCAATAAAGAATAATAAAAATGAAAAATTATTCATTTACTTCTATATATTCCCATGAAAAAATCAATATTACATTACTTTGGATGGTTATTAAGGTTATATTATTTTTTTCAAATCATAGGGGGCCTTAATTACATGTTCATTATCATGTGTTCCTTGTTAAGTCACATAATATGATAGAAAAATATATTTTATATTCGAAACAAAAACAATATTCCATTGTGATTAAAAATATTCCTCATCTTAAATCAAATACATTTCCTTAATATCACTATGTAACATCCCATCCCAACTATAAACCCATTTTGGGATACAGTAATTGTTAGGTAGACCCATTGAATACCGATTACAATAGCACAATATTTAGAAAATAGAACTAGGGATATAACAAAAAATATTTTGGGATTACTTCCCTAAATAACATAAGATTTCATTTATGGAAAGTCAGATATGAAATCTATAGAGAAATATAAAATAAAGAATATTCCAAATTCATTTATATATCAAACAAAAAAATGTCTTTCATTTAAATAAAAATAAAACCTTTTATTTTTATGAATACATTAGTATCTCAAATCCAAAATCTTGTAATCCTATCAATATCATTAAATCCATTCATGAATCATATAAAAACTTATTATATATATATGTGAGAAAACTAGAATACATAGCAGGATCCTCTCAAAAACCACCCAAGAAAATGTGGAAAGAAATATAAAAGATATAATGAATATTCAACAAAACAAAATCATACTTGTTCTAGGTAAGATATCATAAAACCTCATAAAGGATCTCTCACAGAATCTATAATCCATTTATAATAATATTATACCAAAATAATTACTTCCTTGATGGCACCCCATGTCCACTTAACCTTTAGTTTTTTCCCACTATTTTCATAAAAAAAATGTTTGGATGTTCTAATTCCTTCAATATATCTATAACTACGTATTAACTGATACATATTCCACCTCATATACCAATGAATATATATCCATATCCATATCCATATAAAATATACCCCCACAATACATTAACATCAATTACTCCTGATGGACTGGGATCATGAACATAAAGGGCAAAGCATTGTCCCACCACTTAGCGTGCATGACCCCCAACTTGTATGACATTAATAATCACATCATCAGCACATAATAGAATTTTAACTCTATATTATTGTCATCCCAACAAATAAGTCATAACCTCAATAAAGTACACACATTATTATACTTTTAATATAATAAATGAAAGAGTTAATAGCCAACCATTAACTCCATCAGAAACCAAGATATTGAGGTAATCAATGAAGAAGAAACCATTATTTTCATTGGTAAATTCAGTAAGTAGTTTCTAATAGATAAGAACAAAATATTACAATAAGAAGGAAGACCGAAATACTATAAAATATACATAATAGAGGAAAATATATAAAACTCCATCCTATGATACCACTTCATCACCACCACACATCAAAAACAAAAATTTAAAAATTGTTCAGCAGCCCTAATAACAAACCAAAAACACATAGCACAATATCCCCAAAACATTTATTCTTATCATTTACCAATTTACTAATTTAATAACCTTAAAAACACTATAAATTCACTTTAAAATTAAATAATCTATATTTAATATGAAACTATCCATCATTTCTTAATAAAAAATATCTCATTCATTAATAATTCATTTTAACCAAACATATATGATTAATATACCATATCATATTATGGTCCATCCCACTACATGTTATTTTATTCATTATTTCCAACCATAATCCATCCCATATTGATCATTAAAGGAAAAAATGCATCATCCTCCTCAATGGATTACTTTGACAACTATATAGATATATGAAAGTATATATTGCTACTATTAAAAATCCACTCCTTTCATTTAACAATCATGAAGCCATTTCCATACCACATAAATACACATACACCAATCCATCATCGCAGAAAACACCTCATCATCCCATCTAGGTACAATTACCTGCTAAAATAAACCAAAATCATTACCACTGAAACTCTAGTAAGGGAAACATAATAAAAAGTACAAAACCAAATAAATAACTATAGGTAGTCACATATTGAAATAAATATTTTGTCATTGTATTAAAATGAATTATTTTTCAACATTGTAAGTATCATTGGAAAAATTATAAATTTTCATTAACTATTTCAACATAAATTTTACTTGAGTATTCTTTATGAGAGGTGATTCAATCATGTCAACCTCAAAAAAAATTCATTTGTATAAAAGTTATTATAAAAAATTATTCGTCAAAAAAATATCATTAATATAAATTAATATTAAAATTATTTAATTCACACATTAACATCATAATCCATTAGTATAATTCTTTTCATTAATTTATTAACTCACATAATCCATCCATTGAAAATGTATAGAGATAGTTACATTACATTAAAAAAATAAAAAATATGAATTCTTGGATCTTTATCCTCAAGAGATGAATCAATAATTACAATTTAAGATTACCATGAACTTCCATTGAAGCCCCAACCTATGAATAAGGACAAATAGAGGGGTGTATTCTCAAAAATTCTAAAAAAACACCCAACAATAAAATCAACTATGAATAAATATTATATCATAGCCCTCAAAATAATAATGAATGGGATACTACCAATAAGAAGATAAGCCTACCATATTGGAATATAAAGTGGTAGATCACATGAATCTAAGTGCTAAATATCATAAAATTGAAACCCGAATGTCTCTAATGATTCACCTTTGGTAACTTGGGTTTTGATGATAGTTGAAGAATTATAATAATAAGAATGGAATTCAAAATTTGCAGTGATCCATAAATTTTATAGGAACAATGTGTTATCAGTAATGGCCAAATCTCAATGAGGATAAAGTAAACACGTATCCAAAAATCATATAATGATCCCCCAATAACTCTCGGAATCATACAGTAAAAATTTCATTATCTCTATAACATTAATAAATGACCAAATGTAACCATGTAATAGATATATGATGGTACTCAAAGAGGAAAAATCCAATTATCATTCAACCTGGTGTCCATACAATTATTTATAATTTTGAAACTCATTGAAACCACATGTTATGTAACAACCAAGAACTGTATCAATTGCGTTTCACTTATAACAATATTGATGTGTCATATTTAGCTTTATTGTATTATATAAGGCACATGAACTATATTTTAATGAAATTAATGTTTTATTATATTTATTTGAATATTATAATTTTTGTATATATATTTAAATATTAATCAAATTATTATAACTGGATATAAATAAAAAAATAGGATAAAAAATATAAAAAAATTTATATTCTCGTTCCAGAATAATACATGAAAACCATTTTGAAAATAAAAAAATATAATTAATAAAATATTCATTTTGAAAATGAAAATATATAAAACCACGAGTGTAAAGAAAATTTAATAAATAATTACTCATGTATGTGGTATTTATAGAATCTATAGAACCCGTAAGACTTTTAAAATTTTGACCATTTGAATAATAATATAGTCATTTGAATTGTCATCTAATAGTTTAGAATAGTAATATAAATATTAGAATTATATACTAAAATGAATTAGTTGAAGATTAAATTTATTTATACTATAAATTGAAATGTTTCATATTATATCCCAGTACATGTAGATACATGTTTTATATATGATAAAAAACTATTTTTAAAAAAACCTAAATGTTTATTATTTTTTTATAATAATATAACAATTTAAAATAATTTTTTTTCATAAATTATTTTATCATTTAATATTTAGTTGAATTATTATGATTTTTTTGGGACCATACATAATTTTTTAATAGGTTAGATAATTGGTCATCATAACAAAATTGTGTTCTATCAATTAAATACTGACTTTATTTTCAAAATAAATTTCCCATGTTTATAAATATATTTCCATTTCATATATTTATTTAATATAAATTTTTAATATTGGTTATGTATTTTAATATAATTTTTTAAAATAGTTGAATTGTTGTCAATTGTAAAATATGGAAAAATGAAATAATGTATAAAATTGAAAAAATACATGAAACGTATGTTAGGGATGCTGTAGTTGACCACTGGTTCTATATTTCATGAATATATTATTGTTTACACTCATAATAATTAACAATAAATGTAGTTTAGAGCCAAAAATAGAAAACTAATGATTTTAAAATTCAAAAGCAACCATCTTTACCACTAATAAATATCACCCCTCACAACCCCTTCTCCTAAAACCTTCAAATCATTATATCATTAAAAAATTCAATCTTATTATATTCCAACACCTCTCCCTATGTTCATATAACTCTAATATAAACAAAAGGTAAATTTACTATTTTATTATTTATTTCAAGAGGGTATTCTTATGAGGTAATATTCTCAATCAATCTTTTTTAAATTTTATTTCCTTCTTCCTCCACCTCACAAACTCGATAAAAAAAATGGAACAATGACTCTAGTCTAAAAAATGTTGTGTAATTTTATTTTTCTAATTGAATTTATATCCTCCATTATCTTGTCTTCTCTCCTCATTATAAACAAATGTTATTCATATTATGGTGTTTTCACCAACTCCATGATCATTTTACATTGTTTTCCTCCACATACATCAACAAGGGATATAAAAATAATATTTTTATTGAATATAATGATTATATTTATCATGTTAGATATTTCATGATTCTGGAATGCATAGAACACATTTTAATTAAATAAAACAAATCTAGTGCATTAAGATCATGATATAACCAAAATTAACTATCTATATGGACTAATAATTTTTACAAAAAGTAATCATTACATATTGAAAGACATATGGATATTTATTATCATTTTAATTCTTTTAAGAAAATTAATATCATTTAAACTCCCTTATATAGTTATATTACAATTATAATATAACATCAAAAAATTTCTAGAAGTGGTACAACCTTGGAAAATGAAATGAATGACCTTAATATAGTGATATTAAACATAAAATATCATCACAACTAGAAAAATGAGTTATATCCAGGGTATAAAACTATGGAAATTGGGCCCAAAAACATGGCCATTACCTATGTCCATAATTTTTCCTAACCGTGGGAACTATCATTGTGGTAGTAGGGTCTGACCTATGGCCACAGTTTTAACCGTGGTAACAGGTGTCCTATTACTACGGTTTTAAAAACCATGACCAGAGGTGTCTCTACTATCAACTGTGGTAGTTGACCTATGGACATGGTTATAACTGTTGAAATAGGTTTCCTATTGCCATGGTTTTAACCATGGATATATCCCTAGAAAACCATGGAAAAAGGTGGCCTAATTCCACAGTTAAAACCATGGCAATAGCTCTAGAAAATCGTGGCAACAGCCAAAACTAATGTGTGTCTAGCCAGATTTGATCCCAACACCTTCCGTTCACATTCCAGAAACCTAACTACTAAACCACCAAGGAATTTGTGCATATAAATATATAATATTTTATATATATTATTAAAAACTGAGGCAGTATCCTAAAAACATTGGCAGTAGTCTTTCCTGCCATTTTTTGGCGGGAATGTTTTTCTCCAGTGAAATGGTGGGAGACCTATCGCCACAGTTTTCAAACCCCTGGCTATCGCCCTTTGAAAAAAGGCCTATATCCAGGACATTTAAAAATATGGATATAGGGCACATAACCAAGGCCATTGGTTTGATCTATAGCCATAGTTTTGAAAATTATGGCTATAGACCATGAAAAAAAGTACATATACCCACGGTTTTAAAACTATAGCTATAGGCCACATAACTGTGTTCATAGCCATCTATATCCATAGTTTTAATAATGTGGCTATAGGTTTATGCCCGTAGCATATTTTAATACTACATCAAATTAATTTTTATTGAAAATTATATAATTATAATAAATAAAATATTGGTGTAAAATGTTATAAATTATGTAATTGATTAAAAAAAATAAATTATATATAAAATTTAGTCCTAGTGAAGGCCGAATCCTTATATAATTTAATGGATGCCTCTAAACTACTTATTTTCATTAGGTTCTGATCATTATCTTACTAAATCGGTTTATCTTTCTCAATTATAGAATGTATAACATTTAAATTTTGTATATATACGTATAAATCATATATGGAAAGCATATTATTTCAGAAATTAATGGGTTATACATGGATTATACTGATTTCTCAATTTAATTCTTTGAAATCAAAAATTGTTAAAGGGGAGTTTTCCTTCCCTTAAAAATTTTATATAGTGATCTTTTCAAATATTTCCTCTAATAGAATATAATATAAAAAGTGAACATTTAATGTTAGCACCATAATTTTTTAACTCTAGTTTTTAATTTAAAATCAATGTTCATTCATTATTTAAAATTCATAAACTAGTTACATGAAAAAAAAAATAATGTTTTTTTCATACCCATTTCTCCAACCTTTCTCATGCAATTTTTCGAAAGGACACAAATAATTAAACCTTTTATTTATTATGATTATAATATAATATGTAATTATTAATTCTTTTTTCTATTTATAAATTTTATTAAATCTAATTCCATTATAATATGAGGATTTTTTATGAGATCGATTACCTTCCATTGGCAATTCTTATATTTATTAATTATGCATGATTTTGATTTTTGGAACGCATAACAATTTACATTAAATTATCCGTATACTTATATATCACACTAATTAATTAGGTTATTTTTCATAATTATGACATGATATGATTTGAGTTAGGGAGTGAAAAATATATAGTGGGACTATATCCACTAGGTAATGTTTTTAGTGAAGTTAGTCTTGAAAGTTTCCTATTTCATGTTTCATGTAGATTACAAATTCCTATGTTCCGGTAATATTATGATTCAATGATCATTATTATATGCTCCCATATCATTATTAATGAAATTTTGTATAATATAATTCCATATAAATCCTATTTTATGATTATATATCATGTTTATACCCTTAATGGAATTTTTTAATAACCTAATTTTTCTACAATATAAAGGTTCCCCTTAGAGGTATAGGATCTCAAAGGGTTTTTTCATCTCATTTTAGAGATAGAAAATAATGTTTTTATTTTATTTTCTTCTTGAGGTTTTATTTATATAATAATTTAAATACACTATGGCTCTTGATCATTGGGTATTTTTCTATTATACATTAATTTGAAAATTATTGTAATAATAAGTGAAAATATATAAGTTAATATAGTTCGTATCCCAGAATGTCATATTTATTATTTGGGAATAGTATTGAAATAATTTAATTATATCAAAATAGATAATACTAATTATTAGATAATTTCCAAAATTTTCATTGATTTATAGAGTTAATGGATTCTAAGAATGTACATCCAATTCAGGATACTGTTAGTGGATATGATTTTTGATAACAATTACCATGGGGAAAAAACTCTAAAAAAGGATTCTTTGGTATTAATTTTAAAATATCATACTTAATAACAAAGAATCATTTTTGGAAACCTAATTGGGAACCCCCATCAGACATTCTTTAGGAAATTCAAAAACTGTTTACCAACTATTATGAAAGGATTTAATAAATTGTTATGGAAATTAACTTGTATAGAAACGTTTTAGAACTAGAAAATAATATATTTTGACTTATATTTCAGTTTTATTATTTTCTTTTAATTTTCTTAATTTACCATTTATATTATTTTAAGTTTTAGTACTCTAATCCATAATTATTATTTTATTTATTTTAGATAATAGAGTTAAATAAGATGAATCTTGATGAAAAACAATTATAGGAAATGGAATGGCTAAACTAATAATAAGCCTATCCTAATTATTTAAAGTGTTAAGAACCTCATTGAAGTTATCACACAAATTAATCATTTTAGGAATACTAAAATAAACCTGGTTGAAAACACTTCTTCTCCTATAAAAGATCATGTTGTGGTTGAGTCCTTTATGTGATAATGGAATTTGATAATTAGCTAGTCTTCACATCCCCTGGTAAAAGAAAAATGGATTTACTCTGTTGAGATGCTAGTCTAACCTTTCAATGACTGAATAAAGATAATTTGATACATTCCATTTATCAAATCCATGAGAATGTTTGTTAGTGGTGAAATGTAATCAATAACTTGATATACAAAGAGGAAATTTATTATAAAAAATAGAAAAAAATAATAAATATATTTTTCAATAAATATATTCCCAAAAATATCAATCATAAAATATAGATGGATTTCCATAGACTGAATCAAAATGAATCTACATCAACCGTGTAATATGGTGTAAAATTTTCATGGATTTCATTATGAACCTATGGATTTCTCAAAAAATAAATACAATTAATGTGGAAAACATATTTAAGGAATTAAATATTTTCAATGAATAGATTTTTAAATTTTTAAAATTGAAATCTATGAATAGAATTTCTATTGTGAAATTATGTTCATGATATTTATTGGACACATAATTTAGTCTCTCGGGGTAGGAGTTAAAAATAAATAAAATGGATTTTATTTTAATAGGAAGAATAGATAAATATCAAAGTGGAAATTAAATTAAACATCTCACATGAAAAAAATATGTGAAGAATCATTCTGGAAATAAAATCATGGGAAAAATAATATGTTTTATGTGTGTGAAAGAATGGAACCAAGATAACTAATGTCCATGAATGTTGAAGAATACGACTTATGTAATGGATGTAGAGATTGTTCAAATCAGTAATCCACTTGTGGACCAGTTTTTCAACATCAAGGAACAAAATCATTATAGAATAAAATTCCATATGCCAAGGGTTGTCAGAGACAATCAATGACAATAAAATTCATAGCCTAATGAGAAAAGGAAGGGTATATGCTATCAATAATAAATAGGTAGATTAAAAAAAAAATTTTAATAGGTATGATGGTTATTCATTGATGAGTATAGAACAAGTTTTTTAAATCCATCCATGTTCATTATTTTACTTATTTCATGATTAATGTAACTATTTGATGACTTCCTCAAAACAATGGTATTGATCCATTTATAAGTACAAAAAAGAGTTAATTTACATTATCCAAATTATATAACACCTCAATAATCAATTTATTTGGAATGAACCTCTCAAAAAGTATTTCATACTTACATTCTGGGAGTTTGATACATTATGGGGAATTGATTGGATATCCCTATATAAATTCAACATGAAATTTTATGAGACGGAGATCACTCATCACATATTGAGTCTAACACTAATATTTTATAAGTGTAATAAAGAATTTGAAAATTCTTTAATGTGTATTTATCAATAGGGTATATTATTTAACTACAATCAATAATGTTTATAACATATTTTTGATACAAATCAAAGAACCATTCTTGATGATATTCCAATTTTGTGGTGCAATACTAAAGTATTATCTGATGTATTGTAAGTAATTCCTTGTGAGTGAGAGCTTTGTTTATCAATTGAACTTATACCTAAATCTATGACCATATAAATTATTTAATACATAATATCTTACATGGAGTTGGAAAATCTAAATTATAGTTAACGGTGATTTTGGATATGGGTGTTATATATCTAGGTGCTTTAACATGGGGTACACCTGTCTACATCATCAAGAAGACAGATTGGTCAATAATCATAAATATTTATTATTATGAACTAAATAATTATGATTAAAAATAGTTATCAGGTAAAATGGTTTTATTACATGATCAATCAACTACATATAGACTAATACTTCTTTACGTTGGATATTTTGTTAGGATATCACTAAATAAATTTAATGAATGACGATATTCCCACTACTAAATTTATAAAAATGAATATATATATATATATATATATATATATTATGAGTTCATAGTTACTCCGTTAGGAATCAAAAATTCTCAATGTATATACATGGTCTTAAGGAATAGAGTCATCCTAAATTATATCAAAAAATTTATGGCCGTATTTATATATTATATTATGAAATATACCAAAATCATGGAGGAGATTGAAGAGAATTTAAATTCTATGATAATTTATTCTCATAAGTAAAATATTTAATAAATAAATTAAATTTTAGTTATGGAATTAACCAATATCATTATTGGGGAATGTTACCCCCAATAAATGGATATATATACCCATATAAGAAAAATGAGATTGAGGAATGGATAAAACCTATATATATTACAATGTTTTTTAGTTTCTTTGTACTAGCCTAGTACTGAAGATTATTTGTGACTAACATCTCATTATTATAAAACCTCCTAACCAATAAAATATGGAAAGGATTAAATATAATCTATATAATTGAATGATAAGAGATATTCATGGGGTTAAAAAGAAGTTTTATCAGTGCACAGGTACGTGTACTACCCTCATGTAGGGGTATTTTTGTGTTATATTTTTTATTCTTATGTAAAGGGTTTGGGATATGTACTTATTAAGAAAGGAAAAGTGAGATAAAACTTTCATGAATGATTCAATTTTATCTGTATAATAACCAAATTCATAATCTATAGATAGCTTCTAAGATTTCACATTGAATATATAGAACTACTGTATCTAAATAGAGAATAGTAAAATATGTAGGGTTTATAAGATTCTAAAATTAACAATCACACTTAAGTATATTAACATGTTCTATTAAATATTGTTAGAGATTGTCAAGGATTATGAATTCTCAATCCATTATTATCTACAAAAAGATGAATAATGTGGTAGATTCATTAAGTATAATGTATTTAGAAACCTTATCCGCGATTTGAATTAAGAAGGAAATAATCATTTTTAACATGTGAAGTATTGATGTGAGAATCATAAATGAAGGAACAACAAAATTCTATTATCAAATGATTACTCAACGATAAAAACTGGAAAAGATACAGGATGCTCAAAGAGATAGTATGTGAATATATAATAAATTTGGATGAATATGAAATTGTAAATCCTCAATGATCAATATGTAAGAAGACTAAGACAAAAAATTTGGGTCATGAATATGTGCACCATAAAATTCAATGACAAAATAACACATATAAAATAATAAATATAACTTGACCTTCTCTATCCATCAATGTATCATAATGATGTGTTGAGTTCTTTAAACCCACTATTAATAGTTAAATATGAAGATTGAAATTGTTGATTATACATCAATGATCCCGGTATGTTAATAATTAATGGATGAATAGAAAAGCTAAAAGGTGATGATTAAACCAATACCTATACCTACAATGAAATGGGAAAACATCACTATGGAAATTGTTTCGAGTTTTCTAAAGACATAATAAAGAAACCATGTATACGTGGTACAATAGATCATCATATAATAAATTCTCAATTATGTACTATTTTGGAAGAGTCTTTTTTTATCAAAATACAAGGTTATACATAAAAGAAGTTGTGATTCTACATGGAACACTAATATCAATTGATTACATTCCAGATCTACGCATTTCTTCCATATTCTACAAAATAATCTGACATTATCTAAACATTGAGTTGGGAATTTTTTTCCTTTATAAAATGTGCAATGATATAAATTACGAGTATAATATCCAAAAAATGAAAATGTTAATGGGAATTTAAAAATGAATTCAATTTATGATTGGATCAATATCTTACTCATTTAAATTTCAAGTAAAATAATAGATTTCAAAATATCTTCCAATTGGATCCATATGACTCCCTTTATTAGAAGAGATGTATAACACCTCTATAATGGGATAATGTATGTGAATTAAATATATTAGATATAAAATGGAATATGAAATGGTAGAAAAGGTTAGTACCATTTAGTAGTACATCTGAATATTATAATATAGATATATAATATTTTCTAATAATTTTAGATGATATGTAATAATTGACATTATATATAAAATGATCCACCACATATCTTTACTGAGGAGAATCATGAGATTTAAAAATATCGAAAATCTATTTCGTAGGTACACAATTCTCTTTAAGACTATTTATTTTTCCGAATATGGGTCTTATCAACTATCACTACCACCAACAATATTTTTAGTACATGATGTCTTCCATGTATCCCTATAAGGGAAATACATACTGGATACCGTACATGTACAAAAATTTGAGGTAGTAAAGGTTGAAAATGATATCTCTTATGAGGAGAAACCAATGATGATGTTTCACTATAGAGGAAATCTTCCATGAATTTTGACAACTCATTTAGTCAAGGTACAATAGAGAAACAATAATTATGGGGAGGTAACTTGGGAACTTGAGGAATAGATGAGGTATAAGTACCCTCATATGTTTTCATTATAGTTGATAAAGTGAAATATTTTTGATGAAATTTATTATAAGGGTAATAATGTTACATACTAGAATTTAATCAATTTAATTTCCCTTATAATTATATAATTTTGAAATATTTAGTGACATAGTATTGTATAACGCACATGAAACACTTGATAAAACCAATAAATTTTTATTATAATAAATTTTCATTACATTTATACAATATTTATAGATATATGAATTGAAAATATTAAATTTGGATAAAAATTGGAGACAAGATATCTATAATATAAAAACTTGAATATTTTTAATCCACAAAATAACTACAATGAATAACAATACTACATAAATTAAATAATATACTAATAATAAAATTTAAATTTTAAAAATAAAAATATTTATAACATAGAGAGTAACATAATTTAATAAATAATGAATGGGATTTTAAGTGTTTTTAGAGAGTACAAAACTCATATGACCATTTCAATTATTACTATTGTAATAGAAATCGAACGATATGAATAATTATATGGAATTTAGAATAGTAATCTTACCATTATTATAAGGCCCCAACCATAAACGTTACTCAATCATGAGATAAGTCAATAATCGAATATAATTCACATAGAGGATGTTTTTAGGATTAGATATTTAGTGAATTATGTCATTACTCATACATGTGAAAATAATTATTACAAATAGACACATTTACTCAATATCAATTTTTTTTAAAAAAACACTATAAAAAGAAACAAGGTTCGTTTCATGTTTAAAATGCATGAATTTTCCAGGATATCATCCTTGAATCTATTATTCATTATGTCGTATGAAAAAAATTTCAAAACATGGGATGAGCATAAGAAGATCAGTAAGGTATCCATAAATAAGGATAACTATTAATCTTGGAAAACCCTAAAAACCATGAATACTTTTTTATGAAGTAATACTTTTCACCATTAGGATGTACTAAATATACATAACTGAATATAAGCTTATTTCATATGCTTTATATAACCAATATAATACCATGAAGGTAATATAATTCTACATATAAAAAATAAAGTTAACCTGGGACATAGACATACATAAATAGAATAACCATACGATTGACTTCCGCATATATCACTAAATAGAATATCCCTATGGCTGACTGCAATACCCAATGCATTGTAGGTTATAATATAACCACTAATAAAATATTTCTAATGAAACCAACCATATATTATGTATCACATAACCACCCATCATTGGTTTATCATGCAACAACCTGTCAAATGTCCAACATCCATTACAATATCATAACACATAAAATATTTAAAATATCAAAAGTTCACAAATTTCATTTCATTTGAAATCACAAGAAATAATTTAAAGATATTGAAATGTTAAATCCATTTCAAAAACCATTTCCAATACTAAAAAACAAAATAGAGGGTATAATGTATTTCATTTCCTTTAAAAAAAATTAGGCTTGTTGAGAAAGCCAACTATAAAATAATAGTTACAACGGAGGAGAATTGATTGCCTATGCATATGTTAAATACATCCATTTCAGTTGTTTAGTAAAAAAATTCATATAAAAAAATATTCATTTTGAATGAAATTAAAATTGAACGATGTTTATTATAAACTGTATAAAATAAGGTGATGTACAAAATCAAAATTGTGTCAATTAAAGGAGATTGAGATGAAGTCCCTTACCTACAATATGACTTGTCTCATTTATTATTTTTATTCATGAACAATAATCATATGTTAATTTCTACTTTATTCGGTGCCTTTTCATGTTTATTATTCCTTTTATATTATTAATTATCATGTTATGAAAATTATATATTTTTAAATCTCATATTGCTCATTTTGTCGATATTCGGTACTTGAGTCGAAAATGAACATTTTTTCATGTAAATTGTACAAGTGGTTGGAGTACATCATCTCCATAATATTATAAATGTTTTAAATATCATATATATCTAGTATATTTTGATTTATAATTTCCATAATATTTGGTGATAGGAAATTCAATGCACCATTTATGGAAACCATAGGTCGTACGTACACATGAACACTACTTTCATTTCATTGTCATAAAAAATAGTAGTTAAACAATATAATTATAAATTATAATATTAGTATTATATTTATGTAATTATTACCTATTATATTTAATAAAACCATCCTTTATATGATTCCACGTATATCTTGAACGAGTCATATCAATTTTTGGAGGCAGTAGTCCACACTTCCACAAATGAAATTATGGTATTTACACGTAATGGAAAGCATAATGGTATGTTGTAAATAAAAAATAAAGAATAAATGAGACAATATAAATATAATATAATTCGTATATAAACATATTTCCATCATAATGGCCACCATGAGAGGTCGTAGGTGAAAATTGAACTATCATCCTTTCGTGAGGTAGTAGTTCAACATACACAGAAACAATATATTTGTATCCAATAGATGGAGGTTTGTGTATGTTTATGTTGAATCATTCTTATAACATCATACATGTATATTGATAATATTGGGGTATTTATGTAATAAAATTATAGAAATAAAATAGGGATTGGAGAAAGAAAATAAATGAAAGGAAGTTAAGAAAACAGAGAGTACCTCTAAATCGAGTAACTTCATTTGATTTGAGAAAAAGGAATTATTGATTTTCCTTTATCCCAAGATAAGGATTATATTATGAATTAAAACATTTTCAGATCTTATTTGATCAGATTTTGGATGATCCAAGGGGAATGAGAGGTTTTTGTAAGTGAGATGAGGTTGTGGCATTTTATAAGAAGGGGAGGGGTAATTTAGGAATGTCTTAAAAAATTATTTTATAATATATTTATTTAATAATTCTAATACCTCTAAATTGATAAATATTGTTGATAAAATAAGGATGGGTCAAAATACCATCAAAAAATAGGTTTTACTCAAGTATAGGTCAGATAGTGAACCTTATCTTTAAACATTAACCCTAAGTCAAAAATATTAACTCTTACCATGTCTTATGTATTTTCCTAGTATATTGTTACAATATTTACTATGAAAAGCCTATAGAACCAAAAGTGGATAATTAATGTCATTTATAACATTATATAATTCGTTTTTAGGATAATATATTTTTAGGACTTTTATAACATTTAATAAAATAATATTTTTTTTAAACACATTTATGTCAATTTCTACACTATTTACTAATTTGTTTTTGTTAAAGACATAATAGCTTGATTCCATAAGAACAAAAGGCATTAACTCAAGTAAAAAAATTTCAATATCATCAATAAAATTCATTGATGGAATAAAAATATTATAATTATATTTATTTTAATATTTATATTAAAATTTATTTGAATCATTAATTAATAAGGTAATCACTACATCATCATTGTGTCATAATAAATTTATTTATATAATTTCTAAAAAAATAAAGAAAATACCATGATTTAGGAAATATTTTTAGATTTCTGATTAATATTTATACTCATATAGATCTATTTATAACACTATATTAAAATCATTTAATTAAAAGATACATGTTTATGTTATATTTCTCTTTTCCTCAAATTAAAAATTATAAAATATCATTTTTACACTCATGTGGCTCCCAAATTACAAAATCTCATAATACATTTTCTCATGGATAGAAATATCTCATAAAATAGGATTAGAAAACATTTTATTATTGTTTTATATAATTATAATAATATTATTACCCTTATTTATATGATTTACCCTTTAACCAGGGTAAATGAAAATAATTACTAAAGTTACTATTCATAATGTTCTAAAATAAAAGTTACATATTTACACAATTTAGACCATTTGATTCGAAATATGGAATTCAATTTTCCAAATTCAAAACACAATAATTGTAGTAATTAATTTAAAAATAATTCCCATTATTAAACCGAGAATGTGGGTTTTCTGAGAAGTAAAAACTATCAAAGGATTATGATGTGTTTATGTCCAATTTAAATATAAAATTAAATATAATAACCAAAATTGTATTACTATATGAAAAAATAATCTAATTAAACATTAAAACCAATTAAAATGATAGTATAACTATATAAATAAATTATACGAAAAGGCAGTTTTGAATTAAAATACAATATTTTATACTATTCATTAAAATATATAATTTATCAGAAAAGTACCAAAATTTAATCCTAAGTATATTTGGATTTTTTTTAATAATAAATAAGAAGTTAATTTTTTCAAAAAGAACATATAAATGTGAAAAAAACTAGATTTAAAAATGTTTCTCTATCCAAATGATGTAAAATGAACATTAAAAAATTAGAGTATTTAATGCTTAAAAATAGACGCATTCCCAATTTTAGACACTAAAATTTATTGGATAAATGTAAAAAACATTTAAAATGGGTTTAATAATTTTGTTATTAGTTCTATTCATTCCCTCTAATACAACATTGTGGCATTAACTACCATTTAAAATAATAAAAATATTATTGTATTATTTTTCAATATAACTCAAAGTTGTTTGAATCATATGATTTTGGAGAAACCCACTGTTTCATGTCATGTACGATATCAAAAAATTTCCTCCTTAACATAGAATTAATATCTTAATCCTAAATATTAATATATATGAAACATTATTATTCTATAAACAACTAGGTTGTTACATCATTCCCCCTTTTTGAAATTCCATCCCCACATTTTTATTTACATAAAAATTGATGGTATTTGTCCTTCATAGAATATTAATATTTTCACATTGCCTCTTCAACCATATAGATTTTCAACAAAACCATTACCTAATTGGTCAAATTATTCTGCAATAATTATTCTCTACATTCAGGAATCTTTACTTGTTGTTCCCCATATGAAATATTCTCTTTAAATTAGACTAACAGTGGACTCAAAATATGCAATGTATCTGGTATATACATTTATAACAATGAAACATGAAAAACATTGTGAACTTGGGATAAATAAGATGGTAAAGCCACCATTAAAAAACATCTCCAACATTCTCCCAGATTTCATTGGGTCCAATGAACATTGGACTCAGCTTTCCGTTCTGGACAAAACGCATCACACATTTACATATAGAAAAAAAATGAGAAATACATGATATCCTAACTCGAAAAAATATTTTTCATCTAGTTATCTGCATAACATTTCTACCATCTCTGAGTTATCCTCATGTTCTTCTAAATCAACTGAACTTTTTCTCTCATCTCTTCTACCCATTCAGGTCCCCTCAACATCCTTTCACCTACTTCAGACCATAAAAAAAGAGTTCGACACAGCTTTCCATATAATTCCTGAAATGTTACCATCCTTATACTAGAATGAAAACTTTTATTATTGGAAACCACAACCAAAGAAAGACGTTGATCCCAACTTCCATGAATATCCATTGAATAAGCACATATAATATCTTCAAATGTATGAATTGTTTGTTATTATTTCCCATATAATAAAGGATTTATTGTTTTACTGAAATTTAATTCAGTTCCTAATGATTTATGAAGGCCTTTCCAAAAATATTAAGTGAACCTGAGATCGCAATTAGATAAATAAAAAGAGGAACTCTATTTAACCATATTATCTTATTAATATACAATCGATAATGTTGATATAGAGATATTGTATCTGAAATAGTTATAAAATGATCATATTTAGACAATTTATCATCAATAACCTAGATTTCACTACTACCTCAAAATGATTTTTGTAATACCACTATGAAATCCATTGATATATTTTTCCATTTTCACTTCAGCACTAAAAAGAGGGTGTTGAATCCCTTTTGGTAACTTCCACTCTTGTTTAACCAATTGAAAAGTGAAAAACTTGAAAAAATAATCTGTAAAATCTTTTTTCATTCCATTCCGCCAGTAATAAACTTGATGATCTCTATACATCTTAGTACAACTCGGATAAACTGAAAATGGAGAACAAAGATCATTATATAACAACACTACCCTCAACTGTGAATCATAAGGCACACATAATCTCTTTCAAATCCTAAAAATATAGTATTTATCAATATTAAATTTAGGTAACATAACATTTTGACCCAATTCTCTATTTTTCTGTAATTCCTTCTAATAGAGATGATTTCAATTCCACCTGAAACAAAATAGAGAAATTTATTATACCAAAAACATCCAATCCAAAATTAATCAAATCAAAAACTAAATGATGTTTTTTAAAATGTATCATGGTTAATGTATTATTACTATTTCGACTCAAAGCATTAGCCAGATTATTTTCCTTTCCTCGATGGTAATAAATCAGGCAATAATAATCCATTATTAATTACATCCATCTTCTATATCTCATTTTTAATTATTTATAATTGAATATATACTTTATATTTTTGATAATAGTTTATATTTCATACTTTAGTCCATAAATATGATTCCTACAAATTGTTAATGAAAAAACTTCAATAGCTAATTCCAAATCATGTGTAGGGTAATTTAACTCATGAGGTTTCAACTGATGTGAATCATATGAAATTACCTGATCATTTTTTATTAAAACAAAACCCAGTCTATTCAATGATGCGTCACTGTAGGTAAAAAATTCACCATTACAGGAATGCAGGGCCAAAATTAGATCCCTTATCAATCTTCTTTTCATTTCATGAAAAAAATTATCACATTCGTTTGTCATATTGAACATAACTTCCTTTCATGATAGCTTAAATATTAGTCTAGATAACTGATAAATGATTTCAAGAAACATTCATTAATAACCTACTTATCCAAGAAAACTATGAATCTACGTGATATTGGTAGGTTTTTCCCACACATCAACTACATTTATTTTAGAAAGGTAAATAGTTATGTCATCTTTAGAAACAATATGTCCAAGGAAAGAAATTTTCTACCACCAAAATTCACACCTACTAAGAATTCCATAATGTATTATTTAATTTAAGGTTTAAAAAAATTGTCATTACATGATTTCCATGTTCCTTAAAACATTTAAAATATAAAAAAATATCATCTATAAATATAACAACAAACTGATCCAAAATACTGATGAATGGCTCTATTTCTACCTTCTTAAAACATCTACCCTTATTCCTTTACAGAAAGCCACTCTGAAAATTCATATATTAGATGATGAAATTTTCTAATCATCAAACACTATATCATTTTGACCATGAATTAAAAATATTTTATGGATATTAAATTAACAATATTAAAACTCATAAAGTAATATAAGTGGACCTTTGATACCAACTATAAGGCCCTAGCCTTAATTGTTACATAAACATGAGAGATTTCAACAATTGAGATAATTCAGATCGAGTATATTTTCTGGTTTATATCATCAATGAATTAGATCATAAATCATTCATAGAAACACCAAAATTAAAATTAGACACTTCTTATCAATATAAGTTTTTTTTATAAAACAAACAAACTCATTAAAATGACACATGGTTCGTTTCATATTTAAACGACATAACTTTTCCATGGACCCATCCTTGAATCTATTATTCTATAGGTCCCATTAAAAACATTAAAAAACATGGTATGAGCATAATAATCAAATTAATACATACAAAATGAAGTAAAACTATTAGTCATGGGAAGACATGAAAAACTGGAATACTTTATCATAATGTAATACATTTCATCATAAGGAAGTAGTAAATATACTTCACTAAATATAATCATATTTATTACCCTTTTGTAAGAAAAATATTTCCATAATTTCTATATAAACAAAAATATAACATATAAATGTAACATGGGATATAAACAATATTAACGGGAATAACCATACAGTCAACTTCCACACATATCACTAAATAGAATAGGCATATGGATGTCATCCATACGCAATGCATTGGAGGTTAAAACATACCCAATCATCCTGGATTTGTCACAGAACCACCCATATTTTGTTTAGCATGTAATCAATGGTCATTGGATTATCACTTAACCACCCTTTAATTGTCCAAGTACCATTACATAATTATAACACATAAATTATAGAAAATGTAAACATTACACTTATAAAATTTCATTTGAAATCACATGAAATAATTTCAAGATATTGAAATATTAAATATATTCCAAGAACCATTACCAATACCAAAACACTAAAAAATGGATTAAGTGATTTTTTTCCTTTTAAGTAAACATTAAGCATTATTGTGGAAGCCAAATATCCAATAACGGTTACGGTGGTTAGGAAATCATTGTCACCGTATAAGTTAAAAACATTTCCTTTTGTTTTTTAGTAAAATAACTATTAGAAAAAAGATTCTCATTGAATTATATTAAAATTCAGTGGGGTTTAGTACACACCTTATAGAAGAAGGCGATGTATAAAATCAAAATATTCCTCAATGAAAAGAGATTGAGAAAAAGTCTCTTACCTCAAATATGACTTGTCTCGTTCATTCATTATATTCCAAAATAATAAGCTTAGGTTAATTTCTACATGAATCATATCCTTTTTCATGTTTATTATCCCATTAATATTACTTATTATCATTTAATTAAAATTACAAAATTATTCAAGATCATATTAGTCGTTTTGTCCAGATTTGGAACATGAGTCAATCATAAACATATTTTGATGTAAATTGTAATTATTGTAAGATTACAACATCTATATAATATTATTCCTGATTGAAATATCAAAAAATTTAGTAAAACATTATTTATAATTTCCATAATATTTGGATATAATAATTGAAATTCTGGGTTTATGGAGATGGTATGTCATACTTACACATGAACGCTACTTTCATTTCATCATCATATTGAATTATTAACAATCAAATAATATAAATTTAAATTATAATACCATTATTTCATTTATTTCATTTGTGTCTCATAGGTTTAACATAACCATCATTTATATATTTCAATTTATTACATGAAAGAGCCATACCACTTTGAGGGGGCGGTAGTCCACAATTCCTCAGATGATATAATCATATTTGTGCATCAAGGAAAGGATAATGGTATGTTTTAGTTAAAAATTACAGAATCCTAGAGATATTATAAAAATAATATATATCATATATAAAAATATTTCCATCATAATGGCCACCATGAGATGTGGTAGGATAAAATTGAACAATTATTGTTTTATTATGTAGTAGTTGGTCATACACAAAAACAATATCGTCGCATCCACTAGATTGATGTGTGTGTAAGTTTTGTTATAATCCTGATCATAAAAACATCATAGAATATTTAGGATAATTTTTTAATTTAATATAATAATAAAAAGAGCTTACAGATTGGAGACGGAAAATATTGGAAAGGGACTTGGGAGATGACATTACCTCTAAATCAGGTAACATCTTTTGATTTCAGCCATAATTCCTTCTTGAATTTCCTTATACCCTAGGTAAGGCTTTTAGAAAGAAATAAGGGATGTTGGGATATAATTTGTGAACAAATCAGACAACCCAATAGATTTTATAGGTGTTTGTATGTGGGTAGAGGTGGGGGCGTTTTATTAGAGGTAAGAGGGGAACAGTAAGAATGTATTGAAATAATATTTTATTATAAATTTATTTTCGAATTATAATATTTATAAAGTGATGAATCTAGAGGGTAAAATGGAGATGGTACAAAATACTCTAAACTAATATGATTTAGACAAGTTTAGGTCACAAAATTACTCTTATCTTTATGCTCTATCCCGAAGTTAAAAACATTAACTCTTAACATGTCTTCTTGTATTTTCATAGTATATTGTTATAATAGTTAATATAAAATTAAAATAGAACAAAAATTTGTTCATTAATGAAATTTATAACATTATATAGTTCATTTAGCCATATTATATTTTTGTAGGACAATTATATCATTTAATAAAATAGTATTTGTTTAAAAATTCAATTATGTCAATTTTTACACATTTTGGTAATTGATATTTTTTATAGTTATAACAACTTCATTACTTCATAGAAAGGTGGTTAAATTTTAAAATAAAAAATAAATATCATTAAGAAAATTTTTGGATGAAATCAAAATATTCAAATTATATATATATTAATATTTGTAATACCATTTATTAGAATCATTCATTAATATGGTATTACTTCTTCATAATTTCAATATAAATAAATTTATTTATTTAACATCTAGAAATAATAAATAAAATACCATGATGAAGTAAATATTTTTTTCTTTCTAATGAATAATTATATTTATATTGATATTTTATATAACCCAATATTAAAAATGTTTTGTTAAAAGATACATGATTATGTTATATTTCCCTTTTCATTAAGTTAAAAATTATAAAAGTTCACTTTCAAACCAAAGAGGCTCTAAAATGAAAAAGTTTGGACTAATGTTTCTAATGGTCATACATACCTCATTCAATAGGATTAGGACTCATTTTAGGATAGCTTTATTCTTATATAATATCATTTTTAGCCTTATTTACCTTGTTTACCATTTTACCAAGGTAGATAAAAATAATTATTAAACATACTATTTATAATTTCCCATGATTAAAGGTCACTATTATCAAAATATGGAACATATTATTACATATATGGAATTTATTTTTCAAAATTCAAAACATTGAAATTGTAGTAATTATTTAAAAATTAATTTCTGTTATCAAAACCAGAATCTCGGTTTTTAAGAAGTAAAAACAATCAAAATATTGACATGTGTTTATGTCGATTTTCAATGTAAAATTACATCCAATGAAAAAATTTGGATTATATTATAAATTTAAAATTCAATTAAACATCAAAACCAATTTAAAGGATAATCAAACTATATAAATATATTAGATGAAAAGGCAGGTTTGAATTAAAATATAATATTTCTCACTATTAATTAATATAATTATTTTATCATAAAAATACTAAAATTCAGACAAATTTAAATTTGTATTTCATTATTCTAAAGAAGAAGTTTATTTTTTCAAATAGAAAATATTATAATGACAAAAAAAAATATTTAAAAAGGGTTCTCCATCAAAAGGCTATAAAATGACCTTTTAAAAATATTATTGTATTTTATGTATAAAATTGGAATAATTCGAATTCTAAGCCTCTGATGACACAGACCATCCTCTGAGGCCTATGTCGTGACATCCCCCAAGCCCACCTCCCAATGTCCAATGGTTGGAAAATTGCATTGAAGGTGTCTACCTACAAGTGGGAGGAATTTTCCTGAGTATATGTATGCATGTACAAACCACCACCTCCCAAAGTTTGAAAGGTAAACATGCATGAAACCAAATAACCATTAATTAAAAGTATATAATTTAGGTCAAATGGGGTAGAATAAAATCCCAACAACATTAACTAAAAATACAACTTTATAAGTAATCTCTGAAAGTCATCCACTGAAAACCCCCCATGACGTGTAAGTATAGATTAGTTGATGGAATCCAAATATGCACATCCCGCCTGCCTAATCTCATTGGGCACTAGCGGGTCCAGGGCCACCATTCCCTCCACCAACTCATTGGTCGTCTGCACAAGACACAAAACATGTGGGTGGAGACCGTGTAGGGTTGACTAACAATATACTCATTAAGGACCCCATACCAAAAAAGATAGGCCCAAAAGAAATCCAAAAATAAAACCCTGAATTTAAACAACTCTCACTGGGTATAATCTAGGGAAAGGAATGTATGACCTTTAGCTATATCATCTAACACCTTTTTCTGATAGATAACTCCACTTCTAGGAGTACAATTGTCCATTCTGGTCACACAAAGCTTCTTACTACTAACCATGGGCTACTGTGGTACTCATCTCTGACGAGTACCTTTGGTATGTGGGGTCACACAGAGATGCTTTCCACTGTGGGCCTACCGGGTCACAGAGAGCCACTTACAACCTTAGCCATAGTGATGTACTCTTCCCGGTTGAGAACTATTGGTCTACCAGGTCACATAGATCCCCTCCCCACCATGTCCTTGGTAGGTCACATAGAGCCTCATCCCACTCGACCATCATTGTTGATCAACACATGGTCTCTTTTCAGCAGTCTTTAGGTCTCATCCAACCATAGTTTTTCCACACGTAGTGCACTTGATTCTAATTTAACCAATACCCAATCCATTATTATAATTTAAAACTATATGAAATTTCTATTAACGTATTCCAGAAGTTATTCCTCAACATGAGGTTTCCAAATCACACAAATGAATTGCCAATTGGATGCCCTATTTTTTTATTATAGGTGTTTTAGTAAAAATGGACCTTTTACGTCTGAGTGTGGTACGGCCTGGTCAGACCGACCTAACCCACTAGGCCTGGGGGCCCCACATACCCATGATTAGTTCAAATGACCTGAACCGAAATGTTTTAGGTATGGGTTGCCCGACCCTACCTGCCTAATGGGCCATGCCCATTGGGCCACATTGGACCGAGCTCAGTTCACCCGGGGGTCCATCCTGATAGGTTTCTCGGTGACCCAGCCTCATTCTGCCTAGCCCACAGGATGTGGGTCTGAACCAATAGGCACGGTTGCACCCTCAAAACATGGGTGTAACTCAATGGGTTGGGTCCAGCCCATTGGGCATAGGTCACGCCCAGCCCTGTCCCCCTCCGTCGGAACGACATTCCTTAGCATAGATGCTTAGTGTGTCGAGGGTGTTGTCTTGTGGCCAGTCAAACCCAACCACCATGGTTCTGCATACGGCCAGGGGATCACATGCCATGTAAAACTGTATCCAGCAGTTGTGGGCTACTCAACTGACGGAGACAAGGGTCCATGTCCCTCTGCCTGCCACCAGCCCCCCGGTGGCTCCTGCCAATTCATCATGGCCCGAGTTGGCCATGGATACTACCTCCATCATACCAGTGAGTTATTTTATGGACCACCAGATCCACTTTGGTGGGCTATTATTCATGAAATATGTGCCTCCAGACTTCATGGTTTGTTTGTTTCCCTACAAAGGCCTAAAAACATTCTTTTCTAAAATTACAATGTTCGGCCATGAACAATGCACATGGAGGAGGGGATAAAGCCTTATTAATGTCACCCCACACCCCAAAAATTACAGTTTTAAATACAGGGTGGGTTGGGATTTAGTTTCATTCAACAAATAAATAATGATATTAAATAAAACACAAGAAAACACCCTCTTTTCTGAATGGGTGATCCATATATCAACCAGTCTGTGGGTGGATCCGCGTTATCCATTTAAGAATAAAGGATGGGAAAACATGAAACAAAATAAACCCCTATAACGATTTATTTTACTTTTTAAGTACTCCTCTTATGAGGATTCATGTTCTGTTAGAGTACGCAACTTTCTAGTACCATTATTTGAGATATGTCAACATCATTAGTGATCTACCAACATTCCCTGTTAATCTTTGGGGAGAAATATTTTTGTTGGTTTTTTGGAGGAAAACAACGATCTAATCCTATTTATCCAATGGATTATTGCATAAAAATAAAATCATGTCGCATCATTTCTGTTATGCTAGGTCATCATGTCATTACGTTGTATTATTTATGAAGCAATGTATCTGTTATGTTTTCTTTAATGAATCATTGAGTTTTATGTTTATGAGCCATTAATGAGCTTCATTTAATACGAATCTACATCACTTTTTCACTACAAAACAGCACCACCATACCACCAACCAAAGGTTAGGAAAAAAATAAAATAACATTTTAATTTATTTTATTTTTCACAAAATGTTTGAAAATTTACTTTTCCATTCGATCCACTCTATTGAAGGTTATGTCTTTTCTAAGAGAATCCCAATATTATGAGTTCTATGGTGTCCTTATATTTTTTATCTGAGAAACTATTTAAAATTTATAAAAAATCTCCTTCATCGTTAATTAAATGAATTTGAAAAATGTTCGAAACTCTATTTCAGGCTCACTATGCTTTAGAATTTGATGTCATTAGAACATCCTGACTTGAAATAATTACATATTTTTTAAATACAATTTAGGGAATTTTCTTGACATTACATTACTCAACCCTTTTTGTGTTTCATGTCCTTGTAAAACAAACAAGGCAAAATAAACAAATGGGGCTACTAAGCATGAATCTGACCCTCCCTCTCCCATTTTCTCTCCTGGAGATTCTATTGCTACCACTTAACACAAAATAGAGGAATCTACCATCCATGAAGGGCATTCCCCCATTCAATCCTCTTTCACTACATAGAACTCAAAAAAAAATATCACCCTATTGTCATCATGCAGCTCACCCTAGTTAATGACATGTGACTAATCATTCACGTACCTCCTCAGTTGTGAGACGTTAAAAACATTGAGCACCGGGTGAATTTGTGGGGGGAAATATGGGAAGTACCCCACCTCCCTAAATCTTCTAATAATCTAGAAAGCTCATATTATCTTCATAGAAAACACTCTTCCGCATCCAAATCTCTGCAATCCCTGTTAGGGTTGGACATGGGGGAACACATGGTCTCTCTCCATGAACTCTAAGGGTATACATATCTTATCTTAATACAATTTATTCCTACTGTATTCCACCCTTATCCACTATTTTATGGATTTCACATTCATATTGGTAGTTCATTTATACTCTTGACCCATATGCTCTAACACACCTAGGTTTCTCCAGTATATAAGTGATCTGCAAGGCCAACTATTGATGGCCTCCAATGGTGCCATGACAATAGTGGAGTGATAGATGTTGTTTTATGAAATCTTTAAAAGTGGAAGGTGGTCCTCCCAATGAAACAACAATATATAATGCAAGAAAAATGAATTTATTATATGGTATGTGTGGTCCACTCTATATGACCATCCGTTTGTGGTTGAAATTTTTTGTTCAAGAGCAGCTGAATCCTGAATACCTCATGTAATCCCTTTCAAAAAAAGGAAATATAGTTTTCATCATGGTCTAAGATTATTGTAAAAAAAACCCCATGAGGCGTACTATCTCTTGGATATTTATGTGTCACATGAACTCTGTCGATCCCTACACCCGGATGGGTAGGAAGGGAGCCGACTTTGTGAACCAATCAATGATGACTGATATAGAATCTTGGACCCTGGACGTCTGTGGTAACCCCATCACATAGTCCTTTGAGATACCGTCTTATTTACACTCTGTTACCTCTTGTGGTTGTGCCAATATTGATGGATCCTGATTCTCATTCTTCACATGCTAACAAGTGAGGCATCGTGAAATGAACTCAGCAACCAATTTCTTCATCCCTAGCCACCAGTACTATCATCGGAGGTCCTGATACTTCTTTTCAATGTTAGGATGTACCTCTAATGATGATTTAAGGAACTCCCACAATAATTCCTCCCACAACATCATTGGTAAAACGAGGCACCCTTCAAAAAAGATAATGTTCTCCCAACCTATTGAAAATCAACCAGGATACATTGATGAGGATAACCTGGCACATCAGACATCATAGTAAATATCCACATGTTTTCTTCCCGAAATCACTATAAGAGTGGGGTTTTGATAGTAATTTACATAAGGTAGGATACACCATTATTATCATGAAAGGATATTTGCATCAGGAAAATTTCTTTGTCGCCTCACTCAACAACTTTAATCCAGACCTTATGTTGAGCATGTCAGCCACCACATTCCCCTTTCCAGGAGTATAGACTATCTCAAATTCTCAGCCATCTCAGAAATCCAACCATAATTGATGTCTCAATTTAAGGTCCTTATATAATAAGGTATTCCTGATACTCTTATGGTCTAAGTATATGGTAAATTGTTTACCCATGATGTAGTAACTCTAAGTCATCAAACAAAATACCACTACTATTAACTCCATTTCATGGGTCATGTAGTTCTTCTCATGTTTCCTCATCTGTAATGATCCATAGCCAATCAATGCTCATTCCTACATTAGGAAACAACCTAGTCTGGAATTTGATGCATCCCTGCAAACTTCATACCCAATTTCCTCTTCTAGTAGTCCAAAAATGGGGGCACTCGTCAGTATCTTCGTTAGCTTCTGGAAACATTTCTGGAACTTCTCCATCCACACGAAGGGTTGTCCCTTCATTATCAAGGATGATAAAGGTGCTACAACTTTCGAAAATACAATCATAAACATCTGGAAGTATCCTACCAACCCCACAGAACTCAACACCTCAGTCATGATCCTGAGTGGTTCCCATGTAAGAACTACCTCTATATTTTCTATATCCATTGCTACTGTAGGCTCTGAGATGACGTGCCCTAGAATGTGGACGTCCTAAATCGAGAACTAGAACTTTGAGAGCTTACCATAAAACTGGGGCTCTCTGAGTTTATCAAGGAATATCTATAGGTGTTTAGTGTGCCCCTCCTCCGATGCAGAGTACACCATGTTGTCATCACTGAAGACTACGACGAATTGGTCAAGGTAAGTCCAGAAGATCCTACTAATGAGTCCTAAGAACTTTTCTACGGTGTTTCTCACTCATAAATGAATCACGAAAAACATATTGTTTCTATACCATTATCTAAAGGTTTTCCCCAGTATGTCTTCATCCTATACCCAAAGAAAATGAGAGCCTGATCTAAGGACTATCATTGAGAACAACCTTGTTTTCTTCAGCTGATCAAAGAGAACATTAATCCTCTGCAAGAATACAAGTTCTTCAGAGTCACCTGGTTCAGGTATCATAATTCCACACACAACCTCAAGAATATTTTTGCTCTCTTGGCATATAATTCTAGGGCTACTCATGGTGAAACACAAGGCCGTGCAAAGCCCTTCTCCTTACAATCCTTATGCTCTACCCTCAACTCACTATGCACCACAAGAGCCATCTTATATACTACTGTGGATATCAGTGTCGTCCCGATGTATTGATCTATGTAGAATTATACCTATCTATGAGGAGTTATTCATGGAGCATCCTTTGGGAAGACTTCTTCATACTCATCAACCACTATAGGAATTTTTTGACACTTCTCTTCCACCGCACTTAGGGTCAGGCTAGCCCCTTGATGAGTGATCAGATGCACCCACCTTCCTGAAAGTTTTTCATGTGCTACAAAATTTTCTTTTTTCTTATGATGGAAAACATGGCCCCATCCACGTGGACACACTGCATTTTGCACCTAGTATAGTTGATATGATCATGGACTGTAGATTTCTATTCCATACTCGAGATGACATCATAAGGCCTCGACGCCGCTTCTGGGATGTCATTGCTGAAGCTATTTCCTCCTTTCGTAAACTCAATCTATCAGCACCAATGTGTAATCATCGAATCACCTCCCGTAATAGTCTATAATAGTAAGGATCAAGCCAACGGCTCCAACAAAATATTTGAGCCTCAAACGATGTATGTGGAAAGGAAAGAGGGACTGGAACCTATGTCTATATGAACTACAACTAAGGTGGAGAAGAAACATATAGTACCTCTAATAATCTATAGGGTGTTGTGGTCTTAGATTTCCACTCCATGAAGCTGAGCTTTCCCTATCCACCTTCTTTTTAAGGATGTGGTGGACCACCTTGTGGTGGTGGATTTCGTACCTCAAATCATCACCCACTACCTACTACTTGCAATATTCCCCTACCACATCCTACACCGTGAAAACCACTATGTTCTACCCTCTACCTCATCCATGGCAGTCCCTCAACTGTCTTCTGATCGTCTATGTGGTGGTTCGAGCAGTCAAGAACCATGTGTACCTAGTCACTACACTTGAAGTAGAACATGGCTCCCTACTGACTCTATTTGCTCTAGGAGCCCCGATCTACCGACTCTGAGTGATAGGGTCATCCCCTGAGAGATCTGACCCACTTGGTTCAATTCATCTATTTCCTGCTGCTCACCACTGAGGACTCAACACGATGGAATCTAATGGTGGAACTAGTTGTAGACACTTACTCTTTGGGGAATATCTCAATAATAAGGTCTCAGTCTATCACTCCATCCAAAGTGGGGAATATGTGGGAAACCATTAGCACCCTTCTATCCCATCAGAGTCCCATATAAAAGGTTTGGGCCCTAATTAACGGGTCTGGGACCATCTCAATAGAGTATCAAGAGAGGTCTGTAAACATCGCAGAGTACTCAGCCACTAACATGTTGTCCTATTGTAGGTGAATCAGCTCATGAATGTGCACTGAGTGCAAGGTCATGGGGAAGAAAAAATCATAGAAAATCCACTAGAAATAATCCCAATATATGTTTTCCTCACCCTATGTTTTAGTATTCAAGCTCCAACAAATCCATTTAAAACCCTAAAGAATACTTTCCACTAAGATATCCATTTGGTCGAGAGGAAACATCAATAAGCAGAAGACCTATGTCACTACCTCCAGAAAGTCCTCAGAGGCCTGATGATCTATCTCTCCCTTAAACCTATGATTTTTCTATCTCAAGAACCCATGAAAGGCAATGAGCCTACATGTTTCCTCTACTGATAAACATGGTAGTTACTTCTAATCAATCCATGGTGGTAACAATGGGGCACCGCCCAGCAAGGCCATCTGTAAAATTGGTCACTAAACCAATGCCTCATCTCTAGGTGGGTTATCCTCATAACCACATATTAGAATCCAATATGGTTGTCTATATGAAGGCATTTTGAAATAGATCGAGATGTACGATGGTCAGTAAATTATAACTAGGGGTATGAATCTAATTAAAGAGAAACATTAGGGAGCAGTC
Organism: Viscum album; assembly: GCA_963277665.1. Taxonomy (NCBI): domain Eukaryota; kingdom Viridiplantae; phylum Streptophyta; class Magnoliopsida; order Santalales; family Viscaceae; genus Viscum; species Viscum album. The sequence goes on along the minus strand of OY728128.1, from coordinate 1,249,390,159 downwards.
AATTCCAATATGATGCATGAAACTGGTGTTTTTTATTTATACAGCTGAAAAAAATAATCAAGGACCTGGTATATTGATACATCATCCACCACACAAACACTGGACTCCCCAATTATGATATTCAAAATTAAAACATTTATCATTGTTTCCCAAAAACAAAATAATAGACTCTCAGTCATTGAGGTAGAACCAACCACCTACTTTGATACCACTTTGTAATGACCCATCCCCATGGACTCATGACATGAAATCAATGAACAAAGCCTCCCAGAGTCTAGGGGTTGGCGAATAGTGTCAAAGGCATCAATCGTCATGTTGGAGGGATTATCTTGAGTACCTATACACACTCAAACACAACCACATCCCAATAATAGGAAGGTAATCATGTAGGCTACTAAATAACCACTGAGTATAGTGCAATCTATAGGTAAAATGGGATTGTATAAAAACCCAACAAAAGACAAACTGAAAACAAGAATGTACAAGAAAACTTTGAAATATATCTAAAAAACCCCACCTGATGGGTAAGTGTATAATAGCTTCTGGAATATATAGATGCATGTCCGACCATCCTAATATCATTGGGAAATACTTGGTCCTAGGCCACCAATTCCTTTTCCAAGTCTTCAGTCATCTACACTAGAAAAAAACCATGCGGTTGAATCCCATGAAAGGGTGAGTAACAATATAATCAGTTGGTACCCCAAAACAACAAGGAAATACAACAAATATATCCATAATGAAAACCCCAAAGCAATACAACTCACAAAAATTATAATCCTGATTAAGGAATGTATGACCATAAGTTGTATCATAGAATACCTTGGGCTACATGAGAACCCCTCCTCTATGAGTAATATGGGATTACTGGGTCACAAAAAGCCTCTTCCCACTAATCATGGGCTGCTTTGGTACTCATCCCTGATGGGTATTATGGGTATGCTGTGTTACATAGAGATTATCCCCACAGTCAGCCTGCTGAGTCACATAGAGATGCTTCCCACTTTAGCCATAATGAGGTACTCCTCACCATCATGTACCATGGGTCTGTCAGGTCATACCAAGCCTCTCCCAACCATGGTATTTCTAGGTCAGCAAGAGCCACTGCCCACTGAGCCATAATAGTTTATCCACATAGGATCTCTGGTCAGTAGTCTTGAGGTCTCATCCAACCGTACGGTCTCCGCATGTAGTGAGATTTATTCTAGTAGACCTGATCCCCATGAAATTCATTTTATTTAAATATCCATGAAATCCTCTTAAGAGTATCCCAAAATATTTTCCTTGTTGTGAGAGTTCCAATGTTGTAAACATTTCATCCATCAGACAACTGGTTTGTATGTTATTGGCATTTTAGGAAATAGGGACTGATTGCATCTGCTCTTGGACTGAACTGATTGAACCTACCAGAACAACCCACCCCCGGGGCTCGACAAGCTCCGGTTTAGTTCAACTGAACATACCTGACCATTTTTGGGCTGGGTCAGCTTGGTCTGGCATGGCCAGTGGGCTTCGCTGGACCCTGCCTGGTTTAGCCATGGGACCAGCCCATCTAGTCGCCCAGTGACCCTCTCTCATCTGGCCCTACCTGATGGGGCATGTCTGGACCCCAGGATGAGGGTCTGGTAGGCTAGGCATGGTTCTGGCCTACATAGAGCGGGTCTGGCCCATTGGTGAGAGGACAATAATTATTGGCACGGGTCTGGCCGGTTGGGCGTGGGTCGCACCCCGCCCGACCTGCCTCTAGTGGACTGACTATCTTAATCACGGACGCATAGCGCATGTTGGGCGCTATCTCTTGGCCAGTCAAACCAGAACTCTCAGATTCTGCATGAACTCATGAGACTGTGTACCACATGATCCATTGTCCTGTTGCTACGGGTCGCTCTACCAACTTCGCTGAAGGGCCGCATCCCTCTGTCAGCCGCCTGACCAGCAGATGGATCCTTCCACATCATGACAGCCCAATATGGCCACAACTACTACATCTATCATGCTGTTTTGGCATGTAGTCATGGCGTGTATCTACCCACCCTCATCTACCGCCTACTGGCTATTCCCCAGACCCCTGGGTCTGCACCCGTGGACTGTTTTTCATGCTGTCTTTGCCTCCGGCCTCCGTGGAGTGCTGTACTTCCTACCAAGGACTCAAAATCATCTTGGCTCAAATTCAAATGGTTGTACATGGATAAATCACAAGGTGGAAGGTCTCAAGCCTTTTTCATGTCAGCACATTCCCTCCACCATAGAGTTTTAATCATGGGGAGGTTTGGGATTGAGGTTCTATCAAAAAATAATTAATCCCGGTATAGAAAGCCCAAAAAAATACCCTCCCCATAAATGAGTGGTCCTCATATCATCTTATTAGTAGGTTTGTCTACATTATTTATTTTAGAATAAAGGACTGGGAATAATGAAACAAAATAAACAACTACCTCGATTGAGTTTGTCGTTGAAGCACTCTTCCCATGAGGATACATGTTCTATTGGCGTTCGCCGCTATCTGCTCTCATTCTTCGATATGCATAGAAATCATTAGTTATTAGATTGGGTTCATTGTTCGTCATTTGAGATATATCTTACCATAGGTTCATTATAGAAAAGTCAAAATTTCATCCCATTTATCCAATTTGTTATTCCATAAAAAAGAAAAAAATGTTGTTTTGTTTATGTTACGTTCTATCGTCGCGTCATTATGATATTTCATTTATGAAACAATGTATATGTTATTCTGCATTTAATGAATCGTTATGCAACACATTTATGATCCATTAATTGGCGTCATTTAATACAACTCTTCATCTACTTGGAGCCGCACTACAGTGTTGTCCTGCAATAACCCAATGGTTAGGAAAAAATAAAATATCTTCTTATGTTATTTTATTTTTTCCCCAAATAGTCTAAAAATTAACTTTTCTAGTCAACCCTCACTGGTCAATGATATTTACATTCTATGTGAATCCTAACATTCAGTGTTTAACTATTCCCTCAAATCTTTTATCTGAGAACAGGTCTAAAAGTTAGAAAAAACCCGCTCACACGTTTACATAAATGACCTAAAAAATTCACAATTTTTTTTGGGCTCATCGGGAGCCAAAATCAGGTGCCTTCAGAGTGTCTTCTCTTGAAATAATTCTATATAATTTAAAAAAAAATTACACAAAATTTCTGGGACATTATATCAATAATTTATTGGTTAAATGTCAAATCATTTAACAAATGTGTGTAATCAAATTGTTATGGGTTATGGTCATTCCCTCGAATACATTGACTTGTCGTTAAATTTATTTTAAAATAATAATAATAATAATATTGTATTATTTTTCCATGTAACTAAATATTGTGTTAAACATAAGGTTTTGGAGAAACCTGTTCATGAATGAATAGTACAATATCAGACAAAGTGTCATCAGTAACGTAAAATTAATATCTTATTCACAAGTTTTAATAGATATGAAAAATTATTATTCTATAAATACTCAGGATGTTACAATTACAATACTAACATTATAATTAGAATTATATCATAACCTATTAATGTGTAATATTATACTTATTTATCCTATAATAAGAATGTATTATATCATTATTTTATGATAAATGTAAATAAACGTTTTAAAATTGAAAAATATAGTTTATTATTATTTTTACAATATAAATGTTATATTTTTATTTTTTTATGAAATATAATAATTTAAAATAAGTTTTATTTTCATAAAATGGGTTTATACATTAATATTTTTTTATATTATAATTATAATATTTTTTAAAAACACATTTAATTTTTTCAATGGGTAATAGAAATTAACAAAATATTTTAAAATTTTCATTCTAATAAAAATGAAATTAATTTATAAATTAAAATTTTCATGTTTGTAAGAAAATTAGTAATGTTGATTTTATTTTTGGAATCAACATCATGAAAAACGATTTATGTTGATTTTTTTATTTTTCTAAAAGAGTACTATTTTTTTGTAAACTGGAAAGTAATAAAAAAATTATTAATTTCCCAGATATGAAAACACATGACCAAATGGTTAGTTTATGATCTAAGTGACCATTGGTTAAAACTAAAAGTCATAAATTATTGTATATATCACAAGAATCATAATTATTTCAATTTTTATAAAAAATAGTAAACTAATGGTTATAATAATCTATAACAGACCTCCGAACGCATTATTAATATTACCCCTCACCACCCATTCTTATCGCACATTTTAAGACATGGATATTGACTAAAATATATCCAATTATATTCCAAAATCTCTCCCACAAATCCAAAAATGTTCTTCTTTCACCCACGGACTAAACAAATGTTCCAAATAGTGTATTTCAAGAGACAATCTTAAGAGGTAATATTATTGATCTATCCCTTTTAAATTTTAATTTTGTTGTACCTTCCCCTCCTATCACTATCTATCATGACACATTGACTCTACTATTATAAGTATTCTAGAATTTTATATTATTTTATAAGTGAATATCTTTCTCTATTCTCCTCATTTACCACCCCATTCTAAAAACAATTTTTTTATATTATGGTGGATTCATTACTTCCATGAAGAATAGAAATATTTTCTCAAAACATCTTTCAATGGTGGTTTTAAATAATTTATTATATTAAAAATTATGATAATATGTATTTTATAAATTAATTCATGATTATTTGATGTATTAATATGCTTTTAATTAATTTAAATAAATCTATTTAATGATGTCCTGTAAAACCGCATAAATGATCTAACTATACAACGTAGTAATTTTTACTAAATGAATCAACAATATATCAAAATAAACATATATATTTTGGAATATTGTAAATTTTTTAAGGAAAATAATATAATTTAATTCACTTATAGAGTTATTTTCCAATTTTACAACAACCCCAAAAACTATCCACTACTAATCCAACCATGGAACCATGAAAAAAACATCCCTGGAATAATGACATTAAAATTAATATTCCATTTACCCTTTTAAAAAAGAATTAATATACATATAATAATTAATATATGTGTGTGTGTGTTAATTAGTTAGTTAATAAATTATCTAATTCGATTATGAAGGATGTTAAGTGCAGGTGTTGAACTAATCTGGACATAATGTAAGGGATTTATATAAACCACCTTATTTTCATTTGCTTGTGAAATTTATCTCTACAAATTACATTATATCCTCATTGATGTTACTGAATAAATTCAAGAAAAATAAATATGTATCCTTTATATATACATGTTTTTTCTCCTATATATTGATAGGGGAAACATCCTTCAACTAATTTTCTAAAACCCCTTTTTTGAAATCAAACCTGATTATGCGGATCTTCTATATCCCTTTATCATTTTCGGTAACTCTTTCCAATAATATATATTTAAATTAACGATATTATTTTAAAAGTGATATTTTATGTATAACCATTATGTTTTCCTTCTAATTTTCAAATTAAACACCAATTTATTTCATTCATTAAAATTATTAAACTTTTTCATTAATACATTTTATGAAAAGTTAATCTCTATACCAGTTTCTCTACTATTTATCATCATATTCTTCTAAAAATAAAAAAAAAATTAAAATTTGATTATTTATTAAAACACAAAAAAAAATTATTCTTTTTTCTCTTTGGAGACTTTATTATATTTCTAATGATTATGATATGAGGGAAGATTATGAGCCCCTTTTTCCATTGGTAATTCATATTGTTATCCCTTCTGTATGATTTTTTATTTTTTCCTGAATGAACACATGTATGAATTAATGGGTTTTCCCTGATAGTTCTCTAATGCTTTGTGTAATTTTTATGACTCATGATGTGATTTGAATGGGATTAGGGATTAATCCTAATATTTAATGGGTCTTTTTCCACCATGTGATGTTAACTTTGAACTTATATGTTACATAATCTTATTTCATGATTCATTTTTTCAATAGTCTTATGTTTCTATGATATTAAAATTCCATTTTATTTATGTCATTCTCATATATCATTATTCGACAACCTTGATATCACAAAATGCCTTTTTAATCATATGTTATTCTTCATTGTCATGTTTATACCTTTACAATTTGTTTAGCTCACCCATTTTGTTTATATATTACCTAGGTTATGTTATCCAGTTTTAGGAGATCAAAGGGAATTTGGAAATCATTTGGGTGATTAAAATACAGGTTATTTTTATTTTATTCATGTATATGTTTTATGTACCGAGTCTTCCAAATACATGATCCCTATTGATTGTTTAGTTATGTTTGTGTTGTTTTTATGTTAGAAGTAAAATCATAAATGTGGAATAGTATTTTATATATATATTTAATTTGAAAATAAAATATAAAAATTTATTAAACTAGGATCCTTCTTAATGTAAGTATACCCCATATAAATTCACCCCCTAAAAAACCCACAATGGCTCAACCATACATATATAATAATAAATAAAAACACATAAATACCACTCACATCATTTAATTATATTCTATCAATAAAAAAATAATGATTTTTTATATATAATTATACACGAAACAAAAAAAACCCATCACACCATAACTAGACTCCAACCTCTAGACAATAAGGAAGTGAAATTTCATAGCCCATTCTACAAGGCATAAATCTCCCTCACATTGCATCCCAACTCTCAGAATAGACTATCACAGAACAATAAGATAAATAACATTAAAATAAAATTTTTCTATTGAAATTATAGATCTAACCCAAAATTTCATCCTTAATTTTTCTATAAACTCCTCCAACCTAAAAATGATGCAAAGTTGAATTGTTAGAATGAACGGTCTATTACAATTGTACCCTAAATTTTAAGGAACTACTTATTGTAGTTGGATAATGTAATAAAAAATTTATTAAATGTATAGATATTACATTATAATTTTCATTATATAATGTAGTACCTTTTTATTCCTCGTAGTACTATAATATAAAATAGAGAGTTTCATTTAGAACAACAAATAAGGCTCGAGTTATAAAATAAATTGAATAATATAGAAGAAACAAAACTATGACCTCTATAGGATTACATTCAATAAATAATAAATTTAATAATAAAGATGTTACGATTATAAATAATAAAAATAAAATAATAAGAATTTCAATGAAACTAGTATAATAAAATGATTTACTCTAAATGATAAAATTATATATATAAATATATATATATATTTATTTATTAATATAACCCTTAGATGGGTAAGGTGACGTGGAGAATATATTCATTTTAATGTTATTTTCACTACTTTATTATGGTAAATATTTGTACCATATACATTTATATTAAAAATAGATAATCTCATTTGGTAATATAATATTGAATAATATGAATTATTTATAGAATTAATAGAATAGATATTTATCAACACATATGGCCATAAAGAAACTAATTATTTAAAATGATTTTTTTTTATTTTTTATTAGTATATATATGAATTGAGATTCAATAATTTTGTTTATATAATTATTATATTTATCTTGTAAGGAAATATAGTTTTGTCTAAAATCATCTAAATTGGAATTTTCACTCCAAAATTATACAATTGTATATTTTACTTAGTTTTCATTGAGAGTCTATGTAATAAGTAAATAGTTTATTCGGAAATGTCTATATGATATGTATTATATCTCCATTATTAAAATGATTAATACATAATAGAAAAAGTTTTATTACCAATATTTTTATTACTTATTATAATCCATTTCTTGAAATTTTCATGATTTCTCTATAAATTTAAAAAAGATTTTTATATTTATATATTATTATATATATATATATGTTTATATTATTAAAAGCAGTTATATAAATAAATTATGTTCAAGTATATAATAAATAATTACCAAACAATTTTTTAAATATTAAATAATATAATATCAATCCAAGGGAAATACAATGGTTATATGTTTTTTATAACCTTAATTTATAAATAAAAACATCAATAAATTATTTTAAAATTATCCCTTAATTTTAATAAATCCCACTCATCATCATATTACTCTTCACTCAAACATCTTTTAGTGGGGTTTCCAATAAATTTCTCCCTATAGTGGATTTCCATGAAGCTTTGAAGTATATATGAACAAATTTCTCATATATTTAATATTATTAGAAATGATTATTGTTTTAATCAGTTCAATTCATTTCTCAATTTTTATAATTATGAATTATTATAAATTTTGATAAAAAATAGTTATATACATTAATGTAATAAATCCTTTAATATTTTATGGATGAGTGTTTATCATTATCTATTATTATACCATATATATATGTGTGTGTGTGTTTGTGTGTTTTTATAATGATAAAATATTTTCCTAGACATAAAAACCCTTAGCCATGTATGATTGTTTTAAATCTATTTCTAGTAACATAAACATATTGTTTCCATGAGGTGGCCTTATTTATGAATATTTGAATGCGATATATTAATATCATCCTCTAATGGGTGCCTAATGGAGAAATGTTTTACTATCTTAATTGTACCTTCATTATCAAAAACATTTAACCTATATTTTTCTTTTAGAGTAAATTTATAACCCTTATAAATATCAAATATGTACATCTTCTTTGGAAGTGAGGCCAAGTTTCAGGGAATTATATATTCAATGATTTCAAAATGAATTTACAAGAATATAGGTCTATGGTTGGTGGTATAACATAGCGTAGAGGATATAGTAATTCATATCTTTAGTATACATAGGTTCATTTGATGTTAATATCATCGAATGACATCAATGGAGGTATAGAATATTGGTGATGTCTCTTTCATTAATTCTTCTAATAGAAGAATCTTGAAGTGTTTACCATTGTATGTTGTTATGATTAACAGTTTTTTGAGTGGTCAACAATGAATATCCATATAGAGGTTCCTCCATGATTATACAAAGATTGTGTTTCTTGATCAACTAGAATAATTTTACTATAAAAGTTAGTATGGAGTAAACCTGACAGAAAAATATTGATCAAGAAAAGTCCACAAGAAAAGAACACGTTTAATTAGTGTATTAGAGTGTGCTACTAAATCTAAAATGAGTTTTTATATAATTTTTTATTTCTTGGAAACTGTTTTGTAATATAATGTGTTATATTATTCCCTCCCACCGACATTGGATAACTCTCTTGAATCAAATTCATCTCATGTGTGTATTTATTACTTTATTTACTTCTATTTAAAATATTATTGGTACTTTTAATTTTAGATTATTTATTTATTTTTGATATTCTAGTAATTAATGTTATAATTAATATTTTTATGGTTCATAGTTTTAATTTAATTATTAATCACAACATGTTTATTCATTGGGAAGGTATCTATTTAATGAGTTGTCATGTTATAATCTTGTGGTTTTCCCAGAATCACATATCCATTATTCATATATTCTATCCCAAAATGTGGTTTCAAAGTAGTGGATTATCCTATTAGAAGTTTCTAGGGTATAGAATTAGATGATGGGAATATATAGAGCAAAAAACTATGGAAGGTATATTTTTTCTTTTAAGATAATTCAATTTAAATATCCCTTGATTCGAAAATACATGAATGTTTTTTTTCCATCATAATTCCATGGTGAATGGGGAATGATGAATATGAATGTTTTTGATGAATGGTATTGAAATTATAAAGAATAAAATTGGCATATAATTCTTCTTTAAATGTTTTGAGATGAAAAAAATATAATATGTTCTGATAGACATAGCTTACACAGATAATAATTTATTGATAGTCAACCTATTTTTCATGTTGCGATTTTTTTTTCTAAGAGTGGTTTTCAGAATTATTCTCACAACTATATCTTGTGAAATATTTCAACACGGTATTTGGGATGATTTAGTTAGTTAAAGAAATTTTTAATGAGGATTTTGCATTCAAAATATTATTTTCATTATCATATAAGTGTGATTCTTTGGTTACATTATATTATAAAACCATAAGAATTAAAACAAATAGTTTGATTATATTCAAAATTTGGAAATAAATAAATTGATTTTTTGAAGGGATATTCTGGTACTGACTCGGAGATCTCATAACACTACGGGGAGGCGATGTTAAAACTATCATAAATTCAAAAAGAATAGAGAGTTGTAAAATCTCAATAAAAAATAATGATTTATTTTAGGTGGTCCTGATCGAATAAGTTTGAAACAATAAAAAAGAAAACATACCAAGGGTTATAATATTTATGAGGAAAAAATAAAAAAGGAATTAACATTCAATAATTCATATTATATTAACTTAATGTATGATAACAAAAATTAATTTTTTTCTTTGTAATAATTTCTTGATGCCTGGGGAATTGATAATGGAGAACCCTATCAATCATCTTGTGATCATACATGCATAGTCAATTATGTATATATAATAGTTTAGAAAGTAAATATGGAGAGTTGAATTTATATATAAGTTGTTGTAAATAATTATGTAAATATCCATATAAATAATGGATGATTCTTGATGTTAACATAATTTTATCAATTATTGGTTTATGGTGGAATATTATTATATTTGATTATATGATAATGTGGGAAATAGAAATAATTATGAAATTGGAGTATAGAAGGTTAATTAAATATCATTGATAATTTCATGAGTGATGAATTATGGATCTCTTTACATAATAATAATTTTGTATGGAGATGAATATTGTTGAAATTTGTCTTCGGATGATCAGAAAGTATAGAACTAATATGTTTCTCCCCAACTATGAAATGTATTTGAAAATTTAAAATGATAAGGGATTATTTTATCTTTCTAACATGTAAATTGTCTACTATAATATTTTTATGATATGAATACATATAATATTTTCATTCAACATATACAGTTAGAATCCTAGGAACTAGAAGATGAATATCTATAACTTTGATGTTTGGGGACCTTCTCATATTCAATCTAATGGTGTATACCCTTACATTTAAAAATTAATTGATGGTGATATAAGAAAATTGTTGATTTTTTTATCCAATCAAAATTATGATGTATGTATGGTGTTTAATAAATAATAACCACTTGTATAAAGGTAATGTGTTCACAAGATTTAGGGATTATGATAAAAAATTAATGTGAGAACATTGGATAAATTTCTAGAATTTCAATAAAAGTAAAGGAAAAAATAATTGACAATATGTTTCATGTAATTACTCAAAATATTATGTGATAAATTAATGATTATGACCCAAATGGATAATTATTGGTGTACATTATTGAACATGGGAATAAATAAAGTAATATTGTAAGAGTCACTCCACATGAGTGCCTTTCTCATTCATATAATTCTTTAATTGATAGGGGAGTATGAACAGTAGGATGTTTTATAGTCTGAAAAATAAACATATGTTCAATATATTGATGATTTTATATATCTATAATGTTTGCATGAAAATTATTATGATAATGATAAACATGAATAAAATACATAAAAAATTCATCTTAGGTTATGAGGATTAAAATTTTGACATCAATTATCATAAGATTGAAGACAATAAATCATCTTGAGAAATGATATTTTATTTTTTAAAAATATTCTATAGAAGGAATGGAACCTAGAAGAGAGTGATGTTTATGAAAAGCTAACTACCGAATTCCATGATGGCTAGAGTATCTGAGGAAAGAAATAATTAGAGATCATAGATTATAGTGATGAATGAACTAGAATTATAGATGTATGATTTTCAGAATTCCATAATTTTTTAGAGTAGTAGAATATAAAGATTGAGAACTAAAAGATAAATCTATGGATGGAAAAGTATTTTATTTTCATGTACATGTAGAATGAGAATCCAAATTAGTCATGATCAGTCCATTATACTAAAAATATCAATTAGAATTAGAAGAATTGTTTAATGGTATAGTATGAATATTAGTTTTCTAATATTAACAGATAAAGGTGAACCTAAATTTTCCATAGAATATACCATTATAAGTTTCTAAAAACCATTTAAGTTGTTTTGAAATTATTATACTAATTAATTGAATTTTAAAACAACCTGCTAGTGGGTTAATAGTTGGATTGTAAGAAGGCACATCAAAATAAGCGGGTTTATTGAATTAACAAATACGATAGTGTAAAAACTATATAAAAATCGTGAATGCATATATATGCTTTTCAACAAAAAGATGAAATTTGTTACTTAAAAATACACTCACGCACAATGAAAAATTATTCTAATTGAACTTTATAATCTTTTTTAGAGTCAAAAAATTATATCTAGAGTAGAGAGATGATAAGAAAGATTTAATTTATAGTGACATAGAAAATAAAATAAAAATTTAGAATCAAATATTTATACCAAATTTTGGGAAACAAAATTTTATACATATATTAATGAAAATATTGTATATCTCAAAACAAGAACTATGCTAGTGGAATTTCAAATTTATTGATTTAATGGGAAAAGAAACAATTGTAATTTTATTATTGACCACATTTTTTATATATGGATATTGGATGATGGATAAATATTATTACCTCTATTTTATGTTTATTATTTGTTTTTTCTGAACCATATGAACAAAATATATTTAAATTGAAGAAAACTATTCTAGTATGTTTTGAGATAACAAGTCATGGGAAATTAAAGATATTATTATGCATACATCAAATGATATAGGAACAATAAAAAAATGGTTTTTGTCTCATATATAGTGTATCTTTAAAATAATTGAATGGTATCATATGGATGAATGTATACAATTCACTGACCATATTTCATAAAACATTAAATTATTAAACACATAAGAATCTTCAATGTAAGATTATAATCAATACATTGAGGATATTTCTTATGGTAAAAATTCAAAAATTATAATATATGTAACTGTGTAAGTCGAACAAATATTAATTTTGTAGTGGATATTGTATGAAAAATCATGTCTAAAATTGGGAGGAAACATTAGGCAGTGATTATTTGAATCCATAACATTTTTAAGGGATATAATTATTAGGGTCTTCACAGTATGGGTGATGATCCATGATAAGGATTAATTCATGATTACTTTTTTGGAGACTCATATAGTAATATTACCATAACATGCTTCATATCAAGTTATGGAGGAACAATAATCAATTCCATGTCACAAGTATAGATAACTCTTACATCATGAATAATAAAATAAAATTATGTAGTTATCATGGAATATTAATAGGAAATTTTTTTGGTTGAATTTGTTGTTGAATGAATTAGAAATAAAATTTAATGAATTTTTTTTAGGAAAAGTTCATTTCCCATGGGTAAGGATATGGTATTCAAAAGTACATCACAACACACCGACCTAAAGTACCATTTCACCAATAAAATGATGGGATGGAAATGATAGATCTCTGAAATATTTTTGGTAGAAAAAATAAATTTTTATTTTCACTGATACATTAGACTAAAAAATTATAATATATAATTGTGACTAACTAGAGCTCAGGTGAATGGAAGAAGGAAAATTTAGAGTGACATTACAGCTATGATTTATTGAAGGAAGTATGGAATGGATCATTGTTGAAGGTTCCATAGAAAAATTACTCATGTATGTGATTGGTGGGATCAGAAGCCTAGTATTATTGTATTAGATATTCATAGATCTAGAAATATTTTTACTTATTTTAATAAGAAGATGGATAAGATCTATATGGAGTAAGTAATAGTGAATCTCATCTATGGATGTTGGTATGTTAGATGTTAGTATCTATCGATAACATCAAGGGTAGTTCTAATTTTTGTAGAAATATCTAGAAGGAATTATCTTATTGAATTTTCTTTCAGCTTTATATATTGATTTTAAATCAGGTAATATATTATGTTATAGTGGTTCCTCTTAACCTTTAACCACACCTAATATAAAGATACTTAATCCCTTTCATTCATTTTCATCATTATTAGATACGGTTTTAGGAATCAATATTTATTTTATTTTCTATTTCAATATTTTTTTTTGTTTATACTAATGTATGTTCTGGGATGGATTTCTGAAGTGGTTTGGGTGTAGTTCCTTCCTAAATCATATATAAATAGTGATGTAGGGATTTTATATTATGGGTAACTAATATATGGGAATCACACGGTTTTTTTATAATCATGTTCTGGACTTTTGCGGGTTCCTCCGTAGAAAATCATATAATAAAAAATTTCTGTTAGTTTTCTATCGGTAAAATTATCTACTACCATTTTAAAATATTATATCATATGACTAATTCCAATCAATATAATATGTATTTAATGTAACTGATATTAGTACTATGATCATTCTTTGGATTTGGGTATTTTCCCAGGAATTGTGAATATCATATTATTATAAATTTTTTGGGTGGATTTTCACAATTATATAATTTATTTTGGATGAAAAAGGAGACCATGAGAATTTTTACACCAATTATTTAAATAGAGTATCTATTTATTTCATAGTCATGATTATATATGATGTTACTTATTGAAAATTATATATTAAATTGATTAGATTTTTTTTCAAATGATAGATCCATTACCCTTAATGGGATGGGTGGGACTTTGAATTATATATCCCCATGAAACAATAATAGGTGTCATGAGAAAAAAAATATTAGGTTTATCGAAGCATTCTTTTAATTTATTTTGATATCCAAAAATATGTTCTTGATTTAATGGTTATGATTCCTAATATTATGAATTCCTTCATCATTATAATTATTATTATCAATTGTTTTATTATTTACTTTTATTATTAAATTATCAATAGATTATGTAATACTAATGTTATCATTTATAAGAAATCATTCGACCACATATTATTACCATGTTGTGTATTTCATGTCCATGAAAATTTTATTGTAATAAAAACTTCTCCTTACTAAGAATTGGAGATCATATTTTACATTGGTTTCATATTTCCATAAGAAACAACATAGAGTACTATATGTAACCTATGGATGGGTAATGAGGAATAATAATTTGTTGTGAACTATTATGAAGTACATACATTTATTAATATCATTTAATTTATATGAGTGTAACCAATTTCATAAGAATATTGAACTTTTGGATCATGTGAAAAGTGATCTTATATATTATATTTCAATTGTAATAAATAAACACTAGCTCTGGGCTACTAGATTTTGAATTATTAAAATAAAAAATATAAAAAGAAATAAATAAATTAGAAAATAGTCTGAGATATGATATAAAAATAATATTTTTTAGAAACGGATATAAAGTATCACATTCTGAATATGGTCATTACATACAATCAAATTTACAATGAAATATAATATTTATATAATGATTGATATAATAATTCATTGATAATAAAATGAATTGAAAACATAATAGATAAATTATAAACTCTTCAATAATAAAATCTATATATTTATTTTATCAATAAATGAAAATTCAATTATTTAAATTAATGAGAATGATAAGTATAAATAATTAAGAATAATTTGATTTTTAAATATTACGTATTGATATAATATATTGTAATAAAATATAATGGAGAATATAAGAGTGGTTCATGATAAGTAATCCATACTAAATTTTATTTATTATAATATATAATATATTCAAATTTATGCCAATGTATCAAAAGGTTTTACCCCCATAACAGATATAATAAAATATTTTACTTATTGTTCCCACATATTATAAGAAGGATATATAATTAATTTTCCAGAAGAACATTATTTAGAAAGCCTATATTGTTTAAATAAATGTTGGCATAAAATCAGTTTGTGAAATGCTATGTATATTGACTATTTGTTGGATTGTGCTCTAAGGACATTAAAAATAGTGGAATAATAAAAGAAAAATTAAACTATAATAATTTATTAATCATTAACCTTGAATCATGCCCCTAGGGAATGTGTATTCAAATTTATCTCTCAACGGTCCTTTATATAGGCCTTAGAAATATAACTATTGGTCTACCATTTTTCAATGTGAAATGTAATTGTTATTATTTATAGTCATTACATCAATTTTGTACTCCATTCATAAATTCAATTAGTCAAACATGTAATTTTTACCAATAAAAATTGATGAATATTTAATATCCTGGCATAGATAAATGTTTAACATTCTTGTTTTTGTTTTTTATTATTTGACAACAAGCATGAAGTATGTTACAACCCATGTTTTAGTATTTATTTATTCATAAGAAAATTAATAGTTTTAGATAAATTTTCCAAAAAATAAATAATTAATAGAATCCTTTAAATATAAGAATAGGAAAAAAAATTAACAATAATAATAACATCTACCAAATAAAATGATAATAATAAATTATAAAATCTTACATTGTACTATTAAGAAAACATGTTTCTTAAAAAGGTCATATTTCATAAAAGAAACATTTTTATAATTTTATTCAATTATAAAATTTTAATTTTATAATATAAATATCATTTTTAAATGTATATATCATTGTTAATTAACTAGAAAATGTATTTATTTTTTAATATTATTTTAACTAAATTAATAGAGAAAAAAACATTTTTAAAAACAGATACCTTTATTACTTTATCAACAAAAAAGAAAGTCATAATTTTATGAATATTTTTATCTGATTCATTATATATTTATAATATAATTTCATTCATTTTAAATATATATTTTAAAAAAAAAGTGTCATACCAATACTTAACTTTATAAAACAAATGAAATATTCTATTTCTACCAAAAAATAATTTATTTATTTTCATATAGTAAATCATTATTTTAGTTAAATTAGTTCTTTTATTTATTTCAAGTAAAATAATAATTTTTTTTTATTACTTAAAAAATCAATAATATCTTCTTATATATAATTTTTTTATCTAAAAAACTCACTTCTCATTAAACATGTATTTTTATGTGTTTTGTGAATCTAATATAAAATAAATTTTCCAAACATTAATAATTTTAATGATAATTTTTTTTATTTTAAATTAATTCTGATGAAATTAGGTAAAATATTTAATTCAATTTTCATCAATAAATTTTAATTATTATGGTTGGAAACAAATTTACTCAGTTAACGAAGAAATAGTATAAAATGATTCACTATAATAAAATTATATCAAATGTAATAAAAACATGTTCATAAATAAACTAATGTGGAATGGATCACCCAAATCATACAACGTATTCCATTTTATCGATTTTTCCACCTCTTACCTGGGAAGAGTGACTTTCGATTAATGAAAATTTAAATGGTGTTTAATAAATTTCTCTCTTATTCACTTTAAATTGGGGATTATTCCACTAATTCAGGTTACTCAATTCCCATCGAATTTAACACTGAATCTATATATTATATTTCTTCACTAAACCCTCTCCCACATAACAAGGCCTCTGTTCACCATCAGTTTTCATAAGGACTCAGTTTCATTGTATATTTCATAGGGAAAACTCAAGATCAAGAGATAAATATTACCTTATTCTAATTATTTTCTTTTAATGATTTCCCTTACAATCCACTAATATCACTAAATTTATATTTTTGTTTTTTTATTTTTATATTGAGATAATATTGTCTCAATGGAAAAACCATTGTTTATTTATCAATATCCACTAAGGAATAAAAATGTTCATTTATATTTTATGTGTGGAAAACCTCCCCCATGAATCTACATATTCCATTTTTTCATAATCGCATATCATTATTGTATTTAATTATGGTGTTTATGAATCAATATTATATTTATGATATAAAAAAATTATTAAATTTAGTATTATCACATAACACAATTATCTATCATTAATTGATAAATAGAAACATTATTTCATTGAAATACCACCCCCAAGTGAGACGAATTTCATTTTCCATTACCACTAAAAATGAACGATTTAAAAATAAATTTAATATATATAAACATGATTTTTATTACCCTGTTAAAATTATAGATATTTTGAATCTAGTTTAACATTTTGTTTTCACTTTTCAACATTCATAAAGAATTTTAAATAAGTAAACAAAATAACCACAAGTAACCAAATTTTTTGAAATTATAGATTAAATAAATAGAATATCAAAATAAACAGAACATATAAAATTAAATATAGATGAATATGGTTTATGGGGATATATTTAATAAATAAAATTTAATTCTTCATAGGATTTTTTTCAATTTCATAGTGAAACATGACCCGATGCATGATAGCTTTGTTTTTGAAGCTTTCACCAGGGCACACATCCGTCTGTGGAGGACGTGCACCTGTTACCCCACATTACAGCTTTCCTAAGGTGGGAAACTTTTATCACTTATTCAGGGATGTCTTCTTCTTGGTCATAACATGATGATAGGATCTTAGCTCTTCATCGATGGATTTCTCCTCGGAACTCTATGCCTTGTCCGAGTATCCCTCATAGACATAAGATGTTGTTCGGGTAACTATTCCCACTTCCTCGTCTTCATGAATGCCGGTTAATTACAATGATTTTGTCAAGACATTCCAAGGGGTCCAGTTAGAGAGGAAACCATCGATCGTGGAAGTAGTCACATTGGACATCACTGGCGTTTCTAGACACTAGAACACTGATGCATCTGGGTTTATTCAGCTTATGATAGGGCTTC
This sequence comes from Viscum album, assembly GCA_963277665.1. Lineage (NCBI taxonomy): Eukaryota > Viridiplantae > Streptophyta > Magnoliopsida > Santalales > Viscaceae > Viscum > Viscum album. Next base: position 1,249,371,645 of record OY728128.1, on the reverse strand, counting down.
TTGATGGCATGGATTCCTGAAGTATACCACGTTGAATGCGGGGAATTCTATGTCATTGGCATGTCTCTAAGGTTTTTCGTAGATTCCGATGTTTAACACAGTGTATGCCATGATTTTAATATCTAGTGGAGATGGATCGGACTAATCAGAACACTGATAAGATTGTATAAGATGGCTACAACCACAAGAGGGAACACAGATGATGGGGAAATCACTTCTTTAGTTTCCTGATTACTTGTAGAAGTAGCGAGAAAGTGGGTGACATGATCTTATCAGGATGCGGTGTCCCATGTAAGAATTGGGATTGATATAGACTGTTGAGAGTGGATAGAGAATGCAATGTAACCGACACAAGGGGGACAATGATGTTGGTATTGAGCCATAAAGATACATCTAATGTATCCTTGTGGTAGGGATTTAATTTACATGTAGTTCTTTGGTGTGATGGTACACCTAAGGAGGTGACCCATGAGAATGGACGTGTGGATGGGATCCAGAGGAATTAGATCCTCTAGTTTGGGGCATGATCTTCTTGAAACACATAGGCTCAAGGGAAAGACTAGGATGAGACATGGGTGATGGGATAAAACCTCACAGATTCTTCCTACATTTTCCTAAGGTAGGGAATAAATGTCCACATTGTTCAGGATGGGGAATGGAATTGGGAAGTGCATAGATAACAACAACCCAAAGGCATGATGGAGCTTACGTGTTGTTAGCAGCTAGGGGTCAGTATGCAACTTGAGGGGCGGACCAGATATGTGGGTCCCAAAGGAGGAATACCAAATTTTACATGTGTTTGGGTTTGAACCACAGGAAGGCTACCTACGTGCCATGTCTAGGAGACAAGGATCAAATTGACATAGTTCATCTTTCTACGTCCTATCATCGTGTGGGGTTGAAAACTACTTATGACTGGATGGGTTACAACGGATTACCGCTTATTGGGGAACACAAAAGCTTAAATATGATTGGGGAACACAAAGGCTTACCATCAATAGGGGATGAACTTTAGGGAGGCTTCCTACGTACCCTGTATGGGAGACAAGGGTCAAAACACACATATTTTGAATGGGTAATGTTTACCGTATTGTGGGACAAAAGGGGGAATACAGTTTAACATCATGTGGGATAAGGTTGGACTGACATGAAGTGGTCAGGACCGATGGTTTTTGCACTTGAACCTGAGTGATGGCTTCTTACGTACCTTGCATGAATAGGTCAAGGATCAATGTCCACACAGTTTGACATGGGGGGTATAGTTTAATGTCAAGCGAAAAGATGGTGAACTGATGTAAAGGGGGTTGGGAAGAGTAGGTGTTGGGCTTGAACTCAGGGTGGCTTCTTATGTACCATGCCCTGGATATAAGGATCAAAGTTCACATAGTTCAGCATGGGGGATATAGTTTAATGTCATGTGGTATGAAGGTGAACAGACATAAATTGGTTCAGGGAAAGTAGGTGTTAATCTTGACCTTCAGGGAGACTTCCTTCCACAACTAGAAATATGGGCTTTTGAGCCCCTTTACCTATAGAGACCGCCACTGGCAGTCTCTACGTTTCCCTAAAAAAACGCTTCCACCCCCCCCCCGAACCCTCCCTCCTCTCGCGAAGCGCCCCCCCCCCCCCCAACACTTCCTGCATCCCCGTCACCCGCGCCCTCCCCGTCGTCGCGCGCCATCCCCATCGCCCTGTTGTCCCTATCACCCCACCCGCTGCCGCCCCGCCCTTCGATGCCCCGCCCTCCACCATCCCGCCCTCCGCCGGCCCGCCCTTCGTCGGCCCGCCCTCCGCCGCCCTGCCCTCCGGTCAGCCGCCCTCCGTCTAACCTCCGGCTTCCCTCTGCCGGCCCCGCCCTCCTCCAGCCTCCCTCCACCCTACCCTCCATCTCCTCTGGGATTCCTCCACCTCTTCCCTCTGGCTCCGGCCGCCCTCCGACCTCAGGCTATGGCCTCCCTCCGGCCTCCCTCTGCCCTCGGGCCTCCCGCCACCCGCCTCCGGCAGATCGGCAGCCCACGGATAGCCCTCCGGCCACCCTCTGGCCATCGGCCTCCAGCCCCCGACATCCTCCCTCAGCCCTCCACCCCCTTTCCCCCCCCAGCACCCCAAACCCCCCCCCCCCCCCCCGCACCCCCACCAACCCTCGTCCCCTCTGTCTTCGTCCCCTCCCTCACCGCAACACCACCACCCATCCCCTCCTTCACCATCCCCTACCTCGCCACACCAGCTCCGGCTCTTGCTCCCCACCGCTGCCTCACCTCTCCCTCGCAGCACCGCCTTCAGCTCCCATCCCTTTTAGGTTTGTAGCGCAATCAGGTTTGACATGGGCTTTCACATACATTATTATTTTATAAAGGGTTCACAAAAAATTAATTAGTATTTATTTTAAATATATATGATATGAAAAATGAAAATGTAATAAGTATTGTGTAAATGTTGGTTTTGTACATAATTGTTATATCTGTTTTGTGATCTTTTTGATTTTTTAAAATTCATGCACAACTAATTATTCAATCCGTTTTTTTTATTAACAACTGTACAAGATTTATTTTTTTTAAAAACAATCCAATTTATCATTTGGAAACTTTGGTTTGTCCCCTTACTAATGTTTTCCATAACTACAGGCATGTCAGGGGAAGAGGCAGAAGATCCGCATCATCCATATAAGGCATCTATGTCTCACGGTCAAGGTATTTTGGAATGTCATTGTCTCTATTTTTTATGTAATTAATAAACATATATATCTATATATATTTATAACATCTGTCAATTTGTATATAAAATTGTTTTCAACTGGATCAGACTCGACTGCTTCTTCCTCTCGCAGGAGAGGCCCTGGTCATGGCATATTATCATGGAATTCTGACACGACTTTTGATGTTTCGTTTGATGAGGTATGTCATCATGTGGGATGGAATTCCCATGCATTTATTCGTCATATGGGTCATATCATACGTGATCCACATCAATTTACATTTACCACGCATGACTGGGCTTCTATCCCTCAAGACACATTAGATCGTCTTTGGAGGGAGGTTCAGGTATGATGACTATTTTACATTATTCCCTATGTATAAACAACAATAACATATGTGATTTTTTTTTAATAGCAAAATTTGAAAGTTTGTCCTGATGAGTTTTGGCCAGTGTGTATGAGAAAATGCCGTAAGATGTGGAATGATTATAAAGGCAAAGTCAAGAGGGACCACTGGGTAGCAAATGTGGGTGCCCAGACATTCTGGAAAAAGTCCCGAGAGGTGTCCTCCCAGCTCAGTGGCATGATTTAGTTGCATATTGGTCTACTGAGGGTGTTGCAGTTTGTATATTTATTTTGGTATATATTTTTTCAAGAATGTGTGATTTGTTTGATATTTAAATAAATTGAATGTATGAGGTGTCTACATGCCATTTTGAGAATCGAGCGTTGCAAGGACCACCTCACAGGCTCGGGACTTGTCACGTGTCTCAGATCCGACATGATTTATTTATTATTCATTTTTTATGTTTTTTAATTAATACGGTTTTGTGTTTATATTCTATTCATATATAGTTGCGGGAGCAAGATGCACCAACTGATAAAATGTCGGTGTGGATAAGGACTCGTGATCGCAATGATCCAGAGGCTGCAGCATTTATAGTAAGTGCTTGTACTCATTACCAATACTTACATAAAATTTGTATATTAATATATGTATTTAAATATTTCACATGCTCAATTTGAAGCTGAATTAGAACATCTGCCAGAGGACCAACGACAACTTCCCATGTGAAGGGATGAGATATTTCATCACATCATTGGTCGGGATGGGCATGGATATAGTTTTTCCTATGGAACAGGGATTCCTTGTTATGTAGTGTCACGCGTTGCGATTGTCGGTCCTGCTGTTGATCAGATGACACAACAGTTGTCAGATTTTGAGGCACGACTGCGGGCTTCCGAGGAGGAAAATGCGCAATTGGCTGCTGAGGTTAGAGCACTGCGGGAATATGTGCGTCTAGGTGATGGTGCAGGGGATCATACGATGCAGGTTTATACAATATTTATTTATTTAATTTAAATTATTTTTGTCATGAAAATATTCATAATGTTTATTTGTTGTAGGCCCCTGGCCCACCAGATGGAGGTCAGCGATGAACATGCATGACGCATCATATTCACGAGGTGTGTTTCTTCTTTTAATGGTGGGGATGTTATTGATATTTATGTTGGGTTTGTAGTGAGTTTTTTTGTGATTTGGGGGTATCATGTGTGTTTTGGCCTCATGCAATGTTTGTGTGCAGGAATTGAGAAGTAACCATGAAACCGAATATTGATTTGGATATTTTTTTTCATTTAATTTTCAATGTTTAGAATAGCATGTTTTGTAATATTTTTGAAAAAAAACATGTGATTCCTAATATAAACCCTTAAACATGTTTTTGATGAATGAGTTGAGTTCACTATTTGTAGTCCCTGACCTACCCCGAATAGCCCTCCCTGAATGCCGGATAGCCCTCCTCGAACCCCGAACAGCCCTCCCGCACCCCAGATAGCCCTCGCCGCACTCCGGACAACCCTCCCCGCACCCTGATCAGGCCCCTCGCACCTAGGACAGCCTCCTCAAACTCCGAACAGCCCTCCCCGCACTCCGGATAGCCCTCCCCACACCCCCGGACATGCCCCCCACCCTGGATAGGCCCCCCGCACCCCTGACAGCCCTCCTCCCCCCCCCCCGGACAGCCCTCCCCTGCACCCCAGACAGCCCTCCCGCACCCCGGACAGCCTTCCCCGCACTCCGGACAGCCCTCCCCGCACCCTGGATAGCCCCCCCCCCCCCTCGCACCCCGGACAGCCCTCTCCGCACCCCGAACAGCCCCCTCCGACCCCGGACAGCCTCCCTGCACCCCAGACAGCCCTCCCCGCACCCCAAACAGGTACCCCGCACACCGGCAGCCCCTCCGCGCACCCCGGACATCCCCCCCTCCTCCCCCCCGGAACCCCAGACAGCCCTCCCCGCACCCCGGACATCCCTCCCTACACCCCATACAGCCCCCCCCCCCCCCCGCACCTAAGACAGCCTCCCCGCACCCCGGAAATCCCTCCCTGCACCCCGGATAGTCCTCCCCACACCCCGGACAGGCCCCCCCGCACCCTAGACATCCCTCCTCTGCCTGATTGTGTCGTTTGCAGCAGCTCGACACGCGCTAAAATGGGGCGTTGGGGGTTCAAAACCACCAGAATGACCCTCTGAATTCCATGAAACTGTACAAAAACAGTCTTTGTGGGATTTGTGAGATGTTCGTGCTGACAGCACGTCAATCTGAGGTGCCCTTTGATGGCGGTGACCGGAAACGTGTTTCCGGTGTCATAAAACAACAAAAACGGCGTGAGACGGTTGAATTAGGAGAAAACGTGCTCTGAATGACCTGAAACTGCACGAAAACATTAGTAATATTATTTGTGACATGTCAGAGGAGACGGAATGCCAATCAGACGTGTGGTGCACGCGTTACAGTCGAATGTGTCGTTTTCAGCAGCTAGGCGCGCGCTAAAATGGCGCGTTGGGGTTCAAAACCACCCGAACGACCTCGTAATTCCATGAAACCGTATGACAACATCCTTTGTGTGATTTTTGAAATGGTCGTACTGACGACACATCAATAGGAGGTGTCGTTTGACGGCAGTGACCGGAAACGCTTGTCCGGTGTCATAAAACACCAAAAACGGCGTGAGATGGTCAAATTCGGAGAAAACGTGCTCCGAATGACTTGAAACCACACTAAAACATTAGAAATATTATTCGTGATGTGTAGGCGGAGACGGAGCACCCATCGGACGTGCGGTGCGTGTGGTACGACCGATTGTGTCGTTTTAAGCAGCTTAGTGCACGCTAAAATGGCGCGTTGGGGGGGTCAAAACCACCAGAACGACATCAGAATGCATTGAAACCGTACGAAAATAGCCATTTGGTTATTTTTGAAATGTTCGTGCCGACGACAAATCAATCGGAGGTTTCGATTGACCGTGGTGACCAGAAACGTGTTTCTGGTGTCAGAAAACACCAAAAACGGTGTGAGACGGTCGAATTCGGAGAAAACGTGCTCCGAATGACCTGAAACCACACGAAAACATTAGGAATATTATTTGTGACATGTAGGAGGAGACAGCGCACCCATCGGACATGTGGTATGTGTGGTACGACCGATTGTGTCGTTTTCAGCAGCTCGGCGCGCGCTAAAATAGCTCGTTGGGGGGACAAAACCACCCGAACGACTTCCGAATTTAATGAAACCATACGACAATAGCTGTTTTGTGATTTTTTTATATGTTCGTGCTGAAGGCATGTCAATCGGAGGTGTCGTTTGACCGCGGTGACCGGAAACACGTTTCTGGTGTCAAAAAACACCAAAAACGGCGTGAGACGGTCGAATTCAGAGCGAACGTGCTTTGAATGACCTGAAACCAGACGAAAACATTAGGAATATTATTTGTGACGTATAGGAGGAGACGGCGCACCCATCAGACGTGCGGTGCATGCGGTACGGCCGATTGTGTCATTTTTAGCAGCTCGACGCGCGCTAAAATGGAGCGTTGGGGAGTCAAAACCACCCGAACGTCCTAAGAATGACATGAAACCTTACAAAAACAGCCGTTGTGTGATTTTTGAAATGGTCGTGCTGACGACATGTCAATTTGAGGTATCGTTTGACCGTGGTGACAGGAAATGCGTTTCCAGTGTCATAAAACACCAAAAAATGGCATGAGACGGTCGAATTCGGAGCTAACGTGTTCCGAATGACCTGAAAGCACAAGAAAAAATTAGTAATATTATTCATGATGTGTAGGAGTAGACGGTGTGCCAATCGGACGTGCGGTGCGCACGGTACGGCCGATTGTGTCGTTTTCAGCGGCTCGACGCGCGCTAAAATGGTGCGTTGGGGGGTCAAAACCACCCAAATGACCTCAGAATGCCATGAAACCGTACGACAACAGCCGTTGTGTGATTTTTGAAGTGGTCATGTCAACGGCAAGTCAATTGAAGGTGTCGTTTGACAGCGGTGACCGGAAATGCGTTTCTAGTGTCATAAAACACCAAAAAACGGCGTGAGACTGTCAAATTCAGAGAAAACGTGCTCCGAATGACATGAAACCACACGAAAACATTAGGAATATTATTTGTGACATGTAGGATGAGACGACGGGCCCATCGGACGTGCGGTGAGCCCGGTACGGCCGATTGTGTCGTTCTTAGCAGCTCAGCGCGTGCTAAAATGGCGCGTTGGGGGGTCAAAACCACACGAACGACCTCGGAATGCTATGAAACCATATCACAACAGACTTTGTGTGATATGTGAAATGGTCGTGCTGACGGTATGTCAATCGGAGGTTTCGTTTGATGGCGGTGACCAGAAACGCGTTTCTGGTGTCATAAAACACCAAAAAACGTCGTGAGACGGTCGATTTCGGAGAAAACATGCTCCGAATGACCTAAAACCACACAAAAAAATTATAAATATTATTCATGACGTTTAGGAGGAGACAGAATGCCCATTATACATGCGGTGCGCACGGTACGGCCAATTGTGTCGTTTTCAGCAGCTCGGTGCGCGCTAAAATGGCGCGTTGGGTGGACAAAACCACCCGAACGACCTCAGAATTCCATGAAACCGTATGAAAACAGCAGTTGTGTGATTTTTAAAATGGTCATTCTGACATCACGTCAACCAGAGGTTTCCTTCGACCGCGGTGACCAGAAACGCGTTTTCGGTGTCACAAAACATCAAAAACGGCGTGAGACGGTCGAATTTCGAGAAAATGTGCACCGAATGACTTGAAATCACATGAAAACATTAGTAATATTATTCGTGACGTGTAGTAGGAGACGAAATGCCCATCGGACGTGCGGTGCGCACGGTACGACCGATTGTGTCGTTTTTAGCAGCTCGGCGCGCACTAAAATGGCGCGTTGGGGGGTCAAAACCACCCGAACAACCTCAGAATGCCATGAAATCCTACGAGAATAGGCGTTGTGTGATTTTTGAAATTTTCTTGCTGACATCACATCAATCGGAGGTGTCGTTTGTCTGTGGTGACCATAAACGCGTCTCCGGTGTCATAAAACACCAAAAACAGCATGAGACGGTCGAATTCGGAGAAAACGTGTTCCGAATGACCTGAAATGATAGCATTTATTAAATTGGGGGTCTTAAATTATTATATCACCATGATTTGATGTCAGATTTAATTTTATTATATGTATATAATAAATGAATAATTACGTCCAATTTACATTTGTTTTGTTTTGTTGTTTTTTTTATTATTGTAGGTTTATTGAAGAAAAATATTGAAATGGATGGACCTGCTTGGATCGTTGAAGCATGTTTATCATTTATTGTTTATGACGATCTTGATGTTTATGCTGTTTGAAATTTTTTTCCATTTTTTTTGAGTTTTTCCTTGTTTTATCTCTGATTTTGCACCGTGAAGAAAAAAACCCAATTCATACATTTCATTAAAATATTGAAATATATTTTATTTAATATTATATATATATATATATTTCTTTTATATATATATATATTAAAATATGTAAAACTTATTATATATATATATATATATTTAGAATATTTTCTTTAATATTATATATATATATATATATATTATTTAATATATATATATACTTATTTATTTATTTCAGTAGGAATTTTTTTTAAAAAAAAAATTTCCCAGAGTAGCGATCGCCTTTGGCGGTCACATAAGGCTGGAATTTCAGCCACCTATAGTGACCTGCATTCCCGGTCACTATTGGCCAACAACGATGAAGCTAAAGCGACTGCCAATGGTGGTCGCTAATGCCCGATTTTTAGTAGTGTTCATACTTTTCTAAGGATAAAAAGATCAATGTCAATGTAGTTTGGAATATTTTTGGTTATACACACTAAGACAGCTCAAGAAGGATGTCATGGTCAATGCTTTCTAATATCCCACATCAATCATGCTAGGTGAGAGAAACAATAGGTAGAAAAGAACTAATGATCACGTCCCGATACGTGCGTCCATGGGATGTGGAATGGGGATTACATGTAGACAGAATCCCAAAGAGGAACGGTGAGATTATCCATGGTTATCAGACCAGGGAGATGAAGATTAAGACTTACTCCAAGATGGATTCCCAATGTAGAAAACCCTAGAGGGAGAGGGACATGATAAGGAAGGTCCATATTCCCATATATCCTCTAGTCTATGGAACCAATGAATTGAGGAGCAGGAGTGCTACCTCTCACAAGAGAGGATAGGGACTTACAATAGGATGGTTTCCCTTCCCCGTGGATAGATTCCACCCCAAAAAAGATGATATCATTCCATGGGAGGATGATCTCACTTCAATAGAGATGATTGGAAATAGAGAATATCTGAGACGAGGCACCCTATGTGTATTTCACGGGTCGATGCCACGTTTTAACGTCATGTGCTAAGGATGATGGTGCTTGGCATTTTAGCATCCTATAGCTCAGATGATTTGGGTTCACTCTGCACCCCTAGAACATATATAACCTACACTCTTTAACCCTTGGTGAAGGGAAGGAACCAACAATGTCGTGGTGAGGTGGTCTTGTTGAATGATCCATTGAGGGTCCCATATTAGTGTGGCTATGTGAAGAAGCAAGATCCTTTTGCATTCCAATGTGAAGAATCATAAGGCTAAGCAATGGAATGTTAAGCATTGCCCAAGGGACCTTGAAACCACTTTGTACAAACATGGAGGGTTTTACAGGATAAGTATGCATGAGACAAGGGTGTTTTGCATAATAGGGGCTCATACATGGGGTCATAGGATAAGGATGACACATGGAGTGCACAATTTGAGAGAATTGTGTGCAAAATAAGGGGTTTTCATGTAATAGAAATACAAATGGGAACTACTGCATGCAATAAGCCGAGTTGCGAGGATAATGGAGGCATAAACACAATTGGAGGAGTTTTTTCACACAAGTGGTTGCAGTATGCACACAATAAAAATGGACTTGAACACAACTAGATAAGTAATAATGGAACAGAGGGAGGGCCAATACCATGGGTTTCATGCGAAGGAGGTCCCCTGGGAGACTTGTTGTGGAAAATTCATTACCTGAAAGTCCTTTTTTCTCAGGGAAGATTTTTTTTCCCATGAGGGAGATGGTTCAAATTCTTCAGTCCTCAAATAGAGGGGGTTCCCTTCTACTTATAGGCGATCGAGAGCCATGGGTGCACATGGAATTTTGCTTCCATGGAAAACATGATTAGTTTGATCAGTTGAAATATGCCTTCAATTTCCCAAAATGTCGGCCCGAGGCCTTCGGTGGATTTCAGTAGCTGTAATTTCCACCACTTGGAATCGGATCTGTGAGGGGGCACATAGGATAGACTATGAGGGAAAAGTTGAGATGCCCAACCCTGATGAGGGCGGTGTGCGGAAAATAGCACATGTGCATGCAATCTTTTGTCATGCACACGAAAAACCCAATTTTCACCTATAAAAAACCTCAGGGGATTAATGGTCCATACATGACTTCTCATGTGATAATATCTGAAGTTCTCATGCACATAAATCTCACATATATTTGTGTGGAATATGATATGTGTTGCATAGAATTCCCCGAATTTGGTCACAATTCTTTCTCACCAGCCATTATTTGTGCAGAATTCTTGGCATTTCACGACGCTTGGTTTTTTTCATGTCGATCTCTGATTTTTCACCCAACCACCTAGTTTTTTTAGAATTTACCAAAAAAAGATAGCTTCTAATTAGAGTGTTTCTAGGAGAGCAGTTGTTTTTTCCACTTGTTTGGATTAAATGATTACGTACCCTAATATTTACTGTTCCATAAAAGGTATATCGAACAACCAGGACCTCTTCAACATGATGACCCAAGACCAAAATGATTATGTGCTATCTGACAACCTAAAGATATGGGATTTCTGTATTTTATAGGAGGTACCGGTGTTAGGATTTTACGTCGCCACACTAGGGTCATTGGTGATGTGCGAGGATAATCTTTTATGATACAACATAAAAAAAATTGCAATCCTACTAGAGAAACTAGTCACATGGCCATCAATGACCAGAATCCAAAGACCAGAACCATCTAAAGAGCGAGCCAATCGCCAAGTATTCTAGGGATCATTAGGAAAGTACCATCTGACAGAGCATCACTAATGATACCACAAGATGCCTAGAATACTAGTACCTGAGGTATAGTAGAAATTTCAAAAGTTATTGGTCCTTGGTGTATTGGGTATGCCTCTCGTGTGACCAGTTTGGAACAAAATATTTACACATCTGGTATTTGAGGTAGTGGGGACGTCACAGTTCTATTTCAATCGCCTACATGAACAAGGGCCTAAGATCTTTAGCTAATGGTCCCCTAATACCATCACCTTCCATTGTCCTCATTCGGAGGTTGGGGTTAGTCTTCCAGATGTTCACTACATCAGGGGTTTCCCTTTAGATGGGAATCAGTGTGATGAGTTCATTCCCACTGAGAATATTTGGTGGGATAGGTCACAGACTCTCGTCCTAACAATTCATTTGTTAGAGCTAGCCAAGGAGAGTCTACGGGTCAAGGACATCCTGAAATACATCACATATTTGAATTGTTTCATCTAGTTTACGATGAAACATCCTTTTATAAATATTCCAAGCCGAGGGAAGAGATGTCTGACTATAGAAAATTGGAGAAAGAGCATGTTATATTGGAGGATCATAGAGGTGGGAGAATATTTATCCAGGGGCATCAGTGTGGTTGAAAGTTGAGACCCAAACATTCGATATTCTATATTTCATGAAAATTTATTGAGTGGGTCGCTACTACCACAAAGGGACCCAACATTAGGATTCTACCCCAAAACATTGGTGGTGGCCAACATCATGGTATAAAATCAACAGTTTAATAAGGGGTCCCTGTGCTAGCATGACTGTATTCCATTCTGGGTTGTATTTTGAGAGGGGGTTGCCATGGAAGATATGTGACCCTTTCCAAATCCTTGAAGGTTGGATCACTGCTAACTGTGGAAGGTACACGTTTTTGAATTCCATTAATGACCCATGTAATGTCATGTGTCATTCCTTGTTAAATATTGGCAGGGCCATGCCACTAACGCTCAACGAATAGAGGATAAGGATCAGGATCACAAATCACAGATATTTTACTTTTAGTCTATTCCCCACCATATCTTTCCATATGATAGATGATGGGAAATGATCGCTAGAGAAAAGAGAATACTTCCAAATAATTAGAGGTGGGGTTCTTGTGGCCCAACATGAAGGGAATATTCTTTGCGAGCCCTTTGTGTCATCAAGGTTATCAATACAGTTTGAAGTCCTCCAAGGGATTTTAGATAAGTTGAATAGAAATGTCTGAGGGGAGAAACATCCTTCCAGTATTTGTCATATATTTCTAATGTTTGCAACTTATGGCTCTGGTGAGGTAATTACATTTCCCCCCACTGGAGTTGATGTTGGCCTCTCAACAAAATATGTCAAACATTGGGTGAAATCATATCCTGGGGGGCTCCTGCGGAAGTGATTATAACAAATCAAGGTTTTAAATGTGAATCTAAGGTAGTGAGGGTGATGAAAAAGCACACGTAGGGAGGAAAGGCGGAGAACATGTTAGGCTGTTGGGTCAACACAGGTCGAAACTACAGCAGTTGGAACATCACATGGTGTTGTCATGCCCGCATCATTCGGAGAAAGATGGGATCATGAAAATACTCATAGAGCTGCCAAGAAGCTACCTGGTAAGTAGATAAGGCATCTAATATAACCTTCTAAGGGAACAATATTCCCCAATTTATGTTCAACCTTGTTGACTCTACGACATTAAATGAGAACCGAAGCCCTTTGGCAAAATATGGTATGAGATATGATTGTGCATCCAGAAATTTGACTCATTTGGATTGATGACATGGTGAACATTCATAGGCATCACACATATTTGATGTCCTTGGATGTATATGCATTCCAGTGGGGTCGAAATGAGGAACCATTTTTCTAGGTGATGGTAATGTGTGGCCAGGATCATGATCCATAAATAATTTTGTCTGAAGATGACATCGGTAATGAGGAGATATGAGGTAGTGAATTAGAAGGAGAATAATAAGAAGAATAGGAAATAAGGGATTTTGAAGAGGACCTTAGAGGCAGATGGTCTCATGGTACAGCTCGCCTAGGGGGTCCTTTATAGAGTGGCAATATTGCTAGATCTGACATGGAAATTGCTATGATACTCAACGTATGCCTCAATTCTTATCCTATCATTTCCTCTTTTAATCGTTCTTAATCATCAATAATGTTTTTCATCCTATCCAGAATCATATTGGCACTGGTCAAGAAGCTCTATCTGGGGGGGGGGTGAGGAAGAACCAATAGAAAAAAGTGGGGATCCAACACCCATTATCAAACTGACATGTGTGGAAGGATATCCTACAGTGACAGCTCAGGTAATGACTGAAAAGATGGAGGTTGACTCGTTGAGATCTTTTATGTTTCAATACTTAGATGCTCGTATCTATCATCAAAAAGCTTATCTGATTAGGGAATTCATTGTTTGTGAAGTAATCATAATATTGGAGGCTCAGTAAGAAGTTGAATCTACATTGTCCATAGAAAATATATGGGAGACCAGACGAACCCAGTCAGAACATGCATATCAAACAACACCAACCCTAGAAACATGTGAGAAAAGGGTTGTAGAAACAAATTATTTAACTCCCAGGGTAGGGTCTAATGTCGGTAGGGGGAAAAATTTTGAATCATAGATGTGCGAGGAAGGTCATACACATATTAAAGAGCCTCTCCCCTTGGGAGAAATTCCCAAGGGAGACCATATCACTGATCTTATTTCTACTTTCCCTTAATATCGACCAGAATACTCTAAGGAGATGGATGATTCTAATCCTGAAGCAGATGAGGATAACTGTATGACATGGTGAAAGGGGTGGAAGTGTATTGGGAACTTCATGAAACATCCAATAGTATAATGGTTTCCCTAAATAGGTTTACTGTGCATCTAGTTGTGCCTTCTCTACATCAGTGGGGTGGATCCTCCTCACCTACACATAATGATCTATGATTCCATAGATGCAAAGGTGCGGGAGAAGAGCCAATGTCTCATCGTCGACCAGTGCTAGAATATATAAATGATCATACTGAAGATGTTTGATGATGAATTAGATGTTATGTGCCTTAAAGAACATGCAAATGAGTGATCCATATTCGATGCAGACCAATCCAAGATAATCGATTGGTTGAAGGCCCGATTCACTAAAGCCCAGGACCAAGCAGCATAAGAAAACCATCAAATGGATGGGTTTCAAGAAGATAATAAGTGAAATCAGTCCAATTCTAAAGATCATTGCTCTGTGGCTACTAACTAAGATAGGGAGATCAAGGAGCGGGGAGTGGTCCTGGAGCATACAAGCCAGAGGGTGGTAGCACTAGAGCAATCCATCAAAGGGGCTGATTCATAATGGCCTTGTTTTGGCCAAACCTATAAACATTTGTACAATTTGATTTCTTATCCTGATCTATGAGCATTGAATTATCATCTATTTTCTTGTTTATTTTGATTATAGTGTCTCAATCTAACTATGGAGTAACCAGAAATCAATCCCTAAGCTCACGTGGGTCATTCCTGATATGAGAATATAGGGATGTTTGCATCGTTATATCATATGAATATGTGAGCGCTAATGAATCTTCAGTTATTCAGCATATATATGACCAATCTGGCCTTCCATGGAAGAAAGAGGAAGACCTGACTGAAGAATGAAGTTCTTAGAGTAATAGAGGTGTTGTTTTTTTCAATGTGCTCTTGTGCACGAGAAGAGTAATTACAAGGGTGTTCAAATCAATCTGAACATAGGGGAATGGGATGTGTGAATCATGATACCCAAAAGTCAGAACACTATAGAGTGGTTTTCCATTGAAGGATAACTGTGGAACGTGTTCGAAACACAATATCCCTATTGTGTTATCCTGAAATGGGGATGGTAAATAAGGGATGATTGGTAATAATGATAAAAAAATGAGGCCTGACTAAAAAATGTTATCCATTGGTCTTCCAAAACGTTGCCTTGGAATAGTAGGCAGTCCATAATATGAGCTTTCATACCATTAGAGCGGTTTATTTAGACTTGAAATAGGAAGAGGGTCTGAATAAAGGACATGCAAATCATGTAGGGTGGAGTGATGGGTTGTTCAAATGGAGTCCCACATTTTTAAAATTATGCCACCATGTTGAAAAAACATTAGTTGGGTGCATTGACCTGATCAAGGAACACAGGTACTTCTAAACCAGAGCCTCTAGTGAGGGCTTAAGACACTGCGTGGTTTTATTTCATTTCAGGGTGGATGATAGACCTCAGGTTGGGGATAAGGAAAATTTCATGTGTGTTCCTACTTATCCTATGATGATTGGAATCAAGCCATACGTAGTTCTTGAAAATGCCATGTTGTTGGGTGTCTTACAATAAGGACACATAGAGATCTTAGTTTTATGTTCTTATAACTTGGAACATAGATATAAATGAGGGAGGGAGACACGTGGTGCGATAATTGAAAAACACGATTTGAATGAAAATGGTACGAGTCCAAATCAGACCATTCTCTCCCTAGGGAGGTTTTAGGTCAAGGGATCGAAATTGAATGTCGGGATGGGCCTGAGGCAAATCACCCAGACATTTCTACATACCAAATTATGATGGAGATAATTCCATATGTATTTCTAGAATTGGCATGGTTGGGTACCAATGACATGGACAATACTATCTTTTATGTTCGGCCCACACACCAAAATAAGTGACATTTGAAAGATATTTTTTGTTCTTTAGGATGGATGTGTTTGTTTTTTTTTTTTGTTAAGAGATAAACCTAGGATGGATAATCCATGTGCCACTATAGGAATCATTCCCTATATAGGAATTGAGAAACTGTATGGTTTACAACCACTACCAAACATGGTGTCCCCTCAAGTCAGGACATCACAATACAAGGTCATTTTTGGCGTACGACCAGAATGATAATGTCATAATTTTGGGTTGTATGTTAGTACCAACCCCTAATTTTAGTTTCATGCATTATGGATGAAACAATTTAATATCATATGGGACCAGACATCATAGTTTAAAGTCATATAGCTTAGAGACATATAGAAGAAAAAAGGTTTTAGGAGGGAATGCGCATGGAATGATAATGCTTACCCCACGTGAATGAGGATGAGGTCCACACCACACCACATGAAATTACAGCAAGAAATACATAAGACAAGAGGACAGAAATGGTTAGATATTATGATACTAGAATCATGGAAGAAACATCTAGGTGTTTCTATATATCCCATGAATATGTAAATCAAGATGTACGTAATACTGAAGGTGCAGTTTAATGTCATGTGGATCTAACGGGTGGAGGAACTAGCTCCCAGTAAGGGATTATGTGGCCTGAATATTGAAAACCGAAAGTGAATGAGGATGTAATATCATACATGTAACAACATGAAATCCTATGAAATTCTGGGCAATATGACCGAACAGAAGAGGTAATGTGTAGAACCTGAGCGGGATCCGAGGACAAGATGCCTGAGCATTCCTACATAACCCATGAGTATGGGAATAAAGCATTACCTAGTTCTACTGTTTCGATTCCTACACCTTACGGAAAAGACTTATAATATTATTATTTTATGGTCTTAGATCTTAGAACATTGAGAAGCGAGACTCATCCAAATGGGAGAAAACCTCAACCAAACCCCAAAGCCCACACGAGCTACGCACGGTGTGGGAAATAAGGGAAGAGAAGGTATTTTCAAAATGTGGAATACATGAAAATGGGAAATTAGTGTGGAACCCCGAATGACACCTCACCATGGTGTTTTTCTCCTAACGTGGTAATGTGCACTGAGTTATTACACCAAGAGTACCTAAATTCCACTTGGACACGATATAGTGGAAAATGATGTGAATCATGCAACAAAATTTAAGTTAATGATCGGATTTGGTTTGATGATGGGGGTAGTTAGTGACCATGTTCGAAACAAAGTACATATATCATGTGACCTGAATTGGTAACAACAAGTGATCATCATCCTCTAAACATATTTGCAATGTGGTACTTGTATAAATTTTTCATTCATGACCATTGAGGACGTTGGGCTGAAATAGTGTGAAAGCCCAAGGTCCTAGAATTCATGCCTTTTTGGGTCCTTTTGAGTGTGAAAGATGATGAAACCCCAAATTAAGGGGATAATGAATCTTAAGGATGGTAGATACATGTCTATGTGGTATCAAACAATCTTGGTGTTGAAAAAGAGTGCTTCCAGTCACATTAGAGAACTGCCAAAAAGGGCCGAGGGGCACATTTCAAGAACAGATGACTTGAAAAGATGATTGTAGAACATGGGGACAAAGAGATCTCAAGATAAAGAGGTATGTGGAATGGTTGTTACAAACCTGACGTGAATGAGGATATAATACCATACCACACTGCATGCCCCTTGCTGGGAAGAACTCAGGCCAAGGGGCCAATAAGATAAGGAAGTTTCTATAAATTTGGGGCTGGACTCAAAGGATCAATGTTCTAGTGATCCTACGTATCCCATAAGACTTTCAAAAAATCCATAAGTAGTCTTGGATGATGTTGTATAGTTTTACATCATGAGGTAAGGACACATATAGGGGTAGTGTATCTCAATGAGGGATATGTACAGCATAGCGAGTAACCCGACATGAATGAGGACAAAAGCCAACACGACACCGTAAAATCCTAAATGAGAACTTGGTACATAGGGACGAAATGGTTGTGGGATCTAATATGAGATATCAAAACCAATTTTTAGTTTAACGTATTGTAGTGAGGGCAACAGTGATCTTAGTTTAATTTCATAGGGCTCAGACCCTATATTCAAAATTTAATGTCATGTGCCTGGGATATATGGGTAGAAAGGATGAATCTGCATGCCTATTATAGGGGATACCATAGAATGACAACAATGATTGAGGATAACTACTAACCATTATCACAACATAGTATTTGTATTATGGGACCCTGGATGGGGGAAAACAATTGATCATCGATCGTTGACCATACTCATAACCTAGGACATGTATGAATTTGTTGCATGAGATCATCAAGGAAATTGGCCTGAAATCGTAGGATAGCCCCTAAGAATAACAACCTTAATGTTTAATGGAATTTTTGGATGTGAATGATGGTGTAAATCCAAATCATGGGCCACTCAATGCATGGTGGGACCTGTGCAGTTTAACATCTTGTGGAAAAGACAATGGATGGAGGGGTGTCTCAAGGGGGTGTATGCGGCATGGAGAAAATAGCCCTATGTGAATGGGGAAAAAGATTCCACACCACACCGAATAATATTAGGTGATAACATGATCTAGGGGACTGAAAAGAACAAGTTACCTAAGATAGAATATCCTAGACATTTTTTAGTTTAACATCTTGCAGTGAGGATGATGGTGATCTTAGTTTAGGGTCATAGGGATCAGACCATAGATACATGACCCATTATGCAGGAATTTCCATACAAAATATCCATATCCCATGTGATAAATTCTCATTGTGTGAAATAGGAAATATGATCTGGCTCTCCCCAACATATAAATGTATGAAAATGAAGGAAGGAGATTAGAAGGGGTTGATATCGACCAAATCAACAATCCTACCTGAGGCAGAAGAATTTTTGAAGGGGTATAAGGACAAAATGAATCACTGCACCTAATATTTAGGACATTAGAGGGTGGTGATAATGACGGAGGATTTATTCTAACCATGATCAAAACACAACATCCACATCATGTGCCATGAAATGGGAACAAAAAATGTGGGTAAACTACTAACCCTATTTGAAAAATGGGACTTGTATCAATTTTTTGTTTGATATCCTTGAAGATGTTGGCTCGAAATGGTGGGAGATTCCTAGGGCATATCATCAATGCCATTTGAGGGTCCCTTTCAATGTGAAAAATGATGAAGACCCAAATAATGTGTGTGTGTAAAGCTTGAATGTCCCTGTGAAGTTTAATGTCATGCACGACAACGAATGAGGTAGAGATCTCAAGGGAGATAGAAACATGGTGCGGTCACAATGAGCATGAAATGAATGGGGTAAAAAGCCTAAACCACACCATGTGTTTCAACCCAATGGGAGACCTTGAGGTTTGGGGCTGGGCCAATTGAAGAAATGTTCATGAGTTCCTACATATCCCATAAGGATGAGAATTAATCTATATGTAGTTCTAAAATGTCCATACTATTTAACATCATGTGGTGAGGATGTGGGAGGATATAAGACTGAGAATTAGAGCATTGTGTGATCTTAGTATCCATGACATGATGGGCCCAATTATGTCTATGCTACACCATATGAGATCTTCTAAGAGAACTGCAGCTAGGGGGATTGTCAAAGAGACGAATTTGGGGGCTGGACACTAATACGAGGTGTCTAAGCATTCCTACGTATTTGATGAGGATGTGAATCAAGATATATATTATTAATGAAGGTCCATTTTAACATTTGGCAGGATGATAGATATGAGGAGATCATAGATTATGGCGGTAGAGCTTGGACCACCTTGCAGTTTCTTATCATGTGGGAATACAAAGAAGTTTAATGTCTTATAGGATGTAACATTTTATAGTCATGTTGGAGAAAGTTTACTCAGGAAACATTTTTCTTGGGGAATTTGGCATTGGTTGGAGGACTTATACATTCTCTATTGATTGTGACAAGAGTGTATACACCATTGGGGTAAATCTTATTAATGTTGTAAGGTCCTACCCATTTGGGATCCAGCTTGGGTTTTTCCTATCAGGTATCATTGGTGTTCTTAGGGCTAACACTAGGTCACCATGCAAGAAAGAGTGATGTTGAACTCTCTTGTGGAAAGAATTGGCTATCTTGGACTGATGCATTTCCAGATTGTGCAGGGCACGGAGCAAGTTCTGGTTGACTACTTCCAATCCAGAAAGATGGATTTCAACTACCTTATTTGGTGCATTCTAGTCATAGGTAGTTGTGCGTAATGAAGGAAATTGAATCTTTATGGGAATAATGGCCTCTGTTTTACAACAGGGAATATAGGGTCACTTGGGTGAAATTATGAGTCATTGTTTGATAGGACCAAAGTGTGTTGGGAAGCTTGTCTAGCTAGCTCTTCTTGTTCTGGCCAACCATTTTTTGCCAGATGTTAGGGAGGGTTTTTTGAATGCCTCAATATTCCCATTTTCTTGTGTATGATTTCTTGTGGTATGTTTAGAATTGGTGTTGTACATGGCATAAAATTTCTTCAACTCAATTGATTTAATGTTGGTGTCATTATCAGTGAGGATGGTGTGAAGGACTCCAAATATGTAGATGATATTGGAGCTCACTAATTCAATGATAGAACATTTATTTACCTCCTTGAGAGAAATTTCCTCTGCCCCAATGGAAATGAAACCCTTAGTGGTCAGGATGAACCTACACATGGGAGTTGTTGCTAGTGGATACAGTCCCACGACATCGAGTCCCATGACTACAAAGGGACTAGAGTACGTGGTAGTGTTCAGAGGCCCTGGTAGACGATGCACAATGTTAGCATGGATTTAGAATGCATGACACCTCTTGGAAAACACAATACAGTCATAGATCATGGTGGGTCAAAAATAACACAACCTCTGGATCTGGGGAGATAGCTTCGACACGATATTATGAGCCCTGCAAGAACCAGAATAAACCTCTTGCATGACCTGAGAAATCTAAATTCCATGAATGAAACAAAGGATAAACCCATCAGACTCTCACTTTTAGAGGATATAGTCAAGATCGTGACCACCCTGGAGGGTAAACTGTAATGTGCAGTGCCGAATTCACTCGCACTCGGCTCGATCTACCCGGAGATTACAATGTTGGAGGTACTCGATAAAGGGGGGGGGGGGTCCTCTAATCAAGCGTCACATCCATCACTGTATCAGGGGGACCTGGGGAACCTGATGTAGAGTCACCAGTGGAAAGGTGGCTTACCTGCGGGCTATCATCATCAACAATAGTGATAGGGGAGATAACCCTCTAGTGTTCCATGTGAATAATCAAACCATATTGATCATTCTATATAAGAGATGTAGCTTAGTTTTACAAGGTGTTGGCTCGACCATCCTAGGATCCAGGGAAATTGGTATTTTTTGGATGAGACTAGAACCAGACCATCAGTTGGCGGGTATGTTTCAACAATGGTATAAACACTAGCATTCTGACGACATAGTCACCATTGATTTTCATAATGACTAGTTTAGATTCCCCTTTCAAATGCATGTGGGAGACATCAATCATGAGGGCCAACTTGAGGCTAGTGATGAGAGCCTTATACTCTTCCTCATTGTTGGTTTAGCCCTTCGATAATATGAATGAATATGGAAAAACAACTTGTGTTGGTGTAATGAAGACATTGCCCAAGCCAACTCAGTTGATTCTGGGGTCATTAAGTCTTCTGCTGGTAGGACTTCATGAAGCACCATATAATTTTATTTTTCCACACTAAATGGCATGGTCTATTGAGAAGATTGCCTCATCGGGAAAATCAATATCTATGGACTTGTCCTTGGGAGCTGGATGGGAAACAAGGAAGCCTGCCAATGCTTTCCCCTTAATAGTCTTCTGGTGGAAGAAACTGGTGTAGAATTTGCTGGAGGATTATTTCCCACCATGATATACCAATTTTAGACATGGGGCATTTCAATATGTACATTAGTGTATCCAATTGGGAAACTAGCTCTATATCAGGGTTTTATAAGTAATATCGTAGTTTATGCACAGTGAATACCAATGCAGGGAATAGTTTATCAATAAAGGAGTATATGGTCTTCATATCAAGGATCATTCTATTGATATATTATAGAATATTCTTAGTTCCCTAATTGTTCTTATGGTAAACAAGTGAATCAAGAGATAATTCCAGGGTAGTCCGTAAAAGTCCTGTGACTTTCCAAAAATCGGTGGCATCAGGACCAGAGGCTGTAGCATGTACTTCTTGATTTCTTATAAAGTAGTCTGAAATTACTCATCCCACTAATAAATAGCTCCTTTATTCAAGATTCAATAAAAGTGTTTACACATTCTAACCAAATTCGTGATAAATTGGGACATGTAGGCCAAGTGGCCATGAAAGCCTCGTAGCTCTAGAATGTTGCTAAGAAGAGACATCAGACTGATGGACTTAATCATACCATGATCTAACTTGATCCCTATATATCTGACAATGAAGACGAGAAACATTCCAGAGGTGACCCTGGAGACACTCATCAATGGGTTCATCTTCAGATGGAGAAAACGGAAGAATATGAACACTTTCTCAAGGACTTTGAGATTTTCATGCACTAGCGGGATTTGACCACAAGATCATACACATTGAATTCCACCAATTTACCAAGTATAATCTTAAATATATGGTGCATGGCATGCTAATAGGTGGAACCAGTATTCCTTAGATGGAAGGGAATTACCATGTAACAGAAAGTAACATGTGGTGCGCTGAATGTTGTAGACTCTTTAACCATAGGGTCCATTCAAATTTGGTTACACCAAGAATAACCATCCATAAATGATAGATCTTGGAACCCAATTATGCTATCAATCAACATCTCTGTCATGAGAAGTGGAAAACCATCATTCGGACAACGATGATTGAGATCTCCAAAGTCGGTGATGAATTTGATATGTCCCTTCTTCTTCTTGATGGGAACAATGTTGGATAACCACCTGGGGTACTGTACCTCATTGACAAAATTAGATTTCATGATCTTATAATCAATGACCTCTACCATGGAACTGTGATAAGGTATTATCATTCTAGGAGGATGTTTAAACCCATGAAGATTTGCTAGAAGACTGAGGTGGTGGATGGATACCTGAGTATATAGTCCCAACATTTTTTTATAACTCCAGGAAAATGCCTCACATTGTTTTTTTTAGGATTTCCATGTACTTTTGTTTCACTTTGACAGGCATAGCAATTCTGATCAATATGGGTTTTGGATCTGTCTCACTACTGAGGGTCACATGTACCAGTTCATTGACCGTGGTGGAGATTCCCTCTTCAAAAGTGGGATGTGTATCTTCCAAATCTTCTTCTTCACTTATAGAGGAGGGATCCTTGGATGGAAGAGATTTATTTAAGTCAACAGATCTTGATTGTAAAATAGTTCTAGCCTAAGAAGCTATAGACCCTATATCTAGGGACTCTTTTGCTGTCGATACCATAACAATGAAGGATGTTGACCCTATCCCATATGGCCTTTGTCCCAAGGGACCACACATGATGATATCAAATCAATAGGGGCATGTCATCATAATATGGTTTATCCCAGCTCGGCGAAACAAGTAAGTATGATGTATTTTCAATGCCATGAGGTGGAAAACCCAATTCCTTATGGGCGTAGGGGGATTTGGGATTGAAGGAGAATGATTTTTTTAGGAACACGAGGTGATATTATGGTATCAATTAGACGTGGGAATATGATTCACCCACATTCTAGACAAGTTAATTCATTTCCCTAGGTCTGGGATCCTAGAAGTCAATTAATGAATCGAAACAAAATATAGGCATCATCTAGGACTGTTTGCAAGTCGGTCGTACTCGTTGCGTGTTTATAATTTTTAGGCCGAATCTTCTTGTCCTTGCTCTAGTTATAGTCGGCATCCAGGTACTGAGCATCACAAGAGGTAAAGGGAGATGTATCATCTAGGATTACTACCACTCGACCATTAAGGGAGGCCTTAAGGTACTGGTGATATGATAAAAGAACCACCACATTAATGTGATTCCATGGACAACATATTAACACATTGTAGGTGGTATCCAGTGAGACAAACATGAACTCAGTGCTGGAAACCAAGCCCCCAAACTGGGTCATTAGGTGAATCTTACCAACAGGAGTCTATATTGTTCTATCATAACTTTGGATTTTCATGTTAGAGAGACTCATATCATCCTTGGACAAACCCATTTTTTGTAGTGTCCAGGTCGAGATTAGGTTGATCCCAGATCTTCTGTCGACATGAAAGCAGTGAACCTCTACACCATTGAAGTGGCTGGTGATGTACAGTGGGAAAATGTGCCCCTGTATCGGAGGGCCTTAATCTTCTCCAAAGAAAGAGGTAATGTACTGATACTTATCGAGCTCTATAAACTTAGTATGGAAGGCATTTTTAGTTGCTACCTCCATCTCAAACAAGAGGGGGTTTCTTAAATATTTAGTGAGTGCTTCAGGCATATCCACTAACAGGCGAAGATCCTCAAGGATATAGATCCTCACATGAATTCTAGAAGGATTATTAATGATATCATACTTCAATTCCTAGCGTGATATTTGACTTACAATAGGTTATTCTACGGTAGGGGGTATGACTGGCCCTTCTAGATGAACCAGCGGCTGGATGGTGCTTGGAATGTCCCACTTCTGTCTTGTCAAAATTCATGGACTGAGTACTAGATTTGTTTTAGATGACTGAGTATATTCTCTAATAGATTGTGGCTGATCGCGGAATGGTCAATGTGGCTCTTCCTAATAAAGTATCACAAACGGCAGTGAAGCTGGACCCGATAACAATAGTTGGTAAGGCTGATCATTCTAAGCTTTTTGAAGGGCCTTCTATCGGGTTTCGGTGGCATGCACAACCTTTCTTGAAGTAATGATAGAGGAATTTTGACGACCCATATACCCATGGTCCCATCGATGTTGACGACAGTTGGGGATGTTGGGAGGATCCGTCTAGCCCTCCACATTGTTATAAATCATGTAGCTGTCTAACATATCTACAATTTTAACCAAAGTGTAATCCTGATCATAACTTGAATAATCATTCACCACTGGATATATTCTGGGGGGGAATCACCACCTCTGAGAGAATGAAATCACTAAATTTACGGGATGATGATGAAATCAGTGGGGGACAATTTTTTCCTTTCGTCGATGATGCTTACACTTATGCGGAGAGGGAGGCTAAGACATTGACATAGAAGTAATGGATGTCGGTGATGCAACATCCTATGAAGGCTTAGGTCAATTCATATGTGCATGGGAACTGAAAAATACCTTAAGATCCATCCTATCCTCATACTTCTGGGACACACATGTGGGAACCAAATTCCACTCACCTCATTATCACCACTACTGTCTGGATTCACGAATACACATGCCACTTCGAGTAGAGCAAGGACTAACCTAACTATGTTGTTATCAACATAGACTTGAAGCTTTTATTTAACAACAAAGCAATGTTTGAGGGTGTGCCCTAGGATCTGATGATAGTGGTAGTAATTGGGGTGATCGGTTAGATATGACTCTTCTAGCCACATGCATTCGAGAAACCATATAATTCCCTACTCCATGGAAATTCATAAATAAACAGGTAATTGAGCCTCTTTCAATATTTAGGTTAGGATTTTCTTGTCCAGAGTGGGGGGTCTCAGAGCTTGACCTTAATGAGGGGTTGGAAGAGCCTATAGAGGAAGTGGAATCTGGTTATATCACATGGGTGGTGGCAGTGTTTTTTGTGGGGCTACCTTCTAGTTCTGAGGTTGGAGATTCTGGGATGGAGTCTATGACCGAGGAAGATCCCACCTACGAGGTTTTGGAGGTGTCTTTACGAGTAACAAATTTGACTTCCTGTGAGCCTCTATTTGTGCAACCACGGTGAGCTCTACCTTATTAGATCATCTAACAAGAATCAATGGATGAAACGGAAATACCTTATTGGCATGCTTTAAGGTTTCCTCTAGACATTGGGCCTTATCAGAGAGGTCTCATAATCCCCTGGGGTAATTATTATTATGATATAGGGGACAATATTTTTTTTGAAATTCCCCACAGACATTGTCTGCAGTTGTACCTAAGTTAGCGACATATCCGAGGAGTGGGTGAGGCATTTCCTCCAAGAAACAATGTCTGTGATGCGCTATTCAGGACTCTACATACACTTGAAGAGGTATGAAATACTCATCTTCTTTGTGTTAGAGATTAACTTGTAATGAAACTATCTGCAGAGATATTCCCAAATGGCAACAGACCCAATGGGTTTCTTGATGTACCAGACAAACACAGTCCCTTCCAATGATTTTATGAAAAACCAGACTTTGGAGACCTCTTGTTATTTTTAAGTCCCAAACATGGGTCCTCACCTTGAAATGAATTGGTCTAGATGATTTATTGGATTTCATGTCCCTTTAATGGAGGATTTGGTGGGGTTGTCAAAACCTAGGGGTTCCGACATATCACAAACCCACACCAGATATAGCTTGCCATCAGGCGGGATTGCCGCATGTCAATTTTCCACTACCTAGAGGAAAGAAATGAGCACCGCCATAGGGTTATCTGGTTTGGGATACATATCTTCATGAGGGTCCCTATCCACTAATGAGTTGGCAGGCTCTTCAACATGAAAAGAAGGCCCAACGGCTCGTGGAGCGGCTGGTGGGATGACTTGCAGAGTGGGTGGGGGAACCTCAGCTGGGACCCAGGGATTATCATTCCACTTAGGTGGATTTGGTGACACAGACCGCACCCTATTTCCATTAGTCCTGACCTATATCTTGTCTATGATGGCAGGACGGTCAGAATCACCCATGGGAAACTCGCTGAGGGAAAGTTGTATCTTCTCTACTAAGGATCACAGTAGTATGGTCGTCACACCATGGAACATTTAGCGAGGAGGTCATTGAATGTCTTCTTGTTCTCCATGAGCTATTGACACAAATTTGTTTTTTCAGGATCATCCGTAGTCTTCTGTACTAAGCTAGATGAGTTAATGTTTTTGATGACCCCATGGTGATTTTTACCCTTATTGGGATTTCTGCTGAGGAATAATGCCTCGGTTGGCACAAGGAGAGCCATTACCTTTCTTTTCTGGTGATAATCCCTTCCCAATGGATCCAATAGTTTTGGCACTCCATTAGGGTGTATGTTATCATTAAGGATATCTAGCATGTTCCCCCCCTCTGAAAGATCATCCTAGTTAACCGAAACGCTACCTGGAGGCCTATCCTCTATATCACCTGGAAAATTGTGTGGGTGCCAGATTGAACTGAAATGGAGGGAAACATAAACCCCCAACCATGGACCAAAACATGGGGGGATCCTTCTTGATAATTCTATAGATCACATTATTTCAATGAATGCATCATTTTTGGGGGCCCCGGTGGCGACCAGGTGACTCAATGTGATGGGACACACAGAGTGAAACAATGTCCACCATATATAATTGCTAGAAAATATCTTCAAAGTTGGTTTGAATCTGGGGGTAATCCACTCATTGATAACTGATACGGGATTGTGTCACTGATAGGGTTTGGTGAAAGCACATGACATCCTTCAGAGTACGCGATTCTAGTACACTAATGTTTTTGGTCGCAATTGGAAATAACATCTCTAGGAAATGATCTTTGGTAAGAATGTCCCAAAATATCCTTATATTAGACTCAGGACTATCCCTTGGTTTTCACACTCATCTACTAGGTGCGGTTGTGGGACAGACAACAACACTAAAGTGGACCACTCAGATGGTAGAATAGCCAGTGGTGAATACGCAAAACGTGCTGACAATTTGCCACATCGTGGGTTGTCCAGCGAAGAATGCACCGACCGAGCCACTACATATTGAGAAGAAATGCTAGAAATCAAGATTTCTAGTGTAGGGGATGACGTCACTAATGGTCATACATGCTATTTTAAATCCTTTATTATTCCCCTGAATAACTCTTCCTGATCTCTGATTGAGGTAGAAAATAACCCGGTTGACGATAGGGAGGATTTCTTGACCAAACCCAGGGAAGGGAAAAAATCATTTTTCTCCTGTATTTATCTGTAGAGGTAGGTGGGATTTCAGTTGACCTCAAATTCAAGAAGGATGGGGTTGATACATCTTGTTCCTACCCCGACCATCAACATAGTGGATCGAGGTGAGGGTTCCATTTCTAAAACACATTCCACCTCAAAATCTGAGAAGCTGACGAGCCTAATTGCGCTCAGAATCTTCCTTGTATTATTATTTTTTTATCTGCAACTTGTCCTCCTGCCCGGGATGGCTCTTGGAGACAAGGTAGAATTTTTGATTGGGGTGGACCATTGGTAAAAAAATTTCTAGGTATTAGAGAAATTCTACCTAGGTCAGCTGGGGTGTGAGGAGAACCTAGAAATATGTCAAAGGGAACATGAGGAGGTCCTCCATGTCCACTGGCTGATGCACAGAGGGAATCATTGCAGGAATTTCTGGAGTGGGTAGGACCTCTGATGGAGTTTGTGCGGTCATTGGTAGGGCCTCTATGCTTATTTCCTTTGAGATTGTCGGTGCGAGGAGAGTCCTCATACAAGTCGAGTGAAACATGGTTTGGACCACCCAAGTTGGGTTACCATGGAGTAATGAAAACATGGGCTTCTCTAATTATGGGGATGAAGAAGAACTTCATAAGATGCTGTAAGGGAATGTGGAAGACTACCTCACCAACAGTTGAACATATGAGTATCATCATTACATCAGTGTCCTTTGACTGGAGGAATGGCTCCATACCTAAGGTAATGTGTGCGGAAGAGGATTTTGTACTGGGTGTCATTACAAATTGGAGGAACTTCAGTTGGATTGAAGGCGTGATGGGGAGGACCTCCATTCGAAGATTAAAAGTGGGGAGGGCCCTCACTCTCATTGAATATGGTACGAGGAGGACCTCTGTACTAAATTTCATTGTCATATGTCAGCCCGTGACAGAAGCCACACGTTTTAGCAACTAGAAGAGCCAGATGAGCCTTCCTATGGGGTTGTTGGGACCTCGAACTGGGACGGGTGTATGATTTACCCCTCTCGGCATAAACATGGTACTGATAGTATGTATCTATAGTGTCATGGTTTACATTAGTCATTAACAAGTACACCCCTCTACGACCATCCTCCTTAGCCTGCGCCCGACAATGTAGTTGGGTTAACCAGACTGAGGCCAGTGGGTCTGGTGCATATATCACTCACTAGTAAGCTCGTGGATCTGGGAGGCGATGTTGATGCGGCTTGGTGGGATCCCTCCTTGGGATCCCTTGAAGTAGGGTTCTGGCTCGGTTGGGAAGAAAATACATCACCACATTATTGTACGGGTGAGAGTCATTGAATTGTTCTGGGGAGAGGATCCTGAAATGATTATACATCAAAGTGGGGAGCAGTGTCTCCCATGCATGACTTGTGGGGGCGATGGTGGTGACAAGGCATAGAATACTCTTTGACTTGTTGATCTATATCCCTGGTTGGGATAATCCCTGCCTCCTCATATCATCGAATGGGGATGTTAATAACCATTCTCGCAAAGAATTCTTATTGGTAGATGGGGCGTCGACACCAGTATCTAGGGACATTGAGGCTGTCATGGGGGAGATGAGGCTACATGGGCTTCCCATGTGGAAATTGTCCATGCCCCAGCTGCGATCAGTGGGTTGGAGGTGGTTGGTTTTGAATCCAGATAGCTTGGGTCTTGAAAAGTGGGGAGATATATACATTAGTGATGAAAAAAAAGGAAAGATACATACAGTGCCCAGTGCCATTTCATCTTCCATGGTTGTTAAGAAGGATCCATGGTGATAATTTCACGGACCAGGATGTCCAATGTTCAATTAACCTAGTTTTTGGTGAGTTTCATGCCAGGCCCACTATTTCCTTATGGGACATGGCACGTGATAACTGGATCTGGTGACACAATAATCCATTGATTTGTCGAGCGCTACTAATCTCTATATTGAAGTGAATAATTTCATGTTGGGTTCACCATTTCTATTTCAGATACTTTCTTTGGGGCACACATCCGTCTGTGGATGACGCACAACTATTGACCTGAATTCCTACATTCCAAATGTGGGTGGAATCTATCTATTATTCAATAATGTTTTCTCCTTGATTGAAATGGGATGTTGTGATGTTAGTTCCATCTTATTTAGATTTCTCCTAGATACTCGTTATCTTGTTTGGGTCTCCCACATAGACTTGATATGCTATTTTTGAACCACTTCCCAGTTCTATTTCGTCATGGATGCCAGTAAATTACGCTACTTCTATCAAGACATTCCATGGGGTCCAGTCAGGGAGGTAACCTTCGTTCGGTGGAGTAGTCATATTGGACATCATTTTTGTGTCTGTATTCTTGAACATTGATGCTTCTGGGTTTATTCCCCGTATGATAGGTCTTCTTGAGGGCACAAGAACCCCAAGTAATCCCACATAGAATGTGGGGAATTTTATGCCATAATAATGTCTCTGAGGTTATCCATAGCATCCCATGTTATCCAAAGGGCATTCTGCAAGTTTAATGTCTCGTGGAGACAGATCAGACTGATCTGAACACTGATAAGAGTTGATCAGATGGGTGCAACCCCAGGAGGGAACACTGATGTTGGGGCTAACCCTTGGTTAGATACCCAATTACTTCATAGAGTAACAAGAAATTCTGTGACATGATCTTATCGGGATGTGGAGGCCTGGTTAAGAATCAGGATTGATATGGACAGTTCATAGTTGATGGAGAATGAGAGGGAGATGATGAGATAGTGATTATGATGTTGGGATTGAGCATCTAGAGGACTTCATATGTATCCTCATGGCAGGGAATCAATTTCAAAGTAGTTTGGTGGGGCGATGGTACACTAATGGAGTCGAACCATGATAATGGATGCGCGGATGGGATCTGGAGGAAGTAAAAGCTTTAGGTTGGGGAATGACCTTCTCAAAACACATAGGCTCTTGGAAAAGACCAGGACGAGACACGGGTGATGGGATAGAACCACACAGAGGATTCCCATATATCCTCAATGTACGGAATCAATGTCCACATAGTTCAGGATGGTGCATGGAATCAAGGTGTGCACAGAGGACATCGACCCAAAGGCATACTGGGTCTTATGCATGGTTAGCAGCTTGGGGTTGGTCTGATACTCGAGGGGCGGACCATAGATGTGGGTCCCAACATGGGGGACACCAAATTTTACTCGTATATGGGGTTGAACCTTAGGGATGATTCCTATGTACCTTTTCTAGGAGACATGGATCAAAACCACATAATTCATCTTTTAACGGATTACAGTCGTATGGGGCCAACAACATCTTACTCCTATATGGGGTACAACAACCTACCACTAATTAGGGAACAAAACATATTACCATCAATTGGAGAACACAGTGTATTGTCGTCGATTGGGGTTGGACCATAGAGTGGCTTCCTATATACCATGATTGGGAGACAGGGATCAAAACCCATGTATTTCAAAGGGGTACAATTTATCGTCTTGTAAGATGAAAAGGGGTATATAGATTAACATAATGCAGGACAATGGTGGACTAAAGTGAAGTGTTTGGGACCTATGGGTTTTTCACTTGAACATTGGAGAGGCTTTCAACGTACCTTTCTTAAAGTGGAAAAAGATCAATGTCCATGTAGTTCATCACGAGGGTACAGTTTAACGTCATATGGGACAAATGTTAACCGACGTCAAGGTAGTTGGGACAAGTAGGTGTTTCGCTTGAAACGTAGGGAGGCTTCCTATATACATTTAATATGAGACATGGATCAATGTCCATGTAGTATGGCCTGGGGTTTAAATTATAATGTCATGTGGGATAAAGGGGTACCGATGTAATGGGGGTCAGAAAAAGTAGGTGTTGCATTGGAACCTTAGGGAGGTTTCCTATGTACCAAGCCTTGGAGACCAAAATAAATGTCCATTTTGTTCGAAATGTTTGGGGGCTTACACGCTAAGGCAGTCCAAGAATGATTCCATGGTCAATGCTTACTCTAAGACCATGTGAGTCATGCTCGGAGTGAGGAACAAGAGACATAAAAGACATCATGACCATATCACCAATGGTTCATATTTGGGATGTGGAATGGGGCTTAAACCCAGTTAGCAGTCCAAAGATAAAATAGAGGATTATGCATGGTTAGCAGCCCAGGGAGAAGGAGAATATGATATACTCCAGGATGGAGGCCCAATGGTGACAAATCCCATAGGGAGAGGTATGTGATAATGATGGTCCATGTTCCCATATGTCCTCTATTATTTGGAACCAATGATGAGAGGATGAGAAGGGGTGATACCTCGTGCATCAAAGGATAGAGGCTTACACCAAGATTCTTTCCCTTCCCTGCGAACAGATGCCACTCTAGCAATGATGTTCTAATTCCATGTGACAAAGATCTCACTCCTATAGAGATGAGCAGGCATAATAAATGTCCGATATGGGGCTTCCATCATGTTTTGAATGGGGTGAGGCTATAGTTTAACATCACATTCCGAGGATGATGGTTCTTGGTAGTTTAACGCCATGTAGCTCGGATGATGGAGGTTCACTCTGCACACCTAGGACTTATATAACTAGCAAGCTTTAACCCTTTGTGAAGTGAAGGCACCGGTAATGTCGTGGTGAGGGGATGTTGTGGAGTGATCCATTTATGGGGCCATGTTAGTGTGGCTATGTGAAGAAGTAATATCAATTAATGTTCATGTGCGAAGAAGCATTGGGTTAAGAAATACAGCATTAATCACCACCCAAAGGGCCATGAAATCACAACGTAAAAACCTGGTGGGTAGTACAAGATAAGTATGCATGAGACAAGGGTGTTTTTCATATTTGGGGATCATACATGGTACCTTAGGCAATGTATGATAAATTGAGCACACATGGATAAATTCTTGAATTCAAAAGAAGGGGTTATCTCTCAATAGGCGTGCAAATGAGAACTATTTTGCGTAATAGGACAGGTTGTGCAGATAAAAGAGGTGTGTGAGAAATTGAAATAGGATTGGTGCACAAGTGGACGAATCTTACATTCATGTAAACATACTTGTGTGCAATTGGGCATATAATAAAGGAATAGGGAAAGTGTTAAGACCTCAGGGTTTCTCTTTAAGGCAGACGCCTCAGAGACCTGTTGCGGAATATTCATATAAGGCCCCACCCTTAAACTTCTCTTAATATTGAATTAAATGAGTAATTCACATTGAGTATCTTTTCAGGTTTAGAGTTTTAGAGAATTAGGACATAACTATTACATCTCAAAAGATTACAAAGTAGTCTATTCTACTAAATTTCCATAAAATAAAATCTCTTAAAAAGAAACATGTATAGTTCCATGTTTTAGGTAGCATGACTTTCCCTTGATCCCATCCTTGACCCTATTCCACGCTAAGTCCTGTGAAAAACATTTCAAAAACCTGGGATGAGCATAAAAAGCTCAGTAAGAGATACACAAAGAATGAAAACTGTTTGTTTTTCAAAACAACAAGTAAACCATGTATACTTTATCAAAGTAATAATTTTCACCTCTTCGAAGTAGTAAAAACTCTTTGCTGAATAAAAGTTCATTACTTACACATTTGTAACCAAAAGATTACCATAAACCCATATAAAGAACTCATATCATAAAAGGGTAACTTGGGACATAAACATACTAAAGTGGAATAACCATACGGTTGACTTCCACACATATCACTTAATGGAATAGCCATTCGGCCAACTTCCATACATAATTAATGTAATAGCCATACGGACGACTTCCATACCCAATGCATTAGAGGTTATAATGTAACCACCCGTCCTGGTATTCACGGCACCACCCGTCATATGGTTTATCACGTAACCACCCGTAATATGTCCAAGTACCATTATAAAATTATAACACATAAAACCAACATAGAGGAATGACAACATTTCTACTTTTTGATCACAGTATATAATTTAAATATATTGACATAATAGAATCCTTTATCAAAAACATTTTCAATACCAAAATACAAAAAGAAGTTTATGGTATTTATTTTATTTTAAAAACATTACGGCTTGTTGGGGAAGCCAATGATCAAATAATACTCACGGCGGCGGAAAAGGTCGTTGTCACCGCGTAAGTAAAAAGAAACATTTCTTTTTGTCATTTAGTAAAACGCTTCATAGAAAAAAAAGATTCCTTTTGAATAAATGTAAAGTCAAAGGGGTTTATACATAGTATAAAAGAAAGTTTTGTATAAAACAAAATATGCCTCAATGAAAGGAGATTGAGATGTAGTCCCATACAAAGACGATATCCTTAGTTTAAGGATAAATAAATTACATAATTATGTGTGACAAATATAAATACACCCAATACAAGTGGATATTAAGTGTAAAACAATCAAAGGTTATTCACACATATTCAAAGGATGACATATTCAATAAATACATGTTGAACCCAAAGAAATCAAAATTGGGTTAGGAAGTTCACTTGGTAAAATTTGACAGCCTAACGGCGTCACCAAAAATTTTAAAATAAGGGTTGATGAGAGAGATAAAGGGGATCTCATCACTTGGACATAAAATTTACATAAATTAGAATATAGAAGAACATATCCCAACTAATAGTATGTGAATTAAAAGACATAATAAAAGAAGTCTTTTAAAAAATAGGACGGTGAACGGTTCCCTTACCGACATGGGTATCTTTCGATACATGCATCCCGTGAAAGAAGGAAAATAAAAAATTGATGTAAATACTCATAAATGAAAGTATATTACACAATGAGTAAAATAATGGGCAGTACATACACCACTCAAAGGAAATTGTGGCAAATGTAGCATAAATCTCACGGGAATATAAGTGAGATGAAAAATCCCTTACGAAAACTCGGCAGCCTAACGACGCCACATAAAACATACAAAAATGGATTGATGAGATCAAATAGGGTATCTAATCATATTAACATAAAGTTTATAGAAAGAGGAATATAAAAGAACATTCCCCCAAAATAACAAATTGGAGCTTAAAATAAGTGACATAAAGGAGAGTACTTAAAAAGAAAGAGAGAGGTTGGATCTCTTACGAAATATTCGGCAGCCTAACAGCGCCACTCAAAACTTCCAAAATGGATTGATGTGATAGAATAGGGTATCTCATCATATGAACATAAAAATTACAGTAAGAGTAATATATAAGCATATCCCAATAACAATAAATATTATCTTTTAAAGGAATGACATAAAAGAATGTACTTAAAAAGAAAGAGAGGTGTAGGATCCCTTACCTTGGGTCCGACTTGACTCGATCGTTATTTAACGTCCTGAATAATAAACTTGAGTTAATTTCTACTTTCTTAAGAACCTTTTCCAAGTTCATTATTCCTTTTATATAAATTATTGACATGTTATAAACATTATGTAATCATTTAAGTTAATAATGTTTGTTTTGTCGATATTTGGTTCTTAAGTCGAAAGTGGACTTCTTACAATTACATGTTGTTCATGTGGTCAAAGGTTGTTTATATCCAGAATGACATTCCTGATTTGGATATCATATATATCATATATATCTATAATATACATGTATTTATAATATCACATAATCATTGACATGTAAGAAATGAAATACACCGTTCATGGAGACGGTAAGCCGCACGTACGCATGAACGCTACTTTCATTTCTTTGTCATATTAATGGAATTAAAACTAAATGAGAGGTATGTATATTTTAATTCCAGAATTATATTAATCATTTAGATGTATAATTTATCATATATATCCATTATATACATGTACTTATAATACTACATTACATTTGGGGATAAGAAATGAAATGCACCGTTCATGGAGACGGTAAGCCGTACGTACGCATGAACACTACTTTTATTTCTATCTCATACATTAATGGAAAGAAATAATAATGATATAGAGGTATATAATAATTCCAGTATATCATCATATATAATAACATTAAATCCATCCTTTATACGTCCCACGTATGGCATTAACGAATCACATCACTTTGAGGGGGTGGTAGTCCGCACTTCCGAAAATGAAGATATCGCGTATACCCATAATGGAATCCATAAAGGTAAGACACAAATGAAAAATACAGAAGCTTAAGTAAAACATAAACATATTATATATCATATATAACTATAGTGACATCTTAATGACCACCTTTGAAGGTGTTAAAAGAATGTTGAACAATCATCATTTCGGGAGGCATAAATTCGCCATCCACGGAAACAGTATGTTCGTTAACCATTAGATGTAGGTGTGTGTAAGTGTATATATAATCCTTATTATAAAAACATACTAGTATATTTATGATAATGGATTTGTTACAAAAGAAAAGAATAAAAAGAGTTTAGGGTGTTGTAGAAGCAAAATAAAACAAAAGGACTCAAAAGAAGACATTACCTTAAAATCGGGTAACTCCCCTTGGTTTGAGCTCAAAGGCTTCCTTGGGAAGACTTATGCCGAAAGTGAGGATTCAAGGAGTAATAGAGGGAAGTGGAAAGACAAAATGGGCAGGGGTTGTCCGAGCCAATGGCTTTGGGAGTGTGGGTAAGGAGGTTGAGGTGGGGGCCTTTTATAATAGCAGAGGAGGGGCACTCTTGGAAGGTAAAGAAAAGTCACTTTATTTTAAAATGGTATACGTATTTAAGAGGTCCAAAATTGATGTGTTTCGAGGATAAGGTGATAAGGGTTCTAAATAAACTCATACAATAGGTTTTGGACAAGTGTAGTTCTTAGATATTACATTATCTTTCCATTTTATTTAAATCGTTAAATAATGAGGTCATCGCTGCATCATCATGATGTCATAAATAATTTAATTTATATAACATCTAGAAATTATAAGAAAAATACTATGATTTATGAAATATGTTTATCTTTCCAATGAATATTTATAGTCAAAAATATAACAAGTATAACCCCATGTAAAAATTGTTTTAGTAAAACATCTCATGTGTGTGTCATTTTTACTTTAACATTAAATAAAAAGTTATTTATGTCATTTCCCAACCAAAGTGGCTCCATGGGGTTCCCAAGTTGACCCATGGCTTTTCCTGGTCGGCCATGACACATCCAATGAGGTTAGGACATGTTTCAAGGTCATTTCATATTATTAAAACATTATTTTTACCTTAAACTACCTCTAATCGCGATTAAAAACTTAATAAGTTACTATTCACCAAAAAATTATTTTAATCCCATTGAACCACATTTTACTTATTAATGAAAACCATGTATGTAAGATATTTGAAATTCAAAACACAAAGGTGGAAAATTTTCATTTAAACGGAAAATCAGTTTTTATAAGTACCACTTAGTGGTTTCACTATTCATCAAAAATTGATGTTTTTCAGAAAATTACCTAAAATTCACCCTAAGAAATATTTGACATTCCGAATTAAAAAATGAAGTCTATTTTAAAAAATTCAAAACATATAAATCACATTAATTAATTTAATAATTAATTCCCGCTGTCATGACAAATAGCGTGTTTCTATGAAACAATAAGTATCAAAAGATTGACACTAGTTTAAGTCTGATTTCAAAGTGAAATTAATTTCAAAGACCACTATTGGATTTAATGGTAAAAATATATTCTAATTTCACTTTATAACCGATTAAAAAGATAATCTAATCATATAAATAAATTAGATTAAAAATTGTTTTTGAATTAAAATACAACATTTTACACTATTCATTAAAAAATGAACTTTATCGGAAAGATACCAAAAATTTACACAAATTAAATTTTGATTTCCCAATTCTAAAGAAGAGTTTTATTTGGTCCAATATAATTTATAATAGTGAAAAAAACTATATTTAATGACGGTTCGCCATCAAAAGGTGATAAGTGAACCTTTAGTGAAAACTAGGGCATATACGCCTAAAATTGAATTCTTTCCGTATTTTAAGCCTTTATCTTTTATTGGATAAATGTAAAAACATTTAAAACATATATAATCATATTTTAGTTATTTATATCCATTCCCACCAATACAACGGCTACATGTTAACTGCCATTTAAAATAATATTATTTTATTATTAGAGTGCAACGTAAGATTCCCAAGAAACTCGTTGTTGCGTGTTGGGTACGCCATCGAGCATAGCATCCCCTTTAAAATCATATTAATATTTTATTCACAAATATGGATAAATATGAAAATGTCATATTCTTTATTTACCTGGGGTGTTACATCCTTCCCCCCTTTTGGAAATTGCGTCCTCGCAATTTTAAAATTGGGCTTGGAAACATCTTTGAAAGTCCCACATCGGAACAAGAGTCGGTAAAACAATCCCTTTAAAATAAAGGAAGATAAGTACAGAGGTCACCAGAGTCAACCCATACTAGGATTCCAAGTATGAAAACATGGACATGGAAGAGAAAACCTAGGGTCATGTTCTGATGGAGAGTGTTAGAAAACATGTTTAGGAGAAAGTTAACCACAAGAAAATCACAAACTTGTGATGGGTTAAACGGTATTCGATTCCCCAGTAGGAAAAGTTAATAGACAAAATTTTTGTTTTACGTTACTTTTTATTGAGGAACTTATTCATAAGGAAACATAATCACTTATCATGTTGACTTTCTACTTTTATTAGATTCCTTACACAAACTCATATTTTCTCCAAAAGATGAGTATTTAGGAAGACTTATTCACATTAAGAGTACTATAATCAACTTCTAGAGAATCACCTAATCCACAAAAGAGAACTATATACTTCCCATATCTTTATACTTTAACCAAAACCAAAACCAAAAAGGATATTACAAGATCAGATAATCCAGAAAAGGATAACCCCTTATAAAAATAAAATCTATTCTTAATCACCAAAATTTGTCCAACAAAACCCAAAGTTCAACGGGGACAATTCGATAATCAATTTGTCCATAAAATTCTTCAAAGTAAACCAAACTAAGATTGAAACCCAAATATTTGAATGATTTAGTCACATAGTCTTCCAAGTTAAATCGTAACATTTATCTCCAAACAAAATCAGTTGCTCTTAATGTCTC
Source organism: Viscum album (assembly GCA_963277665.1). Classification (NCBI taxonomy): domain Eukaryota; kingdom Viridiplantae; phylum Streptophyta; class Magnoliopsida; order Santalales; family Viscaceae; genus Viscum; species Viscum album. The sequence goes on along the minus strand of OY728128.1, from coordinate 1,249,332,805 downwards.
GTATTGAAAAGTAATTAACCTAATCACATATCCTCGATGATAGGTTAATCATTTCCATAGAAAACCCAAAGTAAACTTAATATTTATTCCTAAAATCATCCAACTAAAAAGAATCAGTCAAACTAACCAGGGACTTTACGTAGTCCAGTGGTAGGCGATAAATACCAGTTGCACTTTGGTTATGGGTTCGATTCCCGCAGCTTTGTCCGACGCGATGGGTTGTCACACGGTCTACCTGTTTTCCTTTTTCCAAAACTATATAATTATTAAAACATTCCCCAAAATGAGAGAAAATCATCAAAAATAATCATAACATATTTTAACCTCAATTTTATCTCATGTCTTTCATTTTCCATAATATCATATAATAACCCATAATTACCTCAAAAGTAATGATCATATAAACTCTAATGGTTACCTTTATAATTATTACCTGAACTTCCACATCGATTGGTCATCTCATACATGATGCATCACAGAACATACCAAGGTTCAAGTGGTTGATCATGACTCCTTGATAGTTGGTTTAGAACAACCACAAGTTTCCTCATTGAATCCCCCATTTTATCTAGTATCTTCATTAGAGAACCACCACGGTTTCTTTCAAACTTGTTGTCTCTTTGGTGCCTGCTAGATCCATCTATTCACTAAAAATAGAAATGTCAGTGTGAGTATATCAACAAAACAATCATGTACTAATGAGGAAGGTAAACACTAAGATATACATACTCATTCCCTTTATCTAAAACTAGGACTCTTTCTGAAATCCTAACCATTATGGTAATGTCACTTATGCTTATAGAATACCCTAACCTCTAAAGTTATCTAAACCGACCTTTGATAACAACTATAAGGCCCCAGCCTTAAACATCTCTTAATATTGAATTAAATGAGTAATTCACATTGAGGATATTTTCAGGTTTAGAGTTTTAGAGAATTAGGACATAACTATTACATCTCAAAAGATTAAAAAGTAGTCTCTTCTACTAAATTTCCATAAAATAAAAACTCTTAAAAAGAAACATGTATAGTTCCATGTTTTAGGTAGCATGACTTTCCCTTGATCCCATCCTTGACCTTATTCCACGCTAAGTCCTTTGAAAAACGTTTCAAAAACTTGGGATGAGCATAAAAAGCTCAGTAAGGGATACACAAAGAATGAAAACTGTTAGTTTTTCAAAACAACAAGTAAACCATGTATACTTTATCAAAGTAATACTTTTCACCTCTTCGAAGTAGTTAAAACTCTTCGCTGAATAAAAGTTCATTACTTACCCTTTTGTAACCAAAAGATTACCATAAAACCCATATAAAGAACACATAACATAAAAAAGGTAACTTGGTACATAAACATACATAAGTGGAATAACCATACGGTCGACTTCCACACATATCACTTAATGGAATAGCCATTCGGCTAACTTCCATACATACTTAATGGAATAGCCATACGACCGACTTTCATACCCAATGCATTGGAGGTTATAACGTAACCACCCTTCCTGGTATTCACGGCACCACCCGTCATATGGTTTATCACGTAACCACCCGTAATATGTCCAATTACCATTATAAAATTATAACACATAAAACAAACATAAAGGAATGAAAACATTTCCACATTTCGATCACAATATATCATTTAAATATATTGACATAATAGAATCCTTTATCAAAACCATTTTCAATACCAAAATACAAAAATAAGTATATGGTATTTATTTTATTTTAAAAACATTACGGCTTGTTGAGGAAGCCAAAGATCAAATAATACTCGCGGCGGCGGAAAATGTCGTTGTCACCACGTACGTAAAAAGAAACACTACTTTTTGTCGTCTAGTAAAACTCTTCATAGAAAAAAAGATTCCTTTTGAATAAACGTAAAGTCAAAGGGGTTTATACACCGTATAAAAGAAAGCTGTGTATAAAACAATATATGCCTCAATGAAAGGAGATTGAGACATAGTCCCATACAAAGATAGTATCCTTAGTTTAAGGATAAATCAATTACATAATTATGTGTGACAAATATAAATACACCCAATACAAGTGGATATTAAGTGTAAAACAATCAAAGGTTATCCATACATATTCAAAGGATGACATACTCAATAACTACATGTTGAACCCAAAGAAATCGAAATTGGGTTAAGAAGTTCACTTGGTAAAATTCGACAGCCTAATGGCGTCACAAAAAATTTTACAAAAAATGTTGATGAGAGAGATAAAGGGGATCTCATCCCTTGGACATAAAATTTACATGAATAAGGATATAGAAGAACATATCCCAACATAATAGTATGTGAATTAAACGACATAACAAAATAAGTCTTTTAAAAAAGAGGAGGGTGAAAGGTTCCCTTACCGACATGGGTATCTTTCGAGACATGCATCCCGTGAAAGAAGGAAAAAACAAAATTGATGTAAATACTCATAAATGAAAGTATATTACAAAATGAGTAAAATAATGGGCAGTACATACACCACTCAAAGGAAATTGTGGGAAATGTAGCATAAATCTCACGGGAATAGAAGTTAGATGAAAAATTCCTTACGAAAACTCGGCAGCCTAACAGTGCCACATAAAACATACAAAAATGGATTGATAAGATCAAATAGGGTATCTCATCATATTAACATAAAGTTTATAGAATGTAGAATATAAAAGAACATCCCCCCAACATAACAAAGTGGAGCTTAATAGAATTGACATAAAGGAGTGTACTTAAAAAGAAAGAGAGAGGTTGGATCTCTTACGAAAAATTCGGCAGCTTAACGGCGCCACTCAAAACTTCCAAAATGGATTTATGTGAGAGAATAGGGTCTCTCGTCATATGAACATAAAAATTACAGTAAGAGTAATATATAAGCAAATCCAAATAGCAATAAATATGATCTTTTAAAGGAATGACATAAAAGAATGTACTTAAAAAGAAAGAGAGGTGTAGGATCCCTTACCTTGGGTCCGACTTGACTCGATCGTTCTTTAACATCCTGAATAATAAACATGAGTTAATTTCTACTTGCTTAAGAACCTTTTAAAAGTTCATTATTCATTTTATATCAATTATTGACATGTTATAAACATTATGTAATCATTTAATTTAATAATGTTTGTTTTGTCGATATTTGGTTCTTAAATCGAAAGTGGACTTCTTACAATTACATGTTGTTCGTGTGGTCAAAGGTTCTTTATATCCAGAATGACATTCCTGATTTGGATATCATATATATCATATATATCTATAATATAAATTTATTTATAATATCACATAATCATTGAGAGGTAAGAAATGAAATGCACCGTTCATGGAGACGGTAAGTCGTACGTACGCATGAATGCTACTTTCATTCCTTTGTCATATTAATGGAATTAAAACTAAATGAGAGGAATGTATATTTTAATTACAGAATTATATTCATAATTTATATGTATCATTCATCATATATATCCATTATATACATGTACTGATAATAGTACATTACATTTGGGGATAAGAAATGAAATGCACCGTTCAGGGAGACGGTAAGCCGTACGTACGCATGAATGCTACATTCATTTCTATCTCATACATTAATGGAAAGAAATAATAATGATATAGAGGTATATAATAATTCCAGTATAATATCATATATAATAACATTAAATCCATCCTTTATATGTCCCACGTATGGCATTAACGAATCACATCACTTTGAGGGGGCGGTAGACCGCACTTCCGAAAATAAAGATATCGCGTATACCCTTAATGGAAGCCATAAAGGTAAGACACAAATGAAAAATACAGAAGATTAAGTAAAACATAAACATATTATATATCATATATAAATATAGTGACATCTTAATGGCCACCTTTGAAGGTGTTAAAATAATTTTGAACAATCATCGTTTCGGGAGGCATAAATTCGCCATCCACGGAAAGAGTATGTTCATTAACCATTAGATGTAGGTGTGTGTAAGTGTAGCTCTAATCCTTATTATAACAACATCCTAGTATATTGAGTATACTGTATTTGTTACAAAATAAAAGAATAAAAAGATTTTAGGGGGTTGGAGAAGCAAAATAAAACAAAATGACTCAAAAGAAGACATTACCTTAAAATCGGGTAACTCCCCTTGGTTTGAGCTCAAAGGCTTCATTGGGAACTCATCTGCCCAATGTGAGGATTCGAGGAGTAAGAGAGTGAAGTGGAGAGACGAAATGGGAAGGGTTTGGCTGATCCAAAGGCTTTGGGAGTGTGGGTAAGAGGGTTTAGGTGGGGGCCTTTTATAAGAGGAGAGGAGGGGCACTCTTGGAAGGTAAAGAAAGGTCACTTTATTTTAAAATGGTATACGGATTTAAGAGATCCCACATTGATGTGTTTCGAGGATAAGTTGATAAGGGTTCTAAATACACTCATCCAATAGGTTTTGGACATGTTTAGGTCTTAGATATTACATTATCATTCCATTTTATTTAAATTGTTAAATAATGAGGTCATCACTGCATCATCATGATGTCATAAATAATTTTATTTATTTAACGTCTAAAAATTATAAAAAAAAACTATGATTTATTAAATCTTTTAAGATTTCTAATGAATATTTAAAGTCAAAAATCTTACATGTATAACCCCATGTAAGAATTGTTTTAGTTAAACATTTCATGTGTGTGTCATTTTTACATTGACATTAAATAAAAAGTTATTTATGTCATTTCCCAACCAAAGTGGCTCCATGGGGTTCCCAAGTTGAAAAATGGCTTTTCTTGGTCAGAAATGACACATAAAATGAGTTTAGGACATGTGTCAAGTTCATTTCATATTATTAAAACATTATTTTTACCTTAAACTACACTAATTACCTCTAATCGCGATTAAAAACATAATAAGTTACTATTCACCAAAAATTATTTTAATCCCATTGAACCACATTTTAATTCATAATGAAAACCATGTATGTCGGATATTTGAAATTCAAAACAAAAAGGTGGAAAAATTTCATTTAAACAGAAAATCAGTTTTTATAAGTACCACTTAGTGTTTTCACTATTTATCAAAAATTGAAGTTTTTCAGAAAATTACCAAAAATTCACCCTAAGATATATTTGATATTCCGAATTAAAAAATGAAGTCTTTTTTACAAAATTCAAAAAATATAATTCACATTATTTAATTTAATAATTAATTCCGGCTGTCATGACAAATAGCATGTTTTTATGAAACAATAAGTATCAAAAGATTGACACTAGTTTAAGTCCGATTTCAAAGTGAAATTAATTCCAACGACCACTATTGGATTTAATGGTAAAAATATAATCTAATTTCAATTTAAAACCAATTAAAAAGATAATCTAATCATATAAATAAATTATATTAAAAATAGGTTTTGAATTAAAATACAACTTTTTACACTATTCATTAAAAAAATGAACTTTATCGGAAAGATACCAAAAAATTACACAAAGTAAATTTTAATGTCCCGATTATAAAGAAGAGTTTTATTTGGTCCAATAGAATGTATAAGAGTGAAAAAAACTATATTTAATGACGATTCACCATCAAAAGGCGATAAGTGAACCTTTAGTGAAAACTATGGCATATACGCCTAAAATTGAATTATTTCCATATTTTAAGCCTTTATCTTTTATTGGATAAAGGTAAAAACATTTAAAAACATATATAATCATATTTTAGTTATTTCTATCCATTCCCGCCAATACAACGGCTACATGTTAACTGCCATTTAAAATAATATTATTTTATTATTAGAGTGCAACGTAAGATTCCCATGAAACTCATTGTTGATTGTTGGGTATGCCATCGAGCATAGCGTCCCCTTTAAAGTTATATTAATATTTTATTCACAAATATAGATAAATATTAATATGTCATATTCTTTATTTACCTGGGGTGTTACAATTCATGACTTAAAATCCTTATTTTGTTCATGTAAGAGTGTTTTTGTACTAGGGAGATTGTTTGAATTCTTTATCGCCAGAAGGGAGGGGTTCTATTATATATAAAGGAAATTGGGAGTCGTGGGTGATTGCTGAATTCGGGCTGTGCGGAAATCATAACCCATTAGTAGGCTGTGTGTTACTAACCACGTGGTGTGAAAACATTATCTCGGGTGTGTAAATTTTTGTGCCATTTGGGTGGATTTACATGCACTTCTTTGATTTTCCATGCAGCCTTTCATCTTGTCATGTACCAGTTTGATCAGTCGAAATATGCCTTCAGTTTTCCCAAACTATCGGATCGAGGCCATTGGTGAATTTCAGCAGATAAAAGCTAGTATACAATCATAATTATTTTTTGAATGCATGGTATCTTTCCATTTCATACTTTTATGCAGTCATATTATCATGTCATTATTTTATTTTTATAGAAATTTTAATTACATAAAAAAAATTTAAATTAAATTTTCATTTTTTTGGTTATACAGATTTTTAGTACACTTCCAAATTCGTATTTCTATGTACACTTAGTTTATTAGACCATTCTTATTTATTGTCTAATGTATTGAATCAGACCCATAAAAAGTCTTAATAAATTGAAAATAATTTAAAAAATTATTTACATTAGATAAAATAATCATTTTTTAATTATTGTTTATGGAAATCAATAGTATTTTTTATATTTAATATGATACATTAATTATGTTGTAATACTTCACCCAATTAGTTCATTTTTTAAATCTTATCCAAATCCATCTCATTAATTTTATACACTAGAATTCCTTGTTCAATATAGATATACCATTATAAATTATTATATGTTAAAATAAATTAATTCATTATTATTTTGGTAATCCTTATTATATATACTTCATTTCTGACTGGAATAATAATTATGATACCCACTTCATTTTCATGGGATTAATAATGAATATGATTTACATGTGTTTTATTTTCCTCATATAGAATTAATATATATTTTTTTCATTATGTTATTTATATGATAGAAATTATATCCCATAGAATATCATTTTGTATATATTTACATCTCATGATATTCTATGTATTGAATTCGGTACTGAACGTAATATATCATGGGAAATTATCCAATTTATAATTGCAGTCATGGGAAAGACCATCAACAAATGTTCATTAAATAACATATTAGGATTTTTCCACATATTCCATGATGATGTGATCTTATGATTTCATTTCTATATTATAATTTTCTATGCCTATGGTTATCCTATTTATAATGCCTTGTTATACCACTTTAAACTCATTTTATGATTTATTATCATGTTTATTCACTTATTAGAATTTCAAGAGAACCCTTTTCATTAATTATATTCCTCAGGGAAATGTATGTAGCTTTAGAATATTTATGGGAGTTATGAGAACTATGTATCGGTTTAAATATATATGACTCAAAATATTTTCTATTTATGTATCTAATATTCTAAATTAACTAGCCCTATAGATCCTTCGCATATATTTTATAGAATAGTTATTTAGAAATCATGAATTATTTTTTTAGGCATGGGCTACATTATATGGTATCAAATAAAATATTAGACACTTCACATGATTTTTATATTATTAAATTTGTTAAAATTCTATGAATAAAAATATCTATATTATAACTTGTTAAAATTTTTTATATAGTATAGATTGTGTGGTCATCCTAGCAACTAAATCTATGTTAATATAAAAAAATTGATATAGTTATGGAATAGATGAACCTAGGGGTAGTAACCCTAAAACGGATTGATTAGGTATTAAATCAATGATCACCATGTGTATGATGTGTATGATGTGTGGGACTAACATTACACACCTAGATATTCACTCTCTGGGGATATACAGTTGTTAGTTCACATTCAATTTACATCCTAATATTCAGTATTTGATCAAATTTTTTGTTATCATAATTAGGTTATAAAATAAAATTCAAAAATGAAATTGAATATATTTGATTGAAACTTATAGATTCATAAATAAAATTATTCACACCATGTATGAGTTTCTTCATATAGGTTTATCGTTTTCCTTTCATACAATTATTTGTCCATGTTTTCTCATCCCTATATACACTATATTTCATAAAATTACATGAGATAGTAAGAATCATATTTATTATACATGAAATGTTATATCAGATGATTAACCTAAAAAAATTTATTAAATGATAGTAGTAGAATCTATAAACCTCTTGTAAGTACTATAATAGATGACAAAAGTTATGATTAATAACATAAATCTTATATAACTCCATTAAAATGTTTTTTTATAGTTGATAATTTCATATGTTATAAACCAAACATATTTAGTCAATATTATGATTCAAAATTAATTAAACTAATGATTAAATCAATCGATAATATATTCTCAATCACTCAATTTTATGATCTATATAAGGTCATATTAGTTATTTTCAAGCATGAGGTAGAATAAAATAATTGGTAAATAGTGATCAATAATATAGACACTATAGATTACCTAGTTTGACATACATGGATATTACATTTATTTTAAGGAATACGTAAAAAAATTACACAAACAGAGGCCCAATGACCATATTAGTTTAGTGTCTTTCAAACATGGAACATAATCTTCTAACTTGGTGAATGATCTTCAATATCTCTCATAAAGATCTTCCCCTTTTTTTTCTACCTAAAACCTTTAATTATATCCTTGGGAAAAGAAAAAATAAAAAGGGTGAACTCAATTACTCTCTATGGGTAAACATGGAGAAAAAAACCATAAACATTTGAACATAAAAACATGAACATAAATATTAATCATCAAAATCATGATTCATGACATAAATCATGGAAGTACGTAAGGAATATATCATAAAGTAACATTATAAATGATAGAATAGCATTGGAATAAAACATGTAATTTGGGCGAACTAATAAGCACATAATATGATTTCTATAGTATCCAAGGCATTGCATCCAAAACATCATAGTGGAAAAAGTCCATTATTGAACCAGGTTTACGTTTTGTTGTAGCCATGTATTACTAAACCATATTTACTTTCCAATCCATTCATTTCTATATAATGAGATATAAATATTTACCCAATTCATTGGAGGGATATATAGGTCCCACCAATCACATTATTAAATCATATTTACATGTTCCACAAAAATACAACTTATTCAACATAAAATAACCCCTGACATAAAATGGGTTTCTTGAACATCATTCCAAAACATTATTAGAAAATAAATGGATTTCATAAAAATAAAAACATAATTAATACAATAAAATCATTGTAATCATATAGATTAACCTAAGTCATCACAGGTGGAAAATAATTCTGATAAAACACTTAAACATACTACTTGATGAAATCATACGTTCTTTTTAAAAAACATTATATTTTCTCAAAATGACTTCAAATTTTAAAAGAAAAAAATTAAGCTGAAAATACATTTGAAAATATATAGAGGAAGATTCATGGGAATAATGAATTATGAATTCATAACACTCAGTTCATGCCATATAAGTTAAAAAAATTCTCCTTGTACTTTTTCTGGAAAAGTCAAAAAAGTATCTCGTATGGTAATCAAAAGAAAGATTCCTTCCACACCATGTTTTAAAATTAAAAAATTTGCAAAATTACATTATAAATTCATGAAAGAATATAAAACATTTTATGAAAATAGTTTTATAAAATATGGATATGAATGATAAATATAATCCCAATAAATACTTACGTATAATAAATATCAGATAAAAATGAGATTGAAAAATTATAACTTAACAATTAATATCATAGTAATCATATGACTCATAAAATAAAGAAAATTACATGAATATGTAAATATAATAACCTTCATAATAAAAATAACAAAACCTTCATGGGAAGCATAAACACAACCCAAAATAAATATGTGGTGTGAAGGGTATATGTCCCACAAAAAAAAAGTGAGACGAAATAATTCATTTAACATAGGTCTGATATATTTTTTTTGTATCTGAACCTCATGCTTTCTGATTTAAATAATGATACCAATTTATTATAGAATAATAATCTTTTTTATTATAACAATTATGATCATATTTTAATCTTTTTCTTAGTTACATTTTATTGTTACTTATTATTCAGGTATTAACTACTTTATGTTCTTATGCAAGTTTTGTCAGACATGTTTTTACTACAATTATTAGGTTATATTTATACAACATAATGAATGGTATTATTATTAGATATAATATTTATTCATTTAATTAATTTATATAATCTTTCTTTAATGAATATTATGTACAATGAATCATATCACACAGTGGAGATGGTAAGCTTTATGTATGCACGAGCGACAATATCTTTCCCATAATTGATGAATGGTATTAAATTGGATGGTGTATAATATCTCATAATTAGTATCATTTTTTTAATTATATATAGTTATTATTTACACCATTATACCCATCTATGTAATTTGTTGGTGAAAAACAGATTACACCACAACGTAGAGACGGTATATCGTACGTATGGACGCGCGATGATTTCATTTTTCATAGGATGGATGAAAGGGGAAATAGGGTTGTCTCATATTTATAATAAAATATCATTATATTAGTGATACCAATTTTATTACATTATAATTATACATCTAATGAATAATATGTAGAAGGAAAGGAAATTTGAAATAATCAGTATAAGAGATTACCTCTTCCTCGATGTGCCTCCTTTAAATTTCCTCTTATGCCACTAGCATTGCCCCATTAAAAAAAATATAATGTTACTAGAGATGTTTAGAATATAAATAGGTAGGGTTTTATCAGGATTAAAGGCTCAAAATGATGTAAAGAGGAGTGATAGGATGTTCCCTTTTATAAGAGATGAGGGGGCACATTAGGAAATTATCAAAAGATTAATTTACTATAAATTAATCTTCGATTAAAAATGGACCAAAACAAGATTAATTCTATGATGATTTGAATTTTTTTTCTAATACCCATCATCCGATAATTTTTAAACAATGATTGAAAATATTTCTATCCTTATCATTTTTGTTTAACCATTATTTTACCCTCTTTAATATTACTATGATATCAGTTTTTTACACATTGTGGATTAATTTAATTACCATGTCATGTCAAACGAACATAAAAAAGTTATTTATGACATATTTGGACTCCTATTAACAATTATTCTGAATCATATATTTTTAGGAATAAATATTATTTAATATACTATTTAATGTTTTAACTTGTGAATTTTGTCAATTTTGGAAACTATTCATAGATCGCTTTTTAAAAACTCATAAAAATGATTCCTTCAATCCAAAGGCATTAAATAATCCCTAATATGTCATTTTCATCCAGAAAAGTCATGTATGGAATCAAAATATTCAAATTAAATTTATTTTTTTATTTATTAATTAAATTATTTGAATAAATCATTAATGATGTAATCACTACATCCTAATTGTGTCACAGATAAATATAATTATATACTGTCTAAAAATTATAAATAAAATAAAATGATATGGGAAATCCTTTTATCTTTATAATGACTATTTAAATATATAATTACCTATTATATAACATTATATTAAAATCAATTTTTTATAATTTATATGTTTATGGTATAATTATCATTACTCTAAATTAATTGATATAAAATCTCATTTTCATATCCATGTAAATACATAGGGTACCAAAATCTACCCAAAGATTCCCATGGTCAGAAATATCTCATCCAAAAGGATTAGTACATGTTTTAAGATAGTTTAATATTATTATAATATTATTTTTTACCCTTATTTACTAGATTTAACCTTTAACCATGGTAAATAAAATATTATCTAAAGTTACTATTCCTAATTTCCAAAAATAAAAGGTAACTATTTAGAATAGTTAAGCATTATAATTCCAAATATAGAATCCATATTTCTGAATTCAAAACATATAATTTTCTGTAATTAATTTAAAATTTATTTTCGTTGTCAAAACCATATAGCAGATTATTATGAAATAATAACTATCAAAAGATTGACAAGTGTTTATGTGAAATTTAAAAGTGAAATTACTTCCAATGAAGAAAATTGGATTAGATGACAAAAATAAAATCCAATTAAACTTTAAATGCAATTAAAAAGATAATCTAACAATATTAATAAATTAGAAAAAAAGTAGTTTCGAATTAAAATGAAGTATTTTCACTATTCATTAGAATTTAAATTTAAAAAGAAAAATATCTAAAAATAAATGAAAGTAAATTTTAATGTCATATTTCCAAATAATAATTTTATTTTTTCAAATTAATCTTATAAAAGTGTTAAAAAATATATTTAAACTGGATGCCCCATAAAAAGGTTGTAAAATTGCATTTTTGTTGAAAAATATTTCTTTTATTTGAAAAATTGATTTTGTTCTCATATCATGTTCTATAAATACTATAATATTAATTCTAATGTTATATAAAAATAAGAAAAAAATTAAAACTATTCATAATGGCTAGATTATATAATATTTTAATAAGATATCACTGTTTATTGAAACTCAATATTGCGTACAACTCATGATATCGAGGAAGGTCTTTTTTGCGTGTAACGCATTCCATGTCAGTGTTGCGTGTTGTGAAATTTGGTATTTAAGTCGAAAATGAACGTGTTATGATTTCAATAGTCCATGTTGTCATATGTGCATTATCAAAAGAATATAATAGATGATACAAATATATTATATATTAATTATATATGAATTTATTTAAAATTTTAAGGCAAACTAAAATCATTGTTCATGGATATGTTAAATCGTACGTGCGCATGACCACTATTTTAATTTTTCCTATTGTATTTAAAAAGTGAAATTAAATTAAATTTGTATACATATGTATAAATAAAAAAATACCATTATAGAAAAATATAGATGTTTTTTATATCATATATTTTTAACAAAAAAATTCTTATAACAATTCATGTGATGTGGGAATGAATCACGTCATTTTTAGGAGGCGGTAGTCCACAGGTCCCAAAACGAAGTTATCGTATAATAGCAATATAGAAAGAATGAATGTATTTTTAATATAACATTTCTAGAATAAGAAATATTTTATATTTTTCATATTAAAAAATTCTTTTACCTGTAAATTAGTATTATGACCCGTCATGAAGTAGGTAATTGAAATGGAACAAAAACCATATTCACAAAGGTGATTAACTACCATAACATGGAGAACAATTTCCTTTCATTGAAGAAGATTATGTGAGAAAAGAAATGGATATAATATATTACATTAGAAACATAAAACTCCATCATTTACATCAATCTATAGTTATCAGGCATTTTTGGATGAAGGAGGTGAGGAGAAACATCAAAAAAGAAAAGAAAATAAGAGAGGTACTTTGAGAAAATTACCACTCAAATGTCCCCTCTTTGAAAGACCCTTAAGGACCATTGATTTGATCTTTTGGGAATACAAGACGCACTTGTATGTGGGGTGAATGAGGAGGATTGGTTTGCTAAAATATTTGAGCATCTATAATGTTTTTTGGGTCGAAATAAGGCGGTGGATGTATGGTATTTATACTTGAGAATAAGTGGGTTCACGTGACTAATTTATTGGTTTTTTTACCATATAGAGTTGGAATTAAATTACATGACTTTTTCATGTAATTAATGATTTATATGATATATTGTTTTGATACCCACCTACAAAAAACATTAAATGTTTTTGTTTTTATGTATGGTAAGCTTTTAACTTGTAATTTTATCCCCTGTGAATATTTTACTTTTACCATAGTAAATGATTTTTTGACCACAAAAAATTTCATATACCCAAAAAATAAAATACCCATAAATAATAATTTTTAATTTATCATTAAATATATAGAATATATTTTACCAAATTATTTGTACATAATTTGGAAAATTATTTTTAAAATTAATTCCCCAGACCAAACTAAAAATGTAGTGTTTTTAAAGTGAAAAGTTCAAAAGATTGAAATGTTTATATATATATATTCAGTTTGAAATTAATTCCAATTAGAATTTTTATTAAATGATAAAAACATAATCTAAAATATCATTAAACTTAATTAAAATGATCATGAAAAAATTTAAATATATTTGATGAAAATGAAATTTTGAATTAAAATGCAGTATATTTCACTATTCATTAAAATATGAATGTTTCAGGAAAATAACAAAAAATTATCAAACATAAATTTTTATGTCCCTCATTAAAATAAAAATTTTATTTGGGAATATATAACAAATAATTTTGTGAAAAAAATATTTAAAATGGATTCCTCATTAAAAGACGGTAAAACTACCTTTTAAAAATATTAGGGCTTTTATGCCTAAAATTGGATTTATTCTTATTTTATGTGTATAAAAAATATATAAAGGAAGTAAAAAAATTAATAAATATGTAAAAATAATATTTAGTTTGTTCTATTCGTTACCTCCAATACTACCTCTAGGTGATAGTTACAATTCAAAATAATAACGATAATAATGTATTAATTTTCGGTATAACACCGTCTTGTGTGAAACATAATATTTTGGAGAAACCCTTTATTGCGTGTCAGGTACACTATCTGACATAGCATCCCCATAAAATGAAAAATAATTTTTTATCCATAAATATTATTAGATATGAAAATTTATTATTTTATAATTACCTATGACGTTACATCCTACCCCATTTTGGAAATTGCATCCTTCTAATTTTATTCACAAATAAAATAAGTGGGGGTATTTATTGATCCTAGTATTTTTAGATTCCCATGATACATCATATGCCATATGTATTTTCAGTAAAACGTTAACAAGACGAATCTAATTATTCTGCAAAACAGACTCTCTATTGTTAATAATCTGGACAGGTTATTCCTCATAAGAAACATTAAATTCTAACTGAACTACTTCTAGACTCAAAACATGAGATGAATCCAACATATAATTTCTTAACATTGAATCATGAAAAAACATTATATACCTAGGATAAACTAGGAGTTAAATCCACACATTAGAAAACTAATCCAATGTTCTTTTGGATTTTATAGGGTCCAACTAACCGTGGAGTTTGTTTCTACATCATAAAAAAATGCACTAAACTTTTCCATAGAGAAACTTTGAGAATGACTTGATCAGCTACCTCAAACAAAAAAAATCATTTCTCCATTTATCCGTATAATATTTCTACCTTCTCTAAGGTTTCCTCAAATGATTCTAAATCCACAAAAAAATTTCTGAAATCTCATATAATAATTCGTGTCCCATCTACTTCCATTCAACTACTTCATCCCAAAAAGATAGAGTTCATCACCACTTTCTATAAAATGAATCAAATGGTTCCATATTTATACTATAATGAAAATTTTTATTATAAAAAAATTATACCCATATAGGATGTTGATACCAATATCCATGGTATTCCGTTGAACATGAACGTACCATATCCTCCAATGTATAAATTTTTGATTATGTCTACCCATCTGATTGAGGATGGAAATGATTACTAACAATTAATTTAGTTCCCAACTACCTCTAAAGTCCATTCCAATAGTTAGATATGAACACAATATCATGATCAGATACAATGGAGAGGGGAACTCTATGAAATCTAACTATCTATTTAATATATAACTACGAAAGGATAGGAAGTGATAGAGTATCTCTAATAGGATGAAAATGTGAATATTCAGTAAATTGATAAATAATAACCCAAATCTCATTGTTACCTTGGGAAGTATTCTGTAATCCTACTATGAAAACCGTGGATATATTTTCCTACATCAACTCTAGTATTGGAAAAGGTTGGATCATTCCTTGGTAATTGTCATTCTATTTTAACCTGTTAAAATGTCAAAAAAATCAATGTAAATATAGAAATATCTATTTTCATTCCATACAACCAGTAAAACTCATGAAGATCTCTATATATCTTAGTAATTACAGGATAAAAATAAAATGGGGAACTATGAACTTTACATAACAATGCATTCTTCAGAATTGGATCACAAAGCACACATAACCTATTCCCAAATCTCAAAACACAATCTTTATCAATATTATGTTCTGGTAACATGGCCCTCTAAACCAATTCTACATTTTTCAACAACTCATTATTTTACCTTTTCAATTGTTTAATTATATCTAATAGAGATGATGGCACTAAAACTGGAACGAAATAATAGGAATTCCTAGAACCAATAAATTCCGTGACAAAATTCATCAAATCACCATCCAAAAGATTAGGTTCTAAATTTAACATGGTTAAAGTAGAATTACATTTCATATTCAAAGCTCCAACAACATTATTTTATTTTCATGGATGGTAATGACTTGTGGAAATATAACCCTTGATTAATTCCATCCATATACTATGTCTCATTTTCAATTATTTGTCAGCAAATATAAACTTAAATCTTTTAAAGTCTGTATATATTTCACATTTTACACTATACAGATGTTGCCTTTATATTTTAAGAGCAAAAGAATATCTGCTAATACCAAATAATCTATATGGTAATTTAAATCCCGAGTTCCCAACTCACACGAAGCATAATAAATTGCCTTATAATTCTTCATTAGGAAAAAAACATATCCTTTCAACAAAATATCAATGTAGATAAACAATTAACAATTTCTAAATGTAATTAAAATACTAGATCATTCACCAATATTCATTTTGATTCCAAATAATAATCATTGGATTCATTTGTCTAGATGAACATAATAACATTTCGAGTCAACATTCTCAATGGTCTAGATAACCGTTCAAATTTTTATCAATCCTTGGGTAATATCCAAATAAACCAAGAGAGATAAGAATCTAGGTTATATTTTTGGGTCCCTTTAATTCATCAACAACTTTTATTTTAGTAGGATCAACAATTATACCGTCTTAGGAAAAATGTGACCAAGGAAATATATTTTTTGTAAGAAAAATCACACTATGAATTTTACATACATTTTATTTTATTGTAATGTTTTGCAAGAAAAAACTTAAATGAATTTAATTCTCATATTTATATTTATATGATATAAAATATTTCATCAATAAAAACATACACAAACTTAACCAAGAACTCACAAAATATTATATTCATAAAATACATGAATACATCAGGTTTATTAGTATAAGAACCCAAATCTCCTTTTCAGTTATGGATCTTTATTTATGTTTATTTATTAAGAAAAAAGAATATTTGGATAATTTATAAGTAAATGTTGTGTACCCAATTGTTGTGTGTAGCCGTGTAACAGATGAGTACATGGTCATGTGGGTGACCTGGAAAACCAATTGGGACTAGTACAAGGTGTGAACATTAAATGAACATGTCGTGAAAATTTATTTTTATTCATTATATCATTTTAGAATCATGTCTCACCTCCAGAAACATATTATTATTCCCACGTTTCATATACGGGAGTGACTTATGGCCTATGATCTTTGATCTCCTCACATTCCTCTATCCATGCACCGATGGAGATAACATCAGGTGCATTGTATTTCAACCTGTGATTTCTCTCTTTCCCTAGAGACACTCTTCCAGATTTCCCCTCTCTCTTCAGTTATCCAAGGATGATATATTTTAACATTCTCATACATCTACATCATTCTAGGACAATTCTTGGGCTGATGATTAAGTGTGTAATCATACCAAATAAAGGTAGGTGGTTTGTCCCTATCTTTTGACAAATTTAAATTATATATGCTTAAATTTCTAAATACCCATGTTTAACATATTTAATGTTATAGAATTTAACTATTTTAAGTGATTTTATGGTGTGTCTGATTGTGAAATGGGGTATATTTTATGTGTACGGATTAATACCTTGATTATGGGTGTGTTTTCCCATGTTTTATTGTTTATGGACATCGGGTCTAGGAAGCACATTAGTCTTACCTTGTTTTCAATGCCTAGTGTTATTTGGATAGAGTTGATATTTATTTGAAATGATTGAGATTGCCTTTTTGAAGGTATGCCAAAGGGAAATTGACTGTTAGAGCTTCTAATGGTATGGTTTATTATGTATGAATTGTTGTTATATTGACCCATATGTATTGACTATGAGAGTTTTCAGTTGGTCATTTACCAGAGGTGTTAGACCGTAAGATCTACCGAGAGGTTCATTTTTAAAGTAATTTTGGACCATAGGGCATTGATTGTCATAGATTCCAAGGGTCATTATAATTTACTTTTGTTATGCATAACAAAAGGGTATTGACTATGAAAGCTACCCAGGATGGCTTTTGTTAATGATCAGTGCTATGTGGGGCCAGAGGGGTTAGACTATATGAGCTTTCCTAGAGGGTCATTTAATTATTGAATTGATTCTATGATAAAATAATGGGGTTAAACAATGTGAACATTCCTAGAGGGTTTCTTTGGAATTATTGAATGACTTTGAAGAATATGGCAAGACAAATCACAAGTTTGGACTCAATCATACTTGATTATTTAGATGGTATTTTGATATATCTTTTTGTTATTATTATATATGGGGATACATAGACTATTATAGATCCCAAGGTTGCATTATTCAACGGTTTGAATTATTTTTAAATACAAATTAATGTAATTCAAAACTTTAGGATTGTTTACTTTTGGGTAATTCCTTGTTTATTTATTCATTTCTAAACATTACCAACTATATATATATATATTCACTAACAGTTAAGCATGGATATTTTTGTGGTTTCCCACTGGGATTTGTCTCACACCATGTTTGGGTAAGGGTTTTCGACCCAAATAGATTATATGGTTGTAGGTATAGATAAGGGTAGATACCCTTCTATATCAAGTACTTTTTTTCTATTAGAGTTGGATAGCATGAGACCATGATGAGGCTTGTAATCCTATTAGAGTTTAGTATTTTATGTACATTGGTTTCATTATTGTATTTCCATCATTGAGACTTTTTGGGATACTTTCCTTGATACTTGAAACATGCATCATTATATATATATATGATGCCGCTGTTTATAGTATCAGACATCCATTTTTTAGTTGTTGTATGGTATTAAAACTTCCACTATTGTTTACAGTTTGTTTCTTCTATGTTACACTCCCAATGAGGGTATAGTCTCCCCATGATCAAACCTTGGCCCGCACTACTAGTGTGCGACCTATAGCATTTGAGAAAATGTGCTTGAGATCATGTGACCAACCGGGTTTGGGGCACATTTGGGCGACACCTGGATCGGGGTCATTACCAAGTTGTATCAAAGGGTTTTTTACATTGTCTTAATATTTGTATTATATCGATAGGGATTGGAAGAAATATGTAGTTGGTAATAAGCTACGTGGAAGATTAGCTGACCTGTGTACATGGAAAATCCATGTTAACACGAATATTTCAATTTTTTTGGCTTTTCAATTATTACAGTTGAATTGATTTCACATGTGGGTCATACACATATTTTTTTTTTGTTATCAATAATATTATTGAGGTTCTATTTCTATTTCAACCAAATAAGATGAGGCTATTCCATCCCATCCATCATAAATGCACTTAATTGAGATTACATGTCATCCATTCTTGTCATTCCATTTAAGGTTCATTACTGATTGAATGTTGTTATGATAGATGTTTTTCCAGGTATGCATGATATTTGTGATATATATAGTGATTGAATACCTACTATTTTTATAGGGTATTGGAATATGTAATTTTATATTTGGATGGTTGAAAAAATTTGGTCCTTGAGTTGTTATGGGTCTTATTGGATCATAATTTGGTGGATCATATTTGAACATTAATTGAATTTTTTCATGTTATGATTTGTATAAGGATGCCATATTTTGAATTGCTGGAGTATTGGCACTCAAGGGATGGAATTTTTCATACCTTGGACAATGTTTTACATTTTCAAGGGTTCCAAATAATTTTTTTAGGCTTACTGTCTGGAAACCCAGACAACACTGTGTGTGGTGTCATGAACCCAAGCCATGTGTTCTTCAATTCTAGAATAAACTACTTTTCTTATATTCATGTCGTGTAATGCGAGTACACTCCATGTAGTACATGACCGTCTGACTGATCATGTGAGCAGATACATGTGGTTGGGAGACTTTTGGTTGAACATTCTATGGTTGTATTATACACGACATGGGTGGAGAATCATGTATCCGAATGTGTGACAAACCACATTGGTGAATGAAAATTTAGGTTGTACAGACTGTATCTCATTTATGCATGTTTTGTATAGTCGACTATATACCCGATTGTGTGACTAATGACACGGGCGGTTAAAACATAAGCAATACATGCCCTATCTAGGGTGAATCCACATTGTAGTGTTACCCTAGATAGAATAGTGTAGTTATATACATGTAGAAGAACATAGGAAAGAGGGAAGATTCAAGTACACACTATATCTCGATAGGAACATACAATGTGTATGGGTGTTTCAGGACTAGGTTTGGTGGAGGTACACACCATGTTAAAAGCATATGGGATCATGTTGTGTATGAGTTGTACACACCGTGTAACCCTATTTTGTAAACATGAATGTTTCTTCTCATGTTCTAGTCATTCACTTCTATGTTTCTTTCTTTGATAATCGTAATCCTAGGTGTGCACTTGAACTTGCAGAGTCATTCCACCGAGACATCCTCCAGTTGTATGATAGATACATGGAAATGATCAGACATTATAAATAGTAGATCAAGACTACTAACAGATCCTCCTGTCATTCCTATATTAGAACCATCCATTATACTAGATGCATGTTCTGATTCATGTCTTCATGAAGGCTTTTTAAGGATGTTACAGTCCTTGTTGAGAGCACCACATCCTGCTGCATCTATGGTAGAGCTGACGCGGCTGTTCCAACAGCTGCAACATCCAACTTTTTTAAGGGATGGAGGACCACAGGCTGTAGAGTCATGGTTGGAGGAAATACTTTCTATCTTTGAGAATCTAGAGAGGTCTCTTGAGAGGAGGGTTAATCTATAGACATACATGCTATGTGATACCACCAGGAGATGGTGGTATGTTATCTCACAGGTGTGACGTCATCTGGATATGGACTAGGAAGATTTTTTGAGAACCTTCTATGACTACATCTGTCCATAGATGTTGAGGGCTG
Source organism: Viscum album (assembly GCA_963277665.1). Taxonomy (NCBI): domain Eukaryota; kingdom Viridiplantae; phylum Streptophyta; class Magnoliopsida; order Santalales; family Viscaceae; genus Viscum; species Viscum album. The sequence goes on along the minus strand of OY728128.1, from coordinate 1,249,311,796 downwards.
ATCAATCCCAAGAGTTCATGCATTTGGAGAAGGTTTCTATTTCAGTGATGGACTATTCTTATCATTTAAGAAAGATTCCGCACTTCGCACCTGTTCTGGGAGGTGACGAGTTATCGTTGGCTAGCTGATTTGAGGATGGTCTCAGGTAAGAAATGTGATCACTGGTATATGTTTTCAGGCTGACTTTGTTGATTGTAATAGGGAACTAGACACGGATTACTGATCACAATTTGAGGAAGTTATGAGCTACGAGCCAGGGTAGTTTAACATCCAGGGCTGGTACTCCATCAGTAGATGGAAGGAAGCACTATATAGAGCTTACATGTGATATTTCCTTGGGTATCTAGGTGGTATGATACTAATGTGGGAAGAGAGGTCACACAAGGCCACATTGCCTGAAGGACCCAGATGAGTGCCGAGCATGTATCAAGAGGGTTCATCTTCAATGATTTTGGTGTTTTTTCTCCCCAGAAGAGAGATATTGGGGTTCTGCAATGAATCCACATTTAGGAGTCAGACCTACATTTTGTCATCAGTCATGAAACTAGAGTTTTTCAGGACATTTAAGATGAGTAGGTAGTCATGGATTGGGTACCCATACATTAGGTTTTCATCCATAGTAGGGTGGATCAGCTCCGGGTAGTTAGGCAAGGTCCCATGGCCATGATAAAGGTTAGATTTTTTTCGGTGGAGTAGACCCAACATAAGCAAGATACCATACCCTCAACAGTTATAGGTAGGATTCTAGATGCCTCAGTTTTTGCTTTTGGGCATTTTGATATAGGGGCTTCTCATAGTTTTTTATCTTCTTTCACTTGGAGAGCATCCATATTTGTATCATTAATTTTGATGTTGTGATGAAACTAGACCCTCCACTGGGAATTAGGATGACAATTGTATGTCAATTAAAGGGGTGACCTATTGAGCTTTGTGGGAGTCACATATTATGGGATGTATATTTCATAGATATTATATGTTTTGATTTCATTCTTGGAATGGACTGGTTAGTCTCCTTTTAAGCCTATGATGACTGCTATCACCACAAGTTGATTTTTACGTCACCATAGGGTGGGTCTTTTTTACACAAGGATAAATGGGATGTACAAGCAAGTAGTGCTATACCTGAGCATCATGGGTTTGGATGAGTTATTGAACATATTTATAGTTTATATCTGCATGACCAGGGGAGGTCATAGATATAATTTCCTCTAGTGGTGGATCATTGTAGATTTGTATTTCCATATGAATTTTCATGTATACTTTTAGATAGGGAGGTTGATTTCTCTTTTGAGAATGTTCCAGGAGTGGAACTATTGTACATTACTCTTTATAGGATGACTACACCAGAGTTATAAGAACTCAAGAAATAGTTAGAAGTGTTTCAGGAAGTGATTTTTATCTCACAATGTTCTTATCTTTTGGTTCACCTATCCTTTTTGCAAAGAAGGTAGGTTGTACCCTCAGACATTGTGTGGGTCATCAGAAGCTAAACTAGTTGATGGTCAATAATTGATATCCCTTACCTAGGATTGATGATCTATTTGATTAAATTTGCTGAGCCCAGGATTTATAGAAGATTTAATTCAGATCTATTTATCATCTCTTTCACGTTACACCATTGGATATAACTCTTATATCCGTTCAGAGTAGGTATAGTCTATAGGATTATTTGGATATATTGTTCAGTATCATGAATATGCCAACAGTTTTCATGGAACTGATTAAACTATTCATCCATCTTTAAATTGATTATTTTGTGGTAGTCTTCATGGATAATATCTTGGTGTAATCTTACACTCGGCATGACAATGACATCCATCATCAAATCGTATTCAGTACACTAAGAGAGAATCTATGATATGCTAAACACCCAAAATGACACTATTGGATGAACCAATATAACATATTGGTTCATGTTATCTCAAATATAGAAGTATCTATATAAATAGGGAAATTAAAATCAATATTTCTCTGTGAGAAGATGAAGAACATCCATGAGGAATTGAGTTTTCTACAACTAGATTGTAACTATAGGCACTTTTTATACGACATTTTATGTATAGAAATGCCACTGATGGGCCTGACTAAGAATGGTGTGATGTACTTCTAGACATATTTCGGTGATTCAGCTATTCGAGAGGTGAATGGGAGATTCACTTTAGCACTGATACTGATTTTTCCGAAGGTGGGAAAGTGTTACACCATTTGATTTGGTGTGTACGGGATTAGGCTGGGATAAGTGCTTATGTAAGGGGATGAAGTAATTTTGTATGGGTCTTGGTAGTTAAGGACACATGATAGAAATTACTAGACCCACGATCTGGAGTTAGCTGTATTTGTGCATGCTTTACACTATTAGAGACATTATCTTCTGGGAGAGAATTTTTTGGTAAACACTAAACACAAAAATCTCAAGTACATCTTTACTCAGCATGATTTAAAATTGTTATAGTGAAGGTGGTTTGTGTATCTTCAATATTTTGACATTTAACATTTTTACATTCCTAGGAATGGAAACATAATGGCAGATGTGTAGAGTAGGAGAACATAGATACATACAGTTCAAGAGGCAAATAGTGAGTTCAAGCTTGTGGATCTGTTTTCTGAAATACATTTGGAGGTTTACGAAAAATAGGGGAATCCATTTCCTTCTTCTTCATATGATACCTCTTCTCTTAGAGAATGAGTGCGAATGAGTTAGCAATCATATACTGATGGCTCAGTCCAATGTGAGAGTGTGTTTGGAGATGACCTTACTCTTGGGTGGACTGTAGGCGACGATGAGGTCCTGAATTTTCATGGACACGTATGGGTGTAAGTAGACATATGTGAAGGTTTGATACGATTTTATCATTCCTTATATTGGGAATATCATCTCAGTGTTACCAAGATGTATTGAGATATACACCAACAGTTTTTGGGGAAAATTATGAAGATTGATGTAGCTGGTTTTTTTATGTGATGATCAACCTATCATTAGGAAAAGGCCGAGCATCTTTGACAAGAAGGCCTTTTATATAGTTACCGATTCCCAAGAAAAATTGGAATGATGTCGCTTCATATTTCATGATGGGTTTACCGAGGTCTCCTCAATGTAATGATGTAGTTTGGGTTGTTGTTGACAAACCCAAGAAGGTTTCACATTTCTTACCGATCATGAAGACCTTCAATGTAGTTTATATTGGAAGGTTGTAAATCATGGAGAATATACATTTTCATGGGGTTCCTCAATCTAACATTTCAGGCATGGATGATCATTTTACATCTCATGTATGGTAGAGACTAAATAGGGATTTGGGTACCCAGGTACATCTGATTATAGATTACCATCCATAGATAAATTGTTAGTACAAGCGCACATTTATGGTTTTGGAGGACATTCTTCGATCAAGTGTCCTAGATTTTGGGGGCTCTTATGAGAGAAACACACCCATACCAGGGTTTTTCAACAATAACTATTTTCAGGCTATGATATTGACTGAACATTATGATGCTTTATATGGCAGGACATTCCGACCACCCTTATGTTGGTTTGAGGTAGGAGAAGCTATTATTCTAGGACCTCATTTTATCCCAGAGACCACTGAGCATGTGGAGTTGATTCGGAAGAGAATGAATTTTTCACAATCCCAAAAGAATGGTTTTGCTGATCGATGGAGACGAACTCTGTTGTTCGAGGTAGGAGATCAGGATTTCATATGTGTCACACCAAGTTTGGGACACAAGAGGACTAGGAGATAGGGGAAACTTTCACTAAGATACATTGGGTTGTTTGAGGGTTTTAAAAGAGTCATTCTAGTTGCCAATCGGTTGTAGTTTCCTTAGAGGTATTGAGCTATGAGGGACATCTTTCTTGTGTCTCAGATGCAATGTTACTTTTTAGACCCATCTCACATTTTTTTAACACATGAAGGTTGAGTTGGAGGTGGATGAATCCTTTGAGGAGCACCCTATTTTGATTGTAGATCACACCCTGAAGGTTCTCTGTGGTCGGTCTATTCCTTTGGTATAGGTGCTATGTCAGCATGGGTGAGTACAATAAGAGACATGGGAGATGGAGCATGACGTACGATCTAAGATTCCATTTTTGATTGATGTTTCTTCTTCGCCACCCATGGAAGGGAAATTCCCTGAAAAATTTCACTAAGGGGGGAAGTTTGTAAGAACCCAGATCTCCTTTTCAGGTATGGTTCTTTATTTTAGGTTGGTTTTTTGGAAAAATGAATATTTTAAAATATTAAATATACACTCCATGTAATTTTGTGTACACACGATGTACGTAGTTCTAGTGAGTAGCCATGTACTGGCTATGTAACGGCTAAGTACAAGGCCATGTGGGTGACTGGGTAGACTTCCTAAAGTAGGGGGATGTTGAGGCTAGATCATGATTTGTACTTTAAATGAACATTCCATATATGTTTCAATTTATTTTTTATATCAGGGAGAGATCGTGTCTCACATGCAGAAACACTTTCTAATCCTCATGTTTCATACAAGACGGTGACATACGACTAATGATCTTCGAGCTCCTCACATTCCTCTATCCGAGCTCTAATTGAGACACCGTCGAGTGCATTGGAATCCCCGGGGTGAGTTCTCTCTTTCCCTAGAGCCTATCATACTGATATATTATCTCTATTGAGTTATCCATATTTTAACAATTTTACCATTTTTTGTAGATCTACATCATTATAGGATGATTCTAGGGTCGACGTTCAAGTGTTTTCATCATAAAACATCAAGGTAAGTGGTTTGTGACCTTATTCGGTTTAATTTGTATTATTTTGCTAAAAGTGTCAAATAACCATGTTTAGAGTATTGCATGTAATGTAATTTGACCCCGTTTAAGTCCTGTTATGTTTTTTTGATTGAGAAATGGGTTATTGTTTATGTGAATTGTTTAATACCTTGAATATGGGTGTGTTTTCCCATGTTTGACTGTTTATGGTCATCGGGTCTATGAAGCATGTTAGGCTTTAATTATTTACCATTCCTAGTGTTGTTAGGATGGAGTTGTTGTTTATTTGAAATGAATGTGATTTTCATTGTGAATGTATGACCAAGTGGAATTTTCTGTGAGAGATTCCTGATTTAGGGTCTATTATGTATAAATTGTTGTTATATAGACCTAGAGGTATTGACTGAGAGAGCTTCCAAGTGGTCATTGACCAGAGTGGTTAGACCATGAGGGCTACTGAGAGGGTTATTATTTGAATGAATGTTGGACCATAATGAATTTACTCTGAGAGCTTCCATGGATCATTATAATTCATTTTTTCTATACAGATCAAGGGGGAATTGACCATAAGAGCCAACCTGGAGGTTGTTTGTAAATGATTAGTTCCATGTGGGACCATAGAGGTTTGATTGTGTGTTCTTTCTCCGAGGGTCATTTATTTATGGAATTGAATATATGTTAAACCAGAGGGGTTAGACTGTGTGAGAATTCCTATAGGTTTTCTTTCGAATGATTGAATGATTTTTATGAGTCATCGAATCCAATGCACAATCTAGGACTTGGTCATACTTGATTATTTAGATGGTCTTTTGAAACATCTGTTTTCTATTAATATACAGCGGGATACAGTGCCTAGGCAAGATCCCGAGGTTACATTGTTCAACGGTTTGAATAATTTATAATTTTAATGTAATTTAATATAAAACTGTAGTATTTTTTACTTGTGATTACTTCCTAGTTTATTGATTCATTTTTTCAAATTACTTGCTATATATATTCAGTGACATTTAGGCACCGATCATTTAATGGTTTCCTAGTGGGATTCATCTCACAGCCTCTTTTGGTCATTCTTTTGGACCCAAACTGATAATATGGTTGTACGTATTGGTAAGGGAAAGTTCACTTCTACCTCAGGTACTTGATTCCCATTGGAGGTGGAGTGCATGGGAACATGTTGAGGCATGTGATGCTGTTATAGTTTATTTGTTTTCTATACTTTGGTTTCAGTAAATTATTTATTAAATTTTGACTTGTTTTACTACATTCATAGATACTTGTGACATGAATGATTATTTATATATATATATATGTTGGAGTTGTTTATACTATAAAACTTTTGTTGTTTACTTGTTGTGTGGTATTACTAATTCTGTTACTGTATACAATGTTTTCCACTGTGTTACTCCACCAATGAGGTAATAGTTTCCCCATTATAAAACATTGGCCATGGCTGATAATCATAAGCCTATAGAGTTTTGGGAGATGTGCTTGTGGTCATGTGACCAATTGGTTCAGGGAACGTTGGGGCAATACCCGAATTCGAGATGTTACAATTAGATAACCCAAACGACATGACTACAAAATCATAATGGCCATATCAAGTATGAAACACGATCATGTGAATTTTTTCTTCCGTTACATTAAACTGATGGTACCCAGAACTCATGTAAACCTTCAAAAAATATTCTTTTCCCTGGTTCTAATCAATCAAATCATTTATATGAGGAAAATTATACTTATTCATAATAGTGATTTAATTCACAGTTGTATAGTCTATACAAAGTCTCATCGAACCATCACTATTATTAATAAAAAAGAAATGAACACCCCATGGTGTTGTTGCATTTTGAATTAAACCTTTATATAATAACTCCAATAATTGATCCTTCTACTCTAAAAGTTCAATTTGAGTCATTCGATATGGGGGATTTGAAATTTTTTTAGTATCAAGAATTGTGTCAATAGTAAATTCAATTTATGAGTCAGGTATAATACCAGGAAACTAATCATGAAAAAACATCAAGATAGTCATTTTCCACTAGAAGATCATAAATATGAAATGTTCCTTTGTTTTCAACAATATATAAAATATAACATTCATTTTTATCTTTTAATAATTTCACAGCTTCCTAATAAGTTATCAATGGTAAGGGTTCATTCTATCATATAAAATGAAACTATTTCTGAATGAAATCTTATTTATCTCTACATTCAATATTAGCATGGTAATGATAAAGGCAATCCATTCCAAAAAAACATCAAAATATACAAGAGGAATGACAAAACGTTTCCAAGTAAATTCATTCCACGGATAAGGAAATTTTGATTTTTATATTTTTTTCTCAACATTTATGACAGGTTTTTTAACCATAAGAATTGGATTACTTTCATGAGGTTAAATTACCAAATAACCAGAATTTTTCTCCGAATTGATAGTATGTGTCGAATCTGAATAAAAAAACACATTGGAATAATCTATGTAAACAAACAATGTACCGATATAACCTTGTTTTATAGCCTATCATCAACAGACATGGTTTCAAAGGGTTTTACCAGAACATTCGGCTTATAGTCTGGATTATTCCCTTCATTTGAGTTCCCATCTAACACACATTTTTACAATGACTCATCTCATTGTACTTAAGACATTTTACTAAATGTAAATCATATTTTTTATTACCACTACCATTATCTTTTTCATTATTGTATTTGGTTTTATGTCTTATTTTTTCACATTAGAAGCATATAACATAAATTAGAGGGAGTTCTCCAGTGTGTTTTTACCACAATTTTCACAAACTATAAACATAATTTTCTTACCATCATACTTTTTTTATGAATTATTCCCTTTCATCTACCACATATACCTCTTATTCTATTATTTTTAAAAATAACACCAAAAAATCAAAAAATTCCATTTACACATTCTTCTCATATTGAACTAGTTTTTATAACATTTAAACTCATGAGAAGCCAATAACCTTTAATACTATGGATTTAATCCTGTGTGAAAATGATTTATTTTATTATTAATATCCTAAAGGAAATTTAAAGTATCCCTTTCCAGTCGAGGGAATGTTTCTTCAAAATAATACACCATGTCATCCTCTTACATCAATATCAAGAATTTGTTTTCCATCCTATGTCAAATTACCCTATGAGATTATATATCAAAAAATTTTTTGAAATCATCCTAATCAAGAGCATAAATATCATCACTATCCCTGATTTTCTTAACCATTTAACACCACAAATTTTCCTCACCATAAAAATGGTAAACAACAAAAAAAATGTTTGATTGGCTGAACAACCAATTACGTTAAAAATATTTTCTAGGGATTTAATCCACCTTTCATCTTGAAAGGGGTCATATGATCCAATAAATAATGAAAGATGATTCCTCATTAAATTATTTACTACATACATGTTCCCTTGTGGTCCATCTGAATGATCTCATGCATGGATATCACCACCATTTATCGCCTGATCCAACTAATCATTCACTTCAATAAACAGTTAAGTTTTTATTCTAAGCATCTCTTATTACAGATTTAGAATGTTGTTTTCCACATGATATTGTCCTATAATAACTTCCAAGTTTCCTCTGTGGAATAACATTTTGAAAAACCATATATTATATGAAATGATATGGTAATCTTGAAATGAATTATCATTTCAATTTGACCATAAAATAAAAATCATTTATAGACATTATATTGAAAATATCCAGACCCCTAAATTTATCTAAACCATGTTTTGATACTAACTATAAGGCCCCATCCTTAAACATTGCATAATAATGAGTTTATTAAATAATTTACTTAATTGTAAATTTTTGAGCTTTTTAGGTTTAGAGTTATAGAAAATTAGGCCATTATTAACACATAACATCACAAAAACATACATGATGATATTACCAAACATTATCCATTATTTAAAATATAAAACATTTTAAATAAAATTTTATTTCTTTTCATGATAAAAATATTTTATTGACTTTTTCCTTTCTCTTACCCATCCTTATAACTTGTGGAAAAAAAATTCAAAATCATGGTATGACCAGAAAAAATTATGTAGGGGATGTAAAATATGGAATTAAACTATTATTACATGAATATATTAAACTCCAGAAAGCATTTTCACAAAATAATACTCTTCTCCAATATAAACATACCACATGAAATCATAAGATTCCAGATAATAATTCTTCGAATATCATAAATCATATTGATAAATTGTGGAACCCATATCATCAATACATTGTAGGTTTCACATATACAGAGGAAGTAACCTTCATTGTAATGTTTGGAATACCCTTCATATTATATTCCATAAATCTCTTAATACAAACCCAATCTTTTAACTGCATCTCATTACCCAATGCATTGGAATGATATCATGGGATCACCTGAACTCAGTTTATCAAAGAACCACCCGTATACATAATAAATTCCCAATAAACATAACATAATCATGACACATAAAACAATCATAAATTAAAAATAACATTTCTTCACAGTATCTTTAATGAAATATATTTAATTAATAGACTATAAAAACAAAATTAAACATTTTAAAAATAATATTTCTGAATCAAAATTTCTCATACCAAATTTAAAAAATTGAATGGAATTATCCTTTTAAAACATTCATGTACATAAAAATAAATCCTTAAATATATTTTTAAAACATTGAAAATAATGATAATTATTTAGAATAATAAATCCTGAAAGCATTTAAAATTATTATTTATTTTAATGAGTCCCTTACAAAGATCATTTAGTTAATCAAAAAGATATATTATGTGTATTCATAGTAAATAAACATAAATAAATTATAAATATAAGATTTGATATCCAAAATTTAATTCTTACATAATCATAGAATGGCATAATTAATTATTAGATGTTTAACCCAAGGAATGGAAACTGGGTTTAGGAGTTCCCTTACATCTTGTATGACTTTTCTTGTACGTTATTCATCTTCCTTATTAATAAACCGAATTTAATTGATAATTTCTTTATAACCATTTTCCATTATGTTATTCATTTATATCACTTATTACAATTTAATAAAAATTACATAATCATTTAAATTCATATCAGAAGTATTGTTGATATTCCGTACATGAGTCAAAAATGAACGTGGTATGATTTTAATTGTCCACATGGACAAAAGTACATTATCATGAATAATATAAAACATGATATAAATATATTATATATTAATTATATAAGTAATTATTATTGTCTTTGATGACAATCTAAAAACATAGTTCGCATAGATGTTAGGTCGTACGTATGCATGAAGACTATTTTCATTTCACCTGTCATATTGAAAGAGTGCAATTAAATTAAATGTATATAAATTTGTATAAATGTAAATATAATTATAGTAGAAATATTATTTCATTTATATAATATATTTTTCTAAAAACAATACTTAATAAATTTCATGTGTTGTGTGAACGAATCACAACATTTTGTGGAGGTGGTAGTCCACACATCCACAAATGGACTTATCGTATAATAATAATATGGAAAGAATGAATTTTTTTTAATATAAAATTAAAAAAATGTAAAATATGTCATAATATAAATATATATATATTATTTAACCTAAAAACTGTTTTAAGACCACCCATGATGGTGAAAATTGAAAAGGAATGAAATCATTATTCCTGCAGGATATTAACCTACATAATATGGACAACAATTTCGTTTCTTTAAATAAGAGGAGATGAGAAAATAAATGGATATGATATATTCCATAAGAAACATAAAAATACGCTATATACATTATTCTAGAGATATAATGAATTTAGGTATGAATTATGTGGGGCGTAATTATAAAAATAAAAGAAATTAATAGAGGTATATTGAGAAAATTACCTCTAGAATATCTCATCCATGAAAAACACATGAAGACCATTGATTTGGTATTCTAGAGGGAAAATAAGAACTTGGGCAAGAGGAGACTGATGAGGAGAGGTTTTGGTAGAAATTTGAGGATCTAAAAGTATTTTTTGGTCAAAATAGGGTGGTGGAGAGGTAGTATTTATATTTGAGGAGAGGTGGTTTCAAGTTATTAATTAATTGATTGTTTTATAATAAAAGATAACCATATAAAGGGGGAATTATATTCAATGAAATTGGATTGTAAATAGTGTTTTATAGGCTATTTATGTTCGATCAAAAATTTATAAACAATTATTTTTAAAATTTTTATGTATTTTATTATTTTAACTTATATTTGTAACCCTTATCAAAAGTTTACATTTACTATTATAAATAATTTTATTCAATGGGAAGTTATTTACAACCTAAATGGAAATTAACCTTAAAATATAATTTTGAACTTATGATTCCAATTATAGAAACTATTTAACCTAATTAAATTCACATAATTTTGAAAATTATATTTAAAATTTATTCCATAGAAAAATATCAAAATCCATTTTTTTAAGAGAAACATTCAAATGATTGAATATTATTCATGTCTAATTACAATTTTAATTTGATTCCAATGAAAATAATTGGATTAAATGATAAAAATAATCTATGTATACTTTAAAACCCATTAATAGGATATTATAGCAATTTAAAAATTTTAGGTGAAAATATTTTTGAATTAAAAGACAATATTTTTTACTATTAATTAAAATATGAATGTTATTATAAAAATACAAAAATTAATCAAAAATAAATTTTGATATCAACCATTAAATGATTTTGTTTTTCAAATATAAAAAATAATCATGTAAAAAACTATATTTAATATGTGGTTTCCATCAAAAGGTGTTAAAACTACATTTCAAAAATATTTGATCTTTTAGGCCTAAATTTTGATTTATTCTTATTTTAGGTCAATAAAATTTATTAGAAGAAGGAATAAACAATTAATAAACATTTTTATACAAAATATAGCTTGTTATATTTATTCTTCCAATAGTATGGTGAGTTGATAAATACAATTTAAAATAATAATATTAATAATGTATTTTTTTTTTGGTAAAACTCAGTCTTGTGTGCAACATAAGATTTCAGAGAAATCCATTGTTGTATTTTGGGTACAATATCCAAAATAAAATCCCCTTTATAGTAAAATTAATACCAAATTCATAAAAATTAATAGATATGAAAATGTATTATTCTATAATTACCTGGGATGTTATAGATATAAGAGATTCTATATCGAATATTCCCCACTCAATAGGATGAAATAAATAATACATTATATAGAAACATATATATGGGTTTCTTATGAAATTTTCCTTCACTATGGATCAAAATTTTCTCCTTTTAAATAAAAATGATTGGTCAATGTGGCTATGTATTCAATATCATGAACCCTAGATGATCAATATAATGACAAATTTCCCCTGATAGGGATTTATTCCTTGTATGATCTCTTATAAAACACTTAATACTTCTCTAATTCCAACCTCTGATCAAGAAATAATTAGTTAATTGGGAATAAGTATAATATTATCATGATCTATTTTCATTTGAATTATTGGCACTGTGATTTCATTGTCTTTCCATTTGGAACCTTGAATGATCTAGTGATATTCATGGTCTTAATTAATTGTGTCTTTAGATGTTTCCTCATCATGTTTGTTGATTTTTTTATATAAGACAATCTAATATAAACAAAAATGAAGTGTGCTGAAAATGATCATTTGATTAATCCACTAAAGGCATTGAAGATGGAAATTTTATATAAAATATTATCATAAATATATGTTTTGGATAGAAAATTAATCTTTTCATGAAAGTTTATCACTTGTAAGGGGATATTAGTGGACCCTTCAATGAATATATTGATTGAAAAATGGATTATATAAATATATATAATATATATTCTTACATTCCTCATATTATTGTTTTATTATTTTTTATTTGTGAGAAATTTATCTTGATTTTCAAATCCACTAACAAATATATCTTGGAAGGGAGTAATGTATCTATAGGCAGATGAATTTGAAGATAGATTCATAGAGATGAATATGTGTCATACCATACAACTAGATCTCACCTTAACAAAATTTGGATAAGACCCTGAAAATATATGTTTAGAGAAGAAGAACTCAAATTTTCAACCAATGAAGATGGTTAGGTCTGATCAACAATTTTGATTTCTCTATCAACAACTATTCAAAGAATGTGAACAATGTAGTATATTATATAAGTTGAAAAGATCATGCCACCTTATATATGATGAAAATTGATATGTATGAGATATTTATGGACATGAAAAGGATAGAAATTGCAATATTAATGGATTGAACATCATCATACCCTTCAATGATGATTTCTCATCTATCACTGCTGTATAAGATTAATAAATGGGGATGTATATATACCGAAGGTGGATTATGTGATAATGAAAAAATTCAATGAATTAGATAAAGATTAGGATTGATATCCATGATTCATTAAATGAAATTTCATAACCTCTAAGATAGAAACAAAAAAAGTGATACAAAATGAAGCACATATACCAAAATTATCAATTCATTTAGGAATCTAGAAGATGTATATTGATCTAAATAAAGAAATAATGAGGCATACCATATTTAAGGAGATAACTTAAAACATATCTTGAATAATTGTATGTAGGAATGATAAGGTTGTATGGTAGATATGTAAGGGTACATTATAACCACCACATATACCATAATGTAAATGGGATGAATTATAATAGTTTTTGTCCAAGGAATACACAAAATATCTTCGGTCATAATTTTATTTGTTTTATAGTTTACCACCTTAATAATTCTTCAAATTTTGTTGAAATAAAATAATACTACACTATTGATCAAATCTCTATGATATATATAATAAACGTTATAATGATTCATGGATTACCACTCTCAATTATACATAATCGATATCTAATGTTTAACCTGATGTTCTAATGATGTCCTCTTAAGGCGTTGGAGGTAGAGTTATGTTTTATCATTAATTTTAATCCACATAAATATTTTTAGTATAAAACAAAAATTCAAACATTGAAGGATTTGTTCAGATTCTTTTTAGAAGAATTCCATGGAACTGGGTATCAATATATCTCTTTGGTAGTCTTATCATATAACAAATGATCTTATTAATTCATTATTGGGTCAGTATTATAAAGATGATGTTGATATGTCATTTCACTTTCCTATAAATGATGGGGAAGGTCAAGGACATTCCATATAACATGAAATGTGTTCAAAATATATATTTGAGTTATATGGATATCCAATGTAGAGACCTGTAGATTATGGACAATTAAAAATTATTCCTCCAGATGTCTCTAGTTTTTGGATTATGAGATTTTAGACAAAATAGAAATTGATATTAAGATACATTAGTCCATTAATGCTCTATAATCTTGATAAGGTTGTTTCATAATACATAGTTATCTCACAACACTAGTAATAAGTTCACATTGTTTTCTTGGTATCATTATAGTTAAAGTACATACCAGATCTATCACATGTACTTAGCATGAAATATATATTGTTGGAACATGATATTTCAAAAAAATAACATTCTTTCTAGATTTTGGATCAAATAGAAATTATATGTGGAATAAAATAAACCACATAAAAATAGTTATATGGTGTAACCATATGTCAATGGAGTAAATAAGGGGAACTATAATATTTTATGAGAGAAAAGTACCCACAACATTTTCCTCAAAACAAATATATTTTTTGGATGAATTTATATTTAGGGGTAGAATTTAATTACCATTTTTTTGTAAATACATTACATAAATAAATTCATTTTTTAAAATATGGTTTTACATCCAACACAAATAAAATGTCCCTAGAAATATTACATAAGTAAATTATAATTATAATAATAATACCAATAGTAAAAAAATATGTATCTCAATTAAAAATTCCAAAAAATGTGTTAGGAACACTTCATCCATAAACCATTTCTTTCTCAAAAAAATATTTTGTGTTTTTTTGTTTCATTTATAAATTAAATAGTTCCAATTTCAATAATATTCATACATTTTATAATTCCAAATATGGATATTATAATATTATTATTATTTTTTTGGATTTTATGAAAATAATTATTTTTAAATGAATATTTCAGAATACATGAATTGGAAAAAAGATAACTTTTAATAAATTATCAATATATATGAAGGAAATTGAATTATATAAAAGTAGTTAATTCATCCTATATTTATGTAAGGAATATTTTTTAAAAAATTTAATTATATTTTTTAAAATAATAAATCCTATGTGTAACCTTATATAACAAGTTTAATATTTTAATTCCAATATTTTTTTGATCATTTCAGTTAATTAAACACTATTATGGTAAAAATGTTAACTAATTTTCAATCCAAATTACATTTAAATTTAATATAATAAACTTATTTATGTATTTAATATTAAAAAATATTAAAAAATATAACCTACGCAAAAATGTAATAACTAAAACACACTTTTCCTAAAAAATAATTTTACATTTTTTTACATTTTATTTTAAATGAAATGATTCTCAAAGTTATAAAATTTATTTACAAAATGTATTTTTAAATTTTAAATATTAAGTTTCAATTAAGATAAAATTCTTAATTTCATTTTTGTTCAATAAAAACAATTGATATGGTTGAAAATTAATTATAGTGGAAAAGGTGAAAATTTGTAAAAAATTGATTTACTTAGTGGTAGTGACCCACAAACTGTCAAACACATGATTAAAAATATATTTATGTTGTTTTTTATGAACCATAAATCAACGCAATTTTTTCTTTTATCCCTTTTTATCCATTACCTTGAATATTAACATTAAATTAATGAGAGTGTAAAGGGTGCCTAAAAAATCCCCATACTTTTTCATATATAAAAGGGGATCATTACACCACAACATATTAGAGAATTCCAATAATATTTCATTCTAAATATATGATTTTTTCCTTCTTAGAACTGTATCCCTCTATCCAAGGAAGTTGGTACAATTATAAAGCTGATGCTATACATTTTTAGTGTGATTTTTAAGATAAAACTATTGTCATTATGCTATATATTACCTATATTTCAATATTTTTTACTTAATATTCCTCTTCCATTACACTTACATCCATAGAAAGATAATTAAATTACTTTAATTAATAATTTAATATGATATTTGATGAATTTAGCAACCTTTATCCTTTCCTCTACATCCACCATGACAAAAAATCTATTTAGGGTGTGTGTTAGTTTGTGTAGACGATCTCCTCCAGGTAATGAAATTTTATGATTTCCATAAATTCCTCATATTCATGGTTTTAATGATGGTATGAAGAAATAAATATGATATATATATATATATATATATATTATGAATAAGTTCTCTCCTAGATCACTCTCTATCATGCCTCCCATCCATTTAGGATTCCATCTACATGGTGTTGGAGAGACTTCTTCTGGCATCTGGTTTTTTTATTCACTCATTTTCTTTAATGTTGATTCCTTCCATAATTCCCGATTCTATGATGATTATACTTATTGGTTTGGACTCTCGACATTGGGTTGATAATTTTTTTCATTCTCATTATCTAATTACCAAATTTCAACAATTATCTCATTTCATTGCCTTTTTCAATGATTATGATTTATTTTTTATGAAGGTATTTTTCTACTGGGATGGTATTGGTGAAATGTTCTATGATTCTCTATGGATTCCCTTCAGGACCAACTCATCTTTTTTCCAACTGAACCTTAATACAAAACTCCATAATGGTTTTTCATGAAGTCACTCTGGTGGTTTTGGTTTTGTGGTGTGGGGATCACCAACTTCCTCTTTGGTTTGTTCTCCATCCTCTAATATTGCAACACACCATCTTTTGGTGGACACTTCTTGGTTTAGAACAAGGGTAATTTACATGGTTTATTGATGGGGTTGTTTGTTGTAATTCATTGTCGGGAAATTTTATTATCTAGGTTCTTCAACTGCATTGGTTTCAAGTATAATAAAATTGTCCAGTGATGGTGTTTTTTGGTTTAATCCTTTGTATGAATATGCCTTATATGATCCTAAGATGGAGTTTTTTAGTTGAGTTTTCATATCTGTTTCTCCAGTTATTGTTGGAATATGGGGTTTTGTCACGGGATGATCATTTTTTCTCATTCATGTCACACAATGAACATCATGACTTCTCTTACTCTACATGGGCATCCATGTCCACATTTCCATTCATGGTCTGTCAAGTGAGATGGTATCATAGGATGTTTTGGGATGTGTTTCTATGAGAAGAAAGGTTCAAACAGAAATATGTCTTCAATAATTTTTATACATTCAAGATCCATTTTATTTGATGTTGTAATTTTCTTTTTTCTCGGTTATGTAATGAAGGCTACCCCCATATCTCCGTCGTGGTGGAGATGTTTTCAATATTGATGTTGGGTAATTAGTTTTATTTATGGAGGGATGAATGATAATTAGTTCTCACTAGTAAGGTCGACATGATGAGAGTGTTTTGGCTCTTGTTTTATTTAGTGATGAATGATGTGTTTGTTCACTGAAGGTATTGGGGATCAGTGAGTGGAGGATTTTCTTGATGGTAGGAGATGTTGAGGATGATGAATTTTTGGATGGAAATGATGATATGTAGATAATGGTGTGTTGATGGAGATGATTCTATGTTTTTTAAAATGGATGTGACATAAAATTCATCAATGTAGGGATCCTCAGGATCCCAACGCTATTTTTAGTGATTATCATTGCTAATACATTCATGTGGAGTATGGTTCATTTTGATTTATTCTCTTATAATTTTGAATTTTTATTTGTTGATAATGTTCCTTCTAAAATCTTATAGATTTGGAAAAAATTTAGGGATCACGATATAACCAAAAAATCTTTTTTATAAAAATTTAAATTTAGATTTTTATGTGGACATATATTATATTAATATGATTCTAAAATCTTAAATTATCGCATTCTTTAATTATCTCTCAGTCATTGAGAAATCGAAACATTAATTGTGGGTACATGCAGACTACCACCTCTATGATTGAAAATTCAATATTTCATCACCACCCAACATTGAAGGAATTATAATTATATCTAATATAAATAAATAAGTTTTTCGTTATAATATTATAATTATCGAGGCTATGGATTCAT
Source organism: Viscum album (assembly GCA_963277665.1). Classification (NCBI taxonomy): domain Eukaryota; kingdom Viridiplantae; phylum Streptophyta; class Magnoliopsida; order Santalales; family Viscaceae; genus Viscum; species Viscum album. The sequence continues at coordinate 1,249,293,931 of OY728128.1, read as the reverse complement.
TTTACAAAAAATTCCCATTTAAACTTATGTAAGTAATTGTAGATGAATTCCTTGAAAAATCTGATGTAACTATTATTTGTTGAAATTATAATGAAAATAAACATCAAATGATTATAAATTGAAAATTTTAAAATAAATATTAATGAAAAATGTTATTGATAATTTATTTAGTAAATATACATTAATTATTTTAGGATTTAAGTTCATGTACAATGTGATTCAAGATCTGTAGTAAGATATCACGCATACAACCCTTGTTAGTGATCAATTATATGTTATTTTTAATGATCATAATTTTACGCAATTTAATTCTCATTTAATTAATTATTTTTAAATACATTTCATATACATATAATTTTAAATAAATAAATGATATTATTAAGTTGATGTAATTATGTGTCTCATTTCCCCAAAACAAAATACCCATAGAACATTATATTGAATTTTATTGAAATGTATATTTAATATCATTATATTATACACGTTATGAATTTGGTTAATATAAATTAAATGATAATGACTTAAATATATATTTTCACCAACCAACCTGGGTTGACCCTGAACCGGTCACCCGAGCGGGTCCACGACATGGCCCAAAAGGAGTTCCCGATCCCCACAGCCTGACAACTAGTGCCGGGCATCAAAGTTTAATTGTTGGGAATGATTGGGACCATTAGAAAACCAAATAAACTAGAAAACATATATAAAAAAACAACTGATAAACATATAATTAGTAGAGAAAAGAAAAATTAAACTAAACATACCTCTGTGTGAGCTTTCAGGTCACCTTCTGACCAAAGGCCGACTTTGCTCCAACAACGAGAAACTCAGCCAAGAAAACCTGAGTAAGGAAACATGCAATTGAAATGATAATATAGGCGTGAGCATTAATAATTCTCAGTAGGGATGCCAAAATAAACCACAGAACCCAACGTCTACGTTCCCAAAGCAATCCATTAACAGAAGTTTGAAATACAATTATAAAAGCATGTTTTTCTTATTTGAAAATAAGGAACACATTTTTCCAATTAAAATAAACCAACACACTCTAAATACCAATTTTCCAAAATCATTTGTCATTTTATAAATTAAATCCAAAATAGAGTGTACCAATGTTGTTCTGGATTAAAAAAATCAAATGTTCAAGATGAAAATAAAGTAGTGCACAGAAAGTAAACAAGCAATGAAAATGATCCAGTACCCATGGGTGATCCTAAACATCCTTAAAAGACCCCTGGATATACTCAGTTTTGGAACCACCTGCTGGTGTATGGTGAAACTCCTAAGTCTATAACCAATTGGCTACCCTAACTGACCAATCCAATGGGAAAGCCCACCTAGCCTAACAACAAATCCAGGGGGTTCCAACCCGTCTAATCGGGGTTAATCAGTAACCGTCACTCGATCTATAAAAGACGCCAAGGAACCCGTGGTGGTTATAATCATGCTGTGTAATTAGGAGTCCCTCTCATGCGTGACTCATATCACCACACTTTTCTTCCCCAAACACGGATGCTTACTATGCATTCACCCATAAAAGCTTACCATAGACAAGAGCACCCACAAATACAGATTCAAACATTTCACATTAATAAAGTGCCAACTAGGCCATTCCAAGAAATCATTAAAACCATATGATACATTTTTCAAAATAATGACGTTGTTAAGTGGTTATATAGTAATAAAAACGTCACGATTTCAAAGAATCAACACAAACATTACACTAAATCTAAAAGTTCCAAATGGGAAGTCACGTTCCCACACACACCCAAAACACACCTCATTTACCAAATGGGTCTTTAACCTTTTCATAACCATATTTTATTTCAAAACAGGATGATAAATACACAACACACATAAATAATTCAAAGGGGCTTCCTTACCATAAAAAACAATTGTTCTTTATGAGACACCAAAACCCTTTAGATACATGATTCACAATCACTTACACATTTTAGTAAATCATTTATACAATTTATAAAACACATCTAAGTAGCATAACATGGATTCCCACCACACACACATCTGAAATACTCTTTTGAAATCAAATTCACACCAAAGCCCTTCCAAAATAAGTTTCGCATCTCGTACAATTTATAAAATCCCATCAAATGACTTAACCAAGGTTCACACATAAATGACACCCAATACATCATTAAAAAAATCAACCTAAAACCAAATATATAATAAGTCATTCAGTAAAAACACATTTCATAGTACACACATAACCCATAAAACATGTCAGAATGCACAAAAAAATAATATATTTTTTTCAAATAACTTTTAAATAGGAGGTCATTTAAAAATATACTCTAAACAAATTCTACTAGTTTGAAAACACCATATCAGACTAACATCATACATCAATGAGGTACGAATCATATTTTAAAAAACATCCAAGTAAAATTTGATGCCTAATCAAACATATCATCACAGATACATGTAGATATAAACTAGGAATGGACTCAAAGAATACTTTTAACAAACTATAAAAATACAATTACACTATAGTAGTTAAATTAATGGCCTAAAGAAACTGAAAATCATGTTTCAAAACTAAATGAAAGAGAACAAGTATTAATGGGGTGCTCCGGAAATGAAATATACTAATTCACCTACCTCAGCAGTGCGTGAATACAACCGCGCCTCAACAGAAGGGAGAAGAGCACAAAACGGACCCTTTGCACCCCCTAAAAATTTAGGAACCCACATAAATTATACCTCAATTTTAGGGTCTGGATAAAACCCCTAAAATTGACAATGAAACACACCAGATGAGGAGAACGCTGAAGATGGAGGTCGTGGTCGGAAATGGCACTGACAAAGGCGGTCGTAGCTGCCGGAGGAGAATGACAACAAAGTGGAGGGCGCGCAAGGAGGGTCGGATCAAGGAGGTGCCGAGGAGGGGGTTCACCAGTAGGGAGACCGTCGTGCAGAATAGAGAGGAATGGGGGGGGGGGGGGGGGTTGGGTCGCGCCAGAAAAATGCCGGTGCGACAAGGGGAGGAGGCAGACGGTTAGGAGAGGTGGCCGGATGGGGTGTAGCAGGGGGCGCTGGCAGGGAGCCGTGGAGAAGGATAGAAGGGGACTGGGAACGGAGGGGCAGGCATGGATCTAGGAGTCGGGGCGTTGTCAGGGTAGAGGGGCTGGCGACGAAGACCTACTGGGACAGCTGGATGAAGGGGGTGCAGCAGGGCGTGATGCAGGGAGGAAGGGGGAGGCATGGAGTGCCGCGGAAAGGGGAAAGGGAAGGTGGGGGGGGGGGGGCGCCAGGTAGAATTAGGGTTATAGTTTTTTTTCATTTTATTATATTAATAATAAAAATAATAGTAATATTAATAATAATTATAACAATAATAATACCAAAAATTATAATAATTATAATAAGTATAATACAAATAATGATAATAATAATAATATCAATAACAATAATCTTAATAATAATAATACTAATAATAAAATTATAATAAAAACCAAAAATGATTTTAATAAAAATATTATTAATAAAGGTAATAAAAAAATTATAATAAAAAAATGATAATAATAAAAATACCAACAACAATAATAACAAAAATAATAATAAATAATAATAACGATAATAATAATAATAATAATAATCATCATCATCATCATAATCATAATAATCATAATAATAAAATAACAATAAAAATATAAATAATAACACAATGTTTTTATTGCTATCTAACATTCTTTTATGTTTTAATTCATTTACTTATCTTATTCTGAAAAACGGGAAACCACGTAGCTGCCGAATGGCTTAATAACCCGCTCGCAAGCTGCACACCTCTTACTAGGTGACTTGGGTACTTGTGCAAGCACCAAGGGCGACCGCACGGTTACTGCTAACTGTGCAGTGCCCGTGCACTGGTCTAAAACCCACCAATAACATCAAAAGTCAAAAGTTATAAATAGGGACTCAACTCAAACCTCAACACGAGAACCTGAAACTAAAAATTAATTCAAAAAGTCGGGGTGCGATAATTATTCCCAACACAGAAATGTTCTGCCCCCAAAAAGTCACCCAGTTGATCAATAGACAAATAAAGATACAATGCCCTATTGAAACTGAAATAATCCACAATACAAGAGAATGGGATATCACAAAAGGGTTCTCCCCACCACAAGAACTCAACTAGAACAGAAATGTAACACCTAAACATACCACCCTGGGAGGGGGGCGACACAAAAACTCCCAAACATTCCAAAATATCTTCTATAGAATGAGCGAAACAACACCTCCATTGAAACATGGAACTATCGACCCATACCAATATCCACGCACACTAGAGAAAAACATCTGTGGAGAATATGATCTCCACAATGAATTCGAGTATAACCACAAGACTTGACTCCTCCGCATGTAACAACATCACCAAACGAATGCCAACAACCATGACCAATATATACAAGGATCAAACAAACTTGTAAGAAAACACACAATTCAGAAGACCATAATCTGACAAATAAAACTGTTGGATTATAAAATAACATTCCTATTATAACTCCACGATGAATAAATCAATATATAACGACGTCAAAACATTAATAGATGAAAAAGAAATGATGAAAAGACATTAAATGTTCCACTACCAACACGGAACACAAAACCTTGACCAAGGCTTCACACCCCTAGAAAAACCTGACTGCGCGCGAGCTTCACCACATGGCCTATGGCTGGGGCTCTGATGGCTGAAGCATCCCCTGCCTCACAGTCAGGCACTGAAATTCCTCTGGTCGCAATGTCTTCTTTAGGCAACGCGTCCTGCAAAATTTCTCAAGATTCTCCAGACACCCGCAATGATGGCACGTCTATGTAGGGGTGCGACATGATCGCTTCACGTGACCGAACCGGCCACACTGGTGATACACCACAGAAAGGTCTAATGAACTAGAATCCTAAGTCACTATAGATAACTCTTTTGGAACAAGTTCCTCTGGTACATCATTCTTTCCAGATGGGGAACCCTCATGAGTAACTGGATATGCTGGATTGCCAAGCACCAGCGCTCTGGGGACCAGTTCAGCTAATAATGCCCCATCCACAAACTTCCCGAAACTATGTTCTTTAGAAAGGGGGACCCTCTCCTTGATCTCTAGGTGAAGACCCCCAATGAAGAGTGAACTTTTCATGAGATCCTGTGATATTTCCTCTAGAGAAAAGGAAACATGCTCCTTGAAAAGGTTAATATATGCCTTCACTGTTAGTTGGCCTTGTTGAATACGCATGATCTCTTTCCTTTTCTTTGTCTTTACCTTTTCAGTTATAAACCATCAAATGAAGACAAATTTAAAGACATCCCATGTCATCCTAACTCGCACTGATGGTGGGGAAACCAACTCCCATTTTCCTAGATCCGGACCTTCAAACAGAACCAAAATAGCATGCACTCTGATAGCTTCGGGAGTTCCCAAAACCCTAGAGATGCGCTCGACCCCTTCAATCCATTCTACTTCTTCAAATGGACCTCGATCACCGTGAAGGATAGGAAAGTTCCAAGAAGAACCAAAAACTTTTCATGACTTACCAAAACATTGGGGACCTTTCTGGCTGGAATTTTCTGAACAACAGATAAAACATAGAATCGAAACCAATATCAGGATAAAGCAACATCAATGAAAGCGCCTTCATCCAAAATAGCTAGCTCAAAATAAACAATCAAAATTAAACACATCCCAAATTCTATTCCCCATTTTAGATTTCGAAACCTCTTTTATTCAAAGACACATTCCAAACCAAATTTAATTTTCCAAAAATCATTTTCCCTTTTAATAATCGCTTTAGAAAAACAAGGTCAAGGCTTTATTTCCAAGTGCACACACCAATAATCTCATGAACCATTGCACATGTCTTCTTCTGCTTCCATCCATACACACCAACACGCACTTCCCATGAATTCCCTTTCATGTGAAAACGTTCATAAAGAGTGCCAGAGGTTGCACTCAAACCATATCTGTACCGGTTCCAAGGAAACACTGGATTTTTAGACCATGATATTTTAGTTTTAAAACAAATCCATTTCACAAATTTAAAGACCTTTAAAATAAATCGTTCTCATTTCAAAACCCCTTTATCATTTTTAAAAGTTCACTTACACCCACATGAACCAAGACATCACACAATATTAATCAAATTATCGATGTGAGGGATGAGTAGTCATTCTTAACCTGGCGACATAGTAGTGGGTCATGCCCCAAACAAGCGCCGAAAACTAGGAGGAACTTAAAACGTGTACCCAGACTCCACATGGGTCACTAATCATTGTAAAATCACAATTTGACATTGGTTTTCCTCCATTTTCATCCATCAATCCAAAAAAAATCAGAACGAGAAAAGAACTCAATTCCCGGACTACCCCTGGGGACTCAAGGTTCTGAACGGGCAGGGGATCATGACTTCCTTCTCGTACATACCTCTCGAGTCCCGAAAGTCCTAATCTCCATCAACTGGACACCCCAAATAAGAAGAACCTGAATATGATACCATTTTGTCATGAACCAACCCAGGTCGACCATGAACCGGTCACCCGAGCGGGTCCGCGACATCGCCCGAAGGGCGTTCCCGATCCCCACGGGCTGACAACCAGTGTCGGGCATAAAAGTTTAATCATTGGGAACGATTTGGCCCATTAAAAAAACCAAATAAACAGAAAAATAGATACACAAAAACATATGATAAATATAACACTAGAAGCGGAAAGAAAAAATAAAACTACACATACCTCCATGTGACCTTCCAGGTTACCTTCCGACCAAAGGCCTACTTTTCTCCAACAACGAGCAACTCAGCCAAGAAAACCTGAACAAGGAATCCTGCAACTGAAATGATTATATAGGTGTTATTATTAAAAATGTTCAGTAGGGTTTCCAAAATAAACCATAGAACCCAACGTCTCCCTTCCCGAAGCAATCCATTAACGTAAGTTTGAAATACTATTATAAAAGTTGGTTTTTCGCATTTGAAAATAAGTAACATGTTTTTCCAATTAAAAAAACCAACACATTCCAAATACCATTTTTCCAAAATCATTTGTCATTTTATAAATAAAATCCAAAACAGAGTACACCAATATTGTGCTATAGTAAAACAAGAAAAAGTGCATGATGAAAATAAACTTGTTCATAGAATGTAAAAAATCATTGAAAATGATCCAGTAACCATGGGTGATCCTAAACAACCCTAGAAGACCCCTGGACATACTTAGTTTCATAACCATTTGTTGGCATATGGTGAAGCTCCTAATTCTATAACCAACAAGACGCCCTAACTGACCAATCCAGTGGCAAAGCCCTCCTGGCCTAACAACTAATCCAGGGGTTATGAACCCGTCTAATCGAGGTTGATCAGCAACCGTCACTTGATCTCTAAAAGATGCCCAGGAACCCATGGTGGTTACAATCATACTGTGTAAGTAGGAGGCCCTCACATGTGTGACTCATCTCACTGCACTTGCCTACCCCAAACATGGTGATTTTTATGCATTCAGCCATAAAGGGTTACCCTACACAGGAGTACCCCCAAATACACATTCAAACATTTCAGATTAACAAAGTGCCAACCAGACCTTCATGCCAGGAAATCAATAAAACCATTTGATTCTTTTTCAAAATACTAAAGTGGTTAAATGGGCATACATTAATCAAAACGTTGTCATTTTAATGAATCAACAGAAAAATTACACTAAGGATGAAAGTTCCAAATGGGCTGTCACGTTCCAACACACACCCAAAACACACCTCATTTACCAAACAGGTCTTTACCCTTTCCAAAACCAACATTTCGTTCAAAATATGATGAAAAGAACACAACACACATAAAGATGTCAAAAGGGATTCCTTACCATAAAAAACCAATTGTTCTTTATGAGAGACCATAACAATTTAAATACATGATTCACAACCACTTACACATTTTAGTATATCGTTTAAATAATTTATAAAACACTTCTAAGTAGAACAACATGGACTCCCACAACATACACATCCGAAATACTCTTTTGAAATCAGACACACACCAAATCCCTTCCAAAATAATTTTCACATCCCGCACAATTTATCAAATGCCATAAAATGACTCAAATAGGGTTCACACATAAATGACACCCAATGCATCATTAAAAAAATCATCCTAAAACCAAGTACATAACAAGTATTTCATGAAAAACACTTTTTATAGTACACACATAACCCATAAAACATGTCAGAATGCACAAAAAAAAACATAATATGTTTTTCAAAAAATATTTAAATAGGAGGTCATTTCAAAATATAGTCTTAACAAATTCTATCAGTTTGAAAACACCATATCAGACTAACATCACACATCAAGGAGGTACGAATCATATTTTGAAAATCATCCAAGTAAAATTTGATGCCTAATCAAACATATCATCATAGATACATGCAGATATAAACCAAGAATAGACCCAAAGCATAATTTTAACAAACTCTAAAAATTTAAGAACACTATAGTAGTTAAATTAAATGCATAATGAATATTTGAATAAAGTTTCAAAAGTAAATGAAAGAGCACAAGTACTAATGGAGTGATCCGAAAATGAAATTAGTGAATTCACCTACCTCGACGGTGCACGAATACAACTGTTCCTCAATAGAAGGGAGAAGAGGACATCGCAGACCCTTCGCACCCCCTAAAAATTTACGAACACACAAAAATTATACCTAAATATTAGGGTTTGGCTAAAACCCCTAAAATTGAAAAAGAAACGCACTGGAGGAGGAGAATACCAAAGAGGGAGGTCGCGACCGGAGATGGAACAAGCAAACGTGGGCACGACTACCGAAGGGGAACACTGGCAAGGAGGAGTTCGCACAAAGAGGGTTGGAGCAAGGAGGGGGCGAGCAGGGGGTTCGCCAGTGGTGAGGCCATCGCGCAGAAGAGAGAGTGCTGGGGGTTTTTGGTCGCACTGGAAAAATGCCAGTGCGACGAGGGGAGGAGGTGGATGGTCGAGAGAGGTGGTCGGATGGGGTGCAGCAGGGGGCGCTGGCGGGGAGCCGTAGAGAAGGATAAAAGGGGGCTGGGCACGGTGGGGCGAGGTGGGGATCCAGAGATGGGGCGTGGTCGGGGTAGAGGGGTCGATGGTGAGGAACTGCAGGGACGGCTGGAGGAAGGGGTGCTGCAGGGCGCGACACGGGGAGAAAGGGGGAGGCAGGGAGTGCCACGAAAAGAGTAAAAGGAAAGTAGGGGGGGGGTTGAATTAGGGTTAGAGTTTTTATTTTATTTTATTTTTCATTCTATTATGTTAATAATAATAAGATTAGTAATATTAATAATAATAATAACAATAATAATACAAATAATGTTAATAAAGATAATATGTATAATACAAATAATGATAATAATAATAATAATAATATCAATAAAAATAACAATAATAATGATTATAATAATAATAAAATTATAATAAAAACCAAAAATGATTATAAAAAAATCATTAATAAAGGTAATAAAAAATGTTATAATAACAAAATGATAATGATAATAATAAGAACAATAATAATAACAATAAAAAAATAATAATAATGATAATAATAATAATAATAATAATCATAATAATCAAACAACAACAATAATATAAATAATAACATAATGTTTTTATTGCTATTTAACATTATTTTATGTTTTAATTCATTTACTTACCTTATTCTAAAAAATGGGAAACTGTGTGCTTGCCACATGGCTTAATAACCCTCGCTCAAGCTGTACACCTCTTACCAGACAACTTGGGTACCTGCGCAAGAACAAGGGGTGACCGCACGGTGACCACTAACCATGCGGTGCTCGTGCACCGGTCTAAAACCCACCAAAAACATCAAACGTCAAAAATTCTAAACCAGGATTCAACCGAAACCTCAACGTGAGAACCCAAAACTAAGAAATAATAAATTAAAAATTATTTCAAAAAGTCAGGGTGCGACATATATTGAATGAATATATCATTAAAAAATTTGAGTATATTGTGCACATTAACGAGAAAAATTTGGAAGTACCCAATCACAGGTGTGAAGAAGTTGAGTTGATTTGAGAATGTCCTGAGGAAAAACATTGTACGTTACAACATGATTGGTCCATGATAAAAACAATTCCACAAGTAGAATGTAGTCACTGATATTCTACACTAAATGATTTGAATGTAAGATAATGTTAGATGAAATTGGTGGATATATTATTAATGATCAAATTACATAACAAAGATGTTTTATGAGTTGGATCCCTTCATAATGATAATATTTTTATATTAGCGATGAAAATATTATTGCAGATTATTTTTAATGTAATTATTGTAAAACAAGTTACTTTTTTAAATATAATTTGTGGAATTAGTTTTTCTGTATTTTAAAATGATTATGCGTTGAGAAGAGTTCCATGGAAAATGTAAACTGATGAATATTTTCTCTCAATGAATATTATTTCATTTCTTGCTTTGAAAATATATAATAAGTATTACCATGTGGTAAATATTAGTATTATGGGTTTATGATACATTGATGATACATATAGAAGAGTTTAGTTTGTCCTACGATTTAAAGTTACATTCAATTATGTAGTATTTATATGCTATATAAACATTGGAATTATTTCGCTGTTAACTAAATTTGACAAATTTTTGCAGCAATGTGTTTTGATGTTTTCTAGATGATTTGAATAAGTCGAATAGTCTGAAAGAGGAATTTATTAATCTCAAAGTGTTATCCAGAATAATAGATGTACTCAACAATATCCATGTCCGGAAGTTGTGTACATTTAATTTTATCCCTAAGATTGGATGTAGATGATAGTGGATATGGAAAAAGATTAGTAGTTGGGATGTTATCACACCAAAGTTACTTAATAACATGGAAATGATTTTTCTATGTTCTTTCAAAAGATGAAACATAAAAAAATTATTAAAAATATGTCTACATAGTTGATTATTGAAAAAATAGAATATGAAAAAACATTTTGATAATAAATATAATTTTATAGATATAAATATAAATATATTTTATAAAATCAGATATTTTGTATTGTACTAGGGAGTTCATTATGATAAATAAGGATTCTTATGTTTTAGAATATTTTCTTCAGAAGATAAAAATAAAATTCTAAAAAGGGAGAAAAACATACGTAGTATGTAATGGTAATGAAAAATTATATATAATGTCATCAGTTAGAGAGAAATGTGTTAGGAAAAAACATACATGGAACACAAATGTAACTATTTGTTATATAGTAGTTTCTAGTTTGAGAAAATAATGGTGTTCAATATGTTAATAAGAATATTAATAATAATAATTTTTAATTGTTAGTAGATTTATTTTCTTAAGTACAAAAAATTACACAAATATATCAAATTATGAAATATCAAATACATAAGAATTAAAAAAATATAATTTCAAAATCGTTCAAGTCACACTATTATATATAGTGGAAAAATACATCTTAAGATGATATAATTATACAGTTAACAGTCATACAATAATATTATTATATTTCAAAAAATATGACATTTTAAGAATTTGAAAATGTTTTTCGAATGTTCATGTACCATATGAAGTATAAATCATTATAATTATTATTATATTTTTCATTGATTAAAATATCAGGGTTATGTTTATAATAATGATTCAATCCATTAAAAAATTATAATTCAATAATATGAGTTATAAATGGATTTTGAAGAGGTATATCACCCCATGAAGATATAATTGGGTCTAAAACCAAATGAAGTTAGATCCAAAATTTTACATTCAATCTTGTCATGAATATTTATCCCAGATGTTTTGATAAATGAAGATATTTCTAATGGATAAATTCTTGATGTTAAAGTATTAAATATTTTTTCAGATATAAATAGAGTTATTAAGATGCCATTTTTTAGTATTATGCATATTAATGTGGAATATATGATAATTATTCATATTTTGTTGAGATTGAATGAGTTGAAATTATTTTTGAGGTCTAAAAGTATGGGACCATAACTGGGTCAATGATAATTGTGTTGTAATATTCAATGTTTTGAAAAAGTATTTAGATGATATGTCGAGATGATAAATAATAAGTGGATAAAAATTAAGTATTTTAGAGAGTCAAATAATGTAGTGAGTATTCTACATATTTATTTTCATAATGAATTTAGAGAAATATAATTTTTGTTAGACTTTTTATTATATATTAGAGAATAATATTTGTATAAGAGTGACATTTCAATGTCATTTTTAATAAACATCCCAAGAATCTCAGTCTATGATAGAACTATATCATCAGTAACAAATCTTCTCAACTCATACATCCAAAAGAAATATTGATAATATCATTATACGATATCCTTATGTCAATAGGTTTCTATAAAATTAGCCATCCCTTTATATTTCCACAAATGTAAGAACAAGATCATATACTGTTAAGATACAAAGTGACTTGATTCTCCTACTAGGTAATATCAAATAATGTTCCACCTATAACTTTTAATTTTTAATGGACATTATTGTTTGTTCTATAACCTGAAAAGAAAATTCCATTACTTTAATTATACCATGTTAGTTCTAGTTTTGTGATTCAAAGGAGTTTCCCTTTACCAAGTTCTAGTTGAAAAATATAAGAGGTGTTGTTTTCTTATCAGATAAAAACCAACAAACAGCGAAGACATAGTCATCAATATTGGAAGTACACATCATTAATAAATCTTTTTCTAATTGTTATGATTCATTCATATTTATCATTATATGCATGAAATTAAAGGGTTATTAGAGAAAATATGAAAATAATCATACACCAAATATGTGAAATGATAATATAGTGAAATTTCATGAATTTTATATGTATTATTTTATAATATTATATGGATTATCTTCAGGACGACGTTCATTTTTGAGGCCCTATGTTCCCCATAAAAGTTTTGTAAATATCATAAATATATTAAATACCTTATGCATGATGTTTTCCTAATAATGTATAATAACAACTAAAAGGGTCCACAAATCCGAAATCTTAGGGTACAGTTGTCTCATAACAAGATGTTTACCCTAGGACAGACTCAAAATTAGTCTGTGTGGGTCATTTGTGTAAAATTTATCCTGGGTACCAATATGAATTAATTATTTTGAATCAATTATTTTATTACAATTGTTATATTTAGTGACTGTTTAGTCTTCAAAAAAATTATAATGAAGTTATCCTAGGTTTTTATGTATAACCCTGGAGCCTTTGGAGGATCATTCAAGATAGATGTGAAGAATACAATCAGGCGTGTGAGGATGAGGTTGTGAATCAGAGATTGACACCCCTCACATTCGACTGATCATTCCAACAATAATGACAACACATTATTCTTTAGTAGAAATAAAAAAACCGATGTAGGGAATGCGATTCAATTTTTTTAATTCTTATTATTGAATTCTATGATGAACATGAATCAATAAATGAACATATTTATCTATTGTTTGATCATCTTGTGGAATGGGAATATTTGCGAGGTTTTGATAGAAGAATTATATTTTTGATATGATTTCACTATTCGTTTTCTAATAGAAGCACATCTACATCGACATAAACATTGATCAAGATTTGTGCCTCCTAACTGATTTATACTTTTCTTCCCCCATTCATCATTCTTCATGGGCATTCATCATTTGTCCCATGACTAAAAAAATATAGATCAATTAATCATTGTGCAGCAGTTTCATGGTTCAACGATCCTAAATCATTGATCTTTGATTGGGACAAGATGACAGAGGTGTGACAATAAATATGGTGTTATTTAGACATTGGTTGATCCTCAATTTCACATTCCTTTAAATTATTTGGTGTTAAATGATTAGTTATCAATATATCAATTTTCAAATTGAATAGGCACCATAATAATTTCCTCATGAAACAACATCACATAGATGAGATGATACTAGAATACAAGCATGATTGGGTATGGATTCTAAAGTGACATTGGTGAGGACATATATTGTGAAGGAATAAGGGTTTTTGAAAAAAAAAACCCGAATACACATCGGGTGTATCCCTTGACTACATAGCACATATCACCCTATGAATGACTCAATGGATATATAGATAAGTACATAGATACATGGTAGAGTGCAAGGGTTTTCTACACTGTGTGTCCTCCCTTATAAGACAATCCCTTGATTTTGTACCTGGGTTATCACATGTACTAGTATATGATCATGCATACACATTCTGATGATGTGTCCTAGAAAACGGATAGATTATACAATTGAGACTTGGTTTATAAGGACATGGTGTAAAACTCATATACATGTCATCTACTCCTCTATAATACACAAAAACCATTTGAAGGACTTATGTCATTTACACTGGTAGAATGTGGGGTCATGGGATATGGTGTGTAACCCATTTACAAGATGTTTACTATTTAATACATAGAATAGATCTATTTTACCCTATATCATTGGATTTTTAATTTGGGTTCATTCCCCTTATCATTTCAAAGAATGTTGGTATGAATCATTTCCTACTGCAAGGAGTATGATCACTTCAGGTGTAATTCCTAAATAGAGTTAAAGGAATCTTCCAAAGAGACCTATAGTAGTATCCTCAATTTATATCCATGCCCCCAGTAGAGGTTGGTGTATCAATGTGACCATACCATCTAAGCACCAATCCTTAACATAGTGGGTTAATCTTGATGGAGGTGTTGATATCATTCCATGGCCCTGTCTATGATCCTCATAAGTATATTATATTCTCCTCAGATCTTTTTCCATTTATTCTCTCTCATGATGAGATCTGATGAGAAATACCTATCGGATAGACTACATCAGTGCTATTAGACTAAGGAATGTGTTCTATTAGATGGGATCTTTTTGGAATATTCAATCTTGAAAACTAGGATGGTATACATTATTTTGGAATACCAATAATTTATGTTTCTTGTATAGAATATATCTGGATATTCATGATATATGTGTTATAGATATATATCTATGTTGGGCTGACTACAAATTTCATTGTTGTGTTCTTTATATTTTTAGTGTGTCCAACTTAGTATTGTTATAATTACCCTAATATGATATTTTTTCCCAAGTGACATGTCTTATGCATATGATCAACCATTTTGGCAGAGTCCTCAGAAGACTAGGAGTAGTCAGTGCATTGTGAGACTGGACAAATAGATGTGTGTTCTTGTAGCTTTCAAAAACATTCTGTAATAACATTACATTCTTGTTGGACTTGTGTTATTGGATTCTTTGTTGAGGGATTAAATTTGGACATGTATAGATTATTTACTTCCACTAGTAATCTTGTTATGGGTTATATATATATATGTATACACGCATTGGTTAGTCAGTTTTGTTTACAGTTCATCATTTTGTGGGATTGGATAAGTGTGTGTGTGTGTGTGTGTGTGAGTTTCTAGGAAATGCCTTCCATTTTCATGATATTCCTACTCAGTTCTTGTCATGAGCCCTTTTTCTATTATAGGTAGGAATGGGGAATTATATGATGGGGCCCACAGAGATGGGTCATGCCATAGTGGTATCATAGGTCGTCAGTTCTAATTTAGGGCCCGCAGTCTATGGGATTTTTTTAACGAATAACTGTGTTAAGTGTTTAATATTCAGTTTTTAGGATAGGGACACCATTTTTGGTGTGGATGGTGATGTATCTATACACTAAGACTCAGATATCCTAATTTTAAACTTATTATTTTAAATAATTATTTTAAGGAAATAATGGTGAAATTCATCATATAAGAATGAGTGGTTGTTCTATGTCCTTCTTGAGTCTTATCTTCATACATACTAATTGATTTTGGTACACCTTGTATGTTTCATGATTCTTCCAAAATGTATGACAGTTATGAATTTATTGCACATTAGGAGGATGATCCCATTGTTTACCAATCTTTGATACAAGGACCAGTTCCTAAGATGTTAACTATAGGTGGTGCACCATCCATATTACCAGCAATGGAGATGAATTTTATACAAACAATACCAGTGGATAAGTAGAGAATACTAAGAACGCTTCATGGTATTCTATAGATGATACCTCTGCAGTTTCTGAGGTGAGCATGTCCCATAAGAGGGTGAGAACTAGCTTGAGGTGGTGACCTGTAATTTCTATTTAGTTAGGACACCAGCTCATCAGATTGTGGTCCTAGCAGCAGAGATTATTCTTACCTCATCAAGGCATTGGTGGGGTTTATTTTCCATGTCTTATGATGAGGAAACACTTTTGTGGATAGAGTTCGATCTTCCCTTCATATAGGTTTTCTAACCCAAAACGCTAAGGTATGTATGTATCAAGGTGCTTGTGAAGATATATAATGGAAGAATGATAGTAGATGAGTATTAATCGAGGATTTCCAACCTCTCTAGATACTTAATGGATATGGTTCTTTATTAGTCCTTTAGGGCTCCGATATTCAAGTGAGGAATGTGTAGGGACATCAAATACTGAATTATCCATATCTCTATTTCTATAAAATAATGGTGTTCAAGAGTGAGCTTTGGTGGACTAGAGATAATTGGTTGAGAAGATACAGTCGGTGGTTCTCAGCAGTGGACCAGATGTATCAGAGTTCTTAATAGCTGGGTGTTGATGTGAGTCATAAAGACATGGACAAGTGAGAAGTTTTGGGATGAGTTGTCAGGTTAGAGGATCTTCCATACCCCGATCACATGGTGCATCCAAACATCCTGAAATAGAGGTATTGTAACACCCCAAGATTTCGTAGTACGTTATTTCTTCAATGTAATTCAATAACTTGCACTACACACAACACTGAGTTCAAGCGCACCAGGACTTACCAAACTAGCTGTTCTAAAGCGGTTACGAATAGTATTAACTGAATTTTGAACTGTATATAATACTTATAATTTTAGAATTCATATTACGAGTTTCTTAGACATAATTTATGAACAAATACATTTTTTCAGATAAAAGAAGTATTTTTCAAAAAATGAAATTTTATCACCTTTTAATGGAGAACACTTTTTAAATCCAATATTTGAAACTTTTATATATCCAATTTGAAAAAATATACTTCTTCTTTAGAATCGGGACATAATAATTTAGTTCAATAAATTTTTGGTGTTTTTCCAATAACTTTCATATTAGGGTGAATAGTAAAAAATAATATATTTTAACTGAAAACAACTTTTTTAATAAAAATAATTTATAGTGTTAAAATATAAATTATAATGGGTTTTAAGTATAAATAGATTATATTTTTACCATTTAATCCATTTCTGGTCATTATATGTAATTTTACATTGAAATTGGACATATACAAGTGTCTATCTTTTGATAGTTATTATTTCCTAAAAATACGCCTTTTGGTTTTGACAAATGAAATAATTATAAATTAACAAATGAAAATTCTATGTTTTTAATTTGTTAAAATAGACATAATTTTTGGATTCAGAATATCAAAATTATCCTAGGGTAAATTTTTGATATTTTTTCTGAAAACATTCAATTTTTGAGGAATAGTGAAAAACATTGAGTTATTGTTTACAACCAGCTTTTTATTTAAATAATTATTTATTTTATTTAAATTTATTTTTAGGCCAAAATAGATACATAATACCTATATAAATTTAATATAATTCATTGGAGTGATTTTATAATAATTTTAGATATATAAAAATTTTATTGAACTTTTTCACCGTCTTTTACCCACCTCCTAGGAGAATTTGTAAATTTACATAAAACATAATTTTTCCTCTTATATGAGTTGAATTTCAAAGAATCTGAGAGACAAATTTAATATCAAGGAGTAAAATGTGGTTCAATAAGATAAAAATAATTTTTGGTGAAAATTAACTTTTACTTTTATTTACCATGGTTAAAAGTAAATAGGGTAATTAAGGGTAAATATGATGTTATTATTACCCTAACACATGTCCTAAATCAATTGGATAAGTCTAATTTGACAAAAAACAACCTTAGTATTAAAATATGACCCTTTAGGTCCACATGGATTAGATAAAGACATTTATTATTATTTTTATTTAAATAAGAGTTAAAAGAGTTAAAATCAAAGTTTAATAACTACACCATTTTTAATATAGGTCTATACATAAGATAAATTCGACCATAAATATTAATTAAAACATAAATATATTTACTACATAATGGTATTTTATTTATAAATTTTAGAGATTAATAATTACTATTTTTAATGACAAAATGATGATGCAGTAATTACCTTATTAATGAAAGAATCAAATAAATAGTATTATAAATATTAAAATAAATATAATTTGAACGTTTTTATCTGATACACGAATTTTCATGGTGTATATGACATGTTAGGATTGATTCAATGTATTTTATTTTGAAGTAATCAGGTTGTTATTATTTTACCAAAAAAATACCAAATATTGTTGAAATTGACATAATAGAGTTTTTAAAACAAAGATTATATTATTAATTGATATAATGGTCCTAAAAATATAAGGATCAGATAAAAGACTTATATAATAATATATATGACATTAAAGAATAAAATTTTGGTTCGATTGGAATTATATAGTATGTTTATTAACCATATAGTCTAAGAACACAAGAAGACACGGTAAAAGATAAATTATTTAACTTAGAGTTAAATCTATATGATAAGGTTAAAATGTTAACCTAAACTTGTCTAAAACATATTGATTGAGTATATTTAGACCCCTCCACACCCTAGCCTAAAAATAACTCACTATTAATCCATTATAAACTGAATATGAATTTATTGTAAAATAGTATTTTATGTTTTTCCAAAGGTGCCCCTCACCCCTCTTATAAAAGAGAACATCCCCTTCTCTCAAAATCACACCTCCAAATCTGTTTGTCTCTACCCAAACCCTCTCAAATACTCTCTCAACTATCCTAACCTCATCCTAGAGGCCTTATTTTGATTATAAATCCAACCAATGGATCCCTTTTGATCTAATCAAAAGGAAGAACCCGAAGAAGAGGTAATGATTTCACCACCCTTTTCCATGTTCTTTTCCTCTTACACTTTCTTTTTCGTTGTTGTTTCCATTATAAAATAATAAATCTAGTATATTCTATATGCTATGATATTATTATAATTTTGGTACAACCAAATTCTTGATTCTATCCACCCTTTGAATGACATGTCACCATACGTGCGTACGTACGGCTTACCGTCTCCACATCGTGGTGTAATTGTTATTCAATACATTATTAGTTGGATGGGTATAATAATGATGTGTATTTTATTTAAATAATAAATATAACATGATAATGATTCTGTATATATGATATAACATCCAATTATATATTATTTTAATATCAAAAGAATGTTATTTTTTCTCGTGCGTACGTACGGATTACCGTCTCCAAGACGCGATGAGATTCATTTCCAAGAACACCATTCATTGACGATTATAAAAATATATATTACTATAAGTATGTAATATATCAAATAATAATGCTAATAGAGATATATATATATTTATATATATATAAGTATTTATGTACTTACATATGTTGTATTCACTTACATCAATTCAATACCATAAGAAAACAGAAACATCGTTTATGCGTACGTACGGACTACCACCTCCATAAACCATGTTTTCCATTTGACATATAAGTCTATCATACATATTTATATTCTAAATATATATGATATATAAATCATGTTTTATATTCTAGATGTATTTAAATCACGATCTTTGTGATACAATCAAGAGTAACAAGTTAAAACAGGTACAATAAAGATATTGATTATTACCTGAAATATTAATATAACATGGAAATTATTATTAAATGGGTATTATAAAATCATAAATGAATAATTTATGATATAATAAATAATAATATGGTTCTGGTATAATTGAACAACACACTACAGTCTTCATACATGAGGTTAAATGTACCCTCGACTAATGTAAAGTGCAAGGTAAGGGGTTTTCTTCTCACTCCTTATTCCGGTGAGATTCATGTCATATTGCCAATATTACCTTTTGTGTGGCATATGTACTGCCCATAATTGAATTAATTGTGTAATACAATTTAATTTATGTGTATTTAGAAATTCATTGAATGATACTTCTTTCATGGGGTGTATGTTTCGTAAGATACCAAATTTGTAAGGGTTTTTTTCACATCCTCATTATTATCCAAGATTGTTTATGTTTAAGTATTTTCATGGAAATTTTTTTTATCTCCCATGTCCATTTTATATAAAATGGTTTCTAGATTAATATTTTATGGATTTTTGAAAGGTAATATTTATCAAGATCATAATTTTAAATTATTTAAAGATTTATCTTTCTATATATTTTTAATTAATGTCCATGTTTTCGAAATGATTTTAGGATTTATTTATATGGACATGAATGTTTCGAAATGATAATTATTTTCAAATGTTTCAAAGTGGTATGGTACCATTTGATTCAAAAATATATTTTAAATTACTTTCTTTATAAATGTTTGACTTTTAAATGATTTTATAGAAATGATATTTCTCTCAAAATGTTTTACTCATCATTTTCAACTATGTCAGCATCTTTTACTGGATATTATTTTTGATTGATTTTAATTTATTATAATACAATCTTACATATTGTATTGAATGAGTTATGATATGTTTGACTGTGGATGTTCTATTTTTATACCATTCATGGTTTATGGTTAATGTATTGACATTTCGTATGCTAGTTTTAATACGAATGTTTATGTTATGTTTCAACTTTTTCATATGAGGAATATAGTGGACTTAGTAAGTGATGGGTGGAGCCCGCTATAGTTCCTCGATGCATCAGTAGGTCTCATGAGACAAACTAGTGTCTTGGAACAAGTCCATGAGAAAAAAAATTATTTTTAGTCTTGGCACGAGGCCTTGACTATGTGGTAATGATGTTTGGTATTAGGCATACTCTCATTGTGAAATTAGTTATTACATGTGATTATTCCACTAGTAGAATATCCATGTGCATGTTTATATGGTATTGATTCATTTATTTTTACCATATTATGTTCATTTTGTTGTTTAAAAGTTTTTTGTTTTTATTACAAATCATGCCTTAAAATTTTATAGCTTCCGCTAAATTATTTACCCTTACTGAGCATCTGATCTCTCCCCTTTCTTATGTTTTATTTTCCCAAGATTCCAAGAAGTGTATTATAATTGATATGCAGGGTTAAGCTAAAGGAAAAAATGGAATTCTCAATGAACTATCTATGCTGTGTTTTATGCTTCAAATTTTAATGTAATGTTAATGTATATAACCTATTTTAAAAGGCTCCTAAACTGATTGGTCCCTCGGGACTTGATTCCTTTTAATCATGCCAATGTATTAAATTAATGCACCGACTATGGGTAACTGGGGTCAGGGCGTTATAGGTGTTGTAACTCGTCTAATAGGAGAGGAAATCTAGACCAAGATTGTATGACCTGTAAAACAGCTGATATAGTAATAATGTATGGTCCATTAAAAATGATAGAGAGGCAGGAGAAGGAAGGTCTAAAAGTTGAGATATGTGGAAGATGAGATGGGAGAGTAGCATTAGATGGTCTATTTTTTTGATGTGTTACAACCACCACTCCTAGATAGTCCACACAAGGCTAAAGAATCTAGAGGAAAAGGTTGGGAATAGCCGAAGGTGGTTGAGAATTAAGACCTAGGGGCTCTGGGAATTATTTGAGGCACAATATCTTTATTTCCTAACTTTTTTGTTGTACTTTTATAAAAGGTATCTAGTTCAACCTTTCTCACCACATATCTTGTTTGATAAATAGATATTCTATTTGAATTGTTTACTCAATACTTATGATTGGTGACTCCTATCATAGAAGAAATAGTGACCATGCACTTGATCCAATAGTGTGACCTAAATCGTGGAGGTGAGAGTTTCAGTTGGGATCACATGGTTGTAGCATTAAACCCTTATGTAATTATTATTGGTAAGGAATGGATGTCTATGGAACATAACTAGATTGACTATTTTAGTTCATGGATATAGTGGGTTTATAGTAATGGAACTAGGTTTTATTTTGATGATGGAAATGAAATCAATACACCATATGATGGACCCTTCAATGGTAGAGTGCAGCCTATTACCAATTAGTTGGAAAGACCAACACTTGGTCTAGTTGATGTTATGAGTTCCAGGTTTCATATAGGGGTGGCAGAGTATGAGGATGTATTTCTAGAAAATATTATAGGTTTACCCCGCTGAGAGATAGACTTGTGAATTAACCTATATCTTAGGACGAAACTGATATCTACAAAAACATATCGACTGGATCCCATATAGAATCATAAGCTGAGGGTATTGTTGGAATAATATCATCTGAAGGGATTGTGAGACCAATTTATTCACCCTAGTCAGCGCTATATTTCTCAAGAATGAAGATGGGATATTGAGGTTGTTTTTGGACTCTAGGTGATTGATTTAAAAGACTAAGATAAACAAGTATACGCTACCGATGATCAATGACCTATTTGATCAGCTAATAAGAATTTGATGGTTCGTGATGGTTGACCTTAGACATGGCTATCACTAGTTGCGAGTACGGGATGCAGACATGCCGAATATGAAAATTAGATGTCATGATGGTCATTAGGTGTACTTGGTCGCACCCTTTGGCATGACGAACTCCCTAGAATTGTTCATGGGACTCATGAACCGGATCATCCAACCTTTCTTAAAATGATCCATAGAACTCATAATCAATGATATAGAGGTATACTCACATACGAAGAAGTGTTTTTGAGACCTCCATGGTTATATAGGTATGTAATCTAGGTGAACAAGATTTATGAAAAGTTATTTATGTTACAATTATAGATTCAGGTGGTCCACTTTTTGGGATAAGTTATCTTAGTAGATGGAGTCATAGTGGACCCTACCACGACCAAGATAGTTTTAGCACGAGATCCACCTAAGAATTATACCAAGGTGAAAAGCTTATTTGGGTTGGGAAGCTATAACCATAGATCCATACCATATTTCTCCATAGTATCAACAGTCATTATAGATTTTACTCAAATGTGTCAACCTTTGGAGAAGACAAATACATTCAAAAAATATTTCATGGAGTTGAGGAACAATTTAAAGATCCCTTCCATCATGATATTTTCAAAGGATGGGATCGAGTACGATGTGTTATATGATGCATTAGGAACTGGGAGTGGTTGAATTCTAATGTAGAGGAATGAAATTATTGCCTATGGTTCATGATATTTGTGGACACATGATAACTATTTGACAAATGATATTATGTTAGTAGTGGTAGTCCTCGCTTTGATTTTGTTGTGACAGTACCTAAGGGGTGATTGGTTTAACATCCACTCTGATAATAAGAGTATAAATTATATATTCTATAATAAGGATATAATCTTGAGATAGTGGTTATAGATTGATTATATCCTATATCTTGATATTAAAATTGTCTATAATCATAAAAAGGGGAATGTGGTAATAGATTCTCTCACTAGGATGTCTAGTTCAGAATTTCAAAACGAGGAATCTGAGAAGTTTTATTTTTACAGTTATCCATTGTGGTTGGAGATAGAAGGGGTTACTTCAAGTTGATGGTTGTCACCCATCTTCTCTTATATTCCTTCAGGGAGGCATGGCTTGGGGATAATGATTGTGAGACCCTAAAATCTCAGATATTTATAGAAAATGCCCTTGAAGGATTTTTCAATGATGGGGAGCATGCCATTATTTTCAAAGGATGCATGACGGTAAAATTGAAATTGTAGGAAGTGGTTCTGAAATTTATTTACACTAATCCCTTGGAGGTACATCTGGGTGTGGAAAATATTTACTATAAACTTCGATGGCAGTTTTGATGGACAATGATGAAGGAAGGAATGGAAAAATTCATATCGTATTGAATTACTTTTCTTGAATTGAAGGATGAGCACTAAGTTGCACTAGGTTTTACCCTACCCCATTGAGGTGATATAATGGATGTGGGTAGAGATATAAATGGACTTCTTGAAAGTATTACCATGTACATCCATGTGACATGATTCCATATGCCAGATCGTAGTATGTCACACGAAGTCAGACACTTCCTAGATAATTCATAGAATAGTTTACTAGAGAGATTGGGGTGCCTCTATATAAAATAGATAGTCTATCTCAAAGGATTTATATTGATGATTGTTTCTAATCATGATTTTCACATTACATACCGGTTGTACAACAGATTACATGAGGTGTTTGGGTATCAGTTACACTAGAGCACAATGTTCGACCCCCAAACTGATAAAAAGACTAAGCCAACCATTCGGGTTTGGGTGACACACTTTGATCTTGAATTTTGGAGTTTTGATATAGTTGGGAGGATCTCCTACCATTGGTGGAGTGTCCAGATACTATCATCTACCATTCCACTATAGGTATGGAACTAATTGAGGACTTGTATGGGAGACCTTGATGGTAATTACATTGTTGTACTAACATATGAGAGTCATCACTCAGGGGCACATAGTTAGTGAGAGATACAACATATAATGTTCGTAAAATCTAATAGTGGATGGAGACAACATAGAGATTTAATAAATCTTATGCTGATAGTCGATGAAGTGCCTTGATGTTTGAGGTAGGTGACCATGTGTTCTTATGGGTTTCACCTCGACATGGATTAGGGAGATTTGGTCGAGGCGTCGAGATATCTCCAAGGTTTATCAATCCTTTCTAGATATTGAATAGAGTTGGAAATATGGATTACCTCTTAGGTCTACCTCCATAGTTATAAAGGGTATATGAACTCTTTCACGTGTCTTAGCTAAGGAGGTATGTGCATGAACCATCGCATGTATATACTACATAGACCTAGACATCATGGATGGAGAGAAATTTGTTGAGTACCTAATGGAGATCAAGGATTAGCATGAGAGGATCCTTCATGGTCAGTTGATTCCTTTGGAATGTATCCATTCCCAGTATGGGAATATCCATGATCATGCTTGGGAGCATGATACTCAGATCCATTCTCAATACCAATATATTCTTTAGTAGCCCTTGTTTTTTTTATTGATGACAATACCCATGGTGGGGAGATTGTAATGTATCTCATTTTCTATATATTATTTAAAAAGGTTATATGGATTATTTTTGAGAACACTCTCTCAGAAGATGTGTAATTCATGGGGCCAGTGTTCTCAAAACAAATTTTTTAAATATATTAAATATATTAAAAATCACACATGGGTGGTTTTCCTAAAAAATTGAAATAACTATAGAATGGGTTCCTAGTTAATAAATATAAGGGTATAGCTGAGCTCATAATACATGTTTTACTATAGGAATGACATAATATTAGTCGATTTGGGATGTTTTTGGAAAATTTTCTAACACAAAAATGAATAAAATAATTTAAATAAATTATTTTATTTAAAATGTTTGACGTAGAAGATGGTTAGTGTTCAAAAGTAATATTATGTAGTAATCCTAGGGTTGGCCAGATAACCTTCGAGCCTTTGGTGAATTTTGATATGGTCGTGGATAATACCCTCAGGTGAATGATTATTATGATTTTAATCAATGATTTAAACACCTCAAATTCGACAAATCATTCCAATAATGAATACGACATGTCATTCTTCATCAATGATCATAAAAAATTGTGTTTGGTAATGTGATTTAATATATTTATCCCTCATTAATTATTTATAAGATGAATTTGAATCAATCAATGTCATCATTGATCTTTGGTTCAATCATCTAGCCAGATGGGATTTTTTTAAGGGGTTTATCGAACAAATATCATTGTGATTGGATATTGGTATTTTATTAATTGAAATGGATTTAGATTGACACGAACATCGATCAAGGTTCATCTCTATTAGTTGTTATCTTATTTCCTACACCCATACATCATTCATTATGGGAATTATTTATATGGAATGAGGCTCGAGAAGTCATCATCAATTGATCGTTGCACAAAAAAAATCTTGAAAAAAAATCCTAGATCTAGGATATGTAAGACATGATAGATGTGAGAAGATGAAGATAGAGTTATTTAGACGACGATGGATCCCTGATCTCACATTATTTTTCATTTTTTGGTGTGGAATGTAGAATAATCAATACAGTTATTTTTATAATAAATTAGTCATCTGAATTTGTTGTTTGAATGATAGAGAGGATCATATGACAAGATTCTTGGATACCAGCTGGATTGGTGATAGATTCAAAAGTAAAGGATGTATGGATGTAATAGGGATGAAGAACATGGGTTTCTAAAAAAACATGATACAGAAGGTGTGTAGTACTTCGATACAAATAATGTATCCCATATTTAATGACTTAATGTGCACCTAAATAAGTACATGGACAGGGGTTGGAGTACATGAATTTATTATACCATGTTTACTCCCCCATAAAAAATGGATAGGATCATATACACAAGATATTACTTGTACATGTACATGGGAATAGATATGTCATATGGCATCATGTAGTGGAACCTGGATGGAGTTCACAGATATGTCCCTCTATGTGGGGACATAGAATATAACCCCTCTACATGTTTTTTACTCTTATATAAAACACACACATACTTATAATGACATTTTTCATTTAAATGGGAAGAACCTAGGGTCATGGGACACTTTTTGTAACCCGTTTAAATGTCGCGTACTATTTCAAACATGGATTAGATATCATGTAATTTATATATTAGGAATTCTTCATTAGATGTTGTTCCCCTAATCCTTTCTCAAATGTTTTGTATGGATAATTTATTAATCTTACGATGATGATCCCTTCTCCAGGACATCCTAGATAGTGTTTAAGGAATCCCCCAATAGATTGGGATCCCCTAATCGTCATAATTCCCTAGGTAGAGTTCTGTGTATCAACATGACCAATCTAACCAGAAACCATTCCATTAATTTTGGGTTAATAGAGAGGAATTTGTTAGTACAAACCCATGCCCCTAGTTTTGATCCTCATATGTATATGATATTCTATCCAAATCATTCAACATGTATTCTCTCTTATAATGTTCACTAACGAGAAGTACCTCTCATATGGACGCCATCATTCCTATCAGAAATAGGAGTGTGTTATAATGGATGATTTCATCATTGAATCATAAATATATAATTCTTTGATGGTATACTATTGTTTAGACTTACCTCTATATTGTCTGACATGGATTGAGTATATTTTTATATTCTTGTAATATGTGTTGTCGGCGTTTATGATGTAGAGATAACTATACATTCCTTTATTTTAATATTTATTATATCAATGTGTCCTATTGAGTATTGTTATACTCACCCCTTAACTATAATTTCCCACTCATTTCATGTCTTTTGTATATGATCAACCATTTTGACAAATTCTAGGGAGGACTAGGACCCGATAGTGCTTTGTGAGACTGGATAGACTGAGGTGTGTTCCTACAGTTTTCAAACATTAGTAAAATTACCTTTACATTCAACTTGGAATTCTGTTATAGAATTCCATTAATGGGTCTTTTTTTTGGCCCTATTTTCATTCTTTACATACTATCATATTATGGTTGTGGGATATCGATGTGTGCTGGTGTTGGTTGTTTTGTTGTATTTCAGAATGTTTTGGGATTATAGATGTATGTGTTTGTAGAGGTACATATGAAATGCCTCCCATGTTAGTTATATGTATACTGGTGCTAGTAAAGAGCCCCTGGCCTATTGAAGGTGGGCTTAGGGAGTGGTGACATGGGCCCCACTATGATGGGTCGTGAGAAACATTGAAAAATATTTATTTCATATTATTTCACTCCTCATGAATTCAGACTGCCCTGCACGTACCCCTCACAGTGAGGATTAAAATCCATATTGAACATTATTTTGTTTCAAATTAAAGAATCCACCTCTAATTTGGCTCTCAACAATCTAAAAAGTTTATATCTTTATAGATTTGAATTTATCAATCTATATTCATAATAAAAATTAAATTTGGAGAAGGAATACATTTTAAAAAAACAAAACAAAATTTCATTCAAGGCATCTAATAACAGAAGAAATAAATATTGGAAAATTATAGGGAAGAAATTCTCATATTTAAAGAGAATGAAAAAATAGTTTCCATATGTTATGGTCTTAGAAAATATAGATCGTGACTTTTAGAAGAATAACTAGTGGTTTGATCCATATGTGAGAAGATGGATAACATATATTCCTCTTGTATTTCATAATTTCTATATAATATTGTTGTAAATGAATTTTTTTATCATCAATTTCTACATCATCTTCCATATATAGGTTGGGAATATACTATATAACCATAATTTAAATACGATAAATATATTGATCTATGGAAGACCATTAAGTATATTTTTGAAAAAAAATTCATTTTATTTTTTAGTTTACATAATGAAATGGAGAAGGTTATCACAAGTAAGATCCCAACCTTTTATAAAGATATCATGTCCACAAATTTATGTACTTTATGTTTTATTTATTTATCTTTGGTTGGAATTATAAATTGGGGTTCACTTGGGTGGAGTTTAAGAAAATTTGGAGAAAAGGGGACTATACACGACTAGCACATGGTTAAAATAATACATGGACCCATCCCAACTAACAGTGTGACCCCAAATATTGAGGGCCACACAATTGGTGCACAGTTTTTTAAATGATACACCCATTCTTAGATAAACCATGTTCACCATTTCTTTTCACCATAAACTATATTTTAAAATCCCTCAAACCCCTGAAACACGTTTATTTTGACCAACGCTTAGGATTTATGTTTTTGGGAAATTATAGAGGTTTCTAGAGTGGTTCCAAGGCTACCCAACCTCCATTATTCATGATTCAAATCCTTAATCGAATATCCACTCTCGTCTTAGTATATGGATCTCATCCAGATCCATATTTCATCTATTCTTTGTTCTTCTATTAATCATTTGGATGATTTTTTACTCTGGTTCTTCAGATCTAAACTATTTCTGTGATATCTAGATATAGGATTGTATATCTATATATAAATTGATTAGATCTTGATATCATTGATCTTGGTTTAGGGTTTTAGATCCGAAACATAGATCTACATCGTAAGAATGCTCAGATTTTGGGGATTTCCATTGAGAGAACGTCTATCAACTAATCGTTGTGGCTGGTCCAATTACCAAATCTCTCAATCATGATTTGTTCTTGTATATTCATGTTATAGTATTTCTATATTTTTTAGCAACTGAGACTTCCTAAATGAATTAATTAATATGTTAAATCAAGTAATTGTGTTTTTTTTGAAATTTTTGGATTTACGGAGTGTTAAATAAGATAGATATTTTTGAGATTTTATAATGATGGGTTGGGATAGGTGACTTGTTTAACATGAATGAGAAATAAGGATAACTATTAATGAATTATTTATCAATTTAAATGATCAAGATATTTAGATAATTAAATTTATTATTAATTATCATTTCTTTATGATCATGATTAATTAATTGGAGAATTGATTGGAGAATTAGTTATCAAGAAATTGATAATGTTAATTAGTTGTTGAATTAAGTAATGAACATGATTAATTAATTTATGAATTAATTAATGGAAGGTATTCTGGGATGTTAGACATGGAATTCTACTTTTATGGGATTCTAGGTTCTAGATAAACCAATTTGATTTTGGGTGTTATAAATGGTGCTCTTAAACAAAAATATAATTAAATGAATGGTATTTTTTGTGTTAGATATGATGTAATTCAAATTGGTATTTGAGGTGTTAGACCTATAATTCTACACTGGTTGGATCAAAAAATATTGTTAATATTTGGGGTGTCAAACATGGAGTTCCACACTAATGATAAATAATAAAAAATGGGATATTAGTTGAAACATATAGGGTTCTACATCGATGGGATTTTGGGTGTTTGACATGGTTTTCTACAATAATTGAATTTTTTGTGTTATACAAAAAATTATATAGTATGGATAATATGTAAAAAAGTGTGGATTGAAGGTGTTGCCTAATTAAAATGAGATATTATATGTATTTAATATTTATTAGTGGATAATGTTATAACATTTAAATGAAGCATTTTAATTATTTTTTAATAGAATAATATACACTTTTTTACTATATTTATTTTAGAAACCATTGTTGGTGGACTACAGATTCATACGCCCACCCTATTCAGGCCTCCTGATCGATACCCGAATCATCTCTATTATTATACGACCAGTTAAGGGAAACGACCTGGGGTGGGATTGCTGATTTAGCTTGGGGCATGGATGAGGGAACATGATGTGGTTCAGGACCTGCTAGGGAGTCATTCATTTATTTTCTTTTTGTTTCATTTTAGGAAAATTGAAACTTTCCTAGTCTTTGTATGTTTTTACTTTATAATGAGTAATGCATTTTATTTTTTTATTATCATGTGACATTGGTATAGTTCTTGTTATTTATGTATCTCATTTTTTATTTATTTCCACGGGTGATTTACTCTAATAAAAGAGATTATGGACTACCCATTGGGACTTACATTACCATTTCATCTAGTTTTTATCCTCTAGTGTATGGGTTTCCATGATTGAGTTCATGTGACGGTACATCTTGAGGAACCAATGTGTGGCAACTAGGCCGGGATGTTACAATGTTGTATTAGAGGAGTTCTCATTCTCTATATTTTGTCTTACAATTTGGGAAAGGTAGATAGAAGACTATGAAGAGTCGAATCTTATTAATGACCTAATTCATGGTAGTCTTATACCCATGTATGGGGGAAACCCAAGTAACTGGGGTGCTATTGTTGTTGTTTTTGTTTGTTAATATAGTAGAATATTATTTCACCATGGATTACACAGTTTTTTAAGATGTTATAATTTTTGATTCGATTTCACAGAATTATTGAGTATTGATTCATGGTACATAATTGAATGAGATTTTATTATTCTTGAATCATTATAAGAGCAATGGATTATTGTTATATGCATAATCTTAGAGACACATGATAAAATGAGTTTCGTGAATGTTTTTAAATTTAAATTACATTCCTAGATTCTGAGATTATATATAAAAGGAGGTGGTAAAATGAGGCAATAATATGGATAAATTGGTGTTTAAATGAGGAACATGAACAATGATAATGTGGTTACACTTTTTAATTGGGCCTATGTTTTGAATAATTAAGGGTTGTAATAGATCTTCAGTTTTGACCATGTGGTGAGAGTTTGGGAAAAGGACTTATTATGGCTTGTATTGATTTAATCTAACATAAATATGATAAATTTGTGTTTGAGTCCTAATATGTGTGTTTGTAATTGTAGATAAAATCCACTAGGAATGTTCTTATTGAGAGGATGACTGAAGGATATGGCTATGGATGATCCTCCATCAGTGGAACCTAAAGCACTAAAAGTTCCAAGGGATGAGTTTGGAGATCAGTTCATAAATTATATCACTCATTTCATGCAATTTATAGATGGATAGACAAAGAGGGTTGTCAAAAAATGGCTATTCTAATGATGGAGTTTTAGTTGCAGTACCCTCTAACTTTTATAGGATAAGGTGGACCTGAGGGAGGTGAGTGTTTGATAGAATCTATCGAGGCTGTTCTTGAACATATGGAAACATTAATTAAGAATATTCTCAAATCAAAACATATATATTTTGTGTTCATGAAAAAAATTAATGGGGAGTTCACGTAAGGATAGGTCAGTCTAATAGTATAGAAATGAAGAATTTCCAGCATATTTTTTTTGAACACTACTACCAAAGACAATAATGTAGGAAAGAGTAGAATATTTCATGAGGTTGAAACATGGAAATATATCCATGATGTATTCTGTTAGAAGCTTGGTAGAATTATAGAATTTACTCCAGAATTGGCAGTAGATCATGATACATTAGAAAGATGATTTTAGGATGGACTAAAATGTGAAATTATATATTAGGTAAATATTTTAATACTAAAGATGTTTATGGAAGTTGTAAACCGAAATATCCTTTATAATGGTAACCTAAAAGAGGATTTAATTGGCGTAGAAGTGATTCATATGGGATGGTCAGGTGGTATGACATTAATGTAAAGGAAGTGACCATATGGGAATGTAAGCCATAGCAGTTGGAAGTAGAGTGGATAGTTTGGGAGATCAGTAAGATAGGATATTGCATATTTTTATTTTCACCAAGGTGGTTGGTTGGGAGACATTCAGAAACATTATTCCTGACGTCCAATAGATTTCCAAGCCTATATAAATATGGTATATCTATTGAGGTTCTTCAGGAACACAAAGCACTCAGGTTGCGATGGAGGTTGTAGATAGAACCAATGTCCATGAAGGGGTATTATTTATGATACCCATCTGGATGGTAGAGATATAATGAAAAACGTGGTGGAGGTATTGGGCATGCTGCGTCATTGAAAGATCAACCATATCTACAGACTTGTGAAACATTGGGAATTCAAATATCATCACAGGAAAGAGGTACATGACAGTTACATGTAGTGAAATCTATACTCATGGATATTGAAGCTAGGCTGTCAATAGTGAGAGGTTCTAATCATGAAGAATATACAATAATTAGTGAATTATTTGATAATGATTCCTCAAATTCTTGTATCTCGGTAAAAACTTGTTAATGGTTTGAGCCCTGTGATGGAGTATTTGGGAGCGTTTATGACAATAGATACACCTTTGGGAGTATGGCCATGAGATATCTATGTGTGCAATGGATTGTCAACTGAGACATTGGAGTACTATTTTTTATGGGATCTCTATATCATCAAAATGAAAAAAAATTACATAATTATGGGTATGGACTGTCTAGTTTCATACCAAGACCACATATACTGTTATCATAAAAGAGTTATGTTTACATCTCATATGGGTGACCATTAGATGCGCAGGGGAGAGGGGGATATTTAGGAAGGTCGAGTGTGTCCAATTAGTCAGTAACTAGGAGATCTCAATGCCTTTGTGACAAGTTTATTACATGATGATGAATGTTTTAGGCCATATGTCCATCCTCCAATAGAATAACTATACCTGAATGCCTTTCCTGATGACTATTCATGTCATCTACATTAGATATCTGTGGATTTAACTATTAATCTAATGTTAAGGGTGGATATAGTATCTATTCCACCATAAATAATGTAACTTACCAAACTACAAAATATCAAATCTCAACTGGAGGAATTTAATTGTAAAGGATTTTACTATCTGAGTATATCACCTTTGGGATCACTAGTTTTTTTTACACAAAAAATATGATAGGAGTGTTTGTTTGTGTGTTGATTACCAGAATATGAATAAGACGAATTTGAATAACCTATATCCTCTTCCACGTATCAATCAAACTTTTGACCAGTTAAAGGTGGATTGTGTGTTCTCAAAGATCAACTTGAGGTCATGGTATAATTATTAGTGATTTAAGACATCTGATATATTGAGTACGAAATTTAAGAGCATGTGTGGACTTTTTGAGTTTTCTGAAATGTTGTTGGGGTTAAAAAACACAGCAGTAGTATTTATGGACATGATGAACAAAATCTTCCATCCATGACTGGATCAATTTCTGGAGGAGTTTGTGGATAACATCTTTGTGTACTCTAAAGCACGTGACCATGACGCCCAACATCTTAACATTTTCCTAAGTACACTAAGATAGCACCAGTTATATGCCATGATATTTATGTTTCATATTTGTAATGAGTAGGTAAACTTATGGGGACACATATTTTTTGATGTGGGTGCATCAATGGACTCAAATATAGTCCATGAAGTGGTTTCTGGAGAGCATCCCAAAAATATTTTCGATATCTGATGCTCTTTATGATTATCTGGATATTATAGGTGGTTCATCCAAGAATATTCCTGTTTTTTAATTCTTCTTTCAGATGTGAACATAAAAGGGATGATATTTTAGTGGATGGAAGAATGTGAGAATCAATTCTTGGAGATGAATAACAGTTTTTCATCGGTGCTAATTGTTATCCTTCCAGAGTCATGTGAGGAGTACACTATGCATTGGGATTCATTTGGGATTGGACTTGGAGCTGTGTTGATGCAGGGAGATCGTGTTGTGAAATATGGATCACAACAGTTGAGACCTCATGAAAACAATTACCATATGCATGACCTCATGTTAGAAGAACTGGTATATTCATTAATGCTCTAGTGACACTGTCACGAACCAACCTGGGTCGACCCTGAACCGGTCACCCGAGCTGGTCCGCGACATGGCCCGAGAGGCGTTCCCGATCCTCCCGGGCTGGCGACAAGCGCCAGGGCATCAACAAAGGCTATGGGAACGATTTCTCCCAATATAAACAAATAAGACAGCGAAAATAATACAGAGCAGCGCAGAAACAATAAACCAAATAAAGTGACTAAACGGGAACAAACAAGAAACAAACTAACCAAACACGACGTCCGAACAACTCCGTGCGACCTCGCGGGTCTCTCTCCGACTCAACGATCAAGCGTCGCCCTAGGCGAGCGCATTCAAGCTATAGCCTGCACAAACACTAAAAACAGAAAACAAATATAGGAGTGAGTATTAAAACTTAGTAGGGTAGCCCGATATCTATTCCAAATGCACTACCTTTAAAATAAAAGAAACATCATTTCAAGTTTGAACTATAGTCTATAAAAATAAGTTTTAATAATATGCTACTTAAAAACAAAGTACGAACCATTGCCCTTAGCCATTTCCAAATTCGTGTTCATTTCATTAGTGTCAATGACATTCCAGGAAAGGGAAAAGTGATGTTTAAATCTTAAAATTTGTAAAAAGGGAATTAAACAATTTTATTTGAAAACAATTTTTTTGAAACCTAATCAAAAGCAATTTACCATTTTCCAAAGAAAACAATACACCAGAATGCACAAAGTAAAACACATAGCAAGGGCAATGTAGGTATACATGTGAGCATCATAATCATTACTGCAAGCTACAAAAGCTGAATAGACATGGGTGAACCTAGGAGATCGAGAATAAACCAGAAGACACCAATACATGAGAAATCATCCTTATCGACATGTCACGATGAAATCAAAACGCCCAATATGCTCGACCATCCACTCACGGGCAGGTCGAGGGCAAATCCAATAGCAATAAACCCAATATATCCACCTACTATGAGCCACTGGTCAGTACCATAACCTACCAGTGCAGCAATCATTCTTAGAATATTCTCTCAATATGCCAGATTCCCATGTCTCAAGTGTTTGAAAAAGGGGTGAGCCAACTAATGCCAACCGAGCATCCAATCATATACATATATATATATATAAAGCACAACAGGCATCACACGAGTCACTCCGTGGAACAACCTCTTGCCTCTTACTACTCAAGTACCTGGGAGCCTCTAAGAGCGGCCTCCCAAACAATCAATTTCAACCAAGGCATGAGAGTCGCCCTAAGAGGGTTTTTATCAAAACATTTTTATCGCTTTCCATAAAGTGCCAAACGGGCATTTAATACATTTCACAAACACTACTCAAAGACAGGTACAACTTCTTTATGAGACAAAACCCAGTTTAAAACCGTTTAAAGAACACTACGTCACAGGCTAACAATATTTTTATAAACCAAACCAAACCATTTTCTTTTTCCAAATAATCTTTAAGAGCCAACCGGGCAATTTCTCAAACGAACCAAAGTATTTGTTCATGCTTCAAAAGAAATCATTTCTCATTAAACCAGAACTCTGTTATACATTTCGTGAATTATGTTTAAAATCCAAACGGTCATTCTTTCATTATTGGGTGTCCGCTCGCCAAAAAGGATGTTTCATGTGTCGTGTATAAAATAAACGGCTCCTTTTGACATTAAATAACCATTTAAAAATTAACCATCTTATATTAAAATTTAATTATCGTATATTATCTCGTATTTATTACAATTAATAAAATGTTGATTTTGAACAATAAGGGTGCGCAAACAGCATGAAATAATATAACTTAAATTTTAAAAGCAGTGCAAAGGGGACCTACCTCAAGATCAAAGCGCGACGACAAAACAACCTCGGATCCAAGGTGCGATGACACGACGTGTGTCCGAGACTACGTGACAAAGTCTAATACTCTGCATAAACAAAATCAAGGACTTAGACACATCCAAAAACTCACCAGAGCACGTGAAACCAAGCGGCGGGAAGAAAAACTCACCTCGGGACTGAAGTGCGACAACAACGGAACCTCGGAGACAAGGCGCGGTGATGGCGCTCACTCGGAAACACCCTGCGTGGGCCCTCAAATAATAATCCTACCAAACGAAACATAAATTGATAAAAACCCCCTCACGAAGCAAAGACGAACCAAGAATAATAATAATCGCGATACTAATAGTAATAATTATAACAATAACAATAATAATAATCAATAATGATAAAAATAATAATAATAATAATAATAGTAATAATAATAATAATAATAACAACAAAATAATAATAATAATAATAATAACAAAAATAATAAAAATAATATTAATAATAGTAACAACAATAATAGTAATAATAATAATAATAATAATAATAAAATTAATAATAATAATAATAATAATAATAATAATGATAACAATAATAATAATAGTAATAGAATTAATAATAATAATAATAATAATAATAATAATAATTAATAATAATAATAATGAAAATAATAATGATAATAATAATAATAGTAATAAAATTAATAATAATAATAAAATTAATAACAATAATAATAATAATAATAATATTAGCAAGACTAGCATTAATAATAATAATGATCACATATATCATAATTTTATAATAAAAAGTTATTAACATATTAAATAAAATGAAATAGAAAATTAAATTAAAATAAATAAAAAAAACGGACATGTGCGGCGGAGCAGAAGAAGGAGAAAGAAAAGAAGAAGAAGAAGAGAAGAAGAAGAGGAAGAAGGAGAGAAGAAGAAGAAGAAGAATGAGAGAAGAAGAAGAAGAAGGAAAGGAGAAGAAGAGAAGAAGAAGAAGAAGAGGAAGAAGAAAAGAAGAAGAAGGAGGAGAGAGCAGGGGTGCTGGCTGCCGTGGGTGCAGCAGGGGGTGCGGCTCATGCGGGAGGACGCCGGAGGGCTGGTGCGGAGAAACGGCGTCGGGTGCTGCGGGTGCTGCTGCGGACGAGGCCGGGTGCTGGTGGGATGTTGTGTGAAGAAGGAAGCAGGGGAGGTCGTTGCGCTAGGAGGGGAGGCCGAGCGGGGGTGTCGCGGTGGCGGACAAGGAGGGGTGGTCGCTGCTGTTGCGGGAGGAGAAGGAAGAAAAGAAGAAGAAAAAAAACAAGGGAGAGAGAGAGAGAGAGCAGGGGTGGGGGTGTGCGGTGGCGGACAAGGAGGGGTTCGTGCGGTGCACTGGGGAGCAGCAGGGGGGGCACGGCCGAGCTGGAAACAGGAGTCGTGCGCCTGGTTTGCAAGGGAGGCCGAGGGGGAAGACTGCAGGGTCGAGGCGCTGCAGGTCGAGCAAGGAGCGGAGGAGGCGGAGTCGGGAGCAGCGAGCGCCGGAGAGGGAAAAAAACCAGGGGTGGCGGCGCGCAGGAGAAGGATGTACGGGGATAGGAGGGGTTACCGCAAACCCTACTAACAAGGGGATATATATATAAGAATAAAATAAATAAACGAATAAATAAATAATGATAATAATGATAATAAGGAAAATAATAATAATAATCAGAAACTTTAATAATAACATAAAAAAATGGTTAAAAGGGAAATTCCAATAACAACAATTCTTTAATGACATTATTATTATTATTCATGAAAAAAATAACATTATTATCACAGTAATTTATTTACATAATTTAATTTTTTTTCTTATTTTTTAACTCAATCAATTCATATTCTTTTAGCCGATACAAATACGGCAATCATGTGGTATCCGGGCTAACTATACGGCTTCAGCTAGCCGTGCGGTGCGCGCGCACTGGCCTAGAATAGTAATAATTATAATAATTAAAATAATATTTATCATTTGGTCTTTAATAATAATTATAAAGTTATCAACAATAATGAAAACTTTAAAAAACAAAATAAATCACAAAGTTTACTCATTTTCATTTTTCGAAGGCACGCGGACTATTCCGTTGCATGGGCGAAGCCGTGCGGGGTTTCCAAAACGCGTTGCACCCAAGTGCCAATGACATCAACCCGAAACAGACACTTTTTAGCAAAAACTCAAAGACCTGGTCCGATACTGAACATGAACCGCATCAAAATAATTTAAATCCAAAGAAAACATGAAATAAACTAAGCGTGCGTGTCGGGGTGTGACAATTCTCCCCACCATAACGCTTTCCGACCCCGGAAAGCCACCACACCAACCAGTCGATCGATCAACACCTAAGGATTCCACACAACATGATCCGACCTCTTAACCAAGGATGTCACAACGACTACCAGCAGGATTGAACCTCATTGCCCAAAGTAAATCACCAACAGAGAGAGGCCCGAACGGGCTCCCCACCATAAGAACTCCACTAGAATTCAATTACTATTTAAGAGAAAACCCAACGAGACTCATGGTGTGTCTCCCCACCATAAAAGGACTGAACTCCTAGCGACCAACCAGAAATCCAACTTAGGCCAGAACCGGGCCTTACCCAAGCAATAAAAGCACAACAAAAACATTTAAACCACTTACTCCCGTCCGAAAGGGATAGAATCTTAAATGGATACTTTGCGCAACTAAAACTCTAACCCCATGGGCGGGGAGGGTGGGCCCAAGGATCATATCACCGAAACTACGACGTACGACTACTCACGACCCATCACTTCGGGATGGACCCATACCAGGGCCGCAACTTATTTACATCAGTGGCCCATGAAAATTCACTGGTCATCAACTTAAATCCAAGAGGCACGATTCCCGACACTACGTGAGGGATAAGTCCATCGCGCACTTTGCAACGAGAGAGAACTACAACGACAGAGAAGCCAGAGAAACAACACCAAAACTATCACACCACGACGTTAGAGGCACGACTTTCACCAGACTCTTTAAAATTTTCCCTGGGGGGTTCCTGACTACTCGCTGGCTTCACTCCGAGACCTTTTGGTTGGATCTCTGATGGATGAAGCATCTTCTGCCTCGCAGTCAGGTTCTGATAATCCCAATGAGAAACATACATCTTTTGATCTGACAGATTGAAGGA
This sequence comes from Viscum album, assembly GCA_963277665.1. Classification (NCBI taxonomy): domain Eukaryota; kingdom Viridiplantae; phylum Streptophyta; class Magnoliopsida; order Santalales; family Viscaceae; genus Viscum; species Viscum album. Next base: position 1,249,254,840 of record OY728128.1, on the reverse strand, counting down.
CAATATTTTAAAATTAAAACACACCAGCATTGAAAGATGAGGTTCGTCAAAAGACCCATGAAGTTCCCCTACATTTCAAACCCAAAACAACACCCATACATAGGCCACGATAATAAATCACTTACACAGAAAGGAAACTTACACTGGAAACTTTGAACAAGGACCCTACAACACATTACTTCTGAGAACTTCCTCTGCGACGCTTCCTTGCAATACCCCGACAAAATCGTCTCAAGTGACCCAGACGTCCACACGCCTGGCAGGGCTTCGGAGCGCTTGGGCACGATGACTTCTTGTGACCCCGCTTTCCACACTGATAACACACAATAATCTCTCGCTCTGAAGAGGTCGAAGAAAGATCCCGAGGCCTCTTGATTCCACGACCTGATCCATCAACTTCCATTTGCTTACCCATTTCCTTTCCAGAATCTTCACCAGTGCTCATAGAGATCGAAGGAGGGAGGACTACTTCGAGCACTCCTGCCATCGCGGCTTCGACATGAAAAGCTTGTCTCGCCACATCGACAAAAGAAGTCAGGTTGGACTCTGACACCTTCGACTACATATCAGGGCGGAGACCCACCTCGAAGCGTCGAGCCTTCACGGGGTCATTTGTGGCATACCCTGAATCATAAGGTACTAGCTCCACAAAGCGATGGAAATATTCTAACACGGATCCGTCACCCTGCTGCAGACAACACATTTCCATCCCCTTCCTCACCCTATCTTCCTCAGAGAAATACTGGCGAATGAACGAGGCCTTGAAAAACTCCCAAGTAACCTCTTGACGGGGCTTGTCCCGAGACACTGACTTCCACCACATCCACGGTGAACCTTCAAGCATAAATGTCACAAACTTAACCTTCAACGACACGGGAAACTCAATGAGGTTAAAGTCCCTTTCAATCTTCCACATCCAGTCCTCTGCCACGGATGTTTCTGCTTGACCATAGAAGAGGGGTGGATCGAGCTTCCAAAACTCAAGCATAAAATCCTTAGGTTGATCAACTGCACTACGATCACCCATCGAAACTTCAAAGGGATAACCGCTGGACAAGGAAAGGTCAAAAACCCAATCAATGCCAACTCAACGAATGAATATCAACCTCAAAACCAAACACTACATAGGTGACAAGCTCAAAATCTGAGAAAACAAGTTATCATAACATCAAAACTTTTCTCTTTGAAAACATCTTTAATTTAAAACAATCTTGGTAAGTTAAACCCTCGCCATTGGTATCCCTTAGAGTCTCACTCACATGCATGTATCTGTGCCACCCAGGGCATCCATCCACCATACCAGACATCCATCCACATTTCCAACACACCAAAATGCATGTGAGTACTCATCGGAACACCAAGGCCAAAACAAAGCAACTTCATTTTCCAAAAACAATTTATTCAAACCACTTCTTTTAAAACAATCCACAAATTAAACATGTCATTTCAAACAACACTTTTTTTTTTTCAAAACCAACTTTTCTGATTCAAACCACTTTCAGAAATCAACGGAAACCCAAAACAAATCAAACAGGGGACTAGTGTCAATGGGTGACTTGACCATATGGTTGGCGGCCATATGCCAAACACGCCACTAACACCGAGAGACTTCTTGGACCATGCCCCAAGATCCACATGGCTTGCCAGGCCGCGCGGGTTAGGAGGACTAATGACCCAACTCCCTTTGTCGCACCCCAATCGCAAAACATTTCCATAAAAACCCAAACAAACCAATTAAACTGGACTTCCCATGGAAACCTGAGGATCGGTACGGGAAAGAGTTCGCGACGCTCTTCTCGTACCTACCCCTCAAGTCCCGAAAATCCTACTCCATCTACCTTGACGTCCCAAATAAAAAAGGGTGCTCTGAAAAGTGAGGTCTGCTAAGAGAAAACCTGCCTTTGATACCATTTTTTCACGAACCAACCTGGGTCGACCCTGAACCGGTCACCCGAGCCGGTCCGCGACATGGACCGAGAGGCGTTCCCGATCCTCCTGGGCTGGCGACAAGCGCCAGGGCATCAACAAAGGCTATGGGAACGATTTCGCCCAATATAAACAAATAAGACAGAAAAAATAATACAGAGCAGCATAGAAAATATAAACCAAATAAAGTGACTAAACGGGAACAAACAGGAAACAAACTAACCAAACACGACGTCCGAACAACTCTGTGCGACCTCGCGGGTCGCTCTCCGACTCAACGATCAAGCGTCGCCCTAGGCGAGCGCATTCAAGCTATAGCCTGCACAAACACTAAAAACAGAAAACAACTATCGGCGTGAGTATTAAAACTCAGTAGGGTAGCCCGATATCTATTCCCAATTCACTACCTTTAAAATAAAAGAAACATCATTTCAAGTTTGAACTATAATCTATAAAAATATGTTTTAATAATATGCTACTTAAAAACAAAGTATGAACCATTGCCCTTAGCCATTTCCAAATTCGTGTTCATTTCATTAGTGTCAATGACATTCCAGGAAAGGGAAAAGTGATGTTTAAATCTTCAAATTTGTACAAAGGGAATTAAACACTTTTATTTGAAAACAATTTTTTTGAAACCTAATCAAAAGCAATTTACCATTTTCCAATGAAAACAATACACCAGAATGCACAAAGTAAAACACATAGCATGGGAAATGTAGGTATACATGTGAGAATCATAATCATTACTGCAAGCTACAAAAGCTGAATAGACATGGGTGAACCTAGGAGATCGAGAATAAACCAGAAGACACCAATACATGAGAAATCATCTTTATCGACATGTCACGATGAATTCAAAACGGCCAATACGCTCGACCATCCACTCACGAGCAGGTCGAGGGCAAATTCCATAGCAATAAACCCAATATATCCACCTACTATGGGCCACTGGTCAGTACCATAACCTACCAGTGCAGCAATCGTTCTTAGAATATTCTCTCAATATGCCAGATTCCCATATCTCATGTTTTTGAAAAAGGGGTGAGCCAACTAATGCCAACCGAGCATCCAATCATATACATATATATATATAAAGCACAACAGGCATCACCCGAGTCACTCCGTGGAACAACCTCATGCATTTTACTACTCAAGTACCCGGGAGCCTCTAAGCGCAGCCTCCCAAACAATCAATTTCAACCAAGGCATGAGAGTCACCCTAAGAGGGTTTTTATCAAAACATTTTTCTCTCTTTCCATAAAGTGCCAAACGGGCATTTAATACATTTCACAAACACTACTCAAAGACAGGTACAACTTCTTTATGAGACAAAACCCAGTTTAAAACCGTTTAAAGAACACTACGTCACAGGCTAACAATATTTTTATAAACCAAACCAAACCATTTTCTTTTTCCAAATAATCTTTAAGAGCCAACCGGGCAATTTCTCAAACGAACCAAAGTATTTTTTCATGCTTCAAAAGAAATCATTTCTCATTAAACCAAAACTCTGTTTTACATTTCGTGAATTATGTTTAAAATCCAAACGGGCATTCTTTCATTATTGGGTGTCCGCTCACCAAAAAGGATGTTTCATGTTTCGTGTATAAAATAAACGGCTCCTTTTGACATTAAATAACCATTTAAAAATTAACCATATTATATTAAAATTTAATTATCATATATTATCTCATATTTATTACAATTAATAAAATGTTGATTTTGAACAATTAGGGTGCGCAAACAGCATGAAATAATATAACATAAATTTTAAAAGCAGTGCAAAGGGGACCTACCTCAAGATCAAAGCGCGACGACAAAACAACCTCGGATCCAAGGCGCGATGACACGACGTGTGTCCGAGACTACGTGACAAAGTCAAATACTCTGCATAAACAAAATCAAGGACTTAGACACATCCAAAAACTCACCAGAGCACGTGAAACCAAGCGGCGGGAAGAAAAACTCACCTCGGGACTGAAGCGCGACAACAACGGAACCTTGGAGACAAGGCGCAGCGATGGCGCTCACTCGGAAACACCCTGCGCGGGCCCTCAAATAATAATCCTACCAAACGAAACATAAATTGATAAAAACCCCCTAACGAAGCAAAGACGAACAAGAATAATAATAATCGCGATACTAATAGTAATAATTATAACAATAACAATAATAATAATCAATAATGATAAAAATAATAATAATAGTAATAGTAATAATAATAATAATAACAACAAAATAATAATAATAATAATAATAATAACAAAAATAATAAAAATAATATTAATAATAGTAACAACAATAATAGTAATAACAATAATAATAATAATAATAATAATAATAAAATTAATAATAATAATAATAATAATAATGATAATAATAATAATAATAGTAATAGAATTAATAATAATAATAATAATAATAATTAATAATAATAATAATAACGAAAATAATAATGAAAATAATAATAATAGTAATAAAATTAATAATAATAATAATAATAATAAAATTAATAACAATAATAATAATAATAATATTAGCAATACTAGCATTAATAATAATAATGATCACATAAATCATAATTTTATAATAAAAAGTTATTAACATATTAAATAAAATGAAATAGCAAATTAAATTAAAATAAAAAAAATGGACCTGTGCGGCGGAGCAGACGAAGGAGAAAGAAAAGAAGAAGAAGAAGAGAAGAAGAAGAGGAAGAAGGAGAGAAGAAGAAGAAGAAGAAGGAGAGAAGAAGAAGAAGAGGGAAAGGAGAAGAAGAGAAGAAGAAGAAGAGGAAGAAGAAAAGAAGAAGAAGGAGGAGAGAGCAGGGGCGCCAACTGCCGTGGGTGCAGCAGGGGGTGCGGCTCATGCGGGAGGACGCCGGAGGGCTGGTGCGGAGAAACGGCGCCGGGAGCTGCGGGTGCTGCTGCGGACGAGGCCGGGTGCTGGTGGGATGTTGTTTGAAGAAGGAAGCAGGGGAGGTCGTTGCTCTAGGAGGGGAGGCCGAGCGGGGGTGTCGCGGTGGCGGACAAGGAGGGGTGGCCGCTGCTGTTGCGGGAGGAGAAGGAAGAAAAGAAGAAGAAAAAAAAACAAGGGAGAGAGAGAGAGAGAGCAGGGGCGGGGGTGCGCGGTGGCGGACAAGGAGGGGTTCGTGCGGTGCACTGGGGAGCAGCAGGGGGGGGCGCGGTCGAGCTGGAAATAGGAGCTGTGCGCCTGGTTTGCAAGGGAGGCCGAGGGGGAAGACTGCTTGGTCGAGGCGCTGTAGGTCGAGCAAGGAGCGGAGGAGGCGGAGTCGGGAGCAACGAGCGCCGGAGAGGGAAAAAAAACCAGGGGTGGCGGCGCGCGGGAGAAGGATGTACGGGGATAGGAGGGGTTACCGCAAACCCTACTAACAAGGGGATATATATATAAGAATAAAATAAATAAACGAATAAATAAATAATGATAATAATGATAATAAGGAAAATAATAATAATAATCAAAAACTTTAATAATAACATAAAAAAATGGTTAAAAGGGCAATTCCAATAACAACAATTCTTTAATGACATTATTATTATTATTCATGAAAAAAAATAACATTATTATCACAGTAATTTATTTACATAATTTAATTTCTTTCTTATTTTTAACTCAATCAATTCATATTCTTTTAGCCGATACAAATACCGCAATCATGCGGTATCCGGGCTAACTGTACGGCTTCAGCTAGCCGTGCGGTGCGCGCGCACTGGCCTAGAATAGTAATAATTATAATAATTATAATAATATTTATCATTTGGTCTTTAATAATAATTATAAAGTTATCAACAATAATGAAAACTTTAAAAAACAAAATAAATCACAAAGTTTACTCATTTTCGTTTTCCGAAGGCACGCGGACTATTCTGTTGCATGGGCGAAGCCGTGCGGGGTATCCAAAACGCGTTGCGCCCAAGTGCCAATGACGTCAACCCGAAACAGACACTTTTTAGCAAAAACTCAAAGACCTGGTCCGATACTGAACATGAACCGCATCAAAATAATTTAAAGCCAAAGAAAACATAAAATAAAATAAACGTGCGTGTCGGGGTGTGACAGACACTATATATATGAATAATGTTTATGGTTGACATTGAAGATATGTTCTTGATGTATATCTTCAAAAAAATAGATCTGAATCTTCAGTAGTGGAGATGGGTTGAATTTATGTCATCATTCGACTTTTAGCTATAATAAACACTCAAGAAGGGAAAGAGTGTGGATGATTCCTTAATCAGGAAAACTCATACTCATATGGATCAAGAGTCTAGGTGTGAGTGGATGATTATAAATTTTCTTGCTATAATGCATGTGGTAATTTAAGAATTATAGAAGAAGACGACTCTTGTTTTAGTTGAAGTAAAGTTTACATTTTTGTGATAGATCTAGGAAATATAGTATGAGGATCTGGAGTGATTATCATTGAGAGAAAACAATGATGGTGTGGACACATCTTTGGATTGGTTTATAGATGTGGATGAAAGCATCTCTGTGAAGGATACAGTCTTTGTACCTTTGACAATAATGAAGGATATCCTGTAGTAATTACATGCCTCAAAGTGGTTGGTATATCTAGGAGTGAACAAAATGTATCGTGACACACAAAGACAATTCTAGTAGATATGTATGAGAAAGGATTTAGAAGGATCAGTGAAACGATGATTCACCTTTCAGCAACTGAATGCACAAAATAACTGACCTTGAGATTTTCTACAGTTGTTACCAATTCCTATGTGAATGTGGGACGATGTGACAATGAATCGTTTGGTAGGTATTTAGATGATGATTAGGAATAATGATGTTATTAGGGTCAATATGGATCATCTAACAATGTTTGTTCATTTATTTATTATAAGGGACACCTTCACAGTGGAACAGTTTTGTGAACAATATGTATAAGATATAGTTATTTTTCATGGGGTGTCACATAATATATTTTCAGATAATGATTCATTTTTTACATAATTCTTTGAGCAGGGCATGTAGAAGGCCCATGGTACACATGTATTATTTAGTACAAATTGTTAACCAACGATAGATTGGTAAATGGAGCATAAAATACATGTGTTCGAGAATATTTAGCATGTGTGTGTGATTGAATTTGGTGGTTCTTGGGACAAGAACTTGGAATTGGTTGAGTTTTACTATAATAGTGGTTATCATGAAACAATACCAATGACACTATATGAGGATCTGTATGGTAGGTTCTGTAAATCACCACTATGCTAGATAGAGGTTGTTGATTTAGATTTGTTGGGGTTGAGTCTTTGTGGGAGACGTCAGAGAAGGTGTAGTTGACTTGGAAACATATGGTTACATCTTATAAAAGATAGATTTCAAATAATGGTAGATGAAGATGACCCTTAGAGTTAACAGAGGGTTATCATGTATTCCTTCAGGTGTTTACCTTGTTGGGATACCATAGAATATTATTTCTAGAAAAGATGATTCCTATGTTTTTTGGTCCTTCGGAGATAGTGGATAGAATCACGTCGGAGGCATAACGATTGGCTCTTCCACATAAATATAATGCAATGAATGATTTCATCCATGTGTCACAATTGTGGAGGTATCACCTAGACCCTTCTCAATAGATTGATGTGGATGAGGTCTATCTTGAAATAGATTCATCTTTTGAGGATCATCTGATATGTGTGTTGGGTCAAATTTATAATATGTTGTGGGGAAATATCGTGTTGACAGTTCATGTGTTATTACAACATGGTTGTTTAGAATAGGAGACATGGGAAAGGGAAAGAAGATATCTTGACTCAGTTGAAAAATATTTTTGACTTGGAATCATTGAGAGGATTTGGATTAACCTCGATGATGATATGTTATATTGTAAGGATATTATAATATTTTTACCTTTTCTAGACTTTTCTCTGTTATAAATTTAGGTAATTTATGTTTCAATTAAGTACCAATTGTTATTGTAATTATTTGGCGTGTGTTTGGGTGTAGTTTTAATTTTATTTGAGAAAATGTACTATACAAGGTTAGCGTAAAGTTATAGTAAACTGTGCACCCTTCCCAACTAACCATTTGACTGTGGGTAGTGGGGGTTGTACATTGGAACATTGTTTGTAAGACAATGTTCCCATGCCAAGAAAAATTCTGCATCCAGTTTCTTTTCACCTAAAAATTTATTTTAAAATCCCTTAAACCCCTAAAACTACCTCATTTCATCATTGTCTAGTGACATAACATTTTTTGGGAAATTCTAAATCTTTCTTAAGGTGTTTTAAGGTCTTAGGACCTCTATTTTTTAAGATTCACTGCCCGTATCAATAGTCCTCTCTTCCCTCAAAAGTGGATCTCATCCCAATACTTATTCCATCTATTATTCCATTTAATCATAATCCTTTTCTAGAGTTTATCCTCTGGATCATAATATATAAACCATTTTGGGGATTTCTAGATCTAGGAATGTATATGTAATTCTATATTTACTAGATCTTGATATACTTGATCTTGGTTTATAAATCTATATTCAAAACATAGATTTTTATTGTTGGGATGCTCCGATTTTGGGGATCTCCATTGGGTGAACGTTCATCAATGAAATGGGGTGGGTGGTTGAAATTATAAATCTCTTACTTGTGACTTGTTCCTGTATATGAATGTTTTAGGATTTATAGGTTTTTTAGAAATAGATATCCCCTAATCAATTTAATTAATATTGTTAATAAATTAATTGATATAGTTCTAAAATTTTGGGATTTAGGGACTATAGAATAGTATAATTAATTATGAGAATTAATTATGTTTGGCTAAGATAATTATGTTGTTTAATTTGAATAATAAATAAGGGTATTTAATTTATTGATTATTTATCAAGGGAACTGATAAATATTTTTTGTTAATTAAATTTTAACTTCACTATCCTTTTTTTTGGTTATTGAGAAAATGTAATTGGTTAAATAATTATTGAATGTTGAGATTATGAATAGTTAATTGATTGTAGAATTATTTAATAGGAAATTTATGTTGTTAATTAGTAATTTAATTAATTAGCTAACTTGATTAATTAATTTATTAACTAATGAATGGATGATATTTGTGGGTGTGAGACATTGCATTCTGCACGAATTGGATTTTAGATATTAGATATGACAATCTACATCAATGAGATTTAAGGTATTAGACATGGAATTCTCCACTAATAATATAAATAAATGAAACCTATTTGGGTAATAGACATGATGTTCTACAATAATTGGATTTTGGGTGTTAGACATGGCGTTCTACGCCAGATTTATCAATATTTATTGTTCGGAGTTGGGGGACACACATGATGTTATAAACTAATGATAAATAATAACAAATGGAATTTTAGGTGTTACACATGGCATACTACATTGATGGGTTTGTTTGTTAGAAATGGAAGTTTTCAACAATGATATTTTGAGACATAGACATGGCATTCTACACTAATGATAATATGTAATATAATTGTGGATTGAACGTGTTATATTATTCAAACATTATAGTCTATGTAGTTAACAAAGAATAATTGATAATATGATAAATATTAAATTATACATTGTAATTATTTTCATTGTACAATTGCATACACTTGTTGTTGACTATATTTCTTTTACAAAACTTTGGTGGTGTCCTACTGAGTCATACTCATTCCCTATTCAGACTACTCGATTGGTATTAGAATAGACTCTATAGTCGCATGACAGGTTAACAGAAAATGCCCTAGGATGGATTACTAATTTAGGATGGGGCTTTGATGAGGGAACCATATTTATTTTGGGTCCCACATGAGAGTCATTTTTGTCTTCACATTTAGTTTCATTTTAGAGAAATTGGTACTAACTTTGGCATGCCATGTTTTCCCATTCAAATGAGTAATGTATTTACTGTTTTGGTTATCTTGTGAAATTGGTATTCTTCTAGTCATATACTTTTTTTTCATTTGTTTATTTATTTCCTATGGTGATTCACTCTAATAAAATAGGGTATATTCTCCCAATAATGACTTATTATTCCCTTGTTAACAGTTAGTATCTTCTAGAATACATGGATTTTCACTTCAGGTCATGTGGCGGTTCGGCTTGGGGCACCGGTTCGTGGCACCCTATCCAAGACATTACATCTCCCACCATGAATAATAATTTGAGAACAGTGAGAGTGTGTTCAAATATAATTTAAAATTGAGCATAAATAAATAAAAGTAATAAAATAACACGATCTCTACTGTTTTTGAGATTAATGAAATGTCCTCCAAATTGGGTAATGATTATTTTGAATAAATAAAAAAAATTAAACATTCATAAAAAGGATTGATGAAAGTTTCATGTATATAATGAAAAATAGAAGGAATATATTTATTTCCATAATTGATAATTGGGAGTAAAATTAAACATGATTTTGGGACTTTATAATGAATTACAAGGAGGAACAATCAATTAAGATAATCATGGTCATGTGAGAATATATTTTTTATGAAATATTGAAGGAAACAAAATATCATAATAACACTATTAACATTATGTGTTTTGATAATGAATTAAAAGTGATGAATTTTAAAATTACACATGTTGGTACTTCAAAAAAAGTTAATAGAATATCTAGTACCACAAACAATTACAATAAGTTCCATTTTTATAAAATGCCTTTATCACGAGGAAATAAAAACTCCGGAAATGCAATGTTAAATTTAATTTATGATAAATACATGATGTATCATTTATGTAGAAATTATTATATGAAATATATTTTTTACATAGATAGTAGTGGTTATATTTAAAATTTTATTGTATTAATTGGTTGATAAAATTGTTGAGGAACTTGTCACTACATCAGTTGTGGATGTGGGAACATCCAGCTGATTCTTCTTCTTAAATAACTGAATAAATAAATATTTTGGATAAAAAAATAAAAAATAAAAAATATCTGGATCTATATTAATAAAATAATTATATGTTTGGCTATTTTCGGCATTGTGGAATGTTTGGGAGAAAGTTATATAGTTTGTATAACAATAATTCTTACCGTAAACATCAGTGGAAGTCTGCATCAAGGGGTATCAAATTTAATATTATGTATTATGGATTCAAAATGGATAAAAATATACCCATTTATAATTGAATTTGACTCAAGGAATATCTATGTGGAAATTAAAATAAGAGTGATCACAATGGAGATTCATTATTTTCGAAATCAAAAAAGAATGAATAAAAAGAAATCACAAAGATCATACAAAAAATGAATGAAAATAAATATGACAAGGATGATGAGAACACTATGGGAAATGTATAAAATAAATAAATATATATTACTACACCCAATATGAATATGAAGAATGATTAAACCAGAATTACCTACTTCTATTATGGTAGAAGATGGTGCAATATAGAGCATTTAAAATAGTCCCTTGAAATCATTGTTAATAGATGTTAGACTAAGAAATTAATATCTTAATAAATCAATGAATTGTATAATGGTTTTGGTTATGTGGGTGACATACATGAGGAAGAATATTATGTTCTTGTAATGTTTCTATAAATATATAATATTATATCTCATGATAAAATACATGGAAAATCAATGAAGTTAATAAATATACCAATGTATGTGAAGCCATTTTTCCCTCTCAATTAAAAAATTCATGAAAAGGTAAAGTGAACAAAATGATAAATGTTAACTGTTGTGGGTAGAAATTCTTTATTAAGAATTGAGTTTGATAATATATTACATTAAAATAGTAAACCAATAATCCATTGGGGTAATGTATATGGTGATATCATGATTGATACATTTCTATACATTACTCATTCACACTTCTATCCCATGTGGAGGTTATAGAGAATATGAAACATGAACTAAAAGACTCAGTTGATTTGATCGATTTTATAGTGAAAATGAACGCATACATATAAGTTGTTAAAAATGTAAAAGAACCCATAAACCCAATTTTTTTCTAAAACTATAATAATGCACATATAATTTGATATTCTAATGATGGAGTTAAAAATAAATGAGTATATTAGATTATAACCAATCTCAGTGTTGTTTATCTCACTAATAATAATATCTGATCCATGTTAAATATTATAAAACCCTGTTTTTACATAAATTTTTTGTGTTTTTAATTTCATTTTTAGATGAAAATTAATTGTCTATGATGCAATAAATATAATTTTTATGTTTTTTATTAATAACAATCATAAATTTTAACATTTTAAATAACTTATTTTTTTTCATTACTGATGTTGAAAAATAATTTTTTTGAGTATAATTATGGATTTTATAAAGAAAATTTTGAAAAGTCAACTTCTATGTTAATTAATTAGTAACTATTGTAAAAAGTTGTGTTTCTTGTAAGTTATTAGAATAGTATTGTTGGAAAATGACAATTTCATAACATATTTTAATGATGATAAATTCTTTAAATGAAAAAATATAGAAATATAACAAAAAAATTGAAATTAAATGAAATCTAGAAAAAGGCCTTAAATTTCATTCACTTTTATGTTTCTATCAATATAATTATATCTGGAAGAAATAATAAGAGGGACGTCCAAATTTTCAGTATAAAAGAAATTTTGGACATGGACCTACAAATATCATGCAAAAGAATTGTTATTTTGACATCATCTAAATAATTATTAATCATCCCAAAAATATAAAAAATTATACGGATTAATAAATCCAATAACAATTGATTTAAATAATGAAGGATAATTATAAATACCATTATGAAAATGGTTAATGAAAAATCATGGAATGATAATGAAAATAATATTTTTTTTATTAGAATTGAGTAATAGATGATCACATAACCATATAAATTAATAATTAAATAAATATAAAATGGGGTTATTACCTTCTATGTCTAAATTGAATGATTTATTGGAACACTATTAATAGATTGAATTATTTGCGTTTCATTTGGTGAAATGTTTTTTTTCCACATCAACTAATATACAAATTAGGTGAACAACATTGGTGATTTGAGTTTCTATATTATTTATTACATAAAAACATGAAAAAACATATTTTAACATTATTTAAAGGATAAATGATAATCACATCTTACTTATATCGTATTTTATATGGCATTTAATAAATTAGTTTTTGTTAAAACATAATTTTCTATATATGTTATATAAAAAATACTGTTAAAAAACTAGAGAATATTTTTTTACATCCGTTATATAAATAATCGATGTTAAAACATTTTTAATAATAGTTATAAAATAAGTGAAATTGAAATTATGACATGAAATATACTTCTTATAACATATGTTTTACCAAATATAGCTTTTTTTTTAATATCCAGACATTGATTTAAAGGTGATTCATGGTTAAGGGGGATAACTAAAGAGATTAAAATAGCCTCAAAACTGGATAGTGGATTATAATACACCTCTTTGGAAGTTATTGAACATTTAGTATATTTAATTACATTTGATAATGATATTACAATTGTTGATAAATAAAATATATTTTCTCCATGAGGTGAAATCATTTAATGGATATGGAAAATCAGTAAGAGTATTTAATTACACGAAAATCATTAATTCTGGATAAAGGGCATAGAAGGATTCAATGAAAATTGATTATTTCATTAAATAAATTTCTTATTTTGAAAAAACAAATTCTTAAGTTAAGTTGTTAATTTGAATTTATAAAGGGAAAGAATAATGTGGAAGTTTTGAGATGGTCAAGAACTTCATTAAACTCACTTACTAGCTAATTATTCATTGATTTAAATCTATGTATTTAGATAAGTTAAAAATATTAAGTGGAAACCATTATAAGAATAAATTTAATAATTGTATCAACATTAAAATATAAGTTAATATCCCTTATGAAATGTATAGTAAGATTATATCATTTTATAGGTTGACTATAGAGATATTGGTTTTCATGATTAGTGTATTTTTTATTCACTCGTAATTTATCAAGTATAAATAGACTAGATAACGTGAGGGATATTTTCATTAAGTGAATTGATACAACTATCTCTTGGGATTAATTTTATATGTTATCAATATGTGAGGAAAATAATAAAATATAGTAAAACAAATTATAATTAATTTTCTATATTAGTATTGATAATAAATCCCTAATAGAGATGGTTGAACACAATTCATGTTGAGTTTTATTTTATCAATAATATCAATGAAACGATGTAGTATGTCACCATTTGAAAAAGGATAATGGATTATAATAAGTTTTTGAGCTACCAATACATATTAGTGATAAGAAGGTGTTAGTTATAATGCATTGGTTTGTTCAATTTGAACTGATTAGTGAACTGTTTTATGTTTGATGTTAGCTATTCTGCTGATATTTAATCCATGCTAGAGAATAATTTAAATATGTTAGAATTTTTAACTTAGTTTATTACATAAATTATTGGTAAAGGAGAAAAATATATATGATTCTGTCGGATATCTATCTAGAGATCCACTCATATACAAAAAACATTGAGATGAGTTGGATTTATTTGAATAGAAAATATGATTGAAGAGTTACAAATAATATATCATCAAGATTAATAGTTGACTAATTATTTTAAAATATTTCAATAATACTTCAATGATATTTTCTAAAAATTGATTAATTATATTTTAATAATTTTTTGTATTAAGAATAATTCCATAAAGCATTATCATTTATATATATTTTATCTTTATTAAAAAATTGAAATACTAGTTTTGAAGATACTTATTAAGCATAAAATATGGTGAATATTGATATAGTGAGAAGACGATAAATGGATAATTATTAAAGAGTATTTGAGGTTGGTTGAGGTAGTGACAATATAATAATGTACTCTTGGTAGAATTTATATATTTCAAAAAAAATTGATTTCTTTCTTATGAAAGTTCAATTGAGGTTATTACAAAGTTTTCTAAAGTGTTTTAAACATGTTAAACAACATTAATAGTCTTTATGTATAATTTTTCAATCGTTATATTTACACATAATGTGGGTTGAATTCTTGGAGAATAATTTTCTAAATAAGTACGTATTATAATAAAATAATTAGAGGAGAGTGAAATTATAAAATTTTTATCATTACAAAATTTATCATAAATAGGTTACATGATAATGCTTAAATAAATATATGAAGTTAATCAGTAAGATAAAATATAAATAATCATTGAATATAATCCCTTGTAACATATTTTAGAAAAAACATCAAAGGAAAACCCATATGTTGATGTATATATTATATAATCTATAATACATTATATATTTAAAATAATTATAAATCCTAAAAATTATCATGAAATTTAAAATGATATGCAAGACTACCTTCATTAAATGACAAAAATTGTATCTTTTGAAGGAAAAAACATTACATACTAATAAATGGTAACATTAATATTACACATGTGTTACTAGTTAGATATTGTTTTAATAAAAATAAAAGTTTATATGATTTATATGTGTACCAATTTATTTTTTAAATGATTATGGTTTTATAAAATTTTATTATTCATAAATATAATAAAGAAATTCAAAACGATGATTTATAGATCCTATTAGATTAATATATTTCGAATTGTTTCAATAATCACACTAATACATGTAAAGATTTAATATCAAATATGTAAGAATTACATAAAAATATTTTTTAAATTTTTTAGTTCACATTGTGATATATAAAGGTATGGTACTCCCAATGTAGTTATAAATATAGTTAAAAAGATGATACATAAATAACATTCCCTTTCTAGAAAATTCTATAATTATTTGGGTTAATAGTGAGTTTTCGGTGTTCATCTCTAAAATGAGAATTAATTCATAAGATTTTTTAAAAATTATTCATTGATTTAAATGTCATTATTATGATTATAATATGATTAAAGAAATTTAATGATTATGGTTATAGAATATGAGTTGGGAGAACATTGTGATGATAAAAATCACACTACAAAAATGAATATTTATTTAAAACCAGATAGAGAATGTTCTAGATTTTGAGATTTGGTCTTTCCATAAGAACAAATCCATGTTGTGATCTATAATTAAGAAATTTTATGTTCCCCACACCCATGATCTTATATATAGTACTGAAATTATTCCTCCTTATATTATATTTATTACTTATTGAGATTCCCCATGTAAAACAATATTATATTTTATGTCATTTTCATAACATAAAAATTACATCACACAAATAATCTCACAATCCTAAATCTTAAAGGATTAACTTATTTTCATATTGGACCTTAAAATTATTACTACACATTTTTCT
The DNA here is from genome assembly GCA_963277665.1 of Viscum album. Classification (NCBI taxonomy): domain Eukaryota; kingdom Viridiplantae; phylum Streptophyta; class Magnoliopsida; order Santalales; family Viscaceae; genus Viscum; species Viscum album. The sequence goes on along the minus strand of OY728128.1, from coordinate 1,249,238,657 downwards.
TTAACATCTATGATAAAAATATCTAAATAAATATTTCCTCCACATAAAATCATACAAGTAATTATTTGGGGATATGGAAGTAAATAAATGAGTGGGATAAAAAACTATATAGGGAAAATTATTAATGATTCATAATGGTTAATATAATATTGATGAATAAGGTAAAATTATTGGATTCAAATGGGAACTAAATCTTGTTATAAAATTATAAGAAATGATATATATATTCATAGATCATTCAATGGGGTGATAAAATTATAAAAAGATATTCTTGGATATATATAAAAAATTCATTTGACTGGAAACATGTTAAAATAACATTAAACTATATAAATATAATATTTTAATATCAAATATCATGGAAATGTATTATATGAAAAATAAATATAATTTCATAACATATTGATCATAACTCACCGATATATTTTCAACATTTAATATTTATAGCATAGCTAACTATAATTATACCCACATCGATAGATAGGAACATAGATAACCACAATCATTTCCTTATACTACATCATTCTCTCAAGATATATAAAGAATTATATAATGAATTGAGGGATATAACATATAATAAAAACTCATTAAGATATACCATAAATATTCCTATAATATATAAACATATTTTATATCGTGAAGAAATTATATATGGAAATTTGATTTTATTCCACTTCTAAACTATATTACATAAAATGAATCAAAGATGTCAATTAATATAATACAAAATTAAATACCCCAAAAAATATCAAAAATCACTAAGAGGGTGACCATGAACATTACTATATGTGTGGTATATACTTTGGTGGTTGTGAGGAAAATAGATGTAAAACAATTTTGATGGTGATTTTGAAACCAATTTGTATAAAAATATATATGTAACCTAAAAAATAATTTCTTGTGAATTAAAAGAAAACACTAGAAATTATATCATTAAAAATTTACAAATATATAACCCTTGAAAGTATTTTTATTGAAAAATAAAAAATATATTGTCTGAGATTATTATTTACCTAAGTGGAATGATATCCCTTAATTCATTCTTGTAAATAATTAAACGTTATATTAAAAATGAGTAACTCTAAAAATAATTAGATTATAAATTGAATTATACAAATAAGAAAATTTTAATTGGATTATTTATTATGAAAAAATGATTACAAATTAGAAGAATTATGATAATGTATTAATTGTTAAAAATGAAATTGATTTCACACTATTTTATAAAAACTAAAAAAATATTTATTTTGAAAATTTCATGAACATTCATTCTAAATCTTTTATTTTATAGTTACTGGTGTTTTTAAATAACCCTAATATATTATTCAATTATATTTAAGATCGTTAGTATATGTTATAATGAATAAATACTAGAAAAAGAAAGAGTCATTAGAAATTATGGGAATTGTTCATAAAATTGCAATATGATTTTGATATAAATATATGATTCTTAGATATAGAAAGATAAAATATGATAAAGAATATTAAATTCTAAGAATAATTTTTACCTTATAGATCATTGAAATGGATGAAGGTTTACTAACAAAAAAATATAAAATTGAGTTGATATTAACCTATTTTTTATGAAAAAAATTGATAAAATAATTTGGAATGGGAGAACATTTAATGTTACATTATAAAAAATGAATAAAGAGATAAATGTTTTATAATATTTCAAATAGGTAGTATATTCACTATATAAATTAAAAGATCTCTATAATAATAAACATTTACCGAAGAAGAAAATTTGGAATGAGAAACCCAATATTATATACTTAATCTCTTGGTGGATGAATATAAATGCTATAATAACATAATTTTATTCATTAATAACTTTCTTCATAACCATTTTAGGAATATTTAATTTTTTTATTTTCTGTTAATTTCCATATATAATTCACTCAAATTATATGTTTTTCTCCAACTTTCTTCTAGGGGTTTTTAGTGAAATCATCATGAAAAAATTGGTACATGAACCATTATAAAAAGAATAATAAAATATTTTAATCATCCTTATATATATGTGTGTACTTTATTTTTCATTTTATAATAATTACACTTATATGGATTAATATGTCATAAAAAATATAATCGAATTAAGAGAAGTGTCTAAGTATTATTTTCTCTTCTTGTTAAATTTATAATGACCATGTATTAATAATATTTTAATGTATTTAATAAATTACATTTTCATAATCATAATATTTTTATAAATATAATATTTATTCATTTAAACATATTCTATAAGCACCAATTAATGTTTATGATAAAAGTTGAATTGTGTTGTTCATGGAAGCGGTGAACCAATGATAACACGTAATGTATTTTATTTTTATAATGCATGGATGAGTATAGAAAATGGTTATACACAATACATAATAACATTTTAGTATATTAATGACACTAAAGAAATTATATAAGTAATGGTATAATTTATCTTGAAGTGGTAGAACATGGAAAAAATGTTAATTGTATCAATTAAAATAACTACCTATTCCGATGATATCCTCCTCTAGAAAGCTCTTTATGAAGTATTATATTTTTGTATTGGTGAGATAAGAACCTATATAAAATGAAAAAATGGTTTGGTGAGTCGTTTTGTAAGATATTTTTATTTCTAGGATGGGCGATGATTTTGGATATGTTGGATGGTGGATGGGACTTTTATTAATTGGGAGGGGTGGCATATTTTTAAATATGAAATTATTAATATAAAAAAGTGCATTAATATTTAAAGAAAATATACTCAATATCAATAATTAGAGAGAAATATGTAGTTTATAGATGAACAATCAAATATGAAACAATTAATATATTAGCAGTTGTAATATTCTAAGACTCATCATGTTAATTTAAAAAATTACCTCACTTTAACCTTTATAATGGTGACAAAAGTTTTTGATAACTTATTCATAAAAAAAATTAAAATTTACCATATTAACAGATTTGGAAATTATGATTCAAAATATTTAAATAATTATTCTTGATTCATTTTAAAAAATAGGTAAAAAGTATTTCTAATATAATAACACATATCAGGAAAAAATAAAGAGTAATTTTTTTTAAACAAAATGAGATTTTATTTATATTCATTGTAGACAAAGATTAAGTTTATGATTGATAATATATATATATATCCATATATTTAATTTATTTTATTCTTCACTAGCCATAACCATAATCTATTAATATATAATTACACTGATGAAATAAAAAAATCCCATGTCAAATATCGCTTTTTATAATTGAATAATTTTATATTTATTCTTACCCAATGGATAATAAATTTGTGAGTTATTATTGATTTTTTTAAGTTATAAATTATTATTTTCAATTAATTTAGCCATACAATTTCATTAAAATGTATTTTTTAATTTAAAATAAAAAAGTATAGAAAAAAATTTATTATTATATTATAACATATTTCTTTAAGTAAGTGTAATTAAGTTATTATTCTAAATAATTACATGGATATTTATTATATATTATTAAATATTTTAATAAATCATTAAAATAAATTTATTAATCTATTTTAATAAAATAAATGTTTTCTTTTAATGATTATATTTTGACTTGAAATCATTAAATAAAAACATTTAACAAATAACATATTTAGAATATAGAATCTATTTTTTTATTTTATATGAGTAACGATTTCCAATAATTTTTAGACTTCAAAATAATTTATGAATGATTATTTATATTTATTACTCATTATTTTAAAAATATATTAAATATTTATATTTTGTACATATATAATTATTAAAAAATATTTATAATAATAATATATAAATTAAAAGAAGTTGTATAATTAAATTATAATTCTTATACAACCCTTATATTATTTGCTATTAATATGTTTGAATTTTTTCCGAAGATTAATGTTCAATTGTTACCATTATATATAATATTTATCTCCTTTGTAGATTATATGTGAAAAATTAAAATCTATATTCAATCATATAATAATAATCATTATTATTATAGAATATAGTGTTTTTATACATTTTTTTGTCTCAGAATAATTTTTTGGCTGTTTATTGAAATTCATATAACAATATAATGAAATAATATTTATCATAACAAATATATTTGTTAATATTATTAAATCATATGAAATAATTTTTATTTAATATTAAATGTTTTAAAATGAAATTAGACCTGTGTGATTGGTTTGGTAATGATGTTTATATAGATTATAAATAATAATGTAAAAAAATATGAAAATAGATTTCATGATTCAACCTATGATTTTACACCCCCTCCTAAAAAATGGTGTCCATTAAATTATAAATTATTCTCATTGATTTAAATAATTGAGGTAATTCATTAGATAAAAAATATTGAAATATAATTTCAAATGAGATATCAACCACACTAACATCATAATAACTATGAAAATCTTCTTTTTCTTAATAATTTTCATATATTGTAAACATTAATGAAAAATTATTCCATTGTTGGTTTTATGGCTTAGGAGTTTCTGGATACATACCATTCGAATCATTATTTTTCTCAACTTGTATCAAAACAATAAAAATCAAAATAGTAATATCTAATAAAATAAATAAAAATAAATTCTATGCTTTTTTATCTAAGGACACAAGTATAGGGAGTTGAATGATTTTTTTCTATGCCAAAAATTTGATCTAAGTTCCCCACAATATTATGTATCAAGGAAAATATTATTAATATTATTTCAAACTAATTTTAAAATCATACATGCATTGATATTTGTTAACTATATGATTTGGGATATGGGATATATGTTTCTTTTTCTGATAATTAATATTAACTATATAGATGGAGAGCCAATCCATGTATGATTTCACATCCAATCCTACTATGTAAAGAAGACTAAATTTTTAGGAAGTATTATCCAAAAAACACAATTATGGAAGAGTTGTATACCATAGAGAAAATCTTCACACAACATTGTTTTTTCACTAATAAAAAAATATCCAATGTTTATAGTGGTGAATAAATATTCCTAAAAAATATTTCATATTAAGTGATTTGAATCACCTATATTAATGAATACATTTATAGATATAAATTAGAGTATGATTATACCAGTGACCACTTTAATATCATGTTTTACATCAATATTGGAGATAATAAATGATATTACTTTTTTCATTGGACTCGGTGGATTTTCACACTTATTATTTCCATTATCCCTTGAATTGGGGAATTTATCTTCACAATATTAATTGTAACCACACTTAAAAAAGTGAATGGTTAGTTGCATAATGAAAATTAAAATATTTTCCCATATTGTGTTAATTAAACATTTCATTTATATTGATAATATTATTTGTTTAAGAACGTATTTTCAAAACATTAAAAAACAACCCATTCCTTTGAAACGTTTCAATGTGTGTATATTATGATATTATTGACATAATGAAAGTTGAATATTAATTTATCAGTCATCTGTGACACCTAATTTTTTTGGAAAAAACTTTTTTAGTGTTCATGGAAGTTCATAGTGGTTCAAGATGTTAATATTAACATTGCATGTTAGGTTATACATAACCCTATGATTTTTTATTTCAGATAAAATCTCATTAGGTCACTCATTCGGATAATCAATGTATTGTCCATAACAACCATTATTAACTCTATTCCACTTCTTTAGGGAAATATAATAAAACAAAAATGTTTTCAACAAGATGTAATCTATAATATATTAAGAGGTCATATTAAATAACAATATTAATTTTAAAATACCATCCAAATCTTCCATAATCTATGAAACCATCATTCTATCAAATTTTAATCTATATTCAATATGGTTTTCATTATGTTTGGTTCATAAAACGTAAAACCAAAAAACCAAAAAAAACCCTCATGGATACCAACTAAAATTATTCATACATTAAATCATAGATATGGTGCTAAAAATATTCATTTATAAGTTTGCTATTATAACAACTGGTATGCCTCCAAATAAAAATTAAAATATTTTAAATCATTTTTATATTAAAATATTACATCTAAAAAATAATATTACTGTCCTAGAAATAAATGGATTAGTATCTTTGGAGATTCTGTACATAAAAATATTATTACTCATTTTATCATTAAAATATACTCCATTCATATGTATTTAAAAATTATTCCTACCTACATTCCGACATGAAATCTTTGTGGAATTGGAAATAAAAATAAGTGTTCAGATCAATATCTAATAAAGGAAAAAAATTATTGAGTCATAAATAGTTAGATCAAATTAATGAACATGGGATAAATATATGATTAAATTAGACATTTAATTGAAATATAAAATAAAAATAAACTTCATAACATCAAATATTATTGAATTAGTTCATTTTTTAATAAATATACATTCATAGAATCATAGAACATATACCATTACTTGAAAACACTTGAAATTAATCATACGCAATGGAAACCTAACATTAAAATTTATAATAACATACATTTTTTCAAAAAAAAAGTATCATACGAGCTTAAATAATTTCATTCAAAACTAACTTCAACCATGTCCATTAAAAAGGATGTAAGGTTAACTATTTTTAAATATACCACTTGCAAAAAGATATAAACAAATAAAACTGAATTCAATCTCAAAAAAACATCATCATATCATGACAACTAGTGAATTATCCACTAAATTTTAGGGCTATACTAGGACCACATATATGATAAGGATAAACCATACAATGGGTGATAATTAGAAACACACTTTATTTTATGAAAACCCCATGAAAATAATATGAAACTCATTCCATTTCAAAATTATACAATTCAAAATAATATATATATATATATATAGATTAATCAATATAAAAAAATTAATATCCCAAAAAAAATATCTCACAAAAATATCTTATAATGATACAATGGATCATACATTATTAGACATCAATCATTTTCAGTAGAGTGGAAAAATTTAAGTGAAACAATTTCATAGTGATTTTTTATCATAGATTTAATGACAAATATGACATAAAACATTATATTAATTATTGAAAATAAATCTTTGACACCCATAATTATAAAATAATTCAAAATTTATAATATTTCTAATGAAATGTAATAAATTTTATGAAATTTGTAGTGGAAGAAAAAAATATTTACAATTGAAATTATATACCATTATTTGATCTTCTAACAGATTAACCTTTATTTAAAAAAATCATAAATTAATGGGATAATAAATTTCATTGTAAAACCATGAAACATGAAGATAAATATCCACTATAAAATGGTTAAAACCTGTAAAAGTCACTCAAGTGGTAAATTTTAAAAAAATATTTTTTTCATATTTTTTTTAAATATTACAAATGTTCCACATATATAAATTTAACCGTATTTGTTATAAAAATATTAAAAAATTATAATATTATGGAATTTTCACTTCATCATTCATTAATTTATAGATAATAACATTATTTAATAAATATTTAGAATAAGGACATAGAAGAAAAAGATTGATTATAATATATGAGAATTATACCTAACAACATCATGTTTTTAGAGATAGTGAAATCCATTAATGAATATTTTTTAATTAAAAGAAGTTATTTGACTACATATAAATAAAAATTAACATATTGAGTATATATATAAGAGAATACAAGAAACTTATAAGATCATATTCAAGGAAGAAAATTTATTACCCAATAAATGGGAAATTGACTTGAAACAATAGTTACTGATTTTTATAACATTTGAATAAAAAATTATTAAAATATGGAACAAGAAATAGAAGATTATAAACAATTAATAAAGATACAATCAGGATATAAGATTTCAAATAGAATGTATATACACTATATAAATTAAAATAGGTGTGTGTTATGAAGCACTTTCCGAGAAAGAAATTTCAATTGAGATACCCTCACCTTATATACTAAATCACATCGGGGATGCACCTAAACTCATAAAGTTCCAAAATAATTTCTTTTAATACATTATTTATAACAATTATTTGGAATATCTCATATTTATTCCTATTAAGTATCGTATTTCATTCATTTATATTATTATTTTTTCATTTGTCGACAACATGGGGTTGTTGGGTAATTTTATCAAAAAAAAATTTGGTATGTCGACTAGGTAAGAGGGTTTATATAATAGCTTCATCACTAAATTAATTGTATAGATACAATATATTTTTCATTGTCATTGTATAAAATTAATATAGTTCAATTGGTTGTAAGAAATATATTCAAATTATAAAATGTGTCTTGTTATGCTCTTTTTATGATGCTAAATTTACAGTGAACATTTATTAATAAAATTATTTATAAAATGAATATTTCATCTCTAAATAATATTAATTATATCATAAATTTAATATATATTAATTAAATCACAAATTTTAACTATCCCTGTATTGCGATGATGAAATATGAGTACCATTATTCATGGAGGAAATCAAGTATCCATAACACGGTGACGTTTTTGTTTTCTGATGGACATGAGAATGTTATTTATTGGTTATTAAATAAACATAGAACAAAATAAAAATAAAAATGATTCTAATGTCAATATATATTTTTTTAGGATATTTTATTTGGAATCATTTAAATTAGAAAGAAACATGAAGGGGTTTGGTTAAAAAATTACATCTTCATTGGATTTTATACATTACAATACTCTTTAATCTTTCATATATTAAATTATTTACTGAGGCTATAATCTATATGATATAGGAAACTTGGACAGAGAAGGTTTTTGTTAGATAATGATCAATATAAGAGGATTAATATGTGATCATAAGTGGGGTGTTTAATGGGTTCTATTATACATGAGAGGGTTAGTATTTTGAAAAATATTATTAATGTTAAATGAGAATTGATGAAATTTGATCTAAATTTTATGATTACATAAGAAATGGTAGGTTAATATTTATAGTCCTATATCCATATATTTAAAAAATATGTTTTCTAACATATTGATACATAACCTTTTGATTTATCGTTTTCATCTTATTTTATCCTTTACCGTGTTAACAAATTTTGATCTTAATAACATATTGTTTTAAAAAAAAATTAAACATATTTTATTAAATAATTTGAAATTTCAATTCCAAATATTAAATAAATTATTCATGATTTAATATATAAAATATAAAAAAATTATTTTTATATAATAATTCATACTCATAAAAAAAATTCTATGAAAATGTATTTTTAATGCATTGGCATAGTTTAATCCTTCCAAGTAAAAATATATAGAAAAATATGTGTGTATTTGACTATAAAAATAAATAATTTATTTTTTAAAATTATTTGTTATCACTCATCCCATAGTTTATAAATATAATAATAAATTACTCAAATAATAAAATTCATTGGAAAATATATCCTCTAACCCTAAAATTGTATTAATTTTATTAGAACCCAATTTTTAATCAATGAATGAATGAATATTCATTCATTTTTGTTTAAAAATATTACATAACAACAATTTTAATATTAAAAAACTAGTAATTTATTTTTTAAATAAAAATACATAATTTATAGTAAGGAAATGTATTTAATTTAAACCAAATTTTTTTGAAAAAATACATAAATTATAATTCATTATAATTCCCTTATTATTTATTGGATTTTATTTATTTTTTATGTTAATAATTACTATTATAAAATTAATAGTTTTTAAAAAAATAATTAATATCTTTTAAAAAATATAATTATTAAAGATCATAAAAATAAAAATATTTTAAAAAATATATATTTAAAATTGAGAGGGAATTTATCTTTTATATAAATGATTATATGTCATCATTCATAAACTATTGAATAAATTAAAAATAAATAGCTACACATATTATATATAATTATAAAATTATTTTACACATTTATTTCTTAAAAACATTTGTGTAATAAAATTGTTTTATAATGAACATACATAACATCCACAAAAGGTATATTAACTAAAACATTATTCTCATAAAATCCATATTTTATTAACACTAGTTATCATATTCTATAAGATTTAGTTCCATTGAATGATTAATTTTTCCATCATTGCATTTATGGAAAATATACATCTTCTATATTGATTATATGTGCATTGTTAGTAGTGTTCTTAAGTTTTATAATAATGATCCTTTTTATTATGGAAGATGAGGATATTATAATTTCGTAGTCAATGCTATATAAAATATGTTGAGGGTATATTTAAAATCCTTTAAAAAATAAGTAAATCATGTATACCTTATCAATCATTTATTTATCTATATCTAGCTTGTAATGAAATCTTTTAATCAAAATCGAAAGAAAAATATTATTTGTCTTAAATGATTTATTTTTAATAATTACTCAATTTTTTATAATGAATAAAATATTTAAATTTTTGAAATAAATTTTATACCTAAAACAGGTGTGTTTCAGAAGTTTTATGATAGGGCTTCTTACCACGACAGATCATTTAATGTTGTCATATTGTTGTGTAATTATTAAAAACAAGTTTTTTGTGAATTTTTTAATATAAAAGATAACGACATGATGATTCATGATATAATATCAATATCTAATTATTTTAAATGAGTTTTGAAAGAAAAATATGATGGATAATTTAATGGAACTGGTTAAAGGGTTTTTATGTACAATGTATGAAAAAAGTGTATCCATGATAAAAGCTAAGAAGATGAATAGAATAGTATTGTATAGATTATACTATCCAAGAGAGTGAACTGCCACATTGATAATTAATCATATTTAGTATGTTGAGGAATTAACAGAACCACAAATTGACCTACATTAGGCTATGAAAATTTTTATCAATACACATATAATAAATAGTTTTTTTTGTAATAAAATGTTTTTTCATATTGATTAGTGTTCAAATCAATTGCCACTATTATTTATGTTGACCAATGTGGATGTTTTAAAAATGTTTAGCATCGAAAGTCTAGTAAATTGGTTAAGAAAAAATATTTAAACTAATATGATGAAAAGAGTATCGAGTTCAAGGTTGGATTTCATGACTTAATCCTAGCCAATTCTATAAAATAATTTCCCTTCACTACATATTAATTTTTAATTAATATATTCCTCATAAAATATTTAAATTAGACATGGATGAAGGTTATTTTGGATATTGATAATGAAATTATCTGTCCATTGTTAGCCACCCTTCCATCTTATTTTGGAAATCTATAAACCATTCAAATAATACCAAAGAAATTTTGAATTGAGTGTTGTTTTGTTTGGAATAATTACGAGTAACTCACTATCTAAACATACATTTTTTAATTTTCTAGAAAATCACAACATAATTTGGAAAATTATATTAAGACAATAAACTTTTGGTAGATTGAGATGATAATTTAAAAACATATGTATATAATAATGAAAATTTTCTTATCCGGACATACAATTTCACTGAATGTATTATACAACCCCTAAAAACATAAATCAATCAATAGAATAAGGTTATTTTAATTTTTTGAGGATTCAAGTATTATAATGGAACTCATTCCCTTCCATGATCACTCATGTTTTACACATCTATTCATAGGGTGACTGGGATTTATGATGAATTTGATTGTATTATGCAAGGAAATAAAGAGGGAAATATGAAAATATTAGTAGTAGAAGAAATGATTTTTCCACTAAATAGAAGCCCCTATTACTTTACCATCTGACTTGTCTATAGATCCTCTGATTCCCTCTTTTTTGTTTTTGGTTAAAAATTGAATATATTCCATCCTTTAAACTAAAATATGTCTTTCTTCAATTAAGGAATTCAAATATCTAACAAATCCATGACTTTATTTAGGGATTCCTTTTTTTAATTGAAAATATGATACAATTAGCATAGTTATTATTCTTGATGTATTATATGAAGAAAAATATGGTTGTATCACATATATATTTATGTAACATACCAGACATTATGGTTAGCACCTAAGGTTTCTTCATAGGTTTCACCGCATAATTCCATGTTCTCACCACTCATGAACATTTTTTGGTATGAAGGTTAATCAATATGGGTCAATGTATAGTTTATAAGAACTCTACAACCGATATCAATATCGTCTTCTAGTCCTCCATAAATAAAATTTTTGATTTCTATGTGGGATATGTAGATTTCATATTAATTTTCATGTCCTGATTTCCCACAACCAGCATTAGCTGAAAATATATTCACATTAGTGGGAACATTATAATTCACAATGTATTTGGTAAATAAAATACAAAATGTGATTAAGACTTGTTCTAATGATAATTGTCAGGGAAATCAACATCTGTAATAAAATGTTTTCAACCATTACAACGTTTTCTCATTTCCACATAGTGATTCGAAACTCGTCAAAATTAATTAAAAAAAACTTTCAACTTTTGAAATTAATCTCACTATTTCATAGAATAATGTTTTCAGTAGTTTCATGAGATCTTTTAATTCATTTATATTTCTAGGTAAACCATTGTTCCCTCCATGTTGTTGAAATTATTAATTCATGTTTTTAATTCCATTACAAAATGTTAATTCATATAATATTTTATTGATTATGGCATCATCTATTTTTTCCAATTATGTAGTGCTTCTTAATTATCACAATTGAATAAAATTGTTGCAAACAAGATCATATGGTCTTCCCAATGTGGATTCTACTATTTTAAACGCATTATTTTAAAACCACAGTAGGGTCCTTTGATCCCTCAATGTCTTAATTTCTCATCCACTGATGTTATATGACCCTCAATTAGTATAATTGTAAATTCATATGATTGAGATTTTAGACTTCTGGGAGAAATTTCATGACCTCACCCCCAAAATGAACCTTCATTTTATCAAAATGATATATGGGAGATAAAAATTCATAAATCCTCCCTTTAATATTACACAGGTTAGTGACAAGCATCGATAGTATATAATACGCAGAAATTAGTGGCATTAGAAACTATGATTTACAAAACGAGTTAAAAGATAAAAAATATAAGAAAATACTGAAAATAAAAGAAAAACATATATATAAAAATACATGAATTTAATGTCTTAAAACTAAACTACAATAAAATAGCATCATGTTACAAAATTAAAAGCTCTAATAATGACCTTAAAGCCCAAACAGGTCCTAAAAAACACTACAAGCTAGTAATTTATAGCCTGATCTCAAACCATATCCAACATAATTGAAGAATATTTTATATATAAATATTTATAGATTTATAGGTATACAAAGTAGGATCCTTCGGGGAGCCTCTAGTGAATATGATAAATGAAGTATATTAAATCATAGTTAATAAACAATTGATGATAAATCATCACTCAAATATGTATTCCAAGTACAAAAAATCATTATATATCACTATACAAGTATGATTTAAAAGAATAACATAATATCTAACATAATATTAACGAATTTACCTATCTACCACAATCCAAATCATTTTTTATCTCTTCTCATGTCTCACACATGCTGATCGATCTCTATCCAAAAGTAATTGTTTCCTAAAACTACATAGAAACCATGACATAATAAGAAACTAATGAATCATATCATCTCATAAAAAAATTCAATTCAACCAAAACATCAAATAAATTAATGATTCCATCGATATTTTTGATATTAAACATGTTTTTGGGAACAATCACATCACATATGTCATGTATGACATCCTAATTATTCCCAGTCCCCACATTACGTACATATAACAATACATATGATACTATATCTGAATATAACTCTATATAAAATACTAAAATTTACTTTTATAACTATAAATACATTTATAATAATGTTAAACACCATGGATACCAACAATTAATACTACCCAGAGAAGGGAGCCTGAGAATATGGGATTTCTTCCATTCATTCCTCGCCAACTAGGATGTTGTGGAAGAATCCCTCCCAGAGTAAACCTGGTGTCACCCAACCTACCACAATGGGTAGGGAAATATAATTAATCCTATTATATATATGATATACATATATCAATAATAACCAAACTATGTTAATAAACCGAGTATTAGGCATAACTATAGATATTGTCATTAGGAGGTGAGGATTCCACTACATAGGACTAGATATCCTATAAATACAAAATATATAAATACTTCATTCAATTATTTATTATTTTAAAAAAAATTAAATTATATTAAATCATTTAGATAATAATTATTCATTACATTTTTATAACCATCAACTAATTCTCATTCCCTCTGGGTATAATCTTTCTCATCACATGGATTCTCATGATTATTCATTCATTGCCTTCTAAAATGAAAACAAACTCACATGTTAATATATTTACCATTCATTATCATTACATACTACCATATAATATGTGAATCATCCTTTGATACCATTAAATATATGATAAAACCATGAATAATAGCCTTATAAAAGTGGTTAGGAAAGGAATATTATAAAATAATAATCGTCGACATCTTGTATATAATGAAGATTCATTAACATGAATATATCCTCTCTTTTTGCACAACTATAATGGTGAATCCCATATTTACCCTGATCTATAAATACATGTGACATCCTTGACACCAATATGCCTACATCAATGCATCCTACTATATCATGTTCAAATTTTTACGACAAATTTGTCCTCTATAAAATTATTTTCCAAAATATTAGTTGTCTAAGTCCCACATAACATCCCATAGTAAGTCTCCTCATCTAGGTAAAAAACAATGATGTTTGAAAAAAACATTTAATATGGTATGAAAGCCCTAAATGACATTTCAACCAGTCTTAACAAAAAAATTGTCCCACTCAACCATTATTATATTCTCTATAAATCATAGAGTTAATTATTATCTTTAATCAATTGAATCATTTATCAAAGGTTAAACCCAATAGATAACGAAGGAATTAGTTATCAACTACTATAAATTATTAAAACATGTTTCAATTTTAAAATTAAATAACAATATAACTATTGGTATGTAATATTTCATGTCAACATTCCCCAATCATATTTGATTTACATGAAATTATAAGGAACAATAGTTTCAAATTAAAAATTCATATTTATTATTTTGACAAAAATTACTGAATTTATGTTGATAAACTATTTTAATCAGATAAATCATTTGAATCTATTCCATAAAAAACATATTAAAACAATTCATCATAATATGTTACACATTGTCTTGAAAATCAAGACGCAACCTATCTACATGGTGGAAACACATCTGATTACTAAAACTATAAACCATATATTTAATTTTTTTGGATTAATATTAATTATGGTTAATTCCACCATTACCCATCAAGATAAATAATGAAGAATGTTTGGTTTCTGATAAAATAAGGGAAGAAAAAAATTATCAATATTGATTTAGATATTCAATATTCTTCACAGAATAATAGACAATTGAGGTTCTACCACATCTGACTAAACCATCTCCAATGAATATGATGAAAATTTGGAACCTAACATATGTATTCCACCAAAAAATAAATCTCAAAACCACAAAATATGAAATTTTATTCCACTAATAAAATTAAAAAAAATTTGATTAATGAAGATAAGAAGGAGGTAATGATACCATAAATAGGATGATTTCATTCACCAATGTTTGAGTTAGAATCCATGAAGAATAAATCCAATGGAATCATGGGAGTGTAAAAACATTTCCAATGCATAAAACTTATTACTATATAACGAAAGAGAAATCACAATCATCTACACCGTAGTTTTGAAGGGGCGTCATCTATTTGAATGATCACCCAAACTTGAAGTGTTAATATATTAATAGTCTTAAAGAATGAATTAAAAATTAATAAATCACCACAATAATGTCACATGAGTTTTCACCCTTTGAACATGCCCTGATATGATGAGAACATAGGCTTCTTGGATAATTTCAAAACAATCTTGACTTCTACTATTACTTCCACTGTGAATGGGTTGTGGACGTGGTGTTCTTCAATGCGTCAAAAAAAATGTCATGCTATGGGGTATCTCTCCCACACCTAGGTGTTTTTACAACAAAAAATCTTCCAAAATGTCTTACAAGTCATTTAGAATGTCCTTATTTCTTATATTATGACACCATGGACACCTTCTCTCACACTTTGTTGTGGTGCTTCACACATAGGATAACATTATAACAAAGGATGTCAAAAATAATCTAAAATAACACAAAATCCATCCTTGATATACCAAAACCTCATAAAAACATAAATTATGCGTAAAAAATTAATATAAAATTTCATTAGATACTTCTCATAAAAGACTTATTCATGATAATAAAATCCAAAATTGAAGAGAAGTAAATAGAAAGGGGTCATCTGAATAGCCATCCAATGAGATAGATATCTGAAATCTCTCCATCATAATGTCTCAAAAATGACAAAAAGATGAATAACGAATAATAATATTGAACATTAAAACCCATCTATAAAACACCCTCCTAGGGGAGATACAAATCAAATAAGATTATGGCTACAAAGAAGGTGTCATGCTATGAAGAACCTATTATAAAAGATATAATGATCAACAATAATATAATTTTGGTTTTAAAGAGAAAATAAGAATAAAAATATGGGATATTTAGAACATTCAATAAAATAACATCCCATGGATCACTTGTCCAACCAACCATGTTGTCAAAGGACATAACACATGGTAATATCATGCCCATGAAACACCATCTCTTGGAAGTCTAGAAAATCAAAAGGACACTAATCGAAGTTTGAATCATCATCAATGTTGATCTCACACCAATCAATGATAAAATAGTCATCATGAAGATTTGGTTAAAGATACATACATAAACTACATCACGTATATAGACCATCAATACGAGATGTTTTATCTAATTTGTGATGTCTACCTCATAATCCAACACCAGGAAATGGCTATAAAATTTGAGATAAATCTTACTCTGCAACCAAATTCTCACTACCTATGAGGATGAGTAACCTTTAGAGAAATTTTATCTCCTATAATAAACTGTATAGGAATCTTATTGTGGTCAGCAATGGACATCAAATAATCATGTGATTCCTTTATCTTATCATAAATAGTGTGAATAAACTCAATCAGGCTGTGTACTAGTTTTGGCCTGATAATTATTCAATATCCAACCCCTTCCTTGAAAAATGGGGAAAAGAATTATCTCTAATACAATTATAATTATTATTTATACTAATGGTGGAGTGAAAACAATTATTCAATGAAATTTTGACCAATGGATAGTGCCTCTTATTAAATCCAACAAATCCCAATTTAAAAGGATGAAACATATTTTCTTGGGTATATATGGAGAACTATTCCTGAATTTTTTCCACTATATGATATTAAATGTTAAGGGAGAACATAAATCCAAAATAATGTTGATGATATCTCACCACACTAGTGGAAAACAAGGAACACTATTAAATATTATTATCTCTAGGACTCTATGTATCCTCACTACCTCTTCAAGTTACTACCTTGACAGAACCACTATCATGTATTACTCCATTATTAGAAATAAGTGAGTTTAATTTCTAAATGGTACACTTACACTAATTAATTATCATATAATCTATGATTATATGGTAAATTATTGAAAAGACCATCTAAATTTCAAAACACTATCTCTTAGGAATGTCTAGTTGATAGAGAAAACTAGTTGTAATATGGTTCTCAACCATCACCCATTAGAATACTGAATATATATAAATTAATTATATGAATAACCCATTAAAAAGAAGCCACTAAAACTAACTTTTATAGAATCACACTTTTTTTCATGCTAGGAGTAACCTATATGTTTGAGATATGGAACCATAAGAATAACCTCACACATAAATAAAGGAAATAAATTATCCCCTAGAACTATAATAATTGTTGATCATATTCATATCATGCATAAGAGGAAGCACTGTAGACAACTCGATCCCACTAGAACTCAACCTTGTAATCCTACAACTATGATTTCTCCACTTGATACACTAAATAAGGCTACACTCTCTTGTGAAAAAATACATCCACTTCCACCATCCTTTCCCATATCAAGATACATCACTATGAGTTCTTACATTACTCTCTACAAATATCTTTATTTTCATATAGAATAACCATTTGACACATTTCATAGATCATCATATACAATATTTCCCCATCCATAGGTATATCAAATCCCAACGTCATAATCCAAAAATAACTGTATCCACCCTCATTTTCCTTAGTTTGGGCCACACTAGGATATGACATTCCTAAGGCCATTGTGATAAGTGAAAATCACAAAATATTAAATAATTACGTATTTCTTCGATAACCAAAATAAAAATAAAACTGATACATACTCAATATCTAAGGAGGAAAAGTAAAATTCATAGTGACATAACATACAATTCCCATAATAAACAAATAATATTGATTTCCTAAAGAGAATTCCGGATCCAAAAAGTGAATTGTAAAATATTACCTCTATATAAATTCCATCTACATGAAAATTAAAGATGAAGTTCTCACCACTATCTTTCACACACAAAATATATACCTAATACTAGTCGCTATAAAATAATGTTAGATTATATTTTCTCAAGTATATAAAAGGATCCACAATATAAGATAAGTTGAGTAAAAACCTCCAATATTATTAAAAATGATTTATTAAACTATGCACATATGTAATAGTATTTGGGGATACATAAGAAAAGAATTCCCCAATATTAAAAGGATACACTGACACTCTATGCTGGGTAAAACATGCCCCATAAAATGAAAATAATGATCATAGAAATCAATATTTTTTGAATTCCTGAAATCATTCTCAAGATAAATAACTCATGAGGTTTCCAATAGATGTTATACAATCCCTTCCTCAGATAAATAGTAAAAAAAATTCATCGATGAAAACCACTATTAATGATACATGAATTCATAGAAAATCGATTGATCATCCCCTTGAAAACTTCAAGAGAATTAATCACATTTAATTTTATAAAAACTCATTTTTTCCATTACTAAATAAAAAATACATATTTGTATTATAATTATACTTTATGCACATCTGATGATATTTTGAGGACCTATCAATTGTTGAGAACTTGCTAGCTCCTTCTAGCAGGTAAAATACATTATGAATCCATAGATGTGGATAGAGGTTATTCACATTAACCTGATTCTTGTAATGGTCATCTATAAAAATATGTATATTACCATCCACATTCATCCTAAAAAAACAAGAGTGCTCCACAGGTACACACATTGACAAAAAACATTTTGATAAAATATCATCAATCTATAAAAGTAGATCCCACAACAGTGGAGCTATCATAAAATACACATATATAATGATCAGAGATATGACCATATGTATCTCCATCCTAGAATCAATATATTATTAATTGGATAACCCTACAACCACCTCAAGAATAAGATCTAGGTATTAATCCTCGACCTTAGAAAATAACGACTATTAAGCCACCAATGAACTTAAAAATTTAGCATAGCTAACATGGAATACAAGTAATTATCTTACATTTGAAAAATATCATGGTTACACCCACCAAAAAACATATAATACTCTTCATAAAACACATAGAACACAATATAACTCTTTAAATAATCCATGATAGCTAACACTAGACACATTAACCCATTTTATAGTATAGTGTAATATGGTTGTAAATTAAAAAATAGTAATTCTCCCTAAGTATGTTTCCTCCTCAACAATACCTCGTAGTCATCAAAAAATTAATACAATAAGTTATTCAACTAGCATGAATTATTTACACTAAGGTTATAATAAGCCTTTCCACCTCATGTAACAATATATAGGAAAGGGAAGGTGATATAAAATACTGTGTACCTATTGAATCAAACAAGAATGCATCCAAGTAAAAACTACAAATTGGTACCTCTAATTTTGAATGGATCACCTAGGATTGGTAAATATATATCATTAGGTTACCACAAATGGATCCATAACATTTCTATCTCTAATGTTGAAAACCTCCAAAGTCACAAGATTATTTATAAAGACAATGTGAATCAAAATATTTTCCAAAACATGATATATCTACCCAATAATGATTTAAATATTTATCACCTTACTACTGATCCCTCATCCAAAACAACTATAATAGTTGACCCAATAGTGTAATATATTCCTCACACTATATTAATAAAATGGCCATGCAATCTCAGTACTGATAACCATAATCAAAGAAAGAATAGGTGTTTTCCACTCTGGAAGGATCCATAGAGTCTCCAACCCAAATGACACCAGATAAAGAAGGATGAGATCTACCATTGAGGGTTCAAAAGCACTTCTATGTAGTAAAATTAGAATCTTGAATCATAGAACTTCTATATAAAGAATATTTGTGACTCCCCTCATAGGAAAATAATATCCAGGCCATCGTCCTCTCCATAACCTCTACTCTTTCATGTAGCTATAGATACATTAGTATTATAAATAAGAAAACATGGTATTGGATATTTTTAGGTAATGATTCCGAAAATTATATAACTATGGACTCTGCATTTTACTCATGGTCAAAATAATATTAAATATTGGTCTAAAAACAAATCCGAAACTTATGTATGAAAAAACATCTCCATCAAAAATTATGCTTCACCTAGTGACTATCTGCCTTCATAGTCAAATATTGATACATTAATCTTAATAGGTTTTAGAGATTCTCTCACAAGTTAGTAGACTCCTCATGTTCTTTGAGGAATGAGAACCATCACTCCTTGGTTTCCAAATCCAAAAATATCACCGAAAATGAAATCTAGTGCTCATTCTGTGCGTAGATAGAACTAGAAGTTATATATAATTACTCTAACTAGCCTTCTTCGACTGAGTATAATGTAGATCACTCACAATACATCAAAATCATGCATAGAAAATCTCAAATTTCCTTCTTCAATGTGTCATCATTGTCACCCTCAACCCTATGGTACTCTATTTCCATGTCCAATAGATTATATTGGATACGAACCTAATGAATATATCTCTAACAACCCGCATTTTCATGATGGTATGCAACAATTTTTTCCAATTTTATCCTTTTTTACTCATGGTAAATGTATAATATGTTCTAATTGAGGAGCCTGGAGCATCCATGTCATTATGGGAGAACAAAGTTCAAGAAAATGTTATAGAATACTTGGCCACATGTTTAGAATAAACCATGTAGTGTAGTTCACAAGGTTAGTTTTAACTATGCATGTGAAAACAACTATGTAGTAGGAGATTCAATTTTTTCCTACAACCATGACACACTAAGTGAATAGCTATGTTCAAAATATATAATTTTTTGCAGTGGGTTCCCACACTATTTTTTAACGGTTTTCAAAATGTGTTCCTAAAACATGCTACCCTTATTTTGGGGTGAATTTTCCTCCCACCCCACCCCCTCATAATTCTTTAACCCTATTTCCTTTTTCCTCTTCATACCTTTTGTCGATGAATTGGCTCTCCTCATTCCATATATCAAAATATAATATGATTAGGGAATCCATGAATCTCATATTTTTGAACTCTAAATAATGATATATCAGATGAATTTAATGCATATTGGTATGTTATTTAATCATCTCTCTTTCTATTTTAGTTTTCCATCAAATACATCATGCAATTTAGGAGCAACATCATCTAACTTATTTTTCGGTTCTTTGGATATTTATCATATATATAGGTTTATATGATGTGATGAGTGATCTAAAGTATTGAGGCAGGTGGATATGGAATTTTCCCATTCAGTTTCATCACTTTGTAGCTATGTCAATGCACTACATGCAATATTTTTCCAAGAAACTAATTTATATTGAGTCCTTTAAATTAAATTGACCATTTTACCTTGGTATACACCCATTGATCATTTCTTAGTGAGTTATAGTATGTCTACCATGTTTATGGATACCCAGTGGGTTTGCCAAATTCTGTTTCCCCTCAATTGGAAAACAATTAATTTCCTCGAAACCCTACTTAGCTTCTTACATAGTCCTAAAATGTAATTTCCCTTCGGAAATGCATATTAAATGGAACCCATACTACCTCTAGGGTGATTGGACCACTTATGGTTGGAATTTCCCATTTAGTCAATTACCATTTTTTGTTACGTATCATTTTAAATGGATCCTTTAGCATTATAAATAGAATTTTATTCATTAATAAATTGAATGCATTGAACTAAATAGAATGGAATACTCAAGATATATTTCTTTTTTTTAAATGAATTAAATTGATTTTCTAAATGAAATATAATTGTTGGTCAAACCATACCATAAGGTTATGCTTAATTTAAATGATGATGATGAATTGAATTTCCTTAAATGTAATTTAACATGGCTATCATGGAACCTGAGAGGTAATGCCACATGAACTAAATTATAAATATGACTGTGCTAAATTTATATGTAAATGTGATGAATAAACATTATGGATGGGAGGTAATTCCCCATTCATTTAATAATTATAATATTTTTTATATTGTTTTTGATATGATGGTAAGGGACTGTTGAAAATTACAGTATCACACTCCCACACATAAAATGTTGAGCATGGTGTATCAAACCATTTCCAGTGTTAGGGTGTTGTGATTGAAGAGAAAGATTTTATTTTTTGAGTGATGACATGATGGTTCACTCACCATCCTAAGATTTGTTCATGGTGTCCCACATTCTTATTTTTATGTAGGGAATATAAAATATTTATTAAGATTATAGACCTGTAAGACTAGTCTTGGATGTCTGAGTTATGCCCTAGTCCTTCTAACATTATTATTCTAAGTATATGGACACATGCATCCACACATACATGGTTCATATAGTAGGATGATATACATAATAAAACTATATAAATACTATTAATATATATTGTAACTGATTATATTTTCATCCCATCCCTGAGCTGAATAAGGTTGACCCCCGAGGATTACAATAGGAACATGAGTGGGATGGTTATTTATTTCATCATTACTTCCCTTTTTTGTTAATACCTACACACTTTTTAGTTATGAGAACAACATATATTACACATAGATGTAATTTGTTGTGGCCTACTAATAAGTTTATCTAACACCCCACTCATGTTGCCTTTATTGCGATAGAGGATTACCTAGCTGTAGGAATTGGTAAGGGAAAGGGATATGTTATAGGTTATTGATATTCATAACTTATAGATGCATCACAGAAGAAGAGGACCAAAATGCTTCTAAAGGTTCTATTGGAGAAACATTTTTTATCTTTTTAAAAAAAATTATTGAATGGTTTTATGCATGTTCACCTATTCTATTTTGCAAATAATCTTCCATGCATCTAGTATTGACAATTATATAGAGGATTTTGATATTATATTATCAGTTCTTTGGTTTAATTTTTTATTCCACTTGTTAATAATAATGTTTATTTATATATGAATCCACTCATGTTATTGTTTATCTTTTTTATCTATTTTTTCACTCGGATAATAGTGTATATTCTCCCTATAGTACCAACTTCTCATGCTCGTAGCTAGTTAGATGCCTCTAGCATATGGGGAGATATACTTGAGGACATGCTTCCCACTATTTCAGGGCACATGTTCTAGGGATCTTAGGTTGAGACATTAAAATCTGGAATCAAAACCTTTGTTTTATCTTTGTGTTACAGTTTATGTAATATATAAAAAACTATGAGTTTAATTGATTTTAAATTGACTATTTTCTCGGAAAAACCTAACCCATGTTCAATGGATACCCAAATTTCATAGGATTGATAATTTTATTTATTGATTATGGATTTTTTAATTAATAAAACATTATCTTTGGGTGACACACATATCATATAATTTTATTGATATTGGTACTAATTTAATGATGAATTATTTACCATATCCTAATATGATTATCATTTTCATTAGATCATGTATCATTATTATGAACAGTATTATTATTATTCCATGAATTTTTCAATGCCTTGTTTGTTTTAGCAAAAATTTTCATGTTATATATTGTCAGTTCTTTAAGATTCACAGAATTGTGCTAACACATCTTGCAAGGATTGGAAGATATAACTATTATTAAAACTACTTAAAATAACCTAATAGTGTATTTTAATAGGTCAAAGAAGATAATTTAAGTATTAAATTATGTAATGATTATCAATAGACCATTGGTCACATGAGATATAATGTGTTATGGTTTGGGTTATGTGGATGTCATATTTTGTTTCAAAAGGAGTATGGCACCCTATGAATTAGAATATGGTAAACCGTTAAAATCAACCATCTAATGTGATTTCAATTCTTGAACAAGAAATTTTAAAAATGAATATGTGTTATAATGTAAGAATGAAAATCTTATATATATCTAATAAAGAAATGTAATCTTGAACCCAAACATCGTAGTTTGTATTTATAAGTACCCGACCTTAAAAATTACATAATATTGAATTAAATGAATAATTCACATTGAGGAACTTTTCAGGTTTAGAGTTTTAGAGAATTAAGACATAACTATTATATCTCAAAATATTACAAGGCAGACATATATACATAGTTTCCATTTTTTTTGTGAAATAATAACTCTTAAAAAGGCACATGTCTAGTTCTATGTTTTAGACAGCATGAATTTTCATTGATCCCATCCTTGAACCTATTCATCTTTAATTCCAGCGGAAAACATTTCAAAAACAAGGGATGAGCATAAAAATTGTAGTAAGGGTTATAAAAGAAGGAAGGAAAACATTATCCCAACAATAAACACAAATCCATGAAACCATACTTTTCAATCATAACATACCTTTTAAAATTATAAGATTTATTAATACCACACACAAATCATAAACCATAAAGGTTACATATGGAATCCATATAAAACATACATTGTAGCTATCACAACTACGTAGGGAGTTACACTGAGAATACCCATCATATTATATTCCCTAAATTTCTTAGGAGAAACATCACATTTACCTCCGTCATGTTACCTAATGCATTAGAGAGCTATCTTGGGCTCACCCACACTAGGTTTATAACGGAACCAATCATATATGTAAAAAATATCCAATAACCATAACATAATCATAACACATAACACAAGTATAAAGGAAAGATAATATTTCCGCATTTCCACTATATAAAATAATGATATTGAAGTAAACAATGCTTTATCAAACCATTTCCAAAAAACATTTGAAAGGATATTTTTGAATCAATGTGTCCCACACCTCATTGAAGATTTTAAAGGAATTATCATTTGAAAACATTAATGTCCATATAAATAAATGTTTAAACCAGTTTTTAAAACATGTACATTAATGATAAATATTTAGAAGAATAAATATTTAAAACATTTAAAATGATATTTTAGTTAAAGAGTTTTTTAACAAAAAGAGAGACACTTGAATACAAATAACTGAGGAATAACATTTAATTAGAACTTTATAATGTCATGAGAATAAATGGATTCATGATATAATATGTCAAATTACAGAATATACACCATATTAGAGTGAATTGGTTTATAATAGCAATGAAGTCTCAATGGAAATGTAAATTGAGATGAAATCCCATATAAAGATGGTATCCTTAAATTAAGGATAAATCAATCAAATAATTATGTGAAAAATATAAATACACCCAATATAAGTGTATATTAAGTGTAAAAAAATCCGATTTCATTCACACATATTCATTTGATGACTTATTCAATAAGTACAAGTTGAACCCAAAGAGTTGAAATTGGGTTAAGAGGTTCCCTTGTAAAAATTCGACAGCCTAACGACGTCACTTTAAAATACAGAAAATGATTTTATGAGATAAAAAAATAATCTCATCACTTGGATATAAATTTTACATCAATAAGGATATATAAGAACAAATACCAGCATAATAATATGTAAATTAAAAGACATAACAAAAAGAAGTCTTTTATAAAGAGGAGGGTGAAAGGTTCCCTTACCGATTTGGTAACTTACAAAATATACGCCACATGAAATATGTACCATAAAATGTAGATGTAAATACTCATAAATGAATGCATGTCAGACAAAGTGTACAATCATGTGAATTAAATACACCACATAAAAGGAAATAGAGGCAAATACCACATGAATCTCACGGGAATAAAATGTGAGATGAAACCCCTTAACACGTTGTGATCAACCGAGTCGTATGACCAAAAGTTAATAACCACCAAATGATTGACAGAATAACATGAATATAAAGAGAATCATGATAATATATATCAATTCAAAGTAACCAATACACCACGTGCAATAAATTAGTGGCAAACTATGGAAATATCATAGAATTAAAAAGTGAGATAAGAAAATTCGGCATCCTAACTACGCCACATAAAAATTCATAAAATGAATTTGTGAGAATAATAGGGGGTCTCTTATTATATGAAAAATATAATTACATTATGTTGAATATGATAGGACATCCACCAACATAATAACATGGAGCATAAAAGAAATGACATAAAAGAGAGTACTTGTAATGAAAGAGAGAGGTTGGATCCCTTACCTCGTGTCCGACTTGACTTGAACGTTCTTTAATATCCTGAATAATAAACTGAAGTTAATTTCTACTTTATTAAGAACCTTTTTAATGTTTATTATTCCTTTTATATCACATATTACCATGTTATAAACATTATGTAATCATTTATGTTAATAATGTTCATTTTGTCGATATATGGTACATGAGTCAAAAATGACCTTATTATAATTACATGTTGTTCATGTTGTCAAAGGTTAATTATATACAGAAAGATATTCATGATTTAGATATAATATATATCATATATATCCAGTATATACATGTATTTATAATAGTACATAACATTTAGAGTTAAGAAATTAATTGCCCCGTTCATGGAGATGGTAAGCCTTACGTACGCATGAATGCTATTTTCTTTTATATTTATTATTTTATTGGAAATAAAACATAATTATACATTTGTATAATATAATATATAATATCATCAATTGAATCCTTTATACATCCCACATAAGGCATTACAGAGTCACATCACATTGAGGGGCGGTAGTCCACGCTTCTTCAAATGACATTATCGTATTTACCCACTATGGAAACCATAAAGGAATTTTATAAATAGAAAATACAGAAGCATAAAGAAAACATAAACACAATATATATATCATATATAAATATAGTTCCATCATAATGGCCACCATGAGAGGCAGTAATTTGTAATTGAACAATCATCGTTTCGTGAGGCGTTACTTTTCCATCCACAGAAACATTATGTTTTTCATCCATTAGATGGAGGTGTGTGTAATTGTAGTTTGAATCCTTCTCATAACAATGTCATAGTATATTAAGGATACTAGTGTTGTTACAATAGAAAGAAATAAAAAGAGTTTAGGGTTGGAGAAGTAAAATAATTGAAACTAATTTAAGAGAAACCGTTACTTTTAATTTGCGTAACTCTCATTGGTTTGAACCAAAGGTCTTCTTGAAGTGCCTTTTGCCAATGTTAAGTCTTCTAAAAGGACGATAGGGATGTTGAGAGCTTAATTGGTCAGAGGTTTGACGAGCCTAATGGCTTGAAAGGTGTGAGGAATTGGTTAGAATTGGTCTCCTTTTATAAGGGGGAGTAGGGGCTCTTGAGGAAAGTGTGAAACTATTATTTTATTATATAATGATATTCGGTTTCTAATGGTCGAAAAATCATTATATTCGAAGCTAAGATGATTCATGGTCGAAATAAAATCATCCAATCAAAATTCTACATGTTTTGGATTATATTTGAACCAATATAATCTTATTTATATAAATCATTTATTAATGAGGTAAATACTACATCATTATTGTGTTATAAATAATTTAATTTATTTGACGTCTAAAAATTATAATAATATTACAATGATATAGGAAATATTTTTATCTTTGCAAAAAAATTATAGTAGAAATTAGGACTTATATAACACCAT
Organism: Viscum album; assembly: GCA_963277665.1. Lineage (NCBI taxonomy): Eukaryota > Viridiplantae > Streptophyta > Magnoliopsida > Santalales > Viscaceae > Viscum > Viscum album. Next base: position 1,249,210,815 of record OY728128.1, on the reverse strand, counting down.
ATAAAAATTAATTACTAAAATATTTTTCGTTATGTCATTTTAGCCTTTACTTTAAATTAATTAATCTAAATTGTCATTATCAATTAAAAGTGGATCAAAGGGGTCCCAAAATAGACCCAAAGATGACCATGGTCGTTAATGACTCAAAAAATAATGTTATGGAAAGTTTTAATGTAATTTTGAATTATTATAATAGTCTTTTAACCATGAATTACCTTATTTACCTTTAACTGCGATAAATAAAATTCAAAAGTTACTATTCACCAAAAATTATTTTTAATCTTAATGAACCACATTTTACTTCTTGATAACAACCATGTATGTCGGATTTTTAAAATTCAATTCACAGAAGTGGTCTAATTTCATTTAAATGAAAAAGCCTGTTTTTTAACTACCAATAAGTGGTGTCACTATTCATCAAAAATTGAAGTTTTTCAGAAAAATACCAAAAATTCAGCCTAATCATTATTTGATATTCTACATTCAAAATTTATGTCTATTTTTCAAAATTCAAAACATTGAAGTGGCATTAATTAATTTAAAAATTAATTCTTGTTGCTAAAACAAATATCGTGTTTTTAAGAAACAATAACTATCAAAAGATTGATACTTGTTTATGTCCAATTTCAAAGTGAAATTACTTCCAATGACCAACATTGGATAAAATGGTAATAATATATATTAAATTATCTTTATAAATAATTAAATAGATAATCTAACCATATAAATAAATTAGATAAAAAGGCATTTTTGAATTAAAATACAATATTTTTCACTATTCATTAAAAATGCACTTTATCAGAAAAATACCAAAAAAAAATACCCAAAGTAAAATTTGATATCACCATTCTAAAGAAGGATTATATTTGGTCAATTAGAACATACAAAGATGACCAAAACTGGATTTAATGAGGGTTCTCCATTAAAAGGTGGTAAATCGGCCTTTTAATGTAAATTATGCATAAACATAGAATCATTCACATTTTAAGCCTCTATCGTTTATTGGATAAAATTAAATACATATAACAGAAATGTATAATCATATTGTAGTCAGTTTCATTCATTACCACCAATACAACGACTAGGAGTTAACTACTATTTAAAATAATAATATTATATTATTAGGGTGCAACGTAAGATTTTAAAGAAACCCGTTGTTGCGTATCGAGTACGCTATCGAACATAGAATCCCTTTTAAAGTAAAATTAATAATTAATAAAAAAATATTAATGAATATGAAAATTTCATATTCTTTATTTACCTGGGATTTTACATCCTTCCAACCTTTTGAGAATTGCGTCCTCACAATTTTAAAATTTGGCTCAGAAACTTCATTGATATCCCACAATCGAAAAAGGAGTAAATTAAACTATCACTTTAAAAGAAAGAAAGAAAAGTACAAAGGTCACCTGAGACAACAGATACTAGGATTCAATGAAAACATGTATATGGAAGAAAAAAAAAGTGTCAAGTTATGATGGAGAGTGTTAGAAAACATGTTTAGGAGAAATTTAACCACCAAAAAATCACAAACTTGTGATGGGTTAAACGGTATATGATTCCCCAGTAGGAAAAGATAACAGACAATGTTTTTTGTTATAAGTTACTTTTCATTGAGGAAATTATTTATGATCTTAACAAAATCATAAGGAAACATACTTATTTGTCACGTATACTTTCATCTCTTACTATTTTCTTACACAAACTCTTATTTTCACCAAAAGATGAGTATTTAGGATGACTTGTTATGATTAAGTGCGCTATAATCAACATAGAGAGAATCACCTAATCCAAAAAATATGAACTATATATTTCCCATTTATTTAGACCATAACCAAGACCAAAATGGTTAGTAAAAGTTTAGATAATCCCCAAAAAGTATAATCTTTTACAAAAAAAACTACTCTTAACCTCCAAAATTTGTCCAACAAAACCCAATGTTCAGCAAAGACCCTTCAATAAAATTTTATCCTCAAAATTCTTCAAAGTAATCCAAACTAATATTTAATCCCAAATCTCTGAAAATTTAATCACATAGTCTTCTAAGATAAATCTTAACATTTATCTCCAAATAACATCAGTTACTCTTAAAGTTTCATATATAAAATTAATTAACCTAATCACATATCCTCCATAAATCCAAAATAAACTTATTCTTGAGTTATAAGATCATCAAAATAATAAGAATAAGTCATACTAACCAGGGACTTCATGTAGTCTAGTGGTAGTCAATAAAACCAGTCGCACATTGGTTGTGTGTTCGATTACCGCACCGTCGTCCGACTCGACGGGTTGTCACGCGGTTTACGTGTTGTACTTGTTCAAAAACTATATAATTTTATAGCATTCCCCCAAAAAGGTAAATTTATCAAAAATAACTATAACATATTTTAACCACAAATGTTATCTAATAACATTCATTTTTCATCCCAAAAAGTATTAAGTGATAATTGCCTAGAAATTCAAGGATCATATAAACCCAAATGGTTCCTTATAACTATATCCAAAAAATATATACAATTATTCCTTGAATAAAATTTTCATATATCAAACATCAGGGTTACACATTCTATAAAAAGTCTTCTAATGCAATCTGATCATCAGAAGAGCCTTAATACTTTTAAGAATTTCACCATCCTAAATTCTACCATAACTCTTGAATGCCTTATATGTTGTCTTCTTACTCATTAAACATTCTTCACGATCCATTAACCATTACTTTAAAACTTATTCTGAAATACTTCTTTCCTAAAAACAAAATCATGAATCATATCATAAGATTTCAATAATAGGAAAACATATGTTAAGAAATAATCTATACCATTCATTGGTAATTTTCAGTTTCATCATCCTCAATCGGAATGTCATTAGGTATTGGTAAAAGAATATTTTTACGATCACGGTGATCCCATTCCGGAAACCTCTTTGTCGGACATGTGTTTGCATAATTACCATGCACATCACATTTAAAACATTTAATTGATCCCTTGGAAAGGACTTCTTTACTATTCCTAGAGTCAACTAGATGCTTCCTTTTTCCAGGGTAGGTTCTTACTTTATGACCTCCATTTCCACATCTATAGCATCTTTCTGTCACTTTGAAACATTTTCCTATGTGTTTCTTTCCACATCTTTGACACATAGGTTTTTGAACAAACATACCTTTATGATTATTACCGAAACATCCGTAGGGATTTTATTTCTCGCATATATGATGACTTATAAAGATCACTAAGGTTTAGGTGGTCAATCATGACTCCAGATAGTTGGTTGAGAATATACACAATTTTTCTCATTGTAGCTCCCATATCATTCAGTTACTCATTCAGAAAACTGTCACAATTTTCTTCACATCCAATATTACCTTCGTGCCTCCTAGATCCATCCATTTACTAAAACCAAAAAGGTCAGTGTGAGTATATCAGTAAAATCATCATATAATATCATATGATGAGGGTAAACACTAAGATATACTTATTCATGTTATCTTAAACTCATTCACTTTATATAAAAAAACTATCACACTTTCTAAAATCCTAACCATTATGGTAATGTCACTTATGCTTAAATAATACCCTAACCTCTAATGTTTTCTAAACCGACCTCTAATACCAACTATAAGGACCCGACCTTAATCATTACATAATATTTAATTAAATGAATAATTCACATTGAGGATCTTTTTAGTTTTAGAGTTTTAGAGAATTAGGACATAACTTTTACATCTCAAAAGATTACAAGGTAGACATATCTACATAGTTTCCATTTTTTTATAAAATAAAAACTCTTAAAAAGACACATGTCTAGTTCCATGTTTCAGATAGCATGACTTTTCCATGACCCCATCCTTGAACCTGTTCATCTTTACATCCTATGGAAAACATTTCAAACACTTGGGATGAGCATAAAAATCTCATAAAGGGTTATAAAATAAAAAAGTAAAACATTAGCCGAACAGTAAATACAAATCCATGAAACCATAATTTTCAAACATAACATACTTTTTAAAATCATAATATTTATGAATACCACACACAAATCATAAATCATAAATGTTACTTATGGCATCCATATCAAACATACAATGTAGCTATCACAACTATGTAGGGAGTTACACTTGGAATACCCTTCACAGTATATTCTCTAAATCTCTTAGGAGAAACATCCTGTTTACCTCCATCACGTTACCCAAGGCATTGGAGAGCTATCTCGGGCTCACCCGCACTAGGTTTATCATGGAACCACCCATATATATAAACATTGGCCAATAAAAATAACATAATTGTAACACATAACACAAGTATAAAGGAAAGATAAAATTTCCACATTTTCACTATATAAAATCAAGATATTGAAGTAAACAATTCTTTATCAAACCATTTTCAAAGAAACATTTAAAAAGATATTTTTGAATCAATGTATCCCATACCACATTGAAGATTTTAAAGGAATTATCATTTGAAAACATTAATGTCCATATTAATAAATCCTTAAACCCATTTTTAAAACATGGACATTAATGATAAATATTTAGAAGAATAAATCTTTAAAAAATTTAAAATGATATTTTAGATAAAGAGGTTTTTAACAAAAAGGGAGACACTTGAATACAAATAATTGAGGAATAAAATTTAATCAGAACATTATAATATCATTATAGTAATGGGATTCATGATATAATATGTCAAAGTATAGTATATACACCACATTAGAGTGAATTGGTTCATAACAACAATGAAGTCTCAATAGAAATGTAAATTCAGATGGAATCCCTTATAAAGATGGTATCCTTAAATTAAGGATAAATCAATCAAATAATTATGTGTGACAAATATAAATAAACCCAATAAAATTTGATATTAATTGTAAAAATATATGTGGTCATTCACACATATTCATTGGATGACATATTCAATAATAACAGGTTTAACCAAAAGAATTGAAATTGGGTTAAGAGGTTCCCTTGTAAAAATTTGACAGCCTAACGACATCACATTAAAATTCAGAAAATGAGTTAATGAGATAAAAAAATAATCCCATCACTTGGATATAAATTTTACATCAATAAGGATATAGAAGAACATATCCCAACACAATAATATGTAAATTAAAAGACAAAACAAAACGATGTCATTTTTAAAGAGGAGGGTGAAAGGTTCCCTTACTGATTTGCTAAATTATAAAACATACACCACATAAAAGAATTACCAGACAATGTAGATGTAAATACACATAAATGAAAGTATTTTACACAAAGAGTATAGTCATGGGCAGTACATACACCACATAAAAGTAAATAGTGGCAAATACTGCATGACTCTCACGTGAATAAAAAGTGAGATGAAACCATTTACCACGTTGTAATCAACTGAGTCGTATGAACAAAAGATAATAACCACCAAATTATTGACAGATTAACACAAATATAAAAATAATAATGATAGTATATATCAATTGGAAGTACACAATACACCACATGCAATAAATTAGAGGCGAACAATGGAAATCTCATAGAATTAAAAAGTGAGATAAGAAAATCCCTTAAAAAATTTTGGCAGCCTAACTGCGACACATAAAAATTATTAAAATGAATTGTTGAGAATAAGAGGGGGTATATCATCATATGAAAATTACAATTACAGTATGGTAAATATGGAAGGACATCTTTTAACACAATAACATGGATCATAAAAGAAATGACATAAAAGGGAGTACTTGTAAAGAAAGAGAGAGGTCAGATCTCTTACCTCGTGTCTGACTTGACTCGATCGTTCTTTAATATCCTGAATAATAAAATAAAGTTAATTTCTACATGCATAAGATCCTCTTTAAATTTTATTATTCCTTTTATATCACTTATTACCATGTTATAAACATTATGTAATCATTTAAGTTAATAATGTTTGTTTTGTCGATATTTGGTACTTGAGTAAAAAATGGACTTCTTATAATTACATGTTGTTCATTTTTTCTAAGGTTAATTATATCCAGAATGATATTAATGATTTATATATCATATATATCATATATATCCAGTTTATACATGTATTTATAAAAGTACATAACATTTAGAGGTATGAAATGAAATGTACCGTTCATGGAGACGATAAGTCGTACGTACGCATAAATCCTACTTTCTTTTATATTTCATATTTTATTGGAATTAAAACATAATGATACATTGGTATAATATAATTACAGTATAATATCATATATAATATCATTATATATATCCTTTATACATCCTACTTAAGGCATTAATGAGTAACATCACTTTGTGGGGGCGGTAGTCCGCGCTTCCTCAAATGACATTATCGTATTTACCCACTATGGAAACCATAAAGGCATTCTATAAATGGAAAATACAGAAGAATAAAGAAAACATAATCATAATATATATCGTATATAAGTACAGTTCCATCATAATGGCCACCATGAGCGGTGGTAAGATGTAATTAAACAATAATCGTTTCATGAGGCGTTAGTTTTCCATCGACAGAAATATTATGTTTTTCATCCATTAGATGGATGAGTGTGTATGTGTAGTTCTAATCCTTCTCATAAAAATATCCTAGTATATTGAAGCTACTATTTTTGTTACAAAACAAAGAATTAAAATTATTTTAGGGGTTGGAGAAGTGAAATAAATGAAAACAATTTCAGAGAAACGATTACCTTTAAGTTGGGTAACTCCCTTTGGTTTGAACCAAAGGACTTATTGAAGTTCCTTTTTACTAAGGTAAGGCTTTCAAAATAAGTATAATGATGTTTAGAGCTTAATTGGTCAGATTTTGGATGAATCAAATGGTTTGAGAGGTGTTAGGAATTGGTTAGAAGTGGTCTTCTTTTATAAGGGGGAGGAGGGGCTCATTATGAAAGTGTGAAACTATTATTTTATTATATAATTATATTCGGTTTATAATGGTCCAAAAATCATTATATTCTAAGATAAGATGATTCATGGTCGAAATAAAATCACCCAATCATAATTTTACAAGTTTTGGATAATATTTTAATCATTATAATCATATTTATTTAAATCATTTATTAATGAGGTAAATACTTCATCAATATTGTGTCATAAATAATTTAATTTATTTGATGTCTAAAAATTATAAAAAACTCCCATTATATAGGAAATCTTTTTATCTTTCCAAAAAATATTTATAGTCGAAATTAGGACTTATATAACACCATATAAAAATAATTTACTAAAAGATTTTTGTTTATGTCATTTTGGCTTTTACTTTAAATTAATTAATCTAAATTCTCATTATCACTTCCAAGTGGATCATAGGGGTCCCCAAATAGACCCAATGATTCCCATGGTCATTAATGACTCAAAAAATCTGGTTATAACTTGTTTTGAGGTAATTTTGAATTATTATAATATTCTTTTATCCATGAATTACATTATTTACTTTTAACCACTGTAAATAAAAGTCAAAAGATACTATTTACAAAACATTATTTTCATCTTAATGAACCAAATTTTACTTTTTTATAACAACCATGTAGGTTGAATTTTTGAAATTCAATTTACATAAGTGGTAAAATTTCATTTAAATGAAAAATTCAGTTTTTTAACTACTACTAAGTGATGTCACTATTCATTAAAATTGATGTTTTTCAGAAAAATACCAAAAATTCAGTCTAAGAATTATTTGATATTCTAAATTCAAAATTGATGTATATTTTTCCATATACAAAATATAGAAGTGTAATTAAATAATTTAAATATTAATTCCCGTTGTTAATACAAATAGTGTGTTTGTAAGAAACAATAACTATCAAAAGATTGATACTAGTTTATGTCCAATTTCAAAGTGAAATTACTTCCAATGACCAACATTCGATCAAATGGTAAAAATATAATTTAAGATTACTTTAAACCCAATTAAATAGATAATATAACCATATAAATAATGTAGATTAAAAGAAACTTTTGATTTTAAATACAATATTTTTCACTATTCATTAAAAATGAACATTATCAGAAAAATACCAAAAAATTACCCAAAGTAAAATTTGATGTCCTCATTCTAATGAAAGATTATATTTGGACAATTAGAACATATAAATATGACCAAAACTTTATTTAATGAGGGTTATCCATTAAAATGCGGTAAATGGGCCTTTTAATGTAAATTTTGCTTAAAATTAGATTCATTCACAATTTAAGCCACTAAGTTTTATTGGATAAAAGTAAATACATCTAAAAAATGTATAATAATATTTTAGCTATTTTCGTTCATTCCCTCCACTACAATGGTTAGGAGTTAACTACCATTTAAAATAATTATATTATATTATTAGAGTGCAATGTAAGATTTCAAAGAAACCCGTTGTTGCGTATCGAGGACGCTATCAAACATAGAAACCCTTTTAAAGTATAATTAATATTTAATTAAAAAATATTAATGAGTATGAAAATTTCATATTATTTATTTTACTAGGATGCTACATTATTGGCTATCTCTTAACCTATTATTGAATGTTATGGTCTCTTTTTACCATATAGACCTATCTTGTTAAGCAGGATGAGAGGCGTGATTGTTTCTATAGGAAGAATTTGTACCATTCGTAGTTTCTATCATCAATCTTCTATATCACTTAAATGAATTTAATGTAATTTGTTAAAAATCGTAGCACTCTTTTTGTCATGACATCCTTTTATTGCACTCCATGAATATAGGGATGACCATGCTCTTGGGTGGTAGGCCCTGAGATGCGAGTGATTCCTCTTGTACTTCCACCTATTGAACCTCATCCTATTAGTGATATGGGAACTAATGCCTATTACCATAATGTGTTCTTATGTATGTTTTATTTTATAATAGGAGTACTTCATCCTACCCCAAGAGTGGATGTGTTGACTCATGATTTCTAGCTATAACAACATCCAACCATATCGATGGATGTAGGACCACATTATGAATAATCATGACTCAAATAAATCCTTTATAATTTCGTGAATCTGGTGACACCTCCAATGTTGATATTCTTTCTAACTATGAATATTCTATGTAATACTGAAAATAGTTTGTGGGATGTTATTACCCAAGTTGAACGACATTGTGAAATGGTCTCAGATGATTTTTAGGCCTTTTTCTATGAATACTTCATTCCCAAAACATTAAGGGCTAACAAATATTGTGAATTTATAACCCTAATTAGAAGGGGCATGCTAGTTATTGAAAACTATTCCTATTTCTCAGATCTAAATTGATTCACTCATACTCTAGTATCAATTGATATTATGACTACTAGGTAAATTGGGGATAGGTTGGTATACACCACCCGATCATTGGTCAACATGTTCAGGGTGACTACTATTCCTAAAATTGTCATCCCAACCCATATTATAGAGAAGAATTTAAGGGAAGCTAATGGTATGAGTCAATGAAGTTCTAAATATAGGTATATGACTACTTCTTATTCTAGGATTAAGAGTCATTTTGAGGATACTAATGGAGGAAGCAGAAGTCATGAATCTTGTGCATATATACTTCTATTCTTTATTTAGTGTGGGAATGTAGTGACCCAAGCATTACGTACATGGAAATTACATTTCAATTGTGGAAAACATAAATACATGACACAAACAGGGGCCCAAACCCCATATTTGTTTATTGTATTTGGAATCATAGTACATAAACTCCTAATTTTGTGAAATATCTTCAACATCTACTATAATGATATCCCCATTTTGTATGCCTACCAAAAACATTTCTTTATATCCTATGGAAAAAATCATAAAAAGGGTGATCTCAAAATGGTAGTAAGTGTAATCCTGGAGAACATAATAAAAAAATAAAATTTTTATGTAAAAACGTGAATATAATGTTTAAATGTCAAAATCAAGAGTCATGACATAAATCCTGGCTGTACATGAGGAATATATCAAAAAAATAAATTAACCATGATATAATAAAATTTCCATAAAACATATATATTTTTCAAACTAATAAGAACATAATATGATTTTTATAGTATCCAATTCATTTCTTCCAAGACCATCATAGTGGACAAAGCCCATTACTGAACCAGATTTACTTACCGTTCCATCCATGTATTACTAAACTGGATTAACTTTTCATTTCACTCATGTTTATATCATGAGATATAAATCATTACCTAATAAATTGGAAGGATATATAGGTCCCACCCATATCATAGTGAAATCATTCTTACATGTGAAACAAAAACATAAATCATTTTTCATAGCATAACCCATGGAATAAAAAGGGATTCTTAAAAATCATTTCATGATAACATAATATATATAATAAAACTGGACATCTAAAAAATAATTCCATAATAAAAACAATTATGTAAAAGTAATAATAGGGATAAAGACATACCCTATTTCATCTTAGATGGAAAAGAATTTTGATAAATCACTTGAACTTACTTCTTAAGGAAAATATCCTTTCTTTTTCAAAATCATTTTCTTTTCTCAAAATTCAACACAAATTTAATAGAAATTAATTTAGTTGAAAATATACTTTTGATAGTGTAGAGGAAGAATCTTGTAAATAAAGGGTCATGAAACCATAAAAATTCATTCATGACGTATAAGTAAAAAAACATTCTAGTCATAATTTCTCCAGAGAAGTAAAAAAAATTACCTTATGTTGTAAAAAATGAAATTATTCATTCATACCATTCTAAAAATTCATTCTTACACCACGGCGTGGAGACGGTAAGCTGTAAATACCGACGAGTAGTGATTTTATTTCTTGTATGATGGATAGAAGGTGAAATATGGTTGTTTAATATTTATTATAAAATATAAATATATGAGTGATACTGATGTTATTACTTTATAATGAAAAAAATTAATGAAGAAGAAGTGGAAGATGAAAGAAATTTGAAAATTCGGTAGAAGAAATTACCCCTTCCTCAACGTTCCTCCTTTAAAATTTATCATAGGTCACTATAGTGGGTATTTTGAGAAGACCAGAAACTCTAGAATATATCTGGGAAAGTTTTGAAGAGAAATGGGTGGGGTGCGGCCGATCTTGAAGGTTAAAAATGGATTAAATATTAGAGAGAGTTGGCTCCCTTTTATAAGGGAGGAGAGGGGCACATTAAGAATGTCATAAAATGTTAATTTATTATATTTCCATATTTTATTTAAAATGGTCGAAAAACTTATTTAATTCGATGATATGATGATTTTGGTTTGAATAACCATAATCTAATAATTTTTAGACATGTTTTGTATATATTTTTTTTATTATCGTTTTGGTTTATCCCTTATTTTACCATTTTTAAACATATTGCTATATCATGTTATTTACACATTCGGTGTTAATGTAATTACCCTATCATGTCAAAAGACCCGAAAAAGATATGTATAAAAATCTGAAAATATATTATCCATATTTCCAAATCATTTATTTTTAGGAATTTAATATCATTTAATAAACTATTTTATATTTTAAGTTATGAATTATGTCAATTTTGGATACTATACATACTAAAATTTTTAAAATCTTTCATAACAACCTTATTACTATGAACAAAACGAATCAATGCATCCCAAACTTATCAATGTGAACATAAAAATTCGTCGATGGCATCCAAATGTTAATATTAAATTAATTTTAATATTTATAAATTCATTTATTTGAATTTTTCATTAATGAGGTATTCACTACATCAAAATTGGGCAATAAATAAATAAATTTATATAATGTCTAAAAATTATAAATAAAATACCATGATGTAGGAAACCATTATAGATATTTAATTACTATTTATAGACATTGATATTAGTTATATAATCCTATATTAAATTCACTCTATTAAAATATATGTGTTTATGTTACAATTTTATGTACTTTAACTTAATTCTTATAAAATGTCATTTTCATATACATGTGAATCCATGAGGTCCCAAAATCGACCCATAGAATCCAATGGTATGAAATATATAAAACTATAGGATTTTTAAATTTGTTAGAGTAGTTTAATATTATTATAATATTATTTTGTAACCTTTATTTACCAGATTTACCCGTTAACCATGGTAAATAAAGTAATTACTGAAGTTACTATTCATAAGGTCTAAAAATAAAAGGTTCAAATTTACAAAATTTAAAAATTCTGTTTCCTAATATGGAATCTGTTTTCCAAAATTCAAAACATAGAAGTCACAGTAATTAATTTTAAATTAATTACCATTGTAAAAATATAAAATTGGGGTTTTATAAAATTATAACAATCCAAAAATTGACATGTTTTTATGTCCAATTTAAAATCTAAATTACATAAAATGATAATTTTTAGAATAAATGATAAAAATATAATCCAATTACACTTTAAAACCAATTAAAAAGTTAATCAATATAGATAAATTAGATTAAAAGGCAGTTTCAAGGTAAAATGCAGTACTTTTCACTATACATTAATTTTTTTATTTTATTATAAAAATAACAAAAAATCATCAGAAGTAAATTTTTATTCCCTGCATAAAAATAAGAAGTTTATTTTTTAAAATATAACTTATAAAATTGTAAAAAATAGATTTAAAATGGGTGCTCCATCATAAGGCTGTAAATTTGCATTTTCTGATAAATACTTATTTTTTCAGAAAAAAATTGATTTTGTTCTCATATCATATTCTATAAAATGATTAAAGTGAATGATAATGTTATATAATATTTAAAATGTGGTTAATATTATTCATAACGGCTAGTTTATATCCCATTAAATAATAATATTTTATTATATCGTTGTTTAGTTAAACTCAGCATTATGTACAACTCAAGCTATTAAGAAACGTTGCAAGCCAAGTCATTGTTGCATGTATTGAAAGCTTTATTTTTGTGTAGACTATAACAAAATGAAAACATAGTTCTTTTATAAATTGAAAAAAATAAATACCCAGTCTTGTGTGAAATAAATTCCATAAAAAAAACATGAAATTATGTTTAACATTATCCATGAATAGTGTTTTGTATAATTCAAGAAAATACGGTGTTTCATGAAACGTAGGATAATCTTGGTGTTGCATAAATCACAATAAATCAAGGAAAATAAAAATAATATATCCCATAAATTTCTTATGTTTTATATTCTACCCCCATTAAAATAAATTTTACCCTCAAAATTTGTTGGGGTTATAAAAGGATTACTAGTTTGAATTTCTTTTCAACGAAACCCACATAGTAAAAAGGAGTACTAAATCATCATTTTAAAAAGAAATTTTAGAAAGATAATGGTTACCCAAAGTAACTCATCACTAGTTTTCCACATAAGAGAACATTGGTGGGAAGTGAAAACATGGATATGGAAGAGAAATCTAGCCATAATTTTATAATGGATGGTGATAGAGAACATGGTTTGGAGAAAAATAACTACCACAAAGCCCTAAATCTATGATGATTTAAGGGACAATTTGATTCATCAGATAAAAAGGTACTATGATAAAAGAAATTATTTTAAATATCCTTTTCCTAATGTTTAATAATTTTTTTAATGAGAATAAATACATAGATGACTTCATTACTATTGATCTTTCCATGAACAATTTCCACTTCATATATTATTTAATGAAATGAAGTTGATTTTTTCATTCTCAATGTTTTAGCAGATCATACAATCGAATGAATGGTCATTCCATCTGTCTGAATAAAAATGATATAAATGGTTATCAAATATGCATAAGTCCACCAATAATACATTAATCTAACATACATAATACCATAATATAACGTATACTATCCATACATGGATAACATTACAATCCATCCAAAAACTGAAAATATATAACTTTAAAAAGAGGGGGACTAAATTCACATAACATTTGTCTCCCATATCTTATTTGGTAGTTCTTAGTTGCCCCATTCCATACATGTGAATACCTTAATCATGCATTGTCTTGAAACCGGAATTATCATAGAAACTTTGTGAAAACTCACATTCAGTCAATATTAACAATTTCCACACAACGAAAAAAATATATTTTATATACTCAAACCAAAATATCACTTTGTCCTTTTATTGTTTACGAGATCATTAATACTATCAAATGTATCATTATCTCCTTATCCCATCATTATGTTCATATCATGTTCTTTTCAAAAATATTTCAATCACTTTTTATGTACTCATATATAATATATGGAAATCATAATATTACAATACATAGATATATCAATATTCTATAACACAATAAAAGAGATTCAATGTCACTATATTGGAATACCAATACATAATCACTTAATCATTCCACAACTTCGTTTTCATTCACAAAATCACCAATAGTGATTGCATGTGAACTAATTTTTTCTTTTTTCCTTAAGATATTCCTAAGATAGATCATCATTAGCCCTTGGATTTGGGCATTGGATAGAAAAATATCCCATTTCATTGAACTTGTATAATTGAATTTTTGGTGGTGTGTTCTATGTAGTATTTTAACTATTCAAATCATTGTAATACTTTTTCCCAATACTTTGGCCCTCAACTACTCGATGAACTTATTTTCGACACATGAAACATTTTCCTATCCCTTTAATATAATCTCCACCATGATTCTTTCCACACTATGAGGATAAGGAAACATTCATCTTTTTTTCACCACTATTATGAGATTTTATGTTAAACTCTATATTTCTTTTCTTATAAAAAAAATGAGAAAGGTATATAACAAAAAATTCCAATTCTACCTTGATTTCACAAATGGAAATCTCTTCATTGATACTGATGTATCTTATAGAAAATTCCCATCAAATAATTGGTTATAATCTGTTGACGAATTTATCAACTTTACTTTCAAGTTGGATGATAAAGCCAGAATCATACTATTAACATCTTGTGAAATTCACCTAGTAAGTACCAACAGATTCATCATTATTTTGATTAAACTCAAGGAACTCCTTTTCCATATTTGTATGAAAAATACGAGAGAGTAACTTATAGAAAAATATGTTCTTCATATCATCACATTCCATGGATTCAATTTCATATTTCTACCTTGTATTTTTAACTATGGGCCACCACTGGTCAACTTTACCATCTAAATGATATATAGAAAAAATGACTTTTTCATGTTTCTAACAAAGAAGGATAGAAAATATATTTTCAATGGAACATATCCATTTTTAGCAAAAAAAAAATGTATCAGAAGACCCACTAAATGAACGTGGGCCTTGCCTCATAAAGGACTCAACAAAAAGTTGTTCCCTTCATTTCTCATTTTGAAGTCCATAATGATTCATAGTTTTTTTATTAATAGAAATTAAATTTTTCATTCCAAATCCCACTACATTTGGTTTATCATAAAGGCAATAATTTCATTTCCTAGTTCAATTATCAATAACATAGTTTCTTTGGGTTCCATCTATTGGCTAAGTCCCAAAATGAGTACATTTAGTGGTAAAATTCACACTAAGAAAACAACATAATAAAGGTGGAGTTTTTTCAATCTCTAATATCTCAGTTTTAATCCTAGGTTATTAATGATAATTACCATAATTCTAGTACTATAACCTATAGTTCTACTTACCCTTAGAGATATCCCTAAATATACTTAGAAATATCTCTTGGGATCTAGCAATTATTTTCGCATCCTAGATTCAAAAGTTTATCTAAACCTTCAATCTGATACCAACTGTAGAGAAACAAGATAAACTTACCTGGAAATTACATTTCATTAGCATAATATTTAAATACATAACACCAACAGACTCATAATGACTGTATTAGTTTTGTGTCTTTGGAAACAAGCAACATAATCTTCTAACTTGGTGAAATATCTTCATCTTCTTCCATAAATATCTTCCCATTTTGTTTTCCTACCTAAAAAATTTCTTTATATCCAAGGGAAAATAAAAAATTAAAAGGGTGAGCTCAAATTCTTAGTAAGGGTAAACGTGGAGAAAATAAAACAAACCATGAACATTTGATGTAAAAACATGAACATAATCTTTAAATATCAAAATCATAAGTCATGACATCAATATTTGTAGTATGTAAGTCATAAATCATAAATGAACAGTAACCGTAATAGAATATTAATGGCATAAAACATGTAATTGTGTCAAACTAATAAGCACATAATATTATTTCCATAGTTTCCAAGGTATTTCCACCAAGACCATCGTAGTGGAAAAAGTCCATTACAGAACTAGGTTTACTTTCTCTTCCAACCATGTATTACTGAATCATATTTGCTTTCCATTTTAGTAATTTCTATCTCATGATATATAACTATTTACCCAATGCATTGTATGGATATATATGTCCCACCCATTTCATTGTTAAATCATTCTTTCATGTGCGCCAAAAGTATAAATCATTCTTCATTTTATAACCAATGTAATAAAATGTGAATCTTAAAAATCATTAAATCTATAACGAAATACGTATAAGATAAATAGAAATCCTAAAAATAAATCCATCATAAAATATATATAATAATACTAATAATAGGTATAGATACAAAATCCTTTTTCATCTTAGATGGAAAATAATTTTGATAAAACACTTGAACTTACTTCTTGAGAAAAATATCCTTTTACAAAAATATTTTATTTTGTCAAATTTCCTGGAAAGTTAAAATATCTATATAGATGTAAATAAAACTTTTGATAGAGTAGAAGAAGAATCATGGAAATTAAAATACCAAAAACTATGAAAATCTATTCATGTTTTATAATTTAAAAAACATTCTTCTCATACTTGTGTTGGAAAAGTAAAAAAAGTACCTCGTATGGTAAACAAAACAATGATTCCTTCCCTAACCTGTACTAGTTGTAAAAAAATCAGTAAAAATGAATTTAAACATATATATAATAATAGTAAACTTTTTATGAAAATAATTTCAGAAAATATGGATATGAATGAGATATATCATCCCTATAAACACTAACATATAAGCAATCTCAGATAAAAATGAGATTACAAAATTATCCTTTACCATATAGGTCCGATATGATTTGTATGTATCAGAATGTATTATATGATTATTTAAATATTGTTACTGATTTATTCCAGAATCATAATAATTTTTATGATAACATTTATGGTCATATTTTTATCTATTTGTTAGTAACATTTCATTGTTTCTCATTATTCGAGTATTAACTACTTTATGTTCTTATGCATATTTTTACTGATAAGTTCATATCTCTATTTTTATGTTATAGAGTTATCATTTATATCATGGTATTAGTATAATATATATAATATGTATTCATTTAATTCATTTATATAATCATAATTTAATGAAGATTATGTAGAACGAGTCACATCGCACCGTGGAGACGGTGAGTTGTACATACGCACGAGCGATGATATCGTTCTAATAATTAATGAATGGTTTTGAAGTGGAAGGTTTATCATATCTCATAATTAGTATAATTTTATAACAAAAATATATATTTATTATTTAAACCATTATGCCCATACATGTAAGGTGGTGGTGAAACAAAGATAACACCACGGCGTGGAGACAATAAGTCGTAAGTACGCACAGGCGTTGATTTCATTTTTCGTAGGATGGATAGAAGTTTAAATACTGTTTTTCAATATTTATAATAAAATATAAGTATATAAGTGATACTGATGTTATTCTTTTTTATTGAAACAACTAAATAAGACGATGGAGAACAAGAATGAAATTTGAATGAATCGGTAGAAGAGATTACCTCTTCCATGACATGCCTCATTTAAATTTTCACTTAGGACACTAGAGTTAGTATTTTGTAAAGACGAGAACCTCTAGAATGTAACTAGGGAAGATGATTAGAGAAATGGGAAGTGGTTGTATGATATTGAAGGCTCAAAATATAGTGAATATAAGAGGGAGGAGGTTCTCTTTTATAAGATAAGAGAGAGTCACTTTAGGAAATTCTTAAAATATAAATTTATTATAAATTAAATTTCAATTTAAAATTGTAGAAAAATATTTAATTATAATATAAGATGATTTTGGTTTGAATACCAATCATACAATAATTTTAGACATGTTTTATTTTTTTATCTTTATATTTTTTGTCTAACCCTTATTTTACCCATCGAAATCTTATTGTGATATCATGTTATTTACACACTGTGGGTTAATGTAGTTACCATATAATGCAAAAAGACCCCAACAAGTTATTTATAACCTATTTGGACTGATATTACCCAATTGACTGAATATTAGATTTATCTAAATTTAATATCATTTAATAATCTATTTTATGTTTTAAGTTACGAATTATGTCAATTTTTGATACTATTCATAATTGATTTTTTTAAAAAGTCATAACAACATTATTACATAAAACCAAAGGAATTAAGTCACCCTTAATATATAAATTACATCTAAAAAATTTATGTATGACATCAAAATTATCAAATTAAATATATTTTAATATTTATAAATTCATTTATTTGAATCATTCATTAATGAGGTAATCACTAAATCATGATTGTGCCACGAATTAATATATTTCTATATTGCATAGAAAGTATAAATAAATTACCATGATGTTGGAAGTAATTTTATATTTCTAATTACTATTTATAGAAATTGAGTTCAGTTATATAACCCTATATTAATATTTATTTATTAAAAGATTTTTGTTTGGGTTATAGTTGTCTTAATTTTAAATTAATTCTTATAAAATGTCATTTTCACATCCATGTGAATCCATGCGGTCCAAAAATCAACCCAAGAATTCCCATGTCTAGAAATATATAATCCAATAGGATTAGAACATGGGTTAGGGTTGTTTAATATTATTATAATATTATTTTCTTATCCATATTTTATAGATTTACCCTTTAACCATGGTAAATAATGTAATTACTGATGTTACTATACATAATGTCCACAAAGAAAAGCTACATATTTACACAATTTGAACATTATATTTCCAAATATTGAATCAATTTTTCAAAATTGAAAACACAGAAGATGTAGTAATTAATTTAAAATTAATTACTACTGTCCAAACCAAAAAGGAGGTTTTAAAGAAGTAATAACTATCAAATGATTGTCATCGGTTTATATCAAATTTAAAATTTAAATTACGTAAAATTAAAAAATGGATTAAATGATGAAAATATAATCCAATTAAACTATAATAACAATTAAAATGATAATATAACTATATTAGTTTGATAAAAATGACCAATTAAGTTAAAATACATTATTTTTCAATATTCATTAAAATTTTAATTTTATTAGAAAAATACCAATGATTCTAAAAAATGTAAATTTTTATGTCCCACTTCTAAATAATATGTTTAATTAGTCAAATATAACTTATAAAAGTGTTAGAATGTAGATTTAAATTGGTCCTCCATAAAAAGGTGGTAAAACATCATTTTTTAAATACTTATTTTATATGAAAAAATTGATTTTGTTCTCATATAATGTTCTAGAAAATGTTTAATATGTATGATAATGTTATATAAAATTAAAAATGTTGTTAATACTATTAAAAATATCTAGTTTATATCCCATTAAATAATAATATTTTAATATGTAGTTGTTTAGATAAACTCGGTATTACATACAACACAAGCTATCAAGGAAGCTTGCAAGCCAAGTTAGTGTTGTGTATAGTCCAAGATTAATTTGGTGTTACATATAACCTAATCCAAACATAGTAATTTTATACATGAAAAAAATCAATACTCAATGTTGTGTGAAATTAATTCCATCAAAAGGACATGAAATTATGTTTAACACAAGCAAAGAATAGTGTAGAGTATATGGAAAGAAAATATGGTGTTGTGTATAGCGCAAGAAAATCTTGTTGTAGCATAAAACACAATACATTAATGAAAAAAATAACATAACCAATAAAATCTTCAGGTGTTATAGGGAATCAAGGACATGATAAGCTAAAGTATTTATGGTATCCATTCATGTACAGAGGACATGGTATGATTTGGAATATCCAGTGATTATCCATCACATTTGATCTATTTCCTTATGAGTGGGGATCTTCAACTACTCTTCTATTAGTAGTGGGGCTAGCATGATCACAATAGGTTGGAAGCTGCAATACCACCAGTCAATCTTGATGAGGTGGTGGTTAAGGTAGAGGCATTAAGCCTATGATTCTCATCTCCTGCATAGTGGGTTGGTTCATGAACTTTAGTATGTGACTTGGTCCCTCGGTACATTCCAGTTATAGGCATTACATCCTATACTAGAATAATATAATGTCAGACCTTTTATAGTTTGATGTACTATTCTAGTATCCCCACATTAGTTTATGTATTATTTGACATAGGAACATCTCACTCTTTAAAATATGGGCTATCATGAAAAATATGGTCCTTGAGATCAAACAATTTCATAGATTTTTGTTTTTGGACACTAGGGTAGGTATCCGTTCAAAGGGATCTCATCATCTTAAGGATTCCCCGCATGAGATATGTACTTACATTTTCATATGAATATTTATGACCATGCTGATGGAGTATTTTACACAATTATAGGGATGGACAAGTTAGTTTCTTATCATGACCTCATTGATTTCAATAATTGAATGGTGAAATTTATATCACCATAGGTAATTAGTTACATGCATAAGGGGGAGTTATATTTCATTGTGTCAGAAGCTGGACTCGACCAGTAGATGATTGGAACTATGTCATCTCATATTTTTAGAATTTTTATGGATGATCATGGGTTACAACTCACTCTCATTCCTCATGTATTTGATAATTCTAGTATTTATTAAAGGCTTCACTAGTGTACCACTAGTATAATAGGTGGAGTTTTCTATTAATTTATTTTTTGGAACATCACTAGTGACCATTCATCTTTATAGAATGGACCCGAATGAGGTTTTTCAGATTCGGAAATGATTGGGTGATCATGAGGCTAAAGGGTATATAAACCCCATCACCTCTCCTTGGGGTTCACCGATCCTTTTTTCATGAAGCCAGATTGGGACCTTATTCTATGTGTGGATTAATGTCATTTGAAATAGATCACATTCAGAAATAAGTATCCACTACCAATAATAAACGATCTCATTGATCATAAATAATGATAAAATCTATTTTCGAATGTGGATTTCTAGATAATCTATCATAAAGTGTGTTTCAAGACATTATAAATATTGCACACAACTTTTAGCCATACGTATGTTCTATATGAGTACCTATTCATGCTGTTTGGAGTTAAAAAATCTCATGGTGTCTTTATAGATATTATGAATAATGGTTTTCACCTATATCTCTATTATTTTGAGGTAGTATTTGGTGGTTATATCTTGGTATATTGATTCTCTATATAAGACAATGAAACCTATCAGGATACAATGATTAATATATTATGAAAGAATATGTTATATGATAGGGTTAGAAATGTGACTTGTGGATAAAATATTTCACTTAAGATGTCATATAATATGAGAGTCAAGAGTTTATAAAGACCCAAATAACTTGATATCTTTAGTTTCTTTGGGGAATTACAAGAACATCATTTAAATTTTAAGCTATTTGGGGTAAGCTCGATATCTTGGATTTTACATCTAGGATATCTAAAATCTTGCAGTGTTTCTTATGGGGTTAACAAATAATGGTGTGAAATTCTTATGGTCAGAAGCATGTGAAGAAGCCATTCTGGAGTAAATGGGTCTTTTAAGTTCAGTGTTGATACTGATTCATCCATATCCAGGTATGATCTATATAGTATATCATGACACATGAAGAATCAGGTACATGGTAGGTCTTTCGACATCACTGTTGATACTATGAGCAGTGATATTGGTTTCTTAGTAATGGATTATTTTCATTGTCATATGAATCCTTTTATGGTAGGCTTTTCAGATCACCTCTATTCGGGTAGAGGATGGGGAAGATGTTATGCTTTGACCATGACTTATAGGGGACACTATAGGGTAGGTCTATTTAACTAGAAGGGCATGATGATACCTTAGTCCAGATAGTTGTTTTATCCCAATTGATGCCGACGATCTCTCACATTTGATATTAGAGATCTAATTCTCTAGCGAGTCTCACCCAGGTTAGTGCAATAATGTATCTGAATGTAGGGAAAATTCTCACATAAGATTTTTTGATCCTTCATGGTTTATAAATGGATCAGGGAAGTGGATTACATATAGAAACTTCCTAAAGGATATTAGACCATGAATGATGTATTTCATATCTCTACGATTCTCCAATACAATCCAAACCTGACACATGTATTTCAACCTGATAAGGTCAAATTGGATATAGATTCTTCCATCAAGGAGTATCAATAGTGTGTAGTGTACTTGAGCATGAATACACTCCATGGAAGGTCAGTTCCTCTATTGTGGTTGTTATGGTAGCACGACTCAGTACATGATGTTTCATGTTAAGGGGAAGCTGATATACGAGCTCAGTGGTCTGAAATCTTCATTGAAGACACCTTTTTACCAAGAAAAGAAAAACTTAGGGACGAGTAACATTAAAGAGGTGAGGTTTTAACAACCCATCTGTCACAAACGTATAAATAAATTTTTAATTTGAATTATTTTCATAATCATGTTAATCATATAATATTGAATAAAGAAGGTCCTAATATCATCCAGGGGTTGTTTTGAGATCATCATATTCAAAATGGCATAAAATAATGGAACCTATTGTTTTAATAATGGACCCTATTTTTTTAAAATAATGGACCCTATTGTTTTCCCCACTTGATTACCCCAACAGCTGCATTGAATATCTTCTCCCCATAGCTCCAAATTTCTTCTGATCTAGGTTTATATGAATCTCATAAATCTGGTTGTGAGATGAAGCAGGTAGATCAACTAGGTATCTGATTAAGGAATGAGTGGGATATTTATTTTTTACAACATTTATTTGATTTGTGTTGATACATATTCCTTGTGTAGTTACAAGCCCTACAATGATTACATGTAGACACCATTAGTGGTGTCCTATTGATATTTTTATCAAAAAACTATTTTTGATGCCTTTGGTAGTTGAGAAGATTATTTATCATTAGGTATTTTTAACAGAAATCTATGTGGTATATATTGTTAATATTCGTAGCTTATAGATGGTGTTTAGGGGAAGAGGACTTTTCATATTCTCTAGATCCCAGTAGAGAATCATTTTGTTAATTTTTTACTTTTTTATATATCATGATTGTATGAATGCTCCCAAATTCCCTTTGGTATATCCGCATTTCTTTCATATTTTATCTACACTTCTATATAGTATTTGTATATTATATTTTCAGTTATTCGATATAATTTACTCTTCTACATCATACTGATTATATCTGTTTATATATGCCTCCATATTAGTTTATGTGTATCTATTGTATCTATTATTCCACTTTGATAAGAGGGTATAGTATCCCCACATTACCTGTATCACACCCTTGTTGTGAGTTGACAGACTCGAGCATGTAGGGTGGTGTGCATGAGGCCATCCAACTCTCAAAATCTGGGAACATGTTAGTAGATCCATATTCAAGAAGTTATAACACCATCCCAGATCCATACATATAAAATAAAAAATTGTTAGGTGCTTTTAATCCCAGAATATATTATAATTAAGATTCATTTGTTATTTGTTTAATATTTTACTTAAACCAATTGTCAATCCATTTAAAAAATTGGTGAAAACAATAATGTTTTATGATTCATTCATATGTCAGTACGAAGAAACCAATATCACTTCCCTTAGTATGGTCTCAAAAAATAAATGTTAATTCCACATTTCATGGGTGAGTTGTTTACCCTTTCCCTATATAGCCTACTATTTTTACATCACAAACTATATTCAGGTGACAATATTACCTTTCCATCCAATGTTATCCTCAATAGTTCCTATCTTCAAATGCTATAATATTTTTGAACGGAACCTATGATAAATCTCTATCATTCCCCCATCCCCCAAAGCATACCCCCTTATTCGGAAGTAAGAGAAGGGTCATAATGACTACATATTACCTCCAAAAATAATCATTTTTATTGGTAAAAGTGCTTAGGGTATGTCATACACAAAAATAGAAGGTATTGCACTCTATAGATTGGGAAAAAAGAGATAAGAATGAAGCACCAAACAACTCTTGATCATAATAATAAAAAACAGTGATACCAACACATAAATGAAATTTATTAAAAAATAAACTAATTAAATATACAAAAAATTCCTTGGAGCCTCTCATGAAAATGATAATGAAATGATTCTAAATTATAATGAATAATCAAGTGACGATAAGCCATCACTAAAACATGTGTGTTGAGTTCCCATCATCGCTATGGATATCAAAACATGTATCTCGTACTAGAATAAAATAAAGTTCAACATAGTATCATTGATGGAACCCTACTACCACTTCCCCACTAGTTTTCTACTCTTACCCAATGTCCCACATATGGACCTATCTATCTCAAAAGGTCATCCTACAGGAGGCCACGTAGTAATCTATAACATATCGTGTACCTTGTGCATCAAATTTTCCAATAGTCACATCCCATTCGCCCTATGCATTACAGAATCTCATCATCCCATACCCATCACCATATAATAACTATATAGTTTATGGGAGACATCATGTTATATATATCATGTGTTGTTCATAAATCCATCATAGCTATTACATGACATACCGATAATAGTCTATGGGATACTATATCTGGAAAAACATGTTTTTGAAGTTAATTAAATCATTACATCCCTCTACAAATATGTAAATAATGGTTTAAATTTTGCATACTACAACATAATACTACCAGGATAAGAGAGTGAGGAATGAGGAGTTGTAAGTCTTCCATTTCTCAACAACTTGTATTATTATGAAAAACCCTCCCAGAGTCCTCTAGGTGTTAGTCACCCTAAAACTTTTGGTAGGGTACTATATGAAATCACATAACATATATAACATATATACCTCACAATAACACTTTAGATACCAACCATGTTTTTTTTCAAAACTAAAATTATCATTAATCGGACACTCTAATTCCACTACTAATTACTAGATATCTTATAACAATATAAATATTAATAAATACTTCCAATAATATAATTCCATTAAAAATTTAGCATGAAATTAATTATTTCATTTAATAAATAAAAAATAATTTTACATGCTCTTAAAGAAAGTCCCAAGCCCTATAATCATAATCCATTTAATTTAATTGTTTCCTATGATTATCATTATTTGTATTCCAGCTAAAAACCAACCTGATGGGTTAAATTTGTATCATTCAATATCATTCCATACATAAAGGTACTCTATGACTAATCCTCTGCTACCGTAAAGGATATGTCTAATCTTTGTACAACTAGAAGCTTCATGATGTTGTGAAAAGAATTCTGAAAACAAGGCACTCATCTATCCATCCTTTCCTAAAGATTCATTATCAAGAATACATCCCTATATCTTTCACTAAAAAAATTAGAAAGCCCATATTTGACCAAATCAATCAATATCGAATCCATCCAAAACACCACTATGCATATCACCGTAAGTACATTAATCCCGTTTTCAAACTACTGGTACAACATGACCCTTGCTACCATTTCTCCCAAAACCATCAACTAGCATATGCTTAGAATACGCAACATAGAAATTCACCTTTTCTGGAGAAATAATGTAAGGTTTAAAGAAAAACACAATGATTAAAATTGTAATATAGGCCCTAAAAATCAAGGAATCAGTATTTAATACAAATATGGGCATTATTGTCCCTAAAAAGTTATCTTTATCAAACTACTATTTCTTCACCATCTTGTATTAATAGATTACTTTATCTTTTGTTTCTCCCATAAGATACCAAAGACATTATCTATCAACTAATTTGAGAAATTAAAACATAAATTTTTCTTAAAATAATGTTTCAACAAAATATATGGATGAAATAATTAATTTAAATATGTCTTAAGAATCTATTGATTCCATCAAATTATAGGTAATAATGAATATATCTTAAATGTGACAATTTATTATTTGTAAAGAAATATTTATCGAATATAAGTTCTTTTTTCAATTTCATCAAATAAAACATGTTATACCATAGTATATAAAATTTTATAATATATATAATATATATAGATACATCACTATTGATAATAAAGAGGAAAATATTTAAAAAATTGGAGATAAATGTTATCATTATAGCCATACATATTTTCATTCCAATATTTCAAGTATAAACCTTATTAAGGATAATTACACTATTACACAATTAAAAAAAAATTGAATACTCTGATTTCACAACAAAATAGATGATTTAATGATTCCCTTTCCTCATATAAAAGATCAATATTAATTTCATAAAAATCAATGATCGAGGTCCAAACCCCGCAAGGATAAAACCACTAAACTAAAAGAATGTTATCCATAACCTAAAATCCAAAAGTCACCAAAAAAATCTATAAAAACACCCAATAGATATGGTTATTCTCTAGTGAACATATAAAAATTGAAGAATTTATAGGATAAGAATAAAGTATTAGTTCCATGAATACGATAACCTGATTATCAAAAGTACATGTTAAAATCCCCAAAGAATCGATCTTAAGGAGTGAATGGAGGTTGGACGTATCATTACCCAAAATCAATTTCTATCAATGGATCCTCAAAGAATGATATTTGAAAATTAGAAAATAGGTTCACTGGAGCATATAGATTTATAAATAACACCCAACGAAGATTTTTGGATCTAATAATAGTTGTAAATAATGAATTATATAATCAATTACAACCACCATAACATTTAATTAATTCCACCCCTTTAAAAAGAACAATATTACAAAAAGAATGTTTTCATTTTTTCTATTTCAAATAATATACAACCCCCCATTATAACTTACATCATGTCATATCCCATGTAATGGTGTTCTTGAGAACTCAATCCCATGTCATCTTGCACGAGGGAAATCCATCTAGACCTAAGAATGTTTTCCCACACCATGAATTCTAACATATAATATAATCTATTTCAACATTAAATTTTTCATTAAAGAGCACACTAGGTACACCATGGTTTGAAATAAACTAATATCTTGAATATTTTGACCAAAATAGTCTCCAAATACCACAAAAATACTCTAAAACTTCTACAATGTCTTCCCCGCCACCTCCCCGCCACCTCCAATCCTCTATGAAAATCATGGGAATGATAGGAATCATATGAATCAATCCATGTAATGTCTTATAATGGTTGAAATATTATAATATATCCTATAGAAATTCATATTCTTGGCATCAATTCCTTAAGGATTCACATGTGTCTTAAAATGTACCATTGGAATGTCTTATTCTCACACCCTTTATCAATTTCAAACCTATGACCCTTAAATTAGTAAAATCAATTTGGTCCTTACAAATTCATTTCCCAATTGATTTATAAAACTAAATTCAGATTAAAATTCCCCTTAATAGTCTAATTTTTGATTCAAGGCATGGTTTCTATAAAAATTACAATTTGAATAAAGACAATCAAATTCATGTTTTAAATTAATATGAAACAAAATTCAAGATTAACCCTAAATATTTTAAATTTGACATTAAAAAACGTTTTCCATGAAAATGTGGTTTCAAAATACATTCTACTCACGATAAATTTTTGGAAAATATTTTCTTATTATTTCCAACAATCATAATCATTGAGCTTTGGAACAATTTTTCAATAAAAGGGCCATCGAAATAATTCCAAAAATATCCAATGTGAGTTTCCTTTTCAATAACATGGTCCTTAACTTATCATGCATCCCTAATGATATAGAATCCATTATATTAATTTGGTGAATTGAATTTATTTCCACTTCTTGTATCCTCCCATAGTCATTTATAACTACGTCCCCTGGAGTTTTTAAATCATCAATCAAGTATAAATTTCATGAAAGGATTTCATAATTCCATTTTCTTTCAAGGTTCACTAAAAGATACATAAATTTCATCACATTCCCAAAATGATCAAATTATTCATGAATATTGTAAGTGGATTTTATTATTTTTATGAGGATTTAGGATGGAGGATTATTATTTGATAGTTTTAAATAAGATTATGAGTTTTGGATCTATGTGCAAGAATAACACATTATTTTGTGTTTCATTAAACGTTGACTGACTACTTTTATAGTTCTTGAGGATTGAAATCCATTCATAGGATATTTTGATTGTTCATCTTACAACCTTGGTATTTCAGTAGTAATAGATAGTATACTTTCTATTTCATTCAATAGGTTCCTAATTTGTTTTTATTTTAGATTATTTATAATATTGAAGGTAGATAGAGTCATTGTATTTTCTTTAGAATGTGTATATTTGGATATTACAAAGAACGATATTGGTTTTATCCCATTCTTATTATACTAAAGGGTCATTCTTACAAAAAAATCATACTTACATTTCTAACATATTCTCCAAAACAACTTAACAAACATTGAAATCTTCAGGGAATATTAAAACTTCTATAAAAGTCAATATTCCAACCAAAATCACCACTAGAATATTTGGATGTCAAATTTAGATATTATCATCACTGATTACATATTCCCTAATTTTGAAAATTATTTCATTATTTGATCATGAATTTATATATAAAATTTTGTTAATAAATTAATTTTCAAAGGGAAAGAGAGAAACTTTTTATTTCAATGTGCAGTAGACATACATTACCAACCATGGACAATATATATTATATCCTTCTAGACATACCATCATCGTTTTTCTCTAAAATTGATGAAAAAAATTATTCAAAAACCTTATTAGCTCAAATAGATTATTTAAAATTGCTCATTTTAACTCACTTTCCCCCATTATCCATAATATAATTAAACCTAGATCAAATATCATCAAATTGAAAAATTTAGTTAAGGTTTTTTGGATAGTAATGGGGATATCAAATAGTTTTAATCACGGATTCAATTATGATACTAGGAACAAATCCAATAGTAATCTTAAAAATAGATTTTATTAAAAAGGGTATTTAAAATCAAATGAATATATGAATCATTTGTTGTAAAAGGTCCTAGAATAATCCTTGAAAAATTATGGATTTATCAACATATTATAATCATAAATAATCTCCTTATTTTACTTATTTCGTGAATGGGAGTACGGAGGAATAAAATATTTTCCATTTCATAAATTTCACGTGTAGATATGACTCATTCACATTGATAGTGGTCTAATTTATGCAAAATAGCAGGTAATAAAATATGAAGTTGAGGTGTCACCGTGTATCCTGTGTGGAAAATATTCAAGATATACATGGATATTGAAGTTAAACCCCCCCCCCCCCCTTCATGTGTCTGACCCACATAAATAGAGGGTATTTTTGATTTTGGGGTGGCTGTACAAGGGCGTAAGAATCATGTAATTTCTAGCACCATTGGTTTTTTGATATTTTACAGTTTAATGTCATGGGATTAAGAATTTTTACATGCAGTTTAATGTCTTGTAATAAATAAAGAGGAATAAATGATTAGTGTTATGTTGTGGGGACTAATTTTCATTAAAACAATGAGTAACTGGATGGAAAATAATGCGAGGAGATTTTGGAATTCTTTGAACATGAAGGGGTAGAAATATGTAAACATTGATCTTGGGGACTCTTGAATTGAGAGGAATAATACATGGAATGCATCCCAATAGTGTATATGGAGATATGAGAAGACTCTCATGAGGAATAATTTGTCTTTGGTTTGAAGAACTTTTTATTGGAAAATTATGCAGTGTCACCATGGAAAATTGGGTATAGTCACGAAGTGGTTTCCTCATAACATTGACCATCCATTTCCTTTTTTTATGGAGGTTTATGATTATATGAGATTCCCATGACATCGAAATTACTGAATGAAACGGATGTGTCGAGACACATTAGAAACAACCAAACTCTAATTGGCCCTAATGTTTGGATTTACCTAGACATATCTTACTCATGTTTATGGGATATCCTAATTTCCTAATAGATCCATAATGTGGGATCGATATTTTAAACCTTCTTCATGTATATGTATTCATTCATAGAATATAGGGGGATTTACTTATTTTTTTGAATTGATAGGCCCAGGAAGTAGGATTATAGAATCACTACATAACTTATTGAAGAAATGATCGTCCAATTCCTAGTTCTTATAGTATTTACATGGTAGATCTGATTCATGAATAGGTATAACTCTTTTAATGTGTGTTGTTCCTTCAAATAAAAAATGTTTAGACGTCCCCTAAATTTTCTGGGCATGTATGATAGGTAAGAGTAATTTTATTCTTTTTTGGGGGGCGGATAATCTATGATCTGATATCCAATCACCTCTATGTATCATGAATGGTAAGTAATATATCCGTACGTAGTTCTTGAAGTTATATCTTTGTAGTTATGAACCATTCATGGGAAAGGTGAATTGTTTAGATTTGAGGTGGATAATCTAGGAAATTAGAATCCTAGTATCATTATGTATCCCATATGAACATGAATGAAGGGACGTGTAGTTCTTAGATTTCCCGGATTTTTAGCATCATAGGGTGAGTATGAAGGAGGAAAGATGTGAATAAATGGAAAATTTCATGATTATGCACAAATATGACGGTTCATGCATCACTACGTATCCCATGAGAATGATAATGAAACCACCCATAGTTTTTAAAACTCCATTTAGTTAATTTTATGCGGAGAGGACCCGTGGTAATATTTTTATAAACATTCATTCCAAACCATAATGGTTCCATTGTGATCCTTTATACCTATTTTCAGAGGGTAATCCCTTTCCTCAATTCCTAATCTCCTTTGAGAAACACTGGGTTTGAGAAACTAATACCATCGTGGGTTTCCTAAAATACTAATATAAATGAAAGTACATCAAGATAAATCCATATAATGTGTTGGATAGACTAAGATATAAGATCAAGTAATCTTTATGTATCTAATTTAAAATGAGAATCATGAAGTATGTAGTTCTCTGAATAAATATCCATGAAATTGTTTTGTCTAGGCACAAGGAGAGGGTATTTTTAAATGATGGATGGACCATGAAACATGGTATAGGCATAACTGAGTATCTTGTAAGGGTTGGAATAAAAAAAAATTGTAGCTCTCTAATGCGGTATAATAGGTGACCACTACTAGAGGTGATTCCCTCTCGGGTGATAACATAATGGTGTTATACAGATTAACATCATTCAACAAGGACATGAAGGTCATGCATTTTAACATCATGTTATAAGGAAATTGGAAGCATAGCTTAATGACATGTAGAGAGGATAAATTTCATATAGTTTAACATCATGGGGTAAGAAAATAAGTGTTATGTAGATTAATTCCATATAGAAAATACAACTTAAATTGTAGTTTAACATCATGGGATGAAGTTTTGGGTAATACTGTTTAATATAACTCGATCTAGATGATACATGACAAGAAATTTAATGTCTTGTTTCAGTACATGTGAATATTTTCTAACATAAAATACCTAGGATGCATTGGTATAGTATAACATCGTGTTTCTAGGACATGTACATTTTACTATATGACATACTTCTTCACAAAACATACATTGGAAGGCGATATAATGAGATGTCCATCCATTGAAATTAAGGAAAATACTCTATTGGTGTAGACCTTATGAATTTCATATGGTCCCTCGCCTTTTTTCTCTAGCATTGGATGTTTGTTTCTTAGTATCATTGGAGTTTTGAGGACCAACACACTTTCTCCTTCGACCAAAGAGCATAGGTGTGCCTTTTTGTTCAAGGTTCCAAGAATCTGGTTTCGATAAACATCCAAATGGTGCAAGGTATGAATTTTATTTTCACCGAGCTATTATAATTCATCCATTCACTTCTGGGACTGCACATATGTGGATACTTGGTCACAAATGGAAACACGGAGTGAGGGAAGTTGAACATCGATAGGTATGACCAATTTACTCCCATTAACCAATAAATACGGGGTTTCTTGAGTAACATTATAGGTGGTATCCCAGTAACCCCACTAATAATGGAGAAGAATATCCATTTGTGAATTTATATCCTTATCTACCATGATTTAGACTATATTGGATAGTGTTTAGTTAAAGTACTCTATCTGTCTATTAGCTGATGCATGGAAGTGGGATGAATAGTTGGTTTTGATACAATAATCCTCATATAATTTCACAAATTCAGCATAACAAAAAATGTAGCAATTTTCCATCGTTAATGTAAAAGGGACAATAAAACTAGTGATGATATTTTCTTCCACATAGATGACAATTTTTCATTTCCCTAATTTGATTGGGGGGTGAATCTTCTACACATTTGGAAATAAATTCATTTACTATGAGGATGTATTTAAATTTCTTAACTATAGCGGTTGAGTATAGTCCCAAAACATCCAAACCCAATATGGGAAATGGCCAGGAGTATTTGGATATGTGGAGTAACTCTCGGGATGGTGTATTAAATTTTCATGAACATGGTAGTAATTACATTTCCTTGTAATGTTAATGCAATCCTATGTCACAGTGGGCCAGTAGTATCTAACCCTTCAAATTTGATTGGAATTCACCGATCCTTATAGATTTACACCACAAGATTCATTGTGTACTTTATTCACTATTAAAGTAGTCTATAATCCATGAATTCGCATATGAATTATCAGATTTATTCCTCACTTATAGAGGGAATTTTGTTTATTATGACTTTCTTATAGATCAGATTTAATTTCTCATCTTTGAATTTTCTCCCCCTGGGCTCTATCTTTGGGTGTTATCCCTTTCATAGATATTTAATAATGGTAGTCATACAACCAGTGGTAGAATAATAGGGATTAAAAATTGGGATGATTTCATTTATTCCTTTTATATCATCATGAGATAATAGTGAGACCATTTGGATGTACACAATGTTGATGGTTGTTTCATCCTGATCTGGGTCATCTAGAGCTATGAATGAAGTTTCTAATGAATAATATTGAGAATTTTGTGGTAAGAAATATATTTCAATGTTGAAAATCAATTTAATTACTCCTTCATTTCTCATTAATGATCAAACAAAGGGTCTAGCACTTCCTTTTTTGAGGGAGTAATCATCTTTATCTTTATTGATTACCGGTCATGAGTAACCTTTTCTCTTCATGTGTTTAACTATTACTTGATATGTTGAATCTTTCCCAACAATAAGTGCCATGTATTCTAGTCCACTGTTTTTACACCTCTCCAATTACAGGAAAGTGTAATAAAGGACTGCCTTTGCGGGCAATATGTGTACGACTCCCAGCCCAAAATTGTTAGACTTGGGACCATCTATCCTTTTTCCTACAAGAAATTTAGATGACCTTCAAAATGAATCTCCAGTGCTTCGGAGTACTATTGAATAAAGAAAACCACTTAACCTATAAATACTTCTTCTAAAGAAGTTATATCTACTGAGGGGTGATCTGCTAAGAAATATTCAAGGAATGGCCACTGACTAATTTCTGAGGCACGAACTATATGTCAAAAAACGTTTGAATAACCTCCCAACATGAAAAATGTTCATTAATTATTGATGATTGTTAATATACATGATAGATTTTTTTATGAAAACAAATGGTCCTTGCGGTGTTATAGGTAGTGTTTCAATTTATGGACTGTGATGATTAGTGTCAGAAAGCACTACTTGAGATTTTAATACTGAGTCTCTACATCAATCACGGTTCAGCTGATATCATAAATGCTATTTCCACTACCAGTGTCACTCTTCTATGAAAGGATGGCACCTAGGCA
Source organism: Viscum album (assembly GCA_963277665.1). Lineage (NCBI taxonomy): Eukaryota > Viridiplantae > Streptophyta > Magnoliopsida > Santalales > Viscaceae > Viscum > Viscum album. The sequence continues at coordinate 1,249,177,146 of OY728128.1, read as the reverse complement.
TTTCCCATGGGAAATCACATAAAAAATGAGTGGTCTTACTTCAACATGCATCATTAACAATATCATAATTAGGATATATTTCTTAAGAATGTCAAATTCTTCCAGACAGTAATCAGTCCATTGATATTCAACCCCCATATTCATAAACATGGTGAAGGGAAAAAAATTTCCTGTAAGGTTGGATATGAATCATCGAATGTAGGCCATATATACTTGAAGTCCAACCAACATTGTTTGGTTGAGAGGAGGTGACATACCATAGATAGCCTTTTTTTCTCGGGTCAACTTCGATGCCACTATAGCGAATGACAATGCTGATTAAATTCCCTAATGTAACACCAATGTATCATTTTAGGGGGTCCATTTTCATGCAATGTTTTCATATTTATTCCAAGAATATCTCAATATTGGTTAGGTGGTATGGGCCTTTTTTGTCTAATAAGTAGGACATCAACATATCAATCGATGGAACATTCATATGAAGGGATTAAAGATACATTGCATCGCATGTTGATATGAGGTGCCGACAATCATTATGCAAAATAGAATTTCCCTAAAACTAAATACACCCTAGGAAAATTAAAAAGGTGCTTTATTCATCTTATTGGGCCATTCAGATTATATTATATATTTAATAGAACCCAATAAAAGAGAGAGATTAATATCTTGTGGTTGCATCGATCATTAATTCTATGATTGGTACATGGAAATCATCATCAGAGAGTGTCAGTTCAAATCTCATAGATTGATGAAGTCATTAATTTTTGCTTTCTTATTTTTAACATGGACTATATTGGTCATCCATTTGGGATATTGGTCTTCCCAAAGGAAGTTGGTTTTGATGATCTTGTGAAATTAAGCCTCTATTTTTGACGCATGTGTCAGTGAGTTCTTATAGTTCCATTTTTATAACTCTAATTATATTCTACTAGGAATAGGTGGTGATTTCCCACATTGGGATTTCATCTTGAAATTTATATGTAGTTACAAGAAAATAATCTCTCAGATTTTTTAGGAAGGAGGTGTACACATCTTTATTTTTAAAAGGAATCTCTACATATATTAAGGTAGGTTGTGCATCTTTTTACATTCCCATGTATATTTTTTTATGATCATTAATAGTGGTAGAGATTCCTTACTCAACAGATAGAAGCACATACCTATGATCATATTACTCTTCTTCCTCCACATTTTCAGCATATTCTTATTCTTATAACGAGGAAATAATGTTTATGACAAGATCTCCAATACAAGAAGAAGTGTAGAGACCCAGAACCTTATGGTATAAAGTGACTTCTCCTGGCCCGACTAAGTTCTGGGGATGATCCATAGAGGATGTGATGAGGGATAGTAGGGTAATTTATTCCTCTTCTACTTTAGTCAGTACGGAAAATATTTTATGGGGTTTCGAGGATGGTTTAGGGGCCTTTTTATCCATCCAAACACTATTATCTTGGGTTTCATAACATTCCACAATGCTATTAGACTCAGAGGATATGACTAAAATCACAAGGAATAGAGAATAAATTTCTTGATAGGGACTCTTATACATGACCTGATTGATAGGAAGTATTTTTTCATTGTTGAGCTGCTCAAAGGGGCCAGTGAGGACCAACTGCAATGTAGTTGGGGTGGTGACCCAATCATTACCATCAACCAAGGGCCACTACCCATATTTCTCATATAATAACGCATCGATATAATGAAACTCACATGATTTGAACATTTTTTTATTAGCACATTAGAACCCATTTTTTCCATTATAAAATATTTGATGCACTGATGGAATGATTAAGGAATCATCGCATGCAGGTGAAACCAAGGCCTTCTTAGTTGAACGTTGAATTCCATGTTTTTCTGAACCCCAAAAAATTATGAGTTTTCATTGAGGTATCTGAATAGAGTTTCAACATGATTTGGCCCAAAGGGTTTTTCTCACATTATTCATAATGTAATAGGTTTTCGGTTGAGGGTTTCATGTTATCTTCATTGCATCCAGCCCAAAAAAGTGTCAGAATTTGGAGGAAAATTAAATCTAGAATAATTATCAATGAAAAATTTTCTTCAATCAACACCCTTTGACAGGATGGAAACATATAAGGGTTTCATGTGTCCCAACATAATGGTGTTTTCATCTTGATCAATAAACGATTTGAACTCTTGTCATTCTGTAGGGTTAGTCTATTTCTGATAGACTTCAGCGATGGAGACATCAAATTAAAACTTATGGGGACTTAGAAAAAGAATCTGTAAGTTATTCCCTATGGTGACTAAAAAATTAAAAATATTCCAAGATTGTTGTTTGGCAAGTAATGGGGAACGTGGCATCATGATTTCATATATCTGGTCTAAATGATAGCTCTCTCTAGCATGTGGATGCTATTTCACAGTCACGTTAGTTGATTATGAGAGATCGGACCTTAGGATTTGTGCTGGAGGAGATTCTGATCATTTGGGGTTAGGCTAGATATGTCTGCCAACATACTGAGGGAAATTAGAAAAATGTCGTTATTATGGAATCTTTAGAAAGATTGGACCAGAGTGACTTTTGGATGGTATGGAGGAATTTCCATGTTCCTCTTCAGTATGCTAGAGAACTCTTCCCCACGTTTTTATAAAATTGGCAGTATAAGAGAGGGTGTAGCCGCAATCATTCATTCTTCCATTGATGTGTCTTCTTTTTTATCATGGGATTCTCTGGCCTCTTCCTATGATTCCCTGATATGGTTTGGGGAACTTTGGTTGAAAGACATACTCTACATCAGAGAAGGGTACAATTACATGAATGACATTAACATAGACAAAAAAATATATCTTATTTCGAAGATGACTCTGCCTGACCAATCTGATTCTAGTTGTGTCGTTTGGTAGAGTGATGCCCATTTTTTAGAATCGATGCTATGAAATCTGATAGTGTTAATTCTATCATTGGTCCATACATAAGTTCATCTTCTTTCACCTACTTTAATCCTTTCTATTCGAACTCCTTTTCAGATGCCCATGCCTTCGAGGGTTGTGGGGCCGAGGATGTTGTTTGAATAGTGTTAGGGGTGGGTGGATGCATAGTCAGTTTATTAAACTATTCATAATGTATTGCAGTATCTCGATTGAACATTTTATAATTCATCCAACTATATATCTTGTTCACCATTTTTATATTAACTTCTTCCCTCTCCTCTATGTCATCGGGAATAATGGTGTATACATACGCAACTTGCAATGGTTGTGGTCGCAATTTTACATTCCCAGAATCTATCATTCTCCACCGGAGGTCCTTGAAGAAGAAAAATACCTAGATTTTGTGTCCCAATATCTTGTGGATGGGATTGTAATCTGGCCTTTAATCGAGACAAACATTGTTAGCCGTTTTTTATTTTTTTGTAGATAGAGAATGTTTCCATTAATATAAACTATAAAATATCCCCATACATGGTCATCTTGGAACATGTATGCATTGTTCATTTGTTTCATGAACATATTTCTCATGGGTCCCCTTCACTTGTATTATTGAAGCTGGGGTTTCTGTTGATGTCGAGTGGGTACTGGATGATTTGGTGTAGGATAAAGAGCTACGGGAGGCGACATGGGTAGATTGGAAATCATAGAAGTTGTTTAAACACTTCCTACCATCTTTTGGGGGGCTGATTAGGCTGCTAGAGACTTTATCATATTTTTCCCTATGGAATGTTCTATACTCTGGGAAATGGAAGTGATATCCTGGAACCCAGTTGTATTATTTACAAAGATGAAAGGTGTTTTTCGTTCATCATGGAGATTGTTGATGCATATAGTGGGCATCTAATCTTGAGGGAGCTTCCAATTCAAGGAGTTGGTTAGTCCTTTACAACATGTAATGAAGTATGTGACACTCTGATTCTTGATATATTTTAGTTACGAAGGTCACAAACTGTTTTGTTTGATAGACTTTAATTGAACTACAAAAGGAAATATCGTTGGAGATCCCCCCATCCTATTATTGACTGAGCAGAAAAACTAGTCTACCATACCAAGGATGAGCTTTGAAAGGTTTTCATGCAGAATATGAGTTTCACTACATCTTTTTGCTCTGGGGTTCCCATAATGGGATCAAAATAAGATGCATAATGCATCAGATGTTGTTCTTTGTCACCTAAAACATTTAATACTATGAATATGGGGTTCCCGACGTTTGGCGGTGGTGGAACATTACACAGAAAATCGAGATATCTTTTACTTTCTAGTTGTTTTAGAGAACACCTTCCTACCATGGCTTATATTAGGTCTTTCAATTACTGGATGGAATTAATGATCTCTTGATGTGTGTCTTGTAAGACATGATCATGCGCTGATGCAGTAGTGGGGTAATTTGGTAATGCTGGTGCTTCTAGTGCATTAGGGGGATACCCCTATGATGGAATCCATTATGGATATCCCTGATCCTATTCATGTTTTTCCACAATGGGGGAAAATCCTTATATACATCTGGGATGGGATTTAGATAGACTGATGATCTTACTGTTGTGCTAGATGAACCTCCCACCCTCACTTCATTCCCCAGGATGAACCCTCAGGGATGAGGTACACCTTCTACGAGTGTGTGTTGAGGTTCCTCCATAGGATGTTGAGGATTATATTCCATAGGAAATATTTCATAGTGTAGCTCAACATTGATTTGATATAAATCTATCATATCTTCTTATTTCCAAGTGAATATATCTAAAAGAGCAAGGAAAACATTATAATTAAAAGAATGTGGTGGGCCGTATGTGACCATTCATTTTTGGTTCTCCTTGTGGGTGATTTTCAAAGGTGGTAATGACAGATTGATTGAGGGATCACTGAAATTTATGCCAACATAGTGAGTCTGAATATACACACTGTCAGGTTCACTTTGGATTAGATTTTAGGTAGAACAACCCTACACATTCTCTACTTCATTAATATCTTCCCCAGCATCGTCCTTAAGATTTATTTATGTGAATTTCAATGATGTTTAATGCATTATATGTGGAATTTTAGTTATTGAATTATTTGGAAGCTTCTTTCTTCCCATGTTGGATCTTCCAGTCCATTATAGAATTATTTTCATGCATCTTGATGTGGAGTCACTTGGAGGGAACCATGATGTGATCTCACTCTATGCATCCCTTGTGAGGGAACTGAATCATGAGATAGGATGCAATGGGTGACCTATTTACTTTTCATCCTCCGTAGGTCGGAAAGGGATGACGTCCATTGTGCAAGTGATTCAGGTAAAAAATTTGTTATCCCTATAGGGTAAATATTCTCTATTCCTTTTTCAGGATACATTGGCCCAGATTTTCTCGAGTTATGGGAGATTATATCTAAAAATTCTTCCATCCCAAGTTGTTAGGGCACGTCCTATATTTCATCAAGTGCTAATTTGTTTGCCTCGTTCTTGATCTTCTGCATTCATATATGAGTTTTAGATAGATATTATGTTGGGTGTTCATGTGACTTATTTTCCTCTAAGGAAATTTTAAATTCTTTTATATTGGATTCACTTAGGTGAGAGTCCATTTGAAAGTTCTCATTTTCTTGGTTGAATATTATTTCAATGGATCTGTTTCATTTTTCATGACACTTCTGAGACATCTTTTAGACTAATTCATGTTGAGGATACCACCTTTCTAACACAGGAATTTCATTTAATGACCAACAGGGGATGAAGGCATTCTAACATTCCATTTCAAATGGGGTTTCCTAAATGGGACTTTGGGGTAATATGAAACACTCCAGGCCCTACCCATCCATTGATAATAACATTATATGGTGAATCAGTGATTAGGCGACACAACTTTGGATGTTTATAGAGGAAATTTCGTTCAAGATCTTTCAATCACCTCTCTGATTGCAGTCATTGCACATCTAGGAGTCCTTCCAGTGTAATCTGATTGTTATGATCTCCCATTATTTTTACATGGTATTCAAAAGTATTATAGGGTAATACCTTTCTTTTTTAGGTGGCTAAGGTTTTTCATGATATTGAGGTGAATGTTATGTATTCATTACTATGGAAATTTCCTTGGTACGTTGAATAGATAAGTGGTTGTGGGACCAGGCATAACTATTATGTCATCTGTGTCCAAATGTATTCTCATGAGAAACATGCCCAGTTGTTCTTACTACAATGATTCCACTACATGATTTTCCCAATATGGATATATCTTAGTAATTTCATCACATGAAGTGGGGATTATAGGGATTTCACATATATATATATATGAATAGTATGGGGTGGCTTTGACAATTAGAATGGCCCTAGACCATCTTCTAGATGAGAAAATATATCAATTTTCATTTACAAGTTGTCTAAAATTTCTCACCCTATCCTTCCATTCACCTAATAATATGAGGTCTTCCTCATGATTAATGTGGTAGGGGGAGGACCTTCCAGTTGATATGGTACTTGATTGTGGGGATGAACTCCACATATGGTGCTACAATGGTGAGGACAACAACCATACCATGATATATAACTTCTGGGATAATTTTTGATGTGCATATTCTAGGGAGGACCATCATTGAGGACATTATCAAGGGGGTATTTCTTACTAAATCGATATTTCCCTATAAGGTGGACCTTCATAGTTGTTGTCATTATGGGGAGGGATACAATTTCATGTTTATATTTATCCTCAGGGATAATTTCTACAGTGTGAATCTAGAGGAAGACCTTCCAGAAATACTAAATAAAGGGGAGGTCCTTCATTCAACTTGATGAAATTGTAGGTAGGGCCATTTTAGTGACATCCATCTTGTTGAGGACTACCATCATGGATTAATACCCAACCACAGGGAGAATTTCTTTAGTGTATACCCTATTGAATATCATAAAGGTGGATGATAGTAAGGGAAGGGCCATCATGTTGTTCTCTCTTTTGGTCATGTGGAGGGATACAATGAAACTCATCAAGATTTGGTCTCTCATGATGGATTTTTTCCTACCCTTCAACTAAGCCTCTATGGTGCGTGCTATTGGGAAGACCATTAGAACTACTGGTAATAATGATGTTGGGAGGACATTGTAACATCTACATCCACTTCTAGAATTCGGTAACAGATCGATATAATCTTGATAATATATTAATAAACATTTTTGGGATACAATAACTCCAACTTCCAGCAGAGTAGGGTCATGAATTGTCTCTTAATTTTCCAGTTTCCTTTAGAACAATTTATTTTTTTGTGCTCTCTTGTGGGTAATTGGGTACGCCTTCAATTGGTAATGAACTTCATATAGGGGTTCTAATTTAAGGGGTTCTCAGGATACATCCTAGATGCACTGATGAGCATCTTGTATTATAGTAGGCCTACATTCCTTCCATGGAGTTTCCATCATGGATGACCAGTGCCCCCAAGTTAGAACATGTATTTTTTCAATATCTGGTTGTCCTGTTATCACAGAATATGTCCAACAACAATTTTGGACTGGAGCATGAATGCATGTCTGCTTCGGGGTGACCATCCTATTTTGAGGGAGAGTCACCCGCTAAAGGAGATGGGTTGTAGGAATTACTCCTTTCTATTGTCCGTAGAATTCATTATTTTGTGATAGGTTTGGAGGATGTTGTTGGGAATTAACGTCTGATCCTTCATCGTTGCTATACGTGTTGAGAGATGTCTTTGGCTGGAATGGGTATGTATACCCATTATGATATCATTGAAGGAATATGTTACTTGTCCAGTATTACATGTTATTCTAGTAGATAATTGATTTTCTACTATGTCAGGGAATAGGAACGAGTCATACCATGATTCATTATTGGGATACATCATCAATTTTTCTCTGGTAGCCGCTTTATTTTTATAACAGGTATTATATTTGTGTGCATGGATTTAGGTCTACTCATTTGTTGCTATATTTTTTAGGGGATTGATATGAATCTGTAGAAATTTAACTCTTCTTGTAATTTTTTTCATTATATTTGACTAGTGGGTTTCATTTTAGTAAGCAGGAATTTGCATCTTTCTATTGGTTGCCACTGTATTTGACTGGTGGGATTGATATACATTGGAAGGGTTTTATGAATCCCTATAATTTTCTATCCTATTTTGGTGAATTATTTCATGATCATTGATGGAGATTTTTAACTACATATTATTTTTCACCCTACATGTGCAGTGGGTCAGACGAGAACATGAAGGAATAGGTGTTTCTTGTATTTTTCAAGTCTATTTGTATGGAGGACTTGAGAAGAGGGTCTATAAATATACGTCTTCCCATATTTACTCACCATAAATGAATACTGGATCTCTACATCTTGAATCAAGGTGATTAAATGTTCCTAATTATATGCTTTTCCCTCAGTGGTTAGCTTGAGGAACTTGAGTATCCCTTCCCTTAACATGAACCCATAAAACAGTCATCTCCACAAGGTGAGGATGTTGAGATGTGTGGTGTTGTCAATGATGTCTTCCACTAGGGGCCCTTGAGAGGAGCTCTGTTAAATTAGGTACTAAGTGATTTAATACATCCTTATATGGATCCTTAAGATAATGTTGGAAATCATTGTATCTTTCCATGGACAGGCTCCCAAAATGACTAGAGATGGGTAGTGGAGTCCCTATATTATGGAATGATGGGAACATATGAAGAGGTGGATGGAATTATTCCCTGGTTGGAGAATCTGACATATAGAAATCACTATGGGGATTGTACCCTTATCATGGTACTCCTTGATCAGAAAATTTGAACCCAAGTGACGGAGATGCTGGTTAGGTGACGGAGTCCTTTTCTTTTTGGAAGACACATCTAGATAATTGGTGGATATGGGTGTTTTTTTGAACATTTACGATTCAATTAAATTAAATGTAGCTCTAAAGAACTATAATATATGTGATATGGATAAAAAACCAATAAAATTAGTATCTCATGATCATATTAATAATTCATGATGTTTTATAAGTATCTTTCTATTTTGGATGTGAATGTGGATTTGATGGGGTAATACTGCCACCATGGATAAATATTTACGTAGGATTTTATATCTTTGTTTCACCCAAACAAGTTATTGATGAGGAATAAAATGGTCTTATGGGGATAGGATACTATATGATTTTTATATTAGGAAGGAGGTATCGTATTTAATCGATTCCTTTAGGGTTCTCCGTTTTTTTGTTTCAACCAATGATGATAATGTTTTGTCCTAATAGGGAATGTAGCTCATATATTTGATTGAAGGGGGTTAATTGGTGTGAAATCACTAGCATCAATTATTAAATCTTAAATTTTCTACAACAGATTTTTTTCACATAGCCATAAACTCCCAACTGATCTCATATACTTGATTAATGGACCTCCTTTCCAAAGGCAGTTGTTCGGTGAGTCATTTTCCCAATGGCACTTAAGAAATTACATTGTTTGAGGGGATGGGATTTCAGACTCATCCCATCTTTTTTAGGGGAAATATTTTCTATTCTAGTACTATTTTATTTATATAAGCTATTTTCTTATGTTTGTTAATCCATCAGTCATTATCAATCATGTGTTCATAGTCTACCCCTAGGGTAGTAGTTATTCATGTACTTCACATGTTCGGAATCATCTAGATATATCCAAGGTTCTCCATTGATGGAAATATATACATGTATTCTTGTCATTCCATTAATGGTACTCTTTTCTAGATGAATCAAGGTTGACATAATCGGTCTCTAACATAATTTTGGCATCAAATCATATGGGATGACAATTTGGAGTTTATCATCTTCCTAAGGTATAAGAGTTGTTTTGATTTTATGATCAAAACCATAATTTTATATTCCAACTTATCCGAGTGAGAGGAATCATGGACCATATATTTTGGAATATCTTAATTGGAAACATCACCTTTTAATGTCATGTGAACAATACCCAACCGTGTTTTTTAACATTATGCGATAAGGACACATGGGTGAAAGGTTTCCTGATTAAGGGTGGTGTAGGGTTTTTGTCAAAGCGGCCTCGTGTACTGACAAGGGATATGGTATCCTTGGTGGATGTGACCCAACTGGGGATATATCCAAGAAATAATTAGGGTGATCTTTAATGTCGGGATTGGACCTTGAGGAAGCTTCATTTGTATCCTAGTTAGATGGTAATCAAAGCCCACACAGTTTAGTTTGAGTTGGGACTTTTACTTTGGAGGTGGCCTCTTAAAGGAGCATGATTAGGGATTACATATATTTAGAATTTATGTACTTTGGATTGCTTTAGGGGATTACATATATGGGGAAGGCACAAACGTATTGACTTTGTGGATGTCTTGATCTCCACCAACCTCTAATCCAACGTGAGTCATGCTTGGTGTGTGAAACAAGAGGAAGTAGGGAATCTGAAGATCAAACGTCCCACTTCATCTAATGATAGATGTTACTAGATCCTAGGGGGAGAGGCAAAGGTATTTGGATGTTTCTATATCTTAGATAGTAATACGTTATTACCCATTCAGGTAAGTCACGGGTGAGGTTAGAGAGGAGTGTGGGTGAGACCTCTTGTAAGAATGGCTTGGGGATTACCCTAGTGGGAGTGACCTAAATTGGGTTCTTTGGGAATGTATCTGAGTACTTTTAAAATGGAAACATAAGTGTTTTCTCATGTTTTTTCCACCTGAAATGACAAGGTACATGTTAGTATCCAAATATTGGACCCCAGTGTTACCTTTGGAATATAAACAAATGGTCATTCTTGTGTCTAACTATTTCTTGGAATAACCAAAATTTCTCTTCCCACCATGGGTATATAAACTCAAAAGGACACAATAGTTCACTCAATTTTTTTACCATACGTGTCTTTTAATGTTGGAAAAGGCCTTTTCGTAACAATGATTGACTGGTTTGTGGAGGATTAGACATGTGGAATATTGATGTGAGGGAAGAGAATGATTGGGGATGGAGAGTTTAATACCATTGTGCCCCATTACATTGATGGTTATCACATGGGATATGGGTTCTTCCACATAACATGCTCTTATGCCTACTAGGGGCTGGACATGTTCCATTATAGTACATGGACCTAGGTGGAGTCTGTATATATTTTGGAAACACAGGGCATGGTTCTATCGACATAGCATATTTCTACATTAGTAAGGATTCCCCCTTTATGTTGAATTTATACATGGGTCATAGTTCAATCCACATAGAATGTTTCTATGTTGGGTTTGTTTTTTTGGGTTAGGGCAGTGGTTATGCAACCCTTGTGGTGTATTCCTCTAAGGGGTCTTCTATACTATAATTACCATGTTTAATTTTATTCATATTCTTATTATTGTGCTTCTATGTCTTTACCTGCATGGAAATTTTGAATGAGTCTGACTTCTACGGAGCTCTCAATATTTTTTTCATTCGATCATCTATCCTCCAAAATTTCTACCACATTGGCTCCCCTCAAATTCTTATTTATAGAGAAGAGGGGTACTAGATACTAATTTAGTATATTCTATGTAATAAGGATGCTATCTCCCTTTTGAAGAATCCAATGTCCATTACCTATCCCACAAAAGACTTAGTCAACAGTGGTCATGGGATTATAGTTAGTGGAGGCTAAAATAACCACCTTCATCCCACGAACGACTTAATTTTATCATGGGAATTCATTAGATTTTCCATTACCCAATACCATTTTTGATTACAGGGGAGTTAGTACAAAGGAATAATTTCTCCACCCTCATCTCAAGAACTACCAGGTTTGTATAGATGCCACTACCATTTGCCTCTTGAGAACGATTCTATTTGTGGGAATCATGGCAAGAGGGTCACCATGTGGCGCGGTGATTTGCGAAGGGTTTCACTTTTCAATAACTGAATTTTTTTCATTTCTATATTATGTCATTTAAACTATTTTCCTACAATTGTTACTTTGGTTTAGTTTCCTCCCATTTAAAATTTCATAAGGCTATTTCAATTCCATTGTCATAGTTTTCAAGAACCAACAATATTGTATTCATGTTTTAGTCATCATTTGATATTGGTTTTTATGGTTATTGGTAATATCATTTTATTGAAATTATTTATTTATGTTATTTTGTGTCATTTATAATGATGGTATAGTCTTCCCATTGTATCTACATTTGACATTCCCTTCTAGTTGGTAGCCTCTGGGTATGGGTAGGTTCTCTTGATATCATGTAACTAACTAACTCAGGGCATTTCTATGTGGCACCTGAGTCGGGATGTTACTCATATCCTCACCCTTCTAGGATGTAGGTAACAATGTAGAAGGTACAAAGGCAATATTTTAGGAAAAAATCAAATGAAATCCATTCATCTAATTTATCGTAGTTTGAAGAGTACTCCTCCAATATTAGATCACATAATTCATCTCAATTTGGCATGAAATTTTACATAAACTACCGCATATAACATAGGTCAACCTCTTAGGTGAATTAACTATGATTACCTTATCCATTAATAAATCACATCAATAGTTTGATTATAATTCAACACATGTAATTTTCATTAAATATATTTTTCTCACACCATTTCTAGGGTCAAAAAACTACCAAGGCAAAAACCATGGGCTCCCTCATTCAAAATATTTTCTGAAAACCATACATGCGATCATTGATAACATTTCCATCTCTTGAACATTTCCCATAATCATGGTCTTAATTTCACTCAACATCCATTACGTTTATCTCTATCTATCTCTAACCTCTATGGGGTATATCACAATGTCCTAGGTCAACCGAATATATTGATACCAAGAGAATACCTCATCATCAATCAAAGATAATATGCATCATCATTCAAAAAGTATAACATAAGGAAATCACAGTAATGTCATCAAAAAAAAGAACTCACTATTTTGAAAATATGGCATCACCCATTTGAGGTAAAATAGACCAAAATATTCCAAATCAGTACATTCTATCATATTCTATTATAATCTACTCAAAACCACCATTTTAATAATTTATAATAGCCATCACATTATATAATTTACACAATACATGTCCTTGTTCAGAATCACATAAAAATTTAATTAAGAGAATTCCATTTTTTTAAATACCAATTAAAAACCAATTCCCTATAAACCATTTTCCATTGTAAATTCCACTTTTAAACCATTTTCCATTGTAAATTCCACTTTATAAAAATATAATTACTTTTTTTATAAAAAATGGAACAATTTTATATTTAAAATACAATGAACTCCTTAAAAAACAATAAACATGTGACCAAAACTCATTTGAAAAAGGTGCGACCATTAACATATATTAAGAGATATATTTTATCATGTTGATAACTATGACAATGTGAGTCCATAATACCCGAACCCAAACCATCATGTCCAAGATGAAACATGACAAGACCTCACACGTAGCTCCCCTTATATAAGATTCTATTGAATAATAGTGAGTGTACAAATTACATCATTAGGGAGAATAATAATAACAAAATATAATTAGTTATAAGAGACAATGATGAAGAAATTAATATCAAATGGAGCATGTTTCATATAAGAAATAAATAGTGTTTGAGTGTGGAAATCCAAACCAATGTAATAAGAATAAAAGTTAATAAAAAGATAAAATACTGAAAATGCTCCAATTTTTTAGCCGATTTCAATACAAAATGTATGGTCATTTGATAAATAATATTACATAATACACTTTACCTTTCTCATACCCATATACATGATGTCTACATACCCAATGAGATTCTCATGCATTGTGTGAGTAATAAAACCCAAAAGGACACAACCAATGAATTATTAGAAAATGTAATAATATTTTAAATGTGCATTATATTATATTGATTAATGAGGAACAAATTATTAAAAACATATACCAAAAACATTTGTGATATAAAAGACACCATGATCCTTGTATGTATGTAATTTATCTAATTGATAGAAGGATAATCATTTGGAAGTTGGAATTCGCCAAAACCATACACAAGCCTTTTACAAATGTGACTCGTTATCCACATGGAATTGAGTAATAATATTACATTAAATAATCAAGATATAATTTTCTAGTATGTTAGTTAGTATCCTCCTGGTTTTGAGTTCTGGGTTTAGCTATACGGCTATCAAGATCCTACATTATGCATGGTCCAATATCTTCATCACTACACATAATGTGCACTCCTCTTCTAAGGGGTTACCATATCATGCTGATCCATCATTCATGATTAACATGGTAAAACAGTAAATTTTTTGGTAAGCCATATATCAAGGTTAAACATACATGAAAAAGATAGAATATCATAATGATAAAGTGGTTTCAACATAAAGAACATACAATTATCTTTATGTATGGAATAGGATAATATAGAATTACTCATGGAAAAGATAATTTTATATTGATATAATAACAATAATCAAATACACATGAAATCAAAACAATCAATAGCAAAATTATTTGATAACACATAATTCATATGAAGTTAATAAGTTTATATGAGATCCTCTAAAGTTAATGAACAATATAAATAAATATTTTTTATGATGAAACCCAAATATTGTCAGTGAACAAAGTTTGAACATGTTTTACACCAAGGGATAAGAAGACCACACGTTTAGGGATACCAAAATTTCATTTTAGATCATCATAAAATAGGTTTATAATAGAGAATCAATAGAATTTCAATTAAATAGGGTAGTTCTAGATTCACATTCTATCAAAAGTGTAACAATGAAACCAATTCCAAGGTATATGTATGAATGGATATCCAATTCACCAAATGCATTTTTAGAGAAAGAATGGAGCATGAATTCCATAATAATTCTAGAAGGGGGAATCATGTATATCCAATGATCATTGATCCATTAGAAATCCATTAACAGTTAGATATTCAAGAAGAAGAAGATTTTGTGATGATTGTTCTATATGATTTACCTATAAACATCCAATATTATTGACAATTATATCTTCAATCAAGGTGTTTTACCATTGAAATATCAAATCACCCAGAAATATTTAATATAATCATAATTATAATATGTTTATATCAACAATATTTATATGATATGTTATTTAATAAGACAATTCTTAAACACACACATGTAAAATGTTTGTTGTCATTGGTATATCTCGACTTGATCAAGAAACGTTCTCAACATGATAGATATTACACTCATATATGAAGAGAGGTATAAAAATCATTTTATATTCATGGAATTTTTTGACAACTTAAATATAGGTATTATTATCTATAAAATTAGCAGAAGAATTTTCCACATATATATAGAAAACTCAACGATTAAACATTACAGGATCATTAAAATAAAAGAGATCCAAGGGGAGAAGAATGAGATTTATAATATTAAAAATATGATGTTTACAAATAGATTTATATCTATTATATTGAAAATTATGTGTTAATGGGGGTCAAAACTGCATGAGATTGAAATTCTTTGAGTGAATTAGTTTTACCCAAGGACTGGTTGAACTATCCAGCTGGTGACCCCATCTTATTGATGGCAAGGTCAGCTGAAGCTAAAAAACCCTCAAGAACCCCACCGACTGAAAAATAAATTTTATTGGATATTTAGTGGCTATTTTCCCAACACCATCAGGTCGAGTCCTTCTTATTTCACTAACCATTAACTTTCTGGACACTTATCCCTAAATAACCCATCTTCTTAACATCCTATTACAATGAAAAATTAAAGTGGACGGAGAAATTTATAAACATTAACCATCACATATATCAAAAATAAATGTTTGTATTTTACAGAGTTTGTAATATCTTATTAATTTATTACAAAAGTCATAAAATATATAGAAATATTTAATATGATGTCAGGAAAACATAAAATCACACACAAAAGATGAAACTTATCAAATTCTAGGATACCAACCACAATCACAGAACCATTTCATCTAGACCATGATAAATGAGGACTTCTTATACTCATTTAAGAACTAACTCAACTCTCAATAACCTATATGTGACCATGAAATATATTAATTATTTATAAATGATTTAAAATTAGTTATCATATTTAATTTTTATAATTTATAATTTTTTCATGATTTAATTCAAATAGGAAAAAGTAATAAAAACTCAAATGGATACCTCATCACACTGACAGTATTAACAAACACTCATGGATGATTCATAGAATACTCCTGATACTGTCCCAGGAAAAACCTGATCACACAACTTCTATTCCACAATAAATTTAAATTAATTTAAATGAAAACACTATAGAAACCCATATAGAAACATTCCCTCAACCATATTGTTCAATATAGTGTAAAATAAACATATTAAAAATACATTGTCTAATACACACTAAAACACAATCCTAAAAGGATGATTCCACCACTATATGGTTGAATCTTCACTTAAATACTGAATATGGTTTCCCATAAATTTAGGGGAAACAATAAATATATTAGAGCGACAATAGGGGGATATATAAAATTTAATAAATGATAAATTACACTGAAACAGCCTAAATATATGTGGAGATCATGGGATGCATAGTGTGATCTCCTCCATGGTCGACCACATGTGATGTGAAGAGGAAATTGAAGGAAATGTGTTTAAAATGGATGAGAGATAAATTTAAAACTGCACTAAAGCTCACACTTGGCCATGAAAAAATGATATGTTCCATAATATATACTAAACCATGGTGAATGATCTGGTATCCACTAAGGATCCTAATACACTAAGGAAAATGATGTTTTCCCTCACCCCTCACTATTTCATACAATGAAGCCACCAAATCCCCATTACTCTATGCAAATCGAAACACACAACACAATTGCATCTTTGTCCCAGTGTCCCTATCACAATGCCTAAAAATTCATTCCATGATACATGGGAACCTGTTTTGGTCTAGAGACACCTCATCCACCCATTTTTCCACTATGGTCACCCAAAAATGACCAACACCTTGGTGTTTAAGCTCACAACCGCACGTAAAAAACCCCTCATAAAAATTACATTGAACATGGATCTATATCAACTATAAAAGCATGGTTTCCCATAATTTTTCTCATTGGTAAGACACCCATGTATTACAGCCAACCATGGGAAATTCTCCCACAAAACAATTCTCGACGCATGGTGTAACACCATAAAATTTTAATTAATTAGGAATATAACAATGTGTTCGATAAATTTATTTCTCACTAAAAATAACCTAAAAGTCCAACAAAGTATTATAATTAAATTATTAGTCAGGTTAATAAGGTAATAAATTACAAATAATTTCCCTGAGATTATAAGTATTTAATATTTGGTAATGATGAAAATGTGTTTTCAATAAATGATTATTTTTATATTTTAAATTTCCCACTAAAATATATATTATAAAAACATTTATGATTCATAATTAGATGAAATAAACACCATTTTGGAATTTATCCAATCACAATTTCTTAGGAATAATTTATGTATTTTCTTCTAAAATAATTTGTTTTTAATTGAATAGTGAAATATACTAATTTTTTATAATAGTGTACCATTTACATGACATATCAGTTTTTGAATCCTTTAATATAAAAAATATATTTCTCAATATTAAAATAAATCTTTTTAAAATACTATTTACAATTTTTAAAACCCATGAATAACATTTTATAAAATCAGGAGATATTTTATAGAAAACAATTTTTCAACTATTTCTTTAATTAAATTTACACATGAGGAATTTTGTATAGCAATTTATCTTAATTCCACATAACAAACATTTTAATAATATTATTATTAATCATATTTTTATAATTAATATTGTTGATATTTTTTTCCCTATACATAATCTGTATGGATTGAAATACTCTATTCATAAAAATGGGGTTTTATGCACTAAATTCGCTAACATTAAGATTAATTTCCATAAATAGAAATAGTTTTATTTCATAAACTGATTATTATATTTTATATACTAATTTTCTTATTATTTAATATTTCAACATTAATTTTGATGTATAATATTTTATTATTAGGATTAATGTTAAAAACCATGATAATAGTAAATACATTATTTGAAAAAAAATTATTAATATTATGAAATTTTTATATATTCAATTAAATAAAAATAATAAAATTAATTAAAACTATATGATGTACTAAAATAGAAATAAATATATTAAGACTCATTTAATTGGTAATAAATAGTAAATAATATTGAGAATCTATAGTGATAAAAGTGGTTATATTCTAATGAAACTTTTTTCTACACATTTTTTTAATTTTTTTTAAAATAAATTCAATATCTAGATCCAGATTGCACATATTATTTGTATGGGTTACTTTATATTTTTAATAAATATAAAATCACATATTCAAACACTTGTTACCTAGTTTATAATTAAAAGTGTAAAATTAAAAAAGTTAACTCTAAAAACCATAAAACATGTTTAAATTCATTTTGGAATGCCTTATTTATGAGTTTTTAGAAACCAAATACACCAAAAAATACATTACATTTAATATTTGGATCCATTTCCCATGTAATATGGATATGTATTTATTTAAATATTATGGGAGTTTCCAAAACTACCCTTTTCCTCAATTATAAATGGGTTAAGTTGTACTCAATCAAAAATAAACCAAACATTTGAATTTTTTTAGTATATGAAAAAAATGATATAATTCAATCACAAAGTATTACACCCCATTTAATTTAATTTTATTCTATTACCATCAATCCAATTAGATTTCAAATGAAGGATTATGTATCCAATGTTAGTATTATGTCCATAATATTCATCACCAAAATATATTATATCCAAAAAAATATAATGAAAAAAAATATAATACTTATACTTTGATATTATTTTATTAATGTAACAAGCATTATTAATTCCTCTCCATCCACAAAGAAAATCAAAAGGATTTTTAGTGCATTTTAAGGAAATCCACTTCCACAAATTTATGTATTCATTTTTTCATTATAGTCATTAATGGATGAAAAAATTATGTAAGGGTTTAATATATAAGATATACGTAATATAAATATTATTCTAAAATTTTAAATTATCATTTTTCTTCATTCAATACCATTTATTAGAAAATGGGAACATAAATGTGTATGTGGCATCGATCGAGTGATCCAATGGGCACTCGAGTTGAAATGGGTATTAAATATTTCATTTATTATGTATATTATTAACTAAAAATGGCTTATATATATATTCATGGATTGGATGGAATTATACATCCTTAGTGGTGGAAAACTGAGTATATATGAAATCCATTTGATGCCTTTTATTGTTTCCAAGAAATACATCATTGATTCAAATTGGGATAACATAAAGAGGCCACTTATGGATGATTGATTTATCAGTAATAGGATGGATTATAGGAGTTGACAACCGAGCTTATGCTCACAACTTCATTGGTGAAATAATTTGACCTTTTTTCTATTTTATATAGAATATTTTATATGAATTATCCTCTATATCATTCATATTATCATTTTCCCTATTATCATAACATGTTCAACATCATTATATATATGATATTAGATATTATATCTACCAATTTATATATGATATCTAAAAGCTTTACTTATTCCAACATATGTTATTTTTTACTATTGTTGCAATATTAAATACTATTATGGTTTCTCTTTTCCACACTCAAGACATGAGTGTATACTCCCCCAACAACCTCTTATATACCCACACTAGTTTTAAAAACCCTCAACTTTATGGGGAGGTTCCATAGAGCCCATATGGTCATCGTTTCGGCTAATGATACGAAGTGATAAAGGTTGAGACACAACAAATCTGTATTAATGCATTAATATACATTTAATATTATTTTTTGGGATATTCTAAAAAATATATTGGTATTTATTAAGGGGTAAATTACATGGAGTATCTAAACCACATAGAGGGAAAACCCAAATTTAATGGGAATGGACATTTCTATTCTGGATTTTTCCTAGAATGGTTTTATTGATTTGACCTTTGGGTGGAACACTTGATATGTGAAATTTATTAACTTTTTTATGGAATTAATTTTAAATTTTGACTAAAATAGAAATGATTTATTGGTCTCATGCATCAATATATAAACTCAAGGATTTATATCTCAGGTATGTTCCATTCCATCTTTATACTACAGTGACAATTTCTTATTGTGTATTATTAGTTCATGGATTTATATAAAAGAATTATGATAATACTATATTAAGTGTGTGGATAATTACATTTTTATTTAAGTGTCTACAATTAATTGAATTAAATTTTACAAATTTTTACGATTTTAGAACATTAATTAACCAGTTAAAAAATGTTTGAGCCATGAACCATTGGTCGTATCAGTTTAAGATACTCCAATGAATAATTAAATGGACACCAAATATAAATTTATAAAGTGTATGGGCCATTATATATTAGGGATGATGATTTGTATAATTAAACCATATTCCATGGACTCTATATTTTATGAAACAGAAGGTAATGACCTAGTTTCAGTTACAAGACATTCCAATTACAACTTATAAAGAATAGTACTTTATAATTAGGGAATGGTTACTCATGTAACTGGGCCATTATATATAAAAATTAGAATGAAATATTGATTATAAAATATTTAATGATATTAATTCCACTAAATAGAGATTTTAAATTAAATGTAATTGTTTTTTATACTATATCATGATACTAAAAAACTGTATAATAGAAATCTAATGTGAAATAGATAACATGAACCAGAACTCACCTTAATAGTGGGGAGAAGGTATTATCTATTATGAATCTTTTTGGTTTTATATTTCACTAAAACCTATATTTAGAAGATGGTCGATGTTTTTAATTCTTATATAGGAATATTAATACCTATAATATTCTTTTATCTATGATATATGTCATCATGAAAAAAAATTAATGTGTGTGCATACAGTTTTTATAGTTATTCCACCATGAAATCCCCATGTAGTTCACTAAGAGGGTTGGGATGAAGGTGTTCCAGTGGTTGTGGGACCTGGGAGACCATTATCACACCCTGTAGTGATAGAAATATAACCTCCCATAATATTCAACCCAGGAACTAACACCAAATTGTGATAGGGGTTCTTGTAGATCATGTTGACCATGAAAAGGGCCTCCTGACCCAACCATACTATGATAGAGTTGATGTAGGAATTTCCCCTACAGTATCCAACAATGTTTTTGGGGCGATGGAAGTCCACATGGTTTGGAGTCATAGATGAATGCCATGTTATCTATTTTCAATCATATTGAGACACATCCAATGAATGGAGTGAATGATTCCATGTACATGCTATTAGGTTCTTCCATGTTATTGTGGGACGTTGTTACCCAGGGAGATCATTATAATGATATGTCCTAGATCTATTTCCAAATGGAATTTTATGGTTTTTTAACCCAATACACCGAGGGATGATAAATATATAATGATAATGCACCTAGAAATTGATTATATCTCAGTTATAGACTACTCTTAATGTTGCATGGTGCTCCAGTACTTCATATAGATCCTTCATAGTGGACATATGTATTGGGATAATATATTTTAGGATGGTATTAGGAATGATATAAAATCAGATTTAATCATATTCAATCTAACATTTTTCTCTAGGATAGTTAATTAGGAAATCATTAGTGTGTGTAACTTGAGATAGGTCGAAGTTGTTACTATGGGTGGTTTGGATCCAAGAACTAAACTTTCCTTAATTATTGTCTTGAAGAGACATTTTGAGACTTCTAATTGGAGAAGAAACACCGAGAGTATGTGCCTAGGTAGCCAACTCATATTCAGTCAGTGGGGGTAGAATATGAAATATGAAAACTCATAATATTAATGTCCATGTTGAGTTCCCTTATTATGAAGATATGGGCCATCTGTTGCTTTTTTGTATAAAATTTCTCCAAGTGGATGGTGAGAGATTATTTTCATGGCCTGAAAATTCAGAAGAGAGGTTAACACCCACTCATCTAGTATGGATTTATAAGACTATTAGATATTCTAGGAGAGGAGTTTGTGAGTGATGTTGGATAATGACACTATATTTATTGGCCTAGAAGAGCAGGATTTCCATGGGCTTCCATGTTGTATCTACGGGTCATGGAAAGAGCCATGTATATTTATTGTTGATGATATATAAGGAGAGGAGTGTCTGTGTAACACCTCACCCCTACATCATTGGATTGAGGAGGTGGGGAGGGCTACTTGGCCTTAAGTGATGTTCCCAAGATGCCAAAGGCTGGAAATAAATGCTCAGGGCTTCAAGATCAAGTTGGGGGATGATTTTCCCTTAAAACAAAACAAACCAAACCATCCACTAACAGCCACTAAATGATGCATGTAAAGAAAACACCCAAACATGTATTCCAAAAAACAACCATGCTTTTCCACAATAAAACCCCAAACCAATACAACTAGACATGTCCACCAACATAAAAGTACAAGAGGAAACTAAAAAACCAAAGAAACACAAGCCATGACAACTCCACAGCTCCCACACCCTCCTCCAAGCTCCATGATCCACCAAGAAATAAAAACACACCACAAAAGGAGGTTGAAGCCTTACCTTTTCTCATGTCACGATACACGATATCTGCAATGACACCAATGTGCCCAAGTAGGGTTGAGTACTAAAACTCAGTAGGATTTCCCCAAATGACATCCCTACACACGCCACTAGGAAAAAATTCTTACACATTTATATAAAATAGTTTATATAAAATAATCACAGGTGCAACCATTACCATAATCCAACCATGCTCTTTCCAAGCCGTCACACCCAAGCAACCAAGGGAATCGCAAACAACAAGCCAAAAACCATTCCACCATTTATATGTTAGCACAATAATTCCATCTTGCCAATCAATGCACAAAAAAATAACCAGATAACCAAATGGTAGAGCTTTTGTCCAACCTGTTCACCCATTCACACTAAACAACACTTCATGTCCACATACCATTGATGGTGGACCTTCCATTCACTTTCCATCACCATTTTATAGTGGTACTTCTCGCCAATTCCACACCACATTCGAACAAGTCAAAACCATGAATATAACCCACCATGGTTACCAACACATGCAATCAAGCAATTCTATTACATATCCATCCACTTCAATAAATCACCCATTTATTGAAAACCATTTTGCATGCCAAACAAAATTTCAATAAAACAACCCTTTTTATTGAAAACCATTTCCATCAATCATTTTCACACTCATCCATAGCATCCCATATTAAAATCTCCATTGAAAAATCCACAAGAATAAAATTTCACCATAAAACCCCCTTTTTCCACATATCCCCAAAACATCCCCAATGGATTTCCAACCAATTTCTCAAAAAAATTCACAATTAATATTCATCACAACAATTAATAACAAGGAACCACTAGTTCTAACCAAGTTGATTCAAGAGAGAAGACACCTACCTTTAGGGTTCCTGAGAAATTGGCCCACGAACAATCGCACTTCAAATATGGAGAACGCACCACGGAAACCTCTCTAGATCACCTTCTATAACATTCACAAGCCTTCAAATCATCATCCAAGGCAACCAAAACCCCAGATCTACACAAAACAAGTGTATATCTTGAAAACCAAGAAGGAGGGAAGAGCGGATCTTGAGGAAAACACAAAGAAACCATGAGAGAAGACTTACTCGGGGGAAACCACCTTCAAACTGCCTTGAAACCCCTTTGAAACGATTCCAAATCGAGTGGGAGATCACCCTTAACCATTCAGAACCCAAAATCTAGAGTGAGGCTCGAGTGTGAGGAATATTGGAGTGAAATAGGTTAAGCCCGAGGGAGCCCAGAACTCATAATCCTATTTTTAAGTTGCTGCATGGTTAGCCCGCACGGTTTGGAAAATCATGTGCTAACCGTGTGCACGATAATACCTCGAGAGCAAGGGTCTGCACGGTTTCCTCGCTTGGTTTGGAAAACCATGCGTAGGCCGTGTGAAGCCTACTATCTCCCTTGCACGGTTTCCTGGAAAATCCGCACGATTTCCACTAATCGTGCTCAAAACGTGCACCCCTTTAAAATCCTCCAAAACCATCCAAAACCATTCCAAACTATCCCCACCACTTTCCAACTCAACCATGCACTTTAAAAACATAAAAATCCATATAAAAAGGCCAAATACCTCAAACATGGGGTTCTACATTCTCCCCACCATTGGACTTTCCATCCCCGGAAAGTTGTGAACCTGCCCTTTGCCGAAAGAGCTCGGGCCACTGCTCGACCATCACTTTCTCCCTCTCCCAAGTCTCCTCATGAATCTGACCATGTTTCCACAAAACACAAACTAAACTGATCCTTTTACCACACAAGACTTTCTCTTTCCTATCTACAAAACACACTGGCACATGCACTAATGAAGCATCCAATTATAACTCAACATGATCCCATCGTATCACATGGTCATGATCTGGCTGATACTTTTTCAATTGTGACACATAAAACACATTGTGCACCACAATGAACCAAGGTGGAAAATCCAAACAATAAGCCACCTCACCAACCTACTCAAGAATTTCAAAAGGCCCAATATACCTCAGAGGTAACTTTCCTTGCTTCCCAACCCGACAATGTCCCAACCTAGTAGAGATCCTCAAGAACACATGATCACTCACCTCAAACGGAAACGACCGTCGATGATGATCCACATACGATTTCTAATGAATCTGATCAATCTTCATTATATTCCTAATCAAATTTATCTTCTTAATCATCTCCTAGACAAGGCTCGATCCAACCATCAAGGACTCACCCTTTTCCACCCAACATAGTAGAGAACGACATGGCCTCTCATACAACGCTTCAAACAGAGCCATCTGTATGGATGCCTGATAACGGTTATTGTATGAGAACTCAACCAACAACAAGTTCTCATCCCATGAGCCACCAAAATCCATGACACAAGCCCGCTACATATCCTCCGAAGTTTGTATCATCCTCTTAGATTGACCATCCATTTGAGGGTGATACGTCGTACTCATCTTCAACTACGTTCCAAGGGCTTGCTGTAAGGATTTCAAGAAACGAGATGTAGACCACGGATCGCTATCTGATACAATCGAAACTGGAACACCATGCCTCTTTACCACCTCTCGGATATAGATTTTGGATATATCCTCCACCGTATGAGATTCATGAATCGGGATGAAATGGGCCAACTTTGTTAGCTGATCAAATATCACCCAGATAGCATCATGCTTTCTGACCGTTCTTGGGAGGCCTATGACAAAATCCATCACTATCTACTCCCAAATCCAAACAAGGATTGGTAAAGACTAAAACATTCTTGCTAGCCTCTGATCCTCTATCATGACCTACTGACAGGTCAAGCATCTTGATACAAACTCAGCCACTCTTCTTTTCATGCCAGCCCACCAGAACTACGTTTTCAACACTTTATACATTTTCTGAATTCCAGGATGAATAGACCACCTGGAATGATGATATACCCAGATAAGATCTTCCTTAAAAGAAACTGGTACAACCATATGATTCCAAAAACACAAAAGTGAATCTCTATTCAGTTACCAACCCTCAATGGTCTCCCCACCATTGAGTATCAACCCCATGGTCACACACTCAGAATCAGATATCTGTGCCTCTCTAACTAGGCCAACCAATTCAGTAATCAAGACAAATGGAAAGAATAATCCTTTATCGCCCTGGTCCCCATATTCCTACCACATATCTGCTATAACCGACATCAACTACCACTGGTCTAATGCCTGTTTCACCACCTGAGCATAATAATTTCTACCTAATGCATCCACCACTGAATTTCCCTTACCTGGTGTGCACATTATGTCAAAATCAATCATACGAAGATATTTTATCCATCTCCTTTTCCTTAGGATCAAATTCATTTGTGAGAAAATGTGCTTCAAGCTCTTATGATCTGTGTATACCGTGAATTTCTTACCGAAGAGATAATGACTCCACACTTTCAAAGCATGGACCACAACTGCCAACTCTAAAACTTGAGTTGGGCAGTTCTTATCATGAACCATCAACTGTTGTGAGCCATATGCAACCAAATGATTCTCTTGTATGAGCACGCACCCCAACCCTGATCCCAATGAATCACAATACACCACATTACATTTTCTTGGTTCTGGCAAAACCAAGATTGGTGATAATGTAAGGCGATCCTTTAGCTCGTCGAAAAACTGTTGAAACTTCTCATTCCACTATAATGGAACATTATTCCTTGTCAATTCCATCATCAGTGAGGCCAAATGTGAAAAATCACAAACAAAACGCCGATAATAACCTGCTAGACCAAGAAAACTCCGTATATCAAACACATTCTTTGGCGGTCGCCATGAGATTACTGTCTCTATCTATTTTCAATCCACTGAGATGCCCCTTTCAGAAATCACATGGCCAAGAAAACGAACATCCTGTATCAAAAAGTCACATGTTGACAATTTGGAACACAACCGATGATCCCTCAAGATCACCAGAACTATCACCAAGTGCTGCTCATGTTCCACCCTTGTCTTTGAATACCCCAGAATATCATCTACAAATACCACAACAAATGATTCCTAATATCTCTGAAATATCTGATTCATCAATTCCCTAAACACCACTGGCGTATTCGTTAGACCAAAGGGCATAACCACATATTCATAATGGCCATATCTACTTCTGAATGGTGTTTTAGGAATATCCACCTTCCTCATCGACAATTGATGATATCCCGACCTCAGGTCGATCTTGGAGAACCACTGGGATCCCCTCAACTAGTCGAAAAAATCATCATTTCGTGAAAGTGGATATATATTCTTTATCGTAACATAATTAATTATATGATAATCAATACAGACCCTAAAAGTTCCATCCACCTTTCTCACAAACAACACTGGTGCTGCCCAAGAAGACGTGCTACACTGGATAAACCCTTTTTTTCTAACTCTTCCAACTGGAATTTCAATTTCTGCAATTCAGCCGGTGCCATACGATAAGACAAAAGTGAGATATGAGTGGTCCCCATAAGAAGATCAATCGTAAACTCCCCTTCTCTTACGGGAGGTAACCTAGATAATTCTTCAGAAAAAACATCCATGAACTGATCCACCACTTATAGAAGAACATTCTCCTCGACACCGTCTACCAATTCCAATGGCAACATGGCCAACTTATACGATAACATACCCACTGCAAGTGCCAAAAAAGTCGTTTCACCCTGCCTTTCATGCCTCTCTCCTATAAAGAAATTTCTTACACCATCATGTGTTGTAAAAGCCATTGTTCGCGCATTACAGTCGATGTGGTCCTTAAAAGCCACCAGCCAATCCATTCCCCAGATTACATAATACCCATCCATCTCAAGCATTGAGAAATTCCACATTAGCTCAACCTTTCCCACAATGATGCAACATGGTCTACACAAGAAGGCACAACACTCTCTTCGACCCATAGGAGTTTGACGTTTTAAATCCAAGGGAATCATTTCTACCCTTAATCCCAAAAAATAAACCACATGTGAAGCAATAAAAGTGTGTGAAGCACCCATATCAAACAACACTTTCATCAAGGTGTAATTTAAAAGAATAGTACATCACACCATGGATGGTCCCGACTGATCATCCACCACAACCTGCTCAGCTCCGTACATATGTTTTCTTGCCACACTCTCCTCTTTATTTCCCTGCTAAGGCATCGCGGTATTCCAAGAATCACCATGACGCACTTTACTCTGCTGATGAGGAGTAGGTTGTTGTCCCCGCCCCGTCGAAGCATACGACGTCTGTGATCCCTGAGGAGGGTCATGCACACCCAACCTTGGAGAATTATGACAATAACGATGCAGATGCCCCATCTTCTTACAATTATGACATTCTTGATGTTTTTTCGTACAATCCCACTTGTTACGGCTCATAAAACCACACTGAAAACATCCCGGCTTGCTCTGGGGAATCAGAGGAAGATTTATCGATCCTACTATCAGATTATATGCCATATTCCTGCCTGGGGAATAAGTGTCCCTCCATCACATGAACCCAGCATCAGTGTTCCCACTATTCCCCATGGGTACCACCATGATTCCTCTACACGGAGCGCCCAATGATTCCCACTTATCCACCGAGGCTCTATTCACCATATCTGTGTAATCATCTATATAGAGCACTACTATCTTGGAATAGATTTCTTAACATAACTGCACTTCAAAGATCCTTGCCTTAAAAGACGTGCTACCCACCTCCTCAGGTAAAAACCTTACAATGTTCATAAACATTGCTGCATACTCCATCACAGACATAAGCTGTTGCTTCAAACTGAAGAAATATGTCATACGATGAATTCTAAATTTATGTG
Organism: Viscum album; assembly: GCA_963277665.1. Taxonomy (NCBI): domain Eukaryota; kingdom Viridiplantae; phylum Streptophyta; class Magnoliopsida; order Santalales; family Viscaceae; genus Viscum; species Viscum album. The sequence goes on along the minus strand of OY728128.1, from coordinate 1,249,148,921 downwards.
GGTAGAATTGTTTATTAAACAATTCCTCAAGGCCTTCCCACATAACACCATGGTTCGTCCCTGCTTGGAATACCATCTCCAACCACTGAAGGGCATGATCTTCCAACATATACGTGGCCAACTCCACTTTTAACTCTACCTGGGTTCCCATGAACTCGAAGATCTGGTTCATTCTATTCAACCTTGATTCTGCCCTCTCTGGATCTAAATCACCCCTGAAGATGGGTGGATTCTATTTTTGAATCTAAACTGCATAATCCATATGCCTTGGTTTATCCACATTTTTCACACATCCCACAGCTTGGAAATCTTACACTATACTATGCACCAGCTGCTGGTTCGCCTGAGGCTCAGGTGCTACCATATTCTCAGCAGCTTCATCCTGTTGGTCTCTACGAGGCCAACCCAGTGCCATTTCTATAAACAGAAAACAAACAACCATGAGTATCACATCTGTGGACAACATGAAATCCCATTTCAAATCACATTACACAACACTATCACAACAAGTCTTTTCTCATTTTCCAAATGTTCCATGCTTCACCATTTTGAAAACCAAACCATTTTCGAAATACCCATTTATTCACATTACAAATCAACACATTCATATCACATCATAAAAAATTTATCCCCTAATGAAATATGCACCCTAGTGGGAAGTCATTTCTACCATGCATGTCATGCTCATCTCATTAGCTACACACACGACAATGAGATATCCAATGCCTATAAGTGTATCTAAAACAATTATGTACCCAACTACTTGGTAACTTGATTTTCAGCATAAAAAGGTTATCTATGTCCTTTTATGCTATAAATTCCAAGTTCCAACATTCCAACACCTTTCTACCATCCCGACTCAAGGAATGTAACACAATGAATGTCAACACCAAATCTGAGAATCAACACCAAAGGACCGAACAAACTGATACCACTTGTACCTCCCCACCCATACGTCATTGAATTGAGGAGGTGGTGAGGGCTACATGTCCTTATGTGACGTTCCCAAGATGCCAATGGCTAGCAATAAATGCCGAGGTCATCAAGATCAATTTGGGGAACGGTTTTCCCTTTAGACAAAACCAACCAAACCATCCACTAATAACCACTAAATGATGCATGTCAAGAAAAAACACAGACATGTTTTCCCAAAAAAAACCAATTTGTTCCACAATACAACCCCAAAATAATACAACTAGACATGTCCACCAACATCAGAGTACAAGCGGAAACTAAAAAACCAAAGCACCATGAGGCATGACACCTCCACAGCTCAACACCTAGCTCCAAGCTACAATCTCTACCATGACATCACAATGCAAAAATAAAAGAGATTGAAGCCTTACCATTTCCCACGTCATGGTACATGACATCTACAAAGACACCAATGTTCCAAATCATGGGGTGAGTACTAAAACTCAGTAGGATTTCCCCAAATGACTTCCCTACACACGCCACTGGGATAAAACCGTTAGCAAATTTATATAAAATAGTTCATATAAAATAATCACAAGTGCAAACATTACCAAAAGCAAACCATGATCTTACCAAGCCATCACACCCAACCCAAGAAACCAAGGGAAATCCAAAAAACAAGCCAAAACCATTCCACCATTTATACTTTAGTACAAAAATTCTATCTTGCAAGGAAATGTAGAACAAAACAACCATACAATAAAATAGTAGAGCTTTCGTCTAACCCATTCACCAATTCACACTAAGAGGCACTTCCTGTCCACTTACCATTGATGGTGGCCATTTCGTCCATTATCCATCACATTTTTATATTGGTAGTTCTCACCACTTCCACACAACATTACTACAAGACAAAACCAAGCATATAACCCCCAAGGTTACAAACACATGCAATTAACCAATTCAATTTCACATCCATCCACTTCAATAAATCACCCATTCATTCAAAACCATTTCCATGCCAAACAACATTTCAATAAAACAGCCCATTTTATTAAAAATCATTTCCATAAATAATTTTCATAGTCAACCATAGCATCCCATTTTAAAATATCCATTTAAAAATCCATAAGAATAGCATTTCACTATAAAACACCCTTTTCCAAATATCCCCAAAACATCTCCAACGGTTTTCCAACAAATTTCGCATAAAAATGCACAATTAATTTTCAGCACAACAGTTAATTGTAAAAAGTAACCACTAGTTGTAACCAATTGGAGTCGAGAGAGAAGCCACCTACCTTTAGTGTTCCTGAGAAATCGACCCATGAACGATCGCACCTCAAATCCGGTGAACGCACCACCGAAACATCTTTAGATCTCCTTCCTTAACATTCACAAGCCTTAAAATCTTCATCCATGGAAACCACAACCCTAGATCTACACACAAAAAGTTTAGATCTTGAAAATAAAGGAGGCAAGAGAAGATCTAGAGGAAAACACAAAGAAACAATGAGAGAATACTTACCTGGGAGAAACCACCTTCAAAACGCCTTGAAACCCGTTTGAAATGCTTCTAAATCGAGTGGGAGAGCACCCTTAACCCCTGAGAACCTAGAATCCCAAGTGAAGCATGAGTGGGAGGAATATTTGAGTGAAATATGTTAAACCAAAGAGAGCCCAGAACATATAACCCTATTTTAAGGGGCCACACGGTTAACCCACACGGTTTGGAAAACCGTGCGTTAACCGTGTGAACACTACTGCTTCAGGAGCAAGGGTACGAATGGTTTCCTCACAAGGTTTGGAAAACCGTGTGCAGGCCATGTGAAGCCTGCTATCTCCCTTTCCCGGTTTACTGGGAAATCCGCACTGTTTTCACTAACCGTGCTAAAACGGTTCACCCCTTTAAAAGACTCCAAAACCATCCCAAACCAATCCCAACTCTCCCAACCTCTTCCCAACTCACCCCACACACATTAAACACATAAAAAATGCATAAACAAAGGCCCCAAACCCCAAACCGGGGGTGCTATAGTCTGCGTAGTTATTGTTAGAGATATTATCTTAGTATCATATACAATACCTTCTTTTTTATTTTATATAGGTGTTTCCCACTCCTTCATATATGTTCTATTTGTTAAATTTTTTTGCCTTAGATTTAAAATATTTTGGCACAATGAAACATGTTTCCCTGTAGAAAATTTCATCAGAAGGTTCATGTCTATGAGAGGAAATTCCTCCTTGATATAGGTGGTTATTAATATAGTATCTCTTTGCCTTCAATATGATGGGTTCGACATCATTCACCCGAGTGATGGATCGATTCCTTTCCATTCTAATGCCAATTTATATTTTTGGAGGATTTTTGTTACCTCTCTATAGTGTGGTAGTTTAATTAAAATCGTTGAAGGGGGTGTCCATGTAATTTTAGTTGGAACCGATATCATGGGCTAGGTAGAGGGTCATCCCAAAATACTATCCTTTATATGGATGATCAAGGAACATGGCGTGGCAATTTCCCTCCCGTAGGGTATCTTTTCAGGGATGTCTTACCTAAAATATTTTCATAACTTTATTTTAATATTAAGGTGGAGTTTACTACTGAGATAGTCTCAGGAGAAGAACTGGTATCAATTCTTATTTACAGGATGGATGAAATTGAGTTTTAGGAGCGTAATAAGTAGTTAAAAAACAAATAAGAAAAGGGTTTTATACAACCCAATACTTCCCCATGGGTGTCAATAGTTCTTTTTCTCCAAGAATATTAATGATACCCTCATGAATTTATGTATTTACATCATTTGAACAAGTTTATTGTTATCAAATGATATCCATTTCCCCATAGAGATGAATTCATTGATTAGATTTTAGGAAGAAGCATTTTCTCTAAGATTCATTTTATGTTGGGCTACCATTAAGTTATTGTTAGACCATTAGAAATAATAAGTACAACAATTCATATTAGATATAGATTTTATGAGTATTTGGTCATGTAATTAAATGTTTCAAATGTTATTACATTATTCATGGATTTTAAGAATTAGGGAACCACATGTATTCTGTATTCAATTTTGGTAGTCTTCATGATGAAATATTGGTGTACTCATATACTAGACCCAAACATGACCAAATATTGATATAAATTTGTTAACACTAAGTGATCACTTGATGTAATCTCTATTCACCAAATGAATATTTTGGATTGATAAGTCTTACTTCATGTGTAAATTATCATAGATATTAGAGTAGAAATTTACTAAAAGAAGGCGAGAGTTGTTGTTTTATTACATAAGCCCCATGAAGTGTTTGACATGTGAAATTTTATAGCATTGGATGGATACTAAAGGTTATTTATTTAGGATATATCAGGTTATGATGGACCAATTACTGGATTGACCATGATAGGTGTCATGATTACATGGCCTAAATCATGTGATAACTATATTCCAGATTTAAAATGGTGATTGAATTCAGCATCGTTCATGATTTTACCTAATACAAGTAGAGGCTAAACTGAGTATTATAATGCATCAGTAATTTGGATGATACCCATTCTGATGTAGGGAGATAAATTCATGGAATATTAGTCTTTACACTTATGGAATCATAAGGTTTTCTACCCAAAATAATTTCTCATGCAATTGGTAGTGGCTCATGACTTGAATTGTTTGAGGCATTAATTAGTTAAAGGGAACATTAATGTGTAATCAAACAACAAACACCTCATGTATAAATTTACATAGGATGAATTGAATCTCGATAATTGAATATGTGAAGAATACCAATAGTCATTTGAATTTGATATGTCTTGTATGTATGGAAAAGGTAATGTAGTGGATGATTATATAAGGTAAAATTCTTATCCAAAGGAAGTTAAAGAGTCTGATATTGAGTTATTGATGATGACCATACTTTATGAGATGTATTTCAAGATATGGGAAACTTTGTGGAATAATTTACAATCATATTTATTAGTTACCCATTGACTTATGTAAAAATGGAATTTGAGTTAGATTTCAGACCATTGAGGTATTGGTATTATGGCGTATCATTATAGGTGAGGATCCACTAAATAGTTAGGTAATTATTGATAATGAGATATTCTATAATCATGGATATGAATATATTCCGTCCAAAATGTGATAGGAGGTAATATGAGTGTCTCATACCTCATCTTGTGTAGCACATCATGGACTTATAGAGATGTACTTTGATTTACACGATCATTATAGGTGGCCTGGTATGAATAGGGAGATAGTTGGTTTCATTTTGCAAGGATCCACTTCTCACCAGATAAAGGAGGAACACCAGTGGCCAAGAAGGATTCTATAGTCGTTTCCAATTAAGAGAGGAAATGGTATGATGTCTTAATGGATTTTGTGAGGAGATTACCATGGTAAATAATAGTTTTTTGAAATGATATAGATGATCATAGATATATTTATAGAGATATATCACTTCTAACCTACCAAATATACCATTTAGTGGGTTATTTAGGAATGATATATGATAGTGATATCATACACCTCCATGGAGTTTCCTGTAATATAATATCATACAGAGATGCTCACTTTATGATGTGGTTATGGAAGGGGTTATAGAGAGAACTGGGATCACAAGTACTACTAAGTGTAACCCATCACCCAATGACTAAAAATATATATGACATAACTATATAGGTTTTAGAGTACATTTTCAAGAATGCATCCAATATTTTGGTTGTTCTTGGGAGAAGCACCAACCAAATTGTTTGTTCTCTTATAATAAAAACTTATAATAGACTATTCCAATGTATCTGTTTAGGGATTTATATGTAAATTAATTTCATAAACCTATGTGCTTGTTATATGGAAGAGAGTCACTGACACTAGGACCTCATCTCACATAGGAGACATCAGAGTCAGTACAACTTATCATGAAAAGTATGACTCAATATTAGTCTAGGATGAAGTATTAAAATGATTAACAGATATAGAAAATAGAGTCTAGGTGTGGGATTTTGTTTTCTTTCATTTTTCACATAGACCAGGTAATAGGTAAATGTATTGAGAGGTTATGTTTTCAATACACTGTTCTAGTCCTTTTGAGATTCTAGAGGGAGTGTGGCTAGTCGCCTATAGATTTTAGTTACCATATTCGTACCAATTCATGCATGATTTATTCCACATACTCCAATTATGTTGTTTTCAATAAGGACACTGACATATTTTTCTACATGATGTGGTGGGGTTATAGGTAGATTCATCCTTTAAATACAATCTCATATGTCTAATTTACTTGATCATAATGTCTCTGCAAAAGAGGTCAGTTCCTCTAGTATAAGTGCCATGGAAGCATTATTGTGAATAGGATGATACATGGGAGGGTGAGGATGATGTGCATTCTTATTGGATGGATTTATACAATGTTGATGATTTACCACCACCAAAAGAGAAACATAGGCATGAGCTGTTTTAAAGAGGTTCAGTTATAAGATCGCATCTTTTCATATGAGGTATGAAACCCTTTAATTTCCATATATCATTTTTTATTATTCTACAAGATATTATTAATGGTATATAAATGGATTAGGGTATATCTATGGCTCATTCCGAACATGGAGCTACACTTTTATAAGGAAATAGGTGGGGGATAATGGTTTATAAAAAGTTAGTAGTAACTTTGTTTCTCAATAGTGTGGTCCTACAAGAGACGAAGCTTAGATATAAATCATGTGGGACACACAGATGTGTGGGGTCTATATAGAAACTAAAGATGGGATCCACATGGTTTCACATAGTTTGAAATACTATGCACCCAACCCAAACACTTGGTTTCACATAACCTATACAATAGAATGGTTAGGTTTACATCTAGGAAAAAAACGAGGAGAAAACACAAAACATCTTTAAAATTTGTGAAATGTTGTGTTTAAGGCTTCATTATTTTGGAATTGAACCCCCATTTCTCCTCAGTTATAGATAACCTCTCCTCTTGTTTGAGAGCTACCTCTTCTCCCACAAATAGGCTTTGATATAGTCTATTTAATAAGTCTCTAATTCGCTCATTCTTGATCATAGTGGATGTATATCAGTATGATATTATATCCTACAATTTCATCAAATTTATTATATTCTTGTATTGAAGTATAAATCCATGCATATTGTATTTTTCTAATTCTTATAGTGTTTTTTAATTTGTTTTATTTCATCTAATCTAAACTGAATTAGTCGAAAATAATAGTAGAGGAATCCACTACAAGTATAAGGTAAGTGGTATCCTGATTTTACCATAATTTCATGATGACTACATATTGCGCAACTGTTACACACACCCGAATCTAAATAAATATCCTCATAGAGAGATTTTTTCTAAAATTAAATTTATAATCATATCTTTATATTACTCACAGGGTCTTAATCGTTGATGATGGTCAATAAACCCATGTAGATGAAAACTAATGGGTGTTTTTGTAAACTATACTAAGTGAAAATAATTTATTATTAATTTATTTTTCTTCATTGGTTTGTTATGTAAACATTGAAAATAAATTGATCTAATTAATTAGAGGAAATGGATTTAATATGATGGGTGAATTGATCCCTTTCTAGGAATCATATGAATCAACTAAGAATTTTAAATTCTGTTAGTGGTGATTTTTCTACCTTTAAAATAATTTTTCTTTATGAATTACATGTGTTGCTAAATATTATGGAAGGGATGATAAGCTAGGACCATTAATTACGCCATTTCATAGAAAAAACATATGTTATTGCTAGTAATTTGTTGAATGAAAACATTAGTCTTATTAAGTTTAATTGAATTATAATTGTAGTTATATCATTCCATGAGTGATATACATGTTATTATATGAAATCTATGTATGAGTATATGTGGATGGTTGATTATGTTATTCCATGAGTTACACTTGGGTTCTTTATATAGAATAAAAATGATGGACTTGGGGGGATTTGATTTATATGTTTTCGCAATGGAAACTTGAGTTCCTTAAATAGAATTCAAGGGATGTACTCTAAGATAAGAACATTATACTTTTTCCTTACTGAAAATTCAGTTACTAATATGGAACACTAAGGTTGGACTTATAGGGTGATGAGTGTATACCCTACCAAGAGTAATACTAGGGTAACTATGAGAAATTCCATGGAAAGGATTAAAGGGGGATGGGTTCATGTTACACCTAGAGTGATACCTGAGTTTTTATATAGGATTCCATTTATGATTTACGTATTATTATATAATAATTTATTAATTAATCAATTTGATATGTCTTCCATGTAAAATAACATTATTGGATTCATTTATATATTTATACACTTGATGACTTTGTTTTAATACATTTATCATGTAGTAATTCTTTCGGTAAACATTTATCCCTTATATTGGTATAATCCATAGGGAATGCCTTAGTAATGAGATGGGTCCTATGACTCTTTTATAAATTAATCACAAATCGGAAATCATTCAGAGATATTATTGGTTATTTCAAATCAGGTTGAATCTGATGAGTGTCCCATTGGGAACCTAGACTGACATTGTTATTACATATTTAATTTATAGTTTATATTTTTACATACAGACTTATTTATTATATGTTTATAGATTATATTTAATTATATATAATTGGTTTTGTACTACTAAGTATATCTCAAATCCTATTTAGGCTACTAATGTGTACCCATACAGACATTATGGATGCTAGTAGGGATATTTGAAAGAGGCATAAAATGGATTCTTGATCATTTTATACTAGGATAGAGTATGATAATAGAGGGATGACCATATGATATCATTCTATTATAAATATATTTGTAAATTTTGTTAATATTTTATTGTATGTTGTATATGCATGATCCTATATATCATGTATATTCCAATTGTTATATTAGAATGACAAGGTCAACAAAAATTTGTATATGATTTCAATAAATAAATTCTATGATATCTTGAAGATTTAGTTTTTGTGATATTAGTTATTTATTCAATATGATTCTACCATACATTACTATTACGGTTAAACTATGCCACACTCTAATCATGATGGTATAGTCTCCCCAGGTACCTCTTACATAACGTCACTACTAGCTGGAAGCGTCTAGAATATAGGGATGTGTGATTGAGGCCATATAGAAATTGGTCATCAACTACTATTTGGTAAGCTAGGATGGTACGTTATAGTTTTTTAAGTATTGACTTTGCGATATACTCATTGCTCTATGATGCAAGAAGATCAAATTTATTATGTTTCATATTGGATATTGTTGACCAGGGAAGAATTTTATTCTATTAACATGGATAAAATTATAGAAATTATTTATGTTGTTATTTCAATATGGATTATTATTAAAAATATAACAATGTATTGTTTGACCATAAAAATTCTTGTAGAGTTTGGCTTATGTGCATGTTAACCCATTTAATTATATAGGGAAATATATTTGCATTCTATTTATTATAATTACAATATAAAATATTATTACATAGTTTAATATATAATATTTGACCATCCATATTGTTTCTCTAGATGGTTTTGTAGGATCATAACATCTTCTCACAACAGAACACTTATAATAGGGTGGGTTTTATTGTAGTTTAAAAAACATAGTTAAAGATGTGTAAACTGAAAACCCATAGAACTTATTTATGTAGGTTATCAGACTCAGAACATTGTCTGATTAACCTTGTATTGAAACCAATACTCTGATCCGTTCAATGGTATCAAAGTGTTAATCATAATCACTATGGATCTGATTTATCAGTGTACAAGGATAATAATAATTATGGATATGATTAATTCCAATGTATTGTTGTTATAATATTCATATTAATATATATATATATATATATATATATATCAATATGAATAGTAAGTTGAATATTATTATTAACATTCTATTATATGTGCATCATAATATAAAAAATGTATACAAAAATTACTACAATAGAATACAAATGAAAGAATGAACTTCTAGCAATTAAAATGATAAATATTTTAATGTTATGATAATGTTAGTCTATAACCACTACTAAAATAATCCACTATTTTATACATAAAATAATGTTTTTCTTTACTTACAAAGGGAATACCTCGATATAATGTTCATATTGGGTTTGTCTTATTATCCCTGGAAGCAATTAGTATGATGATCATATTCTGAGACTATCTATCCCCATAATCCTTCAATCTTATGGATCAGATTCTCTATCTTCTTCTCCCTAGAATTCCTTATTTTTTATGATGATCATACAAATTTAAAAATTAAAAATATTATTCAAGAGAAAACCTGAATAGTTTTTATTAAGAAGACAACTCAATAAATAAATACATAGCTTAAGAATGAGATGTAGACACTGATTATTCTTCTAAAAAATTGATTGTGAAATTAAATGACTAACAATAAACTCTCCAAATGACCTGGTAATTCTAGGAATCCTTCCAATAGTAATATTATCCATGTTTGATGAAACAGAATTAGATAATTTCCACTTGAAAAGTTATGACAACTAGGCATAACTGAAAACCAACATTGTACTTGTAAACACCAACAGAGTGTATCAGATGATCCTTAATTTATAAATAAGGTTTCATATTCATTATATAAAAATAAAAAATCTGATGTAATTATTAAATAATTTCATTATGATAATCATTAGGAATGTAATTTTGATGTTTATCGATACCATTATCTATATGATTGTTATGAAATTTTCAATAAGAAAAACAATACAAAAATTCAAACAACCATATTTGATAATGGAATGTCTGATTAATCAAACATAATAATTTTTCAACAGTTGTAATTTTTATTAACAAGATTATATATAGAATATAAATGAACATATTGAAAGTATCATAAAATATATTGTTTTTTGGAAAAACATTTAAAAAACTATTTACATAGAAAATTTAGTAAATATGTTTTTAAGAATGTTCTTGTTATTTCCAAATAAAAAGGAATGGAATGTATGACATATACCTTCTGACTAAAAAATAATCCAATTTTGGGAATTAAAACCCCCAAATTTAAATGAAAATTTATTATGATAAACTTATAGACCATTTCTTTTATGTACATTATATTTATATTTAATCCATTAAAATTAAATTCCCATGAGTTTATAAATTTTTTGAATCTGATGGAGAATATGATGTTGAGTACGATGAACTCCTTCTTGGGATAATATCAACACCTAAGGATCGTATTATCCAATTTTAAGAAATATATATTCCATTATATAATTAATCCCATTTTATAAAATCTTCTTCCCATTCAAGAAATCTAATACCACTTTTTGTAAAACTCTCCTGCTTATTGATTTAAAAAAGGAATCGGAAAAAGAAAGGATTCTACTAAAATTTAAAACAAAATGAACAATATTTAAATAACTAATCAACCATGAATAATAAGAATTATCATTCAACTCATCCAAATTAGAAAATATTTAGTCAAATCATAATTGGATGAAAATATAAAAATATATATTACAATAAATTAGTTGTTTTAAAAAAATACAACAAAAATTCAAAAAGAAAAATCAGTATTTCATCCTTAAGGTTTTCAAAAAACCCTTTACCTTCTTGAACTAATGTCTATATTTTATAGCTTCTTAAATCATTCTTCATGAGACATAAATTTCTCATACAATTATTTTTTCTCATTTATAATTATGCTAAATTCATCCTCATATGATCAGATTTGGGACATTTTAAGTTTAATGTCTCAATTATTCTTATTTAGATATTCATCTTCTATGGTTCTTTCATCAATTCCAACTTTAAATTCTTCCAAATCTTTTACCCTTTCATACATATTAAATAATAAATAATTTAATTAATTGATATAATCTACCAAATGATACATTATACCATTAAATTTGTTATCATGAATCTGAATGTCATCATCGACTTGATGATGTTATTTTACCATTGGATGGCATGATTTATTTTTATTTATATAACGTTTATGAAATGTAGTCAAATATCATTCACTCTAAATAACATTCTTAGATAAAATAAATTTTTATTTTTATTTTTAATTAATAATTTCTTAAATCAATTGATACTAATAATCATGGTTTAAAAAAAAAGTAATTGTATATCCTAAAATTTTCAGATAATGGACAGTATAATCAACTGCTTCCCAAGTAATGGTTTTGGCTAAATACAATTTTTTTGGATAAACATTAGGGTGTTTAATTATACATTGTTTGACATTAGATTACATATCTAAATTATTTTCTCTATTTTAAAATGGTTTGTAAACTTATTTATAAATTATATTATAATCCCCCTTATCATCATACAATTACAAGATATCAACATCATCAGTGTCAGCTTTATCATTGACTTTTGTTTTTTCCGTTTTCCTCTTCCTCATATTTAGTGGATAACAATTCTACTTATTCATTCGATGAAGATGCATATTCTTCAGAACATACAAATTCACTTTCCTTTTCATATTTTGAAGGTAAATTTGGTGATTATGTTGATGAATATTCAATTAAAGACATATAATATTGGTTTTCTCATTGACATTTTATTCTTCATTCTCATCCTATTCTACTTATTCTTTAATTAACTCTAAAATTAATTCATATTCAATTTATTAAATCCCTTCTTCCTCTTCCCATTATTTTCCATCATTTTATTTCCCATAAAATTCTTCATTATCTATTTTATCGAGACCCCCCCCATAGAGTCTAGTTATTCTTAAGGAACCTTAACCGGTAGGTTTCAGTGCTAATTCTTTTTCTTAAATGACTAGTCCTAATTCTTCCTATACTAATTTTTATTTTATTTTTTCTTCCATAAAAGTTATTTTGGAATGTAAAAAATTTGTATCTTCATGAACTAAACTTTCTCTTGGTTAACTTGATCACTTTTAGAAGAAGGAAAAAAACATACCTGAATATCTTTCTACTATTTTCAAAAAATTATAAAATGGTTTATCATCAAGAAACATATTATTTTTGTTATTATTATTTGTCTATTGTTATAATTTTCCAGTCACATGTGTTCTAACACCTTTTCCATAATATGTTTAAGTCTTATATGAGGATATATTGATTTCGTTTCTTATTTCTTTTTCATCCACATGTCATAAAATTCATCAGGTACATTGTTTTGTTTCATTTATTTTCAGTGGGGAGTTCTCAACCATCTATTAATTTTTCTTAACAAAATTCATTAATTTCCATGATGGTTATTCTTACAAAGATGATCCTCCCACATTATAAACTTATATATTGGTTTTATTATAATGAACAATCCATATTCAGTTCATCATATCATTACTTATAGATTTAATACTTTTACTCATGAGAGTCAATTTGTTCGAAAATTTAAAATCATAAATTAATTCAACTACCATACTGACTTTGAAAAAGAAGAAAAAAATAATTATCTTAGATTTTATTAGGATAGTTTTGATTTTTTTGAATCTTTTAGAATAACAAACTCTGTAAAGTTATTCTGCCTTGTGTTAACTATATAGTCTAGTATGAAAACATATGAATATTTTAGGGTATCTTGGTCCCCATTCCTACAATCTTGAATCCTTTTATCCACAAAAAAACAACATGGTTATTCGATGTATTATGTGAAACATTTCTAATATTCATGTGTATAGAAAAAGATTAATCCTTGAGTCGTCTTCTATAAAATGTTCCATGTTTTCCTATAATCTTAGTTGGTGGACAATACGCTACTCCTCCAGAATTTATTCCAACTAAATCAATATGTCTATTATATGAATTTTTATATCTCTTTCCATATATTGTGAAATAAATTTTATCATTACGATATCTATTGAACCAAATAACAATGTCATTGAATTCATTAAGGATATTAGGATAAGATAAATCAATGTTCTTATATGGGTTTTCAAAGAAAATGAAATCCCTTCTATAAAAAGAGATAATATGTCCCAGCATTGAATTATACTAATCATAGAATACCCTCTCTATCAACCTTTATCTAAAAATTTACCATTTAGAAAAATTATTCTTTGTGACCATCATAACTGAATCCAGAGTAAGTGGATAATATATAAAGGAATCATATTTGACTAAGCAACATAAATGTAATAATAAACATAGGAAGATAAATTGTGAACAACCAATGGTGTATGGGGGTCACACTCCTTTATATTAGGATCATGTGTGATGGTTGAACATCAATAAAAAATTAAATAGGTGTGATTGGGCCCATTCTGATCTAACAGTTTATTTTGATATGAAGAAATATTAAAATAAATTTAAACTATTGAGGTTTTTTGGAAATTAACCAGAATGAGAATGAATCTGATTATGAAAATCTATTAACATTTTGAAATAAAAATAACGTTTTTATAAAAACTATAAGTATAAAACCAAAAATAAAAGAACAGACATGATAATATAGTTTAAAACCTAAATATATTAAAGAATTACACTTCTTAATAGAGAGTTACATCAGTATGAATAATCCTATCTTCTTAGTTATTGTTAAATATATTGAGTATGATAGTTTTTTTAAGAATTGCTGAATATGTATATTTTTGACATAAAATATAAGTATAATATTTTTATATAAACCCAATTACGTCAGTTTTTTGAATCTGGAAAACATTATTAAAATACATGAATTCAGTAATTTATATAATATTTTTCAGAGACTAGGGATATCATTTAGGATTATGACCCTGAAAAGATTATATTGAAATATGAGTCTAAAAAATAAATTATTATTAAAGTATTTTGATAAATTAATTTTTTATAAAACTAAATACTTTGATTAAAACTAAATTTATTTGTAAAAAATAAAGCAAATGTACTCCCCCAATGAAAAGTGGTGTCTTAATTCAAGGAGATATGTTAAAAATTATTATATATGAACGATTAATTTATGATGATCATTTCATGCTTCTGTTTAATATATTAAAATATATATAATGTAATGGGTTTTATAAAAATGATAGGAATTTTTTCTTGTGTTCTGATGAATTTAAAAATTATATCTCCTTTATATGTGTGATCCCGAAGAAAAGGGTCTGTTATATCTATGTACTCAGAACCTGAATGATGTGAGGGGTTTTAACTTAATGAAGTGGAACTTCTGTTATAAAAAATTATTTGAGTTTTTGTAAAAATCATTCTATAGTCAGTATATCGATCTGCATCAACAATATATGAGCACAAAAACTTCTAGTTCCAACATATTTAGAAAAAATAGTGTAATGTTCAACAAAATTTTGTTTTAAAAAAGACCAAGAAATGGATAAATCTCTTAAAAAATTATATTATCAAGATGTGCATTCCATCCCATTTAACAACCTCCAAAGTCAGAATCCAGGAAATATTTAACTTTAAAAAATTGTCTTTAAGTAAAGAAAAGTCATATATCCATAATTCCATTATGATTATTAATGGATCGTTTTATAACTTTTAGATGGGACTCCTTTGTATTTTGATAACACCTTTTATAGTGGCATATAGAAATCATTAAATTAGGATGACTATTATCTAGGTAAAGTAAGATTATTATCATACCTCAATGAAGTTTCTAATAAATTTGTTACCCCACATCATTAATATCAAATTTTATTGTGGTACTTATGGGAGTATAAATACTTTTATTATTGTCACACCCAAATTTTTATAGGAATATATATTTTATACTTATATTGAGATATAAAATTTCTTTCATTTTTTATGAAATTTGACAACCAAGAATATATGATAATTCACCAATCATACTCATTTCATACTCAGATTCCACATGATCCACAATGGAATATTTTAAATATTGTTGGGTTGATTGGAATATAATGTCCTAAACATATATTTGTACTATCATATTGTTATTATTAATATATTTTATTAAAATTGTTTGATATCCAACCCCCATAACAAAATTGTTTTGTAATTTTTTTTTTGACCTATCATACCAAGCTATATGGGTCAAACATTAGTCCATATAATGATTTAGTATGTTTATAAATGTATTTAGAATGTTTTCAATTTTTAAAACTATAAGTTTTTTCAACATAAAATTTATCTTGAACATATCCATTAACAATTACACTTCACAACCATGTGAACAAATTTTTAAATTAAATAATGATGTAATGGATATAAGTATTTTAATATCATTAAATATTTCTATCAGTGCATAGGTTTCTCCATGATCTATAACTTATTTTTTATTATAAATTATAAAAATAAATATATCTTTTTAGATAAAAAGTTTTCCACTCACATCACATTTATTCCAAAAAACACATTTTACTCCAAATACAAAAGTTTCAAATGGTCTTATAACTAATCAATAGACATTATTACTCTTAAATTAACTAAGCTCATCTTGTATATCCCTAATACAGTCCTCATCATCAAAATCCTCATCTAGATTCATTGCTTTAAATTAAAATAAGAAATCTTGATGTTCAATTTAATTCATTAAGGAACTTCTAGTCCTTATTGTTTAATCTACAACACCAATGGCACTGTAAATCAGATGATTCTTGAGAAACAACTGACTTATTTGATTTTGAAAATACTATTTTTTAATAATAGGTAGAAAATCATCCAGAAGAATAACATTAGAATTAGTTTCTTGAGTTTTATTATAATTGGATAAACCTTCTAACATAGGATGAAAATCTATTTAATAATCACATATGAGGATATTGGTTGAGGTTGTTTAAAAATAAAAGGATTTGTTTCATCCATTTTAACATGGAATGTTTCATAAATAGTACAATAATTTTTATTGAAACTCCATAATCCATCGAAGTATTGGAAGAACATAAAAATATACTTTTAGAATATTTGGCTCCATACTAATGTATGTTATCATTTGTAATCAAGATGAATACTCTACAACCAAATTCATTAAAGAATGAATCTTTTGGTTTTCATCCGATCTACAACTCATTATAAGATATATCAAGAAAATGTATAATTAAAACTCAAATTAATGTTTAATAGGAAGTAATAACCACTCCATCCCCAAAAATAGCAATTTATTATTCCCTCAAAAATTTTCTATTTATTTTTATGAAGAATTGTATTTCTTATATAAACTACAGTATTTTCATGCAGGGTTATAAGAGAATAATTTTTATGTTCATTATCCCTCTTACTACAAAAAATATTAAAAAATATATAAATAATAAATTGTTCCCCATGATCTCTATGATTATATAGAAGGGAATGATTTTCTCAGTTTTAACATTGTATAAAAAATATTTAAAATATGTAAATGAATTAGATTTATTTTTTAGAAAATAAACCATGTGTATCTAGTATCATAAGAATAAAAAATTTATACATATTCTTTTCCACCAATAATCCAATTTGTTTAAGAAAAAATATATCCATGGGCTCTATTAATAAAGAATCAGAATTTTATACATCAATAAGAAGATTTAAAACATAAATTAGGTTTCTTTCCATATTGACAGGGTTCACCAACTTTTGAGGCATCAAAACTATGTTTTGATATATGAATAATAAGTAATTTTTTTATTCACTATAGATAAGTTTATTAGATTAACAGGTCCCAACATTCAATGATATAATCTTGATTGGTCATTCATTACAATTAGGCAAGGAATGTCTTTCCTCTGATGGACTTCTATGTTACATGTGTAAACATTATCTTGTTGATTGGTTGAAATAATAAATTCATCTTAAAAAATATGTACTAAAAATATATTATTCCTAAAGATCACATGGTATTCTTAATCAAATAATTGTATTATGCTTATATGGTTTTGATTAATACCTTTAACAAGAAAAACATTTGAAATAGGATGTTTTCCAAGTCCAATAGTATTATATATATCGATAATTTCTCATTGAGCATTTTCTTTGAATGATACGTTGATACAATTCGGTTTGATAGTAATATGGAATAAATATTTTTTCTAGACGTGTTTATAAAACACCCATTATCAGTGTATTATATTTTCTTGTTGGATCTATCATTGATTTCTTGAAAACAAGAAATATTTTATTTTTAGAATCCAATCCTTCTTCAGTCCGATAATGTATGGTGAAAATTTTTTGAATTCATATTTTTTTTAATAATAAGCTTTGTGAAATATTAGGGATTGAATTTTTTTAATGAAAAATTATTTTTTGAATGACCAATTCTTTAACACATAGTGTAAAGTATGAATTTTATGGAATAAAAAATTATTAATAAAAATAGGTTTTTTATATGTATAACCCATTAAAGAACTATTACAATGAAGGAAATTTCAATTAAACATTTTTATCAAAAAAATACAGAATATTTTTAATGCTAGAAAAATGGTCTCTCATAAAAGAGATTTAATATTTTAGTTTTACACAACTGATTTATCCTCATATGTATTTGTTTTAGAAATATGATTAGTTTTTAAAACATTTTTCACAAAAACTACATTTCCAAAATCTTTAGAAATAGTTTCTTTCTTCTAAGTAGTATCATCATGATATTTTGAATGAACTGATAATTAATTTTTTTAAAAAAATTGCAATGAATCTTCCCAAGAATATTTTTCAGAGCATTATCATGATTTTCATTGAAATTTTACAATTTAAATTATAATGAAATATAGAAAATCATGAAAATTCATCATAATATGGAAGATAATTATCTTATATTGGGGAAGATTCTCCAATAGAAGGTATATAAAAATATTCATCATGATAATTAGCATATAAATACATAATAGTATGGTTTTAAAATTTTATACCATATACATGAAGTAATTATTAACTTCATGAATATATTCATAGAGTCTTGCGTTTCTTTTACTAAAAATATCATTATATATAGAACTCTTAGAAGAATAACCTTCACAAGCACTCCGCATGTAAGAATATTTTAAAACATAATTTAAATTATATTTATAATAATTTTTAGAATTAAATTGTAAATTCATTTCATTTTCTACCTTTTCTATTCAGATTTGGAAAACGTAGTCTGATGTGTTTCACTTTCTTACAATCATAACACGTGAGAACATCATTCTTAACACTTATTTTCTTATGATATTTTTTTATCGTTATTAAAAATATTTCTTTCTGAATATTTTATTCATCCTTATGGTCATGTTTTATAATCAATTCTCATAATTTTCAAAAAAACATAAATAGGATTGACCAACCACATTCTTAATTCAGGAATACATAACAACCTTTTCTATAGTTATTACATTATAATGCAATATATATGTTGAAGTAATGGAAACACCATCATTTTTAAATTTCAGTGTCTTATCATCATTCTTGAGTCTACCTTCATAATATATAATTGTACCAATAATATCATCCAATGTAATCTTATTTAAATTTAATATCTCATAAAATTGTGTTTTCTTAGATTTACACTTTTAGAGAATAATATCAGTTATCTTATCAACAAAGATCTCATCATTGATATCTTTCTAACCAATAGATTATATTCTATTTAAAATATTCATGAACCTATGATGAATATTTTTAATAGATTCCCCTAGTAATAAGTAAAAGGCCATGTAGTCTTTTCTTAACATAGCTCTTCATGTAACAACAACTTTAGATGTACCAAAATGTGTGATCTCAATATTTTCACTATATTGTACTTCTCTTCACAAGAATAATTCTTCTAATAAATTCTTCTTATCATTAAAAATAACAATGTTTTCTTAACTCTATAATTTAACTAATACTCTTGTTTCTCTTGATTAGTAAAGGCAAATACTTCCTTATATAAAATATTATAATCCCTGCTGAGAAATAAAAAACTATCAACTCCTATGTTGATAACAATGATTTTCACTATATCACCTCAAGTAATCATATTTTGCACCACAAAAAAAGGTGGCCTCTTCAGATTTAGATTTTTTATGGATCTTATATTCATTCATTTATCATTTAAAATAATAGAATAATATTTTCCACAAATATAGTATAGAATATAAAAAATTATAAAAATGATGTTTATATGAAAAACATTAATGTAAATTCAATAGTAACGAATGTTAAAACACATCAACTATTTTAGATGTGAACTATTACGCTGATAAAAGATATAATATCATATAATGTTCTCAAAACGCAATATATAAAATAGGAGGTGTGTATTTTTGTTTTAAAGAATTTTTTAAGAAGATTAAACAAAACAAAATCCAATGCCTCATTAAGGAGGTTATCAGACTCGACCAACAGTCTAATTAACAAGGTCAAAGAATCCGACCTAGGATTAGTCTTATTATATCTAAGTGTCAATTTTAATAACTATGGATAAAATTTATCCAATTATATGAATCATAATCACAATGGATACGATTCATTAAAATTAATTGTTATTACAATTATAATAAATATATTAATATAAATAAGAAATTAGAATGGAAGATGAATAAAATTATTTATTTTATCATAAATGTCAAGTGGAATATAAAAAATATTATATAATAAGTAATGTAATATAATAATAATGAATTAATTAATTTCATTAAATTAAAATGAAAACTCTTTTAATGTAAAGTAAAAGGTATTATATAACCTAGACTAAACGTATAAACTATTTTTTACTTACAGAATTGTTTTCCTTATATTACCAATGAAATCCCTCATTACTAATATCTAAATGGATTCATCATCCAATCCACAGAATCCCTCGATATGATGATTTGATTCTTCTTCTATATATCACCGGTAATCCATGATATGAGGAATAATATTCTCTATCTTCCAATATATATAATTCCTATATCATTTCAATGATCAGACAAATGTTATAATTACAAAATATTCTTAAGGAAAAATCATTACAATGATTCCATAAGAAGAAAACTCTCTATAGAAATAAAAATATGAAAAACGTTTTTTCCACACTACATATTCTAATTAAAATTTGAGATTGAAAGTAATCGACTGACACCAAACTCATTAAATTACATGGTATTTATAGTAATCCTTCGAAGGATCATACTCTTAATTTTATTTCAATTATATGAAACAAATCGCACATGACATCTCATGACAACCTAGTGTATCTGGAATTCCAATTCCTTATTAGTAAACACCATCATAGTGTTAAAGACATTTATTACATTAGAAATATGTTTTTGATATTCTTGAGTATAATCTTATTCAGTCTGAAAGACATACTAAAATTAATTTTATGATAATAATTATGAATATATGACTAATATTTATCAGTACTGATATTATTATGAATTCTAATACATAGTGAGTTCAAAACATAGGACATAAAGTCTAACAATCTAATCTGATAAAGGTTAGTTGTATTAATTAGAAAAAATCTCATTCCAATAATTGTAAAAAATATTTAATACTTCATATCTAGAATATATAATAATTGTTTCTATCTACGGTAAAATAATATATTTTCTACAAAAACATTCAAAAAAACAATAGACATAACAAGTTATTAAATATGATTTTAAGAAAGTGTTTCCTAATTTATAAAATGAATAGAAAAGTAAGAAGTATAATTCCTCACTCAATAGGGATAGAATCAAGTCCTCTCATTTGTTAAAAGGGTTGAATTATTGGAATTCATAATGATTATTGACTGATAACATAAGTTAAATATATATTTTATTTCCATATTTCTAATCATATGGATAAATATGTTTTATTGTGTAAAAGGTTCCTTAGATATTGGTAGTATTTGACTTGATAACTCATATAGTTAATTCATTGATTTTAATATATTGAAAATAATGTCCCCGAATTATATATCCCCTCAATGCATCAGCAGGTCTCACGAGACAAAAAATGTTGGGTATTGGTGTATGCCTCGTCTCATGAAAAGTTTGTGTCTTAGCACACGACCATAAAAACAAGTCATCGATGTAAAACCTTCCTAATTCCATTCTTACGAAATCATTATTTTTAATCTCAATGTTTTCGTATTATTATAGATGAGGCATCATCATAGTTGAAATTAGATTATGGTTTTGTATTGTTTCTATATTCTATCCATAATATTTATTTCATCTGTATGAAATGGTTTATTTTGTTATATTCTTACCATAATGAGTATTTAAATTCTTCCCATTCATATAGTCCCATTATAAAATTTATGAAGAAAATTATTACACATGACATGTTTAAAAGGATAACATATCCTGGAAAATATACGTGAGATGTTGATGACTCATTGTGGATTAATTAGTTTAATATATAATAGATAAAATATACATTGTACACAAATAAATGGTATTTATTTGTTTAAGATTTTTCTGAAATATCTATTTATATAAACCAGAAAATATTCTTCATATACCATAGATTAAATTATGTTTTTTGAATTTTTTGTTATGATAGCTATATTTAAGCTCTAATAGTTTTTATCAATGAAAATTTGTGAAGTTTGTATCCCTGAGAGCCAAATTCAATTGTGTGGGTATAAGTCATCACACACATTCATTTAACCCTACAAAATTGAGATATAAATCCCCTTATGATCAATATAGTAGGGATACTACAAAAAACTATGTTTAAGGACACACAAATGTAATTAGATGTTTAACCAAGCCTTCAAAAACAAATTCAGACCTAAAAAAGTTTGAAAAAATCATTTCGATGTTATAAAAATCATAACTTATAAGAGAGTCTCAAATATAAAAAATAAAAATTCCTAAAAAAAATAACATTCTATTGGAATCATTAAACAAAAAAATACACTAGGTATTACATCATCCCGACCATATGACATATTGTCCCTGAGATAACCTAATTATTATTAAGCTTTAATTTTGATCTCTCTCATTATCAATTCCCATAAAATATTCCATTTTATATCCTATAACTCTGAAAATTCTCCCATTATGAAACTTTAATATCTAATCTCTGATATAATATATTTCTTATTAATGACTTCAATGATCCTCAAAAAACCCCACATGTATCTGAAATAATGCTCCCAACAAAGATTATACCTAATTGAACCTTGAACCCAACTCCAATAGTAATTCTGATAGTCGGATCCTCAGTTATCATATTCAACTATCATGATCTACCCATAAACCCCTAATTCATTTTCAAAATGAATCACCATCAGATTTTTCTACCACCATCTATGGTCCGCTTCTGGTTCACACACTGCTAATTTTTTTACTTTTAGTATGGAGGGATTCGGGAGGCCACAATTTGGTGGTTTTAGTTGATCATATTATAAAAAAGAAAAATTTGGTTACTCATTTATATTCTCCACCTCTAATGTTAATCACCAACTTCCCCCATCACAATCTCGCACCCCACTCTCCTATGTCATCATGTACTAATTCCTAGTCACCCTATCTTAATCTATAATACCTCATATACCATACCCCTCCACCATCAATTACCAAACCCCTCTTCTATTGATCCTAATACAATCTCCCCCTTATATTATCATCATCAAATCCCTACCACCCAATACAAAATCTACCATACCATCGAGTCTCTTTTCCCTCCATCCTTTCATACTGTCATTGAGTCCCCAATTCTGACTCCCCATCACCCACCATTGTCAACCCCTCATCACCCAGCCCCCTCCCATGACCCAATAAAGCTCTCCATGCTAATATTTATACCATTATATCATTACCCATGACCATTATCCCTCTCCCATGTTTTCAGTCACTACCAATGTCTATCATCCATTCATGTTACATCGATCTCGCACACCATCATCGCCCCAAGCACCTTTGAGCTGCTTATTTCATTCCCTAAACCCCCATATCCCACAATATTGATCCCCCAAGATGTTGATCGCCCATCCACCAACATAAACCCCCCCAAACTATTGATCTCCCATATACCATCAAGAACCCCCTTCCAATCCATATGTTGGACAACCCCTATTTCATCAACCGCATCCCATGCATTCCATCATGCTCTATAATGTCATATCTTCTATTTTTTTGGTCTTGCCTACACCCTTTTTCTACCATCAATGAGTTTTATGATTCCATCCCTGATATAAATGTTTTCTTAATTTTTCCTCACATTCGTCCCCCTTGAAACTTCCATCAATGTTCCCAGTTCTTTGTCAGAGATGCTCTCCCATATTTTTTGTTGGATGAATAATCAATAAATTTTTAGTTATAAACACTATTTGTTTATTTAATGTGGGAAAATCACTAAATAATTGAATTTATTATTGGGTAATTTGAGGTTTAGGTTTTTTTAAAGTAATAATATTAATTATTTGAGCTCATCTTATGATTGAAATTTTTTAAATATAAATTTAAATGATTTAATTCATATGTATGTCAGTATATAAGTATGCATTTAGTTGGTTTTAATTGGATGAAATGGATTATTCATTTTTTTATTTTATATAATTGAACTATTTTTAACTATCTAATTTTAATTCTTAATATCATTATTATAATTACTTATTAAATATTCAGTTATTAAATTTTAATGGTTTTTAACAATATTAAAATATTTATATAAAAATTAATTTTATAAATTATAATTTTAGATACACTATAGTTAGTGGTTGAATATAGAATTTTGGGATGATGTATATTTATATAAAATTTTAGTGTATAATTAGTAAATATATATAATATCTTCAAGTATTTTTTCTTTATACTTAATTTTTTTCTTAATTAATCTATATTTTTCCCAAAATAATTTGCGGAGAAATTATTTTTATATACACATGTGTGTGTGTGTGTGTCTCTATATTGAAATCTGTGTATATATAGTGTACTTTAAAAATATATTAGTAAAATGTCATTTAAAAAATATATTTATATTTATAAAATATATGTACTATATAATACATTTAACTTATTTACTAAATTATGGTTGTTGTCATTATTGAATATTTTGTCAATTTATTAGTTTCTCAAGAACATTTCATGTCATGTTTATTATTATGGTAAATGTTTTTGATTTATTTTTCCCTATATTAAATATAATAAATAAATATTATAAATGTTTATTTTATAGTAATTCATCTTAGTAGTTTTTTTGAAAATTTAATTAAATTTTTAATGTTATTATCATTTCTGATTTATAATAATTACATTTTAATAAAAATAATTATTTATATGGTTATAATATATGTTTAATAATTATTTCCCTTATATTATAATTCTTTATTTTTTAAAAATAAAAATATATATATAAGCCGGATTGTTCTACCAGATTTATTTTCTAATAATTATGATGATGTTATTAAGAATTTTTTAATTTTAACAATATATTATCATGTGATTTCATAAGATGTTAATATGGAAAATGTGGAAAATATATTTCTCAGTAAAAGAGACACCATTAGGAAAATTGTATTTATATTAAAGTTTTTGAAAAAATATAAATTCAAAACATGTTATGGGGAAGATTTTATTCCCATTCACAAATCAGAATGAATTCATTATGATTTTGATCTAATGAATATTAAATTCAATGATATGATGTGCTCTTTTCAACATGAAGAGATTAATTTTGTATATGATGACCTCCTTGGGAGTAATAAATTTTATACTAAAGATTTATAACGAATAAAAATCATCGAAATTTTTGATGGTGGATGTAAAAAATTATATTCTATATTTATTAAATTTCTCAAAATTTTATTTATCATTGAGTTATTACACAGAATATTCTTGAATGATTATAAAAAACTCATTTGACAAGTTATTAGTTCATATAAGGAAGGAACATCTAATGGAGTGAATATTCCCTATTTTTACTACCAAGATGACAAGTTGACTAATGACCTTGGTTTCACATTTGAGACCATTTTTCCATGATGCAATAGCTATATGATGTTATGAAAATAGAATTCACAACCGAGTACTAGTAATGTTTGCTACAAATCCAAGTAGAAAGACTACAAGATTGGCTAAGGTAGTTATATTCTTCCAATAATGGTCTTAAATCAAGGGAAATAGATATATAATATGAAAATGAGTTACTTCCCTCAAAAAATTTGTTTGAAGATATTAATCATTTTAGTTAAAATATTCAAATTTATTTTTTTCATTTTGAAATAATCAGAGAGTTTAGTAATCTATGTCACCTAATAGATTTTTGGCATGTGATGAGTTTTATAAAAGGAATATATAATTTTTACAGGATAGATGGAATTCTTATTTTGATTTGGAAAAATATTTTATTAACCATTTAGGTTAATGTGTGGTGAAACACATCTTACATAGCTAGTGATGGTGGTTCCATACAAACTTCCTTGTGGTTTATGTATAAAGAAATCATTTTTCTTCATTAGACTCTTATTGATGAACAATGATGGCTTGGTGATATCTCTAATGT
This sequence comes from Viscum album, assembly GCA_963277665.1. NCBI lineage: Eukaryota > Viridiplantae > Streptophyta > Magnoliopsida > Santalales > Viscaceae > Viscum > Viscum album. The sequence goes on along the minus strand of OY728128.1, from coordinate 1,249,122,740 downwards.
TTATATAAAACCACTGATTTTTGATAATTCATTTTTTTAAATGGAATAATGACATTTTATTTAGCAGAAAAAGAATTTTTTTTGGAATTTTACTCACTTTTTATAGGAAATTTTTGAATTCACAATGTAGGATTACATTGAATGTTAGTATATAAAATCCAAATTTATATACAATTAATGTAATAAAATAATGAAATCAATATTGATTAATCACTATAGAAATTTAATTTACTTGTGTGGCATATGATTTCTTTCTCCAAATAATATGTTAATAAAAGGAATTGTGTCATTTGATGTGAACATAGAGAATGACCCAACACTGAAAATAATTTTTTTGGGATAAATTTATATCATAAATTGAAAAAGAAAACAATAATAGAATATATTAGATATAAGATATATTATTTCATACATTTCCGTCCATTTCTGATGAAAATAGGCATAATGGTCATAATATGAAGATGAAGAGTATTATTTTGGTTAGATTAATTGGAAATAAAATATATTGAGGAATACATTGTAGGTGATGAACATTGAAAAAAAATTTCATAATATATACTGCACTATTTTGTGCATCAATTGTTCAAAGGATAGTGGGAATACTCAATGTGATTTATAAAAAAATGATATTAAAAAAATCATTACATTTATAGATTGGTGAGTTTAATAATGAATAACATCATGCTTCCCAGACCAAAATGAGTAAATACAAAAAATAAAATTTTATATCTATTTTTAATAATGTCAATGTTCATAATGGTCATTCCTATAATATTTCCAAAAACAATTATATCAATAGAATAACATTATAGGGGTCAATAACCCATACCAGTCAAATTTTATTCAATAGGTAATACTAATTGAAATTCATGACTATTTTTATACCAATATTGTGGATCCATTTATTAATGTTTCTAATTTGTTCATAAGGATATATCAAGTAATCATTACATTAGTAATTATAAATACTTTAGGACCAATTTTTTGTTACCATATGTTACATGGAGAAACTACTTCCTCCTTGCGTTTTGATGTCATGACCCACTAAATATGAAATTTAACTGGTTAATTCATTACTGATGGATCTATTCAATTTATTTTTATCTATATAAAAGATAGATAATTAAATACATGTAAGAAAAATTTGTGCAATAGATATTATCTATAAGATTAAATTTCCATTTGATATATGATGGCCGAAAAAACCAATTTAAAGGCTTAATATATTGATGAGCGTGAACCATAATCATATTATACCTCAAATATTGATATTGGTCAAAATATAGAAGGTAAATTTTTTGATATAAAAAACTATTAGGGGGTTTAGGATCTTCTTAACATGGTATTCAATGCTCTATTAGTTATTCCCTTGATATGATGTGTTACATATTTGATCCATTATGCATTATGTTTCTATAAATAATTTATTCCTTATATTTTATTCTATTATAAATTTGGATTCATATTACTGAGTTGAAAAATGAAATGAACTTTATGAATTTATATATAATTGTTTTATTATTTTTATAATGTAGCTAAGGTGAATTTTTATAACCCAATATCCCATGACTTATTTTAATTTTATAGATTCACGAGATGCGGGAATCATTTTGTCATACAATGATAGAAGAACATAACTCACTAGTTGATAGAGCATTTATTATGGATTATAATTACAATTCATTAGATAAAAATGTATTTTGATTCCATTGTAGAAATTTTTATGTCAACACAGAAACATAGAATAAAGCTGTTTTTCATCAATCTATTGATATATGTTATTAATATAGAGTGGGGTGGGATATAATTGAGGTTATTTATAGTCATGTATTAAATAATATATAATTTTAGTAAGAATTGGTAGATTCAGTGTGTGTTATGAATGTTTTCATTTACAATTTATGTTTGATATATTTAGCATTATGATATATAATGATGACCGAGAAATTAATGAGACCTTTACACTGGCATCATATTTATATATTGTTTATTCATTTTGAACTAATTAATACTAGAACACTATTCTAATTATTTCTAGAAGTGGTTTTCATATATTTTAAAGTGAGGATTTTGATATTACTTCCATTACTGATCAAACACATGTCCAATCCATTATGGGCATATAAGAGAAACATTTACAATGGTTCATGGAGAAAATTGACAGAGATATGATATATTAGAATGATCAATGAAATAATTCTGTAATATTTCATTCTAGTAACATATAATAAATCATTACATTTATAAAATATTTTAAAATAATATGTATTCATTTTTTTGTTTTAACTGTTTTTTAGGAATGTAGGTAAATTATATGTAGTCGAGAGTGGTTAACCAAATAATATATATATGTGTTCTCACAATATATGTTACATAATTGTAATTTTTAATTAGTATATTTCCTTATATTTATATAAATAATAATTAAAAATTAATTTAATGGTTACTACATAATAGATTTCTGAATATCAGGATTTGGATCACCCTCTAAATGACAATGGGGTCTTGTTAGATATTATTTATCCTAGATCTTTAAAGATCAGTTGGATGTGTTAGTTAATGAAATTTGTCATCTAGTTTGAGATGATGAGAGTGAATTGATCTATAAGATGGATAATATGATCTGAGGATCACATATATTCTCTATAGATACTTTTGATTGGACATTGTTTCCATATGATGTGATTGAATGGTTAAGGGTTCAGTTCGTGTAATTGTATTGCTTAATTTTTCATAATATTCTTTTTTTAGTACTATAGACACTAAATTGTTTTAACCAATAATTTGACATCATTCCCAACTGATTTCCTTATAGTATTAATAAGTAAATAAAAAATTTTATAAAAGATCATAGGGTAAGGATGAATAGATATAATTCTAAACCACTTTCTGGTGTTCCTAACATTTTACAACGAGTCTCTCCAGATGTTCTTCCAATATAGAGGAATGATTTTGTTTTATTTTGGTCAAATGAGGTGGTTAAGAAAAAATTTATTTATGTTATTATATAAAAGATTCTAATTTTTCATATTTATATTTACAGAATGCATTTAATGTATACAAGGTCTACTCACCTTTCTTGTAGTTGGGTGATGTAGTGTATGCCTTACAGATGCAACACACAACATATGTATCAGCTTTAGAATTATGTATATTTATAATTAAATATTTTTAAAATAATAAAAATATTATAGTATTAAATGAATATAAATATATATCTTGCGATCTATATTAATTTAATATAACTGAAAAAGTGATATGAATGATCAGACACCAATATGGATGAGTACATATTCGGTGAGTGATCCTGGTTTGGTTGACATTATTGGGAGTAATGTTTTAGTAAATATAATTTTTTCCAAATATATTTCTATAATTTATTCATTACTTTTTACATATACCTAATAGGATTATATTTATGTTGAGTTTGAAGAGATTGAAGATGAGTATCATCATAGTATTTTACACAAAGATGATATATTTTAGCTTATAATGTGGTCTGATGGCTATGGTCAGAATTTGACCTATGTGACTAGATTCTGATGATGTGAAGTGGATAGAGTGAAGCATATGTGTTTATAAAGTCGAAATGTTTTATTAGTATCCATTTTTCACAAAAATATCATTAACAAGTAGCTTGATTTATTTTCTTGAAAAAATAATATGCCTTTCAACTTGACATTTTTATTTACCTTCCCCATCCTTAAAATGTGTAATTTTTTTAAAAAATTCATTATGGGATATAAAAATATATAAAGCCACTAGTCTTGAGAAATCACGAAAACACTTGAAATGTTTACCTTTATATAAATGTATTGTGTGTGAAAGAAATAAATCATTTTCATATGGAAAGCTTAAAAACTATTTGTTTAAATGAAATAGTTAAATATCATAGAAATAATAGTGATCTCTTATATATATCATAGGATATAATTATCCACATCACTATTACAAATGTACTAACCCTGTTATCGACTTCCAAACTCAATGCATTAGTGGTCTATCACAAACCCACCTATCTTTGGTTTATAACATAACAACCCATGGTTGGTTTACAATGTAACCACCAGTACATGGATTGCAATTTAACCACCAATCCATTGTCTATAAAAGAATAAAATAGATATAATAAATTTCAAAGGACAATAACATAAAAATGACATGTAAAAGATCATATTTTTCACATTACACTGATAAAATAATCTCTTAAACTATAAGAAAATATTTTTAGATATTAAAATATCAATCCCATTTGAAAACAATTTTTTAAATATGAAAATAACCAAAAAATGGAATAAATATTTTTATTTAAAAAAACATGAAATCTTTTAAGAATAATAAAAAATAAAATAATGGTTATGGTGAGGAAAATGTATTTGTCACCATATATATTAAAATAAAATATTCTATTTGTTGTTTTTAATGAAAGTTACAATTCAATACAAAGATTCTGTTCTATGAAATGAAATTTAAATAATGAAAAAAATACATTTATAAAACTATCATGTCTGAAATGAAATAATTTTAAAAAATGTACATTTAATCAAAATAGAGTTATAAGTAAAACATCAATATAGAATATTTTTCAATGAAAAATATATTAACACTTTTGAAATATTTGAGTCATATACCACATGATAGAGTAACATTAAATAGGACCACAAATAACATGATAATAGGTAAATTCATGAAATAAAATGTCAAATTCATTTTATATACACATAATGTCATTATATATGTATATAACAACAAAATATTTCTCAAAGAAAGGATATTGAGACTATTTCCCTTACCATGGGGCCAACTCATCTAATACGTTCATTATCCTTAGAAATTATATAATTAGGTTGTTTATTTAATTTTATATTAAACTCTTTTTTGGAATTATCCCCTTTATTTCATTTATTTCCATGATATAAATTATTAAATAATTAATTAGGTTTACATCTAATGTTTTGACCATATTTGGATTATATGGTAAAAATGACATATATATGTTGACTATGGTGAGAGAGCTAATTATTTAAACATATATAGATTTATAATCATGAAATAATTTTCATATTTGTATATAAATTAAAATATTATGACCACTCATAAAATACAGTGTTGATAAATGAAGTATGTTATTGTTACAGTGATGGTAGGTCATACATATGCATGAGTAACATTTCCCCTTTTTGACGACAATTATGGAAATATGTTATGCCTTATTTTATCATTTCATAATGATAATAAAATAATATATAACATATTGTATATATATATCATGTGTGTTGTTTTTTTGGAAAATAGTTTCACATGAATTCTTAATGGCAGCAGTCCACATGTACAAAAATGAGGTTACCAATTTCCAGAATAAGAAATTAAAAGATATAATATCATTTCAGAATGATAAATATGTATTAAATAACATAATTTGATTCATTAATATCACAAATATCCATTAACAATATCATCATTACCTACCTTGAAATGGCTTAGTGATAAAAAAAATTACAATTCATCGAGAGGTGGAAGTTCGTAGTAATAATAAGAAAATTTATCATTTCATCTACATAATAGAATTTAAATATGAATATATTATATAATAACACTATCAGTATAAATATATTATTATTATAAAATATATACATTAAATACATCATTAAAACTATACGTGGGAGGTGACTATGGTATATGAATGACATCAGTTCTCATGGAATATGTTTTCCATACACATAAATGATGATTTCAAATATCATTTTATGGAAGTGTTAATGGATTTTTGTTTTTTCATTAAATTAATAAAATTTCAGTTTTTGGGAGATACTGGTGTAATTTAGTAACGGACATTTTATAATATATTTATTATTTGTGAGAGGAAATAAAATAAATATTCATAATAAAGCATGATACCTCAACATTTGATAACATCTTTAGGTAAAAACCAAAAGCCTTCTTATGATGTATTTATGATAAAAATTAGTGATTTAGATTGTGATTTTGGAAGTTAGGAATGAGTTTCTATAGTTATTAGAAGAGAAAAATGAATTTTATGTGGTGAATATGAGTGGATATGGTATAGAAATTTATAATTCGGGAAAGGAACCTATATGGAAACTATATGGAAATTTCTCAAAAAAACTAAAAATAATAATTCCCTTGTCAAAAAAAACTAAATTAATATATTTTAAAAATTAGAAGTTTATTATTTGAATATTTCCAGATAATATTATTTAGACACTTTTTCAGTCATTTATAACAGATATGATTTCTGATTTACCCCCGTTAAACATATTTTCCAGCTTAACTACAATAATTATTTTTTAGTATCATTACAATTAATTGTGGTCAAAATCTATGTTTTTATTAGATATATTAAAATATAATAATTAAAAATATGGATTTTATTTTAACATAATAAATTCACATAAGTGGAAAATTTATTTTAAAAAAATAGACACAGGGAAAAACCGGGTTTTCACAAAATGTATTTTTCAAGAAAAATATTATTTTATTAAAATTATATGACTAATAATTCTCAGTTTATGAATATAAATTAATATAAATTTTTATATAAAATCTAAATTTATTTTAAAACATTTCTCATTAGGAAATAAATAAAATAATTAAATTGGAGAGACATTATAAATTCTAGAAAAATTCTGATAAATCTCGTTTTTAAACTGAAAAAAAAGTAATACTATAATCTGATATAAAAAAGATTAAAATTTATTTAATTAGTTTAAATATAATTAAATAATCATTATGTTAGATTATATAATATTCAAAACATATGGGTACTTTGAAATTACCTATTTTATTGAAAATAAATGACTTTTTTCTCAAAATCCAGTATTTTTCATTATTCGATGACATGTTTTTCACCCAAAAATCCCAAAATTTTACAGAAAGTAAATATTAAAATTCTGAAATAAAAAATGATATTATTTTTTAACAAATTTAAATTATACAAAAATATAAATTATAATTTTTAACCAAACATTATAAAAATCATTTTATTTAAAACTATTCTTTTTTTTATATAAAATTTTCAAAATATTTTTTAAATGTGTAAAATCATGAAATTGATTTATTATATTACTAATTGGTTTGTCACATTCTTCGACCCTTTTGAAAAAGAATTCCATTCAATTTTATTCACTTATGAAACCAATGGATATATATTTCCATCATTGTATTTTTATATTCCCATGTTTCTTCTTCAAACATACCGTTTATTACAAAAAAACCATAAAAGGGTGAATCAAATTATTCTATAGAACTTTTTCTCTAAGGTCATTAATCTCGATTTAATATCCCTCACAAGAAGGATTATATTACAAATAAACTACATTATATATCAAAACGTGAGAATAGTTTGGAACATATTTTTGTAACATCAAAACTTGAAATTCATCGTGAATCTGGGATAAACAATATGGTGAGGCCACTTAACAGGAAACTGATCCCACTTTATCAATTATTTCATGTATTCCAATGAAATATGGGATTATATTTTTTCCTTTATAAAAAATATAACGCTTTTCCAGGTAGATAGTTTAAATAAAACATGATCACCTACCTTGAAAGAAAGATTATTCCTCTATTTATGCATGTATCTTTTAAGCTTCCTATAATCCATCATTGAATACTTATAAATCAACAGTAACTCATCATCCATTTCATCTACTAACTCTATCTCAATAAACTTACATTCAAATAAATAATCCTTAAAAATTGGTGTATGGTACCTCTTTCTATATAATTACTTAAATTGTGAGTTTTTATTACTAGAATGAAAACTTTTATTATAATAGTACTCAACAAAGGAATAATGTTGATCCCAACATCCATAGAAATGCATTATAAAATAATGAATAATATATTCTATGGTATGAATTTTTTCCACAGACTATCCAATTTCTTGGGGAAGAAAATAAGTAATGAGATTCAATCCAGTACCCAAATAATACTGATATCCCTTCTAAAAATTAGATGTGAACCGGAGATCACAGTATGATACAATCTACAAATGAACTCCATGTGTCCTGACTACCTTCTTTAAATAGTGTCAATTAATATGAATAAAGAAAATTAAATCTCCAATGGTAAGTATTTGTTATTATTTAGTTAATATATCATAAATAACCAAAATCTATTTTTTCCTTTTGAATTCATTTAGTGATAACATGTCAAAATATATGGATATATTTTTCCCATTTTAACCGTGCCTCTAAGAAAGGTTGATGAATTTCATTATCTAATTTTAACCCTGATTAAACCTTATAATAATACAAATAGTTAATGTTAAAGTTAGAAATATCTATATTCATTCTATCACACCTATATTACTCTATAATTACTCAAAAAACCTATTACATCTTGGAAGAATGGAAAATAGTGAACTATGAGCTTCACCCATTAACTCTTTATTCAATAGGGAAACACAAGGCACACATGACATTTTTCCAAATCACGAAATACATTTTTCATGAATATTAAAATAAAGAAACATACCGTTATTAATGGATTAAAACATTGAAAAATGTGTCTTGAGATTAATGTTGATTTTTATGATAATAAATCATGTTTTATCATGAAAGTGTCTTTGTGAGAATAAATAGATTCTGATCATAACTATCCACTGTGTATAATATGGTTCTGATAAATATTATTTATGTCCAAATTATAAAAAACTATAAACCTAAAAATATCCTAAATTTTAAAATGATTAATTAATTAATTTAGAATCATGATACTGTTAAGTTTTAAGGCCATGTCATTTTTGTTGGTATCAAAGACATGAAATTATTGAAAATATTTTTCATAGCACTCATATCAATATTATGATGTAAAACTAATATACAATATGTTACATTATTTATATCTAACTATACTATGTGTAATTCAACTAGATTTATATGAATTAACATCCAAGTTAAAATAATAAGAATATTCTCATAATTATTTATTTCTTTAAAATTTCCACTAGGATTTTTCACCAAATGTTATGTCTTATTTTCACTAGTGATTTGCTAATTGATGTGGAGAAGGATTTTGGTAATTCCATTAACATAAAACATATCAACATATCAGAGATATTATTTTATTATTATATCATAAATATAGAATATTTAAATGATTATGAGAGAAAATAAAATAGATATTCTTGGTGAAGCATGATTCCTCTTTGTTAGAGAACCTCTATAAGTATGCACCAAAATCCATCTAAATCTAGATTTACAATAAAATATTTGGATCTAGGTGGTGAGTAGGGATGTTAGGAAGGAAATGGTTTAGGAATGTTTTTGAGTAAAATGTATTTTATGTTTTGGTGCAGTGTAGTGAGGGAAAGAACTTTTATATAGGTGAAAGTAATCCTCATGGAATCTACTTGGAAATTTACGAAAATACTCCAAGATAATAAAGTCATTAACCAGAAAGTAGTGATACAATAACTGTATATTATAACATTCGAGGGAAGAATATATTATTTCCTAAAAATATAATTTAGATATGTGTGGGGTCATTATTAACACATATCTTTTTTATTTTAACCACATATAAAACAATTTTTTATTATAATTGTGGTAATTAATTTTTCATGTTTTCACAATTTATTACCGTTAAAAATAATTTTGAAATTATTATATAATATAAAAAATATTTGACACATAATATTGAATAATTTTTTATAATTCAATTCATAGATTTCATAATATTAAATTTTAAAAAGACTATAGTTTTTATAATAAAATGGGTTTTCAATAAGTTTATTTCTCAAAAAAATGTAATTTTATATTTACTCTATGACTAATGATAATAATTCTATGAATATAAATTAAAATATATTGATATATTATATCAAAATTTATTTTAATTTATTTTCCATTAGGGATTATATTAAGTATAAAAAATGGAGAAACATTATAAATTTTAAAATATATTTTTAGAACAATCTTTTTAAAAAAAAACATATAATAAAATCAAATATAATTTAAAATAAAATTATTTAGTTGTAATAAATTTTAATAAATAAAACATATTTTACATAAAATCATTTTTAATAAATATTGGTAAAATTAACTTAATAAAATTATTTAAAATAAATAACTGTTCAAAATCGATATTTTCACTCTACAATGAAAATTTAATCTTTAAAATAAACCAATTTTTTCCCAAATGAAAATATTATTTCAGATTTAAAAAAAAATCATATTTATAGTATATTATTTATAATTTTATTTTTTAAATAAAAACATAAATTAAAAGATTTTATTTAAAACTATATACATATTGATTAAAAAATTACATAATATTATTATAATGAATAAAAACATGAAATTAATTTATTAAATCAATACATAGGGTTTTAAATAGAAAATAAATATCTAATATCATAATTAGTTAATCTGTAATACCATAAATCTATAACATACTATCAAGACCATTCTCAAGATTGTTTAAATATATGTGTAAAACCAATTTTGTTTGGCTAACCACTTTTTCTCATGAGGCCTACTGATGCATTCAGGGACTATGTAATTATGGGCCCAATCCATAATATAATAATTCCAATTCAATCCTCATATGAAATTGGCGATATATATTATATATATAAATTTTTATTGGAAAAACAATCATCTAAAATGATAATACATTCCATATTCAATAATTATAATCATAAACCATTTTGAGTAATATAGTGAACAATATCAAAATAGTAAATACTAATCTACTGATAATAATCCATCCATATAAATAATTAGGATTTAATTATTGTAACATATTCCCATTATATCATAGAGAAAAATTAATGATTTTTAATTGATAAATATAAATACAATAAATATTTCTTTAGAACAATTCCTACGGAAAATAGAATATTCATTTTGATAATAACCTTTCAAAAATAAAAATTCACAAAAATTGTGAAAAATAATTTTATTTAAAATAAACTTCTATAATTTTAAATTAATCACTTAAAAAATTATTTTTTATTGAGGATAAAAATTAATTTTTATTTAGTACAGATTGAAACAAATATTCTTTTTATATTTTAAATAAAATACAAAATTGGAATTGTTTTGAAGAAGACCTTGACATTGCCTTCGAATTTTTTTAAAAATATAATAACTGATAAACATGCCATTAATAATCCATTAGGTGAAATCGAAAAACATTTGAGAATTTTATTTCAGACATGGGTTTCGAAAAAACAAGGTTTTCAAACCAATGGATAATTAATGTTAGAATCTATTAAAAAAATTTTGACAAAAAATTAAAACATAGGAAAATGGAACCACTATAGAGAAATTTAACGATTGCACCTAGTTTAATAAAATTAAATGGGTTTTTTTATAATGATCAAATAATTTCCTTCAATATAAATATGAGTATAAATAATCCTAATTGGAATGATATTGAAACATAAATCTCATACCACTTTGGTTACTTTTGAATCATTTGCCCCGTGAAAAAGAAGAAATTAAAATGAAATGTTAAATACCCAGATGATAAAGATATTCATGATAGAACATTTAAAATGTGGAAATATATATACCACACAGAGTAATAATTGGTTACTGTATATAAGTAAATGTTACACAAGCAAACCGTACCTTATTTTTGATTTCTAATTTATCTGTTTCATAAATCAAATTAATAAATATATGATTTTTGTTAATTTATTAATGATTCATTATTACTTATTTCTTACCATATATATTTACTTATAATATTTTCTAACTTGTTTATTATAAATGTTTCTTGTAAAAACCATTCTTTCAGGTCATAATTACATTATTTTTTACGTATGTTTCAGTTTAATAATTTGAGTCCTTTTATATTGAGCATTATCACATTATATCTAATAGTTTATCCATGATACATATATATATATTTATATACTATTATTTATATATGTATTTATTTTATTCTACAAATTCTAGAAGAATAAAATTGATTAAACCATTCATGGAGAAGGATTGTCGTACGTATGTTTGGACGTTGTTTCCATTTTAACAATGGGTGGAATGAAATGAAAATAAATGTCAATTAACAACTCCAAAATAATTATTATGTTATATATATAAGTTTTATATTAAAAAAAATTTCTACTGTCCAAGAAAAAATAAAATGAAAAACATTTTACATCACTATGTGGAGGTGGTAGTCGACATATACGCACACACATCATTATTGGTTTACAATGGATTAGATGTTATGAAGTTATGTTTGATATAATATTTATATAAGTATATATAGGTAATAAATATAATACATATTTTCATGAAATTTATCAATACAACCTTCCATGTAAATGGTAATAAAAAAATGAATAACATGGCATTGCGAGGTGTTTGTCTTCCACACACATGATAGACCTTATCATATCCTATAAATAGAAGGAAATAAGATGGTACTTGAGATATATTAATTCCTAAATTATAATAATTTCATAAATATAATATAAATATAATTAATACACAATTATATATATCCTCAAAATGTGGTTATGGAAAACAAATTACATCTGTTCGTGAAGTAATAGTTTATCGTACATACATTTGACTAATTTGTTTTCCCATTCTATGGGAGTAAAGATGGATATAGGCTCGTCTATTAAAATAAAAAAATATAATTATTTAAGGAATAAGAATTTTTTATATAATAATATCTTAATATAATTTATAGGATATGGAAGAAGAAATAAAAAAATTAATCACATTAAATTTTTTAACTTCTTCTTCAAATAGCCTTTTCAGATGAAACCTAAAGCCTTCGAAGGAGAGATTCCAAATAAAAATAATGACTCTAGAACTTGGGGAAGGAATTATGTTATATATTTGATTATGGATAGGATAAAATAAACGTTTTTTATGAGTAAATAGTGTAGGACAAGAGGTGTCCTTATATAAGTCGGGGAGAGGGCACCCATGGAATTTCTTAACAGACATAGTGATACCCACATCTTTATCCCAGAAATTATTAGTAATCCATTTTATATATTATAAATTTTTATGACTCAAAATATTTGATCCATTTTAAAAACATCAATCCATATATGTGGGTGAAATTAAAATAAATTAAACCCATAGACGGGTCGAAAAATGAATTTTCCAAAGACAATTCCTCAAATATTTAAATGGTTTTTATATCATAATTATATATTAAATATATTACCGTAAACTAAATTAGTTAAATTATAATATAATTTATTTCATTTTAAATGGATAAAATTTTAAATATAACTTAACATTTTTAATAATTTAATAAAAAAAATTCAATAAAAATCATTATTTTATCACTATTCGTCCAAAAAATTTAACATTTCAAATATCCAAAAAAAATTCTCTCAAATAGAATAATGAAATTTAGATTTAATTTTTTTAATTTCATGTAATAAAATTTAAGATTTTATTATAAATTAATTTTAATTTCTTTTTGGAGAGCCAGAGTGAACTATCTTTTAGAAACATACTTTTTTTAGAAAATATTTCTTTTTCAATCAATTGATTCCAATACGGTTTATAATCTACATATGAACATTTAATGTGTATTTTACATAAGTAGAAAATATAATTTTGGTAGTTTTTTATTACTATCCATACCCCCCAACAAAACTTCATGGTTAAAATTTTAATTTTTAAATAATAATATTATAATAGACTATCGTGTTTTATTTTAAGATGGCATTGCATGCATCATTAGGTATTTAAGAGAGTGTGTAAAGACCCGTAAATTCCAAGGAAATTTTTTTCTTAATTTTCTTTGAAATTTTACAAGAACACAGTTTCTGATGGCACCTAATTCTGAGGCCCGGTGTGCCCGGAATCATTTTCCGAAGTTTGGCTCGGGTATGTTCAGTGAACGGACGAGCGGGTTTTTCTAACTTTTGAACCGGTACTCGGAATCGAATTCTGAGGGCACCGATGGAATCGCAGTGCCGGTAATTTCTTAGAAACGCCTCTTCCGGAGTTGCGTTTGCACGGGTGTGGTTTTTAAATTTTGGTCTTAAAGTGAAGAAATAAAATAAATTGTACGACAAACTTTATTTTATTTCACTTAAGCCGCTTGGAAGCCACTTAAAGCAGCTTAAGCTGAGTTGATGCAGATAGGTGCTATCCATAAATATCCTACCCTCTTGGTAGGATATTTGTTAGGTGGGGCCAGCACGAGCCCCACCATTTCTTTCCGCTAAGTAACGCACCCGCGAAACCCCGTCATTATGAAAGTCAACTGACGCGTTTTCTTGATTTATTAACGCACCAATTAATTGGGCGGTTTTATTCGTTGAATTAATTGGGCAGTTTTATTCATTGAATTAATTCGGTGAATTAATTTAATCATTTCTTAACCTATTTTCCTTCTGTTGGCGTAATAATAAAATAAGACCAATGCACGAATTCTGGAAAAATGCTCGTTGAGAGGTTTTGAAAACTTTGTGCCTTCATCCTCCTTCGCGAAGAACGCGAAGAACGCGAAGAACGCTGTCACTCTCGGAGATTGACGACGCTTCTTCTGAGATGTCCTTCCCCGCAACGATCTCCGATCACCAATTGTTTGAGGTAGGAGATTTCGGGTTTCTTTTAAATCTTCTTTTTGGTTTATGACATCAACATGGATTTAATTATTATAATTAAATCTTCATGTTCTGGAACCTCGCAGTTCATCGACACGTCACCGTATTCCGCAACGACGCGACGCCCTTCTGTGACGACGCGATGCCTTTACGCGACGCGACGATCACCTCCTTCTGCGGCGATCAAATCTGCGAAGAACGCGTGTGTGACGACTTGACAAGGTAGGGGTTGTTGTGAAATAATTTATTTTCTCGTGATTGTTTCTTTTAAAATAAAGAACCCGGTTTCATTAGAACAATTTTAATTTATTAAAATTGTTATTTTATATGTTATTTATTCTTCCCGGTTGTTATCGCCTAACGCGGAGGGTGCGGGCCAAATGAACACGGCCCGACAACCCTCTGCAGTTCTTCGTTGTTGTACGGATTTGGCGGGTGATGACAAAATGTGACGCAAGGGAGATTTGATGATTCCGCAGTGAAGAACGGATCCCAGGATGAACAATGGCGCAGACGGGAACAAAATCGGACCACTAGAGGGACTCTGGTGGCCGGAGGCGGCGGTGCCCCGGCGCGCTGCCGGAGGAAGCCGCGGCAGCGGCGGCAGCAGTGCCAGCAGACCCACGGCCGCGTGGGTCCGGCGCACACAAGACGTGGCAAAGCCGCGTCTGTTGACCAGGGCGGCCCCCTACGGGGGCCGCGGAGCTGTCACGTGGGGGCAGCGTGCCCCCCACGTTGCTCGGCCGCTCGGCCGAGCCGAGCCGGGCCGGGCCGCGCTCTGGCCGGACCGGACCGGGTCCTGCCGGGTCGGACCAGGTCGGGTCGACCCGGTTCGGCCAACCCAGTGGGGGGTCGGGCCGAGCCCGCCCAGGCCCAGACCCCCCATATTCGGACCGTTTTCGGTATTTTGGCCGTAACATAAGCTACGGCCTTTCAAACGACGCACCGTCAGCGGCGATGCGATCCTTGGATCGAGACGGTTGTTTCGGTATATCGCACTCAAGGTTTTGGAAAACTTTGGGTTCGTCCAGGTTGGTTCATACACGAAACCAACCGGGCCCTCGGAGCGGAAACACTCATATCTTGAACTCCGGACGTCCGATTGACGTGCCGTCGACTTTGGGGGATTCCTCTAAGTGAGGAGGAACTTTTGGATCACTCCGCACAAGGTTTGGATGCAGGTGGAGTACAGTCGGGTTGGTTCGCTCACGAAACCAACCGGGCCCCTGGAACGAAAAAGTCAATAACTCACAGACCGGTCATTTGATTGACGCTCCGTCTATCTCGTTGCTTCCCTCTTGATGAGACGAAACTTTTGGCATACTTTGCCTGAGTTTTGGTTACTGTTGGATAGTGGCCCGGTTGGATTGTACCCGAAATCCAACCGGGCCCCTGGAACGGAAAAGCTGATATCTTTCAGACAAGACGTCTGTTTGACGAACCGTCAGCGGCGTTGGTGATCACATTGAGTAACAGTCCCTATGAGTATACCCCATGGGATTTCGGGGTACAGTTGAGATACGGCCGGGTTGGTTCGCTCACGAAACCAACCGGGCCCCTCAGACGAAAAGGCTAATAACTCACAGGTCGGGCATCCGATTGACGCGCCGTCTGTTGTGTTGAGACCCCTATGATGAGGATGTCCTTTGAGATACTTCTTCGTGGGACTTTGAAATACTTGGAGTATCGACCAGTAGCTTGTGGAGCGGACCCTCCCAGAGACGAGCGTACAGAGTACGGAGACCGTGTAGCCGGCTGAGACCTGACGACTGCTTGACCGATCGACTCGGTGTGTTACGGATAGCCCCGTGGGGAGCGCTTGGTTGTAGCGGCAGACCCAGGACAGATGTGCACTTGGTTGTAGCGGCACAGGGGAGCGCTTGGTTGTATCGGTAGACCCACGACAGAGGTGCACTTGGTTGTAGCGGCACATGGGTGCTCTTGGTTGTAGCGGCACATGGGAGCACTTGGTTGTAGCGGCAGACCCTTGGTGGGAAGCACTTGGTTGTAGCGGCAGGCCCACAGTACTCGACAGGAGGAGTACCTCAGCAGTCTTAGGTCAGCTCACCAGGTATAAATCATTAGACCATGTCACGTTGTTTCTTTTAGGATGCCTTTTCACGAACGACCAGCTAGAGCCCAGAGGGATGTGCGTACTGACAGTCGGCCGAGCGACGAGGCTTCGGTACAGGGCCATTTTGCAGTTGAGGCACCAGCGGAGGGACCAGCGGTACTACCATACATTGGTCCACCGATGCCACCATCCCCAGTAGTAGGCGATGCACGCCACTTGAGCGTGCTGCACAAGTTCCAGCACCATAGGCCACCCAGGTTTCGGGGAGAGACAGACCCGCAGGCGGCTGAGGATTGGATGGAGGCTGTGGTGAGAGTTTTCATGCTAGTGGGGACGCCGGAAGACCCCATGGTGATCTTTGCTGCCAGCCTTCTTCAGGCAGCAATAGGCAGGTGGTGGAGCCACTTGTTCTAGTTTTGTGACGGGATGGCCTTCACATAGGAAGACATCGAGACCTTCTTCAGGATGGAGTTTGTGCTAGTAGCTCTACACCCCGAGCATGTTCAGGAGTTGATGCCTTTGCCGCGTGTTTTTCGATCAGTAGCCGAGTCATTTGTGGGCAGTAGACAGATGATGCAGAGGTCCAAGTGGGCCATAGCCAGTCATGCGAGGAGCAGGAAGTGTTATGAATGCGGCGGAAAGGGTCACCTGGAACGTGACTATCTGACTCCTCGTGCAGTAGATCTGCAGGCTTTGGAGGAGCCACCAAGGCAGAAGCAGTGGCAGGTGCTTGAGCAACAGCCGAGAAGTGGACAAGGCAGTAGAGCTCCGGGAGCAGGTGGACAGGGGCGGAACTAGTGGATATGTCCCTTGTACTCTAGTTCCATTTTGCTGTTGTATTTGTGTCTTTGTACTATGAGCTGCAATAATAAAAAGACACTTATCTTTGTTTTCCTTCCTGTCCTTTTGTTGGATTGATACTGAGTGGTCCTGGTTAAACTGTTGACTTGACCCTCACTTTCTATGTTTGTACTAGAGGAGACCTAGTGACCTCACACTGATGCCGACAGTGTGACTCGGCCCTTGGAGGCGAGAGTGAAAGTTGGATCTCTTAGTAGTCACGTCGAGGCCTTACGACGTCATCCATGGCATGAATGCACCATTCATGTCAGGATTGACTGTATTAGGCAATGGGTGTGGTTCATCCAGGGGATGAGACTGAGTTTCTCTTTTCAGCAAAGGAGAAATTTTTGAAGCTCTTCTAGATCGTAGTCAAAGAAGGTGCAGATCATCTAGGAGCGGATGAAGACTGCACAGTGCAGTAAGAAACAGGAAACGGGCTCCAGTCTTGGAGACTCGGGCATGTTAAATGTTTCCATAAGAGGGAGCTTAAAGGAAAGATGAGTCTGCGAAGCGGCAGACGTGGAGGAAAATCTAGGAGAGCAGCATGAGGTGGTGTACATCTTAACATGCTACAACCAGCCGCCTTAGTTCTCCCCGCCAGGCTCATGGAGCTGGAGGTCGGGGGAAGAGTGCGGCTGCATGCGGTCAAGGAGTGTGACCCAATGGCTCTAAAAATGATTCAAGGGATAGTCTGTGTCCACTACTAGCTGCTATAGTAACAGACATCGATATGAATCATTCCTCGCTTTCACAAATCTTGTCTCAGACCTAGAGTTTCCGGTAAGCCGTGGACTTGACCCTCACGTCTGGAGATTCCTTGGGAGGAGACTCAATAATCACACTTACACCGACAGTGTGGTCAGACCCTCGAGGCGAGAGTTTCGGTTGGAATCTCTTGGTGGAAGCGTCGAGGCCTTACGATGTTGGTTTGAGTATGGACTAGGAAATCACAGTTCATACACAAATTGACGGTATTAGGCAAAAAGGTTGTGGTTTAACTACAACGTTGGGATGAGTTTTCCTTGGTCGGCGAAAAGGAAACCCCAGGCAGCACAGGATAAACTCTTGCATAGGAGGGTGTGACCGATCACTCTTGAGTCGGTCAACTTTACCCTCATGGCAGCAGTCGTTTTGAGTTTCAGTTCTAATAGGAATTGGAGACCTCTACCGTTCGAGGATGACAATCACGTCCTTATACGAATCTCACCTCGACGAGGTTTACGGAGATGTGGCCGAGGCGGAAAGTTATCTCCAAGGTTCAACGGACCTTTCTAGGTCCTCAGCTGGGTAGGCGGGGTGGTTTACCACTTGACCCATCCACCTCAGTTGCACCAGGTGCACAACATCTTCCACGTATCTCAACTGAATAGATACGTGCTCGACCCTTTGCATATCATCGACCATGAGGAGATGGACGATGGTGATGAGGCGACTTCTACGGAGGTTCCTGTGGGGATCAAGGATTGGCAGGAGCGGATCCTAGGAGGATAGTCAATTCCTCTTGTGCACTTTCTTTGGCAGCACGGGAACCTCCAGGTGAGCACATGGTAGCGGAAGGCTCAGATGCATGCTCAGTACAGCCTATGTATCCCTATGTTTGTGGTGAAGTTTTACGGGGACATAAAGCCCTGTGGTGGGAGTAATGTAAAGACCCGTAAATTCCAAGGAAATTTGTTTCTTAATTGGTTTTGGAATTTTACAAAATGCAGTTTCTGACAGCACCTAATTCCGAGGCCCGGTGTGCCCGGAATCATTTTCTGAAGTTTGGATCGGGTACGTTCAGTGAACGGACGAGCGGGTTTTTCTAACTTTTGAACAGGTACACGGAATCGAATTCTGAGGGCACCGATGGAATCGCAGCACCGGTAATTGCTTAGAAACGCCTCTTCCGGAGTTTCGTTTTCACGGGTGTGTTTTTTAATTTTTGGGCTTAAAGTTAAGAAATAAAATAAATTGTACGACAAACATTATTTTATTTCACTTAAGCTGCTTGGAAGCCACTTGAAGCCACTTAAAGCAGATTAAGCTGAGTTGATGCGGATAGGGTGCTATCCAGAAAAATCCTACCCTCTTGGTAGAATATTTGTGAGGTGGGGCCCGTACGAGCCCCACCGTTTCATTCCGCTATGTAACTAACCCGCGAAAACCTGTCATTATGAATGTCAACTGACGCATTTTCTTAATTTCTTGATGCACCAATTAATTGTGCAGTTTTATTCGTTGAATTAATTGGGCAGTTTTATTCATTGAATTAATTCGGTGAATTAATTTAATCGTTTCTTAACCTGTTTTCAATCCGTTGGCGTAATAATAAAGTAAGACCAACATACGAATTCTGGAAAAATGCTCGTTGAGAGGTTTTGACAACTTTGTGCCTTCATCCTCCTTCGCGAAGAACGTGAAGAACGTGAAGAACGCGAAGAACACCGTCACTCTCGGAGATTGATGACGCTTATTCCGAGACGTCCTTCCCCGCAACGATCTCTGATCACCAACTGTTTGAGGTAGGAGATTTCGGGTTTCTATTAAATCTTTGTTCTGGTTTATGACATCAACATGGATTTAATTATTATAATTAAATCTTCATGTTCTTGAACCTCGGAGTTCATCGACGCGTCACCGTATTCCGTGACGAAGCGACGCTCTTCTGTGACGATGCAACGCCTTTCCGCGATGCGACGATCGCCTCCTTCCGTGGCGATCAAATCCGCGAAGAACGCGCGTGCGACAACTTGACGAGGTAGGGGTTGTTTTGAAATAATTTATTTTCCTGTGATTGTTTCTTTTAAAATAAAGAACCCGGCTTCAATAGAACAATTATAATTTATTAAAATTGTTATTTGATATGTTATTTATTCTTCCCGATTGTTATCGCCTAACACGGAGGGTGCAGGCCAAACGAACACGGCCCGACAACCCTCCGTAGTTCTTCGTTGTTGTGCAAATTTGGAAGGCGACGACAAAACGTGACGCAAGGGCGATTTGATGATTCCGCAGTGAAGTCTGGATCTCGGGATGAACAGCGGTGCAGACGGGAACATAATCGGACCACCGGAGCGACTCCGGTGGCCCGCGGAAGCCACCGACAGTGCCGGCAGCCGGAGGCGGCGGCGCCCCGGCGGGCCGCCGGAGGAAGCCGCGGTGGTGGCAGCAGCGCCAGCGGACCCGCGGTTGTGCGGGTCCAGCGCACACAAGACGCGGCGAAGCCGCGTCCGTTGACCAGGGCGGCCCCCCGTGGGGGCCGCGGAGCTGTCATGCGAGGGAAGCGTGCCCCCCGCGTTTCTCGGCCGCTCGGCCGAGCCGAGCCGGGCGGGCCGCGCCTTGGCCGGACTGGACCGGGTCCAGCCGGGTCGGCCCGGGCCCAGACCCCCTGTATTCGGACCGTTTTCGGTCTTTTGGCCGTAACATAAGCTATGGGCCTCCGAACGACGCAACATCAGCGGAGATGCGATCCTTGGATCGAGATGGTCATTTCGGTATATCGCACTCAAGGTTTCAGAACACTTTGGGTTCGGCCGGGTTGGTTCGTACATGAAACCAACCGGGCCCTCAGAGCGGAAACGCTCATATCTTGAGCTCCGGACGTCTGATTGACGTGCCGTCGACTTTGGTGGATTTCTCTAAGTGAGACGGATCTTTTGGCTCACTTCGCCCGAGGTTTGGACGCAGGTGGAGTACATTCGGGTTGGTTCGCTCATGAAACCAACCAGGCCCCTGGAACGAAAAAGCCAATAACTCACAGATCAGGCGTCCGATTGATGTGTCGTCTGTCTTGATGCTTTCCTCTTGATGAGACGGAACTTTTGGCATACTTCTCCTGAGTTTTGGTTACTGTTGGATAGTGGCCGGGTTGGATTGTACCTGAAATCCAACCGGGCCCCTGGAACGGAAAAGATGATATCTTTCAGACCAGACGTCCGTTTGACGAACCGTCAGTGGCGTTGGTGATCACGTTGAGTAACGGTCCCTATGAGTATACCCTATGGGAGATCGGGGTACAGTTGAGATACCGCCGGGTTGGTTCGCTCACGAAACCAACCGTGCCCCTGGGACGAAAAGGCTAATAACTCACAGGTCGAGCGTCCGATTGACGCGCAGTCTGTTGTGTTGAGACCCCTATGACGAGGCGGTCCTTTGAGATACTTCTTCGTGGGACTTTGAGATACATGGAGTATCGACCAGAAGCTTGTGGAGAGGACCCTCCCAGAGATGAGCATACAGAGTACGAAGACCGTGTAGCCGGCTGAGACCTGACGACTGCTTGACCGATCGACTCGGTGTGTTACCGATAGCCCGGTGGGGAGCGCTTGGTTGTAGCGGAAGACCCACGACAGAGGTGCGCATGGTTGTAGAGGCACAGGGAAGTGCTTGTTTGTAGCGGAAGACCCACGAAAGAGGTGCGCTTGGTTGTAGCAGCACATGGGTGCGATTTGTTGTAGCGGCACATGGGAGCGCTTGGTTGTAGCGGCAGACCCATGGTGGGAAGCGCTTGGTTGTAGCGGCAGGCCCACAGAACTCTACAGGAGGAGTACCTCAGCAGTCTTAGGTTAGTGAGCAGTACCTCGGAGTCGTGACAGGACCACTCAACACTCCAGAGACGGGGCTCTTCAGCAGTTACGGTTTCGATAATGAAAATCCTGGTTTGAGATGAGACTTTTGACCTTGTGTTTACCTCATGTTTGATATGGGTTACTTGATAACTTAGGTATATGTATGGGCATATACCTGGGTAGTGGTTATCCGTTGTTTTCACAATCCTTGTGTTTCCTCAGGATTGAGATGGGTTACTTGATAACTTAGGTATATGTATGGGCATATATCTAAGTAGAGGTTATCTGTTGAGATCTTCTTTGTGGTTATCATTGTTGGTTTTAGTGAGACCTTGAGGGTCTCTGGGTCCCTACTGAGTATCGTTATACTCACCCCTGCACAGGCTATGCCCGCACCTCGTTGTGTTGGTTGCAGACGACTGGCATTGCTGACGGAGGCCGAGTGTTCGAGGACTGGATGGTACCCGGAGGTGGACTACACGACAAGTCAGTACCCGGAGGTGGACTACACGATGAGTCAATACCCGGAGGTGGACTACACGACCAGACGACACATGGAGGAGGTTGACAGGCCAGAGCATTGAGGAGGCTATCTGTACCTACCCTTCAGGTAGGATCTGTGGTGGACGACCAGGAGTTGCACCATCTTAACCTACCCTTTAGGTAGGATCCAACGAGGATGACCCAGGAGCTGCTTCCATTCTTCCAGATGTTGTCTTTTTCTGTTGTACTTTGTTCAGTTGTAGTTGTACTTTCATTTGGGTTTGTATTCTGGCCCATTTACTTTTCATCACTTTATTTTCTACTTAGTGTTTTGCTTCCGCTTGTACTCTGTGGTGTTTTTTTACCTTTTATAAAGGCAATGCCTTCCCAGTTATCGAGATTTACGCCTTTGGGGCTAGTCGCCAGCCCCTGGCCTATGGAAGGCGGGCTTGGGGTAGTCACGGCACGGGCCCCGAGGACAGGTCGTGACAGAGTGGGCTTATTTAAAATTAAATATAATAAAGTATATATGTGTGTTAAATTCTCTTCTAATCATGTTGTTTCGTATCATTTATAAAAATTAAGATGATGCTACACATTTAAAACATGTATGTGTTTCATTCTTCCAACCATCAATAAATATTATTTGTACAATTTAAAAATGATCATTGTAATCAAGGGAATGAAATTTGGAAATAAAATTTTTAAAAATACAATATTATATAATTTTTAAGAAAAAACTAGGGGTAAGAGAGTGAGGGAAGTACATAGGTATTCAATAATAACACAAATCTTAGTTTCCAAGTAAGAGAAAATTGGTGGAATGTGATATTATGGAAATAGATGAAGAGAAAAAATAATTATAGTGAGTGGCTAAGATAACTGATCACAAGAAATAGTGTTATAAATGTAATGGTAAGGACCTAAAAACCATATATCTATGATGATTTAAAAGTATAATATATTCATCATAATGAAGGTAATATGATAACATTTTGGGTTCAAAATGTTATTCCTAATTTTGAGGAATGATTTTATTATATATGAATTTAAAGAGAATTATTTACCTGAAATATTTTATTTCAAAATAATAAAATAAATCATTTTTTGTGCTTCAATAAATGTCTACATCATCTATTATACAAATAATTTAATTTCTAGAAATTAAATTTCTCTATCTAATGAATCAAAATTATCTGTTAACAGATTCTAATATCTATAAATGAGTAACTAGATATTCATTCTATCTTTACTAAAAATATAAATTATCCACCAAAGTATTTATTACATTAATCTTTCATACCATAATATAATCTCACAAAATATTTCATAATCTATTTCAAAAATGGTTATCCTTAAGACTCATCCAAACAATGTTTTTTCGAAATTCAAATTCCAAAAAATTAGAATGAAGGTTACTAAATCATAATTATATTCCCAAAACAATATATAGTTGATATAAATATAACCTTTAAAATTAGTGAATATCTTTATCACCAAAATAACATTATAAAAAATCAATTGTTCCAAAAATAAATTCTAAAGTTGTTTAATATATTCTATTAATTAATATATAATTTAAATTGAAGTAAATATGACATAAATAATTAAATCACTAACCAATTTCAAGGTGAAAAATACTTTGTAATAAAAAAATATTTATCATTATTATCTATATATTGAGAAATTATTAAATAATATCTCTATTTATTAATGTTTTACCCCAAAAATATAAAATTTCCCCTGAATCTTTTTCATTGTAAATAGAACCATTTATTATAAGATCTTGTATCCTTATTGAAAATGTAATTCATCATAATCATTATACATTTTATTTATCCTATAACCTGAAAATCATTGATAAAATACTCATATAATATAACATATTCCACTTCATTCATAGTAATAACATAATCCTTCCCTTGACCCTTAACTTATTCTAGGGTATATTATATTGATGCTTAGGACACTCATTTGTACAGTTTCCCATATTCCATCATTTTAATAATTATACATTGGATTATTATTTATTACCATTGAAATATCTATCATGGTATCCTTTCTCCCAATACTGGTAGAAAACATAAATTCCCTTGAAGCAAGCTCCAAAGTGATTCATTCCAAAATTATTACGTGTTGGAATATCCTTCTTCCACTTCTTTCCCTATTCCATTTTTTTCTATCACCCACATATTATCTTGGTTACTTGGTAATCCATTATAATTAGATAATTATATAAATGTTATGATTGCATGTGGTATTATATCCACGTATGATTAAAATGTTTGATAGACTTGTTACCTTCAAAATATTGTCTTAATCCCATTAGATAAATGATCATTATTACTCTTTGTATTGAAATGGATTGAAATTGTTCACTTTCCATCAACTTGGTTCCATATAAAAACAATGGAATACACTATGTTGAACTCTTTGTGAGATGGTTATTTTAATAATAAAAAATCATTGTTATCTTTGTTTATAAGTCAATTTAGTCAATTATTCATTCTATTTTCAATGTGTTTACTATGATTAATCATTTCTACAGATGTTTATCTATGATTATTTATGGTTTTCTATTGACCTGGAAGTGTTCTGGTTTGAACATACATGTGGTGTGTATTCCATGTTTTTGACTCACCGTTAATTATTTTCACGAGTCACTATTATTTAAAATAGATGAGATCGGTCGCACCGATGATGAACCGTCGCACTGATGATGAACGGTCT
This sequence comes from Viscum album, assembly GCA_963277665.1. NCBI lineage: Eukaryota > Viridiplantae > Streptophyta > Magnoliopsida > Santalales > Viscaceae > Viscum > Viscum album. The sequence continues at coordinate 1,249,097,491 of OY728128.1, read as the reverse complement.
CACCGATGAAAAATAGTCGCACGGATGAAGAATGGTGGCACCGATGAAGAACGATCACATCAATGAAGAATGGTCGCACTGATGTAGAACGATCACACCGATGAAGAACATCCCCATTGAGGAAGAACAATCACACCGATGAAGAACGGTCACACCGATGATAACGACTAAAACTGATGCTGATCAAATGACCGACTGAAACCGATGCTGATCAAATGACCTACCAAAACCGATGCTGATCAAATGACCTACCGAAATCGATGCTGATCAAATGAACTACCGAAACAGATTCTGATCAAATGACCTACCGAAACCGATGCTGATCAAATGACCTACTGAAACTGATTCTCATCAAATGAACTAATGAAACCAATGTCGATCAAATGAACTAAAAAATCTGATGCTGATCACATGACCTACTGATACAAATGCAAATTCAAAATGACTTACCGATCTCATGACTCACCGATAGTCATGAAAACTGTTTGAACATTATACTAACCCTTTTTAATTCTGATGGTCATATTTTCTTAGTTAAATGAACCTGCTATAAATTAATGTTGGTTGATGGATGTCATGAAATCATACGTCGTACCTTTAAAAATGTAATCATTATTTTTCAATATCTCAAGGAATATAATGGATGATCTGTAGTAAAAAAGGAAGAGCGGAACAAAAAAGAGAAAAACACACAAAAGAAGGTGCAGGTGTATGATATCCCATGAAACACAAGGAGAACTCAAATGACTCTTGTAAAAACCATAGAGCTTGAAGTAAATCTTTCACCTGGAACAAACAAAAGACGAGTAGTTGTGCCTTACTAAAAATCGTATGCACCAGCCGGAAGAGATGTAACTGAGAAGTACAACGATACTCTGTTTTGAGTCATCCTCACCAAAAAGGACTTGACTTCCATCTACAACATCAAAACGCACCATGAGCTCATTTGAAAATACACAGAGCATTCTAAACACTTTTATTTCCTCTGTTGTATCCCTTTTCATACCATTATGAGTAGTGTGTGTATACATCTATCTACTCTAGATACACATTATCTCTTGAGCTGAACTGGAGGATATTAAATCCTCACACCAAACATTCCACACCTTCTTGTATCCCAATGTGTGTTGTGGAAGAGGTCAATTGTGACCTGGACAACATGAGAGTTGTTACTATTTTTTCCCACGTAGAACTGTGGTTGAGGTATTAGGACCAGAACATTCTCTGTACTGTTGTTTTTCTCGATCCAGGGTGTGGATCAAATTTATATAAATTTTTTGAGAGGACTAAGTCTAGGCTTGGGATTTAAATTCTTTGTTACATCTACTATGAATCTTGGATTATGTTTAAAGTATATTATATAGTTAGTATTCAGCTTATATTTACTTTGAAATAAAAATCTATTTTATTGTTACTCTGTTAGTTTAATTAGAAAGTGTTTGTAACTTTTGTAAATCGGTATATTAGTTTCAAAATCTAATTTAATCCTTTGATTAAATTAACTGATACCTAATAAATATTTTCAGAATCTAATTGAACCTTTACAGTTTTACAAATTAACAATAGTTTCATTTGTTTTAAAATTTGGGGATTTTAATAGAAATATTTTAACAGCAATTTTAATTGGAACTCAATTCACCGCCCCCCCCCCCCTCTTGAGTATCCACTCCGACCAACATTTGGTATCAAAATGTTGTTATTTATAAAGGATTTTCTAATACTCTGTTTTTCAACTGTGATTTTAGTTATACCTCAAGTATCTTAAATATATATTAGTTCTATATTTTATCTCTTTAAATATATTTGCTAAAATCTATTTATGGATAATAGACTAGAAGGTGCTATTACCCACATGCCACCTTTCTTCAATGGTACAAATTCTGCCCAGTGGAAACCTAAAAATCAAATTCACATAGAGAGTATGGGATTAGACATCTCGACTACTATAAAAACTCAATATAAGATTCCAAACACTGAGATAACTACTTGGGATAAACCTACTAAAACTGCTTATAATAATAACTGTAAAGGTATGAATTCCCTGTATTGTGCTTTGGGCGATGAATAATTTAATCACATATCTACTTGCAAAACTTCCTATGAAATTTGGGACACCTTGGGTGTTTCTCATGAAGGAAAACCCAATGATAAAGAAATGATATAAAACACTTACACTATTAAATATAATAATTTTAAAATGAAGTCTGATGAACCTATTTCTGACATGTATCTCAGGTTCAATGAGATTTTCAGCACTATGAGCTTACATGGAAAGGCTAATCTAGGCAAGGAAAAAATCATGAGGATATTAAGATGTTTACCAGACAAATGGAGAGGCAAATCTATTTCAATTAGAGAATCTTGTGATATTGGTGTTTTACCTGTTAAGGAATTAACTGGTAAGCTTATGATGTATGATGAATAACTTCAAGTAAATTAGGAAGAAGTTGAAGAACCAAGGAAGATGTTAGTATTCTTCAAGACATCTGCTTCAAAGAGCGAAGATAAAGATAAAGTTCACATACCTACTGAATGCTAAACAAGTGAATGTTCAGATTCTGACAGTGATGCAAAGATGGCCCAGATATCTAGGAGATTCAAGAAGTTCTATAAGAAGAGAAAATTCTTATGAAAAACAAATTATAAAGGTAAATTTGACAACAAAGGTCACTGGAATAATGATGGAATGATGTCTGATAAGAGTGATGAGATTGTCTTTTATGAGTGAAAAAGGAAAGGACACATTAAGGCCGACTTTACAAAGTTAATGTTCAGAAAGAAATATGACTATAAGAACAATAAGTACAATAATTAAATGAAAGAAACATGGAGTGCTTCATAAGACACTTCATGTGATTCTGATTCTACTATGGATGAAGACTCTCACAAGGAAAACATGTGTTTTATGACAAACACATCTGAGTTAACACTAGACACTCCAGCTTTGAATTCATATTATTATGGAGTTAATTTTGATTGTGAATATGAAAACATGAAAAGTGAAGAGTTGTCTGAATATTGTAATATGAATGAAGAAACCTGTAATGAGCTTAAGGACATGTATAAAACCTTAAAGAAACAACATTCTTTAACCATCTCTGTTAAATCTTCCCTTGATATAGAGAAAGAAAACAATGCTCAATTACTTAAGGAATATACTAAACTGAAAATATCTAATGAGAAACTGAGGAAGGACTTAGAAAAGTTCACTAATGGGAAAGAGACACTTAAAAAATGTTAGGTATACAAGTGGCACCAAAATATACCACTGGTATAGGCTATCATCCTGGAAAGATACAGATTACTAAAAATAGATTTATTCCTAAATCTGGACAGAATGAATCTAGTTCTAGTTCAAGAAATACATATGCCTCAACTCGTCATTCACATTGCTATAGATCAAATAAATTTTATCTTTAAAAATCTATTGATTCTGTAGATTATATTAGACCCATGAGACGAATCTTGGTACCAAAGGCTTTGCATGCTAACCTATCTAGACCTAAAAGAATCTGAGTACCAAAATAATTTTCTATCTAAACCTGTTTTGTAGGAAACTTGCTTGAAATTTTTTCAAAAGAAGGTATGGTACTTGGACAGTGCATGTTCAAGACCCATGACTAGATATTACTCATTCATGAAGTGTTTAATCATGGTTTAGGGAGGCCATGTAAACTTTGGTGATAATTCAAAATAAAAAATCATCATCTTAGGCCAAATTGGTAACACTAATTCAGTTCTAATTTCTAAATAATTATTTGTTGATGGACTTAAATACAACATGTTAAGTATTTATTAGGTATGTGATGATGGTTTCAATGTTAAATTTGAAAATAATTATTCTAATGTTTTTAATTGTAAAAATATTTTAGTATTTTCTTCTTTGGGAAATGAAAATGTTTATGTTGTTGATTTGAATTATTTTGCTAAACAAAACATTACTTTCTTAAAATATCTTCATAATGAATCTTGGGTATGGAATAGAAGATTAGCACACTGCAACATTCATTCAATTTGAAAATTGACTAGGAAGAACTTAGTTAGAGACCTACCTAAACTTGAATTACCAACTGACAAAGATTGTAATCCATGTGAAAAGGGAAAGCGACATAAAGTTTCATTCAAATTAATGAAATAAGTTTCATCTTCTCAACCTATTTAGTTGGTTCAAATCAATTTTTTTGGATCTTATAGAGTTTCTAGTTTAAATAGAATGCACTATGTCCATGTCTTTGTAGATGACTCTTCTAGATATACTTGTGTATACTTTTTAGCTCACAAAACTGATGATTGTTCTTAAATTTTTAAATACTCCAAGTCTATAGAAAACATTAGTGGAATTAAGACTAAGACCCTGAGAAGTGATCATGGTCGTGAGTTTTAAAATCATGAGTTTTAATCATACTGCTCACACAATGGCTATAATCACAACTTTTCTGCCCCTAGGACACCTCAGTAGAATGGTGTAGCTGAAAGAATAATTAGAACCCTTCAAAAAATTGCAAGAACTATGATAAATGAATATGATGTAACTATTTATTTTTGGTATGAAGTTGTAAATACAACTTGTTATATTATGAATAGAGTCTTGAACAAACTTGTTCTTAAGAAGACCCCTTATGAACTGTGGAATAATCGGAATCCTAATGTTTGTTACTTTAGAGTCTTTGGCTGAAAAGTCCATATTCTCAATAATAATGATAAACTAGACAAATTTTCATCCAAGAGTGATGAAGGAATATTTCTAGGATATTCAATTACTATAAAAGCCTATAGTGTATTCAATAAGAGAACCATGTGTGTGGAAGAATATGTTCACATCAAATTTTATGGAACTGATCCACATGAACCTAATCTTTCTCTTGAAAATCTTGAAGAATATTTGTCAGTTCTAAACCTTAATGAAAAAAATAGTGACCCTTTTGTTATGTCAACCAGCTCTAGAAATGTTCCAGAACCTTCTTCTGATGAATCCGAACCTAGAGAAGAACCTCAAATTTATATTCCTACCTTCACTAGATCAACTAGGATTCTAAAGAATCATCCTTTAGATGTTGTTGTTGGTAATCTTTATAGGGGGACACAAACTAGAGCTTCTCTAAGAAATCAGGCTGAACATCAAGAATTTCTTTCACATCTAGAACCTAAAAATATCAATGATTCAATCAATGGTGAATTTTGGGTAATGTCTATGAAAGAAGAGTTAAATAAATTTGAATGAAATAAAGACTCGGAATTAGTAGAAAGACCTAAGGACACCTTGACCATATGCACTAAAAGTGTTTTTAGAAACAAGGTAGATTAATCAGTGTAACATCCCATGTAAATCAATAATATTACATTCTAATTTTTATCAATATGTGTGAATAAAATGTTAATACTACTTTAAAGGGAATGCTATGCTCGATGGCATACCCAATACGCAACAATGAGTTTCTTTGAAATCATACGTTGAACACTAATAATATAATAATATTATAAAATTAATGCCTAGCCTTTGTAATGTGGGGAATGAATAGAAATAACTACAAAATGATTAAATATGTTTGTTAAATATGTTTACATTTATCCATTAAATGATAGAGGCTTAAAATGAAAATGAATCCAATTTTAAGCATAAATCTTCTAATATTCTTTAAATGGTCGATTAACTTCCATTTGATGGAGAACCCTTTTTAAATATACGTTTGACAATTTTATATGTTGGATTTGACAAAATAAAATCTTTCTTTTGAATATGGACATCGAAATTTACTTTGTGTAAATTTTTGTTATTTTTCCGATAAAGATCATTTTTAGTGAAAATGTTGCATTTTAATTCAAAACCTCGTTTTAATCTGATTTATTTATATGGATATGTTCTACTTCTAATTGAGATTAAAGTGTATTTAGAATTTATTTTTACCATTTAATCCAATTGTGGTCATTGTAATTCATTTCACTTTGAAATTGGACTTAAACTAGTGTCAATCTTTTAATAGATATTGTTTCTTAAAAACACGCTATTTGTTTTGACAGCGGGAATGAATTATTAATTTAATTAATGAAAATTATGTATTTTGAATTTTTTAAAATAGATATAATTTTTTAATTTGGAATATCAAATATAGCATAGGGTGAATTTTTGGTATTTTTCTGAGAAACTTTAACATTCTGATGAATAGTGAAACCACTAAGTGGTTGTTAAAGAAAATGATTTTTCATTTAAATGAAGATTTACCACTTCTTTGATTTAATTTTCAAAAATCTGACATACATGGTTGTCATTAGGAATTAAAATGGGGTTCAATGAGATTAAAATAGTTAATGTTGAATAGTAACTTTTAAGTTTTATTAATCGCGATTATAGGTAATTAGTGTAATTTAAGGTAAAGATAATGTTATAATAATATGAAATGACCTTGACACATGTCCAAACCTTATTGGATGAGTCATTCCCGACCAAAGAAATCCATGGGTCAACTTGGGGACCCTATGGATCCACATTGGTTGGAAAATGACATTAATAACTTTTTATTTAAAGTTAAAATGAAAATGACACAATCATGTATTGTTTTACTAAAACAATTTTTACATGGGGTTATACAAGACATATTTTTTACTATAAATATTAATTGGAAAGATAAAACTATTTCCTACATCATTTTAGTTTTTTATAAATTTTAGACAATAAATAAATTATTTTATTTATGACACCATTATGATGTAGTGATTACCTCATAAATGAACGATTTAAATAAAATGAGAAGATATGGTAACATCTAAGTCTTACACTTGTCACAAACCTATTGTATGGGTGTATTTAAAATCTTTATCACCTTATTCTAGAAATATATCTTTTTGGGACCTTTAAAATCCGAAAAACATTTTATAATAAAGTAATAATTTATAACTTTCCAAGAGTGCCCCTCCTCTTCTCTTATAAAAGGCCCCCACCTCTACCACCTTACCCACATCTCTCAAGCCATTGGATCAGCCAAACCCTGCCCATTTTATCTCTCCACGTCCCTCTCTTCAAAATTGAAGCCTCGCCTTTGGCATAATTCTCTTCAAGAAACCCTTTTGGTTCAAACCAATAGGAGTTACCCGATTTAAAGGTAATGTCTTCACTTGTGTTCTTCTGTTTTATTTTTCTTCTCCAAACCCCTAAAATCTTTTTATTCATTTATTTTGTAACAAAAAAATATCATAAATATACTAGGATTTTGTTATGTGAAGGATTCGAGCTACACTTACACACACCTCTGTCTAATGGTAAAAGAAATATTGTTTCTCTGGATGGCGAATTATTGTCTCACGAAATGATGATTATTCAATCTTCTATTAACACCTTTCATGGTGGCAATTATGATGTCACTGTATTTTATATATGATATATATGGTATTTTTGTTTATCATATTCTTCTTTATTTTATATTTAAAACATACCTTTATGCTTTGCATGTTTTGCAAATGCGATAATTTCATACAAGGAAGTGTGGACTACTGCCCCCTCAAGTGATGTGACTCATTCATGAAACACATGGAATGTATAAAGAATGCAATTAATGAACTTATGTGACCTATAAAACATATATATTATAATAGATTATAATATATATATATATATATCTCAATTATTTTTAATTCCATTAATATGTCAAAGAAATGAAAGTAGCGTTCATGTGTACGTACGACCTACTGTCTCCATGAACTGTGCATTTCATTTCTTTTTATCTCCAAATGTTATGTAATAGTATAAAATGAATATTTACTGGATATAAATGATATTTAAATAATTAATAATATTCTGGAAATGATTTTCTTATAACTACATGGGCAATCATTTTCAAACAAGTTCATTTTTGACTCACGTACCAAACATCGGCAAAAACATCTGATATGATCTAACATTATTAATCAATTATTATAACATTATAATTTGTGATATTAACTGAATAATAGTCTTTAAAGGAGTTCCATAATAAATTATAAATTTACCAATGTTTATTATTCAAGAATATAAAGAAATGAACAAGACAAGTCAGACTTGAGGTAAGGGATTCTACCCCTCTCTTTCTTTTTAAGTACACTCTTTTATGTCATTCATTTTATGCTCATCTTTCGTATGATTGGATTATTATTTTATATTACTCTCACAGTAATTTTATTTTTATATGATGAGAGACCCTATTTTCTCTCATCAATCCTTTTGGATGTTTTGAGTGGCGCCGTTAGGCTGCCGAAATTTCGTAAGAGTTCCAACCTCTCTCTTTCTTTTTAAGTACTCTCCTTTATGTCACTTATTTTAAGCTACTTTGTGTTATTTTGGGGGATGTTATATTATATTCCTCTTGCAATAAATTTTATGTTAATATGATGAGAGACCCTATTTTATCTCATCAATCCATTTTTCAGAAGTTTTATGTGGCGCTGTTAGGCTACCGAGTTTTCGTAAGGGATTTTTCATATCACTTTTATTAGCATGAGATTTATGCTACATTTTCCACAATTTCCTTTAATTGGTATATGTACTGCCAATTATTCTAAATTTTGTGTAATATAATTTTTTTAAGAGTATTTACATCATTGTTGTATTGTCCTTCTTTCATGGGGTGTATGTTTCGAAAGATACCCAATTCGATAAGGGAACCTTTCACCCTCCTCTTTTTAAAAGACTTATTTTGTTGGGTCTTTTAATTTACATATTTTTATGTTGGGATATGTTCTTCTATATCCTTATTGATGTAAATTTTATGTCCAAGTGATTAGATACCATTTTTATCTCTCATCAACTCATTTTTTGAAATTTGAAGTGACGCCGTTAGGATGTCAAATTTTTGCAAGGGAACTTCTTAACCCAATTTTGATTCTTTGGGATAAACTTCTACTCCTCGAATATGTCGTTCTATGAATATGTGTGAATGACCTATGATTGTTTTACACTTAATATCCACTTATATTTTTTGTATTTGTTTGTCACACATAATTATGTAATTGATTTATCCTTAATCCAAGGATACCGTCTTTGTAAGGGACTTCGTCTCAATCTCTTTTCATTGAGGCATATTCTGTTCTAATACAGGACATTATTTTATATGATACTTAAACCCCTTTGAGTTTTAATTTTATACAAAAGGATTATTTTCTATACAAAGCATTTTACAAAATTACAATAAGGAATGTTTCTTTTAATGTGCGCGGTGACAACGACCCTTTCCGCCGTCGCGAGTATTATTTGGACATTGGCTTCCTCAACAAGTCGTAATGTTTTTAAAAGTAAATAAATACCATATACTCATTTATGTATTCTGGTATTGAAAATGGTTTTTATAATGGATTTTTTATGACAATATATTTTAGAGATATATTTTGATCGAAATGCGGAAATGTTTTCTTTCCATTATATTTGTTTTATGTCTTATGATTTTATAATGGTACTTGGACATTTGATGGGTGGTTACATGATAAACCATATGACGGGTGGTTCCATGAATACCAGGATGGGTGGTTACGTGATAACCTCCAATGCATTGGGTATGGAAGTCGGTCGTATTTCTATTCCATTAAGTGATATGTGTGGAAGTCGGCCGTATGGTTATTCCATTTAAGTATGTTTATGTCCCAAGTTACCTTTATATGTTATGTATATGGGTTTTATGGTAATATTTTGGTTACAAAAGGTTATGTAATGGTCTTTTATTCCTTGAAGAGTTTGTACTACTTCATAAAGGTGAAAATTATTACATTGATAAAGTATTCATGGTTTACTTGTTGTTTTGAAAAACTAACAGTTTTCCTTCATTGTGTATCCCTTACTGAGCTTTTTATGCTCTTCCCATGTTTTTTTGAAATGTTTTTCACAGGACATAAAGTTGAATATGGTCATGTATGGGACCAAGGAAATGTCAGGTTTTCTAAAAAATGGAACTAGACATGTTTATTTTTAAGAGTTTTTTATTTTATGGAAACTTAGTAGAAGTGTATACTTTGTAATTTTTGAGATGTTATAGTTATGTACTAATTCTCTAAAACTCTAAACCTAAAAATATCCTCAATGTGAATTATTCATTTAATTCAATATTAAGTAAGGTTTAAGTCCAGTGCCTTATAGTTGGTATCAATGATCGGTTTAGACAACTTTAGGGATTAAGTGTTTTTGTTAGACACATGGTTAGTCCCTATATCTATTATTTCAGTTAAATACGGGTTTTATAACTTTTTTTAGGTCAAGTAATGTTAGTTACGAATGGAAGGAGGAGGATCTCAAATGACATTCCTATCTTATCCTGATGACATGCTTACAGTAATTATTGCAAAGTCATGTTCGGATGATTGTGAAACTTTATCTAGCATACAACTCACTTGCAAGCAGTTGTTTGAGATATGAAACACCTCCACTATACCTTGTTATCATCGTGGATAATGGATTTCATTTAGACAAATACTATTTTCACAATATTCTCATCTTTTCAAGAAAGGTAAATATTATCAAGGTATTTTCAATTATTTTACCTTATCACAAGATTTTGAATCATATTATGATTTTAAAAATGGTGCTGAGAAAGGAGACCCTTTCACAACCTATTTATATTTGATTTTAAAATATAGACTCTCAGAACATACATGTGGTCTTTCAAAAGGACCAATAATAGAATGTTTCAACTCAAATTCTGTCCGACTATTTTATAGAAATAATGTTTTATCAGATGTTTTGGAATTATATGTCATAGATGATTATTTTCAAAAACTGTTTTTCTGTGAACACCCATATGACCCATGTTATACAAGGTGTATTTGGATTGAGGAAGAAAATGATTTGGAAGGATCTATAAATCATTATTGTAATGCATTGGACTTCTACCTACGTGAACAAGATGATGATGAAGGCGAGTGGACGCCATGATCAAGGTATGATGTTATTCATTTTGGGAATCATTTTATTTTATATTATGGTGGTGAAATAAGACTTCAAGAATTAATATGTTGAGATCACAATGAATTTGGATGAAAATTAGAGGTATAAGGAAACTATTGAGGTTAAAACATGTTAGGGTTTTTTTGGAGTATTATAAAAAGTCCAACGCGTAGACCGTGTGACAACCCGTCGTATCGGAAAAATTTGCGGGAATCGAACCCACAACCAAAGTGCGACTGGTATTTATCGCCTACCACTGGACTACGTGAAGTCCCTAGTTAGTATGACTTATTTTTTTTAGTTATATGATTTTATGAATTAAGATTAAGTTGATTTTGGGTTATCTATGGAAATTATTATCCTATCATGGAGGATATGTGATTAGGTTAATTACTTTTCAATATGAGACTTTAAGAGCAACTGATGTTATTTGGAGATAAGTGTTAATTTGTACCTTGGAAGAATATGTTATTAAATCCTTCAAATAATTGGGTTTCAATCTTAGTTTTGTTTACTTTGAAGAATTTTATGGAAAAATTGTTTATTGAATGATCTTGGTTGAACTTTGGGTTTTGATTGACAAATTTTGGAGATCAGGAGTAGTTTTTCTTTTTGTAATAAAAATCCCTTTTGGGTATTATCTGATCTCATACTAAACATTTTGTTTTGGTTTTTTTTGATATCTAAAGACATGGGAAATATATAGTTAATTTTTTTTGGATTAGGTGATTCTCAAGAAGTTGATTATAGTACTCTTAATACGTACAAGTCTTCCTAAATACTCGTCTTTTGGAGAAAATATGAGTTTGATTAAGGAATCTAGTCAAAGTTGAAAGTCTACGTGACAAGTAGGTATGTTTCACAATGATTTAGTTAAGCTCAAAAATAAATTCCTCAATGAAGAGTAACTTAAAACAAAACTTTTGTCTGTTAACTTTTCCTACTGAGGAATCGAATACCGTTTAATCGATCACAAGTTTGTTATTTTCTTGTGGTAAACTTTTTCCTAGACATGTTTACTATCACTCTCCATCAGAACATGACCCTTTTTTTCTCCTCCATATCCATATTTTCATACTTGGAATCCTAGTATGGGTTAACTCGGGTGACCTTTTTACTTCTCTCCCTTTCTTTTAAAGTGATAGATTTACTAACTCTTGTTCCGATATGGGACTTTCAATGAAGTTTCCAAGCCCAATTTTGAAATTGCAAGGTCACAATTACAAAAATGGGGTAGGATGTAACATCCCAGGTAAATAAATAATATTACATTCTAATGTTTATCAATATTTGTTAATAAAATATTAATACTCCTTTAAAGGGAATGCTATGCTCGATGGCGTACCCAATACGCAACAATGAGTTTCTTTGAAATCTTACGTTGCACACTAATAATAAAACAATATTATAAAAGTTAATGCCTAACCTTTTTAATGGAATTAATGAATAGAAATAACTACAAAATGAATACATATGTTTTTTAAATATTTTTACATTTATCCAATAAATTTTGGAGGCTTAAAATGAAAATGAATCCAATTTTAAGCATAAATCCTCTAATATTTTTTAAAAGGTCGATTAACCGTCTTTTGATGGAGAACCCTTTTTAAATATACTTTTCACAATTTTATATGTTGTATTTGACAAAATAAAATCCTTATTTATAATATGGACCTCAAAATTTACTTTGTGTAAATTTTTGTTACTTTTCCGATAAAGATCATTTTTAGTGAAAATTTTGCGTTTAAATTCAAAACCTCATTTTAATCTGATTTATTTATATGGATATATTATCTTTTTAATTGATATTAAAGTGTATTTAGAATATATTTTTACCATTTAATCCAATGGTGTTCATTACAATTAATTTCCCTTTGAAATTGGACTTAAACTAGTGTTAATCTTTTAATAGATATTGTTTCTTAAAAACACGCTATTTGTTTTGACAATAGGAATGAATTATTAAATTAATTAATGCAAATTATATATTTTTAATTTCATAAAATAGACATCATTTTTGATTTCATAATATCAAATATATTTTATGGTGAATTTTTGGTATTTTTCTTAGAAACTTCAATTTTTTGATGAATAGTGAAACCACTAAGTGGTAGTTAAATAAACTGATTTTTCGTTTAAATGAAACTTTACCACATCTATGATTTGATTTTCAAAAATCCGACATATATGGTTGTCATTAGGAAGTAAACGGGGTTCAATTTGATTAAAATAATTTTTTGATGAATAGTAACTTTTAAGTTTTATTAATCGAGATTAGAGGTAATTAGTGTAATTTAAGGTAAAAATAATGTTATTATAATATGAAATGATGTTGAAACATGTCCTACCCTTATTGGATGAGTCATGTACGACCAAGAAAATCCATGGGTCAACTTTGGGCCACATGGAGCCACATTGGTTGGAAAATGACATTAATAACTTTTTATTTAATGTTAAAATTAAAATGCCACAAACATGTATTGTTTTACTAATATAATTTTTACATGGGGTTATACAAGTCATATTTTTTACTATAAATATTAAATATAAATCTAAAAATATTTACTACATCATGATATTTTTTTTATACTTTTTAGACTTTAAATAAATTATTTTATTTATGTCACCGTGATGATGCGGTGATTACCTAATAAATGAACGATTTAAATAAAATGAGAAGATAGGGTAAAATCTAAGTACTAAACTTGTCACAAACATATTTTATGGGTGGATTTAAAAACCTTATCACTTTATCCTAGAAATATATCCTGTTGGGACTTCTAAAATCCGAAAATCATTTTATAATAAAGTAATATGTTATAACATTCCAAGAGTGCCCCTCCTCTTCTCTTATAAAAGGCCCCCACCTATACCACCTTACCCACACCTCTCAAGACTTTTCCTCGGCCAACACCTGCCAATTTCCTCTCTCCACATCCCTATATTTATCATTGAAGCCTCACCTTTGGCAGAATGCACTTTGAGAAACCATTTTGGTTCAACCCAAGAAGAGTTACCCGATTTAAAGGTAATGTCTTCAGTTGTGTTCTTTTGTTTTATTTTTCTTCTCCAAACACCTAAACTCTTTTTATTATTTTTTTGAAACAAAATAGTAACATAAATATACTAGGATGTTTTTATGTGAAGGATTCGATCAAAAATTATACACACCTTCATCTAATGGTTAAAGAACATACTGTTTCTGTGGATGGTGAATTACTGCCTCACGAAACGATGATTGTTCAATCTTCTCTTAACACCTTTCATGGTGGACATTATGATGTAACTGTATTTTATATATGATATATATGTTATTTATGTTTTCCATAGGCTTCTTTATTTTATATTTAAAACATACCTTTATGCTTTGCATGTTGTGCAAATGCGATAATTTCATATGAGGAAGCGTGGACTACCGCCCCCTCAAGTGATGTGAACCGTTCATGCAATACATGGAATGTATAAAGAATGAAATTAATGAAATTATGTGACATATAAAACATATATATTCTACTAGATTTAATATATATATCTCTCAATTATTTTTAATTCCATTAATATGTCAAAGAAATGAAAGTAGTGTTCATGCGTACGTACGGCCTACCGTCTCCATGAACGGTGCATTTCATTTCTTTTTATCTCCAAATGTTATGGAATAGTATAAAATGAATATTTAATGGATATATATGATATTTTAATAATTAATACTATTCTGGAAATGATTTACTTATAACTACATGGGAAATCATTTTCAAACAAGTTCATTTTTTACTCATGTACCAAACATCGGCAAAAACGTCTGATATGAAGTAACGTTATTAAACAATTATTATAACATTATAATATGAGATATGAACTGAATAATAATATTTATAGGAGTTCTTTAAGAAATTATAAATTTACCAAAGTTTATTATTCAGGAATATAAAGAAATGAACAAGACAAGTCAGACTTGAGGTAGGGGATTCTACCCCTCTCATTCTTTTTAAGTACACTCTTTTATGTCATTCCTTTTAAGCTCATATTTATTATGATTGGGATGTTCATTTATATTAATATAATTGTAATTTTATGTTTATATGATGAGAGACCCTATCTTCTCTCATCAATCCATTTTGAAAGTTTTGAGTGGCACCGTTAGGCTGTCGAATTTTCGTAAGAGATCCAACCTCTCTCTTTCTTTTTAAGTACTCTCCATTATGTCACTTCTTTTAAGATCCTCATTTTTATTTTGGGGGATGCTATTTTATATTCCTCTTTCTGTAAATTTAATGTTAATATGATGAGATACCCTATTTTATCTCATCAATCCATTTTTCGGATGTTTTAAGTGGCGCTCTTAGGCTGCTGAGTTTTCGTAAGGGATTTTTCATCTCACTTTTATTCTCGTGAGATTTATGGAACATTTTCCACCATTTCCTTTGAGTGGTATATGTACTTCCAATTATTCTACTACTTTTTTAATATCCTTTTTATTAGTATTTACATCAATGTTTTATTTTCCTTCTTTCATGTAGTGTATGTTTCGAAAGATACCTAGGTCGGTAAGGGAACCTTTCACCCTCCTCTTTTTAAAAGACTTCCATTGTTGGGTATTTTAATTTAAATATTGTTATGTTGGGATATTTTCTTCTATATCCTTATTGATGTCAATTTTATGTCCAAGTGATGAGATACCCTTTTTATCTCTCATCAACTGATTTTAGAAATTTTGATGTGACGCGGTTAGGCTGTTAATTTGTTGAAAGGGAACTTCTTAACCTAATTTTGATTATTTGGAATAAACGTTTACTCCTTGAATATATCGTTCTATGAATATGTGTGAATGAACTTTGATTGTTTTACACTTAATATCCACTTATATTTGGTGTATTTATTTGTCAAACATAATTATGTAATTGATGTATCCTTAATCCAAGGATACCATCCTTGTAAGGGACTTCATCTCAATCTCTTTTCATTGAGGCATATTTTGTTCTAATACAGGACTTTATTTTATACTCTATATAAAACCCTTTGTCTTTTACATTTATATAAAAGGAATCTTTTCTATACGAAGCGTTTTACAAAATGACAAAAAGGAATGTTTCATTTACTGTGCGCAGTGACAAGGACCTTTTCCGCAGTCGCGAGTATTATTTGGACTTTTGCTTCCACAAAAAGCCGTAATGTTTTTAAAAGTAAATAAATACCATATACACTTTTATGTATTCCGGTATTTAAAATCGTTTTTATAATGGATTTGTTATGACAATATATTTTAGAAATATATTGTGATCGAAATTTGGAAATTTTTTCATTCCATTATATTTGTTTTTTGTCTTATAATTTTATAATGGTACTTGGACATTTGAAGAGTGGTTACATGATAAACCATATGATGGGTGGTGCCGTGAATACCAGGATGGGTGGTTATGTTATAACCTCCAATGCATTGGGTATGAAAGTCGGCCGTATTGTTTTTCCATTAAGTGATATGTGTGGAATTCGACCGTATGGTTATTTAATTTAAGTATGTTTATGTCCCATGTTACCTTTTTATGTTATGTATATGGGTTTTATGGTAATATCTTTTTTAAAAATTGTAAGTAATGATCTTTTATTCATTGAAGATTTTATACTACTTCATAATGGTGAAAATTATTACTTTGATAAAGTATTCATGGTTTACGTGTTCTTTTGAAAAAATAACAGTTTTCCTTCATTATGTATCCCTTACTGAGATTTTTCTGCACATCCCAAGTTTTTTTTTTGAAATTTTTTTCATAGGACATAATGTTGAATAGGGTCAAGGATGGGATCAAGGAAATTTCAGGCTATCTAAAACATGGAACTAGACAAGTTTCTTTTTAAGAGTTTTTTATTTTATAAAAACTTAGTAGAAGTGTCTACTTTGTAATAATTTGAGATGTAATAGTTATGTCATAATTCTCTAAAACTCTAAACCTGAAAAGATACTAAATGTGAATTATTCATTTAATTCAGTATTAAGTAAGGTTTAAGGCCATGGACTTATAATCAGGAAATATAGTTAGAAACAAAGCAAGGAATCTTTCAAAAGTGAATAGTCAAGAGGAAACAATAGACTATGAAGATACCTTTACACCTGTAGCGAGATTAGAAGCTATTAAGATTCTACTTGCCTATGATTCTCATCTAAATTTCATGTTATATCAAATAGTTGTTAGAAGTGCTTCTCTTAATGGTTTTATAATTGAAGATGTTTTTGTTGAAGAACCACCTGGTTTCACAAACCCATATATTCAAAATCATGTTTTTAAACATTCTAAAGCTTTATATGGTTTCAAACAGGCTCCAAGAGCTTGGTATGATAGAATTACAAATTTTCTTATCTCAAAAGGTTTTACTAATGGAATTATAGATCCCAGTCTTGTTATTAAAATAAATTCTATAGATAATTTGATTGTACAAATCTATGTTAATGATATTATCTTTGGATCTTCTAAAAATTATTTATGTACTGATTTTTTCAAAGATTAGGGAAAATTAATTTGAAATGAGTTTTATGGTAGAACTCAAGTATTTTCTTGGATTTCAAATTTTTTAAAAGAAAGATGGTATTATTTTAAGTCAAAGTAAATATACAAAGGTTCTTATAAAACGCTTTGGTTTGGATAGTAATAAGGGAAGTGACACACCGATGAGTACCACATGTATGTTGGATGATGATGAAAATAGGAAACAAGTTGATCAAACCAATTATAGAGGTATTATTAGAAGTTTAATTTATCTTACTACTAGTCAACCAGATATTATGTTTAGTGTATGCATGTGTGAAATATTTCAATCTAATCCTAAATAATCTCATTTACTTTCTGTTAATGGATTTTCAAATATCTTAATCGTACTACCAATTTAGGTTTGTTTTATCCAAAAAGAATATCCTTTAACTTAATGAGTTATTCATTTGCTGACTTTGTTGGTTGAAAGTTAGATAGGAAGAGCTCATCTAGAACATGTCATCTTTTGGTAATGTCCCTGGTATCTTGGTGTAGTAAGAAGCATAACTCTTTTGCATTGTCTACTGTTGAAGCAGAATACATTGTTGCTGCTAGTCGTTGTGCGTAGATTCTGTGGATGAAACATACCCTGTTAGACTATGGATATCAATTTATACATGTGTCAATAAATTGTGATAACACTAGTGCAATTAGAATCTATAAAAATCATGTGTCTCACTCTTGGACTAACCACATTCATGTCAGACATCAGTTTTTAAGAGATCATTATAAAAAAGTTGTTATTTCTCTAGAATTTATTGACTCGGAACATCAATTAGCAGATATCTTCACCATAATTTTGAGCTCTGAAAGTTTATAATTTTTTAAACAAGAGTTATGTATGATATATCATGGAAACCGATCAGTGAAACCAATCAGTGATACTGATCTGTGAAACCGATCTGTAAACCCATCGGTGAAACCGATCAGTGAAACTGATCTTTTGCTACAATTTGTGTTTTACAGTGTTTAAAACTTTTAGTGTTTATCAAAAAAACGTTTTTTTAATTAATTGATATTCTATTTAATATTGTAACCCTAAATGATAAATTTAATGACCCGTGGATATTTCTTTTCCCGAGAAATATGACTTTCCATCTTCGGACGGACTTTACTTTTTCTAAAACTTGATCCTCTTGAATCTATTGAACCTTTTTAAGTCCTTAAAACCTTTCAAACCTCTCAAACCTCCAAATAGAAAAGAAAAAGCGTAAAATAAAGGAATCTGAAGGTTCCTATCATGTGAAATACGCTCGTGGAGAATCGAGCAGCACGACTCAAAGGATAGTGAACCCGAAGTTGGAAACTTGGGTGGTTACATCTAAAAAGGAATTAAGTTCCAAAGGGCTTTTATCTAGTAATTCTACTGTTTTAAAATTTTTAGAAATATAAGGATGGAAAACAGGATTTGTGATAATAACCATGTCTACTACCTAAAGCTCATGCATGATTTTTATCTGAACATAACTATTGTATTGGATGGAGCAGAGGCTGCATGTCTATATTTTGTAGTCAAAGGGAAAAAGATATCTTTTTCTTCAATGAAATGGGATGAGTGTTTGGGAGTACCTCGTTAAGGTAGATATGAATACTATTCTGGTAATATTCCTCCTACCACTGAATATTTTTCGTATGAGCTTGCTCTGGAGATGCTGACGGGAAATTATGAATCAATAAGAATAACAGCTGCTGAGTTAAATGGTGAAATTAGAATTTTTTTTAGTTTATAAAGAACCAAATCTATCCTAGAATGGGTGATTTTTCTGTTGTGAAGTATCAGTATGTTTTCCTATTGTTTTTATTATTAAATCATGAGAATATAAACTTGTGTAGATATATTACTATCCATAATGATGAGATGGTGAAGCCATCCAAGAAAGCTACAACCTTGTTCTACTCTAATAAAATATATGCTATATTAAATTTTTTTGGCTGTGTTGAAGATAGGGATGAGTTTATCTCATCTAGTAGTAGTTTCTGTATCAACAAGGGTATCTGGAAAAAATTGAAAATCAATAGGAATCCATGGAATAAGGCATGGGTTGATGATAGAGACAATTTTTATGACTCCTTTAATCATTCTGATCATTCTAAGAGACCAAAGGGGATGATAGATACTAGTTTCAAACCTAATGAAGAAGTTGTTTATTCTAATGAGGAAGAGGAGATAGAAGTTCCTAAGGAAACTGGAGATTCAAGTAAGAATAGAATAGGGGAAGATGAGGCTGATGATGATGTGGATACTGAAAAAAAGCCCGAGTCACCTCCTGATGATAGGAGTGATCCTGATACTGTAAGTCCTTAGAAAAGAATAATGAAATTTGGACCAGCTAGTCCACCTCTCAAATTACCAGATCAGATCCTCTTCCAGGTGATGAAGAAGAAACTTAAACTGAAGAATCAAATTCTGAGGAGTATGAATCCAGTAGCAAATATAGTACCAAAGAACCTTCAGTAAATATTAATTGAAATAAAATGGTGATGATGATGATGGAAATGATGATGATGGTGATGATGATGATGGAAATAATGATGATGGTTGGGATGATGATGCTACTACTCGACCTGTAGATGGTCAAAATGTTATCCATGATGATCCAAAACTACAATAAGTTGAAGAAGAAGCTGTTTCTGAGGCTGAAAGAACAATGCAGACAGAGATTGATGTAGGTGAAGAAATATCACTTGAAAATTCTGGAAAATCTGATTTTGTAAATCCCTAGTATACCTCTTGTAAATATACATTGGAGGAACACCCATGTTTTACTGTATTTGGTTTGGATTATTTATAGGAAGAAGTAGAAGGGGTGAAAAAATCTAGGTCAAGCCTCTCAGTTAAGGCTGGACTAGTTGCTGAGTGTGTACAAGTGATAGAAGAAAGACTCGGTCCTTCAGTTTCTCAATCAGATTTAGACAGATTTAAAGATGAGTTGCTCCATGCAGTTATAGATACAATAAAAGTTTAATTATATAATGCTCCTACTCCTGTGACTTTGTCTGAGGCTGCAATGGATGATTTAATGCAAAGAGTGGTATGTATTATCAATCCAGACCTATGCAATACTAGTGAATTGATTGGCAGGAACATTACCTCTCTAAATCAAGCACTCAAGGATTTATCCAATGACTTAGTTTCTCTGTCAGCAGAATTTAGATCAACAATCATTGGTATGCTGGAAGTTCTGAGAAATTTGATAGAACATCTAAAGAAGTTGGATTTGAGAAATTTAAAGGCTAAGATAACTCAGGTTGGGGCTCAAGCTAGCTCCTCCAAAGTGACCAAGATTACTGTTCGTGAGGACAATGCATTAAAAAATGTTATAAAACAAGATTTAGAAGCTCTTGGATAGATTCTACATTTAGAATTTTTGAAAAAGATGAAAGAAAACAGTGATCATATTCACAAGATGTTGAAGCTTTATTCAGTTGATTCTACTTAGGCTCAGAAAGAGATCAAAGAAAATGTAGGTCACTATTTCTCTAAAATCTATACCAAGCATGGGTTGAACCATCAGTTTAAAGCCTTGGATGACAATTTGAGGCTTACTCCAGTCGCTCAAGACATTAAGGCTCAGGTACAATAGTTGAAATATTTTACTCCTACTTTTGAAAGTTTTATGCAGAACAAAGATGATTTTGAGAAGGCCATGAAATATGGTGGTGAAGTTATTCAAGATTTAATCAATCTTCTCAAACCGTATCTTCAAGTGCAAGATAAGGAAATTGATTTTTCTATTGTTAAGCCTCTCCGTCCATTCGATTTTTCTCCGGGCCAGTTATCAGTTTCTCAAGTTCTCTCTAATATTAGTTCGGTCATTCAGCAGCCACCTTCGGGAAGATCTTCTACTCAACGACATGTGACCCTAGCACCCCCTCTTCTTCCAGCCCGAGCAGTGCTACCTCATCTCTCCATTTGGTCAGATCAACCTTCCACCAAGCCACCCTCTGGCCCATCCATTACTCCATCTGCTAAATGAAAATATCCTCTACACCCCAAGAAGTAGCGATGCTTATCATTTTTGATAGGGTGTCTTTTATGTGTTTCTTTTTTCTTGTACCTTTTTCAGTGGTTGTTTTAATGGAACTTTATTCTTTTTATTCACTCTACTCTCTTGTTCATTTTGATAATCCCAAAGGGGGATTACTATATAGAGTATATATAGGGTGACAAATGACTCCTACTTATTTAAATAAATACGTAGACAATATGAATGAAATGACTATTCATATATTCTATTTACATAGGGAGAGCATAATAAATGTTATATCCTCTCCTTTCTCTTAATTTATGCCATATATTTGTGATTATCAAAAACGGGGATATTGTTGAACTCTCTATGAGATGGTTATTTTAATAATCACAAATCAATGTTATCTTTGTTTCTAAGTCAATTTAGTCAATTATTCATTCTGTTTTCATTGTGTTTACTACGATTAATCATGTCTATAGATGTTTATCTATGATTATTTATTGTTTTCTATTGACCTAGAAGTGTTCTGGTTTGAAAAAACAGACGGTGTGTATTCCATGTTTGGCACTCACTGTTAGTTATTATCTTGAGTCACCATTAGTTAAAACTGATGAGATCGGTCACAATGATGAAGAATGGTCCCACTGATGAAGAACAGTCGCACTGATGAAGAACAGTCACACAGTTGATAACGGCTGAAACCGATGTTGATAAAATGAACTACCAAAACCGATGCTGATCAAATGACCTACCGAAACCGATGCTGATCAAATGACCTACCAAAACTGATGCTGATCAAATGACCTATAGAAACCAATGATGATCAAATGACCTACTAAAACCGATTCTGATCAAAGGACTTACTGAAACCAATGTTGATCAAATGAACTACCGAAACCGATGTGAATCAAATGATCTACCAAAGCCGATGCTGATCACATGACCTACCGATATCGATGCAAATTAAAAATGACTTACCAATCTCATGACTCACCGATAGTCATGAAAACTATTTGAACTTTCTACTAACCCTTTTTAATTCCAACAGTCATATTTTCTTAGTTAAATGCACCAGCTATTAATTAATGTTGGTTGTTGGATGTCCAGAAACCACACCTCATACCAGTAAAAAGGTAAGAATTATTTTTTCCAAATCTCAAGGAATAAAAAGGAAGATCTGCAGTAAAAAATGAAGAGCGGAACAAAAAAGAGAAAAACACATGAAAGAAGGCGCACGTGTATGAAGTCCCACGGAAAACAACGAGAACTCGAAGGAATCCTGTAAAAACCTAAGAGCTTGAAGAAGATATTTCACATGGAACAAACAAAATATGAGTAGATGTGCCTTACTAATAATCATTTTCACAAGTCTGAATAGTATTAGCTGAGAAGAACAACGATACTCTATATTGAGTCATCCTCACTAGAAAGGACTTGACTTCCATCTGAAACATTAAAACAAGTCTTGATCCCATCTGAAATTACACAGAGCATTCTAAACTCTTTTATTTCCTCTGTTGTATTCATTTGCTTAACATTATGAGCTGTGTGTGTGTGTACATCTGTCTACTATAGATACTCATTGTCTCCTGATCTGAACTAGAGAATATTAAATCCTCACACCAAACTTTCTATACCTTCTTGTATCCCACTGTGAGTTTTGGAAGAGGTCATATTTGACCTGGACATACTGAGAGTTTTTGCTATTGTTTTTCCAACATAGAACTATGGTAGAGGTCTTAGGACCTGAACAATCTATGTACTGTTATTTTCCCCGATCCAGGGTGTGGATCAAATTTATATAAATTGTTTGAGAGGACTATGTCTCGTCTTGAGACTGAACCTCTTGGTTATATCTATTATGAATCATGGATTAAGTATAAAGTATATTATATATTTTGAGTTCCGCAGCTACTTACTTTTAAATGAAAATCTATTTTAAAGTTACTATGATAATTAAATTTGCAGGTGTTTGTAACTTTTGTAAACCGGTAGATTAGTTTCAAAAGCTAATTTAATCCTCTGATTAAATTAACTGAGACCTAATACATCTTTTGAGAATCTAATTGAACCTTTACTGTTTTACAAATTCACTACAGTTTAACATCTTTTTAAATTTAGGGATTTTAATAGAAATTTTTTAACTGGAATTTTTTTGGAACTCAATTCACCCCCCTCTTGAGTATCCACTCCGACCAACACACCAGATTATAACATACCATTATGAAATATAATTTATAATTCTAAAAATACTAAAATATTTTTTAGAAATTGTAAATTTTATGCCTGGATTATCTTATAATAGAATATAATTTTTTGATATATTTCTAAAATCATACAAATATTTAAAAAATAATTATAATTGTTTGAAAATTAAATTTGAATTGTCTTAAGAATTTCTCTCAAATGTGACAAAATAGGTGAATAGTAAGATCCTTTTTCATGTACCTAGAAACACTAAAGTCAATCCTGATGCTCATTTTAAAATGTTATTACCTCAAAGTACATTTTTTTCAAGAACCCCATCCTCTAGTAGTATCTAGGGATTAATGTATAACAAATAAAACCCTGATAATCTATACCTTATAGAAATGTAGGATTTTATTTTATACTTATCCTCAATGTATATAGGAGGGTTATATTCATTAATTTATGTTTTCCTAAATACATTTCCCATGGTTTCTTCCAAATTTCTATTGATACCACCTATAATAACCTAGAGTATAGTTTCCTGGAGATAGAGATTACATTATTATATTTGTATAAGATACATGGAATCACATCGTGAAGGATCAGATAATTTAGTAGTTTAAAAAAATATATCCATAATTTAAATTCACATTAACATTTAAAACATAAAATAAAGAATGTGTTTTCTTTGATTACACCATTATTCTCTTTTTCATAACGCTACATTTTAGTCATAATAACCATATTTTCATCATTTGTAAAGAATCATAAAAATGGTTCAAACTCAAATGCTTAGAAAAGATTTGCGTACAATAAAAGTTAATAAGAATAAACAATCATACTTATTATGAAATGGTGAAAGAAAAAAAAATATAACGTCCTAGAAATTCATTCAATAGATTTCATGGAAAAAACACTATGAATAAATAAACCACAAAATATATTTTTTTATAATTTAATTTCTTTGATTGCCTGCGGTCCAAAAATCAATTAGTATAAATAAATACTAATATAGTATACCGTCATAACCTATATTTTATGTTGGTGAATATGAATTTTTATGACTAAATATTTAAACAAAAATAGTTTACCCATATAAGGACAAATTCATGGGTTCTCTATTTATAAAAAATCAATTAAAAGAAAAATAAATATTTTCTAACAAACTATATTTTCTCTAAAAGAATATTTTGTATCATTCATGAATATAATATGAAATATATTTTTACCAAATTTAAAAAAACTATTTGATAAAAAGAACCCTTTATTGAAATGAAAGTTTGGAAATTATCTTATGGTGTTATTTTTGGATTTCTATAAAATGGTTAATTTTTTGATAAATAGTGAAAAATACATAATTTTAGTTAAAAATTGACTATTGGATTAAAATATATATGACTTTAAATAATATTATAAATTGTTTTTATGGTAAAATTAGTTAAATTAAATAAAAATTAATACAATTTAGATAAATGGAATTAATTTAAAATTTAATTCTTATATAAAAACATTCTAAACATATGATTATTTTCTCTTTCTAAACCCGCATTCATGTCATGTCTACATGATTACTTTTTGATCAAATTATGAAATCAATGTGAATGTAATTTTTAAAGATAGATTAAATTTTTATAATCCTCATATTTTACAGAAAATAAAATTTTAATTTTTTTTACCACCGTTAATACTAAAATGAGTAAAAATTATTTTTCATAGTTATGGTTAAAATGGGACTAATAAGGGTTAAACTAAAAAGATAACAGCTAAAATAAACTAAAGACATGATTAAATATATTTTATAAAATATTTTGACCTTATAACATCTAATTAACCTTAATAATCCGTTTTTGACACTTGTGTCATCTAAAAAATGTGGTCACACATTCTCCCTTACAAATATTACAAGGGTGAAAATCACCTCACTTACAAAAGGCCACCACTACTTCTATCATCTTGACACCTTCTGACCCTTTTGGTTTGAAAATGAATTCAAAAATAAAATTCAAACCACCATACCCTTATCATATTAATATTTTTTGGTAATAAATCAATTATATAGATACTTTTTGTATTATCTTAATGTGGTTTTCTAAGAAGAGGTAAAATTTCTTACTTTGATTTTTTTATTTATTCTTCCACCTCCTTAAAATATTATTCATTTATTATTATATGATATCACCATTTTAATCCATATATTAATATGTTATTATTTTACTGTAATTATATTAATAAACTTCCTCATTCATTAAAAGGGAAATAGTAATTTTTCACATATGTACGAAATACTACTACCTTGTGGACTGATGTGATGTTTTTTCATTCAATACCTCTCCTGGTTATTTATAATGATGTATATAAATTATATAAATTATATATAAAAAATAATTATGCCTCTGGACTAATTATATCATAAGCACTATTTTAAATTTCAGGATGTACGGGATATGATAACGCACCAACGTACACAGTGGTCTACCACATTGTGAAGCAATGTGATTTAATTTTCAATAAATATTTACATAAAGGTAATTAGGATAAATGGATTGAATATATGTTATATAAATGAATTAATTATTATATTAATGTTATAATTATCATTAATAAATGTTAACATATCATGTTATTTCTTACCTTTTCACTCACTGATAGATGTAACATCGTTCATGTACATGTGGAATACCGCTTTCACGAAGTGATATGACTCTATTTTCAATACCACACCACATGAATTATTTTTATAATTATATTTAAATACATAATATGTTTTTTGGGATATAATTATTATTATTTAAATATAAAATATTACTTTCTTTATTTCTATAATTATCATTGAAAAATGGAAACGTTACCAATTCTTATATACGCTATAGGATCTCTATAATTTTAAGGTACCTCATTTCTAAATACCATAATTCATTATCAGTAATAATAGAATTAATTATGTATAAATATAAAAATTATTTTATTATTATTATTTATATGATACAACCATATAAAATTTAGAAGAACTATATTTTTAAAAATGAAACAATGAAATTAACATATAATGTAATGGAAATGGTGAAATATTATTAAATAAAAAGTCATAACATATTTTTAATGGATCATATATAATATTATATATAATAATATGGTAATTTAATAAGTTTATGACACTTTAAAATTAACTCAACATTAGCTTAATGCGCATTCAACAACAATTAAGTATGATGTAAGGGACTTTTTATCAATTTACCTACATGAAGTAATATTGTAATGTTTTCAATAAAATTTATTTTTTATTGTTTAAATAATTCCTACATGAGTTGTAATATCATGATTTATTAATAATTCATGTTGTTTTATGTTTCAATTTGAAGTATTTCATAAAATTATCTTTTTACATAAATGTTACATAGTAGTAAATAATTTTATAACCAAATTTATTTTCATTGGTTTATGTAACATATTCATTATCTTAAATATTACAAGATTATTCATGTAATTAATTTATATTATAATACTTTGTTTTTACACTTGTTTTATGTGGATTTATATTCGATACACATAATAAAGTCATTGTTTAATTATCGCTTCAATGTAATAATAATTAGATGGGTTTATTCCACAATCACAATGTAATCAATATTGGTTATTATTGATTTTTTTAAGTACAATATTTGATTATTGCCTAAAAATGAAATTAAATTTTATTATAAACTTTATTTTAATTGTAGTATCAATTTATAAAACCATTCATATTAACTTTTTAACATTAAATAATTGAGAAAATTTTGTCATGAAAATATGGATTTATTTCACTACTCAGTCAAAAATTGATTTTCTTCCAAAACCAAGTCTCCGAAAGGAGTTATGAAAAAATGTTTTAGAAAGAATTTAAAATTATTTATTAAAGAAATTTTTTCCCGCATTATAATTTTTTTTAAATACTAATTAGTTTAATCTACATGTTTTTTCTAAATATTTCCTGTTAGGATTTTATTGATAAAGTGAAAGGAATACTAGTTTTAATATGTTTGAAATATACATAATTTTCTTCCATCATGAACACTGAATGTTTTAATGATTACATTATATGTTTAATTATTTCTCAAAATAAAATTATTTATTTTTTTCATATTTTTGTTTTTAAAGGTTATTTTAAAATTAAAAGATTTATTATCCCCCATAATTTATTAATTATATTTTTATGTTATTTCAATTCATCAATAAAAGCCTCTTTATTATTTTTTTAATGGGTATATATGTAGCAGATATTATCCTTGTTATTTATATCTATAGTATATATTCATTTTTACTCCAGAAATTGTCGATATTAACTTTATTGATTGGTTTTTGTAATCATTAAATTCCCCACAAAATATTCATCAACATTTGAGCATTGGAAATTAAATATACCTTTAATCTCCAAATTATTCATCATGGATATGTTTATTACTTATACAACATATCATATTTACATATAGTGTACAACATTTAAATTTAACTGTTTATCTAGGGACATATTGATAAATGTATATTTATTATAAAATTAGGTTTTTTGACAACAAGGAACACTAATCATGAATTAAATCACATAATTGATATTTGTTGAATTATTTGGACATGTAGTGATGAATGGGGATAAAAATTACATATCCTATTATTTATCATTAGTATCATGAGGAAAATCAATATGATATAATTAAAATGTTTTATACCTATAGTTTTAAACTATACTGTGAAAGGTCTTGATGGTATTGGTATCATGATTTATGATATCATGATATAAAATAATTAAACATTACCTACATTGAGAATTCATTTGGTTTAATTATTCATGATATTTTCACAATCATATTATCTATGGTAGAATTTAAATCTCATATTATTGATTAAATAGCTTATGAGTTTAGTTAATTATCATGTAATGTTTATGATTCCTTATCTTAACAAAAATTTTATGTTTATCAAATTTAATGTGTGTTATGTTATTTATATTTTCCTGATGATTGTTCCCTTTAATTTAGGATAAATTATATTATAGTTAACCCTTACAATGAATTGATTACAACATTATTTTTCCCGTTCCCTTGAATCTAGGATGTGTACATTGCAAGATCTGAATGTATATTCTAGAGGGAATAGTAATATTATTGAAAGAAAACTATATTGTAAACTATGTTTTCTAATATTTTTTTGGAATCATATATATATATAGTTAACTAATACTACCAAACTATTTATCAAATCAAGAAGCAGTTTCTTGTATCTTATTATAATGTAATATAGTACTATACTGGCTCTAGGTTTCTAGGGTTCAAGATGTTATAATTGATATCATAGGAAGTTTAGTAGACACATTGGGATCTCAATTTATAAAAAAATATATTATGGAACATAAACCTAATATTGAATTCGAGTATAGGTATAAAAGAACATCCTAATTATTTGGTGAGAAAGAGATTATGTGGGTATTTATATAAATTGATACCAATCTACACACTAAAAGTGCATGTGGTTCTAGAATATTAGATCATAGGGGTATAACTCCTAAAATTTTGCAATGGGATAAACCCGATCATCACCTAATAAATGAAAATATCCATTTGTGCAATCCAGGTTTGACACTCTTTGTGATACCTCTTTTGATAACTCACATTTTCATTAGATGAAATTTTTGTGGATTTGAACAAAAAGATATCACCAAAGAAACCGTGTTTACAACTATGATATTATCCATGTATAGTTTTTTCAATTTATGTTTTGTATTTCACTATTTTATTATTAGAAATTATTTTACAAAATTTTATGATATAATCTTCTATATTAAATTGTTTATAAATTGTTTTGTGTAGAAGGAATGGGAATATCATCAATACATGTAAGATAAAGAGTAAAAATAATATTTTGTTTGATGGTTGTATTCAAATAATTAGAAGTAACTAGTCTCTCAAAAATTATCTTCATATGAATACATAATTTCTTTTCATAAATACATAGATAAATAATTATATAAATATTATTGATTTTAAGGGATGTAATAGAACATGATGAAGTAAATAAAAAGATAGATTAATGGATTAAGGTAAGGATAGTTTTCTCCGCATGTGGTAATTGTGGAATAAAATACCTATGTGCTTCATTAAAGAGAATGAGTACTTTTTACATGAATGGAGATAAATTTACACATTCCCATGATGATATGTGAAGGAAAATAGTTTCATATTATATGTGTTTAAACTCTAAGGATATGGTAAAAAACACAATTTAGTTTCAAAGCATCAAAGGAATATACATCAAAAGTATAAAATGGATCATGGTGAAGTTTATGCTACTAAAACATATAGAGTGGAATGATTAATTTGTTTCATTTGGATTAAATAATCATTTCACTAGACTATATTTTTCAATGATATTATTATCATAATTATTATGAAATTTATAAGGATTTTACTATAGTTATTTTTCATTATAGATTTAATATCGTATGTTGAATGGTACCGATGACCCAAAAAATGATTCAGTGAACAGTAAAACATCCTGGAAGACACAAGAATGAGGAAAGATAACCCTTCATATGTTATTAGCGATGAGATATTTATATTTGAAAAAATAGATGATGGATATGTATAAAGTAAATTGGATTGTACTAAAATCCTTAGCACTGATTAATGATTTGTTGACAATATTTTTTATTCTCTCATTTACAGAACTAACATAATTGTTTGTATTTAAGTAAAAAATTCAATGATGAATTTTATATTTTTTGAATCAAGTAAGAATTATTTATTTCAATAAAGATAAATTTTAATTTTGGTTATTAACATGTTTCAATATTAGTTATGATGAAGGTATTCACATTGTTGGTATGTGACAATTAAGAGGTACTTTAGGTTTTTTGGGGGATTCATGATAATAATATTTTTAAAATTTAGAGACCTTATTTCTCATTTTTAGGTATTAATATCTTATTAAGAAAATAAGGATATAAATTTTTGAAATGGTTTATGTTTATATTAGGGTGATGTTTTATTTATTAATATATTACATTAACTTATGATGGTTTAAACATATTTTATAACCTATACTAACAATTTTATTATAATAAAAACTACATATTGACAGAATGACTTGTCATTCTATTGTGGATCTTGTGATAAATTAAAAATTAATTTTTGGGCTTTAGGAATAAAAATATCATTTTTCATGTAAATTTTATAGTGTAGGATAATAATTGGAAGTTGATCGGTGCCAAACTAAAGGATGTATGTTTTTTATGAAATAGAAACATATCATGTTACTATATTTACTTAAATTCATAGATAGTAAAATAACTCATCAATTTAAGAAAAAGGATTTCAAAATAAAAAATTGATTTTTTTCATTCATATTCAATGAATTATATGGTACTTTAGATCATCATATATGAAAAGTTTTTTTGGTCATAAAATTATATTGAACATTTATTTTATTTTGACCAATTATCATAATCATTCCATATAATTATTTTTTCCTTTATTACATGTAAAGACATTCAATTTTAGATAGTGATATACAACATAAAAAACTAGTTCTATGTCAATCCATATAAAATTTCAAATTGAAATTCTCTAATATTAATAGGTTAGATTTTTAACATTCAATAAACCTGTAGGTTTTGAACAAATTAATTTTCCATTATCAAACCCTTACTTTAAGAGAACAAGATTAAATTGTGAGAACATAATTTATTAAATGTGTAGAAAATGTAACACCATAAATTATAAAATAAGATCATTTTATTCAATATAATATTATACATGAAGCCCCATGATTAAATAACCCATAATATATATTTTTATAAATTAAATCCCATCGATAGATTGCGGAACACACAACCATGTGTCTAAATGAACTACAATAAAGTAGACAATTACAACAGAGTCAATAAATTGAATGGAATTAAAATTATTAAATAAATTATTAATAGTATTGGGTATTCGCATATGAAGACATATTAATTAGGTATATAGTTTTTAGAAATAGAATAATAATTAATTTTTTAAAAAAGTGATGTGTTCTGAAAAGCTTCATTTTTTCAAAAAAACTATTTTGTCCTACTTCACACACAAAATATAATATAATTTTTACCACTTATCAAAACCATATTTCATAATATGAAAATAATTTTTAAATTTTTATTATCTACATTAGCTTAGGGACAATTTTTAGGATTTTTTTAAATTATTTTTTTATTAATGTATAGTGAAAATACTGATTTTTAATTAAAAGGTGCATTTTCGTTTAGATTATTTATACATTTAAATAACTTTTTAAGTTGTTTATAATGTTAAATTAGTTGAAGTTTTTAATAATTAATATAATTTTGTTAATTTTAATAATTTTCCTATTGATTTTCGATAAAAAAAATTAATCTTTTGAACATTTTCTAGTTGAAAACCCCGATTTCACATCACATCTACGAGATCAATTTCAAATTAAAATTTTATTCTTATGTGAATAAAATATATAAAAATAGATTACATATTTTAATTAATAATAATTTATATTTCCTAATGTGCTCAAATTATTTTATCCCTTAATGAATAGTAAGAATTAGTAATCATATTTTCCCCGTTTATGTAGAAAATGGGTTTACGAGGGGTTAAGATAAAAAACATAATGGTTACAATGACAAAAAAACATGTCCAAAATCTATTTTATAGAAATATTTTTGCCTTTTAATGCATAAGGTTCTATAAACATTTATTTTGGACTTCTTTGGGATGTGGAAAATGTGGATAAACCTATTTCTTTCCCAATATTGCATATCTTCCACTTACCTCACCAATAAAATGCCACCCAGCTTCTCCCTTCGAGAGACCATAAAAACCTTTTGGTTTGGAAAATACAAAAAAAATATCTTCCAAAACACTATACCTCCATCCTATAAGATTTCTTGTCCATAAATCCATTCTACTAGTAAATTAGGTATAATCATAAAGAGGTGGTCTGGGAAGAGGTAAAATACCTAACTATGTGTCTTCATTTAATTTTTCCTTCCAAGTCCATATAACACTATTAATTCATTATTATATAATAACAAAATTATCTTTAATCTATTGATAAGTTATTATTTTATAGGCATGACCTCTGTTTATTAACTTTTCACTCAAATGGGGAATGACTACGTCACTCGTGTCTATGAAGGACTACCACCATGCAAACCAATGTAACACATTTTCGATCAACAATTATCTTGTTTGGGTATGATCAGTGGTAATATATATATATATATATATATATATATTAGGTATATATGGTTCCATTATAACATATATAACATTTTTCATCCAGGTATGTTGGGGATATAGTAATGTCGTTCACGTATAGAGTGGATTATGGCTTCACGAAGTGATGTGATTGGTTTTTAAAGAACGCTTTACAATGAAGGTATCAAAGATAATGTTTATAAATACATGTTATATAAAGGAAAAAATTACGATATTAATTAAATATTTAACTGTTTAAT
This sequence comes from Viscum album, assembly GCA_963277665.1. Classification (NCBI taxonomy): domain Eukaryota; kingdom Viridiplantae; phylum Streptophyta; class Magnoliopsida; order Santalales; family Viscaceae; genus Viscum; species Viscum album. The sequence goes on along the minus strand of OY728128.1, from coordinate 1,249,064,419 downwards.
ATGATAATATATCATTCAATTTCCTACCTTTTCACTCATTGAAGGATGAAAACATCATTGGTGTAGGTGTGAACTACAACCTTCATGGAGTGATGCGAATCTCTTTTCATAAAAAAATCACATTGGTTTTATATATAATATATTTAATGAAATAATTTGGTATATATTATATTTTTATCAAAATATAAAGATAAATTATTACTTACCAACTTTCGATAATGATATTCATAAAATAGAAACATTACCCATGTATACGTACAACCTTTCATCTCCATGACAGTAACATGGTTAGTTTCTCACCGACATCTTTAATTATTTCTATTAAAGGTAAAATTTATTTTAAAATATGATAATTATATCATTATTATTATTCTATAGATTATATAACTATATAAAATATTCACGAACTAAATATTTCATAATTATACATGCATTATAAAACAAGACAATTAACATATGAAACGGGAAAAAATAATATATTTATAAATGAACTGGTGATAAGATATTATAATAGGTTATAATATGATATTATAAATTCTTATATAGCTCTGGTATAAGTTAATAACATATTTATGACTCGTATACATGATGTTAAATCATATTCATCCAAAATTAAGCGTGACGTAAGGGACTCCGTCTTTGGATACCTTCATTAGTGACATTGTAATGTTATGAACCTAATTTAATTTATGTGGTATATATTGTTTATCTTTTAACTATAATTACATGGTTCCTTAATAATTAATTATACATTATGTTTTAGTTTTAATTAATTCATCCAAAAATATTTACTCTTAAATTTTACTAACTGGTAAATAATTTTATAACCCATTTCATATCATTATGTTATATTTATTCTCTATTGTCTTTCAAATTCTATGAATATGTTTTTAATGAATTTTTAAGAAATTATGTACAAATTTTAATATTTTTATTTATATTATATTCACATAGTTGTTTCATTTATTAACTATCATTTCAACACTATGATAATTATAATGGCTTATTTCACAATCTAATTATAATAGGGATGGTCTATTAGTGAACATCCATTGATGGAAATTATTTTTTATTTTATATTAAACACATTTAAATTTCAAATTCCTTTCTATTAACTATATTTTAATGTAATATTACCCTTTTTATGAAATTTGGTACTTAAATTAATTTAAAGTTTATTTTAATAAACGTCAACTTTATTTCTCTATAAGATTAGAAAAATGTGTTCTTTAAAAAACAATGTTTTTTTAAATGTATTCAATATTTGTTTTTAAAAATATTCATAATTATTTATTTATGAAACTTTTACCCATTATTTGACATTTTAAAAAATGTTTTTTTTGGGGAATCGTCATTTTTCCCTACATATAATTCCCATCTAGATGTTACGAAAAAGAGAATGGTCAATTTTTTTAATGTGTAAAACATATAAAAATATTTCATCCATAATGAATAGTCAATGATTTAAAGATATTGTTAAAAGATTCAAAGTTTTTTAAATGAAAAATATTTTAATTTGTTCTATGAATTTTATTTTTAAATTGTGATATTCATAATGAAAAAAATGTTTTCCTCAAGAATGTTTTTAATGTTATTTTTAAGGTGTTTCCATTCATAAAAAATAGATACACATTATTCTTACTTCAATGGGAATAATATGGCTTAATACTATACGCATTTTTTGATGGATAGTTTATTATCATTTTTGAAACAAATATTTGAAATTCACATTCGTGATTCATTTTCATAGACTTTATCTTACCCTTTAAATATTCAACTACATTTGGTCATTAGAAATTAAATTTCCCCTAAATATGTATATCATTTTTCATTGATACGTTTATTTCATAACTCATATACCATTTATACATATGGTGGTCCATATTAAAAGTTATTTGTATATCTAGTGAAATATTGATAGATTCACATTCATTACTCAATACAAATATTTAATGATAAGGCACATTATTTATAAATTAAATACATTATTCGATATATGATTAATTATTTGGATATATAGTGATATTTGGGGCTCAAATTATATACCCCATTATGTATCTGTTGTGTCATGAGTATAATCAGTATGCTCTAATTAAATGGGGTTCTACATGTAGTTTTAAACCATCTTATTAATGGAATTAATGGTAGAGGTATCATGATTCATGAGACCATTCTGTCCCATAATTATGTATCCCCTTCATTGAGAATACTTTTATTCCAATTATTGATGATATCCTTATATTGATATTATCTCTAGATTTATTTTTTTCTCATATTATTGAAAAAATAAATGTGTGTTCTGTTATTGAACATTATATAATAATTATTCCTTATCTTGTTAGGATAATTATGTTTTTTAAATGGAATGTGTGTTCAATTATTTACCTTTCCATGTTTATTATTCTTATTGATTATTTATATATTAAATTATACTCAACCCTTACTAATAATTTTAGATTAACAATTTTTCCTTCCCTTGAAATCATTGAAGTATATTATGATGGATATCCAAGAAAATGCTAAAGAAAATATACTGATTGAAAATTTATTTTTTATTATTCAAAAAATTTAATGGAAAATGTGAGATTCCATGAGTTCAACCACAAAACTAATTGACAAAGCCATTAATTTAAAATTTAAGCATGTCAAATTAAATTTCCCTCAACAATTTCGTAGAGATATTTTTTACATAAGTTTCTGGTTCAATGATGAGAATATCATTGAACTGAAAGGCCAGATTTTCCTCGGACTGGATGTAATATTTATGAAAGAAGGAACATTGATATTATAGAAAACAAATTATGTTATAATTTTGGATTCAAAATGTATTTTTTATCATGTTTATTTATATCATACCAGTACTATTATAGGAATTATTCCTTTAGGATGGGATTACATGTATCTTATTCTAAGGTAATAAATTATTAAACAATCTCTGCGTTTCTAGGTTAAGTGTCTCTACATAAGATAAATAACTAAAACACTTTCAATTGAATTAATTACATGATCATAATATGGAAAGAATAAATGAGGATCAAATAATTCCATATAAATAATCATATTTTCTTGAATATTAATCATGGATATTATATCTAGTAAAATAATTACATGGAAAATATATAACTAATATTATAATGACTCAATTAATATTTATGGACATCTGGAACATACTATTAAGACCTTTCACAAGGTAGTTTAAATTTATGGTTAAAACAAATTGAATATGGCTAAATGTTTTATCTCATTAGACATACCAATACATTAAAGGGATATATAATTCCAATCCAAAAACATAAATTTATACAAACTATTAATTATTAATATAAATTTTTAAAATATTATCAATATCAGCATCCATATTTAAAAAATATGTATATGAAATGTTAATGTATTCCCCAATCAACAAACCCAATCATATATATTTTAGGTAAATATAGTGAAAAATAAAAATTTCTGAATCCTATTAATATATTCTTAAACAGTCAATAAATATTTTTATGATGGATTAACTAAATAAAATTCCTAATGTAATATAATGTAAAATGATTGCAGTTATTTTTGAACAAGAGAAATATCATTGAAATTACACAAAAAAATTCTTGTGGAAAACAGAAGTTTCATTTTTAAACTAATGTTTTAAAACTATAAATTCACAAAACATTTTGAAAATATTTTTATTTGAAAATGAACATTATAATTTTCAGAAGAAGATTTATAACATTGATTATTTTTGAAGGTAGATTTATTTTATCTCGTACATGTTAAATAAAATTCTTTTTATATATTCATTATAATCTAAACATGTTTTTCTTTTTAAAATGATCATACTATTCCATTGAATGTTATTATAAAAAATTTAAAAAATGGATACAACATTATTAAATAATACATTATTAGAATGATAAAAATATTTATGAAATCATTTTTAGAAAATAGTGTTTTGGAAGAAAAAAAGGATTTTCGATCGAAGAGAAAAAACATCATATTTTCTGAAAAAATTACAATTTATTTTTAGTATCAAAGAGTGATAAATTTTAATATTAAATTAAATTATCATGAGTAGTTTTATGAAGATAAATTTAAATTTTTTTATATGAAAATTATAAAAAATCATTCAATTGAAATTCAGGTATAAATATTTCTATTTTAAATGAATTTTAAATAAAAATCTCTTAAAACTTTGGTAAGATTCGAATCATAAAGCCAATGAAAGAAATAAAATAAAATGAAACTTTAAATATAATTTATTTAATGGATTTTTTATATAATATATCAAAATTGGTAGTTTATACACAAAAATAAATGAATAAGTAGTGAATTGACATATATCTCATTAAAGTAAATGTGAGATGATAAACCCTTACCTATGGCCTAATTTCCATCTTAAATGTTCAAACCACATGTATAACAAATATTTGTTTATTATAGATATATTATATAAAAATAATAATATTTTTAATTCCATATATTTTTTATTGATTGTCTTTTATGTCCTGTTTGTTAACAATTTCTTTTTATAATCACAATTTTGGGTGACAATTGTTTATTGTTTCTTGATTGTTTTGGATCCTCAAATTCATAACTATTATATTGATCAGGGTTTCATCATCTAAAAAATGTTAAACATGATAAAATACAATATATATTCATTTCATATTCATTTATATTAATATATCGAAGATAGAGATAGATAATGGATTCAATTGTTCTCGAAGACGGTAGGTTGTACATACACATTAATATTGTTCCATTTTTCATGAAGGATGAAATGAAAAAACAAATATTCATATAACATTATAAAATAATTGTAATGTATCATATATAGAATTTATAAAAATTAAATACAACCTTATAGAAATTCATCTAAAAATAACATGAATAACATTTTACACCGCTGCGTAGAGGTGGTAGTCAACATGTACGCATGAATGACATTATTGTATTACAGTAGACCATAAGGTAGGATTTTTTATGTGATATTATATTTATAGAATTATGTTTAGGTCATATATGTCACAAAAATTTATTTAACAAATCCTTACTAAATTTTATGTAATTACTAAGATCAAAATGAATCACATCGCTTTTGGACACTACAGTCCTTCATCCACACGAGTGGCGTTATTGTATCCACCATATAATGGAAAGTAAGTAGGTATATAGGATATTATAATTCCATATGTATAATAATTTCAAAAATATTGTCAAATAAGTTAAAATTTTGATTATATACTTCATTTAAAGGTGGTTATGGAAAACATATTACATCAGTTCATGACGTGGTTGTTCGTCTTTCACATGATTGATAGTTTTATTTCCCATTTGATGGAAGTGGAGAAGGAACTGTGTTATTACTATAACATGTAAATTTTTAATTATATAAGGGATAATTCTATTATTATATTATAACAGAAGAAGATGATTTTAGGGAGGTGTAAGAAGAAATAAAACAAATATGAATGTTTAAGAATTTTACCTCTTATATACTGATCCTCATTAGGTTTATTATTAAATATTTATTAGTATTTATTACTAATTAAACTAATGAATATTGGATTTTGGGAGGGAAGGAATATATTATATAAGGTACTGGCCAACTTAAAATGGTTTTATGTGTGATGATTAGATAATGAGGGGGCATCTTTTTTTAAGTGTCATAGAGGGCACACGTTAATTTATTTAAAAGATAAAGTGACAAATACATTGTTATTATTAAAAATACACTAAAAAGGATAATTGTCAATCCTTTTTCATGATAGTGTCTATATACATTCAATAAATGTGTTTTGGACAAGTTATAACTAATTTATAACACTAATCATCTTAGATTAGACCCATGGTTAGACTATAGTTACCTTAATTGTGGAAATAGACTTTTACAATTTTTATTAATCATTATGGTAAAAAATTCAGTTCTACATATTAGATAATATAAATTATTGTAACAACTCAGATTTCCCCAGGCCTTTTCTTTGTGAAAATATAGTGGTCCTGGTGTTTGTAGGGATCAAGGTGGCTTGCTATAAGAGTATTCCAAAAACTCAGTTCCACTAAATGGTGGAACAGTCACGATCACACCATTTATGGTCGGACTACTACAGTCACAATGTTACAGTCACACAATTACGGTCGCACCGTTACGGTTACACCATTTCAGTCACACCATTATGGTTTCACCATTTACAAAGGAATTATTACGAACACACCATTATAGTTTCACTTTTTACGGTGGCATCTTTACGGTGGCACCGCTACAGCCGCACCATCATGGTCACACCATTTGTGGTGGTACTATTACAGTGCCTCACAAAACAGCATCACACCCCCCTTTCCCAATTTTCTGAGATTTCCCAGTTCTATCCAAGTTACATTTTTTTCTCTATTTAAAGTGAATCTATCAAATCACAGATGACCGGTCATCTATCTCCAAAATTATTGTGTGGATGTTGACGCTCCTTTTGTCACATAAATCTAAAGATCGGAAAAGGAAATATCTCAGCTGAAAGTGATTAATCCTTTGAAGAAACATCAAAAATCGACAAAGGGATGAAAAAGGAGAACGTTGCCCATAGGTCGCGCAAGTTCCCTCTTGGTCGCGCAAGTACACTTGCGCGCCGCCTCAACACTTGCGCGACTCTTCATGGTCGTGCAAGGGACTTGCGCGACATATGTGGTAAACGCCTGGTAACCGCCCATTAACCGCCCGGGGTCTTCTTTTGCCTATAAATAGACCCTGTGGGCCCCCCATTCGAGAGGATCTTTTTCCAGAAACTCGGATTGAAGCTCCCGACGCCCAAGTCTCTTCTCAAAGCTTCCATAACACTTCTAAGGTAATTTATTACCTAGAATGGAAGATCTAAAGAGAAGAAGGAAGGCCTAAGTGTTGAAACTTATCAAACACTTGCGCACCGACTTAATTCCTTCAATATAACTTGCGCGTCCCTCTTCTGGAAGAACCTCAAGAGGATGGTAAAGGGTTTAATAAAGAGTCGCTCAAACATTTCAATACTGGTTGAAAATCGCGCAAGTATACTTGCGCGACCAATACTTGCATGTCGCCGCAGGACTTGTGCGCCTTTCAAGACTTGCGCGCCCCTATCTTTTTGGGTGCCCATCTTGCCCATTTTTACCCCTCTTAAGCCATTTCACCCTTCCTATTCAAGATTCAGTCTTCAAGATACTCTTCAAATCCATTTATGGCATGATTTCTTGATTTGACATCCTTATCTGAAAGGAATTCTGTGAAATATCTCTCAAAACCTAGTGATTTGAACATCTTTATGTCACCAAATATTGAGAGTTCATTCATTCAACCTCATCCTTTTAGATGAGAGAATCCTAAACCTGGGTCTCCTTTACAGGAATAATCCCCAGTTATAAAACCTTTAACTTGGGCATCTTTCTTAAAGAATAAGTCCTAGTCAAGTCCTTTAATCTTGGGCATCCTCCTCAGGAGTAAGCCCCAAACCTTAATCCCTAACCTGGGTCTCCTTTTCAGGAATAAGACTCAGTCATAACCTTGGGCTTCCTTTTCAGGAGTAAGCCCCAAGTCCCTTAACCTGGGTCTCCTTTTCAGGAATAAGACTCAGTCATAACCTTGGGCTTCCTTTTCAGGAATAAGCCCCAAGTCCCTTAACCTGGGTCTCCTTTTCAGGAATAAGACTCAGTCATAACCTTGGGCTTCCTTTTCAGGAATAAGCCCCAACTCCCTTAACCTGGGTCTCCTTTTCAGGAATAAGACTCAGTCATAACCTTGGGCTTCCTTTTCAGGAATAAGCCCCAAGTCCCCTTAAAATTTTTCTTAACCAGTCATAATTTACCTTTGATTTGGGTTTCCTTTTCAGGAGTAAAACCCAATCATAAGTCCCCTCCTAAATTGGACATCCTCCTCAGAAGTAAGCCCCAAGATTAGAGTATTCAAATCTCCATGAAGCACATATAACTTTGTGGACCCTGTTCATGGATTTTCTCCCTAAAAGAAAATCCTAAACCTTTCATCTATCTGGGCAGTCATCCATACATAAGCCCAAAACAAATTCTTATGATTGCATCTTTCATGGCACAATTGTCTAAATTTTACCAATACCTCTTGTTTCTCACACCGAGCATGACTCACGTGAGCTTAGAGTGTAAAAGTAATTATGACATTCATCTTTGAGCCATTAATCATAAACATCATACCCCATTCCTCGAACTACGTGGGTTCTGATTCCTTTTCCAAAACAAAGGATACATAGGTAGCCCATTTATGGGTTCGATCCCAACTTTGAAATAATCTATGTCCTTCTGAATGACGATAAACTTCAAGTGCCCCACTGAGTGGCTTTAAAACCAGCCTGGTCATCATAATGACCAAGAGACTTTTATATAAATGTTTTGAAGGATACCATTGACCAAGAATCTCTAAACAGATATGGATGATTCTCTATTGTTGAAGAACCTCGAATACATATAAAAGATTCTCTAAATTTCTTGCATATTTAATCATTGATTGTTAAAACTAAAGGAAAGCCCATTTTATACTTGGTAATATAATAAGGATTCACGAACATAACTTAAATCTATAAAGAGAGTCCTGGAGTAGACAATAATTCCCCTCAAAAAGGTGTGATGAGTCCGACCTCCCATCCTCTCGACCAATGCAAATTCCTAAGCCTCATCAGTCCACAAGCTAATGAGCGCCTGCCTTTGGAAAGTAGGTCCAAACGGATGTGGAATCATTGGATGTTTCCGGTTCTACGAACAAACCCGTTAGAAACCGATCGGAACGTTTGAATCTCCTGTCCGGGAGGTCATCCCCGTAATCCGTGAGGAAACAAAAATGGTGAACCCGACGTGAATCCTTAACCAAGTTAAAGTGATGTTCTTCTTATCTGTTAGGCCCCTTGGGCCAACAAGGCAATCATTGACATATGATCATCCAAAAGATGCAGTAGCCGGATTCATCTTGATTATGTCTGTTACATGGAATAGGCACTCTTTTCTCAATATCTTCTGCAAAAAATGGATTTCCTTAAATTCACCCCAGTGAATACTGCTGCTGTGAACACCTCTACTGTGAGGTCTGCTGCTGTGAAAACCAATGCTACTACTCCTGCTAGAACGTCATCCGCTCTGAGGATGACATCACCAACTCAGCGTCTTCAACGCTGTGTTTCTAATGCACTGGTTAAGGAGTACCGTCGCAACGGTACTATCCCATCTCTGGAGGCCGCTCGTCAAGCCCTCCAAGTTAACAATTCTACCTGGTCGTCCGGACAACGGCGACCAGCAATCAAGAAGCAGGCGGTGCTGACTACCGTCTCTAACCGTTTCGGGTCATTATCCCCGGAACGCAGTTTCCATTCACTCCCTTACTCCGAGGAAGTGAATGAGCAGGTCCCGCAGGACCTTAATTCAAAAAGACAGGAGTCCTTCTCAAGGGCTCCCATCAACAATCGCCGCCAGACTAGTGCGGTAGTGCGCCCTCAACATGATGAGGGTACCGACTCCAGGCATTCAGCTCAGGTTCCTCGAACCCGAGCAGGCAAGATGAACCACCAGAGACGGAATCCGGTTAACAATAGGCAGGTTGTCATCCCTGCCATCTCCGGAGAAGTCCACCAACCTAACTTGGTGGAAAATAACGAGCAGGCATACAAACCTGTTCGTTTTAATCCCGCTGTCCAGCAGACTCGTCTGGCAGCATCAAGCCGATCCTGCCAGGCAATTCCGGCGGATTACCATAGGCAGGAACATACACCTGCTTATACATCAGCAGTTAGTCAGCAGGCTCGTCTGACTACATATGATGGATCTCGTCAACCACGTTTGGCGAAGTGTAATCAGCAGGCACATACACCTGCTAATACTAATCAAGCCTACCAACAGTCTCGCTTGGTAGCGCACGGAGAAGTCAGTCGGAAAGCCCCGACGACAAACAGGAGGCAGACTAAAATCTCTGCCTCCACACTTGAGTACTGTTAGGATTCACTGACAGGAAAAGGAGGACAGGAGCAGGCACATACACCTACTCCAAGCCCGGAATGGACGTATATCCCTGTTCCGGCGGCTGAAGTCACCAAACATATTTTGTCAATGGTGAAAGAGCAGAAGCAAATTCCTGCTCATATTCTGGATACTTGCCAGGATATCATAACAGCTTCAGCATCATCTCAGGGACAGACACATAAATCTATCCCTAGCAGTGGAGTGACACATCAACAATTCACTCCGGAACAGACACACACATCTGTTCCAGTCCAAGAGGGTTATGGGGCATACTCCCCCATATCATACGGACAACCAAGTCAGGCACATACACCTGATTTGAGCGATGATTGTCAGCCTAACCTGACCATATTTCCTGATCAGGCACATACACCTACTCAGAGCAATCACTTTCGTCATCAGGTGGTTTCTAAAGCGAGTAAGAAGGAATCTAAGAAAAAGATCTGCCCAGCACAGTCAGGAGATCAAAGGCCAATCTGCAACAAGGCCTTGCTCGATGCTGGAGTTCTTGAAGCCCTCAGACATTTATCTATCGGAATTCAAGATTCTACTCCCTCATTTCCCAATAACGGGAACATTAATTTTGAAGGTCTTTAACAGACACTTCCTCGTGAAGACTTGCTTCATGAAAATTCGGTCAATCTTGAAGTTTCTTCTTCAGATGAGAGCCACAGGAACCCTCTGTGTGGTCAGAAGGCCAAGGAGCAAGAGATTTCATCTTTTGCTGTAACCCATCATGACGGTCCTCCTCATGGTGATGAACTTCGCTGCGAAAGTCCTCTCCGCAGTAGTGATTCACGTTGTCTCGAAACTTCTTCAAAAGGCAATGTAGTGACGAGAAAGCCCTCATATCTCGAGGCACTTGCAAACGTTAAACCAGTCATGTCTGATGCTTTACTATCGGCAGGTGAAACTCTTTCTCAATCAGAAGATAGCCTGGGGTTCAGGTTATTCTCCGAACCTTCCCTGGGTCATTCATCTTCCAGCATGAATTGTGATTTCTCTACCAATCTTGTTGAATCCGATGAAGCAACAAGGAAACACCAACTCTGGTCCAAACAGGTAGAAGAATCTTCATTTAATGATACAGAGGAAATGCTAAACATGAGGAAAAAACTGGCAAAAGGTGAAGTACCAGTCATGTTTTGGCCTTTGGCTGATTCACAGTACGACATTCCAAAGATGTTGACGGATGATGGAATCCATGATATTCGTCTCAACATATGGAAAACTCTTTGTCAATTAAAGAAGAAGGTATTATCTTACGATGAATATGAAAATCATCTTAAGATAATAGAAGGGTTACAACGCCAGATTGATTTGGCATCTCTATCAGTCTCTCAGTATCCGAAGGCTGAAAAGCAACAGAGAACCCTTCAACGTTCATGCCTTGGCGCACTAAGAAGATTGCATCAGTTAATTTCCAGTGCTCCATCTAATGTTCATATCAGAGGATGGGGTATTCACGGAGCACTACATTTCACAGTGCTTTCCGGTCAGCAAAGCCCGCCGAAAATGGTCTCATGCAATGTTATTGCCCATGGCCGGCCACAGTCAATGGGCTTTGTTCATAATCAAAATCTTGCTCGAGATCAAGCTTCAACTAGTTCCTCTCAAAATCAAGTATATAGAGAACAGGTTGTTGAATTGCTCCTACATCAAGCAGGCGAGAATATTGCACAAGCCTCTCGTCTGGAGAAAACACGTCATCAAATGACAGAAGTTTCGGAAATCATCCAACGGTCTGTTGAACCAGGTGATAAAAGTGGATACAGGTTAATGCATCCAGCTAATTTCCGAACTAAGATTCGCAAGATCAAGAGAGATTTCAAGAAGATCTCAGACATAGCATGTCAAGAGACACCGCAGCTTGCCAGACTGGGGACTTCTCTAACCCAACCCTCAGAGTCAACAAATGGGATTCAAGGAGTTGAGCGGAAGCAGCAGGAACATCCCCAGTCCACCGGACTGGGGACTTTTTCAAATCCTCAATCCCTCCCTCAGAGAAAGTCAGTATTCTCTCGATTAGGGAAGAAGCCTCAAAAGGAACGAAGAGCCAAGCTATCAGGAGATTCTCTCCAAGTGACGGTTCACAAAGAAATTCCTGAGGGATCAAGTCAACGGAATTCCATGTTTCATCATGGACATAGAAGGAGACAATATCACAGTAATGCTGATAGAAAGGATAGCATGAAATATGCATCCATTAATGTCATCAATGTCGTTGCTGCTGATTCACCAGATGAGGCTCAATCAGAGGGATCAGACGAAGAGGTTCCTGCTCAAGAAGTCGCGCACACAGACCTAAATGAAGAACGTGTGCGCACATGTAATCAAAGGCTTACCCAAAATCTGGGTATTCCTTCAAGTAACCCACTTCCCCCTCTCCGAAAAGGATCCAATAAGGGGAAAGGAAAGAATCAGGTTACTTCTCACCCTTCCTCTGAAGGAGGTCAATCGCTCTCATTAGAGCAAAGATTTGCACAACCGGAGGAAGAAATGAAAGAATTAAGAAGGTTGAATGCAGAACTACTTCAGAGTAGTCTTCTTCTTAAGAATGCTGAAGTCCGACAGCCGAAGGAATTTGTTGTAACTACTGAGATGGATCAAGAATATCCCCCTTTGTCAGTACACCCACAGTGGTCTAATCCTACGGGTCAAACGCAACAACGGTTGGCAGCACTACCATCAGTTGCAGCACCAACCACCACGTCTGTCCAAGCTCCATTCATTGCACCTACCCAAAACCAAGTTCAACCTGACGTTTCTCAAAAGTTAATAACTACTATTGAGTCATTAACAGCTTGGTTAGAAACTATGGAAGGAAAACGGGCGCAAGTTCAACCTGAAAAGAAAGTTTACCCTGAATGGGTAGATTCAATTTCTCCTCCATCCAGTTTTGGAAACCCTATTTTCCCTACTTTCAATGGATCAGGAGACCCTGAACAACATTTGACGCATTACGTATCTTGTTGTGATCCTATGATGGGAACTCCAGAGTAGCAAGAAGCAGTGAAACTCAGATGCTTCGGGCGAACCTTGCAAGGACCAGCTTTTGTCTGGTATACAAGCTTGAAATCCCGGTCAGTCATCGGATGGGAGGATCTTCGTCAAAAATTCCTTCTTCAGTTTAGCTCAACTTTGCCAAAAATGACAGTTTTCGATCTTACAAACTGCAAGCAAAGGGAGAATGAAAGAGTCTCTGATTTCATTGCTCGTTGGAAGGGATTAACGTATTCCTTGAGTTTATCACTCCCTCAGGAGGAATTGTTGCCAATCTGTGTGGCAAATTTGCGTGACGAATTACGCACGCCATTGATCCCTGTGAAATACACAGGAGGGTTTCGAGACCTTACTTCAATCGCTCAACAGATTGAATATTCCCTTATACAGGCTAAGGTTAAATCTCGTGTAATTCCATCAGCTCCAGGAAGAAGAATGGGTAAAGCAGAAACTGCTACAGTTATGCTTAAACAGGCACATGTACCTATTTCTACTTCAAAACCATCATCTTCTCGAAGGGCTCCACCTCCTGAACGCCAACAACAAAGGCTATTTCGTCCAAATGATCAAAAAGATCAACGACGAAAACAATTTGAGGATATGAAGAGTAAAACATACTCTTTCCGAAGTGAGCAAGTTCCTGGTTACTTCATTTCAGCTCTGGAAAATAATTTGGTTCAATTACCAGTGCCCAAGAGGCCAAACAAGGAAGGAGATGAACACCGTCCCAATTATTGTCCTTTTCATCAAATGTTGTGGCATCCCATCCAGGAGTGTTTTGTCTTTAAAGACCTCCTGCAAAAGATGGTCGACTTGGGACAAGTCAAATTGAAGGGTTCTTCAGCTCATGTAGCGTGTATTACCGCTACAGATCCAGAAGAAGGAGGCGAGTGGCAGGAAGTCAAAAGCAAAACTGCGAAAAAATATGATGATTGGATGGTCAGACAGACAATCAATCGGACCCATTCCATTTTGCGAACACAATTGAAGAAGCCAATTGTGTCTCCTACAAAAGCTGCAGTAAAGCCTCCATCAAAGGACAAATCCTCAAAAGGGCAGCACAATTCAAAGAAGAAAGAGGAATCAGGAGAAGATGAGTATGCATCAAAGCCTAAATTGTCTTTGACTCTGGCAGATTTCGTGCCATCTACTTCAAAGAAACGGGCACCGTCCCACCAAACGGCACAGCCTAAACAGGCCAACCAGGCAGAGTCTTTATCAGACGAAGAATTGATCTTTGGTTCTGTTAATATGATTCAATTAACAGATTCATATTCCAGTCTTGATGAGCCTGAATTCCCTGTATCAAATAAAGGAACCCGAGGAAGTTCTAGAGGTTCAGGATATAGGGGAAGACGTGGATCTTTCCGAAGCCACTGCTCTAATTCTACCCCTGCTAGCACTGTATATGCAGCAGAAACTCGTGGTAGAGCCCTTCAGCGAGCTCAAAATGAACAAGCAAGTCCTTCTGCCAATGGTCAACTCAGCTTCGGCACAGTTATTTTGGAAGACCGATTAAAGGTTCCATCTTCTTTATCTCAGCAAGTAAATGGATCTAATCAGTCTAATTTTCCAAAACCAATGATGTTGCCAACTTCAATACAAGATGCATCAGCTTCCAAAGCATCTGCTTCCAAGGTACCTGCTAAACCGCATATTCCTATTGGGAAACGCAGGCCTCTAGATCAAAAGTATGATATATTGAAACACTTGGCCCAAGTACCAGCCAAATTATCAATTTTGGATGCTTTGAATCTATCAAGAGATCTTCGGGAAGCACTCATCGAAGCTTTGTCAAGTCCTCAAGAGTTTGAAGCTGAGATTGCTGCAGCTGAAATTTATCACATAGAGAATAATCCTGCAGAATGTCATGAAGTGATATCTTTTACTGATAAAGATGAAGATGATGTTGTGCATGGGCACATAAAACCTTTGTACTTATCTGGCAAAGTCAATGGTATAGATGTCCGAAGAGCTTTTATTGACAATGGTTCAGGAGTCAACCTCATGCCCATTCGTACACTTCGTCGATTGGGCCTCACGGAATCTGATTTATCTTCTTCTACCATGATGTTGCAAGGATATGATAAAAATGAACAAGAACCACTGGGAGAAGTTACACTCAGAACTCAGTTTGGATATCTTGTTTCCAATTCGGATTTCATGATTGTTGATCAAGACTCAGCTTTCAATATCTTGCTTGGAAGACCCTGGCTACATCAGCATGCAGTTATTCCATCGTCATACCATCAATGTCTCAAATACTGTTTCGATGGTCAAGTTGGAACATTGTATGGTGATAAGGCCCCGTTCAAGACATGTGAGTCTCAATACATTGAGGCGGAATTTTATCACATGAAGGGAAGAGAAAAATCTACAATGAAGGAAATTACCAAAGTTAATGCTCCATATGGTTTTGAAAAAATTCCAATAAATCCATTTTCACATGTGAGTACAGATTATGTGTTACCTATCAGTCAAATTGACAAAATAGGCCCAAATCAAAATACTCTTATGGAAAGATCCATAATGTCAATTACGGCAATCGAGCCAGACAACATGGGAGAAATTGGTAACTTACCAAGCAGTGATGAAAGCATAAGTGGTGACGTTTTCATTTCGTCTGCTGAAATCCAACAAGTCTATACTTCGCTAATCAGGCCATAAGAAGTTATAGCAACACCAGAGGTGAATATTGATGTCGATTCTCAATCCATCATCTCCTCTTTGATTCCCAAAGAAGACCCTTTATCATCAATAGGGTCGGAAATGGAAGCTTCTTCTTCAAAATGTGAAAATTTTGACATCTCTTATGATCATGAGAATTTCGTTTTTTCATCTACTTTGCAAGTAGAAACGGAAGAAATAACACATGATGAAGAGGAAGAGGAAGATCTTAGAGATGCTCCTCCAGCATTTGAAGAGGGTATCTCTACCACTGTGGATGAACTCAGAGAAGTAAATCTGGGTACAGAGAAAGATCCACGCCCCACTTTAATTAGTGCGGCCATGAACCTTGAAAAACAAGAGATGTATATTTCTTTTCTAAAGCAAAATAAATATATTTTTGCTTGGAATTATACAGAGATGACTGGCCTTGATCCTGATGTTGCCACCCATCATTTGGGTTTGCCAAAAGAACATCGAGGATTCAAGCAAGCCGCGAGAAGAACACACCCAACCTATGCTTCCAAAATCGAGGCTGAAGTGGATAAGCTTATCAAAGCTAACTTCTTCAGAGAAGTTCAATATCCCAAGTGGTTGGCTAATATTGTCCCTGTAAAGAAAAAGAACGGACAAATTAGGGTTTGCATCGATTTCAGAGATCTTAATCGATATTGTCCCAAAGATGATTTTCCAGTTCCGATTACAGAACTCTTAATTGATGCGACGGCTGGCTATGAAGTACTTTCTTTCATGGATGGATATTATGGATATAATCAGATCCGAATGGCCCCAGAAGATGAGGAATATACAGCCTTCAGAGCTCCTCAAGGTGTGTTTTGTTACCGGGTGATGCCCTTTGGTTTAAAGAATGCAGGTGCAACATATCAACGCGCCATGCATCGTATCTTCAAACCTTTTCTAGGGAAATTTGTTGAATGCTATGTAGATGATTTGGTGGTTAAATCCAAACAACGTTTTGATCACTTGGCTGATTTGGAAGTCATATTCCATAAGCTTCGACAACATAATTTGAAGATGAACCCCTTAAAATGTGCTTCTGGGGTAACCTCAGGAAAATTCCTCGGCTTTGTTGTACGCCATCGTGGTATTGAAGTCGATCCTGAGAAGACCAAATCAATCCTTGGTATGTCACCTCCTCAGAATTTGAAAGAATTAAGAGGACTTCAAGGACACTTAGCCTATATTCGGCGTTTCATCGCCAATTTGGCAGGCAAAAGTTTACCCTTTACCAAATTATTGAAGAAAGGAGTCACTTACTAGTGGACTAAAGAATGTCAAGAAGCATTTGATGTTCTCAAGAAATACCTCTTGAGTCCACCAGTACTCATGCCACCTATTGAGGGTAGGCCTCTTATCCTCTATGTGACAGCTTTAGAGCGATCATTGGGTGCCTTTCTCGCTCAAAAGAATGATGCTGGGAATGAAAATAGTCTCTACTATCTCAGTAGAACTATGCATGAAGCAGAAACCCGATATTCAAGTATTGAAAAGTGTTGCCTGGCATTAATCTTTGCAGTTCAGAAACTGAGACACTACCTGCAACATCACGAGGTCCAATTGGTATCTCGTAATAATCCACTCAAATTCATCCTTAGTCGTCCAATGCTTACAGGACGTCTGGTAAGGTGGGAGATTATTCTACAGCAGTTTGACATCCAGTATGTGTCTCAAAAGGTAATTAAGGGCCAAGCTCTGGCTGATTTCCTGGCTGAACACCCTTCAGTGGAAGACACGTATTCAGATATCGAACTCCCTGATGAGGAAGTTTTTTCTATTCAAGAGAGTCCTCAAACATGGGAAATGTATTTTGATGGTGCTTCTAGAAGTCCAACAGGGAAGAAAATGGAAAATCCTAAATTCAACAAAGTTGGTTTAGGAATTGTGCTCATTTCTCCAGATAAGGCAGTGTTACCTTATTCATTTTTGTTGTGGAAAGGTGGTACCAATAATGAAGCTGAATACCAAGCTCTCATTGCAGGCTTGGAGTTAGCACTTCAAGCACAAGTGAATCACTTAAAGGTGAAAGGTGATTCAGACCTGGTAATCAAACAAGTAAATGGGGATTATGCCATCAGAAAAGAAGAATTAATCCCTTTGTATGATTACGTCAGAGAGTTAATGTCGGAATTCCCTTCAGAACCGACATTTTCTTATGTCCCAAGATCACAAAATGCTCAAGCTGATGCACTTGCTAATATAGCCACAACTTTAGCAGATCCAAATCGGGACGAGACAACCATCGGTATTGCCCACCGTCGTGCAATTTCACCTTATGTTCAAGTCAGAACATAGGAAATTAATGAAATTAGTCCCATTCCTGAACCGTATGGTCATACTACAGGATTGATGTCACCTATCAGGGAGTACCTTCAAAATGGAACACTACCACCTGATAGAGCCGAGAAAGAACAAATTCGGCGACGTGTGGTCAATTTTACTCTTTATGATGGTCCAAACCACCTTGAGAAAATTCTCTACAAACGTGGTTTTGATGGAGTTCTCTTCAGATGTATTGATGGTGAAGAGACAATGGCTGTCATAAAAGAAGTGCATGCAGGAGTCTGTGGTGCCCACCAGTCTGGACATAGATTGTCTGATCAAATTCGAAGGCTTGGATACTTCTGGCCTTCAATGATACAAGATTGTGTTAATTTCACAAAGAAGTGTCATTCATGCCAAGTATATTCCAACTTCATTCATCAACCTCCAGAGTTGCTTCATACAGCTAAATACTCATGGCCATTTTCCACATGGGGAATGGATGTGGTGGGACCTTACCCTTCAGCTACGGCCAAGCAGTTTAAGTACATTCTTACTGCTACTGATTTCTTTTCCAAATGGGCAGAGGCAGTACCTCTCAAAGAAGTAAGTTCTAAATGCATTGTTAGCTTCATCAAGTCTAACATCATTACTAGATTTGGTGTCCCTCATACCATATTGACGGACAACGGCACCAACTTCTGTTCTTCTGAGGTAAAGAAATTGTATCAAGAATACAACATTAAGTCCAACCATTCATCTCGATATCATGCAGCGGCTAATGGCCAGATAGAGGCCTTCAACAAGACTCTTTCAAATATACTGCAAAAGATGGTAGATAAAGATAAGAGGTCATGGCCTGATAAACTCTATCATGCTTTATGGGCTTATCGGACTACCACTCGCAATGCAACGCGGTCTACTCCATATTCATTAGTATATGGAACAGAAGCAGTCTTGCCAATTGAAGTTCAATTGCCCTCACTCAGAATAGCCATTTGGGATCAGTTATCAACAGATGAGCAATCCCAAAAGCGGTTGAATGAATTGGAACAGTTAGATGAGAAAAGATTGTGCACTTTGCACCATTTGGAAATCTATCAGAATCGAATAGCACGAGCTTTTAACAAAAAAGTTCGTCTTCGTTCATTCATTCAGGGAGAATTGGTATTGGTTCTCAGAATACCAATGATACCAGGAAAGAAGCCTCCCAAGCTTGAACCAAAATGGGAAGGACCTTATTCAATACATAAGGTCTACTCCAATGGAGCGTATTCTCTGATCTCAATGGATGGATAACACATCACGACTCCAACTAATGCCAGATTTCTGAAGAAGTATTTTGTATAAACACAAAATATTGTTCCCAGAACCAAGACTCTTACATTTTGGTTCATACAGCAATGGTCCAGTATGACCTTAAACTGCAACTTCGTCCAACATGACGTTAAAACTGTGCCACCTTCAATGTCCTACATGACATTAAACTGTATAATGTCCTATCTACATGACATTAAACTGTATAGAAGTTCCTATATTTTGTCCGAGATGACATTAAACTATATTGTGTCCTAGCAACATGACATTAAACTGTGTGGCACTTCCAACGTCCAGCATGACGATAATCTGTAAAAAGTCCCCAGAACTGATATCCTCATATTGGTTCACCTTAGTCCTAGCTACATGACTTTAAACTGTACAGCACCAGTTCGTCCTTGCTATATGACGTTAAAATATACAGTAATGGTCCAGTATGACTTTAAACTACAACTTCGTCCCACACGACATTAAACTGTGAAAAAAAGTTCCATAAACCGTCCAGCATGACCTTAAACTGCATCATCCCTGGTCCAGGTATATGACCTTAAACTATTTGCAAATCCCTTATGTCCTGCAAGACGTTAAACTGTGACGTCCTAATTACATGACGCTAAACTGTATAAAAGTCCCTCACGTCTGGAAAGATGTTAAAACTATATAATCATCAAAGGTCCAACATGACATTAAACTGCACCATTCACGGTCCATGCATATGACCTTAAACTATTCGCACTTTCGTCCGACATGACGTTAAAATGGTACACTCTTTTGTCCTTACTGCATGACATTAAACTGCACAGTCCCCCTTTTTCGTCCAATATGACGTTAAACTATTTTATCCCCATCGTCCTAACTACATGACACTAAACTGTACAGAAAATCCTTGATAGGTCCTACATGACATTAAACTGTATTTTGTCCCTGCTACATGACACTAAACTGTGCAGCACCAATAGTCCTAACTGCAAGACTTTAAACTGCATAGTCCCCTTTTTTTTATATGTCCTACATGACATTAAACTGTACATCGTTAAGGTTGTTATTACCTCTTGTTTCTCACACCAAGTATGACTCACGTGATCTTAGAGCGAACATCAACCATAACACTCCCTTTGGGCCACTAACCATGTGTAAGTCCCAACAATATTTTTTATTAGATCATTGTCCACAAGAACAACTTGATCATTAATTCATTATTTAATTGAACTACACGGACTTTGATCCTTGCCCTCCAGGCTGGGTATGTAGGCAACCTCCCAGGGTTCAAGACCAAAAAAAAATCTCTTCACATCGTTTCACCACCATCTCATATGATGATGATTTGTGAAACCGCCCTTGGAATCAATATCTTTACATTGATTAACTTTCGTCCTTGTTATATGACGTTAAACTATACAACACTTCTGTCCGGTATGACAATAAACTACAATATTCTTTGATTTCCTCATTTGAAAGAGAACTATTATTGACATTGATTTTTCAATCATGGTTTTCATTTTTTACATGCATACATGGTAATGCCTGAACTTTTTATCTTAGGTTAAACCATCATTGCACTAAAGTCCCCTTTCACCCTTCACATGTACGAACCGAATTTGTACAAAGGGTAATTCTAGAACTACGTGGACTTGATTCCCATCCTTATGGGATACGTAGGAACATTCGAGTGTCCCTCGAATCCAGTCCCAAGTCTTTTGGGCCTAACCCCAAATTTCACTTTCAGTCTCTTGGCTGAAAAGTCCTCATGAAAACACACACTGTGTATTCATTATTATGGTCCGAATTCTATGACCTTAAACTAAGATCACTCATACTTTCGTCCTGCACGACGTTAAACTACAAGAACTACGTATGGCTTGATTCTCATTCTTATGAGATACGTAGTGAAGTCCAAAATTTCAATTTAGGACCCAGCCACAACATGATTATGGTTTTTCATTGACCTATGTATCTCTATATACATTGGACAATACCCATCTTTATGTATTATAATCCTAACCTTAAATATGTTCAGATCTTCATAACCCTTTTCATGACTTCTAGTCACAAAAATGTAAAACTTCTGAGAATTCTTTTGCCCGACTATGCAGCACGTGCCCATAGGTGGCCTTGCATAAACAGTCCACATAAAAGACTTGTCAGCCAAGAGATGCTATTTATTTGACCATGCAGCCAATGCCCATAGGTGGCCCTGCATGTTTTCAACCCCCTAACGGGTTTGTTAAATAATAGTAACTTCATTCTTGAGAAGAAGGCCTCTTTTTGTCCTTATTTGTCTTAAACGACAGTATGTAGGGTTCCGCAAAATAGCCATCCTTAACGTATTTGTCCCATATCCTTTTTCATGATATGAAAGTATTCAAGTCTATGGTTTATTCTTCTTCCCTACGTTTGGGTCAGACCTTCGTAGGAGTGATATTCATCCAGTTCTTCGATATTCTTGTTTGGAAATATCTTCTCCATATTCAAGTACCTCTTTCCATACAACAAACTCTATGCTTTAGAAAATTTGAATCTCCATAAAACTTTCACTGGCTTTTAGCACTAGGAAAGTAAATTTCTGGGAGTTCTTTTTCCTGACTATGTAGCACGTGCCCATAGGTGGCCTTGCATAAACAGTCCACATAACAGACTTGTCAGCCAAAAGATGCTATTTTATTTGACTATGCAGCCAATGCCCATAGGTGGCCCTGCATATTTCAACCCCCTAACGGGTTTTGTTAAATAATAGTAACTTCATTCTTGGAAACTACTTCTTCTAAATGCCTTTTAGCTCTTTTTTCATATCATTCCTCAGATTCAAATATTCTTAAGTCGTAGTTTACATTTTTTTTTCCCTCATACTTGAGTATGGTAAATATGTTTTCAGATAAATTATCAAGGAATTGAATCCATTTTAATCCATTTTCGGTCAAAGCTATTTCGACCTTAAACATTAGCCCCTTTATGTCCGGCTTGCATGACTTTAAACTGCCCACACAAAAGACAGAGGAACTATGAATAAAATTCAAGTTCCATCTCACTAAATATACATTTTTTTGTATGATTTAGGTAATATTGAGCAGTTAAAAGATTCAAAGTTTGTAGGGTTATTTGTAATAATCCTAGTAAAAATCAAACTATGCTTACTAAGCCCATTGGCTTAAGTAAATTTGAAGCAGGTAATGGAAGAATGCAAGTACAAATGATTGAAGACAAAAGTGTTTTTCATTGATACACAAGAGTTAGAAGGACATCCACAGACTGGAATCTCTTCTCTTTTTCAAGAATTACAGAAGATTGTCAACATAAGTCTTCATTTGATGTATAGCATCCTGAGCCTTATCAACAGTTACTTGAAGCTCGTGCACTTGACCAGCTTCACTCTTTTCAGCTTGCTGAAGTGCCTTCTTAGCATCTACAATGGCTTTCATGCCATTCATATGAGTTTCATCCAATGATTTATTAAGCTGATCAAGTTCCCCAGTAACAGCATCTAACTGTTGCTGGAGTTGCACCTGCTGGACGACCTTTTCTTTGATTTTTTGCTTCAGATCCTTCATCTTGACAGCATAATCAGCTTCAGCCTGGGATATCGCAGCCTCAAATTCGCCTATGTTGACTGACAATTTCACTCTGGTCAAATCTTCGCGACTTGTCTGCATTTTCTCCCTCCGGAAAATAATCTGTTTCACCGCAGCATGGATCTTTTCATACCCAAAACCACCAAGTCCCATTATAACAAATTGGGATGACAATCGGGAAATTTTTTATGGTATCTCTTCTAAAGGCACCCCCGATATGATGTTCCATATGTTGTTCCATGCCTTACGTCGTGAAAAGCTGAACGCTTTGAGCATCTCTGGATCTGATTCAAAATCTTCGTCAGAAGGGGGTATGTAATCTGGAATTAGCGCACTTAGGGAGGTGTCTTGTCCTGCTCTTTCCCCTCTGACTTGGGCTTCTTCACTTTCAATTCCTGTTGGGGCAGAGGCTGAAGCCTCATCTCCGGATCTAGCCATTACAGTTGATGGCCCTACATGATCAATTGAAAGATTTTAGTTGAATCTTAAAGGATAACAAAAGAATGGATTGTCTTGCAAATAAAGTACAATCACAAATATTGTTATCCCTTACCCAATGGTGGTTCAGCAACATGAGAAGACTTCTCCCCATCTTTCCCGGTTTCAAAAGGATTTTCAAGATGAGTCCCAGGAGAGTTTATTGGATTTAGCTCTACTTGAGCTAATGTTTCTGCAATGATAGGGTTGACATCAGTGTCCACACCCTCTTCGGGCATTGGCAGTTCAGCGGCTTCTACGGAAGAAAATGCATATTATTTTATATCATGGTTAGAAGTATTTTTTTTCAAAGAAAAATTTGGGCGAAGGGTAACACTCATGCCTAAGGTCTTCTAAATCACATGAAAATCTAGCATAATCATAAAATTCTTCAAAAGTCATTCCTTGATTCATCATTTCATCCAATGATACTTCAGAATCTTGGTTAGTCTCACCAGTGGGAGCATTTGCTACGTCTTCTTGCTGACTTATGTCCTGCAACCCCTGACCCTGGACAGCATCTTCAGTAATGGGAGGGATACTGGGAATGGATGGTAGCTCTTCTCTAGGAGCAACCAAGTTAGCTTGAGTCTGTGGTTGTTCTACAGCACCCTCCACGACCTTTGAAGAAGGATCAGTCCCTTCCCTCAAGGGGGAAATTGAAGAAGCCCCTGCAATCCTCAGAAATATGAGTAACCATATAATTATGGGTATAAACTCATGATTGTTCAAAGGACTTACCACTGCTAATGAAACGTTTAGATAAGGATTTCCTCCTTCGTTGCCTTGGCTTCTTTTGTTTTTTTGTAGTTTCAGTTGTCTCCCTTATTGGCACTTGGATTGGCGAATGAAAGTCTATGTCCAGTGCCTCATTCATGGCCTGCTGGCCTGGAGATATCTCGCCTGGTTCGCGAGGAGAATCAGCAGCAGCCCCAACAGCGGTACCACCAGGGCTATATTGTGGCGAATGAACCCTGGTCCCCTTCTTTGCAAGCTGCAAGATGAAGAAAATAACTTCCTTAAGTAACAAAGCTTCAACTGAAATCAAGTTGCAAAGAAAATAAGGAAAGAAAACTTACATCTTCAGGAGCCACGTACTCTTGCCATTCCTCATCTCCAGAACCACCAGCCCCCTCAGTGGTGCCACGATCAATCATTTCTTTCACCCGCCTGGTGATAGGAACTGAATTATCGGTGGCATATAGGAGCATTTCCAGCTCTCTGATGTAAGCCCGCACTTCATTGGGGTTATCTCCGTATTGAAGATCTTTAGAAGCTAGAAGATATCCTATCCCAGGAAGTTGTAGACCCTCACACAAATCCAGCCAGGCGGTCTCAGTATCACAATATAAGCTCTGCCATAGCTGAACAGCCTCTGGTCTTAGATATAAAGGCTGTGAGGAAGGTCCTACAATTTTTTATTTTAATTTCTTCCCGATTCCTGCAACTACAGATACAGAATAAGAAAGTGAGACTTATTACTTTATAAAGTAGCAGTGATTGAAGTTATTACAATCAAATAACTCACCAGGAGCTGATGGAGTGGGTCTTTTAACTCTGGACGGAGGATTATATCGGTCACGAAACCGCTTTGCTGCCGGTTGTGCCTCATCATCCCCATCATGATAATCCGAGGAATCAGTTCTAGAGGAGGAGTCTGTTGAACCTATTTCAGGAGGAGAAGCATCACCTTCATGAGGAAGAGTTTCTTTCTCTACAGTCCTCTTCCTCTTTCCCACTTGATATACAGGGTGATTCAATATCCCTTTAGGGTATGATGCAATCCAGTGTTCGGCATAAAATGTAGTCAGATAATGTGCCGCTTTTTCAACTGGTAGATCAAATACTGCCCCAGTCTTCTCTCTTGATGTCAGCAACCATAGTTGTCGAGCAACCATCGGATGTTGCTCTAACCTGACATGTACTGGAGGGGATACAACAATCTGTTGCAAACATTTGAATTGGCGTGCAAATCTATATGGAGCATAGGCCTCGCATATGATTTCTCCATCAACCCTGGCTACTAACACGCCATCCCTGCAAGCTATCATGTATGCCCTCAAATCCAAAGGGAATTTCCCATCATCAACAAACCGCCCAGATGGCGGACTTCCATAAGGAAAGAAGTTGAATTCCTTATACATGCTTAGTCTTACTTTTATGTCATAACCATTGACATCTAATGGAGCAATTCCAGAGAATGCTTGCACTGACGGTCTGAAAGAGCTTCCAGGAATTTGTAATCCATTCTGTACATTGTAAGTCCTGAAGTGAGTGGCGATCCATCCCAACAAAACCTGGAATGGTCCCACTATTCTTAAAGGAGATTTACCCTGGAAGACATGAAGTAAACTCCTGTGAATCTTTGCTAAAATGGGGGTAGCTAACCCAACCATTTTTCCCTCAGCCAACTTGGCCGCAATGACGAAGGTCCCTGGCCTAACACCTCCCTTCGAATCCCTGACCGGCAAGAGATAAATACTGAGCCACATTGCCAAGAAACCCGCCAGACGAGTTTTATTTGGAATTCTCTGATTCACTTCATAGCCCCATTTTTCAAACTCTCCTGCTTCTAGAGTTGGCCAGAATGTGCCAGGAGCTCCTCTCTTCTCAGGTTTTGGACAAGTGGTAGGACGTCTGGGCCGGGTATCCTTGGATTTCTTTTTTTTGGATCCTTTTTCCTTTGGCTCCATCCCTTTCTTCTCAGTAAGAAACACATTCATCCATTATTCCGGATGGATATCTTTTCTGAAATGAGTTAATGAGGTCTCTGAACTCTTGAGCTTGTGAAAGATTTTGAATAATTCTCGAGCCAAAGAAGGAGTCTTCTCTGGATCATTCCAAGTCACCTTGGGAGGAATGAATTCATCATACATATCACCCAAGATTGGAGCTCCTGAAATCTTGTGGACATCCCACAAACTGATAACTACTTCTCCATGAGTCAAATGGAATGAATTAGTCGCTGGACTCCAGTGGCTGAGTATCTCTGGCACGAAGATATCATGTCTGTAAATATATGTTTGCCCAACCCAAATAGCCTCATATATTGCAGCTCTCTTCAGATCCTCAATAAACTCTGCGCAAGTCTGTCGCACCCAGTATACCCACATCCAAGTTGGCTTCACGCCTCCCCCAGGACGGAAATCCCAACTTTTCTTCCAGCCTTTGGATTGATCCATCTGAGCATTTCGGAAGATTGAAGGATGACAATGTGGTTGAAGCTCAGGTGTATGTTTTTTCAGATTAGGTGTGCAAGGGCTATGATGCATCACATAAGACTTCTCCACTGTTCCAGCAGTTTGAAATACTCCTCCGCCTGAGATATTTGCTGAAGCAAAATTGGTATAATTCTGAAACCAAGAAAATGGAAGATAATTCTTTACTTCTGGAATAATGAATTCTTGCAGATGACCATGACCATACAAAGGTAGATAAGTGCAGTGAGGAAAGTCGCGATGATATTTCTTCAGATACTTAGCCAAATCTGGAAGAGTACTATCTTTTACAGTATAGTAATCAGGGCCAATGATATTCATCATATCATCTATCCGCTTGCTAGCCAGTTCATCAATTAATCCAGGTCTAAGAGCCATTCAATCTGCACAGGAGTTGAATAAATTAAACTCTTAAGTGGGTTTATTTTTCATAAAATTTGTGAAAGAATTTTGGAAAAAAATGGCCAAGGAATTAAGGCGCGCAAGTATGGAGATGTCACGCAAGTGATACATGTGCCGCGCAAGTATTTGTCACGCAAGTATGTGCCGCGCAAGCCTTATTACCTTGAGAGTAGCGCGGCAGCGAGAAAACAGTGAAAACAGGAGACTTGCGCGGCGACGAAGACTTGCGCGGCGAGAGCTCGAGAAATTCGGGGTCAGATGTCATCTACGGCCGGAAGCGGTATATTTATAGGCCAGGAGGCCTACCTGTGCGCCACACCCAGAGCACTTAAGGCCTGCGCGACGCAGACTTGCGCGCCACCCTCTGCTCACTGAAACACTTGCGCGCCCTCCATTTTCCTTTTGAGGAATTCAATTTCCTCAGAGTCAAATCCTCATTTCTCTCCGGATCCAACTCTGAGGGGGGACTTTTGTTGACGCTCCTTTTGTCACATAAATCTAAAGATCGGAAAAGGGAATATCTCAGCTGAAAGTGATTAATCCTTTGAAGAAATATCAAAAATCGACAAAGGGATGAAAAAGGAGAACATTGCCCATAGGTCGCGCAAGTTCCCTCTTGGTCGCGCAAGTACACTTGCGCGCCGCCTCAACACTTGCGCGGCTCCTCATGGTTGTGCAAGGGACTTGCGCGACATATGTGGTAACCGCCTGGTAACCGCACAGTAACCGCCCGGGGTCTTCTTTTGCCTATAAATAGACCCTGTGGGCCCCCCATTCGAGAGGATCTTTTTCCAGAA
The DNA here is from genome assembly GCA_963277665.1 of Viscum album. Classification (NCBI taxonomy): domain Eukaryota; kingdom Viridiplantae; phylum Streptophyta; class Magnoliopsida; order Santalales; family Viscaceae; genus Viscum; species Viscum album. Next base: position 1,249,036,702 of record OY728128.1, on the reverse strand, counting down.
ACTCGGATCGAAGCTCCCGACGCCCAAGTCTCTTCTCAAAGCTTCCATAACACTTCTAAGGTAATTTCTTACCTAGAATGGAAGATCTAAAGAGAAGAAGGAAGGCCTAAGTGTTGAAACTTATCAAACACTTGCGCGCCGACTTAATTCCTTCAATATAACTTGCGCGTTCCTCTTCTGGAAGAACCTCAAGAGGATGGTAAAGGGTTTAATAAAGAGTCTCTCAAACATTTCAATACTGGTTGAAAATCGCGCAAGTACCCCTAAATTTCGCGCAAGTATACTTGCGCGACCAATACTTGCGCGTCGCCGCAGGACTTGCGCGCCTTTCAAGACTTGCGCGCCCCTATCTTTTTGGGTGCCCATCTTGCCCATTTTTACCCCTCGTAAGCCATTTCACCCTTCCTATTCAAGATTCAGTCTTCAAGATACTCTTCAAAGCCATTTATGGCATGATTTCTTGATTTGACATCCTTATCTGAAAGGAATTCTGTGAAATATCTCTCAAAACCTAGTGATTTAAACATCTTTATGTCACCAAAGATTGAGAGTTCATTCATTCAACCTCATACTTTAAGATGAGAGAATCCTAAACCTAGGTCTCCTTTTCAGGAATAATCCCCAGTTATAAAACCTTTAACTTGGCCATCTTTCTTAATGAATAAGTCCTAGTCAAGTCCTTTAATCTTGGGCATCCTCCTCAGGAGTAATCCCCAAACCTTAATCCCTAACCAGGGTCTCCTTTTCAGGAATAAGACTCAGTCATAACCTTGGGCTTCCTTTTCAGGAGTAAGCCCCAAGTCCCTTAACCTGGGTCTCCTTTTCAGGAATAAGACTCAGTCATAACCTTGGGCTTCCTTTTCAGGAATAAGCCCCAAGTCCCTTAACCTGGGTCTCCTTTTCAGGAATAAGACTCAGTCATAACCTTGGGCTTCCTTTTCAGGAATAAGCCCCAAGTCCCTTAACCTGGGTCTCCTTTTCAGGAATAAGACTCAGTCATAACCTTGGGCTTCCTTTTCAGGAATAAGCCCCAAGTCCCCTTAAACTTTTTCTTAACCAGTCATAATTTACCTTTGATTTGGGTTTCCTTTTCAGGAGTAAAACCCAATCATAAGTCCCCTCCTAAATTAGACATCCTCCTCAGAAGTAAGCCCCAAGATTAGAGTATTCAAATCTCCATGAAGCGCATATAACTTTGTGGACCCTGTTCATGGATTTTCTCCCTAAAAGAAAATCCTAAACCTTTCATCTATCTAGGCAGTCATCCATACATAAGCCCCAAACAAATTCTTATGATTGCATCTTTCATGGCACAATTGTCTAAATTTTACCAATACCTCTTGTTTCTCACACCGAGCATGACTCACGTGAGCTTAGAGTGTAAAAGTAATTATGACATTCATCTTTGAGCCATCAATCATAAACATCATACCCCATTCCTCGAACTACGTGGGTTCTGATTCCTTTTCCAAAACAAAGGATACGTAGGTAGCCCATTTATGGGTTCGATCCCAACTTTGAAATAATCTATGTCCTTCTGAATGACGATAAACTTCAAGTGCCCCACTGAGTGGCTTTAAAACCAGCCTGGTCATCATAATGACCAAGAGACTTTTATATAAATGTTTTGAAGGATACCATTGACCAAGAATCTCTAAACAGATATGGATGATTCTCTATTGATGAAGAACCTCGAATACATATAAAAGATTCTCTAAATTTCTTGCATATTTAATCATTGATTGTTAAAACTAAAGGAAAGCCCATTTTATACTTGGTAATATAATAAGGATTCACGAACATAACATAAATCTATAAAGAGAGTCCCGGAGTAGACAATAATTCCCCTCAAAAAGGTGTGATGAGTCCGACCTCCCATCCTCTCGACCAATGCAAATTCCTAAGCCTCATCAGTCCACAAGCTAATGAGCACCTGCCTTTGGAAAGTAGGTCCAAACGGATGTGGAATCATTGGATGTTTCCGGTTCTACGAACAAACCCGTTAGAAACCGATCGGAACGTTTGAATCTCCTGTCCGGGAGGTCATCCCCGTAATCCGTGAGGAAACAGTGGAATTATTAAATTTGAATTAATTCCAATGTGTGAAATTTCCAAGATGTGTTGTCATGCCACAATACGACTTTTATATACTTCGAAATGGTGGCCCTAATTTTAGGATCAGGAATCTTCTTAAGTTGAGATCCTCTCATCCTTCTTCCTTTTTCCATTATCTTGATGCTCATAGAGACTTCTTCCTGAGGTGAGTCATGTTCCCATGCTGGATCCCTTCCCACTCAGCCTTGTAGTTATTCATAGAAGTTATTCCATACCTTGTTCTTAGTGCCATAAAGTCCATTAATATTTCATCATCTATCTAGAGAATTCCTTTTTCTTGTCTTTATTTTTGTATCATTTTGGGTGGTTATTTTAATGGATCCTTTGGAGAAATAGATAGATACGTTTCTTAAAACATGAGTTAAAAAAAGATTTAATATAGTCAAAAGATAACATGTGTAAATAATATAATGGTCAATGTGTTGATGATCTCGGCCGCCTGTTTTTATTTTGTTATTTTGTTTCTCTTATGGATTTTTTTGGTTTTATGCCTTCTAAAAAACAAAACCATTGGAGGTGTTTACTTGCACATAAATGATACTATATCTTTCTTATAGTGATTTGAAATATGGAAGTAACATAAAAACTGTTTAATAAAAAACACCTAGATATGTAAAGTGACTCCCAAGGATGAAAAATAATTTCTGATCACCCAAGTAATATTAAAGAGGAAAATAATGATACCATGTTGGGTAAATTTGAATACGTTAGGATTGATGGTTGTTATTATGTTTTGTGCATTCTGATCTGGGTTCTGAGGGCTTGGTATGTGGGGTGGTATAGGGGAGGTGTGTAGGTCTCTCAGTCGGAGAGATTGATTGATTGTGGAATGTATGAACTTGTATGTAGATGAACAACCATTATGTTTTGTTTTGGTCATGATGCGACGTCGCGTAGTGGGACTGTCGTGGGTTTACTAACTTTTGATGTAGTGGGACTTCATTAGGGATATCTTTGGGTTGCGGGGCTGCATGGTTGGGTTGTGAGAGAAGGAATGGGAAGTATTAATTTGAATCGTTTTATAGTGTTTGAATTGGGATGTGCTGTGAGACTAAAGATCTAGTTTTGTGCTATTGTGCAGTGGAACAGTAGGTCTAGTTTTGTGTTGTTGTGTATTAGAACTGTAGGCCTAGTTATCTACTATTTTCTAGTGGGAAAGCAGTTTGGTTTTGCTGGATTCATGGCATTGTTTTGGTTGTTAGTTTCCCAGTAGTGTTGAGATATTTTAAGTGAATCCCCTAAAATAAATAAATGGAAATTTAATGAAAAGGGGGATGGGTTGTGATTTGGTAGTGGTTGTTTTGTGGTTGTTCCTGTAGGATTAGCATCAAAATTGGTGCTGGTGTGGAATTTTTTTTGTTTGTGTAAAACATGTAGGTTTAGGATGAGTGATTTATCACCTATATATATATATATTGTTGTTCCTTGTGTTTCGGATACAAACCCTACCCTTGTTTAGCACAACATTCCAAACACATCCATTTAATGGGGGATGGTGGCTTTCCCAACATCCTTGAGGGAGGATGGACGACTAGTTACATATTTTCTTCATCGAACCCTGTTATGTGTCCTGTTGATCGAGCATATAAAATAAAGGTGTAATGGCATGAGGATTAAGATAGTCTAACATCTTTCGGGGAATGGTTTATTTGGAGAAGGGGTTTAGGTGTTTGCAGGCCAGGTATGTTTTCCCAGGTATCTTCAGTATGAGGGATAAGTGTCTTCGGGCATGGTGTGTGGGTTTTTAGGCCCATGTATCATCAAGTGTGGCAGTGGTTATTATGGCACATGTGTCTTCAGGCATGGTTGTGTGTAGTTTGAGGCCTAGGTGTGTGCAAGAAGGTTGTGGTAGTCAGACTATGTGTGGAATGATTTGTAGCATCAGGATGTCAGATCATTAGGAATGAGCAGTTAACTAGTGGGAAAAGTTGTGCGATGTACCCAAATATTGTTGTTCTTATATTATTACATTACATGACTTGTGTTACTTGGGTGAGTGTTACTTGGTGAGGTGGGAATGGCTAGTATTCCTTGGTAGATACTTGAGGTTCTTCTTTTTTCAGACAGAGGCATTAGTATGTTCCCTCACATGTGCACAAGTAACATTAGTTTCCCTACTATGTATACATTTATGCTCTCCCTACATATATAAAATTGTTTTCAAGTTTTCATGAGGATGTTGGGGTCTATGTTGGAATTTACTAGCTTTGGCTTCTGGATATTTGGTGTTACTGGTTTAGTTACTATTCCATGGAACAATATTTGTGAGTTTTTTCATACTTTGTATCAGTTTTACTTTTGAACATGCATGTGGAAATGGATTCATGGCATTACATTTAACATTAGTATTTTGGTTCCTAGGTTTTATCGTCTTATCTAAAGATATAGTTCTATAAAAAGTGTAATTCCTTCCATTTATGTGATATTCTATATCTTTAGTGCTAGTCTCCTCTCTGTGGCCTACTGAAGGCGGGACTCAGGTGTCAAAAACCCCCCTTCAGATTGATGAATAAAGGGCAGGGCACATTGTCATCCCTTCCCTCCTCATGGAGAAGGCGGGTCATGACAAAATTGTATTAGAGGTGATGGTGGACAAATAGAATAAATTTTATGGATTTTTAAAGTGAGCATTTTTTGGGATATTAGCAAAATAGTGTTAGGAAATCTTGGTTTGTGATGTAGGCTAGGGAAGACCGGCTAGGATACAGGATTTTGGGGCCCCCTGTGATCTGATGCAAGGACTTTGGACCTACTGAATGACCATGTGTGTCGACACTTATTTAACGTTAGAGCCCCTAGGAATGGTACAAACATCATTATGACTTTTCTCCTTGTGTGATTTGGGTGTCTTGGGATTTTAATATGAATAATGATTTCAAAGAAATTTTAAAAAGGAATTTCTACACTACCCAGGCATTGGATTTTCTTGTTTTCGTTTTCAGTTATGGCACCTGAAAGTCGTCCATAAGTGGTACAAGCATTCGGGGACTATTATTTTGATCTAGTTGATCAACAGAGGGTTGATCGAGAGGAGGAGGACATCCATTGGAAAAATACACTTTGTACCTTCCAGTGGAAGATTCTAGCAATGTACGAGTGTAGAGCCTCAAACATGGAGACAAAGATCTAGTTTGTGGAGATGGTGATCACTTTTTGCTTGATTCAGGCTTCAAAAGAGTACTATGTTCCTCCGGAAGTAAGTGAGATGCTAGGAGAAAAATATCAGTGGTGGAAGATTTATGCTGGGGAGATGAAAGAAACTGAGGTTTCCTGGACATCCTTTGAAAAGGACTTCATGGTGGAATTTCATTCTTCCTTGATGAAGGCCATGAAGAGGCAGGAGATTCTCTCCCTCAATATATGGAATATTTCAAAAAGGTTGTTGGGGATTTCATTCAAGGATATAATTCATTTTTCTCCGAATATCATTTCATATGAGGAGTCCTGAGAATGATGCTTCGAGGAGGAACTGTGACATTCTCTTCAAAATAATGTTTATACCTTTATTCTGTCGACGTACGGAGATGTTTAGAAAATGTATGATTTAGTAGATAGGATGAAAATTCTTGGAGGTGTTCCATAAGAGCGGAGCTAACTATGTTCTTCAAAGGTAATGATCATCAGCATCTGGTTTCTAATGTTAGGGCCTTCCAGGTTTCGACAGGTGGGGAATACGCCTCACCAATTCCAGTTCCTATCCCCTGGTCCTCACCCTTTCACTACTGGCCTAGGTTTTAGGTTCATTATCCTTGAAATTCATGGGAATATTTAGAATCAGTGCCCTATTTTATTGTATTACAATGGGGGTGGATAGGTTCAACAACAACCTCAGTAGTAGCAGGTTTCTACCAAGATCTTTCAGTAGCTAGGGTAGTGAGCTCCCGCTCCACCGAGGGTGGACAGTGTAGGAAGAGGCTGACCTCAGGGTGCTCCATAGGGACCTCGACTAGGGTGTGCTTAGGTAGGAAGCCAGCATATGAGGGGAATATGATTTTTACATGGATGTTTCACGCTACAAATGTCACACTTCTAGTAAGGCCAAATGTTGTTTTAGTTACAATCAACCTTTTTAGTACTCTTTCATGTGATTTGTTTGATTTTGGAGCTTCACACTCCTTTTTTACACCCAGTCTTGTCCATTCCAAATGTCTAGACGTAGAGAGAGTACATCAGTTGGAGGTCCGACCAGACTGTTTTTTGTTTATAGAATATGTAGACTATTGTTAGGGCCACATCAATCTAGTGGGGATATATTTCTACTGCAGATTCGTCCTTACAATGTCATCATAAGCAACGACTGTATATTATTTATGCACACTAATATCAACTTCTTATAAAGGATGGTCATGATCTCATAAATGGCCAGCCAACATTAGTCTTTTTTGGGAGATTATAGTTTCCAGGAGGGCAGCTGGCATGTGTATCCCCTTCATTATTTGTTAGTTAAGATATTAGTGTAATCAGTAGACTCATTTATGCTAGATGTTCTAGGGATTTTCTATGTGTTGTTGGACAACTTTCTTGAAGAGGTTGTGAATCTACCCCCACAATGTGATGTTGAGTTTGGGATTGTATTACAACCCTTTTCACATCCGATTTCTAGGGTTCCTTATCGGATGACGCCTTCTGAGTTGTGGGAGTCGCAGATTTAAGTAGACAATAGGATGAAGAATGGTTTTATCTGACAAAGTGTTTCACCATGGGTTTCTCCAATCTTGTTCAAAAAGTTGGAAGATGGTTCTCTCATGCCGTGCGTATACTACTGGAGACTAGAATTAGGTAATGTTCAATAATAGTTACCCTCTCTTGATGATTGATGACATTATTAATCAGTTGAAAAAAGCATGTTGGTTTTGTATGATTGACATACAGTCTGGATATAACCAGTTGAGGGTGAAGATGGGTGACATCCTAAATAATTATTTTAGGTGTAGGAATGGGAACCTTCAGTTCATGGTCAAGAAATTTGGCATTATGAATGCACCAACTGTGGTAATGAGAATAATGAACTCCATTTTCCCTGAGTATCTAGAATGATTCATGGTCATGTTCATCAACAACATGATAATCTACTCAAAATCAATGTAGGGTCACATAGAGCATTTAAGGATAGTTTTGGAGGTCCTCCGACTCAACTAGATCTACAAAATGTTGTTCATGTGCATGTTCTGGACAGGAGGGGTTCACATGGTGGATACATGGTGTCCCAGTAGGGAATAGTAGTGGACCCATCGAAGGTTGAAGCTGATGTTTTTCGGTAATCACATAATAAAATGGAAAATAATTATATTTTCATGGGTCTGGAATGATACAATCGGATGTTTTTACCTGAATTATCTTGAGTAGAAGTGCATTTGATAGCTTCAACCAGAAATTAAAATGCCTTTGTATGGAGTGAGAAGTGCCATAAAGCTTTCAGTTATCTGGAGGGAAGCTGTTCATTGCCCCAGGGAAGAGTTTTCTCGAAGAATGGGTGATTTTTTGAGTTCTTTTTTGATGCTTTCATGCTAGGCTTGGAATGTGTGTTGATGTAGTAGTGATGAGTAATATCATATGGTTCTAAGTAGAAGCATCCCCACAAATGTAAATATTACAGTAACAAACTAGAAATTTCGTTGGTTTTATTTGTGATGAAGTTGTGAGGGCAGTTCCACATCAAATAATGGTTCATGGTCTTCATAGATCACAATAGATTATGGTATCTCTTCTCCCAAAAAGACCAGAACTTGCATCAGTAGATGTGGATGACGTTTTTTGAGACTACGACTTTGACACAACCTACACATTTTTGATGGGGAAAGTGGTGGTTGATGCCTTGAGAATTATGTTGCAATAGTATGTAGTTTGGGAGTCTAAATATTCTTGGATGTGAATGGAGGAGTTGGTTACATTACCTCTGGGATTGTGAGGGGAGGATAGTTCATGATGTATGATTTAGATGACTGATCCATCTTACTAGATCCCTCAGGTGGAGGAGTCATAGTGGGGAGACATCGAGGCTGATGTGATGTGTGATCATATTTTCCCAGTGATGCTCTTTAGGGATAGTTGGAGGATTGTCCAAAATCGATGTTGTTCTGTGGGAAGTTGTTTTTATTACTGGAAATGAGTGAGGTAGTTCTCAATGATCTACATAACTCAATCTTGGCGGTACATCCAGGAGTCTCCAAGATGTACTGGGGAATGACATGATCTTTTTGGTCCCCTGGAGTGAAGCGTAAAGTAGATGAGTTTGTTGCAAGGTGCCTACTGTGTCATCAGGTGAAGGATGAACATCATTTTCCCAATAAACTATTGTAGCCCTTAGACATTCCTAAGTGAACGTTGGATAATGTCTCGAGGGATTTCATCACAGTACTACCTCGTTCTAGGGGAGGTTGTGATTCTATATGGGTACTAGTGGACCAATTGAAGAAATTGGATCACTTCTTGGCGATTAATGAGTCGTGTGCAGTGGATTCCTTAGCACAACGGTGTGTGGGTGAAATTGTGTGGCTGCACAAAGTTCCATGATATATTGATTCTAATCATCATATGTGCTTTACTTCATGAGTCTGTAAGGGTTATCAACATGCTTTTGGCACTCAGTTTTTCCTTAGCACCACTTCCCACCCTCCAAAAGATGGGTAAAAAGAGAGGACAATCTAGACATTGGAGGATATGTTGATGGTCTATGTCATGGACTTCATAGGGTCGTGGGTAAAACACATTCCCCTTGTAGAGTTTTCCTACAATAATAGATATCACTCATCCATTAGCATGGAACCATTTGATTCTTTATAAGGAATATCGTATTGTACACCTGTGTGCTAGATAGAGGTTGTGGGGCAGGTGTTCTTGGGCTAGAGGTAGTGCAAAACATGACGGATAAGGTTTAAGTTGTGTTTGAAAGGATGAAGTGAGATCACGACTAGAATAAGTAATATTCCAACCATATGATGAAACCCTTTGAGTTAGAGGTTAGGGACCATGATTTCATAATGGTCTCCCCTCGGTGTGGAAAACAGAGGTTTGGTAGGGGCAGTATGATTTCTCCTAAGTTCATCAGACCTTTTTAGGAGTTGGGATGAGTCGAAGAGGTAGCATATCAGTTAGAATTTCAATCACATCTAGAGGGGATCCATAATGTCTTTCATTTCTCTCAGCTATGTCGGTATTTACATGATGGTTGTCATGTTGGTTCACGCCCAAATTTACCCAAGAGAAGAAGGGTAGAACGGTCCTTATAGTGTAGCTTGGGTTTTCGATTCCACAGAGACCTAAGAAGATACCTAAGATACACAACCTAAGGGATGTATTTTTGGCTATGAAGTGGCCAACTTGGATTGATTTTGGATGGGTTTTAAAGATATCTAATATATTTAAGTGGATTCAATTTAAAAGAATGAGTTGATCCTAGGTTATCGCTCGGGGTGGATTGGACGTATTTTCTTTTTAATGATTTCAATTTCTTAAATTTGAGATGGGTTCATTTAAGGAGATAAAACAACATCATCACTTACTAGTTTAATGCCTACACCCTCTAATACTAATCACCTATACACTTGAATGATCAATCTTTTGAGCACTTCAAGGTAAAGGATTGTATTAGTACTTGAAGTGTGTGGCCTTAAATTCAACAAGGACGATGGAGTTTAAAAATCACCAAATAAAAATCCCAATTAAAGAAGTGATTATACATTAATTAGGTGATAAATAACATCCAATCCAGACCCTTTCTACTCCCTTGGATCAACCCATAAGTGGGTTAGCCCTCCATTGATCCCATGGTTTCAATGGAAGCGGAAAGTAGACTCATGAGGGAGGAAATGGAGAAGTAAAGAAAACAACAAAAATAAAATGATCACTCCACCGTTGTGTGAATAATTTCACAAGGGTTGGTGTGAATAAATTCACACCTTGATCCAACGGTATCAAAGTGATATTAAGAACAGAAGAATAAGAGTATAAGAAGATCTTTTATAAGGAAACTAAAGTGAATTGAACAACTTACATGTGAACGACAAAATTGAGGCAACAAAAATGCATCATAACATTACAATTGAACAAAGCATCCAAGATCTTCAACTGCATCACCACCACTGCCTTAAATAGGAATTTTGGGAGCCTTGGGTCGTGCCTACAACAGTACAAAGCATCTCAATTAATTTTGGTAGGCCATAGGTGGTGGAAAGCTTGTGGAATTTGAATTTTTCCACATTTGACCCGAGGTGGAAGCCATTTTTCCTTCACCGAACAGACGCATCTGAACTTCTAGATATCCGAATTAGGGTGGGCCATAGAAGATGAAAATAAATCACCGGATGTCTTCTAACCGCCTGTAAAATTTGGGCCCATTTGGAGTTGTGTATTCTGAGATATGGTCAAATTGTTGGACTGTTTTTCTGGGCCGCAGAATCTGGTCCAGAATTTTATCTCTAATTTGGGCCACCTAAATTACCAACATGGAGGCCGAATTAGCATTAAATCGTGAAGTTTGATTTGTTCCTGTACAGGTATTCTATCATCCCACGAAAGTTGGGATTAATTGGGCCTGTATGTTGGGCCCCACATCCTAATCAGTGGGATGATGTCCAATCTGCCTTCTCCAGAATTGCTTCCTTTCATTTCCAAATATCTCCATCATCCTCCATGAATTCTCCACTAATCCCTGAATCAAACATGTTCATATTTAAGTGTAGATAAATTTAAAAAAATATCAAATTAAAATATGTATAATTAATTTCCTTAAAATCAGATGAATCATTGGGTACTTTAAATGATGTTCAAAAATGTACCACATAATAGTGCATTTTAAGAAGGTATTACAATCATAATGTGACATGATGTTCAAAGTGTAAAATGCACTAAAATGGTGTTTATGAATAACAAAGAACATGAATATTATGTATATTAACAATGAATATTAGCCTCATTTAGTGGCTAATCACACCCCCAAACTTGAGTTTTGCTAGTCCCGAGCAAAATACATCTCAACAATATGAATTTCAAATTCCCTTTTCCAAAAACATTTTAATACACAATGATCACCAAAAAAACATATACCAAAAAATCATGAAACCCATCAAAATATTTTATTAAAAGATAGTTTCATAAGCAAGTCCCAATCCCAAGCCCATTCCTTTGATCAAATCCATCACCATACTTCATCCAACTCAATTAGGTGTAATGATGTGTTGTGAATCACAATAGATATGGGGGTTCATTTTCATTCAAGGGGGAAATCATGGAAGCGCTAGGTGGAATCAAATTTAATCCTAATATGAGTATTCTTCATCCTTTTTTTTGTTTATTTATATTACTATAGTAATTGAGATTGCAGTTAATCAAATTAACCCATGTAGCAAGACTTTGCCGATGACTCCCAGACTCAAAGGCCTTAGGGCACCAAGTGAAGCCCACATACTCGGGCATCGTCTCGAGTTAACTTAATCAAAAACAAAGTCATATTACCATAAATAGAGATATATTGAAAAACTCAGGGCTAGAAAACTCTGGAGTCACGATCCCCAAGAGCCGAAAGCCTCGCATTTTATCAATCCATTGCTCTACACGCAAATTTTTATTTTTTTTATTTTTTTATTTTTTTTTATAATAATTTTTTTAGTTTTTTTTGAATACTCATATTATTCATAAAAATAAAACCAGCCTATGCTATTTATTATGGGACCCCAAAAATTCAAATTAGTACCCCACAGTCTAGAGGACGTGCATTGTGGCATTTTTTGTTTGGATGAAAATATAAACGATAAAATATCACATTAGACAGCCACACTTTCCAAAATCTATGCTCATGAAATTATACAAGGATTAAAATCAGAATTAGGGTATGCTAAATTATTTGATATTCAGTTTCAAAGTGTGCAATGCGTATTACCATGTTCAATGTTAAAGGAATTTTTCCTTCCATTTAATTATTTTTTCAAATCATTCATTTTTTTTAACACAAAAGCATTTTTTTATTTTATCTCCCCCCCAACTTAAAATAACACTGTCCCCAGTATTTGAAGAAATAAAAATTTAAAAGGAGTAGAGGCAGATAATGGAAGTTCAAAAAGGAAATTGAAATTGAGGATCATGGAATGAAATCACATGGTGGTTGAAGTTGAAGTTCTTGCTGCTCTAATTTAGTCCTTTGATATCCATGTCGCTTGCAAAGTTCCCTAGTGGAAGGAGAAAAAAACAAACAAAACAAAAAAAATATATATATATATATATAATTAAATTATAAGTATATATATAAAAATTATAGAATAAGTAAGCACATTAAGTTGTAGGTCAGTGGTAAGCGCGTGCCCCTGTCTGCCTTCGGTCCCAGGTTCGAGTCCCCTTGGCTTCGCCGGTTGTGACGGGGTTTGCCCCACGGCCTATGGCGTGGACTTTTTTTTATTTTATTTTTATCTTAACCTATTAAATAATAAAAATAAAACAAAATAAACTGATGATACATTGTCTTATTTTTAAATTTCTGGGTAAGGTATTACTCAAGGATCACACCACGTGACACGGATGAATATAGTGCTCCCCTTTCGTACCCATCCAGACTCATTATAGAAGAACAGGTCAACAGTTTATTATTATTTTCTTCAAAATATCAAAATGTCTCATTAACCCTATTTAAAATATAAAGTTGATTAAAACAACGAAATTATTGGAAACATGAAAACCATGGGTTGCCTCCCATTCAGTGCTTTGTTTAACGTCGTTAGCCCGACATGGAACCTAAATCTATTAATTTTTTCCTTGTTCATAGGTTGGCTCAGTTAAATCAACCTCTATTTCCTGTTTATTTAATGATTCAATGAATGGTTTTAACCTTGGACCATTGACCTTGAAAATGTAACCACTTGTGGGATCTTGAATCTCTACTGCCCCATGGGGGAATACATGATGCACTATGAAAGGTCCTGACCATCTAGACCTTAACTTTCCCGGATGTAAATGAAGTTTTGAACTATACAAGAGCACAAGTTTTCCCGGTTCAAAATGTTTGACCTTGATATTCCTAGATTGGTAGGCTTGAACTCTATCTTTATTGATCCTTGAATTTTCATAAGCCTCCATCCTTAGTTCCTCTAGTTCATTGAGATCTAATTTCCTTTTTATTCTGGCCAATGAGAGATCATAATCCATTTTCTTAATTGCCCAAAGGGCCTTATGTTCAATCTCCACTGGAAAATGGCATGCTTTACCATAAACCAACCTATATGGGGACATTCCTAAAATGGTTTTATATGCAGTTCTATAGGCCCAAAGTGAATCTAAGAGTTTCTCAGACCAATCTTTCCTAGAGGGGTTGACAGTTTTTTCAATAATTTTCTTAATTTCACGATTGGCTAACTCAGCTTGACCATTGGTCTGTGGGTGGTAAGCAGTGGAAACTTTGTGAGAAATTCCATATTTTTCCATGAGTGATGAGAATGGACGATTGCAAAAATGAGTTAAACGATCACTTATGATAGCCCTAGGAATTCCAAATCTAGAGAATATGTTTTCTTTTAGGAATCTAATCACAGTTTGATGATCATTGGATTTTGTGGGAATGGCCTCAACCCATTTTGAGACATAATCAACAGCTAAGAGTATGTAGAGGTATCCACGAGAGTTTGGGAAGGGACCCATGAAATCAATTCCCCAACAATCAAAGATTTCAACCACTAAGATGGGAGTGAGTGGCATTTGATTCCTTTTTGTGATGGACCCTACTTGATGACACCTAGGACAGCTTTGACAAAATGTGTAGGAGTCCCTTGAGAGGGTGGGCCAGAAAAAACCACATTGAAGAATCTTAGCAGATGTTTTCTTAGAGGAAAAGTGACCTCCACATGCCTCACTATAACAGAATTTAAGGATGGACTCTTGTTCAGATTCTGGAACACACCTCCTAATGACTTGGTCAGGGAAGACCTTGTAGAGGTATAGATCATCAAACACATAGTGTCTAACATCAGAAAGGAATTTCCTTCGAGCTTGAGTCCCTAAGAATTTTGGAATGACTCCTGTCACTAAGAAATTTTCTATGTCAGCATACCAAGGGAAGTCACTCACAGAGTATAAGTGTTCATTAGGAAACGAATCAGACACAGAAAGGTGATTTGAGTTGTGTTTGAATTCTATCCTAGAGAGGTGATCAGCTACAACATTTTCAACTCCCTTTTTTCCTTGATTGTGAGGTCAAATTCTTGTAAGAGAAGGACCCACCTAATCAGTCTAGCCTTAGCATCTTGTTTTTGGAAGAGGTATTTTAGTGTAGAATGGTCAGTGAACACAGTGATGGGCGATCCTAAGAGGTAGGATCTAAACTTCTCTAAGGCAAACACAATAGAAATTAACTCCTTTTCAGTGGTGGTGTAGTTGATTTGGGCATCATTTAAGGATTTTCTTGCATAAGCAATGACATAAGGAGTTTTATCACAACGTTGTCCTAACACAGCTCCAACAGAAAAGTCACTGGCATCACACATAAGTTCAAAAGGAAGGTTCCAATTTGGAGATTTCATAATGCGAGGAGAGGTGAGAGAGGATTTGAGGGTTGTGAATGAACCCTCACAGCGTTCTGTCCAAACAAATGGAGCATCCTTTACTAAGAGAGAACAAATAGGAAGGGATATTGAACTAAAGTCCTTGATGAATCTTCTATAGAAACTAGCATGTCCTAAGAAAGACCTCACTTCCTTGATAGTTTTAGGTGATGGAAGGTGATGAATGATGTCAAACTTTGCTTTATCAACTTAAATCCCCCTACTCGAGACCATATGTCCTAGAACAATTCCCTCTTTAACCATTAAATGACATTTTTTCCAATTTAGGACCATATTCTTTTCTTCACATCTTGACAAGACTCTCTCAAAATTCTGCAGACATCCCTCAAAAGTATCCCCAAACACAGATAAGTCATCTATGAAGACCTCTAGAAAATCCCCTACCATGTCTGAGAAGATTCCCATCATTCACCGCTGGAAGGGTCCAGGGGCATTGCATAACCCGAAGGGCATGCGTTTGAAGGAAAAGGTACCGAAAGGACATGTGAATGTAGTCTTCCCTTGATCCTCTAGGGAGACCTCAATTTGATTTTACCCCGAGTACCCATCTAAGAAACAATAGAAGGCATGACCTGCCACTCTCTCAAGGACTTGGTCAATGAATGGTAAGGGGAAATGGTCCTTCTTGGTGAATGAGTTTAGTTTCCTATAGTCAATGCATACCCTCCATCCACTACTCACCCTTGTTGGAAGAATCTCTCCATCCTCATTGGTTATCACTGTGATTCCAGCCTTTTTTGGAACCACTTGGATTGGGCTCACCCATTCACTCTCAGCTATGGGATATATGATACCAGCTTTCAACAATTTCAGATGTTCCTTCTTTACTACCTCCATGAGATTAGGATTGAGTCGCCGTTGAGGTTGACGACATGGCTTTGAATCAGATTCCAGAACAATCCTATGAGTCCCGATTAGTGGGCTAATCCCAGGAATATCAGAAAGGGTCCAACCAATGGCTTTCTTATGCTTCCTAAGGACATCTAGAATCATCTTCTCATGATTGTCTTCAAGAGAAGAAGAAATGACAATAGGTTGTGTTTTAGTTTCCCCTATAAAGGCATAATTTAGTGCAGCAGGAAGTTCCTTCAATTCAAGATCAGGTTGGTTCAGAATTTCAGCAGAAGATTGGGACATTGGATCAAGATCAATTTCCTTTTTTATAGGTTCTGATAGAATTGATTCCTCACATGTAGAAGTTTCAGCTACTAGATTGGCTTGATCAGATTTAGGGAAGGAATTTAGAGGGGTCTCTATGAAATTGGTTTCTTGAAGGGTTTCACTGATTTTTGGACCTAAGACATCCTCATATGAGCAATTTGAAAATGATTCAATCCAAGGAGATAAAATTCCTTCATATGAACAAAGGAAATCAATCTCATTCTGACTTAAACATTCATCAAATATTCCTTGATGTTCCATGGATTCATTATCAATGCTTCCTATCATGTTTACTTCATGAATATCCTCGTCATCCCCTATTTGTGAGCTTGCATTATAGATGTTCAAGTCTAGACTCATGTTCCCAAAGGTGATGGTCATGTTCCCATTTCAGACTCGGATAACAGAGTTCATTGTTTCTAGGAAAGGACGACTAAAGATGATTGGGGTTTGTTCCTTATTTCCTAAGTTTGGATGGTTGTCAAGGACAATGAAATCAGCAGGGTAGATGAAGTTTTCAACCTTTACCAGAACATCCGTTAAAATCCCCTTTGGAACCCTAATGCTACGATCAGCAAGTTGAAGTGTGACAGATGTGGTTTGGAGTTCTTCTAGGCCTAACTGGCAGTACACAGCATATGGGATGAGATTGACACTAGCACCTAGGTCACACAAGGCCTTGACAACTTTTCTCTCTCCTAGTTCAACATTGATGTAAGGGCAACATGGGTCTTTCAACTTAGGAGGAATGGTCCCTTGAATGGTGGTACTCACATTAGCAGCCAAAAGGACTTGGTTTTTATGTGAAAATTTTCTTTTAAAAGTGCACAAGTCCTTAAGTTACTTTGAGTAGGCATGTATGGTTTGGATTTCATCGAGCAGGGGTATGTTCAACTTGAATTGTGAAAATATTTCTCTCAATGTTTCACTCAGTTCAGGCTTGGGTTTCCCCCTCATGCGTTGAGGAAATGGTGCAGGTTGTGGGGTTGTTTGTTGAAGAGTTGTTTCCTTCACATTGTTATCAGTTTCCTCAGTTTGATCTTGTGGTTCATTTGAATTTTCATCCACGTTTGAATCTTCAGGTGGGTTCTGCATTAGTTTTTCAGGTTTCTCAATTGATTTCCCACTTCTTAAAACAGTCACAGCCTTTAGTTGTTCATGAGTTGTTTGAGCACAACTCTACTCTCCCCTTGAAGTTGAGGATGGCACCGCCTGAGTAGGCATGGGTGTCTTTCCTGTTTTGATGGTTTGAAGTTCTTGTTTTAGGGAAGATACTTCTGAGTTCATCCTCTCCATTTTTTTGCATAGTTGTTCTAGTAGGCTTTGTGGAACAGTTTGGGTTGGTGCTTGAGTAGGTTGGTTTATCGCAGGGGGATATTTTGGAGGTGGGATGGTTTGTTGAAAATAGACCGGTGGCTGTTGGTATTAGATAGGTTGGGTTTGGAACTGGTTATGGGTTTGGTAGTTCTGTTGAGGGTAAGGATTTTGCCCTTGTGGTTGGCTATGTTGTTGGTTATCCTTCCATCGGAAGCCTGGGTGGTCATTGTACCTTGGATTGAAGGTGTTTTGGTATTGGGGATTTTGAAAGTTTAGGGCATTGACTTCCGCTGGGGGTACTCCTAGAAGAACATCCTTGATGGATGGAATGGTTGGTAAGTTTTCTGTTTTATGGTCATGTTTGTCACAAATTTTGCAAACAAGGTCTACATTTTTGATTTCATGGACTTTCCTAAGGTCTATCTCTTCAACCTTCCTAGAGAGTGCTGCGAGTTTAGCCCTAAGGATTTCCTCTTCTCTAAGTGTATGAATTCCAGTGGTTCTTTGTGGCTTTTCAGAATAAGGTGAAGTTTCCCAAGTTTGGTTTTGTTCAGCCAGACTTTCCAGATACTCGTAAGCATCATTGGGGACCTTGTTTTTAAAAGTTCCATTACACATCATGTCAATGAATTGTTTATTACCCGGACCCAACCCTTCATAGAAAATTCTCACTTGTTCAGGAATAGAAAAACCATGGTGTGGAACAATGTTTAGGGTGTCTCTGAACCTCTCCCATATTTCATAAAATGACTCTCCCTCTTTTTCAAAAAAGTTTTGGATGCTCTTTTTAAGTGAAATTGTTTAGTGATGAGGGAAGTATTTTTTGTAGAATTCTCTTTGAAGTTGGTCCCAAGAGTGGATTGATGTAGGTCAAAAGGTTTTTAGCCAATTTGTAGCTTGATCCTTTAATGAAAAAGGAAATATCCTCATCTTAGCAGATTCTAGTGGATGTGGGGGACACATGGTTTCAAAAATGTCGTTAAACTCTTTGACATGAAGGTATGGCATTTCTGACTCCATCCCATGAAAGGTTGGAAGGTGGTTTAGGACATGGGGTTTGAATATGTAGTTGGTGTCTCCTATGGAATTGTGTCTAATGCATGAGGGGGAATTGGTCCAAGCTGGAGTGAGGTAGTCATTCATGGTTTGATCAACTACATTCCCTATGTTTGGAGCTTCTTGGTTTTGGTTTCCCATTTGATTCCCCCCGGGGTTTACAATTTGATTTTGTATATGACCCTCCATTAGACTTGTTTCAAGTTCTGACTTTGTGGTTTCAAGAATATTTCAATCTGATTTAAACAATACCTTAGGTGCACTTGACTCCCCTATCCTAGGACTTTCCACCCTAACTAGTCTGTTTGAGAAATCGCGGGTGTAGGCGGACATGCGCCAAAAAAAAGCGAGAAAGGGACAAGATAAGAGATCGTGGGTGATAGTAGAAGAATGTAGGGGAGGAAAGAAGGTTTTTTTTGGATCTAAGGTACTTAAATGGTCCCCGCCTAAAGGCTCCAAAATTTGTTTCACTCCCAAATATACCCAAGAGAAGAAGGGTAGAACGGTCCTTGTAGTGTAGCTTGGGTTGTCGATTCCATAAGGACCTAAGGAGATACCTCAGATACACAACCTAAGGGATGGATTTTTGGCTATGAAGTGGCCAACTTGGATTGATTTTGGATGGGTTTTAAAGATATCTAATAGATTTAAATGGATTCAATTTAAAATAATGAGTTGATCCTAGGTTATCGATCGGGGTGGATTGGACGTATTTTCTTTTTAATGATTTCAATTTCTTAAATTTGAGATGGGTTCATTTAAGGAGATAAGACAACATCATCACTTACTGGTTTAATGCCTACACTCTCTAATACTAATCACCTATACACTTGAAGGATCAATTTTTTGAGCACTTCAAGGTAAAGGATCGTATTAGTACTTGAAGTGTGTGGCCTTAAATTCAACAAGGATGATGGAGTTTAAAAATCATCAAATAAAAATCCCAATTAAAGAAGTGATTATACAATAATTAGGTGATAAATAACATCCAATCCAGCCCCTTGCTACTCCCTTGGATCAACCCATAAGTGGGTTAGCCCTCGATTGATCCAATGGTTTCAATGGAAGCGGAAAGTAGACTCATTAGGGAGGAAATGGAGAAGTAAAGAAAACAACAAAAATAAAATGATCACTCCACCGTTGTGTGAATAATTTCACAAGGGTTGTTGTGAATAAATTCACACCTTGATCCAATGGTATCGTAGTGATATTAAGAACAACATAATAAGAGTAGAAGAAGAACTTTTATTAAGAAACTAAAGTGAATTGAACAACTTACATGTGAACGACAAAATTGAGGCAACAAAAATGCAGCATAACATTACAA
Source organism: Viscum album (assembly GCA_963277665.1). Taxonomy (NCBI): domain Eukaryota; kingdom Viridiplantae; phylum Streptophyta; class Magnoliopsida; order Santalales; family Viscaceae; genus Viscum; species Viscum album. The sequence continues at coordinate 1,249,017,184 of OY728128.1, read as the reverse complement.
TTGAACAAAGCATCCAAGATATTCAACTACTTCACCACCACTGCCTTAAATATGCATTTTGGGAGCCTTGGGTCGAGCCTACAACAGTACAAAGCATATCAATTAATTTTGGTAGGCCATAGGTGGTGGAAAGCTTGTGGAATTTGAATTTTTCCACATTTGACCCGAGGTGGCAGCCATCTTTCCTTCACCGAACAGACGCATTTGAAAGACCTTCTAGAAGTCCGAATAAGGGTGGGACATAGAAGAACAAAATGGAGCTCCGGATGTCTTCTAACCTCCTGTAAGATTTGGGCCCATTTGGAGTTTTGGATTCGGAGATATGATCAAATTGGTGGACTCTTTTTCTGGGCTGCAGAATCTGTCTCAGAATTTTATCTCTAAATTGGGCCGCCTAAATGACCAACATGGATGCCGAATTAGAATTACCTCTTGAAGAGTGATTTGTTCCTGTACATGGATTCTATCATACCACGAAATTTGGGATTAATTGGGCCTGTATTTTGGGCCCCACATCCTAATCAGTGGGCTGATGTCCAATCTACCTTCTCCAGAATTGCTTCCTTTCATTTCCAAATATATCCATCATCCTCCATGAATTCTCCACTGATACCTGAATAAAACATGTTCATATTTAAGTGTAAATCAATTTACAAAAATATAAAATTAAAATATGTATAATTAAATTCCTTAAAATCAGATGAATCATTGGGTACTTTAAATGATGTTAAAAAATGTACCACATAATAGTGCATTTTAAGAAGGTATTACAATCATAATGTGAAATGATGTTCAAAGTGTAAAATGCACTAAAATGGTGTTTATTAATAACAAAGAACATGAATATAATGTATATTAATAATGAATATTAGCCTCATTTAGTGGCTAATCACATGTCCTATTGTTGGGAGATTTTGTTATCGAATATGATGTTATTCTCATGGAATGACGGGTAAGTATCAAAGATCATATGGATTAGGTGCTTCGTAGATGAAACATTAATTTGGTTCGTGTGCTCTAGAGGAATTATAGCCTCAAGGAGAGTACCAAGGAATGGGAGGGGAAAATTTGTGCCCAATACGTAGATCTGTTTTGAGTTTTTACCTTATTTTTTAATTTGTGCCTTGTTTGTGGTAGATTCTTGACCTTGTTTTCAATGAGATGAAATGTTTCCCTTTTTCTCTAAATGTGTGTGAAAAGTCCTAATGTGTGTGCGGGGAGAACCTGATCCCAAATCAAGACTAATTTATAAGGATGCGATTAAACCCACGAAGATGACTCAGTTCCACCCAAATAGGATAATATATTATCAAGGGGGAGGATCTCCCTGATCCATGTGTTTGGATAGTGTGACATTTGGTGTTTGTGCATTTTATTAGGGTAGTGAATCCTTACTATCTCCCCATTTGTTCAGGAGATATATTTCTAATAGGTGTTCCTGGATGTTACGTTTTCCCCTCCTGTTTTCAACACAGGGTAGTTTATTCTTGAGAGGTATCATACTTTGTGGATATCCTAACTCTCTATCTTCTTGTTGAGTTTTCGATTCCCGTGGACGAGAATACATTGATAGTTATTTGATGTAATGACCCATATTTCCCCATGCCTTAACATTGTGAAAACCCAATGGACGTATTGTTATTGGGAATCAACATGGCATGCATCGGGAGGTTTCCAAAAACTTGGTTCCACAAAACTCTTCCACAGAAATAGTGGAAACGTAAAGGTGGCACTGTCACGGTCACACTGTCACGGTCGCACCGTAACGTTCATTCCATCAAGTTCACATCGTTTATGATGGAATTTTTATAATTTCACCGTTTATGATGGAACCGTTATGGTGGAACCATTAAGGTCGCACCGTATTTTTTTGACACTGTTACGGTGTTACACCCCCCTTGCCCAGTTTTCTGAGTTTTCCCAGTTTCATCCCTATTAAGTGTTTTTCTTTATTTACTATTAATCACTCAACTCAAACGCATCCGGTGGTCTATCTCCACCATTTGATAATGGAATTATTAAATCTCAATTAATTCTAATGTGGGAAACCTACGATAGTAATGGTCAATCCATGATCCAGCTTTTATGTAGTTTGAAATTTTCTCCCTAATTTTCGGATCTGGCCTCTTCTTAAGATGAGATCATCCCTTCCTTCTCAGTTTTTCATTTCTCTTGATGTGCATAGAGACGTCCCCCTGAGACAATTCATGCTCCCATGCTGGATACCTTCCTACTTATCAATGGAGTTATTTCTAAAAGTCACGCCATCCAATGTTTTGGGTGAAATAAGGAAATTTCATCTTTGATCATCCAAGTAAGGATTTCCTTATGATTCTCTTTAATTGTGCAGCATATGGGGTGGGTATATTAATGGTACCAGGTGAGGAACGGTGGGATACACTTCATAAAATGAAAATTAAATATGGATTTAATATAGTCAAAATATTACTCGTGTAACTAAAATAATTATCAAGGGGTGGTTGATCTTATCCAACTATTTTTATTTTGTTATCTTAGATTATTTTATGGATTTTTGGGTTTCTATGCATTTTAAAAATCTTGGTTGTTTGTCGTGTTTTCATGTACACCATTGACCCTATATATTTCTTATGGTGATTAAAAAAATGGTGGTAAAATGAAAACTATTTAATCATGCACACTCGGATAAGTAAAGAGATTCCCCAGGATCAAAACTATTATGTGCTCACATCTCTTATATTGAAGTGGAAATTATATAATCAATTTTGGTTGAATTTGAAGGCATTTGGTGTGATGGTTGTGATTATGTGTTGTGTGTTCTGGTCTGGGATAAATGGGATTTGTATGTGCGGTGGTACACAGGAGGTGTGTTGGTGTCTCAGTCTGAGAGATTGATTGAATATGTAATGGATGAATTTTTAGGTAGCTGAACGTGATTTATTTTGTGTTTTGGTTGCGAAGAGACATTGAGCAGTGGGATTGTTGTGTGGTTATAGACTTGTTATGCAGTAAGACTGTATTGGGGATTTGTTTGGGAATCAAGGCTGATGGGTTGGGTTGTGAGAGAATGAATGGTTGGTATTACATTGATGTGTTTGATAGTGGTTGAAAGGGGATTTTCCATGGGACTAAATGTCTAGTTTTTTTATATTGTGCAGTGGGACTGCAGGTCTAGTTTTATGTTGTTTTCTAGTGAAACTACGTGTCTAGTTATGGGTTGTTGTGCAGTGGGACTGTAGTTTGGGTTTATTGGTGTATTGGCATGGTTTTGGTTTTTATATTCCAAGTAGTGTTGGAATAATTTAATTTAACCCCTTAACAAATAAATGTACATTTAATGAAAAGTGGGATGAGTTTTAATTTTGCAGTGGCTATTTTGTGGTTTTGCATGTAGGAGTAGCAACAAAAGTGGTGTTGGTGTGGTCTTTCTGTCTTTTCATGTGAAACCCATAGTTTTGTGATGAGTGTTCGATTACCTATACATATATATTGTAGTTCCCTGTGTTTTCGATATGCACCCCAACCTTATTGAGTATTATGTATCAATAACTTCTATTTCATGGGGTAGGGTGGAATTCCCAATATCCCCATTGGAGGATGGATGTATTGTTACTTATTTTCTTCCTCACATCCTCTTTCGGATCTTGTGTCTCAAGCATATCTATGAAGGATGTAGTGTCTTAAGGCTTAGCATAGTTCACAATTCATCAGGAAAGGGTTTGTTTTGGAATAGGGGATTAGATATTTGTAGGTTAGGTATGTTTTTCCCATATATCTTGGGGATGACGTGCAGGTGTCATCGATCGTGGTGTGTTGTTGTTGAGGCCCATGTGTCTTTGGGTGTAGTGGTTGTTAATGTAGACTATGTTTCTAAAGGAATGGTTGGGTGTGGTTTGAGGCCTAGGTGTGTGTTGGAAGGATACGGTAGTGGGACTACTTGAATGAAAAGTGGTAGTGTTAATATGTTAAATCGTTCAGAATGAGCAGTTAACAAGTTGGGAAAGTGGTACGGGGTACCAAAATATTGTTGTTCATATATTATTACATTACTTGACTTGTGTTATATGGGTTAGTGCTCATTGGTGAGGTTGTGATGGCTAGTTTTCCTTGGAATGTTGTTGAGGTTCAACTGTTTTCTCCAAGGGACATTAGTCTATTCCCTCACTTGTGCACGAGAAACTTTAGTTTCCTTACTGAGTATACAAGTATGCTCCCACAACCAATATAAAACTATGTTCAGGTTTTGAGGAGGACTCTGAGGATCATGGAGGACTTTACTATCTTGGGTGTCGGGATATTTTCGTTTGGTTTTTAATTTTGTTACCACAGTACTCTATTTAGATGTTTTGTTATACTTTTTATGTGTTTTACTTTTTAACATGCATGTGGGAATGGATTTTTGGATTTACTTTTACCTTTATTCTTGATGTTGGTGGGATTTACTGTCTTATCTACCGATCATGTTCTATAAAAAGGGTAATGCCTTTAATTTATGTGAGATTCTATAACCATAGTGCAGGTCGCCACTCTAGAGCCTATTGAAGGCGGGACATAAGGGTCATTATCTCCCCTTCACCTTGAAAAAGGAAGGGCATGGCACTAATCCATCCCTTCCCTCATCTTAAAGAAAGAGGTTTGTGACAATTCATCTCATTAAAAATATTAAATAAATTTTTAAAAATTAAATTCACAGAAGTAAAACAATTTAATTTAATTTCAAACTCGTAGGCATGTTGAGAAATAGTTATTCCAAAAAAACATTGAAAACCATAAAAAAAATTATTTTAAAATTAATCAAGAAATTGATTAAACTGATAAAAATTTGTTAATATTTAATTTAATTAATGTTACATTATTTTAAAACCAATATAAAATTTAAGCTTTCCTTGTAAAGATTTTTAAAATGGTAGTTTTCTGTAGAAATTTATATTTTTCAGTATTCAGCAAAAAATTAATCATTTTTAGAAAACCCAAATATTTACCAAAATATAATATTAACATTTACATTAGAATAATTAAAAGAAATTTAAAAAAATTCTAAAATTATTAATAATTAATTTTAAATTTTCTTTTCAATGCGTGACTAAAATACCATTGAGAATTGTTTTCATAAAACATTTATTTTTTCATATAAATGATTCTTATTTTATTTCTAACTAATATATATACGTTGAAGTTATTTTACACATGTTTAAACCATATAATATTTATAATTTATTTAGTTATATTAATACCCACAAACGTAGAAACAAGGTTATAATTGAAATGATTAAACCAAAATATTTTATTATATTATCTTGTTTAACATAAGCAAAGGGTTTGGAGAATTATAAGATATAGAAGAGAGTGAATTTAATAAAAAATAAATATATCACAATGTCTTTTGTTTTTAACTTATATTTTATGTTTTTTTTGTTTCAAATATGATATCAAATATGGTTTTAATCATTTACAATATGAAGGTGTTACATAAATAATATAAATGTGTTTCATATTTTAAATTAATTATAATAAACATATAAAAGATTATTTCATTATAGTGAAATAGTGAGATATATATAAATGATCCTAATATACTACAAATGTATATAAAAATAGTCTAAGAATAATTTTTGAAATTTTATTGCAGACGACATGTTAATTGGATGCATCAACTTCTAGGGACGATTGGAAACTCACTTTTTGTATTTTAAATTCACAAAAACATTAGTGTAATTGTAAAAACAAAAGAGAATGAAATATATATGGTATAAAATCATATTAAAATCATAATTTTACTATTCTTTATTTTTACAAGTATATAACCTTCCAACCAGACATGTGGTCTACCCAAATGAATAGGCTAAGTTGTTTTAATGAAATGAAGACCATTAAAAATATGAGTTAGGGGGCCAAAACAAAACAATCAAGATATGATTTTTTTAAATCATAAAAAAAATATTTAGTTTTGTTCTTGAAATATTTTAATACACCACACTCTTTAAAGATGTGTTTTTTTATAACTATGATTTAGAATGAACTCTTAGAGTTTTAATAACACTAAAATGTTTCTATAATGGTAAAAATTGGAGAAAAAATATCTGAATGAAAAAATAGTAATATATTATTCTTTTTATTTGGGATATGTACTTATAGAAAATTTTTATTAATATATATGGTGTTCTCGAATAGATTGAATATGACGTTTTTATTGATTTGATGCCCTTTAAAAATTTTCATCATGGGGTTAACACCATAAAAACGACTGCTAGTTACCTTGAAATTGTACTACAACAAATGTATTATGATTAATGATATTTTAGAGTACACTAATTTCTAATTAGATGTTTCATTCTATTTTGGTTATCAAATATACAATTTTAGTGTTTTTAAAAAATACTGAAATGTATGTGTAATAGTCAAGACAAGTGAAAACAAACATAGAATAATATCAAGTCATATGAAATCTCTATACTATTATTTTTTAGAACTAGAAGCATATAACTTGACTATAAATCATAAAATTTCCTCATTAAGACCCAATAATTTGATTTTAGCAATTTAGTGGGCTTTAAAAACTAGTATCATGGTGTTTGATCCAAACGACTAACCTTCGATTTCCATGAAATCAAATAAAAAAATTATGTAATTTTTGGAATTTTTCATATTTGTAAGATCAATATTTTTTAGGGAAACAATAAATGCATTTTAGTTTCTTTAAAACTCAAATACATGCATGTAATGGTCAAATGTGAATAATGATAGAATGGAATGAAATATTTTGAAAACCATAATTGAATTATTTTTCATGTTTTTGAGCATACAGAACAACAATCAGATAAGAGATAATATTTGATGGACTTAATAAGTCAGTTTTAATGGTTTAATAGCCTTTAAAAACATGAATTGGGAATTATGACCCTTGTAAATAACCTCTAATTTTTGTACGATCAAACCAAAACAAAAATAGAGTGTTTTAAGAAATGTTGGAGTATATGACACACTAAACAGTTTTGTCATTTACATGGGATGACCAAAAATACATCTAGTGTTTTAAAATCACTAAAACATGAATGTAATAATCAATAAATAGAGAAAATAACCTAAAAAATCAAATCACTCTAAATCTTATTTTTATTATTTTGGAAAAGTATGAGTATATGAAACATCAATCAAACATGTGGTGTGCTCGAACAGATCTAATACACACATTAAATGGTTTAATGAAATTTACAGATGTTCTTCAGGGGTAAAAACCAAGAAAAAAACACTAATTTATATGTAATTAGGAAAAAAATTGTAGATTATGTTTTGATATATTGTAGTAAACGAAACATCAACCAAACCATTCATTGGTCATGATGAAAAGAATAACACTTCTGTTTTATAGAAACCATACATCATGTCTGTAATAGTTAGAATTGAGGAAAATTTCATCCAAAATATGTGAAATGAATATAACATAATTTTTTTAGTATTTCTAAAAAATAATATTATTATGAACATCAATCAGACATACAATTTTCATTGATAGACAAAATAAATAGTTTGGAATGATTCGATGGTGTTTAAAAACTTAATCAAGAGGTCAAAAACATGAAGACATCCTATGATTTCAAAGGAATAATAATAAAACATTAGTAGAGTAATTTTTTAAGTGTTTTAGTAGAAAAAATATTAATCAGTTGTTTCTTTACCGAGGGTGATTTCAATACACTTTTAGTATTTTAAGCAAACCAAAAATATATATAACAGTTAAAACTATAAAAAACTATGAATGATGCAAAATAGTTTGAAAATATTTTTTGTATTATTTTATATGTTTATATGTATAAAACACATAAATTAGATTCACAATGTTCTAAAAAAACCGAATAAAAAGATTTTATTGGTTTTATAGCCTTTAAAAACATGCGTCATATGGTCAAAATGAAGAAAACTGTCTCTTACTCACTTTAAAATATTAATTATAAACTATTTAGTGATATTGGAAATTTTTTATCACACAATAGATCAATCCATGTATTTACCTTGGTATGAATGAAAAATTGACTTTTAGAGTCTAAAAATTAAAAAGAACATTTAATGGTCAAAATAAAAGAATATATCCCCTTAATTAAAAAAAAGTAATTGGAAAATTTTCATGTTATTATTTTAGATTCATATTAGTAGATCAATCATAAATTATAGGTTATGTGGGATCAAATGAAAAAATAAAAAAATGGTTTGGAAACCATTTTAAATGTGCATCAGGGGGTCAAAGCTAGGAAAACAACCTCTAACTCACACTAGATCATAAAAACATACCATAAGGGGGATTCTAATATTTTAGAGAAGAAAACATGTTAATCCTAAATGTATATTTCTCAAGATAATATAAAAAATTCCCTTTGTGTTTTATATTTTTAAAACAAGCTTGTAATTATCAAAACCAAAGAGAATGGCCTCTACATGATCCAAAATCATATGAGAACTATATTTGTAGTATTATTTTTTTGAATGAGAAGATTTCACATCAATCATATGTGTAGGGTGATTATAATAACTGAATATGATGTTTTTAATGGTTTTAGAGTCCTTTGAAAATGTATATTCTCCATTCAATGCTACGAAAATGACATACAATTCCGTGAAATCAAAAAACTATTTTGTTACTTATGAAATTCTGGGGTTGATGACACAACAATATGATGTGTCCTTTTCATAAGATTATCAGAAACACTCTTTTAGTGTTTTTAATATACTAATATGTGAAATTTGTGGTTAAAACTATAAAATTAAATCTAGGAATAAATTTAAATCATAGAATATACCTATTAATATTATTTTTAGCATATAAAATTATAAGAAACGCTAATCAAACATGTGGTGTGCTCAGATGGAAAGAATGAGAAATATTTAATGGTTTGGCAGCATTTAAAAATGTGTTCTAGGGGCCAAAACATGTTAAATGTCATCTAAATAATGGTAAATCATGAAAAAAAATATTTTGAATTATTTTGTTTATGTTTGCGGTGAAAAAATTCAATTTGAAACATCATTTTCTATGGATAACTAAAAACCTACTTTTTGCATTCTAAAAACACTAATTCATGAGTGTAATGCTTATAACTGTAAAAAAACCCACATAAAGATGTGAAATATTTGGAAAGACATATTTTGATTATTTATGATGTATACAAGTATAATTTACATCAGTTAGATGTAGGGTGTACTCATATGGGTTGAACAAGATGTTTTTAATTATTTGAAATCCATTAAAACATTTTGCAGGATGTAAAAAACACAAAAAATAACTAGGATTGATGTGAAATCATACTGAAATAACTTTAGAGTGATTTATGAAATGTTGTAGTATAATTCATGTCTATACTTTGTGTTGTTTTCTCAAGATGGATGAAACACACTTACGCGTTATGAAAACCATGAAATATATGTTTTACCATGAAAACCCATGAAACAATTCCTCTATGATGCGAAATAATAAGAGGAGAAATTTGTATTATTTTTTATTTATCAGTATATGATATATAAATTGGATTTGTGGTGTGCTCAGATAGACAATTGAAGTATTTTTAATTGTTTGGCTGCCTTTAAAAATATACATCAAGGGGTCATAACAAATGGAACCAACAATAATATATGTGAAATAAAATGGAAAATATTAAGTATATTTTCTAAATGTTGGGTTGGAAAAAAAATATTATATTTTTTTTTCTCATAATGACCATAATCTCATTTTTAGTGTTTTAAAAAAACTCAAACATGCATATAAAAGTAAAAACTAGGGATAATGACCTCTAAATCATGTGGAATTATATAAAAACCATATTTTTCATATTTCTGATTTTTAAATGTAAATAAATATCAATCATACATGTGGTGAGATTGGAAAGAATAAATAAGTAGTTTTAAAAAGTTTAATGGATTTTGAAAGAATGAATCAGAAGTTTAAACCCTATAAAATGATCTTCAATTAATGTGAAATCATAATACAACAATCATAGAGTGAATTTTGAAATGTTAGAGTAGAGAATTTTTACTATAAAATTATATTTTCCCAAGAAGGATATAATCACACTTTTAGGTTTCCAAAAACACTAAAATATGTGTGTAATATTCAAAATAACAGGAAATTACCCTTGGATGATGTCAAGTCAAAGTAAAATTTTCATAGTATTTTTATTGTTGTGTGCTTATAGAGGGAACATAAATCAGTTGTTCAATGTGCTCAGGTATAATGGATAAGATGCTATTAATGTTTTGGTAGTATTTGAAACCATTCACTTGGGGTTCAAAAGAAATTGAAAACCTCAAATTGAAGTTAAATAAAATGAAACCAACTGTATATGGATTTGGGATACTTTTTATTATAGGACACATTAATAAGATGTGTCTTTTCCATAGAATTATTAGAAATTCAATTATATTTAATTAAAAACACTAAATCGTGAGTGTAATTTTTATAACCATAGAAAACAATATGAAAATGACATGAAATCTTATTAAAATAGAATTATTCATATTCTTTACAAGAATGAGTTTACAGCACATCAATCATACATGTGGTGTGATTGGTCTGACTAAATAATATTTCTTTAACAGTTTGGTTGCCATTAATAATTTTTGTTAGGGGTTAATAAAGAAACAAATAGACTCCAATTAACATTAATAAATTTAGAAATAATATTTTAATTATTGTTATGTTGATGTCTAGAAATTATGTCAATCTGATGTGTTGTGTTCCTGGGACAACCAAATAACAATTTCATAATGGTTTCACAAAATTTAAAAAAACTATGTTGTGGGTAAATACAACTAAAATGTCACCAATTGTAGTGAAATAAAATTAAAACCACTATAGATTAATTTTTAAAATGTTTGAGTATAGGACTTTTCAATCAGACATTTTTTCTCTTAATGACATGTAATACATTTTCCTTTTTTCAAAATAGTAAATCAAGCTTTTTATAGTCAAACCTAGAGAAAACGACTACTAAATAACATGAAATAAAGTTAAAATAATATTGTTTTTATTATTTACCTGTACAAGTACTTGATTAGTCAATTAATAGTGGGGTGAGGTCGGAAAATCCAAATTATATGTTTTATATAAGATAAATGATTTTGAAATTAAATTCAATTGAAAATCAAATCAGCCTAGTCTTTTTGAAATGATTTTTTGAATAAAAATATTCATTTGGATTTCAAGTAATATTATTATATTTATTTTTTATTTAATATCCTAAATTTTATTTATAATTGGTTTTATTTTTTTAATATTAGATCACGTGGGAAGTGCATGGAAAATAATCAGATCAGTTTGTTTGTTAGTTTATGAAAAAACTTTTTCAATATAAATTTATTTAATATTTGAATCATGTTTTTTATTATTTTCAAAATATGAGGTAATTTTTTTTAAAATTGAATTACTAATAGAATCCTCTAAAAGACCATATTTATAGGTTTCATGCAGCCTTGTTATATTGGCCCCCAAATTGGGGTTTCACTAGGATATCCTAACTCACCTAAAAAGGACCTCCAAATGGAAATCTTTATAGGTCCTTTAATGATGGCTTATAGTGATTGAAAAATAGTGGCCACTATAAGTAACAATAACAAGTCAAAGGATCCCTTCATCTGGTGATTACTAGGTAACCACAATAGGAAATTATTAATGAATTTTCGGTGGCCACTAATGATTGTTTATCTAAATAGTGATGAAATCTTTCAAAAAATACACCTAAATCTCCTAATTGGGAACATTTAATCACTATCACCACACTAATATCTTTATCCTCCTCTAACTAGTTTCACTAAAACCAAAACCCTTAAACATTGTGGTCGTACACCCACAATAGATTCGATGATTATCATCATATTAGTATCTTTCTCCTCTCTGATCTCTACTACTCACATCCCTTATGTTACCAAGTGTCAAGTTTTTGTGTGATCATCATGATCATACCCAATTTGTATCCTAACCCACTATCCTCCATTATACAAGACATTGGTCAACTAAACTCATAAATCATCAAAACATTAACATCTCTATAAAAATTCATCCAATAATATAGTTCCTCCCAGCATAATACTCTACTAAACTAGGCTGGTTTAATATATTGGTTCTTTTCACCATCGGTATCATATATAGAAAACACTGACCATGTTGTAATACCAATGAAATCAACAAAACACATATTAATAAGTTAAATCCCTAAACCTAAAAACTCATATCCTGATACAAAAACCCAATGTTAAAAAAAATATTATGCTCCCAAAATAAATTAATCCCTTAAAACAACCATGACATACCCATCGAACACATAATAAAACTCCCATGTCCCTCCAGATCAACTATAGGAAACAACTAAAACATAGTATACATGGACACTAATTTCTTTTCATCAATATCAATCCAACATACACACACCTAAAAAAATCACTGTGGAGTTTCCAATAAATATAGAGTAAAATCTGAATACATAATTCAACAATATGTTTTTCTTATAGCTATGAAAAAATAAATCATAGAAAATTATTTTATACAAACACTGATCACATACATTATTAGCAATTCAAAATCATTTTAAATACCCCCAAACTCACTCGAGTTCTCAGAATATCTCTTACTATCCATGGGATCTCAAATAAATACTGAAATTAACTAAAATCCATAGCCTTTTTGGTCAATTTCCCAATAAACCAATCTCATTTTAAAACATAATTCCAAAATAAATTTATAAAAACCATTTTTCAAACATTTTAAAAAAATTGATATTACTATCATTTTAAAATAACCACATTCACCATCAATGTAACAGCTCGAGATTTTATGAAAAATATTCTTTTTATTTCACTAATGTCTTGTGTTGTACGCTACACCAAAAGGAGCTTGCACAACACGCATCCTTGACTTGCCTTGCATTACACGCAATCGCGACCTTCCTCGATAGCGTGTGTAGTACGCAATAACGAGTTTCACTAAACAGCGATATGCTATTAAAATGTTATTAAAACTAGCTGTTATTAATAGTAATAACCACTTTTTGAAATTTTGTAAATTTTATTTTTCAAAATGGATTTCATTTTTGGATTTGGAGTATCAAATTTAGCCTAAGGTGAAATTTTGGTACATTTCGGATAACTTTCATATTCTGATGAATAGTGAAAATTACTAAATTTTAATTAAAAACAACTTTTTTAATCAAAATAACTAATAGTGATAAATTATTAATTTGAGTGGTTTTAAAGTATATTTAGAATATATTTTTATAATTTAATACAATGTTGGTCATTGGATGTAATTTCACATTTAAACCAGACATAAACAAGTGTCAATCTTTTGATAGATATTGTTTCTTAAAAACACGCTATTTGTTTTAACAGCGGGATTTAATTATAAAATTAATTAATGAAACTTCTATGTTATGAATTTGGTAAAATAGACTTCATTTTTGAATTCGGAATATGAAATATAGCTTTGGATGAAAGTTTGGCATTTTTCTGAAAACTTTCAATTTTTGATGAATAGTGAAACAACTAAGTGGTAGGTTAAAAACTGAATTTTGCATAAAACTTAATTTTACCGCTTCTGTGAATGGAATTTCAAAAATCCGACAGACACGGTTGATATCAGTAAGTAAAATGTGGTTCAATGAGATAAAAATAATTTTTTGGGTGAATAGTAACTTTTTACTTTTTTTTACCGCGGTTAATAGTAAATAGGGGTAAATATGATATTACTATTACCCTAACACATGTCTTAATTATATTGGATAAGTGTAATTCGACCAAAAACAACCTTATGAATAAAATATGACCATTTAGGCCCACTTGGGTTAAATTAGGACATTTATTATTAATTTATTTAAAGAAGGGTTAAAATAGTTAAAATCAAAGTTTAATAAGTAAATCATTTTTAATATGGGGTTATACATAAGCTAATTTCGACTATAAATATTCCATAGAAAGATAAAAAGCTTTCCTACATAATGGTATTTTTTTTATAATTTTTATACTTTAAATAAATAAATTTATTTATGACACAACGATGATGAAGTAATTACCCTTTTAAGGAAATATTAACATAATTGATGTTATAAATGCTCAAATGAATGTAATTTGAGACTTTTTAGGAATTAAACTAATTTTATAGGTTTCTATGATATATTAGTGTTGATTTAATCAACTTGGTTCGAACATATAATTCTGTTATGACTTTAACAAAAATCATATCTCAAATAGTGTCAAAATTGACACAAAATAGTTTTTAAATCAAATATTATATTATTAATTGTTATTTTATTCCTAAAAATCTAAGGCTCGACCAAATGACTTATATAAGGATATATATATTAATAATAAACAATTTGGGGTTCTTTTGGCATGTTATAGTATGTGTATTAACCATATAGTGAAAGAAAAAAAAAGACACGGTAAAAGTTAAATTATTTAACTTAGAGTTAAATCTAATTGATAAGGTTAAAATAATACCCTAAACTTGTCTAAATCCTATTGGATGATAGGAATTAGACCCATACCCACTTTAGATTCGAAATAAGACCCTTTGGAACCATTATAAACCGATTTTGACATTAATATAAAATAATATTTTGAGGTATTCCTAAGGTGCCCCTCTCCTCCCTTATAAAAGGACACCTCCTCCCCCTCCTCCTCACACCAATTTGAGCACTCAATCTCGGCCAACCCCGGACAAAATCCCTTCTCCACTTCCATAGAATAATACTAGAGGTCATTGTCTTCTTCAAAGACCAATATTAGTTCCCTAAGTGGAGGATTCAAAGAGGCGTTCCAAAGAAGAGGTAATATCCATTACCGATCTTTTCAATTTCTTTCTTCTTCCACTTCCTCTTCTTAGGTTGTTTCATTATGAAGTAATAACATAAGTATAACTCATATACTGATATGTTATTATAAGTATGAAACAACCCTATTTCACCATCTATCCATACTACGGAAAAAGAAATCACCGCGCGTGCGTACGTACGGAATACCGTCTCCACGCCGTGGTGTAATCTATTTTCCACCACCACCTTACATGGATGGGTATAATGGTGTAAAGAATAACTATACATAGTTTTTACAACATCATATTGATTCTGATATATTGTATAATCCACTCCAATTCAATTCAATATTTATGGAAATGATATCATCGCTCGTGCGTACGTACGGACTACCGTCTCCACGACGCGATGAGATTCATTCTCCATGTTAACCATTTAAGAATGATTATAAAGTATATATAAGAAATAATAATGAAATATATGACATTATAAAGCTACTGGATTTATGTATATATATATATGTATGTCATCTACTTACTTCCATTCAAGACAATAAGGAAAGGAAAACAGCGTTCATGCGTACGTATGGACTACCGTCTCCATGAACGGTGTTTTTCATTTCATTTATCTATCTATTATATATATATATATGATATATAAATCATATTTTATATTCTGGAAGTAAGTAAATCATGATATAAGTAATAATAATTTCAAGATCAACAATTCAAAACACCTACGATAAATGAAACGATTTTACCCAAAACGCTTCTTTAACATGGAATTTACAAAAGAATGGGTAATATAATGTCATAAGTGAACCATATATGATATCATAACAATGAATATGATTCTGTAATAAGTCAATGACATTATTTAAATCATTATACAGGAGGTTCGGACACATATGAAGCAAATCAGACCTAAGGTAACGGAAATATCACAATCTCATTTTTATCCGAGATTGTTTATACTTTGAAATTTACTGGGGTGTATTTTATCATCCACATACATGTTTCCTCAATATGTAATATTATTTCCATTCACCTAAAATTGTTTAAAACCTATTTTAACCTTCGGTGAGTTTTTAGTAAAAGATATGAAAGGAATCTTTTGTCATTTTTCGTACGAGGTACTTTTCTTGACTTTTCCGACAAAAGTACGAGAAGAATGTTTTTTTAACTTATACGGCATGAATGGATTTTTTTAAAACATTATTTCCAAGAAGCTTCCTTTACAAGTTTTCAAGTTTATTTTTAATCATCTTCTTTTGTTTTAAAGTCATGTGACATGTTATGAAAGGAAAAATGTTTTTGAAATAGAAAGGATATTTTCCTCAAGAATGGAGTTCAAGTATTTTATCAAAATTATTTTCCATCTAAGATAATAAAAGGGTTCTCTTTTTATCCCTATTATTACATGGATTTGATTATGTTGTGATGGAAATATTTTTATGAATTCCTTTATCTTATATGAATTTTTTTATGATGTCATGTTGTTTAAGAATCCCATTTTTATTACATGGGTTACGCTATGATGTATGGTTTATGATTATGTGGCACACATAAGAAAGGATTCATTATAAGATGGGTGGGACCTATATATCCCTCCAATGCATTGGGTAAAGATTTTATATCTCACGAGATAGACATGACTGGAATGGTAGGTTATACCGGTTCAGTGAAACAGGACTGAAACAAGGGTTACTCGATTCAGAAAGGGACTTTGTCCACTAAGATAGTCTTGGAAATGAGTCTTGACTAACAAGAAATGATTCTCTATGATTATGTGTGAATGTCACAAAGTTTCATGTTTTAAGTTATGATTATTGTGATTACATTTCACTGCCATGAATTACCCCATGTTATGAAATTATGATCTCTTTTGCAGGTTTAGATTTCCAAAAGTTATGTGCTTATGTATATGATGTGATTGATATTTCTTTTGTTTACCCTTACTGAGCATTTGAGCTCACCCTTTTATGTTTTCTTTTCTCGAGGATATAAAGAAAGGTTTTAGGTAAAAAACAAAGAAGATCTTTATGGGAGATTTTGAAGATCTTTCACCACGATTAGAAGATTATATTCCGAGTTTCCAAAGACACTAAACTATTACGATCCTTGTGTGTGTGTTTTTTGTTATGTAATAAGTATTCCGCAAATGTAATGTAATGTCCATGAATGTTAAGCTTCGGGTCTCTACAGTTGGTATCAGAGGAAAGGTTTAGTCAACCTTTGGAAACTAGGATATGAGAACGTTAGTGAGATCCCTAGAGATATTTCTAAGGTATGTCTAGGGATGTCTCTAAGGATAAGTATATGTATAGGATATAGTCCTAAAACTACGGTAATGATCTTAGAATTTAACCTAAGATGTTAGATATTAAGAGTACTCCCCATTTACTATGTTGTTTTCCCTAGCATGATTTTTGCCTCTCACAAGATTCTTTTTGTGTTTTAGTTAATGGAGGGAACCAGAAAGAATTCGGTTAACATTGAATCCAATGGAAAAATTGGTGACTATGAGCAAAAAAAATTTGTATTTCCTAGAGAGAAAGATATTGTGATTATGCCGAATCAGTTATCGCGATATATGATTAACAAGGTTAAATTTAGTGGTATGCCTAATTCATCAATGAAGAGGAAGATAAACTATTATGCATGTTTGCATGTTGAGAAGCATAAAGAAAGGAAGATTGAGATTTCTAAATAAGGGAAGAAGAACCTTGAGGAATACCTCAAATGGAGGGACCGATGTTATCTATGTGGAGAAAAGGGTCATAGAGTGACAGACTGTTATGGAGTTCAATGTGTTATTTGTGGAGAACATGGGCATTACCCAACTCAATGCCCTGACCTAAAAAGTTACTTCTAAATCAAGGAAGGACTTATTCCAGGACAATCATTGAAGTGGATGGACTAAAGTGTTTATGTATTGGTATTCAAGAATAATGTTGTTGAGGTACTTTTATGGTGTATTAAAATATTTATGTATTGGTCTATTGTGGTTTTCAATAATTTTAAGGTACCGGTAACCATGAAAAGTGATTCAAATAGTTTGGAAATTAGATGATATGTGCAAGGAGAAAATGAAATGTTTAATAGTATTCATGAGCTCATGATTGATATAAGGACTAAGTGATATCATGGTTTGAGTATATAGAATTTTGAGGATTTTGGTATGTGGAAAGTGTTATCTTTAAACTGCATTCATGTTTTCACTATGGTATTCAAGAGAATACATGATTAAGGACTTTGAATGTTTAGAATGTGACCAACTAGACATATCTTATGGGGATCAACGATGGTATTAAATCTCTGGTAATTGTTTTCACTATATTATGAGAGTGGACAGCAGTATTATGGGTAAGCCTAAAGATTGGAATGGATTATGTTGGAATAAGTTAGTATTGTTTAAGGATAGAAGTTAGTTTTCGATATTATTGATGGGATGTTATAGTAATGTAGTTTTAGAAAAAGGACAACCTGCAGGACGGACGACATCCCATCGCGTCGGACAAGGCTATGGGAATCGAACCCACAACCGAAGTGCGACTGGCCTTTATCGCCTACCACTGGCCTACAGGAAGTCCCTGTTTAGTAGAAACTAGTTTTATTTTATTAAGCGGCATGATATATGAAGTATAAGTTCATTTTTGGAACCATATACGACTAATCTCACTATAAGATGGACTTATAACTTTTGCTAACCCTTTGTTTGAAATAGATGGAATGACCCATCATTCTATCACATGATCTGCTAATGCTTCACGAATAACAAATTCAACTTCATTTCTTTATGATATGAAGTGGAAATTGTTCAAGGCACGAACAACAGTGAGATTGTACCAAAATAAAGTAAGTATTTATTCTAATTCAAATTTTCAACTGTAGGGAAATGATCTTGAAAACCAAAAATGTTGTCCTAGTGCTCTTATACATAATGAATCAGATAGTACCTTAGATCGTCACAAATTTATGGCTTTGTGATTGCTGGATTTTTCATAGCCATGTTCTCTACCACTCTCCATCAGAACATGATGGTTATATTTCTCTTCCATATCCATATTTTTACCTATTTGGAAACCCAACGATTAGTTTATTTAGGTAATCGTTACATTTCATACTTTAGTTTTTAAAGCCACTTTTTGGTATTCCTATTTACAATGTGGGTTTCTATTAAAGAAACTTTCGAATAGTAAACCATTTATAACCCCGACGAATTTCGAGGGCGAAATTCATTTTAAGGGGGGTAGAATGTAACAGCCCGAGATTTTATGAAAAATATTCTTTTTATTTCACTAATGTCTTGTTTTGTACGCTACACCAAAAGGATCTTGCACAACACGCATCCTTGAATTTCCTTGCATTACACGCAATCGCGACCTTCCTCGATAGCGTGTGTAGTACGCAATAACGAGTTTCACTAAACAGCGATATGATATTAAAATGTTATAAAAACTAGCCGTTATGAATAGTAATAACCACTTTTTGAAATTTTGTAAATTTTATTTTTAAAAATGGATTTCATTTTTGGATTCGGAGTATCAAATTTAGCCTAAGGTGAAATTTTGGTACATTTCGGGTAACTTTCATATTCTGATGAATAGTGAAAATTACTAAATTTTAATTAAAAACAACTTTTTTAATCGAAATAATTAATAGTGATAAATTATTAATTTGAGTGGTTTTAAAGTATATTTAGAATATATTTTTACAATTTTATACAATGTTGTTCATTGGATGTAATTTCACATTTAAACCAGACATAAACAAGTGTCAATCTTTTGATAGATATTGTTTCTTAAAAACACGCTATTTGTTTTAACAGCGGGATTTAATTATAAAATTAATTAATGCAACTTCTATGTTATGAATTTTGTAAAATAGACTTCATTTTTGAATTCGGAATATGAAATATAGCTTAGGATGAAATTTTGGCATTTTTCTGAAAACTTTCAATTTTTGATGAATAGTGAAACCACTAAGTGGTAGGTTAAAAACTGAATTTTGCATAAAACATAATTTTACCACTTCTGTGAATGGAATTTCAAAAATCCGATAGACACGGTTGATATCAGTAAGTAAAATGTGGTTCAATGAGATAAAAATAATTTTTTTGGTGAATAGTAACTTTTTACTTTTTTTTACCGCGGTTAATAGTAAATAGGGGTAAATATGATATTACTATTACCCTAACACATGTCCTAATTCTATTGGATAAGTGTAATTCGACCAAAAACAACCTTATGAATAAAATATGACCATTTAGGCCCACTTGGGTTAGATTAGAACATTTATTATTAATTTATTTAAAGAAGGGTTAAAATAGTTAAAATCAAAGTTTAATAAGTAAATCATTTTTAATATGGGGTTATACATAAGATCATTTCGACTATAAATATTCATTAGAAAGCTAGAAAGATTTCCTACATAATGGTATTTTATTTATAATTTTTAGACTTTAAATAAATTAATTTATTTATGACACAACGATGATGCAGTAATTACCCTTTTAAGGAAATATTAACATAATTGATGTTATAAATGCTCAAATGAATGTAATTTGAGACTTTTTTGGAATTCCACTAATTTTCTAGGTTACTATGATATATTAGTGTTTATTTAATCAACTTGTTTCGAACATATAATTCTGTTATGACTTTAACAAAAATCATATCTCAAATAGTGTCAAAATTGACACAAAATTGTTTTTAAATCAAATATTATATTATTAATTGTTATTTTATTCCTAAAAATATATGGTTCGACCAAATGACTTAGATAAGGATATATATATTAATAATAAACAATTTGGGGTTCGTTTGGGATGTTATAGTAAGTGTATTAACCATATAGTGAAAGAAAACAAAAAGACACGGTAAAAGTTAAATTATTTAACTTAGAGTTAAATCTAATTGATAAGGTTAAAATAATACCCTAAACTTGTCTAAATCCTATTGGATGATATTATTTCGACCCATACCCACTTTAGATTCGAAATAAGACCCTTTTGAACCATTATAAATCGATTTTGACATTAATATAAAATAATATTTTGAGGTATTCCTAAGGTGCCCCTCTCCTCCCTTATAAAAGGACACCTCCTCCCCCTCCTCCTCACACCAATTTGAGCACTCAAGCTCGGCCAACCCCTGCCAAAATCCATTATCCACTTCCCTATAATAATCCTAGAGGTCCTGGTCTTTTTCAAAGACCAATATTAGTTCCCTAAGTGGAGGATTCAAAGAGGCGTTCCAAAGAAGAGGTAATATCCATTACCGATCTTTTCAATTTCTTTCTTATTCCACTTCCTCTTATTAGGTTGTTTCATTATGAAGTAATAACATCAGTATAACTCATATACTGATATGTTATTATAAGTATGAAACAACCCTATTTCACCATCTATCCATACTACGGAAAAAGAAATCACAGCGCGTGCGCACGTACGGAATACCGTCTCCACGCCGTGGTGTAATCTATTTTCCACCACCACCTTACATGGATGGGTATAATGGTGTAAAGAATAACTATACATAGTTTTTACAACATCATATTGATTCTGATATATTGTATAATCCACTCCAATTCAATTCAATATTTATGGAAATGATATCATCGCTCGTCCGTACGTACGGACTACCGTCTCCACGACGCGATGAGATTCATTCTCCATGTTAACCATTTAAGAATGATTATAAAGTATATATACGAAATAATAATGAAATATATGACATTATAAAGCTACTAGATTTATGTATATATATATATGTATGTCATCTACTTACTTCCATTCAAGACAATAAGGAAAGGAAAACAGCGTTCATGCGTACGTACGGACTACCGTCTCCATGAACGGTGTCTTTCATTTCATTTATCTATCTATTATATATATATATATATATATATTATATATAAATCATATTTTATATTCTGGAAGTAAGTAAATCATGATATAAGTAATAATAATGTCAAGAACAACAATTCAAAACACCTACGATAAATGAAAAGATTTTACCCAAAACGCTTCTTTAACATGGAATTTACAAAAGAACGGGTAATATAATGTCATAAGTGAACCATATATGATATAATAACAATGAATATGATTCTATAATAAGTCAATGACATTATTTAAATCATTATACAGGAGGTTCGGACACATACAAAGAAAATCGGACCTAAGGTAAGGGAAATATCACAATCTCATTTTTATCCGAGATTGTTTATACTTTGAAATTTATTGGGGTGTATTTTATCATCCACATCCATGTTTCCTCAATATGTAATATTATTTCCATTCACCTAATTTTGTTTAAAACCTATTTTAACCTTCGGTGAGTTTTTAGTAAAATATATGAAAGGAATCTTTTGCCATTTTTCGTACGAGGTACTTTTTTTGACTTTTCCGACAAAAGTACGAGAAGAATGTTTTTTTAACTTATACAGCATGAATGGATTTTTTAAAACATTATTTCCAAGAAGCATCCTTTACAAGTTTTCAAGTTTATTTTTAATCATCTTCTTTTGTTTTAAATTCATGTCACATGTTATGAAAGGAAAAAAAATTTTGAAATAGAAAGGATATTTTCCTCAAGAATGGAGTTCAAGTATTTTTTCAAAATTATTTTTCATCTAAGATAATAAAAGGGTTCTGTTTTAATCCCTATTATTACATGGATTTGATTATGTTGTGATGGAAATATTTTTATGAATTCCTTTATCTTATATGAATTGTTTTATGATGTCATGTTGTTTAAGAATCCCATTTTTATTACATGGGTTACGCTATGATGTATGGTTTATGATTATGTGGCACACATAAGAAAGGATTCATTATAAGATGGGTGGGACCTATATATCCCTCCAATTCATTGGGTAAATATATTATATCTCATGAGATAGAAATGGCTGGAATGGTAGGTTATACCGGTTCAGTGAAACAGGATTGAAACAAGGGTTACTCGATTCAGAAAGGGACTTTGTCCACTAAGATAGTCTTGGAAATGAGTCTTGACTAACAAGAAATTATTCTCTATGATTATGTGTGAATGCCACAAAGTTTCATGTTTTAAGTTATGATTATTGTGATTACATTTCACTGCCATGATTTACCCCATGTTATGAAATTATGATCTCTTTTGCAGGTTAAGATTTCCAAAAGTTATGTGCTTATGTATATGATGTGATTGATATTTCTTTTGTTTACCCTTACTAAGCATTTGAGCTCACCCTTTTATGTTTTCTTTTCTCCAGGATATAAAGAAAGGTTTTAGGTAAAAAAAAAGAAGATCTTTATGGGAGATTTTGAAGATCTTTCACCACGATTAGAAGATTATTTTCCGAGTTTCCAAAGACACTAAACTATTACGATCCTTGTGTGTGTGTTTTTTGTTATGTAATAAGTATTCCACAAATGTAATGTAATGTCCATGTAAGTTAAGCTTCGGGTCTCTACAATCAATATTTTTTTTAAAAAGGTTAGATTACTTTTTCCTTGAACACCTTTTCCCTTTGAGTTTTTCATTCCAAAATGGGGTTTTCTCAACATCCATTCATCCCCAAAAACCATTTTCTTATAGAGGACAAACAATCACAATCATAATAGATCAAATAATCCCCTTGAATCTATAATAATATAATCATCCAATATAATATATAAAAGGAGGTCTTGATTATATTATACATTACTTCAATTAATAATGGGATCTGATGACGAAATATTTCAAAAAACCCCACCCATAGGCATGTATATAAATAACATTCATGATGCATGAACAACATATAGGCTCTTAACTGAGCCCTATAACACATCACATGTATAATCAATCCCAAATATTGATTCTCAATCTAATTCATTAACTCACACATCAAATAGTTTATAGTCACAAAATTTTACTTCCACTGATATATTGGGATTCAAATGATGCCATATTTTCCAGGCAGGCAAATGACTTACATTCCATGTCCTAAACCGAACCTCCACCTCTACCAAAAATAAATATATATTCCAAAAAAACATTTAAAATAATATTTCATGTACTGTTTTAGATCACAATTAAGGTGCATGTACTGGGATGAAACACTACATTTGGAGTGCCTCTCAACTTAATAGAATCTTCCATCATGCAACAAGAACTTAAAATTATAATGGGTATACTATTGCCTTTAATATAATTTTCAACTGTAATTCCCAATTATTTAAAAAATTAATCATGACCCATCAAACAAAAAGACATCCTAAAAACATTTAGAAAAACATTAAGGGCCCCCATGGGAACTAACAGTCCTGAATGGGTGGAAATAAATTTATCTATGGGATTCCACATAGAAACTTGATATTTCAAGAATCATAGGAATTAAATTAAACACTATCTAGTATACATGCTAAAAAATCTTAAAAAGAAACTATCCTCTAACGTGAGTCACATAATATAACATACGGGTTCCATTACCTCTCTACCCTACATGAAATATACTGTATTTTCCACACCATGAAATACATATAAACTAAGAGAAAACATGATGTTCTACACTTTATACCAAAAACCCTGTTATGTAGATGGGAGGGGTGATTCTCTTGAACCAAAAAAACCTCGATTCCAAAATAACACAGAGTGATTTTTTTCGTCAATTGGATGCGAATTCAATACATATATTTGGAGATCACTTGTTGTCATACAATTCACACACCTAGAAACACAAAACCTACTGAATATAATGTTTATGCATTTTTTCATCATATATTATACAAAACATTTGAAAACAAAAATAGACTTGGTTCATTAAATATAAAAATTTCATTGATAATATACCCTCGTCTTGAACCTAGGGGAAACCATACCCTTCCAAAGAATAAATATCATCTTGAATTTTAGTTGTGTATCTACACCTTTCAATGAAATATTGTTTTTTAGAATCTCAGGGGAATATCTACACCATAATAGAGAAGAAAGTCATCTAGAAACATAGATGCACAACCTATTGGGATTGTAAGACATATAGAAACTACTGGGAATATCTATAACCTTATTGTGGATAAAGTCATCTTGAAACTCGGGGGAATATCCACATCCTTTCATGGAAGAATTTCACATGTAGTAGTGATTCACCTCAGAGAAACATTCATGCATCGCATGTAATAAATATTTCAATAAATTGTATCTTTGATACAATATGAGAAGGAAAATACAATATATATCATTAATTTATATAATTTACATAATAAATATTACATCTCACAATAATAATAAAATCCCAAGAATAGAGGGTTCTATTCCTCTGAGTATTAGATACATTTTTAAACATATTTAAGATACTTGTGAATATATCCCCATAATCAAACTACACTATAATACATTCTAAAATCATCTTATGTTATAAATGACTTTATAAATAGAGTAATGGAATCATATTTATGGGATGAAAACAAATATTATGTAAGGGAAATCATATCGTCAATGGTTAGATCATAAGTATATGACCAAACAATTTCATTAGAGAAATAGATTATAAAAACTAATATAGGATAATAAAATTGTCTTATAATTCTTGAGTGAAGGATATGTTATCTCAAATGAACAAGTACATAAAATAGAATAAGTGTGAGGAAGCATGAGATAATGAACATAATATATGGGACATACTCAGGGGTATACAACATAAGGATTTGAATTGAATAATAAGGAATTATGGAACAAACATTAGCACATAAGATCTGATAAAAAATGATACCCACATCACACTCAGGTAATAGACTTGTGAAAAAATATATCAGCATAATTCTCATGCAACAACATGTTAACAAATATACCTACATATTTTTCACAAAACAATCTTCTGAATAGTTTTACCCATACCATATTCACATAAAACCCTATTAATGAAGAAAATTGCATCATGTTCACACCCAAAACAATTAAAAAACGTTTCCATATCATGGTTATATATGAAAAATTAAAAAAATTACGTATAATAAATTTATGAAACAACATCTGAATGAAGATATCGACATCAAATTTAAAAAATAAATATGGATAATGATACTTGCGTCACATTCACACAAAAAACTTGTGAAAAAATATATTGATATCACAATCACATAACAAACCAAGGAAAAAAGCTAACCAGATCTTGATATCATGAAAAAACATATGGAAACATCTTCCAAAATGATGTTCACACAAACAATCATTGAATAAAGAAACCCATATCACATTCACCTGAATGTATTTTTTTTGAATAAATTTACCCACATCACATTCATGCAACCATTCATCATCTTATATGATATAAACCCTTAACTAATTAATTTAAGGGTGGTATAAATCCCCACCCACCATCGTAATAATAATAGATACACATGTGATCCAATGGATCATGGAAATGTTTTTATTTAAATTATCACGTAATTACCCAAGGAAAAAAGAAATTAGGTTTCATGAAAAAAATCCTAGTGATGATTCACAATCCATCCAGAGAAGGAAGGTGGGTGGTTTCTTAGGAACATAAACATAGGAAAAAAATAATTGATGAATATTTACATAGATAGAATACACATTTATAATAATAACACATCAAACAAAACAACCTAATAATGGATCATGAATTTTTGAATTTGTTATCATATGTTAATTAAAATTTAATATAAATTAAATTTAGTGGTGAATTATTGAATATAATTTCTAAAGTAATAAATTCTTTTTGGATAAAGTGTAAAATAGAAATGGTACTCTATATGTGATTTTATAGTACCTTTTTACATTTTTAAAAATGAAGAAGATAAAAATCAATTTCAAAATCAATTTTTCTAGTGGTGAGATTAAAACCAATTTAAAAAAATCATTTAAAAATGATCATAAAAAATATGTGCATGACAATATATAAAATATTTTCTAAACGTGTTATAGAGTGGATGATAAAACATTTTATATGAATGGGGGAATAACCTTTTTAAAATTTTGAATTGACTTTTTTGAAAACCTATACTATAAAAAGGGTAATAAATCATCCTTTTAAAAAAATTAAAAATGAACGAAAAATGATGGACATATGAGATAATGAATAATTTGGCTTCTAAAAAATATTACATTTTTTTGAAGGGAAAAAATGAATAGGGACACAAATTTTTTATTAATAAGAATATGAAATATTCTTAACAATTTCGTACTTTTATGTTGAAGAAATATACCGAGAAGGGATATTTGCATCAAAATTTCATTTTCACTTGAGATTAAGAGAATTTTCAATATGATATATTATGGTTGAAGAAACCAATCATAAATTAAATATGAACAAGATTAAACATTATAAATCTATAAAAGGGGGTTGAGTTAATAAAATTACTTCACCACCATTATCATTCTAATCATAATCCCATTAAATTTAAATAATACGATGGATTTGAAAATACATTAATTTTTTTTTATATTTTTAAAAAAAATAGTTGAATGAGTAATATATTCACAACAAACCATTAAACAAATAGTGACTATAAAATATGTCTCAGGGAATTGATATTGAGATGAAAATAACCCTTACCATTTATTCTCACTTCGTTGAACACACTTTGACTTCCTATGTAACAAAAATAATTATTTGATTCATTTATTTATAAAACTTATAACTATATATAAAAAAATCATATTTTTAAATTATTATTATCATAACCTGTTACACATTTACCATTTATTAATAGTTTATTTTCATCATTAGATGTTTATAATTGTAATTATTATTCATATTCATTGTAATTTAAATGTCCATACCCACTCTTTTATTGAAATTTATTCCATGAAAGATTATTTAATTTACAATAATAAATTTTATAAATTGACTTATAATGTTATAATTTCATTCCAGGATTTTTTTTATTCGTTCTTGGAGATGAAATCGATGGTGTGCTAATCTTGATAATTTTTTATGAACAAATAATGGTGTATTAATAATAATTTTAATATTAATATACTATTTTATTAAACATAACCCAATTTAAAATATCTCTTTTATTTTTAATAACACCAATAGTTGGGCCTCCATATTCATCCTTGATATAAATTTTTTGCATTGTTCATATAGGTGGTTAAACCAACCCGAATACGAACACACCATAATCGATGTGGAATATGGTTAAATAAATGGTTCTTCTAGGAGTGTATCATTACTACAGATGTATAATGATATTATTTAGATTTTATTAGGATTTATAATTTTATTTCAAAAAATTAATATAAATAACAGACTAATTGAGAGATGGAAAAATAAATATTTCACTTCTTGGATGAGGTAATCTGCACAAACACACATGTGACGTTTTAATTGTAAATATAATGAGTGAATGATAGGAAATTGTGTATTATTATATAATATTTTAAATTATATTTTCATAATATTTAATGTTGAAAACCCCCTTTATAACTAGGCATGTAAGGGGGTGATGGAAAATGAAGCATGTCACTTTGTGTAGGTGGTGGTCCGATATACACAAATGATGTTTTAGTTTTCCTAAGAGAAAATGGGAATTTTGTAGAATTATTATTTCCTAAATATATTAAATTTAGTATAGAAATAAAAATTATTTCATTATATAATATTTTTAAAACCTCATTTGGAAGTGAAAGGTAGAAAAATGTGGGTTTGTACTGATTAATAATAAAATTAATGGTTTAAATATCCTCTTAGAGAACATCATATAAATGAAGGATTTTGAAATTTTATATGGATAAGGAGGATTGAGAAAATAGGATAGTGGTTTATGGGATGTAATAAGGGTATAATTTTAAGGGGAAATATAATTTTATAGCTTCCTTTAAGAGGGGTTTTAAAGACCTTTTTATAAGTAAGGGTAGATTCCTTTTTTACTAATATAAAAGTAAAAGTCTTTATTTGAAGGTAAAGTTGATCTAGAAGTGGTAAATAATGGAGTGTAGAAGGTTTAATGTCTAGAAATACTCAACCATTCATTTTTAACAAATTTTTAACATTTTTAACTTCTTTTATTATTATATTTTTCTATTTTTTCTATTTTCATTTTTATTATGGAAACAAATTTTAACCTATGTACACTTATATTGATGCATCGAAATAAAATGGTCTCTATTAAATATTTTGTACCTAATTATATAAATGATAAATTAAATAGAATCAAATAATTTTTTTAAGAGTGATATGTTTTATCTTTAATATGATTTCGCATAATATGTAAAAATGTTTTTAAAAACTAGTGTATTTTTATTCCAAGAAATTATTATTAAGATGAAAATATTAATATTGATTATTTATATGAAATTAATTAATTAATTTTTTTCTAAATAAAATTTTTATGTCTTTAAATGAAATTAAAAACTTAATTCCACCCTTTAGGTACATAAACTAAAGAAACAAACTGAAAATAATTTTAATTAGAGTAAAATATTATATGTTTCAAAAAAGTTAAATGTAGTTTATATAAATTCAAAATTCTATTTTAAAAATATTTTATTTTATTTATAAGTATTGTTTTTCTAAACAAGGTTTTTTATCATTAAGACCATTTTTTATTATTAAAATGATGTAAAAGCAAAATAAATTTCGAAATTATTATTTTTCACCATTGAACACAAAATTATACCTTTAAAAAATATATAAAAAGACATCTTATGAAAATTTTAACATTATGATTTTAATAATGATGTAAATTTGATAGAAAAAAATTATAAATTATATTAATTTTTTAAATCAAAATAAATAATCAATATATACAAGAATTTTTTTATTAAAACATAACCCCTTTATGAGATTTTAATATTATCTCATATAAATTTAAAATTTAAATATTGTTATTATGTAATAAATTATATAAAAAATTATGATAGTTTAATTTTATTTTTTATGATAAAATATTAAACAATTAAATAAACATTGATTTAAGAAATATCTATCCATTTTATTAGTAAATAATATTAATTAATTTTCATATAAATGGTAAAAAAATATTGAGTTTTAAATTTTTTTAATAGTGATTTTATAATTATTTTAATTTTATTAATAATATTCATCAAATATGTCAAAACATGTCATATTTTTAGGTTTTGTGTAATACAAGCCATAAAATTTTTTATTATGTTTCAGAAAAATATATTTCAAAATATTAGGGTGTCAAATTCTCCCCCTTAAATTAATTATGAACTCAAAATTATAAATATCACTCACTAAAAAATATATTTGTATATAAAAAAGATTGAAATGACCAATTATAATATTTGTAGATAGATATCAACTTCACATGTATAAAAATCATTTTCCATCAAAATAGCCCAATCTTAATATCGAGTTTTTCTCCAATCATTTGATCTAAAAATCACTCATTAATAGGTATCAAAAATAAAATAATAGAATTACTTTTCCACGAGAACTCAATTCAATCAATTCATTAATATATGGTAAATGTTTGTCATAAAATATAAAATTTTATTTCCATATTTTGGTATATAATTTGGATTCTTGAAGGATATAGATAGGTTATTTACGAAATCATATCCAATTCATATAAATGATTGCAATTCTATTCAGAAGAAATTTCCATAAAACTCATATTTGAATATAATAACAACAATTGTTCTTTCTTGATAATATATAAGAATTCGAGTAAAAATTTTATTCTCTCAGACAACATCCAAGGTATACTAGTGTGCCTAGAGAAAACTATAATTTTCTACATATAAATATGTCTCAGAGGATAAGTGAAACATTGGCCACATAAATTATCAATTTGCACTTAATTACTTTTAATTCCATTCGCTTTCTATTGTTCACTTATCTTAGGAGTCCACTAAGGGATATAATCCTTATTTTCCCTTGGTATAGGTTTTTAATTTTCTTAACTCCTAGAATCCATACATATGATTCATTAGACATTCATATCCTCCATTACATTGAATTATCTCTTTTTCCCCTGGTCACAAAAAATGTGTTTTATGTCTAATAAATCATCATTTTTATTTGTAGGAATATGATTATTATTTCCTTAATCATCCTCATCAGATAACATTTTATAAAAACACATCCTCCCAATATTTTATATGTTCAAATGTTCATAAATACCTAAATTATTCATCATATCATTTAATTGTTATTTAATAATGACCAAAATATTATCAACACTAGCTTATATTTCATTTCCCCACCTTAGAAAATCACGGCCCTTCCCATTATATCCATTATTTAAAAAATTTCCATTTAATATCCATTACTTGAATAATGTAATGTTAAAGATAATAATACCTATTTATTTACCCCAATAAAAATTAAAACCATCAACTAAATAGGAATAAATAATAAATGAAATATGTAACCAATATTATAAATTTTTAGGTTTCAATTTATGTTATTCAGTGTATATTTCCTATTAGTTTATCTATTAATTCAATAAACATGAACAAAAATCTATCAGAATGGTACAAAAATATCATGCAAATAACTAATTCATATCACTCAGCAATGTCAAATGAGGTGTGGAGTTATAGATCTATGTAATGAACATAGTTAAGATCAATTTTTACATAATATAACATTTCAAAGTTATTATTCATTGGTTCCTCTATGACAGACTAATATCCTCATGTAGAATCCAAATTGGGATTTCACTACTTGAAAACCAAAAACTGTAAACATCGCCATTTTTTTATATTATTCTATAGATTTACTTATCTAGTTTGTTTTCAAGAATTTGATCATCTCATAATCCATATAGAAAACTAATATAATTTCAAAATATAACTAAAATAATCCTATCAAATAACATAACCATGATCTGATACCAATTTTGGTTTCATATAACCACACTTTTAGGTATAGTGAAAACCTACTTTATTTAAATATTGTATTTGATATAAAGTGAGATAAACCAAACTGAACATATGATAAATATATATAATTTCTAGAAGTTAAAAATAGTATCTTACAAAAATAAAACAATCCCATGAATGGATGGTTTTTTTGGTTTGAGGATCAACTAAAAAAGAATTTTAATTTCAAACACTTATAAAGATAGAGCCATAATTGAACCACATAATAATCACTTGTATAATATTCATAGGATATACTCATATTCACAATATAGGGAATAGAAACATATGAAATGTGTGAGATATAATGATCAACAAAAAAATATGTATTACCATGATAAATCATAAGAAAGTTAAAAACAATTGAATGAGAGAAATATCTTACTAAAAAGAACATGGTTAACAAGAGTTCTGCATAATCCCTTATAGAAGGACATGTAATATAAAAAAATATAACATAGAATAAGAGTACAAAAATTAGATATAATAAACATGATTCATGGATCATAATAAGGGTATTACGATATATGTATATGGAAAATGATAACATGAAATAATAAAACAAACATAATCATATAAAATCTAGTGAACAAATCTACCAACATAATATTTATGAAACAAAAATGGGATGAAATCCATATGTATCTTGTTTGTGAATTAACATATATATAAAGATAAATAAATCTTGTTCCGACAAAAAACTATGAACAATATTAACTATTTCACATTTATATGAAATCTTAATACACTATATTCATGAAACAAACCTATGATAAAATCTTCCAAAACGATGATAAAAAAGAAGCATGAAATAAATATACATGTTTCGACTTCAAATTTTTTTAAACAAATATATCCACATTACATTCACACAAAAAACATTTGAAAAAATATAACCATGTAACATTAAAATGAAAAAATGACACCCATATACATTTCACAAAAAAATCATGGAATAAAGCTACCAACATTAGTTCACCTGACAATCATTTTTTCAAAGCTACCTACATCACATTCACTCAATAATCATGGGATGAAATCAACCTACATCACATTAACATGGAAAAAATCCAAATAAATATACCCACATAATGTTATAAAAAAATTTCATTATCTCATGTGACATGAAATGGTAAAAATTTATTTGAGAGTGATATATGAACCCACCCATCATTATAATAATAATCCGTACACATTCAAGTATGGATCATAAAATTTTCAACATTAAAACATTATATAATAAACACATTAAAAAAGATATATTTTCAAGAAACCATCCCCAGAATATTATATAATCCTTCAAAATAAATAATCTGGTTGGTTTCATAAGACCATTTACCCAGTGTTGTATAAGTATATTTTAAGAATGATGACATTTATAGAAAATAACTTCATGAGAAGAAGAGTTCATATAATACCACATATAAATGATTCAAGATTCATATAATTTGTTAACTCATGTTAAATCACCCAAAATAAAAATAATTCATGGAAATTTAAATGGCAGTTTATGAAAATAATTTCAAAAGTAACACATCTTAATGATATAAAGTGAAAAATGAAATGAAATCATTAATGTTTTTTTAGAAATAATTTTTTAAAATTTTATAGAATAAGAAGTTACAAATTAAATTCAAAATTAATTTTTTAAAATGTTATTTTATCAAATGTAATCTATTATATTTTAAATAAATCATTAACAATAGATACATGAATATATATAATGGTTTTTATGAAATTGTGCATTGTAATATGAGAAATTTTGTTACAAAAAATATTAAAACTTTTTTTCATGAAGCTTTATTTAAAACCAAAATTTTAACGAGAATAATAAAACATTATTTCTGAATTTAGAAATGGAAAATAAAAATCCTATATGAGATAATATATAGTTATTTTTCCAAAAAAAAATAATATTGGATGAAAGGTAAAATATAAATTTTTATAGAAATCATCATTAAAAGGAATATGGATTATTCATAAAAATTTTAAAATTTTACAGGAAAGATGTTTATCATAGAGGATTATTTGAATAAAAATTTCATTTTACCCTAACATAAATTTAAATTTAATATAAATTCTTATGGTATATAAAATAAGTCACATAAGAAAAAGTTTAAGATGGAACATTATAACTAAAAAAGGGAGACTAAGTTAACAAAATTACTATAATGTCTTCATATTTCAAATTTTAAACCCGTGTATTGTATAAAAATAAGGATTTATAAATTCCATGATTTTTTTAAGAATATGATAAAAAATACAAGGTTTTAATATACAACACTCAATATTATACATGTGGTGAATATAACATGAGTCACAAAGAAAAAAAAAGATGATATTAGAATAACCCTTACCATGTATTCCCACATAGTCCAATGTTGTCTAACAAATTTATTAATGAATATAACTCTAGTAATAACTTATTACAGAAAATTATTCATAAATTTTGCCATTAATATTGTTAATTAAAATTATTGACAACAAATTCACTAGTTATTTTATTTTCATTGTTTGATAGTTATAATTAAAATTGTTTTCACATGATTTATAATTTAGATACTTATCCCCAATATTTAAAACAAAATTCATCTTCAATATATTATTTAAGGCTCTAGAATATTGTTTTATAATTTCATTGGAATTGGAGTTTTAGTCCATGAGTATTTTGGTTGGGGATCTTTCTCTGGAAATCAATGACATGCTTTTTTCAATAATCCATAATGAACTGAGTGTGGAATAATGACATTAAGAAAAATAATAATATAAAATTTATAGGAAAATAAGAAAATATTATTTCCTAATTTAATTTTAATAATACCATTTCTTTCATATTCATCTCTGTTATAAACTTATAACATTGTTCACATGGTTAGTTGACCTCACCCAGTCAATAATATTTTATAATCCTACAGTGAGTACGGTTAAGATAGTGAATATTAGGGAATTCTATAATTAATACTAATTAATAAAGATATTATTTAAATTTTTCATAGTTTATGAATAAGGATTTAAAATACTTATATAAATAATAAAATTCAATAGGTAAGAAGAATCAAATATTTACATTGTGGATGTTGTAGTCTGCACCTACTCATAAATGATATTTTTATTTTATATGGAATAAGAGAAGGGTATGAAGTGAATTATATTTTCAGAATATTAACTATTTTATAAAAAAAGTTTTTATTTATTAAATACTACCTTATAATCTATCCATGTAATATACTGATGAAAAATGAATTAGTTTATGGAGTCTGAAGTATACATGTATTCAGAAAGGAAATTTTGTGTTTTTATTTGGGAAATGTTGAAAGGTAGATCATTATTAATATATCAACATAATAAAATTAACGATACCAAGAATAATTGCTAAATTATATAATAATGAAAAAATTATATTTGGAAGTTAAATAATAAAAAAATAAGGTTATAGAGAGTGATTAGAACTCAAATTGGGTGATCAAACCTCATATTTGAGGACATATTTTTAATGGAGGATGTATGAATTTTATATGGATAAATGGGATTAAAAATGTAATAAGGATATATTATTATTAAAAACATAATTCTTTCAAGGGGAAATATAATTTTAGAGTGACAATTTAGGGGCAGTGTATGGACATTTTTAAAGTGAGTAGAGTGACTATTTTTAACAATATAGAAAAAGATTTCATAATTAATGTATCAAATGGATCAAAAAGTGGGAAATAATAGATTGGGTGAGGGTTTAAGGTCAGGAAATACCCAAATAAACATTTTAACACCTTTTTAATATGATTTTAAGTCTTCCAAAATATATTTTCCACTTTTTCCATTTTTGGTTTTTTTCCTCTAATTATATTTCCACTAATTAATTTAATTTTAATGGATTAAAAAAATGTGAAAAATTAAAATATTTTTTTGTATGGATTCAAAATATGAAATATATTTTTAAAATAAATTTTCTATGGACATAAAATTAAAATAAAATTTTATCACAAATAATACTTTGAAATCATATTTAGTAAAAGTGTACTTTTACTCTAAAAAATATATTATTTTGATAAATTAAAATTTATCTTGATTTCTATGAAATTAATTGGTATATTATCTATATTATACGATTGTTTTCATTAATATGACCCTACTATTAATTCCACCTCATAGAAACATTCTTTAAAGAAACAGACCAAAAATAGTTTTTATTAGACTAAAATATTATAAAATTTCCAAAAAAGATAAACTGGGGTTTTATAAATTTATCATTATATTTTAAAATGATTTATAATAATTTATAAATTTATTTTATTATAGGAAAATGTTTTCATCAACTTAAAATTTAACCTTTTATCTTGAAAACAACATAATAGTGGTTGTATTTGTAAAATCGATATTCCTCACTATTCACCCAAAAATCCAACCTTTTATGTTAAATATAAAATGTTCATAAAATTTTTAAATGATGAATAAATAAATTATTTTTATTTTGAAAAATATGAAAATATATAAATTATATATTTCATTTTTATATAAAAATAAAAAATACAATAAAATATTATTTTTATTTAAAAGTCTTGTATTAATGTGTTTATTGAATTATTTCATATAAATTTATAATTTTAACAATGTAACATAATAGTATATATATAACTTTATTTTAAATTTTGTCAATTTAATTTATTAGGGAAAAATATATTGAACTTATAAATTAGTCATTTGATAAAGAATAATCATTTTTATAATTAAATCATAATGTAATTTATCCTCTAAATGTAAAAAAATTTAGTTGAATAATATAGATTTATTTATTTAAGGGTTTTTTATTCTTATATATTTCTAAATAATAATAATCTAATATGTCATAGCCTATATTATTTTTTTGTTTCATCTGAAACATATTATCTAAGATAGTATTAATTTGGTGAAAATAGATTCCAAAACCATAAGGTGTTACAAGAAGGAAGAGAGTTCAAATCCAGGGAAAAAAATACAAGGCATTCCATATGTCTAATACATATTAGTGGGTAGTGATTCCAACCCAAATCATCATACATAATTTATATCGATGGGGTTATCAATTTTCAACAACATGTCTCATATAAATGGGTCAACCTGTCAAATAAAGAACCAATATCTACATCAAACATAACCATCTGTATATAATGATTGTATTGTAATGTAATTTCTATAATAATAAAAATCCATTTCCCACGTATAACCTGAATAGTTTCAACATACTATTGAGTCATCCATTTAAGGAACCGTGTGTTAAACCATAGTACAAACCGCTTATCTTGGTTACATGGTTACATTTCGATCTCTTGACCTCAACCTGCACTTTCAGTCCTAATGAATCCAGAAATACATTAGATTCCTTTAGACCAATATCTTCCCTCTATAGTGTTTCTCAAATTAATCCGGATCAACATGAATCTTTTATATAAAAATAAATACTCATCACCAAACATTCATAACATGAATCATCATGCAACAAGAAACACACAATGAAATCACAATAAGGGGCACAAAGAAAATTACTCATGCTTTAAAAAATAGGTTAATTCCCTCACTAGGTTAAAATAATATCCTAACCAATAACTTATTTATTAACCGGAAAAATATATTAATAATTCTCTTGTGGATTATATAAAATAATAATCACATGTTATCAATTACTCACACCTAGATCCTATAAAAATCACATCACATCGCCCTTTAGATAATTCCATTATAAATTCGAATACATATTTCAAACCACATTCTCAAAATACAATTTTCCTTTGAAATGTTGGTTAAATCAATACTATTTTTAAATAAAATTAAAAAAATATTTTTAAAATCCATCGTATGCTTCCAAACAATTCACTAATAGGTCCACCAAAACTCGTTTGATAAAAGTGTCACCATTATACTATTTAGTGATATATGAGGTCGTGGTGGGTATTTCAATTACATGAGTCCCACTGAACATATAGAGGTATCAAAAGAGGAATAAAATATATAGATAGATATATTAATTGTGTCAAGTTAACATAAAATCCCCAAAGGATAATGGGACATAGAAAAGTCATTTATAGCTACATCATTCATTAATGGATTTCCTTAGATCATTTTTGAAAATAAATGAATATGCTCAACTAATCATCAATTCAACACTTGGAAACCCATCCAGAAACAAGAAATCTAATAAATAATGTAAAAAATATATGAATCGTTATCCATTTAATATAATAGTTTATAATTTTTTCACAATTTAATATAATTATGAATTATGAATGAAAAAACACATGGTATCCTCTTTACATAGAATCTCTGACCCCCAACTCATTAAAGTTCTATGGTGCACTCTTTATATTATCATAGGAAAAAGGTATATGGTATCCTATTTGTTTTCTTTTCGCCTTAATAAAAAGGGCTCTACCCTAACTTTTCGGGTATTTAAACAAAAAACTCTATAAAACTCATAAGGAAGGGTATCATCATTAAATTACACAAAAAATATGTGATCAAACTATCAAACTTCCAATAGACAACACATACCAAATCCCATTCATAATGAGATGATTCCACCATTTCTTGGTTAAATAATCACAGAAATCCCTAATCGGTCAACTAGATATTAAAAAATAAATTAGAATAAGAATTTGGTATAGAGAGTATCGACTGTATCACATGGAATAACTAAATATATCACACAAAACACTCATATCCAAGTGAATATAAAAGGATACATGAGATGAGTTCTTCCTTGGTTGTTCACACATGAGTAGAATAGAAAATATGAGGATGGGTATTTAAAAAAACAAGGTAAAAATGTAAGAACATTCCAATAATAACACTCATCTACACAAAAATAGAATACTCACTGACGTGAACTACACTATCATTCATACATTTATAGCATTTGGAGTTCCTTACACACTGATGACCATTTCTTGGGGATTAATCACCTTTCTATTTTGTTTATAAAAACCAATGATGTCCCCATGAATAACTTGGACCAAAATGCTCATCATTAGATAATAGTGCTCCTTGTGGCCATATCCAAACACCCAAAAAATGAAATCCATGATGCAGAGGGCCCAATTTTGGACCCTAGGCACCTAAAATTCTATTTCCCCCATCACAATATGCCCAAAATTCCAAAGTACTATAGGGTTTTTATTTTCATTCCACATTCCCAAACACATCAATAAAATTTCCTCAAACAAGGAACCGTGAAATCCACTATGATGTGTTTTCCCTAACCATTTCTCATTGGCAAGACATATAGGTTCCATTCAAACCCGAGGGATATGTGTACACATAAAATTCATGGAACATTAATGTCCCCCTCCCCATTTTGAGTTATAAATATTGAATCTCCCTAGGGTGGGTAACCTATATCGGAAATTGGGTTTGGGCTACCCAACCGCTCTTTAACACTCACTATAGTGCATAAACACATACAAGTCCCCAAACCAAGCCCAAAAATTTTCATTGATATTTTTTAAAAATAGAAATATAAATATGAGCCTAAATTATAAAAATTATACTTTCCCAATATTTTAATAAAACAAATTCCTTGTGAGTTTCATAACCTAAAAAAGAAATAGGTTTTTAAAATACCGATGATGAAATATGCATGTATCTGCTATCACTGACCCACATCTCTAGAATGAGATTGTTTATATATTTTAGGGAGATAATTTTTTATATATAATCCTTCTAACATATTTGGTTCATGATATGTGGAGTTGGGAAATTCCTCGGGCAACAGTGGCAAGAAAATGTAGTTGATGGTAATTCATTAGAGTGTCAACACCCATTAATTCCAATATCATAAGGAATTATTTAGACTCTGTTGGAACCGATAATATACATTATTATACCTAATATTTGGAAATAAATGGGAATATATATATATAATTATATCTCAAGATATGTGAAATTTATCATGTTTCTATCATAAAACCATGATGTTGGATATGATTATTTCTTCTAGTGTCCAAAAAATTATTAATTTCTAGGTTTAGAGATATATATTTCCTATACCTAAATATTTAAACATATTTCAACATTCAGAGAAATATATAGATGTGTATTTCCTATAATTGATTTTATATATATAGTTATTTATTTAAATCATCTCATGATTATTATATACATTGTGAATTACTAGGTAATAATTTTATGATGGATTATGATATTTAATCACTATTCACTACCTAAAAGTGTTGGTATTTGGGAAATGATGAATCTGCGGGTAGATTGATAAGGTTTTATCCGGAATGTAGATATATTTTATATTAACTTCTGATGATTCTATACTATATAAACTTTATTAATTGTTAATGAATGTATACTCTCGATGATTATAGAATTAACTCACTATATGTGTCAACCATATACAATGTATAATTACACCGATCCATACAGACACACTTTCATAAAGTTCTCCTTTTTTCCATGAATATCAATATATTTAGATGACGTATGTTCAAGAAGGGGTCCTTTGGGCCAAAAATATGGGCTTTCAAGCCTTGTATTTAGGCCACTTGGCCTTGGGCCTTCGGGCTATGTAATGGGTCTCCCTCTACCCAGTCTAAAGATGTCTTTGCTTTAAATAATATATTGAGGCTTCAGGCCCAACCTTTTAAAAAGGATGTGTGAAATGGACTGTGAATAAAAATATTATATTGAATAGAGATATCATTATAGTAGCCAATTCCATATTGTCAGTATTTGGGAAGGTAATTATTTAAGATGTGTAATTTATATCAAGATTTTCATTAGTATCAATATGCATTGTTTTTGTAGAGATTCTTATTATATATTTAACTTTTATATTTCATAAATTTATAATACATTCATATATAATGTATTTTTATGATTTATTGTATGTAATAAGTTTTTTGAGGTAATGCATTGCATGACCATCTAGTTATCTAATCATAGGTTTACAGCCCATGTCCTGGTTCATGTATGCGTTTAGAGTTATTTAATAGTATGAGGGGATGTATCATAGTAGAGGTAAGAAAAAATTTAAGAAATTAAATATAATTATTAGACAAAAAGTTATATTTTAAATACATGGGTGATAAGAGATTGAAGATATGATAGTAAATTTGGTATTATTAAATAAAAAGAAAAATTATATAGAAGTTGAAGACATTTACCTCAAGTCCAATAATGCATTCAATATCATATGTATTGCCGAATATTTTGAAATAATTAGGTTACATAAATGTCCCAAAAAATGTATTAATATTAGTTTCATAATATATAATCTATTTATTATCATATGTTATTTATTTATTTATTTTATATTTCTCATTTCGATACATTGGGGATGTTTGGTCCAAATTTCTAAAGTCGCTTCTGTATAATGGTTTCAACCATTGGTATTTGTTATATTTTCTATATTATAAAATAAATTAATTTTATTAGTGTCTTTTTAATTTAGAAGAGGTATTTGTAACATGTTTAATAATTACTCAAAAAAAATTAGAGTTTCATGAAAATTTCATTGTATGCATGTTTTTAAGATATTTAATTAACAGAAGGTTTTTATTTTTAATATTAACAATATTATTCAAATTTTATAATTTCAAAAAAATAATTATAACATTATCTATTGAATAATATATTGTATTTAATTTAAAAAAATTTAAAAAAATAATTAATTGTGGAAAATAAAAACATCATTTCTCACATGGTTTGTATAAACCAATAATGGTGTAAGCAGTATTTTTAAGAGAGATTAAAAATACAAAAAATAATAAATAAATGGATTTTTAATTTCATTTTCTAATCATTTTGAAATATTATTCATGTTTATTTTATTTATTATTATTCCTTTACATTCGATATACTCACATTATAAAAAAATATCATAAATTTCCATCATCCCTAGGATGTTTGTTTCATGAATATAAAATCATATTTGTTTATTTATAATTGTTATGGAACATATTAAATGATTCCATATTTTTAGAATTATACTAATATGAATTCATGAATTTTAAAATTTCCAAATACTCCCAAATTTAAAAAAGGTATATGAATGCTATAATGATTAAATTAGTTTATGGGTTCTTGTATAGTGAGGTGTTTTATGTGCTTTTACTGACCATGATAAAATTAAATGTTAGATTTAATTTTAGGAATATTTGAACATTGGAAAAAGTAAATCATAATAAAATATCATCACTATGTTTATATTTACCCTAATATAATTTATAATAAATATATTTGAATATGGTAATATTTTTTAAAATAAACATCCTTATAGGATCTTATATCAACTATAAATGGATGTTTGTTACAAAAGAACTATTATTTAACCTATAAGATAATAAAATTCACATTACATAATATTAAAATAATTTATTTTTTGAAATAGATAATATAAATTTTATATATAATGGGTAATGTGAAGAAATATATGAATATAAATGATAGATTGTGGCTAAGAGTTATTAACCTATAGTTTTGGATGACTCCTTTCCCAATCGACAAAGGTCTCATAAGGGTGGAATTTTTATGAGACCAAAACCTACACAATGTGGATAAGAGGGAAAAGGTATATAACATAAAAGAAATATAGCAAGAAATTTATTTAAATGTCAGCGGTGAAGTGAGGTAGTGATAATTTTTATTTATAAGAAGATGAAAGTCTTTTTTTAATAAAATACTTATTAATTTATTATTTCTTTCTTAAGGTTATCAATTGAAATTATAATTCTGATAATGAATTTTAATTTATTCATGTAATTGTGAGAAATTTTTTGATTATTTTATATAATACAAGGTCAATCATGCATCTATCTTATAATAAGAAATATTTTATTTTATTATATTTCATTATTACAAATAGTATTTTACTATTTATGTAAATTAAAAATTTATTAGTATTACCTACTTTTAATGTGATGATTATAAAAATTAATACACTTTATGAAAAATTTCAATGATAGGAAATTTTAATATTTAACTCATGAGATAAAATTACAATTTTATTAAATAATATAACTTTTTTAATAAATATTTATAACAATACAATTTTTTTATACATATTGAGTTATAATATAATGATATTTTGAATAATATATTTACTCATTTAGTTAATCCTAAATATTTTTTTATGTGCAATTCACCATTGAACACAATAGAAATTATACAATTCTTATGATTGGTAATATTCTAATAGTGACATTTTGAATGGTAATATTAAGAAACCCCTTTTATCCATCAATATCTGGATCATTTGTTTTATAAATTCACTCAAAAGGTACCAATAATGATGC
Source organism: Viscum album (assembly GCA_963277665.1). Lineage (NCBI taxonomy): Eukaryota > Viridiplantae > Streptophyta > Magnoliopsida > Santalales > Viscaceae > Viscum > Viscum album. Next base: position 1,248,974,321 of record OY728128.1, on the reverse strand, counting down.
CAAATTGAGTCATGGGGGTCTCAAGTGAGTTTTAAAATTGTTTTGAGCCTAGATCCCTAAAGAAGGATGAATAGATTGGGCCACACGGTTGGGAGAAACCATTTAGCCTAGTCCGCATGATTTCAATAAACATGAAGTTTTAGATAGTGGAGACTTAGGTTGTCACAATGTTTTTCTGAGACCATATGAACCTTGAAACATGACCGTGCAGTGGGTATGAATTTTTTTGATAGTGGGGTTTTAACTATTTTCACATGATCAAATATATTGTGACCTTAGACATGTGGGGTTCACATTGTAATTAGTGAATAGAGCATGATTGGCACACAGGTAGGCCAAGAATGTGGCCAAACTATGCACCCTTATTTTGTATATTAAATTTCTATTTCCCACTAATTAAATATATTTACCTAATATTATTTTTTCTTCATTATTTTTAACGGTTTTCCAGGGTACTCTTTTCTCGTAGAAATCCATTCAGTCAAATATAGGAATTGAGATATGTCTCTAATAAGAAGTCCAATTTCAGAACTGTTGTAAGAATTGGATCCATATTAGTAGTTTTTATGATCATCATACATCCGATTCATGTTTATATTGAAATCTATTTCACTATTTAGGATCAAGATATTTTCAATTATTTATAAGGCATTGGACCATTTCATTGTCTTCTTCTAGCATACATCAAATATGAGGTCACCATCAGATGAGGATTCATCAATGACCTTAAGGAACTTTGTCTCATTATTTTCCCCATGTTTTTTATGTTTCATATATTTTTTATTTTGAATAATTCAATCTATTAATCAGTGTCTCCTTTTAATTGATTTATTCATTTTAAATTTATAAATGCACCTAGATACACTTCATTTGATCCTTGGTTAGTAGTATAAAGGATGCTTACCTCCTTTGTGGACACCCATTGGGTGTTCCAAGTTGAATTTCCTATTGTGGATAATTTTTTAAAATGACCATTTTCCTATTCAGCTATCAGGTATGTTTTTAAAAGAATTTCTTATGAATATTAATGTTTAATATAACTGAAGTTATCTATTTAGTGCATGAATCACCTATAATTGGAATTTCACATGCGTTAAATTTCTTAATTGAATATTTCATCTTTTAAATGGATTTAATCATATAACATGATTTTCCATCCAGATTTAATTGACAGGAATTTATTAAAAGAAATGTATTATGCAAATTTTTTTTATATTCCTTCATGGAAATGAATTGTTTAAATGAAATGGTTGAAGGGTTGAACCGTGATTCCATTTATTGATTTCAAAATAAAATTCATAATTTCATTTTTATTCCTTAATTATATATAGTCTTGGTGAAGTTGACACATGAGAGGTATGGACTCATTTATTACATTATAAATTGAATTAGTCATTGATATGGGTAGTGTTATGATGGTAGGGGATATATTGAGTTTGATGGTATCATGATCCCTTACATAGGGTGTTGAGCATGTCATATAACTCCATTGACACAATTAGGTTGATGATCTTAATGTTCCACATTTCTTTGTTCGAGTGTTGACATGATGGCATACTCACAATATCAAGAAATAAGTATTATATCTCTCACTAACAATGAGATACAGGTAATGTACAACATTTATTTATATTATAGGCTCATTTGAATGTCCATGAATGTATGAGTTATTCTTTTTTCTATCCAACATTGTGTATTCCATGTATATGGAATCTTATGTCTGTATGCACTTGGATCAGGTAGGTGAAAGCAATATATAATTATAATAAAAATATTATAACCATTTATGAAGTTAATGATCATAAATTCCTCTCAACTATGAGCTAATGTAGGTTTATCCTCTATATGTCCTATAAAAACCTGAGCAACCATTTGTTTATTTCTTCAGAATTATGTATTATTTCATTTATTTGAGAACACCTTTTAGTTATGATCACATTATGTATTACTTCTATCCACTGTTAGTGGTGGATAACTATGATTTTATCCCTGACCCTACATGGGATTTAGTGGTGGATAACTAAGATTTTATCCCTGACCTTACATGGGATTTCTTTTGTACTAGATACGATTATGTGTATGTGTATTTGGATAACATAAAGGGAACTACTATTGGTTAATGATAACCTTTACTTATAGATGGAGAATATGAGTGGAGGAATGAGAATTTCACATGAGATTATAGTGGAAAATATATTTGTTCTTTTTGAACATCTTATATTGCATGTCTATATGTTTCTTTCTACCTTTCCCCCTTTTGTGTGTAATCATTTCATGAATATATGTATATGACTTTGCCTATTGGATATTGAATATTAATAAGTTTACAAGCCATATTTTGTTCTTATAATTATTTATTCTATATATTTATATATATTATTTTAATATTGTATGTTTGTTGTTTCAATCTATTGTGCCACTCTGGTTATAGGATATAGTCTCCCCACCATACCACCTTTAAACCCTCACTGCTAGTCGAGATAATTTAACATAGGGGAGGCACTCATGAGGTCATGTGACCCATTATCTCATACCATGGGTTAGTTGGACCCCATATTTTGTTGTTACACATATAAAAATTTCACATCCTATTAATACATTCAATTTCCCTCATTATTTATTCAATAAAGATTATCTCATGGCTATTCATACATCATTATAAAAAAATTATCACATTTAAAATGATTTGATTATTTTTTTACAATTTTTTTCAACAGTATTATACATTTAGGAGACCATAAAACTAGAATTTCTTGTAATATTTTTATTTTTTTTTAATTTTTTATCATCCCATTTCACATTTTTATTTATTTTAAAGAGTATATGTATACATCATATGCAAATTTTTGTTTTTTTAAAGAAAATATAGTAGGTATCTTTATGTGTCTCAGCCAATTTATTTATAGTATTCTTTTTTATTCACATATAGTAGTATTTTTTAAATAAACATTTATATTAACATTAATAATTAATTGGTAAAGATTATATATTCATATTAGTAAAACGGAAGAATATAAAAACATGTAAAAAGCAAAAATATTTAATTTTAGTGACTATGTTTTTAATTTCTTTTACCTTAGAATATTTTAAATTATTTTTTGTGGATGGTTCATTAATCCATTTTATCATATTAGGGCCATTTATACATGATAATAAAAAATCAAATATAATATATTTTATTTATTCTATGCACTCAATGATGGAGAAATGTCATTTTCTCATAATTGGGGCCTCAAGTTAGAAACATGAAACCATGATTGCTTAAAAAATGGTTGTTTTACCCTAGGGATGGTATAATGTTGGTCTAGATCTGGTCTTATGGACACCCCAATTATAGGGTGTCATTAAGGATACAATAATTTTTTTTTACATAATAAAAATCATAAACCACATATTTACGTATAATAATTGTTATATAAATATGGTTTTTAGGGACAAAATGTATAAACCATAATTTGAGAGAGAGAGAAGGGTAGAGTGATTGATTGAAGAATTTACTCAAATACCAAAGAAATATTTCTTTGAAATGATTCACCAAATAACTCCAGAGAAAATGGAAATATCTTCAACGATTGATCAAATCAAAAGGAAGGTGTTAATATTTTCATACCATTATTCATCCATCATAATGTTTTGTGTATTTTTTTAATATATATATTTATTTCATCAAGTAATTTCCCTGAAAAATATTGATTATTTGTTATCAGGTTTTAGTTATCCTATATTCACTCTTCATCATTAAAAAATTTCACACCCAATGTTAGGTTATTTGGATTCACACAAACCCTTGATAAATTTTTATATAATTTCTATAACACTATTTTTCCAATTTTCTTCAAAAAACTACCAAAAAAATTTCTTTTTATGAACATGTTGAAAAACATGACTCTGATTCATGAGAGGTAGAATTTGAGAGTTTGATTTCTCTATTTTTATATGTCATTATTGGTCAACAAATTTGTGTTCAATCATGATTTAAAATGAATAAATTGATGAAATTACATCATGGGATCAATGCAAGTAGTGACATGTGAGGGTGTTAGGGATGCATGAAAACCCCATTAGTCTATTTTTTATAAAGGTAAGATATAAAAAACCATTAATGAGAAACAATTTATTGATAAGGAATATAGTGGAATTTGATGATAGGTCAAAGGAAAGAATAATTGAAATGACAGGATCATGGATATTCTTTAGATTTTGAAAGTGAATATGTGATCACATGATGTGTAATATCGATCTATATTCTATATATTTATTAGGAAGTGAATGATAAGGTTTAAATTGAAGAATAATATCACATTTCATGTAACCTATGTGTATACATAGTACATCCCATATAAGACTATATAAGAATATGATATGAGTACCTTCCCAATTAGACATATAGAGATACACTTCATGTGGGTTAAAGACAAACACCATGTATCCTTAGTGGTAAAATAATCGAATTCCATAGGCACTAAACTCAAATTATTTCCACACCCATGGAATATCAAGTTCACCCCTACATTCAATGAAAACAAAAAATCATGTATTGTTTCCTATGTTGGAATGAAACATCTTACCTATATGAATTTAATATTAAATGGAAACTCACTAATCTTATAGGATGTGTACCTCAATTTACACACATTTTAGGTAGACCCATACAAGACATGTAGTGGGGTAGTGCATGACTAGATAGCTACTGAGGGACTGTAGTTTTTGTACTCGTACCATACATTCCTTACCATTTTCTATACTTACTAATTTTTTATATCTATTTCTCCAAGACTCATATTTAGGTGCATGGTTATTCCATGACTACAATTTTACAACACAGAACCCGATGTATCACTTCTCTTAAACATTAATCATTAGATATAGGGTTATACAAGTAGTTTAGTCTCTTTATAACTATAAGGATTATTTTAGGGATCTTGAGTGGTATTCAAATCATTAACTTTAATATGAATACACATTGAAATGTGTTTTTCATAGGGTGATGTTTTCTTTTCATATTTATAGAGTCTAGTAATATTTTACACACTTAGGTACGGTATCATCTATCCATGGATTTCAGATGTCCTTCATTTACAAGATCTGATGAGGCATGGATCCTCCATTTGGGTAATTTACATCCAAAAACGATATTTATCATTTGTCCTTGATTGTGTTCCCACTATAGTTTTATAGATAATATGTGGGTTTCTATGTTGGGTATTTTAGATTCTTGGGAATATTTGTTGATTCTCATATAGTTGGGTTTTCAGAGTTTTAATCACTCAATTGCACTAAGTTATTTCACATAATGAATATATTTGTCTTTATATGGTTGTTTCCTCATCCATTCTATTTTGTTTTTGAGAGAAATTGTATTATTATTCCATTATGAGTTTTTTGGGATTTATACTAGGTGTATTTATAAATGAAATCCTAAATGTGACTCTTTAACTACATTTGTCATGTATTATATAGATAAAATATAGTTTAGTAGAAATATTGGTGGTAGAACATTCTGTTTGAACTTAGTGGTACACATTCATCATAATAGTGGATCATGTTCATGTATGGAGATATTATATTACTGGGTTCTCTTAACTTCAAATATTTAGGTTGGTTTTTTTCCATTATGTTATGTGAAATTTACGTGAATTTTTTATTAAGGTTTACTCATATATTATAATTTTATATATATTAGAATTTTTTGTATGGATTATATTTTGGATTTAGTTTTTTTCTATTTTTTGTTATTATATCATCTGTTGTTGTTTACAATGAGTATGGGTTCATTTGGATAATATCTTCAATGATATTTGACATGATTACTTTGTATAATTTAATATTTCTTATATTATTTTACATAGTATTTTAGTTGAACACCCATCTTACTAGTACATAATAGAGGTCCTAGTGGGTCTGTTCATTTCGGATTGGTGTTATAGTGAGAATATTAATGGGAAGGGGTTTCAAAGTTCAAGGTCATGTGAGGATTGGTTTGGGAATTTAATGAAATAATGTTATGTGTCTTTGGTTTAGAATTTAATGTAGGCATCCTATTATTAGACTAATGCTAAATTATCTAATCACTGGGAATATAATAACATTTCCTTTTTTCTTTGTAACCTATGTTATTGGGTGTATAGAATTAATAAATTGTAGCAGAATCATATTAAAATGGTTTTTTATTTCTATATCACTCTCAAGTTATTTCCCAAGTTATGTGTTATTGAACATGGAACTTCTTGTGCAATTACATGATTCCTCCTTGTAATCAACTAACTAGTATCCTGATTTAGAGATTTTATGTCATCATCATAGTGATTAAGACTCATATAAACAAAAATTTATGTGATAATGATTCTATCAGTGTACCATATTTTTGAGGTGATTCAACTAGAAGTGCATGAAGATTTTCCTACACCTGTTGTAATATGAACAAACCCACATCCCATAGATTAGGAATATATTTCTCTAATTAAATTTTTTTTATAATTCAAGTGTAATGTGATAATGATACCCATTATATTGGTGTGATACATGAGTAATAGTGAATGAAAAATCATGGGCTCTATACTAATCATACCCCACATATTAATGATTACTACATTAAGATAATGAGTCATGTCATTAAATCCTCCCTCCAATGTCACCCCTCTAGGTTTTTTATAAATTAAGGTATATGTTCCATAGATCCTCTTCTAGGTGGCCTCGGGTTGGATTCTAGCCCCAAGGGCATTAGAATCACCCATATGATATTTATTTTCATTTACATTATTTATATCAATTTATGTTATAAGATATCAATAACCTATAAGTATATTTTATGAACAAGACACCATTACAATGATCCCTTAATTACTATGAAATTAATAATAGTCTCCATGTAAAAACCAAAAAAATAAACACAAATAAAAGGACTAAACAACAACACCAATGCCTAATCTAGTAATTTTCATTATAGCCTCCCAAATCATCCTAGAGACATGAAAAATAGTTTATATATACATAGGGTGATCATAAAATAAAAACATAGTTGGATCACACTAAAGATCTTTCATGAAAATGGTAATGTGAATATCAATCCACTAGTGAATAGAAATAAACGTATAAGAACCTAATAATATTAAAAATCGATTCCAACCACACCCTGAAGCTCCCAAACAATAAGAAATCAATGTATAATCACTTATCAGGAAAATAAATATAAGATATGGTGTTATAGAACCACATACCACTTTAATTTTATACACTCACATGGAAATTTAAAATGTCATATGCTCCCATTAATTCCATATAATAGCATCACATATATATTCATCCCTAATGTGGTTCAGGTGGAATCCCTACCAACCTATCCCTCATAAGGTCTAGTATGATGACAATGAATTTTTAAATATCCACTATCATAACCACATCAATGATCCAATGTAGTAGATTATCATGGACATGATAGATGTCTACCTTATATTCTCCTCATTCCACACATTATCCCCACCAAATATAAAATCCTCATTATCACTAGGAATCTCCGACATAAGCCATATGATTCAGAAGGATTATTATACTACTATAAGACATCATTACCATTGTAGGAGGAAGAGTGTGGAAGAGGTGGTAGGTATACATCCATTTCACCGCCAACATGTATGATATGGAAATCCACTAGAACCTAAGAAATATAAGTATTGGTAAGGTTATAAATCTTGGGCGGGGTTCTTATATATAAAAAATGACGTAAAAGGTAAATAGATATTTCATAAGAAAAACCTATGGGTTTTCATAAAAAACTACTATAACATCTCGAAAACCAGCACTATATCCCCGGACATCTTCCAAAAGCTATTACTACCACTAAATTCAACATAACACCCAAATAAAAAACAAATAATCCACAAATATTCATCACATTATAAGTAATCCTATTTTTAGATATATTAATTATCATCCATCATCCATATAATAATATATTTCAATACAAATTATTTTCTATCCCATTACATATAACAAAAAAATGAACTAGTTATCACACATTAGTTTTATCCCTCATGTACTCAATTACCAACCCATTCCATTTCAGTTTCGTCATTATGAGCTCATTCTCTCTATACGAGGTTACTACCACAAATAAAACACATAAAAAACCATATATAAATCAACAAAAACCACATAATCACATTGCAAACATCACCACAACACACCCATCTCTCCACAACAATAACCAGAATCCAACCACCACTTATCATCCCTCATCAGAACCCATTCCCATAAAACAAATCTCTGCTACAAAATGAAGTTCCAAAAATATAACTAGTCACGCCCATCACTGTGTGATCCCCACATGATCCCCACATAACATATAGTGAAAAAATACAAGCCACAATGACTCTAATGAAAATTAATTAAAATTTTACAAGAAACATATTTTATTATAGGGAATTTATAACAATGCATTTTTTCTTTCCATAGTATTCTCAGACAAATTTAAATTAACATAAGAAATATAGTAATTAAGAATATATAAGTAATTAAACGTTTATGAATAGTAAAAAAAATATCATAAAACATGGTTTAAAAATTATATAACCTAGAAATCAAATAAGGTTCCCGAAAAACATGATTTCCAATAAGTGCATTGGGTAAGTAAAAAATGTATAATCATATCACAAAATTATTAAAAATGGTGAAATAATTATCTTCCCATTCAGTAAAAATTAAATTCATTTAGTAATCTGATTATGTAATCCCATTTCATAGAAACATGACGATTTTTTAATTTTGGTAGATCCACATAGAATAAGGGGATTGAAATGATCCTCTATAGTCACTAAAAGTACTATAGTATGTATATAAAAACATTATAATAGTTTAATTTCCTAAGAAGGAAACACCACATGAACCAGAGAAAAAAAATTACCATAAATATTTTCTTTTTTATAAACACAAAAAAAGAAGATATCTACCAACACAAATCATCAGAAGGAATAAAGATAAGAAAAATGGAGAAGATGGGAGAAAGGGGATTGCCTTTATTTTGGATGCTTTGATCAGGATGAACCCTGGTGATCGAAATCCCAAAAGGTGTTGTTGAAGGATGATGGAAGATCAAGGGGTCCAATATTGATTGAGAGAAAGATATACACCAAACAAAATAATGTATGATGACCCTTTTTAATGTGAAGTCCTTGTAAAACTTCACTATGGTTTGGGGGTCCTCAAAATTTTTAGGGTGATTTTGGTTAATAAAAAAATATGGAATTCATGATTTATACCCCTTAATTTCAGCAAGTTCTGAATCATTCATCCATTAATTTTTATCATCATCATAACCATGGAAAAGATGTTTCATGGTGTTCTTTTAACCCATAATAATTCAAAAAATAACCACTACAACATATTTCTATGTGATAGTTTATTTTCTGCTAACCATGCACCAGACTATGGTGTAGTGATAACCATTCTACTCATTTTTTATGGGGTAACCTTGCAATTACAACACCAAAAACATCTCCAAGTCTACACTAGAGTCAATTTTGAATCGATCAATTTGTTGAAAATGTTATAAAATGACAAACACCTGCTAAAATGAACATCCATGTTGTTTTGATAATAATAGTGATTGGTATCATAGTATGTAAAACTATTTCCAAAAAATAGAAAGGAAATGACAACAAGGCCTACCCCAAATACCATCATCCAAGAAGGATTCCAAACAACCATAACCAGAACCCCCACCATGGAATGGAGACCCTTGAATTACTATAACTCTCCTCCAGCATCCAAAACACCTATAAACTTACTCCGGGAACCGTTGACATTCATACACATGTAATTAGAGGGATTTTTAGACCCCAAAATTGTTATAACTCTAAAAAATTCACATCCTCTAAAATGAAATCAAAAAAATGGGTAGAATAAAAACATAAAACCGGCATGAACATCCTTCCTCCGACATACCACTTAGGGATCTCATTACTATACAAACACAACCACCATATAAGAACAACTAGTAATAGGGAAACCCAAATAAAAAACAACAAAAAATAAATCAGTACATCATCCCAAGAAAAATAAAACAAATTAATGACACAATAAAAATATGATACTAAGAATAAATATTTGTATCACACTCTGATATACTCTTCTATAATACATAGTATCCTTACAACATATGTACCAGGAGGATAATTAACCCATAAATCATTATCTATTGATGGTCATGGATCTGTATTGTCCACTCCATGAATTTTGTGCCATATTTGATATCATAGACTCTTATGTCTAATTAATTTACCAATGGGGATGAGTCACATCAATGAAATCATAAATCCTATCCATTAAGGATGCTAAAAAACGAAAACACTATATTGTCAATTCACTTTAATGCCACTATTACACGATCAAACTAAGATGAATGATTAATCCTCTTTCCAAACCTCCATTGGCTAGGATGAGGGGAAATAGTCAAGAATACATGGTCTCTAACTTCAAAAAAAAATAAGGGCCTCAAACTATGATCATATATTTACATATAGAGGTCTTATACATCCTTTATATTCTCCTAGTCCATCTGGATGCTCTTTATTAAACTCAACACCAAATTAAGACTATGGACTGCCCAACCTCGATCCAAAAAGATGTATAATGATACTCCCAACCATAAAAGTAATCAAACTATTTCATTCAAATGGATTATTGAAAGATATTATCATAGGAAAATATAAATATGGGTATGTACAAAACCATGATGCACCAATATTAATGAAACATGATTGAAAAATATCCTCCAGTGCCTTGATTTTCTGTTCTATCTTCCCATTTAAATGGGGAAGAAAATTAGTTATAATGTGAAACTATCATCCCAAAATATTTCGTAAACATCTCCAAAATCACTTAGATATATTTAGATCGTAACCAGAAATGATGGTCCTTGACACCTCATAATGAAACATAATCTCATCCACATATTTTTTTTGTATGTAAATCCCGGTATCTCAACTAAAGGATCAATAAAAAATTGGGAGGCTTCATTAGAAAATCCATGCTCACCCAAACAACAAAATATCCTTGTTCGGACCTGGGTAACATGGTGAACAAAAAATCAAAATTTCCTCCCAATTCCACTCAAGGACATCCAAATGTACCAAATAAACTTCATGGAATATGGATCACATTATTCAACAATAGCGAGATCAAACACCATGCTATAGACTCTACCACTGAATGATTTATCCCATACCATTAAATATAATTCCTCAAGCCAAGATATGTCTTAAAAATCAATATGTATTAGTAATGGTGATCTATGGAACTCTTTGGTGTATTCCTCATGACCTTCACAAGTCATTAACAACATCACCTAAAACAAAAATAGATTATTACTATCCTCTAACAACCCCTCCAGAGATTCCTTATGTCCAGCATGATCTCACACTAACTCCACCAATGAGTCTCCCCACTATGTCTCCTGGACCTGCTGTATCAGGGATTATTCCAAACACATTTGAAAAAAACCTCCTCTATTGAACTCTTCTATGTCCTATTTCATCAATGAAAGATCTTATATAAATATTTAAGAATCATTGGACTCTCAAACAAGTCCACCTCATGATTTCATACACATTTATGTATGATTTTTTTTCATTTTCTAGGGTATTTTAGATCTCAAAATCGTTGTCTTGGACAACCTTTATCCAAATCTACTATCATATATTCAAATACCACTAAAAAGAGATTCCTAAGACTCTTGTTTCCCATAAATTCCACAACATAATTATAGATGTGGAAATTTCCCCATTGATTTCAGTCAATCATTATAGATACCAAATCCTAATCCTTGGTGGCATAATTATTCTAATGGGGATTCAAATTTTAGAGAATCATATGATATAACCTCCCTTTTCTGGATTAATGTGCATCCCAAACCTAGATGGTAATGGTCACAAAGAAACTCAAACTTATACCCATAACCTAGAAGATAATGTGTTGGGGAACTGATCAATATTTCATTCATGTAGTCAAATAATAATTGAAACTAGTCAATCCAAGTGAAATAATTTTCTTCCTGGTCTAGGTGGTTAGTGGGGATGTAATGATATTAAAATTAGAAGAAAAAAAATCCTCCAATAAATAACAATACAACTAATATACCTATAAACATATACCATATTAATCTGTTATTCCCAATAATGTACTATATATATCATTGGTGAGTATACATACATTCCTTCTTGAGACAACACATTCCAAAATAAATGAAATTTTTATATAAAATACATACTCTTGGAAAACATTTAAAAGTGTTTTTGGTCTCAAATAGCTTACCTATGAACATTGATAAGATGTGAATGATCCTCCAAATAATTTATGTGTATAAGGAATTTAGTAATAAAGTAGACTACAAAATGGTACAAAAACTCATTAAACCCAATGTTCATGGGCCACAATAACACAACTACTATGTTTATGACATTGAATGACATGATAATGAACACAGTTGTTCCATACAATATCCAATTTAAGGATATGGGGTATCTTAATCATTAAAATTAATTATATATATATATATATGATCGATTGAACTTCAAAAACAAACATGTCTCTTTAAACTGATTTAAAACATCATATATCATCATAATAGGGTAACAGTTCCAGACCATCATCTAATTCAACATTTGGGAGTATATGCATAACCAAAAACTACCATCTACCTTAATAAAGAAAAATTGTGGACCATCACAATGGGTTAAAGTTGGCCAAATGAATCCCTTCTACAAAAAATGATTGATTCAAATTCTTAACTTCTACAAATCCATGGGTTCAATCTGATACAGTGCTATTAAATTTAGAGATGTTCTTAGTTTGAACTCTATCCCAACCTGAAGACCGCGCTAAGGAGGATAATGTCCCCACCTCTTCTAGAAATACATCTATAAACTCAAAAATACATTTGGAATGGATAAAAAATATTCTAACATTCAAGAATCATCTGACTAATATAATATTGAATCCACTCTCTTTTCACTAATTCGATAGTCCATATCAACAACAACCACCACTCCCTTACCTTCCCTATTTAAAAATGAAACTATACTATAAATTAAATAAATTAATTCATGGGTATAATAAATCCAATAAATTGTAAAAATAAAAAAATATGGCTCTACCTGAAATTGGTGGAGATCTCCCAATGATTAATATGACACTATCATCAGTTGAAATCATTGACATGCATCAAGAAAACTTCTTATAATATAGTTGGTGTGGATAGTTCTAGGGGAACTATATGAACCTCAACCTATATTTCTAATACATGAACATAAAAAGGAGAAAAAATGGAGTAAAATGATCTAAAATAAAAAAAAGGAACAAATATGGTATGTTATAAATTGATCATACCTTAAACAATCATTTGCCTCATTTGTTTCAGTATCGTCATATCAGGAATAGTCTCATGTATATAACTTCTTCCTCACAATAGAAGTACTATAAGGAAACACTCTAATTTGGATCCCTAAGTATGTGGTACATCATAAGGATGAACATGAGAAACATTATCTACAATTGACTAAACAAATGTCTGATGACGTGGTTGTGAAAAAAATAGTTGGAATCCAATGATAACCATACAATCTTAGAAGAAAAATCCATTAATCATAAAAAGGGGTATCAACCACTCATAGCCTTGATTCCTCCATAATAATTCATGAACTAATACTAATGGTAACCTATATCTGAAAACATATAACACACAAATGGAAATTTCAAGGTAGACACCTAGAAAATAATATCCTCGAACAATACAAGAATTTATACTAGGGTAGCAGTCCACTAGTCAGTACCTCATCTTTCTAATCATCCATGATCTTCTACTCAATGATACACACTTATCTATTCTCTATTAGACTATGTCCTTTCAAAATGTCATCTCTATTTATTAATATGTTTGATCACTTCATCATTACTCTGAAGAGATAGACACATAGTAAGTGAAAACTGGGTGACTATATATTTGATTTATGGGAAAATGACCTATTATATTTTTCATTCTCTTGACTATTTATCTGGAAACAGTTTGCGAGTGGAATGAAAATTTTCCTTCAACTTAATGCCAATCTGTCATATTCTCAGGTTCCCCTACTAAAGAGAGATAATTCATTTCTTCATTAATACCTTTATTATTGATGATAAGATATTGATATGAAATTACCACAAGAGCTCATCCCACAAAACATCCACCTCCTACCAAGTCAATGTTACTACAATACCTATGACCCCACCACCTATATATGACTAACCATAAATATAGTAGATTACTCAACTCAATATAAAATTAATACAAAAAATATCTTCATATCCACCGACCGATACTCTATCTCCTAAATAGATATGCTCACTTCACACTCTTTTAGGAACATCAATTGAAAATAATAGATGGGTAGCTTCCATTCTTCTTCCTCCTCTGTAACTTCTAGCATTTTATGCTCATCATAAATAGATTATTAATCCTCTGTTGATTGAGTCCTAAGTGGATGAAGATTATAATATATTATTGAGAACACATGGTGATCCCTAATCCCCATATCATAGAATTTTCAATATTTATCTAATTAATTTCATTTTAATTTCCAAATACCACCATATTCAATCATAATAACAAAAAATAATAATACATGTTCATCTCTTAGTGATTTACCATATGATAGGAACTACTTATCATTGTAATTAATTGGATATATATTCCTTGAAATAGATTATATAGGTCTTTAAAATCACATTCCCTAGCCAACCTCCCTAGATAATATCATTCTCCAAGAGATAATGTTATTGTATCCCAACCAAACTATGAAATTTGCATAAGTTACATGCACCAATATCTGTCTTATATATAAAAATATTATTATAATTTTTCATGAACCATAAATTCTAATGGTTTCCCTCACTCATCAATAGTTAAGGAAGGTAGCTAATGACCCCTGATTTCCTCAACTAGCCCTAGGTTGTTGACTAAAACTGATTGTATAATAATCAAACATATAAAAGGAATTTACGTCAATAATTATTTCTTATAATCAAGATATATGATATCAACCACCAAAAAAGTAAATCATATGAAACAAAATAGATAAAAACCACCAAAAAGAGCCTGAATAATATAATATAAAAAATAGAAGTCACCAAGTAAAGACTAAAAAGTATTCCCTTTAAAAACAAATCAATAGCAACTATAACTCTCAAGGTACTGATGTATATTATAGACCCTAAAAAGATCCTCGAAACCTATATATATATATATATATATCTGTGTGTGTGTGTGTGTGTTTGTTTTTTTGTTTCTCTATGTGTGTGATAGGTGAGTAGAACATGTATACTCATTAAGATGATACCCATGGTCAGTCATGATACTGTGAAAAGGCATACTATTCATCTAGTGAATAAAAAGAAGGAAAAACAAGTACATAATAAGGTAATATTTAAATCCAAACATCACCATGACATCGTAACCAAGTAACCCATAAAATTATAATAACCTATCACCAAATTAATTATAGAAAAGGGCATTCTGAAACCACTCACCCCATCAATTTTTTACTCTCACACCCAAACATCAAATGTCATTTTCCCCCATTCCTTCCATATCATCATGACATATATTTATCCATCCCTAATATGGGTCTGGATGAATTCTTTCATACCCCACCATCATTTAGACTAATATTATATACTGAAATCATTACATATAAACATCATGTAATCATCATGTAACAATAGAATATGGTATCATACTTGTGAAGGACATAAACCTAATGTCAACATCCTACATCACATAAACCCCACCATATATTACACCCTAATTTACACCAATTATTTCCATCTGTGGCTATTATAATCACTAGACATCTCCATCACCAACTATCATTATCACTAGGAATATCCACCACCAACCATCATCATCACCATAGTTGATGGAAATTTTTGGGAGAGGGGGAAACAATCCATATATTTCCCCACCAACATGGATATTGGGCAATAAACCTATATCCCAGTATTTTTGGAAATTTTAATAATTGTCGTAATTGTGTAGTGTGTATATATAAATAACATTTAATATAAAACATAGGTAGATATCACTAAATCCCAACATATGAGTTGAAATCATTCACTACTAGTGAATCCCACAACACCACCACTATAACCCATGGTATATTCTATTAACTTCCACCACCAATAAACGAAACATACCACCCAGAAAAGAAACAAAAAAGTCACAATTTATCTTCCCAACTTATGTTAAAAATTTTACTCATTTATTAATTATCAACGAACGTCAGCTTACTATGCCATTACAATACTCATTTATTTCTAGCCCATTCCATATCATTTAATTTAGAAACAAGTTATAAGATATAAATTTCACCCCACACTTTTCAACTAAGAACCCATTCCTTTTTAGTTTCATAAATATATGGTCCTTTTATCATTACTCAGATACTTCAAAAAACACACCACAAAAAAACTGATTAACCACTCAACCAAAACCACTTGATCACATGAAAACCATCACTAAACCCCATAATTTCATGGTGAACACTTCCATTATCAAATATTTGAACACTTTCCCTCATCGAAACCCATTCCAACAAACCAAAACATCGCTACCACATCACATACAAAAACCCATTTAGTAACAACAATTACCACACAATATCTACAATATACCCATATAAAACATTAAAATAATCAATTAACCACACCAATAACAATATATAAGAATTCTATATTTACAAACACCTAAATTTACAATATATATTTCACATGAATTATTCAATTTTTTCATGGGCACTCTCAAAAAAATCTATATTTTCATTGGTTTCTAATTCATTATCCACATATAATTAATTTAACATTAATGAATGGTGAAAAAAATGTTTAAGAAATAAATATCTAAAAATAATTACCACCAAAACAAAGTCAAGGTTCCCATTAACCATGATTTTCTACAATTGTAGAAATAATTTATAAATTCATTAAAATGTCACAAAAAAGTAAAAACATACAAATAATCTTGATCTCATTCAATTAAAATTAAATCTAGCTAACTATATAATTATTTGAACCTATTGAAACCACTACAAGGACTAAAAAATCATGAATGTTTGGATTATAAAAATAATATCATGAGTATGAAATGATTCCCTACCTCAACAAGAAGTTTAAGACACTCTGATAATGAAACGATGCTCAAGAATCATACAACATCATTGGAAACACTAGAAAAAAATATTAACGATAAGGTTCTATAAATCATTTCATGATTTAAAGACCAAAATAATGGTTCTTAGATATAAATATTTACTAAAAGTATGAAGAATAATAATATTTGAGATGAGACTAAAAATGGGAGTACATTTCCTTATAAGACGCTAATATATAGATGTATCATGATGTTTGATCTCCCATGTGGTTTAAATAGAGAGTTATGAGAGATAAATGGGAATATTAAGTCTTGATATAAGAAGAAAAACCAAACCAAAGATTCTATGAAACCATTTTTTATTAAGGAGGATTTATAATCCTTTACTATTATTTGGGGATCCTCAAAACACATATGTTGAGTAAAATAAATGTTATTATTTTCACTCTATGATCTAAAATATTTAGAACACACGTACCACTATGTTTTCAGTCAGAATTTCCTAAACATAACATGGTCTATTGTGGTTTGAAACTAAGATAACTATCATGACTAATCACAATAGTGTAGCTCCTCATGCTCAAATATTTTTGCCTCAACTTTCCCAGGACAGTGGGGTGGTGATCAATATATCGACTCATTTATATTGGTATAATGTCCATGTTCCACACCCAAAAAATCCTTCAAAATGGATTCTTAGAACATTTACAACTAACAATTTTTTCAGATAAACAGTATATATAAAAATCCCACCAAAACTGTCATTCAGGTCATTTCAATTACCATTGAGTATCCCAACACTAAAAATCCAACTTCACATCCAACCTGTAGATTTTAAAAACCCAAAGGCTCACCTCGTACTCAAGATTCCATGTAGTCTTAAAAATGGAAATCACTAGAGCCACCACTGAGGTATGGTGACATCATCAATGGTTAGAAGAATTCTCTTTCCAAAAAACACTTCCAAACACTCCCTCATCAAAAAAAATACATAAAAACATGTAAGTGGGGGAATTTGGAAATTATTCCATTGAACATTGAGTATTAATCCTTTTTGAAATGCTTAATGATCAGATGGAACAACAAGAATCTGGTCTTCTCCATGAAATAGTGTGTCACTAGTTGACCTTGATTATCTGCACCAATGATGATGTGACTCTAGTACATACAAAGTTTGAGATCCTTTTCCCTGATGATTACTAGGAAATGATGTTTACTTCCATATTCATATATGAGTTGTTAATACAATATTAGAGTGATATTTTAATTATTTTGCATGAAACATGATTATTTGATGTAACATGGCACACCTTATACATGATTCAAAATGGATTTATCTAGGAATGAATTTTTTTATGTGGATTCTATAAATATATGCATTAAAGTGTTGTTCCCCTATATATCCCACCTTACACTTCAGTTCTAAAGTGAGCCTCCATGATGGGGATCTTCTTTTTTGATGGATATATGGTAGTAGTTACTGGTAGATGTTATCTAAAATAAGATTCATAGGGATTGAAAAATTCACATTAGGTGATAGGGTTATAAAACATGATCCATTTTATTACATAATAATAGACCTGAGGATTAGAATATAATTATTTTCAAGGATTTATTCAGCTAAATGATAAGACTTTATGTACTTTTGTATGATTAGTTCATATGGAATTGGACTTCCTGACCCAATGTGGGGTAGAGTGTATTAGGCAATAGATGGACCTCAATGTTAGAGGAAATGACAAGATCAGAGAGCTCATATAGAAAGTAATTATTGAAGGGAACATTTCCAATTAGTAAATTATGATCACATATCTGAAACATAAAATTTTATTTACCTTTTTATTCTTTATTTTTATTTTTCATTATTCTGAAATGTATTATTATTTTTTCCTACATTTTTAGTTGAAAATTTTACCCTACTGTAGGATATTTATGTTTCAAGTAGTGAATATTTTTGTGAAGGATGTTCCTTTATGTATTGGATGTTTGTAAAATTTACATTGGACTTTGACTATTACAAATGTGGCCTTTTATTTAAATATTGTGAAATATATTTTCACTAATTAAATGGGGTTTTAATAATTAAAATTATTTATTTAATTGAATAATTTACAATTATTAATTTCTTTGATTATTTAAACTGGTTAAAAAATTTCTTAATTGTTTTTTTGGTTTTTCCATTTTTTAAAATTTTATTTAATCATTATTGTTATGTAATATTTTATTATTTAAATTATTATTGGGTAATTTTCAATGTTTTAAGAATTTATTTATTTTTAGTATCTTTTTAAGTTTAATGTTTAATTTTATAATTTTTTCCTTTTTTAATTAATAATGTTTTTTTTGTTTAATGGTTTTTTTAATATTAACTTTCTTATTATTTAATTTTAAATTAATTGATCAATTTTTATGTTATTGAGTTTTTTTAAATATATAGATTTGTTTCAAATTTATTTACTTTTTAGGTTGTTGTTAAACCATGTAATAATGTTATGTAGCTATCATGTAACCTATTTTTAAAGAATTCCCTTACAAAATTTCCATTCTACCCACATACCCAAATTTATGGAATCAATATTCACGTATCCAATTCCTATAAGGTCATGCATCTGATTCTTGTGGTCATGTTATATAGACAATTATAATGTAAAAACCTATATATACTATTTATTAGTTGTAATCTACATAACCTAATACTTAGTAGAAAAAATCAGAATTATGTTTCATTTATCATGTAACCACACTAAACATGGGTGGATAACTATATAACTAATATGAAAATTGTAAACAGTTGATGAAAGGACGTACTAATGATTGAGCCTAATATATGCATGATTTTTGTTGAACTCTAACAAGAACGAATGATATGGGAAGCTAGAACCATGGAATGAGTTAATACAAGAGATAATGTGTCACCTTCCACTATGATTAGATGACAAGGCATAGTGGATACAACTACATTTGATGCCTCCCGAGTCTAGGAAGGTTTTAGAAAATGGGGCACCGTCATAGAACATGATGGATGAAGGCAATTGAGAGTTCAATTAAGATGAAGGATTTATTAATTCCCATAAATATAATGAATAGATTCTATATGAGATAATATTTGGGGAATAAAATTCATTGTATACATTAAATGTTGATGGTGACCTTAGGTTTAGAGCATGCTAAATAATTCTAAACTATATTTTTTGATTTCAACCTTCATAGTGCACAAAACAAAATTACTGATTATATAAATATGTATTTCATTGAGGCTATGAGCTCAAGATTTCATGACCAATGATGGCGTATTAATGAATATCTAGTCGAAAAAAAGTGTTCAATATGAGGCCGCCAATGTTCAAAACTGCAAAATGCAGAACCGAGATATGATATTGGAATATTCATTCCACTCGAATGAGATATAGGTGGACCAAATTATCTTTAACCAAACATTGATAAAGAAATATGATCCTAATTAATTTGATGATGGAAACTGGTGTTGATATAGAAGATCCATTTGTGAATATTATTAGCATGAATATTAGGGATGACAACCCTGACATGTTGATTTATAATGACAAATAATTCACTATGAGTTACTAAACCTATGGATATGCATAGAATGTGGTTCCATAAAATTGAATTGAAGATAGCTGGAATGAATGTGGAGGTTGGATTAAAGTAATGGAACCATTATATGAAATAAATATGATAACCCTAGATGAAAAATTACAACTGTAATAATCAATTTGTAGAAACAAAATTTTTGTCAATGTTGTGTGGACGTTTTTTAGATGAAATAGGGGATATTTGGGGTCTCGGTTTATATGGATTCTTGAATGAGTTTAGTTACACAATATGTTCTCGCTGATATGATTTAGTGACATTCAATCCAGATGAATTTATAGAATGATATTTTATTAAGTGAAATTGAGGTGGAGGATTTATTAGTTTTGTTGTTAAATTTATATAGGCTTTAATGGAATATGTTTTATGTCATTGAGTTTATTTCAAGGGATATTTATCTTACGGATATTACCATAAATTATTTCCTTAATTTCTTGTCATAAATGATAACTTTTTAGTAATTTCATTTTGAATAAATAATTTTGTAGAGTGTTTTCTAAAGTTGAATTATTAAAGGTCTTGTAAATTATGTTGATTAATTTAGAAAGATATAAGGGGGAACCCTAAACAATTGAATGTTTTTGAATGAGATAATTTTTATGAAGTGGAGCAATGGGATCATGAAACAAATGATTATATAAGGTGATTCTACTTCTACTTATTCTGGTGAAGATGGAGTTTGAAGATTTTATCCACACTATTATCATTGTCCAGCTATTATATTAATGAATTGGCCTTTTGATTTAGGATTGTGATTCCATTCCATGATTTATTTTCATATTAATTTGAATTTTAAATTAGTAATATATTAGTAATAATTGATTAATCTATTGATTCATGATGATTCCACTTTCTATCATTTCAATTTATTCATATGAATTTTATTATGTTATCAACACATTTCCGACTGGGGCGTGTTGATCATTGAGTGCACATTATTACCTCAGTTTGGTAAAGAGTGTTGGCTGACTCTCAATATTGAAACTTATTACTTTTTATTTAAGATTTATGTGAATAATGATAGTTGAATTGTATTTTTGTTTTTAGAAACCGTTGAGGTCTTTGAGCAGTTCTAAATTAATGGAGTATTACAACTATGATATTAGTTATTGAACTTCACATTTAAAATATAATGAGGTGCTAGATTCAGATCTCAATATGTGTTTTGGTAGTGGTAATGTAAATAAAATATTATATAGTGAGAAATAAATGATGAACTAGGAGAATCACGAAAATAGAACTTGGTTGTATTACTATATTTCTTTTCCATTTCTCACACTTTTTCATTTCTTATTATTTCACTATTTCATTATTTCTTATAATTTAATCCCTTGTCTAATTGAAAATTCTGATATCATATTTTATATTAGTATAAATAGCCTAAAAATAATAAAAGAATAAAACTATTAAATAAGAAAAATCATAATAAAGTTACTCCATTGTGGAAACTCATCAATAGAGAACCCTAAGTGATGATTTGTTGTAATATATTAGAATATAACATTATTAAAGGATTCAAATTAAAAAGAATCACACAATTCAATGGTGGCCAAGTACTAGGAGAATTCCATGTAGTTCTATAAAATTTTTAAAAATAAAATAAATCATAATCTAATTTCATAAAATAGAATGAAAATAAGAACATTTATGAAAACATCTACTATATATCAAATTAGAATAGTAAAAATTCATAATCTAAAAATTACTACATGTATTGAACAAAAAAATATAGAAAATAATATCATTGACTTTGAAAACATATAAAAAATTAAAGAATATCATAAATAATTTTTAAAAAAATTCAAAAAAATATAAATAATTCCCAACATAGAAAATATCGCTATAATAGTGATCATTAAGGAGCTAGCTGATCCTAATTTTAAAATCTGAAATACATTACAATGATACCATATTTTGAAGATATGTTTTGAGCATAGATCATGATTCATTCATAACCTACCATAATTTTGGAGTTCACTTGGTATCGATCCCCACAAACATCTAGATGAATTTCACATGGTTCACATCACCATGAAACCACAAGGGGATAGTGATGAATAGATCAAAATTATGGCCTTTCCATTTTATCTTATTAAATTTGGGCCTTCCCCTTTTATCTTTATTTTATATATAAGGGGTTATTATTCTCCTTCCAGTCCACCTCTAAATGGGATTGGATCTAACTAAATAAGATATTACAATAATCATTCTCCCATAATCATGGAATTCCAAAAATATGATAGATAATTGTGACATTAATTTGTTTCAATGGGTGAATATGAATGTGATTTTTGATAGGTTTAAAATGTTTTATTCTATCAACCCATTGAAATATATTTGGGATCAACTTATTTCATATTTTTTTAGGATATATTCCAAATGGATAGGATTATTAAATATGTTTATATTTGAGAAGGTCTAGTTTAAATAACTCCAATTGATTCTAGGAAACTCAGTTTGAACATGGCCCAAAATACATAATATTTATATAAAGGGGTTTGATATATGTCAATCTAGAAATGGAAGTTTCTATATACACTCAACTTTAATCCTTACATATTGTTGGGTATTTGAGACAAAATTCACTTTCATACAATATTGAGGATCCATTTGGTTTAAAATTTTAGAAAATTATGAAAAAATACAATGAATTAAACCCTTACATTTGATGTGAAAAATTATACTTTGTATTAAATTTTTCACATAGAAATAATTATTTAAAAAAACATGGTCTCTTTTTCATGATAAATCAATACCACAATAAAATTGAATTCTACTTTTATCTTACCCATACTTAAGACTCAAAAAAAATTAAATAGTGGGATGAGCACCAAAATCTTAGTATGGGTCATAAAACATATACATCGTTTTTTTCAGTAAAAATTATGAAAACCCATTATTTATTTTTTTCTTAAAAACAGATATATTCTTCTAAAAATATATTCTTTTTTACATTAAAGATAAATCATTATAGTATCTTTGGAAATAAAATTATTACCCTAAAAACTAATTAGAAATCATATAAAATTCATATACATAGTTTAGTCCATAATTAAGAAATCACTCTTACAATTCCTCTTACAAATATTATAAACATACTGTCTACTTCCATGTCTAGTGAACTCGATGCATTGAAGCACTATCTTGGCACACTCAACGTATAAGCTAAAATGAGCTCACCCGGTGCTATCTGAGATCACCCAAAATATAATATAAAATGTGATAAACCATGATCTACAATTATTCACAACACTATAAAATGATTTATAAATACCATATAAATAATAAACCCAACGAAATTACTTTTAAACAAATGTGAAAAACTCATTGGAATATAAAAATACCACTTCTCTTAAAATAACTTTTTAAATAACTTTTTTACACATAACTAAGTAACCATATAATATGAAAATAATTGGGAGAAATTATAAATAAAAGATAAATTAATTAATGTGTCATGATGGTGGGGGAATCCTTCCATGTTGTATAAAATAAAAAAATTACTTCTATATTTTTTTCAGAAAATTTATAAAGTACATCAATTTGAAAAAAATGATTCATTTACAAAAATTAAAAAGTTAAACATGTGTAAAAATTATTTCAAAAAATAATAATATAATATTAAAATAATTCTATTAACCATTTCTATGAAAAATGTATATGGATGATTTTTTTAGAAAATAAATCATTAGAAATTTTAAAAAAAGGTGTCCAATGTAAATTGTTCTTTACCTTGAGTTCAGCTCTTTACATATGTTGTTTATCATCCCTAATAAAAAACAAAGGTTAGTTATTTAAATTATTAATAACATTTTCCATGTTTATTTTTTCTTTTATATGGCTTTTTCTTATGTTATAAACAATTTCTTAATAACTAATGTTTAATTAGGCTGTTTTGATGATATTCTCTACTAAATTAAAAATGACATCAGTGTGTTGACTATGGTCAACATGTTCATTAATCCATTATATTTTGAAAAATAATAATTAAATATTTATAATTTTTATACATGAATTATTGTTTTAAATCTAACTATTAAATATGGTTATGAAAATTGAACAATGATACAATCATATAAATGATCTGTTATACCTACGCATGAATAAAATTTCCATTTTCGGTGATCATTATAAAAATAAGATAATTATTTTTTACCTCTAAATAATTATCATAATATAAAAATATTCATATTTTTTATTAAAATATATGAAAATATATCATTCATGTTATTTTGTGATGAAAACTTAATTAAATCACTCCATGGATGTGGTAATCAACACGTACGCATGAACAAAAATAAAATTTTTCAGTTAATTGAATTGTAGGAATATAAATGATATATTATATTATTTGAATAATAAATACTTCATTAAAATAATAAATAAATATTAGTTACATCATTATAACCAATCCATGAGAGACAGTGATGGAAAATAAATTTTTATAGTTCTCAAGTTGGTAGTCCATTATGTATAAGAATGTGGAATTACATTCATAGTTTGTTGATGTGGATATCATTATATTTATTGAAACTAACATAATAAAATATTATTTTTTGAATAATATAAGATTTTTTAGTTTACCATGGTTAATAAGGTTTGAGGAATGTGGAAGAAGAAATAAAATTAAAACATGCATATGAAACTATACATCTTTTTTGGATAAAATAGTTTTCCTAACCCATTAATAAAAATAATATTGGTATTTTATCAATAATGAAACCTATAAAATGTTGAGATGGATTATAGGATGTTATTTTGTCATATCTTGGCTAGAAATATTTTTTTTAATATGTGAATGATCTTTTTTACAAGAGGGTCAGGGAACTCTTTGAATATCTCAAAATATGAAATTAATATTAATTATTTATTAATTAAAAAAATAATAGATATTTATTTATAATATTAGATGCGTATGGATAGAAATATATTGAAAAAATAAAATTGGACATGTTTTTTATATATTTATAATCCAATATTTTTGTTTTGACTTATTTTTTATCCCTTTAAATCTTACCATGACAACATGGATTTTTACTCATTGAGTGTCATTATAGTTTTAATAAAAATTAGAAAATACCCATAATTTGACCATTTTTATGGTTTAAACCATATTCTAATCACTTAGATAAATATAATATTTTTATGAATCTTATATCATTTAATAAAATATTTTTTTCAAAAAAATATTTATAATGTTAAATTTTAGAAATATTCATTACTTTGAAATTGATAAAAATACATCTAAATTTAGAAATAATATTTTGTTATAATAGATACATATAATGGTAATCTATAATATTAATTTTCCACAATTTTTATCTCAAATAAAAATTAATTGAAATTTTTGGATGTTATTTATTTTTTTTTCATTAATTAACTATTCATTACATAAGAAATGTAGAAGAATTGAGTATAATTATATCTTTAATAAAAATATATAATAAATTACCATGATAAAGTTAAATTTGTTGTAATATTAAATTATACTTACAGTTTAACATATCCTTTCAATAAAACCATATTAAAAATATTACAATTATTAAAAACACGATTTTGATATGTTTGAAATTTCATTAAATAAAATACTATAAAGGTAAAAGTGACTTACAAGTGTCCCAAATGGTAATAAATTTTATCTTTGTATGATTATAGTCTATATATACTCATCAAATAATATTTTGGTATATTTTTACCAAATTTCATGTTTCATATCATTTTTATCCTAAATTACATGATTTACCCATTACTCTGACCATAAAATTACTATGTTTACTATTTTGATGGATAAAAAATAAAAGGGAACTATATAATAAATTTTTACCCATTAAATCCAAAAATATGCCTCATTCTTGAAAATTCAATATAGATAGTTTTCAAAATTCCAATTAAAATTAATTTGAAAAAAAACACAATGAAAACAATATCTTTGGAAATTACCTATTTATATATGATGTGTTTTAATACTAAATTCATGTATCAAATACAATTTAAAAATTAATAATTATGCTATTTTTCAATCAAGATTAACTATTTAAAATTTAAAATTTAAAAAAGTACCTTATAAATACATTAAAACAAAAACAATTAATCAAAAATATATTTTTTCATTATTCATTAAAAATAGTTATTTATAGATAATTTTAAAAAATTTATTCTCATATAATCATTAAATGATGAATTAAAAATCTAAATTAAATTAGTAAAATAAAATTTCAATAACTCTGATAAATTATATTATTCCCTCACAAGAAGAAAATGAATTCATTTTAAAAAAATTGTATTATTAAAAAATAAAATAACATTAACAAAAATGGTCTGATTATATTGTGAGAAGTTACCAATACATTCATATTGAGATGATAATTTATATATTTTTTATAAATAAGTTATTTTTATTCTACAACCCAATTTAATGGCTATGTTATAATGCACTATTAATAATATTTTGTTGTTCGAAAAACCTCTATGTGGTGTATCTTATACAATATCAAACATAGTATTTCATTTTAAATAACTACGTATTAAATTCAGAATCCCGTTAGGATATCTAATCATTGCAATTTTAACTTTTTTTAAGTAACCGGGGTTTTTCATTTCAAAATACCTTTGTTGAAATCCCTCATTAGAAAAAGGATTGATAAATCTTATTCTTTGTAAGGGATAAAAGGGTTGTATGATGGACATTTAGAGTAAAAAATTATACGAATCCAAGTTGGAGAACATAAGTGGGAAGAGAAATTATGGATATATAAGAGAGAACTAACTCCCATGGTTTGAAATGGAGTTATATAAAACATGTTCATGAAAATGTTAATCATCAAAAAACAGTAAATCTATGATGGGTTATATGGACATCGATTTCTCAGTAATAAAAGTATTGGTATGATGTTTTTATTTTAAAGATAATTTTTTTAAAAGTGAATTATTTTTTATTACATAAAAAATTAAAATAATGATATATAATTAATTTAAAATTATAACTTCTTCCTTTAATCAATTTTCACCAAATCATTTCTTTTTGAGGAAATGATGAGTTGTCCTAATGAATTTATCTCATACGTGAAACAATGAATCAAATTCAATGGATCATAAAAACCACCAATGAATAACTATGTATTCTTCCCTTATTTAGGCACTAACTGAA
Source organism: Viscum album (assembly GCA_963277665.1). Lineage (NCBI taxonomy): Eukaryota > Viridiplantae > Streptophyta > Magnoliopsida > Santalales > Viscaceae > Viscum > Viscum album. The sequence goes on along the minus strand of OY728128.1, from coordinate 1,248,946,386 downwards.
AACAAAATAGTTAGAACAGGATAAGATAATTCTCAAATAGGAATAAACCATAAAATGGATAAAAAGGAACACGATTTATAATATTATAATAATAATACATAATGTTCAACATAGATCATCAAACAAATAGGTATCCTTAATATTACTCAGAAATATTATAGACAAATATTGAAACCCAAAAAATGGAAGGATTTTATAAAATATTCTTCAAAGAAAAATTTTCACATTTACCTCTTAATAAAATCGAACACTATTAATAGCTTATACAAAATAATGTGATTTCACAAATAAAATAATCACAATGAAATGATAACCATTCCATAATTAACCCAAATCACCATAATTCCAAAATAAAATTATATATGATTCCAAAATATAATTCATTCTTGATCCCCAAATAAAATAAAATACTACTCTATTAAAATATTCCTATATTATTCCAAACAAACTATTGTCAAATTCTTCTAAAAACCATAATAATTTAGTAACCAAATAATTTTACAATCTCAATTTTTATCTTTATGATAAAACATATGTTCTCAAAATCATCTTATAATTAATCCATCAAATTGATGTACTAAATATAAATGTTCATGACTACTATGACTTTACATAGTTTATGGGATGGGTATGCTCTATTCTCACCCTTCGATAGTCTGTTCAAACCTTTTGGAATTTTTTGATGTGGTAGTTTTTCTCATTACCTTTATCTTGTTATTTTTCAAAAACTATAATTCATATATAATTCATTGAAATGTGAGAAACATATTAAAAAATCCATAATTTATTTTTCATTAATGAAAATTTTCAACAATAAATTTTATCTCATACCGTACATTTTGTATCCTAAAATCTAATAGCCATTAATTACCATAAAATATCTAAAAAAATATCATTAGTCAACATCAATTTCACAACAAAAGTCCTCAAAAGGTGTTTCTAGGAAATTTTTTTTTTATCAAACATAAAATAATAAACCAATTATGATATCCAAAACAATTAAAAAACCAAAAATAAGATATCGTTATATAAAAACTTTTCTAAACCCACCTCTGATACCAATTTAAATGACCTAAACCGAAGATATACATTTCTATTGTCATTAATATAGAATTCGATCCATTAAAATCTCAAGGATATTTTCATTTAGGTGTTTTAGGGAATTAGAACACACAATTATATATTAAATCCATACATTTCAAGTGTAAATATATATAATTAGCCATTTTCTAACAAAAAATTATTTATTTTCATGACAAATATTTACCACTTCTGACATGAATTCTTATTTTATCTTACCCATCATCTAACCCTGTGATTTTTTAAAAATTGTATGAGTATGAAAAATATTTAAGGTATATAAAATTAATAAATATTAAGACTAGTGAAAAAATAAAAACACTTCATAAAATAATTTCTTAAACACAATCTATTTCATTCGAACGGATAATAATTTTTTCCATTTAAAATAAATAATTTTCATAATTTTTGAAATCATATAATTTCCATGAAAACTAATTAAAAAGAATAAAAATTTCATGTAAGTTTCTAGTGACATAATTATTATATCACAGATACAATCGATCTTTCAAATGTAATTACTGTAAGGACAACTTCTATCTCTCGATAACCCAATGCATTGGAATGCGATCAAGGATCACCCATCGTATAAGCTATTATTGGGTCATCCAATTTTATCTTGGTGCACCCAATGTCTAAGATAGTATAGGGTCACCGATGTGATATAATGGATCCCAAAAATTCTTAATCAATGTATGAGGACTATATCATGAATAAATCAAATGAATTCACATTTAAATCCATGTACAAAACTCCTCTGAAAATTCAAATCCTTATTTTCAATAAAATCAATATTAAAATATAATAATAGAGTACATAGAAAGGATTCCATTTTATTTGAAAATAAATATCATAACATATAATGTAAATTTAAAGTCATAATGGTTTAATTATATTAGGAAAATCATCTCATCCCATATACGAGAAAAGCACCTTATTCCATATTTTTGTAAAAAAAGTCATGAAGTACTTAGTTTGGAAAAAATAATTCCATTAAAATAATTTTTTAAAAAATAAATCATGTGTAAAAAAATTTAAAAAAAAATTTATAATGTTAAAATCATTTCCAATAAAAGTTTTATAAAATATGGATTTCGAATAAATGTCATACAAAATAAATATTTATATCTTTTTAAAATATGGTTGGAAAAGTAAAGTTTCCCTTAGTTTGATTCGGACTCATCATGTATGTTCTTAATCATTATAAATTAAAATTGTTTAAGTATTAAATTTATTAAGAATATTTTTAATTTTTCTTATTACTTTTATATTACTAGTTTTAATTTTATATAATATTACATAATCACTTTTCTTTACATCAGATGTTTTGATGATATTCGACACTTGGAACCAAAATGACTTTGGTTGGTTGACTATGGTCAAAGAGGTTATTATTCCATAATATCCAAAATAATAATAATGATGTAATTATAATTTTTATACATTAATTATACTTTTATGTCTTATAATTAAATATTTTTATGAGGAATTAACTATGTTACAATCATATAGATAGTAGGCCATGAATACGAATGATTAACATTTCTATTTTTCAAAGTTCATTATTGAAATAAGTAAAATATTATTTTATCTGTCTAGAATGATAATAATATATTAAATTTATTATTGATTTTTCAAATAAACTTATATATGTAATCCATGAGATATTTTGATTTAAATTGAATCATCCCTTTATAGAGGGTCTAATCCACATATACGCATGAATATTGTAACAACTTTTTATTGAAAAAAATGGTTATAAGGTCAATAATTTATTATCATTATTTTATGATAAATATTTATAAAAAGTAAATAAAAACAAAAATTACATCATTATAATACTTCCATGAGAGATGGTGATGGAAAATGAATTACATTAGTTCGTGAGATGGTAGTCCTCCATACAGATGAATGATGAATTATTTTCCCATTTTAATTATTTATGAATTTATATATGTAATTATAATAACATAAAAACATATAATTATATCATATATAATGGAGTAATTATATTATACTGGATTAACATGTGTTGAGGGATGTGGAAGAATAAACATAACAAAAACATGAAGGTAAAAACATACATCATCTTTAGAAAACATAATTTTATTAACTCTAAATGACATATAATATTGGCATTGTTCTACAAATAAGTCCACAATAATGAGGGGAGGGATTATAAGATGGTATTTGGGTTGGTGTTTACTAATAAAAAATGGTTCAAATTAGTGATGAAATGAGAAGAAGATTCCCTCGATTATAAGGGAGAGTATGGGAACTCTTTCAACATCTCTAAATATTAAATTAATTTGAACATTTTTAATTGAAAATTACTCAAAAGTTAGTTATTTATAATATTATATGTTTATGGGTAGAAATATATTGATATAATTAAATTACTCTTGTGGTGACTATATTTATACCCTTATATTTTGGTTTTATCCTATATTTAACACCTTGAAATCTTATTATGACTACATAATTTTTTTTTATTTGATGGTAAATATAATTACTATAAAATGATAAAGTACCAATTAATGGAATGGGGATGATATTTTAAATTTTATTCTAATCAGTTTTTCTAAAAAAATTATTTTATGAATTTTATATCTTTTAATAAAATATTATTTACTATAAAATAAAAAAAATTAGAGTTTTTAGACCTATTTATTACATTGAATTTATTAATCTAACCAAACATAAAAAATCATAAATAAATATTATATTATATTATAAAAATATCATGTAAATATAAAAAAAATCTCCAATAACATTATAAATATAAAATTATATTTATTTTAATATTTTTATTATCATTCATTTAAAATTTCCATTAACTAAATAATTACGACATCAGCATTCTAAATGAATTTAAGGTAACTATTTATTTATTAAAAGTTACCAATAAATTATCATGATTAATAAAAATAATTTACATTTCACTATACTATTTTTATTTAAACATATTATCTATATAACACCATATTAATAAAATTAAACTTATTAAATACCTGAGTGTGGCATGTTTGACATTTATGGAAATGAAATACAGTAATTGTCATAACCACATCAATGTATCCCCAAAAATCCATAAATTAAACCTATTGATTATTATAATTGAAATATTCTTATAAAATAATATTTATAAATGTTTTTGGGTCATTTAATGGATATTATAATTTGATTGTTGACATAAATCACTACATTTACCATTTACCATGCTAATAAATTTAATAAATTTAATTTTGATATTAAAAAAATAAAAGGTCAATGTCTAATATATTCATAACCTATAATTAAAAAAATAGGATCAATTTTTCATAATTCAATTTACAATTATTTAAATTTTATTTAAAATTATACGAGAAAAATACAACAGAAACTAGTTTCGTGAAAATTCACAATTTAAATATAATTTTTTTATACTAATATCAATTATACAATACATTTCGAAAACCATAATTGAATTATATTTAAATACAAAATAATTAAATAAAATAAAAAAATTATCAAAAAAATAATTTTACCCTGTTAATACATTAAAATATAATGTAGTTTTTAATAGAAAAATGATGTTTTACTATTATTTGAAAAATCAATATTTTCATAAAATTGTCCAAAACATATTTTGATATAATAATGAAATTATGAACTCAAAAATGAAAATAATTTTTTCAAATAATTTTTCAATAACTTTCAAAAAAATATAATTTTTAACACATTAAAACCTGTTAAAAATTACTTTAATACAAAACATAACTTTGAAGAATAAAAGGACATCAAAAATGGGGTGATATTTTGGTATGAACATAAAAATAAATTCATTTCAAGTTGGAGCATTATAATTTTTTGATAAATCTGTTATTAATATTCATTCCTACAAATTTTATAACTAGGTTATACTGAACACATAATAATTTTTAGTTGTTCATTTATGATCGATGAGGAGTATCTTGTACGCTATCAGACATGGTATTTATTTTTAATATCTTGGGATGTTACATTATACAATTATGATTATGATAATATTCAAATATAGAATTACTTGAGTGATCTTTCTAGAATGATTATATGGATTTTTACTAACTCTATTTGTTTATAGATTTAACCAGAATTTTTTTTCATTAAGTTGAACCGTCACATTCTCTCAACTACTAACCATTTCAATAATCAATTTCATAAACTTCAAGAAGGTCATGAATCTTGTAATATTTTACATCAGAGAAGACCTTTCTATAAAAACCTAACAGTCAATTTCTATACAATAATACTACTACTATTCCAAACTAATCAATCCAAGAATTTCATCCAACCAATGAATTACATATAGGAAACTTATTATAATCCTAATGATCAACCTAATAGAAATTTAAAATCCTATGGTTCATATCATTATCCTAGGTAATATAAAAATAAATATTGAAACCTAGCTAGTAGTGATTTCACAAATTATCACAATCAATAAAATGAGAAACAATAAGGTAACCAAAGACTCAATATACACATTGAGGAGATGGTTAAAAACAACAAGATATTTTTCAATATAAAAAATGTTTCTTCAAAACACTTTATCTAATATGGGTCAAATAGAAATAGAAATTAGTTGTTTGAAAATTCCTGAATGGTCAATTTCCCAATGCATCGTTAACTGAACTTGAGTGTAAGAGGTAATTATTATTCTATAATTATCCAAAGTGATACTAAAATTCCAAACCCCAAATCATTATATAATGAATAAAAACGTGAAAAGGATAGTTATAATTCCAAATCTAATACAAAATCACGTGATGAAGTAAAAAACCTCTTATAAACATATATTACGACCTTATAAATATATTATTGAACATGTTATCTATAAACTAGTAAAACAGTAAAAATTAAATAGAGGTGTAGAAATTATGATTGGGAAACCCAATTGGGATTTTATAAACAGAATGGGTTCTTTCCATAAGAAGTGTAATGATGAAATTTCCCTTAAAATATGTATATATACACTACATTATCCCATTGTATGTATTCATTTAATGAATACTCCTCCAAATTAAATTTTATTTTTCAAACTATTTTAAGGGGAATGTGAAAACCCTCACATTTAAAACATTTAAATTAACTATTTATTTAATGAATAATATCGAAATTTATGTGGATAATGAATTGATAAAAATTTCTAGGATTTTCTAGGTTAGTATCCATTTGTATATGTATTGAATCAAAAAAAACTCATTATAAAAATTTTTATAATTATATGTCTATTAATAAATTTATGTTCATGGGAGGTGGGAAATTCAAATTGGGATGACATTTTTCATCCATGATCTATCATTTTATCATAGTGAAATGTAAGGATGCTGGCTTGTTTTCTATAGCCTCCTGTTATTATAATTCATTAGTTTGATGATGAAATGTTTTATCAAGAATCCTCTATTTGTTTTATTACTTATTCTATAATTTCATATATATATATATATATATATACACATTTAGGATGGATATATATAGAATTATAGTATATTCATTCAACTGGATAATAGGAATTTGTCTAGCCCTACTGGTGTCATTGAAGATGTGTTAATAAGGGCTATGGATCCTGTTTTCCTACTATTATTTATATGTTCGACAAATATGATTGTCTATATATTTAATATTCACCATTAATTTTATGAATAAAATTCTTGGAAAATTTTAATTTAATAATTAATGTTTATAAATTGAATTTTTCTTTGGATTTTGTAGGAAATTGCGTTAATTTTCATATTTTTGAATCATTAAAACACCCTAGGGAAGACCATTCTGCATAAAAAATTAATATCATTAACAAGTTTTCCAATGAGTTATTTATTAAAATTGTTTAATATAACAATACTTTGGATTATTTAGAAAATTATCCCATTTCCAGTCATGTGTTCTCTATAATTAAAAATTCCATGATCCATCATAGTGATGAATTTGAAACTAAATTTGTTTTTTAGAAAAATCTCTTATTATTTTGGAGTTTATTAATATGGTAATGATGTAATTTTTTAAAAGTAATATATAAAACGAATGGGAATTTTTTTAGGTTTATTGATCATATAATTATATTGAAAATTTTAAATATATGTTTGTAATTTAACTATGAGGAACTGATAATCACTCATGTTCTACTCAAAAAGAATGAAGTGTGGAGAATACTTTTTTCAGATATTTTTATTTATGAATCCTCTTTTTTAAATGTAATTAATATTCACAATTTCATAAAATTTCCCCCTCATGATTTTGAACTGAAAAGTAAAACTTCATTGGAGAAAGAAATCAATTTTCTTCTTCAAAAATCCGTTATAGTTTAAAGATTGTAATTATTCCATGATAGATGACGGTTATTGGTTGAAAATGATGTTAAAAACCCATAAATCCTTTTTCTTGAAATATGAAGACCCACATAAATTTTAATTAAATATTTTACTAAAAATATAAAAAAAATTACTTTTACGTCAAAAAAATCCCAATTAAAATTTCATGTCAGATATCTATTGAGAAAGAGAACATACTTTTAGAGGTCCTTGAGGATAAAATGAATTTCACCAATTGGTATTTGGATAATTTAACATAAATTATTACCTCAGTGTACATGAATCATATACTCTTATTTAAAAATTAAAAACATGTTAGTTAATTCTTTTGGAGAGTGAATCTTACCATTCTGAAAGTGTTTAAAAATAGATGTCTACATTATAGGATAGTGATATAATTTTATCCAATGTTTTTCTGACGGTTTTCTCAGTTCATATATTTTTTTTGAATGATAGATTAATTTTATTAGAATGAATTTGGAGTGTTATTTGAGGTTATATATCTCAAGAAGTGGAGATATTTCATAGATTATAGTTTAAAGAACTCTCTGACTATGAACAACCACTTTTCCTAATAAATTCTTGATTAAATCCTTGAGAATGTTTCTAGATAATCCCATTATTTCATCTAATATGGGTTTTATGGATACATACAAATTCATATACCTCTTGAGGACTACTATAAAACAACCTTAACATACCCTTTTATTAAATTTTCTTATCGGTGAATTCCATTTGGACTATCTAATTTTTCTTCCAACTTATAAAGATGTATTCTTATTATTTTATATGATTTTTCTGAGTAATATATGGTGGAGTTTTTGGATGATTTTCTATTGTGGTTCAATTTTTTTAGTGTCATATGATAATTTTGATAGCTATTATTAGAGCGTGTACTGAAATTACATTATTATGAACTTTTTGAAATGCAATTTTATTGTTGAAATTTGAATATTTATAGGTCATAAAGTGTGTGTAATTGGAATATGGGTGGATGAGTCCAAGGATGAAATTTTTCCCTCATTACCATTTCCTAATAATTTAATGTATATTTTATTTTTTATAATCCATTATGGTATTTATATAAGATACATGAAATATTTCATACCAATTGATTTTCTATTAACCAAACATCTTTTGAAGGAAACTTATTTTTTATTTCATGGTTCGTGTTATGAAGACATTAATGAACATGAATATAATCAAGTGCCAATACGATTATTTCTGCCTCATAATTAATACATGAATTAGATCTAATAACTGATGATTCAGAATTATATTCAAGAATTTTTCTTATAAAAAGAGGGGAGAGGAAATCCCAAGTTGTTTCAAATGTTTCTAGGATTCGAGATTTTTTAGTATAGTTTCCCCACAATAGAGAAGGTATTGTTTTCCATTTTTCTTTTGAAAAATATACTGTCTATCTATTGTGGTATACAGTTATGGGTATTACTTATCACTCTGGTATTCTATATCTAATGAAAAAGTAATCATAAAAACAAATACTAGTTTAATCTATCTTTAAGATTATAGAATTTGACATAAAGATCCAAGATAATATTGGAATTGAGAACATTATGTATAATAACCTGTGAAACATACCTTATAAATTATTCCTAGATAGATATTTCATTTGACATTTTAAATATATTTTTTACTATGGAGATATTATATTTTATTGTTTTTTATAGGAGGCCATGGTTTTCAAACATTCTGAATTACATGGATACTATTAATTTTCCTAATTATTTTTCAAATGTTATATTTCAGAATAGATTAGTGATTCGTGGATATATATCTAGAATAATACTTAACTTTTCATATGGATTGTGATTATATTGTGAGGAGTTATATCCCAAATTTGGATATTTATGAATTGATTAAATTCATCCATAGATTGATTTTTGGAAGCCACTTGAGGCCACAATGACAATTAAGGAAGTTATTGGATTCATACTTATTTGGATCACTAATTTCAAAGATTCCCATGTGTTTTATAGGACTTGTAAATATTTTCAATTCCCAGGAATCATTTATCAATGACTTCAGATTCCAAAAAATGATTAGTTTTGTGATGTCTTTGATGTTTGGGTCATGTACTTAAGGGGAACCCTTCATAATTACCATTAATATTGCTATATAATTTTAATGGTAAAATATTTTTTAAATTGAATTCATGTTGTTTCCACTAGGATTGACGACTTTAATGGTTTTTTAAAATTTTAAATGAAAAATATTTTTTAAGATTTGGGAAAACATGGTTTTTTCTCATAGAAAAAATAATTCATTTCTATAATATAACATTAGAGGTTTTATTTAAAATATATGGTGTTATTCATAACGTTTCTACAAGAATTCAACATCAAACAAATAGTATGACTCGATATTAATATATACATATTAAAAAAATTTATGTGAAACTGAATAACTCGAATTAGAATTACTACATCTAAAGACTTAAGGAATATCTATGGGTACCTATGGCTTCTAATAAGACATCAATTGGTATGCCACATCATTGAATAAGTTTCTAAGGGAATTTCATTTTCATATGGAATTATAGAATAAATATTTTTGTGTTTTCAAATCATGTAATTTAAAACTATTAAAAATATTCAATATTAGAAGTTATGTTTTATATAATCCAATTAAATAATTCTCAATGAATTTGAAAATGAAAGCATTTTTATGGAAAAAAAGGACATTTTTTAAACAGATCTTGGATTAAATGGTTCCAACAAAGAGATAATTTATTACTGTAAAACTCTAGGATTAATGTTTTAATTGGTAAATTTTACTAAAAATATGATTTTCCTTTTATTATAACCAATGTTACACCCTTTAGAGCTATGTAGATTATATATTCTAATATTTATTTTTATTAATTATTAATGGACCGAGGATTAATTTTTTTCAGAAGGTAATAAGTGAACTATGGAAGAAGAGTTCCTTTTATTGGAAGCTAGATACCATTATATAATCACTATATTTTATACCTATTATATTTTTATTATTATGAATAATTTTGTAGTAATTTACTGATCCATTGTAGGTGTAACGCCCCGACCCCAGCTACCCAGAGTCGGTGCATTATTTCGTAACATTGGCATGATCACAAAAGATCAAGTCTCGAAAGACCTATTAGTTTAGTAGCCTTGGAAACACTAGATACATTCATAAGTCTTTCATTACATCAAAAAGTAAACAAACTACAATAACATGGTCTTCATAGTCCACACTCATATCCTCACAAACTATTCTTGCAAGTCAGTCATAATACACTTCTTCACATCCTGGAAAATATTAAAACATTGAAAGGGGTGAGCTCAGATGATCAGTAAGGATAACAATATTGCGGAAGCTTTTATCAATAAACATAAACATTTAAGGCAATGTATAAATAAAACAAAAGCCTTATTGAACTTGAACTTCAGCATAATATGGCAAAAGTAAAATAAAATAAGGCCATTACTTGCTCACATGGATATTCTACTAGACGAATAATCACATGAAATATCAATAACCACTTTCATAATGAGGGAATGTATAATGCCAGACATTTTGAAACATTTTTTCAAGGGCTCGGCCAAGACGTCTAAAATGATTAAGGCCTCGGCCAAAACCATAAATCAAATTGGGAAAGGGCCTCGACCAATTCCACGTCTAGTTGTCTCATGAGACCTACCGATGCATCGAGGAGCTATAGCGGGCTCCACCCGTCACATATTAAGTCCAATACATTCCTTATATGAATAGGTTTAAACATAACATATATATTCGTATTAAAACTAGCATACGAAATGTCAACAATTTCTCCATAAACTATGGATGGTATAAAATAACACATCCACAGTCAAATACAAAATGTTCAACGGAAGTTTTGTATCATAAATCAATTTCAATTAAACTTAAAACCCATCAAAGGATGTTGACATGGATGAAATCAAAGCTATTTGAGAGAAATATCTCTCCTTTTTGAAATCATTTAAAAGTCCCATAATTATAAAATAATACATTTACCTTGAAAATATTCTTATAATCTTGTTAGGGAAGCTTCTATGAAGTTATAATGGTGGAAAATAGCCGCACCCACCGTATAAGTAAAAAAACATTCTTACCTTAAATTTGTCAAAAAGGTCAAAAAGTACATTGTTTGGAAAACGACGGTAAGATTCCTTTCAAAAATGTATAAGGGTATAAATGACTTTAACCCATTTTCCATTTAATAGTAAAAATGTTTTGAAAGTCATTTTTAAGAAACATGGATGTGGATGATAACGAGGTCCCAGTAGATAATTATGTATAAACAACCTTGGATAATGAAGAGGTTGTGAAGTAAACCCTTACCTTGTACTTTTCCTTGGTTGGGGTAGGTTATCCTCCTGTATAATGGTGAAATAATTGTTATTAAATTATACAAGAATCATATACATTCATATGATATCATATATGATCTTTTAACATTGCTTTGTTAACAATATCTTAGATTTATCGTTGTTTCGGGTGTTAACTTACTCGTTTTCTTTTATATGTTTTGTTACGTAAGTCATTTTTTTCATGGATAGGTTGTATCTTATTCATATCCATAATGATATCATGTCCTTAAACATTATTTTTAAATCATCAAATGATAATTATACTTGAATGGATACGACGGAGAATGAATCTCATCGCGTTCGTGGAGACGGTAGTCCGTACGTACGCACGAGCGACAATATCAATATTTTGATATTAAAATAATATATAATTGGATAGTGTATCATATATACAGAATCATTATCATGTTATATTTATTATTTACATGAATTACATATCATTATTATACCCATCTAAATAATAATATATTGAATAACAATTACACCACGACGTGGAGACGGTAAGCCGTACGTACGCACGTATGGTGACATGTCATTCAAATGATGGGTAGAATACTGAATATGGTTGTTCCATATTTATAAAAACATCACAGTATATAGAAGATACTGGAATTATAATTTTAGAATTGAAATAATAAACAAAGAGTGAGTGGAAGAAGAAAGAAACTTGAAAGAGGGTGATGAAAATGTTACCTCTTCTTCGGGTTCTTCCTTTTGATTTGATCAAAAGGACTCCTTAGGATGGCTTTCTGACTAATGTAAAGCTTCTATGATGAATATAGAGAAGTTGGGAGAGTATTTGGGCAGAGGTTGGCCGAACCAAATGGCTTGGAAGTGTGAATAAGGTGGTAGAGGTGGGGGCCTTTCATAAGAGGAGAGGAGGGGCTCTTTTGGAATGATTGAAATGTTACATTATTATACAATGCTTTTCGGATTCTAAAGGTCCCACACTTATATAATTAGTGGATAAGGTGATAAGGGTTCGACATCTCCTCATACAATAGGCTTTGGATAAGTGTAAGCCTTGGATTTTGCATTATCTTCTCATTTTATTTAAATCGTTAAATAATGAGGTCATCGCTTCATCATAATGATGTCATAAATAATTTAATTTATTTAATGTCTAAAAATTATAAAAAAAATACTATGATGTAGGAAATATTTTTATCTTACTAATGAATATTTATAGTCAAAATTTGGATCTGTGTAACCCCACTTAAAAACTATTTTAGTAAAACAACTCATGTTTGTGTCAATTTAATTTTAACATTAAATAAATATATATTAATGTCATTTTCCAACTAAAGTGGCTCCATGGGGTCCCCAAGTTGACCCATGGGTTGTCTTGGTCGGACATGACTCATCCAATAGGATTAGAACAAGTGTCAAGCTCATCTCAAATTATTAAAACATTATTTTTACCTTAAACTACACTAATTACCTCTAATCGCGATTAAGAACTTAAAAGTTACTATTCACCAAAAAATTATTTTAATCTCATTGAACCACATTTTACTTCTTAATGACAACCATTTATGTCTGATTTTTGAAAATCAAATCACAGAAGTGGTAATATTTCATTTTAACGAAAAATCAGTTTTTAACAACCACTTAGTGGTTTCACTATTCAACAAAAATTGAAGTTTTTCAGAATAAGGCCAAAATTTCACCCTAAGCTATAATTGATATTCCGAATTCAAAAATGATGTCTATTTTAAAAAATTCCAAACATATAAGTTGTATTAATTAATTTTATAATTAATTCCCGCTGTTACAACAAATAGCGTGTTTTTAAGAAACAATTTATATCAAAAGATTGGCAATTGTTTATGTCCAATTTCAATGTTAAATTAATTCTAATGACCACCATTGGATAAAATGGTAAAAATATATTCTAATTATACTTTAAAACCACTAAATATTATAATTTATCACTATAAATTATTTTGATTAAAAAATTTGTTTTTAAGTATTTTTCACTATTTATAAAAATTTAGAAGTTCTCAGAAAAATACCAAAAATTCAACATAGGCTAATTTCAATGTTATGAATCCAAAAATGAAGTCCATTTTGATAAATAAAATTTATAAAATTTCAAAAAGTAGGTATTACTATTCACAACAGCTAGTTTAATTAGTTGCGGTGTGTGTTAGAGCTCGAGGTTGCGTACAACACACGTTATTGCATTATTCGAAGGGAAACGTACAGTGGAAGCTTGGGGTGTTACATTCTCCCCTCCTTCGAATAATTGCATCCTCGCAATTTCTAGGGTATTACTGCATAAAAAGACTCGGGTGGTTTTTCATCATAAATTCCTCAGGTTCCCACGTTGCCTCTTCCATTTTATGATTTCTCCACAGAACCTTCACCAGACGAGTCGTCCGGTTTCTCAGCACCTGCTCCCTCACATCAAGAATCCTGACGGGCTCTTCACAATAGGAAAGATCAGGTTCCAGTTCTAATTCCTCATAGGTGAGTACATGCGTTGGGTCAGGCATGTATTTCCTCAACAGAGATACGTGGAACACATCGTGAACTTTGGAGAGACTTGGCGGCATTGCCAATCGGTAAGCTACAGCCCCAATTCGTTCTAGAATTTCGAAAGGTCCGATGTACCTGGGACTCAATTTACATTTCTTACCAAAACGTATGACTCCCTTCCATGGAGATACCTTCAGGAAAACATGATCACCGACTTGAAATTCCAAATCCTTCCTTCGATTATCGGCATAGCTCTTCTGCCTACTTTGAGCTGCTTTGATGTGATTTTGGATTACTTTCACCTTTTCCACCGTTTCCTCCACCAGTTCTGGGCCTACAAGTTTTCTTTCACCAACGTCATCCCAACAGGTTGGTGTACAACATCTCTTTCCATATAACGCTTCATATGGTGCCATCTGAATAATCTAATGGAAGCTATTGTTATAGGAAAATTCTACCAGTGGTAAATATTGATCCCACATACCCTGAAAGTCAAGAGAGCATGATCTCAACATGTCTTCTAAGGTTTGAATAGTCCGTTCTGATTGTCCATCTGTTTGAGGGTGATAGGCAGTGCTCAAACGAAGTTCAGTATCCAAGGCCTTTTGAAGACTTTTCCAGAATCTTGAAGTAAAACGAGGATCACGATCAGAAACAATCGACAGGGGTACTCCATGAAGTCTTACAACTTAATTAATATATAGTCTTGCTAGACGTTCAAGTGGTAGATCCTCCCGTATAGCCAGAAAATGACCCATATTGAATCATTCCTTCTATGAGTCTTTTGTAGTCACATGACAAAGTCCATCGTAATATTATCCCATTTCCACTCAGGTATGGGAAGAGGTGGCAATACTCCACCAGGATGTTGCCTTCCAGCTTTCACTTGTTGACAAACCATACACCTCGACACAAAATCAGCAATATCCCTCTTCATATTGTCCCACCAAAAATGTTCCTTCAAATCTCTATACATTTTGGTGCTCCCAGGGTGTATAGAGAAGTTGGAACTATGAGCATCATCCAGCAATTCCCTTTTTAGATCAGGTATATCGGGAACACAAAGTCTCTTCCCGAATTTCAAAATTCCATCCTTTTACACAAAGTCCCTCAATCTTCCATCATTCACACCTTTAATCTTCTTCTGAAATTCTTCATTATTGGTATGAGAACTCTTAATCCTTTCTAGTAATGATGTTTTGGCAACCATTTGAAAAAGCATTGATGTTTCACCTTCCATAGTTGTTCCCATGTCCATCTTCACTAGATCCAAGAAAATTGGATCCCTTTCAATTCTCATCACATTCAAAACTCCATGGTATTTTCTACTCAAAGCATCTGCCACCTTGTTTTCCTTCCCCGGGTGGTAATGTATCATGCAATAATAATCTTTGAGTAGTTCAAGCCATCGCCTTGGCCTCATGTTGAGTTCTTTTTGTGTGAAAATAAACTTCAAACTCTTGTGATCAGTATAAATCTCACATTTTTCACCATAGAGGTAATGTCTCCATATCTTTAAAGCAAAGATCACAGCTGCTAACTCAAGATCATGAGTAGGATAGTTTTGCTCATGAATTTTTAGCTGTCGTGATGCATAGGCAATGACCTTATCATTCTGCATAAGGACACAACCGAGTCCTTTCTTCGATGCATCACTATAAATTACAAACCCATCATTCCCTGATGGTAGAGTCAATACAGGGGCATTGACTAATCTTCTCTTTATTTCTTCAAAACATTCTTCACACTATTTTGTCCAGACAAATTTAATCCCTTTACGTGTGAGCTTTGTCAATGGGTTAGCCAATCTGGCAAAATTCTGGACGAAACGTCGATAATAACCTGCTAAACCAATAAAACTGCATACCTCAGTTATCCTTGTCGGTGCTGGCCATTCTTGGATTGCCTTGGTTTTAGAAGGATCAACGGAAATTCCATCCTTAGAGACAATATGGCCAAGAAAAGAAATCTCATGAAGCCAGAATTCACACTTGCTAAATTTCCCATATAATTCATGTCTTCTAAGAGTCTTCGGGATAATGCGTAAGTGATTTTCATGATCTTCGTGGCTTTTGGAGTATACCAAGATATCATCAATAAATACCACTACAAATTCATCAAGATATTCCTTGAAAACTCTATTCATTATATCCATGAAAACAGAGGGTGCATTAGTCAATCCAAAAGGCATTACTGTAAACTCGTAATGCCCATACCTTGTTCGAAATGCTGTCTTTGGAACGTCTTCCTTCTTCACACACAACTGATGGTATCCAGACCGAAGGTAAATCTTTGAAAAGTATTGAGCTCCATGCAGTTGGTCAAACAAATCATCAATGCGAGGTAGGGGATACTTATTCTTTATTGTTATAGAATTGATCTCCCTATAATCAATGCACAACCTCATAGATCCATCTTTCTTCTTAACAAAAAGAACAGGGGCTCCCCAAGGAGAAACACTAGGGAGAATAAATCCCTTATTCTCAATTCCTCTAGTTGTGTCTTTAGTTCAACTAATTCCACAGTGGCCATTCTATAAGGGGTCTTCGATATGGGCCTTGATCTAGGAATTAAATCAATTGAAAACTCAACTTCTCGTTCTGGAGGATGTCCAGGTAAATCTTCCGGAAACACATCAACATATTCTCTCACAATTGGTACATCCTCTATTTGAATATTCCTTTCCTCATCCTATGTAATTTCCTTCTCTTCCTCCCCAATAATTGAATTTAGTTGAGCTACTGGGGGTGGATCTAGATAAGAATTATGTGTCGACGATTCTGTTCTAAAGATAAGGTGTTCCTTATCATCATCATCAAGAATCGTAACCTCTTTCCTCTTACAATAAATTTTTGCATCACGGTCCGAAAGACAATCCATAGCGAGGATTATATCAAAGTCAATCATGGGTAAGACGATGATATCAGCAGGTAAAGAACATTTAGGTTCTCTAATGGGAACTAATTGACAAAACTTTGTTGCAACAATACTTCCCTTAGGGGTTTTGACCGACAACTCACTTGTTAAATCAAATTGGAAATATCTAATTTTCTTAGCAAACTGGGAAGATATGAAACAATGCGATGATCCAGAATCAAATAATGCATTTTCTAAACTTGAGGAAACCATTAAATTACCTGCCACCATGTCTTTCGGAGCTTCCACCTCAGCAGTAGTGATAGCATAAGCCTGGCCTTGATCCCTTGGCCTCTTCTGAGGTAAGTTCCCCAGACGCTTAGGACATTCATTTGCATAATGTCCCTTCTCTCTACAATTATAACATTCCACGTTGACAGCCGCTTTTTTTCCCTTGAATTCATGAGCTTGGTGGCATTTTTCACCACACTTGTAACATACTCCTTTTCCTTTTAGACAGGCACCAGGGTGCTTCCTACCACAATTATCACAGGGTGGAAATTCATATCTACCCTTCTTCCCTATTTCCTTATTTCCCTTCCCAGAGTTTTCAGCGGATCTCTTCTTATCTTGCTTTGATTTAAAGTCACAAGACTTAGAGAATTCCTTTTCCGTCTTGATAGCATACGAGACAATACCTTCGTATGAAGAGAAGGTTTGTGATAATAAAGCTCAACGGAGAAATGGTTTCAACCCATCAAAGAAACTATCCGTCTTACTTCTTGGGTTACGTATGTAATCTACAGCATACCTTGCTAACCTTGTAAAGTTAGCCTCATACTTTGCGACATTCTCATCCTCCTTCTGCCTCAGACTCAGAAATTGCCTTTCCATATCCGCTCGATGGTCTCGAGGAAAGTATTTTTCTAAGAACAGCTCTTTGAACTCCTGCCATTCCATGTTTGTTAATTCATCATCTTCCTTTGTGTTTTGAATTAGTGACCACCATTGATCGACATCTCCAGTGAGGCGGTAAACTGCCATGACAACATTCTCCCTTTCACTACTCCCCAAGGCATGGAATATTTTCCCTAAGGAATTTATCCATTGCTCAGTTACTATAGGATTTGTACTCCCATTGAAGGTTGGCGGTTGTTTCCTCATGAAACGGTCTAGCATTGATCCTCCACGTTGCGGATCAGGGTGCTTCATATGAGTAAGGTTGTTATTCATAACCTGCGTGAGTTGTCCCAGTACGGTGAGAAGCTGATCAGCACCAGTTGTATCACTAGCTCCACCATAATTATCCTGAGCAGGAGGGCAATCCCTACACGGAGTGTGTGCATTGATACGGTTTCCATTCCTTCCACTAGGCGCCATTTCTAAATAATGGAATAAACTAGATTAGTTCATGAATCAAAATACATAATTCCATACTTGTAAAACACTTGACATAAATTGAACTAATTATGGATATAATCCATAATTATAAAAATGTTTTCTTTGAGAAAGTATATACTCGTAACCCTTCATAGTGGTTTGTAAAGAAAATGGGAATTATCCAAAGCATATCCCCCGGGAGTGTCGTAACCAAGAGTGCAGCAAGGCCCGTTGTCGTGCACCGGTTCCCGTTCGAGTCTAGCTCAAAGCGGTGTTTTCGGGTTTTACCCCTAGGTACATCTGTGCCAGAGCCGCCTCTACCTGCTCGTATCCAGACAGGGATGTATTTCTCTGAAAACTCACAACATCTCTTCAATACCAAAATTCTAGGATGTTCTTCTATACTAATCCTCAAAGTCTATCTTCGGGATATGTGCTCTAATCAGAGTTTATCTAAATCTAGCTTCCAAGGTTAGTACTAAACTGCCTCTGATACCAACTGTAATGCCCCGACCCCAGCTACCCAGAGTCGGTGCATTACTTCCTAACATTGGCATGATCACAAAAGATCATGTCTCGAAAGACCGATTAGTTTAGCAGCCTTGGAAACACTAGATACATTCATAAGTCTTTCATTACATCAAAAAGTAAACAAACTACAATAACATGGTCTTCATAGTCCACACTCATAACCTCACTGACTATTCTTGCAAGTCAGTCATAATACACTTCTTCACATCCTGGAAAATATTAAAACATTGAAAGGGGTGAGCTCAGATGCTCAGTAAGGATAACAATATTGTAGAAGCTTTTATCAATAAACACAAACATTTAAGGCAATGTATAACTAAAACAAAAGCCTTATTGAACTTGAACTTCAGCATAATATGGAAAAAGTAAAATAAGATAATGCCATTACTTGCTCACATGGATATTCTACTAGACGAATAATCACATGAAATATCAATAACCACTTTCATAATGAGGGAATGTATAATGCCAGACATTTTGAAACATTTTGTCAAGGCCTCGGCCAAGACGTCTAAAATGACTAAGGCCTCGGCCAAAACCATAAATCAAATTGGGAAAGGGCCTCGGCCAATTCCACGTCTAGTTGTCTCATGAGACCTACCGATGCATCGAGGAGCTATAGCGGGCTCCACCCGTCACATATTAAGTCCAATACATTCCTTATATGAATAGGTTTAAACATAACATAAATATTCGTATTAAAACTAGCATACGAAATGTCAACAATTTCTCCATAAACTATGGATGGTATAAAATAACACATCCACAGTCAAATACAAAATGTTCAACGGAAGTTTTGTATCATAAATCAATTTCAATTAAACTTAAAACCCATCAAAGGATGTTGACATGGATGAAATCAAAGCTATTTGAGAGAAATATCTCTCCTTTTTGAAATCATTTAAAAGTCCCATAATTATAAAATAATACATTTACCTTGAAAATATTCTTATAAGCTTGTTAGGGAAGCTTCTACGAAGTTATAATGGGGGAAAATAGCCGCACCCACTGTATAAGTAAAAAAACATTCTTACCTTAAATTTGTCAAAAAGGTCAAAAAGTACATTGTTTGGAAAACGACGGTAAGATTCCTTTCAAAAATGTATAAGGGTATAAATTACTTTAACCCATTTTCCATTTAATAGTAAAAATGTTTTGAAATTCATTTTTAAGAAACATGGATGTGGATGATAACGAGGTCCCAGTAGATAATTATGTATAAACAACCTTGGATAATGAAGAGGTTGTGAAGTAAACCCTTACCTTGTACTTTTCCTTGGTTGGGGTAGGTTATCCTCCTGTATAATGGTGAAATAATTGTTATTAAATTATACAATAATCATATACATTCATATGATATCATATATGATCTTTTAACATTGCTTTGATAACAATATCTTAGATTTATCGTTGTTTCGGGTGTCAACTTACTCGTTTTCTTTTATATGTTTTGTTAGGTAAGTCATTTTTTTCATGGATAGGTTGTATCTTATTCATATCCATAATGATATCATGTCCTTAAACATTATTTTTAAATCATCAAATGATAATTATACTTGAATGGATACGACGAAGAATGAATCTCATCGCGTTCGTGGAGACGGTAGTCCGTACGTACGCACGAGCGACAATATCAATATTTTGATATTAAAATAATATATAATTGGATAGTGTATCATATATACAGAATCATTATCATGTTATATTTATTATTTACATGAATTACATATCATTATTATACCCATCTAAATAATAATATATTGAATAACAATTACACCACGACGTGGAGACGGTAAGCCGTACGTACGCACGTATGGTGACATGTCATTCAAATGATGGGTAGAATACTGAATATGGTTGTTCCATATTTATAAAAACATCACAGTATATAGAAGATACTGGAATTATAATTTTAGAATTGAAATAATAAACAAAGAGTGAGTGGAAGAAGAAAGAAACTTGAATGAGGGTGATGAAAATGTTACCTCTTCTTCGGGTTCTTCCTTTTGATTTGATCAAAAGGACTCCTTAGGATGGCTATCTGACTAAAGTAAAGCTTCTAGGATGAATATAGAGAAGTTGGGAGAGTATTTGGGCAGAGGTTGGCCGAACCAAATGGCTTGGAAGTGTGAATAAGGTGGTAGAGGTGGGGGCCTTTCATAAGAGGAGAGGAGGGGCTCTTTTGGAATGATTGAAATGTTACATTATTATACAATGATTTTCGGATTCTAAAGGTCCCAAACTTATATAATTAGTGGCTAATGTGATAAGGGTTCGACATCTCCTCATACAATAGGCTTTGGACAAGTGTAAGCCTTGGATTTTGCATTATCTTCTCATTTTATTTAAATCGTTAAATAATGAGGTCATCGCTGCATCATAATGATGTCATAAATAATTTAATTTATTTAATGTCTAAAAATTATAAAAAAAATACTATGATGTAGGAAATCTTTTTATCTTTCTAATGAATATTTATAGTCAAAATTTGGATCTGTGTAACCCCACTTAAAAACTGTTTTAGTAAAACAACTCATGTTTGTGTCAATTTAATTTTAACATTAAATAAATATATATTAATGTCATTTTCCAACTAAAGTGGCTCCATGGGGTCCCCAATTTGACCCATGGGTTGTCTTGGTCGGATATGACTCATCCAATAGGATTAGAACAAGTGTCAAGCTCATCTCAAATTATTAAAACATTATTTTTACCTTAAACTACACTAATTACCTCTAATCGCGATTAAGAACTTAAAAGTTACTATTCACCAAAAAATTATTTTAATCTCATTGAACCACATTTTACTTCTTAATGACAACCATTTATGTCGGATTTTTGAAAATCAAATCACAGAAGTGGTAATATTTCATTTTAACGAAAAATCAGTTTTTAACAACCACTTAGTGGTTTCACTATTCAACAAAAATTGAAGTTTTTCAGAATAAGGCCAAAATTTCACCCTAAGCTATAATTGATATTCCGAATTCAAAAATGATGTCTATTTTAAAAAATTCCAAACATATAAGTTGTATTAATTAATTTTATAATTAATTCCCGCTGTTACAACAAATAGCGTGTTTTTAAGAAACAATTTATATCAAAAGATAGGCAATTGTTTATGTCCAATTTCAATGTTAAATTAATTATAATGACCACCATTGGATAAAATGGTAAAAATATATTATAATTATACTTTAAAACCACTAAATATTATAATTTATCACTATAAATTATTTTGATTAAAAAAGTTGTTTTTAAGTATTTTTCAGTATTCATAAAAATTTAGAAGTTCTCAGAAAAATACCAAAAACTCAACATAGGCTAATTTCAATATTCCGAATCCAAAAATGAAGTCCATTTTGATAAATAAAATTTATAAAATTTCAAAAAGTAGGTATTACTATTCACAACGGCTAGTTTAATTAGTTGTGGTGTGTGTTAGAGCTCGAGGTTGCGTACAACACACGTTATTGCATTATTCGAAGGGAAACGTACAGTGGATGCTTGGGGTGTTACAGTAGGGTTAAATTTTCTGTTTTATTATTAATCATTCTTTTTGGAGAATAATGTGAGCTTGATGGTAGGATATGCTCCTATTGTTTATAATGAGAAGTACACATGGGTACATTCTCCTATTTATCATTCAAGGGGGATAAAGTGTTATGATTTTTAAGGATTTACAGAATCTATATGAGGATGAATCGTTATTCATAACAATACATTCTACAATCTAGTTAACCTTTATTAAATATGGAATTTCTTTAATCTAAATTTAGTATGCTTCCATATTCAGTATCTTTTTGTTGGTTAACTAGAAAGAATTTTATCAATGTAAATATGGGGTTTATTAGGTAATTTACAAGGGAATTAAATCATCTATATTGATGATATTTTTAGTTTATATTATACTAAATTTTATTCTATTAGAAATTAGTTTGATGTTACATATAATTTGGATATTAATTTATTGAAATGTTGAAAAAGAATTGATTTTGTATGATTAAATTAATAATAACACATGATGGGTTATACTATGAAATTATTATTTTTACTCTGTATTAGTGTTAAATGTTGTTTTCATTCAGAAAAATTAATTTTCTCAATTCCTTAAACATACAATTGGGAAAAATTTTACTTTTTAGATAAAT
Source organism: Viscum album (assembly GCA_963277665.1). Lineage (NCBI taxonomy): Eukaryota > Viridiplantae > Streptophyta > Magnoliopsida > Santalales > Viscaceae > Viscum > Viscum album. Next base: position 1,248,923,202 of record OY728128.1, on the reverse strand, counting down.
ATTGGAAGTGGAAACCAATATGAAAATGTTGTGAGTTGTAAAATATGTGTGTTCTTCAAAAAAATTATTTAAACACTCTTGTGACAATGTATACATGTTTATAGACATATGAATTTCAAAATTAATTTTTAATATTAATGTTGGATTTATATGTTTTTATACATTTTATTTATCATTGGGTAACTCTTTTTGTTATATTATGGGAGAAAGGATCATTCAATGAAGACCCTAACAGTAGTGGGTCAATGTATGTAGTTATTTTTTACATTGGTGGTAGATTAATGAGATCACATAAATAATACATAATAGTTTATTAGTATTGTAAACTATATATACATAATCTAATATCCCATAACTTTTGGAAACAAATACACCAAAGTCAAAATATATATGACTCATCCTTAAACTCAATCAAATATCCTTTCTTTATATCATATGTTGGTGAATGATAATAATTATGAGAAAAAATACATACTAAGTGTTATGTATAGTGGAATATATCATTTATAAAAATGTAATAATAAATTTTTAAATGTAAATTACAAATAAAAAATTCCATTTATTCAATAAATTGAGCACAAAAATGCCTCCATTAACAATATAAACAAAAAACATCTCATGGTTAATAATAAATTAATTCACAATGAATGAAATTTTAATATGAAAAATTATGAACTCATACATCATGATATATATTCCACAAATACCATTCACTAATATATTTGAATTGATGGTTATGTTTACAGTAAAAACCAATTAAATTATGTCAACTATTTATTCTCCTGAGACAACCAATGAATTGGGGAGATATGATTACCTTATCCACAACATTCAGTACATGCATAATTAACTCCTATAATATTAAATGATATATTTAATTCAAGAAAATTATACCTTGTAAAAATATCTATATTGAATAATTTTTCATGATTTTACCATTCTAATAAAATAAATATCATAATAAAACATCATTTTAAAATATAAAATATGTTCTTGGGAATGAATAAATCCATGATAAAAATATTATTAATATTTAAGAGATATATAATTTATAGTGACAAAAATATTGTAAATTTTTGAAGAAAAAGTTAACGACCATTAATTTCAATAAGGTATAAGAGTTGACCATTGGATCAATTAGAAATGTAGGGTTTTAATTCAAATTATATCCATTGGAGAAATGATAAATATTGAAAAAAATATAAAATTAATATTTCAATTAATTGTTTTCTTTGAAAACCAATTGAAATCATATATAAGAAGTTAAAAATTGTAAAATATGTATGGTGGTGGGAAAATATGTCACTATCATATACATTAAAAAACTGCCAGTTGGATTTTTTTAGAACCAACATTTCAAAAAACAATATAAATACACTTTTAAATATTATTTTAAAAGTATTGGATTCCATAAAATGTTCTAATTAAATTAATTAACAGATAAAAAATAATTTTTCAATAAAATTTAAAAATTATGTATATGAAATAAAAATATACCTGATTAAATTATATATAAATTAGGTTTTCATTAATAACATTTCATTTAATGATTCAAGGACTAAAGAGAATAAATGATGGTAAAAATTTGGAATGTCCTTAAATATAAATAGTATATGAAAATTAATAGATCTTATTAAAGAAAAATTTTAAGATTTTATCTAAAACCTATATGTAATACCCAAATAAAGTGAGTTTATAAAAAAATACTTCATTGTTGGAAAATGTGTGAATTGAATCCCCTTGAACGAATAAACATGAATTGAAATATAAAAACAACGAATAAATAGGTATTCATGTTAAATATGACAATGAATTATTATATATATCATATAAAAGTGAATAGCCTCACAATTAAAAATATGTCTTAAGGTAGTGTATGTTTAGACAAAATCACTTACCACACAATTCCATTTAGATGAACATATTTTAAACTCTTGTATAATGGTTTTAAACATGTTATTAATTTTTAACACAAACTTATTCATCATTGTGATATCTAATATGACTTATTATGACATGTTATAACCCATTTGTTAACAATCATTTATTATTAGAATTATTTTGGCTGTTAACTTCCATGTTTCTCAATGTATGTTTTATAATTGAAGTACCAATTATTTGATGTGGGATATAGTTCCATATTATCCAAAATTATATTAATGTAATAAATATGGTTTCTACATTTTTGTTTCATTTTTAGAATCATTCGCGAATATTGGACACAAAATGTGAATCACGTCTCCTTGTATAGACGGTACACTGTACGAACACACACGCAACATTATCTTTACCTTATGGGTGAAAGGTTAAAGAAGTGGATTATATATTAATTTTAAATAATAAATATTATAAAATATGTAACATATATTTTTTTAATTTCATAAATATGAATATACATAAATTTCAGAGATAGAAAAATATTACCTCTGTTCATGAGGCGGTAGCCCTCCATGCACATGAGTGGTTTTTCTACATACAATTTAATGGAGAAATAGTTGGATATATATTATGAAGTTAGTATAATAAATTTTATGTATATTGGATTTATTAGTTTTATTATATTATAATATTTATAAAATAATTTAATGTGGTATAATTAGTTCTAAAGAGAATGTGTTTGGTGGAGATGATTACCCTCTCTAAAAAAACATCCTACATTTTATTAGGGGACATAAGGATGATATTTTTGGAATAAAAACGCATCTAGAATGTTTATAAGGATTTCTTGGATAGATTTATGTATTTTTTTTATAAATTTTTTCATAGGTGTGCATAAGTGAGGTGATGTGGTATACTTTTATAATTGAGCTGAGTGGAGCACCTGTACATTTTCAATGTTTTCAATAATATAATGTATATTTATTGGATATATTAATCTTGTTGACTTTATTGACTAGATACATGTATAAGTTATAAATAAAAGGAAACAATTTGTATTTATAATGTTTTAATTTCTTTTTCACCTTTGTATTAATTTATTAACCCCCAGAAAACTCGTTTTTACCTTAACCATTCAAGTTAATTTTTTTATTTATTTAGAGAAAAATTTAAGTTGAAATAATTTAATAATATTAATTTTTTCCAAATATGGAATTAATTTTAATAAATTCAACGTATATTTGTTTAAAATTTTATTTTAAAAATAATATAGCCAATGGTGTTAAAAAAATATTGGTAATAATGAATATTTTAGGAACAAAATGATCTGGTATTGAAAATACAATTATTAATCATCGTTAAATGGATTAAAATTCATATATTTAGTTATGTAATGTATAAATTTAATTTAAATAATAAATAACTAAATGTTATAATAATTAATTAAATTTGATAGGCATCATGCTTTTAAGAAATTTTGTTTTCTAAAAAATATTTTTTTAAAGAAAAAAATATTCTTACCTACAAATGAGATTATCTTTATTTACATCAATGTGATATTAACAAAAAATATATATATAAAATAGTTAATAATATTATAAATAAACTTTGGAATTTTTAAATACTAAATTTTTAAGTATCCATAAAGCCTTATTTCTAGTGTAATTTTTCAAAAATTCATTCGGCATTTATTTTGACCATTTTATTTCAAAATCAAAATTCATCTTATAAAATTATAATTTTTCTTCCATGAACTATAAAAACATGATTTTTAATATATATTAAAATTAATATAATATTGAATTACTACAATTTATTCAGTGTCACGTTATTCCCTACTATAAATAACTTAATCCTGAAAATTATCATGGATATTGAATTCTAAAAAAATGGTGGAGGTTCTTCATCATAACATCCCACGGTACCCTATTTATTCCACTATTTCATTATTTTTACAATTCACCTTTACTAGTATAGTTGTTATATTTATTTTTATTTTTCTCTAGTATCAATAATCTAGATTTTCTCTTCACATTATGGTATATGAGGATCCAATTATATTTCATCTCATGTTAGCATTTTCATTTGGTATAGAATGTACATCTTTAACAATGGTATATAGCTCACATCATGTACATTATACAAGATTTGGGTAATTACAAATTATTAATAAATAGATCCAATTATTTCCATTAACTCAAGGGTTATGATTTATATGGGGATTATTTTTAATTTCTTATAAGGCCTTATAGCACCTTCTTGTGGGTATATGTTCTGGGAAACATGATCTTCCACCTGAAATTAAAACCATTCATCCATTTCTTATCATATTTTTTTTAGTCTATGAGGTGATTTAATATAAAACTGAATAGACATTACCTATTTCATTGAATCCATAAAAAAATTTGGCCTAGAGTTTTCCATTCACAAACATCATCCCATCAAGTTGGAGCACAAAATCAGATTCTATATAATTTCACATTTGGTTCTATTTAATTACTTGAAAAGGAAATATTATTATTGGTAAACTGTACCGTAAGTTAATAATTATACCAAATAACCTTAATTTCATGTGTTCACGACCTCAACATGTCATCTATTCCCTAAATATTAATTTAAAATTTTCCATAATTTTGAGGATGGTTGGTGGTATTCAAATGATTTTTATTATTAATGTCCTTCTGATGACTCTTCTATAATGTTGATGTATATTGGTGAAGAAGATTTTGAATAATTGAAATGTTTTCTCCATGATTTATTAAAACATTATTAATATAGACTCATTCAATTCCAAAATGATGTAAATATTCTTTTATAGAAATGAAATGTGTATATTTGTTTTGGCGATCAATAATACCCCACATTGCATCTTTATTTGTGAGAGTATTTCGTAGTATTATGATATTTTCCATTGTAATGTGATCTCATTTCCACACAAGTATATGTATATACTATGAAAATACTCTATGATTAAATCTCACATACATTACCTGTTGACTAACCAAACTTCATGATTCACAATATGTTGTATCACAATACATTTTATTCCATAAAAAATGTTCATTCAAATACCTATACATCTAGGTTCTACCATGTTGTGTAGAGAAATTGAACCTAAGAGCATCACCCAAAAATTCACATTTTTATCTTAGTTATAGAGGGATCATACATTTATAAATTTTAGACTACCAACATTACAGAGTCTATCAATTTCCCATCATCGGCGATAATAATTTTATTCTGATAATTTTCACCAGTAGAATGGGAAATTTATATCTTTTATAATAATGTTGGTGTTGAAATCATTTAAAAAGGGAGTGATGTCTCCTATTATTTAATAAATCCCATATCTATCTTACTAGATCCATAAATATATGATATCTATCAATCCTCATTTTTTCAGCAATCTATGATTATTCTAGCTCAATGCATCCACTACAATAGTTTACTTCCCTTGGTTCTAGTTTATTGAGAAATCATAATACATGATTAATTAGAACCATACACTTTTCCGCATGTTGATCAATTTAAATGTAATTAATATATATTTTAGGATCTTATAGTCTCCTTTAATCTCACATATTTCACTGGGGAGTAATGTATAAATATATTCAATGTAAAAATTAGAGCTGCTAACTCAATATCCTAGATTGTTCATGAGAACTTAACGACCATAATTCATAGGAACTAACATTAATATTATATATAAGTACATAACCAGGTCCCTTATTTGACACATAACTTTACATTACAAGCCTAGAATTTCTTAATGGTAAATTCAATATTAGATCATTGACTATTCTCCACATCAATAATACAATGAATTATTCACATTACATTGTCTATATGAACCAACACCATTTATATGTATCAATGGTTAACTAGTTATCCAGTAAAGATAATTTTTAAAAGAATTTGAAATAGTATACTTTTAGACAAATTAAACCACATTTCTCAGTTATGATTGTTTTTTTGGTCTATTACATGACTACCATTTTCTTCAAAGGATCAACTGATACTCAATCCTTATAGATAATATGGAAAAGGGAATAAATTTTATCTATCCTTATTTCATAGTTTGTAAATTTTATATACAATAATTTTCTTTTAAGATCCACAAGAGTGATCCTCATGTTATTCTCATGGCCCATAGATATTTCAGAATACAATAAGAAATCATGAATGAAAACAATTGTGGAATTATCATTATATTACTTGAATACCTTATTAATTATATCAATACATTCTAATCATTTACTAGGAAATCCAAATTTAATTATTGTAAACTTCTGAAGTCTATACATTTTTTAAAATACTATCATCAGAATATATTCCTTCATCACTATTAATAAATGAAACTCATAATAAAGTTTAACCATTGAAAAATACTGTTCTTCATTATGTTCATTGAATAATTCTTCAATTCTAGTAAAATTGTACTTGTTCCTTATAGTAATATAATTTATTTTACTATAATAAATTAACAAACTAATAGATCCATCATTCATCTAAATTAAACGAATAGGGGATCTATGTGGTTAAAATCTAGGGAGAATAAATCCATTATCCCATAACTCTTCGAGTTATTTATTAAAGTGTGATAATTCCATAGTGTCCATTATATAGTGAGTAATTTATATATGTCTTTCATTATTGGTTAAATAAATGGAAAACTAAACTACACCCTCTAGTGGATGTCCAAATAATTATGTAATAAATATATGAATTTATTCCTTTATAATCGTTATATCATCAATTTTATTATTAAATTTTCAATATTATATTGTTTTTCTATTCATCCACAATTATATCACATAGAATAGATATAGAGGAGGATATATCTAACAAACCAAGCTTGAACTACTTTGAAATTACATTTATTTAGTAGAATAATTAATATATTACAAAAATATATGCCCAAATACCATATTAGTTTAGAGTCTTTAGAAACATACAACATATCCTTTTAACATGGTGAAAGATCTTAAATTTTTTCCATTAATATCTTCCCCTTATGTTTTTCTACTTAAAACCTTTCTTTATATCATGGGGAAAAGAAAACATAAAAAGTGTGATCTCAAATGATTTGTAAGGGTAGCCATGGAGAACATAAAACAAACTATAACACTAAGAATGTAAAAGCATTAAAATAAAGTTTCAATGTCAAAATTAATGGTCATAAAATATATCATGGAAGTTCCTAAGGCATATATCATAAATGACCTTTATCCATGATAAAATATCATTGGCATAAAACATGGAATTGTGGAAAATAAATAATCACATATTATGATTTCCATAGTAGCTGAGGCATTTCTACTAAGATCATCCAAGTAGAAAAAGTCCATTACTGAACCGGGTTTACTTATTATTCCAACCATGTATTATTGAACTAGATTTCTGTATTATTCCATCTATGTATTACTAAATTAAATTTACATAATGTTCCTATCATGTCTATTTCTTTAGATATAAATTATTAACCAATGCATTTTAGAGAGATATAGGTCCCACTCATCTCATAATTAAATCATTCTTATATGTCCCACAAAAACATAAATCGTTCATAATATCAGAACCCAAGAAAGAAAATGGATTTCTTAAACATAATTCCATCATAACATAATCCAGATAAAATATCATTCCATTATTAACAAAATAAAGTAATATTAATAATTAGGATTGAAAAATTAACCTATTTAAGGAGCATCATCTTAGATAAAAAACAATTTTGATAAAACACTTAAACATAATTCTTGATGAATATATCCTTTCTTCATTAAAAAAACTCTTTTCTCAAAATGTCACGAAATTTTAAATGGAAAAAAAATAATTAAAAATAACAATTAAATATTATAATGGAAGCTTCATGGAAATCAGTCATTATGAAATCATAAATATATGTTCATTCCATATGAGTAAAAAACATTCTTCTTGTACATTGACAAGAAAAGTCAAAAAGTGCCTCGTATGGAAAATGAATGAAATATTCATTTACAAAGTTTAATAAACATTTTACAATCGGTAAAATTCACTTTAAAAATTGTATAATAATATAAATAATATCATTATCTTTAAAACATTGATTTTAATGACAAATATACCCTAGTAAATACTTACGAATAAAAAATCATGGATAATTATGAGATTGGAAATTTATCCCTTAACTTATGTCTAATATGCTTTGTATGTATCCAATCATCAAGAATAATGATTTAAATAATTTCATTGAATTATTATAGATTCATAGTCATTTTTATGTTATCATATTTGATCATATTATCACCCTTTTTTAGTAACATTTCATTGTCACCCATTATTCGGATATTAACTATTTTATTATCTTTTTCTTGATTCATCAGATAAGATCATGATTCCCTTATCCAGTTATATTTGAATAATTTAAAAAATGATATTAGTATAATTTATATCAAATTTATTCATTAAATTAATTTATATAATCATTATTTAATAAAGATAATGTAGATTGAATCACATCACAACGTGTAGATGGTAGGTCGTATATACACATGAGTTATCATATCATTCACATAATCTTAAAAAGGTATAGAATTGGATGGAATTTTTATTATACATATTAATTATCATGGTATATTCATTATTTATATATATTATACTCATCATTATTCCCATCCAAATTATGTACTTTTGAATAACAAATTACACCATGGCGTGGAGACAGCAAGTTGTACGTTCACACACATGGTGATATTATAATTAATATGATTTATAAAAGGAGTTATAAGGATGTACCATAATTATAATACAATATAATCATGGGTAAGATAACATATTTATTAAATTAGTATGGAAACAACACAAGAAGAAGAAGTGGAGGGAAATTTTTTTTTGAAAGAGGTGATAAAAAAATTACCTCCTTTTCAAGCATCTCATTTTGATTTTCAAAAAAGGACCTCATATGAAGAATTTAGGAAAACATTGTGGAATATATAATGATGTTAGGGATGTTGGGAGATTAAATGGGTAGGAATTGTCCTAGAAAAAGTGTATTAGATTTATGATTAAATGATAAGGATGGGTTCCCTTTTATAGAAGATGGGAGGGTTGCCTTGAGAAAAACTATAACTATTAAATTAATATAAATTAATTTTTAAATTTATTGCCTCCAAAGTAAATTATTTATAATATTATATGATAATGGGTTAAAATCATTTCAACCAATAAAATTTATATGTGTTCTGATTTTATGGTAAACCTTATCATTTTGATATGTCCTTATTTATTCTATTTAAATTTAATTGACATAATAATATTCTAAATAATAAATGGTTACAAAAATATACAAAATTGTTGTCAATTGTCTGTTATTTGATACTTTATGAAATTTAAGACCTTATTATTTTCACTTTGTATTTTTTAAATATTTTTTATGTTCTTTAAATAATTTAATAATATGTTATTTTAATAAAATATTAATAGTGTATATTTAGGAACTATTCATCTAGTTGACATAAAATAAAATCCACACAAGGGATTAATCTGAAAAAAAATTAATACACTCGTAACACATCATATTAACCTAAAAAATAGTCTACAACATTAATTAGTCCATATTATATTTGTATTAAAACTTTTAAAACCATTTATTATATATTTCTATTAATAAAATAATTGCTAAATCACTATTGTGTCATCATTAATGGTAACTATTTAATCTCTAAAAATTATAAATATTTTCACATGATTTAAATAATTTCATATTATTTATGGAGAATATATATTTTCTAAGTTTAATCATATTTATCACTACATGAAAATTATTAAACTTATAAGAGATAAGATAGTGACATGGTGTTTCTTTCTTTTGTTTTAATTATAATTACATCACTTTCATAGAAAAAGTCTATTAAATTAATCAATTCATGGATTTAAGTGATATTTATAGTCATTAATTCATACAATAGATTTTTTAAATGTTTTAGGGTAATTTTATAATCATTATCATATTGTTTGTTACTATAATTTACCATATTTACCTTGAACTTTGGTAAAAAATTACCTTAGTTACTATTCATAATATACCAAAAATAAAAGTATCATGTTAACATAATTTATACCCACTTATTCTAAATATGGAATCCATTTTAAAAAATTAAAAATAAATAAATAAATTGAATTATTTAATTTTAAATTAATTCATGTTCTCAAAACCAGAAAGTTGTTTTTTAATAAGAAAAAACTATGAAAAAATTGACATGTGTGTATGTCAAATTTAAAATTTAAATTACTTAAAATAACAAAAAAAGTATTGAATGATAAAAACATAATCCAATTACACATTAAAATCAATTAAAATTATAATAAAACTGTGTAAATAAATTTGATAAAAAGACAGTTTTGAATTAAAATGTAGTATTTTTCAGTAATCATTAAAATATTTTTTCCACCAAAAAAAACCCAAATTTTAACAATAGTAAATTGTGATTCCCCTATTATAAATAATAATTTTATTATATCAAATAGAACTTATTACTTTTTCAAAAACTATATTTAATAAGTATTCTCCTTAAAAAGGCAGTAAAATTTTACTTTATTGAAAAATTCAAATTTTATAAAAACAATTGAAATTGTTCTCATATTATATCTAAAAACATATAAGTGTAATTTATAACTTTAAATTGAATATATTACATATATATTTCACTAATAAAATCCATAAATGGTGGGTTCATTATTTTATATACTCAATTATTTTATTTTTAACATCATTTTTTGAATGATGATAATATTATTCATACATTCCACTATAATGAATATGTTATAATATTTTGTTATCCCTTATACTCGGTCTTTCATGAATTGTATAATATGAAAAAAATTAAATTATATGTAACCGAAGAAAAAAATTGTGTTGTGTATACTACCAGCTAATACGATGTTGTGTATAGTGAATGCTAATCTTGGTATAACAAACATCACCAGATATCAATGAAATTAAAAATAATCTATCTTATTAAATCATGGAGTGTTACATTCTACCCCACATTAAAAAATAAATTTCACCCTCAATATCCATTATCATTATAAAAGGATAAAAACCCTCATCGTAAGAACTCAATCCTCATTCAAAAAAAAGAATAGTCGTAAAAAAACATTTACCAAATGTAAATCCTAACTAGGTCTCTACATAGAAGAACATAGTTGAGGATTGTGCATGGGTGAAAAGTATAAAAAATCATAGTGATAGATAAAAATCATTGATCTTAATAATAAAACATCCCTAATTTCTCTGAATGTTTTGTTTGGGTTTATATTTCTATTTTAGTACCCTTTTGTGGTTAATTAAGTATTTTCCCAAGACCTTGTAATGACTCTGTGGTGTTTCAAGGTTTCGAGACATGAAAAAGTGGAAGAGGGGTAATTATGGGTAGTCTGCATGATTTATAAATTGTTTGTAAAATCATATGAGAGGAGATCATGCAAGATGTGGAAATTAATTCAGTTTCTACATGGTCTATAAAATCGTGCGAGAGATAGCTCATGTGGAGAGTAGCCTCCACACAGTTTTCGGATGGTTTCGCAAACCATATGGTTAAACCGTGCAACCTAGAAACTTATAAAAAATTATAAAAATGACATTATAGGATTTCTTATACAACTCAAAATTTTTCTCATTTATTCATCCTAAATCCCTAGTGATGCTACAAAAGAACTATGAGGTTCTAAGGACCAATGTCCCTCAAATTAGGGCCGTTTAGAGTGCCGCCAGTTGCAGATTAATGTTCTGGGTAAGGTTAATCTCCCTCATGCTTTTCTTTTTGGTTTAGGATTTCTATTTCTTTTCTATATCCATACTAAGCTCTCGACCCCTTATTTTTTTATGAGGTATCAGGTAATTCTTCAAGGGTTGGTTGAATCGAGATTTAAATTTTCGATTGAGAGGGAGTTCACAAGCAGATTCAACATAGTTGGACTGCATGTTATATCCCTTGGTTTTTATATAATTTTGAGCATATAGGGTTCTTATTATTTCCCTCTTTGGATGAGTAATTGGTGTATTTTACATGAGTTAGTGTAGTGGATGTCTAACTTGTTAATTTAAACATTCTTGATCCCCATTGTATTCAAGGCTGATGATTTGACAAAATTAGGGCCACTCGTGGGGAGTTCCAATATTTCCCAGACCTAGATTTAGCTAAGCAAGTGCAAGGTTGTTATGCGAGAATGTAGATCCCATGATTAATATGTCAATATTCTTAATGGATGTGAAATTAGGGTTAGTAAAACACTTATGTTTGGTAATGGCCTAAGAAGTTGTTTGGTTGTCATAAAAAAGGGGTTAAACACATTAATGGGAAAATATTAGGTGACTAAATTGTACATCAATATGATTAGATAGATATGCATGGGAATAAGAAATGGGGAAAAATGGTTAAGTAATATAAATGGTGAATGTGTTAATGTATTGAGAAAATAATGTTAATTTACCCTTTATTGATATTGTTGTGATGTTCTAAATATTTTTGGCTATGGTGATTGTGGTGAATGATAAATAAGCATGTTCACATGGCGTGGTTGAGTTGAATATCAACTTGAGGTTCTACGCCCATGGGTTGAGTTGGACTGAGGTTCTAGCTTCAACCATAAATGCATGGGTTAAGTAATGGTATGAAGTTCTATTCCCCTAATGGTTGGATTCTACTAAGACTGAGGATTCAAGGTGAGGATTATGGGTACTGTTAAAATGTGATGCCTAGTGAGATTAGACATGATTTTATTCCCATAATCATGAAAATATTGAATGTTCCTAATCCATTAAACACATTAAGGGGTATATTAAATCATTAAATTTCATTATTAGGGAACTCAGATTTAATATTAGAATAACTTAAATGAACATGATCTATAATGTCTTAATGAATAGTTTATCCTTACGTGTCATCATTTGTCACTTTTATACATTATATGCCTTTGCTGGATATTTTGTAGGCACCATTGGTGGTGGCCTACATTTTTATACTCACACCATGCTCGAGTCGTCATTGGGTACCCAAGTAGATTATGTGCTTGCTGGCTAGGAAAACAGCAAGGGATTTATGCTAGGAAGTTGATTTGGACATGAGACATGATGGGTTTTGTTCTAGGATAGAAGTCCGAACCATTTTGGGGATCCTACTATTTTCTTTCCCTTGGGGTTTTCCACTTAACACTGTAGCATGAAATGATATATTTAACATAGTATTTGGTTGTACCTAGTATGGGAATTGTTTTTTTATGAATATTGTTGATTGTAGCCTGTTGTTTCTATTATTTAAATTATTATCTGTTGTGCCTTACTCTGGTAATGTCGATATAGTCTTCCAATGAGACGTATTAGACCATATCTTATATTTGGTAACCACTGGCATATTGGGAGGTGTGCATAAGGCCATGTAACTACCTGGCTCAGGGAAACAGTTAAGGTTATCATGGGTCGGAGACGTTACAATGTGTTGTCAAAGGAGTTCTTTTCTCTTTTTTACTATTTAGGGATGGTATATAGGGGGTTAAAAAAGTATAAGGCCTTGGTAATGATATTATTGTTGGAAGTAGCTTACCCATGTACAGGGGAATGCCCAAGTCACCCTAGGAGGGGATTGTTGTTCTAGTTCTGTGTGGTTAGATTTGAGATATTTTACCATTCAGTGATGCACTTGTGTTGTGATTTGATGATTCTGTGATATTTCTCTCATAGATTAATAGGTAAGAGGTTGTGTAATTTATGCATCATTCTTGGAACCAGTGTAGGAATGTGACAGACATCAGGGTAGGCACACACACTATATGGGTGTGCGGTATATAAAGGATAGGATGCATATGATTCATTAATGTAATGAAATTGTGCCTAATAAGATGGAATGAATGGGTAAAAACGGAAGTGAAAATGTCAAATATTATTTAGAAAATGGTGCATGATAAAGAAGTAAATTTGGATTAATCTTTTGTAAGAGTAAATTGGTATATGAAAATGGTTTTGAATTGGAGTAGGAGAAAATAATCATAACCATGTCATTTATATACTTGTGTTATCCTTGGCCTTATGAGATATGGCTATGGGTAGTAATCCTATTGTGAGAGGGACTTTTTGGGTAGTTCATTCAAACATGTATGGTTATGACAAATGATGAGTCTACATTTGTGTCTTCTATTCAATTGTAAGAGTGCTATAATTTTATTCTAAAGATAATGTTTGGTATTGTAGAGAATTTCCACCTTGATGTAGTGGATTAAGAGAATGTGGTGATCTGGGGAGATAGAGATGAGAAGTTATGAAATAACATTGCTAGTTTTATGCAGATGGTGGAATGAGTCCCATGGTGAGTTACGCCGAGCATGTTTGAGTTGACCAGATAGTTTCAGCTGTAGCACCCTCCAGCATTTGCCATAGAGGGTGGTCCAGAAGAATCAATGTTCTGGATAGATTCCATTCAAACTTTTCATGAACACCTAAAAATCCTCTCTAGAAGTGAGTAATGATAGGGACCTATATACTAAGAGGTCAAGGAAATCATTGGTGGGAAATCATTTTTTAGATAGAGTAGGATGAGGGAATGATGTGGAAGTATTTATAATTGAAGTATCTTCTGAATTTCTATCCAAAAGTCATGAAATTATAAAAGCCCATGGATTTCATGAGGTTGAATCAGGGGAGATTGCTGGTGATAGACTATGATATTCATTTCACCGATTTGAGATGCTTCTTTCCGATGTTAATAAGAGACAACGAAGTTGTAGAGAAGTGATTCTAGGACAGGTTGAGACATGAGATCAGATATCAGGTTAATATATTTTGATAGAAAAGGTTTGCTGAATTGGTGGATCAAGCCCTTATCTCATAGGGTAATCAGAAGGGATTTTAGGTAGTGAACTTGTGGCACCAGCTGGCTGATCAAGTTATAAGGATTTTGATATTATGAAGTGACAATTTGGAATCTTTCAGCACTGTAGAAGTGAAGAGAGCAGTTAGAAGAGGAGGTCAGCTTCTCAAGGTGGTGACCAGGTCTTCTATTATCAGTGTGGTAGCCTAGGGCACAAGTGTGTCTAGTGTCCTCACCCACTGGTTGAGTGTTGAGCATGCAATAGGTTAAGACACTTGAAGAGGTTCTATAATAACCTACAATAGACATAGAAAAATGGGGGATAAAGGCAGGTGTCGATTGTAGGTATGGGGTTGGATACCCCATATCAGGTAGAAAGATGGATCTCCAATGGCTGTATTGGTAGGGGCGGTGGACGTTGAACTCGGGTACAAGATCACCCTTACCATTAGAGATGTGTAGTGATGGGAACTCAGGATGGAGCTCGGGTTAAAGAGGTAGGTCATATCCATGTAGTTTAGGCTACACATGGGGGTGGTGAGGCAGGACTTTCTATTGTTCAAGGTACAATTATTGTAGCTTCCATGTTTTCTAGTTCTTTATTTTATAAAGGTGCTATAAATTCATTTAATTATTCTCATATTGATGTCGGGTTTGGATTAACTGTGGATACTACATGTGGGGTAATCTCGTTTGATACACTTCTGGGGGTACGAGCCGAGGACATCATGCAGTGTAACATTTGTGCTCTAGATATTTGTGGGTATAATTTCCATGAGATCTGTTTATCCAAGAGATGTCAGGTTCTGACCTAATCTTGGGGATGGATTGGTTGGTGTTATATAAATCCCATTTTGGTTGTTACTAACAATGATTAATGTTCATATCTCTAGAAGGGAGACCATATTTCCTTGGTGCTGAGTGGGATACTCGAGTAGGCCATGCAGGGCCACTACACTGGCTGTTGGGGGAACTCACAACCCATGTAGGAAGTCTTATATTAGATGATGGTGAGAAAGTACAACTAGTCTTCCCTTCAATTGTGGAAAAGTTCCAGGATGTGATTCTTGAGGACTTATCGGGGTTACCACCTAAGATATATGTTGATTTCATGATCGATCTATGTCCTGGAGTTGATTTAGTTTCCATTCCACCATACTAGATGGTGCTACCAGAGCTCCAAGAACTAAAGGATCAGTTAGAGGAATGGTATCGTAATGAGTTTATATGTCTGAGTAATTCACCATGTGGATCTACGAGGTTGTTTTCTGAGAAGTTTGATGGATCACTGAGGCTATGTGTCGATTACAGGAAGCTAAACCAGATGAAATTTAAGAACTGATACCCTCTTCCAAAAATAAATGACATGTTTGATGAGCTCATAGGTTCCTCGGTGTTTTCTATGATCTATTTGTGATCGAGATACCAACAGTTTATGGTGAGACCTTCTGACATACCACAAATAGCTTTCCGAAGCAGGTATAGGCTATATGAATTTCGGGTAATTCATTTCGGTTTGACCAATGTAGAAACTCTATTCATGTCCTTTATGAACCATATATTTCACCAGTATCTGGATTTTTTTTGTAGTTACCTTTGGTTATGACATCTTGATATACTCTATAACTCATGACAAGCATGCCAAACATCTTGATATCAACTTGAGTATAGTAAGAGAGTAGAGGATTTACACCAAGGTATCAAAATTTCAATTTGTTTTGATGTGATACACTTTTTGGGACACAACATATCTGATTCAGTAGTGTCAATGGATCCAAAAAAGTACATCTTGTGGGGTTTTCGATGCATCCCATGAACATATCTGATATTCATTGTTGTCTTGATTTGAACAGTTATTACCAAAG
The DNA here is from genome assembly GCA_963277665.1 of Viscum album. Classification (NCBI taxonomy): domain Eukaryota; kingdom Viridiplantae; phylum Streptophyta; class Magnoliopsida; order Santalales; family Viscaceae; genus Viscum; species Viscum album. The sequence goes on along the minus strand of OY728128.1, from coordinate 1,248,906,620 downwards.
GTATATTAGAAATTTATATCACTTGGAAGCACCACTCATAGACCTAACCCAGAAGGGGTTAGTTTTGATTGCTCAGAGTCTTGTGAGAATTATTTTTAGGAGTATAGGTAGTGGCTGACTACAACAACAATTTGGATCTTACCTGACCCAGGTAATAAGTACACCTTGTTCTATGATGCATCAGGTGTTGGACATGGGGCAGTGTTGATTCCGGATCATCGGGATGTAGCTTATGGGTTGAGGGAGTTGATACCACATGATTTAAATTATCATCCTCATGGCATTGAGTTAGGTGATGTGGTTCATTCCATGAAGTGTTAGAGGCACTACTTGTTGGCGGAACCTCTCACGGTTTTCATGGACCATAAAATCCTCAAATACATCTTCTCAAGTAGGTATTTGAATTTTCGTCAGCAACAGTTGGTTGAGTACCCGTAGTATTTGGATTTCATGTTTTTGATCCCACATGGGAAAGGGAATAGTGTCATTGATGCTCTATGCCAAAAGACTCAAAATCTTGAAGTTTATGAATCTAGTTTATAGTGGGTGATGATGGTCATGTTTGCAGATATGAATTTGGAGGTACAGGATAGGAACAGGAAAATGAATCATTCATCTATAGGAGTTGAGTATGTGATTTTGAGCCAGGTTAAAGAGATTCAGTCAGTGAATCCTAAGTGTTTTCATATGGTGGAATGTCATAAATGTTGGGAGTCACCTTTTGGAAATACTTTTAGTGCGTACGATGCTTCATATGTTCATGGTCTTGTTGTGGTGTCGGCAGGTTTGGGGGAAGAGTTCATGCGCATGTTCCATTCATCAAATGGGGAAGTGGATTTGGGATAGACTAAGATGTTTGGTGATCTTAGGAATCAGTTTTAGGGGCCCGTAATGTAGAAAGAAGATGTGAGTTTTGTGGCTAATGACTTACCTACCAGCAGGTGAAGGATGAACCTTAGCATCCAGGTGGGTTGTTGCAATAATTTACTATTTAGAGTGGATGTGTAATGTTTTCATGATGGACATCATGGTGGGTCTTTTAAGGATGCCATAGAAGAATGATGTTATATGGGTGGTGGTAGATTAGTTGAACAATGTGTCCAATTTCTTTTATCATTCTAGGAGACATATATAGTTGACCTGTTGGGGGAGTTGTATGTTCAGTAAATAGTTTGGTTGCATGGTGTCCCAAGGACTATTTTTTTGGATCATGATCTATGATTCACCTCGTTCTTTAAGTGGGGACTATAGAAGGCACTTGGTACCTGGGTGTATTTGAGTATGGATTACCACCCCCAGACTAATGGGTAGTCTAAGCATAAAATATAGATGTTAAAAGACATGTTGATGGACTGTATCCTATATTTTGGTGGTTTGTGGGAAAAGCATTGGATTCTTGTTCAGTTTTATTAGAACAATAGTTTTTAGGTTACAATTCAGATGGAAAATTTTTAGGATCATTAAGGGAGATTGTGTAGATCATTGTTGTGTTGGTCAGTGGTCATAGAGTCTAAGTTGTTAGGGGTGAGTCTTGAGAATGAGAAGTTGAAGTACGTTTTCATGATTCAAAAGAATATAGAAATACCTCAGAGTAGGATGAAGTCATATACAAATCGGTGTAGTCCACTACATGAGTTCGTGGTGGGTGGTAGTGTGTTTCTTCTGGTGTCACCAAGGTTAGGTAACCATCAAATTTGGATGCAGGGATAGTTTGTGCCTCGATATATAGGGCCATTTGAGATTTTGGAAATAATTGGGTCAGTGAAATACCGATTGGCTCTTCCACATTGTTTTAGAGGGATTCATGATATTTTCAATGTTTCACAATTCTGATAGTATAATCATGATCTATATCATATAATAATTGTCAAGGATGTCGAGCTTGAGGCTAATGCATCATTTGAGGAGCATCCAATTCATGTTGTGGATAATAGTGTGAATATTTTGTAGGGATAAGTTTTTCCCTTGGATCGAGTTCTATGGCATCATGGAAACATTCAAGAAGAAATTTGGGAGAGAGAATCATATATGTGGGCCCAGTTTCATGATCTCTTTCCTTTGGGAGCTTAAGGATGGTCGAAAGAACGACTCGAGGATGAGCCGTCATAAGGTGTGGAGGTTTTATGATCCCAAATTTCTTCGAAAGGTATTTTCTTGTTTCTGGTTCAGTTTTAGACCCCTTTTGTGGCTAATTATGTGCCTTCCCAAGTCCCTGTGTATGATCGAGGGTGTTCTAGCAGTTTTGGACATGAAAAAGGGGGAAAGGGGGATTTCTAGGTTGTATGAATGGTTTGAACAAGGTTTGAGAAATCTTGTTAGGGAAGACCAAGCATTAGTGGAAATTTTCATGGTTTTCACACCATCAATAAAACTATTCCAGAGAGAGGGCCCGTGGGCAATAGCCTCCACATGGTATGCTCACGATTTGGAAAATGGTGATGGTAAATTGTGAATCCTGGAATATTCTAAAAATTTACAAAACATCCATTATGGGATTTCTTTTACCACCCAAGATTTTCCTCCTTTCATCCTCCTCCAGCCTTAGTGATGCCACAAAATCTCCAACAGCTTCCAAGGATCAATCTCTATAATCTTAGGGATGTTTGGAGTGTCTTAATTTTCGGATTGATGATCCGGGTAAAGCTAATCTCCCTTTCACTTTTATTTTTGGTTTAGGGTTTCTATTTCTTCCCCCATCTCAATCTAAATCTCCCAAACACTTATTTTTCAGTGAGGTTTTGTGTAAGGATTAAAGGGTTAGTTGAATAGAGATCTAATCTTCGATTGAGTGGGATTTTTCCAACAGATTCAAGGTAGGTGTCCTACAAGTTATATCCCTTGGTTTTTGTGTAGATTTGTGCATGTTTGGTATTTATTCTTGGCCTCTTTTGATGATTTCATGGTGATTTTGAAATGAGATGGTGTAGTGGTTGACTAAATGGTTAATTGAAGCCCTCTTGATCCCTATTGGATGTATGTATGATGACTTAAAAAATTTAGTGCCACTTGTGGGGTGTTTTGATAATTCCCACACATAGAGTAAGCTAAGTAACTGCATAGTTGGTGTGCGAGAACATAGATCCAATGATGAATTTGTTATTATAGATAAAGGATGTGAAATTGGGTTTTAGTAATACACATTGGTTTGGTAGTGGCCTAATAATTTGTTGGGTTGGAATTAAAAATGGGTTATATGGATTAATATGAAAATTCTGAGCGACTAGTTTATAATTGAATAGGCATAGTGAGATAGGATTGGGAATGGAAAATGTGGATAATGGGTTGAGTAATATAAATGATGAATCTGTTATTGGATTGTGTCAATAATGTAAATTTTCAATTTATTGAAATAGTTGTGATGTAGTAAATGATGTTGGCTATGGTTGATTATGGTGAATGATAAATAAGCATGTTAACATGGCTTAGATGAGTGGGGTATTGACTTAAAGTTCTACTTCCACGGGTTGAGTTAGACCGAGGATCTAGCTCTGCCCCTAAATTCAAAATTTAGGGAAAGATATGGAGTTTTATTCCACTAATGGTTTCATTCCACCCAGAATAAGGCTTCGAGGTGAGGATTATGCGTTTTTTTATAAGGGGATTCCTAGTGAGATAAGTTTTGATTTTATTCCCATAAGCTTTAGAATATTGAATGTGCCTAATCCATCGAACACGACAAGGGGTAGATTAAATCATGAAATTCCTTTGTTGTGAACCCAGATCCAATTCTTGTATAAATTAAATGAACAATGTCTAGAATGGAATAATAAACTCTTTATCCTTTCTTTTTATCATTTGTTACTTTCATGCATTATCTTTCATTGATGGATATTTTGTAGACACTGTTTGTGGTGGCCTACATAGTTATACTCACACCCAAATTGGTCCATCTTTGGATACCTGAGTAGATTTTATGCTTATAGGTTAGGAAAAGGTAGGGTCTATATGCTAGGGAGTTGAGTTGGACATGGGATGTGTTGGGAGATGTTCAAGACTTGGACTCTAGAACATTTTGGGGATCCTTATGTTTTCTTTCTTTTGGAGATTTATGCTGTTAACACTATTTTATGGAATGGCATATTTACGGTTGTATTTGGTTGTACCCAGTTTGAGAATTGGTTGTTTATGCATGTTTTTGATTGTTTCCTATTTTTTATATTATTTAAATTATTATCTGTTGTGGATTACTCTATTAATGGGGGTACAATATCCCCATGGGACCTATCAGACTATCGCTATTAGTCAGCAACCTATGCCAAATAGGGAGGTTCACTTGAGGTCGTGTAACCACCCTACTCAGGGCACCAGTTTAGTGGCTCTTAGGTCGAGGACGTTACATGAATGTTAATGATCTAGTGAAATTAAAAAAATATTAAACTAAATAATCATGAAATATGACATTAATATCCTTAAAAAGTATAATAATTTGACACCATTTCACATCATGATCACTTTTACTGATGTTGAAGAATTTTCATGTGAAGATATACATACTTGATGTCAGTACAATCTCACCAATATTCATGCCTTGAACAATTTCCACTTCATATGTTATTCAATGAAATGAAGTTGAATTTTTTTAATAAAGTGTTAGTAGATCATGTGATCCATAAATAGAATGATAGGTCATTCCATCTATCTCCAAAATAATGTTATCCTAAGATATCAAATATGCATAAGTCCACCTATAGTGATATAATACATTAATATAACTAACATCAACCATAGTATAAATTTTAATATCAATAAATGTATTACCTTTCAATTCATAGAAAAATGGGAAATCTAAAACACTAGAAAGAGGTGAACTATATCATCTTAAAATATATCTCACATATATCATAAGCAAATTCATTGTTGTCATGTTCCAAAATTGTGAATTCCATAATCATGTATTCTCTTTAAAATACATCATTATTAAAAAAAGTAATGTTTACATATGATTAAATAAAAAAATGACTTTAACATTATCCCTAATAGAAAAAACCACTTTTAAATAATCCCTAAGCTGATCTAAGGAAACCAATACCGTCCAATTTACTTATTCATGTTAAACATGTCATTATCCAAATATCATTATCATATTATCATGCTCGTATAAATTATTATCCTTCCCTTAATCGTGTCTTTTCCAAAAATACATCAACATATTACATCAATCATTATTCATGTTTATCAATACCATTCAATATATGTTCTTAAATCCATATAGAAAAACTATTGTGGACCAATACATATATGATTAATTATTCCACAAATCTGTAAAAGTGATTCTATATCACTATTCTATAATCCCATTGCATAATGAATCAATCATTACATAACTTATTTGTCAAATTTTATATCTTCTATAGTGATGCCATGCGATTTTCTTTTGTCTGTAGCCTTAAGTGGTTGCTGATATTGATCATCATCATTAACCCATGGATTATGGAATTGGTTAGCATAATTCCAATTTTTCATACTCTTGAAACCCTGATTTGTGGTAGGTTCACTCTTTGGAGATTTTTTATTATTCCTATTGCATTGTAGTAAAATTCTCGATGACCTTATTTCCCGCTCTTAAAACATTTATCAGCCCCCCTAAGTCAATTTCCTCCATGTTTCTTTCCCACATTGTGCATAAATAAAATATAATCTTCTTTTCTCCATAATTTTTATAGTTTCCTTTTAATTATATCATTCTTTTCATTTCATAACCATGAGATAGTTGAGACACTAAAATATCCATTTTTTATGATGAATAAGAAGAAGGTGTATACAGAAAAATGAGTTCTTGAACATATCTCAATTCGTGGAGTCAATTTTATCTTATTGTCTCATATTATGGATAATGGTCCACCAATTATTCAATATACCTTCTAGGAAATAATTTCTCAACATAACCTTTTCACGTTCTGAACAATAGAGAATGAAAATATATTTTCAATGTTACCAATCCATTACCCACCAACTAGGGGATCAGTCATTCCACTAAAATAATGTGGATGTTTCATAAAGAAATATTCAACGGAACAGTGTTCCCCACCTTTGGTCATTCGGAAGCCTTGCACAATATGTGGTCATAATGAAAAGATTCTTTATTTGACCCTCGTAACATATTTTTGTTACAAAGGGAAATCATTGCATTGACCATCACATCCACATTAACATGGTTTATTGGGTTACATCTATTTTCTAAAACCCAAAACGAATAGTGTGATTGTAAAAAATACATTGTAGGAAAACAACATAGTCATGGGGGTGTATTTTAAATCTCAATCTTCTTTGGTTTAATCCTAGGTTATTCATGATCATTACCATATTTCGTGGATTGTAACTTATAGTTATACATACCGTTAGGGACATCCCTATACATACCATAGAAATATATATAGGGATCTCACTAAATATTTTTCATCCAATTTTTTGAAAGGATAACAAAACATTTTCTGTTATACCAACTATAACTACCCATATTTGACATACATGGACATTAAATTTAATTTCAGAATAATTAATTCATTAAAGAAATATTCCCCAAGACTATATTTGTTTAGTGTTTTTGGAAACATGGAACATAATCTTCTAACATGGTGAAAGATCATCAATATCTCCCATAAATATCTCCCACATTTTTTTCCTTCCTAAAACAATTATTTTATACCCTTGGGAAAAGAAATTTTAAAATGGGTAAACTAAAATGCTCATTAAGGTTATACATGTAGAACATAAAACAAACCATAAATATAAAAAATTAAAACATTAACATAATGTTTAAATATAAAAATCTTGGGTGATGAAATACATCTTGGAAGTACATAAGGCAAAGATTATAAAGGAATATTAACTATGATAAAATAGTATTGAAATAAAACATAGAATTGTGGGAAATAATAATAACATAATATGATTTCCATAGTAGCCAGGCCATTTCTTCTAATACCATCATAGTGGAAAAATACCATTACTGATCTGGAATTACATGTCTTTCTATTCATATATTACTAAACTAGATTTACTTATCGGTCCAGCCCTTAATTTTTGAAAACAATTTACATGTTGTTATATCCATGTCTATATCATGAGTTATAAATCTTTACCCAATGAATTGTAGTAAGATATATTTTATACCTATCTCACAATGAAATCTTTCTTACATGCTCCACAACATAATAAATCATTCATTACATCATAACCCAATAAATAGGAAGGATTTCTTAATCATCATTACATCATAACATAATCCATATAAATAATCATTGAATTATTAACATAATAAAATCATAGTTACAATAGGTATAGATACATAAACCTACTTAAAATTCGTCATCTTAAATGGAAAATAATACTGATAAAGCACTTGAACATAATTCTTGAGGAAAAAATGCTTTCTTCTTTAAAAAAAGTTATTTTATCAAGATGTCACACAATATTAAAATAAATTAATATAGGTGAAAATAAACATGTAATATTGTTAAGTAATCTTCATGTAAATAAGACATTATGAAAGGCTAAATATCTCTTCATTCCGAATAAGATAAAAAACAGTCTTCTCATACTCATGCAAGAAAAGTAAAAAAATTACATTGTATGGAAAACAAAAGAAAGATAAATTTCTTAAAAATTTATAAAATTTTTTGAATTAGTAAAATTAATGTTAAATAATAGTATAAGAATGAAAAAAAATTATATATTTAGGAAACATTGACCTGAATGAGAAATATTCCCCAGTAAAAACATACAAATTACAATCTCAGATAATAATGATATTGCAAATTTATCTGTTACCTGAGGTATGATATGTTTCATATGTATATGAACATCCAATATAATTATTTAAACTATTTTATTGACTTATTCCTGAATCATTGTAACTTTTATGATATCACATGTGATCATATTTTCACCCATTTGTTTGGTACCATTTCATTGTCACCGGTTATTCAGACATTGACTGGTTTATCATCTTAGGCAATTTTTCAGACAATTTTAGGTTCCACTTATTTGGTTATAGTTATATCATTTAAATAATTAATTTTGTATATTATATATCATATTTATTCATTTCATTCATGTATATAATCCTGGATTAATGATAGTCATGTAGAATGAATCACATCACATCATGTAGACATTAGGTCGTACGTACGCACGAGCGATGGTCTCATTCAAATAATGGTTAAACAATATAGATTTGGATGGTATATTAATTAAACCAAATAAGTATCATGTTATATTCCTTATTCACATCCATTATAATCATCATTATACCCATCCAAATTATGTATTTTTTAATATAAAATTACACCATATAATGGATAGAGTAAGATATAAGCACAAACTCATGGTGATATTGTTATACGTAGAACATATAAAAGGAGGTATAGGGTTGTAACATAATTATAATAACATATAATAATTTATAATATAATATATTTATTACTTTATTAGGGAAACCACATAAGAATAAGATGTTGAAGAAGAAAAGAATATTTAAAGACGTGATAAAATCGTTACCACTTTTCCGAGTATCTCCTTTTGATTTTCATATAAGGTCTCCATAAGATTGATTTATTCCAATAGTGTGGAATCTAGGATGAGGTGAGGTAATTTGGGAGAAGAAAATTTTCATGTCTTTTATAGAAAAAGGGATTTATAAGTTTTATTAAAATATAAGGATACGTGCCCTTATATAATAGAGGGGAGGGATCCTTTGGAAATACAAAAATTATTAAATTAATATAAATTAATTTTTAAATTCAAATTCATCTAAGGTGGATTTTTACGAAGATAATATGTGGAGGGGTCAAAATACTCTCATCTTGTAAAATTTATACATGTTTTTATTTTATTTTAAACCTTATCATTTTGATTGATCCTTATCAAATATATTTAATTTTAATTGAAGAAATAATATTCTAAATATTAAATTATTTAACATATTTACATATGTGTTGTATTTTTTATATAATTAGATATATAATGAAATTATATACCTTATAATTTTCATTTTTTCATTTTTATATATTTTTTTAATTTTAAATAATTTAATAATATGGTATTTTTATAAAATATCAATAACGTCAATCTTAACACTATTCATTTATTTGACATTAAATAAAATTCACACGAAAGATAAATTAGATCTGAAATATTTAATACACTCCTAGCATGTCATATTCACCTATAAAATTTGTGGAGCACATTAATTAGTTCATATTATATTTATTTTAAATTTTTTAAAACCGTTTATTTGATATTTCTATTATTAAATTAATTTCTACAACACAATTGTGTCATCATTAATGGTAATTATTTAATATTCAAAAATTCCAAATAAATTAACATGGTGTATATAATTTCAATAGATTTATATAGACTACTTATTTTCAATTTTTTATAAATTTTATCACTATATTAAATTTGTTATACTTATAAGAAATTAGAGAGAGACATGTCGTCACATTCTTTTTTTAATTATAATTACATCACTTTCATAGAAAAAAGTCCATTAAACGAATAAATTATTCCCCTTATGTGGTATTGATCAACTTTAATTCATCTAATATGATTTTTTCATGTTTTATGGTAATTTTATTATCTTTATCATAATATGTGTTACCCTAATTGGCCTGAATTACCCATAACAATGTTAAATAAAAATTATCGTAGTAAATTTTTATAATATCATAAAAATAAAAATAACCTATTAATATAATTTGGACCCAATTATTTCCAAACGAGGAGTACATATTAAAAAATTTAAAATAAGTATGTTTCAATAATTAATTCATGTTGTCAAAAAAAGAAAGTGGGTTTTAAAGAAGTAAAAACTATCAGACAATTTACATGTGTTTATGTAAAATTTAAATGTAAAATAAATTCTAATGAAAAAAATTGGATTAAATGATAAAAAAATAATCTAATATAACTTTAAAACAAATTAAAAATATAATCTTCTTTTATAAATAATTTGATGAAAGGACAGTTTTTAATTACAATGTAGTATTATTCATTATTCATTATAGTATTAATTTCATCAGAAAAAAACTAACTTTCATCCATGGTAAATTTCAATATTTCTATTCCAATTAAGAAGTGTATTCTGTCCAATGGAACTTATAAAATTGATAAATATATATATATATATAAATGGTTCGCCATCAAAATGTGGTAAAATATATTTTTTAAAATACATCTTTTATCAAAAAAATGACTTTGTTCTTTTATTATATCTAGAGAACATATAATATGAATTTAAAAAATTAAAAAGAGTAAATTACATGTATATTTCACTAATAATATCCATAAATGGTGACTTTATTCATTTATGGAGTCAGTTATTTTCATCTAGTAGTTCTTTTATAAGGAAGTTCATACTATTCATACATTCCAAAATTATAAATATGTTATAATATTTAGTTATTACATATACTCAGTCTCGTGTGAAATAAATTCTATCAAAAGAACATGTAATTATGTATAACATAATCCAAGAACAGTGTTGCATATACTGCATGCCAGTATGGTGTTGTGTATAACGCAAGCAAATAATGGTGTACCGTACAACACAAGACATCAATGAAATTAAAATTTATATATCTCTTAAAATCTCAGACTATAACAATATATACATGACCTAGATGAGAAAGTGTCCACTCGAATGATAAATAATTCCATATGTTCATCCATAATCATAATTTTGTTTACGTAGTAATTAAATATTTCATATAATTTAAATATATTTTCCATACTAAGGAGAATATCATAATGAACCATATATATTATTATAATTTCAATAAATAGAGTAAATATTTGTCTAATTATTGGAAATTCTTGACATATCCCTATTGGAGAGATGTTTCCACAAATTTTTTTGACTGAAAACTCCATTATTAATATTATCGGTTGTAAGGGATCGGACCTTCCTGGTCTATTACATTGTCAAATTCAAGTGTTTGGGGTGTCCTGAACACCATCAGTGAGCCAGGAGGGCATTAGTGTTAGTTTCAGGGTTTCTCTGTGGTGTTACCTATCAATTCCTCACACAAACTATGCCATCATGGGGTGTGAGGGTTCTTTCCCTAGTTTCCCCATAACATATCTTTTAAGACTTCTTACCTCCTTTAATGTAATTTAAGGAAATTTTAAAGCCCATAAATGATATGTTAAATCCCTTATGAGTGGGGACACCCTTGACTTACCAAAACATGTGGCATTTTTCATCAGTGTCACACCCTTTTATGCATTTTCTAGTTTCACCTCGGTTACGTATTTCCCTCCATTTTACAGATGTCTATCAACTCACAGCCATCCAATAGTCTATCTCTACCATATCCAAGGAGAATTATTAAATCCCAATAAATTCTAAGAGGTGAAAATACCACAAAACATGGCTAAACCTGGATACTATTTTTAAGCACTTCGTGATTCCATATCCTATAACTCTAGAATCGGTCCTTTTCACACACTAAGATATTCTTTTTCCATGGCCTCTTTTATTTTTGGTGTGATTAGAGACATGCCCCTAGATATGAATCATGTGCTCATGTTGGATCCCATTACATCTAGGTTGGTTTTTTCCCTTCGTCTCTCTTTACTGTTTCTCAATCGGGGTGGGTATGATGATGATCCTTCAAGACATAAATGAATCTAACCATAATAAAGATAATAAACATACTTTTAAAGGATGACGGTATGGGAATGTTTATGTGGATGATTTTTTATACATTTTCTTTTTGTGTGTGTGAATTTTATGGGCTTATGTCCACTAAAAATTGTTTTCATTGGTGGTCCTTTCTTGTACACGAATGAAGCTATTTTTTCTAGATAATCAGGTGATTGAATGGTTGTAACATGGATGCAAGTTAACCATGTAAACCTGGTTGATTAAATAGATGCATGATGAATAAGAATCTCTCTTTGATCACCCCTGTTAGCTAAACGAAAAGAAGCAACTCAATGAATGGTGTTGGATAAATCTGTAACTTCTTTACTCTGTTCTGGTAATAGACATAGTTTCTCTCATTGATGCCTTCTAGGGTGATGTATAGATTAATGGAACCTCAGGTTGAGAGGTTATTAATTTGTTATTCTTAGGCCATTTGGAGCCGGTATGTTGGGGCTTGGTTTGGTTTTAGTACTTCTAGGGATATCCCAGATCCCTTTTTGATGTAGTTACATTACAATAGAACTAGATGTGAATGCTTAAATTCTTTATGGGCCTTTTTTCTTTATTCGTTTTTTTGGCTTTTGGTAATGCTAGTTAGTTTACTAGTGGTGGTGAAATATTTTACATAGAATCCTGTGAACATTATAACTAGAACATGTACAATGGGATATTTCATTCTAGAAATGGGTTGTGCTATGGTTGTTGTTGTTGCATACTTGTGCATGTAGCGGTAGCATAAAAAGTGGTCATGTGCTAGATGGTTATTGGTTTCGGAACCCTTATTTTTAGATGAGTAATTATTAACCAATATGTATACATTTTAGTTCTTGTGTTTCTTATATGAACCCCACCCATGTTGAGTACTTCCTGTCAAACACCACCATTCCATGGGGGAGGGTTATGACAGCCTGAGGTTCATTATGGACTAAGAATCATCAGGCAGGATGTTTTATGGTGGTTAACCCAGGTGTGTGCCGATAGGTATGTTTCCCAAGTGTCTCCAGGATGAGGTCCCGGAGTTTTCGGGCATGGTAGTGGTTTTTCTGGCACATGTGTCTTCGAGTGTGGTAGTGGTTGTTTTGGCCTAGGAGTCTTCATGTGTGGTAGTGGTTGTTGTGTCCCAGTTTCCAATAAGAGTGTTCATGTGTGGCTTTGGTGGCCTAGGTGTGTGTGGGTGGGATGCGTAGCTGTGGGGCCCATAAAGATATTGTTGGGGTTGTAGTGGGACTACAATAGAACCAATGGGGGGTATGATGCGTAGGATGTCCTAAATAACCAGTGGGAAAGTGGTTGAGGGTACCCAAATAACTCTTTGTTATTACTATTGCATTACCTAACTTGCGTTATTTAGAGAGTTCCTTGGTGAGGTTGGGTGGATTATTTCATTGCTAGTTGTTTTGGATACCTCTTTTCTCAGGGGGTGTTATAATTTCTCCCCACTTGTGCATGAGAGATTTTGGTTTATCCTAATGAGTATACCTGTATACTCACCATATGTATATAAAACTACTATTAGTTTTCAAGGACTCTAGGGGCCATGATGACATTATTAGCTCAGTCTTTAAGAGTTTTTATTGCTTTTTTTCTTTTTGAAGTTTTCAACTGTGTTTTTTCTGTACTTTGTATCCATTTATTTTGAACATCCGTATGGGAATGGATTTTTGTATTTACTTTTACCTACAGTCTTGGAGTTTTTTGGTTTTACCAACTTATCTCCCGATCTGGTTCTATAAAAAGAATAATTCCTTTCATATTACATGAGATTTTATACCCTTAGAGATAGTCACCACTTCGGGGCCTATTGAAAGAAGGACTCGGGGGGTCATTGCCTCTCTTTTAACTTGAGGAAGTAAGGGTCTAGTTGTTTTTTGTCCCTTTCCTCATCATGAGAAAGAAGGTTTTTGAATGAATGGTATCCAAGGTGATGGTTGATATATAAGATAGAGTTCACGGTTTGTCATAGTGTAGATTTAATGGGATGGTAGGGAAACTGTGTTAAGAAATCTTGGTGTGTGAAATAGGCTTGGGAAGACCGACTAGGACATGGGATTTAGACCCCCCCGATATGATGCAAGGACTCTGGACCTACTGATCGACCAAGTGAGGTTACACTAATTTTAGGGTAGAGACCCTAGGAATGGTAGATTCATCATAATGACTTGTGTTCTTGTGTGTCTGGGTTGTTTTGGGAATTTGAAATAAAGAAGGAGTTTAAACAAAATTTAAATAGAATCTTCGACATTACTCGGAAATAGGAATTCCTTATTTACCTTGTATATATGGAACTCAGATGATGTCCATGAGTATTGAGGGAGATATATGCCTAGAAGGATGATTCGGTCGATCAGAGGAGGCCAGATCAAGAGTAAGATGATGACTAGTTGTAGAACACTCTTTGTGACTTTCAGCAGAGCACTCTCATAAAGTACGAGGGAAGCATCTCAAACATGGAGATGAAGTGCTATATTGAGGTGATGGGGATAGCTTATAGCTTGATCTGGTTTTCAATATAGTACTAGGTTCCTCATTCTATGATCTAGATGTGGGGAGTGGCATGGTAATGGTGGACGCTCTATCTCAGGGAGAAGAAGGAAGATGAGGTTTCAAGTACAGACATCGAGATTTTTTTCTGAGAATAATTCATTTCTTCCATAATGAAGTCCCAAAAAAGGCAATAGATATCGTCCCTTCATTATTGTAGTAGAATAGTAAGGGAGTTGGGGATCATTTTCAAGGACCTCCTTCGTTTTTCTCCAAACCTCTTCCCAGATGAGTAGTCGCGGGAAATGCACTTAGAGGAGGCACTCTACCCTTCCCATTAGTACGTTGTTACTCCTTCCACTCTACCGACATAGTTAGAGGTTATTAAGTCTAATTTGTTGAAGAGGATTCATACACATGGAGTTTTTCCCAGAGAGGGGATCCAAATTAACTTTTCAAAGTGGAAGGCCATTAGTAGTAGGCCCCCAGTATCTGGGCCTTCCAGAATTCATCCAATGGGGAGTAGGCCTCACAAGTTCCTTTTCTGATCTCCTGGTCCATGCCTTTTATCCATGAGAATAGTATCGTGGTGATTTACCAATGGTAGATATGGTAACCCATATAATTAGTTCGTAGACCATGGGAAGTATTGTGGGGGGGGGGTAGGTTCAGTTCCCACCTCTGCAGCACCAGCATTCGGCTAGACATTTCCAGCAGCAATATCATGGACAACGATCTCCTACTATACCGAGGGTAGATAGTTCCAAAGGATACTGACTTCAATGATCTCCTCAAGGAACTTTACCAGGGCATGGTTTGGGAGGCGGCTGGTAGTCGACGGGAAGAGGACCTAGGCATGGGTTGTTTCACATTGCAGAGGCAGCAGTTCTAGTATGTCCAGGGGTCGTTTGAGATATGATCATTTTAATTATTAATCTTTCATGTTCCATGTTTGATTTAAGATATTTTCACTCCTTCTTTACACCTATTATATCCCATTCCATGGGTCTAGACATATAGAGACTTTCCATTATCTTAGTTTGGAGCATTATAGTTAAAGGTCAAACCGGCTTTTTTGATGTCTCTTGAGGACACATACTGATGTTGGGGTCACATCAGTCCATTGGGGATCTCATTATACTAAAAATGCATCCATATGATGTCATCATGGGAATCAAAAGGTTTTATTCCATGCATGTTATTATTGACTACCTCCAGTGAAGGGTTGTGTTCTTAGATATGGATGGCTAGCGTGTAGATTTCCTTGGAATGCAGAGTTTCCAGGAGGGCATCCAGCATATAGAGCCCCTTATTTCCTTATTAGCTGAGCTCTCCAAGGGATCGGTAGACATAGATATGGTGGATGTTTTAGGGATTTTCAGTGACTTCTTAGAAATTTTCCCCGAAGAGGTTATGAAACTACCAACTCGATATAATGCAGTGCTCGGGATAGACTTACAACCTGGTGACCATATGATTTCCATGGATTTCTATCCGATGGAACCTTTTGAGTTATGAGAGTTGCGAATTCCTGTTGATGAATTGATGAAGAAGGGTTTAATCCAACCAAGCACATCACCAAGAGGTTCTCTAGTCTTCTTCTAAAAGATGTAAAATGGTGGTCTCAGGCTATGCATAAACTACTAAAGACTGAATCAGGTGACTATAAAGAAATGTTACCACTTCCTAGGATCGATGTACTTTTTCACTAGCTGAAGGGAGAATGTTGGTTCTCATCGATGGACATGTGGTTTGGATATCACCATTGGATGGTGAAGGTGGGTGATTTCTTGAAGATGGCTTTCAGGTGCAGGTATGGGAACTTTGAGTTCGTGGTCATGTTGTTCTTCACTGTGAATGCACCCATTGAGCTAATGGGTCTCATGAACACTATTTTCCTATATTTTAAGACTAGTTTTTAGTTTTGTTCATTGACGACATCCTGGTCTACTCAAGATCAGAGGAGGATAAATACAATCATCTCAGGATAGTTTTTGAGGTCCTATGACACCACCAACTCTATGGAAATTTGTCCAAGTGCAAGTTATGGACATGAGAGGTGCACTTCCTTGGACATGTGGTGTCCTTGAAGAGGATATAATTGGATCCATCGACAGTTGAGGATGTTGATTCTTGGGAAGGACCCAAGAAAATGGATTAGATTTGTAGTTTATTTGGACTGGAAATTTACTACTATAGGTTCGTTCCTAACTTATCTCAAGTTACCAATCCTTTGTCAGGATTGACCAGAAATGGCCAGGATTTCTTATGGTGTGAGAAATTGCAATAAGTATTCAGTTATCTGTAATGGAATATATTATGTGCCCTAGTGTTATGGTTTCTAGAGTAATGGGTAATGTTTGAATTGTTCTATTATTCTTCCGATCTAGGCTTAGGGTGTGTCCTGATGCAGCCACAACGAGTGATATCTAATGGGTATAGAAAGTTACATCCTCATGAATTTAACTATTCCACACATGGACTAGATCTTGCTATAGTGGCATTCACACTGAAGCTGTGGTGACACTACCTCATCAGGGAGTGATGTGTGGTCTTCAAAGATCACAAGAGATTGTTGTATGTTTTCTCCCCACAAGACCAGAACTTGTTACAGCATAAGTGGATGGAGTTTAATCGGGACTAAGACTTCAAAATCTCATACACCTTAGGAAATGGTAATTTTTAGGTCGATTCCATGAGCATGAATCCATAGAAGGATGTGGTGCAGGCGTCAGTAGATTCATTGAATGAAATAGAGATATTGGCTTCTTTTCATCTGGGCATGAGAGTGGTAGATGGTAGAGGCTACCTATTTCAAATAAAGTGCAATATTTGTTGGTATGGAAGGTGCAGGAGTCTTAGGGGGTGACTTAGAGGATTACGTGATATTTTATTGTGTCAGCCAAGGTAATGTTTTAGAAAAATTGTTGAAGTATGGCCAAAATTGGTTTCTTTTCTATGGAATGTTGTTTTTCCCAGTGGAAATGCATGTGAGAGATCTTGGTGACTTCCATAAATCACTCTTGGGGGTACATCAAGGAGTCTTCAAGATGTATTGGGGCTTCATAGATCAATTTTGGTGTCTTTAAGTGAAGAAGGAAGTGGTGGAGTTTGGGGCGAAGGGCCTCCTGTGTCATCAAGTGAAGGTTAAATGCTATGTTCTTTGCGGTCTATTGCAGCCCTTAGATATTCCATAGTGGAATTGGGATGACATCTCGATGTATTTTGACATAATATTTCCCAAGATTGTGGGAGGATGTAATTCCATCTAGGTATTAGTGGACCATTTGACGAAATTGGCTCACTTCATAGTGATTAAGGAGTCGAGCACAATGGTTTCCTTAGCATAGAAGTACACGGGTGAAGTTGTACGACCTCACAGAGTTCCCAAAACCATCATTTTAGATTAGGATACATGCTTTACATCTTGATTCTAGAAGGAATTATAGAAATCTTTTGGCACCCATCTATTCCTTAGCACTGCTTTTCACCCACAGATGGATGGGCAGACAGAGAGGACCATCCAGACGTTATAAGATATATAGTGATCATGTGTTCTGAAATTTGGAGCATCGTGGGTTCGCACTGGCCTCTAGTAGAGTTTTCCAAAAAAAATAGATATCACTATACCATTATCATGGCATCCTACGAATCTATGTACAGGATGTCATCTCATTCTCACATGTGTTGTACATAGGTTGCGGAAGTAGGTGTTCTTGTCTCACTGGTAGTGTAAAGAATGATGGTGGAGGTTTAGATTGTGTGTGAAAGGATGATTGTGGATCAGGATCAGTAAAAGTCATATTTTGATTATTGGAGGAGGCCCTTGGAGGTCATCTTTAGAGATCTAGTGATCTCAAAGGTTTACCATTGACAATGGAAGCAAGGGTTTGGAAAGGTAGGTTCAACGAACCCTTCGAGGTGTTGGAACAAGTTTGTGAGGTGGCGTATCAGCTGGCATTACCACCACCACTACATAAGACCCACAACATCTTCCAGGTATCTTATCTCTATTTCTATCTACATGATGAATCCCATGTCCTTGACTGGGGAGAGTTGGATATCGAGGCCAATGTGGTATTCATGGAGTGACCGGTGAGAATCAAGGATCGTATAGAGATGATTTTTCAAGGATAGAAAATTCCATTGGTTTGTGAGTGGTGGATGCATGGTGGCCTCAAGGATATTGTGTGGTATTTTGAGGAATATATATGTTCTCAGTACCAAGAGTTATTATGAGTTCTGATCTTGTGTTTTCTTTGTGCCTTTCAGAGATGTAATGCTTGACTTTGTTTTCTATAAGATCGGTTGTTTCCCTTGTTCTATGAATGTGTGTGATATGTATTGACTATGGGGAGGGGAGGACCCAATCCCTAATCAAGATGTATTTTTTTGGATGTGATTAAATCCATGTGGGTGATTAAGTGCTACCCAAAGTGGATTGTATGATTTCATGGAGGAAGGAACTGCCTTATCCATATGTCTGGACACTGTGTCTTTTTGTGTTGTGTGGTTACTAAGTGTTTCCACTGTTGTTCTGGAGAATAATAAGCAACATGTTCTTAGATTTCGAGGGTTGATCCTAGTTTCGAACCAAACTTGGGTGTTTTTTTCAAAGATTTATTTTGTGAGGTGTTTGTGTAGACCCATCTCTTTCTATGGGTTTAATCTTGGATTCCCGAGGTCAAGAATAATTTAGGAGGTATATGATGTAATGGGATTGACCTTCCTGGTCCATTAAATTGCAATGTTCTTGTGTTTGGGGTGTCCCAGACCCCATCAATGAGCCAGGAGGGCATTGGTGTTGGTGGTAGTGTGTCTCAGTAGTGTCACCTATCTGTGCTGCACCCAAACTGTTCCAACATGGGGTGTTAGGGGTTCTTTCCCCAGTTTTCACGTAATGCCTCTTTTATGTCTTTCTACCTCCATTAAAGTGATTTAAGGCCTCTTTAAATACCATAAATGATATCTTAAATCCCATAATATTGGGGAAACCCATGACTTACCAAAACGTGTGGCCTTTTTCTTCTATGTCACACCCTTTTCTATATTTTCCAGTTTCGCCTATGTTACGTGTTTCTCTCTATTTTAAGGAAATCCATCATCTCCCAACCATATTCTAGTCTATCTCCACCATCTTCATGGAGAATTATTAAATCCCAATAAATTTTAACCTGTGAAACCTCCTAGCAGTGTGGTTAACCCAGATTCTTTTTTAGGCACTTTTAGATTTCATATCACATAACTTTAGGATCGAAACTTTTAAAACATTGGGTTCTTTTTATTCATTAGTATATTAATTTTCCTTGGCGTTCTTGGAGTCCTTCCACCCAATATAAATCATGCAATCATGCTAGATCCCTTCCCACCCAGCCTTAGAGTCCAAGCATTTCTTCTTATATATGTCGCTCATCCCAAGTTTTTGGCACTAGGAGAAAACATCGATACTTGATCATTATGTTAGGGGTTTTTCCTTCATCTGTCGTTATTGTGCATCATAAGGGGTGGATATAATGATGATCTCTCAAGACATAGATGAAACAAACCCTAAGGAAAATAATAAACAACCTTTTAAAGGATGAAGGTATGGTAATGTTGATGATCATTCTGTTTTATACCGTCATTTTTTATGCTGTGAATTATATGGCTTATGTCCACTGAAAATTGTGTCCATTTTTTGGTCCTTTTATTACGCACTAATGAAGATCTATATTTTTGGATAATCTAGTGATTGAATGGATATAACATGGAAATTTGTTGATCATACAAACATGGTTGATTAAATTGATACCCGATGAATAATAACCCATATGTGACCACCTAGGTTAAATAAGTGGAAATAAAGAACTCAATGAATGGTGTTGAAAAAATTTGAATCTTATTTGCTCCATTTTGGTAATATGCATGGTTGACATGTTTTAAGCCTTGTGGGGTGATGTAGAGGATAATAGAACCTCTGTTTGAGAGGTTGTGTGTTTGTGAATTTGAGAACATGTGAAGCCGATATGTTGGGAGTTGGTATGGTTCTAGTACTTTGAGGGATCTCACAGATCTGTTTTTCATGTAGTTACTTTACATGATTACTGTGTGTGAATTCTTAAATTATTTCTTTTCTGTTTTCCTCTAGTTTTTGTTTTGGGATTGTGGTTAGTCTTGTTAATTTCCCTGTAGTGGAGGAATGTTTTAAACGGAATCAATTCAACATGATAATGAAAATGGGTTCAATGGGAGATGGTTTTCCTGAAATGGGTTGTGCTCTGGTTGTAGTTGTTATATAATTGTGCATGTAGAAGAAGTAGAAAAGGTGGTCTCATGTGTGATAGTTTTTGGTTTTGAATCCCATATGACGGGATGTGGGCATGTTTACCTATATGTATACAATTTAGTTTTTGTGTTTCTTATATGCACCCCACCAATGTGGATAACTACGTGTCAAACACCCCCATTTCAAGGGGGACAATTTTTTCCCCATTATTCCTATGAGTGGCTCATTATTAGCTCATTTTATGCACCCTCTCCCAGGTAGTCCACGATTCTTCGGGTAGGCTCTAAAGGCCTAAGGTTCATTATGTCCCATGAATCATTAGGTAGGGTGTGTTGTGGTGGTTAGCCTAGCTGTGTGCATGATAGTTTGTTTCCCATGTGTGTTTGGGATGAGGCCTAGGTGTCTTTGGGTGTGGTAGTGTTTTTTATTGCCCATCTGTCTTCAGGCATTGAATTGGATGTTTTGGAACTGGTGTCTTTGGGTGTGGAAGTGGTTATTGTGCACCATGTTTCTATAGCATGGTTATGTGCGGGTATGGTAGCCCAAGTATCTATATGCAGGATGCATGGTCATGGTGGGCCATAAGGTTGTTGTTGGGGTGGTAGTGCGACTGTAGTGGAAACTATGGGTGATTTCTAATGCTTAGGATGTCCTAAATAACCAGGGGGAAGCAGTGCATGTTTCCCAAATATTTATGTGTTATTACTATTACATTAACTGACATTCATTAATTGGGGAGTGTGCATTGGTGAGGCTGGTTGGATAGTTTCCTTGTTAGGTGTTTTGGTTACTTATGTTATCACAAGGCACTAGAATGCCTCCCTAATTGTGCATGAGAGATTTTTTTTCCCGAATAAGTTTACATGTATACTCACAATATGTATATAAAACTACTTTTAGGTATCTTGGAGGAACATTATGATAGCGCTAGACCTTACTTGCTCGTGCTTCAGGAGTTATGGTTGCTTCTTTTCATTCTTCCATTTCTTTTCATCAGAGTGTTTCTTATATATTTTATAATATAGTTTTGAAAATTGAATTTTCAATGGATTTTTGGATTTACATTTAACTTCAGTCTTGGATTTGTTTGGGTTTACCATCATATCCTCCGATCTTGTTTTATAAAAGGGTAATTCCTTCCATATTAGGGGAGATTTTAAACCCTTTATGGTAGCTAGTACACTAGTGTAGATTGAAGGTGGGACTTGGGGGGTCATTATATTTCCTTCAACTTGAGAAATTAAGGGTCTAGTAGTTTGATGTCTCTTTCCTCATATTGGTGATGGTTGGTTGTCACATAGGTAAATATCTGATTTTATTATAAATCATGGATGATATAAAAGAGTGTGAGGATCTAAAGTGTAACATCCCAGGTACTTATAAAAAAATAAATATTAATATTTAATAATATTTATAAATAAGATATTAATTTTATGTTATAGGGGACACTTTTTCCAATAGGATACTCGAATCGAAATAACAGGTTTCTCTGAAATATTATGTTGAACACAACATTGTGTTATACCGAAAAATAATACAATAATATTATTATTAGTTTTAATGGTAGATAATACCTTGTATTTGTATTTGAAATAATGAAAATAACTAACTATAATATGATTAAATATGTTTGTTAAATGTTATTACATGTTCTAATAAGTATTTGAGGCTTAAGATGAGAATGAATACAATTTTAAGCATAAAATACACTAATATTATTTTTAAATGTCATTTTGCTACCATTTTATGGAGAACCCTTTTTAAATATTGTATTTTTTACTTTTATTTGTTCTATTATAAAAAATAAAATTCTTTTTCAAAAGTGGAATATCAAAAAAATGTTTCAATTTTGGTTTTTCCCTAATAAAATTCATATTTTAATGATTATTGAAAAACACTACATTTTAATTCAAACCTACCTTTTCATATATTTTATTTATATGTGTATATTTTCCTTCAAATTATTTCTAAATTTTATACGGATTATTTTTTATCATTTAATATATTATTCTTCATTTGATGTAATTTCACATTGAAATTTCCTATAAACACATGTCAATCTTCTGATGGTTTTTTCATTTAAAATACATGTTTTTTAGTTTGGACAACAAGTATTATTTTTAAATTAATATATTCCATTTCTGTGTTTTAAATTTGGAGAAATTTATTCCATATTTTTAGTCATAAGGTCCCAATTATGTAAATTGGTCCCCTTTATTTTTGGACATTAAGAATAGTAACTTCAGTAATTATTTTTATTTACCATGGTTTAAGGGTAAATAAGTTAAATAATAATAAATATATTTTAATAATACAACACTACCCTTACATGTATCCTAATCCTATAGAATGAGATATTCCCGACCATGATCATCCTGGGGTCGATTTTAGGACCCCATGGAGCCACTTAAGTGTGATAATGACAATGTTATTATAATTAATTTATTGTAAAGAAAAATATAACTTTAACAAGTATATTTCTACTAACATGATTTTATGGTGGGTGTTATAGAAATTATCACTTTAACTATAAATAATAATTGGAAAGCTAAAAATACTTTCAATATTATTTTATTTTTTTATACTTTTTATATATTAAGTGAATATATTTATTTATGACACAATGATGATGTTGTGATTTACTTATTAATGAAAGATTTAAATCAATTATATTATAAATATTTAAAGAAATGAAATTTAAAAACTTTTATGTCATCTAATAATTTTTTGGATGATTATGACTTTTTATCTTTTTTTGAATGTATTTTTTTTCAAAATAATCATGTTTTCATAACTTTAACAGAAATATATTACTAAATAGTATCCAAATTGACATAAATTTATTTTCAAAACAATTACTATTTTGTTAAAGGATATTATAGTAATAAAAATCATATATTAGGACAAATGACTAAGATAATGTTAATAATGTAATTAATGGATCACCTTTGTTCTTTTGGAATTTTATAGTAAATATATTAACCATATGTTGCAAAAATAGAAGAAGTCATGGTAAGAATAAATTTATTTAACAAAGGGTTTTAGCCAAAAGATAAGGTTAAATTTTTTAACTAATATTTTATAAAAGCTTTTCGTTGTGAGTATTTTGATTCATACATATCTTATCCTAAAAATATATCTCATTTTTACTATTATAATACAAAAATCAATTTAGAATAAAATAATATTTCAAGACATTCCTATATTACCCCCCATCCTTCTTATAAAAGGCTACCAACTCTACCCATTAACTCACACCTCTCAAGCCCCTTGGGTCATCCAAATACTACTCAATTAATCTCCCAACATCTCTTAATTCTTCTTAATATCCTTACATTGGGAAAATTGCAACTCAAAGAATCCTTTTGGCTCAAATCAAAATGATTTACTTGATTAGAGGTAACATATTTTCTCAAAAATCCTTTCTTTTAATTTCATTATCCAACCCCCAAACCTCCCATTTTTCCATTATTTTAAAACCACACAAGAATCCTTAAAATAAAATTATTTTTTATGTGTATATTTCTACCTACACATACACAATCCTCAATATAATGTATATATAACATATTGTTTATGTGTATGGTGAACTACTACCTCACGAAATGATAATTGTTATATTTTCTCCTATAATGACTCATGGTGGCCATTATTATGGAAAAATATTTATATATTGTATTTATTATATTTATATAGTCTCTATTCTTATGTTATTTTTATTCAGAACATACCTTTTTTGCTTTCCATGTGGTGTAAATATGGTAATGTTGTTTTTAGAAAGTGTGGACTATCACCCCTCAAAGTGGTGTGACTCATTAGCACTATGCATGGAATGTATGAAAGATGATTTTATTAAACCTATGAGACATACATGAAATTAATTTAATACTGGTATTATAATATACATTTCTTTCAGTTTGTTATTATTCATTTAAATTGACAATGAAATGAACGTAACATTCATGCGTATGTATGACCTAGCATTTCCATGAACGGTGCATTTAATTTTATATCACCGAATATTATTTTATTATAAATACATATATATAATGGATATATATGATATTTAAATCATGAATAATATTTTGTAGATGATGGAATCTTGACTATACAGACAATTTACATCAAAATAAGATCATTTTTTACTCAAGTACCAAAAAACGATAAAACAAACGATATGAACAAAAATTATTATTTAATTTCTATAAAATTTTCATAAGTTATATAAAAGGATTACTAAACATGAAAAATTTTATAATTTAATAAAATATTAACCTAGGTTTAATATTCTGGAACATAAATATTGAACGTGATCAGTCTGACTTAAAGTGTGGGACTTCGTCTAAATCCCCTTTTATTGAGGTATATTTTGAAAATATAAACCATGATTTTTATAGTGTATAATCAACCCATTAAAGCTTAATTTCATTCATATGAAATATTGTTTTCTATAAATCATTTTACTAAACCAAAAAAAGGAATTTTTTTAACGTATGTGGTGACAACAACTCCTTATCCACTATAACTATTACTTGATATTTGGATTACTCTATAATAATTAATTTTTTTAATGGAAAACAAATACTTTATTTCCATTATGGGTTTTTTGGTAATTAAATTTTTTTTTAATGTTGATTTACTATTTCAATATCTTGAAACTATCTCTTGTGATTCCAAATAAAAAATTTTCAGAGCAATGTTAATAATTACAATTTTTATGTGTTCTTATTATATAATGGTACTTGAAGATTTGACATGCAGTTGCGTGGTAAACTAATGATGACTAGTTTTATGATAAACCATATATGGATGATTTTGTGATAAACCATGGATAGATGGTTAGGTTATAACCTCCAATTCATTGGGTATGTAAGTTTTCTGTATGGTTATCTATTTAGTGAAATGTGTGGAAGTCAACTATTAGGTTATTCCATTTAAGTATGTTTACATCCCAAGATACATTTATATGATATATGTTTCTTTTTATGGGGTTATGGTAATACCTGGGTTACAAAAATGGTATGTAATGAGCATATATTTAAAGAATAGTTTTTACAAATTCATAATGGTGAAAATTATTACATTATGATAAAGTATTCATGGTTGGCAGGTTTCCCCAAGATTAATAGTTTTCTTTCTTTGTGTATTCCTTACTGAACTCTTTATGCTCATACCACAAATTAATTTGTTTTTCACAGAACATAATGAATCGTATAGTCATGGATGGGATGTAGGATAGGTTATGCTATTAAAAAACATGAAACGATACCCATGCTTCTATTTAAACTGTTTTTGTTTTATGAAAAAATGGATAGTGAGTAGTAGTTTCATCATGTATTATTTAAGTTTTTATGTATGAGTTATGACATAGTTCTTTAATGTTATAAACATAAAAAGTTAATTGAGGAGAATTACAGTCAAATTACTAACTTATCTCAATATAATGTAATGTTTATGGTTGGGGTCTTATAGTTGGTATCAAAGGTCGATTAAGATAACATTAAGACTTAGAATATTTTAAATAGAATATCCATAAAAGACTTTTTAATTTTGGTCAAATTGAAATGATATAGCATTCAAATATTACCACACTGATTTATCTGAGATATGTTTTTATGAATGTTTTTTGGCATAGGAAAGATGGATGATATGCATGGAAGGCATAAAGAGCGAAATAACCTTCCAGATCCACATCTTGATATGGTCAGAATCAGAACTGTATAGTTTTTTGAAATGATGGCTTAGTTGACCCGGGTGATAAATGGTAGTTGTTTCCATGAACAAGATCAACCAAACCAACCACAGAAGAATATATCAATCATAGAGAATTTTAGGAGTCAATTTCCACCATCATTTAGAAGATCAACTTATCTTTTTGAAGCCGAAGGGTGGATTGTAGCACTGGAAAATATTTCTGATGTAATAGAGTGTTCAGACAACCAAAAGGTTAGACTCTTTGTTTATCATTTCATGGTGAATCCAATCCGTGGTGGTCATCCAATAAAAATTTTATAGGAAGTGAAGATATTGACGTTATGTTATGTAATGAATTTAAGAATATATTCCATGATAAATATTTTCGTCATGTTATTCGACGTAGGATGGAGAAGAAATTCAAGGAATTTAGAAATAAATAGAAAATTTCATGGCTGCATATGAAGAAAATATCACCTATTGGTTAAGGTGCATTATAAATTTTATCTAGGATATTGATAGTAATTTAAATAGGTTTTAATCAAAATTGAAGCCAAAATATCGTAGTGAATTAGCTTCTCGTGACTTCAAAAGAAATGAGAAACTTGATGGATGTGATGAAAAGGGAAAAATGGAGTCTTTCATCTATTTTTGGATCAATTTGTGGTTGTTTCTTAGAGATTATTTTTTGGTATATTCTAAATTTTGCGATGAACATTAATGTCAATTAATTTTTTTTAGACCTTAAAAGAAATAAACTATATGAAAATTTTAGTAATATTGAATTTTGGTTTCAAAAAATTTATTTCCTTGGACATATTTTTTTCTAGAGATGGAATAATTATTGACCCTTCTAAAATAAATTATTTTGAAGTGTGTCCAAGACCATCCAATATCCCAGAGATTCATAGGTTTCATGGATTAGCGGGTTATTACTGAATATTTATTGAAAACATTTCTCAATTATCTATCACAGTATCTAAGATAATATGTAAGGGAGTTAAGTTCATCTGGACAAAAGAATGTGATGATTTAATTTAAGAGTTGAAAAGAATATTTGTAAATAATCTAGCTTGGGCCTTGACTTCCAGGAATGGTGAATTTCTTATCTACAATGATGCATCCTTGGAAGGACATGTTTGTGTGATAATGCAAAATGATTAGGTAATTACAGATGTATCACATCAGTTGAAACATCATGAGTTAAATTATCATACACATGATTTGGAATTACGTTTTTTCTTTTGGAATTAAATATTTGGAGGCATCATTTGAATTTCATAAAGTGTAAATATATAGAGATAAAAAAATATTGAAGTATATATTCACACATAATGAATAAAACATGCGACAAAGGACATGGCTTGAATTAATAAAGGATTTTGATTACAGGATTCATTACCATTTAGTGAATTAAAATAATGTTGCTGACTATTTGAGTCAAAAGAGTAATGCTTCATTAATCATGCTACATTTTGAATGAGATCCTTTGGTTAATAATTTTAAATATTTTGTACAGGAAGTTGATGGTGTAGGTAATTCCTCAGTTGTGTTTTAGGTTGTAGTGAAATCATCACTATCAGACATAATTAAGCATGCAAAGAAAAAAGATAGTGAGTTTCAGAAAAATGTAGAATTGGTTCAGAATGGTATGTTAGAAATATTTATCATTGATAAAGACTTTGTCTTGAGGTTTAGAATGAGATTATGTGATACCTATGATATATAGTTGAAGAAAGATTTGTTTTTTGAAGCTCATAGTTCTCTGTTTTCAATTCAACCTAGAAATATTAAGATGTAAAGAGATCATTGTGAGTATTACTTGTCACGACCCGTCCTCGAGGCCCATGCCGTGACTACCCCAAGCCCGCCTTCCATAGGCCAGGGGCTAGCGACTAGCACCAAGGCGTAAATCCCAACAAAAAGGGAAGGCATTGCCTTTGAAAAGTAAACAAGCACCATAGAGTAAGCAAGCGGAAAAGTAAACACTAAGTAAAAACGGTACAAGTTGTGCTGAAAGTAAAAGGGTCTAGATATACAAGCCCAACTGTAAAGTACAACTGAAAGGAAAAACAACAACTGAAAGGAAAAACTGCAGCGTTGAGCCGTCCTCTAGAAGTCCCACCTAAAGGGTGGGTACAGATAGCCTCCACTGCTTCTCGGGTCCACCTGACCGCTCCGAGTACGTCCTGCCCAGTGTTCCACCTCCAGGTATCGTCCTGCTCCGCACGCCTCCACCACGATCAGCGCTGTCCGTCGTCTGCAACCAACACAACGTAATGCGGGCATAGCCTGTGCAGGGGTGAGTATAAGCTACTCAGTAGGGACCCCGAGACCCCCGAAGGTCTCCCGAAATCCACAAAGGATAATCCAAAAAGGAAAGATAAAATCACGAAGTAACATCTGACACGCCTTAGGTATATGCCCATAAATATACCTAAGTCATCAATTCTCGTTCGGCTCCAACGTCCGAGCCCAAGCACAACCCATTCCACACAAGAAAGAAAAATGTATACCCACACAGGATAGCTCAACACAATCCACAAGGGATAGTAAACAGTAAATCCACATAGGATAGCTCAACACAATCCACAAAGGAGAGTAAATAATAAATCCACACAGGATAGCTCAACACAATCCACAAAGGAGAGTAAACAGTAAATCCACACAGGATAGCTCAACACAATCCACAAAGGAGAGTAACACAAGATTCAGCTCACACAGGTATACTTCTTCGGATGACGATAAAGATGATCACTGATCCATATAAGTCGTCGGACCCACGATGGATCGATAGGTAACTAACCCCCGCAATGACCCACATAGGATCGGGCCAACACAGGACCTGTAGGCGCTGGCTCACACAGAACCGCTGAGCGCTGACCCACACAGGATCGGACCCACACAGGATTGAGCCCACACAGGACCTGTAGCACTGATCCACATAGGATCGCTAAGTGCTGTACTGGTCGCAGTCCACTAAGGATCTTTGCACAGTCGTCGTCGCAGTCCACTGAGGATCTCTGCAGGGTCGTCATCGCAGTCCACTGAGGATCTCTACACGGTCGTCGCTGTCGAAGTAGCAGTCACAGCCAGCTCTAGGGTTCCCGCACACAGCAAGCTCGTTCGGGAGGGTCGGCTCCACGAGCCGAGAGGCTGATACATAAACTGACACAAAGTCCGAATTTGATGTATCCAAAAGATCTGTATCGTCAACAGGAACTCAATGTCACAGACGGCGCGTCAATCGGACGCCCGATCTGAGAGTTATTAGCTTTTTCGTCCCAGGGGCCGGGTTGGTTTTTAAGGCAAAACCAACCCGACCGTACTCCACCTGCGTACAAACCTCAGGCGGAGTGTGCCAAAAGATCCGTCTCACTTAGAGGAATTCAACGACGCTGACGGCACGTCAATCGGACGTCCGTAGCTCAATATATGAGTGTTTCCGCTCCGAGGGCCCGGTTGGTTTCGTGTACAAACCATCCCGGCTGAACTCAATGTATTCCGAAACGTTGAGTGTGATATACCGAAACGACCGTCTCGATCCAAGGATCACGTTGCCGCTGACGGTGAGTCGTTTAAAGGCCCATAGCTCAGGATACGACCATTTGAATGAAAACCGACTGAAGACGGGGGGTCCGGGCCCGGGCCGACCCGGCCCGACCCCCCCCCCCCCCCTGGGTCGGCCGAACAGGGTCAACCCGGTCTAACCCGGTCCGACCCAATCCGGCCGGTCGGACCGGCCCGCCCGGCTCAGCTCGGCCGGGCGGCGCGGGGAGGGAGCCGCCACCCCCGCGTGACACCCCCGCGACACCCGCGGGGTGTCTTCCTGGCAAGCCGAGCGACGCAGGGGGGAGCCTCCGCCCCCGTGGGACAACCCCGCGGCACCCGCGGGGTGTCGCTCGGACACCCAGATGCGGTTTCAGCCGCGTCCCGCGCGCGCCGGACCCACGCGGCCGCGGGTCCGCGGGTGCTGCCGCCGCAACTTCTGTCGTGGCGGGCTTGTCCGGCATCGCGCCGGTGGCGCCGCCGCTCCCGGCTTCCGGTGCTGCCGCACCGGCGACTCGCGCCGCTGGCGGCTTCCGCGGGCCACCGGAGTCGCTCCGTTGGCCCGATTTTATTCCCGTCTGCGCCGTTGCTCCTCCCGGGACTCGTTCTTCACTGTGGAATCATCAAACCTCCGTTGCGACACGTTCCGTCGTCGCCCGTCAAATCCGCATAACAACGAAGAACGGCGGAGGGTCGTTGGGTTGTGTTCGTTTGGCCTGCACCCTTCGCGTTAGATATAAACAACGGGAGAATTTTTATTCCACATAGGAAAAAACAGTTTTAATAAATTTAAAATTGTTTACAAATCCGGTTATTTAACTTTTTAAAGAAACATTTACGGGAATAATAAAAAGGGGGTAATTCCAAAAATAAAATCCCTACATCATAGTCGTCGTGCGTGAGCATTCTTCGTGGAATTGCTCGTCGTGGAATGTGGAGATCGTCGCGTCATCGCGGAAGGGCGTCGCGTCGTCGTAGAATCCGGCGTAGCGTCGACGAACTTGACGGACCAAGAAACAACAGATTTTAATTATAAATAATTAAATCCGTGTTTTGTTTTAAACCACAATGAACTTTTAGAAGAAACCCGAAATCACTAATCTCAAACGGTTGGTGATCGGAGATCGGGGTGGGGAAGAACGTCTCGGATTGGAGCGTCATCGATTTCTGCGGATGACGGCATTCTTCACGTTCTTCGCGTTCTTCGCGTTCTTCGCGTTCTTCGCGTTCTTCGCGTAGGAGAATGAAGGTACACGAATTCTGTCAAATCCTCTCAACTCGTGAACTTTCAAAAGACTGGTTGGTCTTATTTTATTATTATACCAACACACAAAAAAGGGTAAATAACGACCCATCAATTTGTTGAATTAATTCAATGAAAGAAACAGATCATTTAATTTATGAAATAAACCGCCCAATTAAATGGTCTGTTAAGAAATTAAGAAAATGCGTCAGTTGACCTTCATAATGATGGGTTTTCGCGGGTGCGTTACTTAGCGGAAAGAAACGGCGGGGCTCGTGCGGGACCCACCTCACAAATATCCTACCAAGAGGGTACGATATTTCTGGATAGCATCATATCTAGAGAAACTTAGTTTAAGCCACTTTTAAGTGGCTTCAAGTGGCTTCCAAGTGGCATAAGTGAAGTAAAATAAAGTTGTCGTAAAAATCATTTTATTTCATAACCTTAAGCCCAAAAATTAAAAACCACACCCGAGCAAACGCAACTCCGGAAAAGGTGTTTCTAAGCGAAAACTGGTGCTGCGATTTCATCGGTGCCCTCAGAATCCGATTCCGGGCACCGGTTCAAAAGTTAGAAAAACCCTCTTGTCCGTTCACTGAACGTACCCGAGCCAAACTTCAGAAAATGATTTCGGGCACACCGGGCCTTGGAATCAGGTGCCGTCAGAGACTGTGCTCTTGTAAAATTATAAAGAAAATTAAGAAAAACATTTCCTTGAAATTTACGTATCTTTACATTACTCCCACCTCAGGGCTTTATGCCCCCGTAAAGATACATCAAAAACTAGGGAAACAAATGTGTGTACTGAGCACGCATCAGAGCCTCCCGATCCCAAGTGCTCTCTTGGAGGTTCCTGTGTTGCCATCTGATGCGCACAAGAGAAATGGATCGCCCAAGTAGGACCCACTCCTGTCGATCCTCTATCTCCATCGGGACCTCCGCAAAACTCGCCCCACCATCCACGTCTTGCTCCCCATAGTCAATGATGTGTGTCGGGTCGTGCACGTATCTCCTTAGCTGGGATACGTGGAAGACGTCGTGCACCCGGTGCAACTGAGGTGGCAGTGCCAGGCGATAAGCCACCTCGCCAACCCTGCAGAGGACCTGGAAAGGCCCGATGAAGCGTGGAGACAACTTGCCGCCTCGGCCAAATCTCCGCAAACCACGTCAAGGTGAGACCCGCAAGAAGACGTGGTCACCAGCCTCGAACTCTAGTGGCCTCCGCCTCCTGTCAGCATATGACTTCTGCTGGCTCTATGCTGTCCTCATCCTCTCCTGGATGACCTGGACCTTCTCTGTCGTGGCCCGGAACATCTCTGGTCCCACAAGTGTTGACTCCCCATGGTCTGTCTAGCACAAAGAAGATCTGCAAGGCCTGCCGTACAACGCCTCGTAGGGTGCCATCCCGATGGTGGAGTGGTAGCTGTTGTTGTACGCGGACTCCTACAAGGGTAGTTGGTCCTTCAAGATGAGACCAAAGTCGAGGACACATGCGCGGAACATGTCCTCGAGAGTCTGAATGGTCCTCCCCGTCTGACCATCCGTCTGAGGGTGAAAGGCGATGCTTAGAGGATGCTGCGTCTCGAATGCCTCCTGCAACCCCTTCCAATGCCAGAAAGTAAAGCGAGCATCCTGATCAGAGACGATAGTCGATGGCACACCATGAAGCTGTAAAATCTCCTGAACGTAGAGACACCCCAAGCTCTCCACTGAGCCCCGCTCTCGGATGGGTAAGAAGTGTGCCGACTTGGTGAGTCGGTCAACAATCACCCAAATGGAGTCATGACCTCTGGAAGTGCGTGGAAGTCCAGTCACGAAGTCCATAGATATTCCGTCCCACTTCCACTCCGGGACCTCCAAGGGCTGTACCAAGCCTGCTGGTACCTGATGCTCTGCCTTCACCTACTAGCTGGTGAGGCACTGTGAAACGAACTCTGCCACAGCCTTCTTCATGCCCGGCCACCGGTGCTGTCGTCTGAGATCCTCGTACATCTTCACCACTCCTGGATGTATCGCTAAAGGAGAAGTGTGAAACTCTCACAGCACCTCCTCTCGTAAAGAGACTGGTACCAAGGTACGTCCTCTGAAAAGGATGTCGTGCTCTGTTCCAAGGGAGAAAACATCAAGTGCCTGTCCCGAGGATATATGTGCACGCCGCGTCTCACAGTCAGTGTCCCCACGCTATGCCTCTCTGACCCGCTGCAGTAGTGGAGGAGAGACTGTGAGAGACTGAAGGAAGGTTGCTCCGTCTCTATCCACGAAAGATATCTGCAAAGCGGCTAGCTGCTCTGTCGCCTCCTCAAGTAGCTAGATGCCCGTCCTCCTGCTGAGGGCATCAGCTACCACGTTCCCCTTCCCAGGAGTATAGACTATCTCAAATTCAAAGTCCTGGAGGAACTCGAGTCATCGCCTATTTCTCCGGTTCAGGTACTTCTGAGAGAAAACGTACCTGAGACTCTGATGGTCAGAAAAGACTGTAAAGCGCTCCCCCATCAGATAGTGCTGCCATGTCTTCAGAGCGAAGACCACTGCTGCCAACTCCAGGTCATGGGTGGCATAGTTCTTCTCATGCAGCCTCAACTAAAATGATCTGTAGGCAATCACGGCCCGCTCCTGCATCAGTACACACCCGATTCCGGTCCCTGATGCATCGCAGTAGACTACGTATCCAACTCCCTCTTCAGGCAACCTCAAGATAGGTGCCCTGGTCAACCTCTGCCTCAGCTCCTGGAAGCTCTGCTGACATCTGTCTGACCACACGAAGGGTTTCCCCTTCTTCGTCAACACTGAGAGTGGGGCCACAACTCTGGAGAAGTCCGGCACAAATCTTCGATAGTATCCGGCTAGGCCCAAGAAACTCCGCACCTCTGTCACGCTCTTGGGTGGCTCCCAAGCTAGCACTACCTCGATCTACGCGGGATCCACTGCAACTCCCACCTCAGAAATGACGTGCCCCAAGAAGTGGACCTCACGTATCCAGAATTGGCACTTCGAGAGCTTGCCATAAAGCTGGTGATCTCGGAGAGTGTCTAGTACAACCCGCAGGTGGTAGGCATGCTCCTCCTCCGTCGTCGAGTACACCAAAATGTCGTCGATGAAGACCACGACAAATCGATCGAGGTATGGCTGGAAGATCCTGTTCATGAGGCTCATGAACACTGATGGAGCGTTTTTTACGCCGAAATGCATAACCAAGAACTCATAGTGGCCATACCAACATCTGAAGGCCTTCATCTGCACATCCTCGTCTCGAACTCTTAGCTGATGATAGCCTGACCTGAGGTCTATCTTCGAGAACCATCGTGCTCCCTTGAGCTGATCGAAGAGGTCATCAATACTCAGTAGAGGATACTTGTTCCTCACTATCACCTAGTTCAGGCGACGATAATCGACACATAGTCGCAAGCTCCCGTCCGCCTTCTTGGCGAACAATATCGGGGAAGCCCAGGGTGAAACACTGGGTCGGATGAACCCCTTGCCCTGCAAGTCCTCCAACTGTACTCGTAGCTCTTGAAGCTCGGCGGGGGCCATCCGATA
Source organism: Viscum album (assembly GCA_963277665.1). Lineage (NCBI taxonomy): Eukaryota > Viridiplantae > Streptophyta > Magnoliopsida > Santalales > Viscaceae > Viscum > Viscum album. The sequence goes on along the minus strand of OY728128.1, from coordinate 1,248,872,198 downwards.
TGCTGGATTGGATATCGGGGCTGTCCCGGGGTACAGATCAATATAAAAGTCTACCTCTCTGCGAGGAGGTAGCCCTGGAACGTCGTCGGGGAAGACGTCCGCATACTGATCCACCACTGCAGAAAAACTAGGACTCTGCACATCAACTGCTCCAAGGATGAGGCTAGCCAACTGATGAGTGATGGGTTGTCCTCTCTTATGCGTGAGTCCATCCTGTGCTGCTAACGCTCCCTTCTCTCCAGTGAAGGTGAACCTACTCCCATCGGTGCGCACACATCGCACCTTGCGCCTAAAACAGTCAATCTGAGCATGGACTGTAGATAACCAATCCATGCCCAAGATGACATCGTAAGGCCTCGACGCTGCTACAAGAAGATCCCATCCGAAGCTCTCGCCTCCTAGAGTAAGCTCACACTGCCGACACCAATTCGTAATCGTCGAGTCTACTCCCGTAGGAGTCTCTAGCCGTAAGGATCGAGCCAACGGCTCTGTCGGAATCTCAGAGCTCCGAACAAGGGAAGTGGCTATGAAAGAGTGACTCACTCCTATGTCTATCAGAACTGCAGAAAGGGTGGAATAGACATAGATCGTACCTCAAATCATCTCTGGCGCGCTGTGGTCGTAGGCCTCTGCTGCCTGGAGTTGTGCCTATCTCTGCCCGCCAGCTCCTTGTGGTCGGGGCGGGCCTCCTGGTGGTGGTGGTGGCAGAGCCTCAAAGCATCTCCCACCACCTGCTGCTCGGCTAGCTCCCCTGCCTCATCTGCCTCCTCCCTGCGGACCGCCACAGTCGACCCTCTGCCTCTGCCTGGGTTGCCCCTCCACCTTCTGCTGCTCCTCGGTATGGCGGGTCGGGCAGTCACGATCCATGTGGCCCTACCCGCCGCATGAGTAGCACTGCCTGCCTCTTGGAAGACTAGCCCTGCACTGCTGAGCCAGTGTCCCGAGGTCGTCTACCGGAAGGTCTAGTCTGCCTGGAACCCTGAGTCATCCATCGGATACCAACTGCCGAAGACTCTGCTACCTGCCGCCCTGTGGTAGGTCTCGCTGTGGACTCATCCAGGAAGCTCTCGATCCGAAGGGCTCGCTCCAGCACTCCTGCCTGGGTCGGGATGATGAGGGAGATCAGCGATGCCCTGATCTCGTGTCTCAATCCCTGCTCGAAGGTCCGGGCCCGGAAGAAGGGGTCCCGTACCATGTAGATCGAGTAGTGAGAAAGATCGGTGAACCTCGCCGCGTACTGAGCGACCGTCAAGCTGCCCTGCCGCAGCTGAAGAAGCTCCTGAATGCGCACCGCACGGAGGGTGGTCGGGACGAACTCTGAGCGGAAGAGGCTCTCGAAGTCCGTGAAAATGAGGGTGGTCTCATCGTGTACCTGGAGCATCAAGCTCCACCATCATCCTGCTACTGCGTGCAGTAGGCTCGCCGCGAGGATCACCATGAGGTCTGCTGGTGTCCTCACTAGCCTGAAAACTCGGACGACCGCCTCCAGCCAATCCTCGGCTACCTGGGGGTCCGTCCCCCCACGGAACCTAGGTGGTCGCTGGCGCTGGAACTCATACAGAGCTCTGAGGCTTCGTGCATCGTCAGCTGCCAGTGCTGGAAGCATCGGGGGCTTGGCGGGTAAAGGTACTGCTGGTGCCTCTACTGTCAACGTGCCCTGTACCGAGGCCTCGTCACTCGGCAGGCTATCGTCGCGCTCTACTCTCGGAACCCTAGATGGCTACTGTCGTCAGGCCATCCTGAAAAGGAAACAAGTGCGCCACGGTCAGAACAGTATACCTGGTGAGCTGACACAAGTAATCACAAAGAAAACTTGAAACACACATGCAATCAATGTTTTCATGCATTAAGTTGGGAATCAGAAGTCAGGGTCCTGGTGTATGGATACGTCGGCCGCCGCACCAACACTGGACTCACTGGACTGATAACCATACTCAATACGCTAAACACTATTGCTCCACATAGAAGAAAGATCAGAGTCTACGGTAGAACCGACCGCCTCTGATACCAATTTGTCACGACCCGTCCTCGGGGCCCATGCCGTGACGACCCCAAGCCCGCCTTCCATAGGCCAGGGGCAGGCGACTAGCACTAAGGAGTAAATCCAAACAAAAAGGGAAGGCATTGCCTTTGAAAAGTAAACAAGCACCATAGAGTAAGCAAGAGGAAAAGTAAAAACTAAGTAAAAACGGTACAAGTTGTGCTGAAAGTAAAAGGGACCGGAAATACAAGCCCAATTGTAAAGTACAACTGAAAGGATAAACAGCAACTGAAAGGAAAAACTGCAGCGTCGAGATGTCCTCTGGAAGTCCCACCTCAAGGGTGGGTACAGATAGCCTCCACTGCTCCTCGGGTCCACCTGACCGCTCCGAGTACGTCCCGCCCAGTGGTCCACCTCCAGGTACCGTCCTGCTCCGCACGCCTCCACCACGATCAGCGTTGTCCGTCGTCTGCAACCAACACAACGTAGTGTGGGCATAGCCCGTGCAGGGGTGAGTATAAGCTACTAAGTAGGGACCCCGAGACCCCCAAAGGTCTCCCGAAATTCACAAAGGATAATCCACAATGGAAAGATACAATCACGAAGTAACATCTGACACGGCTTAGGTATATTCCCATACATATACCTAAGTCATCAATTCCCATTCGGCTCCAACGTCCGAGCCCAAGCACAACCCAGTCCACACAGGAAAGCAAAACGTATACCCACACAGGATAGCTCAACACAATCCACAAGGGAGAGTAAACAGTAAATCCACACAGGATAGATCAACACAATCCACAAAGGAGAGTAAACAGTAAATCCACACAGGATATCTCAACACAATCCACAAAGGAGAGTAAACAGTAAATCCACACAGGATAGCTCAAAACAATCCACAAAGGAGAGTAACACAAGATTCATCTCACACAGGTATACTTTTTTGGATGACGATAAAGATGATCACTAATCCATCTAAGTCGTCGGACCCACAAAGGATTGATAAGTAACTAACCCCCGCAATGACCCACACAGGATCGGGCCCACACAGGACCTGTAGGCGCTGGCTCACACAGAACCGCTGAGCGCTGACCCACACAGGATCGGACCCACACAGGATCGGACCCACACAGGACCTGTAGCACTAATCCATGTAGGATTGCTGAGTGTGGTAGTCGTCGCAGTCCACTGAGGATCTCTGCACAGTCGTCGTCGCAGTCCACTGAGGATCTCTTCACGGTCGTCGTCGCAGTCCAATGAGGATCTCTACACGGTCGTCGCTGTCGAAGCAGCAGTCGTAGCCAGCTCTAGGGTTCCCACACACAGGAAGCTCGTTCGGGAGGGTCCGCTCCATGAGCTGAGTGGCTGATACATCAACTGACACAATGTCCAAAGTTGATGTATCCAAAAGTTCTGTATCGTCAATATGAACTCATTGTCGCAGACGGCGTGTCAATCGGACGCCCGGTCTGAGAGTTATTGGCTTTTTCGTCCCAGGGGCCCGGTTGGTTTTTAAGGCAAAACGAACCCGACTGTACTCCACCTGCGTCCAAACCTCAGGCGGAGTGTGCCAAAAGATCCATCTCACTTAGAGGAATTCAACGAAGCTGACGGCACGTCAATCGGACGTCCGTAGCTCAAGATATGAGTGTTTCCGCTCCGAGGGCCCGGTTGGTTTCGTGTACAAACCAACCCGGCCGAACTCAACGTATTCTGAAACCTTGAGTGCGATATACCGAAACGACCGTATCCATCCAAGGATCACGTTTCCGCTGACGGCGAGTCGTTTGGAGGCCCGTAGCTCATGATACAACCATTTCAACAAAAACCGTCCGAAGATGGGGGGTCCGGGCCCGGGCCGACCCGGCCTGCCCCCCCTGGGTCGGCCGAACCGGGTCAACCCGATCCGACCCAGTCGGACCCGGTCCGGCCGGGCTCGGCTAGCCCGGCTCGGCTCGGCCGAGCAGTGTGGGGGGGGGGGGAGCCACCACCCCCACGTGACACCCCTGCGACACCCGCGGGGTGTCTTCCTGGCAAGCCGAGCAACGCGGGGGGGGGGGAGTCGCTGCCCCTACGTGACAACCCCGAGGCACCCGCGGGGTGTCGCTCGAACACCCGGACGCGGCTTCAGCCGCATCCCGCGCGCGCCAGACCCGCGCGGCCGACGGTCTGCGAGTGCCGCCGTCGCGGCTTCTGCCGCGGCGGGCTTCTCCGGCAGCGCGCCGGGGGCACCGCCGCTCCCAGCTGCCGGCGCCGCCGGTGGCTTCCGCGGGCCGCCGGAGTCGCTCCGGTGGCCCGATTTTCTTCCCGTCTACGCCGTTGCTCCTCCCGGGACTCGTTCTTCACTGCATAATCATCAAACCTCCATTGCGGCACGTTCCATCGTCGCCCGTCAAATCCGAAAAACAACGAAGAATGGCAGAGGGTCGTCGGGCCGTGTTCGTTTGGCCCGCACCCTCCGCGTTAGATATAAACAATGGGAGATTTTTTATTCAACACAGGAAACAACAATTTTAATAAATATAAAATTGTTTACAAATCCGGTTCTTTAACTTTTTATTCAACACAAGAAACAACAGATTTTAATTATAAATAATTAAATCCGTGTGTCGTTTTAAACCAAAAAGAACTTTTAGAAGAAACCCAAAATCACTCACCTCAAACGGTTGGTGATCAGAGATCGGGGCGGGGAAGAACGTCTCGGATTGGAGCGTCGTCGATTTCCGCGGATGATGGCGTTCTTCGCGTTCTTCGCGTTCATCGTGAAAGAGAAAGAAGTTACAAGGATTCTGTCAAATCCTCTCAACACGCAAACTTTCAAAAGACTAGTTGGTCTTATTTTATTATTATGCCAACACACGAAAAAGGGTAAGTAACGACCCATCAATTCGTTGAATTAATTCAACGAAAGAAATTGCTCATTTAATTTACGATATAAACCGCTCAATTAAATGATCTGTTAAGAAATTAAGAAAATGCGTCAGTTGACCTTCATAATGACGGGTTTTCGCGGGTGCGTTACTTAGCGGAAAAGAAACGGCGGGGCTCGTGCGGGCCCCACCTCACAAATATCCTACCAAGAGGGTAGGATATTTTTAGATAGCATCTTATCCAGATCAACTCAGTTTAAGCCGCTTTTAAGTGGCTTCAAGTGGCTTCCAAGTGGCTTAAGTGAATTAAAATAAAGTTGTCGTAAAAATCATTTTATTTCATAACCTTAAGCCCAAAAATTAAAAACCACACCCGAGAAAACGCAACTCTGGAAGAGGCGTTTCTAAGCGAAAACCGGCGTTGCGATTTCATTGGTGTCGTCCGAATTCGATTCTAGGCACCGGTTCAAAAGTTAGAAAAACCCACTTGTCCGTTCACTGAACGTACCCGAGCCAAACTTCGGAAAATGATTCCGGGCACACCGGGCCTCAGAATCAGGTGCCATCAGAGACTGCGCTCTTGTAAAATTCCAAAGAAAATTAAGAAAAAAATTTCCTTGAAATTTATAGGTCTTTACATTACTGGTGGGATAGAATGAAAATAAATATTTTTAACTTTAACCTATGATTTTTGATTTGTTAATAGGTTAATGTTAGGATGTAGTTACTGATAGGGATGCTTCAACATTTTCCAATTCCACAGTGGAAATAGGAAAATGTGTCTGTGGATTTCGTAATGGGATTACCAAATACTTATTATGGTTAAAATTCTATTTGGGTTATTGTTTTTAGATTCACTAAATCTTCTCATTTTCTTCCTATTTGTGATACTCTGTTTCTAGATTATCTTTATCGATTATATATTAAATAGATAGTCAGGTTACATGTAATTACCCTCTCCATTATATCTAATCATGATCCCATGCTCACTTATATCTTTTGGAATGTACATCTAAATTCATTGGGAACTAAATTAAATTTTTTTTTGATTGTTATCCTCAATCAAAAGGGTATTCAAAACAAAAAATTTAGCCCATAGAAAATATTCTAATGCTTATTCCATTTTTTACATGGGAACTTGGGATCAACATATTTCTTTGGTTTATTTTTTTTAATTATAGTTTTCATTCCACTATACATAGGACACCATTTTAAGCATTATACATAAAGCATTGTTGAAATTTATCTTTTTGGGATGTAGTAGGTGAAAGGATGTTGATGAGATCAGAGTTGGTAGCTGAGATGGTAGAAAAACTTTAGTTGATTAAGATTTCATGAGGAAATCTCAATGTAGGTAGAAAATTTATTCAGATAAACGTATGTGGGATCTTTCATTCAAGGTAAGTGATCATGTTTTTCTCAAAAATTATCCATGGAAAACTGTAATTTACTTTGGTATGAAGGGAAAGCTGAGTTCATGGTTCATTAGACCCTATGAAACCTTGGATAAAGTTGGATTAGTTACTTAAATGGTGGTGTTACCTCCATTTTTATCCAGGTTACATAATTTTTTTCTAGTTTCAATGTTAAGGAAGTATATGCTAGACCCATATCATGTCTTGAGTTCATTAGTAGTTTGGTTGGAAGAGAATATTTCTTATGAGGTGTAGAAAGTACAAATTATTGATCATATAGAGAAAGCGTTGTAGAATAAGTTGATTCCTCAGGTAATGTTTTTGTGGAAAACTCATATGGTTCAGAAGTAAACATGGGAATCATAATATTATATTAGTGGTAAATACCCCCACTTATTAGATAAGTAAATACAATTTTGGGGAAACAGTTTCCAAAACGGGGAAGGATATATCAACCCAAGAATTTATAAAATAATACATTTTTATATCTAATAATATTTACGAATAAATTGTTAGTTTTATGATAAAGAGGAAACTTTTTCTGATAACTTACTCAACTCGCACTTATGGGTTTCTCTCAAATCATACGTTGCACACAACATTGAGTTATACTGAAAAATAATAAAATTAAATTATTATTATTTTAAATGATAGTTAATGTCTGACTATTGTATTGGGATGAATTAAAATACCTAACCAAAATTTGATTAAACATATTATTTAAATGTTATTACATATATTCAATAAATTATAGTGCCTTAAAATTAGAATAAATATAATTTTAATCATAAAATTCTATAACAATTTTTTAATGGGTGGTTTACCACATTTTTAGGGTAAATCCTTTTAAAATCTATATTTTGTCACTTATATATGTTCTATTTGAAAAAATAAACCTGACCTTTGAAAGAGGACCATCAAAATATACTTTGGATGAAATATTGGTATTTTCTAGAAAAATTAATATTTTAATTAATAGTGAAGACTTCTCTATTTTAATTATAATCCACCTTTTGATCTAATATATATATATATATATATATATATTGATTTTAATATTAAATAGTTTTAATGTGTTATTGGATTATTTGTTTATCATTTTGTCCAGTTTTCATCATTTGATTTAATTTCACATTGAAATTTGATATAAACACATGTCAATATTTTGATGGATTTCACTTTTCAATTACTTGTATTCTCATTTTGAAAAAAGTAATTAATTTTAAATTTATTTTTCAAATTATGTTTTTTGAATTTTGAAAAATGGATTTCATATTTGGAATAATATGTTCAAAATTATGTAAATATGTCCCTTTTAATTTTGGCCATTATGAATAGTATCTTTAGTATGAATTTTTTTTACCATGGTTACGTGTAAATAAAGTAAATAACAGTAAAATTGTAACACCCCATGCTTCCATGGTATGCTTCTCTTTGAATAATATAATAGCGTGTGTTGTACGCATCTTCGAGTTCTAACACACATCGCAACCAATTAAACTAGTCGTTATGAATATTAATACCAACTTTTGGAAAATTTATAAATTTTATGTTTCAAAATGGTCTTTATTTTTTGATTCGGAATATCGAAATTAGCTTAGGGTAAATTTTTTGTATTTTTCTGAAAACATTCAATTTTTGATGAATAGTGAAAAAACACTGAGTTATAGTATAAAACCGATTTTTTTTTAAAATAATTATTTATTTTTTTAAAAATTTAATTAAGGTCAAAATAGATACATAATACCTATATAAGTTAAATGTAATTCGTTGGAGTTAGTTTATAATAATTTTAGATATATAAAACTTTTATTGAACTTGTCACCTTCTTTTACTCACCTTCTAGGAGAATTTGAAAATTCACTTAAAATATAATTTTACGGCTTCTGTGAGTGAAATTTCAAAAATCAGAGAGACACGTTTTATATCAAGGAGTAATATGTGGTTAAATAAGATAAAAATAATTTTTGGTGAATAGAATCTTTTTACTTTTATTTCCCACGGTTAAAAGTAAATAGGGTAATTAAATGTAAAAATGATATTAATATTACCCTAACATATGTCCTAATTCTATTGGAAAAGTTTATATCGACAAAAAAACAACCTTAGGAATAATATATTATCATTTAGTTCCACTTGGATTAGATTAGGACATTTATTATTATTTAATTCAAAGAAGAGTTAAAAGAGATAAAATCAAAATTTAATAAGAAAAATATTTTTAATAAAGGATTATACATAAGATAAATTTGATTATAAATATTAAATAGAAATCTAAAAATATTTCATACATAATGTTATTTTATATATAATTTTTAGACCTTAAATATTTTAATTTATTTATGACACAATGATGATGCAGTAATTACCTTATTAGTGAAATATTAAAATAATATATATTATAAATACCCAAATAAATATAAATTGAGATTTTCAATGAATTACACGAATTTTATAGCTTACGATGACATGTTATTATTTATTTAATTATGTTTTTTTGAAGTAATCATGCTGTTATGATTTTCAAAAAAATCAAATACCAAATTGTGTCAAAATCGACATAAAAGTGTTTTTAAAAAAAATATTGTATTATTTATTGATATTAAATTCCTAAAAATCTACAGTTCGGCCAAAAGACTTATATCCTGATAGGTGTATCATTAATTGATCACTTGGGGGTATCTTGTATGTATATAGTAATTTTATTAACTATATAATATAAAAATACAAAGTGGCATGGTAAATGTCAAACTAATTAACTAATAGTTAAAACGAAAAGATAAGGTTAATACAGTGACCCAAACCTATATAAAACCTATTGGTTTAGTCATTTTAGACCCATCACCACTTTAAAATTTAAATAATCCACTTTGGAGCCATTAGAAACCAAATATGAATTTATTATAAAATAATATTTCTTGCTTTTCCAAAGGTGCCCCTCACCCCTCTTATAGAAAGGCACCTCCCCTTCAGTCTATTTTACACCTTAAAAGCCTTTTGGCTCAGCCAATAACTTCCCAAATACTCTATCAACATACCTAAATTTAACCGAGAGGCCTTTTTTTATCATAAATCCAACTTAAGGATCCCTTTTGATCAAATCAAAAGGAAGAACCCAAAGAAGAGGTAATGTTTTCACCGCCCTCATTCAAGTTCCTTTCTTCTTAAACTTCTTCTTCTTTGTAATTCCCATTCTATAATACTAACTCAAGTATCTTCTATATACGTTAATGTTATTATTAATATTGTACAACCATATTCAGTATTCTATCCATCCTTTGAATGACATGTCACCATACGTGCGTACGTACGGCTTATCGTCTCCTCGTCGTGGTGTAATTGTTATTCAATAAATTATTATTTAGAGGGGTATAATAATGATGTGTAATACGTTTAAATATTAAATATAACATGATAATGATTCTTTATATACAATATACCATCCAATTTTATATTATTTTATTATCAAAAGAATGATATTGTCACTCGTGCGTACGTACGGACTACCGTCTCCACGAATGCGATGAGATTCATTCCTCATTGTATTCATTCAAGAATAATTCTCATATAATGATTAAAAATAATGTATAATGACTTGATATAATTCTTTATATGAATAAGATACAACCTATCCATAACAAACACAGAATATGTAACAAAACAAATAAAAGAAAACGAGTAAGTTAACACATGAAACAACGATAATACTAAGATATTATTAACAAAGCAATGTTAAAAGATAATATATGATATCATATTAATTTAATTGATTATTTTATAAAATAATAAAAATTATTTCACCGTTTTACAGGAGGTTAACCTACCCTCAATCAAGGAAAAGTACAAGGTAAGGTTTTATTTCACAATCACTTCATTATTTGAGGTTGTTTATATGTAATTATCTTTCGGGACCTCTTTATCATCCACATCCATGTTTCTTAATAATAAATTTCAAATAATTCTTACTATTTTATAGAATATAGGTTAAAGTAATTTATAACCTTGTTGAATTTTTATAAGAAGTTTATAAAGGAATATATCTGTCGTTTTCCAAACAAGGCCCTTTTTAACCTTTTCGACAGAATTAAGGTAAGAATGTTTTTATAACTTATACGGTGAGTGTGGCAATTTTCTGCCATTATAAAATCATTGATGATTACCTTACATGCTTAAAAGAATATTTTATAAGTAAATTTTTTCTTGTATAATTATATGACTTTTAAATGATTAAAAAAAATACATTTCTCTCAAATAGTTTTGATTTCATCTCTGTCAACATCCTTTGATGGATTTTAAGCTTATTTTAATTTGATTTATTATGATACGAAACATCCATATTGTATTGAAGGTTTTGTGATATTTTTGACTGTGGATGTGTTATTTTTATAACATTCATGGTTTATGAAGAAAATATTGACATTTCGTATTCTAGTTTTAATACAAATGTTTATGTTATGTTTAAACCTATTCATATGAGGAATGAATTGGAATTAATGAGTGATTGGTGGAGCCCTCTATACCTACTCGATGCATCGGTAGGTCAAATGAGACAAACTAGTGTCTTGGAACAAGGCCTTGACAAAATCTTATTTGTAGTCATGGCACAAGGCCTTGAATATCTTGTTATGATAGTCTGGCATTATGCATTCCATCATTATGAAAGTTGTTATTGATATTTCATGTGATTATTCAACTAGTATAATATACATGTAAATAAGTAAATGGAATTATTTAATTTTATTTCTGCCATATTATGCTGAAGTTCAAGTTTAAAAGTCTTTTTTTAGTTATACATTGCCTTAAATGTTTATTCTTATTTATGAATGTTTCTTCTACATTGTTATCCTTACTGGGAATTTGAGCTCACCCCATTCTATGTTTTATTTTTCCTAAGATGTGAAGAAGTATTTTATGAATGACCTACAGGGATTATATGAGGGGATATGAGTGTTGAATATGGAGACAATGTTGTTGTAGTTTTCATATTATGATGTAATGTAAACATTATGAATGTTTCTATTCATTACAAGGCTACTAAACTAATTGGTCTTTTGAGACTTGATCTTTTGTGATTATGCCAATGTTATGTAATAATGCACCGACTCTGGGTAACAGGGGTCAGGGCCTTACAGTTTGTATCAGAGAATGTTTAGTACAAACCTTGGAAGCTAGATTTAGATAAAATCTGATTAGAGCACATAGCCCTAAGATAGAATTTGAGGATTAGTATAGAAGAACTTCCTAGAATTTTGGTATTATAGATATTTTGTGAGTTTTCCGAGCAATACATCCTTGTCTAGATATGAGCAGGTAGAGGCGGATCTGGCACAGATGTACCTTGGGGTAAAACAAGAAAACAACGCTTTGAGCTAGACTCGAACGGGAACTGGTGCAGGACAACGGGCCTTGTTGCACTCTTGGTTACAACAATCCTGGGGGATATGCTTAGGATAATTCTAATTTTATTTAAAAACCATTATGAAGTGTCTATGAGAATATAATTCCTCAAGGAAAACATTTTTATGATTATGGATAATATCCATAAATAGTTCAATTTATGTTAAGTGTTTTACAAGTATGGAATTATGTATTTAGATTCATAAACTGATCTAGTTTATGCCATTCTTTATAAATGGATCCTAGTGGAAGAAATGGAAATGGTATCAACGCACGCACTCCAAGTAGGGATTTCCCTCCTGCTCAAGATAATTATAGTGGAGCTAGTGATGCAACTGGTACTAATCATCTAATCTCCATAATGGGACAACTCACTCAGGTTATGAATAATAACCTAGAGAAAATATTTCAGGCTTTGGGTAGTAGTGAAAGGGAAACATTTATCATGACAGTTTATCGCCTCACTGGAGATGCTGATCAGTGGTGGTCATTGATAAAAACACAAAGGAAGATGATGAAGTATCAAATATAAAATAGAGGTAATACAAAGATCTTTTCATAGAAAAATACTTTCCTCGTGACCATCAAGGAGATATGGAAAGGTAATTTCTGAGTCCGAGGAAAAAGGAGGATGAGAATGTCACAAAGTATGAGGCTAAATTTACAAGGTTAGTGATGTATGCTTCAGATTATATATGTAATCCAAGAAGTAAGATTGATCATTTATTTGATGGGTTAAAACTGTTTCTCTGTTGAGAATTAGTCTGACAAACCTTCTTGTTGTACGAAGATATTGTCTCATGTGCTATCAAGACAGAAAAGAGATTCTCTAAGTCTTATGTCATTAAAGCAAAGCAGGAGAAGAAGAGATCTGATGATCACTCTAGGAATTGAAATAAAGGTAATAAAGGAAAAGTTGAATATCCATCCTTCAGTAAATGTGGAAAGAAACACCCCGGTAGTTTCATAAAAGGAATCGGAGTCTGTTACAAGTGTGGAGAAAAAGGCCACCAAGCTCATGATTGCAAGGGGAAGAAGGAAGCTACTGATGTCTAATGCTACAATTGCAGGGAGATGGGACATTATGCAAATGAATGTCTTATAATTTAGGGGAACTTACCTCAGAAAAGACCAAGGGATCAAGGCTAAGCATATGTTATCACTACTGCTGAGGTAGATGCTCCGAAAGACATAGTGGCAGGTAATTTAATGGTTTCCTCAAGTTTAGAAAATGAATTATTTGATTCTTGATCATCGCATTGTATCATATATTCCAATTTTTCTTAGAAAATTAGATATTTCTAATTTGATTTAACAAAGGGGTTGTCAGTTAAAAATCCTAAGGGAAGTATCATTGCAATAAGGTTTTGTGAATCAGTCCCCATTATAGCACATAAATGTTCTTTATCTGTGGATCTCATCGTCATACCTATGATTGAATTTTATATAATCCTCGGTATGGATTGTCTTTCATACCATGATGAATAAATTTATTGTAAGAAGAACAAGGATACTTTTTTGATGATGATGATAAGGAACACCTTATCTTTAGAGCGGAATCATCACCACCTAATTCTTTCCTAGATCCACCCCCAGTAGCTCAACAAAATTCAATTATTGTCGAGGAAGGGAATGAAATAACTGTGAGTAATGAAAGAATTTTCAAATAGAGGATGTGCATATTGTGAAAGAATATGTAGATGTGTTTCCAGAAAATTTACCTAGACATCCTCTAGAATGAGAAGTTGAGTTTTCCATTGATTTAATACTTGGATCAAATCCCATATCGAAGACCCCTTATAGAATGTACACTGTGGAATTAGTGGAACTAAAAAACAAGTAGAGGAATTGAGTAATAAGGGATTTATTCACCCCAGTGTTTCTCCATGGTGATCCCCTATCCTTTTTGTAAAGAAGAAATATGGATCTATGAGGTTATGTATCGACTACAGGGAGATCAATGATATAACAATAAAGAACAAGTATCCCCTACCTCACATTGATGAATTATTTGACCAACTTCATGGAGCTCAATATGTTTCAAAGATTGACCATCGATCTGGATACCATCATTTGTGTGTGAAGAAGGAAGACGTTATGAAGATAGAATATCGAACCAGGTACGAGCATTACGAGTTTACAGTAATGCCTTTTGGGCGGAATAATGCACCTTCTATATTCATGGATCTAATGAATAGAGTTTTCAAGGAAAATCTCGATGATTTTGTAGTGGTATTTATTGATGATATCTTGGTATACTTTAAAATCTATGAAGAAAATGAAAATCACTTGCGCATTATATTGAAGACTCTGAGAAGACTTGATTTATATGGGATGTTTAGCAAGTTTCGATTTTGACGTCAGGAGATTTCTTTTCTTGGCCATATTGTCTCTAAAGATGGAATCTCTTTTGATCCTTCTAAAAAACAAGGAAATACAATAATCGCCTACACTGGAGAGTATAATTGAGGTATGTAGTTTTATTGGTTTAGGATATTATTATCGACTTTTCGTCCAGAATTTTTCCCGGTTGGATAACCGATTAACAAAGCTCACACGTAAAGGGGTTAAATTTTTTTGGACAAAAGAGTGTGAAGAATGTTTCGAATAACTGAAAAGAATATTAGTCAATGATCTTATATTGTCTCTACTATCGGGTAATGATGGGTTAGTTATTTATAGTGATGCATAGAAGAAAGGACTTGGTTGTGTCCATATATAGAATGATAAGGTTATTTCCTATGAATCATAATAGTTGAAAATTAATGAGAAAAATTATCCTACTCATGATCTTGAGTTAGCAGCTTGACCTTTTCTTTGAATATGTGGAGACACTACCTATATGGTGAAAAATATGAGATTTATACTGATCACAAGAGTTTGAAGTATATTTTCTCAAAAAAAATAACTCAACATGAGGCAAAGGAGATGCCCTGAATTACTCAAGGATTATGATTTCACGATACACTAGCACTCGGGGAAGGGGAAAAAGGTAGAATATGCTTTGACCAGAAAATATAATGGAGTTTTGAACAATATTAGAATTGAAAGGGATCCAATTTTCATTGATCTAGTGAAAATGGACATGGGAGTAACCATGGAAGTTGAAACATAAATGATTTTTCAAATGGTTTCCAAACCATATTTACTATAAAGGATTAATAGTTATCATACCAATAATGAAGAATTTAAAAATAAAATTAAAGCTGTGAATGATGGGAGATTGAGTGACTTTGTGTATAAAGATGGAATTTTGATATTCAGGAAGAGACTTTGTGTTCCTGATATAACTGATCTAAAAGGGAATTTTTGGATGATGCTCACAGTTCCAATTTCTATATACACCATGTGAGCACCAAAATGTATAGATATTTGAAGGAACATTTTTTGTGGGACAACATGAAGAGAGAGATTGTGGATTTTGTGTCAAGATTATGGTTTTTCAACAAGTGAAAGATGGAAGGTAATAGCCTGGGGTAGTCATGAAACCTCTTCCCATGCTTGAGGGGAAATGGGATAATATCCCGATGGACTTTGTCATGGCACTAACAAAGACTCATAGAAGGAATGATGCAATATGGGTTATTGTTGATCGTCCTACCAAGTCAGCACATTTCCTTGATATAATAGAAGATCCACCACTGGATCTTCTAGAAAGACTATATA
The DNA here is from genome assembly GCA_963277665.1 of Viscum album. Lineage (NCBI taxonomy): Eukaryota > Viridiplantae > Streptophyta > Magnoliopsida > Santalales > Viscaceae > Viscum > Viscum album. The sequence continues at coordinate 1,248,856,869 of OY728128.1, read as the reverse complement.
TTAATGATGTTGTGAAACTTCATGGAGGACCCCTATCGATTGTTTCTGATCGTGATCCCCGTTTTACTTCATGATTCTGGAAAAGTCTTCAAAAAGCCCTGGATACTGAACATCATTTTAGAACTGCCTACAACCTCCAAAATAATGGACAATAAAATGAACTATTCAAACCTTAGAAGACATGTTGAGATCATGCTCACTTGACTCTCAGGGTATGTGGTTTCAATAGTTACCTCTGGTGGAATTTTCCTATGATAATATATTAAATTCAAGTATTCAGATGGCACCATATGAAGAGTTATATGGAAAGATATTTCTCACACCAACCTGTTAGGATGACATTGGTGAAAGAAAACTTATAGGCCCAGAACTGGTGGAGGAAACAAGGGAAAAGGTAAAGGTAATCCAAAACCACATCAAAGCAGCTCAAAGTAGGCAGAAGAGAAATGTTGATAACTAAAGGAAGAATTTTATAATTTCATATAGGAGATCATATTTTCTTGAAGGTATCTCCATGGAAGGGTGTTATACATTTCGGTATGAAGGGTAAATTGATTCCCAGGTAAATCAGACCTTTTGAAATTCAAGAACGAATTGAAGCTGTATCTTACCGTTTGGAAATGCCGCCATGTCTCTCCAAATATCACAATGTGTTCCATGAATCACTGTTGAGAAAATACATGCCTGACCCAACACATGTACTCACTTACGAGGAATTAGAACTAGAACCCGATCTTTCATATTGTGAAGAGCCCGTCAGGATTCTTGATACAAGAGAACAAGTTCTGAGAAACCGGACGACTCGTCTGGTAAAAGTTCTATGGAGAAACCGTAAGATGGAAGATGCAACGTGGGAACCTAAGTAACTTATAATGAAAAACCACCCATTTATTTTCATGCGGTTGTATTCTAGAAATTTCGAGGACAAAATTATTTTAATGAGGGGAGAATGTAACACCCCAAGCTTCCACGGTACACTTCTCTTTGAATAATACAGTAGTGTGTGTTGTATGCAACTTCAAGTTCTAAAACACACCACAACCAATCAAGCTAGTAGTTATGAATAGTAATACCCACTTTTTGAAATTTTATAAATTTTATCTCTCAAAATGGACTTCATTTTTTGATTTGGAAGATAAATATTAGCTTATGGTGAATTTTTGGTCTTTTTCTGAAAACATTCTATTTTTGATGAATAGTGAAAAACACTAAGTTATAGTTTAGAAACAAATTTTTATTTAAATTTTTATTTATTTTATTTAAATTTAATTAAAGTTGAAATAGATACATAATACTTGTATAAGTTCAATGTAATTCATTGGAGTTAGTTTAGAATAATTTTAGATATATAAAATTTTTTTTGAACTTTTCACCGTCTTTTACCCACCTCTTAGAAGAATTTGGAAATTCACATAAAACATAATTTTACCACTTCTGTGAGTGGAAATTCGAAAATCAAAGATACACAGTTAATATCAAGTAGTAAAATATGGTTCAATAAGATAAAAATTATTTTTGGTGAATAATAACTTTGTACTTTTATTTACCACAGTTAAAAGTATATAAGGAAATTAAGGGTAAAAATGATATTAATATTACCAAATAACATGTCCTAATTCTATTGGAAAAGTGTATCTAGACCAAGAAAAACCTTAGGAATAAAATATTATCATTTAGGTCTAGTTGGGTTAGATTAGGACATTTATTATTATTTAATTCAAAGAAGAGTTAAAAGAGATAAAATCATAGTTCAAAAACTAAAACATTTTTAATATAGGGTTATACATAGGATAAATTTGATAATAAATATTCATTAGAAAGATAAAAATATTTCCGATATAATGGTATTTTATTTATAATTTTTAGACATTAAATAATTTAATTTATTTATGACACAATAATGATGCAATAATTGCCTTATTAGTAAAATATTAAAATAATTGATATTATAAATACCCAAATAAATATAATTTTTGACTTTTAATGAGTTAAACAAATTTTATAGCTTAATATGACATTTTTTTATTGATTTAATTATGTTTTTTCTAAGTAATCATGCTTTTATGATTTTCACAAAAATGAAATAACAAATAGTGTCAAAATTGACAAAAAAGAGTTTTTAAAACAAATATTATATTATTGATTGATTTTAAATTCCTCAAAATCTAAGGTTCAGTCAAAAGACATATATTATCATATTTCTATCATTAATGGACCACATGAGGTTATCTTGGATGTCTATAGTAAGTTTATTAACTATATAATATAAAAATACAAAGTGACATGGTAAATGTCAAACTAATTAACTAAGAGTTAAGACTAAAGTATAAGGTTAATATAGTGACCCAAACCTCTATAAAACCTATTGGTTGAGTTTTTTTCGACCCATACCCAACTTAGAATTTATATAATCCTCTTTGTATCCATTTGAAACCGAATATTAATTTATTATAGAATAATATTTCTAGCTTTTCAAAAGGTGCCCCTCACCCCTCTTATAAATGGTCACTTCCCCTTCCCTCTAATTTATACCTTCAAAGCCTTTTGTCTCGGCCAACCCCTACCCAAATAATATCTCACCTTCCCTCACTTCAATTTAGAGGCCTTATTTTGATCATAAATCCAACTTAAGGAGCTCTTTTGATCAAATCAAAAGAAAGAACCTGAAGAAGAGGTAATGGTTTCACCACCCTCTTTCATGTTCCTTTCTTCTTCAACTTCTTCTTATTTGATATTATAATTATGAAATAATAACTCCAGTATCTTTTATATACTGTAATGTTATTATAAATATGGTACAACCATATTCAGTATTCTATCCATCCTTTGAATGACATGTCACCATACGTGTGTACGTACGGCTCACTGTCTCTACGTCGTGGTGTAATTGTTATTCAATAAATTATTATTTTGATGGGTATAATAATGATGTTTAATTCATGAAATAATAAATATAACATGATAATGATTCTGTATATATGATATACCATCCAATTATATATATTTTTCATATCAATAAATTGATATTGTCGCTCGTGCGTACGTATGGACTACCGTCTCCACGAAGGCGATGAGATTCATTCCTCATCGCATACATTCAAGATTAATTCTCATTTGATAATTAAAAATAATGTTTAAGGACTTGATATCATTATGCATATGAATAAGATACAACCTATCATAATAAACACATCTTATGTAACAAAACATATAAAAGAAAACGATTTAGTTAACACCCAAAACAACGGTAATACTAAGATATTATTAACAAAGCAATGTTAAAAGATCCTATATGATATAATATTAATTTAAATGATTCATGTATAATTTAATAACAATTATTTCACCATTATACAAGAGTTTAACCTACCCTCTACCAAATAAATGTACAAGGTAAGGGTTTATTTCACAATCTCTTCATTATCCAAGGTTGTTTATATGTAATTATCTAATAGGACATCTTTATCATACACATCTATGTTTCTTAAAAATGGATTTCAAATAATTATTAATATTTTATAGACTATGGGTTAAAGACATTTATAACCTTTTTGAATTTTTATAAGAAGTTTATAAAGGAATATTCTTGTCTTTTTCCAAACAAGGTCCTTTTTAACCTTTTCGACAGAATTAAGGTAAGAATGTTTTTTATCGTATATAGAGGGTGAGACTATTTTCTGCCATTATTAAATTGTCAAAGCTTCCCTTAAAACCTTATAAGAGTCTTTTCAAAGTAATTTTTTTCTTGTATAGTTATGTGACTTTTAAATTATTTCAAAAAAAAAATATTTCTTTCAAATAGTTTTGATTTCATCTATGTCAACATCCTTTGATGGATTTTAAGCTTATTTGATGTTGATTTAATATGATACAATACTTCCATATTGTATTGATGGTTTTGTGATATGTTTGACTATGGATGTTTTATTTTGATACCATTCATGGTTTTTGGAGAAATTATTGGCATTTCATATGCTAGTTTTAATACGAATGTTTATGTTATGTTTAAACCTATTCATATGTGGAATGCATTGGACTTGATAAGTGACGGGTGGAGCCCACTATAGCTCCTCTTTGCATCAGTAGGTCTCATGAGACAAAATAGTGTCTTGGAACAAGGCCTTGACAAAATCTTATTTGTAGTCTTGCACAAGGCCTTGACTATGTGGTTATGATAGTCTGACATTATGCATTCCATCATTATGAATGTGGTTATTGATATTGCATTATATTATTCGACTAGTAGAATATCCATGTGAATAATTAAATGGAATTATTTCATTTTATTTCTACCATATTATGTTGAAGTTCATGTTTAAATAACTTTTGTTTTAGTTAAACATTTCCTTAAATGTTTATGAATATTTATTAATGTTTCTGTTATATTATTATCCTTACTGTGCATCTGAGCTCACCGCTTTCTATTTTTATTTTTCCCAGAATGTGAAGATGTATTTTATGAATGACCTGCAGGGATAGTATGATGGGATATGAGTGTAGAATATGGGGACTATGTTGTTTTAGTGTTCATTTTATGATTTAATGTAAACATTTTGAATTTTTCTAGTGATTCTAAAGATACTAAACTAATCGTTCTTTGGAGACTTAATCTTTTGTGATCATGCCAATGTTATGTAATAATGCACCGACTCTAGGTAACTGGGGTTGGGGAGTTACAAAAATTGATATTATAATAATATAAAATGTTCCAAACAAATTCCCTAATTCAATTGGATGAGATAAATCCAACCATGATCATTCTATGGTAAGTTTTAAGACCCCATGGGGCCACTTGGGATCAATAATTACATGTTATAATAATTGATTTAATGTAATGGTAAATATTACATAAACATTTTTGTTTTTACAAAAAAAAATTATAATTTGGTTATATAATGGATATATTTAACAATAAATATCAATTATAAATATAAAATGATTTTATACTTCCTGGTTTTTTATTTATAATTTATTGACATTAAATAAATAAATTTATTTACAAAATAATGACGACGTAGTGATTACCTTGTTAATGAAATATTCAAATAAATGATAATATAAATATTAAACTGAATGTAATATGAACATTTTGATGAAATAAAAAAACTTATTGATGATTATGAAATTTTATCATTGAGTTAATTTGTTTTTTCTGAATTGATCTAGTTTTTAAGACTTTATCAAAAATCAATTACTAAATAGAGTCAAAATTTTCATAAATGAGTTTTTAAAATAAATACTATTTTATTAAATGATATAATAGAAAAAAAATCTTATATTCATAAATATGACATATATAATGTTACAAATTTCATTAATGATCTACTTTATATTATATAGAAATTTTATAGTAACTATACTGACCATAGAGTGAAAAAATGCAAGAACATATGGTAAGAGATAATTTATTCAACTAAGGGTTAGTGCCAAAATATATGGTTAAATATGTGACATAAAATTCTCTAAAACCAATTTAATGAGATTATTTTGACCCATAGTCATCTTATCCACGAAATAAATCTCTTTTGAACTATTATAATTATAAAATCAATATATAATAAAATAATATTTCAAGACCTTCCTAAAATTCCCCTCTGTCCTCTTATAAAAGTCCACCACCTCTACCCATTTAGTCACACCTATCAAGCCATTTGGCTCATCGAAAATATTCTATAATAATCTCCCAACATCCCTACCTTTCTTTTATAATCCTTAACTTGTGTATAAGGAAAATAAATGAATCCTTCCATCCCAATTCCTAAGGAGTTTCGTGATTCAGAGGTAATTCCTTCCCTCATGCTCCTTCCATTTATTTTCTTTCTCCAAAAATAATCTCTTTTTATTCCATTATTTTATAATAAATACAGTATTATAAATATAATATGTTGTTTTTATAAGAAGGGGTTGACCTAAAATTTCAAACACCTCCATTTAATGGATATAGAACATTATATCTTTGTGTTTGGAGAACTACTGCCTCATGAAACGATGATTGTTCAATTTTATTTTATCACCTATCATGGTAGCCATTATGATGAAACAATATTTATATATGATATTATATATATATATATATATATATATATTCTATATTCTTCTGTAGTTTTTATTTAGAACATACCATTATGCTTTCTATGTTGAGTTATTACGATAATTTTGTTTGAGGAAGTGTGGACTACCCCCACCCCCCCCCCCTCAAAACAATGTGACTCCCTCCCCTATACATGAAACATATAAAAGATGGGATTATTAAACCTATGAGACCTAAATTACATTAATATAATACTAGTATTATGACATAAATTTATAAAATCTGATTTTTATTCTTTTAATATGACAATGAAATGAAAGCATCGTTCATGCGTACATAAAACCTTCTGTCACCATCAAAGGTGCATTTCATTTCTTATCTCCAAATATTATGATATTATAAATAAGTATATAATGGATATATATGATATTTAAATCTGGGATAATATTCTGGAGATGATGTAATTTTGACTACATGGAAAATTTATATCAAAACAAGTTCATTTTTTGACTCAGGTATAGAATATTGACAAAACTATCGATATGAACATAAATAATTATGTATTTTTTATTATATGGTAATAAGTCATATAAAAGGACTTGTAAAACTGAAAAAAGTTCTCCAGATAGTATAAATTAACCAAGTATTATTAATCAATAACATAATGATTTTATGTGATCAGTTAGACTCAAGGTATGGGACATTGTCTCAATCTCCATTCATTTATGAATATTTTGATAATTTAAAACTTCTCTTTTTATATGGTGTATAATCAACCCTTTGAATTTTAATTTCATTCAAAGGGAATCTTTTTTTCAAATCATTTTACTAAACAAAAAAATGAATGTTTTTTTCATTTTCAGTGACAATGACTCCTCCATCGCTATAACCGTTATTTGATATTTGGATTCCTCTATCATCATTAATGTTTTTAAAGGAAATGAAATACCTTATTCTCTTTTTGGGTGTTTTGGTATTGAAAATGACTCTTAAAGTTGACATACTATTTAAATATCTTGAAATTGTCTCTTGTGATTACAAATAAAAATTTATGAGTAAAATGTTGAAAATTTAAAACTTATATGTCTTATGATTATATAATGGTACATGGACATTTAGCAGTGGTTACATGATAAAACAATGATAGGTGGTTACATGATAAACCAGAGATGGGTGGTTCTGTGACAAACCATAGATTGGTGGTTATGTCATAACCGCCAATAAAATGGGTATGGAAGTAGGCCGTATTCTTATTCCATTTAGTGATATCTGTGGAAGTAAACCATTAGGTTATTACATTTAAGTATGTTTACATCCCAAGTTACATTTATATGATATATGTTGATTTTTATTGGTTTATGGTAATATTTTGGATACAAAAAGGGTAATAAATGAGATTATATTTAGTGAAGAGTATTTACTACATCATAAAAGTGAAATTTTTTACGTTATGATAAAGTATTCATGGTTTTCATGTTTTAACCATACTAATAGTTTTCCTACGTTTTGAATCCCTTAATGAGCATTTTATACTCATCATATGTTTTGAATTTTTATCACAGGATATAAAAAAGAATAGAGTTAAGGATGTGATCAATTAAAATTTATGCTATTAAAACATGAAACGATACCATGTGTCTATTAAAATAGTATTTTTTTAATAAAAAAATGGATAGTTAGTAGAAGTGTGTACTTGTAATATTTAAGTAGTTGTGTATTATTTATGACCAAATTCTCTAAAGAACTAAACCAGAAAATATCCTTCATGTGAATTAAAGTCAAACTATTGACATATCATGAGATTAATTAATGTTTAAGGATGAGGCCTTATATAGAGTCTAATAATTTGTTAGATATATTCGATGATATGATTAAAGTACCATAAATAAAATCCTTTGGTACTTCAACCTCAAGTGTAGTGATCACAAACACTTTTCCTTCCCTTATTGGCCTCTTCAATGGTATGTTCCCTTGCTAGCTGGTAAATTAGGTTGAATAATGAACCATTTATTTTTTTTACAAGCATTAGATATCATTACTCTATTTCTTCACCTTACATCTATGATCCATATGATATTTTTCACCAAACTAGTAATAGAATAAAAGTTTCTTCAAATATTTTTCATGATGTTTCCTTCCAAAATTTTCACATAATGGAAACTGGTTTATTTTATGATTATTTTTTGAAGAGTTACCTATTTTTTTGTTTTCATATGACATTTTATTTTATTTATTATTCTTTTTATATCATACCATGAAAATTAATTCTCTATTTTGATGGTGTATAAAACTATTTCATCATATGATAAAAATGTTTGAGAAAAAAATCCATTTGGATACATTTATTGACACCTTAATAAAATTCAATCAATCCCTTTTTACTTCATATTTAATATAAATCCAACATGGTTAGTCCTGTAGTGGTGTCCTAATACTCTAGAGCACTTTATTCTCCCATTTTCATTAAGCTGTGTAATTTTAACTTTATCCAAATTCATTGCTAATGAGAAAACATTACTGGAATAATTCATCATTAAATTGACCCCACTCTAGGTTTTCTATTTCTTTTTCCATCGTTGTATATTAGATCAAAAAATATAATTGATGAAAATATCTCTTGTGATAATATATTACGACTTAAAGATTTTCCATTTCATTACATCCCAATACCAGAAATATTTTTTCAAGGGAAATAATCCGTTTTTTAGCTAACAATGGATTATTAGTTCTACTAGTTAAAGGGGGATTCATTAACAGGAAGTGATACAATATAGGAGAATCAGTCCGTGTAACTACAATTCACTATATTCAGGTCATGTAATTCATCATAATCTATATATGTTGGCCTTATATAGCCATTATCATCTCAGATCGAATACGAGATATATTATCTTACTTGGTAGGGAAGTTTTAATACTAATCTGGAGTGTTTATACCATTCTTTCTTCCATGAACCATTTAAAAATAATGGATTACATGGTATTATATCATTATTTATTTTAAATCATAATATATAAATCTATATTTGATGATTTACATAACAAAAATTGAAAATATATGCATTGTCAATATTGAAATTATAAACATGGTTTCATTTGGAATATATTTCAATTATAAAAATATTTTCAAATCCATCATAATGGTTTTCATTGAAAATATGAATTGTCCTAATAATACCCCATATAATTGTGAATCTAAGTGATCAGTATGTTCCATTTATGTGTACTACAAGGTTCTCAAGTTAAATCCTAATGCACCCTTCTCAGAGTTGTTACACTTAGGTACAACTATGGCTGAACCACATCCACATAGAGTATCCAAAAATGGATTCATTTCAGGTAAAACAACATAATCTATATCATACCCTCAATTTATGATGTTTTCCTAAATTTAGAATATCATCAAAGTCTATTATAGGTTTATGTTCCCTAATAAATGTTTTTATAAATCAAGATATAAGGGCTCCTATTAAGATTTCTATGATACCAACTATAATCACATCAAACCTATAATCCATGAGTCAGTGATTACTAAATTACATTAGGACTACATACAAGTGATCTGATCTTGAAGTAACATCGTGGTTATTATTATTGTAAAACTAGATACATACATGAATATCACATTAGGTATTAAAACATAAAAATAAAATATGGTGAATGTAAATATTCTACAACCACAAATTTATTCAATGATTACACATTCTTATTTTAGGGGAAGAAAATGAAATAAAAGAGAGATAAAATTCTCAGAAAAAGTTACATATTATCGAAAAAATATTTATAGATAAGGGATAATAAAAATTTCTATTTAAGAAAAAAAGTCAGATTCCATTTATTTAATAATTAGATCACAAAATTGCATCCGTATGAAATATTATTGAAATAAAATCATGGATAATAATAAATAAAATCTCAGTAAAGTATGGGATAAATATTGTACCTAATGTTATAAGACATCATGATATCTCTACTATCAATAGCTTTTGACTATACCTTTTAATTGGTATATAATTATACACTAAAACCCATTTAATTGGGCTAAGTAATTCATCTCATCAGACTACCAACACATCAAGGGGATATAGATAACTAATCCACACCCATAATTGCATGTCCAATTTAACCATCATATATCAAGTGATCTATTTAATTAATCAACAACAAGAATTATCGAAACAATATCTTAATTGAGTAAAGAATTGAAATTCATCATGATTTTCTCTAGTTAATGAAAAAACATTCATAAAAAACCATATATAAAATTGATATACATCATCGGAAATTATCACTTCCAAGATACAGAGAATATATATATTTAACATTAATAAATTTTACAGATATAAAAAGATACTCAATTTCTCAATATAATGTTAATAACCAAAAAATTAATAAGGGATAATATATTCCCATACTTTAAATCGAAAATATAGGTCTTACAAAAAAATCATGTCTGTTAGGGAAATAATAAATAATGAAGTGAATTATTAATATAATATTTCATTTATGAGTTTTTGTTGTATGGTCAATGAAATTATATAGAAGAATATAAATACTATAAAACTATTATGGAAGATAAATAGTTGGTTAACACTGTTTACATTGAAAAAGTATTACTTTTTCCCTTTTTCGAAACCATCCCTTTTAGAAAAGAGACAAAATATTCCTATAAAACATTTCTAAAATTGATGGTTAAAAAATTTCCTTATAATTTTTTAATTGAAAAATATTTACATTTATAAAATATTTCTAAAAAATATTGTTATGGACGACAATTATACCCTTTTAAATGAAACATAAAATCAGGTTCCCTTATAAACATTTCATTTCCTAATTCGATTTAAAAATAGAGAAAAATTTCGAATAAAATATGGGGAATAAATAAATATCTATAGGATAATAAAATTATTGGGGTTTATGAATGATAAATTATATGATTCCTTTAATTAATATATAATCAATCATAAAATAAAAGGAGATATTAATATATATTATCCTCACATTGGAATATTTTGATTTATAATTCAATGAAAGAAAAAAATAGTATTTGAAAATAAATAAAAAATAATAAATATGTATTCATTTTAAATATATCAAATGGGTAGTATATATACCATAAAAAGTGAATATGTTCATAATAAAAAATATATGTCAATGGAGTTTAAATTGAGATGAAATCAATTACCTCCTACATCACTTCTATTTAATGGTCTTTAATTTATTATTTAACGGTTTTGAACATGTTATTAATTTATAAAAAATACATTTTAATATTTATTATAACATATATAATCTTTTATTACATTTTATCACCCATTCATTAACAATCATTTATTATTACTATTGTTTCACATGTAAACACCCTTGTTTTCTTGTGATTGTTTTTGTTATGGATGTTTCTATACTAGTTAATATGATATAGATATATCATCTAAAGAAAGATATTAATTTTATAATTATTATATATAATCATAAGATTAATTTTTTAAATCATTATTGAAATTTGGAATGGAATGTGAATCACATTCTTTCAGGGATATGATAATTCGTAAATATGAATGAGTGATGATATCATTGACTTAATGAGAGAAATAGTAAGGAAGTAGATGATAAAATTAAATTTATTGATATAATGTAGTTTCATATTTTTAAAATATATATTAATTATTTCAATTATTATTATTATCTATCTTAGTCTATGATGGAAAACAAAATACATCTTTCTAAGAGGCGATCGTCTTTCGAACACACAAGGAATGGTTTTATTTCCCATTTGATGGAGAAGGATATTGATAAATATTATGCCATAAATATAATAATATATCATTGTATGATATCTACTATTGTTATTACATTTCAATTGTTAAGAAATTATTTAAAGTGTTAAAGGAATAAGTGTAAAGGAAATTTCTTGCTGGAGATGAATACCTTTACTAAAAAACTGTCTTTAGATCTCTTTTTAAGAACTCAAGGGTTTTTATTTTTTGAATAAACACACTTTTATAGAATTTATAATTTGATCAGGGGGATAATTTTTAAGGGTTTGATAAATTTAAATTTCTTGAGAGGTTTGAAGATGTGAGTTGTTGTGGTTCCCTTTTATAATTATAGTGAGTGTCACACTAGTAAATTTTCAATGTTTCTCAATAATGTCTTGTAAATTTCAAGAAAATATAGAGAAAAAATAGGTCATATTTGAAGAAAATATATATATGGTTAATATAATATAAACCAATGGTGTTTCAGAATATTTGTAGTTAATTTTGACCCATAACATTATAGTTTAACCCCCGATAAACCCGTTTTTCCTTCAAACATTGTAATAAATTTTTTAATTTTTACTATTCATTAATACCTATTATTATTTTCTCAGTATTACTTAATATTAATTATGTTGACTATAAATATGGAATCTATTTAATTAAATTAAATTCCTGTAATTTTTAGAATGTAATTAAAAAATAAACCCACATATCATGTAGAAAAACAATTTTTCAATGAAATGCCTTTGTCAAGCATAATATGATCTCCTATTAATGATATAAATAGTAATAATAATTAGATATATTTAAATTAATATAGTGAGATGCATAATATAAATTTTTTGTATAATAATTTCAAGTATTAAATACATTTAAAACCAATAATTGGATTTTTTTTTTAAATAAAAAATACATACTGAAAATTTAAAATTAATAAAAAACATAATTTAACCTTGAAAATAATATAATATAAAATATTGTTTTCAAAAATATATTGTATCTTTCACTATTCATTGACAAATAACTATTTTTAGAAAATTATTTAAAATTTATTCTAATATAATAATGAAATGATAAATTAAAAAATGGAATTTATTTTTTCTACTAATTTTTTTATAAAGTCTCTAAATTAAAATATTCCCTAATAATTAGAAGAAAAATTCATTTTTTATGAAAACATATTTTTGAATAATAAATTGAATTTACTAAGAAATGTGTTATTAATCTGTAAGATGTGACCAATATATTATTATCATGTCAGAACATTATATTTTTTATAAATAAGATATTACAATTTATATACATCAATTTAGTGGCTAGATTATAATCGAAACATAATAAAATTTAGTAGTTCATTTTAGCTTGATATGGTGTATCTTTTACACTATCATATATATTATTTATTTCTAAAATATCTAGATACATAATTCTACACCCCTTGAAAAAATTTAATCCCTGAAATTTGAACTCGATTTTGTTAAATTAGGTTTTTCTTTTCAGAATAAGTTTATTTAAATATGATATCATAAATAATATTAATAAAACGTCAACTTGACAAGAGAGAAAAGGGTTGTAATAAGTTCATCTAGTGTAACACATAGTAGGCTCCCATGTATGAGAACAAAAGTGAGAAGTAAAAACATGGATATAAATGATAAAACTGGATAATGTGGATTGATAGAGAGAGATTGAGAACATGGTCATGGAAATGTTAACGATCCGGAAAATGTAAATCATTGATGGGTTAAAAAGAGATTGATTTCTCAAAAGGAAAAGTAACCAAATTATATGTTTTAAATATTATTTTTTTAAAATTGAGGAATTATTTACTAACCACATAATGATAATTTTTAAATATAATTACTTAACATTTATAATTTCATTCTTTAATCATTTTCTACCACAATAAATTTTTTCACTAAATAATGAGTGTTCTTGTTTTAATTTTTTTAATGCATGAAAACATATAATCCAATTCTATTGATCATAAAAACCAAAGAATACTAACTATATATTCCTCCCATATTTAGGAATTTACTAAATCCAAAATATTTATTACAAGATATGACACCTAAAAAAATGTATAAAATGAAAAAAATAACGCTATCTCTAAAATTTCAGCATTAATATCTAATGGTCAACATAGATCATTTAAAAAAATAAGTGTCCTTAAAATTACTCAAACATATTCTAAACTAACATTGAAACCCAAAAAACAATAAGATTTTATGACATAGTATTCCAAGCTATTTTTTAAAAATTACATTTAAATAGAATTAATCACTTCTAATGAATTATTCTAAAAACAGTAATTGGACATATAAAATATTATCCATGATATGTTATAAATTTCTATAAAAAACCTGAATCATCAAAATTACACACAAAAATAATATATTATTCCAAAATATAATTCATCCATGACCTGCTAAATAAAATCCCATAATATTATATTTATCACAATCCTATACTATTCACAAATAATTATAGGGAACATCTTCTAAAACAGCACTAATCACTTAATAAATAAATGATTTTCCAATCACAAGGGCTAGAAATATAACAAACCACATGTTTCCAAAATCAATATATTATTCATACATAAAATAATTTAACTAAAAATACAATTTTATAACCACTGGGACATCACATAGGCCATTAGTTGGTGATGCACCATTGTCACACTTCGATTGTGGGTTCAAAACTTGTGGCCATTCCAAATCTGATGAGTTCTCACCCAACATGTGATATTTTCCTTTCTAAAAACTATTATTCTTTTAACATTCCATGGAATATGATAAATTTAATAAAAACAATCATAATTTATTCGTCATTAATGAAATTTCTTAACCATAATGGTTATTTCAAACCATTAATTTTCCATCCCTAAATGTAGTAACCCATAATTACATCAAAAATAAATGTATCTAAAAATATTATTACCCAACATAAAATTTCATTACCTAAATTGTTAAAAAATTTATGAAATTTATCTTATGACCAAACATAAAATTATAAACCAATGATTATAACCATAAAACTTAAAAAACCTCAATGAAAAATCAACATCTAATTGTTTGTCTAAACCTGCCTTTCATAACAAATTTATGGTCCCGACCATAATAATTACTTATCCTATTGTTTTGGATAAAGAAATAACATTCTTATAATTGAAATGATATTTTTAGTCTAGAGTTTTATAATATTAGGAAAAACTCTTACATATTAAAATCATATATTATAAGTGTATACTTATACTCAGTATGCATTAATCTAATTTTTTTTAATAAAATTGATTTATTTTCATAAAATGTATTCACCACATTCAAACTGAATTATTCTTTTATCTTACCCAAACATAAACCCTTATAAAAAATATCAAAAGTTTTATGAGTGGAAAAACTTAGTATGGGATTTAAAATAATGAAATATGTTAGTCTAGTGAAAAACCTCAAAACAACTTATAAACCCTTTTCTTAAACATATTACATTACACCAGAAATCCGAATAAATATTTCCTTTTAATATAAATTATTTCATTAACTTTTTAAATCAAATTATGTCTATAAAAACTCAATAAAAATAATGTAAAAGTCTTATAGGTGACTTGGGAAATCGTTATCATATCTCCCTTACAATTAGTCTTATAAATGGAATAACTATATTGTTGAATTCTATCTCTTAAGAACCCAATTCCTAGATCCCTATCTAGGAACTCCCATTATATAAATTATAACCAGATCACACAATTTTAACATAGTTAACGCATTTTATAAGCTATGATGGGATCACTTGTGTGATATAATAGGTGTAAATCATTTTAAATAAATATATTATAGTCATATCATGAATAAAACCCCTAAAAACTCTTTTAAATACATGTACAAAAGACTTACAGTTATCAAAATACAAATTTTCGTAAAAATAAATTTTAAAATCTAATAACCACACACATAATAAAAAATGAATTTTATTTAAAAAAATGTGACCAAATGTATAATGGAAAGCTTTTATCATTAATGTGTGAAGATGGTAAAAAAATATAGGCATTCCATATATAATAAAACATTTCTTTGATATGTTTTTCAAAAAATAAACAATGTACCTGATTTGGATAACTTAAAAATTTATTCGTTCAAATAAATTTTTTAAAACAAATAGGGGTAAAAATAATGTTTTTAATTTAAAGTGTACCCTTTCATGATTCTTTCTCATAAAATACATTTCTCATATTCCATAATAATAACATTTTTTAATTATTTAATTTATTAATAACCTATTTAGTTTTTATTATTACTTTTATATCACTTATGTGTATACATTACACATTTTGATGATATTTATAACAGAAGTCCAAAATGCCTTTAGTCATTTGACTACAGTCAAAGTTGTAATGCCCTGACCCTAGTTACCCAGAGTTGGTGCATTATTACATAACATTTTAATGATCACAAAAGATCGAGTCTCGAAAGACCGATTAGTTTAGTAGCCTTGGAATCACTAGATACATTCATAAAGTTTACATTACATAATAAAATGAAAACTACAACAACATTGTCTCCATAGTCCACAATCATATCCCTTCATACTATCCCTATTAGTTATTCATAAAATACTACTTCACATCCTGGGAAAAATAAAACATAGAAAGGGGTGAGATCAGATGCCCAGTAAAGATAACAATATAGTGTAAACTTTCATAAATAAGCATAAACATTTTAGGAAATGTATAACTAAAAAAATACTTTTAAACTATAACTTCAGCATAATATGGCAGAAATAAAATGAAATAATTCCATTAACATATTCACAAGGATATTCTACTAGTCAAATAATCACATGAAATATCAATAACCACGTTCATAATGATGGAATGTGTAATGCCATACTATCATAACCACATATTCAAGGCCATGTGATGATACTACAAATAAGAATTTGTCAAGGCCTTATTCCAAGACACTAGTTTGTCTCATGAGACCTACTGATGCATTGAGGAGCTATAGCGGGCTTCACCCGTCACTTATTAAGTCCAATGCATTCCTCATATGAACAGGTTTAGACATAACATAAACATTCATATTAAAAATAGCATAAAAATGTCAATACTTTATCCATAAACCATGAATGGTATAAAAATAACACATTCATAGTCAAACATATCACAAAACCTTCAATACAATATGGAAGTTTTGTATCATAATAAATAAACTTCAAATAAGCTTAAAACCCATCAAAGGATTTTGACATAGATGAAATCAAAATTATTTGAGAGAAACATCTCTTTTTTGAAATCAATTAAAAGTCACATAATTATAAAAGAAAAAATTTACTTTTAAAATATTCTTATAATATTTTAGTGTAAGCTTCGACGATTTTATAATAGCGGAAAATAGCTGCACCCACCATATTAGTTAAAAAATACATTCTTACTTAATTCTGTCAAAAAGGTTAAAAAGGGCCTTGTTTGAAAAACGACAGGAAGATTCCTTTATAAACAACATATAAAAAGTCATCAAGGATATAAATTACTTTATCCCATAGTCTTTAAAATAGTAATAATTATTTGAAATAAATTTTTAAGAATCATTGATGTGGCTGATAAGGAGGTCCAATTAGATAATTATGTATAAACAACCTCGGATAATGAAGAGATTGTGAAATAAACACTTACCTTGTACTTTTCCTCAGTTTAGGGTAGGTTATACTCTTGTATAATGTTGAAATAATTGTTATTAAATTATAAATGAATCATATACATTAATATAATATCATATATTATTTTTAACATTGGTTTGTAAATAATATCTTAGTATTATCATCATTTCGGGTGTTAACAGATTCGTTTTCCTTTACATTTTTTGTTATGTGAGCCATATTTGTTATGGATGGGATGTATATTATTCATATCCAGAATTATATCATGTCTCTAAAATTATTTTTAATCATCAAATGAAATTTAGTCATGAATGGATATGATGGGGAATGAATCTCATCATGTTCGTGGAGACGGTAATCCGTACGTACGTACGAGCGACAATATCATTTTTTTGATATTAAAATAATATATGAATGGATGATATATAATATATAAATAATCATTATCATGTTATATTTATTATTTACATGAATTACACATCATTATTATACCTATCTAAATAATAACATATTGAATAACAATTACACCACGATGTGGAGCCGATAGGCCTTACGTACGCACGTATGATGACATGTCATTCAATAGATGGATAGAATAATGAATTTATTTGTTCCATATTTATAATAACATAATATTATATAAAATATACTAGATTTATTATTTTATATTGGAAAAAAATAAATAAGAAGTAGAAGAAGAAAGGAACTTGAAAGAGGGTGGTGAAAACATTACCTCTTCTTCGGGTTCTTCCTTTTGATTTGATCAAAAGGGCTCCATAGGCTGGCTTTACAATCAAACTAAGGCCTTTATGTTTAGGTGAGAGAATTTTAGAGAATATTTGGGTAGGGGTTGGCCGATCCAAAAGGCTTTGAAGGTGTGAATTTTAGAGAAGGGGGAGTACCATTTTATAAGAGGGGTGAGGGGGACCTTTGGAAAAGCTAGAAATAATATTTTATAATAAATTCATATTCAGTTTATAATGGCTCCAAAGTTGATTATTTAACTTTTAAGGTGGGTATTGGTCTAAATCCATTCATCCAATAGATTTTAGATAGGTTTGGGTACCTATATTAACCTTATCTTCTATATTTAACTCTTAGTTAAATAGTTTGACATTTACCATGTCAATTTGTATTTTTATATTATATGGTTAATAAACATACTATATACATCCAAGTGACCCCCAAGTGGTCCATTAATGATAGACCTATAATTATATAAGTCCTTTGGCCAAACCTTATATTTTTAGGAATATAACATATTTTTTAAAAACTCTTTTATGTCAATTTTGACAATATTGGGTATTTTCTTATTGATAATTTCATAACAGCATTATTACTTCGAAAACAATTTATGTAACCAATCATAATAAGTCATATTAATCAATAAAATTATTTTAATTCATAAAAAGTCTCAAATTACATTTATTTTGATATTTATATTATTAATTATTTTAATATTTCATTAATTATGTAATTATGGCATCACCATTGTGTCAAAAATAAATTAAATTATTTAATGTCTAAAAATTATAAATAAAATATAATTATGTAGGAAATCTTTTTAGATTTCTAATTAATATTTATAATCGAATTTAACTAATGTATAACCCTATATTAAAAATGTTTTAGTTATTAAACATTGATTCTATCTCTTTTAAATCTTCTTTGAATTAAATAATAATAAATGTCCTAATCTAATCGACGTGGACCTAAATGATAATATTTTATTACTAAGGTTTTTTTTTGTCGAGATACACTTTTACAATGTAATTATGAAATGTTTTAGGGTAATATTAATATCATATTTACCCTTAATTACCCTATTTACTTTTAAGCGTGGTAAATAAAAGTAAAAAGTTATTATTCACAAAAAATTATTTTTATCTTATTGAACCACATTTTACTCCTTGATATTAACCGTGTCACTCTAATTTTCAAAATTCCACTTATAGAAGTGGTAAAATTAAGCTTTATGTGAATTTCCGAATTCTCTTACGAGGTGGGTAAAAGACGGTGAAAAGGTCAATAAAATTTGTATATATCTAAAATTATTCTAAACTAACTCCAATGAATTACATTGAACTTATATATGTATTAACTATCTATTTTGACCTTAATTAAATTTATATAAAATAAATAATTATTTAAATAAAAATTTGGTTTTAAACTATAACTTAGTGTTTTTTCACAATTCAGCAAAAATTGAATGTTTTTAGGAAAAATACCAAAAATTCACCCTAAGATAATTTCGATATTTCGAATCCAAAAATGAAGTCCATTTAGAAAGATAAAATTTTAAAATAATTCAAAATGTGGGTATTAATATTCATGACTGCTAGTTTGATTGGTTGTGGTGTGTGTTGGAACTCAAAGATGCGTACAACACCCACTATTGTATAATTCAAAGAGAAGCCTACCATGGATGCTTGGGGTGTTACATTCTCCCCTCCTTCAAATAGTTTCATCCTCAAAATTTCTATAATACTACCTCATGAAAAGACTCGGGTGGTTCTTCATCATAAGTTCCTCGGGTTCCTACGTTGCCTCTTCCATCTTATGGTTTCTCCATAGAACTTTTATCAGACGAGTCATTTGGTTTCTTAGCACTTGTTCTCTTGTATCAAGAATCGTGACATGCTCTTCGCAATAAGACAGATCGGGTTCTAGTTCTAATTCCTCGTAAGTGAGTACATGTGTTGGGTCAGGCATGTATTTTCTCAACAGTGATACATGGAACACATCGTGAAGTTTGGAGAGACTTGGCGGCATTCCCAAATGGTAAGCTACATCCCCAATTCATTCTAGAATTTTGAAGGGTCCGATGTACCTGGGACTCAATTTACCCTTCTTACTAATGCATATAACTCCCTTCCATGGAGATACCTTCAAGAAAATATGATCTCTTACATGAAATTCCAAATCCTTCTTTCAGTTGTCAGCATAGCTCTTCTGCCTATTTTGTGCTGCTTTGATGTGGTTTTGGATTACCTTCACCTTTTTCATTGTTTCCTCCACTAGTTCTGGGCCTACAAGTTTTCTTTCACCAATTTCATCCTAATAGATTGGTATGCGACATCTCTTTCCATATAACGCTTCATATGGTGCCATTTAAATACTCAAATTGAATCTATTATTATAGGAAAATTCTACTAGAGGTAAATATTGATCCCACATACCCTGAAAGTCAAGTAAGCATGATCTCAACATGTCTTCTAAGGCTTTAATAGTATATTCTGATTGTCCATCTGTTTGAGGGTGGTAGGCAGTGCTCAAACGAAGTTCAGTATCAAGGGTTTTCTAAAAACTTTTCCAAAATTTTGATGTAAAATGGGGATCACGATCCAAAACAATTGATTGGGGTACTCTATGAATCCTCACAACATCATTAATATATAGTCTTGATAGACATTCAAGTGGTAGATCTTCCCTTATAGAACGAAAATGCGATGACATGGTAATACGATCAACAATGACCCATATTGCATCGTTCCTTCTAGGAGTCTTTGGTAGTCCCATGATGAAGTCCATCGTGATATTATCCCATTTCCACTCAGGTATGGTAAGGGGTTGCAATACTCCACCAGCCTGTTGTCCTCAAGCTTTCACTTGTTGAAAAGCCATACATCTTGACACAAAATTAGCTATCTCTCTCTTCATGTTGTCCCACCAAAAATGTTCCTTCGTATCTCTATACAATTTGGTGCTCCCAGGGTGTATAGAGAAATATGAACTATGAGAATCATCCAACAATTCTCTTTTTAGATCAGGTATATCAGGAACACAAAGTCTCTTCCCAAATTCCAAAATGCCATCTTCATACACAAAGTCATTCAATATCCCATCATTCATAGATTTAATCTTCTTTTGAAATTATTATTCATCGGTATGAGAACACTTTATCTTTTCCAGTAAAGATAGTTGGGAAACCATTTTAAAAATATCGATGTTTCACCTTTAATGGTTATTCCCATATCCAACTTTACTAGATCCATGAAAATAGGATCCCTCTCAACTCTCATATTGTTCAAAACTCCATGATCATTTCTACTCAAACCATCTGAAACCTTATTTTCCTTCCCTGTGTGGTAGTCTATAATGCAATCATAATCCTTGAGTAGTTCAAGACATCTCATTTTTCTCATGTTGAGTTGTTTTTGTGAGAAAATATACTTCTAACTCTTGAGATCCGTATAAATCTCACATTTTTCACCATAAAGGTTGTGTCTCCATATCTTCAATGCAAAGAACACGTCTTCTAATTCGAGATCATGAGTAAAATATTATTTCTCATTAATTTTCAGATGTCGTGATGCATAGGAAATAACTCTATCATTCTGCATAAGGACACAACCAATTCCTTTCTTCGATACATCAAGATAAAAAATGAACCCATCATTCCCCGATGGTAGAGTCAATATAATATAATTGACTAATATTCTCTTCAGTTCTTCAAAAAATTCCACACACTATTTTGTCCAAACAAATTTAACCCCTTTACGTGTGAGCTTCATTAATGGGTTAGCCAATCAGGCAAAATTCTGGACAAAACGCCGATAATAACCTACTAAACCAATTTAATTGTGTACCTCGGTTATACTTGTCGGGTCTAGACATTCTTGGATTTCCTTGGTCTTAGAAGGATCAACATAGATTCTATCCATAGAGATAATATGGCCAAAAAAATAGATCTCCTGAAGCCAGAATTCACACTTGCTAAACTTCCCATATAATTCATGTCTTTTAAGAGCCTTTAGGATAATGTGCAAGTGATTTTCATGGTCTTCATATATTTTGGAATATACCAAGTTATCATCAATAAATACCACTATAAAATCATCGAGATATTCCTTGAAAACTATGTTAATTAGATCCATGAAAACATAGGGTGCATTAGTCTGCCCAAAAGGCATTACTGTAAACTCGTAATGCCCGTACCTGGTTTGAATTGCTATCTTCAGAATGTCTTCCTTATTCACACACAAATGATGGTATCCAGATCGAAGGTCAATCTTTGAAAAATATTGAGCTCCACATAGTTGGTCAAATAAATCATCAATGTGAGGTAATGGATACTTGTTTTTAATTGTTATAGTATTGATTTCCCTGTAGTCGATACATAACCTCATGGATCCATCTTTCTTCTTTAAAAAAGGAAAGGGGATCCCCATGTAAAAACTCTAGGTCAAATAAATCCCTTATTAATAAATTCCTCTACTTGTTTATTTAGTTCAACTAATTCCATAATGGCCATTCTATAAGGGGTCTTCGATATGGTCCTTGATCCAGGAATTAAATCAATGGAAAACTCAATTTCCTGTTATAGATGATGTCGAGGTAAATCTTTTGGAAACACATCAAAATATTCTCTTACAATAGGTACATCCTCTATTAGAACATTCATTTACTTACCCACAGTTATTTCATTCTCTTCCTCCCTAATAATGGAATTTATTTGAGCTACTAGGGGTGGATCTAGGTAAGAATCAGGTGGTGATGATTCTGCTCTAAAGATAAGTTGTTCTTTATCACCATCATCCAAAATTTGTAAACTCCTTCTTCTTATAATAAATCTTCACATCATGGTTTGAATGCCAATCCATACTGAGGATTATATCAAACTCAATCATAGGTAGGAAGATGAGATCAGCAGATAACGAACATTTATATTCCCTAATTGGAATGGATCCATAGAACTTTGTAGCAATGATACTTCCCTTAGAATTTTTAACTGACAACACCCTTATTAAATCAAATTGGAAATATCTAATTTTATTAGGAAACTGGGAAGATATGAAACAATGCGATGATCTAGAATCAAATAATGCATTTACTAAACTTGAGGAAACCATTAAATTACTTGCCACCATGTCTTTTAGAGCATCTACCTGAGTAGTAGTGATAGCATAAGCTTGGCCTTAATCCCTTGTCCTTTTTTGATGTAAATCCCCATGTTTATTAGGATTTTCATTTTCATAATAAACCATCTCCCTACAGGTGTAGCATTGAACATCGGTAGCTTCTTTCTTCCCCTTGCAATCACAATCTTGGTGGCTTTTTTCACCACACATGTAACAGACTCCCATTCCTTTCAAGCAAGTACCGGGGTGTTTCGTCCGACATTTACTACAGGATGGATAATAAACGTTTCCCTTCTTCCCTTTATTTCTATTTCCAAAGTGATTAGCAGATATCTTCTTCTCTTTATTTTCTTCAAATTCATAAGACTTAGAGAATTATTTTTCTGTCTTGATAGCACATGAGAAAATATATTCTTACGACGAGAAGGATTGTGACACTAATGCTCGAAGAAGAAATGGTTTTAACCCATCAAATAAATGATAAATATTACTTATTGGGTTACGTATATAATCTCTAACATACCTTGATAACGTTGTAATGTTAGCCTCATACTTTGCAACATTCTCATCCCCCTTTTTTCTCAGACTCAGAAATTGCATTTCCATATCTACTAGATGGTCACGAGGAAATTATTTTTCTAAGAAAATCTCTTTGACCTCCCTCCATTCCATATTTTATACTTCATCATCTTACTTTGTGTTTTGAAACAATGATCACCATTGATCAACATATCCAGTGAGGCGATAAACTGCAATGATAACTTTTTTCCTTTCACCACTCCCCAAAGCCTGAAATATTTTCTCTAGGGAACTTATCTATTACTCAGTTACCAATGTATTTGTACTCCCATTGAATGTTGGTGGTTTTTTCCTCATGAAGCTATCTAATATTGAACCTCCACGCTATGGATCAGGGTGCCCCATAAGGGTAAGGTTATTATTCATAACCTGATTGAGTTGTCACAGTATGGTGATTAGATTATCAGCACCAATTGCATCACTAGCTCCACTATAATTATCTTGAGCAGGAGGGAAATCCCTATATGGAGTGTGTACATTGATACGGTTTCCATTTATTCCTCTAGGTGCCATTTCTAAGCAATGGAATACACTAGATTAGTTTATGAATCTCAATACATAAATCCAAAACTGTAAAACACTTAACATAAATTGAACAGCTTATGGATATAATATATTATCATAAAAATGTTTTCATTAAGGAAGTATATACTCATAAAACATTCATAATGGTTTGTAAACATAATGAGAATTATCCTAAGAATATCCTCCGAGAGTTTTATAACCAAGAGTAAAGCAAGGCCCGTTGTCGTGCACCAGTTCCCGTTAAAGTCTTGATCAAAGTGGTGTTTTCAGGTTTTACCCCTAGGTAGATCTGTGCCAGAGCCGCCTCTACCTGCTCGTATCCAGAAAAGGAAGTATTGCTCAGAAAACTCTCAAAATCTCTACAATACAAAAATTCTAGGAAGTTCTTCTATACTAATCAACAAATTCTATCTTAGGTCTATGTGCTCTAATCAGAGTTTATCTAAATCTTGTTTCTAAGGTTTGTACTAAACTTTATCTAATACCAACTGTAATTCCTCGACCCTAGATACCCAGAGTTGGTGCATTATTACATAAAATTGGCATGATAACAAAAGATCATATCTCGAAAGACCGATTAGTTTATTAGCTTTGGAATCATTAGATACATTCATAAAGTTTACATTACATCAGAAAATGAAAACTACAACAACATAGTCTCCATAGAACACACTCATATCCCCTCATACTATCCCTACAGGTCATTCATAAAATACTTCTTCACATCTTGGAAAAAATAAAACATAGAAAGGGGTGAGCTCATATGCCCAGTAAGGATAAAAATATAGTGAAAACATTCATAAATAAGAATAAACATTTAATGCAATGTATAACTAAAAGAAAATCCTTTTAAACATGAACATCAGCATAATCTGGCAGAAATAAAATGAAATAATTCCATTTAATTATTCCCATGGATATTCTACTAGTCGAATAATAAAATGCAATATCAATTACTACTTTCATAATGATGGAATTCATAATGTCAGACTATCATAACAACATATTCAAAGCCTTGTGATAAGACTAAAAATAATATTTTTTCAAGGCCTTGTTCCAAGACACTAGTTTGTCCCATGAGACCTACCGATGCATCGAGGATCTATAGTGGGCTCCACCCATCACTTATTAAGTCCAATGCATTCATCATATGAACAGGTTTATACATAACATAAGAATTCGTATTAAAATTAGCATACGAAATGTCAACACTTTATCCATAAACCATGAAAGGTATAAAAATAACACATCCACACTCAAACATATTACAAAACCTTCAATAAAATATGGAGGTTTTTTATTATGATAAACAAACTTCAAATATGTTTAAAACCCATCAAAGGATGTGGACATCGATGAAATCAAAATTATTTGAGGGAAATATCTCTTTTTTGAAATCATTTAAAAGTCACATAGTTATAAAAGAAAACATTTATTTGATAATATTCTTATAAGATTATAAGGGAATCTTCGATGATTTTATAACGGAGGAAAATATCCGCACCCACCGTATATGTTAAAAAAATACATTCTTACCTTAATTGTGTCGAAAAAGTTAAAAAGGGCCATGTTTGGAAAATGACAGAAAGATTCCTTTATAAAATTCTTATAAAAATTCAATAAGGCTATAAATAACTTTAAACCATTGTTCTTAAAATAATATGAATGATTTGAAATACATTTCTAAGAAACATGGATGTGGATGATAAAGAGGTCCCATCAGATAATTACGTATAAACAACCTCAGATAATGAAGAGATTGTGAAATAAACACTTACCTTGTAATTTTACTCAGTTGAGGGTAGGTTAAACTCATGTATCATGGTGAAATAATTGTTATTAAATTATACAAGAATCATATACATTAATATGATATCATATATGATCGTTTAACATTGATTTGTTAATAATATCTTAGTATTATCATCGTTTTAGGTGTTAACAGATTCATTTCCATTTATATTCTTTGTTATGTGAGCCATATTTGTTAAGAATGGGATGTATATTATTCATATCAATAATGATATCATTTCACTAAAATTATTTTTAATAATCAAATGAAATTTAGTCTTTAATGGATACGATGGGGAATGAATCTCACCGCGTTTGGGGAGATGGTAATCTGTACGTATGCACGAGCGACAATATCATTATTTTGATATTAAAATATATATAATTGGATGGTAAATCAAATATACATAATCATTATCATTTAATATTTATTATTTACATTAACTACACATCATTATTATACACATCCAATTAATAATATATTGAATAACAATTACACCACGACGTGGAGATGATAGGTCGTACATACGCAGGTATGGTGACATGTCATTAAAGAGATGGATAGAATAATGAATTTGTATGTTCAATATTTATAATAACATCATAGTATATAAAATATACTAGAGTTATTATTTTATAATTAAAATAACAAAGAATGGAGAAGTTGAATAAGAAAGGAACTTGAAAGAGGGTGGTGAAAACATTACCTCTTCTTCGGGTTCTTCCTTTTGATTTGATCAAAAGGGATCCATAGGTTGGATTTATGATCAAAATAAGGCCTCTATGTTGATGTTAGGGAAGTTGAAAGAATATTTGGGTAGGGGTTGGCCAAACCAAATGACTTTGAAGGTGTGAATTTGAAAGAAGGGGGAGTACCCTTTTATAAGAGGGGTGAGGGGAACCTTTGAAAAAGATAGAAATATTATTTTATAATAAATTCATATTTAGAATATAATGGATCCAAAGTGTATTATTTAAAGGTTAATGTGGGGATGGGTTAAAATAATTTCAACTAATAGATTTTAGACAGGTTTGGGTCACTATAAAAACTTTATCATTTATATTTAACTCTTTGTTAAATAGTTTGACATTTACCATGTCTCATTGTATTTTTATATTATATGGTTAATAAACATACTATATAAATCCATGAGACCCCCCAAGTGGTCCATTAACTATACACCTATCATGATAAAAGTACTTTGGTTGAACCTTAGATTTTTAATATCGATTAGTAATATAATATTTGTTTTAAAAACACTTTTATGTCAATTTTGAAACTGTTGTGTATTTTGTTTTTGATAATTTCATAACAGCATTATTATTTCGAAATAAATTTATATAACCAATACTAATTTTTCATATTAACCTATAAAATTATTGGAATTCATATAAAGTCTCAAATTACATTTATTTTGATATTTATAAAATCAATTATTTTAATATTTCATTAATTAAGTAATTACTACATCACCATTGTGTCATAAGTAAATTAAATTATGTAATGTCTAAAATTTTTAAATAAAATACCATTATGTAGTAAATTGTTTTATATTTATAATGAATATTTATAATCTAATTTATCTTATGTATAACCCTATATGAAAATTTTTTAGTTATTAAACATAGATTTTATCTCTTTTAACTCTCCCTTGAAGTAAATAATAATAAATGTCCTAATCTAATCCAAGTGGGCCTAAATGATAATATTTTATTCCTATGGTTTTTTTTGGTCGAGATTCACTTGTCCAATAGAATTATGACATTTGTTAGGGTAATATTAATATCATTTTTACCCTTAATTACCCTATTTATTTTTATCCGTGGTAAATAAAAGTAAAAAGTTACTATTCAACTAAAATTATTTTATCTTATTGAACCACATTTTACTCCTTCATATTAACCGTGTCTCTCGGATATTCTAAATTCCACTCATAGAAGTGGTAAAATTATGTTTTATGTGAATTTCCAAATTCTCCTAGGAGGTTGGTAAAAGACGGTGAAAAGTTCAATAAAATTTTTATATATCTAAAATTATTATAAACTAACTCCAATAAATTATATTGAACTTATATAGGTATTATGTATCTATTCTAACCTTATTTAAATTTAAATAAAATAAAAAATTATTTAAATAAAAATTCAGTTTTAAACTATAACTCAGTGCTTTTTCACTATTCATTAAAAATTGAATGTTTTCAGAAAAATACAAAAAATTCACCCTAAGATAACTTCGATATTCTGAATCCAAAAATGAAGTCCATTTTGATAGATAAAATTTATAAAATTTTAAAATGTGGGAATTACTATTCATAACCGCTAGTTTGATTGGTTGTGTTGTGTGTTCGAACTCGAAGTTGCATACAACATATGCTACTGTATTATTAAAAGAGAAGCGTACCATAGATGCTTGGGGTGTTACAAAAGGGGTCATTATTAGATCATCTCCAAAATAAAAATAATGATTTAATTATAATTTTTATAGATAAATTATATGTCTAAATTTTACAATTAAATATGATTATGTAAAGTTAAATACATTCGAATCATGGTGATGTTGACCAATATACGCACGAGTGACATTTACATTTTGTAGTGATCATTAAGGAAAAAATTAATGTTTTATTTTATATCTCTATAATGATAATAATATCATATATTTTATATTGAATATTAAAATATACAGATATATAAACCTTGTGAGGTTGTGATAAAAAAAATTATCGCATTGCTTTGTGGAGTTGTTTATCCACACATAAGTATGAATGACATTATCATTTTTGAGTAATTGGAAAGGTGAGAAGGTAAATGATAAATAATACATATATAATGATAAATATTTTTAAAAAATTAAAATATAAATAGTAATTCAATCATTTCAATCCATCCATGATAGACGATTATGGGAAATAAATTAAATCAGTTTGTGATATGGTAGTCTTCCATACTCCTAAACGATGAATTACTTTCCAATTTGATTAAAGTGGAGATGGATATAGGTAATTCCACTAGCATAATAACATATCAGTATATGGTATATAACCTAGGTATTGTTTTATAATATTTTAAGATGGTTTTAGGGATGTGGAAAAGGACAGAAAACTAAAACATGCAGATAAAACTATACCTCGTATTTGTAAAAGATCCTTTGATTAACCCCTTAAGACCTAGAATATTATTATCATGCCTAAAATGATACCTAAATAATATGGGAAGGGATTAGAGTCATTTATTTGATAATTTATTGACTCATCCAAAGTAGATTTGAAATTCAATGAAATGGGAAAAATAGGTTCCCATTTATGAGAGAGGGGAGGTGACTCTTGAAATTTGTATAAATATTAAATTAATATAACATATTTTTTAATTAAAAATGTCAAAAAAGTGATTTATTTTGATGATAATATGGGGATTTATCTTAATTTCCTTATATATATATATAATATTATTCATGCAATGGAAATATTTGTATACTTATAATTTGGTTTTAACCCATTTTTACCCTCTTAACACTTAGAGAGACCACATGGTTATTTAAATCATTGTGGGTAAATATTGTTAAATTTAATTAAAAAAAAGACATATAAATATTAAATTGATGATATTTTAACACTTATCCTAGTCAATTGGATGAATTAATGAATTTTTTAAAAAATATATCATTTAATAAAATATTTTTTACTATAAAATATTCATAATGTAAATTTCGTGAACTATTAATAACATTGATTTTAATAATATAAAAAACTTATAAATATATAAATAAATATTTCATTACATTCCAATAATATTATAGGTATATATAAAGTTCATTGACCCCATTATATATATATAATTATTTTTACATTATTATATTTATTATCATCTATTTGATTTTTTCCAATAATTAAATAATTACTTTTTTATCATTGTGATAGAATTTAAGAAAAATATTTATTTTATAAAAATTAAAAATAAATTATATGATTAATATATATATATATTATATTTTAAAATATTATTTATAATTTAACATATTGTTATGATAACGCCAATTTAAAAATATTATACTTTTTAAAAACATGAGTTTGACATGTTTGACATTTCATTAATAAAATACTATAAAAATAGTAATCTCTTATAATTGGACCCAAACAGTCATAAATTTCACTTATGGTTTTTTATGGTGATATATACTAATATACAAGTATTTAGAAACGTTTTTGTGTTATTTAATGGTTCATACTATTTTATTTTTAATCAAAAGTTTCAGATTTACACTTCACTATGGTAAGAATATTATTATGTTTACTTTTAATAATGAAAAATATATACTAAATGTATACCCACTAATTCAAAAAACTATATATTTTTTTAAATTCAATACCCAATTTTTTCATAATCTAAATCAAAATTTAACAGGAAAAAACAACCAGAAAATTTTACATAAAAATTATCTTTTTAAATTAAAAATGTTATTATAATAAATTTAAGTATAAAACACATTAAAAACACATAATTAATATTTTTAACAAAAAAATACACATTTAAAATTTAAAAATAATCATGAATATATATTTACCATTGAAATACTTAAATAGATACATTTTTTCATAAAAATAAGTTGTCATCACTATTATTTGAAAAATAAATATCTTTCAAAAATTCTAAAAATTTAATTTTAAAATAATTATGAAATTACAAATTCAAATATAAAGCTAGTTTTTTCAAATAAAATTTCTATAACTTATGAATATTATAAAATTCACTCATAAAAATTAGAGGAAATCATTTATGGAGAATGAATACTTTTAAAGAATAAATTGTCATTACTAAAAATATTGTTGTTTTTTTATGAACATACAAATAAAATCATATTTTGAGGGAAATATATATAAATCATATACATATATTATTACATTTCATACTAATAAATTTTATATCTTGGTTATAATGATCTTATAATAATATTTAGTTATTCGTTTAAGCCCTATATGATGTATCTTGTATGTTTTCAGACGTAATATTTATTTTTAAAATCATCGGATGTTAGATTGTCTAATTATGATTATGATAATATTCTGCTAAAAATTTCGATGAAGGATAATTATTGGATGACGAGAAGGATTTTGACTAACACTATTCATTTACAAGTTCAACCAGAATCATTTTTATTATTTAGATGCATTCTGACATTTTCCCAGTTACTAATCTTTTCAATAATCAATATCCCCAACAACAAGAAGGTCCTGAATCTTATAATGGAACATTTTATTGAAAAAATTTCTAGAACTACCCAAATTTTATGTTAATATTACAAATTAATAAATTTTCTCCATACTAATCTAACGGTGAATTTCATAGAACCATCGAATTAACAACATAACAATAGGTTTAGTCCATATGATCAACAAAAATTTAAATTTAAAACCCAAAATTTTGATAAGAATACTAGGTAAAATCAAAATCAATATG
Source organism: Viscum album (assembly GCA_963277665.1). Taxonomy (NCBI): domain Eukaryota; kingdom Viridiplantae; phylum Streptophyta; class Magnoliopsida; order Santalales; family Viscaceae; genus Viscum; species Viscum album. The sequence goes on along the minus strand of OY728128.1, from coordinate 1,248,825,209 downwards.
AAAACCAATCTGGTGGAAATTTCACAAGTTTTCATTATAAATAAAATTAAAAACAATAAGGTAACCAAGGAAATGATTCAAATACTATGATGATGTTTAAAAATATTATATTTCTCAACAAAAATATTCTCTAAAAAATAGTATATACAATGGGTTAAATTGAAGTAGGCAATGGTGGTTTGAAAAGGAAAACTGGAAATTTTCCAAAAGAAAATCTAATGTGAACCCAAGAGGAAGACAAAATGAATGTACTATAATTCTAATAAGTGGGACTAAAATTAAAATACCCCACACTAAACACAATGAACATGAACCTAAAAAAAGGACAGTTCTACTTCTATATCTTAATTAAATTTACACGAATAAGTAAAAAACCACTTTTATAACATATTTTACCACCAATAATCCATATATTGAACATGTTATCCATAAAATAGTTAAACATGAAAAATAAATTTAAATTTAGACATCAATATTGAAAAAACAAAAAGGTATTTTAGAAACATTATGAGAAATTACAAAATTAAGAATTTATTTGAATATGAAATGAAAATTTGTAGAGATATAGTAACTTATCACTTGGTAATTAATCATTTAAAAAAATATAATGAAATTTAATTGGATATGGAATTATAGAAAAAAATCTAGGAAATTAGAGGTTAACAAAATTATGTTACAGGTAAAGAGAAAAATCACATTTTATGAAAAATTAATAATGGATATATGTACCTAAAAAATAATGATCAAGGGAGGTGAGAAATTAAATTTTTGAAAAACTGTTTCTTCAATGATCTGTCATTTTCTCATATAGAATTCATATATCATAGTATGTTATCTATCCCCCTTATTATTGGAAGTCATCAGTTTGAAGATGCAATTCTTTGTCTAAAATCCTCAATAAATTGTATTCTTATTATATGTCTTAATATATATATATATATATAATGGAGAGATATATGATTCTAGTATATTCATCCAACTGGATAATTTTAATTTAGATAAGCCAGCTAAAGTAAGTAAGGATGTATTTCTAAGGATTAATGATCTTTTTTCACTAAATAATAAAATGTCAGACATGGAGGATGATCAAAATAATTCTCATACACAATGACTTTTAAGAAGTAAATTATTTTAATAATATAAAGAATAATTAATTTTTTAAAGGGAACTTGTCTATATATTTTTATAAAATATGGTTAATTCTCATATTTTTGAATCCTTAAAACACCCTGTGGAAGACTATTATTCACATCAGTTTTATACGATTGACTAGTTTTCCCTAGAGTTTTTTATTAATTTTATTTAATATTATAAACTGTTATATTATTTAGAAAATGAAAAGTGTTCCAATAATGTCTATGGTAGAACTCAAAATTACATGATCAACTATTTAGATGAATATAAAAATGAATTTATTTTTTGAAAAATATAATAATATTTTAGAGATTCTTAATATCATATTGATGTAATTTTTTCCAATAATGATATAGAAAATTATTAGTTTTTATAGTTTATAAGAAAATGTATTTCTACTAAAAAGTCTAGATCAATTGGGGAAATTAAACATGGAATGGTTGAAAATTATTTAAATTGTACTCAAAATTACATAATTATGGTAAATAATTTTTATCTATGAATGTTTCTTGTGAATACATTATTTTAATGTTAATGAAAATATAATTTTCATTAAAGAGAAACCACATGTTTGTGAAACCAAAATTTAAATTTCCTTTGATTATGAAGCTTCTTTCATGCATAAAAAATTCACTTCTATTTCAAATGTTTTCAATTCTTCTAAGAATTCTAATGATTTATTAGATGAAAATAAATTTGAGAAACATTATTTTTTTGTCCAAAGATAAAATCCCAAAAAACTTTTCCATATTTTTTTGATAAATATTTTAATAGTCCTTCTTGGAAGACAAAAAGAACCCCCATTATAATTACAAGTGAGCTATCTAGTGAGAAAGATAACGTAATTTCAGTGGACTTTAAGAAGAATAGGATGGCTACATGTTGGACTTAAATGATTTAACATGAATTATTCTTTAGGTTTACATGAATAAGATACTATTACTATACAATTACAAACATTTTATACAATTATAGTGAATATTGAATCTTACCCTTCTGCAAGTGGTTAAAACGGATGTGACAAAATTATTGGAAAAAGGTATAATTTACCCCATTATTGGAAACCAAATAGTAGACTACTTCGGATAGATCATAAGATGGGAGGTTTTAAATTTTTTAATAATTAATTTTTATATTTATTTCTGAATAGTGTTCAAAATATGAGGTGGGTACAGATTTATTATAGGATACAAAACTAAGTGACTAGAAATTAATACCTTTCCCTAGGATTACTAGATTAAATCCATGAAAATATGGATAATCAATCACATTATTCCTTATAGGATGGGTTTTTTAGAAACATAAAAAATTCACATTTCTCTTGAGTATTAAGATAAAAAAATTTCACATTTCCTTTTTATACATTTTCGAATCATTTAATTCCATTTGGACTATGTAATTCCCTATCGTTCTTATAAATATGAATTTTTATTATTTTATCTGATTTTTCTATGGAATATATAGAAGAATTTATGTATGAATTTATAGTTCATGGTCTATCCTTTGATATATTTATGGGAATTTTAATTTATGTTCTTAAATTGTGTATTGAGAATAACCTTGTTATGAACATGAACAAATTATATCTTATTATTGAAAGTGGAAAAGTTCTTGGTCATGAAGTGTTTTTAAATAGAATTTTAGCAGATAAGTCCAATTTTGATATTATCACCTCATTATCCTTTCCTATTAATATGAAGGATATTGGATACATTCTTGTCCTTGATGGGTTTTATTTAAAATTCATAAAATATTCAATGCTGATTGATTTCTTTTAGGCTAGACTTATTTTAAAGGAAATTCGTTTTTACTTTTATGGTATGTGTGTGGAAGATATCAATGAAAAAAACAGAAGCTATCATCCAAAATAATATCTCAACATCAAAATTTGGACATGTCTTTTGATCCAATTACTAATTGTTTAGAATTATCTTTAAATACTATTTATAAGAATTTAGAGGATAATAAATCACATTTCATTTCTTATGTTTCACGGATTCAATATTATGCTCAGTATAATTACCTAACAACAAAAAAATATATTTTTTTAAAATTTTCCTCGTTGATAACTATATAATCTATCATTTACAAACTAATTTTATGGATATTACTTATTATTAAATTATTCAATATCTAAAGAAAAAATTAAGTGTAAAAACAGACACTAGTCAGATAGATATTATGCATTCTATAATTTGACATAGATATCAATGATAATACTGTCATTGAGAACAATTTTTCTAATAATTAGAGCAAGATAATCTTTTAATTTTTCCCTAGATAAATATTTCGTTAACCTTTTAGGGATTTTTTATGAGTAAATTAATATTCTACTATTGTTGATAAGAAGTAACGGTTTTTAATCACTGTAAATAACATGGATAATGAAAATATTACTCACATTTTTCAAAGTGTATGATTCCAAATAGATTAGAAAGTCAATGAAATATGTATAGAATAATCATAGAATTTTTAATATGGGAAGTGACCATATTGTGAGTATATTTATTGAAATTTTTTAGATTTATTTAGTGATAAAAGTTTTCCATATGTTGAGTGGTGGAAGACACTTTGGGGCATAGAGTAATTCTAGGAATTTATACGAATCATGTCTATTTTAGCCCAATATATTCAAAGATTAACATGTGTTTTATAATAATTGTAATTATATTTAATTCCATGTAAACTTTTATTAACTACCTAATATTAAAACACAATAATTATTTTATTGTGATGTCTTTAAGGTTTTTGGAATGTATTTTATTGGAACATGTCTTAATTACTCTGATTATTCATACATGTTTCTTTCAGTATAATATGTTTCAAAATTGGTTGAAGTTATACCCACAAGGACTAATAAGGATTGATTTGTGTCTATATTTTTTAATATAAATCTATTATGAATATTTGGTGTTCTGGTGTTTATTGTCACAGGAAAAATAATCAAATTCTATAATAGAACATTGGTCCTTTAATTGAAATGATATGGGGTTTGTCATAATGTGTATATAACCAATCATCCTTAAACTAACAGTAGGAATTATTTTTAATATAGATAGATTAAAAAAAATAGAAAATTATTCACCAAAATTGGAAAGAATGATTATTATAAATTGAGGATGCTATGTGGTAATATATGACTTCTTATAAGACATTAATAGTTATGTCACCACATATGATAGTTTTCTAAAGAGTATTTATATTTCCAATTTAATTAATGAATACATTTTTTGATATCAATTAATGTAATTTGAATATATTTGAATATATAAAAATAGGTTTTTTGTTTTTTAAGGAGTTATAAAAAATAATGGGCACTTCCTATGAAATTTTAAGGATTTTTATGGATGAAAAAATGTTATTTATATAATGTTTACCTTGTTTAAAGGATTCTATATTGAGGATATTGTATTACTGCACAACTCTTGTATTAAAACTTTCCTAGGTAAATTATATTTCAAATGGGATGGGCCGTTTATTATGAATAATGATTTCCCCATTGGTTATATATATATATATATTAAATATTTTGAGAATGATTTTTTATTCAATATTAAAGAACCCAGGTTCAAATTTTTTTGGGAATTTATTAAGTGGCCATCAAGGGAAGAGTTGCTTTTTTTATTCTCGATACTATTAAATAATATATGCAGTTTATTCCTTTTCTAGTTTGGGTTATTTTGAATAATGTTAGTGAATTTTACTAACCTAATTTAGTGTTATACATTTCTTTCTATTCTTAATGATTAATTTCAGAGAATAATATGAGCCTCGTTGTAAGATATATTCCAATTTTCCATTATGATGAAATTCAATCAGAGATTCTATTAAGAGTAACTTCTAATTGGGATGGACGATTTATGATTTAAAATTATTTTAAGAATATATAAGGTGAAGAAACATAATTCATCATTGTACAGTCTATGTTATGGTTACCTTTTACTAAATATGGAGGTTATTGGTTCAAATGTTAATTTGATTCCATATTCAATAGATTTATTTTGATTAAATAAAGGAAAATTTCAATTTGAATAAGGGGTTTGTTTGATAATTTTCATGTTCTATTAAAGCTTCTATGTTAAGGAATATTTTAGTTCAAATTATAATAAATATATTCCATTAAAATTTGTTTGATTTTTTTGGTAACATGTATATTAAGATATTGAAAATTTTAAAAGTAAGGGTTTCTATATTCATAAATTATTAACAAAAAATTTTGGTTAATACTCTAAATGGGTTTTTTCATTCTATTTTAGTTTTTTATATATTATTCTTCCCTAGAAATTCTTTTTCACACTTCCTTATACTTGATCTATAATACATATTTTAATTTTGAGAACCATTTTTTTGTGGTACCCAATAGGAAATATTATTTAATTTTGTGAGTTGATAAATATTTTTGTTGTGTGGAAAAATTCAAGGATCACTTTTGTGACTATTTATTACTGTTTTTAGTTTTCTGAATTTCCACATTTTATTTTAACATTATAATTGAATCTATATTCTTTTTTAATATATATTTATCATTGGGAACAACATGGAGTTTCATTATGGGGAAAATGATATTTCTTTAATGGCCCCAACAGTTGTAGCCTATATTTACTAGTTACTACATTGTATTGGTTCTAGAGACAAGAGATCACATGTAAAGAGATATAATAGTTTATGTTATTTAATATCTATAGATACCTAAATCTCATGTTACACCTTAAAAAATAAAAAATAAAACAATGTGTAAGAAAATATTTTTCATTCTTAAACTCATTCAAGCATTTCTTCTTCACATCCGAGGAATGAAAAAAATATGTGCGATATCAAATTCTCAGTATATGTGTAATGACCTGGATTTCCATGGTCCTTTCATTTGTGAAAATCCAGCTATCATAGTGTTCATAGGGATCAGAGTGTCTTGCTCTGGGAGTTTTCCAAAAACTCGGTTCCACCAAAATGATCCATCGAATTGGTGGTAATCGTTATGGTGGAACTATTATAGTCACACCATTACGTTGTCCCACCTAGTGGTGTAACAACAACTTACCTAGTTTTTTGAGTTTTCCCAATTTCTCTTGATACGTGTTTTCTCCATTTAATGTTAATTTATCAACTCACAACCACCATCTTGTCTATCTCCACAATTTCCAATGGGAATCATTAAATCTCAATTAATTCCAACATGTCAAACAGCCAAGCCATGTTGTCAGACCATGATCTGATTGTTAAGTACATTGAAATGGTCTCCTTGATTTTAGGATCTAGCCTCTTCTTAAGCTGAGATCCTCTATTTCTTATTTCTTTTCATTTTTCATAGTGCACCTAGAGACACTCCCACGAGACGATTCGTACGCCAATGCTAGAGCCCTTCCCGCTAAGCCTTGTAGTTATTCCTACATGACACGCCATCCCCAATTCTTGGCGCAAGAAGAAAGATCGAACTTTGATCATCTAATTTGGGATTATTTTTTTATTCTATTTATGTTTTCACCATGTGGGGTTGGACTATTAATGTTTTATTTTAAATAACTTCTAAATACTCTTCTTGAAATGACAATGAAACAGTAATTTAGTATGATAAATTGATATCATGCATATATAAAAAACTGGGCAGTGTGTGGTTGACCATAGTTTTATATTATTATTTTGTTTTCTTTGATTCTATTATGAGTGTTTTGTATTTATGGAATTTTAAAATCTTGAACCTTGATGGTCTTTTCATGTAAACTGGTGTAATTTCACTATTATGTTTTTATATACATATATAACGGGAAATCTCATTAATCACGTACACTAAATTAAATAAATAGATCACCCTGGATGAAACTAAATATTTGATCACCCATTTATATTAATGTTGAAATTCAATAACCCTATTTTTTACATTTGAATATTCTTGGATTGATGTATGTGGTAATGGTTTGGGTGTTCTAGTTTGGGTTTTGTGGGCTCGGTACGTGGGGTGGTACAGGGGGTGTGTGGTTGTGTCTTACTCTGAGAGATTTATTTATTATGAAATGGATAGACTTGTAGGCAGTGGGATTTCCCCTTGTATGTTGGTGTCTTGTTTTGAGAGTTTGATTGATTATTGAATGGATGAACGGTTTGGTAGCTCGACCGCCTTTATGTTGTGTCGTGGTCGCAAAGAGATGTTGACTAGTGGGACTGCCATGTGGTTATGGATATGTTTTGCAGTAGGATTTCATATGGGGTTTTCTTTGGCAGTTGAGCTGTAGGTATGGTTTTTGTGAGACGTAATTGAGGGTATCACATTAAAGGATAATAGTGGGTAGTAGATGAAAGGGGACGTGCAATGGGACTACCAGTCTAGTTTTGAGATGTTGAGTAGTTAGACTACAAGTCTAGTTTAGTGTTGATGTGTAGTGGGATTGGAGTTTTATTTTGTTCGATGCTTGGTGTGGTTATGATTTTTAGTTGATAGGAAGTGTTGGAATAATCAATGTGAATCCCCTTAAATAAAAAATGGCTACTGAACATGAATGGAGTTGGGTTTATGCTTTGGAAGTGGCTATTGTGGGGTTGTTCATGTTGGGGTAGCAGCAAAAGTAGTGCTGGTGTGGGCTTATTGTCTATTGTTTGAAACCTATAGGTTGCGGATGAGTGTTTGTTTACGTATATATATATATATATATATATATATATATATATATATATTAGTTCCATGTTATTTCTATACCCCCCAAACCTTTTCGATCACTCTGCTTTGACCACCTCCATTTCATGGGGTAGGGTACCTTTCCCAACATCTCAGTGGGAGGATGGATGGCTGGTTACTGATTTTCTTCCTTGAACCCTCTTAAGTATCTTTCCACTCGGTCGAATCTGGGTAGTCTGTAATGGGTTGAGGCTTACAAAAGTCCAATATCATTTGGGAAAAGGTTTCTTTTGGATGTGTGTCTCAGGTGTTTAGGGGCTAGTTGTGTTTTCCCTTGTACCTTTTGGATAAGGCTCATGTGTCTTCGGAAGTGGCGTGTGGTTGTTAAGGCCCTGGTGTTTTCGATTATGGAGGTTGTTGTTGTCTCCTAGGTGTTTGCGGGCATAGTTGTGTGCGGTTTGAGGACCTGGTGTGTGTGGGAAGGTTGCTACAATGGGACTGTGTTTGGGAAGAGTGGAAACATGAAGATGTAATATCAATAGGAATGAGAAATTAACACAAGGGAAGGGGGTGCAGGGTACCCAAAATTTTAATGCTCTTATACTATTACTTTACATGACATGCGTTACTTGTGTGAGTGTGACTTAGTGAGGATGGACGGGTTAGTATTCCCTGGTCGGTGATTGAGGTTATAGTGTTTTGTCACAGGGGAATTAGTATGTTCCATAACTTGTACTCAAGTAGATTTCATTTCCCTACTGATTATACTTGTATTCTCACAATACGTATGTAAAAACTAGCTTCAGGTATCTAGGAGGGCTTTGAGGATCGTGATGAACCTTACTAGCTCAGGGGGTCAAGATTTTTTTTGTTGCTTCTTAGTCTCATTTTTTCGATATATTATCATTGAGTTTTGTCTTGATTTGTATAAATATTACTTTTCAACATTCATTTAGGAAAGGATTCTTGGATTTAATTTTATCTTTAGTATTTAGTGTCATTGAGATTTACTGTCTTATCTCCCAATATTGTTCTATAAAAAGATCACTTACTTCCATTTATGTGAAATTTTATACACTTGTTTCTAGTAGCCACTCTGGGGGTATTGAAGATGAGACTTAGAGGTCATTATCTCTCCTTTACCTTTATGAAGGAAGGTCCGGGCATGGTACCATCCTTTCTCTCATATTGAAGAATTTGTGTCACGATAGAATGGTATTACAGCTGATGGTGGAGATATAAAATTGAGTTCAGGGTTAGGCATAGTGATGATTGCATGGGATGGTAGGGAAACAGTGTTAGGGAATATTGCTGCATGAAATTGGATAGCGATGACTGGCTAAGACAAATATTTTAAGGCCCCCTTGATTTGATGCAATGACTTTAGACCGACTAAACAACTAGGAGAGGCTACACCGATTATAGGGTAGAGACCCTAGTAATGGTACATGCCTCATAATGACTAGTTTTCTTGAATGTCTATGGTGTTATTGGAATTTTAAAATAAATAAAAAGTTATAATATAAATTTAAATATTAAAATTTCAACACTACTTGGGATTATTAGTTTATTTGATTCACATTTCAGCTATGGCACTCAAGAAACATCCACAATTGGTACGAGTAGTTGTGGACCAGTCTATTGATATGCATGATCAGTGGAGGCCCGATCGAGAGGAGGAGGATGGCCAGTGGTAGAAGACGCTTCATGTCATCCAGCGGTAGACTTTGGGAATGTACGAGGGATGTGTCTCAGACATAGAGACCGAGAGATGGCTCGAGGAGCTGGTGATCACTTTCATCATGATCTAGAATCTGATTTCATATTGGATATCTCTTTTAGTGTTCTATATGTGAGGAGAGGCATGTTAGTGGTGGATGCATTACCTTGGGAAGAAGAAGGAAGATGAGGTTTTGTGGAGTGACTTTGAGGAGTTTCGAGTGGAATTACTTTCTTCTGTGATGAAGGCCGAAAAGAGGCAGGAGCTTCTCTCCCTATAGAAAGGGAGTATGATGGTGAGGGAACTGGGTATCATGGTCAAGGATCTCCATTTTGTTGCTCTGGACCTCTATCTAGATGATAAGTCGTGGGTAAGGCACCTGGAAGAGGCACTATAACCTTCTATTCAGAATGTTGTTACTCCCTTTACATTGCCGATGAACATGGATGTTTAGAAGAAGGATGAAGTAGTGAAGATGATGAACATTCTAAGATGAATTCCATTAGAGGGAATCTATCCGAGTTCATAAATGGGTAAGTATATTAGAAGTAGGCCTCCAGCATTCGAGCCTTCCAGGTTTCGGTCTACAGGGTGTAGGCCTCAATAGTTTCAGTTCCGATCTTTTGATCCTCCCAATTTTATCATGGGCCTAAGACTGAGATGAATTACCTTTTGTATCTATGGGTCTATTCAGAATCACTACCCTATTCAAGTGCAGTACAATGGGGGTGGGTAGGTTTTGTGCCCACCTCAACAACAGTAGGTTCCAGTCAGGCTCTTCCATCAGCAGGGGCAGAGAGATCCTACTCTATCGATGGCAGATGGTGTTGAAGAAGGTTGACCTCAGGGTGCTTAGGGACCTTGACTAGGGAGCGGTCTGGGATGTGGTCAATAGCTGAGGGGAATAGGGGGTTGGGTGTGGGCAGTTGCACGCTGCAAAGGAAGCAGTTTCAGCAAGGCTAGAAGTTGTTCGAGATAAAATAAAGCTGGTTAGTAATCTTTCACATGACTTGTTTGATTCATGAGCCTCTCACTCCTTTTCTTCACCCAGTCTAGCCCGTTCCCCGGGTCTAGATATAGAGATACTTTCCATTCCCCTAATGTTGAGTATGACAGTTGGAGGTCAGACCATGTTTTCTGTTGTCTGTCGAGGATATAGACTACTGTTGGGGCTACATCAGTCCAATGGATGTCTCCTTCTGCTAAAGATGCAGCCATTTGATGTTATCCTGGGCATTGAGTAGATGTTTTCTATACATAATGATATCAATTTATTTTAGATAGGGGTCATGTTCTCAGGTTTGGAAGGCCATCATTTATCTTTCACTGGCAAGCGGAGTTTCTATGAGGGTAGTTGGTGTGTGGATCTCCATCTTTCATTGTTAGATGAGATTTCATTGGAATTAGTAGACTCGTAGATGGTTAAAGTTACAAGGACTTTTAGTGTGTTCTTGTACATCTTCTCCATAGAGGTTGTGACTCTACCCCCTCCACATGATGTTGAGTTTGAGATAGACATACAACCTGGGCCCATTCAATTTCAATGGCTTCCTATAGGAGGGTGCCTTCAGAGTTTCGAAAGTTGTGGATCTAGGTTGATGACCTAATGAAGAAGGGTTTTATTAGATCAAGTGTGTATCAATGGGGTGCTCTAGTATTTTTCTCAATGAACTCATACATCAGTATCATACTATGAATAGAATACTAGAGACTGAATTAGGTGATGATCAAGAACCTTTCCCTCCTTCCCAAGATCGATGACCTTTTTGACTAGTTGAATGGAGAAGGTTGGTTCTCTAATATTGACCACAAGTTTGAATATTAAGAGTTGAAGCTGAAGGAAAGTTAAATATATATGACTACTTCTAGGTGCATGAATGGGAACATTGAGTTCGTGGTTATGACATTTGGTGTTATGAACCCATGATCTTTGTTTATGGGACTCATGACTTCTATTTTCCAAGAGTGTCTAGACTGATTCACTATTGTGTTAATAATAAAAATCGGATCTACTCAATGTCGGAGGAGGATCATGCGGAGTATCTAAGGACAATTTTGGAGGTCCTCTGACACTACCTTCTCTACGAGAATCTTTCCCTATAAAATTTCTAGACACGAGAGGTGCACATCCTTGTACATGTGGTATCCTAGTAGGGAATAATAGTCGACCCATCAAAGTTTGTAGCAATTTTTTCGTAGGAGGAACCCAAGAATGTAGTAGAGGTTTTTTGTTTCATGGTTCTGGTTTGTTAATACTGGAGGTTTATACTCTCGAGTTTTGGATCTATTGGTGGCTTTATCTAGAAAATACTAGACTTTCATATGAAGTGAATAGTTCCAGGTAACTTTCCTTTATGTGAAAGGGATTCTGGTCAGTGCCCCAGTGCTAAGGATTCCAAAAGAAATTTTTATTTTTCAAGGTGTTCTTTGATAATTCTGGTCTAGGAATTAGATGTGTGCTGATGCAGTAGTAGGGAGTGATATCTTATGGGTCTAGGTAGTTACATCCCCATAAACATAACTATGCCACCCACAACCAAGTACATACAACAGTTGTGTTTGTGGTGAATTGTTTGTGGGATTACCTTATTGAAGAACACTTAGTGGTCTTCAAATATCATAAGATCTTAAGGTAGGTCATCTCCCAACGAGACCCGAACATGTGGTAGTGTGGATGGAGTTTTTTCATGACTATGAATTTGAAATCTGCTACACCTTCAGGAAAGGGGAACATGTTGGCTAATTTCTTGAGTAGGAAGCCACAGGAGAATGTAGTTCGGATGTCTACAGATGCTTGGAAGGAAATGGGGGAGTTGGTTGTCTTACATCTAAGATTAAGAGTGGAGGATGGTAGAGGATGTCTATTTCATATGACAGTGCAATCTTCCCTGGTACAAAAAGTGGTGGAGTATCAGTGGTGTGACTTAGAGGATAAAATGATGTGTGATCACATTATCCAGGGTGATGCACTAGAGGTATGGTCGGAGGATATTCAAAATCCAATGTTTTTCCAAAACAGGTTGTTCTTTCCAGTGTCCATGCCTGAGGTAGTTATTGGTGACTTATATAAATCACCATTGGCAGTACATACAGGAGTCTCTAATATTTAATTGGGGTTGAGATGTCAATTTTTTGGGCTAGAGTGAATTGGGAAGTGGTGGAGCTTGGGGAGTGTTTATCCATGTGTCAGTAGGTGAAGCATGAACATTGTGTTTACAGTGGTATGTTGCATCCCTTAGACGTTCCTTGAGTGGAAGTGGGATGCAGTATCAATTAATTTCATCACAGAACATCCTAAGGATGAGGGGGATGTAATTTCATCTGGGTTGTGGTAGAAATATTGAAGAAATCATCTCACTTCATAGAAGTTAAGGAGACGATCACAGTGGATGCCTTAGCACAGAGGTATGTAGGTGAAGTGGTATGGTTGAATAGAGTTTCTAGATCCATCATCTCATATTGTGATACATACTTTACATAATGATTCTATAAGGGATTACAGTTTTCTTTTGGTACTTATCTATTCCTTACCACTAAATTCCACCCTCATATGGATTTCCATACATAGAGGACCGTCCAGATGTTGGAAGATAGGCTACAAGCACGTGTTCTTTAATTTATAGGATTGTGTGTATGACACTTGACTCTAGTGTATTTTTACTATAATAATTGAAATCACTCTACCATTGGCATAGAACTGTTCAAAGAATTGTATGGAATAGAATCTTTTTCAGTCGTGTCTTGGTCAAAGGTTGGGGAGGAAGGGGTTCTTGGACCAAAAGTGGTGCAGATAATGACAAAGAAAGTTCAACATCTATGTGAAAGGATGAATGCAACTTAGGATTGGAAGTAGTAGTATGACGATCATAGGAGGAGACCCATGGAGTATGAGGTTAGGTACTATGTGTTCTTAAATGTCTCTCCTCAGTATGGAAACCATATGTTTGGTTGGGGATGAAAGCTTTATCCTAGGATCATTGGACCTTTCAAGGTGTTGGGATGAGTCGGTGTGGTGGAATATCATCTATTATTGTCGCCACAGTTGGAAAAGGATCCACATGGTAGTTCATGTCTCTGAGCTCTTTCAGTATCTACACGAAGAATCACACATCCTAGAATAGGGAGAGTTGGATATCAAGGATGGTGTGACATTTTTGGGGCGGCCTGTGAGAGTCGAGGATCATAAGGATAAGGAGCTTTTTGGATGGACCATTCCTTTGGTTCTTGTGTTATGGAGGCATGGTGGCGTCAAAGAGATTACCTGAGAATATGAGGCACATATGTTACCCTAGTACGCATATTTTTTCTATGTTTTGATCATTTTTTTTCTTTATGCCTCACTTATGATGTAATATTTGACCTTGTTTGCTGTGTGATAATTTATTTCCACATTCTATGATTTTGTGTGAAAATTAAAAAAAATGGAGAGGGTAGAACTAGATACCTAATTAAGATGAATTAATGTGGATGCAATTAAACCCATGTGGATAAGTCAGTTCTTTGCAAAGCACATAGTATCTTGACAAGGGTGATGAGCTCCCTTATCCATTTGTCTCAGTAGTGTGGCCATTGGTGTTTCTGTGTTTTAATGGGGTAGTGGAGTATTGGTGTATCCTTGGTTGTTCAGGAGATAGATGTAAAATAGGAGTTTCTAGATGTTACGGCTTCCCCTACAGTTTTCAACATAGGGTAGTTTATCCCGAAAATGTATCTTAAGATGTGGTTGTTTGTATTATGTCTCTTCTGGTTTGGTTTGGGATTCTTGGAGGTTGGAATAGTTTGAGATCAACTTGATGTAAGGACCCAGATTTCCCAGAGGATTTCCTTTGTGAAAATCTAGTGGTCATTGTGTTCGTAGAGATCAGAGTGTCTTGATCTAGGAGTTCTCCAAAAACTCAGTTGGGCTGAAATGGTGGCACCATTACGGTGGAATCATTACGGTGGCCCCATCACAGTCACAACTTCATTTCACATCCTTTATGATGGCACTATTATAATGTCTCACAAAATGGTGACACACCCTCGTGCCATATTTTTTTAGTATTCCTAGCATCATCTGTTACATGTTTTTCTCTGTTTAATGTTAATCTATCAACTCACAACCGTCTACTAGTCTACCCCCACCATTTCTTAGGGGAATTATTAAATCTAAATTAATTCAACCGTGTGAAACCACCAAGCCATGTTGTTAACCCACTATACGACTCTTATGTACATTGAAATGGTCCCCATGATTTTTGGATTCGGCCTCTTTGTAAGTATAGATCCTCTCTTTATTCGTCCATGTCATTTATCTTGTGCCCCTAGAGACATTCCCCCAAGATGAGTCGTGGGCTAGTGTTGGATCCCTTCCCACTCAGGCTTGGAGTTCTTCCTACAAATTGTGTCATCCCATATTTTTTGGCACAAGAGTGAACATCGATCTTTGATCATACAATTAGGGATTTTTTAAATATTATATTTAATTGTACAACATGCATGGTGGGTATGTTAATGTTTTATTAACTTCTAGATACACTTCATGAAATGATAATTAACCAAGAATTTTATATGATCAAAAGATAACTTGCTTAGATAAAATAATGGGAATGGTGTGGTTGATCATGGTCGTATGTTTTAATTTTTTTCCTTTGATTCTATTATGTGTGTTGTGGATGTATGGATATGGAAAATCATTACTGTTGGTGGTATTTTCTTATGCACTGGTGGTATTTCTCTGTGATGTTTTGATTTATAGATATAACATGAAATGTGATTAGTCACATACAATCTATTAAATAAATGGATTACGCATGATCAAACCCATTATATGATCACCCCGATTATATTTAAGTGACAATTAAAAAACCCCTAGTTATTAAAATTGATTATTCTGGGTTTGGTGGTTGTCGTTATGTGTTGTTTGTTCTGGTATGGGTTCTCTAGGCTCGGTATGTGGGGTGGTACATGGGGTGTTTTGGTGTCTCATTCTGAGATATCAATTTATTGCTGAATGGATCAACATGTTGGTAGTAGGAATATCCCTTGATTATTGGTGTCTCAGTCCGAGAGTTTAATTGATTTTGGAATGGATGAACTTTTATGTAGCTAAACAACTTTTATATAGTGTTGTGGTCAAACAGAAATGTCGATAAGTTGGAATGTCGTGTGGTTATGAACTTGATATGCAGTGGGACAACATCTGGGTTTTTTGTGGGTAGTGGGACTATAGGGTTGTGTTGTGATAGATGGAAAATGTTATATCACATTAATGGATGATATTTGGTAGTAATTGAACATGAATGTGTAGTGGGACTAAAATTTTATTTTTTTTCTGCAGAGCAGTGGGACTACAAATCCTGTTTTGTGTTATTGTGTAGCAGTACTATAGTTTGGTTTTGTTAGATGATTATTGTGGTTACGGTTGTTAGTTTCACAGTAGTTTTGGAATAATTAATGTGAATCCCCTTAAATAAACTAATGGAAATGGAACAAGAAGGGGTTCGGTTTATGCTTTGGCAGTGGATATTGGATTGTTGTGCATGTAGAGGTATCCACAAAAGAGGGGCTAGTGTGGGTTTTTTTTATGTTGTGTGAAACCCATTGGTTGGGGATCAGTGTTTGTTTACATATGTAAATATATATACATCATAGTTTCTTTTGATTTAAATACACCCCCCCCCATTTTTGAGAACTATGTGTCGAACACCTCCATTTCATAGGGTACCGTATCATTCCCAACATCCTAGTGGGAGGATGGATGGATGGTTACTAATTTTCTTCCCTGAATCCTCTTTTAGGGTCTTACTACTTGTGTATATTTGTGTAGTCTATGATATATTTAGGTTTAATAAATTCCAAGATCATTCTATCAATGGTTTATTTGGATGAGGGGATTAGGTGTTTACGGGTGAGGTGAGTTTCCCAAGTACATTCGGGATGATGCCCTGGTGTCTTCAGGAATAGTGTGTGGTTGTTGAGGCCCAACTGTTTTTGGGCATGGTAATGGTTGTTGTGACCCAGGTGTGTATGGGAACATTTGTGTGCAGGTGGAGGCTAAGTATTGTAAGAGTGGGTTCTATTAGTGGGACTTCATTAGGTATGAGTGGCAACGTCAAGATGTTAGATCATTATGAAGGACCTGTTAACGTGTGGTAAAGGGTTGCAGAGTGGAAAAAATATCAATGTGCTTATACCATTATATTACATGACTTGTGTTACTTGGGTGAGTGTGACATGGTGAGAATGGGGTGGTTAATATTACCAGGTATGTGCTTCAGTTTCTACTATTTTCTCAAAGGGGCATTAGTATGTTCCCTCACTTGTGCATTGGTAGCTTTATTTTCCCTATTGATTGTACTTGTACGCTTAGCCTATGTATGTAAAAACTATTTTCATGTTTCCATGAGAACATTGACCACCGTTTTGGGCCTTACTAGCTTGGGTGTTGGGATTGTTTTTGTTGCAACTTATTTCCCTCTTTTTAGTATACTATTTTGCAGCTTTGTCTTTCTTTGTATCAGTTTTAATTTTGAACATTCTTGTGAGAATGGATTCTTGGATTTAATTTTATCTCTTGTATTTGGTGTTTCATGGATTTACCATCTTATATCTTCATATTGTTAAATAAATACTATAATCCCTTCTATTTATGTGAAAATTTATTCCCACGGTGGTAGTCGCCGCTCTAGGGCTTACTGAAGGTTGGACTCAGGGGGAGCTATTATCTCTCTTTTTTCATGAAGAAGGAATGGAAGGTCACCTTGTCATCTATTTACTAATATTAGAGAAGTATGGTTGTGAAAAATTATTATGTATAGTTTAATATATCTTAGTAAAAAACATAATATATATTTAACAATAAATAAATAAAAATACATGCCATTTAATATATAAACTAAGAAAAATAATGCATAGATCAATAATATTAATACTATACTATCATGGAAAATTAAAACTAAATACAAAATGTTTTTTTTATAATATTGGAAATCATGATATTAGACATTATTATATCTATACATTCAAGGCCATTCATCAAGATACTTTAATTGATGGGAATGTATACACTAAAAAACCATTTAACAAGGCCAGCTGGTTCTTCTCATGAGACTACAATTTCATTGAGGGGATATAAGTAACTAAGACCCCCCATTTAACTAAATTCCCAGTGCATTACTCAAATATTGAATGATATATTTAATTCATTATCAATATACATTGTCAAAAAAATATCAGTATTGAGTAATTAATATAGATTTATCAATATTTTCCAACCCAATCATGTAACTGTCACAAAAAACAACATTTGTAAAAATGGTATTTCATTTATGTAAAGATCATATCCAAGATACAAATAATATGAATATTTCAGAGAAATTTAATGTACATTGATCACAAGAATGTTAATTTTTCAAGTGTAAGTTAACTTCAATAGAATGAGTAAGGGACAAGAGTTGATAATTGCTTCAATCAAAAATACAGGTTTTGAAATAAAATCATTTCCACTAGAGAAATAAAGAGAATGGAACAAAAATATTAAAATATGATTTCATTTAAGTGTTTTCATTACAAAAAACATGAAATCATATAGAATAAGCTAACTTTTTCAATATAGGTAGGGTGGAGAGAATGTCTATTAATGTTATATATGTTAAAAAAACAATCCATTAGATTTTTTTGTTGAAAACATTCCTTTTGAAAAATCATATAAATATTTGGATTTTTTTTCTTAATGTAATGGATCATATAAAATTTCCTTACTGAATTATTTAACTAATACAAATGAATTTTTCAAAATAGTTTAAAAAATAATGATATAGAAGAAAAATATAAAATATTAAATGAGATATGAATATTTTTTATTCAAAAACTTTAATTTCATGGTTAAAGTTCCAAAGAGAGGTAAATTTGGAATAAAATATGGAATCTCCTTAAATATAATTAGTATAAAAAAATTATTGGATATTTTAAAGCAAAATTTAAAATATTTATTCAATAAAAATATAATCAATAGGAAAAGATAGTATTTTTATAAAATAAATCAATATCACATTGAGAACTTTTAAATTGTGTCCCTTATAGAATAATAAAAAAGTATTGGACATAAATCACTATAAATACATAGGTATTCATTTATAATATATCAATAAGATAGTATATACACCACATAAAATCGAATATGTACCCAATAAAATATTTATCATAATAGAGTGTAATATGAGATGAAATCTTTTGACGGATCATAATGTATATGAAGATGGAAAATTATAAGAGGGTGACAATTATATGCTTAAAAAATTGATTTTATATCTTAAAAGGTTTTAGTTTTAATGAATTCAATCTAATTAAATTCACAAAACCTCTTAATGTATTTAAAACTATTAATCAGATTGGGCCCTGGTTCCAATGAAAATGAATTTCATATTCAGTTTGGTTAAAATAAGTATTCCATATGTCATAATAAAATTAATAACATTTACAGTTGAAACAATTTAAATAGAGTAAGCATGTTAAAGATCTTAATCACTATAGTTATGATGATCAAAGTTGAACAATACAATTATTAAATAATAAAGCATACTAAATCATATTGAGCAATTAAAAATATCGTAATCAGAGTAATAAAAATATATTGTAATAATATTAATAAAAATATATCATTATTAGATTGGATTTGATAAAAAAAATATAATCGAAATATGAATACGTAAAACAATTTACATTCAATTGTAATACAATCAAAATGTAAGTTAATACATTTTTTTAATCCAAAGCGATGGGTGTCCAATAACCTTGAATTCGAGTCCCTTGGTTTATTCATTGAAGCATGTCAGTCTTACCCACACCAGGGGAAGCCTTCGATTTGAATATCTACTTCTAAATTTATATCCCCACAATCCATAGATTAAGAAGGAAATCAACAACTCTATATTCCTAGCCTTGGATGCCATTGACATGAAAATAATCGGTGTGTCTATCAGTCTATCCCTAGAAGCCCTCAATTGTAATCACCAATGATCAGTGTCACACTATGAAAATCAAAATATCTTGAAAGTCAAAAGTATGTAGAATGATCATTTTAGAACCTGACTTTATAGTTATTCACACGAATCAGAGATTTCATAGATCTCTCAAAGGATGTCTCAAATTTGTCAAAATTATTGAGCTCATTAAAATGATTTAGTATTTATTGGCCTTATCCAAATGATTGTAAGGCCCTAGCCTTAAATATTACCTAATCTTGAGTTAAGTCGTGAATTCAAATTAAGGATCTTTTCAGGTTTAGTGTTTTATTGAATTATGCCATAAATATTACATTACATCTCCAATATTGGAATGTAGACACTTATACTCTATCCATTTTTTCACAATAACAAAACTCCTTTAAAACAAAGATTTTTTTGATAAAAATATTCTATAATTATTTTTGTCTCTTATACTTTATTATACCCTTTAAAAAACATTTCAAAAACATGGTATGAGAATAAAATGCACAGTAAATCATATAAAATACGGAAAGAAAACATTAGTTCATTAATACATACAAATCAATGAAATCATACATTTAATAAATAATACATAATCCCTTTAAAATAACTCATTAAATAATAATATTTATCAATAAATAATAGAAATCATAATTAATTAAGGTAACATGTGGAATCCATAACATACTTACACTGTATCTGTCACAGTTACATAGGGAGTAACCTTAATAGTTACGTTATGAAACCCCATCATAGAATATTTAATAAATATCTTCAGAGAATCATTAATGACAACCTTTTTCACATTACCCAATGAATTAGAGAGCTGTATAAGGCTCACCCACCCTCAGTTTATAACGGAACCACCTGTATAGATACATAATTCGCAAGCACCATAACATAATCATAACCAATAAAACATGCATAATGTAATGAAAACAATTCCACATTGCAATAGTAAAATATATTTTTTCAAGATACTGACATAATCAATGCTCTCTAAAAACCATTTTCGATTCAAAAATACATAAGAGTGTTATATGGTATTTATTTTCTTTTAAAAAAAATTAAATCTTGTAATGGACAGAAAATATCGAATAATGCTCACACTGGTGGAATGTTTGTTGTCGCCACGTACATTAAAAAGAAACATTCCTTTTGTCATTAAGTAAAATGAATTCTAGATAAAATTTTCCCTTTTAAATCCTTTGAGTTAAATTAAATGTCAAAAGGGATTATTATACACCATATATAAGAAGATCTTGTATAAACCATAATATACCTTAATGAAAGGAGATTGAGATGAAGTCCCTAACGTTGATTTCAACCTATCCCATTCATTCTTTAACTTCATGAATAATTTATTTAGGTTAATTTATAATTACATCAGAAAAATTTCCAAGTTGATTATTAATCATATATTACTTCACATCATGTTATAAAATTTACAAAATTATTCAAGTTCATATCAGTCGTTTTGTGGATATTCGGTACTTGAGTCGAAAATGAACTTATTTTGATGTAAATTGTTCATGTAGTCAAAATTTCATCATCAACAGAGTATTATTTATGATTTAAATATCATATATATATACATTATATATTTATTTATAATATTCCATAACATTTGGAGATAATAAATGAATTGCACCGTTCATGGAGACAGTTGGCCATACGTACACACGAACATTACATTCATTTATTTTTCATATTAAAGGAATGAATACTAAATGAAAAATATGTATATTATAATTCCATTATAATATCATATTTTATATACAGTACATATGTTCATTAATTCCAAACTTTATACAGTCCCTGTATGTAATAAATGAGACATATCACTTTGAGGGGTGGTATTCCCCACTTTCCCAAATGAAATTATCGTATTTACACATTATGGAAAGAATAAAGGTATAATGTAAATAAAATTACAGAATCAAAAAGAAAACATAAATATAATATATATCATATAAAAATAAAATGTTATCATTATGCCCCCCATGTGAGGTGGTAGGTGAAAATTGAACAATCATTGTTTTGTGAGGCAGTAGTTGGCCGAACACCAAAATAGTATTTTCCTATCTATTAGAGAGAGGTATGTGTAAGTATAGTTTAAATACATATCATAAAAACACCCTAGTATAATGATGATACTATTTTTTTTGGTAATTAATGAATAATAAGATCATATGGAGTGGAGAAGAAAAATAAAGGAAATGAACTTGAGAGAAGACATTACATCTAAATCGGATATCTTCTTATGATTTCAGCCAAAAGGATTTCTTGAACTGCCTTTTCCATAATATATGGCTTAAAATAGGAGATGAGGGATGTTGGGATATTATTTGGTTAGAATATGGATAATCTAAGGGGATTGATAGGTGTGATTAGTTGGGTAGAATTGGTGGCCTTTTTGAAGAGGGAGGAATGACACATTAGGAAATTATTGAAATATTATTTTATTATAAAATTATTTTCAGTTTCAAATAGTCCCAAACACATTTATTAAAATGAAAAAATTCTTTTGGGTCACAAAACCCTCAACCAACTGGTTTTCGGCAAGTTTATGTCACAAATTTAACATTATCTTTTAGATTAAACCCTTAGTTAAAAACATTAACTCTTACCATGTCTTCTTGAAATTTAATAATACGTTGTAACTATAGTTACTATAAAATTCCAAGAGAACCATAAGTATATAATACATGACATTTTTTACATTATATAATTAAGTTTAAAAAATATTATATTTTTAGGACAGTTATATCATTTAATAAAATATTTGTTTTTTTTTAAACAAAATTATGTCAATTTTGATACTATTTATTAACTGATTTTTCCCAAATTCACAACAACATGATTCCTTCAATGTAATGGCATTAACTGAAAGATAATATTTCAATATCATCCATAAAACTTGTGGATGGAATTAAAAAATTACAATTACATTTATTTTAATATTAATATTATCATTTATTTTAATCATTCATTAAAAAAGTAATCATTGCATCATCATTGTATCATAAATAAATTTTTCTATTTAATGTCTAGAAATTATAAATAAAATATAATGATGTACGAAATCATTTTATATTTAAAATTACTATTTCTTACTGAATAGAACACTTATATTACCCCATATAATTTTTTTTATAAAAAGATACATTTTTTTGTAATATTTCATTTTTCTTTAAAATAAAAATAATAAAATGTCATTTTCACAGCCAAGTGGCTCCCAAACATAATTTGTTTTGCCTAAGGATTCTCATGGTCGGAAATATCTCATAAAATTGGATTAGGACATGTTTTATGGTAGTTTTATATTATTATAATATTATTTTTTTCCCTTATTTACCTGATTTACCCTTTAACCATGGTAAATAAAAATAATTACTGAAGTTACTATTCATAATGTCTTAAAATAAAAGTTAAAAATTTAGAAAATTTGGTCCTTCTAATTCCAAATATGGAATCTAGTTTTCTAAATTCAAGACACAATATTTTTATTAATTAATTTAAAATTAATTACTGTTGGAAAAACTAGAAAGAATTTTTTTGTGATGTAAAAACTACCAAAATACTAAAATGTGTTTAAGTCGAATTAAAATTTGAAATTACATCCAATGAAAAAAATAAGATTAAATGATAAAAACAATATCCAATTACACATTAAAACCAATTTAAACATCAATATAACTATATAAATAAGTTTTTTGAGAATTCATATTTGAATTAAAATGCAGTATTTTTCATTATTCATTAAAATATGATTTTTATTAGAAAAATACCAAAAAATATTCCAAGTAAATTTTTAATTCCTGGTTCTAAATAAGATTATTATTTTGTAAAATAGAACATATAATAGAGTTCAAAATATATTTCAAAAGGATTTGCCTTCAATAGCTAGTAAAATGACATTATTCAAAATATTATTGTATTTCATGCTTAAAATCCGATCTATTCTTATTTTATGCCTATAAAATGTATTGGATAAATGTAAACAACATTTAACAAACTTGTTTGATCATATTGTACTTAGTTATTTTCAATCATGCTAATACAATGTCAATGGTTTAACTACCATTTCAAATAATTATAATTTTGTTGTATTGTTTTTTAGTATATCTCAAAGTTGAGTGCAATGTATGATTTCAGAAAACCCCATTGTTGTGTGTCCAATATGTTATTGGAAAGAGCATACCTTTAAGAAAAAATTTTTATCTTATTCTTAAATTTTAATAGACATAAATAATTGTTATTTTTTTAATGTCCGGGATCCTACCATGGTCATATTTTTCATACTATGATCAGATTTATTTTTGAAATCTTGGAGGTACATAGACACCTAGCATTCTAATGGACAAATTTAAACTGAATACACGACATTATTTTTATTTTAATGAATTCATTTCAAAATGGATAAATAATAAATACACGATCGATTTATTCATAAAGAGAATGAGTAATATTTAAATAGTATCTAAGGGAAATCGTATTTGGTGTGTACGATGAAAAATCTTTATCAGTTGAGTACAATTAAAATCATAATGGGTGGTTATGATTGAAAACATATTTTTCATCTTTGATGGTAAACCTAATAGATAGTTACGATTGATATTATTTCATCCTTGTTTGATATGAATAATATTTCATTAAAAATTCAACATAAATAGAATGGATTAGATATAAAGAGGGATCTTGCAATTTGCAAAACAGTATTGAATAGTAATTTCAAAAGAAGGATTGTGACGTAACTATCTCCCCCTTATGGAAAACACAAACCACAAGTTATAAAAATATATAGTTATACATGTATAAAGTTTTTTTCAATTAGAAATTAAAACATATACATATCTCCCTATTAGTTTTAAATCTATTATATTTAAAGCGTGAATATGATTAAAATCCCCATTTGAACATCAAAATACCAAAGGTTCATATTCTATAAAACATGCTCCCCCATACTAACATTATTCTTCTATATGATAATTTATCCCCTTTAAAATAAATTCTCCCATTTATAAAATAGTATTCCCTTTTATAACACATTCTCCACATTTGTTACAAAATTTACCCCTTTGTTATTTAAAAAATTGAATAGGGAGGATCCTATAATACCTAAAAAGGGGTTATAAAAAACACAATATAAAAGAAAATATAGGATTTGGTCATCAAGAATCAGTGAATTAACATCCATTCAAAAATGGAAAATATTGAATAAAAATTTTTAAATTTAAAAAAATTCAATAATGTTTCAAAAACAAATATAATAAGAGTTAAAGAAAAAAATATTTCTTTTTCACAAGGCAGTTACTTCCCAAACTCATCTTCTTGAAATCCCCTCTATCATCCATCAATTTACTAAAAATATTATATTGATCATGTATCTTATCTTCTTGATATGAAAAAAATTGATTATAAATCTTTGCTTCTTGAATCTAATATTTCTCTTCTTGAGCCATATGATTATCTTCATGAACATGAATATTTTCTTTAAGATTTATCTCTTGAGCCTGATACTTTTCATCTTGTACTCTAGTTACATTTTCTATGATTTCAACTCTTTTGGTCAGAAATATATTCTCATAGTTCTGGTAAAAAATGTATACTTTAGTTATGTGTTCACTATATGGTGAGTATATTTTGAGTAAAAGGGTTTCTCAAAAGACATCACTTTATCCTTGGTTTCACATTCAGTCTCATTAAAGGTAGATGAGTGTTTTTTTATCAGACTCCTTATATCTTCAATTTTATCCTTATTACGCCTGAAACTTCCATATATATTATGTAATCCACTAAAAACATTGATGTGGGCCTTCCTATATTCCTGAAAAAATTATTTAAACACTTCAAATTTCGATTAATGTTTTAGAAATATGTCTACAAAAACGTTTATTGACCGTGACATATCATTGTGACTATTATAAATCATTTCAATCTTTGTATCGCTTTTTGGAAAAAAAAAGAATTATCATTTCCATTCTTTTAAATTCATGTTCAATGTATTCAAATACTTTGATTGAAAATTTTCTATCATATTTTTTGTCTACTTCAAACATTAAAAGCTCGCTATATTGAGTTTCAAAAACCACATCCTGAATTTTTTTATTCTCATTTTCATCAGGAGATTATTCTTTTTCTTCTTTTAAAACACGAATCACTTTCTTGTGTATGGTTATCTGATAAATTATTTTTTAGGATTAGACTTCTACTGATGGAAACTTAAAAGATTCTTCTTATGAAAAATCTATGGAAATTTTCATTGTATGAGGACTTTTACTATTAACATATCATACTTGATTTCTGTATTCACATTTTTATTATTCTTCTACATATTCTTCTTCTAGGATTCCATCCATATTTTTTTCATCAAAATATACATCAATCTGCATTAGGACACTATCTTCAACTTCATATTGGAAAACAACTTGACAGAAGGTTTGTGGAACTAATTTATTTCCAAGTATTAATTTTCCTTTCTCTTTAATCGATGAAATAGATTGTGTTAGTTCAATATAATCTTTTAAAACAATGTCACCACAATATTTTTCTTCTCCTTTTAACAACCTGTAATTATCAATGTTCTTGTCCTTTATTTATTTGTTATCGTTTTTTCTCATCCTCCATCAGGATTTATTGGCTATAAATTTTTTAGGTATGAGCCTCAGCATGGTCAACAACGAATTGGGGGTCACCCTATTTCATTTATTCTATTTTATTACTCCATTCAGATTCAACTTCATCATGTATGGTTTTATGGTTCACTTACATTTTAAGCAGTTCAGAATCTTCTTTATTCTTCTTATAAACAATCCACTTTGATTGTTTTGGAACTTGATGGATCCCTCCAGCTACTCTGAACAATTTTTTGGCTCCTAGATCTTTTTAAAATGTAATTTTTTAATAAAATCATAATTTCATCCTTCTAAACATATAAAGAATAATTATACGAACTTTGAAATATTTTGGTTTTTTACTCAATTTCAATAATACACATTTTTAATCATTTAGTATGAAATTTATTTAAAATAAAAAGAAATATCTTCAACAAAGAGTTAATCACACTGGACATCAATTTTCTTATTATAAAAAAAATATCCAATTATATTAGACATCGTCTTCATTACCTAATACTCACGAATGATGACATATAAAACCTTAAGATTTTTCTTATTACCCTTTCATAGAAATTGAAATCATTGCATCTAAAGGGCTGTAAGATATTTATCAGTAGAGGTTTGGTTTAATTTTCCTTTATCCATTTGAATCTTAGAAAGAGATTCCTTAAATGGTTTCTTACTAAAATTCCCAACTATTTGTGGAATCTTATGGGATGGGAAACATTTGTCACCTTCACAAGGTACTCAAACAAAGTTGGATACTTGTTTCATAGATGAGGTTTAATCGTCTTCATACATGGAGATAGAAACCATCATATCAGGGTCATTCTTCATGGTCCTTTCATACTCTAAAACTTATTTAGTATGAAAAAGAATATAATTATTCATATATTTTCCAATATATACTGGTGCCCAACCTTTAACTATATTAATCATTTCAAATAAGAATTATATTTTTCATAGATTTATTTTGAAACCAAAATTTCTCTGTGAAAATTTAATAATGAAAATTCTTTCAGAGTCATCTCATTTAATTTGAGAGAAGAAGTAGTGGACTCTGACATGAAAATAGAAGCTTCCTCTAAGAACTGAAAAAATCAGTCATTTCTTTTTGAAGGGTAGTAGGGGTTCTACAATCATATTAATATTATTGTTGTGGGTTTTAATGGAAGTCCTTATATATAGGTTCTGGGAAGTGACCGTTCAAATTCTATGGTTTATGTTGGATAGAGAGGATCTAATGGTTGAGAATAATTTTATCTCTTGAGGTTTTAAAAAATGTATTCAAATGAATCAGATAAGGTTTTAAAACAATGTGAATGAATTTAAATACCAATAATTATAAATGTAATAGAAATTATATGGTTAATAAATTTTACATGTAGTATTATCATGATAGATGTATTGGTTTAAATATATTGTTTTATTAAATTTTTGAGTACGAGAAAATAGGATGTAAAAACATTAAAATTATCAAGTACAATAAAATATAATTTATATGTATGAAATGTTTAAAAATATGGTACTCATAATTTTCAAACCAAAATACTAAAATAAATAAAATATGATACAGATTAATTTAAATCAAGAAACTGATAAATATAAAATATAATACTGATAAATTTAAAACAAGATGCTGGTATATTTAAAACATAATGCTGATAAATTTGAAACATCATACAACAAGAATATGTACTACCACTTTGAAAAGGGGTAACATATTATAATGAGATAGTTTTGAAATGATATAGATATGAATGATTGCTTTACAGTGATCATTTTTAGCTTTTGTTTAATGTATTCAAATATATTGAAAGGTAATGGTTTTGTTGATATATCAGTAATCTATTCTTGTATTCTGATAAATTCCAAAATGATATCTCCTTTAAGTGTGTGATCATTTGGAATGTTTTGCCTAATATCTATGTTTTTTTTATGTGAGTTATGTTCATGTTCTTTAAATAATGAAATATCACTAGTGTTATCACATAATATTGGAGTTTTATTAGAACTCATGCAATAATCAATGAGAGTGTGTTGTATCCATAATAGTTGAGAACAATAACATAAATCTGTCAAATATTCATGTTTATTAATGGAATGAACTATTGGGTGTCATTTCATACAAGACCAAGAAACTAAAGAATTGCCTAAGAAATGACAAGTTCTAGGTGTACTTTTTATGTCCATTCTACAAAAACTAAACATTGTATCTGAAAAAAAATCAAAATCAATTCCAAAAGAGTAAAAAATTCTCAAATCCATAGTTCCCATTAAATAATGAAAATATACTTTAAAAGATTTAAAATGGGATTTCTTTGGTTTTTCTTCATATCTTTCACATAAACATACAAAATATATTATGTATGGATGACTAGCTATTAAGTACAGTAGTCTTCTTGCCATCCCTCTAAAGGTTGTTTGATTTATTGGTTGTATAGCTTCATCAATTTCAAGATTATTTGAGGTATCTATTGGAGTTTTAATAATTCTTGTTTCTACATATCATTACATTTTTAAAAAATCATTAATATAATTATTTTGGGATATATATATGTCCCTTATGGTTTTTGGGAAATTAAAAATTATAGAAATAATGTTAACTCTCCAGTCACACTCATCTCAAACTCAAATTTCATAAGAATTGAAAAAGAATATATTAAGTATTACAAAGTGGATCCAAATATAATATCATAAATATAAATATGAATTATTTAAACATTTTTTTTATTTCCTTATAAAATTTTTTGGATCATAAGTTCCCTTAAAAAATTAATTTGTAGAAAAAAGGCTGATAATTTGTCATACCAGGTTCTATGGAATTTTTTAAGACCATATAATAATTTATTACATTTGAATACATATTCAGGATTTTTGTATCTTAAATTCTCTGAGATTCTTTCACAAAAATTTCATTTTGGTCATATAAATTAAGAAAAAAACTTAACACATCCATTTGAAAATTTTTGAAATTAAATAATGTAGCAATGAATAATACTATCCTAATATATTTTTGTCAAGCTACCAAAGCATATGTTTCTTCATAATCTATTCCCTCTTATTGATTTAAACCTTTCTCAAATAGTTTTAAATTATTTATAATGATTATATCATTTTCATCACCATTATTTCTAAAATCCACTTGACCCCAATTACATAATTTTCATTAGGTCTTTCAACCATGGTCTATGCATTATTTCTTTCAAATTAATTTAGTTCATCTTGTATTACACTATTCCAATCTTCATCAGTTAATACATCCTCAGGAATTTTATGATCAAATTGTGAAATGAATTCTATATGGTATACTTCATTTCTAAAATAACATCTAGTTCTTATATTTTTATGGAAATCACTAATGATACAATCAATGGGATGATTCTGAAGAAACAACTTATTTGCATTCTATAAAACCTATTCATCGTCATAAGATAGAAAGTCTTCTGGAATGAATACTTCAAAAATAATTTCTTGAGTTTTATCCTTATTAGAAGGATATTTTATCAATGGTTGATAATCAGTTTTGGAAAAAACATTAGGAAATGTTGATTGAGATTTTTTAAAAAATGATCAGTTTCAACAAAAGTAACATGTATTATTTCCTCAATAGTACAAGAATTTTTATTAGAAATTATATAATCCTTAGAAGCAATGGAATAGCATAAGAAAAATATTTCATCAGATTTGGGTTAGATTCTATTTAAATTATGTTCTTTATTCAAAATGAATGCTTTGCATTCAAATATATTGAAATATGAAACTTTAGGTTTTTGGTCAGTCCATAATTCAAAAGGTGTTTTATAAAGAAAGAGTCTAATTAAAAATCAATTTATAGTGTAAAAAGTAGTATTCACAGCTTCAGCCTAATTTTTTTAATATAATATTCACTCTACATGGTTCTTGTTATTCCATGATGAATATGATTTCTTCTTTCAATAGCATGATTTTTATGATGAGTTCAAGGTGCTTAATATTTATGATTAATACATTTATTACTATAAAATGTTTCTAAATTAGAATTTTATTATTCTCTACTAGGATACCTATTAATAGTTATCAATGGAAGGTTTTTCTCATTTTTCATATTGGTTATTATACGTAATAAATATCAATAGGATTCATATTTATTTTCTAGAAAATACCCCCATTTATATTTATATTTTTCATCAACTAAAAAAATACACAATACATTCCACTAATGCTTATTTTTTTGTCAGACCAAAAGGATCCATGTGCACTAAATGTCATTATTTTATAGTCAAAACTTCACTAATTGATTGAAAACATGAATTATGTTTCTTTCTATATTAACAAGGTTCACATTCTTTTAAAGAATCAAATCTATGTTCTGGTAGATCCTTACCAAGATATTTTTTAGATAATTTATATGGTTTCCTAAGGTTACAATGTCCCAACCTTCTATGTAATAAAAATGATTGATCTTCCATTTCACATGGGAAATGTATTTCTAGGATACTAAGGTCATCTATGATTAGTGTGTAAACATTATCCTGCTAGTTGGTATAAATAATGAATTTTTCCCCGGAATTGTGTACTATAAATTTATCATTCCTAAAATTCACTACATAATGCTCATTACATAATTGAATTTTGATTATATGGTTTTCCTTAAGACCATTACCAAATAATAAATTTTAAATCAGATATTTTTTAAGAAGAACAATATTACCAATACCAATAATCATTCCTTGGTAATAGTCTTTGAAGGTAAATATTCCACCTTTCATTTTAATAATCTTATCAAATATGTTTTTGATAATAGTCATATGTTAAGACCATCAACTATCCAGGTAGCATTTGTTTTTTTTGGTGTTTATATTGTTTTCCAGAAATAAATAAATATAGGTTTTTTGTAATACTAACATTCTTGGATCTAGAATTTTTAGAAAGAAAATTTTTTGGAACCTATATTTATTTTTGAAAATGGTCTTTTTAAAATCCCATATATTGAATGTTATTTAAGGAATATTTTTTATTCCAATAAACTCCACATTGACACTTATAGAAAAGGAGTCATTTTGAAGAACAATTTTTTTTACAAAAATTGGTTTTGAATGATTATATCCCATTCCTTAACTATTACCTTATGGACGAATATTTTTATACATTTTGTGAAAACCTTCTTTACGAGTGGTAATTTTTTTAAAAATATCATTTACAGAAAAAATTTCATACATAAGTCTTAAAAATAAATTTTTATCCACATTTGTATTATATTCATAATTGAGTATTGAATTAAAAACATTTTAGTCTAAAATAACTTTTTAAAGATATTTATAAATCTTTTCCTTTTTAGAATTTTCCTTCTCATGGTTTCTTGAAATAGAATTAATTTTAAAACTATTCTTATCCTGATATTTAGAAATATCTGGTACTTCTTTTGTCAAAACATATATTATAGTATTTTCCTCCTCATGTTTCATACTAACTTTTCAATTTTCATTTTCCTATAATTTGGAGAATCTAGAGACTTATTTAAATAATTTTCTTGAATTATCTTCTGCTAAGGAAATCTATTGATCAAAAAAATATAACTATTCCCATTAGAATAATTTAATTTTAATGAAATTTATGTAAAATATTCAGTAGTGTGTATATTTTTCATGGAAAACGGATTTTCAATTGGTATTCTAGAAATAAGACCATTATTATTTTGAATTAAATTTCAATTTTTTGAGGATTCATATGAAGAATCTCCACTAATAGTACTCCATGAAACATTTTTCTTTAAGACATTATTTCCTTTCTTCATATAGTACTTTTTCTAATTCATTTCAAAATGAATTTCTTCATATCAATTCTTTTTAGATTTGGGAAATTAGTTATTATGTTTCCAGATTGTTTATATTTGTTATATATAACTTCTTAATCTTTCTCATATTTATTTCTTTTCATATAACTGTACAAAAAATCATTTTTTTCAACAATCTTGTTCATCCCTTGAGAAATATTCGATAAATCCTTCTATGAATGTTCTAATTCACTTGAATATGATTTAGTCACAACTTTATTTTCCTTTTTATACATTACAATCTTAATAGGTGTCTTTGTATTGTTCTATTTTGCATTAGAAGTTAATGAAATACCAGAATTATTTTTCTTGTCTTTTTCTGCAACTCAATTAAATCTATTTTTATGTTGAAGAATAGTTTTAAAAAAAACATCAAGAGTAACACATTTAACCATTATTGATTAATCAAAAACAATTATTTTTGATTCCTACTCATTTTTCATGATATTTATGATCTTATCAACAAGGGTTTCATCAGCTAGTCATTTATCTCCCATCGATAGTAAACTATTTAAAATTGTCACTAATTTGTTTGTACCAAACAAAGTGGATCTCCATATGGAAAATCAAAAGTATGATAGTCTTATCTTAGCATATCTCTTCTCATATTAACCACTTTAGATGTACCAAAATGTTTCATTGCTAGTTTCTTCCATGTACTATTGATTGCATCAAAAGATGAACTTTGGCTATATATATTTCCATTCAATGAAAATTGTAATGTATTTCATTCTGTTTAATTCAATTGATATTCCTGTTTCACATGATTGGTAAAAGTTTTGACATTCTTGTCAAGAATTTTATAATCTCCAATTAGCATAAAAAAATTCTCAACAATATTATTGATAAAAACAGACTACATTATTTCCCTCCAGTATTAATAATAATTAGTATAGAAAATAGGTGGTCTTGTAAGATTCAAATTTTTTTATTGATCCAACTTTTAATCTGTCTGTATTTAAACCATTGAAAACATTATTTTTCCATAGTACACATTTGTGTTGAAATATTAACAAACAAAATTTTTATAAAAAAATTTTAAATAATTTGAAAACGTAATGTATTAAAATACATGAGCAATGGAAACCTGAAAAGATACCAATTTTTAGATATTAATTTATATTCAAATGGAAAAATACAAGAGGGGTTGAATATTATGATTATAAATTGTATTTTTTTATCCCATAAAAGGACTTAATTTAAAATAATTAAAACTAATTCGATGCACAAAAACTCTTAATTTATATAAAACAATTAATTGGATTATGCCATTGTTTAGAAGAAACATATTATTGTAATCAGGTTGGTTACGATACTTTTTCCACATGTTGACAATGAGATTAATTGTATTCATAGTTGAAATGATTTAAACATTGTAATATTGTAAATGATCATAATCAATATCATTATGATGATTAGTGTAGAACAATACAAAGATTCAATCATAAAGCATGTTGAATCATATTTAGTAATTAAGAAGATTATAATCACTACAACCATAATTACAAATATTGATATCAGTGTAATGAGAAAATAATATAATTAGATAAATACAAATATATCATAATTATATTGGTTTTGATTAATATAATATAGAAGAAAAATATGAATAAGTAAAACAATTCACTTTCTCTTACAATGAAACAGAAATGTAAAAGAATACAATTCTTTAAACCAAATGAGAAGGGTACCCAATAACCTCGAATATGGGTCCCTTTATTAATAATTTATAAGAAGTATATCATCTACACACCTGTGTAATCCCTTAATATGATGATCATCATATGTATTTCTATCCCCGCAATCCCTGAGTTAAAAAGGGAATCGACACCTATGTCTTCTTAGCCTTGGATTCCCTTGATCTCCAAATGATCATCACATCTATCATTCTATCCCTAGAAACCATTGATCATAATCACCAATGATCATCTTTGTACTAGAAAAATAATTAACTATTGAATGGAAGAAGTATGCAGAATGATCATTTCAGAACATGACTTCAATGACTTTCATATGAAATATAGTTTTTACATAGCTCTCAGAGGATGTCTTGAATTTTTCAAAAGTAATAATCTCATTCATATTACCTTGTATTTGTTGGCCTCATCTCAAAGGTCATATTTTCGTTATAATATTCATATTTATTCATTAAATATTATAGGGACATGTACACCTACCATTCTAATGGCCACATTTAATCAGAATACACGACATCATTTTTATTAGAAAATAAAACACGACATAGTTTGGATTTCAAATAATACCTTTAAAAATGTATAAAAAATAAACACGATACAATTGTTTTTCATAGAGAGTGTGAGTATGATTTAAATCATATTCAATGGAAATAATATTCTCTGAGTACAATGAAAACTATTTATCATTTATGTACTATTAAAACCATTATGGGTAGTTATGAATGATAACATAATAGGTGGTTATGATTGTTAACATAATCGGCTGTTATGATTGAATTTATATTCCTAGTTTTATATGAATCATATATGGTTATAAATTCAATATCTATGGATTGGGATAGGTATATATAGATCGTTTGTGATTTCCAAAACAAAAAGGAATAGAAATGTAGTAATAAGGCTTTTGACATAACATCCTTTACCGTACACTTCTATTTAGGTAAACATGTTTTAACCACCTGTATAATGGTTTTTAACACGTTATTGATTTATTCCACACATTAATTCCGATTTATGATATAATATATGATCTATTATTACATTTTATCACCCATTAGTTAAGAATAATTTATTATTACTATTTTTTTGTGTGTTAACTATCGTGTTTTCAAATAATCATTTTCCATCAATGTTCTAATTATTATATATAGTATATTATTCCATATTATCCAAAATTATATTAATGTTATATAGATGGTATTTATTCATTTGATACCTTTTTGTAATCGCTCATAATATTTTTACAAGGAATGTGAATCACATCTCTTTGTGGAGATGGTAGGCTATATGTACCCACAAGAAGCATTATAGTCAACCTAATGGGTGAAAGGGAAAGGAAGTGGATGATATATCTAATTTAATGAACAATGGTAATGTCATAATTATAATATTTATTCATTAATTTCATTATTTTTACTATTTATTTGATTCCATAATCAAAATTAAATTACCTCTATCCATGAGGCGGTAGTCTATCATACACGCGAGTGGTGGTTTTATTTAAAATTTAATAGATAATGTGATAGATAAATATTATGAAGTGAATAAAATAAAATTTTAGTATATGGGATATGATGTTGTTTTTATATATTAGATTTATGGAAATAATTTAATGAGGTAAAATGAGTTTTAAAAAACAATGTGCTTAGTGGAGTTTACTACCATCTCTTATAGAGACATCCGTTGTATCTATTATCAAGGACCATAAGGGTGGTATTTTAGGAAGAAAACATATCTAGAATGTGGATATGGACTGTGTAGATATATTTAAGAAGTTATTTTGAGAATATAAATAGAATAATAGGTGAGAATAAGTGAGAAGATGATGTTCCATTTTATAATTGACATGAGTGGGACACTTGTGGATTTTCAATGTTTTTCAATTATTTCATGTCATTTTCAAAATTATATGCCTCAAAAATGGTCCCTAATCCTTGGAGAGAAGGATTGGTTCAAAATAAAACATTCCTATAGAATGTTTTAATGTTATTTTTACAATTATATAAATATATTAACCCATAATAAACCTATTTTTACCTTCTCTACTCTAATTATTATTTACGGTTTTACTATTCATTAGGATAAAACAGTTTTTTGGATTTATTGACAATTATTAAAATTTTTTATTAAAAATATGGAATCCATTTTATCATATTAAACTCATTGAATTTTAAAAATTTAATTTTAATATAAAACTGTTAATCATGTCAAAAAATATAATTTTAGTAAATGCGATTTTCAATAATTAGAAGTTCATATATTAACAATATAACTGGTGATAATCATTAAATGTATTTAAATTCATATAGTTTGATATATATTCAATAAATTTAATTTAAACCATTAATAATTAAATATTATTTTATTGAACTGAAATGGACAGACATTATGGCTTTATGTAATACAGATTTCTGAAGAAAAAAACTATTTTCTAAAAAATATCCCTTTTTACCTCCTAATTATACTATCATTATTTCTATAAAATATTTTATAAATAAAAACATAGACATACATATTTAAACCCATTATTATAAATAAAAGGTGGAATTTTTAAATTTTAAATTCTCAATAATTCATAAAATATTATTTCTAAGGGAAAACATCACAAATTCATTATATACTTATTTTGACAAGGTAAGCTCAAAATAAATAATCATCCTAAAAATTAGATTTTT
Organism: Viscum album; assembly: GCA_963277665.1. Lineage (NCBI taxonomy): Eukaryota > Viridiplantae > Streptophyta > Magnoliopsida > Santalales > Viscaceae > Viscum > Viscum album. The sequence goes on along the minus strand of OY728128.1, from coordinate 1,248,788,973 downwards.
TGTGACTTGACTTATTAAAATATTAATTAAATTATTGATTTATTATAATATAATTTTTTTACTATCATTGATGCTCAGGTGTAACATTCTTACCAACTACAGAAAATTTCATCGATCAAATTTCTATAGATATTGACATCTGGAAAATTGACGGTCGTTATTATTTAAAAAATCCCTTAGTCTTGTATTTCTTCCTCTGGTTTATGACTTCTCCAATGTACCATAACATATTGATTTCATCATTTCCATAATATTTATATCTTATATGATTAATCTGTATGATCACTTTAGAGTATGTTATATAAGGATTTAATCCCATTTCTTATCAGGTGAGCATATGCATTGGGTTTGGAATGTACTTCCTTGATAAGGTTATATGGAACACACTCTGTACTTTATAGGTATTTGGGGGAGTTAAAAATGGTTAATCCACAATTCCAATCCATTCGCGAATTTCAAAGGGTCTTATTTACCTGGGGCATAACTTTCCATTCATTGAGAACCTTATAAAACCCCTCTATGGAGATATATTTAAGGAAGCATGACCTCCTATATAAAATTATAAATCCTTCATCCATTTACCGGTATGACCCAATTTCATTTTTTGAGATAATTTTATACAACACTTACTAGTCATTAACACTTTCATTGTATCCTTTACAAATTCTAGGCCTAAAAGTTTCCTTTCACCAATTTCATCCAAATATATTAGAATACAACATCTCATTCGATAAATTTTTTCATACATTTCCATTTGAATAGATGAATGTAAACTACAATCAATGGTAAACTATATTAATGGTAAATAATTTTCCCTAATAATTTTAAAGTCAAGTGTGCATGACCTAAACATATATTCCATTTCTTGAATAGTAATTTTGGACTTTCCATCATTTTGAGGAAAATTTGTGGTGCTCAAATGAAATAATTATAGCAGCGCACTCATGATCCTAGAAATGATTGATCCTTTAATGAGATAATAACTACTTTCTCACATATCAAATGAATTTAATATTATATATAAGGACCCATATAAGTCCCTTCTGGGATAAATAACTATATATTTAAATCCCATCATTCCTTAATGATATATTCTAAATGAGGCCATTGAATAGTCTCTAAATATAATTTTCAAAATATTCCTCACAATCATTTTTCAACATGAACATAACCCATTTACATATAACCTTAGTTATCTAGTAATCCAATCCTGATAATTTTGAAAAAAATTCCAATTTTAACCATCCAAACCAATGAAACCACATTTATTAGTTATGTTTGTTATTTTAGGCCATTATTTGACAGACATTGGCTTCACATGATCTTCTGAAATTCAATCCATAGGGATAATATGAATAAGAAAATAAATTTGATGTATCCATAATTCATAATTTTTCAATTTATTATACCTCAATTTTTAATTAACTGTCTCAAGAATAATCCACAAGTTATTATAGTGGTCCTCATTAATTTTTTATTACACTATGGTAACATCAATGAATACTGTAATGGAATTATCATGATATTAATTGAATATATATTCATTAGTTCCATAAAATCAATTAGTTTACTATTAATTGATATGGAATTATTCCTAACATTCATAAGTTTTTTGAAATGTTTTCTATAGAAAATCATCTTTCTTTACTGTAACACCCTGGGTAAATAAAGAATATGACATTTTCATATTTATCCAAATTTGTGAATAAAATATTAATATGACTTTAAAGGGGATGCTATGCTCGATGGCCTACCCAACACGCAACAATGAGTTTCTTGGGAATCTTACATTGCACTCTAATAATAAAATAATATTATTTTAAATGGTAGTTAACATGTAGCTATTGTTTTGGCGGGAATGGATAGAAATAACTAAAATACGATTATATATGTTTTTAAATGTTTTTACAATTATCCAATAAAAGATAAAGGCATAAAATACAGAATGAATTCAATTTTAGGCGTATATGCCCAAGTTTTCACTAAAGGTTCACTTATCACCTTTTGATGGAGAAACGTCATTAAATATAGTTTTGTTTACTATTATACATCCTTTTGGACCATATAAAACTCTTCTTAAAAATTGGGACATCAAAATTTACTTTGTGTAAATTTTTGGTATCTTTCTGATAAAGTTCATTTTTTAATGAATAGTGTAAAATGTTGTATTTTAATTCAAAACATCTTTTTAATCTAATTAATTTGTATGATTAGATTATATTTTGATTTTGTTTTAAAGAAAAATTAGAATATATTTTTACCATTAAATCCAATAGTGGTCCTTGGAATTAATTTCACTTTGAAATCAGACTTAAACTAGTGTCAATCTTTTGATACATATTGTTTCATAAAAACACGCTATTTGCTCTGGCAGTGGGAATTAATTATTAAATTTATTAATGTGACTTATATGTTTTCAATTTTGTAAAATAGACTTCATTTTTGAATTCAGAATATCAAATATATCTTAGGGTGAATTTTTGGGATTTTTCTGAAAAACATCAATTTTTATGAATAGTGAAACCACTAAGTGGTACTTATAAAAACTGATTTTTCTGTTTAAATGAAATTTTTCCATATTTTTGTTTTGAATTTAAAAAATCCGACAAACATGGTTGTCATTTAGAAGTAAAATTTGGTTCAATAGAATAAAAATTATTTTTTGGTGAATAGTAACTTATTAAGTTTTTAATTGCGATTAGAGGTAATTAGTGTAGTTTAATGTAAAAATAATGTTTTAATAATATGAAATGAACTTGAAACATGTCCTAACCTCATTGGATGTGTCATGGTAGTCCAATACAACCCATGGGTCAACTTGGGGACCCAATGAAGCCAATTTGGTTGGAAAATGACATTAATATCTTTTTATTTAAAGTTAATGTAAAAATGAGACAAATGTGAAATGTTTTACTAAAACAATTTTTACATGGGGTTATACAAATCAGATTTTTGACTATAAATATTCATTGGAAATATAAAAATATTTCATACATAATAGAATTTTTTATAATTTTTAGACATTAAATAAATTAAATTATTTATGACATCATGATGATGCAGCGATGACCTCATTATTTAAAGATTTAAATAAAATGGAAAGATAATGTAATATGTAAGACCTACACATGTCCAAAACCTATTGGATGAGTGGATTTCGAACCCTTATCACCTTATCCTCGAAACACATCAATGTGGGACCTCTTAAATCCGAATACCATTTTCAAATAAAGTAAAATTTGCGTACTTTCCAAGAGTGCCCCTCCTCACCTCTTATAAAAGGCCCCCACCTTTACCTACTTACCCACACTCCCAAAGCCTTTGGCTCATCCAACCCCTGACCAATTTGTCTCTCCACTTCCCTATATTACTCCTTGAAGCCTCACTTTGGGCAGAAGTCTTCCCAAGGAAGCCTTTTAGCTCAAACCAAAGGGAGTTACCCGATTTTAAGGTAATGTCTTCACTTGAGTCCTTTTGTTTTATTTTGCCTCTCCAACCCCCTAAACTCTTTTTATTAATTTCATTTGTAACAACTCCAGTATCTAAAATATACTAGTATGTTGTTATAATAATGATTCTAGCTACAATTACACACACCTACATCTAATGGTTAAATAACATACTGTTTCCGTGGATGGCGAAAATATGCCTCCCGAAACGATGATTGTTCAACATTCTTTTAACACCTTCAAAGGTGGACATTAAGATGTAACTATATTTATATATGATATATAATATGTTTATGTTTTACTTAAGATTCTGTATTTTTCTTTTTGGGCATACCTTTATGATTTCCATTATGGGTAAACGCGATATCTTCATTTAAGGAAGTGCGGACTACCGCCACCTCAAAGTGATGTGATTCGTTAATGCCATATGAGGGACGTATAAAGGATGGATTAAAAGATATTATATATGATGTTATACTAGAATTATAACATACCTCTATATCATTATTATTCCATTCCATAAAAATATGAAATAGAAATGAAAGTAGTGTTCATGTGTACGTACGGCTTACCGTCTCTATGAATGGTTCATTTCATTTATTAACTCCAAATGATTATGTAATATTATAAATACATGTATATTCTGGATATATATGATATATATGATATCTAAATAATTAATATAATTCTGGATATAATGGACATTTGACCACACGAACAACATGTAATTGTAAGAAGTCCACTTTCGACTTAAGAACCAAATATCGACAAAACAAACATTATTAACTTAAATGATTACATAATGTTTATAACATGGAAATAAAGTGATCTAAAAGGAATAATGAACTAGATAAATTTTCTTAATAAAGTGGAAATTAACTCAATTTTATTATTCAGGATGTTAAAGAACGATCGAGTCAAGTCGGACCCGAGGTAAGGGATCCTACTCCTCTCTTTCTTTTTAAGTACACTCTTTTATGTCATTCCTTCTAAGCTCATATTTCTTGTTATTGGGATGTTCTTTTATATTTACCTTACTGTAATTTTTAGGTTCATATGATGAGAGACCCTATTCTCTCCCATCAATCCATTTTTGGATGTTTTGAGTGGCGTCGTTAGGCTGCCGAATTTTCGTAAGAGATCTAACCTCTCTCTTTCTCTTTAAGTACTCTCCTTTATGTCACTCCTTTTAAGATCCTATTTGTTATGATGGGGGATGTTATTTTATATTACTATTGCTGTAAATTTTATTTTAATATGATGAGAGACCCTATTTGATCTCATCAATCCATTTTTGTAAGTTTTAAGTGGCGCCGTTAGGCTGCCGAGTTTTCGTAAGGGATTTTTCATCTCACTTTTATTCCCATGATATTTATGCTACATTTGCCACAATTTCCTTTGAGTGGTGTATGTACTGCCCATTATTTTACTCATTGTGTAATATACTTCCATTTATGAGTATTTACATCAATGTTGTATTGTCCTTCTTTCACGGGGCGTATGTTTCGAAAGATACCCATATCGGTAAGGGAACCTTTCACCCTCCTCTTTTTAAAAGACTTATTTTGTTATGACTTTTAATTCACATACTATTATTTTGGGATATGTTCCTCTATATCCTTATTGATGTAAATTTTATGTCCAAGTGATGAGATACCCTTTTTATCTCTCATCATCTCTTTTTCTGAATTTTGAAGTGACGCTATTAGGCTGTCCAATTATTGCAAGGGAACTTCTTAACCCTATTTCAATTCTTTGGGATAAAAATGTAGTCCTTAAATATGTCTTTATATGAATATGTGTGAATATCCTATGATTTTTTTACACTTTATATCCACTTATATTTGGTGTATTCGTTTGTCACACATAATTATGTAATTGATTTATCCTTAAACCAAGGATACCGTCTTTGTAAGGGACTTCATCTCAATCTCCTTTCATTGAGCCATATTTTGTTTTATACACAACCTTCTTTTATATGGTGTATAAAACCCTTTGACTTTTACGTTTATTCAAAAGGAATCATCTTTATACGAAGCGTTTACTAAATTACAAAAGGGAATGTTTTTGTCGTACATATGCGGCGACAATGACTTCTCTGTCGCCGTGACCATTATTTGAGTTTCGGCTTCCGCTTCAAGCCATACCTTTTTTAAAGAAAAATAAATACTATGTTTTACTTTTCTTTTATTTTGGTATTGAAAATGGTTTTCATAATATTTTTATATCAAGGTGTGGTATTGATATCTTGTGATTGAAAGGTGGAAATGTTATGTTTCCTTTATGCATGTTTTATGTGATACGATTATGTTGAGGTTCTTTGGAATTATTATGAAGATGGGTGGTTCTGTGATAGACTAAGGGCAGGTGAGCCCGATATAGCTCTCCAATGCATTGGGTAACGCGAAGGAGTGAAACGTTAAGGTTTCTCCGAAGAGATTTAGGGAATATACTGTGATGGGTATTCCAAAACGTAACCAAGAGGGTTACTCCCTACATAATAATGTTATGAATTCCTTAAGTTACCTTTTATGTCTTATGATTTCTATGATTTATTCATGGTTTGATGAGGTATGTTAAAGTGCCTCTATTTTATGGGTAATGTATGATTTCATTCTTATGTATATATGAACTCATGTTTCCTTTCCATATTTTTATAACCCTTACTGAGCTTTTTATGCTCATCCCATGTTTTTTAAATGTTTTTCACAGGTCAAGGGAAAGGTACATGATGGGATGATAGTGTCAAGGAAGTGTCAAGAAAGAATCCCTGTTTTATTTTAAATATGTTTCTGTTGATTGAAAAAAATGAATACTATGTTATATGTAACCACTTTGTTTAAATGTGGAATATAATGCAATATTTATGATCTAATTCTCTAAAACTCTAAACCTAAAAAGATCCTCAGTGTGTAATCTTGTAATAACTCATGATTAAGTAAGGTTTAAGGATGGGGCCTTATAGTTGGTATCAGAGGTTGGTTTAGATAACATTAGAGGATAGGGTATTCTTTAAGCATAAGTGACATTACCATAATGGTTAGGATTTCAGAAAGAGTCCTAGTTTTAGATAAAGTGAATGAGTAAGTATATCTTAGTGTTTACCTTCCTCATTAGTACATGATGGTTTTGTTGATATTCTCACACTGACATTTCTGTTTTTAGTGAATGGATGGATCTAGCAGGCACCAAAGAGACAACAGGTTTGAAGGAAACCATGGTGGTTCTCTAATTAAGATACTAGATAAAATGGAGGATTCAATGAGGAAACTCATGATTGTTCTAAACCAAATATCAAGGAGTCATGATCAACCACTTGAACCTTGGTATTTTCTGTAATTCATCATGTAAGATATGAACAATCGATGTGGAAGTTCAAGTAATAATTATAAAGGTAACCATTAGAGTTTCTATGATCATTACTATTGAGGTAATTATGGGTTATTATATGATATGCTGGAAAATGAAAGGCATGAGATAAACTTGAGGTTAAAATATATTATGATAATTTTTGATGATTTCAACACTTTTTGGGGAATGATTTAAGAATTATGTAGTTTTGGAAAAAGGACAACACGCAGACCGTGTGACAAACCGTCGTGTCGGACAAAGCTGCGGGAATCGAACCCACAACCAAAGTGCGACTGGTATTTATCGCCTACCACTGGACTACATGAAGTCCCTGGTTAGTTTGACTGATTCTTTTTAGTTATATGATTTTATTAATTAAGAGTAAGTTTATTTTGGGTTATCTATGGAAATTTATTAACCTATCATGGAGGATAAGTGATTAGGATTATTTACTTTTCAATACGAGACATTAAGAGCAACTGATGTGGTTTGGAGATAAATGATACGATTTAACTTGGTAGACTATGTAACTAAATCTTTCAAAATATTTGGGTTTCAATCTTAATTTGGTTTACTTTGAAGAATTTTATGGACAAATTGTTTATCGAATGGTCTTCGTTGAAATTTGGGTTTTGTTGGAGAAATTTTGGAGATTAAGAATAGATTTTCTTTTTATAAAGGGTTATCCTTTTCTGGATTATCTGATCATGTACTAACCTTTTTGGTTTTGTTTTTGGTTAGAGTCTAAAGACATGGGAAGTATATAGTTCTCTATTGTGGATTATGTGATTCTCTAGAAGTTGATTATAGTACTCTTAATGCGAACAAGTCTCCCTAAATACTCGTCTTTTGGAAAAAAAATATGAGTTTGATTAAGGAATCTAGTAAAAGTTAAAAGTCAACATGATAAGTGATTTTGTTTCCTTATGAATAAATTCCTCAATAAAAAGTAACTTAAAACAAAAATGTTGTCTATTAACTTTTCCTACTAGGGAATCGAATACCGTTTAACCCATCACAAGTTTGTGATTTTCTTATGGTTAACTTTCTCCTAGACATGTTTACTATCACTCTCCCTCAAGAACATGACCCTTTTGTTTTTCATCCATGTCCAAGTTTTTCTACATATGGGTTAACTTGGGTGACCTATGTACTTATCTTCCTTTATTTTAATGTGATTGTTTTACCGACTCTTGTTCCGATGTGGGACTTTCAAGAATGTTTCCAAGCTCAATTTTAAAAATTGCGGGGACACAATTCCCAAAAGTGGGAAAGGATGTAACACCCCAGGTAAATAAAGAATATGCCATTTTCATATTTATCCATATTTGTGAATAAAATATTAATATGACTTTAAATGGGATGCTATTCTCGATGGCGTACCCAACACGCAACAATGAGTTTGTTGGGAATCTTACGTTGCACTCTAATAATAAAATAATATTATTTTAAATGGTAGTTAACGTGTAGCTGTTGTTTTGGTGGGAACGGATATAAATAACTAAAATATGATTATATATGTTTTTAAATGTTTTTACATTTATCCAATAAATGATAAAGGCATAAAATACAGAAAGAATTCAATTTTAGGCGTATATGCCCTAGTTTTCACTAAAGGTTCACTTATCGCCTTTTGATGGAGAACTGTCATTAAATATAGTTTTGTTCACTCTTATACATCTTTTTGGACCAAATAAAACTCTTCTTAAGAATTGGGACACCAAAATTTACTTTGTGTAAATTTTTGGTATCTTTCTGATAAAGTTCATTTTTTTTAATGAATGGTGTAAAATGTTGTATTTTAATTCAAAACCTATTTTTAATCTAATTTATTTATATGATTAGATTATATTTTGAATTGGTTTTAAAGAAAAATTAGAATATATTTTTACCATTAAATCCAATAGTGGTCATTGGAATTAATTTCACTTTGAAATCAGACTTAAACTAGTGTCAATCTTTTGATACATATTGTTTCATAAAAACACGCTATTTACTCTGACTGTGGGAATTAATTATTAAATTAATTAATGTGACTTATATGTTTTGAATTTTTTAAAATATACTTCATTTTTGAATTCGGAATATCAAATATAGCTTAGGGTGAATTTTTGGTATTTTTCTGAAAAACATCAATTTTTGAGGAATAGTGAAACCACTAAGTGGTACTTATAAAAACTGATTTTTCCATTTAAATGAAATTTTTCCATCTTTGTGTTTTGAATTTAAAAAATCCGACATACATGGTTGTCATTAAGAAGTAAAATGTGGTTCAATGGGATAAAAATAATTTTTTGGTGAATAGTAACTTATTAAGTTTTTAATCGTGATTAGAGCTAATTAGTGTAGTTTAAGGTAAAAATAATGTTTTAATAATATGAAATGAACTTGACACATGTCATAACCTCATTGGATGTGTCATGGCCGACCAAGAAAACCCATGGGTCAACTTGGTGACCCCATGAAGCCACTTTGGTTGGAAAATGACATTAATATCTTTTTATTTAAAGTTAAAGTAAAAATGAGACAAACACGATATGTTTAACTAAAACAATTTTTACATGGGGTTATACAAATCCGATTTTTGACTATAAATATTCATTGGAAATCTAAATAGATTTAATACATCATAGTATTTTTTTATAATTTTTAGACATTAAATAAATTATGTTATTTATGACATCATGATGATGCATCGATGACCTCATTATTTAACGATTTAAATAAAATGGAAAGATAATGTAATATCTAAGACCTAAACATGTCCAAAACCTATTTTATGAGTGGATTTCTAACCCTTATCACCTTATCCTCGAAAAACATCAATGTGGGACCTCTTAAATCCTAATACCATTTTCAAATAAAGTAAAATTTTCTTACTTTCCAAGAGTGCCCCTCCTCTCCTCTTATAAAAGGCCCCCACCTCTACCTCCTTACCCACACTCCCAAAGCCTTTGGCTCGGCCAACCCTTGCCCAATTTGTCTCTCCACTTCCCTATATTACTCCTTGATGCCTCACTTTGGGCATAAGTCTTCCCAAGGAATCCTTTTAGCTCAAACCAAAGGGAGTTACCCGATTTTAAGGTAATGTCTTCACTTGAGTCCTTTTGTTTTATTTTGCCTCTCCAACCCCATAAAATCTTTTTATTCATTTCTTTTGTAACAACTACAGTATCTTCAATATACTAGGATTTTGATATAATAATTATTCTAGCTACACTTACACACACCTACATCTAATGGTTAAAGAACATACTGTTTCTGTGGATGGCGAATTTATGCCTCCCGAAATGGTGATTGTTCAACATTCTTTTAAGACCATAAAAAGTGGCCATTAAGTTGTCACTATATTTATATATGATATATAATATGTTTATGTTTTACTTAAGCTTCTGTATTTTTCTTTTTGGGCATACCTTTATGGTTTCCATTATGGGTAAACGCGATATATTCATTTAAGGAAGTGCGGACTACTGCCCCCTCAAAGTGATGTGATTCGTTAATGCCATATGTGGGATGTATAAAGGATGGATTTAATGTTATTATATATGATGTTATACTAGAATTATAACATACCTCTATATCATTATTATTCCATTCCATAAAAATATGAAATAGAAATGAAAGTAGCGTTCATGCGTACGTACGGCTTACCATCTCCATGAACGGTGCATTTCATTTATTACCTCTAAATGATTATGTAATATAATAAATACATGTATATTATGGATATATATGATATATATGATATCCAAGTAATGAATATAATTCTGGATATAATGAACATTTTACCACACGAACAACATGTAATTGTAAGAAGTCCACTTTCGACTTAAGAACCAAATATCAACAAAACAAACATTATTAACTTAAATGATTACATAATGTTTATAACATGGCAATAAGTGATATAAAAGGAATAATGAACTAAAAAAATGTTCTTAATAAATTCGAAATTAACTCAATTTTATTATTCAGGATGTTAAAGAACGATCGAGTCAAGTCGGGCCCGATGTAAGGGATAATACTCCTCTCTTTCTTTTTAAGTACACTCTTTTATGTCGTTCCTTCTAAGCTCATCTTTCTTGTTATTGTGATGTTCTTTTATATTACCCTTACTGTAATTTTTATGTTCATATTATGAGAGACCCTATTCTCTCCCATCAATCCATTTTTGGACGTTTTGAGTGGCGCCGTTAGGTTACCGAATTTTCGTAAGAGATCCAACCTCTCTCTTTCTCTTTAAGTACTCTCCTTTATGTCAGTCCTTTTAAGCTCCTCTTTGTTATGATGGGGTATGTTCTTTTATAATCCTCTTGCTATAAATTTTATTGTAATATGATGAGAGACCCTATTTGATCTCATAAATCCATTTTTGGATGTTTTAAGTGGCGTCGTTAGGCTGCCGAGTTTTCGTAAGGGATTTTTCATCTCACTTTTATTCCCGTGAGATTTATGCTACATTTTCCACAATTTCCTTTGAGTGGTGTATTTACTGCCCATTATTTTACTCATTGTGTAATATACTTTCATTTATGAGTATTTACATCAACGTTGTATTGTCCTTCTTTCACGGGGCGTATGTTTCAAAAGATACCCATGTCAGTAAGGGAACCTTTCACCCTCCTCTTTTTAAAAGACTTCTTTTGTTATGTCTTTTAATTCACATACTATTATTTTGGGATATGTTCCTATATATCCTTATTGATGTAAATTTTATGTCCAAGTGATGAGATACCCTTTTTATCTCTCATCAACTCTTTTTCAGAATTTTGAAGTGACGCTGTTAGGCTGTCTAATTATTGCAAGGGAACTTCTTAACCCTATTTTGATTCTTTGGGATAAAAATGTAGTCCATGAATATGTCGTTCTTTGAATATGTGTGAATATCCTCTGATTTTTTTACACTTAATATCCACTTATATTTGGTGTATTCGTTTTTCACACATAATTATGTAATTGATTTATCCTTAAACCAAGGATACCGTCTTTGTAAGGGACTTCGTCTCAATCTCCTTTCATTGAGGCATATTTTGTTTTATACACAACCTTCTTTTATATGATGTATAAACCCCATTGACTTTTACGTTTATTCAAAAGGAATCTTTTTTATACGAAGCGTTTACTAAACGACAAAAGGAAATGTTTTTGTCGTACGTATGCGGCGACAATGACTTCTCCGTCGCCGTGACCATTATTTGAGTTTCGGCTTCCTCTACAAGCCATAACTTTTTTAAAGAAAAATAAATACTATGTTTTACTTTTCTTTTATTTTGGTATTTAAAATGGTTTTCATAATATATTTTTATATCAATGTGTGGTATTGATATCTTGTGATTGAAAGGTGGAAATGTTATGTTTCCTTTATGCATGTTTTATGTGATACGATTATGTTGAGGTTCTTGGGCATTATTATGAATATGGGTGGTTCCGTGATAGACTAATGGCGGGTGAGCCTGATATAGCTCTCCAATGCATTGGGTAATGAGAAGGAGTGAAACGTTAAGGTTTCTCCGAAGAGATTTAGTGAATATACTGTGATGGGTATTCCAAAACGTAACCAAGAGGGTTACTCCCTACGTAAGAATGTTATGAATGCCTCAAGTTACCTTTTATGTCTTATGATTTCTATGATTTATTCATGGTTTGATGAGGTATGTTAAAGGGCCTATGTTTTATGGGTAAAGTATGATTTCATTCTTATGTATATATGAACTCATGTTTCCTTTCCATATTTTTATAACCCATACTGAGCTTTTTCTGCTCATCCCAAGTTTTTGAAATGTTTTTCACAGGTCAAGGGAAATGTATATGATGTGATTATAGTGTCAAGTAAGTGTCAAGAATAAAGCCGTGTTTTATTTTAAATATGTTTCCGTTGATTGAAAAAAATGAATACTATGTTATATGTAACCACTTTGTTTAAATGTGGAATGTAATGAAAGTTTTATGATCTAATTCTCTAAAACTCTAAACCTAAAAAGATCCTCAATGAGTAATCTTTTAATAACTCATGGTTAAGTAATGTTTAAGGCTAGGGCCTTATATTTACTTTCAATTTATGATACCCAGAATGAAGTTAAATATTTGAAAAATAATTAAATTTGTGAATTTGATCGAATAATTCATCAAGGAAAGGAAAGTATGACTTGGTATTTATAGTAATGACATTTATTTCCCTATAATCATCATATAACCTCAGTGATCCATCTTTCTTCTAGATGAAACAACTAGGTGTCTTTATTTTAAAACACTAGGGTGAATAGATAACTTATCCACCACTCTCCTAGATATTTATTCAAAGCCATTAACTCTAATTTGTCCATTCATTAGGGTGTCTTTGATATATATTCTAAATTAAGGGTTAAATAAATAGAAAATTCAATATCACACTCTGGTGGATTTTAGGTAATTCATCATCAAATATATCAATGAATTCATTTAAAATAGGTACATCCCCAATCTTATGATAAAATTTTCCATTTTTTTCAATGCATCCCAAATATCCTCTTTGAGGATAGCTATTGTGTATGGATATACACATGACCTATATGATAAAGTCTCAACTATAAAGATAATAATTTCTACATCATCATCATGAATAATAGTTTTTTCCCACTTTTTAATAATTTTTTGCATAATATTTAAAATGAAATCTATTATAAAGATTATATCCTAGTCAACCATAGGTATAATTAAAATTTCAATAAGTATAGTAAATTGTTGTTTCATAATAAGAAATTCATGACCCATCCACGTTTTAGTTACTTTTACACTTTCAGTTTTCATGGAACACTCCTTTATTAATGTTCTAGGGAAATAACTAATATTCATTGAAGACATGTGTGATAAAAAATAATGTGAGGATAAGAGTCTAAAAATAAAATAGGTAATTATTATGATTTGATTAAATTTCCCTCCATAAGATATTTAGTAAATTCAACTCCAACTATAGTGATCAAAAAAGTGTGGACATCTCTCATTAGCATCTTATATGGTATGATCCCTTGATGGTTGGTACATTAGTTTCAATAATTCTCTATATAATTGAAGTATATGAACTATATAGTAGTAGTATCTTTCATTACCTTAATTCATGATCCATATTATCCTCATCATCACACTTATAAAATAATTAATGCCACTCCAACTATTTTCGATGATTTTACTTTACAAAATATTCACATGATAGAAATTGATTTATTCACTTCTTATTTTTTGATGATATCCTTTTTTTCAGTGTTTATTTGAGCACTTATTCTCTATATTCACCTTGAATATATAATATCTGTAAAATTAAAACTATATTTCTATTTTGAATAAAATAATTTCATTATATTATTAATAATTTTGAGAAAAAAAGTCCTTTAGAGTCATGGATTAAACCCTTCAATGAAATTATCACCCTTGAAATGTGTATTTCAAACATAATATAGATCTTACATGGATAGTCTTGTAAAATAATCCTTATACTCCATAACACTTTTTTCTTACATTTTCATTAATCCTAGGAACATCCTCTTTATTTCAATTAAATTCTCATAAGGGGTGTATTTTTTGAAAAATGTTTCATTAAATTCTCTCCACTATATGTTTTCTATTTCTTCTCCCACAGCAGTATTGTATATCAACAACCACAATTGATTAGAATCTCCCTTGACATAAAATATGACTAGTTTAATAACCCTTGCCCTATTATCCTTGAGTTGGTGATAACAGTTTTACATTAGTATCAGATACATGTGATAAAATCACGATGGAATAAGTTGTTCATTAGTATTGAAAAACTAGGTACATACTTTAATATCACATTAAATTTAAAAAAATATATATATAGTGAATGTAAATATTTGACATCCTAATATTCGTTCAAATATTCCATATTCATATCCTATTGAATGGATTGAAAATTAGGGTGATCTAAAATTCTCATAATGGGTTACATAAAATGGAATCAATAATGAGTATATAATATATAATCAATATGTATAGGTAAAAAACTAAAAACAAATGAATTTAATCTATAAAAATAGCACAATAATGCTTCCACAAATAATTTCAATGAAATAATATAATGGATAATAATTACTAAGTTATCAATAAACGAAATTCATAACATTTTATATCATGACCTCTTACATCATTCTATTAAAACAATCAGGAACATGTGACAATAGATTTTAATTTTTGTAAAGGTATGTACTAGAAAATGAATTTAATTATGTTAGATAATTCATATCATGAGACTAATGATGGTTCTAGGGGATATAGATAACATATCCCAACATATCATTTAATGTCTAATGTATTCCTTATATATTAAATGATAGATTTAATTCACTAAAAAATTTCTTTAACAAAAAATATCTATATTGACTAAATAATACAAATTTATAAGTATTTTTTCTAGTTAATCAAATGAATTTCATAATAAAATGCCATATGTAAAAATGATAGACGATTTAGGAAAAAATTCATATCCTATATACAAAGAATATGGATATTGAATAATATTTAAATATATATTCATTAAAATAATTAAAATTTTTCAATAGAATTTTAACAACCAAAAAAATAATATGGCATAAGAGATGACCATAGGATAAATTGGAAATATTTTTTTTACAATAAAATCTTTTCCATTAGATAAATAAAGAAAATAGAGGTGAAATATTAATATAATATTTCATTTAAGAGTGTTATTTTTAAAATCCAGAGAATATATAGTAGAATCTAATTATCATAAAACCGTTAAGGTTGATGGAATGTCAGTTAACATTGTATAAATTAAAAAATCATTCGGTTTGACATCTTTCAGAATATATACCTTTTAGAAAATAATAGGCATATTCTTATGAATCCCTTAAAATATTCACAGATAAAATAAAATGTAGTATTAAATTTATTATGTCATAAAAAGAACTTTTTAAAATAATTTTCAAAAATATAGATATGGATGAAAATTATACCTGATTAAATAAGAAATAAAATCATGTTTCTATCTAAAAATTTATCTTCTTAATTCATTTTCCAATTGAAGAAAAAATG
Source organism: Viscum album (assembly GCA_963277665.1). Lineage (NCBI taxonomy): Eukaryota > Viridiplantae > Streptophyta > Magnoliopsida > Santalales > Viscaceae > Viscum > Viscum album. The sequence continues at coordinate 1,248,773,125 of OY728128.1, read as the reverse complement.
TAAATAAACTTTTTATACACCATTTATATCTGTATTATAAGAAAATTATTGGATATCATTAAGGATAAATGAAATTATTCTTTCATTGAAAATAAAATCAATCATAAAAGAAATTGTGATTGTAAAATAAATTCTTACCACTTTAGAGTCTATTAAATTGTAACCCTGTCAAAGAATAAAAATTAATTGAAACACAAATATCCATGAATAAATATGTATTAATGTTTAATATATCAAAGGGGGTTTATATATATAACAAAAAAGTTAATAGGTTCATTAAAATGAATATGTGTCAATGGAGTAAAAAATGAGATGAAATCCTTTAACTCATCCTTACTGTTAGTTGAGTGTCATTTAAATATATACATAGTGGTTTTATAATTTTAATTAATTTATCCCAAAACCATATTAATATTTATGTAATCATATATTACCTTTTATATCATCTTCTCAACCATTCGTTAACAATCATTAATTATTACTATTGTCTCATGTGATAAGAGACTGGCTTTATAATGAATGTTTTGTCATTGAACCACAAATTATATTATATTGAATTTAGTTACATCATCTCAAGAATGATATTAATATTATTAATATCATATTTAATTATCATATATATTTTTGGAACCATTTTTAATGTTGGATATTGATAGATAATCACATCGCTTCATGGAGACTATCAAACGTAAGTATGAATGAGCAAGGTTTTCATATTTTTATTGGGTGAAATAGTAAGGATGGGGATGATATTATAAATTTGAAATGTAATATCATCATATTATACATTTAATTAAATGCTACTACTTAATATTATAAATTTAATTAAATGCTACTACTTCATGAGGATTATGATTCAAATATTTCAAACTAATATGGGACAATTTTATATACAAGTATCTTTTTAAAATCCATTATTCAATATACATGGAATGATTTGGACTAGTACAACATGGGTTGGGGAAAATTTAAATTAATCCCCTAGATGAATTTTTAGTATCATTAAATGAATAATTTGGCCAATTTATATGGGTCTCTACCTGAAATTCTAAACTATCTTATGACAGGTCTTGACCGTAAAGGTATCATGTAGCTAGGAAACATGGCATCCAATTTGTAGAAATTTTCTCTATTTAGATTCAATTTATTATTATTATCCATGATGTTTTTCAACAACATATATATGGATGAATTTTATTCTCATTTTAATAATTAAATGTCAGGTTTATTCATTTATATAAATTTCTATGTTGATTTATTTTCATTGATTTATATTTCCATCCAGCGTACATACCATTAATGAACATTTTAGATCAAACTTATTATCTTTCCATTATCTATGTTATGAAGTGAAATTATTTGAATGGATTTAAAGGAATATGAGATTATTTTCCAAATGTAATATGGTAATAATGTGTGTAACCTCATTTTCCCAAACTGCTAAACTGTTCTGCCTATCATGATTTGATCCCTTGAAATCATGCTAATGTAATAAAATATTGAACCATCTCCAGGATTTTTTTTTCATGTAATTACATTTAGTAATTAATTAATTAATATTAATGTATGTTAGGTATTGTTTTATAACTTGTCTTATACATGACAAGTTTTCAAATGTGTATTTATTGTCTTGTTATTTAAAGAAAGTATGATTCAATTGAAGGGAATATTTTTATTATTATTATTTTATTTCATTATTTTTTTCAATGTCATTTTATAATGAATTAGTTTATGGGTGAAATGTCTTTTTTAAAATTTTCCGTTTATGTTTAAGTATGTTATATATTTTGTGTTTAATATCATTGCATAAGATTTCTTATTTTGCCCTCCCATTTAATTGTTTAACATGATTTAGTGTTTTAATATAAGGGGAGATATTTATTAGTTATATTTCATGTCCCTATTTCAATTTATCATTTAATTTTATATTGTTTTATCTTCTTATGAACTGGAAAATATTTTATATAAATCACGATCTTTCAAAATATTGAAAGATGTTGATGATGTCTTTGTTTTGAAATTATCAAAAGGTGTGAGAATGTTTATACGATCCATGCCAATTAATTTTCAATTTAATGATAATATCATTACTCAAACATCTATTTCATTTTTTAAAGTGTTAAAAAAAATTAATCATTATTTTTATTATGTATTATTATTCTAGATTTTATTCAGGTTTCAATCCATTAGTGTTGAAGAATTTTCCATAATAAAATACAATTAAATATTGGGTTTTTGAAATTTTATAAAAGGTTTTATCCTACAAAGTTGAGTTTTCATAAATAGTGGGCTTTGTCATGACCCTTACATTTTCTAATATTACAATAATTTAGTATTACATATTTTAAACGTTCCAAATTTTGAAACATTAAATGAAACTAATACAATATAATGGATGAAAGAATAAAATCTTATATATGATGAATGTTATAAAATTTGTAGATTAAATTTCCTTTAAAAATAATTTCCCTAGCATTTTTTTTGATGTAATACCTGATACCCTACTATGAAAGCTAAACACTAATTTCCTTAACAATTACATAATGCGTACTCTGAAGTGATTTTATTCATGAAATATAAAATTCATTTTTGATTGAATCATATGAAGGATAGTCTCTGAGACTCTATCATTGTATTAGAATCAACAATAAATTGTTGAAATAGTCTTCTTGAATGTCGTAATATCTATGTATCACTCAACCGAAACAGCAAGTGAATGGATAATTATACATGCATTGTTACTTTCCGAACCATTATACATGTACTAATAGACGTAGATCATTGCAAAATGTTGTCAACATATCCATCTTGAACATGTGTGAACATTAGTGGATATTGCAATGGAAGGTACAAGGGATGATGCTCATCAATCTGCTTCAAATCACCACTTCTACTTTGAATGATAATATCTCTTTCACAGTTGATATCTTCAACATCACCGACAATAAGCATCACAATCTTAGAATTATTAGTCAAGTTGTATGACAATGCATCTGTTTTTCTTCTCTTAAGAAGGTGAAAATTTAAGTTTTCATGTTCTTGACGATCAGGAACATCCTTTACACTTTTGAAATGATGAGCAAAAACATTAGTTTAATGAAGTATTTTTTGTTAGTTGACAACAATATTATGATTGAACACTGTGTTTGTATTTGCTCCGTCATAACTGCAATGTGAATTTAATTTAGAATGAAGTGAAAATATGACAGGCATGTAAATGTCTTAACCTACAAGTTAAATACTACCTGACATTCAGAATCATGTTCTAAGACTCATTCTCATTATCATAAACATATGGATGGGCAAACCTAGGTGGTTGTCCCTCTGGAGGACACAAACTACCTATGCGATGGCAGTTCTGTCCATTCAATCTGAATATAATTGGAGCTCTTCCGTTATTGAATGATCGGTCAACCTTACCGCCCATTTACATGAATAAAAACATATAATTGTAAATATGCATACATTCTTGGAATGATCTTGCCTCCACACGTTTTTGATTAAATACTAATGTTAGAAGTTATGGAGGACATGATGGTAGTAATTGCAAAGAGACTTTACCAAGTGTGCAACATACACCAAATCGTGGATTTTCTTTAGTGCTTCATTTTATATTTCTCTCATCAAACCAAAAGATATATCCACAGTATTGGAAAACATTAGAGGGGTCTCCACTATTCTGATATTCTGGAGGTGAATAAGGGTTAAATGAATAGGGTTAATAAACTTGGCAGTATAAATTACATAAAACTGTGATGACATGAATAATATTATAGTAAAAGGTAAAAATTATACAGCGACTTGCATTTTTCGTAAGCTGAAGTAGTTGCATTATTTCTACAACAGTATTTTCATTTAGTTAGTAAGAAAATTCATACGAAATTTCTGTAATGTAACAGTGATTATGTAGTAGGTCAAACCTGAACAGTATCTTCGATGAGTACTTCTAGCATTGATTTCAGCATTTGTTACATTTCTTTCTAGAACTGACATGACTAAATTTATATGACACATCCTTTTTAAGTGTAAAATATTCATTTAAATAAATTTGAAATACCGAATGAATGGATATATATATATATAGATACAAAAGAAGAAGACCTGAATTTTCCGCAAGGTGAAGTAGTTTCATTCTTTCTGCAGCAGTATTTTCATTTATTTTGTAAGATAATGCATACGAAATATATATAAAGTAGAAGATCATTATGTAATAGGTCAAACCAGAATAGTATCTTCGATGATTAATTCCATCATTTATTTCACCAGTTGATACATCTCTTTCTGAAATGACATGACTCAGTTTAGATGACACAACATTTTCAAGTGTAAATTATGCATTCAAATTACTTTGAAATACTGAAAGAATAGACATATATATCTATAGATACAGAAGAATAATAGATCATGATTATAATATATATAACACATATGTCATGAAAACAATCTTCGTTATGAGTAGTTGAAGTAGTAAAACGGAATCAGTTTTAAATATAGTATGCAAAAAATTACAGTATGTGATAATTAGAAAGCATTTGAACACATGATTTGTGATTACACAGATAATAAGTCACGCTAAGGGTAAGTGGGAATATTTTCATCAGTCGTTACACCTCGAAAATTTAATTCATAGTTTTTTAAACTGTTCAATAAATATGACAGAAAACGTGATTGTATTCCAAAAAAATACTCTGAAGGAGTAGTTACCCGAGGGGTCATAATTTTCTTCATTATATGAAAATATATTCTTTCTCTTGCTACCGGGAATATATCTTATTAATGAATATCCACATACTTGATGAGCTGTCAATGAAATTTATTAGTTGAAAAACCATACAATGCTATGACATGGTAAAATATATATATAAAATCACTGTTCTTTGACAGTGTAATAAAACTCACCATTGAAAGATAAAGGTGAGAATGATATGCATGATCCTCCTTTGGGGAATAGACAGTACATGAAAAAAATTGTAATGATTAGATGGAATTTAAGAGTGAAACGCTTGTATACATACTTGAAGTACATTTAAAACTATTACTATAACTTTTTCTAATGGTTGTTCTAACACTATTTGGCGAAGAAGAACATTAATCTTGAGCCATTGTCAATTCAAATACAGAATGAGTAAAGTAGAGTACATTATTTACTATTAATATATTGACTGTATATGAAAATTTTGTTCAAATAAAATTATACTAACCATTGATAGGTATAGGTGAAAGTGGTATGTGTGCTCCCCTGATCAAGTCGGAATTCAGTTGCACTGAATCAAATGAAGCAGTAGAACAATGTTGATGGTAATCCATGGGTGATTTTCCTGTGAAGTTAGGAACCTGTAATTAATTATGTAATTCTATGTAATGTTTTCAAGGAAATAAAATATTGTTGTACGCATTTTTCATTCTCTTATACGAAGTCTCTTTTTCAACCTTTCATCTCTCGATGTTGACAATGTCCGCATCTTTGTTTTGTTGTCTTCATGTTGAATTGCCATGTTTCAGAATGCAACCAAAAGTTGTTTATGGGTATATAGATTCAATTTAAAATATACTAATAAGACAATTTATAGATAATTCATGTTTGAATTCTGTATGATATTTCTTTTTAACAAAAATAGGCAGCATACTATGATTTTACTAAACGACACTTACACCAATAGGAAAGAATCATATATATATATTATACAGAAATATACATTCGAAAATAGAATATTCAATTAAAAATAATGCAGTACAAGAACACGTATGAAAATAATTTTGAATGAATACCTTGGATGGATATTGAGGAATATTTATGCAGTGAAGATGGATGGAATGACGACTAAATATTCTATAAACCTGAATAAGCACTAAACTGTGTTTGAAAATAACCACAGTTATACCAACATCAAACAAACATATATACATTACATAGAAAATATACAGTTAAATATCCCAATTGATTGTCACATAATGCAGTAAATGGTACCCATAGATAAGTAGTGTACTATGATTATTCAAAACGACATTTATACCAATGTTAAAGAAACATTTATATATTATATGGAAATGAATCATCTGAAATTAGCATATCTAATTAAATGAAATTCAGTACGGGAAGACATCTGGAAAAGAGGGACTAAATATTATTTCACTGAATGACACTTATACAAAAGTTATAGCAACATCAAAGAAATAGCAACATCAGAGAAACATATATAAATTAGTCATATGGAAGAGCGGGACTAAATATTTTCTAGAACTGATGAAGCAGTTTACTGTGATTACAATGAACAAAAATTACAGCAACATCAATGAAACGGATAAAAATTATATAGAAAAGATAGAATCAAATCTGTAATTTGAATGACACCTAATGTAGTAAAAGGTACCCACACATGGATTGTAGTTGCATACTGATGTGCCAAATGAATCAAAATAGATTTGGAGAAATAAAGTGGAAGATTATAGTCAAATATCATATGGTATAATGGTGAAATCTATAACTATATTCAAATATTGGAGGTTGGATCAAGAGAAACTGTACCAGGATGATGCAATATCGACTGCCTACCGAAGAGGATGAGGATAGTTTCGTCTACCTTCATTGAAGAAAGTCAGTACAATTGAACCCTTATATGGAGGTAAGAGTAGACAGTACTCTAGCCTACCGAACAGCATCGTGGGTGGTGAGAATGAAAAGAAGAACATTGTATCAAAGTTTCTGGTCGAAGCACGTCAGTAGCTGGAATGCCAAAATACCTTTGGAATAGGGCAGAGCGTGCATGTGGGAAGCTCAAAGGGCATCGCTAGAGCTAGTAATGCAGCACAAACGAAGGTGCAAGGTAGATGGATGTTGGAAGGAATCCCGATGAAGGAAACCTAATTCGGATGGTTGGCGGGAGAGAACGTGATGGGGGGAGCCTGATGGTGTCGTAGGAGGGCGGATGGGAAACTAGAGGGATATTAGTTGGAAAGGGACGTGGCAAAAGGGGAGGGCGACACGTAGTCTTGGATGAAGCCTATTTTATTAAAGATAGTAGATGATGTTGGGGACACTTAATGTAATCCCCTTGATGCATCGATAGTCTCTTGATATGAATCACTTGGACAAGTCATATTGGTTTCTACCTAATATGATAAACCATATTGGGATAGGTTCAAACAGTAAAATTTCCAAATACATAAGAAACAGAGAACCCACTAATTTAGCATTACCACTATTGATATTTCTATTGATATTATTATTCAAGACATATTATTTCAACATATCTATAGATTCATTTCATTCATAGTTTATTGGTTAAAGATATTATGTTGTCAGTTATTTATATTTCAATTCATATTTATTTTTATTGATAAATTATTTCTTCCATTTCACCTACCCTTTCTATGAATTTGAGGTCAATAATATTATATTTCCATTCCCTAGGTTATGAATAGGAATTATTAGAATTAATTTGAAGTATGAAACGAATTAAATTTTTTTGTGATTTATTTATTTTCAAAATGTAATACGGGAATATTGTATGTAATCTCATTTTCCAAAACTACTTAACTAACTGGTCCTTTGGGATTTGATTCCTTTTAATCATTCTAATGTAATAAAATAATGCACCAAATTTAGGCTAAAATATAATATTGTTACAGTTTTTATCAGAATAATTTTATTACCAACCTTGGAAACTAGATTCACAAAACATATATTAGGGAATATAACACTAATATAGACATTATGCATAAGTATAGAATTAAATCCTAAGATTTTGGTAACTAATTGATTTTGTGGGTCTTCATCTGAAAATATCCTTATCTATATACTAAATGTGTATGTGGTTATGAAACATATATATGTTGGGGTATCACCTCTGACAAGGTGCATTGGGGATGACTTATCTTAACATGGTTTTGACAACGAGCCTTACTGCACAACTGGTTCGACACTCCCATGGGATACCCATAAGATAATTAACATTTTTTTAAATGATAATGATTTATTTATAAATAATGAAATCCCCAATGAAACCAAATATTATTATTCTATGATTTATGATGCATAAATATATGTTATGTTCTATACTATATTATAAATTATACATTATGGTTTTATGAACTAATCCAGTATATGAAATTGTATAGAAATGCATCCTTGAATGATGAAAGGTGTTAATACTCTTGGAATATATAGAGACTTACCCATTGAGAAAAACAATATAGCTATTTTGGAATTGATAAAATCATGTCAATATATGGTAAGATTAATATGGCTATAAAAAAATAACCATTCCTGAATGGAGAATCTTATTCCAAGTAGAAAATGTCCTATGATGTATCACCTTATAAGATATAATACCCCATCATTTAGTGAGACTAAAAATAAAATTTAATATGATTAAAGAATTAAGTACCTGGAGATGATATTTACATCCTTGGGGTACATTTAAATGGAGAAGATTACAACTGCTCTCTATTGTCTCCATGATGATTCAGATCATTGATGTTCCTTGATCAAAAATACTAGGGAGGAAGAAGAAATTGAACTCATGGAATAAAGGAATTTTAAGGAGGAATTATTTGATAAATACATTTCTCCATCATGATCCTCAAATTGAGATGAACAGGACTTTACATAGATTATAGAAAAAAGAAAAATATAATATTGAAGATTATGAAGCTATGTTTAAAAGGATATCTAGGTTTGATACATATTATATACCCAACAGAAAGTGGAATATCGGTAACATAATTGAAGGCCTTAATAAAAATCTCTAAAGGGTGTTAGATTCGTATATTTTTCATCATATGATTAAATGGTTTTATGTTCTATCAAGAAGGATATGTAAATTTATAGATTAAACACATTAAATGTGAATTACGAGAAGAAGATGTATTTTAAATACCATGAGAATGGTAATGTACCAAAGAAAAAGATGAATAAATTTTCATCATGTGATAATTATGGAAATATTCACCAAGGGAAATTATTGAATGGAATGAGGGATAATTATAAATACGGATAAAGAGATCATCATGTCATGGAATTCAATGGGAATAAGTAAAACACAGTTATTTAGTGTTATAACTATGAGAAGATGGGGCACTACAAATATGAATTCAAAAAGCATCAAGGGAATATTCCACAAGAAGAGGCTAAGGGGAGATGGACAAGATTATGTGTCAAAACATCCTAGGTAGAAATACCCAATGATATTGTGGAAGGTAAATTAATCCTACATTCAAATTTTTAACATGCATTATTTGATATTCAATTGATGAACTCTTTTATATCTACCTATTTTGCTAAGAAAATTTGACATTTCCCTTTTGATATAATAATAAAGTAGTCTTTGAAAACTATTAAGGGAATTATTAATACACCAAAGATATTTTGTGAATTCTCTATCATGAAAAATAAATGTGATTTACTGATGACCTTGATACAATACATATGGGTTACATTGTTATAATCCCCATTATAGACTAGCTATCAAAATATGATACCCAAATTTATTGCAATAAGAACAAAATAATGATTTTTTAGGAATATGTAGAATCTATCATCTTCAAATAATAGTATTATTTCCCTAATTCTTATCTAGATGTAACCCTATTAGATCTTCTGAATGAAAGTGTTGGGTAATAAGAGAAAACAATATTTATTAATAATGAATGTAGTCTTAAAATTGATGTTACACTTATTGTGTAGGAATACATTGATATATTTCCTATCTAATTACCTTGACATCCCTCAAAGCATTAATCTTAATTTTTCATTGATTTAATTCCTAATACAAGGAAAATTTAAAATAACCCCATAGAATGGACATGGTGTAATTAATTTGGTTAAATAAATAACTAGATTATTTGGGAAATAAGAGATTTATTCTCCATAGTGTTTCTTAGTGGGGAACCTCTATTCTCATTTTAATACAAATGATGGATCCATGAGGTTGTGAGTTTTTTATTGGGAAATTAATGATATTACAATTTATAATAGGTATCTTTTACGTAACATTGATAAATTATTTCATGAACTTCATGAATCCCAATATTTTCCAATGATTTATTTTCATTCTAGGTATTAGAAATTAATAGTGAATAAAGAATGCATTCTGAAGATGACTTTTTCAAAATAGGTATAGACACTACATATTTATCATAATCCATATTGATTGACTAATTCACCCACTGTTTTTATGGACCTAATGAATAGGGTATTCAACGAATATCTTGATGATTTTTTGGTTATTCGTTAATGATATTTTGGAGTATTATAAAAGTTATGAGGACAATGAAAATAACTTTCAAGAGTTTCTTACTGATAGAGGAACTGGAGAGGCGACTTCATTCACCACTTGACTATCAGCTCTCCCTAAACCCACTATCCTTTCATCTCCACTCCTTCGCCGCACAGCAGCTCCTCACTCAGTCAGCTACGAGTACCTTAACAATGCGGACGGAGGGCGACCCTGAGCCGAGGAGGTTATTTGGATTCTCAGAGAGCTCTTTTGTCCCATTGGTGAACCGACCCCCCTAAAAAATCATCTGAAAAGGGACTACAGCCCATGTTTTAGCTTCTGAGGATGCAATTTCTGCTCAGATTGATCTCTCCAAGCACTCCTTTATAGCTCAGATTTCACTTTTTCAAGGTAAAAAACCATGGAAATTAACAGATCTTGTCTCACGTCTCACCACAATTTTGGGTTTCTATGATTTCTAATGCATTTCAATTGGTCATGTTAACTTCAATATAATCTTTCCCTCTGTGGAACTCAAAGTTCATGCATGGAGCATTGGCTCGGTTAACCTGAATACTGGAACCTTGCCGATTTATGATTGGAAATTGAGCTTCTCCTTGAATGAATTTAACGATACACATTCTCAATTTTGGGTAAAAATACATAGTCTGAACTGGGTATTATGGAACCCTGAGATCCTGTTTGGAATCGCTTCTACGATTGGTGTTTCGATTAGAATGGATTACGCAACTGAAAAGTTTATCTTTGGTCATTATGTGCGAGTGCTGGTTGAAATTGATTTATGTGCTACGTTGATTGATCGAGTTGTTTTATCTACATCTAATGATGAAATTTTCTTAGGAATTGAATATTAAAAAATGCCACCATTCTGTAAAGTTTTTCAAATTATTGGATATTCACATTTTCAATGTAGGAGAGATGTTCTATCCTCTAACTGCCAAATTAAGGGACAAGATGCATTGTATTTCCGAAGGAAGAAGAAGTAGGAAGTTTTTTAGAAGGCTAATGATGAGCCTTTGGTTGTTAATTGACATACTGAATAGATGAAGGTTGTACAACCTGTTTACATGGGCCGAAGGATTGATGTTCAGGATCATTTACCAAGGGTTGATTCCACTCCACAAGTTGATGGAACAAGCTTGGATGATAACACTGAAGGATGTAATTAAAATAAGGGAAGCATCTCTTTTAAGGATTCTCTGGTCAGAGTAATGGTTGGTGAAATAAATTTATATGAATTATAAGATAGTCAATCCAAAAGGTAATGCTCAGCACAAGGGGCTACGAATGATAGGGTTAGGCATGAGTGCATGCCCTTAAATCGAGGAAAGGTATGTTACTGATTGTTGATGCAACTTCAGATAAATTTACGACCAAAGATCAATCTATAAACGGTGATTGTAGTAGAGTGAAAGGAAAGAATGAGGAGGTTTTGTAACCCTCTCCACTATAGGTCTCTGGTGTTCGCATTGATGTGCTGACTAATGAAGGCACATTGGTTACCAGCAAAAAAGAAGAGGGTGTGCATAGCACTGACATTCAGGAGTTGGAGAACAATGGAAACACTTTGCCGAAGGATGTTATGAATCCCATGAAGGATATCACAATGAATCCTGATATGTTAATAAGTAATGTCAATGTTTCAAATTCATTTGAGTTGTTATCTTCTAATTTTAGTGATGTTTAGTCAACCCTCTCTACGACTACTTCCATTGTTTCAGATTCACCTTTGGATGATAATGCTAGAGAATCAATGTATGCAGAGTCTGGAATGAGGGGTCTCCACTCCCGTGGCAAAGGTGGGTGACTTCCTTACCACAACATGAGTACCCTCTCTAAAACAGGTTAAGTTTCCTGCATTTTTTCATGTATTTTGTTGCTGCCTTGTCCCTCACCTGGACTCCTTTTTTAATTCAATGAAGATTCATCTATGTCTCTTCTTAAAAAAAATAACTTTCACACCATTCTTAAGACCCTTATAAAGGGAGAGTTAAATGGAAAATTTAGTAATTGAAATTTATTGATTCAAGAAGCTTATTTTCATTACCATATTGTCTCCAAGGATGGAATACCAGTTGATCAAACATAGATAGTGGTAGTTATGGATTTTCACATCCAGAAAAATATAACTAAGGTACGTAGTTTCAGTGGGTTGGAAGGTTTTTATCAATGATTCATTATTAGTTTTTCCTAATTGGCTAACCCATTATACAAGATTACACATGAAGTAATTTTATTTCTGAATAAAGTAATGTGAAAAATTCTTTTATGAACTAATGTGATGATTAACAATGCTCTAATTTTGACTCAACCATATAAGAGTGAGGGGTGTTTCATATATTGAGAGGCATTGAATAAAGGACTTGGTTGGATCTTAATGAAAAATTATATTGTTATTAGATTTCAAATAAGGTAATTGAAGAGTCACTGATAGAACTATCCACCCAGTGATCTTGAGATAGATGTAGTAATATTTTGATGGAAAATATAGATACATTATTCATATGGAGAATGATTTGTGACATACACATATCATAATAGACTGAAATACATTATCTCACAAAAAGTGATCAATATGAGACAAATTTGATGGCTCAAGCTTCCGAAAGTTTATGATTTATCAATACACTACCAACCTAGGAAAGACAATAAGGTATAAGATTCTTTGATTATGAAGGATCGTGGATTTTCAACCCAATTGAGTGTTGAGAAGGATCCAATGTTCAAATATATAGTAAATTTGGATATAGGAATTTTGATGGAATGTGAGACATAAATAACATTTCAAATGACTGAAAAAACATATTTTTTAAAATGGATAAATAATTATCAATCTGATTATGATGAATTCAAAAACAAAAAATAAATTCATGAATGAAGAGAAATTAGTAAATATTATTTGTGATGATAGTGTCAAAAAAATGGTAACATGATATGTGTTCCATCTATACCTAGGCTAAAGAGTAGTTTTTAGATGATGCTTATAGATGAAATTTACTTATACACCCTAGGAGGCCCATGATGTTTTCATATTTGAAGAAACATTTTAGGTAGGATAAAATGAAGAATGAAATTGCTGATTATGTGTACAGATTTTTGTTTTTCAATAAGTGACATCTATGAGTAATCATCCTAAAGGAGTCTTGTATCATATTCCTATTCTTGTGTGGATTTTTTCATGGGACTACCAAGTATTATTATAAAGAATCATGCAATATGGGTTATCATTGATAACCTAACAATATATGAACATTTCCTTGTCATAAGAGAATATCTTTCTATTGATAGCCACACAAGCCTCTATATGAATGAATTTGTAATACATAATGGTTATTTTATATAGATTGTTTCTAATCAAGTTCCCTAATTTACAATGAAATTATAAAAAATTCTTCAGAAGGATAATGACACTGGGCTTCATATGAGCACGGCCTTCCATCATCAAAATGATGGATGGTCTGAAAGAACAATTCAAACAATGAAATAAATTTTGAGGTAATTTTCACTTGACATTCAAGATATGTTTGAGGAGTACTTACCATTGATAGATATTTCATATCATGTTTTTTTTCATTCAAGAATTCAAATGGTGTCATAGAAAGCATTATATTGATAGAGATTTCATACTCCATCATGTTGGGATTAAGTTGGTGAAAGGAAAATCATAGGTCAAGAAAATATTAAAGAGATGACAATAAAGGTAAGATTATTCAAGATCATGTAAAATCACCTCAAAGTTGCAAATCCGGTTAACTCTTCAATAGATGAAATAATTTAGAGTTTCATGTGGGAGACTATATTTTCCTAAATGTGTCACCCTGGAAGATTATTTTACTCTTTTCTAAAAGGTAACTCAATCCCAGGTACAATGGAAACATCATTATACTTGAATGGGTTGGAGTTGTTTCTTATCCTTTGGAAATTCCACCAAATCTCTCAAAGGTATATGATGTGTCCCATATATCTTTTCTATGGAAGTACATGCCAGAAGCAAAGAATGATATAAAATTTAATGAAATAAGTGTGTAACCTGACCTTTCATATTGTGAATAACTCAAATATATTCTTGAAACTAGAGATAAACTATTTAGGAATCAGGAGACTCATCTAGTAAATGTTCACAGAAAAAATCCCAAAATAGAAGAAGCAACATGATAATCAGAGGATTACATTAAGGGGAACTACCCACATATTTTTGAAGGTAATACCCCTAATATTTTGTGGAATTTTTTAGTATGTAATATTGTGTCACCCCAAGACTTTACCGTATTTTACTTTTCGAATAAATTTATTTTTTTAAAAACTTATAATGCACACAACACCAGGTTTAAAAAAACTCTTTAGTCACATTTTTCAGAGTAAATTAAATTTTAACACTTACATAAAATTTAAATAGTAAATATATATATTATATACATAATAAAAAAATTTACATTAATCAAATATACTTTATATGTATAAGATAATAACAAACCCAATATTACCCGTAAAAACCTACAGTTGTTTAAAATAGTATTACATACGTTTAATGGAGAACCTATATTAAATACAATTTTTGAAAATCAAGTATATGTTAGTTTAAAATATAAACATCTTATTTTATATCATATTATTAAAATTTATTTTGGTTGAATTTATTTTATTTTACTGGTATATTTCATTTTTTAATGAATAATAAAAAAAAAATTCATTCTATTCAAAAATAAAACTTCCATTTAAATAATTTATAGTGTTAAATTATAATTATAATTTTTTAAAATATATTTATATTATTATTTTTTCATTTAATAAAACTTATTTCATTGGAAAAAAATTCAAATTTAATTATGATATAAAAACATTTCAATCATTTGAACATTTTTACTTTTAATACTTGTTTTCCCGTTACATAAATGAGATTAATTTTAAAATAATTACTGAAACTTGTGTTTTATAAATCATTATAAATAGATTTAATATTTTTAAGCTACGGGAGTAAATTATTAAAATATTTTTCTTATATTTTTCGTCACAAAAATAGTAAATTTATTAATATATTAGTTTCTATGGTTAAGGTTAAATTATGTAATTATCAGAGAAAATATATTATAAAGACAATAAATTTAACCTAAAACATATCCTAATTTCATTTGTGGGGGGGTTTAGAGAAAAAATAGTCCTTGGTACAATTTTATGGCCCCCTTTACCCAGTTAGATGACATTAAGTCCTTTATAGTATTTAATTCTAAGGAATATCCAATACATATTACTAAAGTTTCAAATAATTATTACATTTTTATATTTTGTTAGTTAAAAGATGTAATAAAATATAAATAGTAATTGGAAATATATAATATTAATCTTTTTTAGGATTTTTTAGGTAATAAATATGTAAATCAAAGGCCAGCACAATGATGCTGTAGTAATTGTTTATTTAATGGACATATAAAATATATGATATCAAAGATATTAACAAAAATATAATTTGATATAATTAATTCCATACAATATTTTTATGGACTAATAAAAAATGACTGGAATATAGTAAATATTTTTTGAAGTTATCTGGTATTTTGATATATTTCAAAAAGGCATGAGATGAATAGAGTCAAAATTGACATTAATGATATTCTATAAAAAATAATATTTTATTAGATGATATAAAATTAATAAAAATAAAAATTAGGAAAAAGAATTTGTAAAAGGTTATAAATGTAATTAATTGTCCAATTATGTCTCTGTTGTTATTTTAGAGACAATATATTTACACGTAAGGAATAAAAACACATGTTGTCATGGTAAGATTTAAAATTTTAATTTACGTTTAAAGACACAAGATAATGGTATTAATATAAACTAATCATTTCTAAAAACATTTTGTTGAGATTATTTAGACCCATAATAATATTAAGGTCTAAATAAATAAATTTGGATTAATTTTCAATTTGAAATTGTTTTATATTATTTTAATATTTTGAGACTTTCTTAAAGTGACCCTCCCGTCTCCTATAAAAGAGCACACATTCTTCTCGTTTAATCGCACATAAAAACATATCTATTTTGGGAAATTATGGACAATTTCACCTAAAAATTTCTTTATATTATTCTTATATTCCTTACATTGGATAAAATTTTATATAAAAAATTCATTTTGTGAAAATGAAAAATAGATACCCTAAGACGTGGTAATTATCACCAAGAATAGTATTTGATTTATTTCTTATTTAAACCCCATAAATTATTTTATTTGATTTTTATATAATAAAATAAGTATCCTAAATACACTAATATGTTTTTATATTATGGATTATACCTACCCACAAACATCCAAAAAATTAGATATATAATCCTCGTTCATGTGTACAACAAACATCCACCTCACGAACTGATGTCGGTCGTTCTACCACTGCCACCATTCATGGTTGGGATTGTTGATGAAATTTATTTTAATACATTAT
Source organism: Viscum album (assembly GCA_963277665.1). Classification (NCBI taxonomy): domain Eukaryota; kingdom Viridiplantae; phylum Streptophyta; class Magnoliopsida; order Santalales; family Viscaceae; genus Viscum; species Viscum album. Next base: position 1,248,756,450 of record OY728128.1, on the reverse strand, counting down.
ATATATGATTTTGATTATGTATTTATGCTTATATAAATATTTTATAATTCTTACATTAATACATTCTGTTGTTTATAAATATGATGACATCGTTTGTGGAAGTGTGGACTACCGCCTCCTCAAAGCGACATGATTCATTCACGCTATAAATAAAATGTATAAGTGATGGTATTAATAATGATATTTGACATATATATCAAAAATATAATAGTAATATATATATATATCATTTACTTTTCATTTTTTAATAAGACTATGAAATCAGTGTAGCGTCCATGCGTACGTATGGGCTACCGTCTCCATGAACGATGCATTTCATTTCTTGTCTCCAAATATTATAAAGTATTATAAATAAATTTACACAAAATATATAGGACAATTAAATAATTATTTATATTATTTATATTATTAAATCACGATCTTATTAAAGGAAACAAAAAATAAAAACTCAAAACTTACTCGAGAAACTAGACATTTGACACTCGAAATAAGGAATATAATGAAGGAATATTAAAAATGGGTAATAAGATATTATAATATGATTATATATGAAATAAAAATATTAATATGGTTCCATAATAAGATAGTAACACTCTCAAACCCATTATATATTAGTTTAAAGTATGATCTCCCAAAATAAAAAACAAGGTAAAGAATTTCTTATCAGTTTCATTTCCTTGAGGTATATTATAATTATCTCAACCTAGTGTTATTTATTCGATGTTTCTACTGACCCTGAAAAAATTATATCATTAATATAGTTATTATAATAATATTATACATTTAATTAAATGCTACTAGATCATGAGGATTATGATTCAAATATTTCAAACTAATATGGGACACTTCGATATATAAGAATCCTTTTAAAACAGATTATTCAATATATATGGAATGATATGGACTAGTACAACATGGGTTGGGGAAAATTTAAATTAATCTCCTTGATGAATTTTTAGCATCATTAAATGAATCATATTGCCAATTTATATGGTTTTCTACGTAAAATTGTAAACTATCTTGTGACTGATCTTGACCGCAAAGGTATCATGTAGCTAAGAAACCTGGCATCCAATTAATAGAAATTTTCTCTATTTAGATTCTATTTTTTATTATTTTCCTAGATATTTTTCAACAACATATATATGGATGAATTTAATTCTCATTTTAATGATTAAATGTCAAGTTTAATCATTTATATACATTTCCATGTTGATTTATTTTCATTGATTTATATTTCCATCCATCGTACATACCATTAATGAACATTTGAGATCAACCTTATTATCTTTCATTTCCCTAGGTTATGAGGTGAAATTATTTGAATTGATTTAAATGAATATGATATTTTTTCCCCAAATGTAATATGGTAATAATGTGTGTAATCTCATTTTCCCAAACTACTAAACTGATCTGCCTGTCATGATTTGATTCCTTGTAATCATGCCAATGTAATAAAATAATGACCCATCTCTAGGATGTTTCTGTCATGTCATTACATTTTATAATTAATTAATGATTATTAATGTATGTTAGGTATTCTTTTATTACTTGTCTTATACATGAGTAGTTTTCCTAATGTGTATTTATTGTCTTGTTATTTAAAAAAATAATGATTGAATTGAAGGGAATATTTTTATTATTATTATTTTATTTCATTATGTTTTTCAATGTCATTTTAGAATGAATTAGTTTATGGGTGAAATGTATTTTTTATAATTTTGTGTTTATGTTGAAGTATCTTATATATTCTTGTGTTTAATATCATTACATAAGAATTCTTATTATGTCCTCCCATTTAATTGTTTAACATGATTTAGTGTTTTAATATAAGTGGAGATATTTATTAGTTATATTTCATGTCCCTATTTCTATTTATCATTTAATTTTATATTGTTTTATCTTCTTATGAACTGGAAAATATTTTATATAAATCATGATCTTTCAAAAGATTGAGAGATGTTGATGATTTCTTTATTTTGTAATTATCAAAAGGTGTGATAATGTTTAGTCGATCCTTGCCAATTTATTTTCAATTTAATGATAATATAATTTCTCAAACATATATTTATTTTTAAAAAAATTTATAATTTTTTCATCATTATTATTATTATTTATGATTATTCTAGATTTTATTCAGGTTTCAATCCATTTGTGTTGAATAATTTTCCATAATAAAATACCATTAAATATTGGGTTTTTTAAATTTTATAAAAGGTCTTAACCTATAAATTTGAGTTTTCATAAATATTGGGCTTTGTCGTGACCCTTACATGTTCTTATAATACAATAATTTACTATTACATATTAGAAATGTTCAGAATTTTGAAACATTAAATGACACTAATACAATAAAATAGAAGAAATAATATAATCTTATATATAATAAATGTTATAAAATTTGAAGATTAAAATTCCTTTAAATGTAATTTCACTAGCATTTTTTTGATGTAATACTTAATACCCTACTATGAAAGGTAAACACTATATTACTTAATAATTACATAATGCGTACTCTGAAGTGATGTTATTCATGAATTTATTTAATAGTTAAATTTAAATTCAAATTTATCCAAATTAGATATATTTTTTTAATATGTCAATATTAACTAAAGATTATTATTTTTATACTATTTTAATTAATCATTTATAATGTGAATAATTAAAATAATAATGTTTTTTATCGAAATATTAACAATTATGATGTTATTATTATTTGATCGTGATTTAAAAATTTAAGTAAAATTTTAATTGATAAAATATGTGTTTAAGGGGTAAATCTGTATGTTGTAAAATAATGTTCATATTTTATAAAGAATTTGATTAACATTTTATGAAGAAAATTTATATTTTCCAATAAAATAATAAATTCATGCTATTTTTCAAATTAAATTTTATTTTTGTAAAAGAATGTTGTGACATACTTGGAAATCCTAAATATATATATATATATATATATATATTATAAACTAATTTATATCATGAAAATTAATTCTTTTGGTAATCTTATCATACACATAAATTTTATGCATAAAAATTCACTATTTCTAAAAATAAGTTTTTATGTGATATGTGGAATTTTGTTAATTTTTTTAAAATTAGAAAAATTATTTGATATAATACACTCGATATTTGTAATTATCCTATCCAAATAATATTACAATGGAAATTTTATTTTTATTCATTAAAATAATATTTCATTGGTAAAACTATTTACCATGACAATTGCAAAAATGGTAAAAGTGAAAATTCTATGTTTAATGGACTAATGAACATTTATAAAACATGTGTGAAAATAAATTTTTGAGTTATTATAAAACACAACTCACATCCTACTCAGTTATGTTCCATTTTTGGATCTATGTGACTTATAAATCATGCATTCTCTTTTAATGAACTTGAATAATGTTGAAAACATTTATTCTCGCCACTTATAAAAGGGTCATCTCACTAATCATTCAATACCACAAAACAATTTTGTTTCCATACATAAAAACTACCCTTATTCACTCACATTGAATAAAATTTCATCCTCTTAGGATTCTTCCCATTGTATATTCTGCTAATTCCTCCCATTCTAATGAGTCTTTCATGGGAAAGCCCAAGTACGAATGAATTTACTATTTTTAAATCACTTAATTTAATTTCTATATTATTTTAGAAATATATTTTTTAATTACTTTATGAATAAAATAATATTTTCTATAGTATTTTTTTATTCTCTCGAGATAATAACTATCCACATTTCCGATTTTCTATATTGAAAATATATCTTTTTTCATGTGTGTGGACTATTACATCCTTGTAGTGTCATGATTAATTTTCCTTAAAACACCTTAATGAAATGTCCTGATGAATTATATAAAAAAAATATTTATAGTATATATAATTTTATAAAATCATTAATTATATTAAAAATGTCTCTCATTCTATGGAAAATGGAATCCTTAACCATGTGTACGTGAGGAGTACTTAGTCGATGAAACAATTGATTTCCATTTTATCTTCACAAAATTTAATTTATGGTCATGATAAAGGTTTTAATGGATAAATATTATGTTTATTTAAATATTATGTTCCTAAAAAGTGGAACTATAAAACCTATTATCCATATCAGGAATAAAAAACCATGGTGAATTTAACCGCTCAAAATAATGTTCTGCATAAAAAATTGATTTCTTCTTACAATATAATAAATTTTTATATCTTATATAATTCATATAATGATTTTAAATTATTATATATCACACTAATAAATATTAACTACCTTTATATTCTTCTAATGTAATTTTATTATGACTAAATCATTTTATAATCATCAATTAATTTTGAAATGTTTTTGTTTTGTTTGGTTTAACCACTAAATTGAAGAATAATGTAATATTATATAATGAATGAATCTAGGAATATAAATTATGGTAATATATAATTAAAAAATGATTTAAATTTATTCTGGAATAGAAAAACTATATATATAATCATTTCATAAGATACCACTATCCATTTTTTAGAAATCACTTAAACATGTTCATCACTGATTTCATCTTTAACGATTGTTATAAAAAAATCCCATATAATGATATTAAAAAATTATAATTTATTATAAGTCTTATAATATAGTACAATTTATGTTCCACTAATGTTTAAATTTTTGTGAAAAATGTACAATAGTAACACTATTTTGAAACTAGTACAAAATGATCAGGATTACTCACTCCTAATATTGAAACCATATTGTATCAACGAAATATACATGTAGTGAATAGTTAAAGAATATATTGGGAAATGATATTGGTATTTATAATATTCTCAAATTGGTGAATCAGATAGTTATTTTTTTTATATGAGGCTAGAACTCAATTAGCTATGTGGGATTAAAGGTAAAGGATTTCGGTATCCAGTTTCAATTCCTTGAGGATGATTATGTTATAAACCATATTTTATATTGTATCGTTTACATACTAAAACAATAATATATTATATCAAGATTCCATAAGTATTCATGTTTTTTAATGTTCTATTTTTAATTATATCCTTTAACATTTTTTTATTTTGACAATACCTAAAAGCAGTATAATTCCAAAGAATCCAATTTTATTAAGGTAATAGTGTGTGGTTAGTTTTTATAAAAATTAAATACTTCTATGATACTAGAATCTAGATGATTATGGGGCCGAGATTCACCTATGGGTAATCACCCTAAAAAAATCCACTTATTTATCAAAGTGTTCTTTAGTCTGTGTGTGATTAGTGGGGACAATAATACAAACCAGTTTTGACACATTTAAGGGACATCCTTTAGACAATTCTTAGGGTCATTGTGATATTTAATGAATAGTTTTATACTATTTATTTAGTATACTACCATAGAAAAATACAAAGACCAATTATTATATTTTTTGTATAACCGCTAATTGGAATGTACCCTATCCACCACCTTATCAATAATTCTCTGATAAGAAAACATTATATTATATTTCAAATAACTCATAATTTTATTGTTGAATATGATATATTATCCAAGAAAAAACATTATTTTATTTATTGATATGGGAAATTATTGAAATAATTGTATACCATTACACTATACAATATTATATTGATGGATTCTTACACACAAATATATTCCATTAATTGACTGGGGAATATAGAAAAAAAAACTTACTTGTTATTTTAATAAATATGTTTATTGATTATTAAAAATTTTGGTTATTTATTTTATATATTATTTATTCCTTAATACGAAGAATTCATTGAGTTTAATTATTAACTGGTGGGGACTAATATACATTTCCAATCAATGCATTGGTAGATCTTAATAGACAAACAAGGTAGGGTAATGGAATAATCCATACCTTTTTATGTATGATGTTTTGGATTTTTCATTGATTATATATATTTTATATCTGATATTATTAATTTTGTTAATATGATATTAGTAATTATTGTCCATGTTTTTATATATTGAAATGGATATTTTTTTTATTCATTTTATTATGGATTTATTTTGAACATTTTTTATATTTTTTGTATACTAGTTATGATATGATTATGTTATTATTGATTCTATTGTATGAGATACCTTTAGAAGCATCTAATATAACCAATATTTTTGTCTTTTAACAAGGAAACCGAAAATATAAATATATATAATATTTAAGGATCTCATATAATAATTATCCCATGTTGTTTTTTTGTGATAAATTTTATGTTCTGATGTGTAATGTGAAACATATTTATGTATATAGTCTACCCAGACTACAGATCCATGGGATCCCTTGATAACTCATATATTTTTTATTAATATTTTAACATAACTACCAAATATAGCTTTCTAGATACATTATTATTATAATATTAATATGATTATGTTTTGTATAAACCTTAGGGGATAAATTTAGAGGAACCTAGTTAGATATCACAAAAATTATAAAATCCCTTATGATTATACATTTTTTTCATAGAAAACATTATTGGAATTTTATTTTATAATTCAATTCCATACACTAATTAGGATTATTATATTTTTAGAAATGGTGGAAAACTAAATGTATTATAACTATATTAAAAACACATAGTCAATGTAGTGATGTTAATCATTAAAAATTCAATGAGATTGGGGTTTTAAATAATAATATCCTGACCATTTTAGTCTATTTGACACTAGCTATGAAAAATATTCCGAACCGAATAGAGAAACCTAATATAGTGTAACATATTTGGACAACATAATTTTATAAAAACATTATCATTTAATGTACTACTAATCCATTGGTAGTTGAGTAGTTGATCATGTTCATAAAAATGATATTTCATACTTCGGGATATAGTGAAATATCAAAGGTCATTATTGTAGTATATCTTCTAAAGGGAGAGTATTTATTTATCAATACATATTTAAACCAACCTCTATTATATCCATTTGAATAAATTAATTGTGAATGAGAGGAGTAATAATTTTATATGAATGGGATATACATCCTAGGGATAGGGGATGGACACAGTTAAAAAACACAATGACATATTTATAGAGGAATTACCTTGACATCCACCTAAGTATGAAGTTAATTCTTCTATTAAACTTATTCATAAAATATTATATTTATATAAACCATTTTATTAAATTAAACTAATATATTTGTATGATATTAAGAAACAACCATAGGAGTTCTATGGAAATGGATTTGTATTCCCAAGTGTTTAAAAATGGGGGGAACCTATTATTCTAATGAATAAGAAGGATTATTCTATGATATTGTGCATACATTACAAGGTGATAAATTCTATTACTATAAATAATAAGTAACCATTACCATAGATCAATGATTAGTTAATCAAAATGAATGAGATAAATATTTTTTAATGATTAACCATCACTCTATTTATCATCTGTTAATGGTATAAATGGAGGATATATGAAAAAAACATTTCCTTTAAGGTATGTGCATAATGAGTTAACAGTAATACCCCTCATATTGACCAAAAAACATTATATTTTTTTGTATATGATGAATATAGTATTAAATTATTATATTTATAAATTAATATTTGAATTCATTGATGATATCTTGATAAAATATAAATTCAATGAAGAGTATGTGAAATGTTGTAAATAATTATTGAGATCCATTTATAAGATAAATTATATATGGAATTAATTAATTATAGATTTTATCCCAAAGAAGTTTATGTGTCTAAACTTATTATATACATGTATGTAATATCAGTTGATTGTTTAAAGAGAATAGCAGTAAAATAATATCCATCACTGGTGAATATAACTGAGATTGATAGTTTCCATATTATTTAGGTTACTATTGTTAGTTATTCAATATTTTTCTAGATTGGAAATGTCATGACCAATCCCCCGGGTCTCGTGTAGTGACTATCCCAATTCTTCCTTCCATAGGCCATGGGTTGGTGATAAGAACTGAATGAAGTATTCCCTAAAATGGGAAGGAATAGAATTTATAAACTGTAAACTCACACAAACCAAGCACACAACAAGATACAAATAAACAGTAAAATATATAGTAAACAGGGTGTATACAGAAAGTAAAGGGTTCAAAATACAAGACCAAATAAATAAGTAAAAGTACAACTGAAAAGTACAAATACAACTGAAAGGTAAAAAACATCTCTTGGATTGCCCATCGTAGATCCTACCTGAAGTGTAGGTACAGATCGCCTCCACTGTACTCCATGTCCACTCGTCTCTTCCACATCATATCACAACGAATTTCCACCTCCGAGCACCGTCCAGTCCTTGATACCTCATCATTGATCAATGTTGTACATCATCTGCACAAGACACAACAAGGTGCAAGAAAATCCCAGGTAGGGTGGGTATAATAATACTTATTAGGGACCCCGAGATGTTGTAGGTCTCCTAATGCTCCACAAACGAAAACCAAAAAGCAAGACATCAAATCTACTTTGGTATATGCCCATACATACTCCTAAGTTACCAAGATACACACATCTCATACATGAGAGAAGAATACCACAAAGGTAATACCATGAAGGTAAAAGTACCACACATGAAACACTATGAAGTCTAAACCACGACAGTAGAAGTACCACACAGTTATCACTATGAAGATAGTACCACAAAGGAAAAATTACTACAATGGTATCACCGTGAAGATATTACCACGAAGGTAAAAGTACCACACAGGTATCACCCTGAAGATAGTACCACGAAGGTAAAAGTCTTAATTCAAACTGATTCTCAACAGAAACCTGGTATTAGTGAAGTATAGAAGTACATATGATTAGTCACAAAGAAAAATCATATTATTCTATCAATAGGCACTACTACTTAACATACGGAGTCTGAAGCACATAGGATCGATAGGTACTAACACCTGCAATTACCTACACTGGATCTGACACGCCCGGAGTTGATAGGTACAAACCTCTACTGACCCACACAGGATCTGACCCACACAGTATTGGTATGTGCTGACCCATAAAGGATTGTTGGGCACTGACTCACACAGTATCTGACCCACACATGATCGTTATGCGCTGACCCACAGAGGATCGCTAAGCGCCGACCCACACTGGATCTGACCCACACAAGATTAGTATGCACTAACCCAAAAAGGATCACTGATCGCTGACCCACATAGGATCGATAGGTTCTAACCCCCCCCCCCCCCCCCCAATGACCCTCACAGGATCTGACCCTCCCATAGATGATAGGTTACTAACCTCCATATGATCTGTCTCCAACATCGGCCTCACTGTCAGCCATTGGATTCCCGGTAATAATATGTTTGTAATAACGGCTCCTCAAGACATTGTTTATACATCAATAGACACAAAGTTCCACTAAGAAGTATCCCAAATGTTCGCCGCGTCCTAAGGGACTCAACGCAACAGATGGCGCATCAATCGGACGCCCGGTCTGTAATTTATTAGTGTTTCTGTTCTGAGGGCCAGATTGGATTCGGGTTCGATCCAACCATGAGATACACTAACTTTAACCAAAACTCAAGTTGAGTATACCAAAAGGACCATCTAAATAAAAGGATTCCAGTGCCACAGATGGTTCGTCAAACGGATTCTCGGTTCCCATGTTTTGGCCAGAAAAGAGAAACTGGGTCCGGCGAGGCCTGGGTCCGGTCCGACCTAGGTTCAGCCTGGATGGCCTAGGCCATGGCAGGCCTAGCCCATGGGGCCATGGTACAACAAGACCCGTGTAAGAGGCGGTCCGATGGTGTGGCCCACTAGGTGCGGTCCGCCCGAGATCGCACCGAAGGGGGAGCACCCCTCCTTCCATTCGAGATTCCAAAGGGTAGTACCTTAGGGAATTGGCACATCACCTGTAGGACCTAAGTGGGTCCATCTGATCTACCATGGCCAGCCATGTACTTCATCTAGTCCTCCTCCCAGCAGCGTGGTCGCGCACCGCTGCTCCACCACAGTCAGCTGGGTGACGACCACTCTTCGGCCTCCACCACAATTGAGTGGTCACAGTCTCCTGCTCATCTGGCGGCGCAGACGTGCGCCGGCCAAGCTTCATGCAGTCGGCCGGTGTGCCAGACCTCCTCCCCTTCTTCAGGTCACTGCATCTCCATTTTTATCCCGAAAAGTAAAAAATTCACATATTTGCGATCCTTGGATCGAGGGCTCCGCATCCATATGTCGTGCTCAAAAAAATGTTGTGTTTTCAACATCATTAAATATTTAGTGTTGAAGAGAAAATGGAGAATGAGCGAATAATAAAAATATAAGAGGTAAGGTATATGCGCGGGATGACGACCATGTTAGTTTGTCCATCGTTATTGAGGAACTAGAATTTGAAGAATTATTAAATAAGTTTAATCATATTAAAATCAAACCCCTACCTGGTTCGTTTGTAGGAGTTGTCACGAGGAAGGTGATGAAGTCGATGAAGATGATGATGTTGGAGTTCTGTCGCGACCCCCTCCCACCAAAGATTCCCCTCCGGAGCTGGCAATGGTGAAAGGGAGATTTTTGACCCCCCGAGTCCCACCTCCAGTAGGCCTCGGGGAGGCGATTAGCACCAAGGGTATGTGTTTTCACAAATATGGGAGGCATTACCCTGTTTATTTATTTTGGACCTGGAAATAGGACAAGTTAACCACCAAAAAGGAGAAGAACAAGTGTATAGAAATAAAACTAAACCAAGCCCACATGCATGTTTAAACAATTTTATAACAAGGTACAAGTACAAGAAAGCACAAAGTACAATACCAAAAGAATGAAAAAGTACAGCAATAGCAACAACTCCAACTGTCTGACTAGTAGGGTTCCGCACGGCCCTGGTAGTCCTCCTTGAAACCTGAAAGAAAATTTAGGTTGATCATACAAGTATACTCAGTAGGGAAACCAAAAGCTCTCGTGCACAAGTGGGGAGACATCCTAATGTCTCATGAGAACTACAGAAAAAACCGATCAAGGAATTCTATCCACCCAACCTCACCAGCCACACTCACCAAAAACAAAATCACAACAGGTATTAGTATATAAGAACAAGAGTATTGGGTACCCCGTACCATTTTTCCTCACTAGCTAGCTGCTCTTCCTAACAGCGAACGTCCTGACGCTGCCACACTATCACCGCCCGTACACACCTGGGCCTCACACCCACGTATCCCGCCCGCACACACCTGGGCCTCACAACCACGTATCCCGCCCGCACACACCTGGGCCTCACAACCACCTATACCGCCCCCACACACCTGGGCCTCACAACCATGTATCCCACCCGCACACACCCGGGCCTCACAACCATGTATCCCGCCCGCACACACTTGGGCCTCACAACCACGTATCCTGCCCGCACACACCTGGGCCTCATCCTGAAGATTATTGGGGAAAATGTAAGCATGCCTGAAGAGTCTTGGGCCAATCCACCACAAATCGAAACCTACCCAAAGAGTCTTGAGTGTAAGGTCACCTCAAGCCATCACAGCCTAGGGAAGAAGGAGCAGGAAGGAGCTAGTAACTAAGGGGAAAACACCCTCTCCCATGAAATGTGTGTGTTCGTCACTAAGTGCTCAACATGGGTGGGGTGCGATAAAACACAAAAGATACAGATATATATATATATATATATATCAACCACTCAGCCAAACCTATGGCTTATAAACTGATAAAATGAGCACGTGCCTCGGCACTGCTACCACAAAGCATGAATACAAAAAAACAACCCCAACCCCATTTAGGTTTTCACGTTTCAGCAAAATTAGTTTATTAGTTCCTTAACTACTGGGAAACTATCCACAACCAAACACATCGATCATTCGTAAAGCATATCCCTGCCATCCACAAATCCAGTTAGGAAAACACAAGTACAACAAAACCCTTATTATTAACCAACCAACCCATTGATTATTAATCATGTTCCATTACCATGACCCACCATTCATTAACTCTTCCACTTTTTATTTATTATTCACAACCCATAGTATGTTCATATTCCAACCCATCCCTGCAGCCTTGCTACCAACCGCCATAACCATAACCGCACCGTACATCATTATCCCTTTAATAACATTTATCACAGCCCCGCTGCCCGTTACTGACATAACATTTACACTAACCCACAACCAAGCCAACCGCAGCCCCGCTCCTCACCCTTTCCACAACAACCCAGAAAACACCCCCCCCCCATCACATGCCACGTATCCAAGACAATACCCACATGTTCATTATTCCATTTTGTTCAACAGGGGTGATCACACAAGGGTTCCAGATTTTAAACAGCCAAATTTACATGATTAACCAATTTCCACATTCCATAAAGTTCTACCCACAGAAACGGTCTAGAAAGATAGGGAAACATTTAATTTCACAAGCAAAGGCCCCCAATGACTGTGATATTCAATAAGCATAAGCCTATTCAATTAATAACATATCAAAAGGATATTGAAAGATAAAAATAACAACTTCCCCATCCCCATTCTTTAGCCAGTTATTATCTTTATTTAATGGTTCAACTGTTTCTCCTAAAAACAAGAGGATACCCACCCCACATGATGCACAAATTAGAGAGACAATGGTAAGATCCCTACCTCAACAGGTTCCGATCACAACGCTCCCCCGGATCAACATTAGAAGACGTCTGTCGGCGTCTGTCACTTCTGTCAGGTCCCAGAAAAACCTCCTCTGGTGGAATTCGTAATGAAAAGGCTGAAGGATAGAAAACGGATCCATGATCGGAAGTTCCGCATCATCTTTACGATACTGTGGCCGCTGATAGATCGTAAATCGGAGCTCGGACGAAGAAGTTATGGAAGAAAGAGCCTTCGAGTCTCTTGGGAGAACTCTGCTCAGAGGAAAGGGAGGAGAGGGGTGTGTTGAAAAGGAGTAGGGGACCCCTCCTTTTATAGGCGAGAAAAGAAAAATTACACGGCATGTACATTATGGTACACGGCGTGTACGCGGCCGTTTCACATGGTCTCCACGCGGCTTCCAACATGGCTCCGCGGTCGTTGACTGGTCAACACACGGTAACGCGTATGCGGGGAGGGACTACACAGCGTGTGGTTTAGGGTGCACTGCATGTACTCATTTATTGAACATGGAAAGGACATGACTCCAAAATGGCACACTGATGGTAATGTGTATGCGGAGAGAGACTACATGATGCGTAGTATTGGTCACACGGTGTGTACTCGTTTATTTCACACGGCAAGGACACGACCTTCAACACGGGGTATACCTGGAAAGGGGGTACACTGCGTGTACTAAAACTACACAGTGTGTAGTTTTAAAATTCTGGAAAGTGTGGGAAAAGTCCATTTTGCCCTCCAGAACACTTTAAGACTCTTTTTTTGACAAAGGAATGGGCCAGATAGGTCCATACCATTACATTAGATACCTCTTAAAAAATTCTCGTCCCTGAGAATTCAAAAACCAACCCAGAGGAACACAACAAGATACCTCTTAGGGCTCTTGTTATAACAGGAACCAAACCACCAACCCTAATTATTGGTGTTAGGAATTCCTTCTTCCATGTCGAGATAATATCCGCTTTAGGTGGCACTGACTCGCCTGCACAGTTTTAATCGCATCCTCATTAATGCGTCTCAATTGAGAATCGAGTCTTTCCACTTCCATACATTAGGATTTTTCAACTCACACTGCCCCCAACACCGCACAACCCACACACTGCCCAAACACGTGGTTTGGGGAAAATTCCTTTTCCTATGTCGAGTTATTATCCGCTTTAGGCGGCACTAACTCGCCTGCACGGGTTCAATCGCATCCGTATTAATGAGTCTTGATTAAGGATAAGGTTTTTCCCTTACCCACATGCCCGGACATGTTACACACTCCCAAAGAACAAGGAAACAAAAGGTCTCACAACCGAAAATCCAAGAATCCAATATATCAAAGGTATAGAGTAAAACATCAACACAAAGCTCATAAGAACAAGGGAAAAGCACAAGTCAAAACTACTCCGGGTACTGAGCGTGCATCTAGGTCTCCCACTCCCAAGTGCTCTCCTCGAGGCTGCCATGCCTCCACAACACACGAACCAACGGAATGGTTTGTCCACGGATCACCTTCTCTTTACGATCCTCAATTCTGACTGGTTGTTCCTCGAAGGTCGCGTCGTCTCCCATATCTAACTCTCCCGAGTCGATAACGTGAGATTCGTCGTCCAAGCAATGGTGAAGTTTGGAGGCGTGGAAGACGTCATGAATCTTCTCTAACTGAGGTGGTCGGGCCAGCTGGTATTCCACCTCGACGACTCGCCTCATCACCTGAAAATGTATGATGAACCTAGGTGAGAGGTTTCTCCCTTTCCCAAACCTCTACTGCCCCCATCGAGGCGAAACCTTCAAGAACACATGATCCCCCACCTCAAAATCCAAGGGCCTCCTCTGACGGTCAGTATAAGACTTTTGTTAGTCCTGAGGTGCTTTCATCCTCTCACGTACAAGCTGGACTTTCTCTATGGTGCTCTGCACTACCTCTGGCCCAAGAGCACCTGTCTCACCAGCCTCTGCCCACCAAATCGGTGAACGACATGGCCTTCCACACAAATCCTCAAATGGTGCCATTCCAATAATAGAGTGGAAGTTGTTGTTGTAGGTGAACTCTACTAAAGGCAAGTGTCGTACCCATAATCCTCTGAAATCCAGAACGCATGCTTGCAGCATTTCCTCCAACGCCTGGATAGTTCGCTATGTCTGCCCATCGGTCTAGGGGTGGAAAGCAGTGCTAAAGTAGAACTGGGTGCCAAAATCATGTTGTAACCCCCTTCAGACTTGTGAGGTAAACCGAGTATCCCGATCTGAGACGATAGTCTTTGGGACTCCATGAAACCGCACAACCTTGTACACATACAACTGTGCTAAGATACTCACCGGGCCTGACTCCTTAATTGCTAAGAAGTGAGCTAATTTCATCAGTCGATCCACCACTACCCAGATAGCGTCATAACCACCCTGAGCTCTGGGTATTCCTGTGAAGAAGCCCATTGAGATGTCATCCCACATCCACTCGGGGACATATAAAGGATGCAACAAACCACTTAGAACACGGTGTTCAGCCTTCACTTGCTGAAACACTAGGCATCTAGCCACAATCTCCGCCACTTCCCGTTTCACCCCGGGCCACCAAAATTGTTCCCTCAGGCCTCGGTACATTTTTGAATCTTTTGGATGTACCACCAAGGATGAGCTATGGAACTCATAGAGAACTCCCTCACGCATCGCCTTCGGAACAAACAACCTTCCATGGAAAAGAATCTGATGTCGGGTTTCCTCTGACAATCCCTCTTGAGCATTTCCCTGATCGACATGATCCCACATTACTTCCACCTCGGAGTCCCCCCACTGAGACTCTTACAACTACTGCAACAAGGAGGACTGCACCATCATCTGAAACAAATAGCCACTAACACCTTCTACTCTGGCATCCAAGTGAAAGGTAGCCAACTCTTCCATCGCCTTCCAAGCATCAGTGGATTCCCGAACCACTTTCCTATGTGACTTCCTGCTTAGGGAATCAGCCACAACGTTTCCCTTACCTTCAGTGTAAGATATCTCAAAGTCATAGTCTTGGAGAAACTTGACCCATCTCTGTTGTTGTAAGTTCAAGTCACACTGGGAGAAGATATAACACAATCTCTTGGGATCTGAGAAGACCACAAAGCGCTCCCCAAAAAGGTAATGTCACCACAACTTCAGTGCGAACACTACTGTTGAAAGCTCTAGGTCATGGGTGGCATAATTAAGGTCATGTGGGCATAACTTCCTAGACCCGTAACAGATCACTCCCTTGTTCTGCATCAGCACGCACCCTAGAACAAGGCCAGAAGCATCACAAAACACCTCATACAACAACCCTTCCTCTGGAAACATGAGTGCAGGAGCACTGACCAAATTCTGCTTTAGGTAGTCAAAAGCTTTCTGGAAATGCTCGCTCCCTAGGAAGACCTTGTTATTCCTCGTCAAAGCTGTCAATGGAGCATCAACTTGAAAGAAGTCTGAAACGAACCTCCGATTGTAACCTGCTACCCCAGAATCCTAAGAAATTCTTCCACGCTCTTGGGTGCCTCCCAAGAAACAACTGCCTCCACTTTCGACGGGTCCACTGACACTCCATGATGAGATACCACGTGCCCAAGAAAGTGTACTTCTTGAGTCAAGAAATTACACTTCGACAATTTCCCCTAAAGTTGGTGGTGTCTAAGGACTTCCAAGACTGCCCTGAGATGCTTAACATGATCCTCCTCTGATCATGAGTAGATCAGGATGTCATAGATAAAAACAACAACAAACTGGTCCAGAAACTCTCAGAATACAGAGTTCATAAGTCCCATGAACACAGCTGGTGCATTCGTAACTCCAAACAGCATCACTATAAACTCAAAGTGCCCATACCTTCACCTGAAAGTCATCTTAGAGATGTCAATGTCTTTTACCCTCAACTGATGATATCCAGATCGTAGATCAATCTTGGAAAACTAACCTGCTCCCCTCAGTTGGTCGAAGAGATCATATATCCTTGGAAGGGGGTAGCGGTTCTTGACTGTTACTGGGTTCAACCTTTGGTAGTCTATGTATAGCCTGAGACCACCATCTGCCTTCATCATGAACAAAACTGGAGCACCCCATAGCGACACGCTGGGTCGAACAAAACCCTTCTCCATCAGATCGTCAATCTGAATCTGCAACTCCCACAACTCCGAAGGTTCCATCTAATAAGGGGTCATTGAAATCGGACAGGCACCAGGCTGTAAGTCTATCCCGTACTCAACATAACGTCGGGGGGGGGGGGGGGTAGAGTCACAACCTCCTTGGAAAAAACATCGATGAACTCCCAAAAAACCTCTGGGACATCCACCATATCTGTATCACCTGGAACCACTGATAACCCACCTAACAAAGAAAGGAGAGGCTCCACACGCCAGCTTCCCGCCTGATAGCTCCTCTCACCAACAAAAGCTACACGCTGCCCGTCCGTGTCGGAGAACACGACTCTTCTCTAGAAGCAGTCGATAACGACACTAACAGAAAACAACTAGTCGATACCTAGGATGAAATCGTATGGCTACATATCTAACAGAAGAAGGTCCGCACTAGATCGATGTGGTCCCAACGTCCGCCCACATCCTCGGCAAACACAAGATACGCTGGTCTGGCCTCCAACTGGTGCTCTCAGCACCAGTGGTCTGGAAAGTCTCTCTATGTCTAGTCCCAAAGCATGGGCTAGACCAGGTGCAACAAAGGAGTGCAAAGCTCTCGAATCGAACAAAGCAGAAACAAGAGTGCTGAACAAACAAATCGTACTTTACACCACCTCTGGTCCTGATAGAGCTGTCAACTCTACTGTGTGCAACTATCCACGCCCAGCTCCTCTGCCTCTCTAGGTGCCATAGTGGTACGGTAAACAAATATCGCCTAAGCCCAAGTAGTAAGGAAATTACTCAGGGTTTCATTTTATCATTTTATTCAATTTCTTTCCCAGAACACCCAAATCAAGTAAAACACAATCATGATGATGCATGTACATTCCCTAGGGTCTCTACCCTACAATCAATGTAGTCTAACTTGGTCGTTAGGTAGGCTTAGAGTCCCTACATCGGATCACGGGGGGCCCTAAAATCCCATGTCCAAGCTGGTCTTCCCTGGCCTATGTCACGCACCAAGATTAACCAACATTTTTACCCTACCATCCCATAAAATCCTCACTGTGCCTAACTCCAGACTTTGTCCTATCTCTCAACCATCAGCTCTGATACCATTCTGTCACAACCCCCTCCCACCAATGATGCCCCTCCTGAGATGGCAATGGTGAAAGGGAGATAATGACCCCCTAGTCCCACCTCCAGTAGGCCCCAGGGTGGTGACTAGCACCAACAGTATGAGTTTTCGCAAATATGGGTGGCATTAACCTTTTTATTTATTTAGTATCGGGAAATAGGACAATTCAACCACCAAAAAGGAAAAGAACATGTGTATAGAAATAAACCCAAACCAATCCCACTTGCATTTTTAAACAATTTTATAACAAGGTACATGTACAAGAATGCTAAAAGTACAATACCAAAAGAAAACAAAAGTACAGCAATAGAAACAACTCCAACGGTCCGACTTGTAGGGTCTCGCACGGCCCTGGTAGTCCTCTTGGAAACTTGAAAGTAAATGTTGGGTGAGCATTCAAGTATACTCAGTAGGGAAACCTAAATCTCTCATGCACAAGTGGGGAGACTTCCTAATGTCTCGTGAGAACAACAGAAGAAACCTATCAAGGAATTACATCCACACAACCTCACCAGCCACACTCACCAAAAACACAATCACAATAGGTAGTAGTATATAATAACAAGAGTATTGGGTACCACACACCATTTTTCCCCACTAACTAGCTGCTCTTCCTAACGGGGAACGTCCTGAAGCTGCCACACTCTTCCCAACCGCACACACCTGGTCCTCACAACCACATATCCCGCCCGCACACACCTGGGCCTCACAACCACGTATCCCGCCCGCACACACCTGGGCCTCACAACCACGTATCGCGTCCGCACACACCTGGGCCTCACAACCATGTATCCTGCCCGCACACACCTGGGCCTCATCCCAAAGATTCTTGGGAAAAAAGTAAGCCTACCTGAAGAGTCTTGGGCCAATCCACCCCAAATCGAAACCTACCCGAAGAGTCTTGGGTGTAAGGTCTCCACAAGCCATCACAGCCTAGGGAAAAAGGAGCAGGAAGGAGCTAGTAACTAAGGGGAAAACACCCTCTCCCATGAAATGGGAGTTTTTGGAACTATGTTCTCAACATGGGTGGGGTGAGATAAAACACAAAAGATACAGATATATATATATATCAACCACTCAGCCCAATATATGGCTTCTAAATAGAGAAACTGAGCACGTGCCTCGACACTGCTACCACGAAGCATGCATACAGAAAAACAACCCCAACCCCATTTAGGTTTTCACATTTCAGCAGAATTAGTTAATTAGTTTCCTAACTACCTGGAAACTATCCACAACCAAACACATCGATCATTCGTAAAGCATATCCCTGCCATCCACAAGTCATGTTAGGAAAACACAAGCATAAAAAAACCCATCTTATTAACCAACCAACCCATTGATTATTAATCTCGTTCCATTACAATGACCCACCATTCATTAACTCTTCCACTTTTTATTTATTATTCATAACCCATAGTCTGTTCATATTCCAACCCATCCCTGCAGCCTCGCTTCCAACTGCCATAACCACAACCGCACCGTACATCATTATCCCTTTAATACCATTTATCACATCCCCGCTGCCCGTTACTAACATAACATTTACACCAACCCACAACAAAGCCAACCACAGCCCTGCTACTCACCCTTTCCACAACAACCCACAAAACACCCCCCATCACATGCCACGTTTCCAAGACAACACCCACATGTTCATTATTCCATTTTGTTCAATCGGGGTGATCACACAAGGGTTCCAGATTTTAAACATCCAACTTTACGTGATTAACCAATTTCCACATTCCACAAAGTTCTATCCACAAAAATGGTCTAAAAAGATAGGGCAACATTTAATTACGCATGAAAGGGCCCCCAATGACCTTGATTTTTAGTAGGCATCAGCCTATTCAATTCATAACATATCAAAAGGATATGCAAAGATAAACATAACAACTTCCCCATCCCCGTTCTTTTACCAGTTATTATCTTTATTTAATGGTTCAACCGTTTCTCATGAAAACAAGAGGATACCCACCCCACATGATGCACAAATTAGAGAGAAAAAGGTAAGATCCCTACCTCAACAAGTTCCGATCACAACTCTCACCTGGATCAACCTTAGAAGACATCTGTCGGCATCCGTCACTTCTGTCGGGTCCCGAAAAAACCTCATCGGGTGGATGTCCGAAACGAAAGGCCAAAGGAAATACAATGGATCCAATCTTGGTAGTTCCGCCTCATCGTTACGATCCCGTGGCCGCTAACGGATCATAAATCAGAGCTCGGACGAAGAAGTTATGGAAGAAAGATCCTTCGAGTCTCTTGGGAGAACTCTGGTCAGAGGAAAGGGGAGGAGAGGGGTGTGTTGAAAAGGATGAGGGGACCCCTCCTTTTATAGGCAAGAAAAGCAAAAGTACACAACGTGAACTTTATGGTACACGGCATGTATGTGGCCGTTTCACACGGTCTCCACACGGCTTACAACACGGCTATGCGACCGTTGACTAGTCAACACATGGTAACGCGTACGTGGGGAGGGACTACATGGCGTGTAGTTTAGGGTGCTCGGCGTGTACTCATTTATTGCACACGGCAAGGACACGGCTCCAACACGGCACACGGACGGTAACACGTATGTGGAGAGAGACTACACGGGGCATGGTATTGGACAGATGGCGTATACTCATTTATTGCACATGGCAAGGACACTGCCTTCAATATAGTGTATACCCGGAAAGGGGGTACACGGCGTGTACTCAAACTACGCGGCGTGTAGTTTCAAAATTCTGGAAAGTGTGGGAAAAGTCCATTTTACCTTCTAGAACACTTCAAGACCATATTTTTTAGAATGTAATGGGCCAGAGAGGTCTGTACAATTACAAGTTTTTTGCTTCTACAAGATGTTTTCGTTCCGGGATCAAGAGTCATCCTTGTTCATAGATTACAGAGGATCCTCTTCATTGGATAATGATCTTCCAAATCCCCTACCCATTTCCAATCCTTCCCCCCATGAGAGATGAGGTGCCAAATTAATAAGATTAAGTTTATTAATTAATTAACTAATTGTTTGGCACATTACATGGGAAATTCCAAGGGTTAACTAGATTCATTAATTCAGAATTAAAGAATCCTGTTGATTAAATAGGAATGTAGATACACATTTTCTGTATCCAAGCTTTTAATTCCTTGAATTAAAGGCCAACCAACATTGTGTGGTACCCACTATTAAGTTTCAAATGGGAGGTTTAAATTTATAATGAAACAAAATCTGATGGAAAAGTTTAATAGTCTATAAGAATCATTGAATCATTATAAAGAGAAATTTGAACAAAATTTCAAAAATAATCTAATGATGATATATGCAGTACATATCTTATTTGACAAATTTAATCAAAAAATAATGAAAATTAATATTGTATTCAATAAATAAAACTCAATGAAAATTTCAAATAGTTTCCACAGAAATTCCAAATAACCATTTGATAAGCGCTTGATTAAAAAACATGATTAAAAGAATATACCAAAATCATTGACAAATTGTTTCAATACATTTAATGCATCTGAAAAATTAATGATAAATCACCTATAGATATGAATTAGAGAATATTCCAAACAATAGAATTGATACACCGAAACAATTTCAAATACCTTTGGAAAATGACATATATAAAGAATACTAATCAATAGGTTAATAGAAAAATCCAAATTTAAGTAGATTCTAAAAAATAAAACTTCAATAAACAAATCCCACATGAAAAAATAAAGAGAATTCCAAACCAATGGTAAATTTCTATAGATTCCATTAAAAACTGTTAACACCTTGAAAATTGGGTGTAGTGGAACCCTAATCATGGTCAACCTTAACTCATCATCAAAGTCTTCTGAACCCTCGATTCGTAGTAACGCTCAGACATCCATAAAAGGAGAACACTCCCCTTTCCCTTCCCTTGACTCATAAAGACATAATGACTCTCGGTTTCAACCTCAATTAAGCCCTCTCGATGGATGCATGCTTTCCTGATCTCTATTCTTGACTTTGTCTCTCCCGAACAAGAGGTTTCAATTTAAAAAATAAAATAAAGCATGTTTATTTTATTTTCTCCAAAGAAATTTCCAGAAACTAATTTCCACCCTTGACCTAATGCAGTCAAGGTGAAGGTATCCTTAAGCGAATATCGGCACTAAGAGTTCAATGGTTTCCTCATATTTCAATTCTGAGCACCAGTTCAAAAGTTACAAAATGTTGCTCGTGCGTTTACTGAACGTACACAAAAAAATTAGAAAATTATTTACTGTCACCCTCAACCCACACTGGTCAAGGTTAGGGTATGCCTAAGTGAAACATTCCTTCAACGAACCCAATGGTACTATCGGATTTCTAATATGAGTAACCTTTTAAAAGTTATGGATTTTACAATAAAATAATTATCACTTAACTATTTTATTTATGATCAAAAACTAACATTAAATGGTGGCATGTGCCAGCCAATGTTAGAATCTGCCTAAGAAAAGCATACCATCACAAGTTCAGCAGTGGTCTCAGATTTTTAATCTGAGTTACCATTTGTGAGTTGTAAGCATTTTAAAAATAAAATAACTTTATTGAATTATTTTATTTACGATTATGCCATTTTCAATTTTTCTCACAAAAGGCCCACGTCATCTAAAATTAAGTAACTCCTATGGTAAACCTGCCATCCTGAGTGCAACGGTGCCCTCAGATTTCTGATTCGAGTAACCTTTTAAGAGTTATTCCACTTTATTAGCAAAATTGCTTATAGACGCTAATTAAACCTTAACAAAACTTTGATGGATCATTCCGGGTACTCCATCCCTCAGAATCACATGCCATCAGATTTCATGGTCTCAAAATAATTCCATATAATTAAAAATAATAATTATACATAATTTCAGGGACATTACAAGAAAACCTAGTAACCAATTTGACCCATATACAAGTTAAATTCCCATGGTATAGGGACATTAAATAAGCTTTTGAAGAGATAAATATGTGATTTATCATTTAACTAGTATTAAATTTACCATTATGAAAGTTATGATTCATACAATATTTTGATGCATTAATTAAAGGGATGGGTTTCATCCTTATAATTAATGATAGAATGATTTGTGATTCATTAATACAATATGAAAAATAATAACATGAGTTATAGATGGTAACATTTTATATAAATATATGGGTGAACTATCATTTTGGAGAATTATGTGATATATATACCTGTTCCAAAAAAATTGAAGTATATTTTTTCAAAAAAAGAGCTCATCCTGAAGGAAGAAATATGGTTT
The DNA here is from genome assembly GCA_963277665.1 of Viscum album. Lineage (NCBI taxonomy): Eukaryota > Viridiplantae > Streptophyta > Magnoliopsida > Santalales > Viscaceae > Viscum > Viscum album. The sequence continues at coordinate 1,248,733,444 of OY728128.1, read as the reverse complement.
GAAATACTAAGTGTATGATTAAGATGAGTAATATGAAAATATGTGGGGTTGAAATTCTATATTAAAAAATAAAAAATATTTTAAAAACCTTTTCTAAATATTAATGAAAAGAAAAATTTTAAATAATTAAAACAAATAAATAAAATATGAAATCATAAATAAAATAGTGGTAGACTAGAAAAAGGGTGATTCAAAATGATTAAGAGGCACATATATAAAACTGATTGACAAATTAAAATATATATATTTATGTTATTCAAAGAAAAAACATATCTTTGACGCATTAATTGATGGATAAAACTATTAATGAACAATTTAAATAGATAAAGTATCTCTATTTAATGGTAGTGAGAAAAAAATAAAGAATAAATTGTAATAATGAGGGGATGGATAGGAAAAAACAACATTGTAAAGTTAGATTGATTCCTTCAAATAACATGATAAATACTTGGAGATAATGGGAATATTATAAGATAGTGATATAATTATACAATATTAGAAGAGGCTGAATAAGATTTAATAATGGAGAACATTGAGTGAAATTTATTTCATTAGACATGGAGATATTTTGAGAAATTGAGTTATTGTATGTTGAAAAGGCCTCTCAAGGTATCTATTTTTATGTACTAATATCACTAGTAATGTTTATGGGATCCCTTAGTGAAATTTATGTCAATGAGATCCATTTTCATTGAATTTATTCCATAACAAAATCCATTATTGGTGCTACTTGGACAACACCCTTTAGTACCATATAGCCTCAATGAAGTAGCTAATGGGATTAATTGAACAATGTGTATGATATATGCTTCTACCAGTTAATCAGTAGACACTACTTCTCTAGGTTCATACTAATAATCAACATCAACTATCAATTTCCCCTCCACCAATAAGAAGGTGGGGTTCTTCTAGTTTATGGAATTCCTAGGTATTCCCCAAATTTTCTTTTAGAATTCCAAATAATGAAAAGTGCTTCTTGTTACCTCTGGATTCATGGAGTGACTTTTCCACTTAAATTAACCACACTCCATGGTACATATAGACTTATTCTAGGACTCGAAAACATCCAAATAAATATGTTTAAGGATTCATTGAGGGTTTATATCAATAAATAATCATATCTATATTCACATTATATTAATTAAAACATTATACACTTTAACAATAATTGTGATCATTAAAATTAAAGGATGGTGAAAATCATAACAATATTCCCCTTTTAATGATCAAAAATAATATGGGTAATATAAAATTATTACTATCTTAGTAAATATAACCTTATTTGGTATTATAATGAAAATAATATTTTTATATATGTTTTGTAAAGATAAAATAATGATTCTATATTTTATGTGAGGGTAAACATAAATACATAAAGGTTATATAAAGGTAAAAAAAATTATAGCCTATGAGAGGGTAAAACAAATGTTATGTTAGGGTGGGAATAGTTTTATATGTTATAAAACAATAAAATTAATTTTAAGTAAGAATATACAATTGTATAATAAAGGTTCTTATAAGTGTAATACATGTTTTTTATAGGATATATGAAATCAAAAGCTATTTAATGGTAAAAAAATTCAACATGTTATATAAGAATAAATATAAATTTTAAAGATATTTATGGGTAAATATAATACCTAGAAGATTTATCAATTAGATATATATAAAAAAATAATTTTAAATTATAATGAGAATAAATGATATATTAATAAAATAATAATTAAATATCAATTAATAAAGTGGGACATGGAGCTAATCAAAAAACATTCTTCACAATTTTTCCTCTACAAAACATTTTATAAAAACATCTCTTAGTAAAAACAATATCAATAAATAAAAACTATAAAATTTCTTCAATTCTGAGATTATAAAAATGTATTTAAGAATATGTTCTATTAAAAAATGAATAAATTTATCAAATTCATTATCATAATTAATTTTTTCTTGGATAATGAATAGTTTTGAAATTTTTTAAAGAATTTGAAAGACATAATTTTAATTAATCCAAAAATACATTTTTATAATATAGAGTATAAAAGTTAAATAATAATTCTAAAATTATTCCTGAAAAATATGAATAACATTTAAAAAAACAAAATTTCAAAATTAGAAAATAGTTTTCCACAAATAAAATATCTCTTTTAGGAACAACTCTGTATTAACATAATTATCTCCCCATAATTAATGTGTTGTGTTATTTTAAAGGGATGATATCCATTAATAAAGTATAAGATAAATAAATAAAATAATTATATTAGTATTTTGAATACTCATTTCATTATTACGTTCTTGAAAATATTTTCTTAATTAATCATAGAAAATTATATATGAGTGACAAAATGGGGGTGTAATAAAGGACCGCTCATCGTTCGTATGATATAAAAAGTGATAAAAACCTAATTAACTCTGTTTCGGATGAATAATTAGAAGAATATACAACAAAAACACATTGACAATTTTGTTTTCAGACATGTTTTTTTTAAGTTTATTTTACAGACATAATTTTTCAAAATTTTGAAATTTGATTAAAATTATTATTGGAATTTGTAATCCATTTTGGAAAAAATTTTGAAAATAGTTTTTAAGATGAATAACTTCTCATGATTTAAAATATTAAGATATAATTACCCAAATAAAATTCTATCCATATTACCTTTTATAAATTCAAAGAGATCTATTAGAATGGGTATAGTTAATATAAAAACTTATTGATGGTTGGTGAAAAAAAATTCTAGAATTATATCACCCTCTTTCAAGTGATCAGAAGGAAAATTTTGTGTCACATCAATTTTCACATTATGAGATTATTTTAAAGAATTTTTATAAATATAGATCACACATATGTTGTCACGCGTGATTTGGAGGGATGAAAATATTCTCTAAAAGTCCAAAATATTGTGTTTCATCCAAAGTACTAGGGAAAAAAATAAAAATTAATATTTATTATTGTTCAACTAAAGTAATGTAATCATTTTTATTCATTCTAATATAAGATATGAGGGTTTTTTCTATAAGATATCAAGTTCCACCAGTTCATTTTCAACATAGTTGGGATCCTCCCTATCCGAAAAAAAGAATGTTCAAAATGTATTTCCTTATAATAATAAAAATCTTGGTTTTAGTTCCATTCCATTAATCAAAAATTATTCTAATGTATTTTGAGTGATATTCCATTATTTTTTATTTTAAATAAATAATAAATCCATACCCTCAACATGATATCTAAATAGGTCACTATAAGGTGTAGTAGACATTAAATAAAACATTAATGAAACATGTTATTGATCAATTAACCAAATTCATCCAAAATTATATTACAATTTATACCCATAGGAATTATAATTTCCTTATAATTATCCTTTTCAATCTTATTTATAATTTCATTAGAGTATTTAATTTTTTAAAATGATCCTTCTAAATTTTGGAAAATGAAAAACAATGATGAATTTAGGTAATTCCATACTCCCCATTTCAAAATATTAATTTATTAAATTATAAAATTCATTGTAATGCTATTATATTTTTGATTCAAAAATAACATCATGAATATAAATTTTAATTATTAATGGATCATTTCAAATATTTTTTAAGAAAATTAATGGAATATTCTTTCCCCAATTTGATGTTTCTTGATAAAAACATTAATTACAGTTTTATACCAAGCCCATTTTGCTTGTTTTAATCCAAAAAGAGCTTTGGTTAACTTGAAAATAGAATTTTAAAATTTGATATTTTAACAAACTAGGAATTGGTCCACTAAAACTTTTATTATACCTAAAAATATTTAAAAATATCATATTTGACATCAACTTGAAAAATATTAAGAAAAATATGATTGATGAATTGATACAAGACTCTAATGTATTTGAGTCGATAAATGTGGAAAATGTTTCCCCATTATTTATACCTTTTTTATTATATCTTATAGAAACAAGTAAATCCTTATTATGGTTAATATTTTCCTGGTTCATTATTATTATGTCAAAAAATGCATTGGGTACCAATAATAGGATGATTTTTAGGACCATACATGAGATCCCAAATGTTGATTCTTTGATATTTGTGACAATATTATTGTATGGAATGTTTTCATTTCTCGTAATTAATATAATAATAATTGTAATGAGGATCACAATGGGATAGAAAAAGTAAGTGTTCTACCTCATTTTATACCTAAATTTTACTATGAGTTCCAAACTATAATTAAATGATAAAATTATCAATAGGGTGGTAATTGGATTGAATCCAAGTCATGGGTAAAGTAGAATATGTATTTTTTAATAATCCTAAATTTCATTACAATGTTGAGGTTTTGGAAGTTCCAAATTAGTTCGGTCAACAAAACCATCAGTATGTAGGTGTAATTTAAAATGATTCACATTGAATTTATTGTTAATTGAATCTTATAGAGCGAATGGTCCTATTATTGAGGGCATAAAGGCATTACATTTTTTAGAGTACAAATTAAAAAATAGTTCATAAAATATAGAGTAGCATTTTCATAAATTATTATTGGTATAATGGATAAATCAACTTCAACTAAAGACATTATAAATTACCCAATCTATAATTATAATTTTTTAATGTTCAATGGGTGTTTTTTCAAAGATGTGTCTTATGATTACATAGTTAAGGATAAATAATGTTGTGTCACCACCTCAACCCCAAAAATTGATGGAATGGAAAACTCACTTTGGAAAGTCCATGAGATTTTTGTTATGTTCCCATTTCCACCTTCAATATACTCTTTTGTTGAGGTGTTATAGGATAGTAATGTGAGTGATGATGATCTTGAAAACCCCAATATAATCAAATAATTTGTTTTCAAACTATTTACTATGATCAATTTTAAGGGAAAATATTTCAAAATGCTTTTTCAATTTTAATTTCATTGAGAACTTGATAAAGAAAAAATAAGGATCCTTCATTAGAGCTATGAAGAAAAACCCATAAAAGTCTAGTAAATTAATAATTATTAGAATGGTTTATTCTTTAACCATTATACTATAACCATGTGTTTTTATAAAAATTTATTGGTGGACTATTTCTAATGATTTATAAATATAAGAATGATTTTATTCTAGATATATGATTTTTTTTCCCTTCCATGACCTCAAATTTTATAATATAAGTTATCTTAAAAATTAACTTTCAAAATATTTCCCTCTAGTAACTTATTTTTTATCATGACAAGATGGTAAATATTACATTTTCAAAGGTAAAATTCAGAATATATGAATAAATATTTCATGAACTTAATAACATAATATTTTTACTTGAAAGTGATTATAAATTCATAATATAAACATTTGGAAAGTAGACTCTGTAAATAAATGTTTTCCTCTAGAATTAAAAAATTTACAAAATTATTTTTCTATATTAATTTTAAATCCACTATAAGATAATTTACTAATACATATAAAATTATGAATGAATCATTTGATGAAAACAAATTATTAATAAGTTAATATTTGTGGAAACTAATCATATCTATAATGGTTATTTTATATATTGAATCCTCACTAAAATTTACATTTCCTCCATAAAATACTTCAGGAATATTGAATTCAGAAGTATCACATCACATATAAAATGATCATCCACTATCCATATACCATATTTATTTTCAATTTCTATTATTTTTGAAGAATTGTTTAAGAAAATATACATCTTTTTAGCCATATCATGGGTCTAATTCAATTCTCTAAATATGATTTGGAGTTACACACTTTCTTAGTTATTTTTTCACATGAAATATGATAAGACAGATGATTGATATTTAGTATTCCATATATATAATTTCTAAAAATGAATTCATTAATTAGATGACCTAGTTTCATGTGAATAATTAAAAACTAATTTTGGTAAATTGCCTGTATAAAAATGGTATTTCTATACTGGTTGGAAAAAATAGATTTTGTTGAAAAAACCCATAGAAGAATTTAATAGGTTTTTTAGAACCCAAAATATAATTTAAACAATACTTACCTTATTTAATTTAATTATGATAGTTCTCATGATCCTAATTTTTGATTTATAAATTATTAACATTTTGTTTTTCATTGAATTTTAAAATAAAATATTTTATTTTCATTCAATAGTTAATATTTTTTAGAAACGATAAGATTTTTTTTTTGAGATCATTAAATTTTGAAATAATACCACAAACACTATTTTTTGTTAATTTTTAACATATATAATATATGCATAATTTAAATAGTAAATTAAATAAGTAGAAGATTAAGAAGTGGAATGGGAAGGATAATAGGGAATTTTAAAACTTACCTAAATTTTATCCTCAATATATGTCATGGGATATTAGGTAAATTAACCAATTTATTTCAATGTTGAAATAGAGTCCCTTATATAACTCTGAGATGGGAACTTTATAGTTTTATTACCACTATTCATGTATTTTGATTATTTATTATTAAAAAGAAAATTTAACTTAATGTTTCCCTACTTTCTGAAAATGAATAATGTTTCCATGAATTATTGACTTTAATTTTTGATGTTTTGAGTGGATATCATTATTATATAATAATTTTACATTACATTGTTGATGTAATAAATATTTAATTCAATTTTAGGTGAGTCATCATAATTTACCATTAAAAATATAGTCAGGTAAGTTCCTTTGATGTTATAGCTTTGTTTTTAGTTTTATATCTCATAGTAATCTCATATGTCATGAAATGACAAATGATATCCCAAGACACAATGGTTTTTATTCTTTTATCTTCTTTAATTATGGTGAATTCTACTATAAAATTACTAGGTAAACCCTAAAATATTTTCTAGAGTAAAATTTAAATAGAAATAGAATCATCAAAACAATTTTAACCATATCAAATTTTAGTAAATTGAGTAAATATATATATGATATATTTTTTTGGAATCATTTATAAATTCATAATGTCTTATCTAAACATATCCAAATGGATAACATTAATTTTTATTTTTATTTATCATGTTACATCTGAATGATTTCAAATATTATGATCCATTTTAATTATAGAAGTTATTTTAAATTCATTTTGATAATAATTTAATGAATTTAAGGCAGTTCTATATAATTTAAATGAATAAATATCATCTATGGCCTATTTATCTTGTTTTTTAGTTATTAGATTATAACCATGTATAGTATTGTAATAAATATGATATCTAATAAATTATAGAAAATTAAACACCATGGTATTCTAATAAAAATATTTACATCCATAAAAAATGGATCAAGACCAAGGAATATCCTTCTGGGGAACCATGAATATATTGAAACACCATTTTTCAAAAGTGGATATTCATTTGAAAAACTTGTTGGAAATTTCAGGGAATAAAAATAATATTTCAATGAAAATGAAAACATTAAAATTTTAAAATAAAAAATATTTTTTGTTATGAAATCTAGTTCATAGATGTGTAAAATAGGAATGGGAGTGATGGGTGAATTCCACATTAAACCTTACTAATATAATAAGAAATATTAAGAAATGTTATTTATAAATGACTAAAAAAATTAAACATTTGGAAGAGTTATAACAAAAGAATCATTTTTAAAGAAAAATAATAAAATTAATGTGAAAGAATAAATACAAATATTTATTTAAATAATTAAGTGCATTTAATATAGAAAAGATAATATGATTTGAATAAATATTAATTATAAATTAAGACAAAAAAGAATAAGTGATTAAATATTTATTGATGTATTGATGAAATAGTGAAAAAATAAAAGTAATTAAAATATTAAATTTTACAAATTTAATGAAGTAATATATTTGGAAAGTAATTTATCTAATAGATATAAATGTTTCCCAACATCTACCAAGTAAATAACTTTTGGATTAAATTAATGATTCCCTTATCTAAAATAATAGCCACGACAATAAAACATTACTTTGATTTTTAGGTTATAGTAACAAATCATAATAATAATACACACTATAACTTTTATTAAAAATATATGAACCAAAAAAATAATAATCCCTTGACTTATTAATGAAATGTAAATAAAACAATATTTATAAATTTAATGGTGGTGAGATACAGATAATGATGAAATAAAGAGAATGTGGGGATTTCTAGAATGTAACAACTATATATATTGTTCTTGATTCACTCATATAATATGATGAATTATATAAGATAGTGATAATACTGTTAGTGATTTAAATAATATTAAAATTATTGAAAACACTTTAGAATAAAAAGAATAATAAAATGTATGATTTCTTAATTAAATTGAGCAAGTTTTCATTGGATACTGGATGATTAGGTGAGTAGTTATAGATTGGAAGGGCAATTTATGGGTTATATCTGTATTATTTAATGAATATGTTAATGTTATGAAGTACTTATAAAGTATTCAATTTTGAAAGTCCAATGTTCATTGAATTTTAACTGTAATTAATTCCATTCTCAAATCTGTTGGGATAATGCCACCATGTGCTTAGTAGCCTCAACTATGCAACCTGTTGGATTCCTGGAACATGGTGCAAGATTATTTCTAAAACCAGTTGGATAACAGACTATACTAATCATGGTTCATAAAACCCATCATCATTAACTATCTAATGCTCCTCCATCTGGTATTTGATTAGGTTATACTAGCTAGGGGAAGTCCTTGGCATGCCCTGAGATGGAAAATGGCACCACACAAGCTGGCCGGTGCAGCCTATTTCCCCAAGATTCTTAAAGTGGATTCTCCAATTCCTTAAAATTTATTACTTGGTTATTATATAATTATTATAAATTTCATATATCCCTTAAAATTTTTTCAAGTATCCTTTAGAGATTCTATAAAGAAATCATTAAATCTGGTTGTGCATCACTTGAAGGAAAACATTAAACACTTTAAGAGTGTTTGTGATCATTACAATCATTTAACAGTGATAAAAACAACATCAACTGCTATGAATTGTTAATAAATTACTACCCTAGTAAAGAACCCAGGTTGTTAATAATACTGACTAGGAGGGACAATGGAGTTATGATATTGATAAGGATTTATAAGGATAATGTAATAATGGATTTGGTAATATAGATATTGTAATTTTTTTGTAGTATGAGACAATACTCAATTAAATAGAAGTTTACAAACCAACTATACTAAACAAAATATAGAGTTGTACCACTAGGATTATGATGATATATAAAGGAGGATAAATTCTATAAATGGTGGTAAAATGATATACATAATCTATAACAATTGTGTTTTGATGTTTGGAAAGAGTTATTGTGTTCCATCCATACATGAATTAAATAGGGAGCTATTAGATGAAGCAAATATCTCTAATTTTTTCATACTAACCAATGATATCAATATTTATAGGGAAATAAGAGAACATTTAATGTTGGAAGATATGATATAGAAAATTTTAGACTTTGTATCTAGCTACATAGATTGGTAGATGGTAAAGACTAAATGAAACCCTCCTAGGAGAGCATGCAACCTATGTGTGTATATATATATATATTGAAGTGAAATAATATAAAATTGTACCTTTTTACTAGACATAAAAAAACTACAATGAAGAAGGATGATATATGGGTCACTATTGATCACATAACATAGTTTACATATTTATTACCTATAAGAGATTGCCTACTTCTTGAGTTCCTTCCTTGACTCTATAATAATGAAATTTCCCAAATATATGGGGCACATTTATCAATTTTTTCTGAAGTAAACCTTGTTTCACAAAAAAAAGTTATGGAAAATTATTTAGTAGGATATCAATAATGAGGTAAATTTAAACCCAAAATATCATCCATAAACTAATTCACTAGTATGGATTTACTATTCATATACAATAAGACATGCATAGATCAGGTTTTTTTCTTCAATGTAACATGGGGCCAGTATCAACCTATGATGGAATTTACATTCAAAAAATTATTCCATTAAAAAATATATATGGAAGAGTATGATTAATTTAATGGGGTGATATATGTCACTCTAGCTTGTTAGTAAGATGTTGGAGAAAATCATATTGTAGGAGTTCAACTTATAGAATATACAACCGAGAAATTACGAACTGTCCAAGATCGTATCAAAGAATGAAATAATATATAAAATTTTTATGGATATTAATATGAATTAATTTTAATTTAAAGTATAGTATCATGTATTAATAAATATACCACCATGGGAGAGTGTTTTAAGATTCATTAAAAATGGGATGTTAAGACATGGTTCTATTATGAATTTTGAAACTTTAATAAAAATTGTTGTTGTATATTAACGATTGGCTATGACACCCAAACATTCTTAAGTACACAATGTCCTCCATGTTTCATTATAGAGTAAATAAATTATTTTCCCAATTCATGTATATACATATAATAAAAAAAATTTAAGATAAATTTATTTAAAAAGTAGATATTTTCTCAATCCATGACATAAGAGGGCATGTTTTGTAGGATTGTACGACTCATCTAGGGTGGTAATTTTAGAGAAATCAAAATATATAAGAGAAAATGTGGGATTTGAAAAAATATATGTGGAAGGAATACTAAAAAAATATATTAGCTAACAAGTATCTCAATTTTATGGACTCAATTATTTAAGGAGTGGGTATGTAATACCCAATACCTTACTAAATAAGGTAAGCACTAGATCCCAAATGTATTACATAATACAAAATCTAGAGAACCTTTATTCACAAAATTATTAAAAGATAAAATTTACTACCAATTTAACAAAATTTAATTAATGTTTTATATTTATAATGTTAATATTTTCTTAAGATGGGTTTCTATTTATTTTGGTAAAATAGTTCATTTTTATGTGAACAGTGACAGTAACTGTTTTTTATAAACATTGAATCTTTTTTGAATAACTTACTATATGATAAAGACCTATAAAACAAGAAAAAATAATTGGACAATTATGTGTTCAAAATATAAACATTTGTTTTTCTAATTAGTATTCTTAATTTTTAAAAACTATCATTATTATGTTATAAACATTAGTATTATGTTTTAATAGAAGAAACCATTTTTATTATCAATATTAACATTATTTTTGTAAAATAAGGTATTTTATGTATTTTAATGTGACATAAAATTTATTGGTTTTATAATAAATCTATGTTTGTGATGAAAATTAATGGTGAAGGTAATTTTATCTCCCAAATAAATTTTATTCTTTAGGATACATTGTATTTTATAAAAATGTGGTTTTACACATCACATGTGATGACATTAAAATTGTGTTTTATTATACATTTTAATTTTATTAGATTAAATGGATTTCATATTTGGAATCTATATTTATATATTATATAATAAGGATTATTTTTATTCATTAATTATATATTACTGAGGTAAATATTTTTTACCATGATAAAACTATATGTGGTAAAATTGAATATTCTAAGACTAAATCAGGTCAGAAAATGTTTACCCAACAATGAATATCAATTGTTTTTTATATTATTGACATTATATCATACCTAACTCTACTGTACACATTTGTGGTGATACTTGACAAGTCAAACATGTGATCCCTTTATATTAAGTTAAAATATTTACCAAAATTTCATTCTCACAACTTAAAAAGGTTCCTCTCACAACCAATTAATTAATACTATAAAATTATGTTTCTTATTTAAAATTATCCCTTCATATGTCCCATAGAATTTAATTTCACCTTTATATTATTATTTTTACATGATATTATTCTAAGACCTCAAGTTACAAGGTGACATGTTAGGGAAATCCTATGTCTTCTAAATGAGTACTAACTTTCCATAATTTATTTTATTTAATATATTAATTATTTGAATATATTTTTATCATTCCTATATTACTACTATATTATTTTTTATTCTGAATTTTTATATAATTGGGTAATGAAAATTAACAACATTATCCATTAAGGAAAAAATGACATTCGTGTGTGGTTATGAATAGGTTCCTCCAAGAAGAACGATATTTCATTTTCCATAACCACTATATAAAAATTATTAATTTTGAATTTAAATAACAAGTACTATATTTATTAAAAAAATTATATTTTTAAACTGAAGAATATATTAATAATTTCTCTCATTCAGTGGAAAAAGAATCATGAACCATGCATACATATGGATAACCTCCATCGTGGAACGGTTGATTTTTTTATATTCATCACAAAATTCTATTAATAGTCATGAAACTAGATTTAGTTAAAATATATGATTTTTATGAAATTATTAAGGATACATAAAGATAAATTATACAAATTATTAATAATATAATCAATAAACAGTCATGGTAAATTTGACCATCCAAAGATAGTTCTATGTGAACAAATGAATCCTTTGGACTATATAATTACATCATTTAGATAATGTTGTTCTTATAATTAATTAAAATTAGGAAATATCACACTAATAGAAATAAATATGGTCATTATACATCTTTAACAATGATATTATAATGAAATTACTTCAAAATCACCCATTAATTGTTGTATGTTTTTGTTTTGGTCGTTTTAACCACGAACTTGAATAATGAGATAAATTTAAATCATGGATGACTACTTAAATTTAATTTATGTTAAAATATGATATGTAAAATTAAATAATGACTTAAATATTGTTATTTAATGTTAAAATTATAATTAATCACATTATTTAAGATACCAATGTATGTTTGATAAAAATCATTGAAACATACTCCTCGAGTATTTCATCTTTGTAGACCAAAATCAAAAAACCTTTAGAATAAATTTATCAGAATATAATCAGTTATATATAATTAATTTAAGTACCTCTTTTATATTTTAATTATAAAATAATGGATATTAATGATTAACATCATCACTATTATGATACTAGTACAAAATGATCGATATTTCCCACACCAGATGTTGAAAATAGATAGTAACGAACAAATATATCTGAAGTGAATAATTATTAACGAAGTATAAAATGGTTAGAGATTTGAATAATTTTATAAATTTTTTGAATAAGGTAGTAAGTTTTTATACTTTATTTTAGATTACATTAAACATAGTGGGATTAATGGTAAGGGATCATGGTCTCATATTTAAACTCCTTGTGACATGATCATGTTATACAAAATGTTTTTTATTGTATGGTGTACATCATACCCATTAAATATTTTATATAATAATTGTATAATTATTCATGTATTGTAATGATATATCCTTACAACGGATTCAATTTCTCCAAAACCATTCATAATGATCAAAAAATCATAAATTTTTTAAAGTGAAAGAGTCATTGTGTGGTTTTCCATAAAATTTCATCTATTATTGGATACTTGAATAATGATACAACTATAAAACATATGTCCCTAGGGGTATTAACTATATATAATTCTTTTATTGTATAAAATAAATATTTTAATAGTGTATGTTGAGATTGCCTCTGAATATAAACCTTTCTAGAAACTCTTAGGGGATCTGATTTAGATAATTCACATTCTCCTTACAAAACATAATGAAGAATTTTTCTTTGACTTCTTCGGTATCCTACCATTGTAAAATAATTAATTAAATTACTATTTTTTATGATAACCTTCTGATTTATAATTACCCTCTCCACTACCTTACCATTACTTATATAATATGGATAGTTCCTATTACATTGAGAATACTGCAATGCTTTTATGCTGATTGTTGAATAATCTCCTAAATAATGACATTAATCCATTTACTTATTTGGTAAATTATTAACATAATAATATGTCATTAATAAATTTAATTTTAATTTAATTTATTCAAACATATACTGATTTTTTATTAATTTTTTTGGAAAATATCAATAATATATATTATTGCAATTTTAATACATATTATTACTGATTACTTAGTAATGTTGGGTTTTTATTATTTAGTTTATTCATTTCTTGATAATATTAATGAACTTGATATAGTTAGTGATGGATGGGATGTGATATAGATATTACATTGATTCCACTATTTTCCTGATAAGACAAACTTGCAAGGGTATTCTCATATTACATACTCTTTTATGTATGATTTCTTGGAATAAGGCCTTGAAAAAATGTTTATGACTTCAAAAATTACATATTCCATGAGTATGAGATTAGTATTTACTATGAATTCTTTTATTTATTATCACAGATACATTATATCCTTAGATTCATTTGATTATGTAATAATTTTTATCATTTTTAATTTTTTTCATAATATTTATTCCATTTTATTGTTATGATTGTTTCTGTTATACGAAACTAATTACTACGAATTTGAGTCAATGATTATTTTTTCCATTCTCAACTAAACTATTATACATTTATGTGAAATTTCTCACAATCTGATATAAGAGATAATAATTTTCACAAGAATTTTTTTTGTATTTTATATACACAATTGCAATGTGAAAAATATAAATGTATCTAGTATTCCAAGACTAATAATATGTTGGATAATTTAGGAACTCATGTATTATATACCCATATTGTAATATTACTAGAATATTATGGATTCTGGATTTTGGGTTGTTGTAATTTAGTATATTACTATAACATATGTTGAATTATAATTTCAGTAAAATGTTTTACCTATATATAATTATAGTGAAATTAAGGATTAACTCTTATGTTTTGATTTTTGAAAAAGGAATTTATTTTATGTATTCTATCTGAAGTGAAAATTTATATTTATCTATGGATTTTCTCAATTTAAAATATTCATAAATATTCATTGATATCATTATTTGATTATTAATGTTTCTGAAATTATGATGCTTAATGAATATTTCTATGTTAAATTACTATGTTTTAGATGTTTGATTTATAAGTATTTTCATGTTTAGATGTATTAAAATGAGGATTTTTTAAAATTTTATATTAGTGATTTCAAAGGATATACATTCAAATAAAGTGTTTTAGATGTCAAATATTTTGATGTTGAAGTACAACTCACATTTATTGTGAACGTCAATAGTTCAAAAAATTGATAGATTTTTATATATTGAGGTGATGTGTTCTTATAAATCCATTGATGGAGAATTATATATCATTGTTTATGATTATATTATCATTTGAAAGCTAATATGTTAATGTTATAATATCATATTTTTTTAATTTTGATAGTGTTATCTCTTATAGATTTTAGGAAATATTATGTGTCTAAATTTTGTTATATATAATTTAAATATCGTTGTAACATTGATTAAAATTATTATATCTATTTTTTTATTAGTAATTGAGATATTTCATGTTAATTTATAGATACTCACACTTAAATCATTACTTAATCTTGAATTTTATTTAAGAACATAAATTCTCTCACATTGTGGATCTTTTCATGATTTGAGTTTTATAGAATTAGGAAATTATATATATAACATTCAACATTCATGAAAATTGGATACTAATAAACAGTACGAATTTGTTCAAAAATATAAATCATTAAAAATAAAAAATGATTTCTTTGAAAAAGCACCATAACATTTATCATGACTTCCTTCTTCATCTTACGTGTCCTTATAACCAATGATTTTTTTTAAATCTTGTTAATATAAAAAATATTAGTAACGTATGTATTAAAAGAAACTATTATTCTTTGTAAAACATAAAAACTATTAAACCTCTTTTCATAGATAACTCAATAGAATGCATAGATACATCATGATGTTTCCTTGGGATATATTTACCATATCAATCTTACATTCACCCTTCCAAATGGAATAACCAATTTTTCAACTTCCAACTCTATAGTAACCAATAAATTGAAGAGGTATAATGGGGATTACCCATGATATCTGGAGTTATAATGGTCTCAACCAAACATATCTGAAGATATAATGGAACTCAAACCCTCATATATTGAGCTATAATGGGCTCAAAACAGTATAAAAATGTCTGATGATCATATATTGAATAAAACCCTTGATAAATCATTTATACTCATAATCAAATAACATTCAAAGATCATAATACCCATTTTTATAAGTCATTTTTAAAATTAAATAAAGTGCAGACATAAAAATTAAATAATTTTCCTAAAAAATAACTATTAAAACATGTAAAGGTAACATTGGACTAATCAAATATCATAAAATCATAGAAACTGATGATGTTAATATAATTAAAATATCAATCTTTATAATTTTTATAAAATAGAAATATAATTGATTTCAGAAGAAAAATATCTTAAATAACACATGAAAAATATTCATCTTCAAAATACATATGAGAAATTAAAAAAAATTAATAACCATATAGATACATTCATAAAAACGTTTTTAAATACGTGGACATAAAATATAATGACATAAATGAATAAAAAATTAATACTTTTAAAATAATGTTTTTGTTAAAGAGTCCCTTACCATAGGTTTTAATTCCTTAAAATCTGTTAAATAATACGATATGAAAATTTAAATAGATTTATCAATATATAAAATAACTAAACTAAGGTTTATAATACCTGAATTGGTGTTCTTATAATATTTTCTACCCATTTATTAACAATGTTTTGTTGTTTTCATTAATTCGGGTGTTTCCTTTCATGGTTTCCAATGTCATTTTATATATGGTATTCCTTGTAAAAATTAAATAATAATCAAGAATTAATAAGACACATATATATCATTCTGAAAAATTATATTTTAATTTAATCCTTCCTTGATTTCATTAAAAGGGAAACAAAAAATCAGTGTCCATGAAGGTAGTCAATTGACACATTATTGACAACAATTTTGTTATTTGTGAACAAAAGGTTAAGATGAGAGATTTAATTTTGAATATACCATACACAAAAAAAAACAAGTGTATATATGATAATGTATTTTTTCATGAAACTTTGGATAATATATGGGGATAATGTGTAAGTGAGAAATAAAATTAAATTTAAAAATAGGAATTGGCCTCTGGAAAGATTTCTCCTAGAGAACCATCTTAAGACTATTGGAAGTTGTCTTCTTGTGAGATAATGAAGTAGAAGAATGTGGTAAGGGCTGAGTAGTAGGGAATTTGGTTGAGGTTTTACAAACAAGAAGATTTATGGTTCTGAAATTTTTGAAGAATGGAGTCCCATTTAATAATTGATGTGAGGTGTAACATTAGAATTAGTAAAATTATTAAATATAATAAATATATTATAGGGATTAAGACTCCTAAAAAGGAAAAACACTAAAGGGGGATATATTTCAGATAAATTTTCATCACATTTTTTCTTATTATATATTTATTTGGATTTTTTAATTAATTTAATAAAATGTCTTTTTATAAAAAATAGTTTTTCAAATTAAACAGTATTCACAATTAAGAATTTATACACATCACATAATGTTTTAATTTTAATTATAATTTTTATTATAGATCATACATTTCATTTTCATCAATGTAAAATATTAATTAGCATAAAATCTCAAATTACGTTTATTTTTTTATTTTATATTTCATTAATATTATTTTTTTCATTAATTTCTCAATTACAACATCATAATTTTTCATGTCGTTAACATATTTATTTATTTTATAAATATTAAAAATAATATTTAATGAATAATAGATTTTTTAGATTTTAATTAAATATTTATTTCTGGAAAACTCTACTGAAAAACAATACATTAAAATATTATACAAATTGAAAACTATAATGAGATAAATTAACTTACATTCAAATTAAAATAATAAAAAGGAATTCAAGTGATTCATGGGTTTAAAATGGTCTAAACTAAATAAAATCATTATAATTGTCCAAAATTTCTCATATAAATTGTTTTATCAAAAAAATTTGTCATTTAATAATTCTTATAATTTTAATATACATAATTTATTTATTTTTTAAGCTTACAGAAGCACTACATAAACATTTCACATGAATTAATGTTAATTATTAAATATATAAAAATTAAAAACATTATTATCATAAAACTAAGATAATTATGTTCAAAATAAATTAATATATTCATTCAATTTTTATAATTACTACTATATATGTCAATACAACTTCTTAAATTTTTTATTCATTCTTTTATTTCCATTTACAATTATCGAACATGCATTTGGATAACATTAATGTTATATAACTATAAACAAATAAATTAATAGCCAAAAAACGTTAATTATTAATAATAACTAATAAATTTGTCTTGAAAATAATTTGTAACACTCAATTATTATTTATAAGGAACCCAATTCAACCTTGTCAATGCAGCGTAGGCACTACGTTGACACTGACAATAATTTTTACTCTCATAATGAATAGAATATAATTTACTATTTCATAATTGTTTCTCTCAAATATTCATCTTATTTTATAATTATTTTATTAATCAGTAAATTTAAAAAATTATATATCATAATTATGTCTTCATAACGTCATAAAAATCATATTTCAATAAAATTGTACTTCTTACTATTCATAAAAAATTAAAATTTTCAAAATATTCATAAATATTCATACAATGATAATTTCATCATGATGAATTCAAAAATGAAATTATTTTTTTCAAATTAAAATTATATAATTTATAAATTAATGTTCTAATTAAATAACAATATAATATATTATTTAATTTATGAATTACTAATTAATTCAAGAATTTAAATAAACAAATTATTCTATAAATACCTTAGTTGTTACATCCCCCCCTATAATTGAAATTTCTTCCTCCTAGTTTTAATTTTCATATTAAATAAATGAGGATACTTTTTCATCATAACATTTTTGTATTCCCATGTTTCTTATTCTAACATGTGGTTTCTCTACAAAACCTTAACTTTTTAAATTACCTTATTCCACAAAAATTCTCTTTATGATCAAGAATCTGAATTAGTATCTCTTTATAAGAATGGATCTCTTCTAGTTGAACTACTTTTGAGATAAATATATCAGATGGGTATGGTACATTCTTTCTTAAAATTTAATCATGAAAACATTGCGTACAAGATGTAAACTCGGAGGCAAGGATTCTTGGTAAGCAACTGTTCCAAATTTCTCCAAAAATTCATAAGATCCAAAAAATTGTGGACATAACATTCCTTTCATAAAAAACACATAACACATTTACAATGATATATTTTAAGGAAAGAATGATCACTTGCCTTTAATGAATTATCTTTGATCATATTATCTGCATAACTTTTCTACCTTCTTTGAGCCATCCCCATTGGTCACCAAATCAACAAAAATATCTCTTCCACTTGCCCAAATAATTCTTGTCCCATAAGCATCATTTCCCCAACTTCATCCCATAATGGTGTAATTCTCTAGTGCTTTATACATAATTATTCAAAAGGTGTCATATGTATTCTGGAATGAAAATTGTTGTTATAAGAAAAATCATCTTAAGATACATCTTATTATCTTCATTACTAGAAATTCAATTGAACAAACTTATAGATTTTACTCAGATGTATGAATTATTCATTTTGAATACCTATCTGATTTAGGATGAATATCCATACTAAAATTTAATTCTATTCCCAATGAGTTTTTATGGCCTTCCAAAAGTTATAAGTGAACTTGGGATTGCGATCTGATACAGTGGATAGGAGAACTCCATGCAGCCTCAAGATTTTTTATGGCATAGTCGAGAAAGATTATCTAGAGAAATATTATCTTAAATAGGAATAAAATGATAATATTTAGTCAAATGTTCTAAAATAACCCAGATATCATTGTTAACTAGTGATGTATTAGGTTGTCCCACTATGAATTCCATGGATATATTTTCACATTTCCTCTATAGAACTAGAAAAGGAATAAGAAGACCTTTTAGTAACTGATGTTATTCATTAACCTATTTAAAAGTCAATAAATTCACATTAAAATCTAGAATATCCCTTTTCATTATATTTTACCCACAATTCTCTTGATGGTCTCTGTACATTTTTATACAACTTGGAAGAACTAAAAACTAATAACTATTAGCCTCACATAACAATTATTTCTTTAGATGAGAATCACAAGGAACACATAAACCCTCTTAAAACCTCAAAACACAATCATTATCAACATTTAATTTAGTCAACATACATTTCTTAACCAGTTCTACCTTTTTCTGTAGCTCCTTATCTTCCTTTGGTGCTTTCATAATTCTATCTGATAGAGATGATTTCACATACACATGAAACAAAGTAGAGGTATTTTTTACACCAATAACTTTCTAGATAAAATTTATCGAATCCCAATCAACAGAGTCATGTTCCAAACATAACATGGTTAATTTATCATTCTTTTTCTAAATCAAAGCATAAATAAGCTTTCTTTCTTTCTTGTAATGGTAATGGATCATGCATTCAAAATCCTTGATTAGTTCCAGTAATCTTATAAATATAAATTTATATTCTTCTTATTAAAAATATATATCAAACATTTATGGTCAATATATATTTCATGTTTTAAACCATATAAATGACACCTCCCAATTTTTTATGCAAAAACAATAGCAGCTATTTCCAATTCATGTGTAGGGTAATTTAACTCATGAGCATTCAACTAACATGGAGCATAAAAATTACCTTATCATTCTACATCATAAATAATCCAAGTCCCTACAACAAAGAATTATTATAGATTAAAAAGTCACCACTTATGGAAGGTAGGGTAATAAACAAGGAATTCAGTAATCTTCATTTCACTTTCTGAAAATAATTATCACATTATTTTTTACAGATGAATTTAAATCCTTTTGGAGTTAACAGAGACAATGGGATAGATAATAGTGAATTATTTTTAGAAACCCTCTAGTAGTATCCTTCCAAACTATGAATCTTAGTTATATTTGTAGGTCTTTTCCATTATTCAGCATCTTTTGTTGTATTAGGATGAAAACTTATTCCTTCATTATAAACAATGTGACAAAACAAATAATTTTTTTTAAACAAAAATTCACACATACTAAATTTTCTGTATAGTTTCGTTTTATTTAAGGTTTTAAAAAAATCCTTATATATATTTCATGATCCTCTTTAATTTTACATTATACAAAAATTCAATCAGTAAATAAAACCAAAAAAATTATCCAAGAACTCATGAATTATTCAATTCATAAGATCCAGAAACATAGTAGGTTAATTGTTTAACCAATTGGAATAATAACAAATTCATATTGCCCAAATCGAGTGCAGAATATACTCTTTAGAATGTATGATTCATTACTTTCAACAGATATTACCACGACCTCATGTCAACCTTCCAAAAATAAATTTCTTCTTGGAGATGATCAAATAAAACCATCGTTATGAGGAAAAGTATACTTGTTATTAAATGTGATGTTATTAAAGACTATATAATTAATGAAAGTCTCCTTGAAAAATATTTGTTTCTAATAAACCAAACAAGATCACCCCAATGTGAAGTGATATGTTGGATGAATCTGTTATCTAACAGTTCTTGTAACTTCCTTTTCAAAACTAAAAGTTCCGGTTCATCCATTTGATAAGAGGTTTTAGATATTTTCATAGAATTAAGAACTAATTCAATAGTAAACTCAGCCTCATAATAATTATTAACACCTAGAAAATAATTAGAAAATACCTCAAGACACTCATTTAACACTAGGACATCATTAATCTGAATAGTTCCATTATTATCAAATTCTGTGGAAGAAAAAATTAATTTCATAATTTAATAGTTTCTTAGATTCCTAATAAATTATCAATTGTATTGGTTAATTCTTCTACACAAACTAAAACGATTTCTGAAATAAAATTCTTTATATCTAAAATCACTCTTAGAATGATAAAAAGAATTCTATTCCATACACAGATTGACATTATACACTATTTGAGGCAATACAACAAGTTTTTCAGGTAAACTCTTTCCACATACAATGATATGTACATTCATATAATTTATTTTTTTTAAATATTGACTTCATGAGTTTTTACCATGTATTTTGGATTCATTCATGTGGTCAAATTTCCAATTTAGTAGAAAATTTCATAGAAATTAAGGAATTTGTAAACCCATAATCAATCAACACATTGGAAAATCTATATGAATTTTCAATGTACTAGATACCACCACTTTTGATGGACCAAAATTTTCTAAAGTAGTTTCCAAGGATTTTGATGCACCCTTCTTTTTTTAATCTTACTAATTTCATGCACACGTGACAAGATTTGGACACACATTATAAAAATGACACAACTCCATACAGTTAAGGCATCTTACCACTATCTTTTATTTACATTTTTTATCATATTTATTGCAATCATGAGACATGTATCCAAACATTCTACATTGGATGACTTTCATTGATTTTACAAGACATTATCCATGATTCAGTTTACCACACTTATCACAAGAAGGGAAATTGATTTTCTTATATCCATTGTTCATTGAAAAATTATTCCCCAATTTCTACTAACATAAACACTCCTTATACTTGTAATCATGAGGAACATACATATCAAAAAACTCTATCTCAACTTTATTATCAAAAAAAAAATTATCATAACTTTTAAACTTTAGTGATTCTAAATATCATTGTAAAAATGGTTTTATACCAGAGTAAAATCAACTTATTTTACTATCAATTTACCGAATTAAATAATGTTTGTATATGGCCCTTATTATAAAATTAGATCCATAAGTTTCCATATAATTATCATATTTTTATATCATTTCGATGAATTATTTCTCTATTCTGAGTCGAACAGTTTTAGGTTATATCATTCCATAAAAATATTCATAAAAACATCCCATTATAGTATGTCAAGATCATATTGTTTTTTGGAATTATTATCCAGAGGCCAATATCAATCAACGTTGCCTTCAAATTGATAAATGGTAGTATTAATTTTTTGTGTTCTAAACATCCCCTGACATAAAATATCTTTTCCATAGGATTGATCCATCCTTCAATAATTATTGGATCTATGGTTCCACTAAAAGATGGTTGATGTTGCCTCATAAAATTCTCTATAAATAGTATGTTTCTTTATGGTAGATCTGGTTTCTCTCTAGAATGATCCTAAGTAAACTGATTCATTAATGTTACAAAAATCATTGTTTCAATTCCCACTATTCTAGGATGATGGTTCGAATAGATATCGGAATCTCGGTTCCTACAAACATTAGCTATACTGATTATTCTATAGAAAACCATTCTGAACATACATATCTTAGTCGAATCAACATGGTAATATTTAAAAGTTTTACCATTTTAAAGTAACCATAATGTAAAATCATTAATTGTATCTTATTAACATCATCCTAACCCCTAAGGTTATATAAACCATCCTCTGGCACCAATTATAAAGTCTCGTGTTTAAGAAAGTTTATAATATTGAATTTTAGTCAATAACATACATTATTTCACATTTAGTATATTTTGAGGTTTGTATATTTGGATAATTATGACATAATATATAGATAATATTCAAAATCCATGAGAAGTGGAAACTACTAAACAACATCCATTTATTCTAAAAAAACATGATTTATTTGAAAAAAAATCATAACATTTATCATGACTCTCTTAATTATATTTCCCGTACATATAACCTACGAAAAACATTTTAAAATCTTGGGATGATCACAATATTCTTAGTAAGGGATATAAAGAACAAAATAGTTAGTCTAGTGAAATCATAAAAACTATTAAAATTCATTTACATAAAAAACTCATTAGAATGAATAAAAACATCAATAATTTTACATGGGACCTATTTAACATATCAATATAACATTCCCCCTTACAAATGGAATAACCTTTCGGTCGACCTCCATCTCCAGATTACCCTATGCATTAGATATCTATAATGAGGCTCACTTGTCATATCTTGAGATATAATTGGGGATCTTCTGATTATATATTGAGTTATAATGGTATCAACCTAACTTAAACAATGTACAAGGAACATATCATGAATAAAACCCTGAATAACTCATTTAAACCCCTAAGAAAGACACACATGGAAATCATAATACCCTTTTTTGTAGAAATGTATTTAAAAATATAAAAACCTCACTCACAAAAATTATATCATATTCATCAAAAATAAGAATGAAGATTTATAAAGGAAATATTATATTAATAAAATTCCATGAAATTAGAGAAACTTCTCCTTCCATATATAAATAAATGAACAATCTTTTTAATTTTCATAAAAGAGACAACTATAAGGATTTTAAAAGGAAATACTCCTACATAACACGTAAAAATGATCCCTTTTTAGAATGAATATAAGAAATAAAATCCTCGATAACCATATAGATATATTCCTAAAATCCATTATGAATATGTGGATTTGAAATAGGATGATTTATAAGAATAATCCTGTAAAACATTTAAAATAGTGTTTCTATTGATGAGTCCCTTACCTCAAGTTTTACTTCCTTAAAATGTGTTCAGTCCTATTGTATAATGGATTAAATAGTGTTATTAATATATTAAAAAACTAGAATCATGTTTATAATACCTCACATTATATTCTTATAACATCTTATACTGATTTATTAACATTATTTTGTTATTTACATTTTTTGGGTTCTTTCTTTTCATGTTTTCCAGTGCCTTTTAGATTATGGCATTCCTTGAAAAAATTAAACAATAAACCATAAGTGATAACATATATATATATATATATCTGTATATATTTATTTTTTTCATTTAAAAAAATTATATTTTAATTTTAACATGCCATGATTTCAGTAAAATGAAAATGAAAAATCATTCTCTACAAAGGCTGTGAAATGACACACCACAGATGACAATTTCATTATTTAAGAATTAAAGTAGAAGATTAGATATTTTAGGGTAAAAATAAAATTACCCCAAAATTATATTACATATGTGATACTATATTTTTCATGATCCATTGGTTAAGTTAATGGGATATGGTATATGTGAGAAATAAATTTGAAATAGAAAAGAGGAATTTACATCATGAAAGTAAATTCTCCTTGAGAAACTTATTAAGAATATTGAAAGTGGTATTTTTATGATTCCATAATGACAAAAATGTGGAAAAATATGAGGATGAGGGTGCTGATTTTTTATGAACAATAATATATAAGGTTATGAAATTTTTTAATAAAGGAGCCCCTTTTTATAATTGATGTGTGGGGTATCTTATGAATTACGTGAATTATTAAATTATAATAAATATATTATAGCATTTAAGACTTCCAAAAAGGCCAAAAACAAAAATGGGATAATATTTTAGACATACTATCATCACATTTTTCCTTATTAAATATTTTTTCATTTGTTAAATAATTTAATAAAATATTTTATTCATGACAAATAATGTTAACAAATTTAACAGTAATTACAATTAAGAAGTTTTACACATGAGAAAAAAGGTTCAAATGTGAATTAAATTTATTATTATGTAATATTATTATAATATTAATTTATGGAAAATAATAATTAGATTAAAATTTTCAACTTATTTTTATTTTGTTTTTATAACATTAATATTATTTAAAAATAAATTAAATAATTATTACATCATAATTGTTAATGCCATTATGTTTTTTATTTGTTACATAAAAATGAAAAATAAATTTTCATTAGTAAGATAAATTTGTTCGAATTTAAAAAAATATTTATGTTTCTAAAAAATATTCTGGGAAACCATACATAAAAATATTATATATATTGAAAACTTTAATGTTGCAACTGGACTTAATTTTAAATGAAAACATAATAAATGAATTATATTGATTCATGTGTGTAAAAAATGGTCCCAGTTTGAATAAAAAAATTCAAATGTTATTCAATTCATTATAGAAAATTAATTACCCCCTATTTGCGTCATTTAATAAATCTTATAATTTTAATAAAAACGTTTTATTTATTTTCTTATGTCTGCATAAGAAATGCATCATCATTACACATGCATTAATTTTAATTGTTCAAAATATAAAAATATAAAATAAATTATATTCATAAAAATAATACAATTAGTTTCAAAATAAATTTATTGATTTATTCATTATGAATAATTACTAATTTACATGTCAAGAAAACTTCATAAATTTTTTATTTTTTATTTTATTTCCCTAAATAATTATTGCATAGGAATATGGATAATATTAATGTTATATAACTAAAAAGTTCTAAATTAATATCCAAAAACATTAATAATACATAATAATCAATAATATTGTCTTGAAAATTATTTTTAGAACTAGTTTATTTTTTATAATGAACCAAATTTAACATTGTCAATGTTGTGTAGGCACTTTGTCAGCATTAATAATAATTTTTTTATTAATCATCAATTTATTAGAATTTTCACATAATACTTGTTTTCAATACATAATTCTGATTATTATATCATTATATATATATACAAAAAAAATTAATAAATTTTATATTAAAATTATCACTTCATGATGTTATAAAAAATATCATATTTTTTTAAAACTATATTTTTTTTATTATTCTTAGAAAATTAATATTTTTCAATAAATTCTCAAAAAATCATACCAAGATAATTTCATCTTAATGAATATAAATACAAACATATTTTTCTCAGTTTAATATTATAAATTTTAAAAAATAATTTATTAATAAAATGAACCTATAATTAATTATTTTATTTAAGAATTACTATTTAATTAAATAATTTTAATAAACAAACTATTTATAAATACCTAGGATGTTACATCATTCCACCTAAATAATGTTCGTGAATATTATCTAAAAATAATATGAAATTAGAGAATTATCTATATAATGAAAAAATCATCCAGTTAGAGTACACGTTATGTATTTCACACATTGAACACACTCAATTCATTACTTCAATGTTCTATACAATTTAGGTGATAAATTATTTATACAAAGCCTTAATAGTTCAAACGATCATTAATTTTTTCACTACTTCATCATGGACCTTTTATCATTATTTCTACACATGTACCCCATCATCAATAAATCATTGGTTTATCTATTTTTATCATTTTGGTTTATTGTATCATTTTTAGTATAATGTTATTATAACATTGTAACATGACTCACACACCAATTATACCAATGTTAAAATTTATGTGGTTGGTTTTTAATCTTGAACAGAAATTAGTTAGGCATTTTGTTTTGAACTGCCTAAAATAGGACCATAAATGTTGTGTATACTCATAGAAATCCTAAAGATAAGTCTACTCCCATGTAAATATACTGGTTTAAACTTAAATTTTAAAAATTATATATTATATTGGATAAAAATGTTGTTGGTTTGAGTATGTAAAAAGATTAAATATGGTTATTTTTATCTAGAATAATATAATTCACTGGTTCTCTATTGTTTGTCTTTATTTTTTTAATTCTTCATACATACACAGAATCATTAATTTATGATTGAACTATTTGACTTTATTTTATATAATATTTTTTTAATGTACTGTGATTATTTAAATAATTTCAATTCACCCCTCCATGTATCCTTCCTTCTCTCATTTGGGGCCTAGTACATTGAATCAGCAAAAGTATCATTTTTAGAGATATTTTTCAAATATTACATTCCTTTTAAGAATAATCTCTATTTTATACTAATATTTCTCCTATTACCTAACAAGACTAAATGAGAGATCATTTGTAGTTATAAATTTTTTTGAGAAGATTGATAATTCTAATCCTCTTGAATCTCTATATTTGAATGGAATTGAAAATTTTTACTATAAGGGAAAACATAGTTGTCTTTAAATAATTTAGGTATTAATCAGAAGATCATAATGGATAGAACATAAAAAATTATAAAATTTGATACTAAGTAAATGATGGATTATAATGTTTTTTATTTCCATTATTATTATATCAATGAAATATATCTATAGTTATATTTCAACTTGGAAAAATTCTTTTAATATTTATTGGACTCTAAATGTCACTCATCGAGGCTCTAGTTACATTACATGACTGAATGTGACCACCTAAGGCTAGTGTTAGGATGTGTATGCCACTCTAATTCTTCCACTAAAGGCCAGGGAATAGTGGCTAGGACTAAGAAGACATGATAAATATTTTGGAATACATAGCCTATAAAACACAAAACATATATATATCATTAAAAAATAAAAGTATTCCCAAAACCACATAGTAAATTATTTCTAACTAAAATTTATATATGTATGAATAGAAATTCTAATGATCCAAGGGAAGTACAGAATAAATAGACATATTTAAGGGTAAAATACAATGAAATATATCCTAAAACATTACATGCCATTCAATAACTAGGAATAAGGGGATTAACCCATCAAAACAACTACATACAGAGCATTTCCAATAATGAAACCCATGGGGTCCACAAATTTCTAGCCTCACTCACTTCACTGAATTCACACCAATAATATTGACATTGAATTTTTTGCAGCGTAAAAAAAATTGCGGGTATGGTTATAAGGCCCAAACAAGGGGGTGTATAAAAATACACAGTAGGACACCCCAAAAGGAAATTTGAAACATAGCTAAAAGTGAGACAACAATAACAAGGATAGACCATACAGCCACCCAACTCCATCAAGGGGGAAGAAACCTGTTAGACAAGAATGTTTAGCTTCACTTACCAATTTTATGATGACCTTATTTAAATGGAATATACCAAAGATAACCTTGAATGTAATATAGTTTCATAGAATGTGGACTCTATGAAAAATTTTAGGGATTAATGAAAAATAGTTTATTTTCACTAAACATTGGGAAAAACACCTCCCTACTCCTCCCCACTAGATACACCACACCTTAAGTGTTACCACATCCCTACTCCTCTGTGATATGGATGGTCAATGTACATTTGTCCACACAAGGGGACCACCACTGAAATCACCACATCTAACCCAAATGATCTAGATAGGAAGATCCCACACTAAAGGGGATCGTCATCTAAAATATCATCCTTATAAAATAACATAATAACTCACTATAAATGTAAGTAAAACATTTGAACTCTGTAAAAAAATCATTGTTCCAAGATTAAATCCTCAATTATAAGAATATTTATATGAATATCCTTCTCTTCAAGTCAAAAATTGTTAATGAAACCAAATAGATGGACTACAAATTTAGTAAAATATTATACTTAGGGGGGCACCAGCACATTAGATTTTTTTCCCTCACTCTATACCATTGGGGAGTTCTATAACTCATCCCACTAGTGGGATAAAACGTCCACAACAATTCTAGTATCCAAAAAAGTAGTTCTACAACTAGCTATTCCCAAATGGATAGAACAAACAACCATAAGATTCATCCTCTCTAACATAGAATAACTCCACTATAGAGACATACCGAATGAAAAAAACCTGGTTTACCCAATTCATTGTAGTCCTTATATCATTTAGATAATTCTTACACATCATGTGCTACCACCATTATCCCATTGAACCCATTTTTTAATTGGGGTACTAACACCCCACAGAGAAACATTGATTGGTCAAGGAAGTTTTTAACCCCAAGAATACAAACCATCCTTGTTTTTACTATTATAAATCCATTTACCAAGGAGATACAATATTTTTTATCATAAGAACAAGATCATATGATTAATTGGAATATTAATGCAAATATCACCTAATAGGGATGACCCACACCCTATATATATTGGGGAGTATTGACTCCACTGATGTTAGGGATGAAAAACTCATCCCTTGATACAAGAATGAGGGAGTACCCTAATTTGACCTATGATCTACTCTAACCATAAGGCCACTAGAACTATTGTTTTGATGATAGGTATCCATAAAAAAATGGTTACACTCTCATGTATCGTGACCCAAGACTTCTCAAAGAATTATACAAGGGAGAGAGACCATATAACATTTACAGAAAGAACTAGGAACAAGAACCATAGAATAAAGAGATTACCTAAATCACTCCACATCCTTTCATATACTCCACATGAATCTAGTCAACACAACATTCGAGGGATGGTTGAAAATTATATTTTGTACCATGTACATATAAAAGACCCATCAGATTAACCTGCAATACAGATGGACATGTAAATGAATATATTGAAATCCTATGTTTGTTACTCTCCATCCTTCAAGGATCCATGAATTTCAACAAAATCATATAGATTATTTGTCTTTGAATACAAGTGTGTGTCTTATGCCATAGTATCAAAATTTGGCTGGGAGTTTACCAACATCTCAAATTCTTTGTAATAACACAAGGATATCTTCATCAATGCCTTATATAAAGATCTATACATATCTAGGATAGTCTCTATGATATAGTCTAAGTGAAATGTGAGAACCACCATGATTTTTATGTGAAACTATACTTATAATGGAGTAAATAATTTTCCAAATCCATCTCTAGGATGAAAAATATGAATAACCCCTTTTTGAGAAGTGTATATGACATGTACGAAGGTTTGAAAAATGTGTACACCCAAAACCAAACACTGGGCGACCACCCTTTCTTAAACTAATGTTTATTTCCAAAACACATCCTAAATCAATGTATTAAATTCTATGTATTTCTCAAGTGACATAGACTTATATCCCCTTCATAGTTTGTGCCATGAAACCTGACATGGATTCAAGTCTGACATGCCAGGTACATCCCACAGTGGGTTTTACCATATACCAGTACACACCCATAGTGGTGTACCCAAAAATATTATATGACTTGTCCATATAAAAAATAATAATGTGTTCACCAACTCCTACCTTAGACTCCCATATGATCTACACATCTTGTGTCACTAAAACTACATAATTTCTTAGTATGATTTCTAAAAATATTAATCTATGAACTATTTCATTCACCCTTTCTGTAGGGATATTCTCCTCCATCAATCAAATTCATCTAGTAGGAGATACAATCCAAAAAAAACTAAAAATAACATTTAATTTAAAATGTGGGTGAATTGAAATGATGAAACCTACCATGTGATAAATCACTTAAATATAATTATTTCACAATGATGATTCACAATCCATGCTCATTATACCTCAATATTTCCTTGATCAACCCCATCAATTAGATACCCCTTCTATTTCTTTATTATCTTATTTTGGCTAAATCCACTGGAAGATTTAATCCATCCTTCATAAGACTATATGAAAATAATGGAGAGAAGGAAATAAAAACCATAAATAAAATTATAATAAAACTCATTAATGGCTGGATCGATGAAAGTGAAGGTAGGTAAAATTTATTCATTACATGGGGTGAAATATCCAATTTAATACTCAGTGAAAACAAATATAATTTCCATCCATATATTTTTTGATGATATACTGATGTTCATATGTGTAGGAATAAATAATATTTACCTAAAAAATTAAATAACCATGAAAAATGACTATGTTAAAATATCAATAAATTCCTACCCAATGGTAAACACTCCATTATAATATCATCAATATCATAAATTTTATTTGATAATTTTCTATAGTTTAAATTATTTATCTCCCCTTTATAATTTTATAACTATCAAAATCTCCAAAATGAGTTAAGTGTTCCATATGGGAAAACATAAGTCATTGTAACCACCCAAAGTTCATGATATTTCAACCTTGAAATGAAGACAAAATGAATATCTCTCCTAGAATGACACAACGTAGCCTCAGATTAGAAGATAACATTCTTACACATGAGATACTCTTTCTTTTAAAGGTTAACAGATCCGTAGGGACCCAATGTTCAACTACAATTAGGAATATATTCCTTATACACCTTGAATATTGAGGATTAGATATCTTATATTCTCAATCCTCTATAATTTCCAAATACAGTCAACCACCACAAGGGAATCCCCTGACACTCATGTGACTCAC
Source organism: Viscum album (assembly GCA_963277665.1). Classification (NCBI taxonomy): domain Eukaryota; kingdom Viridiplantae; phylum Streptophyta; class Magnoliopsida; order Santalales; family Viscaceae; genus Viscum; species Viscum album. The sequence continues at coordinate 1,248,701,757 of OY728128.1, read as the reverse complement.
CTCTCAAATTTAGTAATGAAAATCCACTCAAATCCCTTAATTCTAGATTGAAGTAATTCCATAAACCATGGATGTCACTATGAAATGGTCCACCCACCAAGGATTTTACCATGGGGTTATCATACTCATCAACATTGAAATTATTGACTTATAAGATTTTCATATTGAGAATGTCTTCCCACAAGTACATCTTTTTTCAGGTGACTCAATAAGAGTGTTGTACCACAACATTTGAACCTCCCATTTATTCTCATCAACCACTAAGTTTTGAATACATAATTGGTGTATATATTGGGGGATGTGATATCATCCATCCACTTATAATTTCATTTTAAAATGCTTTAATGGATAATTCCAACACTACTGACCTCAATTCGGTTATTATCCAAAATAGATGAACCTTTCCATTTCCTGAGAACCCAATATCAAAATCATTACAATACTAATTGTCCCCAAACAAATTATTACAGATCACTATAATACATATAATTCATTTACTAGGGTTTTCCCACTGAAACTCTCACTACACAACCTAGGAATCTATATAGAAAAGCTGACGGACTATAGGTTAGATTGATACTCTTGATAAAAATACTAGAAATACTAATCCCATATATACATTAACACATAAAATTGAACAATACTAAATATTTCACATAAAAATATACATGTGGATCCATCCTATAGATATATATTCTCAGTTCTATACTCGTCCTTTTCATTAACTCATTTGAAATAACGGAAATAAACAACTCCAAAAAAAGATCAACACTTAGCTCCATGAGCTCAGTTTAGACATATCCCATGAAACTGAACAACCATATATTCTTTATATATATAAATTTTCCTCTTAAATAACCACAACGCCTGATTCTGTACTAAAAAACTAGTGAAATAAATTGCTACATTTTTTCAAGGATTCCATTACATGTATAATGGGCCCCACTTCCTATTAAAGGAGGTCCATAAGCTATCAGATCAATCAAAAAAACTATTTATATATCATTATTAACATTAACTCAATTTAAATGTAAATTTTTAATTACAAATATATTATAAATAATCTACACTTTACTATAGTGTAATCATGGGAAAACCTATTGTCCAGTGACATCTAACATCAATGGAATAAATTGGGGAATATTTCCCCTCTAGTAATAGAATCTAGTGATAACACACTGGTAAATGGAAATGAATAAGATGTTGAAAAACATAGAAAAATAAAAAACTGAATAAGATAGAATGTGGTTGTTCTAATGAAAATTTTCCTCAAGGTATAGGGGCAAAAAATTCCACTTAGAGTCATTACAACTTGAAATCTTGACCCTGATATCACAACGTAACATCAAACACCAAAAAATCATATTAAACTATGAAATATGGTGATGATCCTATAAAATACCAATTATATATATTATGTATAAGGACTAACAGACATCACCTTTAGGGGATACCACACCCCAAAATATTTGGATTCTCTCATTACTATAATGGTATAATATTCATACAATACTTTTCATAAAAAAATCGAGGTCTATAGTTAGAGTAATCACACTCTCTATCACAACGGAGTACCGAATCCACTATAGTATTTGAGAATCATGCTTTAATGTGATCAAAGGAGTACCATACCAATGACAAAATAATAAATCTATATAGTTAAGAATGATAATCAAGACTCACATACCCACATAGAGTACCATGTCACACTAATAAATAAACCACCTAACAAGTCCTTTAAAAAATGTAATACTATAGATGTGGTAATCACACTCTATTTAATAGGGGAGTAATGACATATATTTAATATGGAAAACATTATAAATATTAAAAAAATTCCAAACCCGATGCCAGAATGATGGTCATGTTTCCCAAGGATGGTCATCTATACTCCTAAACCCATGGGTGACTACAAAACTCCACAATATCATATAGTGAAACCCACAAGCTAGTATCCACACTGTTTCTATTTGGGAAATTTAACCCAATATGAACAAAAATTTAAGTACATTTGAATCGTTGTTTATATTTTATGGCCACACTTGGAAAAAACTCTAGGCTACTACCACTACTAAAATGAGAGAATATCACAATATCATATCATACATCTATGAGTAGTCTCGCATTTATCGACATCCATGAGAGGTCCATATCCCACAATTAGAGACAAAATTTATGTGAGAAAAAATATGATAATATCATGGTAAAATTTATAAAATAGGATATCTCATCAGGAGACCAAAAATGCACTAACCACTATATGTTTCAACGAGCTACATAATTATTCCCTAAAACTGATTCCCAGAGTACTCACGTTAGTTAAATAATTATATGATTCCATGTGTAGGAATAAATTGAAAACTACATTATATCTAGTATCATTAATCAAATACTCCTAATCACCATTAGTAATTATCTTCCAAAATATTTTAAACCACAACTGAGTGGAAGAAAGTGGACATTTAGGATCAACACATAGTGATACCACTCCGACCAACATGAAAATATCCATTCTCCATCCATGATAGAAGTGAGATGTGTGTGCCACCAAACATATGGGTTGAATAAACTTATATAACATGTATTATATGTACATACTAAGTAGTAAAAAATATCTATAACAAACTAGGATAACATATATAACTAAATTGATAATATGAATCCATACACCGACAAAAGATCCATGGGAAATAAAATACACATTTTGGTAGAAGAGGTAAAACTAAAAACCTCAGTGCTCCAAAATGTCACATGAACTAAATATATATAGGATAAGGGTATTAACAAATCACACCAACTACAAATTGATAAATACTAAAAATTAATCCCATCATCTCTATCATGATCTTACCCCACTATATGGACTTTCTCCACACACATTGATATCTAAATTGACCAATAATCTATCTATGTAAAAAAAGTGTGTGCATATAGCTTGTTCTTGGGTGAGAAAAACATTACCCAACAGAATACACCTAAAATAAAAGGATCACATGGCTGCAGGTCAACACACAACCAACAACTAAACTATAAAATCTCCCAAATCCATTATGTTGTAAAACTCCAACAAGAGAAGATTATTCAACTTCACTTCCCAATATAACACAGAAACTATGTCATGGGTATATATCAGGGATAACCCTAAATGAAAAATCATCCAATGGAATGTGTACTTTAGGAAAAAATAACATGCCTCCAAGGAAACGACTTCCCTACTCACTAATCTCATGGAACAACCCTTCCCAGCCCCCACACTAGTTAAAACACATGCCTTATGGGTTAATTATTTCCTACTCGTCCAGGGAAAGGAATATCAAATACCATTGGCCCACGTGATGGGAAAATAAAAAAAATAACTAAATTTATCCTTGGGGATATAATTAAGAAAATACCATTCTCAAGGGAATCATAAACTATAATACACTCCCTATAAAAATGTTTTATAACTCTTCCCTAATTATTGATGAATAACTAAACTCCCTATTGAATTCATTATTCTTATAATAGTGTTTATAGTTAGAAAAGGGAAAGATGAACAACCCTCTCTCCAATTTCAATATCCTCAATATCATCGAAAAGAAGTTATTAACCTAGAGAATGATACGATGCATGGGGGTGTTCAGAACCCATAGAAGGGTGTCCCTCACAGGGTCCCGTGCATAAGATATCTACCTCATCGTATCAAAGAGAAGACACCTCATCATCCATTCTAGGATACAAAACACTAGTCACCCAATCTAGAAATTTTTCAATGGGGAGGTCAACAAACCATAAGGTGACTCCCCACCTCATCATCCTATCAGCACTAAAGAAGCATACTAAAGGTGATAAATATGGGGCATCTAGTTCACCACATGTCCCGATCACCCAAAATGTGCATGTAGCTTAAATACCAACACTTCCATACCAAATATTACAATATTTAAAAAGGTACCTATTTTACCTAGGGGAATACTATACTAGGGAGTTTCCAACATAGTGAATCTATGCCATCCTCATTACCCATCATCCAAAACTGTCAACCAAGGAAAAAAATATTTCAAAACTCATAGGAATAATCCTGAGATAAAAATGAGGAGTTATGAGAATCTATAACCTATTATGGAAATCCTTCACCCAAAATCCTTGAAAGATTACCTTATCTATCAATGTAGGGAAAATATTGTACCATATCACATGATAAAAGGTTGAAAGAATATAAAAATATTATATTCAAATAGTTATCACTACAATAACACAATAAATGGTGGTTTGATGAATAGTATCCACAAGGAATACTCAATACTCTCTTACATGGAAACCCATAGAATCACACAGAATGCTACATTGGGGAGAGAACATCTGGCATCAACAGTAGTTTATGAAAATGAAGACCCTATCTTATCTTTAATATTTGGCCAACATCCCATCATACTCTCTAGACAATAAGAACATTATCATCATAGTTTTTAAGTTAATGAGGAAAATATCATGGAGTTCCATTTTCATTTATAATAACCTTCATGTTTCCCTCATGCATATAGGGAACTCTAGAAGACATTAATGAAATAAAGTATTCATGAATATCCATCCATATTGGTTATACAAGTTCTAAAATACAGTTGAAAATTATAAATGACAAAATATATATTCGGGTCCCATGACATGGTGTTATAATACCTCAAAGGGTTTACTAACAACTCACTTGTGCTTTAATATCACTTTAATCCCATCCTCAATTTAATATAGATATAATTTTAAACAATCTCTGAATCATCACACCGAAGTCCCTTAACCTTGATAGGGACACCAAAATCATGTTTTATAATGATATATACTTTTAATGTATATATTACTGGTATAAATCATACTTCTGTTTGAGAAAACATATAAATTTATTTTATTAGATAGTTATATAGTGTGTACCAATATTTAAATGACCTATAAACCATTTACCCCACATCATAAATCAACCTCCCCCACCTAGAATTTCGTTTACCATACATAGAATTCCATAAAGTATAACACTGTGTGTATGACATAAGAAGTTACAAATTTCTACCCCCTTTCGATGATGTGTCATGTAACATGAAATTTCATGTACTTCCATGCTACATGTGCTCTGCATAGTGATTCTAAATGTGTTCTTGGGAAAATATAGAGTTGGGTATCCAAAATATTATATGACATGTCTATATAGAAAACATTTGTGGCCACCATATCCTCTTTAAGACACATAAAAAATCACACAGTCTGTGTTTCAAGAACTACACACCATATGATCGAGTATTCCTAATGAAAAATTCTATGTACCACTTGGAATCACCCTATTCTTCATCATATAGTACTCCATAAAAAATTCATTATCCTATATGAAATTATAACAAACATAAATTAAAATAAACACTATTTAATTTAAAATGATGTGACATTGAAATAAAGATCCCCATGAAATTTTGGATTACTGATGAACTATGGTCACATACTAAAAATCCTCAATACATGTCACTATACCAAGATCAATGTAAACTAAGATCCTCAATGGATCCTCAATATCTCACTATTCCTCTAAGTTAGTGTTTTTTACATAAAAGGATGTCATCCCTTGTATGAATCATATAGAATTTGGGGGTGAGGGGATTAAACCCCCCAGAGTAATTTATAATAAAATTAAACGAAAGGATTTACATGATACCCAAATCCTGGACTGATTTTATACCCATCATCAATAAAATAAAATGTTCTACACTGAATTGTCATGTTTAAAAAATCATCCCAATACCACTTTTTGATATATATGTTCTCACATTCATGAATGAATAATATATATTTAATTAATATTAAATATCATAAAATATACACTCAAATAAAAATCCAAAAAATTATTCTCACAAGGCTAAAATCCCCTTTCTAAGAGTAATGAGAGAATTTATAATAATTTTAAAAATCATTTTCTATTGGAAACATCCATTTTATGCATTATTAGTTATTGGGTCTTAGAATATCTAAAATGAGTAATGTCATATATAGGGGAAAACCAAGATATATATAATTGATAAATTTTAGATATCTAATTATATTAAACATATGGATGAATTTTTATAATTCATAATGTTTGAGAATGATGGTGTTAATGAAATTTATATCAATTTTAATAATATTATGAACAACTTGAATTCTCTAAGTGGGACAAAAAATAATTAAGTTTTGATTGAAATAATTCTTCGAACACTACCTGATAAGTATTAATCTAAGAAGGTCACAATTGATTACGAAAATAAATATATTGAATATACCTTGGATAAGTTTATTAAATCAGTATTAATTACAATATTAGATTCAATTAAATAATATTAAAAATATACAATGAAATTAGGATTATAATTGATTATAAATTTCATAAATTTGTATCTTATGGTTATTGTGGTGATATTACATGTTTTAAACATAGTGAGAAATATGAGAATTTAGGTCAAGTTGTGATATGTATAGGACTTATGAAGAAAATAACAGTTTTGAATATTAAGTGTGAAAATAATCACTTGAAAGAATTTTGTAGAAAATGGAATAAAATAACGAAATTTTAATTATGATCTTAGATTTTTTTTAAATATAGAAATATGATAAATAAAAATAAGGAGTTTATGAGGTCAAAAAATTAAATAAAAGAAATGAAGAAAAGAAAAAGGAGTATAAATAATTATTTTGGGGATGGAGCTATATTTTTTATTTAATTCATGTATTGAATATGAAAGTGATACGGGAAATATAAAACTTTATTTCATGGTTGACATGAGTATGTTTAGTGGTAGATTTTTAGAGAATGATTCCTCTAATATATGTTCTGAAAATACAATTCTTGAGATGTTAAATGTAATTTGTGATAAGTACAATAAAGTTATATAAAAACACACACATTTTTAAAATAAAATTAATAAGGAATATAAGAATATTGTGAAAATAAATCAGAATAATATTCTAGATAATTAATATTTATTATATGCCAATTCTTTGAATGATGGAGAGAAGAATAATAAATTAAAATTTTTAGATGACCTGAATAAAAAAATGAATCACAGTAAAAAATGAAAAAAAAATTATAATTATAGATTTAAGGAGGAAATTTTTGTTGACATGAAATTTATACAGAAGAAAAATTATAAGAGCAAGGTTGATGTAGAATGTATTGAAAAAAATATTATATACATTCATTATTAAAAGATAAATTATGGATTAGTTTATTATATTGAAAAAGATAACTCAAAATATGAAAAGGTAATTCCATGGAAAATGTATTAAAGAAACAATGTTGTATATACAATACATTGTTAATGGTATACATGTAAGTATTTCTCCAATTAATTATTTTAAACATAAAAAATTTGGTCTTTTCTCTAGTGGCTGCTCAATGTAGTTTTCTTCAATATCTTTATCATAAGAAGAAATTTATATCTAAATCTATATCCAATTTGAAACATTATAATCTTTATAAAATGTGTCATCATTAAAGAATCAAATTTGAATCCAATTATATCTCATATGGTTTACATTCCCATGTAATTATGTATTTCTCATATCCAATAACAAAACCCTTTATTGTTTTATTATTTGGTATGTTGGAATGATATTTATTTTGTAAATTTCTATTATGTGATCTAAGGATGTATTTACTATTATCTATTTGGATTACCAGATTTTTATTATATGTTTTTTATTTTTAGATCGTTACTTATTTTTTATAATTAATTTACTATTATTACCTTGTTCTGTGTATCCTTGAAGTATTTTTTTCTATAAGAGGAGTGAACATGATAAACATTCATTGTCTAATCATTTAAATAAGTATTTAATGAATTATTGTGGATATTTTACTATTTTTGGTTGTTAATATATTTTATTAACATTTGCTATATATTTTTATTTGAATCATGTTGTGTATTTTATGTTTAATATTATTTCTTGAGCAAGATATTTTAATCCTTGTATTGTTACTTTTTATTTTTATTTATTATTCTTATATTGGGGGAGATTCTTATTAGTAATATTTTATGTCCCTATTGATTTTAAATATTACTTTTTCTTCTTATTTGTGTTTCTGTATGTACTTCTTCATATTATATTTTATTTTTTATCTTATAATGAATTGGAGTGTTTTATGAGATGTTTTGGTTTTTCATTATCAAAACACGGATAATTCTAATTGTAACCTTTGGAGTTTATTTATTCTATTTTGAAAATCGCATAACTCATACATTTGTTGTTTTTTGTTATTTATATTTTCCTTATTATTCCTTGATTATTATTATTCATTATTTTCTAGTTTCTCAACTTCTTTTTTATGACGTTTTACTAGCACATGACTATTATACATTTTGTAGTTGGAATTATTTTAAAGGATGTTACATCCAAATTTAGGTTGTTTGGAAAATTTGGTTATGTACCGGACCCTTAAATATTATAGTGTCTCCGAAATTTACCTTAGCATATTAGGAAAGTGAATAATTTTTAAAATTAAAGACGAATATGGCAAATTATAATTGAACATAAGACATAATCTTTTGCATGTTGAGAGTTTGAAAATTTGTAGAGGAAATAAAATTTATATATGTAGTGGTGAATTACTTTTATTAAGAATTTTACTCTTATATGTTATGAGTTCGAAATTTAGTAAAGTGTTTTTCCATAATGAATTATAGTGACATGTTGATTTACTCTTATATTTAAATTATAAAAAATGAAATATAATATCAATTATTCTATGTAAATAGTATATTTACATTCTTTTATATATTTTTCACAAATGAAAATACACTTGTGTATTCAAAATGAGTGTGATCCAAAATTTAATGTTTTATAAATTAAGAAGATCAATGAAGGTTGGGGATGCATGTTCATATATTTTATAAATCTAATTTATAATTATACAGATGTTATGATGTATTATATTTTTGTGTTTCATAGGTTTTTACATTAATGATTTTGTAATTTGACCATTCAAATGAAGTGTTTTAGGAGTTAAAAATTAACAATTTAATCAATGAATCTTATCTATTTAGAGTATCTATAGTTTGGTAAGGTGATCAGCTTATATGTGCTGAAGATATATATATAAATATATATATATAAAGACATTAATTATGAATTATCTATCCTTTATTACAACTACATAATCAATCATAAGTTATGACTGATAATATTTTTTATGATATCTGAATTTAAATCGAAATAATTTCAATAGATCTGGTTCCATAATATTTTTTTGATTTTTCATTATGTTTAAAATTGATTATTTAAGAACAATAAATGCTGAATATATTTTTGTTTTTCATAATTGTAACCATTTTTTTGGAGGTTATCAAGAAATTTTAGGAATCATTCCATGATAATTAGACATGGACTATTATGAAGAATGTTTATGTGGATTTTCCTATTGAAATTAGTTATTTGATAATTGTTTATATTAAGATAGAAGTATTTAGTTAGTGAAAACATGATACATTGGACACAAAGAACAAATTTGATTCATTATATTTAAATTTTTTAAATTCAAAGAGATAAATTTTTAATGCATTACCTCACTATTTCGATCAAAGATGAACTATTCATCAATTTTATCAAGGGTTGGGGATAACTATTTCTACTCCATATCACCATCTTCATCATTATATATATTCTTTAGATTTTTTAATTTTATATATTTATTTAATTTTTGTTGTAATGTTTTTATTGAGAAGTAATAAAACTCACCCACTAGTTACACAATTATTAGATGGTGTTGAGTTGGTTCAACTACTATCTACATGGAATTTAAAATATATGTTATTTAACTTACTGAAAGGTCCTTTATAGCTTAGGGATACTCTAAAAATGTATAGGGTTAGGTATGATATCATGTAAAAAGACAGGTTCAGACATGGTCACATGCCAATGGCTAGTTTTGGTCTGTACCTATGTAAAATGATATATGATAGTGTATATATATGCTCCAAGGTTGAGTGTCTAAAATGTAAAAATATGATCACTAGATCCAATCTATTATAAATATCTTCTATTTTATTTTTAATCTTTTCTGCATTAACAAATTACACATTCACTATATAATTTAATAATGTATGAATTTTTTAGTATTATTATCACCCATATTTTTTAATATTGTTTAAGCTAATATAATTATTTTAATATTTAATATTTACCCATATTGTTTCTTTATACTATTAGTTGGTACCCAAACAAATTTTTTTAATAATAATGAGGAAATTATTAAACATTCAATATTTACCTAATAGAGGGAGTTTTATAATAATGTGTATACTATCCAATTTTATCAATTCCACCAATTAACAATCTATACTATGATCTCATAACTAATTTATAGACACATAGATATATTTTGGTGATGGAGTGTCACTAACATGAATTAAATAACATATATTTAGGTAAAGTATATGTTTACTATACTTAGGAACCTATACTTGCTTTTATAGTGAGATCCATTCATCTATTCATGCATCCCTCATTTGGGAGTTTGAATAAAAGGTGGTTCCCCTAGTGTAACAAGTATGACTACCGAATCCTTCTGAATGGGATCACAAATTCATGTACATCATCCAATGATGTGTTCATTCACTTATTGGGTACATGATTTCTTGTGGAATCCATGTAGTTGTGATGAATCCCTAAAACATCATCCTTGTTATTCATTAGAAATACTCATTTCAATAAAAAAAATATTAACATTGAGTGATTTAATTTTGATTTGATCGATTGATATTTCAATTAACTGGAAAGTAAGACCTTTAGTATAGATAAACAAGGTGTGTGTATATGTTAGTTCTATTTACCCCCATTAATTTGGTTAGTTTGGATCTTTGGGTGAAAATTTCCTCAGATGATTATATTCATGTTGTTTTCAACGTGTACGTATATATTTTTTCTAGGTATTTACAAAGGTTTCTCAGTCATCAAGTGATCAAATTTTTCATTCATTTTCACCCTAATATCACACTAATATCTTGTACAACATATTGGATGACCTAAATTTATCTTATTGGGAAAAATGTTTTATTTGAAGGACCTTATAACAAAAGGATTTATCATGTCCAACATGTCCCCTTGGGAATATTCCATGTTATTTTACAAAAAACATGTTTAAAGTGTGAGGATTTGTATTTATAGTATCTTCAAAATAAGATAATTACTAAGAACAAATACAATATCATGAGAATCAAATTACTCTTATATAAATTGAGGGGATCAACGATTCTATTCGTGTTCAATCATAGGTTTTTCTATCAACAATATTAGGCTATTAAAGAGGATATATTCATGATGTAATTCTAATGTTTTTATGTCCATTATGTGTTTTTGGTGATGTCTTTTAGTTTTAATAACACCCTAATCTGTTAGTTATCTCTATGAATTTTATATTTCATATTTTCGTGGACCAATTCATTATTATGATCATCAAATACATCCATGTTGATTCAACCTCAGAATATATACATGACAAAAATTAATGGATTTTTCAGACATTCTCTTAGAGAAATTTTTATATGGAAATATCTAGAACTATCAGTTAGGGATTTAAGAGGTACATATCCTAGTGAATTACATCATTAGAAGGGGAAAATTGGTTCTCGAGAACATTGAGGTAGAGTTATCTTTGGATAAATCTAATAGCTTATTCATGGTACACAATTTCATTGGGTTGGATGGGTAATAATGGATATTCATAGAAAACATATCGAGTATTGTGGCTCTAATGAAATCCATTATCTTAATGACCCAACCATTAATTTGGATTGATAGATTACTGAGAGCTTTCAAGAATCTAATATGAAGGTTGAATAGTTCTCATGTTATAATGTTTCATAGGGAGGGAGGGAAGTATGTAATGTTCTATGATGTAGTTGGACCTATGATTGGCCGTTTTCCATTACATATTATGGCAATGATTAATGATGTGCCCATTTATTTGTGATATTAGGAGTATAACTATGTGACCCATGATTTAGATCTAGTAGATATATTTTTCAATTTAAATACCATATGTAAACAAATTCCTACTAATTAGTTCATCGTCTATTTTTAATATAGTACTCTAAGGTGTATAATCCCTAAAATAGATCTTATCCATTGTTATATAAATTAGATAAATTTTCTATAATAATATGACATTGAGTTTCCATATACTGTTCAAATATGAAATTTGGTTGCTTCTGTCATTATTGGGAATTTAAATTCATAATTGTTATGTTATGTGTCTCAGTAGAAATCCTAATTGATGTGACCCTTAATGAATAATGGATAAATGGATTATCATTTATTGATGGTAGTGGATTCCATAGTTTATCAGTGCATGATGGAGGACTTGTTGGGAGACATCGATTGTGGGTTTTTGTACAACTATATATCTCCAGAAGATGAAATTGATTCTTATTTCATTTTTGGATATCACGACATCCTCTTCATTGGATAGATAGTGGTGATAGTCTCACTATGTGAGTTGGTGTTTAGGGTTTTCTATAATTAAAACATAATATTTAATATTGAAGTGAAAAATATTTTCCAAGACTACAACCATGAGTTTATATGGGTAGATATGAGATGAAGTATTACTAATTTTATCTCTAAATGTCTCTCCTATCAATATGTTAAAGTAGAGCATGAGTTCTTATAAGGTCTGGCCCAACCCCTTAAGGGTATGATGTAGTTGTGGGATGTAATATTAATGGATTCCATGTTATGGATCACATGACCCATGCTAGGTCACAATTTTATTTCGGTAATCTGTGACCTATAGGACAATACAAATGACTTCCATACTATTTGAGTGTAGTATTCAATGGAAATATTCGGATGCCAATACATAAGGGATATTTTCAAACTATATGGAATACCCTCAGTTGATTTTTACAACAGTGATGCTTGATTTCTGTCCTATATATAGAGAAGTTTGGATGAGGTATTCAATTATCATTATTGTTTGTTTACAATTTTCCACCATTAGACTAATTTTCAGAATAAGTAAACCATTTTGTTATCTCATGGATGAACTTAGGTCTTCCATGTTAAATTTTATCAAGGGTTGGTAGGATCACTTTTATATACTAGAGTTCCCATAAAGAAATACACCCATACTACCATTATATATAAAATTTTAGAGTCACTCTATGGGAGAACACATAAGTATCTCATGTGTTGGGGAGATATTGGATAATCCTCACTGATGTGGAGGTAGTTAGTACTACTAATGAAAAAGGAGTAAATAATACAATAGAATATGGGGAATAATCCAAGTTGTTAAATTTCATACATATACTGATGATGATTTTATTTTGAGTTTTTGGAGGGTGATCATATTTTCTTGTGTGTATATTCATTATGTGGTTTATAGAGATATTTTTAGTGATTATGTTTTCTTAAAGGTTCATCACTCCATCCTAGATGTGGTATAAAGCGGGATTGGTTGATTATCACCTAACAATGCCTCCATAGATGGATTGCATGAAATAAATTCAATGTATTATATCTAATAACTTATTTTAATGAATAATTATTCATCACTGACAATGGTTTGGTAGAAATAAATAACATTTAAACCTTCTTGGTTTACAAAGTAGAAATTATGAATAAACAAGAGAGGCCTCATCGATGATGATTGATCCTCATTGTTTGTGTGTTTGGGTTTTATATGCACATCCGGTAGAGCTCATGGGAATGTGTGATTCAATATTGGACTTAGAACCATATCCGTTTTTATTACTTCATTTTTTGGGATGAATATCCTTGAGGGAGTAGAAAATATTGGGGCCTTGGGTTTTTTATTATCCAAACCTTATAATATTTTAGGGAATATTTTATGGATGAGACACTAAGTTGTTTACATCCAATTATTTTTTTAGAAACATGATGATAACATATTTAATATAATATTATATTTTTAGTTCATGCATCTGAAATCTTGGAAAAATGAAATTTCATCAATATTAGATCCCTATATGGAAAATATAAAAACATAATTACATCTGAAATAAAAATTTATGTCCATAGATTGTATATAATTTTTTCACATATGATTCATAAAACTTTTCAATTTTTGGTGTTATAAATTCGTTAATGAAATTTTAATTTGATAATCTTAACATATAATGAAAACAAAAAACCCCACATATAAGCCCTATTTTTCTCTATAATATATGGAAGGTTTTTAGAAAAAAAACTAATTAGATTGATATGGAATATAGATCACTGGATGAATATTATCTGGATATTTTAAAATGTTTTCTTTAAACGGAATTTCAACTAGACTTCAATAAAGATGTGAGACTCATCAATGAATTACCCAATCAAGTGGTAGGTTGTTATATTTTCATTACATTTTCTATCCATATTGGATTTTTGGATAAATTATTTTTATTATATATTTATTATTAATTGATTAATGTATGTAAAATTTAATGGATATTATTTGAAAGATTCTTTTATCTCTATGTACTTCATCATTTTAAAATTCCATGTATGATGATTAGTAAACAGGTTTAACACTGACCGGTGATAGCTTCATCTTTGATACTATATTACTCTTCTCTATTGTTTGTGACATATCTTACTATCATTTTTTGGATCATAGTTTGAAAAATAAATAACTCTATCAATGAACAATCTAATCCTAGTATGAAATCAAATGGTTTGGGAATAGAAGGGATGGTTAAGTCATTTGAGATCGATGATGGGTGATCATAAAAAATTGAGGTTATGAAGATGTGGGATTAGTGGAGGTAGTGAGAAATTTATGATTTTGGGATTTATGAAAAACCCATTCTAATATATTTTTCAGGGGAAGGATTTTTTAAAATCTTTTATTGAAGGTAATAAATTCATTAGAAAAAGGAATTAGTAGATTTTTGGGCTTAATCAGAGAAAATAATGATGATGAAATCAAATACTAATGTGCTCTTTTGATTATTACCTCAATGAACAGATCATCTGATGTGTATTAATGAGAAACAAACATTGTATCTCTTAAGTTGTGGTCAATAAGGTTCTAGTGTGAGGAAAATATTTCTCACCCTATATACTAATTACACATTCTATGTATCCCTATATTGAAAAACTATGAATTCACATGGAGTACATACCCAGGTGGACTTCTAGCCCCACATTCCATGTGAGTTAGTGGAAGAAGTTGTGTAACTATGTAGGTATATGACTCATCCTAAATCGGTATTATGTGTCGACTTGACCGCTACATGCCATTTAAATAATTAAAGTTCATAGTGTAATCAATAGAGGCATGACTTAATATTAATACTCTATAGTTAAATTAAATAGGAACCCCATTTTTCCTACACTCCATGTACCGTATTACAAACAGAAATTATCTAGACCCATAAATTCTATGTAATTGGGCTATACATGACTAGACTGCTTCTATGGGACTATATTTCAAATACCCTGACAATACATATCATATTCTTTTCCTTCCTTCATAGAATTGTATATTTTATTTCTTGGGATATAGAGTTGGGTGCGTAAATTTTCCATGGTATATATATTTCAGTATATAATGTGATTATGTAGTTATATTGAATGTAATAGGTGAGATATAATGTGATAATATATATTTTATATTTTTAGCTCTATATGGCCAATAATGTGTAATAAGTATGGTTATAGAGAATTCATGAGGTAGGAATCCCCATTTAAATGTGTTTATGATAGGGTGTATGTCCCCCACATTGCTTATAGAGTCAGTTACTACATCAAATATTTGGGGATAATGCCCTATATACATGGATTTGGGGACTTATATGCCCAAGAGCTGATATTAGATGTGAATCCTTCATTATATTTGTTTACTCCCTTGATCGATAATTATCCTTTAGTAAGTAATATATCCCCCACAATAGTTTCATCGAGGTGATGTCGGTGGTTCAAATGGTTATTATAGATTATTAGGGGTGTTTGATGATTCTCTTGTTGTTTTCCAACATAGAGAGAGATTATATAATATAAAATTGGTTATCAACATTACGTAACATACATATTTTTATATTTTTTTAATCCATGTTAGTTTTTTTGGTTTTTAATTAAATTTTCTTTTTATTATTCTATGGTGGTTTTTGGGTTAGCTACTAGGTTTGTATGTACTAACAAAAATATAGAAATATTCACCCATATGTATCAAGACATATAAATAAAATAGATATTTCAATGGTGACCATATTGGACACAATGTTTGTGGAACACAGTTAAACCTGTAGATGAAAATATTTGACAATGTTCATGTTTAGAGAAATTTTCTTATGGGAATCTCATCACCTTAATTTTTTATGTTTGTTATTTTCATATTTTTTTATTAATATTGTATCTTCATCGATTTTAATTATCATTTATACACAAGTTACTCCATTATGGATCATAACTTTTGATAGATGGGTTATATATTCCAACTATTTTTTGCCTTTTTAACATTATTTTTTCCCATTGAGTTTGTTTTCTTGTTGTAGAACTACATACAGTTGTGATTTTGTATCATGTGTGATTTGTATAATGAATGATATTTACTGACCATAGACCAATTGTAAGTTTTAATGGGATGGTACAATAGGTTTAACAACACCAAATATGTTTCATGGTGGGTCAAATCATGTTAATAATTTATGGGATAAAACTCAAAAAAAATATTCATTGAAATTTTCAGATGATACAGTCATCTTGAAAATTTTTGAAGTCAATTTTGAAGAATCACATTTATAGGTTAAAATATAAACTTCAAGAATTTATGTTGAGTTTACTAGAACAATATATCATGTTATAAACTTAGAGTGCACTAAATCATTAGAGATAAACGATTTACATTCTAATCTTTGGATTTTCTTGGCTCATGAAATATTTTTCATTATATTTTAATAAAGTGGGATTCCCTAGGAACACTTTTCTAGATCAAGTCCCATAGATACATATTTTTTATACATCATAATAATTATATTCAAATCACAAGAAAAAAATGTTTGGTATCATTGGAATCTAGGTACATGTACATCTTAACTCACAATACAATATTAATTTATTCCATAAAAATTATCCTTGAATGGATATATCTGTAAAAACCTAGGTAAATATAGAATATAACATTTTCATATTTACTAATATTTGTGAATTAAATATTAATTTTACTTTAAATTGGATTCTATTTTCGATGGAGTACTCGATATGCAACAACGAGTTTCTTTGAAATCATATATTACATACAACCTTGAGTCATACTGAAAATTAATAATATAATATTATTTAAAATGGTAGTTAACACCTAGTCATTTTATATGTTAGAATAGATACAACTAACTACAATATGAATATACAATTTTTTCAAATGATTTTCTATTTTTCCAATAAATTTTAGAGGCTTAAAATAAGAAAGAATTTGATTTTATGCATAAATACTCTAATATTCATTAAATTGTCGATTTACCGCCTTTTGATGGAGATCCATCATTAAATGTAGTCTTGGTCACTTTTGTATGTTCGATTTCACAAAATAAAATTATTCATTAGGATTAGGACATAAAAATTTACTTTTGGTAAATTTTTGGTATTTTTCTGATAAAATTCATTTTTTAATGAATTGTGAAAATAATTTATTTAAATTCAAAACTGCCTTTGAATATAATTTATTTATATGGTTATATTATCTTTTTCATTGGTTTTAAAGTGTAATTTTATTATTATTTTTACCATTTAATCCAATTTTTGTCATTGGAAGTAATTTCACATTAAAATAGGACATAAATAAGTGTCAGTCTTTTGATAGATATTATTTCTTAAAAACATGCTTTTTGTTTTAACAATGGGAATTAATTTTAAATTAATTTCTACCACATCTGGGTTTTGAATTTAGAAAAATGGATTCTATATTTGGAATTATGAGGTCCAAATAGAGTAAATATGAAACTTTTATTTGTAGACATGATGAATATTTACATCGGTAAATATTTTATTTACCATCGTTAAAGGGTTAATCTTGTAAATAAGGGTAACTAAATATTATTATAATAATAAAAAATTAACCTAACATGTGTACTAATCCAATTTTTAGAAACAATTCTGATCGTTGGCATCCTTGGGTCCATTTTGGTAACCCGTGGATCCAATTAGAAGTGGTAATGAAACTTTATATTAATTAATTTAAAGTAAAGAGAGAAATGACTTAAACATATATCTTTTAGTAGATCAATTCTTACATGGGGTTATATAAGTTATCTCATTGACTATAAATATTCATTTTAAATATAAAAATATTTCCTACATCTTGATATATTTTTATAATTTTTAGAAATCAAATAAAAAAAATTATGACACAATAATGATGTAGTGTTTACCTCATTAACGATTGATTAAAATAAATAAGATTTTAAAGATTAAAACAACATTCAAAACCTGTCCAATTTTTATTGGATGATTTTATTTTGAACATGAGTCATCTTTTCTTCTACCTTAATAATTTTTTTGACCTTTAGAAACCTAAAATCCTTATATAATAAAATAATATTTTAAACTTTCCGAAACAACCCCTCCTCCCTCCTATAAAAATCCCTCACTTACAACTCATTCCTCACACTTATGAAGCCCCTTGGATTATCCATACTTTACCCAATTAAGCTCCCAATATCCCTTTGTTCCTCTTAGAATAATTTCCCTAGGCAGAAGGCAATTCAAGTAAACCTTTTGGTTCAAACCAAAGGGAGATACCCAGTTTAAAGGAGGTTATAGAACAATCGAGTCAAGTCAGACACGAGGTAAGAGACTTCATCCCAATCTCCTTTAATTGAAACTTATTTTTTTATACATGACTTTCTTTTATATGGTGTATAAACACCATTGACTATTCATTTCGTTCAAAGGGAATATTTTTTCTACAGATCATTTTACTAAACAAAAAAAAGAATTTCTTTAACGTATGTGGTGACAATGACCTTTTCTGCCACCGCGAGTATTATTTTATCTAGGGATTCCTTAACAAGACGTAATGTTTTTAAAATGAAAATAAATAACATATACTCTTTTACATATTTTTCTATTAAAAAATTTTTTGATAATGGACTTGTTATGTCAATATATTTAAATGATGTGGAAATGTTATCTTTCTTTTATGTTTGTTTTATGTGTTATGAATATGTTTTGGTTCTTGGTCATTGTTTATGTATACATGTTCTTCCATGATAAACCTAGGGCGGGTGAGCCCGAGATAGCTCTCAAATTCATTGGCTAACATGACATAGGTAAATGAAAATGTTTCTTTCAAGAGATTTAGGGAATATATTGTGATGGGTATTCCAAATGTAACTCCCTATGTAGATGTGAGTGCTACAACATAAGTTTGTTATGGATGCCACTAGTTACCTTTATGATTTATTATTTCTATGTGTATTTCATAAATCATATGATTTCATGAGGTATGTTAAAGAGCTTATATTATGTATGTATTGATGATATAATGTTTTCTATCTTTTTTTTATAACCCTTACGTTGCTTTTTATGCTCATCCCAAGTTTTTAAATGTTTTCCACAGGACTTAAAAATGAATAGGGTCAAGGATGAGGTCAAGGAAAAGTCATGTTGTCTAAAACCTGGATCAAGACATAACCCTTTTTTCAAGAGTTTTTTATTTTTTGAAAAAAAAGTAAGGTGAGTAAAATTTTCTACATTGTAATATTTATGATGTACTGTAATAGTTATGTCCTAATTCTCTAAAACTCTAAACATGAAAACAACATCAATGTGAATTATTATTATAATTCAAGAATATGAAATGTTTTATGGTTGAGTTCTTATAGTGGGTATCATAGGTTGGGTAAGACATCTTTATGAGTTATAATAATGTTAAATTAATATCCATAAATTATTTTATTTTACTTTATGATTGAAATGATATTGCATGTACATATTACCATGTTGGTTCGTCTAAGATGTTTTGGTGTTTAGAATGCTTCTCCATGGATGAAATAGGGAAACTATGATCGAAAGACATCAGGAGGAATACAACCTTCCAAATTAGCAACCTGAGATGGTCAGAATCAGACCTGAATAGTTTGGTGTATTGATGGTTTAGTTGACTCATACTATAAATGGTGGTGGTATCCATGCACGAGAACTTCCAGATCAACCATAGAGTAACATGTCAGTAGTGTATAATTTCATGAGGCATCATCCCCTATAATTTAGAGGATCATCTAACCAATTCTTAGCAGAATGGTGGATTAAATAAATGGATAATATTTTTGATGTCATTGGGTGTTCATAACATCAAATAGTTAGTCACATTGTTTACTATTTTTGAAGGTGAAGCTGATCAGTGGTGGTCGATGGTGAAAAATATCAAGGATAGTGATGAAATTAATGATCTTTATTGGGATGAATTAAAAGTTATGTTTCTTGATAAATAATTTTCTTATTGTGGTTCGACTTAGTATAGAAAAACAATTCCTGGAATTGAGGCAAGAGGATGACTCAGTGGCTTCTTATGAAGAAAAATTCCCTCAACTGGAAAGGTATGCTCCAATTTTCATAGGTTATTTTGATATGAAAATAAAATATTTCATACTCAGGATTAAAGATAAAGTATCAAAGGGCTTTAGCTTCATGTGAGTTCAAAAGCAATGATAAACTAGTTCGATGTACGGAGAAGGTTGAAATGGAATTTTCCGATACACTTGAGTTCTTTGAAAAACAACAGAATAAGTTGTCGTGGTGGCAGACGAATGGGAAGAACTCTTCAAAAAAAATTGATGCTCAGAAACTTAAGTTTATATTTTGTGAAAAATTTCGTAAAAATATTTCTTGGGAATGTCTTTTGAATTCTGGTAAGTGCTACTGATGTGGTAAAATGGGACATAAGGCTCTTAATTACACTGAAAAAGATCCGGGTAATGGTAAGACAAAATCTAATTTAAATTTAGTAAAATGTTTTAAGGGAAATGAAATGGGTAATTATGCAAATTAGTATCCAACGAAGAACTCAACTAAGGGAAAGAAGTTATACTACAAGTATAAAAGGATTGTGACATCCTTTTCAACTACTTTAGAAGATGTTGGAACATCAAATGAAGTAATATTAGGTACACTGTTTGTTTATTCAGATTATGCCAATATTTGGTTTGATTCAAGGTCTACACAATCTTTCATTTCTATGATGTTTTCTATTAAATTAGGAATTCCATCTCAA
This sequence comes from Viscum album, assembly GCA_963277665.1. Taxonomy (NCBI): domain Eukaryota; kingdom Viridiplantae; phylum Streptophyta; class Magnoliopsida; order Santalales; family Viscaceae; genus Viscum; species Viscum album. The sequence goes on along the minus strand of OY728128.1, from coordinate 1,248,680,552 downwards.
TATGTTAATCATCAACTTATTGAAAAAACACCTGAAGGAAATTTTGAGATAAAAAGAAATTATAAGAACATTCATGTCCTTGTGTGAGGAAAGAATCTACCTACAATCCTTATTGTATTGTCTCTAGTAGAGATTGATGTTATTTTGGGTGTATTTTGGATTTCCATTTATCATGCTAATATTGACTGCACAACTAAATAGGTTTTTTTCAGAAAGATTTTCAGTTTGTGTACAAAAATGAACCCTTACTTTTTGATAACATATTAGGAATCTAATAAACTACAAAAGATGGAAATGAATTTTACCTTGCATATATTGTTGAAAGAAAATGAATTTTTCATATTAATTATGGGCCAATGGTAAATCAGTACCTTGATGTTTTTATTAATGAGTTTCCTAGTATTATACCTGATCGAGAGGTTTAATTTACTGTTGACTTAGTTCCTTATGCTAAGACAATTTGAAAAAACCCATATTGAATGGCTCAAATTGAAATTTTTGAGTTAAAGAAGCAATTACAGGAGTTATTTGATAAATGTTTCATTTGACCTTGCACATCACCGTGGGGTTCTCCTGTCTTGTTTGTTAAAAAGAAATATGGTTCAATGATACTTTTCAAGGATTATAGAGCATTGAATAACATCAATATTAAGAACAAGTATCCTTTGCCAAATATCTATGATTTTTTTGATCATCTCCAGGTTGCTCAGTATATTTCAAAGATTGATTTGAGGTCGGGGTACCATCATGTGAAAGTAAAGGATGCTCAGATTCCTAAGACCATGTTTCGTACTAGATATGGCCATTATGAATTTTTAGTTATTCCTTTTGGGTTTACCAATTCACCTGGTGTATTCATCGATCTTATGCATAGAATTTTCTGTGAGTTCTTAGATAATTTTGTGGTTGTGTTCATTGAAGATATTTTAGTTTATTATAAAAGTAAATATAATCAATAAAGTCTTTTAAGGGTTGTATTGAAAACCTTAAAAGAAAATAAACTATATGGGAAATTCAGTAAGTGTGAGTTTTGGTTATAAAAAATTTCATTCCTTGGTCACATTGTTTCAAATAATGACATAACAGTTGATCTTCATAAAACAAAAGTTGTTAAAGAATGTCCAAGACCCACAAATATAATTGAGATTTGTAGTTTTCCTAGATTAGCGGGTTATTAATGGAGGTTTGTTTAAAATTTTCACAATTATCTAGCCTATTGAGTAAGTTAACTCAAAAAGGTGTTAGGTTCCTCTAAACAAAAAATTGTGATGATTGTTTTCATGAATATAAAATAAGATTGGTGAATCCTCCGGTTTTGACACTACCTTCCATAAATGGTAAGTTTGTTATCTACAGTGATGTTTCATTGAAAGGACTTGGTTTTGTCCTTATGTAGAATGATTAGGTAATTGATTATGCTTCATGTCAATTGAAACATCATGAGTTATATTAGCCAACACATTATTTGGATTTTTCTTCTATTATTTTTTCGTTAACAATTCGGAGGCATCTATAGTATGGAGTAAAATTTGAAATATATTCTGACCACAAATGTTTGAAGTATATAATCATGTAGAAATAACTCAACATGAGATAGAGGAGTTGGAAATAATTAATCATTGATTATGATTACACAATTAATTACCATCTAGGAAAGGAAAATAAAGTGGTAAATGATTTGAGTCGAAAAAGTAATGATACATTAACCTTGTTACATTTTGAACATAATCTTTTGGTTTTTTATTTGATGAACATTGGTAGAGAAGTTTTTAGTATAGAAAATTCTTCTGTTTTATTTTAGGTGTTAGTGTAATCATCTCTATCAGACAGAATTAAGAAAGAGTATAAGGAAGACAGTGAGTTGTAGAAAAAGGTTGAGTTGGTTCAGAAGGGTAAGTTTCCTGATTTTAACATTGATAATGACTGTGAATTGAGGTTTGGGAAGAGATTATGTCTGCATTGTGATTCATAATTGATGAATGAGTAGTTATGTGAATCTCATTGTTCCTTGTTTTTAGTTCATCCTGGAAGTAATAAGATGTATAGATATCTTCAGGAGTATTACTGGTGGGATGGAATGAAAAAATATATTACTGATTTTACTATGAAGTGTTTGACTTGTCAATTGGTTAAAGAAGAGAGAAAGTTACCGAAAGGGATGCTTCAGTCATTACTGATGCCAGAGTGGAAATAGGAAAATATATCCATAGACATTGTGGTGGGATTACCAATGACATCTCGAGGTAATAATGAAATCTGGGTTATTGTTATTCGATTGACAATATCTTCTCATTTCCTTCCTATTCGAGATACTTTTTCTCTTGATCAACATTCTCAGTTGTATGTTAAAGAGATATTCAGGTTTCAGGGTGTTCCCCACTCCATTTTATCTAATCATGATCACATATTTAATTATAACTTTGTGAAAGTCCATCCGAAGTTGTTGGGTACTGAATTAGATTTTAATACATCTTTTTCATCCTCAATCTGATGGGTAGTTGGAATGAACAATTCAGACATTGGACAATATGTTATGTTATTTCTCAATGAATTACCAGGTATGTTGGGACCAACATCTTTATTTGGTTGAATTTTCTTAGAATAACTTTTTTCATTCTAGTAAACAGATGGCTCCATTAGAGGAATTATATGGGATGCAATGTCGAACTCCAGCCTTTTTGGATGAAGTAGGTGAAAGGAAACTGTAGGGACCAGAATTTGTAGAAGAGATGGTAGAAAAAGTTCAGTTGATTAACAGGTACATGAGAACATCTCAGAGTAGGCAGAAAAGTTATGCGGAATACTAGATGAAGGATATTTTTTTGAGGAAGGTGATCATGTCTTTCTCAATGCTTCTCCATGGAATAGTGTGATGTGTTTTAGTTAGAAGGTAATGTTGAGTCTGAGGTTTCTTGGACCATATTAAATCCTTCAAAAATATTGATCAGTTCTCTACACAGTAGATTTACCTCCAATTATATCCTATGTACACAATTTTTTTCATGTTTCAATGTTGAGAAATTATATTCCAGATCCATCTCATGTTTTGAGCCAAGAGGTAGTTCAGTTGGAAGAGAATCTCTCTTATAAGGAACAACCAGTCCAAATTCTTAACCAAAGATAGAAAGTGTTGCAGAATAAGGTAATTTTTTAATAATGGTTTTGTGGAAAAAACATATGGTTGAAGAGGAAATGTGGGAATCCGAAAATTCTATGATGGATAAATAACCCCACTTATTTGATAAGTGAATAGAATTTTGGGGACACAATTCCCAAAATGGGGGAAGGATGTAACATCCCGAGTAAATAAAGAATATATCATTTTCATATTTGTTAATATTTGTGAATTAAATATTAATTTTACTTTAATGGTGAATCTTTGTTGGATGGCGTACCTGAAACGCAACAACGGGGTTCTTTGAAATCTTACATTGCATGAAACGTTGGGTCATACTAGAAAATAATAAAATAATATTATTTTAAATAGTAGTTAACACCAAGCCATTATATTTGTGGGAATGGATAGAAAAATTTATAATATAAATATATATGTTTTTTAAATGTTTTTACATTTATCCAATAAATTTTAGAGGCTTAAAATAAGAAAGAATCTGATTTTAAGCATAAATACTCTAATATTCATTAAAAGGTTGATTTACCGCCTTTTGATGCAGAACCCTATTTAAATCTAGTTTTGGTCACTTTTATATTTTTTATTTTCGAAAATATAATTTTTCATTAGAATCGGGATATCAAAATTTAATTTGGTTAAATTTTGGGTATTTTTCTGATAAAATTCATTTTTAATGAATACTGAATAAATCTTTATTTTTCAAAATTTCCTTTTATTAAAATTTATTTATAAGGTTATATTATCTTTATAATTGGTTTTAAAGTGTAATTATATTATGTTTTTACCATTTAACCCAATTCTGCTCATTGGAAGTAATTTCACTTTGATATTGGACATAAATAACTTTCAATCTTTTGATATATATTATTTCTTAAAAACATGCTTTTTGTTTTGATAGCGGAAATTAATTTTAAATTAATTTCTCCCACTTCTATGATTTGAATGTGGAAAAATGGATTCTATATATGGAATTTGTAGGTTCAAATTGTGTAAATAGGTTACTTTTATTTTTATACATGATGAATATTTACTTTGGTAAATATTTTATTTACCATGGTTAAAGGGTAAATCTGGTAAATAAGGGTAACAAAATATTATTAAAATAATATAAAATTACCCTAACATGCATCCTAAACCTATTTTATGATACAATTCCGACCATGGGTATCCCTGGGCCTATTTTAGTACCCCATGGAGCCTCATGGGAGTGATAATGACACTTTATATTAATTAATTTAAAGTAAAGACAAAAATGACCTAAACATATATCTTTTAGTAAATCAATTCTAACATGGGGTTATATAAGTTATCTCTCTGACTATAAATATTCATTTTAAATATAATAATATTTCCTACATCATGATATTTTTCTTATAAATTTGAGATATCAAATAAATAAAAATATTTATGACACAATAATGATACAGTGTTTACCTCATTAATGAGTCATTTAAGTAAATATGATTATAAAGATTAAAACAATATACAAAACTTTTCCAATTCTTATTGGATGATTTTATTTTGAATACGATTGATCTTATCTTTGACTTTAATAATTTTTGGACTTTTAGAAACTGGAAGACATTATATAATAAAATAATATTTTTAAACTTTTCTAAAGAGTCTATCCTCCCCCTTATAAAATACCGTCACTTCTAACCCATTCCTAAAAATTCTCAATCCCCTTAGCTCGTCCAACCTCTACCTAATTAATCTCCCTATATCATTATCCTCTTCCTAGAAGCCTTCCCCTAGGTAGAAGGAAATTAAAGTAAACCATTTGGTTCAAAAAATGGGAGATACCCGATTTTAAAGAGATTAAAGAACGATCAAGTCAAGTCGGACACATTGTAAGGGACTTCGTCTCATTCTCCATTCATTGAGGAATAGTTTGTTTTATACGTGACTTTATTTTATATGATTTATAAACATTGTTGAATTTTCTTTTCATTCAATGGAAATCGTTTTTTTTAGTAGCATTTTACTAAATGATAAAGAAGAATGTTTCATTTTAACGTAAGTGATGACAACGACCTCTACCGCCACTATGAGTATTATTTGATTGGCGGATTCCTTAGCAAGTAGTAATGTTTTTAAAAATAAAAATAAATACCATATACTATTTTAGGTATTAGTATATTAAAAATGGATTTGAAAATGGATTTTTTATTTCAATATATTATAATTATGTGGAAATGTAATCTTTCCTTTATGTTTGTTTTATGTGTTATGAATATGTTATGGTTCTTCGGGACTATTTACATATACGGGTAGTTCTGTGATAATCGTAGGGCGGGTGTGCCCGAGAGAGCTCCCCAATGCATTGGGTAATGTGATAAAGGTAAATATGAATGTTTCTCCTAAGAGATTTATGGAATATATTATGATGGGTATTCCAAATAAAACTCCCTATATAGTTGTGAAGGATACAACGTATGTAGGTTATGAATTCCAAAATATACCTTTATGATTTATGATTTCTGTGTGTATTTCATAAATCTTATAATTTCATGAGGTATGTTCAAGAGCTTATGTTATGTATGTATTTATGATCTAATGTTTTCTTTCTTTGTTTTATTACTCTTACTGATCTTTTTATTCTCATCCCATGTTTTGAAAAAAAAACACCGGACATGAAGATGAATAAGGTCAAGGATGAGATCAAGGAAAATTCATACTATCTAAAACAAAGAACTAGACATGACTCTTTTTTTAAAGTGTTTTTATTTTATGAAAATAATGGAAACTGGGTAGAATTTTCCAATTTGTAATTTTTTATATCTAATGTAGTAGTTTCTCCCTAATTCTAAAAAACACAAATCCTAGAAAGATACCTAATTTGAATTATTCATTTAATTCAAGATTATGTATTTTTTTAAAGCCAGGTCCTTATAATATCCCATACATATCCCCTCTTAGAAATTCCTGGGAGGTGGGGAACCTAAGAAAAGAGTGAGATAAAATTATAAATAAGGATTAGAACATTATTAATTAAATATAGATCATAATATATTGACATACGTTATCATAGGAGAAGTGAAATATTTACATGAATAACATAATAAAATCATTATAACTGAAAACGATGAATAATATCATAATTTGAAATCCCAATATAAGAATTTTTGAGATATTACTGGAATCAATATTCATAAAATGTAATCAATAATATAGACATGCCATATGAGACTAGGTGTAATAGGGGATTTGTAATCACAAGAAACAAAAAGAATTTTCTACAAACAAAATTATTTCACAAGTCAAGTATCACTTCCAAGACAACATAAAATAAGGTTATATCCTTAATTCCCATTCATTATACATTGTATCTGATTTAATGATGTAAATACCCAATTTATTTGGTTAAATATAATATAGATAGTATACATCAAATATTTCAATAGGATCACTTCCCAAGAACCAAACTGAGTAACTCATGAGATGAAATAATTACACAATTTATTAGGGATATATATTAATTTAGGACCACCCATAATAGCATAAATCATTATGAAAATATTTTCCACTTGAAGATGAAAACAACCATAATTCTATCAGAAATTATAGCATGATTAACTAATTTATGTAAAATAGGTTTCCCTATGGATGATGGTCATTATTGAGGTAAAACCCCTTTAATAAATATTATGAGGTGTATGTTATTTACACCACAATATGAATGGTATAGAGTTTAGTTAATAATTTCCTTATTAAATTATATTTATAGGTTTCTAGGTGACCATCCTTTAATTAAAATAATGAGGTAAGGGTATTCACAAGAGAAACACATTGCTAGAAATTAATAAGATTGTTATTTTGACATCGAATCAATTTAATTGAATGATAACATTCATCGAAATACCACATAATAAATCATAAATAGTGAAACATGGATTATTATTTAAATATGTGAAAAAAACATTATAGGATTATTATAAAATGATTTGGTTTTAATAAAATAGATTCTTAGTTATTTATAGAGGTTTGAGATAAAAAAGAAAACATCAACTTTATGGAAGAACATAAATATAATAAAATTTCATTTTATATAAAATTAATTATTAATAGAGATATTAATATAAAAAAATTATATGAAAAATAATATTGATAATAAAAGAGTGCAATATACAATATAAATTCTGAAAATCATTTTATTTATTTTTGTTAATATTTTCATAAAATTTTGAAATGAGTAAATTTAAAAATTTATTTTGAAATGGGGAAAAGACTTTTTAACGTTTTTTTAAATTTAATATTACTAATTAAGGAATCGATTTAAAAAATATAATGAATTATGGGGAAACATTGAGAAAGAAGTTAGTAATTTAAAAATATCCCCTTATTAGCACTATGGAGAATGAATTTATGAAGCATAAAATCAGAATCATAAAGGAATGCATATCCTAAGAAAAATAAAATCAAAATGAATTATATATTTCATAGGTTAATATGAAAAATATGAATAATGGAGGAATGGAATGATATAGAGCATATCTTTGAAAATAATAAAGTGCATATAAGTAACCCTTATAAACAACAGAGTGTGTGCAAATTAAATCCACATGGAAAACAAAATAGGCAATAAAATAACTATAAATTAGTATAAAATAATAATTTATTTACACTAAGATAATTTATATGACACATAGATTAGATTTTAAAAAATATAATAATAATTCATTAGAATAATTGAGACATGGTAAGAAAACTCGTCCCTCTAGTTCTGACTCATTTTCTCTGTCCTCTAACTTCATGGATACTTTTTTTATTAATTATTCACCTAAATAATAATATATTTCATGTTCAATCCCTTATTAATATTCGTTTTCTTTCATTTTTAATCATTTATTATTTATTTACTAAATTAGTGCGGTTCACATTAGTCGTTTCGAGGTTAAATAGTTTATAATTTGTAAATGTGTTTTGTAAAAATTATTTCTCTCAAAGTACCATTTTTAAAGATTTCATAAAATTCAAAGGGGTCAAGCTATACAGTTTATTTTATTCTATAAATAAATATTATAATAGAAAATTAAATAAGTACTATTCATATAATCTTCATTGATAATCATATTTTTTTATTGTTAGAAATGAATTTGATTATATTATTTTAATATCATTTTTATCATGACTATTTCTCAATTCAAGAAGAATAGATTAGAAATTAAATTAATAATTATTTTTTATTAAACATTTAATTAAATTTTTATGAATACACGTGGAACACGTAAACAAAAGAATGCATCATTGTTCACTTAGGTAGCTCAAAACCATTATAGGTGAGTAATATTTAGAAAAATATATAAAAGAAGGGTACTCTAAAAAATTAATTCAATTTTTTATAAAAAAATTAATATACAATAAAATTAATGTTTTATGGTTAGCTTTAAATATTAACTATGTTATTCATAATAGTAATAAAATATTTCAAAGGAAGATACACTATTTCTAAAACCCATTTTTTGATATATTAAAAACTTATGATAATGTGTTCAGTGATATTTAATAGGTGATAACGCATGATTTATGGAAAAAGTATTTTTATAAAATTATAATGTGATAAAATTTTCAAAATAAATGGTGTTTTAAATTAGTTATATTGTAAAAAAAATGATAGATAAGAAATGAGAAAGTGTATTGAAATCCATTAAATATCTCTTTGAGTCCCCTCATATGGATTCATCTATAAGACTTTAGAGGAGGGTATTTTGGTTAAACTAGGATAATATGGAAGCTGGAAGATAATTTTTGGGTTGTTTTTTGAAAAATATTTTTTAAATGAATGCATCTTGTAAGTGATTATAAAGAGTTGGAGGAGGGGAATTTTTATATCATAGTGGTATTTTATACTAAATTATATATTATTTTATAATTTATATAGAAGACCATGAGATAAATGTATTACCAGGATATATATTGGTTTACTGTAATATATAATTGTTAATTTAAATTCATCCCAATTAAAAATATATTGGAATCTTGGAAACACTTAATTAAATGAAAATAATCAAATATAAATTTTATTTGGATAAAATATAACATTGGTTTCAAAATTTCAAAAATATGTTCCGAAAATTATGATAATTATTTTTAAATACATTATTTTACTTTATAAATCCATTTTAATTTACAAAAAATGTTTCATAAAATTTTACTTCATATATATATAATGGTTATGTAATATAACTTATGATTATTAGTAAAAACGATATTTTTTTACTATTCATCAAGAAAATAACATTCTGTAAAAATTAAAAAATTTACCCAATTATAATTTTGGCCTAATGATATTAAAATTAAATTTCATTATATTAAATTAGAATTCTAAAATTATAAATATTATCATTTAAATAAAATCATATAACCCAACAAAAATAATTTATATCAAAAACTAATTGATTTTCTATGTGTAATAAAATGAGTTTATATTTGTTACATTATTATTATAATATCAATAATTAAATATTTATATTTTATAATAAAAATCATAATATAAAAATTTGATTTTTGTGTAAAAAATGTTTTAAATATATATTTTTGAAAAAAATGGTGTGAAAAACATGATAAACTATCATTAGAATGACATGTTAGATGTCATGTTACTTTTACTAAAACAAATTAATCAAAATATAATCACTTTATTGTGATAAAAAATGCTAGGATTATGAGGTATTATATTTCATGAATAAAAAAATCATAATGTTTTTTTATTATAAATAATTTAATTTAACATGTTATGTAATAATTAATAGTGTAATAGACCATTTAAATAATATTTTGTAACATTCTATTAGAATGTAATTGAATTTCATTGAAAATTTAAAAGAATGAAAATGTATTATATTAGTACAAAAGTTATTGTAACCCTTAATTTTGTCATATGTTTGACATTAAACATCATATGAGATTACATTTAATGGTTAGATATAATAATATTTTAATGATTAAATCATGTTTTCATACTTTGTAATCAATTAGGTTACATGTAACTGATTATGAATTAAATGTTCATATGATGATACAAATATTTGTAAGATTAATTTAGTTATAATATAAATGTTTTTGTGTAAAAAAACTTGAATATGGTAAAAATTATTTTTTAAAATAATATTAATATTCATAAAATCATATTACACCTGAATTAATATTTTGGTAGAAAACTAGAAAAGGAATCTTGTTTGGTTATATATATATATATAATAAAATAAAAAGATAAATAAATTTATTTGACATTGACATATCTAATTTATGAATGAAAATTCACAAAAAAAATATTCCTTTTAAATATATAATGTTACATTCGACCCGTTAAATGTATTGTTTCATCTTAATTTTTCCCATTGATAAACACTTATTAATATTTTCATATATTTTAATGTACCATAATAATATTCCATAATGTTATCTTAAACATTAACTGTGGTGGGGTCATAATTGGAATCAATGTAAATGTATGTGAAATGTTTAATCTATATGGGGAATCTAGTTATACCTAACTTATAACTCTATGTCTAAAAAATAAAAATAGATGTATTTATGAAAAATATTTACTCGATACTAATTCCCAAAAAGAAACTAATATTGTTATTAAAACAAATGATGATTCCCTATACCCTCAGTTCTATATATTCTAGTTAACATTTACAATTGGGGGTGGGGAATGTTCCACTAAAAAATAGTATATACCATGTTAATTAAATAGTAATTACCTAGGTACTTACCTTGGTTGTGATTCTGAACCATTGTATAATTGGGGGGACCAAAATGATATTTTCCACCAATTTATTTGGTATTACTTTCATCTCATTAAATAAAATATGTGATTCCCAAGATATATCCCAAACACATTATATTATATTGTCTTCTTAGAGAGACATGACTTATGAATTTTCATATGTCTATGAAACCTTCGAATGCTTCTCATTACTAAAATAGGACTATGACACCTAGACTCTAATTCTATGTTTCTATGGTTTATTTAAGGTTATTATATTAATTGTCTTAAAACCATATCCTATTTTATTCTAGGAATTCAAATTTTGATATCATTCCTCATTTTCACTTAGTATGATTTCAAGATCATATTTATTTAATCATTCAATTAATCTTATAATCAATCATCTCAATGGTTTGGGATCTCTATCTCATTGATAATGTTTTACCACTTATAATGTTCTTGATCACACTTATTTCTTATGTTTAACCATATCCTAGGAATTTATATTAAGGTATATGTATCACGAGATGACTGGGTAGATAATTTTTATAAAATAAATGTATATTATATTGATAGTTAAAAATAATAGATTCATAATTGATAAAGGAATAAAATTATATTGGGGGAATATTATTCTATTTAAGATGAAACCATATTCCAAGTTACCTTGGTAACTAGACAAAACTATATTAAGGAAGGAACTGTATTCTTAGTTACCTTGGAACTTACCTTGGTACATACCTTATTCTTGGAAATATGATATTAACTAACAATTTAAGTACTATTTAACCAATACAATGAAGTATATGTTTTTCACAATGAATAAAATAAAGTCAATAATGTTCTTTAAATGTTTCACTAATTCAATCAAATATATGGGTATCTTGGCGAACACCCATAAATCAAAAGATGAATTTGGGTTATTCCTATGATAAAATCATTAGAATAATGTTCAGTTTTATAATTAAATGATAATAAAAAAAGAAAATGTCCTTGGTGGATCATTTCTTTTATATATATTTCATTTCCACCATACCATATATACATAAGACCATTGATAATGAATAAAAAATTATTTAAACATAATACCTTGTTTTTATATATAAAAATCAGAGAAATTAAATATAAAAAATTTATAAATAATGAAACACATAATATTATTGACATAGATTTAAATTCTTATGATAGAGATACGAATTTTATTAGGTTTTAAGAAAACCCATGCTTTTATTTTTATGTGAATTTAAAATAAATGGAAAACATCCACTTTAATGATGGACATAAATTTTTTAAAATTTAATTTTAATTAATATTTCATATGATGAAAGCATGTATTATAAAGAAATTTATTTATAAAATAATATTTATAATAAGAGAGTGGAATATATTAGAGATTTATTTTAAGAAATCAATAATATTTTCAAAATTTTCAAAAGAAAATAGAGAATAAAATTATTTTTCTTTTATTAAAGTGGGTATAAAAAAATTTATTAAAATTTATTTAAAATATAAAATTCCACATTAATGTTTCCTTTAGAAAATATATAATTAAATGTAATGATATAATAAGAGGAAGGTTGTTATAGGAAATTATCCCCATACAAACATTTTTTGGGATTGACATTAAGAATCATATAACAGGAAACCTAAAGGTAATCAAATCCCATGAAAACAGAAGTAAAATTAAGAATACAGTTTAAAAATGATTCATAAAATATGGAAGATGGTGATAGAAAATGATAGGGAGTATATATTCAAAAGTGGTAAAGTGTGGAAAAAGAACCCTTATAAATAATATAGGGTGTGAGAAATATATATAAATATATATAGATATATATATAAGGGAGTAAAAGACTCAATAAATTTATTATATGTGAATGTAAAACTATAATGTGTCCATTTAAATGTAATGTACCTAAAACATGATGGATTACATATAAAGAATAATAAAATAGGAGAAAATAATTGGGATTGGGAAAGAAAATCTTTATCTCAAGACCGAGATTAGATCATATATCCTCAAATTTCATGGATTATTAGTTTATAAAAAATATTTAATTAATTTTTTTCCTTTCCTAAGTACATTATATTATTAAAATTCATTTTAATTTTTTATATCATTTTTAATAATTTACTAAATTATTATTTTTAGGGTCGAAAATCAGGAGGTCGTATAGTTCCTAATATTCAAAACTACATATGTAAAATTTTATCACGAATAGATCCTTCTCAGTTGGTTATGTATCCTACAAAGGTGTAAAGGAATATTAATTTTGTCTTTATTATTTAAAATTAGTCAAATAGTTTAATAAATTGTTACCATTCATAGAATCATCCCTGATAAGCCTTTTTTATAATAAAAAGACACAATGATTGTGTCATTTATTTTCAATTTAATCATGAATATTTTAACATTATATATTATTATTTATAAAGCTACATTAATTTTAATGTTATATTAAATTGTGAATTAACATTTAAGTAATACCCATGGAATTTATATGTTTAAGAAAACATAATAATTAACATAGTTACTATAAAAATACAATACGTGAGTGATCCATTCCAACAAATATTAAAATAAATGATTAAATAATAAATATTTGAATTTGAAAATAATATTAGGTTATAATTAAACTAGTTTTGGGTGTTATATTTAAATATTATGTACATTATTGATAATATTCAGATAATAATTGGAATGAAAAGACGTAGTTTTTGAAATGAAAATTTCAAGGTAGTTACAACTTCTGAAATAGCGGTGAGTGAGATGTTATGGGGTATCTATAATCATTGATTGATCAAAATTATTTCTATAAAATTTTAGTCAAATGATTTTTTTTCAAATAAATGGTGGTTTAGAAAAATTTATTGTCATTGAATTATAGTTAAGAAAAGAAAATTTTTATTGGAAACCCTTATATTTATCTATGATCCTCCTCTTTTTTAATGAGATTAAAGACTTTATAGGATGTGATTTTGGTTAAAAAATGGGTTAAAGAACATGTTAATATAGTTTTATAGGGTGTTTCTAGAAAATATTTGTAAAATTATGAAATATTTTATGTGATGAGAAATTAGTGGAGGATGGAAGTTTATAAGACCTTGTGGTATGAGTATTTTGTAATAATGTATTTTTTATTTCATTATTTATTATAGATACTATGAATAGAAAGATTATTATGAAATTTATTGGTTTATTATAAAACATAATAGGATTGTATGACATTTAAACGAATCCATAAAATAAATGATATTTGAGAAAAATATAATTAATGATAAATACTCCAAAATTGATTTTTATTTGAATAAAATATTATTTGGGTTCCCAAATATTAAATATATAGTTTTCAATAAAGAATATAATTTTAAAGTAATTATATTACTATATACCCACATTTTATGTCTAGAAAATTATTTCATAATTTTTAAGTCATATTCAAACAATGATGTTCTCTTAAAAGTTACTATTATTCATATATAACACATTTTTTAACAATTTACTGAAAAATATTCTCTATAGAAAAAATGATAAAATTAATCCTAATAATATTTATACCTGATGATAGAAAAAATTAATATTATTTTAAATTATATTTCAAAAATTTAAAAAACTTTTTTTAGAATATAATCAAATAATACTTGAAAAACAATTGATAAATAATAAAAATAAGTTACTTTATTAAAAGTGGATTCATTTTATGTTTGTTATTATTACTTATTTATTGTATTTTTTAAAGTGAAATATGTAAACATTTATAATATATTTTATAAAATTTATCTTTTATTTTTGAGGAATAAAAAATTTAATTACCTATTTAAGGAAAATGTTTTGGTGCCACAATCCTTGTACACCATGATTTCAATTCAATGGTAATGGTAATCTTACATTTATAAAACTATATTATCAAAATTTAATAATTAATTTTTGATAAAAATACTCAATATATACGTGGAATTAAATTTTCTAATAATAAATACATCATGATGTTATTTTGTTATAAAAAATATTATTTAATGTTTAAAATGTAATATTTTTGAGTAAAAAACATGTTAATTGAACATGATAAAAATAATTTATAAAATTAATAATATATAATGTAAATTAATAATTCATGATAAGGTATTATTTTAGTTTAAAAATGATATTTATCTATAAGGACCCGACCTTAAACCTTAAATAATATTGAATTAAATGAATAATTCACATTGAGGATCTTTTCAGGTTTAGAGTTTTAGAGAATCAGGCATAACAATTACATTACAACTTGAGTATTATATGTAGACACTACTACTCAGTATCCACTTTTTTTATAAAAGAAAAACACTTAAAAAGAAACATGTCTAGTTCTATGTTTTAGATAGCATGACTTTTCCTTGATCCCATCCTTGACCCAATTCATATTTAAGTTTTGTGGAAAAAATTTCAAAAACTTGTTGTGAGCATAAAAAGCTCTGTAAGGGTTATAAAATAAGGAAGGAAAACATTATCCCATAAATAAATACAAATCAATGAAACCATACTTTTCAATCATAACATAACTTATAAAATCATGAGATTTATGAATAACACACACAAATCATAAATCATAAAGGTTACTTATGTCATCCATATAAAACATAAATTGTAACTATCACAACTACATAGGGAGTCACAATTTGAATACCCATCACAATATATTCCCTAAATCTCTTAGGAGAAACATCACGTTTACCCCTGTCACGTTACGCAATGCATTGGAGAGCTATCTCGGGCTCACCCGCCCTAGGCTTATCACAGAACCACCCGTATACGTAAACAATTCCCAATAACGATAAAATAATCATAACATATAACACATGTATAAAGGAAATATAACATTTACACATTCTAATATATCAAATCAAGATATTGAAATAAACAATGTTTTATCAAATCATTTTCAAAACCATTTAAAAATAGATTTTTGAATCAAAGTGTCCCATTCAACTTTAATTATTTTAAAAGAATTATCATTTGAAAACATTAATGTCCATATAAATAAATCCTAAAACCCATTTTTAAAACATGGACATTAATGTAAAATATTTAGAATAATAAATCATTAAAACATTGAAAACGATCTTTTAGTTAAAGAGTTTTTTAACAAAAAGAGAGACACTTGAATAAAAATAATTGAGGACTGAAATTTCATCAAAATATTATAATATCATGGGAATAAAGGTATTAATGATATATTATGCCAATGGACATTATATACACCACATAAGAGTGAATTGGTTCATAACAACAATGAAGTCTCGATGGAAATGTAAATTGAGATGAAATCCCTTATAAAGATGGTATCCTTATATTAAGGATAAATCTATCACATAATTATGTGTGAAAAATATAAATACACCCAATATAAGTTGATATTAAGTGTAAAATAATAATAGTTCATTCAAACATATTCATAGGATGACATATTCATGAAGTACAAGTTGAACCTGAAGAATTGAAATTGGGATAAGCGATTCCCTTGTAAAAATTTGACTGCCTAACGGCGTCACTTTAAAATTCAGAAAATGAGTTGATGAGATAAAAATGGTATGTCATCACTGGGATATAAAGTTTACATAAATAAGGATATTGAAGAACATATCCCAACATAATAAGATGTTAAATTAAAATACATAATAAAAGAAGTCTTTTGGAAAAGAGGAGGGTGAAAGTTTCCCTTACAAATTTTTTAACATACAAAAAAATATGCCACATGTAAAAAGGATCATACAATTAATATATAAATACCCATAAATTAAAGTATTTTAAACAAATAATACAATCATGTGAAGTAAATACACCACACAAAAGGAAGTAGTGGAAAATATAGCATGAATCTCACAGGGATAAAAAGTGAGATGAAAACCCCCTTACCACGTTGTAATCAATGGAGTCGTATGACCCAAAGTTAATAACCACCAAATGAATCACAGAATACAATGAATATAATTATAGTCACGATAATATATATCAAAAGGTAGTACACAATACAACACATGCAATAAATAAGTGGCGAACAATGGAAATATCACGGAATTAAAAGTGAGATAGGAAAATACCTTACCTTTTGTCTGACTTGACTCAACCATTATTTAATCTCATGAATAATAAAATAAAGTTAATTTATACTTTCTTAATAACTGTTTAATGTTTATTATTCCTTTAATATCACTTATTACCATGTTATAAACATTATGTAATCATTTAGGTTAATGGCGTCCATTTTGTCGATATTTGGTACTTGAGTCAAAAATGAACATATTATATTTACAATTTGTCCATGTGGTCAATATTCCATTATATCCATAATTATATTCATGATTTGGATATCATATATATCATATATATAAATCATATTCATGTTTTTATAATAGTACATAGCATTTAGAGGTATGAAATGAAATGCACCGTTCATGGAGACTGTAAGTCGTACGTACCCATGAACGCTACTTTCATTTCTATTTATTATTTTAATGAAAATAAAACATAATGATACATAGGTATGTTACAATTCCAGTATAATATCATATATAATATCATTAACTCATTCCTTTATACATCCCACATAAGGCATTAACGAATCACATCACTTTGTAGGGGCGGTAGTCTGCACTTCCTCAAATGAAATTATCGTATTTACCCACTATGGAAACCATAAAGTTGTGATATAAATGGTAAGTACAGAAGAATAAATAAATAATAAACATAATATATATCATATATAAATACAGTTCCATGATAATGGCCACCATTAGTGGTGGTAAGATGTAATTGAACAATCATCATTTCGTGAGGCCTTAGTTTCCCATCCACAGAAACATTATGTTATTCACCCATTAGATAGATGTGTGTGTAATTTTAGTTCGAATAATTCTCATAAAAACATCCTAGTATATTGAGGATAAATTGTTTGTTAAAAAAAGTAATAAAAAGAGTTTAGGGGTTTGATAAGTAAAATAAAAGAAAACAATTTAAGAGAAACTCTTACCATTAATTTGGGTAACTTCCTTTGGTTTGAACCAAATGACTTATTGAAGTTCCTTATTCCAACGGTAAGGCTTCTAGGAGGAGGAGAGGTATGTAGGGAGATTATTTTGGCAGAGTTTGGATGAGCCAAATGGCTTGAGAGGTTTGGGGAATTGGTTAGAAGTGGTCTCTTTTTATAAGGGGGAGGAGGGGCTCTTTAGGAAAGTGTGAAACTATTATTTTATTATATAATTATATTGGGTTTCTAAGGATCCAAAAATAATTAAATATGAATATAAGATGACTAGGGGGAGGAATAAAATCATCCAATCAGAATTTGACATGTTTTTGATATTATTTTAATCCTTATAATCTTATTTATTTAAATGATTTATTAATGAGGTAAATACTGCATCATTATTATATCATAAATAATTTAATTTTTTTCGTCAAAAAATTATAAAAAAAATACCATGATATATAAAATCATTATATCTTTCAAATTAATATTTATAGTCTAAAATATGACTTTTCTAACACCATATAAAAATTAACTACTTAAATATTTTTGTTAATGTCAATTTCATCTTTACATTAAATTAATTAATCTAAATTGACATTATCACACCCAAGTGACTCAATGGGGTCCCAAAATCGACCCAAATATGTCCCTGGTCGTTAATTACTCAACCAATAATGTTTTTACAAGTGTTATGTTAATTTTTAATTATTATAGTATTCTTTTTTACCTTGAATTAACCTATTTACCTTTAACCGCGGTAAATAAAAGTCAAAAGTTACTTTTCACCAAAAATTATTTTCATCTTAATTAACAACATTTTACTTCTTTAAAACAACCATGTATTACAGATTTATGAAATTAAATTCATAGAAGTGGTAAAATTTCATTTAAATGAAAAAGTAATTTTTTAACTACCACTATGTGGTTTCACTATTCATCAAATATTGACATTTTTCAGAAAAATACCAAACATTCAGCCTAAGATATATTTGATATTCCAAATTCAAAAATCATGTCTTTTTTACAAATTAAAAACATATAATTAGAATTAATTAATTTTAAAATTAATTCCCGTTTTCAAAACAAATAGCGTGTTTTTAAGAAACAATAACTATCAAAAGATTGATACTTGTTTCGGTCCAATTTCAAAGTGAAATTAATTTCAATGACCAACATTTGTTTAAATTGTAAAAATATATTCTAATTATACTTTAAAACCAATTAAAAATATAATCTAACACAATAAATAAATTAAATTAAAACATATTTTTGAAATAAAATATAATATTTTTCACTATTCATTAGAAAATGAGCTTAATCAGAAAAATTCCAAAAATTTAAACAAAGTACATTTTGATGTCCCAATTCTAAAGAAAGATTTTATTTAGTCAAATAGAATGTATTTAAGTGACCAAAATTAGATTTAATTAGGGTTCTCTATTAAAAGGCGGTAAATCGACCTTTCACGGTAAATTATGCTTAAAATTAGATTAATTCCCATTTTAAGCCTATAACATTTATTGGATAAATGTAATTACATTTAATAAACATTTATAATCATATTTTATTTATTTATTTTCATTCCCTCCAATATAACGTCTAGGAGTTAACTACCATTGAAAATAATAATATTATATTATTAGTGTGCAATGTAAGATTTCAAAGAAACTCGTTGTTGAATATCGGGTACGCTATCGAACATAGCAACCCCTTTAAAGTAAAATTAATATTTAATTAAAAAATATTAATAAATATGAAATGTGTCTTATTCCTTATTTATCTAAGATGTTACATCCTTTCCCCCTTTTGGGAATTCTGTCCTCGCAATTTTAAAACTAGGCTTGGAAACTTCATTGAAAGCCCCAAATCTAAAAAATAGTCAATAAAACTATCACTTTAAAATAAAGGAAGAGAAGTACAAAGGTTACCCGAGATAAAAGGTAATAGGATTCCATGAAAACATGGATATGGAGTGAAAAACAAACCATAAATTTCTCATCGAGAGTGATAGAAAACATGTTTAAGAGAAAGTTGACCACCAGAAAATCACAAACTTGAAATGGGTTAAACAGTCTTTGATTTCCCAATAGGAAAATTTAACAGAAAAAGATTTTGTTTTAAGTTAATTTTCATTGAGAAATTTATTTATGTGCTTAACTAAAAACATAAGGAAACACAATTACTTTTTAGGTAGACTTTTATCCTTCACTAGATTTCTAACACAAACTCATATTTCCTCCATATGATGAGTATTCAGGATGAATTTTTTGCATTAAAAGCGATATAATCAACATTGAGATAATCAAATAATCCAAAAAAGATAAACTAAATATTTTTTTTATCTTTAGATATTAACTACAACCAAAATGTTTAGTACAAGATCAGATAATCCCAAAAAAGGATAAACTTTTAAATATATAGAAACTACTCTTAATCTCCGAAATCTGTCTAACAAAACCCAAAGTTCAACAAAGACCATTCAACAAAAAAATGTCCCTAAAATTCTTCAAAAGTAATCCAAAATTTGATTGTAACCCAAATCTCATAAGGATTTAATTTCATATACTTCCAAGTTACTTCTTAACATTTATCTCCAAGTAACACAAGTTACTCATAATGTCTCATATTGAAAATTAATTAACCTAATCACATGTTCTCCATGATAGGTTAATCATTTTTATAAATAAATCAAATCATCATGTGTCTATAATAAAAACATAGATTCTTCCGAAATAAAATTTCAACCATTATTCCAAAATTGAAATCCCATAGTATTCTATCTTTCATCGGCATATAGTGTTTCCTCAAAAGAGAGAACATATTCCACAAAAACCTTTATCAGTTTATCACTAAATCATTTTTCTATACTAAGTATATCCATTTTATAAAACATATGTTCCAAAAATCAACTTATTCTTGGTCCATAAAAACATTTTACTAAAATAATAAGTCATACTAGCCAGGGAGTTTGAGAAGGCTAGTGGTAGGGGATGCGCCCTTGTCGCTCTTCAGTTGTGTGTTCGATTCCTACGGGCTTACCAGATGCGATGTATTGTCAACGATCCTATAAGTTGTCCTTTTTATAAAACTCAAAAATAACCCTAACATGTTTTAACCTCAATGATTTCCTTATACCTCTCATTTTCATCCAAATTCATTATTATCTCAACATCATAATACTTGAAGTATTATTTCACCAATATATGATAAAATAAAATAATCCCCAAAAATGAAGAACATCATACCTTGATCATGGTGTCCATTTGGTTTCATCGTCATCTTTTTCACGTAGGTAGAAGGTCCATGCATTGCAACAATGATTTTTGAGATCCTTCAAAATCATTTGCTTCCTCCATCCAAATACACCTTGTACAACATGGGTCATATGGGTGTTCATAGAAAAATAGTTTTGGAAAATAATCATGTATGACATATAATTTAAAAGCATCTAATAAAACATGATTTCTATAAAACAGTCGAACCGAATTTGAGTTGAAACATTCAATTGACGGTCCTTTTAAAATACCATAAGTATGTAATGAGCGCCTATATTTTAAAATCAAATATAAATAGGTTGAGCAAGGGTGTAACACCCGATAATTTTATAAGAAATATTTTGTTTTTATTTTATACAAATCATCAAAGGAATCTTTCACTACACACAACACTATCTTGGCTTGCTTTACACGCAATCGCGACCTTCCTTGATAGCTTGCGTCGTACGCAAGACCGAGTTTCACTAAACAATGATATGCTATTAAAATATTATTAAAACTAGCCGTTATGAATAGTAATAACCACTTTTTGAAATTTTTTAAATTTTATTTTTCAAAATGGACTTCGTTTTTGGATTCGGAATATCGAAATCAGCCTATGGTGAAATTTTGGTATTTTTCTGGAAACTTTCAATTTTTGATGAATAGTGAAAACACTTGGTTACTATTTAAAAACTGACTTTTTATTTAAATAATTATTTATTTTATTTAAAATTATTTTAGGTCAAAATTGATACATAATACCTATATAAGTTCAATGTAATTCATTGGAGTAATTTTATAATAAAAACTTTATTGAACTTTTCACCGTCTTTTACGCTCCTCCTAGGAGAATTTGAAAATTTACATAAAACATAATTTTACAACTTCTGTAAGTATAATTTCAAAAATCCAAGAGACATGGTTGATTTAAGTAAGTAAAATGTGGTTCAATAAGATGAAAATAATTTTTGGAGAATAGTAACTTTTTACTTTTTTTACCACGGTTAAAAGTAAATAGGGTAATTAACGGTACAAATGATATTATTATTACCCTAAAACATGTCCTAATTCTATTTGATAAGTTTAATTCATCCAAAAACAACCTTAGTAATATAATATGACCATTTAGGCCCACTTGGATTAGATTAGGACATTTATTATTAATTTATTTAAAGAAGGGTTAAAATAGTTAAAATCAATGTTTAATAAGTAAATAATTTTAAATATAGGGTTATACATAAGATAAATTCGGCTATAAATATTCATTATAAATATAAATAGATTTAAAACATAATTTTATTTTATTTTTAATTTTTAGAGATTAAATAATTTATTTTATTTATGACACAAATATGACGCAGTAATTATCTTATTAATGAAATATTGACATAATTGATGTTATAAATACCCAAATAAATGTAATCTGAGACTTTTTATGAATTCAAATAATTTTCTAGGTTAATATGAAATGTTATTATTGATTTAATTAACTTTTTTCTAAATAATTATTCTTTTAGGATTTTTACAAAAATCAACTACTGAATAGTGTCAAAATTGACATAAAATAGTTTTTAAAACAATTGTTATATTATTAATTGTTATATTATTCCTAAAAATATAAGGTTCGTCCAAATGACTTAGATAAGGATATATATTAATAATAAACAACATGGGATTCTTTTGGCTTGTTATAGTAAGTTTATTAACATTATAGTGTAAGAACAAAAAAAGACATGGTAAAAGTAAAATTATCTAACTTAAAGTTAAATGTAAATAATAAGGTTAAAATAGTACAATAAACTTGTCCAAATTCTATTTTATGATATTGTTTCGACCCATACCCTCCTTAGATTCAAAATAAATCAATTTCGAACTATTTAAAACTGAATATGGCTTTATAATAAAATAATATTTTTATTTTTTCCAAAGGTGCCCCTCTCCTCTCTTATAAAAGGGCACCTCCTCCCTCTCTTCCTCACGCCACTTTGAGCCTTCAAGCTCGGCCAACCCCTACCTATTTCTCCTCTCCACTTCCCTAGAAACATCCTAGAGGTCCTGGTCTTCTTCAAAGACCAATTTTAGTGCCCTAAAAGGAGGTCTCAAAGAAGCGCTTCAAAGAAGAGGTAATGTCTGTTACCGATTCTTTCAACATTATTTCTTCTTACACTTATTCTTATTGAGTTGTTTCATTATGAAGTAATAACATCAGTATCACTCATATACTGATATGTTATTATAAGTATAAGCCAACCCTATTTCACCATCTATCCATCCTACGGAAAATGAAATCACCGTGTGTGCGTACATACGGAATACCGTCTCCACGCCGTGGTGTAATCTATTTTCACACACCACCTTACTTGGATGGATATAATGGTGCAAATAAATAACTATATAAAATTATTTTAAATTTTTATTGATTATGAAATAGTATACATAAACTCCAATACAATTACACGATCATGGGAACGATATCATCGCTCGTGCGTACGTACGGAATACCGTCTCCACGATGTGATGCGACTCGTTCTACATGATTTTCATTTAATAATGATTACATAAATGAATTGAGTGAATAAATATGATATATATTACACAAATACCATTCTTGAAATGAGGTATCTATAACCTAAAAAAATAATAAGAATTTATTCGACAAAAAATGCATAAGAACAAAAAGTAATAAACACCCGAATAACAAGTAGCAATGAAATATTAATAATAATAAGCTAATAATATGACCATATATGATATCATAAAAATGATTATGATTCTGGAAGAAATTATTTAAATCATTATACATGAGGTTCGGACACTTACGAAGCAAATCAGACCTAAGGTAAGGGAAATATCACAATCTCATTTTTATCTGAGATTGTTTATACTTTGGAATTTACTGGGGTGTATTATATCATCCACATCCATGTTTCCTCAATATGTAATATTATTTCCATCCACCTAAAATTTTTTAAATCCAATTTTACCCTTCGGTGAGTTTTTAGTAAAAGATATGAAATGAATCTTTTGTCATTTTTTGTACGAGGCACTTTTTGAATTTTTCGACAAAAGTACGAGAAGAATGTTTTTTTTAACTTATACGGCATGAATGGATTTTTTAAACATTATTTCCCAGAAGATTCCTTTACAATTTTTCAAGTTTATTTTTAATCAACTTTATTTAGTTTATAATTGTATGACATGTTAAGAAAGGAAAAAAAAATTGAAGTAGAAAGGATATTTTCCTCAAGAATGGAGTTCAAGTGTTTTATCATAATTATTTTCCGTCTAAGATAATAAAGGGTTCTGTTTCTATCCATATTATTACATTGATTTGATTATGTTGTGATGAAATTATTTTTATGAATCACTTTATCTTATATGAATTGTTTTATGATTTCACGATGTTTAAGAATCCCATTTTTATTACATGGGTTATGCTATGTTGTATGGTTTATGATTTTTTGGCACACATAAGAATGGTATCATTATGAGATGGGTGGGACCTATATATCCCTCCAATTCATTGGGTAAAGATTTTATATCTCATGAGATAGACATGGTTAGAACGGCAGGTTAAACCGGTTTAGTGAAATAGGATTGAAATGAGGAGTGAACTCGGTTCAGAAATGGACTTTGTCCACTAAGATAGTCTTGGAAACGAGTCTTGACTAATAAGAAATGATTATCTATGATTATGTGTGTATTACACAAAGTTTCATGTTTTATGTTATGATTATTGTGATTACATTTCACTACCATGATTTATCCCATGCTATTAAATTATGATCTCTTTTGCAGGGTAAGATTTCCAAAATTTTATGTTCTTATGAATATGATGTGATTGATATTTCTTTTTTTACCCTTACTGAGCATTTGATCTCCCCCTTTTGTATGTTTTCTTTCCCCAGGTCAGGAAAAAGCTTATTAAGTAAGATATGCCAAAAGGGACTATAGATATGATCAAATAAATGGGAGACAGTGTATATGCTTTATGAACCAGTTTTTTATGATTCCCAGTTTCTAAAGACACTATACCTATACGGTCCTTTCATGGTTTTGTTATATGTTGTAATAAGTGTACTTCAATTTTGAAGTACTAACAATGTTTGTAAAGTATGGGTCGTTATAGTTGGTATCATAGGAAAGGTATAGTCAACCTTTGGAAAGTAGGATGTGAAATCCTTAGTAAGAATCCTAAGGATAAGTCTAAGAATTGAACACAATCTTAGTGTTTTAGAAATGGCCATGAATAAACAGGGATAATACCTTAAGTGTGAAATTTTATTCTTTATTATGTGGTTTTCCTATTATAATTTGTGTTTCTCACACTATTCTTCTTGGTTTTAGTCAATGGCTGGAACCCGAAGGAACCATGTCAATGCGGAATGCGACGGGCAATGAAATGATTGTCCCCCTGAGAAACCAAATGTTATGGGAGCTGAAATGAAAAATCTTGTATCCATGGTCACACAACTTTCTCAAGCTATGAATCCTGCAGGACTTCCAAACAAGCAGAGGAAGGAGCAACATTCTATTGAATCCTTCATGAGGCAGCGTCCACCTTCATTAAATGGGTCTACTGATCCATTAGTGGCCGAACAATGGATCAGTACAATTGAAAAGATATTTTTAGTTCTTCAATGTTCAGAACATGATAAAGTCGTCTTAGCAGTTTATTGCTTGGAAGGTAAAGCTGATCAATGGTGGAATCTTATCAAAAATACGAGGAAAAGGGATGAAATTGAATCCATGGAATGGGATGAGTTCAAGAACTTATTTTTCAATAAGTACTTCCCTCGTATTCTTCGAACAAATATGGAGAAGGATTTTCTTGAACTGAAACAAAAGGATGATGAATCTATTGGTACCTATGAAGAAAATTTTACATGACTTGCAAGGTACGCTTCTGGTATTATTATCCAACCTGAGATTAAGATCGATCGATTCTTTAGTGGCTTAAAACCAAGTCTTATAAGGGTGTTAGCCATAAGGCACTTCAATAGCTACGAGGAAATCTTTCGATGTGATCTCAAAGTTGAGATGAAGATTGGAGTAACCCATCAGTCATATGGGTTTGATAAGAAGAGGAAAATGGAATTAAAAGGAAAATCTAAAGAGCACACTGAGAAGAAGATGAGTTTTCCCTTATGCTCATAGTGTGGAAAGAAACATCAAGGAGTTGTCTTAAAGGGACAAGTAAATTTTTCAAATGCGGAAAAGAAGGTCATCGGGCATTTGAATGCTGCAATGATGGGAAGAATATGTCTAGTGATGCAAACAAAGAAAAGGCTACCCAGAGTGCACCTCCTACACTTTAATTTTACAAATTCAATGAAATGGGGCATTATGCCGATCAATGTCCCAATCCAAGGGTGGTTGATGATGATCGACGTCAACAAACTCTTAAGGCTAAAGACAAAGGAAAGTCACATGCAATTTCTATCAGTGATGTAGAGTATGATAACAAAGTGGTGAAAGGTACACTTACCATCCACTCTAAAGTAGAAAATGTTTTATTTGATTCTGGATCCAACCACTCTTTTATTTTTGAAGAATTTTCTAAGTGTATCACCATATTACCTCAACAATTAGATGTTGAGTTAGCTGTGACAACCCCTAATGGCACAACAGTCATATCAAAAGTTTATAATTCTTCTCCAATTGAAGTTTATGGGAAATTGCTTCCTGGAAATCTTGTGATCCTCCCTATAGTGGTATTTGATGTGATTCTTGGCATGGATTAGCTTTCTCTAAATGGAGCTCTTATCAATTACCAAAGAAGGGAAGTCACATTTCATATTCTAGATCAATCTTTGATCGTCAATCGATGTAAGGATGAACATAACCTTCGAGTGGAAATTTCTTCCATCTTATGGGTCTTGATTCCACTAAATTAAGGTTATTTATCCCAAATGGTTGGTGAGAAAGTCACGATTAAGAATATTCCCATTGTATGGGAGTTTGATGACGTCTTTCCGGAGGAATTTCCGGGTCTTCCACCAAATCGTGATGTTGAGTTTTCAATAGAACTCGTACCAGGTGTTTTACCTATTTCAAAGACACCTTATAGAATGGCCCCAATTGAGTTGCCGGAATTGAATAAGAAAATCCAAGAGAATCTTGATATAGGATTCATATGCCCTAGTGTGTCACCTTGGGGAGCACATGTTCTGTTTGTTAAGATTAAAGATGGATCAATGAGACTCTACATTGATTATCGAGAACTTAACAAGACCACTATCAAGAACAAATATCCTCTCCCGCGCATTGATGACTTATGTGACCAACTACACGGAGCTCAATACTTTTCCAAGATAGATCTTCGTTCAGGGTATCATCAATTTAGGGTCAAAAGTTAAGATATACCAAAGATGGTTTTCCGTACAAGGTATAGAAACTACGAATTTATAGTGATGCCATTTCGTCTTACTAATGCCCCTTCTATCTTCATGGATCTGATAAATAGAGTCTTTAGAGACTATCTTGATCAGTTTTTGGTAGTCTTTAAAGAATATATTCTTGTATATTCAAAGAGAAAGGAAGAACATCAAGATCACTTGAGAATTGTATTGAAGACCCTGATAAAAGAGAAGATTTATTCCAAATTTACCAAGTGTGAATTTTGGCATCAAAAAGTTTCATTTTTGGGTCACATAATCTCAAAAGAGGGGATATCTGTGGATCCAGCAAAAATAGAGGTTATAGAAAGATGGTCAAGACCAACAACAGTAGCTGAGATCCAAAGTTTTCTTGGTTTGGCTGGATATAATCGACGTTTTGTGAAATATTTTTCATGATTATCTAATCCACTCACCAGGTTGACTCGGAAAGGAGTTAAGTTTGTTTGGACGGCAGAATGTGAAGAGAATTTCAAGGAGTCGAAAAGAAGGTTATCCAGTGCACCTGTGCTCACACTGCCTTGTAGTGGAGAAAGGTTTGTGATCTGTAGTGATGAATCCAAGAAGGGATTGGGGTGTGTTCTTAATCAAAATGATATGGTGATAGCTTATGCCTCACGATAGTTGAAAATCCATGAGCAAAATTACCCAACTCATGATTTAGAGTTAGCTGCGGTAATCTTTGTATTAATGATTTGGCGGAATTATCTTTATGGAGAAAGGTGTGACATTTATACTGATCATAAAAGTTTAAAGTATATTTTCACACAAAAGGAGATGAATATGCGCTAAAGAAGATGGTTCAAGCTGATTAAGTGTTATGACTGCTCAATTCATTACCACCCTAGGAAAGAAAACAAGGTGGCAGATGCATTAAGTCGACAAGACCAAGCCAGTTTATCCATGATGAGGATCACAAAAGATCCAATATTTATGGATTTACAAAGGATGGATCTTGTAATTATAATGAAAGGGGAAAAATCGTATCTTTCCCAAATGAATGTTCAACCATCTATACATGTTAAGATTAAAGAGGCACAGAAAGAAGATGTAGAGTTACAAAAGAAGGTGAGAAATGTTCCTGAATTCAACCTTGATTGTGATGGGATAATAAAGTTCAGGAATCGGGTTTGTGTTCCTCCCATCCCTGAATTAAAGAAGGACCTTCTGGATGAGGCTCATAGTTCTTCATTCACTATTCATCCTGGAAGCACGAAGATGTATAGGGACCTTAAAGATTACTTCTGGTGGGATGTCAGGAAAAGAGATGTTGCTAAATATGTCTCTCGATGCTTGGTTCGTTAGCAAGTTAAAGCTGAGAGACAGATGTCTAAGGGGATTTTACAACCATTACCCATACCCGAATGGAAATGGGAAAACCTCACTATGGACTTTGTCACAGGACTTCCTAAAACATCCAAAGGCAATAATGCTATCTGGGTAATAGTTGATCATCTTACAAAGTATGCACACTTCATTACTATTAGAGAGGATTTCTTTCTAGATCAGCTTTCCAGGATATATGTAAAGGGAGTGTTAAGATTGAATGGAGTACCACTTTCTATTATATCTGATCGGGATCTGAGATTTACATCGAAGTTCTGGAGAAGTCTTCAGTATAATCTGGATACAGAGTTGAGTTTCAGCACTGCTTATCATCCTCAGACAGACGTTCAGTCTGAGAGGACAATTCAAACTCTAGAAGATATGTTAAGATATTTCTCTATGGATTTCAAAGGTGGTTGGGATCAACACCTACCTTTGGTGGAATTTTCTTATAATAATAGCTTTCACTTCAGTATTTAGATGGATCCTTATGAATCTCTCTATGGAAAGAAATGCAGGACTCCAACTTTTTGGGATGAAGTAGGGGAAAGAAAGCTATTTGGACCTGATCTTGTTGATGAGATGGCAGAAAAGGTCCAATCTACTCAACAACACATAAGAACAGCTCAGAGTGGACAAAAAATATATGCCAACAACCGAAGAAAAGGCTCGGAGTTTGAAGTAGGTGATAAAGTGTTCTTATGAATATCTCCTTGGAAGAGAGTAATGAGATTTGGAAATAAGGGAAAGTTGAGCCCTAGGTATATCGTCCCTTTCAGAATACTAGATCGTGTTGGGAAGGTAGCATACCGATTGGCGCTTCCATATAATCTCTCTCAAATTCACGATGTGTTCCATGTATCTCTCCTGAGAAAGTACATACCTGATCCTTCAGATGTACTCAGCTCAGAAGTTGTACCACTGGAACAAGATCTTTCTTATGAAGAACAACCGATAGAGATTCTCAATCATAGTGAAAAACTCCTACGGAACAGGACCACTCGCATGGTGAAAGTTTTATGGAGGAACCACCAATTAGAATAAGCTACATGGGAGCTTGAGGATATGATGAGGGAGAGGTATCCTCATCTGTTTGTTACAAGTGACAAATTTGAAGGGTGAAATTCATTTTAAGGGGGGTAGAATGTAACACCCAAGACTTTTATAAGAAATATTTTGTTTATATTTTATATAAATCATCAAAGGAATCTTTCACTACACACAACACTAGCTTGGCTTTCTTTACATGCAATCGCAACCTTCATTGATAGCTTGCATCGTACGCAATATTGAGTTTCACTAAACAACGATATACTATTAAAATATCATTAAAACTAGCTGTTATGAATAGTAATAACCACTTTTTGAACTTTTGTAAATTTTATTTTTCAAAATGGACTTCTTTTTTGGATTCAGAATATCGAAATTAGCCTAGGGTGAAATTTTTGTATTTTTCTGGAAACGTTCAATTTTTGATGAATAGTGAAAACACTGGGTTACTTTTTAAAAACATACTTTTTATTTAAATAATTATTTATTTTATTTAAATTTATTTTAGGTAAAAATTGATACATAATACCTATATATGTGTAATATAATTCATTGGAGTAATTTTATAATAAAAATATTATTGAACTTTTCACCGTCTTTTACCCACCTCCTAGGAGAATTTGCAAATTTACATAAAACATAATTTTACCTCTTGTGTGAGTGGAATTTAAAAAATCCAAGAGACACGGTTGATGTCATTAAGTAAAATTTGGTTCAATAAGATGAAAATAATTTTTGGTGAATAGTAACTTTTTACTTTTTTTACCACGGTTAAAAGTAAATAGGGTAATTAAGGGTAACAATGATATTATTATTACCCTATCACATGTCCTAATTTTATTAGATAAGTTTAATTCGACCAAAAACAACCTTAGGAATAAAATATGACCATTTAGGCCCACTTGGATTATATTTGGACATTTATTATTAATTTATTTAAAGAAGGCTTAAAATAGTTAAAATCAAAGTTTAATAAGTAAATAATTTTTAATATAGGGTTATACATAAGATAAATTCAACTATAAATATTCATTATAAAGATAAAAATATTTAATACATAAAATTATTTTATTTTTAATTTTTAGACAATAAATAATATAATTTATTTATGACACAATGATTATGCACTAATTATCTTATTAATGAAATATTGACATAATTGATGTTATAAATACCCAAATAAATGTTATTTGAGACTTTTCATGAATTCCAATAATTTTATAGGTTACTATGACATGTTAATATTGATTTAATTAACATTTTTCAAACTATTAATTCTGTTATGAGTTTCACAAAAATCAATTACTGAATAGTGTCAAAATAGACATAAAATAGTTTTTAAAACAAATATTATATTATTAATTGTAATTTTATTCATAAAAATCTAAGGATCGGCCAAATGACTTAGATAAGATTATATATATTAATAATAAACATCTTGGGGTTCGTTTGGCTTGTTATAGTATGTTTATTAACCATATAGTGTGAGAACACAAAAAGACACGGTAAAAGTAAAATTATCTAACTCAAAGTTAAATCTAAATGATAAGGTTAAAATAGTAAACTAAACTTGTCCAAATTCTATTGGATGAGATTATTTTTCCCCATACCCACCTTATATTCGAAATAAATCAATTTGGAGCTTTTTAATACTGAATATGGCTTTATAATAAAATAATATTTTTTGTTCTTCCAAAGGTGCCCCTCTCCTCCCTTATAAAAGGGCACCTCCTCCCTCTCTTCCTCACACCACTTTGAGCCTTCAAGATCGGCCAACCCCTACCAATTTCTCCTCTAAACTTCCCTAAAAACAACCTATAGGTCCTGGTCTTTTTAAAATACCAATTTTAGTGCCCTAAAAGGAGGTCTCAAAGAAGCTCTGTAAAGAAGAGGTAATGTCCGTTACCGATTCTTTCAACATTATTTCTTCTTCCACTTCTTCTTCTTGAGTTGTTTCATTATGAATTAATAACATCAGTATCACTCATATACTGATATGTTATTATAATTATGAAAAACCCATATTTCACCATCTATCCATCCTACGGAAAACGAAATCACCGCGCGTGTGTACGTACGGAATACCGTCTCCACGCCGTGGTGTAATCTATTTTCCCCCACCAACTTACTTGGATGGGTATAATGGTGCAAATAAATAAATATATATGATTATTTTAAAGTGTTATTGATTCTTAAATAGTATGCATACATTCCAATACAATTACACGATCATGGGAACGATATCATCTCTCGTGCGTACGTACGGAATATCGTCTCCACGATGTGATGTGACTCGTTCTACATGATTTTCATTGAATAATGATTACATAAATGAATTGACTGAATAAATATGATATATATTACACTAATACCATTCTAGAAATGAGGTATCTATAACCTAAAAAGAAGAAGACGAATTTATTCGACAAAACACGCATAAGAACAAAAAGTAATAAACACTCGAATAACAAGTAGCAATGAAATATTACTAATAATAAGCTATGAATATAACCATATATGATATAATAACAAATATTATGATTCTGGAATAAGTCAATGACATTATTTAATTCATTATACAGGATGTTCGGACACTTACGAAGAAAATCGGACCTAAGGTAAGGGAAATATCACAATCTCATTTTTATCAGAGGTTGTTTATACTTTGGAATTTAATGGGGTGTATTTTATCATCCACATCCACGTTTCCTCAATATGCAATATTATTTCCACCCACCTACAATTTTTTAAATCCAATTTTACCATTCGGTGAGTTTTTAGTAAAAGATATGAAAGGAATCTTTTGTCGTTTTTCGTACGAAGTACATTTTGACTTTTCTGAAAAAAGTACAAGAAGAATGTTTTTTTAACATATACGGCATGAATGGATTTTTAAAACATTATTTCCAAGAAGCTTCATTTACAAGTTTTAAAGTTTAATTTTAATCAACTTTTTTTAGTTTAGAATTGTATGACATGTTAAGAAAGGAAAAGTGTTTTTGAAGTAGAAAAGATATTTTCCTCAAGAATGGAGTTCAAGTGTTTTATCAAAATTATTTTCCATCTAAGATAAAAAAGGGTTATGTTTCCATCCCTATTATTACATTGATTTGATTATGTTGTGATGGAATTATTTTTATGAATTCTTTTATCTTATATGAATTGTTTTATGATGTCACGATGTTTAAGAATCCCATTTTTATTACATGGGTTATGCTATGATGTATGGTTTAGGATTTTGTGGAAAACATAATAATGGTATCATTATGAGATGGGTGAGACCTATATATCCCACCAAATCATTGGGTAAAGATTTTATATCTCATGAGATAGAAATGGCTAGAATGGCAGGTTAAAATGGTGGAGTGAATCGGGACTGAAACGAGGAGTGAACTCGGTTCAGAAATGGACTTTTTCCACTAAGATAGTCTTGGCAATGAGTCTTGACTAATAAGAAATGATTCTCTATGATTATGTGTGTATTACACAAAGTTTCAGGTTTTAAGTTATGATTATTGTGATTACATTTCACTACTATGATTTATCCCATGTTATGAAATTATGATCTCTTTTGCAGGGTAAGATTTCAAAAATGTTATGTTCTTATGAATATGATGTGATTGATATTTCTTTTGTTTACCCTTACTGAGCATTTGAGGTCACCCTTTTGTATGTTTTATTTCCCTAGGTCAGGAAGAAGATTATTAAGTAAGATATTCCAAAAGGGACTATAGATATAATCAAATAAATGGTAGACAGTGTAGATGCTTTATGAACCAGTTGTTTATGATTCTTAGTTTCTAAAAACACTATACCTATACGGTCCTTTCATGTTTTTGTAATATGTTGTAATAAGTGTACTTAAATTTTGAATTACTAACAATGTATGTAAAGTAGGGGTCGTTATAAAGGGTCTCCTTCTTCGGCACCTTTTTTAAAATCATAATATTCTTAAAAATCTTGTGATAAGGTAAAATATTTGAAAATTCCTTGATAATATTTACCTTCCTTAAAAATATGAGAATATTGTGAAAATAGGATTTTTCTAAATAAAACTCATGATCCACGATGATAACGAGGTATAGTGGGGGTGTTTGATATCTCAAACAACTTCTTGCAAGTGAGTTGTATGCTAGAAAAAGTTTCACAATCATCTAAACATGACTTTGAAATAATTATTGCAAGCATGTCATCAGGAAGAGATAGGAATGTTGTTTGAGATCCTCCTCCTTCCATTTGTAACTGACTTTCCTTGATCTAAAAAAGTTATAAAACAAGGATTTAACTAAAATAATAGATAGGGACTAACAATATGTCTAACAAAAATTCATAATCCCTAAAGTTGTCTCAACCGACCTCTGATACCAACTATAAGGACCTGGACATAAACCTTACATAATATTGAATTAAATAAGTAATTCACGTTGAGGATATTTTTAGGTTTAGAGTTTTAGAGAATTAGGCATAAAAATTACATTACAAATTGAATATTACATGTAGACACTACTACTCAGTATCCATTTTTTCATAAAAGAAAAACACTTAAAAAGAAACATGTCTAGTTCCATGTTTTAGATAGCATGACTTTTCCTTGATCCCATACTTGACCCAATTCATCATTATGTCCTGTGGAAAACATTTCAAAAACTTGGGGTGAGCATAAAAATCTTAGTATGGATTATAAAATAAGGAAGGAAAACATTATCCCATCAATAAATTCAAATCAATGAAACCATACTTAACAATCATAACATACCGTATGAAATTATGAGATTTATGAATAACACACATAAATCATAAATCATAAATGTTACTTATGGAATACATATCAAACATACATTGTAGCTATCACATCTACATAGGGAGTCACATATGGAATACCCATCATATTATATTCCCTAAATCTCTTAGGAGAAACATCACGTGTACCTCCTTCACGTTACCCAATGCATCGGAGAGCTATATCGGGCTCACACGCCCAAGGTTTGTCACGGAACCCCATGTAAACGTAATCAATTCCCAATAAATATAGAATAATCATAACATATAACACATGTATAAAGGAAATATAACATTTACACATTCAAATATATCAAATCAAGATATTGAAATAAACAATGTTTTATCAATTCATTTTTAAAACCATTTAAAAAGAGATTTTTGAATCAAAGTGTCCCATACCACATTGAATATTTTAAATGAATTATCATTTTAAAACATTAATTTCAATATAAATAAATCCTAAAAACCATTTTTAAAACAATTACATTAATGAGGAATATTTAGAATAATAAATCTTTAAAACATTGAAAACAATATTTTAGTTAAATAATTTTTTAACAAAAATAGAGACACTTGAATAAAAATAATTGAGGAATAACATTTAATCAAAACTTTATAATATCTTGAGAATAATGTTATTCATGATATATTATGCCAATGGATAGTATGTACAACACATAAGAGTGAATTGGTGCATAACAACAATGAAGTCTCAATGGAAAAGTAAATTGAGATTAAATCCCTTATAAAGATGGTATCCTTAAATTAAGGATAAATCATATAATTATGGTGAAAAATATAAATACACCCAATATAAGTCTATATTAAGTGTAAAACAATCATAGTTCATTCACACATATTCATTTGATGACATATTCAAGATGTAGAAGTTGAACCTGAAGAATTGAAATTGGGTTAAGAGGTTCCCTTGTAAAAATTTGACAGCCCAACGGCGTCACATTAAAATTTAGAAAACGAGTTGATGAGATAAAAATGGTATCTCATCACATGGATATAAATTTTACATCAATAAGTATATTTAAGAACATATCCCAACATAATAAGATGTTAAATTAAAAGACATAACAAAATAAGTCTTGAAAAAGAGGTGGGTGAAAGGTTCCCTTACCAATTTGGTAACTTACAAAAAAATATGCCACATGAAATAATGATAATAAAATGAAGATTTAAATACCCATAAATTAAATTATCTTACAAAAATAATACAATCATGGTCAGTACATACACCACACAAAAGGATGTAGTGGAAAATACAGCATGAATCTCAAGGGGATAAAAAGTGTGTTGAACAACCCCTTACCACGTTGTAATCAATCGAGTCGTATGACCCAAAGTTAATAACCACCAAATGAATCACATTATTCCATGAATATAATTATATTAATGATAAAATATATCAAAATTCAGTACACAATACACCAAAGTCAATAAATAAGTGGCAAACAATGGAAATCTAAAGCAATTAAATGTGAGATTGGAAAATCCCTTACCTTGTGTCTGACTTGACTAGACTGTTCTTTAATCTCCCGAATAATAAAATAAAGCTAATTTATACTTTATTAAAAACTTTTTAAAGTTTATTATTCATTTTATATCACTTATTACCATGTTATAAACATTATGTAATCATTTAGGTTAATAATGTCCATTTTGTCGAT
Source organism: Viscum album (assembly GCA_963277665.1). NCBI lineage: Eukaryota > Viridiplantae > Streptophyta > Magnoliopsida > Santalales > Viscaceae > Viscum > Viscum album. The sequence continues at coordinate 1,248,644,200 of OY728128.1, read as the reverse complement.
ATTTGGGACTTCAGTCAAAAATGAACATATTATATTTACAATTTGTCCCTGTGTTCAATAGTCCATTATATCCAGAATTATATTTATGATTTTTATATCATATATATCATATATATAGATCATATAAAAGATTTTATAATAGTACATAACATTTTTTGGTATGAAATGAAATGCACCGTTCATGGAGACGGTAAGTCGTACGTACGCATGAACGCTACTTTCATGTCTATTTATTATTTTAATGGAAATAAAACATAATGATACATAAATATATTATAATTCCAGTATAATATAATATATAATATCATTAACTTCATCCTTTATACATACCACATAAGGCATTAATGAATCACATCACTTTGAGGGGGCGGTAGTCCGCACTTCCTCAAATGAGATTATCGTATTTAACCACTATGGACATCATAAAGGTGTGATATAAATGGGACATACAGAATCATAAGGAAATAATAAACATAATATATATCATATATAAATACAGTTCCATCATAATGGCCACCATGAGAGGCGGTAAGATGTAATTGAACAATCATCGTTACGTGAGGTCTTAGTTTTCCATCCACAGAAACATTATGTTTTTCACCCATTAGATGGATGTGTGTGTAAGTGTAGTTAGAATAATTATCATAAAACATTATAGTATATTTAGTATACTGGTTTTGTTACAAAATAATGGAATAAAAATTGTTTAGTGGTTGGAGAGGTAAAATAAAAGAAAACAATTTAAGAGAAAATGTTACCTTTAATTTGGGTATCCTCCTTTGGTTTGATCCAAAGGGATTCTTGAATTGACTTCTGCCTAAGGTAAGGCTTCTAGGAGTATTGGAGGGATTTAGGGAGATTATTTGGGAAGATTTTGGATGAGAAAAATGTCTTGAGAGGTGTGAGGAATTTCCTAGAAGATGTCTCTTTTTATAAGGGGAGGAGGGGCTCTTTAGGAATGTTTGAAAGTATTATTTTATTATATAATTATATTCGGTTTATAATTATCCAAAAATAATTAAAGATGAATATTAGATGACTAATGGTCTAAATAAAATCATCCAATTAGAATTTGACATGTTTGGGATATTATTTTATTCATTATAATCTTATTTATTTATATGATTCCTTAATGAGGTAAATACTGCATCATTATTATGTCATAAATAATTAAATTTATTTTTTGTCTAAAAATTATAAAAAAATACCCTGATGTAGTAAAAAAATTTATATTTCCAATGAATATTTATAGTCAAAAATATGACCTATATAACACAATCTAAAAATTAATTACTAAAAGATATATGTTAATGTCAATTTTGTATTTACATTAAATTAATTAATCTAAATTGTCATTATCACATCCAAATGGTTCTATGGGGTCCCAAAATCGACCCAAAGATTTCCATAGTCGTTATTTACTCAACCAATAAGGTTTGGACAAGTGTAAAGGTAATTTTTAATTATTATAATATTCTTTTTACCTTGAGTTAACTTATTTACCTTTAACCACAGTAAATAAAAGTCAAAAGTTATTATTCACCAAATATTTTTTAATCTTAATGAACAAAATTTTACTTCCTGATAACAACCATGTATGTTGTATTTTTAAAATTCAATTCACAAAAGTGGGAAAATTTTATTTAAATCAAAAAGTCAGTTTTTTTAACTACCACTAAGTGGTTTCACTATTCATCAAAAATTGATGTTTTTCAGAAAAATACCAAAAATTCAGCCTAATATATATTTGATATTCTGAATTCAAAAATGATGTTTATTTTTCAAAATTAAAAACATAGAAGTTGAATTAATTAATTTTAAAATTAATTCCTGTTATCAAAACAAATAGCATGTTTTTAAGAAATAATAACTATCAAAAGATTGATACTTGTTTATGTCCAATTTCAAAGTGAAATTAATTCCAATGACCAAAATTGTATTAAATGGTAAAAATATATTATAATTACAATTTCAAACTAATTAAAAATATAATCTAACCATATAAATAAATTAGATTAAAACATAGTTTTGAATTAAAATATAATATTTTTCACTATTCATTAGAAAATGAGCATTATCAGATAAATTCAAAAAATTACACAAAGTAAATTTTGATGTCCCCATTCTAAATAAAGATTTTATTTGGTCAAATAGAATGTATTAAAGTGACCAAAATTAGATTTAATTTGGGTTCTCCAATAAAAGGTGGTAAATAGACCTTTTAACGTAAATTATGCTTAAAATTAGATTCATTCCCATTTTAAGCCACTAACATTTATTGGATAAATGTAATTAAATTTAACATACATGTATAATCATATTGTATAAAGTTTTTTTCTTTCACTCAAATACAATGGCTAGAAGTTAAATACCATTTAAAATAATAATATTATATTATTAGTGTGCAATGTAAGATTTCTAAGAAACTCGTTGTTGCGTATCAGGTACGCTTTCGAATATAGCAACTCCTTTAAAGTAAAATTAATATTTAATTCAAAAATATTAATAAATATGAAAAGTACCTTATTACTTATTTATCTAGGATGTTACATTATCCATTTAATTTATAATATATTTCTTATAAAATATCATATGGGATTACATTGAATGGTTATTTTTTACAATTTTTAGACTATGAGTACTATACATTATTAATAACAAGATTAACATGTCTTAATTACCATTTAAATGATCATATGAAAATAAAATTATTAATAAAATTTATTTAATTATAAAATAAAATTATCTGAAAAAAATAATCATTAATATATTAAAAAATACTTCATAAGATGATTTTATTATTTAAAAATTTTAATTATAATTGACGTATAATTTCGTAGGAAAACATGTAAAGGAAAAAACTTATGTTATCCACATATAATAATCCTTAAAAATAATAGAAATTCATGTATTTTTTATGTATTTAATTTAAGAATGATAATTCATAAAAAAAATTATTTATAAATATAGGATAATATAATGTTATTTTCATTTGGTTGTTGGAAAATAGAGATAAATTTTAATATGTTTCTCAAAAAAAGAGAATATCAAGAAGAATGAAAAATTATAAAATATATAATAGAGATGATAAAAATAATCTGTGGAGTGTTCTAAGTGGTGCCAAATTTTCTGAGAAGATTGATATTGATAGCAATACCCACAATTCAATGAAGAAGATATCAAATGGTTACTATTTTATATAGAAGGGTATATCCAAATTTAGAAGTCCAGTTAATTTATATCATGAGTACTAAAAAATGTTCATAATGGAGGGAAACACATTTCTCCAAATGATAATAGGTAATAATTTTGTATCAGAATCAAAATGATGAGAGGAGACCATTCCAAGCCTCTTTGAAGAAGAAAGATGTTTCTACAACCACAATGAAGAATACAGAGAAATAAATATTGAAATATTGTTGGGATAATTGTTCTATATAGTATACTGATAATTAAAGATGATTTTAATTTTTTTTCCTTATTTGGATATAAATCAAAGAGAAAATAATATAAAAATGAAATGTTGAAATTATTGTGAGAGAAGAATTTCCAAAATTTCAAAGATAAGAATAATGGGGTAACTAATAATAATACACATTTATTAACTTACTAATTGTGTAAAAAACCTAGACACAATAAATAAACAAGTCTCACATAGTTTTTAGAGAAATTTATTTTGATAATTGATTTTAAATATCAAAACCATAAGATACGTAATGGTGTTCTTATAAATCTATACAATGTAAAAAAGGGGGTATCATAAGAAACAAGGGGAATCATAAGAATATATTAACAATGTCACAAAAATTGAAAGATATTCTATATTTTACTCTATGCTCAATCTACTTTAATTAAGTAATAGTAAACAATTTTAAATCAATACTCATATCTTAATTCAAAAGGTTGTATTGATATTGCTATATATATGGAGTGAACAATTGAAACATCTTAAAATCTAGGAATAACATTGGAGAAAATTTAATGTAAAATAATGAGTACAAATGGTCACCAATATTCTATTTATGTGATAAAGAAATTAAATATTTTTCCTAAATAGGAGGAAGTAAAACATTGTGATCAAGATTCTTTAAGGTAAATATATAAATATATTGAACCAATATTTCTTACAAATTGGACAACCTAATACTAAAAAAATTTTAGTGGGATCAATTCCACATATCCCCATGGAGATGAAGATAGAATCATCACTCAAATGGGAGGAAACTGTCAAATGCATTAAGGGATAAAGCTTGTGGTTCAATCCTTATCATCCTGTCACTATTTTGTATTTGTATTATAATTCCATGGAGAATAATAAATACATTAATCTAAAGTGTATATTTTGAAATTATCTTTTTTTAGTAAAACAATGGATTTATTATTTTTGTCACTAATGTCCTAGAAATTTATATAAAGAAGATTCAAAAATCATTTTAGTTTTCAATGAAGTGGATTTATAATGTTCATATATCCAATAAATCTAAAGGGGATATTGATATACCAAATCATATAATATATAAATTATATGCATGTCATATTGTATTTGTAATCAATTCTCTAATAAAGGATAATTATCATCATATTATACATAGAACACATTGAAAAGACCCATTTTTCTTTTGTTATTGGCGTGATAATATATGTAATAAAGAATCCATTACATATTTGATTTGTCTCTAGTATAGATGGATGTGCTCATGCTAAATTGTTCTAATTTCTACATTAATTGTGTAAATGAATCGAAGATGATATAAAAGATGTGGAGAAAATCCATTAAGATTTTTTTTGAGAATATCTTATTCCTTGAATTTCTCATTATATCTTATTTTAAAGGAGAAATTTTATATTGGGTGTCAATTTTATTGTGAAGGGAAAAATGATTTCAAGAATCCTTTTGATTAAAAAAAGTTATCTTTTTCTACTGAATACTTGTTCACTAAGGGATAATAATATCATATAAAAATGACAAAGATAATAGTTCCTTTAAATTAATATCTATATATTATTGGAAATAGATTATCATTAATATGATTATTTAATTATTTTATTACATGGGTGATCTACACAATAATATAGGATGACTTTGGAATGCTGAAGATTCCAAGATATCAATGAATCCATGGAGATAACCAAATTAATCACTTTTCTCATAAAGAAGGGGTGTTCAATGATCAAATAGAATAAAATATTTGAGACTGTATGTTTAATGGAACTTTATGGTATAAGTGTGTTTAGAAACATATTTTATAAATATTTATTGTATGGATTTTCAGAGCTTCTTGATCATTATATCTACAAGTAGAAGTGTAACACCCCGACCCCAGCTACCCAGAGTCGGTGCATTACTTCGTAACATTGGCATGATCACAAAAGATCAAGTCTCGAAAGACCGATTAGTTTAGTAGCCTTGGAAACACTAGATACATTCATAAACATTACATTACATCATAAAGTGAAAAACTACAATAACAAATTCTCCATAGTCCACACTCATATCCTCTTCTGACTATCCCTGCAGGTCATTCATAAAATGCTTCTTCACATCCTGGGAAATATTAAAACATTGAAAGGGGTGAGCTCAGATGCTCAGTAAGGATAACAATAATGCGGAAGCTTTCATAAATAAACATAAAAATTTAAGGCAATGTATAACTAAAACAAAAGCCTTTTAAACTTGAACATCAACATAATATGGAAAAAGTAAAATGAGATAATTCCATTCACTTCCTCACATGGATATTCTACTGGTCGAATAATCACATGCAATATCAATAACCACTTTCATAATGATGGAATGCATAATGCCAGACTATCATAACCACATATCCAAGGCCTCGTGCCAAGACCACAAATAAGATTTTATCAAGGCCTCGTGCCAAGACACTAGTTTGTCTCATGAGACCTGCCGATGCATCGAGGAGCTATAGCGGGATCCACCTGTCACTTATTAAGTCCAATGCATTCCTCATATGAATAGTTTTAAACATATCATAAACCATAACATAATCGTATCACATAAAACATGCATAAAGGAAACATAACATTTCCACATTTCAATCACAAGATATCAATACAACACATTGATATAATAAAAACTCTTTAAAAACCATTTTCAATACCAAAATAAAAGAAAGTTAAAACTTTGTATTTATTTTTCATTAAAAATGATGACTTGTAGAGGAAGCTGAAACTCAAATAATGGTCACGGCGGCGGAGAAGTCATTGTCGCCGCATATGTATGGAAAGAAAAACATTCTCTTTTTTCGTTTATTAAAACGCTTCGTATAAAAAGATTCCTTTTGAATAAACATAAAAGTCAAAGGGGTTTATACACCGTATAAAAGAAAGTTGTGTATAAAACCAAATATGACTCAATGAAAGGAGATTGAGATGAAGTCCTTAAAAAGATAATTTTTAAAATAAAGTACATCTATAATGTGTATTCACTATAAGTACACATAAATAAAGTACAAATACAATATAGGACATAATAATATCATGACATAATTTGAAAGTAGGAGATTAACCCAAAGAATGAAAATTGGGTTAAGAAATTCCCTTACCTTGTGTCCGACTTGACTAAACCATTCTTTAACCTCCTTAATAATAAACTAGAGTTAATATCTACCTTATTAAGAACCATTTTAAATTTCATTATCCTTTTTATATCACTTATTACAATGTTATGAACATTATGTAATTATTTAAGTTAATAACGGTCGTTTTATCGATCTTTGGTAACTTGAGTCAACAATAAACTTCTTATAATAACAAGTTGTTCATGTGGTAGAATATCCATTATATACAAAATTATATTCATGATTTAGATGTCATAGATATCTTATATATCCAGTATATACATTCATTTATAATATTACGTAACATTTAGAGGTAAGAAATGAAATGCACCGTTCATGGAGACGGTAAGCCGTACGTACGCATGAACGCTACTTTCATTTCAATTTCATATTTAATGGAACGAAATCATAATGATATAAATGTATAATATAATTCCAGTATAATATAGTGTATAATACCATTTACTCCATCCTTTATACATCGCACATATGGCATTAACGATTCAAATCACTTTGTGGGGGCGGTAGTCCGCACTTCCTAAAATGAAATTATCGCGTTTTACCCATAATGGAAATCATAAAGTATGCCATAAATGAGAAATACAGAAGCATAATTAAAACCTAAACATATTATATATCATATATAAAAATAGTTACATCTTAATGTCCACCTTTGAAGGTGTTATATGAGTGTTGAACAATCATCGTTTCGTGAGGCAGAAATTCGCCATCCACAGAAACCGTATGTTCTTTAACCATTAGATGTAGGTGTGTGTAAGTGTAGCTCGAATCCTTCTTATAAAAACATCATAGTATATTGATGATACTGGTGTTGTTACAAAAGAAATGAATAAAAAGAGTTTAGGGGGTTGGAGAAGAAAAATAAAACAAAACAACATTAGAGAAGACATTTCCTCAAAATCGGGTAACTCTTTTTGATTTGAGCCAAAGGCTTCCTTGGGAAGAGTTATGCCCAATGTGAGGCTTCTAGGAGTAATAGAGGGAAGTGGAGAGAGTATTTTGGCAGAGGTTGGCCGAGCCAAAATGGCTTGAAGGTGTGAATAAGGTGGGAGAGTTGGGGGCCTTTTATAAGTGGAGAGGAGGGGCTCTTTTGGAAAGATTGAAATGTTACATTATTTCACAATGCTTTTCGGATTCTAAAGGTCCCACACTTATATAATTCGAGGATAAGGTGATAAGGTTTCGAAATATCCTCATCCAATAGGCTTTGGACAAGTGTAAGCCTTGGATTTTCATTATCTTCTCATTTTATTTAAATCATTAAATAATGAGGTCATCACTGCATCATAATGATGTCATAAATAATTTAATTTATTTAATGTCTAAAAATTATAAAAAAATACTATGATGTAGGAAATATTTTTAGCTTTCTAATGAATATTTATAGTCAAAATATGGACTTGTGTAACCCCACTTAAAAACTATTTTAGTAAAACAACTCATGTTTGTGTCAATTTAATTTTAACATTAAATAAATATATATTAATGTAATTTTCCAACTAAAGTGGATCCATGGGGTCCCCAAGTTGACCCATGGGTTGTCTTGGTCGGCCATGACTCATCCAATAGGAGTAGGACAAGTTTCATTCTCATCTCATATTATTATAACATTATTTGTACCTTAAACTACACTAATTACCTCTAATCGCGATTAAGAACTTAAAAGTTACTATTCACCAAAAAATTATTTTAATCTCATTGAACCACATTTTAATTCTTAATGACAACCATGTATGTCGTATTTTTGAAAATCAAATCACAGAAGTGGTAATATTTCATTTAAATGAAAAATCAGTTATTTAATTACCACTTAGTGGTTTCACTATTCATCAAAAATTGAAGTTTTTCAGAACAAGGCCAAAATTTCACCCTAAGCTATATTTGATATTCCGAATTCAAAAATGATGTCTATTTTACAAAATTCCAAACATATAAGTTGCATTAATTAATTTTATAATTAATTCCCGTTGTCACAACAAATAGCGTGTTTTTAAGAAATAATTTATATCAAAAGATTGGCAATTGTTTATGTCCAATTTCAATGTTAAATTAATTCTAATGACCACCATTGGATAAAATGGTAAAAAAATATATTCTAATTATACTTTAAAACCACTCAATAGTATAACTTATCACTGTAAATTATTTTTATTAAAAAAGTTGTTTTAAGTATTTTTCACAATTCATAAAAAATTAGAAGTTCTCAGAAAAATACCAAAAATTCAACATAGGATAATTTCGATATTACGAATACAAAAATGAAGTCCATTTTGAAATATAAAATTTCTATAATTTTAAAAAGTGGTTATTACTATTCATAACGGCTACTTTGATTAGTCACGGTGTTTTAGAACTCGAAGTTGCGTACAATGCAAGCTATTGCATTATTGAATGAGAAGCGTATCGTGGAAGCTCGGGGTGTTACAAGAAGAATATGGTATGCTACACTATGGGGGTTTCATTATTTTGTAAAAATAAATCTACATGGCATGAAAATTTCACTTGGATGATGATGAATATAAATATATGAAATTTTTTGTGATAATATATGTTACTTATTCTTTTAATAATTTACTAAACCACCATAAAATGAAATAATTTGATAATTATATATTGGAGAATTTATAATGATAGTTAAGGATTTTTTGAAATAATAAAATGGGTTCTCATATGATGTGATTTATCTGGAAATCATTATGTTATAATTAAATATTTTTTTAATATTTATTTAATAGATTTGAGATGATATTAGATCATATGAAAAGATGAAATATTTTTTATAATGATGTATAATGTTTGTATTTTTATGTATATATAAACTGACATTTTTAATGTCTATATTTGAATATATCTAGAAATTAATTTTCTATATAATTATAACTTAGAATAATTACTAGACATCTAATATTATCTTTCTTTACCATGTATTGATGTAAGATAAAAGATGAGTTTTTTATTGGACAAAAAAGTGTGACTTTGGAGACTATGTTTTCATGTAAGATAAATTTGTATATTTAGAAGGATATAAATTATTTTTTTGGAGATATTATATATATTAATTGGGGATCACATAAAATTAAATAGGTGTTATAAATATAAAAATATTTTTAATTTTTTTTGGTTTATGATTCACATGATTCTCAAGAAATATTTTATGGTGTCTTCAAAATTAATAGAATATTAATCTAATTTAATTTAAAAATAATCTATATGATATATATGGATTTTATCTTGCATCATATGATATTTTGAATGTTTTAAAAGTTGATTTTTTTATGATTCTAATAAGGATTAGTGATGATAGATAAGATATTTGAAAAAGATAAATATAACTTTGAATAAGAAGATTAGTTTAAATTTTATAAGCCTATTTATTACAATATTTTTCGAAGGATATTTTATAATAAAATATATAGATATTAATTTTATATTGATATATTATCCATGTGGAATATTTTATTAGAATTAAGGGTCAATGATCATAGGATATATCAATATTCAAATAGGGAATATTTTTCTTGTTTTACCTCTATATTCAAAAATGCAGATGATTTAAATATGGAATGAGTAAGAGAGTTAGGGAGAATAGGGAGATATCCACCATTTGTTCTATTAAATTGGAAGGAATCAGTAGTCAAAATCAATTTTCTCTTCTCAAAAACAATTTCCCACATTTCATGATAGATTATCCATCAAAAAATAATCAGCACAATGATCATGATGACAATCATAGGATATATCATAGGGAATATTTTTTATGACGTGTATTTTATTAGACCACACAAGGTACTTATTCTATTTTTAGGTAAATTCTTTATGGTTTAAGTTATATGATTATGGGTCTTATTATTTATATTTCATTAAGAAATTATGGGTTTTCTAAAAGTGTTTATATGGGTTTTTTTATTAATTATATAATAAAGTATTAATCATTAATTGTTTATGGGAAATTTTTTAAATGTTATTAGATCTTACATTAGTTATCATTGTACTAGGATGAACTCTCCTATTAATTTTTATGGTTTTTCGTTTCGAAACTCCATTATTATTTAATAATTTAATTACTAGAATGTTTTTTCTAGTGGATTTCCCTCACTTAAAAACATATTTTTTGGAATTACAAGGTAGAGTTTCATGGAATATTTAATGAATTAATTTGAAGTGTTTTCTATTGATATAATATATAGGTTTCATAATATTTCATGATTGATCCATCTATTAATAATTATATTGAAATATTTTAATATAAATTATAATTTATTCAAATCTTTAGTTACACCTAGATAAATTATTTTTCTCTTTTATTAATTCTTTAAGGAAATTTATGTTATTGAAAATAAATAATAATTTATTTAATTATTACTATAATATTAAAAAAAATCATATGCTTTTTTAGTTTAATAATATGATTACGATGGATAGATTCATGAAAATAATTTATAAAGAATATATTTTTTCTTGTATAATATAAAAAGGGTTTTTTTTATTATTTAGATGATTATGCAATCATATTTATTTTGATAGAGTGTTGAGAATGTTCTCTTGAATTTAATTTCTCGTTATAAAATTATATTAATGAACCTTTTTCTATTTTTTCTATTTATATACATTTACTATATATTTACTATGATTCAAATGAAGCATTAATTTTCTAAATACAGAAATTCTTTGAAAATGTTGGATAGTGAGGAATGTACATGAAGTTATTTGAATAGGGGGAGGGGCTATGTTGATTTCAATTGATAAGTGTTATAAATAGAAATTATATTACACAATGTTATGTTGTTATCTCACTATGACTATTTTATCCTACTATGAGATGATTAAATTGCCTTTTATAAGTCACTCATTGAATTTTCTTCTTGAGGAAATTCATTCATGAGTTTGAAATAATTTCAGGATGATTTCATTGGTAAATATATCAGGAATGAGATTGAAGGTATTTTTTATTTATTTTGGAAGCATAAAATTAAATGGAGTGAAGATCAGTTGAATATGATCAAATATTGGTTAAAATATGGTGATTATACCGCAACAAGAACTATATTATCTAAAAATGGAATTTATTAGTTATGAGAAGTAAGTATCCATGAGTTATTCTAATGTATAAATTAATTAATATCATGTGAGATGGATCACATAGAGAGGTTTCCAATAAGAGAATGATATAATCTTACATGAGATGTTTTTACCAAGTAGATAATCTATCAAGGGAAGGATATAATATAAAATAATTTTATTTACAATGTATTCTTAATAGGGGAATAAGAATTGTTTGAATGAGGAGTTAATGATAAGTCAACAACATATTAGAGTAATCCCAAGAGAGTTATGTTCCATGTTGGTTTGTAATGTCATGTAACCACACCCCATGATGAAATTGTCTAATCTGTAGTTCAATAGATTCATCCATGAGAGTTGTATTTATAACATGGGATCTAGAGAGTGGTAGAGGCATATTTCATGGAAATATGAATCTTACTACTACTTCCTAGGTAAAAATGTTTTGAGTATTTTTTTTATTTGGTTTATATGATGTATGTCATGATGATGTGCATGTTCCACACCACAGTTTGTATGGTGGATATGATTAGTAAATTAATGGTTCAAGAAATTTCCTGTGTGTCCCATTACAATTTAACTATCCTTACACAACTCCAATAAATGATATTTCAAGGTATTTCAAGATCTTTTTTGTTGAGTATTCACTAAATATTTTGTAAGAGGGTCACATAAAAATCAGTGATATAATTTCAAAATGTTTGATATGCATATAAAGAAAATTCGTACATATGGAATGTCTATATTAGGAAAAGATTATTCTTCTTGTGATATAACAAGTACATTAATAGGTATTATAAAGGGTTTTTAATAAAATAAAATGTGTTAAAACCAAGTCCATGTTCTATAAGAAATTGAGGGTTCGGAGGAAAATATCATTCAACTAGTTTGTTCTCCAAATTTATTTTGCAATTGGTAGATTTTGACACCACCATTCTCTATTTCTTATTCTATTGATAATTAATTTGAATATGTTCAGCATGATCAAAATTAATGCACACCAAGGATTATCCACCTAATAGTAAGAGTTAAATAAACCACACAAAAAATCCACTCATCTACGTGTGTTATCCCTTTATCAATACATCATTATGAAGTCATCATTATCAAGATCTTTTCATATTAATTGATTGTATGGGTCATGATGTTTGTGAGAATACATGTTTTAAAAGAACAAAAATCCCCCTCCCAGTGGTTGTTTACTCTCTCGTGGGCCTCATAATGTGTATCAAATCATAGTTAAAATGGTTCCTATAATGATTCCAATCCATATGAGTTTTCTATAATTTGGTTATATCATAGATAGATTATATCCCTAGTGTTAATGAATATCACAACCAATAAGAGATTTCATATGTTCGATTGTTGGGGATTCCATCTATGAATGTCGGTGATTATTCTGTATCTTTTATCCTTCATCCTAGAAATTATTGAAATCATTAGGAATGGAATTAATCATATAAATGTTATAACACTATTTTTTTAATAAAATAATATTAGTAAATCCTATATGGTAGTATGAAATGTGATTTACCATCACTCTCATTGAAATAAATGATATGAAGTATGGGTGTGAAGTAAAAAAGAAAAAACTTATGAGGAATACCATTATATCGATAAATAAAAAAATAATGTGATGGATTCATAGTTACAAACATACTAAGTTAAATTTAATTATATTCAAATATGTGAAAATTTTAGCGAATCAAATATTTTTTCCAGTGAATCAAATTGTAATCTTGATTCAATGTTATGGTTAAAAACTTGAATATCCCACTATAATGAAGAAACTATTTAGAATTGCACTTTATAAATTTTGAAGAAAATAATTTTGCAGTTTAGAATCAAGAATTGGACGAGTGGACCCATAATAAACATAATATTGGCATAATAACAAGAAATATCATAAGAGGGATAACCTTAAAGAGATAATAAAAAATAAAGAAGGTAATTTATTTAATGATTCAAAAATATAAAAAAATATTTTGTCAAATAATTTTCATAAATAAGAAAATTATTCAAAATATTGTTAAATGAAAATTGATGAAATTATTTCTATTTTATAAAATGGAATAAAATATGGAAAATGTAAATATAGAGTAATGGAATCATTAATATTCTTTAATTTTATCTTTTTAGTATGTTACCCTGAGAATAAAAAAGTATATGAGAAGTAAGAAAATGGAAAAATGATGAAGAAAAAAGATGTTTTGAGACCCCAAATGTTTTTTTTATAACCAAATTCATAGTGTGCATGAATGGAAATAAAATACTCAAAATTGATATGTATGAACATAAAATATGGAATTGTTCATTAAAAAATATTTTTTCATAAAAAGTGAAATACATTATAGATATGAATATTGAGTTCAAAAGAATGCTAGGAGAACTACGTAAAATAATTTGAGATGGTGTTAAGATTTATGATATAACAACTAAAAAACTATTTCTAGAAATAAAGTGATAAAATATCATGATGGTAAACTATTAGACGATAAAACTTTATTATGGAAACGAAAAGATATGGAGATTAGATGTTAAATTAATATTGTTAGATAAATATCCAAAAATATATAAAAAATTTAATAATAATTGTATCGTGAAGATTATTCCATGAGGATAAAAAAAATTATTTTTGAATATAAAGAATAAAATATGTTAATAGAAGAATAAAAAATGGAAATAATAAGGTTATTACATCACCCATTTAGAGGATCACATTGATTGCTAACATTTAGGATAGTGTTAGAAATTGTAATTCTAATGTAGAGTGGATAGAGAAGAACATAATGTACAAGATTATGTGAAATCTAAAGGTATAAAAAATGTATCTTAATCATTAAAAGATTTAAAAATAGTAGTTTATGTCGAATTATATTGAAAAAAATTACTAGATTATGATGAACAAATTTTCTATCTGATGACATTTTTCTATGATTAAATATGTAGGTGTTTCAGATTATATATAAAAAATCCTACATGTGGTGGTTTATTATATTGAGGATAGTTATATTGGGTGTGATCAATAAATATAAATTACCAAAAAATCATACAATTTCAATGAGTAACCGATTTATAAGTACGGTTCCAAATATTAAAGATAAGGAAAAAATAAATATCATTCTATGGTGTTCAAGGATGCTTAAACTGTCATGATATGATGAAATTCATGAATCAATTATAGAGGATAATCATAAGAAATTATAGATAATATAAAATATCTTGGGTGATATGTATTATAATGATGCATGTGATATAACTTTCAGATATGATGGATCAATAAATTTACAAGGATTTGGATACACTAATAATGGTAAAAGTTAATATATATATTCATTATTTATTGATGTTTTGAGGCATATTATTTTTATTTTTTCCCACTTTTGGGGAAATTGGTATAAGGTAACATTTCAAAAAATATGATTTCAAAAAAAACATGAAGTGTGGTTCACTTTTGGTGATTGTGATGAAAACAAAAATCAATATATTCCATATTTTTTATGATCAAAATTCATACATCATGGGAAGAATGGAGGAAACTACACATTATTAAATTAAACATAAATATTTGGATTGAAATAATATATATTTATTTCTCAGGAATAATAATTAAAAAATATACTAATATTAAAATTTGATACACTCAATACAAGTATTACATGCCATATGGGAATCATGGTGAATAATAATGACAAGTTGGTAGAAATCAAAAATAATAGACTGCTTCACTTAGTAAACATGGATGTGTGCGGACCAATGAGTAATAATTCAACTAATAAAATCAATGTTATTATTATTTTGTTTATTATAATACTTTTATAAATTTTATAAATTTTATTTCATGTAAATAGAAATCACTTTAATGATTTAAACTATTTTTAAGGAATAAAAATAATCAAATATGGAATTTAATCATGTGATTTTGATCGGATAATAAATCATAATTCATAATTAATGTTTTCTATGAATAATGAGAAAATATAGGAAATGATATTAATATAAAATTACATACACACCCCAATAACAATTCCTTTGGTTGTAGAAACCATTATATTTGTTGTTATTTTTATTATAATTATATTTATTTTCTGCCATTATTTTTAAAGATTAGTGTGTTAAGAATTCATGAGGATTGAAACATTATTAAAAAATATTCCATAAAATAAATAATCACAGAAAAACAACAAATTATTCGTTAAAAAGTGATAAATTACAAAAAATGTATATAAAACAAAGTATTCCCCTCTAGGATTGTTACTAACTATAGATGGATACATCCGTAAAAAATGTATAAATCAATTGGGGATAATAAATTAAAAATAATTAAATATTCACAAATATAAAATCCTTTGGATCCTCTTTATCCTTGAAGTTCCCTAATATAAATACAAAAACTCTAATGAGAAAAATCACCATGAAGGGATAAAAATTTATAAAAAATCTATAACATGAAATAATAACTCTTCCTTGTGAAGTGATAGATATATTAATGAATGATTTATTAAGTCTATACATATAAATGAGAAACATCCCATGAAAATATAGTTATATGTAATATGGTAATTTAGAATATCATCATTTGTTATACATATACTGAAATTATGTATTATTAATTTTTAGATATAAAATAATATAACTCACAATGAAGTAAAATTATAACCTCAAAATTATATATGTGTGTGTGTATGTCTGTGTGTGTGTTTTTGTTTGTGTGTAACATAAAAATATTAATAATATTATTAAAATATTAAATGAAAAAATTAATATAAGGATGCTAGAATTAATATATAAACAAAAAATAATAATATTGATAAATAATTTTAATTTTATTTGATTAGAATCGTTATTATTAAAGTGATATTTATATTTCAATGAACTATTTTTTGTGTATTGTATATTATATATAAATATATTTAATTTAACCCTTTTAAAATATTATTATATATTAACTAATATATTAACTGTAAATCCATTTGGGTTTAAGAAGCATATATCTTTTATAAACTATATGGGTATAATTCTATACTTTTTTCAAAACGATTTAAGGAATCAAAATAGATTAGTAAATAATTCATACTGGAAAAGAATAAAAATCAATAACACATAATTTTTTGATTCGTGAAACATTATAATAAAAAACTTAAATCTATGTATTTCACACCCTAAATAATTACTCATCATGGATTAAATAAAACCATTAAAAGTGAATAAATAAAAAGTGGAAAATAAGTAAAATTGAATAAAATATTCATGAGTAGGAAATAGAGTTGACCATCATAAACCTTTAAGGTAACCAATGTCCAAACAAAACGTTTAACAATTAATATCACCGTGAATGGATCAAACATTATTGAAAATATATAATATGAAATAATTAATATTCTTTACAATGTAAGAGTAAAATTAATTAATGATTTGGTACAAATATATGAATGAGATATGGTTATTAGGAATATATTAATCACCAATATATAGATTTAAAACATGTTCATTTTTATATGGAAATTGCTTATATATCCAATAGGAATACTAATGTTGTTTATTGTTAAATAGTTAATCTAAAACCCTTCATATATTAAAAATATGATATATATATATATATATATGTTCATTATGTATAAATATTAATATTATTACCATTAAAATTTGATATGATATATATACATAAAATTCAAATAAATATTATCATATAAATGGAGTTGAAAAAATAATTTTAGAATACAAATAATTAATATTAATAGTATTTTATAAAGCATATTTAGTAAAAAAAATTCAAGGATTAATTTTTTTAATTAATGTGTAATTTCACCAAATATAAAAAATTAAAACCTTCAAAAATATTAATATATATAATAATTATATATTAAAATATTTTAAATTACAAATTGATAAAAAATAACATTTATAACACTTATTGATTTACATGATATATGTTTTTTACTAAATATTTTTTCTAGTTTTTATTCATTAAAAATATAAATATATAAATTTTAGAATAATAATTTTATAAAACCGACAATGTTTTTTGGTTTATAATATTAAAATGAACATAGAATGAATTTTTAATTTTTCATGAAATTGTTAACTTTTTGTTATAAAATATATTTTCTAAAGAATTATAATTTTTATTCCTATATCTATATAACCTATGTTGTAAAAAAGTGATTAAATGTGAAATTAATAAATAATATTAAGAATATTGAAATATCTTTTTATCTTTAAAAACCTATGTCAAACTTTATTAGTACTAAATTATATCCTTACATCAATAAAATCTCTTTTTGGTATTTTCATCGAATAAAGAATTTTCAAGGTGAGATTATGTTTCAAATTTACATGAAAGACATATAATTTTTATTTTATTCATAAAAAATAAATTTCATTAATTATAATAAGTATTAATAATAATTTCATCATAATCATTTTTTTAAGTTTTCCTTCTAGATTGAACAAATCTAACATATAATGATTTCATATTGTTCACAAATTATTTCGTAGGGAAATATTATTTCACACCAATATATTTTTCCTTTTATGAATATTTTATTTTTATTAACATGAAATTTTTTAAACAATAATTCCCATTTGTTTTAATTTATTTTCCATCTATATCAATGATTTTAATTCCCACTAATGCTCTCCTTACCATATTCGAAAGTCAAATTGTTTTGATCTAAAATTATAATTTTATCCCTCTTAATTTATTTTAAAACAATGGTTTTTTAACCTTAAATGATGTTGTCATTGAAATAAATTCATTTTAAAATATTTAAAAAGTCATATCATTACCATGATCCTAATATTCTTCACTTATACATCACATTTTGAAATATTTTTTAAACTATAACATCGTATTAAATAAAATTAATTCATTTAAAGACCATGAATATATAGATGATGGAATAATGAACCGTTCGACCGTGGTCAAGCTACCATACCATTGTTTGGATTATGAATAGAAAATTCTAAAAACATGTAAGGTAAATTTATCAAATTATAAAAATAAAATGTGATCATAAATTAAATAAATATGATAATGATAGTTTAATAAACCTAAAAAATTCCATTAATTAGATAAATAGCTAATATAATTAAATTATTTAATGTTTAATGAATTAATTATTCTATTCCGTATTTAATTTAAGGGAATTTGTTTTTTTTATATTATCTTTTATGGTTTCCTTTCTAAATTTATCCTTCCCTTTCTTTGTGAATTAATATGTTTCAAGAAAAATATTATATATACTTCCACAATTTCTAATGTTTATTTTTTACAAACATTAAATTTCAAATCAATATTTTGAAAAGGATTATTTTTAATGTTTTCTATGCGTATCACTTTTGACTCATTTAAGCATAGAGTAAAAGAATTTTTTCATTATCTTATAGTTCATGAAAATAATTTTCCACAGTTCTGAATTTTCATTAAATTTAACCCCTATTTACAAGTATCTATATTTATTTTCAAATAAAATAATTGCTATAATATTTTGGGAATAATTCCTTTTATATATCTTTTGACATAAAGGGGTATTTCCCCTATTTTTATATAAAAATGTAATGTGCATTGATTATGTGTTTAGAAAAGTTTTTTAAGGGTTTATGATGAAAATGTTAAATAATAAAAATATATGATATGGCACTTCAGTATTATAAATTATAACAGGTGATCCTGATATAGATTATAAAATGGGTTAGCTCGATATAGCATATATGACACGTGGGTCTGATATTGCTCTCATATAAAACATGCAATGTCCATTTTCTATAAAGGAAATAAGAGTGATAACTGGGGTGGTTTCCCATATATATTCAAATAGGATCTAGTTATTTCTAATAGCAATGATCACTAGTTATGAATATGATCTTCTAATATTCATATTGGATTTTCTATTTTCATTCTATTCAGTTTAATGTGTTCCAATGAAGAAAAAGTGTTTTTTAAGTTGGATATGACATATTTTATATGCTCAAATAATTATTTGATAATGGTAAAAATTTTATAGTTTTTATGTTTTTCTCTATACTAATTGAAAAAATTATTATATATCTATTAATATGATTTTTTCTACTCATCACATGTTTTGAAATGTTTTGACATAGTTTAAGGATGATTATGAACAAAGAAAATGTCAAATTTAAATTCATGAATGTTTTTTGAAAATAAAATTGATTTTTAATTTAATATTTTTTATTGTGGATAAAATTGATACGATGTGTAAATATTTACATTGTAATATATATTCCTTTTTTAGTAAATCATTGCAAACTAAGTCTATAAAACTATAAACCGAAAAGTTATATAGGTTTATAGGTGATCATATATTTCTGATTGATGTTTTTTAATGACAGGTAAATAAATTTCTTGATTATCAATGTGAAATCCTAAAATAAAAATGTTATGTTTTCACACTAGATATGGATTTGAGGGTTTTATGATGTTATAATAATATTAGATATCATTGGTGAAAACCTGAGGGATTAGTATTAGAGAAATTTTAAAGTATAGAATAATATAATGATGTTTTGATAAAGTATAGAATCTGTTGTTATCCTAGAAATTAAATACATGTCTAGATACTAAATATGGATATAGGCTCAAGAATATACCTAAATAAGGATTATAACCATGAAAATGTAAACTTTTGTGATAAATTAGTCCTCACTTTTTTCATGACAATTAGGTCTAATTGTACACCTTGTTTGACACTCTTAGGGGATTATCATTGTTTATTCACATTTTTTAATCCATTATGAATGATATATTTTATAATAAATCATGTTATGGAATAAGAGAGAATCCAATATAGATAAACCTAGATAGATGTAAGGGTGATTTATGTTGAAATAAATTTTAATGTGATGGTATCAAATAGTAACACATTTTATGTTTGATTATTTTATAATTACCTTATAATGGAAATTATATCAATAGTTTTATATTTGTCTTAATCAAGAAGATAAAATTTTAGTAATAAACATGATAGACCATATAGTAATTTTCTTAATAAGGAACCAAGTGGTTGAAATGATTGAATTTAAATTTTTGAGGTTATTATCACCTAAATATATTGTTTCAGGTTTAATATCTTCAATATTTATTAACATAAAACTATCTTATGAATATAAGGATAGTGTTTCAGAGGAAATTTGGTGATATATATGATCATGGAAAAAATATACCTATTTCTATATGTTGCAAATACGGTAACATTCACTTAAGATAACTCCTCTGAAAGAAAAGAAAGTGTTTCATGTTTGGAATATTTGGACATCTATATAAGGATTGTCATGGTGAGGAAAAAAATCCAATAACTAAAATGTAGTTAAATAATGATCAATGCCTAAAATGTATGTAGTTTAATAATAATGAAAAATAATTCGATAAAACCATAAACTAATACGGATAATAAATATTCCATGGAAATAATGGAAAGCATCTACTATCCCTACCACCGAATGTATTTGATGAAAAAGAAGAAAGGTAAAAGGTACAATCACCATCCACTCTATATCTATGGATATATAATTTTAATCTATTTCATGTAACCCTAGTATAACAAAACAAATTTCTATGAACATAACAACCCAAAATTTTGATTATCGAATAAAACATCTTGTTATATTACATTCACTGTTGAAGTTTATATGAATATTCTTTATGGATGTATTATTTCATACATTTAGATATATTCAATAGCATTTATTAATAGATTGGTTCACTCTAATTAGAGGAATAAATTTCTAGAGTATGTAAAACACATTTCATATTAACCTATGATAATCAATTAATGATATAATAAAAATGTAAACCCTGTAAAAATAGATTATATAATGTGGGTCTTGATATTGAATAACAGAAGAAACGTGAAAAAAATATTTGGATAAAAACACAATATTTTGGATAAAATTATTTTTATGAAATATATATGTTTCCCAAGTTGGTCAGGTTTATTTCACATTACAAATTATATCACGAATTTTCCATAAAATTTAAATTCCCTTAGATTTTTATTTTGGTATGTAAAAATTTATTTTATAATGACTCAATTTTTTTAAGGTGGGTGGTTTTGGGGAAATGTAACAACCATGTTTTGGGAGAATCATATTCATTTTATAAACAATATTCTTATAAATAAAAATTACTTTTCTCTTTTATTATAGAAAAAAATGATTTCTAAATATGTTCAACATGATATGAATTGAAACTAACAACACATTATCAATTCATAAGTGGAAACTGACAAGAGAAACAGATAAAATTATGTATTTCAAACCATGAATTACTACTCACCATGGAGAAAATACATCCATTAAAAGTGTATAAATCAATAATAGACAATAGATATAAAGAAATAAAAACATCACAAATAGGAAATCCACTTTATCATATTCAACCCAAAGGGTCAGTATTATTCAAAAAAACTATAATGTGTAAGATCACTAAGAATGAAAAAAGAGTTATAAAAAATATATAATTTAAAATTATAACTATTCATTACTAAGTGAGAGTGGAATGAATGAATTTTTTATTATGTAAATATATATATATATATATATATTAAATTTCATTTTTTAAAATATAGTTCTTGAAAATATGGTCATTGAAAATATAATTTTTAAATATTTGGTTGTCGGTCATATTTTCAATAGGTATAATAATTTCTTGAATTATTAGCCAATAAATTTAAAACTCAGAATGAAATAAAAATATTATATATATGTGTGTGTGTGTGTGTGTGTTTGTGTTTCTGTGTGCGTGTCTATATATAAATTCATGTGTTAGATATAAATAATATTATTATTCTTTTTAAGATATGATATGATGTATATATAAATTTAAAATAAAAATTATAATATAAAAGATGTAGTAAAATTAAATTTTTGAATAAAAATAAATTAAATTATTTTTATTTTTAAATATTTATTTAGTATAAAACTAATTATTTATTCAAGTAACCATTTTGGTAAATATTAAATATTTTTTCATAATAAATAAAATTTAATACTAGTAAAATAATATTATATGTGAAGTGTTGAGGATGGTTTCACAGTAGAGGGTTTCCCCCAATGGCTATCGTGCATGTGATTGAACCCCAAATTGATATATTATCCCTGGAAAGGGTTGTGAGATTATTATACACCATGCTATGATATCATGTCTCAAAATAATTGTGAAGAAACTATTTTTGGACAATGGTGAGGATGGTGATCAATTATTCATATCAATAATGGGTATTTCTATTCAAAATATATTAAATAAAGGGATTATTACTCATCTTTTTGAGAATCATGTGGCCATTTCAAAAAGTGATGAGTGTATTAGTCACACAATTATTTCACGATTTCATCTAACGATTGTTATAAGGACATGAATTTTTTATGAGTTATCACGAAGGATTATGATGGACTTTATTTTCACTTATTTTAGGATGACCACGATTGAACATTGTTTATTTTATGTTATCATTCCATATGAATATTCGAAGAGGATAGAATGGTAATTTTTTTCAAATTCCACTAAAACTAAGTATACCACTCCTTAATGAATGGGGAAATTCTCATAACCCATTTGGAACCCAAAACACGCTAAAATTTTTATTTTTTATGTTTTTTAGTCTTAGTTGATACAAAACAATCATGGGATTCTATGAGATGTTATTGTACTAGTTAGAGTTACAATTATAGTGGATAGGATTAATGGTATATCTATATTTTGGAATTATGATTGGATTTTATTTCTTGTATATATATCATAAACCATTATTAATAAAGTGGTTTTATATTATGATGATGATAATTGAAACATAGAATTGGTTTATGAGAAGCTTTCTGTATTTTGTAATGTACAAAAGATATTGGGGTTGATGTAGATTTTTTTAAAAGGAATAGGTCATGTACATTTTTCAAAACTAATGGATATGACGATTTGGACTATCGATATAAATTATGTATTCATATATGGAATGTAAATAAATACCTTATAAATGATGATGACACATATCAATATGTGAGCCTAGGGAGAAATAAGACTAAAGAGATATATATTATTGGTTTATTCGATGGATCTAATTTGAAGAGATAAAACTATAAATCAACTTTAGAAGAACATTAAATCTTATTTTAGTACAAAAAAACTACTTCTTGATGAAATTTATGATATTCCAATGATAAGAAATAATTTATAGAAGATGACCACTAATGATTGAAAATTTTTTAAGGATCAACTTGAATGATGTTACAATGATGATGGAAATCAATTTGGTGATCAATATCAATAATCTAATAACCAAATGGATTAAACATATGATTATATGAATGATCATGATTTAAAAAGTATACCATCTTAATTGTCAAGAAAAAGAGAAATATTATGACTCTAGTTCCCCTAATAGTAAGTATCTGATTTCAATAGTAGTCTGATATCGCTATATACATCCGAAGAAATCAAAACCATGAAATTATTACTATGTATTAAAAAGCAATATGGTCCCAAGATCGTCAATTTCTGTGAAAATAATTTTTCCTAATTTATTTGATGAGGAGGAAAAATAATTAATAATGGATTTTCATGATTTACAAACTGACCTCTTTGATGATTTTTTCCTACATATTGGTAATCCTAACATGGACAATTATTATATGTATGAAGAAGGATTAATTATTTTTGACACATAATAATTCATGGAATCATATTATTTGAAATATAATTATAGACATAATTTCAAATATTAATCTATATTTTAAAATATATTTTCTTGAATAGTAGTTTTACTTGCTGGCTTAATTTCTATGAGACAGCTCTATACCATTTCTTGATGTTTTCCCATTTAGTATTTATTCTACTACTAGATGTTATCTATATAATTCCAGGTAATTTTCCTTTTATGGTCTCTATTAGGGTTTCTATTAATTTGATTATGTTTATCTATGTTGGTAATTGGATTTATATCATTATCAAAATTTAATCACTTTTCTCGTTGATTTAAACTTTTGGGATTCAGGTGTGGATTATCTCTATTTATGTCATATTTATTAAAAATTCATCAATATATTCATCCAAGTTTCTTCTTGGTCTTATCCGATTACAAGGAATTATTTATATTTTTATTCATTTTTTATAGATTATAGTGAAGAGATAGAGGATGGTTGTTGTAATATGATGGGGATTTGAAGAATTTTTTTATAGAGCATGAGGTCGATAGTTTTAAAGACTGATTTTAAAGCTTCAATGCCTTTAAGTTTTGACGGTAGATCACTGAACTAAATGGGAGTGGCCACTTCACTCACAAGATGGCTACACAATGTGATTCAATGTGGATATGGATGTACAATGTGATGAAATGTTGATGCAAACTGATGCTGCTTATATAGAATTGATATTAATTGAATTTTGATGCATTGATGGTATTTATGGATCACATATGAAATGCATTTTTCTACTTTATGTTGTGATGATATTTCAACCGATTTTTACCCTACTCTGGGAAATAATGGAATTTTAACCTTTCATTGGGATATTTTTTCTGTTCTTTACCTAATATTTTTGCCTTGTAATCCTCAACTTTTAACTTGAATATGTTTGTTTAGTGAAATTCTATTGGGATCAAGGATTTGGTATTCAAAATTCATGGTTTACATTTTAAAGTCATATAAAACTAATATTTTAGAATATTTTAAATTATAAATTGATATGAAATAATATTAATAACAGTAAATGTCTAAAATCATAATATTTGTCACTAAAAGCTATTTATCTTAAAAAAAATTATTTTCCTTTATAAAATAAAGTTATAAAAATTATAATATGAGCTAAATAAGTCAAGATTCACATTATTATTTATAATAACACAATTTAATTATTCTGAATTTATAATCATTTTCTTAAAAGGGTCATTTTTAGATGAAAAATGTTGTTTTTATGAAACATGTAACTTTTATGATTACATCATTATGATATGTAAGATTAAAAAAATTTAAGTTATCAATTATATAATTAATTATTTTTTATATTTAAAAATATTATTTTGTCTTATAAAACCTACCTCTAATATTTTATATCATGAAATTAAAATGTTTTTCAAATAATAACTAGTTATGAAACTTTTCATTGAATAAAGAATTTTTATATGGAATTAGAATATGGATATCCATGAAAGACACATGCCTTTTATATGATTTATAATACATTAATTTATGTAATTTAAAATATTAATAATGATAATATAATATTTGATAAAACTTTAATGATGAAATACTTTTGTTTTCTAAAAATATTTTTTATATAATTCAGTGGGACTGTTTAAAAATTACCATTTAAAAAAAATTATATTTTATTATTTAAATTTTTTTTAAAATTTGTAATTAGAAGGTTAATATTAGTCATTAATTTTGATTTTAATATATTCCATTAAAATTAATTTCTAATCTTGAAAATTAATTACCATGCCAAAAGTAAATTATGTATATTTTCAATAGCTAGAATAAAAATCCTAATACAAGTCAAGTTTTTATCTAAAATGAGCATATGTGGATAATATAGACCCACAAAAAATTAACACAAAATGTTTTAATTTTTTGGTAATTTAAATTTTAATAGTAAAAATATAATATTGGAAATGTAATTTTAACATTCAAAACTACCATCCTATTCACTTATAAATGGTAGAAGTTACACCACCACACGACTCACCAATCCACAAAGTATTTTTTAAAACATTGTAACTTTTCTCCTTCCAAAAACTTCTCACACATCCATATTATTTTGGAAACAATTTTTTCTAAGGCCTTCATTTCAAAGGATTTCTCAATAATAATACTCATGCTCCAATGAGGTTAGATTGTAATAAATTAAAAGGGAATACAAGGTATGAGGTATTTATCTTGAATACCTCTCTTTATTAAATGTATTATATTATGAACCTAATTCAATATAATTGGAATATATTTTTCATAATTGATATGTATAACATAAAATACCAATTATTAATTGTAATTTAATTGTTATATACTTTATCTATCTTTCAATAGGGTTTTAGTAAAATGTTCGTTAAATTAATATGGATTTTCTTGACTCAAATCTCAACACTGGGTTGTAATCACAACTCATTAAATATTATCAACTCTGGTTTATCTATAATATCATATGATGATGGTATATTGTATTTCCACATTCATTAATAGATAAGTCATATTCTACACTAATGCCTTTTTCCTTGGATGAATATATTATTTTATAAATACTAAAATTTTTAAGAATAGTTTCCATTTCTTTTAATGGATTTTCCATTTATATCTATGTTTTACTTCCCACTAACATTCTCATTTATCTAAGGAAACTAAATTTTTTTTTATCTCTAATGGTTATATTACATCCCATTTTTTTTAAATAATGTTTTCCTTATTCTTTTAATAATTTGGGGTTTTCAATAATGGTATTTTAAAATAATTAAATCGGATTTTTCTTACTAGAATCATATAATTCATCCCTTATATATAATATTCACTGTTTCTAAAATAAAATTATATAACTCCCAAAATGAAACACAAATCAAAAATATTAGAGCATGGTTGAGTCCATAATGTATTATTTTTACCTATGTGTGACCTAAAATTGGTCAGCGGAGGTGATTCAAATATCATGCTTTTTGGCAGGTAAATTTAGATGAAATAAATAATTAAATTTTTCTAAATTACGTACCCTAAACCTAATACCCTAGTTATAATCCATGATATTATGGATCATTAAGGTTAGCTACATAACCCTTGGAGCATCGAGTAAAATATTTTCTGCCACATATTGAGTGTATTTGAATCAGATAATGAAGAAACATTAGATCCTTGATGATAAAAGCATACTAAAGGAAAAAAACACCTCTTATTTATTGGAGTGTTCGTTCTTCTTTATAAAAAATCCATTTTTTGGGAAATATTTATCATTTTTTTTATTCGACACCTATTTATTGAACTATTTGGGAATGATTGAATTTTTTTCTTGGTATATGATAAAAAACCATTTACATTCTCCTACACATTGGTTTTAAAATAATTATTCATTTCTATCACCACTGGACATCCCCATTTGTGTTCTTTGGCCAATAATTATGGAAAATGATAATTTCACCCTTGATCTGGTGCATCTCTTCAAATCATTCTTCGAATTATTTTCAATTAGACTATGATATATTTTTTTGACATTATTGTGTAGGAATGTGACCGAGTGGACCCTTGGATTCATGGAAGAATCATATGTGAGGAATGGAGTTGAATATCAAGGATGGATTGGAATGACTTGTGGGATATATGTGATGTTCTTGAAGGGTTTTGGATTTGAGATTGAGATGGAATCATGTTGGAGAGACCATGTGCCTCCATATGTGAAATAGTTCCATAACAGAGTATAAAAACAACAATTTACAACAAAGAAAAGGGTAAACTAGATTTTTTCATAAAAATACCTTCTAGAAAAAGCTGTCAGTAGACATATTTCATCGCAGGGGATCCAAATTCGGAATGGGAGAATAAGATCAATGTTTTAATAAAAGATAACTAAATTTCATGTATTGTAATTTTCACACGCCATGTAGTCTAGTTTCTGTTGATGATAGTGTTTCTCTTGGAGATAAATATGACACTCCATGTGAAGTAGCCACACACCATCTGATACTTGATGATCGGCACACCATGTATAGAATTTACGTGCCTAAGTGACCATGACTCCTTACATACTGTTTATGGTGGGAGGCATGTTGTGTACTTTCAAGAGTATATAGTCATGAGAAGCTAGCACACACCGTGTGTCGAACCAACCCTGACACATCAAGTACCAAAAAAAACACAGACTCATGCAAGAGTACACAATCATGGACAAAGGAATAGGAAGGGCCTTGGATGGAGGAGGAACAATGTGTATTCGAAATACACACAATGTATTTCTATATCATTATTGACCCATGTATATCTAGGGAAATGACCAGAAATAATATTGGGACCACATGTTATGTGGTTTCTATATGTGTCGTGAACTCCAACATTCCTTTCTAAAAACCATATATCATTTTTATATTTTTCATTTAGACTTATATTTTTGATCCTTAAGTTGTTTATCCTTGTCTTTCTTTCTATATGGAACTCAATATTGGCCTTTTGGGGTTCTTATAGATATTACGAAATGGGTTTTCAGTGTCATTTTTCTCTTGTGAGTTCTCGATGATAGTGGTGATCGAGTTGGGTCATTAGAGTGATACCCCCTAATAGACTAGAGTATATGTCCTCTATCTATGGAGTGGTCCCACAAGTCGGATGTCGGATAGGGTGCATGTTCTCAATATACTGATTGTTATCCCATGATGGAAATGGAATGAATACTTATCCACGGAGCGAACCCCCCTTTCAGACTGGGTACATGTCTTCTTTGTACTAGGTGGTAACCCCTATAGAATTATGGTGTGGTTACTCTATCTACAAAGTGGAACCCCCTGTTGGACATGGAGAGGTTGCTCTATCCATAAGGTGTTACCCTTTTTGTATAGGGGTGGGTCCTCTATCCACAAAGTTGTACCCCTAGTCAGACTGGGCGCAAGGTCTCTATCTACTATTTGGTACCCACCCCCTTTGTAATTAGGTTGATGGTACTATATATTCTGAGTGGTACCCCCTGATATACTAGGGTGTGAGTCCTCTACCCACTGAGTTATAACCTTATCAAATAGGGAACATGACCCCCTTACATTGATTGGATCCCCTCTAATATATTAGGGTGTGAGTCTGCTTCTTCAAGAGTATTCCTCCTATAATGTAAATCGCAATGCCAAAGAATGGTCCCTCTGCATGGTTACTTATTTCAAAAAACACATGAGATTTTGGCTATCATTAATAGACTTATGAAACTATTGTCAGTCTTTTCCTAGGATGTTCTATGATATGGAGACCCCTTTCTCTCTTATATGGGTTTATAGTTTTTGCATGTATATATATATAAATATATATATATCTGTGTCATTGGATGTTTTTACTCAATTTATTTTAGATCATTTACCTATTTTTATCCCAATATCATTGTTAGCTCCCCCTCCCCTATTATCTTTCTGGGTGTCCTTTTACGTATATATATATATTCAACCATATATGGGATTTTCTTACATGTGTTGGGTCTTATGAATATGAAAAAAAGGATGGTGGTGATTTTTGACGATCATAGGGAAACCTAGTGCATTTTATTGTGTATAGTGGTCGGATGTTTAATATTTGGGGATGGGATATCTCATCATTTAAATTCCATTTTTTCATGTTGGGACATCTTTCTCATTGGGTGATTATTTATCCTCTTTTACATTTCAGTTTACTATATCATACTCTTGTACACCCTATATGCTATACATGTATGATTTTTTCTCTAATTGTTTCATTTTCTAAAATTATTCCTCTGTGTATATTAATTGAAAGGGTTGAGAACGTGCATATAAGTACATTAGAGAAATCCTCCAATACATGTTGTACCTTTTGTCACTTTTCACAGTCCCTTGGCCTACAGAGGTGTGCATGGGTAGTTTTAGATCGTATTGTTTTGGGTCATGAAATATTGGGTATGATATTTTTTGGATCATGAATATAACGACAAGATCAGAAAATTGTCAAAAATGATCATTTATTGTTATAACATATATTTTCCTTAATAGGGCAGCTATGATCATCACATTCTTATGTTTCCACCCCTTATGTTTGTATGATGAGGGTAATTTAGAAGAAGTATAAAAGGGATATATCATATTTCAGTTATGGAGAAATTATTCAAAAGATTTCTAAACTATTTTTCCAATATAAATGGTCATCAAGCACATTATACCTTTCATTTATGGGATTCTTAGATTAATTTTTGAGATTTAATGTTTATCTTATAGAAATAATGTAATTATAGGATATGTTTAGATTTGGTCACTATAGTTGATATAATAGTAGTTTGATTCTTTTTTCAGGGTTATAGTAGTTATTTTTGTTTAATATGTGTAAAACCCTTATGTTTTAAATGAACACTTTTTTCAAAAGCGTATACAATTTATAATACTATGCATAAATGAACCATGAAATATTAGTATTTAATATGACTATTATAACATATCAATTAATTTAGTTGATTAATGGAGGATTAAATTAGTAATGATATATATATATATATTCCCTAATAAATGAAAATTTATGGATTAATTCTTAGGAAATAAGAACACAATTCTTATTAAAGTGATATTATTCTTCAAAATAGGTATTTTTTTCGAAAATGGTTTTTTTGTGATTGAATATTATAATGAGTTTAATACACTTTTATAAATTTAATTTTATAAAAATGATATCATTTTTTAAATAATAATATCATAATTATTATCGGATGATATATTTATATTTTTCTAAGAAGATTGATTTTTACAGTGAATAGTGAGATGGTAGATTATTATAAAAATGTGATTTTAAATAATTTAATAAATTAATTTAAAATTATTATTTGATAATAAATTAATGTAATACACATTTAATTAGATATCATTTAATTAATCACATAGGACTAAATAGTTTATTTTATTCTGGAATAAATTTAATTTTAGGTTTAAAATACATTTCTTAAGAAAACATTTTTGTCACGTTTTACAGTTTTTACATAATTCAAATTCCTAAACTTATAGAAATTGATTCATTATAAATGGATTCAATGTTTTTATTTATGAGGTTAAAATTTTTCATTTATGACTCTCTTATTATTTCCTATTATGAATAGTTTCCCTGATAAATATTGTTGCGTCAGAATGGGTAAATTATATAATTAAAGTTAAAATTTATATGATAAGGCTTATAAATATACATAAAACACAATTTCATATTATTTTATATGTTTTTAATTAATAATAACATTTATATTTCTAAAATATACTAATTTATTTCCACTTCCTAATGATTATAACAATTATATTAATTTAAATAACAGAAAAACTCAAAAATGTCACTCTCTTCCTTTCAATATCTATAATATATTCTTATAGGGATAAAAAAAATTATATTGAATTATAAATAGTTTATTAAAATAATAAATAATATTTTTTTTACATTCTAAATTATTTTAAACTTTTAGTAGTGATAAAATTATCTTAAATTCATACGCAACACTGATACAGTGCTTCTGAAGACAATAAAAATATCAAGTAAATGATTATAAAAACACAGGAATTAATATTTTTTGTGTGATTTATAGTGTGAAATTATAGTTATAAAAATAAAATATATTTTTTATGTGATAAATTTATTTATTAAAATTCAGTTACTTTCATGATTTCATTAATGTCAAACTATGTGAATGGACTTGAGAATGACATTAATGGTATATTACGTTAAATAACATTTTATTAAATACAAAAAAAATTCCTAAAAATCTTACATTAATTTCAGATAATGGGATATGAATTATAATATAATCCATGGTACACTTTTATACCACTTTTCTATTTATAGTAACTTATTAACTCTTATAATTTAAAAAACAATGATATCACAGCAATAGTCAAAAGTGTTAATGAGGGGTTAAAAATAATATAGAAGGGTGAAAACATGTCCTTAACTTTTAAATTTTTTTGAGGAGATTATTTAGATTAATGTTAACCCTATATGGATACAATATAATTTTTTAGCCATAATTCTATAAAAAATTATTTATAATAATTAGAAACTTTAAGTAATTTAAATTGTTCATATCCTCTCACTTATAAAAGGGAACCTCCTCATGTCTCCTTCTCACACTATTTGATAAATGTATTTAATAAAATACCTTCTAAATTTATTCTCCAAAATCCATATCCAGTTAATATAGGTCATGATAACACTAAAATACTAAGAATATAAGGATTGAGGTGTAATCCAAATTGGTTTTCTAAGGAGATGATATAAGTCCTAAATGACTATTATCACATTTATTTTATCTTCTACCTCAGTTATATAATCATAAATCATGATTAGATGGTAAAATAAATATATTCCATATGTTTAAATATTTTTAATGTTATGGTAAAAACAATTTTTCTTCTCATTTTACATCCTATACGAGAAGAACATATTTCTTGTGTTTACGTTTGGATTACTACTTCCATGAGGAGATGTTTTTACTCTTTCATGATCACCTCATAATTATTGTTATTATGATGTATTTAATAAACATATATTATATAAATATAATTATTATAAATTTTTGAATATAATATATCATCTATTTTTCTTATCATTCCTTCCATTGAAAAATTATAATGATGTTGTGCATTCATTTTGACTACCACCACCATGAATTGATGTAATATTTTTTTCAAAAACATCATTCATTGATGGTTATAAAATAGTATTTATGTTTTAAAAAAATATAATAATTTTATTAATATTATTTTTCAGATTATTTAATAATGACCCCTTTGACCATGTTTTTACTACCAAAGCTATTTTTGGATTATTAAGAAAACATCCTCAAAACATCTGATGTAAAAATAACTAATTATGTTACTGAATAATTCATGGTCATAAATTAAAAAAAGGAATGACGATAATAGAATTAATATTTAAAAATTCTAATGATATTAAAAAAAATAAAAAATTATTATTGAGGACTTAAAGAACGTATGATGCTAGATTGAGTTTAATATAAGAGACATCCTTTAAAAAATAATACAAAGATAAATTTTCCATTCAAAAAATTTAGAAGTAAATTTTATATTAAATATTTCAAGAAAATACATATTTACGATTTAATAGTTTAAATTTTTTAAATTTTAACACAATATTAATTTCTATAAAATGGTTTTAAAATGAATCATTTTAACATTTTATGTTCAGATTATGTTTAACTATTTTTTCAAAGTGTGAGAGACTGTTTTTTAACATATATGGTTTCAAAAAAAATTCCAACATAATTATTTTTCAGTTTTTTCAAGATTCCATAACATTATTCCATATTTATTTTAAAATTTTACTATTTTAAAAATATTTTATAACTTTTATTTTTAAATATTTTTGGAATAGGTAGGTTATTTCTTATTATTTTATATGATGAAATGAAATGTACTTTTTTGATGAGTTCATAATGTATTTCAGGGGTTTTATAATGACAAGATTAAATATTAATTTTTTATTTATTATATAGTACATTAGCATTTTATATGGTGATAGTTGAGCCTAATACAATATATATGATAAGTGATATCAATATACCTTTGTGACGAGTGATCCTGAAATTGACCTTTAATATATTAGGGAATGTTCCTTATCGTCAAATGAAATAATAAGTTCGGAAAACATGGATAATATTCCTATATTTTTTACTGGGATCCATTTATTTCTGAAATTAGTTAACATGGATTATGAATATGAAACTATTATATTCTTATTAGGTTGTTTGTTTTTTTGTTATATTTTTGTGGTTTTCTTTTAGATTTTTTTTATTTTTGATATGATTTTTTACATACACATATTGAATAATGTGATAAAGGAAATAAATTTATGGGTTCAATGTTTTTCACTAGACTGAAAGATCATTTTATTTTAAATCCATTAATAATATTTTTATGCACATCCCACATTTTTATATGTTTTTCACTAGGTTTAAGGATATGTAGAAACAATGTGGATGTCGTGTTAAAATAAATGAAATTGTTTTATGAAAATAAAATATGTTTAGTTATTAATGTTTTTTACTATAAATAAGTATACTTAGTGTAGGTGTCCAATTTTTATTATATATAGATTTTTTATGTAAGAGTTTTAACCTACTTCTCTAAATCTATAAACATGAATAGTCCATGGGTGTGTAATTGATCCAATACGTCCATTTTAGGCTGTATTTTTTTTTGAGGATAAAATTGGATCAAATATATTTGTATCAAATTATTAAATGAAAATATTATATTTTTATACTGGATTAAAGAGAATGGGTTTAAGGAATTTATATTTGGTATCATATTAGGATTTAGATAACAATGGATATTTTTCTGTTTACATGTTAGGTAAAATTAATATTCACGGATTCAATCATGTGTTTATATGTTACATGTCGATGATTTGTTAAATGTATAAAACATCAAATATTAGGTGTTCTGTTATGGGATTTTATATAGACTAATGACATTTTGGGAATTGTTTTATTGGGTTATGGAATTTTTGACCCTTAATTTTAACATAAAAGATTATTTTGGAAGGGGACAATTATGTTTTTTGGGATGTACTCTAAAAGGTATTAGATTGACTTTTAGGTTTAAACATTCATAAATGTTGAGGTTATTGTTATAGAGACCCTAATTTTTCTTACATATATATTATATCATTTCAAATTTAAACAACATAAATGAGTTACAATCTAGGATCAAAGGTTTAGTTTCTCATGAAAATTACTACCATACATCACATATTCATAATAAACCATAAAATTTATTGAATAAGATTCGTCATTATTCATGTAATGTTAAGGGTCTCCTTAGTACATATAGTCACTAAAGATATAAATCAAAGAAACAGGCGATCTAGAATCCCAGATAGAGGATATATAAGGACCTGAATCAATATAACATGGATGAGCATAATAATCCTCATCTTAGAAAAACTATCAATGTGAAATCATCATAATCATTATAGGAAGCATTAGAAGAATGTATTGAATGTGTCAATGCGTCAAAATGAAACATCATGTCTCAGTTGTCAAATACCACACATAGTTGTGAAAAAAACACAACATAATGTTCTTCTGTAACATATATGAATAATAAAAAAAAAAATTTGTGAAAAAAATATACCATCAGGTTCACCCCTATTTCACAATATGTCATGAGATAAATCACAATACCCAGTGGATTAGAGCTCTACATAATCCCAGGCACACCCATCACTACATAAAATTTTCATAATCATGCATGCCATATAGAATATATATCCATAAAATTAATGAAGAAAATCATGTAATGAAATGTGTTTCATAATTATTTTATCAATTTTAAAAAATCATGGGGTTCCTGAATGAAAATGGATAATCATATTTGGTGTCAGATTCATCACTCTTGTGCAGTGAAGAAACAACTCAAGAAGAGACAAAATATTTTTTGGAAAGGGGATTTCTTTTGGAAAGTATTTTTATTTTTTGTAAAATCATATTCGAAATATGTATATCAAAAAATAGAAGTAAACATAAATTGTTTCTAAAGAACATTGTAAAAATATTTATACCAAAAATGTTTTGATATTGGAATAACACAAAAAAAGATGTTTGGATTTAGAATCCCCTTACCTTATATATGAATGTTGTATTCAAATTATTATCCTAGAAAATAAAACTATATTTATTAATTTTTAGATATATAATATCTTTTACATGTATTTGATTTGTGATAATTTTATTAAGTTCATTTGTGGATATTTTTATAAGTTATAGAGTTCAATTTCATCATTCTGGGAGTGTTTGTTTTCTTGGTTTTCATGATTAGTTTACTTCTATAAAAGTATGAATCTACATGTGAAATGGGAAAAATTATACATAATTGAAATTATATATTATTAGTGAAATTATATATGATCAAATTCTCTTATATATATATCACATGGTGATATGGTATGGTTATGATTCATTATATAAGACTTTGATGAAAATGTTTTTTCTTATTTTGGGTATTTTTACGTCCATCCTAAACTTGTATCATTCAATTTGATATGATTATAATATATTGATTCAAGTACATGATAAAAGTTATTCTATGAATATTAAAATCTTAGTGAACAATAATAATGGTTTTATGAGCATTCTTACTAGTGAAATTGAAAAATAAACACCCATCGTCTTTGAAGGAGGTAAATTAACATGTCATAGAGGATGTTTTCATTTTTAGAGTAAAAGGGGAGTGAAGATATTTGATGATAGAATATTCCATTATCACTGAAACATTATAGTACACATAATATAATAGAGTTATCGTGACAATATTTGATAGGTATATAGTGTGAGGATAAGAAAAGAACAGAAATTAGAAAGAAACTAAAAGAGAATAGAAGGGGATTTTACCTCTTGAATTATCTCTCCTTGAGAACATCCTTGAGAAACATGGTTATGGAATTAATTTGAGACCAGAAGATACTGTACATGAGGGAGAGGATTTTTAAGATGATTGGTAATAATTTAAATAATCTTCAAGGATTATTAGGTGTGAGGATAAGAGGTTTTGAGGGTAGTATTTATAGGGGAGGAGACTGTTGTTTTTTAATTATTTTTTCATTAATTTATTATTTTGTCTCAATACAATCAATAGTGTTGGTTATTATGACTAGCTATATTAAAAGGGTCGTGATTTTTTAACCAATGGTTTCTTCCCTCATGTATACTTCATCTCTGACCCAATAATTCATGTATCTTGCTTATAACCTAAATTTTCATAATTAACTATTGACCAAAAATTCAACTATTTTATAAAAGACCCTAAAACATCACCGTGAACATTTTTTATGTGTATAACTCAAAGATGGAATCCATTTTACGATTTTTTTTAATATATATTAAATTTAATTTTTAAATAAAATCATCTTTAATACAAAAAATTTGTATGTTAATACTATAGTCTAGTTTAATACCCTTTGAAAATCGAATTAAGGTCTCATAAAATTATATTATAATAATATTAATACAATAATGATTTATCAATTGATTTTATGAAAATATATTTTCTATTAAATAATTATATTTATTAAGACATTGAAAAAAAACATTTACCTTTCAAAAAATCCCAACACTTAATTTAACATTTTTAAAAAATTTATTTACTTATACTATGTGATAATTATAACATATTTATATTTACAAGATTCCTAAATTTTATTTATACGTTAATTGAAAAGGTTACTATTCTATTTTATTGATTACTAATTTGAATTGTCATGTTACTATTCAAACGATCGAGTTACTATTACATTGATATAAGTATCCTAATTTTCTATAAATATTACTTATTTCTTTCTTGAATTATGTGTATGATTTTTTCATAAGAATATATATTCTATTTATGTTATGTATAACATATGACATTACTATAAGAATGTAAATTTTTAATTGATATGTTTTTCCTTCCTACATTCTTAGAATCTTTAAATTTCGCCATTGAATTTTCATTTTACAAAGTAAGGTTAGAAAATGTGAGGGAACTACTTCTTCACTAATTAATATAGATCCCATGTTTGATCTTAATAGTATTGTTAGAACATGTGGGGGGTAAGGTATATACTTTATCATGAGTGATACGTAGACCATATCAAAAAATGAGCCATATTTAGTGTAAGTGCAAGCCAGTAGACTACTACTCCAATGCAGTCAAAGACCTCAAAGGGGAAAATATACCTCGGTAGAAGCTTCCCATTCTTTCCAAACTATATGAATCTCATACATGGTGATATTTAATGGTTTAATTTTTCTCTAACATTGAAATCCATGTCCCTCTGATGGTTTTAAGCATACCTACTTTTTCTGACTCTAGGATGCTTTGATATGTTTTTGGATGGAATAAACCATTTATATCATATTTGGAACAAGAACATTTAAAACTATATTTCATTCATGAAATTAATTCAAAATTGATATAGTTTTACATGGATTCCCATATAGGGATTTATACAGAGCCATCTGTATACATGAGTGGGAGTTATTAATGTGTGGAAACATAGCCAATGGGAGGTGAAGAACTTATCTAACATTGAATTCCATTGAAAAGGATCTTATCATTTCCTCAAATAGATAAATATTATTATTATATTAACCATTTTTTTAGTGGTGATAGAACATGTATAAATTCAATTCAGTACACAAATCATCTTGTATACTTATCCAAAATTTATATTTGAACCATGGATCACAAAAATATATGAATGAAAGGGGATCCTCATGAAACCAAACCACTTCCTTCACAAATATATTATAATTTTTCTAAGAGATAGAACTTCTCAAATATCTATAAACTGGGAATTCCTAGTTATTCAATCCACCATAACCCATATCTCATGGTTTCCTTTGAATATTTTTCGGAGATGAGTGACAAGGTCTATATTGACATCCTACCATTTCTTTGTGTGTATATTTAATGGTTGCATCATCCCCTATTAATTTTATCACTGTGCTTTAACTTGTTGACAGACCAAACACCATGAGATATAATCCACAATATCATTCTTCATTTTGTCTAACTTGAAGTGTTATTAGAGATCACGGTACATCTTGATACTTCATGATGGATGAAGAAAATGAGATATGTGAATTATCCAATAGATCCTTCTTGATCATAAGTGATGAAGATACACACAACCTCGTTACAATATTAATTACATCATCATCATCGATTTATTACTCTTATATCATTACATTATTTACTACATTAACCATATTTTTATTTTCAGGTTCATCCCTTTATGCATCCTTAATATTATCTTTGATATGTATTTGGGAAATCATTTTGGAAATCTAGGATGTATTCCATGGCATTATGATTTCAAAAACCATCCATTGAATATCTATAATGATAAGGTCTTTCTCAATCGGCATCATGGATAGACTAACATGATATTTTATCCTAAGAGAATAAACTAACATGATCATCTGTTCCTGATAGTAATTAATAGTTATGTCATGGTCATTGATTATATCGTAACATCTTATTTCATACATGTTGGGTTACTTCTGTGTGAATATTTACTTTATACTCTTATGATCGTTATATATGTCATACTTTTAATAATAGAGACAATTTTGAAAAATTATAGAGACGAAGATGATATCTACTAACTTCAGATCATGTGTTGGGTAGTTCTGATCATGGATTTTCAACTATTGTGAGGTGTATACTATCAATTTACCTATTTCCATGAGTAAAAAATCATTGAATTAATTTGAATAATCAATTTATATAAAAAACATTATCCACTTCTGGTAATGTGATTATAGGTGCAGTGATCAGCCAATTTGTTATCTCCTTGAATATTTAATCATTTTCTTTCATCCATACATACATTACCACTTTTTTAACATAGTTTGAGGGCTAGAAAATTGGGATAAATGTATAACAAAACATTGGATTTACCATACTAATTTAAGAAAATTGTGCATTTATATGGTGCTAGTGGGGGTATAAATTAATCAATTAAAATTATTTTTGAAGGGTCGATAAACATTACCTCACATGTGATCACATGTCCAAATAATAGTAGTTTTTTTCTAGAATATAGACTTTATAAACATAGAATACAATTTCCCCTTAATTTATATTGGTATAAATATCCTTAGATGTTATACATGTTCTTCCTTTCTCATAGTGTATATGAGAATATAATTAATAAATACTACCACAAATTATATAAGATAGTCTTTAAAGACTCTATTGATAAAATAGTTAAATATTATAGGGGAATTTGTATTTATGAAGGGAATCACTAGAATCGCAGAGTGACCATACCTTGTATGGAAAGTAGCCTTTTATATATCTTCCTTCTTCACCTTCAGTTGATGATATCCAGAATGAATATCCACCATTAAAAATTATTTCACTCTTCATTATTGATTAAATAAGTCACAAATAGTTGGTATAGGAAACTTCGTTATGGTTATCTTTTCGAGTTCCCAATAATCAATACCTAGTCACATTGATCCATTATTTTTCTTTAAAAATGTAATTGGCACACCCCATGTTGAAGCAATAATTAATTTGAAACAAGTGTCCATATGCTATTGCAACTGCTGCATTAACTCCCGTGTTCGATAGAGTCCATCCTATTGGTAAATTTTTTGATATGAGTAGCTATGTGTACGCGTACTATTGATAAATATACCTCATGATCTCAAAGAAGTCTAGGTTTATATTTGAAAAATAAATCACTATATTCCATCACAATGGTAATTTCCATTAGGTCGATAACATTTTTTGAATTAATCATTTGAGTGATGTATTTTGATTTACAATGCCTACACACCCACACTGTTGAGGGATTTTCCAAATGATATTCATTGTATTCCTTGCACTAGTATAAGACCATGGGATCATTCTGAATTTATAAAGATATTTCCTTTTCCCAATATTTTATATGTGATCTATACAATGAGGTCCATTCAATTCCTAGTATAGAATTCAATTCCACTAGAAATGTTTCATGATATTTTTATAAAGAGTCATCCCACATACATTAAAATGAGAATATTCCAACACTTGGGATGGAATGATCACAACACTATGATTTTTTATTGATATATAAATAAAAATGTTTAGGGGATTTGACTCAATAGTTCTGGAAAACATTCAAGAAATAATGGAATTCATAGAACCATAATAAAATAATAAATTTACTATTCATGAGTGAAATGGAAGTGTACCTTGTATGAATTCATTTTAATTCTCTAATTTAGCTATAGTGATGGAATAAAATTTACCTTTTTCCCTTGGCTTTGGTGGCTATTGATGATGATTACAATTGAGAACTCAAGGTTTAGTGCACTAGATTTCATTGTTCCTTTTCTCCATATAGTTAAACCATTGAACCAAGGGTGGTGATCTACTTTTCTGAATCACAATGGAAGGATTATTCATGTCTCATTTATATTCATGAGATTTATGGACTTCTCTATCACACATATAGAATTTCCCTATCCCCTGAGGAAATTCTCATGATGTTTTCCCACATTATTTACATCTGGGTGGTTAGATCCGCTTTCCTCCATTGTGATTTCATCCCACCATATGATGATCCAATATTATCTTCTTATCACTATAATTGTGGGACCAATCTCCAAAATCCATCTCCACTTTTAGATCACATCGAACCACTTCTTCACAACTGCCAATGTATCAAACATCTAGAG
The DNA here is from genome assembly GCA_963277665.1 of Viscum album. NCBI lineage: Eukaryota > Viridiplantae > Streptophyta > Magnoliopsida > Santalales > Viscaceae > Viscum > Viscum album. Next base: position 1,248,602,659 of record OY728128.1, on the reverse strand, counting down.
CCTTATGAAGGTGTGGTTTTATACCAGAAAAGAATATACCTATTTTTTTAACATTATTGATAAAAATACTCAAGGAATGTCTTTGAATACGTGTGATGATTTCTTCATAAGAAATGATAGAATGAACATCCTTTGGTTATAGTTATATTAATTCTATCTCCAACTCTGTCTATAGATTTCAAGGAAAATTCTTATTAAAAAATATTTTTTTAATGTCTTCCCACTCCATCTCTTCTATTTCAATCTTCAGCATTGTTTTCTAAATAAATTACCACCATTGATTAGCCTCTACATATAAACAATTCATAGATAGTATGAGGACCCAGGCTTAACCATTACATAATATTGAATTAAATGAATAATTCACATTGAGGATCTTTTCAGGTTTAGAGTTTTAGAGAGTCAGGCCATAACTATTACATCTCAAAGGATTTACAAGGTAGACACTTCTACACAGTTTCTATTTTTTTAACAAAACATGAACTCTTGAAAAAAAAGAGTAATGTCTAGTTCTATGTTTAAGACAGTATGAATTTTCCATGATCCCATCCTTGACCCTATTCCACATTATGTCTTGGGAAAAACATTTCAAAAACATGGGATGAGCACAAAAAGCTCAGTAAGGGATACAAAAAAAGTAAAACTGATAGTTTTTCAAAACAACAGGTAAACCATAAATACTTTAACATAAGTAATACTTTTCACCTTTATGAAGTAGTAAATAATCTGTACTAAATAAAAGATCATCACTTACCCTTTTGTAACCAAATATTACCATAAAACCCATATAAAGAACACATAACAAATAAAGGTATCTTGGGACATAAACATACATAAATAGAATAACCATACGGTCGACTTCAACACATATCACTAAATGTAATAGCCATACGGCCAACTTCCATACCCAATTCATTGGAGTTTATAACATAACCACCTGTCCTGGTATTCACAGAACCACCCTCTATTTGGTTTATCACATATCCACCAGTCAAATTTCCAAGTACCAACATAAAATCATAACCCATACAAAAAATATAAAGGAAAGAAAAAATTTCCACATTTCGATCACAATATATCAATTAAATATATTGACCTAAAAAATCCATTTTCAAAACCATTTTCAATACCAAAAATACATAAAAGAGTATAAGGTATTTATTTCTTTTAAAACATTACGGCTTGTTGAGGAAACCAAAGATCAATTAATACTCGTGGTGGTGGAAATGGTCTTTGTCACTACATACGTTAAAAGAAACATTATTTTTTTTGTTTAGTAAAATAATTCATAGAAAAAAATTCCCTTTGAATGAAATTAAAAGTAAAATGTGTTTATACAGCGTATAAAAGAATGTCTTGTATTAGAACAAAATATGCCTCAATGAAAGGAGATTGAGACGAAGTCCCTTACCTCATGTCCGACTTGACTCGATCGTTCTTTAATATCCTGAATAATAAACTAAAGTTAATTTATACTTTTTTAAGAACCTTTTTCAAGTTTATTATTCATTTTATATCACTTATTACCATTTTATAAACATTATTTAATCATTTATGTTAATAACTTTTGTTTTGTCGATATTTGGCACTTGTGTCAAAAATGAACACCTTATATTTACAAGTTGTCCATGTGGTCAATAATCCATTATATCCAGAATTATATTCACAATTTAGATATCATATATATCATATATATCTGATATATACATATATTTATAATATTACATAACATTTAGAGGTAATAAATGAAATGCACCGTTCATGGAGACGGTAAGTCGTACGTACGCATGAATGCTACTTTCATTTATATTTCAAATTTTAATGGAAATAAAACATAATGATACATAGTGATATTATAATTCCATTATAATATCTTATATAATATCATTAACACTATCCTTTATACATCCCACGTAAGGCATTAACGAGTCACATCACTTTAAGGGGGTGGTAGTCCGCACTTCCTAAAATGAGATTATTGTATTTACCCACTATGGAAACCATAAAGGATTGATATAATTGGGAATTAAAGAATAATAATGAAATAAAAAACATAATATATATCATATATAAATATAGTTTCATCATAATGGCCACCATGAGAGGCAATAAGATGTAATTGAAAAATCATCATTTCGTGAGGTGTTAGTTTTCCATCCACAGAAACGTTATGTTATTCATCGATTAGATGGAGTTGTGTGTAAGTGTAGTTCGAATAATTCTCATAAAAACATCCTATTATATTGAGGATACTGGTGTTGTTACAAAATAAAGTAAATAAAAAGAGTATAGGGGTTGGAGAAGTAAAATAAAATAAAACATTTTAAGAGAAACTGTTATGTTTAATTTGGGTAACTCCTTTGGTTTGAACAAAAAAGACATCTTGAAGTGCCTTATACCTAAGTTAAGGATTCTAGGGGGAGGAGAGGGATGTTTAGAGATTAATTGGGTAGATTTTGGACGAGACAAATGGCTTGTGAGGTTTGAGTAATTGCATAGAAGTGGTCTCCTTTTATAAGGGGGAGGAGAGGTTCTTTAGGAAAGTGTGAAACTATTATTTTATTATATAATGATATTCATTTTCTAATGGTCCAAAAATCATTATATTCGAAGATAAAATGACTCATGGTAGAAATAAAATCATCCAATCAGAATTGGAAATGTTTTGGATAATATTTTAGTCACTATAATCTTATTTATTTAAATCATTTATTAATGAGGTAAATACTGCATCATTATTGTGTCATAAATAATTTAATATATTTGATGTCTAAAAATTATAAAACAAATACCATGATATTGGAAATCGTTTTATCTTTCTAATGAATATTTATAGTCTAAAATATAATTTATATAACTCCTTCTAAAAATTAATTTACTAAACGATATTTGCTTTTGTCGTATTTTCCTTTACTTTAAGTTAATTAATATAAATTGTCATTATCACTCCCAAGTGGATCAAAGGGGTCCCAAAATCGACCAAAATATTCCCATGGTCATAAATGACTCATCCAATAAGTTTTGGACAAGTGTTAAGGTAATTTGTAATTATTATAATATTCTTTTAACCTTGAATTTCCCTATTTACCTTTAACCGCGGTAAATAAAAATCAAAAGTTACTATTCACCAAAAATTATTTTCATCTTAATGAACCCAATTTTTCTTCTTGATAACAACCATGTATGTAAGATTTTTGAAATTCAATTCACAGAACTGGTAAAATTTATTTTAAATGAAAAAGTCGGTTTTTAACTACCACTAAGTGGTGTCACTATTCATAAAAAATTGAAGTTTTTCAGAAAAATATAAAAAATTCAGCCTAAGCTATATTTTATATTCCGAATTCAAAAATGATGTCTATTTTGACAAATTCAAAACATAGAAGTGGAATTAATTAATTTTAAAATTATTTCCTGTTATCAAAACAAATACCGTGTTTTTAAGATACAATAACTATCAATAGATTGGTACTTTTTATGTCCAATTTCAAAGTGAAATTAATTCCAATGGCCAAAATTGGATTAAATGGTTAAAATATATTCTAATTACACTTTAAAACCAATTAAAAATATAATCTAACCATATAAATAAATTAGATTAAAACATAATTTTGAATTAAAATAAAATATTTTCACTATTCAATAAAAAATGAACTTTATCGAAAAAATTCCAAAAAATTACACAAAGTAAATTTTGATGTCAGTATTCTAAAGAAGGATTTTATTTTGTCATATATAATGTATTAAAGTGACCAAAACGAGATTTAAAAAGGGTTCACCATTAAAAGGTGATAAATCGGCCTTTTAATGTAAATTATGCTTAAAATTAGATTCATTCACATTTTAAGCCTCTAACTTTTTATTGGATAATGTAAATATATTTAACAATAATGTACAATCATATTATAGTTAGTTTAATTCATTTCCTCCAAAAAAACGGCTAGGAGTTAACTAAAATTTAAAATAATAATATTATATTATTAGTGTGCAACGTAAGATTCCAAAGAAACCCGATATTGCGTATCAGGTATTCTAACGAACCTAGAAACCCCTTTAAAGTAAAATTAATATTTAATTAAAAAAAATTAATAAATATGAAATATGTCTTATTCTTCATTTACTTGGGATGTTACATCCTTCCGCCCCTTTTTGAAATTGAGTCCTCACAATTTTTATTCACTTATCAAATTAAGTGGGGGTATTTACCCCTCATAGAATTTTCAGATTCCCACGCTGCCTCTTCAACCATACGGTTTTTCCACAAAAACTGTTACCTGATGAATTACCTTATTCTGCAACACTTTCTCTCTACGGTCAAGAATCTAAACTGGTTGTTCTTCATAAGAGATATTCTCTTCCAACTGAACTACCTCTGGGCTCAAAACATGAGTTGGATCTGACATATACATTCTCAACATCGAAACATGAAAAACATTATGTACCTGGTATAAACTTAGAGGTAATTCCACTATGTACGCAACTGATCCAAATTTCTCTAGAATTTCATAAGGTCCAACGAACCTTAGACTCAACTTTCCATTCTTACCAAAACACATCACACTTTTCCATGGAGAAACTTTGAGAAAGACATGATCACCTACCTCAAAGGAAAGATCCTTCCCTCGGTTATCTACATAACTTTTCGGTCTGCTCTAAGATGTTCTCATGTGCTTCTAAATCCACTGAACATTCTCTGCCATCTCTTCTACCAATTCTGGTCCCATCAGCTTCCTCTCACCTACTTCCTCCCAAAAATCTGGAGTTCGACAATGCTTTCCATATAATGCCTCAAATGGATCCATCTGTATACTAGAATGAAAACTGTTATTATAAGAAAATTCAACCAAAGAAAGATGTTGGTCCAAAGTTCCCTGATAATCCATCAAACAAGCACGTAACATATCTTCCAATGTTTGAATTGTTCGTTCTGACTTCCCATCTGATTGAGGATGAAAATATGTACTAAAATTTAATTTAGTACCCAATGACTTCTGAAGGCCTTTCCAAAAGTAAGAAGTGAACCTGGGATCATGATCAGATACAATGGAGAGGGGAACTCCATGAAACCTGACTATCTCTTTAACATACAACCGAACATGTTGATCTAGAGACAAAGTATCTCAAATAGGAAAGAAATGAGCAGATTTAGTCAATCAATCAATAATAACCCAGATTGCATTATTACCTCGAGATGTCTTTGGAAATCCCATAACAAAGTCCATGGATATATTTTCCCATTTCCACTCTGGCACCGGTAAAGGCTGAATCATACCTTTTGGTAACTGCCTCTCTGCTTTAACCTTCTGAAAAGTCAAACAATTCATAGTAAAATTAGCAATTTCTATTTTAATTCCATCCCACCAGTAATACTCACGAAGATCTATGTAAATCTTATTACTGCCAGGATAAACTAAAAATAGAGAACTATGAGCTTCACATAGCAACTCATTCTTAAACTGTGAATCACAAGCCACATATAATCTCTTTCCAAATCTCAAAACACAATCATTATCATGATTAAAATCATGAAACTTTCCTTTCTGAACCAACTCTACCTTTTTCTGCAACTCACTTTCTTCTTTCTGTGCTTGCATTATTCTGTGTGATAGAGATGATTTCACTGACACCTGAGACAAAACAGATGAATTCCCTACACCAAAAACTTCTATTCCAAATTTCATCAAATCAAAAACAAAAGGATCTCGTTCCAAATGTAGCATGGTTAATGAAGTATTACTTTTTCTACTCAAAGCATCATCCACTTTATTTACTTTTACCGGATGGTAAAGGATCGTGAAATCTTAATCATTGATTAATTCCAACCATCTCCTCTTTCTCGTGTTCAATTCTTTTTGAGTGAATATATACTTTAAATTTTTGTTCTCAGTATATATTTCACACTTCAATCCATATAAATGATGCCTCCAAATTTTTAAAGTAAAAACAACATCAGCTAATTCCAAATCATGTGTAGGGTAATTTAACTCATGAGGTTTCAACTGACGTGAATCAGAAGCAATTACCTAATCATTCTTCATTAGGACACATCCAAGTCCTGTTAACGAAGCATCATTGTATAAAACAAACACACCATTTCTAGATGGTAGTTCCAAAACTGGATCATTCACCAATCTTCTTTTCAATTTCTGAAAACAATTATCACATTCGTTTGTCCAGATAAACTTAACACCTTTTCGAGTTAACTGAGTCATTATACTAGATAACCGTGCAAAATTTTCAACAAACCTCCGGTAATAACCTTCCAAACTAAGAAAACTATGAATCTTAGTTATATTTGTGGGTCTTCGCCATTCTTCAAAAACATTGGTTTTAGCAGGATCAATATTTATGCCATTTTTTGAAACAATGTGACCAAGGAAAGAAATTCGTTGTAACCAAAACTCACACTTTCTGAATTTCCCAAATAGTTTCTTTCCGGTTAAGGTTTTCAAGACAACCCTTAAATGAATTTCATGTTCCTCCTTAATTTTGGAATAAACCAAAATATCATCAATGAACACAACCAAAAACTTATCCAAGAACTCATGGAAAATTCTATTCATAAGATCCATGAATACAACAGGTGCATTGGTTTTCCCAAAAGGCATAACTACAAATTCATAATGGCCATATCTAGTATGAAATGTAGTCTTTGGAACGTATACTTCCTTTACTTTCAAATGATGGTACCCCGACCTCATGTCAATCTTCGAAAAATAATGATCACCCTAGAGCTGACCAAACAAATCATCTATATGAGGAAATGGATACTTATTCTTAACAGTGATGTTATTCAATGCTCTATAATCAATGCAAAGTCTCATTGAACCATCTTTATTTTTAAAAAAAAAATACTTAAGAACCCCATGGTGATGTCCTCGCTTGAATGAAACCTTTATCTAATAACTCCTGAAATTGCTTCTTTAACTCTAAATGTTCAATTTGAGCCATTCGATAAGGGGGTTTTGAAATAGGCTTAGCATTAGGAACAAAGTCAATGGTAAATTCTACTTCCAGATCAGGTATAATACTAGGCAACTAATTAGGAAAAACATCAAGGTACTCATTTACCACTGGAACATCAGTAATCTTAACACTTTCTTTATATTCAACAATATGAGAAAGGTAACATTAATTTTCTTCTTTTACTAGTTTCTCAACATCTTAATATGTTATCAAAATCAAGGGTTCATTCTGGTTCACAAACTGAAAAATATTTCTAAAATGAAACCTCTTAAGATCTGCAGTCATTCTTAGCAGGATAAACAGAAAGCCAATTCATGCCCAAAATAACATCAACCTCTACTAGAGGTAAAAAATAAGGTTTGCAGGTAGATTATTTCCGCACATAAGGACAGGACTATTCTTATGTTTTTTTGTCTCAACATTTTCCTCCAGGTGTTTTACCATATGTTTCATATTCATATCTTGAGATGGAATTCCCAATTTACTAGAAAACTTCTCAAAAATTAAAGAGTGTGTAGACCCTGAATCAAACAACACATTAGCATAATATGAACAAAAAAAAGTGTACCTGATACTACTTCGTTTGATGGCCCAACATCTACTGAAGTAGTTTCAAAGGATTTCACCACCCCTTTCTGCTTATAATCTAGTTTCTTTCCCTTAGTTGAGTTCTTCTCTAGACACTCATTTCCATAATGACCCATTTAATTACACTTAAAACATCTTACCGATGGCTTTTTATTCCCTGCTTGATCATCTTCCTTACAGTTACGAGCAATATGACCAGACTTACCACATCGGAACCACTTTCCAGACTTTCATAAACATTCTCTAGGATTCTTTTTTCCACACTTATCACAAGATGGGTATTTAGTTTTCTTACCTCTAGGCTTCTTTGATGAATTCTTCCCATTTTCCTGCCAACTAGACCTCTTATTCTGTTGTTTGTCAAAGAACACATGATTATCGGCAAACTCCATTTCCTCCTTCTCCGCACATCGAACAAGTTTCTCATAAATTTTGAACTCACGAGAGTCTAACACTCTTCTATATTGTGGCTTCAGTCCTGAGTAAAATCTATTTATCTTACTATCAAGATCTCGGATGAAATTTGGTGCATACCTTGCTAGTCAAGTGAACATTTCTTCATAAGAAACTACTGAGTCATCCTCCTACCTCAATTCCAGGAATTGTTTTTCTATCCTAAGATGAACCACCTTAGGAAAATATTTCTCAAGAAACATACCTTTGAATTCATCCCAATTGAGAGCATCAATCTCTCCACTATCCCTAATATTTTTCACCATCGACCACCACTGATCAGCTTCACCTTTAAAATGGTAAATAGAAAGACTAACCTTTTGATGTTTTGAACAACCCATGAAATCAAAAATATTCTCCAGTGCTTTAATCCACCCTTCAGCTAGAACAGGGTTAAAATATTCTTTGAATGATGGGGTATGTTGTCGAATGAAATTCTCTATTACAGACATGTTCCTCTGCGGTTGATCTGGTTGATCTCGTGCATGAATACCACCACCAATTATAGCCTGAGACAATTGTTCCATCACTGTAACAAACTATTCAGTTTCGATTCCAACCATCCCAGGTTGCTGATTTGGAAGGTTATATTCCTCCTGATGTTGTCCCAACATAGCAGCCCTGTTTCATCAATAGAAAACCATTCTGAACATAAAAATATCTTAGGCGAAGCAACATGGTAATCTGGAAATGCTATATGATTTCAATATTAACATAAATTACTTTATGGATATTATTTTAACAATACCCTAATGCCAAAAGTAATCTAAATCGACCTCTGTTACCAATAATAAGGACTCGGCCTTAAACATTACATAATATTGAATTAAATGAATAATTCACATTGAGGATATTTTCAGGTTTAGATTTTTAGAGAGTTAGGCCATAATTATTACATCTCAAAGGATTTACAATCTAGACACTTATACAGAGTATCTATTTTTTTACAAAACATGAACTCTTGAAAAAGAATAGTAATGTCTAGTTCCATGTTTAAGACAGCATGAATTTTTCTTGATCCCATCCTTGAACCTATTCCACATTATGTCCTGTGAAAAACATTTCAAAACCTTGGGATGAGCATAAAAAGCTCAGTAAGGGATATACAAAGAAGTAAAACTGTTATTTTTTCAAAACAATAAGTAAACCATTAATACTTTAACATAAGTAATACTTTTCACCTTTATGAAGTATTAAATACTCTTCACTGAATAAAAGATCATCACATACCCTTTTGTAACCAAATATTACCATAAAACCTATATAAATGACACAAAACATATAAAGGTAACTTGGGACATAAACATACATAAATGGAATAACCATACGGTCGACTTCCACACATAACACTAGATGGAATAGCCATACGGCCAAATTCTATACCCAATGCATTTGAGGTATAATGTAACCACCCGTCCTGGTATTCACGGCACCACCCGTCATTTGGTTTATCACATAACCACCCATCAAAAGTCTAGGTACCAATATAAAATCATAACACATACAACAAATATAAATGAAAGAAAACATTTCCACATTTCGATCACAATATATCACTTAAATATATTGACATAAAAAATCCATTTTCAAAACCATTTTCAATACCAAAAATACTTAAATGAGTATAAGGTATTTATTTTCATTTAAAAACATTACGTCTTGTTGAGGAAGCCAATGATCAAATAATACTCATGGCGGTGGAAATGGTCTTTTTCACCGCGTACATTAAAAGAAACATTATTTTTTGTCGTTTAGTAAAACACTTCATAGAAAAAGATTCCCTTTAAATGAAATGAAAAATCAAAGGTGTTTATACAGCGTATAAAATAAATTCTTGTATTAGAACAAAATATGCCTCAATTAAATGAGATTGAGACGAAGTCCCTTTTCTCATGTCCGACTTGACTCGATCGTTCTTTAATATCCTGAATAATAAACTAAAGTTAATTATTACTTTATTAAGAACCTTTTTCAAGTTTATTATTCTTTTTATATCAATTATTACCATTTTATAAACATTATTTAATAATTTATGTTAATATCTTTCGTTTTGTCGATATTAGGCACTTGTGTCAAAAATGAACACCTCATATTTACAAGTTGTCCATGTGGTCAATAGTCCATTATATCCAAAATGATATTAATGATTTAGATATCATATATATCATATATATCTAGCATATACATGTATTTATAACATTACATAACATTTAGAGGTAAGAAATGAAATGCACCATTCATGGAGACGGTAAGTCGTACGTACGCATGAACGCTACTTTCATTTCTATCTATTATTTTAATGGAAATAAAAAATAATGATACAAAGGTATATTATAATTCCAGTATAATATCCTATATAATATCATTATCACTGTCATTTATACATCCCACATAAGGCATTAACGAGTCACATCACTTTAAGGGGGCGGTAGTCCGCACTTCCTCAAAAGAGATTATCATATTTACCCACTATGGAAACCATAAAGTCTTGATATAATTGGGAAGTACAGAAGTATAATGAAATAATAAACATAATATATATCATATATAAATATAGTTCCATCATAATGGCCATCATGAGAGGCGGTAAGATGTAATTGAACAATCATCGTTTTGTGAGGCATTAGTTTTCCATCCACAGAAACATTATGTTCATCATCCATTAGATGGATTTTTCTGTAAGTGTAGTTCAAAAATTAATCATAAAAACATCCTATAACATTGAGGATATTGTCTTTGTTACAAAAAAAATGAAATAAAAAGAGTATAGGGTTTGGAGAAGTAAAATGAAAGAAATAAATGTAAGAGAAACAGTTACCTTTAATTTGGTTAACTCCTTTGGTATGAACCAAAAGGACATCCTGAAGTTCCTTATTCCCAAGTTAAGGATTCTAGTCGTAGGAGAGGTATGTTTAGAGATTAATTGGGCAGATTTTGGATAATACAAATGGTTTGAGATGTGTAAGTAATTTTATAAAAGTGGTCTCCTTTTATAAGGGGAAGCAGGGGCTCTTTAGGAAAGTGTGAAACTATTATTTTATTATATAATGATATTCGGTTTCTAATGGTCCAAAAAATCATTATATTCGAATATAAGATGACTCGCGGTCGAAATAAAATCATACAATCAGAATTGGAAATGTTTTGGATAATATTTTAGTCATTACAATCTTATTTATTTAAATCATTTATTAATGAGGTAAATACTGCATCATTATTGTGTCATAAATAATTTATTTTATTTGGTGTCTAAAAATTATTAAAAAATACCATGATATAGGAAATCGTTTTAGATTTCTAATTAATATATATAGTTTAAATGATAATTTATATAACCCATTTTAAAAATTAATTTACTAAACAATATTTTCTTTTGTCATATTTTCCTTTACCTTAAGTTAATTAATCTAAATTGTCATTATCACTACCAAGTGGATCAAAGGGCTACCAAAATCAACCGAAATATGCCCACGGTCGTAAATGACTCATAAAATAAGTTTTGGATAAGTTTTAAGGTAATTTTAAATTATTATAATATTTTTTATCCTTGAATTACACTATTTACCTTTAACCGTAGAAAATAAAAGTCAAAAGTTACTATTCACCAAAAATTATTTTCATCTTAATTAACCAAATTTTACTTCTAACAACCATGTATGTCATATTTTTGAAATTCAATTCACAATAGTCAAAAAATTTCGTTTAAATGAAAAAGACAGTTTTTTAACTACCACTTAGTGGTGACACTATTCATCAAAAAATGATGTTTTTCAGAAAAATACCAAAAATTCAGCCTAAGCTATATTTAATTTTCCAAATTCAAAAAAGATGTATATTTTTCCAAATTCAAAATACAGAAGTGGAATTAATTAATTTTAAAATTAATTCTTATTATCAAAACAAATAGCATGTTTTTAAGAAATAATAACTATCAAACGATTGATACTTGTTTATGTCCAATTTCAAAGTGAAATTAATTACAATGACCAAAATTGGATTAAATGGTAAAAATATATTCTAATTACACTTTAAAACCAATTAAAAAGATAATATAACCATATAAATAAATTAGATTAAAACATAATTTTTAATTAAAATACAATATTTTCATTATTCATTAAAAACTGAACTTTATCGGAAAAATTCCAAAAATTTACACAAATTAAATATTGATGTCCCAATTATAAATAAGGATTTTATTTGGTCATATAGAATCTATTAAAGTGACCAAAACTAGATTTAATAAGGTTTTTCCATTAAACGGCGATAAATAGGCCTTTTAATGTAAATTATGCTTAAAATTAGATTCATTCACATTTTAAGCCTCCAACTTTTTATTGGATGATGTAAATACATTTAACGATCATTTATAATCATATTGTAGTTAGTTTAATTCATTTAAACCAATACAAAAGCTAGGAGTTAACTACAATTTAAAATAATAATATAATATTATTAGTGTACAACGTAAGATTCCAAAGAAACTCGATGTTGCGTATTGGGTACGCTATCGAACATAGAAAACCCTTTAAAGTAACATTAATATTCAATTAAAAAATATTAATAAATATGAAATATGGCTTATTCTTCATTTACTTGGGATGTTACAGATAAAGTAACATAATCCTTCTCTAAATAGTGGAGTATTGAAAATATATTCTCCATTGAGTTAACCCACTTTTCTACAACATGTGGAACAGAAGTTCCCATGAATTCCCATGGTCAATGTCGCATAAAAGATTTGATATCTAGTTTATATAAATTAGGTGAAGGTGGATGTTCCAAATTATTTATATTATATTTTATATCCAAATATATGTGGGTAATAATCACCATGATATTTTAAACCCCGCCTACTATCGCATTGGGGATGTCATTTGTGAAATCGTAGTATTGTCCCTCACATGTGTTTTTGGCCAGGTTTATCCTGGGGCCCACTTTTTCTCTAAAATAGAAAAGGTTTGAACAAAAAATAATTCAACAAGTCGTGATGAAATAATTTATTCCTTTGGGAAATTAAATCTAAAGTCGTATATAGTGGGATCCCTATGTTTAGAATTTTTCAAAAACTAGATTTATGGATGTTTAGATATACTTAGTCTCTAATTAAGTGTTTTTAAAAAAATTCTATAATATTAATTCCCAAATAAACAAAACCATTGTATTATACCAAATATATAGAACTTAATTTTTTAAATATAATTATTACATCATTTTAAAGATAAATAAAATAAAACCATTAATATACTGGATGAAAGGATTAGTGCATTGGGAAAATTTGGACCATAAAAAACTTAATCATAATAAAACCAAAATTTTTATTTCAAAATATTCTTCTTTATCATTATAAAGCAGATGATATCCTTAGAAAATTTAGTCACCTGAGGATATAAATCTACTAAAGGAGTGATCTTAAATTCTAGTATGTGGATTCATAAAAAATGAATCAGCATAATATAGTTGAGCATAATCATCATCACCATAAGATAATAAAAGGGATATTGTCATAATCATCAATGGAAGAATTAGGTAAAGGAATGGAATTTGGAATTGCATAAAAATGAAACATGATGTCCTAGTGGTAAAATACCACACATATTTGTGAATGAGATAGAATCATGTTTATACATATTACACATTATATAATTCTTGGAGCACATGTCACATAATAGTATTTACATAATCATGCATGGAACATGGAACATATATCAATAAAATTCCCAAAGTAACCCATGTAAATGAATGGATTTCATAAAAAATTTTGGATTAATTAATAAACATGTGGTTATTGAATGAAAATGGAAAAAAAATATTTCATAAAAGATTCATTATTTTTGAGAGATAAATAAACAACTCAAGCCAAGTAAACTTGTGGTTTGGAAAGAAGAGTTCTTTTGAAAATATATTTATTTTTCATAAAATAATATTTGAAACATGCATATCCCAAAAAATAAAAGGTAAGTAAAATTAAATAACAGTTAAGGAATATTAGATAAATATTACTTCTAAAGAAGTTTTGAAATAGGAATAACCTAGAGAAACATAATTTTGGTTGAGAATCCCTACACCTTATGTCAGACTGCATTCATCACTTTAATATCCTAGATTATCAAATTAGATTCATCAATTAAAAATACATAACTTTTATATAAGTATTTTATTCATTATACTTTTATTATGTTCGTTTTTTTAGTTATGATGAGTTATAGTGTTTAACTTCATCATTACAAGAGTGTTCATTTTCTAAGTTTTCAGGATCTGTTCAGTTATATACAAGTGTATAAGTTCAAATAAAATGGGAATAATTCTTCATAATTTTAATTATATGTTATTAATGAAATTAAATTAGTTTAAATGGTCTTATATATTTCATTTGGTTATATGTTTTGAGTATTATTCATTATTATAAACATTGATGAAAAGGATGAAATTTATTTGACGATTTTTACGACCATCACAGACATGTATCATTTTATTCAAAATAATGCTTATATATTTCTTCCAATAAGTGATAAATTTTATCACATATTAATTAAAATATTATTTAACCATAATAATTGTTTTAAGACTAGTATTGAAGGACTTATTGGACATTTAAAACTCATCGTCGATAAAGGCAGTTAATCGAGAAGTCACAGATGATGTTTTCAATTATAGAATTAACGGAGGAGAAAAGATATTGGATGATGGACTATTCCTTTAACATAATAAAAATAAATTATATATAATATACTGATGTTATCATTAAACTTTTGTAATGTTAGGTGTGGATATGATTGTAAAAGAAATGAAAATGAGAAGAAAAAAAAGAGGATGACAGAAGATTTTACCTCTTTAATTTATGCTCCTTGAGATCATTATTAAGGCACTTGGGTTTGGTCTATTGATGATACCAGAATCTCCCATATTTGGGGGATAATATAGGGAATGTTATTTTGTATAATTTGTAATATATTAATGTTTTATAAGGTGCGAGGAGAAGACCAGGTGATGAGTGGTATTTTAGGGGAGGATAGGGGTGTTTTGGATTATTTTATCAAGTAGTTTATTATATTTACCCAAATCAATAAATAGTGTTGAATATTGTGACTAAATATTGTAAATTTTTTAAGATAATTTGTAAAAATGGGTTCTCACCTCATCCCTACATCATCCATGACTAAATAATTCATTTATTTAGCTTATATCATAAATTATCATATTTCACTATTCACTAAAAATTCAACTATTTTAGTAAAAATCCTAAAATGTTACCCTAAAAATTTATTGATCTGTACAATTAAAAAATAGACTAAATTTAAAAAAACTAAATATGATAAATTATATTTTTTTTAAAAAATCATTTATTCTTAAATATTGATTTTAAAAATATAATAGATTTTTCAACACTTTGAAAAGTTATTAAAGGCCACATAAAATTAACTTATAATCATAATGAATAAAATATATTAACTTTTGAATAAATTTTATGAAAATAAAATATCTATTAAATAATTATATAAATTATAAAATTTTATAAAAACATTTACCTTTCAGAAAATAAAAAACACTTAATTTATCATTTTTGTAATACTTGTTTACTTATACTATGATATAATTAGATTATATTTTCATTTATAAGGTACCAAAATTTTTTATAAATTCATAGGAGATGGTACTTTTATATTGGATGGATTACTATTCTTAATGGTCATGTTACTATTCCAATGGTGTGGTTACAATTCTATTCTTATAGGTACCTTAATTTTTATAAATATTACTTATTTGATTCCTCATTTATAAGAAATATTTTTTATTGGGATCTCTATAGTATGTATGTGTTTTATAGAATATAAAAATATTATTTGAAGGAAAATAATTAATTAAATTTTTTGGGGTCTTTAAAATTTTGAATAATTGGTGTATATTGTTAATTAATTTTTGAATTATCTATATTGAATATTTGGTGATACTATTTAATTTTGGAGTTTAATGTATCATTTCTCCAAATTATGGTGCATTTATATTTGGTATTATATTTTCATGTGTTACATATTTTGGTAATAGTAAATATAGAAATAATATCATTTCATAAATTTATATTGATCTTGGTGAATAATAATTTTAACATAGTGCTTCAAGAATTAAATTTTCATACGTATCATTCATAATAAATGATGTGAAAATGCTTTAAATAGATTGAAACAACTACACAAAGGATGATGTCATGTGTATGATTCGATGAAAATTATGTATGTATATTTAATTATATTCTTAATCAATATTGTAATGTAAATACACAACCCTATAAATTTGATATTGAAATAAAAATGATATCAAATTACATAAATTTTTAGGCATTGATGATCTTATTATTCCCAAATTGAATTCATATATTAATGTTACTATCATTAACATGAATTACTTCTACATTACATTCCATCATTTAGACATTAATTTTCTCCTCTTTATCCATATTTACACATCCAACTAATGTTCTCCTATTTGGTAACCTACTTATGTTTTATTCTACATGAAATTTGTATCTCTCTTTCCTTTTCTCAAAAGAAATTTTTTTGAATCTTTTTATAATGTGGGTTTTTAAAGAAGATGTTTTCAAATGTTAAAAACATAACTATATGGTTCATGTTAAAATTAAATGGATGAAATTTATTGCCAGGGGGAATGTAACACCCTTTTATTTTAAAATAACTCTTTCTTTAATAGCTTATATGATATGCAAGACCAAGCTTAAACGAACCACAACTTTTTTATTTATATGACCATTATAACATAGACACTAATTTTGCAGATATTAATAGTAATAAAAATGTAAAAACTATATATATAAAGTAACTTGTAATTAGATATGTATTTATTAATTCTTTGGAAAAAAGAACGCAATTTTTAGTAATCTGATTTAATCCTTCATAAATACATTTTCTTGAAAAATGGTTTTTATTACTTTTTTTGAGTGAATATTAATAAATTTCTACCCCATACAAACATGGTATTTGATAAAAATTTTATTTATTTTGAAATCATCAGTTTAAAATTATCTCAGGTTGATATATTTGGATTTTTATGAAAAGATTTATTTTCAGGTAAAGATAAAAAAACTACTAATTTTGTAAAAATATGGTTGTTTTCATTAAAAACGTTATATAAAATTAATATTTGATTGTATCATAACATATTTTTACTTTAATTTTATGTTATCTCATTAATTATGTAGGAATCAATCTTATATGTTTTTATGGTATAATTTCATTTTTATGCTTTAAAAGTCATTTTTTAAAAACTATTTTTCATTAAATTCTACGCATGTATATTACAATTTATTTTTTTATAATTATATAAATTTATCAATGAAAAATTTATTCTATATTTGGAAATATGATGTTCAAATTATTAAAATAGTTCCCAATTAATTTTTTTCATTATGAATTGTAGCATCATTAATTATTTTCACCTTGATAAGAGTAAATCACGTAATTATGGTTATAAATAATGGGATATGTCCTATAATTCCCCTTAATAATTGTATTTATTTTATTGGAAACAAATTCATCCATTAAATTATGAAAAAAATAAAAATGTGAGATTTTATTTACACTTTACTTTTACTATATCATTTATGTAACTCCCCGAAATTCTAAATTGAGAAAATTGAATTCCAAAGCATGTGTGAAATGAAACACTAATATCATAAAGGAATATAGTATACCAATAAATTAAAATACAATTAATATTTTAAGTAAATTTAATATATTTTAAAGCTTAAAATTCAGGCATCACTGAGTTAGTGCACGTCACATTCATGAATGAGTTTCTTTGATGAATTTTGTTCCACAATTTTCTGTGTTTTACCAAGGAATAATATAATAATAAAACATTATTATTTATCATAATAAGATATAAAAAATCCGTTAAATTATCTATTATGAATATTATTTACTAAATTTTGATAATATATTATTTACACGGATATAATGTTAATTCATAGGTTAAAAATTAATTAGAAGTGAATATAACAAGCAATTAAATATAAAGTGATTGTTTTTATAGAAAACTATTAATTTTCATACAAAGGTATTGTATCCTTATTAAATAAATTATTTAAAATTATTAAAGTAGACTTATTAAATATATAGGTTATATATTCAATAAAATATTTTTTTATTCATCCAATATATTTTATAGGCCTAAGATAAGAACAAGCCCAATATTTCGTAAAGAAATAAATATTTTTATTAAAGGCAATTTTTCCTCCTTTTAATGGGGAAAATATTTTTTTTAAAAATCATACTTTTATATATATTTCATTTAAAAAAATTAATATTCTAAATGGTAACTTAAAAAATTAGGTTGGGGGTAATTTTTAGTATTTTTCTATGATGTTTTATTTTTTAATAAATAATGGAAAATATTGAATTTTAATTAAAAAGTATTTTTAATCAAATTTATTGAATAGGATAAATTTAAAATTTTATTGGTTTTAATTTTTAGTTATATTTATTTTTTATTAATTAATCTAATTTAGGACATTTTAATCATTTTCACCATGAAATTGGATATAAAAACTTCTCTACTTTTGAATGTTTTTACATTAAAAACCCACATTTGGATCCTATCTACTGGATTAATTTTAAATTAATTTATACGAATTATATGATTCAAATTTAGAAAAATGGATTCCATTTTTGAAGTCAGAATAATATATAATTTATAAAATGTCCAAATTAGTTATTTTCCAAAAATACTAGTGGAATTAATTAAAATTAGTTACAATGATTGAGGTGAAATTAAGCTAACCATAGGGATAAACCTTGCACTTAAGGGGAAAAATGACCTATAAACTATTCCAAAAACATTTTTTGACCATATATATACCATATAATACCTTTTATCTACTTTTTACCATTATTCTTTCCAATTTACATGTGAAAAACGTGGGTGTAATTCCCTTTCGAAAAATTTAAATGAGTACCACTCCTCCACTATAAAAAACCCTCCTCTCTTCGTAATTCTTTAACCCTATCAAGACACATTGGCTCGACCATTATCTACCCAAATATATCCTTAAAATAGAAATTTTTATCCTATTATCCTTTCTTTTTTCATAAATTCATCCATACAATCCATTTAGAGAAAACCAAAATGGGTTACCCGATTAAGAGGTAAAACCAATCCTCGGGCCCATTAGTTTTACCTCTTTTTACAAACATAAAATTATTATTATTACTTGATTATTTAATAACACCATTATACTAAATATAGTTATATGTTTTTATAATATTTTTTCTACCAACATTTACACACACTTCCATCTAATGGGTGATGAACATAATGTTTATGTGTATAGTGAACTTTCGCCTCATGAAATATTGATTGTTCGTTCTTCCTTTACCACCTTTCTTGATGGCCATTATGATGGAAATTTTTTTATATATTTTATATAAGATATTTATAATGACTATATACTTCTTCATTTCGTTTACAACACATAACATTATAAACTTCATTTTCTGGGAATATGAGAACATCATTTGTGGAAGTGTGGGTTATCTCCCCCTCAATGTGATATGATTTATTCACACTATACATGGAATGTATATAAGATGGTTTTCATAAAAATATGTAAAATATATTACAAATACATGATACATTATTCATAATATAAATATAAATAACTTTCTATTCATTTTTTAATATTAAAATGAAGGGAAAGTAGCCTTCATGCGAATGTACGACCTGCCCTCTCCATGAACGGTGCATTCCATTTCATATCTCAAAATGTTATGGATTATTATGAATAAATATATAATAAATATATATATTACTTACATAATAGTTTTAAATATGTAGATTATTAATCCATGATATTAGTACTAAATAACAAGTTAAAACATTCTTGTTAAACTAAGAATTTAATACCCAAAATAGTGAAAACAATGAAATATGTTTATCAAACGGGTAATGAGATACCATAAGAATAAAATATAGGATATTATAATCATGATTATGGATATATAATAAGTTATTAACACTTTAAAAACCATTATATTGGATGTTAAATTTTTTTCACATAAAATGAAATTCAAGGTAAGGGATTTTGTCTCAATTTACATTCCATTGAAACATATTTGTTGTTATGGACCTAGTGTTTTTATACGGTTTATATACTTCCTATTTATATGTTATATCATGAATATCCTTATTATTAGGATATTTTAAGATTAATTTAATTTTATTACTTCATGTATATTATGTATCAAATTTCTCAAAGTTGTATGTGACACTTTGGAATGTTTGATGATTATTCTCCTCAAGAACATTTTAATGATTATATTTTCAATAACACATAAATTTATGATGGTAAAATTATCTTGAAAAAATTAATTTAATTTTTTAAAACTAATTTCTTATATATGGTGTCAATACATTCAATTTTTCCTATGATATTATGATTCATTCATTCTTCAAGATTTGTTGGGTATCAATTTGAATTATATTAGGGGATTCGAGTCAAAATATTCCCCGTGGAAAAGAATTTTAAGAACCCAATATCTTTTCATTGGGTTATATTACTTCCTTGTTGTCATTAATATTATATAATTATGTGTATAAATATTTTTGAAAATATTTTGATGTAACATCCAAAGTAAGTAATGAATAATGGATATTTTTATCTATGACTATTAATGAATTAGATATTGTTTTAGAGGCTTAAAATGAAAATAAATCCAATCTTATGCAAGGAATACACTAATATTTTTTAAAAGATTGTTTTACTGTCTTTTGATGGCAAACAATTTTTAAATATATCTTTTGAAAATTTTATAAGATATGTTTGTCAAAATAAACTTATTATTTATAATTGGGACATCAAAATTTACTTTGTGTGAATTTTTGGTATTTTTCTGACAATGTTCATTTTTTAATGAATAGTGAAAAATACTGTATTTTACATCAAAACTACTTTTTAATCTACTTTATTTATATGATTAGATTATATTGTGAATTTTTTTTAAAGTTAAATTAGAATATATATTTACCATTTAATCCAATGGTTGTCATTAGGATTAATTTCACTTTGGAATTGGTCATAAACTAATGCCAAACTTTTCATAGATATTGTTTAAAAAAACCCGCTATTTGTTTTGACAACGGGAATTATTTTTATATCAATTATTGCAATTTTTGTGTTTTTAATTTGGTAAAATGTATTACATATTTGGAATCAGAAGGTCTAAATTATGTAATCAATACTCTTTTGTTTTTGGACATTATGAATAGTAACGACGGTAATTATCTTTAATTATCTTGATTAATGAGTAATCGGGTAGTTAAGGATAATAAAATGATATCATAATAATACAAAAAGACCAAAAAATGTGTCCTAAGGCTACTGGTTGTCTCATGGCCGACCATGGGATGCCTTTTGCGAAACTTGGGGGCCCCATGGAATCACTTTTGTGGAAAGTGACTTGTTATCTTTTTATTTTTTTTAATGAAAGTAAATATAACAAGAATGTATCACCTAAGTAAAATATTTTTAGTTTTGTCTACATAAATGATCTTTTAGACTATAAATATTAATTGGAAATATAAAGAGATATCCTACATCATAGTATTTTTTCATAATTTTTATACTTTAAATAAATTAAATTATTTATGACATCATGATGATGCAGCGATTACCTCATTAATAAAGGATTTAAATAAAATGAAATGATAATGTAAAATCTATGACCTAAACATGTCCAAAACCTATTGGATGGGTGTATTTCGAACCCTTATCACCTTACCCTAGAAATATATCAATGTGGGACCTTTGGAATCCGAAAATAATTTTCAAATAAAGTAACATTTCATTACTTTCCAAGAGTGCCCATCCTCTCCTCTTATAAAAGGCCCCCATCTCTACCTCCTTACCCACACTCCCAAAGCCTTTGGACCAGCAAACCCCTTCCCATTTTGTCTCTCCACTTCCCTCTCTTACTACTTGAAGCCTCACTTTGGGAAGAAGTCTTCCCAAGTAAGCCTTTGAGCTCAAACCAAAGAGAGTTACCCGATTTTAAGGTAATGTCTTCACTTGGGTCCTTTTGTTTTATTTCTCTTCTCCAACACCCTAAACTCTTCTTATTCATTTAATTTGTAACAAATACAGAATCTTCAATATACTAGTATGTTGTTATAAGAATTATTATAGCTAAACTTACACCCACCTACATTTAATGGTTAAAGAACATACTGTTTCCGTGGATAGTGAATTTATGCCTCCCGAAACGATGATTGTTCAACATTATTTTGACACCTTCAAAGTTGGCCATTAAGATGAAACTATATTTATATATGATATATAATATGTTTATGTTTTCCTTAAGCTTATGTATTTTTCATTTTGGGCATACCTTTATGGTTTCCATTATGGGTAAACACGATATCTTCATTTAAGGAAGTGCGGACTACCGCCCCCTCAAAGTGATTTGATTCGTTAAATACCATATGTGGGACATATAAAGGATGGAACTACGATATTATATATTATATTATACTGGAATTATAATATACCTCTATATCATTATGATTTCATTCTATAAAATACGAAATAGAAATGAAAGTAGCATTCTTGCGTACGTACGGCTTACCGTCTCCATGAACGGTGCATTTTATTTCTTACCTATAAATGATTATGTAATATTATAAATGCATGCATGTACTGGATATATATGACATATATGATATCTACATCATGAATACCATTCTAGATATAATGGATTCATGAACAACATGTAATTATAAAGGGATTTTTTTTACTCAAGTACCAATGATCGTTAAAACGACCGTTATTAACTTAAATAATTACATAGTGTTCATGACATGGAAATAAGTGATATAAAAGAAATAATGAACTTGAAAAGGGTTCTTCAACAAGTATAAATTAACTCAAGTTTATTATTCATGAGATTAAAGAATTACTGAGTCAAGTCGTACCTGAGGTATGGGACTTCGTCTCAATCTCCATTCAATGAGGCATATTTTGTTTTATACACAACCTTCTTTTATACGGTGTATAAACCCCTTTGACTTTTATGTTTATTCAAAAGGAATCTTTTTTATACGAAGCGTTTACTAAACGACAAAAGGGAATGTTTTTTTCGTACGTATGCGGCGAAAACAACTTCTCCGCCGCCGTGACCATTATTTGAGTTTCGGCTTCCTCTACAAGCCATACCTTTTTAAAAAAAAGAAAAATAAATATCATGTTTTACTTTTCTTTTATTTTGGTATTGAAAATTGTTTTCATAATGTTTTTATATCAATGTGTTGTATTGATATCTTGTGACTGAAATGTGGAAGTGTTATGTTTCCTTTATGCATGTTTTATGTGATACGATTATGTTGAGGTTCTTGGGCATTATTATGAAGATGGGTGGTTCCGTGATAGACTAAGGGCGGGTGAGCCCGATATATCTCTCCAATGCATTGGGTAACATGAAGGAGTGAAACGTTAAGGTTTCTCCGAAGAGATTTACGGAATATACTGTGATGGGTATTCCAAACGTAACCAAGAGGGTTACTGCCTACGTAAGAATGTTATGAATGCCTCAAGTTACCTTTATGTCTTATGATTTCTATGATTTATTCATGATTTTATGAGGTATGTTAAAGTGCTTATGTTTTATGGGTAAAGTGTGATTTAATTCTTATGTATATATGTACCCATGTTTCCTTTCCATATTTTTATATCCCTTACTGAGCTTTTTATGCTCATCCCAAGTTTTTTTGAAATGTTTTTCACAGGTCAAGGGAAAGGTACATGATATGATGATAGTGTCAAGGAAGTGTCAAGAAATAATCCATGTTTTATTTTAAATATGTTTCCATTGATGGGAAAGAAGAATACTATCTTTATGTAACCACTTTGTTTATATGTGGAAAGTAATGCACATTTTATTATCTAATTCTATAAAACTCTAAACCCAAAAAGATCCTCAATGTGTAATCTTGTAATAACTCAAGATTAAGTAAGGTTTAATGTTGGGGCCTTATAAATTATATATTTCCACATCTCTTATGTAAATATATTACTGGTACACATAATTTATCCATTGATTCATTCTCACATCAATGTTATGGGATTTTCAAGGGTATACTTCACAATCTCATTTTGATCAGGATTATTTACACAATAATTTTCTTATGAAGAAATTATTAGATTATATTCTAATGAACCCTTTCATTTTATTCTGCTATGGTTATTCATTAACTTTTCTAATTAATAGTACCACTTGTCCCCTCTTGGGTACGTACAATTATTTATAATATGTTTTTATGAATACCCAACATCATTTATCCCTTTAGTTGGAGAACATATTTTATTATAAAAATATATTTTTCAAAAAGTTCTTCACAAATGTATTTAACCATTTCTAAATGATTTATTAGTGAAAATTTTTCCCTTTTTACTGATGTTTTCAAAGGAATATTCTTATCGTTTTCCGAAAAAAGAAAATTTTCTAACCTTTTACCATTAAAAAGGAAAGCCCATTTTAATGTGTATGACATGTAAGAATTTAATATCTATCATTTAAATATAGAATCATTTGAATTATAAAAATATTAATTTAAAAAAAATATAAAAAAGTGATTTTCAATGCAATGTATATTCATAAAAATTTTGAAAATGAAAAGTATATTTTCCACATCACTGTGTTTATAATATATTTTATTTCTATTAAAAATGACAAAAACCCTCTATTTTTACCAAAATTTAAATATTATTTATTTATATTATTTTTCTTATTCCTCTAGATTGTTTATTAATTATTTGAACAACGATATTATTAACATTGACTTCTTTTATTCCTTTTACCCCCCTTTGAAATATTCAATTCTTTATTATCATTTGACATTGAATTTCCCCAAAATACCCATATAATTATTTATGGATATGATTATTTCTAGAATAGTATAAAATTTTTTATACATTTTTTACTTTTAAATTTTTTATATTATTTAGGGAAATATTAATAAATTCATATCGATTATTTAATATGGATATTTGATAAGTAATATATTTTTCGATATGAGAAATTATTGGGCCCTATAATACATGGGATGGGGAACATTTAAGGAAAGTTGTGCGGGTTAGGGACTAGATAATTCAGGCCCCTCGATGTATCGATAGTCTCATGAGATTAAATTAGTTCGTGAAAAAAAACCCTTCAAGTCTGTTTCGAATCATAATAGTTGGGTTTATACCCATTGATTTAAACAATTTTATATTGTAAAATGGATCATGTTCCTGATACATTATGTCTAATAACTATCAATTTCCATTATTTTGATTCAATATTTATTATCCATTATATATTGTGTGGACATATCTATGGATGTATTTATTTATCATTTATTTTATTTAAAGAAATGAATTTCTGTTTCTAACCTTTTAATATTTATTCTTCCTTATCTATTTTTTTGAGTGGCATGTGTTTCTAGTTATTACCTTTCCATATTGTTTATGAGCATTATAGTTTGTTTATTACATGGTATGTGTGTTCAATTATTTACCATTCCTTAATTATTATTCTAATTGATTAATAATATTATATTATATACATTACCCTTACTAAGAATTTGAGATCATCATTATTTTTTCACTTTCCTTAAAAATATATGAAGTATAATAAGAAAGATATTCGAGGATACACTAGATATAATAATGTTATCTTCATAAGAAAACATTTATTCCATAACTAATATATTTATTTGTAATAAAAGACTCATATGTGTACCTTATTTATCAAGACTAATATACTCTTCGATCCGTCCAGATTAGATTCATTGTAATCATGCCAATGTAATGGAAGTAGACATTGGCTTCAGACTATTTTGGGTCGAGTCAGTATAATTTATATTAGTTTATGAGAAAGACAATATAAAAAATGTTATTGTTTTGATTATAATATTAATAAACTTTTTTGATAAGGATTAAAAGAACTTATTTTTTATTTTAAATTGTTATTTCAAATATGATAGATTTTTTCATTGATTTTTTTAACGGAATATGCACCTTAAATTTTTAGTCAATGTTGATGCAGTGATTTTTCTTAAAGTAGAAAAATAATGTAAATGATTTTAACAACTCTACCAGTAATAATTATTTGGGGTGAATTATAGGGTAAGTATAGTTATTTATAAATAAAAAAATATGTTAGCTGTGTTAAATTATTATATTAAAATTTAAATTCTATATTTTTTATTAATGTCAATACTTTGGAACAGCCTCAAAAATGACATTTTCGGTATATTATGATAAATAATAATTTATTTTATTATTTAAAATCATAAAAATATTGTCTTTGGAAATATGAATGGGATATGGTACATCCTCCCAACCTTGGTAAAACTATGGGTCACTTTTACTTTCACAATATCTTTCTTGACTTTTAATGGGTAAAAAACATTGATATCACGATAATCATCAAAAGTGTTAATCGATGGAGGGGTATTAAAACAAAGAGATATGGGAGGAAACATAACCTAAACATGTCAAAATTTTATTATATGAGATTATATTAATTCATAACTTTATAATATTATAAATATATCAATTTTTACATTTTATATGAAAACTTATTTATATTAATTTAACACATTATTTAATTCCAAAAGTGCCCCTCCCCACACTTCTAAAAGGGAACCTCCTCTTTTATCTTTCTCAGATATATTTAGAATTTTATTTAATCCAATACATACCCAAGTAACTCAACAACATCCATCTGCATGTTATATAGGTCTTGGTCTTACTAAAGTACCAAACCTAGAAGCATTAATATATAATCTAGATAGGTTGTCTTAGGATAAGGTATAAGTCCTAACTAACCTATTTCCAGATTATTTCTTATTATACCACCATAGATTATTATAAAGTTGTTATAAAATACTAAAATTCGTATCATAATTATAAATGAATTTTAAAATTATTATTTTCCAACCCCTTTTAATCTCATTTTCCATCCCATGGGAAATGAAATCATCATATGTGCGTATGTGTTGATTACCAATTCCATGAAGTGCTGAGTTTTATTTATCACTTCAATTTTAAAAGGTGGTTATTATAATGGATTTAATTAGTATATAGTATATCCTTAGATTAATTATATATCTTTGAAGATATTATATCATATATTTTTTATCATTTCCACCCATTAAAAATAATAACGTCATTTGTTCTAACTTGTGTTCAACCACCTCTATGTAGAGATGTGATTTTTTCATGCATATAATTTATAGATGAACATAAAATTGTATTTAATGTTTAAAAATGATAATTATTTCATAATTATAAATCATGAGATGATGTAATAATAACCCCTTTTGACCATAATTATCACGTATATATGGTTTCTTGATTATGATCTAAATTTCCTAAAAACATAGAATATAAACTAAACTGATTATGTAACTAAATAAAACAATGAAATAAATCAAAAAAAAAAAGGAAAAATTATAATTAAATGAACCTATAAAATTTTCTTATTCAAGAATATAAAAAAATATAATTTTATTATTCATGTTCTAATGAATTTATGATGTTAGAAAACATTTAAGGTAGGGGACATTCTTTAAAAAACCTTTAAAAGATTCATTAAAATCTATTTTTATTCTATGTCCATGTTCTATTAAAGCATACAATAAAATTATTTTTTATGTTTAAATAGTTTTAAAAGGTAAATTTTACAATATTTTACATTTTGTACACTGTTTTGAAAAGGATTCATTTTAAAAACAATTATATGGGTGATATTGACACTTATTTACTAATACGTAAAAGAATGTATTTTTTAACCTATATGAAATGAATAGAATTTGAAACCATTATGAAATATCATTAATGTTAAGCCTAAAAATTAATTTTACATGTCTATTTTCAAATTAAATAATTTGTAAAATATTTTGGGAAATTTTCATTTTAATTTTTTTAAAAATGAATGGGTATTTCTTCATACTGTTATACGAAAATTTAAAGTTATTTGATTATTATTCTAGATGATATTTTTAAGGGTTTTATGATGCAAATGGAAATGCTAATTTTTTCTATAGTAATTAAGAATTATATGTGATAACGTGTAAAACTCATATTACATCTATGATATGTGAGATTGATACAACTTATATGATGGGTGAGACTGATATAGCTCTCCAATGAAATTGGAAATATTCTTTATGTCCAAAGGAATGTATAAGTTATTTAACTAGAGAGTATTCTCATCTAGATATATTTGAGCTCCTATTATTTTTGAAACTAGTGACAATAGGGCATTAATATGATATTCAATGATGTTGATAAGTGTTTCTACTCTCTTCCAATGAGGTTTAGAGGTTTTATATTATAAAAATTGTGTTATTCTTATGGATATGATTTATTTCATATGATCAATGAAAAATGTGATAAAGGTAGAAAAATTAAGGATTTTTTTCACCTATATAATATATATCTTTCTTTTTTATCCCATAATGTGTATTTTAGGTTGATATCATGTTTGTGAATGTTTTTCAAAGGTTTTAAAGATAAGTATAAAAGATGAATATGTCATGTTTAAAGTTAGGAATATTTCTTATGAAAATCAAAGATGATTCTTTTTTAATGTTTTTTATTGTGGGAAAATTGATATTGAGTGAAAGTTCCATATTTTTAATATATATGGTAATTTTTTGTAACATTTGTGTCCTAATTCTCTATAACTCTAAATGTAACACCCCAGGTAAATAAAGAATATGACATTTTTATATTTATCCATATTTGTGAATAAAATATTAATATGACTTTAAAGGGGACTCTATGCTCGATGGCATACCCAACACGCAACAATGAGTTTCTTGGGAATCTTATGTTGCACACTAATAATAAAATAATATTATTTTAAATGGTTGTTAACATGTAGCCGTTGTATTGGAGGGAATGGATAGAAATAACTAAAATATTATTATATATGTTTTTAAATGTTTTTACATTTATCCAATAAAAGACAAAGGCATAAAATATGGAAAGAATTCAATTTTAGATGTATATGCCCTAGTTTTCACTAAAGGTTCACTTATCACCTTTTGATGGAGAACCGTCATTAAATATAGTTTTGTTCACTATTATACATCCTTTTGGACCAAATAAAACTCTTCTTAAGAAATCGGACATCAAAATTTACTTTGTGTAAATTTTTGGTATCTTTCTGATAAAGTTCATTTTTTAATGAATAGTGTAAAATGTTGTATTTTAATTCAAAACCTCTTTTTAATATAATTTATTTATATGATTATATTATCTTTTGAATTGGTTTTAAAGTGAAATTAGAATATATTTTTACCATTAAATCTAATAGTGGTCATTGGAATTAATTTCACTTTGAAATCAGACTTAAACTAGTGTCAATCTTTTGATACTTATTATTTCATAAAAACACGCTATTTGCTCTGACAGCGGGAATTAATTATTAAATTAATTAATGTGACTTATATTTTTTGAATTATTTAAAATAGAATTCATTTTTGAATTCGGAATATCAAATATTTCTTATGGTGAATTTTTGGGATTTTTCTGAAAAACTTCAATTTTTTATGAATAGTGAAACCACTAAGTGGTACTTATAAAAACAGATTTTTCTGTTTAAATGAAATTTTTCCATCTTTGTGTTTTGAATTTCAAAAATCTGACATACGTGGTTGTCATTAAGAAGTAAAATGTGGTTCAATGGGATAAAAATAATTTTTTGTTGAATAGTAACTTATTAAGTTTTTAATCAAAATTAGAGGTAATTAGTGTAGTTTAAGGTAAAAATAAAGTTTTAATAATATGAAATGAACTTGACACATGTCCTAACCTCATTTTATGTGTCATGTCCGACCAAGACAACCCATGGGTCAACTTGGGGACCCCATGAAGCCACTTTGGTTGGAAAATGACATTAATATCTTTTTATTTAAAGTTAAAGTAAAAATGAGACAAACATGAAATGTTTTACTAAAACAATTTTTACATGGGGTTATAAAAAT
Source organism: Viscum album (assembly GCA_963277665.1). Lineage (NCBI taxonomy): Eukaryota > Viridiplantae > Streptophyta > Magnoliopsida > Santalales > Viscaceae > Viscum > Viscum album. The sequence goes on along the minus strand of OY728128.1, from coordinate 1,248,572,611 downwards.
ATGATTTTTGACTATAAATATTCATTGGAAAGCTAAAAATATTTCCTACATCATAGTATTTGTTTTATAATTTTTAGACATTAAATAAATTAAATTATTTATGACATCATGATGATGAAGCGATGACCTCATTATTTAATGATTTAAATAAAATGGAAAGATAATGTATTATCTAAGACCTACACATGTCCAAAACCTATTGGATGAGTGGATTTATAACCCTTATCACCTTATCCTTGAAACACATCAATGTGGGACCTCTTAAATCCGAATACCATTTTAAAATAAAGTGACTTTTCTTTAGCTTCCAAGAGTGCCCCTCCTCTCCTCTTATAAAAGGCCTCCACCTCTACCTCCTTACCCACACTCCCAAAGCCTTTGGCTCGGCAAATATCTGCCCATTTTGTCTCTCCACTTCCCTCAATTACTCCTTGAAGCCTCAATTTTGGCATAAGTATTTCCAAGGAAGCCTTTGAGCTCAAACCAAAGGGAGATACCCGATTTTAAGGTAATGTCTTCACTTGAGTCCTTTTGTTTTATTTTTCTTCTCCAACCCCATAAACTCTTTTTATTCATTTATTTTGTAACAAATCCAGTATAATAAATATACTAGGATGTTGTTATAATAAGTATTTGATCTAGACTTTCACACACCTACATCTAATGGTAAAAGAACATACTGTTTCCGTGGATGGCGAATTTCGGCCTCCCGAAATGATGATTGTTCAAAATTATTTTAACACCATCAAAGGTGGACATTAATATGAAACTATATTTATATATGATATATAATATGTTTAGGTTTTCCTTAAGCTTCTGTATTTTTCATTTTGGGCATACCTTTATGGTTTCCATTATGGGTAAACGTGATATCTTCATTTAAGGAAGTGTGGACTATCGCCCCCTCAAAGTGATGTGATTCGTTAATTCCATATGTGGGACGTATAAAGGATGGATTTAAAGTTATTATATATGATTTTATACTGGAATTATAATATACCTATATATCATTATTATTTCATTCCATAAAAAATATGAAATAGAAATGAAAGTAGCGTTCATGAGTACGTACGGCTTACCGTCTCCATGAACGGTGCATTTCATTTCTTATCCCCAAATGTAATGTACTATTATAAGTACATGTATATAATGGATATATATGATGAATGATACATCTAAATGATGAATATAATTCTGGAATTAAAATATACATACCTCTCATTTAGTTTTAATTCCATTAATATGACAAAGAAATGAAAGTAGCGTTCATGCGTACGTACGGCTTACCGTCTCCATGAACGGTGCATTTCATTTCTTACCTCTAAATGATTATGTAATATTATAAATACATGTATATGCTGGATATATATGATATATATGATATCCAAATCAGTAATGTCATTCTGGATATAAAGAACCTTTGACCACACGAACAACATGTAATTGTAAGAAGTCCACTTTCGACTTAAGAACCAAATATCGACAAAACAAACATTATTAACTTAAATGGTTACATAATGTTTATAACATGGAAATAAGTGATATAAAAGGAATAATGAAATTTAAAAAGGTTCTTAATCAAGTATAAATTAACTCAAGTTTATTGTTCAGGACGTTAATGAACGATCGAGTCAAGTCGGACCCGAGGTAAGGGATCTTACTCCTCTCTTTCTTTTTAAGTACTCTCCTTTATGTCACTTCTTTTAAGCTCCTATTTGTTATGTTGTAGGATGTTCTTTTATATTCCTCTTTCTGTAAACATTATGTTAATATTATGAGAGACCTTATTTGATCTCATCAATCCATTTTGTAAGTTTAAAGTGGCGCCGTTAGGATGCCGAGTTTTCGTAAGGGATTTTTCATCTCACTTTTATTCCCGTGAGATTTATGCTAAATTTGCCACAATTTCCTTTGAGTGGTGTATGTACTGCCCATTATTTTACTCATTTTGTAATATACTTTCATTTATGAGTATTTACATCAATGTTGTATTGTCCTTCTTTCACGGGGTGTATGTTTCGGAAGATACCCATGTCGGTAAGGGAACCTTTCACCCTCCTCTTTTTAAAAGACTTATTTTGTTATGTCTTTTAATTCACATAATATTATTTTGGGATATGTTATTATATATACTTATTGATGTAAATTTTATGTCCAAGTGATGAGATACCCTTTTTATCTCTCATCAACTTATTTTCTGAATTTTGAAGTGACGCCGTTAGGCTGTCTAATTATTGCAAGGGAACTTCTTAACCCAATTTCAATTCATTGGGATAAACTTGTACACCTTGAATATGTCGTTATATGATTATGTGTGAATGTTCTCTGATTGTTTTACACTTAATACCCACTTATATTTAGTGTATCCGTTTTTCACACATAGTTATGTAACTGATTTATCCTTAATCCAAGGATATCGTCTTTGTATGGGACTTCGTCTCAATCTCCTTTCATTGAGGCATATTTTGTTTTATACACAACTTTCTTTTATATGGTGTATAAACCCCTTTGACTTTTACGTTTATCCAAAAGGAATCTTTTTATACGAAGCGTTATACTAAATGACAAAAAAGAATGTTTTTGTCGTACGTATGCGGCGACAACGACTTCTCCGCCGCCGTGACCATTATTTGAGTTTCGGCTTCCTCTACAAGCCATACCTTCTTTTTAAAAGAAAAATAAATACCATGTTTTACTTTTCTTTTATTTTGGTATTGGCAACAGTTTTCATAAGGTATTTATATCAATGTGTTGTATTGATATCTTGTTATTGAAAGGTGGAAATGTTATGTTTCCTTTATGCATGTTTTATGTGATACGATTATGTTGAGGTTCTTGGGCATTATTATAAAGACGGGTGGTTCCATGATAAACTAAGGGCGGGTGAGCCCGATATAGCTCTCCAATGCATTGGGTAACGCGAAGGAGTGAAACGTTAAGGTTTCTCCGAAGAGATTTAGGGAATATACTGTGATGGGTATTCCAAACGTAACCAAGAGGGTTACTCCCTACGTAAGAATGTTATGAATGCCTCAAGTTACCTTTATGTCTTATGATTTCTATGATTTATTCATGGTTTTATGAGGTATGTTAAAGTTCATATGTTTTATGGGTAAAGTATGATTTTATTCTAATGTATATATGAACTCATGTTTCCTTTCCATATTTTTATATCCCTTACTGAGCTTTTTATTCTCATCCCAAGTTTTTGAAATGTTTTTCACAGGTCAAGGGAAAGGTACATGATGTGATGATAGTGTCAAGGATGTGTCAAGAAAGAATTTGTGTTTTATTTTAAATATGTTTCCATTGATGGTAAGAATGAATATTGTCTTTTATGTACCCACTTTGTTTAAATGTGGAATGTAATGCATGTTTCAGGATCTAATTCTCCAAAACTCTAAACCTAAAAAGATCCTCAATGTGTAATCTTGAAATAACTCAAGATTAAGTATGGTTTAAGGCTGGGGCCTTATAGTTGGTATCAATGGTCGGTTTAGATAACTTTAGAGGTTAGGGTATTCTTTAAGCATAAGTGACATTACCATAATGGTTAGGATTTCAGAAAGAGTCCTAGTTTTAGATAAAGTGAATGAGTAAGTATATCTTAGTGTTTACCTTCCTCATTAGTACATGATGGTTTTGTTGATATACTCACACTGACATTTCTGTTTTTAGTGAATGGGTGGATCTAGCAGGCACCAAAGAGACAACAAGTTTGAAGGAAACTGTGGTGGTTCTCTGATTAAGATACTAGATAAAATGGAGGATTCAATGAGGAAACTTGTGGTTGTTCTAAACCAAATATCAAGGAGTCATGATCAACCACTTGAACCTTGGTATGTTCTGTAATGCATCATGTACGAGATGACCAATCCATGTGGAAGTTCAGGTAATAATTATAAAGGTAACCATTAGAGTTTATATGATCCTTACTTTTGAGGTAATTATGGGTTATTATATGATATGCTGGAAAATGAAAGGCATGAGAAAGACTTGAGGTTAAAATATGTTATGATCATTTTTGATGATTTTATCTCTTTTTGGGGAATGATTTAAGAATTATATAGTTTTGGAAAAAGGACAACACGTGGACCGTGTGACAACCCGTCACATCGGACAAAGCTGCGGGAATCAAACCCACAACCAAAGTGCAACTGGTATTTATCGCCTACCACTGGACTACGTGAAGTCCCTGGTTAGTTTGACTGATTCTTTTTAGTTATATGATTTTATGAATTAAGAGTAAGTTGATTTTGTGTTATTTATGAAAATGATTAACCTATCATGGAGGATATGTGATTAGGTTAATTACTTTTCAATCCGAGACTTTAGGAGCAACTGATGTTGTTTGGAGATAAATGTTACAATTTAACTTGGAAGACTGTGTGACTAAATCCTTCAAATATTTTGGTTTCAATCTTAGATTGGTTTACTTTGAAGAATTTTATGGACAAATTTTTTATCGGATGGTCCTCGTTTATCTTTGGGTTTTGTTGGAAAAATTTTGGATATTAGGCATAGATTTTCTTTTTAATGGTTTATCCTTTTCTGGATTATCTGACCTTGTACTAACCTTTTTGGTTTTGGTTTTGGTTAAAGCCTAAAGACATGGGATGTATATAGTTCTCTTTGGTGGATTAGGTGATTCTCTAGAAGTTGATTATAGTACTCTTAATGCGAACAAGTCTCCCTAAATACTCGTCTTTTGGAAAAAACATGAGTTTGATTAAGGAATCTAGTAAAAGTTGAAAGTCAACAAGATAAGTGATTATGTTTCATTATGAATAAATTCCTCAATAAAAAGTAACTTAAAACAAAAATGTTTTCTATTATCTTTTCCTACTGGGGAATCGAATACCGTTTAACCCATCACAAGTTTGTGATTTTCTTATGGTTAACTTTCTCCTAGACATATTTACTATCACGCTCCCTCAAGAACATGACCCTTTGCTTTTTCTTCCATGTCCATGTTTTTCTACATATGGGTTAACTTGGGTGACCTTTGTACTTATCTTCCTTTATTTTAAAGTAATTGTTTTACACTTAATACCCACTTATATTTCATGTATTCGTTTTTCACACATAGTTATGTAACTGATTTATCCTTAATCCAAGGATACCGTCTTTGTATGGGACTTCGTCTCAATCTCCTTTCATTGAGGCATATATCGTTTTATACACAACTATCTTTTATACGGTGTATAAACCCCTTTGACTTTTACTTTTATACAAAAGGAATCTTTTTCTACGAAGCGTTTTGCAAAACGACAAAAAGGAATGTTTCTTTTAACGTAAGCGGTGACAACGACCTTTTCCGCCGCCGCGAGTATTATTTGGTCTTTGGCTTCCTGAACAAGCCATAATGTTTTTTTAAAATGAAATAAATACTATATACTCTTTTATGTATTTTGGTATTGAAAATGGTTTTTATAATGGATTTGTTATGTCAATATATTTAAGTGATATATTGTGATCAAAGTGTGGAAATGTTTCCTTTCCATTATGTTTGTTTTATGTCTTATGATTTTATAATGGTACTTAGACATTTGACGGGTGGTTACGTGATAAACCATATGACGGGTGGGGCCGTGAAAACCAGGACGGGTGGTTACGTTATAACCTCCAATGCATTGGGTATGGAAGTCGGACGTATGGATATTCCATTAAGTATGTATGGAAGTTGGCCGAATGGCTATTCCATTAAGTGATATGTGTGGAAGTCGACCTTATGGTTATTCCACTTAAGTATGTTTATGTCCCAAGTTACCTTTATATATGTTATGTGTTCTTTATATGGGTTTTATGGTAATCCTTTGGTTACAAAAAGTTAAGTAATGATACTTTATTCAGTGAAGAGTTTTTTACTACTTCATTAAGGTGAAGGTATTACTTTGATAGAGTATACATGGTTTACTTGATGTTTTAAAAACTAACAGTTTTCATTCTTTGTGTATCCCTTACTGAGCTTTTTATGCTCATCCCAAGTTTTTGAAATGTTTTTCACAGGACTTAGCATGGAATAGGGTCAAGTATGGGATCCAGGGAAAGTCATACTACCTAAATCAAGGAACTATACATGTTTCTTTTTAAGAGTTTTTATTTTATGGAAATTTAGTAGAAGCGACTACTTTGTAATATTTTGAGATGTAATAGTTATATATTAATTTTATAAAACTCTAAACCTGAAAAGATCCTCAATTTTAATTACTCATTTAATTCAATATTAAGTAAGGTTTAAGGCTGGGGCCTTATAGTTGGTATCAAAGGATGTCTCCAAGCTCAATTTTAAAAATTGCGAGGACGCAATTCCCAAAAGGGGGGAAGGATGTAACACCCCAGGTAAATAAAGAATATGACATTTTCATTTTTATCCATATTTGTGAATAAAATATTAATATGACTTTAAAGGGCACGCTATGCTCGATGGCATACCCAACACGCAATAATGAGTTTCTTGGGAATCTTACGTTGCACTCTAATAATAAAATAATATTATTTTAAATGGTAGTTAACATGTGGCCGTTGTGTTGGCGGGAATGGATAGAAATATCTAAAATATGATTATATTTTTTTTAAATGTTTTTACATTTATCCAATAAAAGATAAAGGCATAAAATACGAAAAGAATTCAATTTTAGATGTATATGCCCTAGTTTCCACTAAAGGTTCACTTATCACCTTTTGATGGAGAACCGTCATTAAATATAGTTTTTTTCACTCTTATACATCCTTTTGGACCAAATAAAACTCTTCTTAATAATTCAGACATCAAAATTTACTTTGTGTAAATTTTTGGTATCTTTCTGATAAAGTTCATTTTTTAATGAATAGTGTAAAATGTTGTATTTTAATTCAAAACCTCTTTTTAATATAATTTATTTATATGATTATATTATCTTTTGAATTGGTTTTAAAGTTAAATTAGAATATATTTTTACCATTAAATCCAATAGTAGCCGTTGGAATTAATTTCACTTTGAAATCAGACTTAAACTAGTGTCAATCTTTTGATACTTATTGTTTCATAAAAACACGCTATTTGCTCTGACAGCGGGAATTAATTATTAAATTAATTAATGTGACTTATATGTTTTGAATTTTGTAAAATAGACTTCATTTTTTAATTCGGAATATCAAATATATCTTAGGGTGAATTTTTGGGATTTTTCTGAAAAACTTCAATTTTTGATGAATAGTGAAACCACTATGTGGTACTTATAAAAACTGATTTTTCCGTTTTAATGAAATTTTTCCATATTTGTGTTTTGAATTTAAAAAATCCGACATACATGGTTTTCATTAAGAAGTAAAATGTGGTTCAATGGGATAAAAATAATTTTTTGGTGAATAGTAACTTATTAAGTTTTTAATCGCGATTAGAGGTAATTAGTGTAGTTTAAGGTAAAAATAATGTTTTAATAATATGAAATGAAATTGACACATATCCTAACCTCATTTGATGTGTCATGGCCGACCAAGACAACCCATGGGTCAACTTTGGGACCCCATGAAGCCACTTTGGTTGGAAAATTACATTAATATCTTTTTATTTAAAGTTAAAGTAAAAATGAGACAAACATGAAATTTTTTACTAAAACAATTTTTACATGGAGTTATACAAATAATATTTTTGACTATAAATATTAATTGGAAAGATAAAACTATTTCCTACATCATAGTATTTTTTTTATAATTTTTAGACATTAAATAAATTAAATTATTTATGACATCATGATGATGAAGTGATGACCTCATTATTTAACGATTTAAATAAAATGGAAAGATAATGTAATATCTAAGACCTACATATGTCCAAAACCTATTTGATGAGTGGATTTCAAACCCTTATCACCTTATCCTCTAAACACATCAATTTGGGACCTCTTAAATCAGAATACCATTTTAAAATAAAGTGACTTTTCTTTACCTTCCAAGAGTGCCCCTCCTCTCCTCTTATAAAAGGCCCCCACCTCTACCTCCTTACCCACACTCCCAAAGCCTTTTTCTCGGCCAACCTCTGCCCATTTTGTCTATCCACTTCCCTCTCTTACTCCTTGAAGCCTCAATTTGGGCAGAAGGCTTCACAAGGAATCCTTTGAGCTCAAACCAAAGGGAGTTACCCGATTTTAAGGTAATGTCTTCACTTGAGCCCTTTGGTTTTATTTTGCTTCTCCAACCCCCTAAACTCTTTTTATTCATTTATTTTGTAACAACTCCAGTATAATAAATATACTGGGATATTGTTATAAGAATTATTCGAGCTACACTTTCACACACCTACATATAATGGTTAAAGAACATACTGTTTCCGTGTATGGCGAATTTCGGCCTCCCAAAACGATGATTGTTCAACATTCTTTTAACACCATCAAAGATGGACATTAAGGTGACACTATATTTATATATGATATATAATATGTTTTTTTCCTTAATCTTCTGTATTTTTCATTTTGGGCATACCTTTATGGATTCCATTATGGGTAAACGCGATATCTTCATTTAAGGAAGTGCGGACTACCGCCCCCTCAAAGTGATGTGATTCGTTAATGCCATATGTGGGATGTATAAAGGATGGATTTAAAGTTATTATACATGATGTTATACTAGAATTATAATATACATATATATCATTATTATTCCATTCCATAAAAATATGAAATAGAAATGAAAGTAGCGTTCATGTGTACTTACGGCTTACCGTCTCCATGAACGGTGCATTTCATTTCTTATCCCCAAATGTAATGTACTATTATAAGTACATGTATATAATGGATATATATGATGAATGATACACATAAATGATGAATATAATTCTGGAATTAAAATATACATACCTCTCATTTATTTTTAATTCCATTAATATGACAAAGAAATGAAAGTAGTGTTCATGCGTACATACGGCTTACCGTCTCCATGAACGGTGCATTTCATTTCTTACCTCTAAATGATTATGTAATATTATAAATACATGTATATTCTGGATATATATGATATATATGATATCCAAATCAGGAATGGCATTCTGGATATAAAGAACCTTTGACCACACGAACAACATGTAATTGTAAGAAGTCCACTTTCGACTTAAGAACCAAATATCGACAAAACAAACATTATTAACTTAAATGGTTACATAATGTTAATAACATGTAAATAAGTGATATAAAATGAATAATGAACTTTAAAAAGGTTCTTAATCAAGTATAAATTAACTCAAGTTTATTATTCAGGACGTTAAAGAACGATCGAGTCAAGTCGGACCCGAGGTAAGGGATCTTACTCTTCTCTTTCTTTTTAAGTACTCTCCTTTATGTCACTTCTTTTAAGCTCCTCTTTGTTATGTTGGAGGATTTTCTTTTATATTACTCTTTCTTTAAACTTTATGTTAATATGATGAGAGACCTTATTTGATCTCATCAATCCATTTTGTACGTTTTAAGTGGCGTCGTTAGGCTGTCGAGTTTTCGTAAGGGATTTTTCATCTCACTTTTATTCCCGTGAGATTTATGCTACATTTGCCACAATTTCCTTTGAGTGGTGTATGTACTGCCCATTATTTTACTCATTTTGTAATATAGTTTCATTTATGAGTATTTACATCAATGTTGTATTGTCCTTCTTTCACGGGGTGTATGTTTCGAAAGATACCCATGCCGGTAAGGGAACCTTTCACCCTCCTCTTTTTAAAAGACTTATTTTGTTATGTCTTTTAATTCACATAATATTATTTTGGGATATGTTCTTCTATATCCTTATTGATGTAAATTTTATGTCCAAGTGATGAGATACCCTTTTTATCTCTCATCAACTTATTTTCTGAATTTTGAAGTGACGCCGTTAGGGTGTCTAATTATTGCAAGGGAACTTCTTAACCCAATTTTGATTCTTTGGGATAAACTTGTACACCTTGAATATGTCGTTCTATGATTATGTGTAAATGTCCTCTGATTGTTTTACACTTAATACCCACTTATATTTCATGTATTCTTTTGTCACACATAGTTATGTAACTGATTTATCCTTAATCCAAAGATACCGTCTTTGTACGGGACTTCATCTCAATCTCCTTTCATTGAGGCATATTTTTTTTTATACACAACTTTCTTTTATATGGTGTATAAACCCCTTTGACTTTTAAGTTTATCCAAAAGAAATTTTATTATAAGAAGCGTTTTACTAAATGACAAAAGGGAATGTTTTTGTCATACGTATACGGTGACAACGACTTCTCCGCCGCCGTGACCATTATTTGAGTTTCGGCTTCCTCTACAAGCCATACCTTATTTTTAAAAGAAAAATAAATACCATGTTTTACTTTTCTTTTATTTTGGTATTGAAAACGGTTTTCATAAGGTATTTATATCAATGTGTTGTATTGATATATTGTTATTGAAAGGTGGAAATGTTATGTTTCCTTTATGCATGTTTTATGTGATACGATTATGTTGAGGTTCTTGGGAATTATTATGAAGACAGGTGGTTCCATGATAAACTAAGGGCGGGTGAGCCCGATATAGCTCTCCAATGCATTGGGTAACGTGAAGGAGTGAAACATTAAGGTTTCTTCGAAGAGATTTAGGGAATATAATATGATGGGTATTCCAAACGTAACCAAGAGGGTTACTCCCTACGTAAGAATGTTTTGAATGCCTCAAGTTACCTTTATCTCTTATGATTTCTATGATTTATTCATGGTTTGATGAGGTATGTTAAAGTGCCTATGTTTTATGGGTAAAGTATGATTTCATTCTTATGTATATATGAACTCATGTTTCCTTTCCATATTTTTATATCCCTTACTGAGCTCTTTATGCTCATCCCAAGTTTTTGAAATGTTTTTCACAGGTCAAGGGAAAGGTACATGATGTGATGATAGTGTCAAGGATGTGTTAAGAAAGAATCCATGTTTTATTTTAAATATGTTTCCGTTGATGGGAAGAATGAATATTGTCTTTTATGTAACCACTTTGTTTAAAAGTGGAATATAATGAAAGTTTCATGATCTAATTATCTAAAAATATAAACCTAAAAAGATCCTCAATGTGTAATCTTTAAATAACTCAAGATTAAGTAAGGTTTAAGGCTGGGGCCTTATACTAAACCTAACACATCCTTGAGTTGTTATGTGATCCAATATTTCCATTTGTTGTTTTATATGTATGATGTCTAAAAATTGTTCATATTAATCATTTACCAACTATAAAATAATAATATTATGCTTGTCATAACAAATCTAGGATTGACATTTTTAGGATATTATTATATGATAATGGGGATTTAGTGAAAACCCTATGGATAAGTATATGGGATAAATATAAGTGTACGATAATATTTAAAGCATTGTCAAATTATATAATATGTTTTTATCCTATAAATTACATCTCTATATTGATAATACAAGTTGATGTAGTGTCTTTCATGAATGACTTTAGTGGTAATAAACATGAAAATGGTGTGTTTGGAATTAAATCAATCATCACCTGATGTAAGAAAAAAGGCCAAATTTTTCACCTTGTTTGGCACTCTAGAGGTATATGATTTGGTTAATCAAATTCTCATTATAATCTATTATCAAAGATTTTTTATGTTATAGAATCATGTTATAAAATATTATATAACCAAACCTAATGAATCCAATATTTAACCAATGGTTATTTAGGATGAAAAAATGCTAATGTGAAGGTTTCAAAGTGTAAAACATTTTGAGGATGATCTTTGTAGAATTATTTTATGGTAAAAATATTGATCACTAGTGATTTGCATTTTTGGTTTTATAAATTTATAGTCAAAGGAAATTCTATGTTATTAATGGGAATGATGGATAATATAGTAATTTCCTAATGATAACCAAATTAGGTGGAAGTTAGAATTAAAAACCTTGTTGTTATTTTCACAAAACTATCACATGTTAAGAATAATAACTTCAGTCCTTCTAAGCATCCAACTACAAAAATGAAGATAAGGATTCATTTCAATTAGATTTCGGGGGATGAAGATGATGGGGGAATTAAAATTCAACTTCCTACATGTCAAAATATTTTGATGATACACCCAAAATAATGTCTCCTAAGATCATGAATGATTTTTATGTGTATAAGGATTCATCATCAATCACATGATTATTAGGATATATAAAATATATATACTAATGAAATTGAGGTTATAAAATTCCAATTACTCAAACATTTTCAGTTTTGATAATTATGAATGATAAGTCCCTAACCTAATTGCTGATGAGGATAATAAACCAAATTTGCATATTAAACCATTGAAAGAAGGGAATGCCTCTTCTATAACTTATTGAAAATGTATATGATGAAAAAAATGGGTAAAAGGTGAAACAAACCTACACTATAGATTTATAGATATCTAATTTTAATCTTGTTTTATTTACCATAGTATGACTAAGATGTTTTATAAGAATATTAAATCTCCACCATTTTGATTTTATTATGTAAGAAAGCCTCTTAGGGTTTTATATTAAATGTTAATGTTTATAGAACATTCACATAGGTAATACTACTAGCATACCTTTATATAAATGTTTTCATGATTCTTCATATGGATTAGTTCCCAACACATAGTGGAAGAGTCTTCCAGGGTAACAAAAATACATTTCATATTAACCTATGATATATTATAAATTAAAAAATGAAAATAAAATCCCTCTATAAAAAAGATTATATAATGCATTCCTTCATAATGAGAAACATAAGAATCTTGACCTAAATAGTTATTAAGAAACTCAATATTTTGGATGAGTTTTTTATAAGGAATCAAATATATTTCCCATGTTTTTAGGGTTGATATCTCTCTAGATATCATTTCCTGATTTTCCAATTACATTTTATTTTCCTTAGCTTTTTATGTTCATATGTTTTAATTAATAGTATGAGGATTCAATTTATTTATGGTAGGGGTGTATAGATAAATCTAGGAATTTAGGAATCATATTATATTTATAAAATATATGTTTATTAATATATGTGTTTCTATTTTTAATTTAATGATAATGTAATTTGAAATATGCCGTACATGAAATGAATTAAAACTAAAAAAAGTTATTCATTCATAATAAGAAATAAAAAATAGAAACAAATAATATTATATATTTTAAAACAAGATTTAATTCCAACGTGTGATGAAATACATCAAGTAAAAGCATCTATATGAAATGGGTAAATAGAGAGAGAGGAATAAAATCATCACAAATAGGAAATCCACTTGATCATCTTCAACCTTTAGTATCAAAAAATATTTAAACAAAACATGTGTGGAATGATACCTCCATGAATATAGAAATAATTATTAAAAATATATAATATAAAATAAGTACTATATATTTTTAAGTGAGAGTAAAATGAATAAATGATTAGAAAGTATATATATAAAGATGATATATGGTCATTGAAATGTATTCCTTTCAGATATTTTAATTCAAAATATGGCCATTTTAGATATGGTTATTGATCATATATATAATAGTTATACAATATTCTTGTATTAGTCAATTTTAATTTTAATGTACATAATGAAATAAAATATTGATATATATTTATGCATTAAATATATATAATAATATTAAAATTTTAAAAATATATGAAATGATATATATATATATATGAGATAAATAATTTAATATCGAAGGATTTGTAAAATCAAATTATAAAATACAAATAATTAATATTAATGTTATTTTTAAAATAATATTTATTATAAAAGTATTATATTTTTTCAAAGAACCATATTGTTTAGTATTTTATATACATGAATAATAGGTGAAATTTAATACTTTTAAAATATAATTTTATATGAATGATTAAGGACGCTATCACACTTGACAGTTTCTCCCTATAGAAATCACATGACTAATCAAACACCAAATTAATGTATTCTCATAGAAAAGGGTTGTGAGATTTTCGAACCTCATGAGATATTCTTAGGGTATCAAAAATCAATTAATAGCCCTTTATTGGATTTTTGTGGGGATGAATATCAATCATCCACATTAGTGAATAATGTTTTTGTTTAATATATTTTGAAGAAGGGGGTATGGCTCACATTGAGGTGAACTAATTCTCCATTGCACAATTATTCAACTGTATCAGGCACTCAATAATTTCATGGGTTCTTCTTCTAAAGGGTGTCAGGACTTGGGAATTTGATGATCTATAGAGGACAATCATAACTTTTAGGTATATCTCTTATTATTGGTTTACGATTATATGAATGAGTTTATTCCATATCACATTTCTATAAAAAGAACTAAATGTGATAGAATGGGGGCTTTTTCAGCTCCACAGAATAAATGTATGCTTCCCCTTTTAAAATGGGAATCCCCTCCTAACACATTTCAATCCCAAAACACTATATATTAGGTATGGGTTATGATGTTTGGAATTATATGGTACTAATATCAACCTTTGATTATACAAAATGTTTTTTCGTCAATTAAAGTTCTAATTAGAATGGATAAAGACACTTGTAACTCTGTAATTGGGAAATATTAGATTGTTTTAGTTCAATTTTAATTTTGGATTGACCTCATGAATCTAGTTGTTTTATCTATTAATGAGGGAAAAAAATGTGAAATTTATGTATGAGAAGTTTCCAACCATTACTAACGTTTTATAAACTATTAGGGATGATTTTGTGTTTTGCAAAAAGAAAATATCATGTGCATTTTAAAATACTCATGGTCATTGATATGATTATTGTAAAAATAAATTCTAGTTTGATTGATTGAAGGTAAATAATTTTTTTGTAACTGATGATTGAATGGTCAAATAAAATAATATGGATGTAAATATGACTGTTGGGATATATTATTTTGGCCTTTCCAGGGGATCAAATTTGATTATATTTTATATGTTTCAACTTCATGTTCATGTGAACTTCTATTAGTCCGATTAAGAAATAAAAAAGAGGATAAAAGGGTAAAATTACAATCATAAACATGAATGGATGGAAGATGACCCCCAGTTATGGGAATGTTTTTGAAGGATAAAATATAAATCCTTTAAAATTTTGTGGAAATTAATTTTGTGATAAAAAATGAATCAGGTTCCCTCATAGATCAAATAGTTTATGATACAAATTTTTTTTTTTTGTTAGACAAAAGAGACCACTATAATTGTCTAGAAAATTTAGAGCAATGTTATCACTATAGGGTAACCAAATATAAGAATAAAATTTAAAATATGGAAGGTTATATCTCCATGAAACTGAAGAAATTAATACTGCAAAATTTTTGCTTGAATTTAAAAAATAATATGTTCACATGATCCTCATGTTCTAGGTTTAACATGTTTCCAAAGATATATGATGAGGAGATAAAATAATAAATTATGTATTCTCATGAATTACATGTTTCCCAATAAGAGGATTGTCACTAATATATTGATAAACATTACCCAGTCTATTATACTAAGAATTAAGAAAGATTTATCAGTTTTTAAATATACCCAAAATTAGGGAATAATATGATTAAAAAAATTAATGATGATTTAATGTCCAATCAAAATATGGATTTGAAAATCCTTTCATGGTAACTCTAGTTGTATTAGCTCGTATAATTTCTATTGGACCTCTGTATTGCTTATTCAGATTTTCCTTGTATCAGATATAGTTTATGGTAAGAATTAATCCATCTAATTCTAGGGGATTTTTTTAATGGTCCTTATTATGGTGTCAATGACATTGGTTATGATTTCATCTATATGTTGGTATTTGTATTGATATATTTTGTAGAAATGGTTCTTTTTTCTAATTTATATAGCCTTTTGGTAGTTTAATTTGGCTTGTATCTATTCATGTCATTCTGTTGAGCAGCTATTCTATAGATGTATAATTTTTTATTCTTATTCATCGCTTTTTATATGTTATGTTTTATTAACTTTTTTTTTATAGGAGATTGTGTAAGGATTGAGGTTGTTTTATTTAATATGTTGAGGATTTCAGGCATTTTTTGTCTAGACAATGATCTTTTTGGTTGTACATAAAAAATTTTGAAGCAGTATTGTCTAGAAGTGTAGATTTTAGATCACTTATGTACTTGAGAGTGGCCACTTCAATCATTATATGACTTCATTGTGTGATGTAATGTGGGTATGGCTGCACAGTAAGATGTGATGTGTCATCACATTATTGTTTCTATTGTGGATCAGAGTCTAAAATAATTTATACGAATTGTGTGTATTTTGGAATAATAGATATAATTAAATCTTCTACTTTATTCCTTAATAGAGTATTAATATATTTAAATCTTACACTTTGTAATTACTACTACTGAATGGTTGCTTTTTTTATTTTTTATTTTTGGAATTTTATTTGACTTTTTGACATGAAACCCTCAACTCTTTAGTTTTTTGTGTTTTTGAATAATAATTTATTTGAATCGTGTATTTGGTATTCCAAATACATGGTTCATATTATCTAATTATATATAATGTTATATATTAATGTAGTTTAAATTATAAATTGATATCAAATAATATTAAAAAAAATAATGGTATAAAACACAATGTTTTCTACAAAAGGGTTCTTTACATATTTTATAATTTAAATTAAACATGAAACTTATTATTTTTTTAATATAAATAATATAAAAACAACTTTTTTATATTCATAATATCAAAATTTACTTATTCTGAATTTCAGATATTTTTTAGAAATGGTTGGTTTTTAGATAAATAATACAACTTTAACAAAACATATAATTTTTATGAGTATATCATTATAGACGATAAGATTATAAAACAATAAAGCGATATAATATGAAACTAATGAATATAATTACATGTTAAAAATATTATTTTAACATATAATATATATCTGAAATATTTTTATGATTATATTAAAATGTTATTTTACCAAATAATTTTTTCAGTCTTTTCTTTTCATAAACCATTTTCAAGGTGAGAGTATGTTTTAGATTTCCATGAAATACTCTTACATTTTATTTTATTTATAATAAAATAATTAATTTCATTTAAAATATTAATTATGGTAATTTTAAATTATATGTAAATTTTACGTTGGAAAAAAATTCCTTTAGAAAATGTTTTTTCATGACTAACTGTGACTAATTTTAGAATAACCTTTCACGCATTTAAAAATTTTAATTGATATGATTATTTTCAAATGAATATTTTTTTTGTTAAAATTTGTTAATATGGTGAATATCAATATTTTTAATTAAAATTAATTACTATTGTTAAAATTTAATTTTCTATGAAAAAGAATATTAATGTAAAAGTAAAAATTGGAAACAGGAAATCCCAAATCTATTCTAGGTTACATTGAAAATACTGTATGGGGGATAATATAGAACCATGAAAACTTCACATACATTTTTCCATTTTTAATCCATTTTACATTTTATTATAACCTTAAATTATTGATAAATGATGGTTAATTCAAAAACTATGTTTCCATTTACATATAAAAATTTATATATCCCACCACATCATATCACACCACTAAATTGAAATTATTGTTTAATCATTTTCAAATTTACCATCCATAAACACAATCTCATTTCAATATTATTATTGAAATCTTATTTTTCTTAATTCAATAATTTTAAAGGATTTTTCCTTGAGAATACTGATTATTTTAAAGAGGTTGTAGAATAGTCGAGTAAGTATGAATACATGGTATAGAGTTTTCATATAAAAGTCCTCTATTTCAGACATGTTATTCATTATGAACATAATTAAATTAACGTGGAGTATATATTTATAATTGATATGTATATCATGAAATTATCTTTATTCATGGAAATTGATGTTTAATATAAATACCTCTCTCCTTCAAGATGTTTTGAGGTTAATGATCGTCAAATTTTAAGGGGTTTTCATTACACAAATCATTTTATTATTTCATAATCATTCCCCTTTGACTACTATTTTTAAACATTGATCAATAATAAGATATGATGATGGACTATTTTTCAAAAAATCTTCTTTGGGGAAATAATATTCTAAAACAATGTTTTTCTGGGATTAATCTATTGTTATATAAAAATTGAACTTTTAAAAAATAATTCTCACTTAATTTAGTGGATTTCACTCTATATATATGTTTTTACATCACATTAACGTTCTCTACTACATTGTAGAAACCCTAATTTTATTTATCTCTAAAAATTATTAAATTCCTCTTTATTCATTTTAAAATAATGGTTTCATTATTATTTTAGCATTGTAATGTTATTTTAAAATTTTTATAAAATTATTAAAATTTGTTATTACTTACATGATCATATAATTCTTACCTTAGACATAACATTTTTACATATTCATTTTTTATTATCATGGTATCTATATTATAAGTTACTTGAAGTAATGTTTTAATATATTTTTTTCTTCATCTAATATTTTTTTTTAAAAGTAGAGAATATTTTTGTTTAATGATGTTGTTAAAAATAAACTTTTAGGAGTTTATTGTGAAATATCTTACATTTTTAATGGATTATATCTAATTGAGTAATATTTTTCAAATAAATCTGTAGGACCTATTCTAAAATACACTCTATTTGAAATTTTGGATTTCATACTAAATGATCCTATTTTTTATGTGATTCCATTTGTAAGAGTTTTGATACTAGTTTTATTCTCACTGATTACTTATGATATGATGAATGATTTTATTTCTTTGTGGAACTAATATATATGGGTTACATTAGTTGGGGTCCTATAACACCCTCCAATGTATTAGTGGGGTTCATACATAATGAGCTCAAAAGGAAAATGATAATATTTATATAGAGACAAATGGTTCCCGAGAGTATTTTTTCTAAGTAAAAGTGTACATGAGAGTATTTATCACAATCAAATGGTAAAACCAGAGTATTTATCCCCATCTAAAGTGTAGAATATAGTATTTATCCCTAGATAATGGAAACATGGTAGGCTTTATCACAAGATAAATATCACAAAATAGGATTTATCTCATTATAAAGAATCCGTAGGAGGTCTTATTCAATGTCTACGAGTAATTGGGAAGATTTTCCCTAAGACAAAGGGTACCTAATAGGATTTATCCCAATCCAATGTGTGCACATGAAGATTTTTTTCCAAATCCAAAGGGTATACGATAGGAGTTATTCCAATACTATGGGGTATAATAGTGGATTTATTAAAATCCACATGGTACATGAGAGGATTATCCCAATCCTAAGAAGGTACACTTGTGATTATCCCAAGAATACATTATAATGATTCTCTTCATGGGTAACTGTTACATATGATTTCTATACATATGTATGTGACATAGGTGTAAGATGTCATAATAATAATTTTATTATTATTATAGTCATGAATTTTTTATGTTATCCTATATAATGTTTATTA
This sequence comes from Viscum album, assembly GCA_963277665.1. Lineage (NCBI taxonomy): Eukaryota > Viridiplantae > Streptophyta > Magnoliopsida > Santalales > Viscaceae > Viscum > Viscum album. Next base: position 1,248,553,253 of record OY728128.1, on the reverse strand, counting down.
ACAAATGATTCCAATTTTGAACCTTGTATTATATTATTCCGTGTCATATTTTTTGAACCATCACTTTTGATATATTCATTTATTATTATTTATTATATATATTTATTATAACCATATTCTCAGATTATACATAGAAATTATCATTGATTGTTGTTACATATATTTTACTTTACTCACCATACGTGATACCCATATATCATGATGCAATCCCCTATCTTATGAACAAGAGGATAAATTATTAAAATTCTCCAAGGGATCTAGTTTGGTTCCAAAATTTATAAATTATTAAGAAGGTCTAAAAATATGTTTCACACATTACTATACCTTATAGATAGCCAACATTTTGTTATTGGTATCTTTATACAATTTTTTGGGATTCATTGATTATTGTATGAAAATGATGAAATTGAATTATATGTTTAACCGGAACTTTTATATTAACATCATTTATGTAAGAAAATGATTTGAAAAAATATTATAAACACATAAAATTTAAAAATATAACTTTTCAATAAACGTTTTTTATTTATATTTTTATCATCATTTAAAACAAAAAAGAATATATTTTTTAATCTAAATTAGATAAAACTAGTTTATATTTTGGATTTAGGATATCAAAACATTCTTAGTATTATTTTTTATTTTTTTTAAATGAATGTTTTTAGTAAAACAATATGTTTTTAAAAGAATATAATTTTTATGAGTTTATTATTATGTAAGAATATAATAGAAGACTAAAAAAAATTTGTATAATAAAATAAATATTGACAGAGTAAAATAATATATTTTTATTTTTCTGAGGACTTATTTATCCAATGCCCAAAAATTTAAAAACTATTTAAAAAATTTTCCTTAATAAAAAACAATTTCTTTCTTTTCTAATAATTAAGTGTTTTGATTGTGAATTTATATTTTCTCTAGGTTTTAAAGAAAAAAAATATTTTTTTATAATATACCAAAATATTTTAGGAAAATTACTATATATGATAAAATTATCTTGTAAAAAAATACTAAGTAACACACATTTCCTACGTAACTATTTTTATCGTTTATGTGCGTTTATTTTAAAATTTTTAGTTCAAAACCATAAAATATTTATATGATAGAATTATTTAAAATCTTTAAATAATAATTTTAAAATAAGTTCAAGATTAAATTATTAAATTTTTTAATTAATATTAATTTCTAAGCGTAATAAATATCTACTAAGGTAAAACTAAAATAGTATAAAAGCTGAAAAGTTAAAAGTAAAAGCCTAAAAACAATCTAAATTATCTCCAAAATGAGTAGATAATGATAATATATACCCACAAATGGTTCCCCAAAAATGTTTTCATTTTTATCAAGTGATGTTTAAATAGTAATATTACATTATTTAAACTGTAATTGTTACTTCCAAAACTACCCTTCCCTTCAGTTATAAAAGGGTCACACTTCCACCACATCAATACATAGATATCCTATGAATTTTTTATTGAAAAATTTAAAAATTATTCATAATAGAACTATATCACATGTTTTAAAGCATATGGAAATTTTTATTTAGAATAATAATTAGATTTATAAGGGTAATTCCATGTAAAACAAGTTCTCGATATGAGCATTATCAAGTACCTAATTTTTCATGTTAATTATCCTCATTAATATTTTTTTTATCAAAACAAATATAATGGTATTATTATAATTTATATATATTAATTTCACTATATTAATTTTACTATATTTATCTATAAATCTATTCAATCAATTAATAAAAATGAAATTGTCGCTCGTGAATACGTTCATACTATCACCTCCATGAGAAAAAGAATTCTAATTTCATCTCCACAAATTATTTATGGTTCCCATATGGGACTCAATATGGATATATAATGGTTATAAATTCTTTAATATTCTTTATATGTCATATTATAATTTCACAAATTTATCTTCTTACTCATTAAATCATTACAATAAGTAACTATTTTTGTTGAATTAACCATCTAAGTAAACTTTTTAATAATTATTATGTAATAAATGAATTTGGGATGTTATATAATTTTAATATAATTTAAAATTGATATATTTATGTTTCTAATTGACTCTGTAATGGTGTTTTTAATATTTATAATATTTATTAATATATCACATTTCAATTGTTAAACACAATGAAAAATAGATCATCACAGTTTCTGATTTCCAAGGTGGTATTCCAGTATTTCACCTAATGAAAATGTCACTTCTATAATAAAATAATAAAATTAGTAATCTATATTCAATGATCTGGGAATGAAAGTCTTGAAACCACTTAGTGACAATCGAACTTGTCCACATGTTATTTGTATGAAGTAAATAATAGAATTTCCTAAATACATATGATAAAAATAAGGGATGAGTAACTAAATTTTCATAATAAATAATCATAAATGAGCATTATGAAAGGTTAATGACTATTAATAATATTCATAACTAGTGTATTAATATAAAAAAAATTATTATAGAAGGTTAGAGTACATTCAATTATATAAGAATAAATGTAAGTACTTTCTTCTCAAATTCCATCCTTTGAAACATGTTCTATAATATTAACCTAATTTCATTTATATGGTGAAAATAATTACTATTTTATATATTATAAAATGAATGGTATTTTGATTATAATATTTTATGGTCATTTAAAAAACCTCTCTTTCACGGTGTTTAGATTAAAATTTTACTCAATCTATAAGGGGTTTTGATGAAACAGTTCTGATTCTTTGGAATGAGTCACTCATAATGGTATAAAAACATTAATATTTGATAATATATAACCCATGAAGATATTATTTTTTATTTACACATTTATTATAGTAAAATAAATTTTCACACCAATGTGATATTCCTTGATAAGTCTAATAATTTATAAAAAACATAATTTTGTTGTTAAAATGTACAATTTATTTTAATGGATTTCCCCTACATATCCATGTTTTTACTTCTCATAAATGATCCAATTAACAAATTGAAAACATGTTATTTTTTAATACAACGATACATATATTAACCTTTATTTTAAAAAAGATTTTCTAAACTTTATTGATGTTGGTTTTCAATAATGGATTTTTAAAATCATTAAGCCAATTCCCAACCATTATATTTTTTATTTCCCCCTACATTAAATTTTGATATATTTTTTATTTATTAACAATGTATATTTATTAGAATTTTTAATTGATTTATTATTATAATATTTACTCCCCTCATCTTATAAATAGTTTTTGGAATGTACCTTGAAAGTTGTGTTTTTTTAAGATGATTTTAAAAACGTATTTTGAAGAAAATAACATTTTTGTGATTTCTCTTTTGTTTTAATTGGATTCTTCTTATTTTGAGTAATGGTCCATAATTAACTCTATATTTGATCTTCTTAATTACTCTTTTTGGGATATTCTATTTTTAGTATCAAATGGTCATGTTTTTTTATATGAAACCATTTTGAAAATTTATGAAACATATTTCCACAACAAGGGTAATTTATGAAAAGATGAATGATTTTATTTTAGGTGGAAAAAATACGTATTGATAATGATGAGAGGGGACACCTATCAAAATTAATGAATAATTTATGGTGTTATATCTCATGAAATAAAAATGGGAATCATGTAAGTATTTCTCATTCTAATATGGGGATTGAGTAAGGAATTTGATACCCACTATGGGAATTAAGTTGTGATGTCTACTCTATTATGGAATTCAATTTTGGATGATTTCACCACTAAGGTAATCAAGTAGTGATTCCTAATACACTATCGAAATTAGGTAATGAATCCTAATATACTATGTTATATTAATTATATGGTAAATACTTCTATAATATGTTATGTTTGTATATTCTCATGTTGTGACACATATTTTTCTTATGTTATGAATTTTTTCCAACAAATGAAAAATGATTATGATGTTATAGGTTCTATTAATTTACTATTTCATATGTTATGTTTTCATTTTTTGTTGTATTTCCATTATGTGTTTATAATACATGTTTAAATGACCATTATTTGGTCTTATGATTCTATGGATTGATCTGTAACAATAAGTCATTTTTTATAATCATGCATTGTTACCCAATGATATTTTATCTAATATTTCCCCCTTTATTTTTTTCCCATATTTCTATGATCAAATGGTCATAACAAGTTGATATATCTCTTTTAAAAGGAATTATTGCTCATTGATTTATTTTTATTCTTGTTCTTAGGTTATTAATATTATTATAACACATGATATATATAGAAGTGGGTCTAGAGGAGGATAGATATGGATAAATGATAAGAAGTTTTTCAAAATATAATGAATATGTATCTTGTCTCCAAGAAAATAGAAAATTATGAAAATAGGTTGTGAGACTACAAGTGGAATGTATTAATTAAAACATGGTATTAATGTATTATTTATATATTATTATCATGTGTCTATTTTTTATTATCAGAGTCAAGTTTAGTTATTTGGGTGATTAGTTAACGGATATTTATTGAAAAACCATTATATAAATTTTTATACAGAATGATATACGGAAATATTGGAAAATTAATGATTACATGATTTTCCAAGAAATAGATCCATGGATTGATTTTAACATCCTCAATTTTAATTCATGCCTTGTGTTAATTAGGACCCATATTTATTAGTTGAATTAATCATGTTGTAGATTTTTGTGGTGTTTGGAGAATGAAATGAATCAAGGGATGTAAATTGGCTATTAGAGTGGTTCATGATCTCTAAGGATATTCAAGACATGGATGGATTTCAGGAATAATTCATGAATCCTCATTTAGGGAATGAAATATATTTATGAAGTGAGAAGTAAATTCACTACATGAATTTAGTTTTTGGGATTTTAATCCAATGTGATGTGGTTTTTCCCATATCATCGGTCCTAAAAGTACATGATGTGACTCCCTAATTCACACTCTTAATGTAACCAACTTGAGTAGATTAAATTTTTGAGCACTAATTTATTTTCTCAGTCACCTCATTTATTCTCAATATATCCATATATTATCTTCTATAGTTTTTTGGGATCTCTCTTATCCTTGTGGAATATTTGATTGAGGTTTTAACATTGGTTTGATCATGATATTCAAATCTAGTATGTTCTATCATATCCTAGACCAATTATATTACCATATAATTGGTTAAACCTAATGAGATTCTCAAATTCATGATCATATATGAGGTTTATAAGTGTGGTTAAACAAGGGGATTGTGGATGTTGATAGAATCATCAATCGGATTATGGGTTTTAGAATCAGTTCATCGTGTGAATATAGATCGTTAACAACAGTGAAAATTCAAGGGTATGTGTGATCTTTCACTACATTTTTGGTAATTTTTTCTATTGAATATTGATCATATAATGATAATAATAATATATTATAAATTTTTTTGTATAAATTGTTTAAATTGGATTCATACTTCAATCATTTTTTCCAGACTTCATTTCACAAAATTTTATGATACCTTGATATTATCTCATGTTTTTATGAGATCATGGAAGGATTTTTTGCCATGAAAATCTTGACTTTTGAGACTATTTTTTAGGTTGATAACATGATATCTACATGTAAGTCTCTATGGAACATATTTATGATGTTTTATCTCATATGGTTTTGTTAACATTATTTCACTTTCTTTATATAATGTGATGTTTGATCTGTCACCATGTATATATGTTTTCATGTTCTATTTCCTATGGTTTCTATAACTGGGAATACATGTTTAGCCATATGGATTGTCTCCCAAAGATGGATTTATAAGATGTTTATTTGAATATACATTTTGTTATTCTTCTAGGGTGTTGTTTTAATCATTTTCTTTTCAATATATCATGTACATTGAATATTTTAGATATTAATGGTTTTTATTCTTTCTGGTATGGTGCTAAAGAAAGCTGAGCTAGGGCTTAAAGAAATGAATTATATGTCACGATTTTATGATATAAATGTAGTTTACAAATTCTCTATACAAATGTTATTAATCTATTGTTTAGTAATCCACTAATGTTAAGGGCTATAGATAGTGTCCAATTGAGTTTTTTACACACACCCTACTCGAGAATTTCATTGTGCTTGTAGTTTTCATGAACAAGAATCTAGAATAGAGAAAGGGGCCTACTGTGGATAATTGAGTAGGTTTCATAGGATGATGCGAGCATTTCAAGATGGAATTTTTGATAGTTTCCTTCTAATTTTTTTCTTATAATCTTAACTTGATACTGATCCACCACCTATCGGGATCCTTTATTTTATTGGGCCATGTGAGTGACAGGAATTAATATTACATCATTTGATGTTATCTATTATTTATTATTCTACTATGATTATTTATTTATTTATATAATATTTTCTGATTCTATTTTTATTTCATATAAATATTTCTCTAATTTCAACCATTTCCAATAGTGTAGTCTCCCCATGATGTTCTTCATAGACCTAAACATTATTCAATAACCTCTTGTATATGGTTGGAACTCGTGAGTTTTTTTAGAACTCTCGCTCTAACCTGGTGGTTCAAATTGAGGTTTTACTAAATTTTATCATATAACAATGTCCAATAAATTTTATATTCCATTTTCCTTAATTTGGATTATAGTATATAGATATTGGGATTGTTTGGACTAATGTAGGGGATCTATGTTAGTGTCGGTCCAGCACTACATAGTGGACCTCCATTTTTTCATGGAAATGGGAATTTATGTTCTTGTTGTGAGATTCACCCTCGATAATTCACCTCAGGTGATGTACTTGGTTTTTGGTATACTGATTTATGTGATTCGGTATTTGTTCATTAATTATGTTTTGGCACATAGCATCACATTCCACATTATTTCTTCTTATATTAAATAGAACCCAAAAAAACTAAATTCTTATTGAAATTGTGATCTGCGATGTGGTGCAAGTTTACATGTATTTATCATATGACACTGAGTATCCTATATATTATTTTATATATGGTTTTTTATAATGTGTAGGGACTAGATTATTTGATAAGGGTATCGTAAGGTATTAGATGATATGAATTATTCTTGGGAGAATCCTCTTAGGATGAACCTGATGCCAAAACCTTTTTTTCATATGACATGGTTACAATATTCTTGTTTTATATTTTGGATTTATTTAATTTTTAATCTATAATTAGAGAAAATTATTCCTCATAGAAGTCCTATATATCTAGTTGCAACACCTATTTTATAAAAGGATGTCACTGATGATGATCAATTGTCTTGTCTAGCATATCATGCTATAGAATAGATATATCCATGACTTTCATCTAGTACAAGTTCATGTAGGATCCCATAAGGGACGATTGATGATTTTTTATTATTCGTGTTACTTAAATATATAACATCATTAAACCTTCAAATAAGATAGAGAAACATAGGATTTATATGAATGTATACATATCTTTATGATGATTTTCAATTTGGGGGATATCCTATAAGACCATAAGGTAGTATCACAACTTTTATACTTCATGGAGCTGTTTGTTGATAGTGGGTTGTTATGTTTCTGGATGGTAGCTATGAAGGATTGACATGAGAGACCTATAGGGACCACTTATTAGAGGATTTATTCTATGATGACCTAATTTGGGGCCATTATCAAGATTTCAAAGAGCTATTTCTAGGGATGATGAAAATTTATTCCTATTTGGAATGTTTCATTGAGTTTATCCAATTTTATCCTCTTTTGATAGGGAAGAATTTACAAAAAGGTAGAACATTAAATATCGTCTTTTTTTTCAAATATGATATTCTAGTTTAGGAACTATGATAAGATGACTTATACAATAGTAGTTCCCAAGTATGTTATGATAGATATGGTCAGCATGGAACACAGAGCTGCAAGTCTACTTCCATCTAATAGTTGAATGACATGGGATTTCTCTAGCACAGTATTAGTTAATTATCTTAGAATAAGATGATTATATTAAAGGATGGACACTAGGGTGGTGGTCGATATGTATAGAATAGAAGAGGTTCTTCGACTCCCTCTGTGGGAAATTACTCCCCTATATTCTATAATCATGGTATGAGGGGAAAATTTCTCATCGAGACTATCTTATTTCTCTCAATAATTTTCACATGGGTGGAATGAATAGTCATCTGAGATCATTCTATCATTAGGATTTTGGGGATAACATGTTCAATTTAGTCTATGGGGAAGGTCTATGATCTCATTAATAGGTGGAGTCCCCAAAAGATCATGTAATCAGTGACTCATGAGCCTTTGATTCATGATGAAGTGGTTCCTAGTAGGGATTATATAGTTGATCATTCTCCCACTGTTGGTAGAGAGGTACCCCAAAGAGATGAAGGTAAATTCTTGATTTCTTCTAATATATATATTAATTTTTTTGATATATTCAAGCCTCATTCATTCATATATCTTCAAGTGAATTGTAGTTTAGAATTTATTTTTATGTTCTATTTGGAGCTATTATGAAATGATACACCATTAGGAAGGAAATTAGATCATATTAATATCAATCCAGAATGTATAAAAGTGGTTTCTAGTTTCAATAATGTTTGTAGGTTCACAATTATAGAGATTTGAGGTTTCTATGAGATCCTTGGAATTAAATGTTTGACTAGATGTAATTTAATCATTGATTATTATTTGATATGAGTGACATTTACCTTACTTAACGGGGATATGTTTTTGTTTTTTTGGTGAATGGGATGTTAATAGAGGAAGAGGGAGATTGAATCCTCATTAATGAAAATTATTTTTAGCATATGTTTTAATAATGTTCCATATTGTGGATTACATGGGGACTCTTTCATCTTATCCTCACGCAAAAAACAAATATAATGATTTACTTCAATTGGATTTATCATGGTTACCACCACAATGGGGAGTTCAATATTATATTTAACTTAGGAATGTGGTCTGACCCATATGAATCCCACTACAACAAATTTTACTAGTTGAGATGAAATAGATCAATGTATAGATTTTTTATCTGGGGGATAAAAGATTCATTAGATAAAGAACATCCCAATGGTGTGCTTAGGTTTTGTTTTCTTGGAAGTAATATGGTAGTCATAAATATTTTTTGGACTACCAGATGTTGAATTAGAACACTATGAAAATATGTACCCATTTCCAAGAATTTACCACTTATCTAAAAAATTTAGAGGATCCTAGTGGTTTTCAAATATTGATATATTTTTTGGCTTTAGGTTTTAGTTTGTGAGGCTGAATTACTAAATTTAACATTCATTAGTATCTATAGGTTTTATGAGTATCTTGTTATGCCATTTTTGATTGATGAATTCTTTTATATAATTACATATTTATAGTTTATGATGTATAAATAAATATATTTGGAGTTATTCCTATGCTAGGTGATAATTTTGTTCCTTATGGGTCTCATAATCTATGATTCCATGAGTGGATGTACCCAACTCACAACTATGATTTTTTAGTTGTGGTTCATGCATTAAAATATCAGTGACACTACCTCTTCAGTAAAATAATTTTTATGTATACAAACTACATGATACTATAGAATATTTTCACCCAGTATGACATGAATCTTCATCAGTATCATCTTGTATAATAATTATAGTTGTAAAATTTTGATATCGGATGTTCCCCTGGTAATTTTAATGTATTTTTATATGGTCTTAGTATGAATATGCGTGAATATAGAGAGTGAACCTAAGAATGATATTGAATGTAGATGGATTTGTTGGTAGAAAAGAAGATATAAATAAATGTGGATTCAGGGGCAGTGTGTTATCTACCCATAATTATGACTTCCTCGTTGTATGAATGACTGAAGGATTTTCATGATATTGATCCATAGTGTGTCATGATTCATAAGAGGATCGAAGTGAATGATTTCATTATATGTCGGATCATAGATGATCATGGTGATATTTTGTTTCATGGTAGAGTATTGGTTCCTTCTTCCATTAGAAAATAAATTACTATGGAATATTGTTCTTTATTGTGGTTAGTTCGCCCGTGATCAATTAAAATAAATCACAATTTTTTGTGACAATTTTTTTGACAAAAATTAAATGGGGAATTGATATATTTTTCTTAAATTTTAGGACTTTCCTAAGAAATATGGATGATCACCAAAGTCTTGGAGGGTTTTTCTAACAACTTAAAGTGCCTATGTAGATGTGGGATGAAAAGATGATAGGCATTATGATAGATTTTACTAAGACACTAAGGATTCGATACAATGTGTGGATTATATTAGATCAATTAACCATGGTGGACCAATTCATACTGACCAAGTATACTAACTCAATAGATAAGTTAGGAAGGATCTATAGTCTAGATATCATATGTCTATATATATTTCCTCTGAGCGTTGTAGTAGATAGATATACCCATTTAACATTTTTTTGGAATGCCTTGTAGAAGGTGACTAGGACTTAGATAAATTTTTTTATTCCCATTTATGATCTAACTGATTGGTATTATGGGAATACAATCCATACATTTGAGAATATTCTTCGGCCACCTGTTCTTGATTTTTAAAGAGATTATCCTAATTAGTTAGATTAATTGAATTTCTCCTACAATAATATATTCCAGTCTTTAGTTCTAATTTCTCTATTTTTGTCTTTTCATGGTCATTCATGTTATTCACTACTATGCTTGCATGAGAGTGGGGAATATTTATTTTTTGTGAAATTTTGGTATATAAGACCTCATAGATGGTGTTGTGGATTAAAAAACCACCTTTTAGGGAATGATTTTATGATTATATAAGGATATGGTTGTTAGAGTTCACTATGGGTGACAATGTTTTCATGTGTGTTTCTCTCCAGTTGGGAACAATAATCTAAAGACGAAATGGTAGTTAGAACCATATGATTTTTGGTTGTTAGAGACCATTAAACATGTAAATAAGATAAACTATCAGTTGTATCTTTCTATATGGTAACTATGTATGAATAATGTGTTCCATGTGTCTCAACTTTAAACATACAATCCCGATCCAAAATATGTGCTCTAATGAAAGGGTATTGAGTTGGAACATAACACATATTACTAGGATATACCCATTCTGAATATTGAATGAATAAAGAAGGTTATTTTAGGGAAAACCACTTTACTTTTTAATATTCAATGGAAACATGAGCATATTCAGTAAGAGGCCAGTGAGTGGGAGACATAAATTTAGGCCTGGTGTCCTATTTTTTCATGAAAAACTCTGGGTATACTTCTCAATGATGATAATTAATTAGAGAGGGATCTACATAACATCTTAAATTTTAATGTATCCCTGATTTTGATCTTTTATGATTCTTTAAGGGTGGAATTAGTTTAGTTCCATCTCTTAGGGATGTTTGGATAAGGTAATGACTCAAAGGATAGAAACTGGATATGGATGTAGTTAATGTCGTCAATGGATATTCATGAAGTGAATGGATTTTGGGTAGAATCAGTGAATAATAATTCATGTATTGAAACTTATAAATGATTTCAGATGTGAATTGATGCCATTAAGGACTTTCTGTTGATTTTAAGATGAGGTGTTGTGATTTTCAAAGTATGACCCATCCCAAAAGATCACTATGTGAATCCCTAACTCATTCCATAAATGATTCATATTCTAGAAAATTAAATGTTTTTATCTCTAATATCTTTTCAAATTCACCTCTCCTCTTGTTCCCAAAACCCTAGGATATCTTTCCCATGATTTGGACTACCAAATCTCCTTTTATATTCTCTCTTCAACTCTCAGACACCATTTTAATCCTAGGATTTAAAATTTATGGAAATATATCTTAACATATATCAATTTTCTTCTCTTATACTTAGTCAATAATAATTATATTCTCAATTTATTTATTTGAAATAAATTTTTTTTGAATATTCTAACATAGGTATTGGGGTTGTTGACAGAATAGAAACCCATATTCTAAGTTTTTGCTCATGCACATAATTTGGACCTAGGTTGTTCTTTTAAACAAGTATACTAATATTTTTAAGATATTGTCAATACTTTTTTGGGGTGGTTTCATTGCAATCTCAATCTGAGAATTCTAATAATGGTATATTGGGATTATTTATAGGATTTATTGGTGAAATTATTTTTGGATGTAAATTTTTTTCATCATCTATCATTTCACCTAAGGTAGGATGTTATGGACATTGGTGCATGTTTATATTATTTCTTGGTATGATATTTTGGCATGCGTGTGTAACCTTATCAGGATTATGTTTGATATTGATCACATGAGTTTTTCATGTGTATCCCTATGGAACCTATGTTTAATTTTTTCTTCCATATGGTTTTTTTATGTCTATGAATCTTTTCTAATCTAACCTAATTTTGTATCTATCATCTAAAACTCATGTTATTATGTGTTTAATCCTATAATTTCTATAGTTGAGTGTGTATTTTTAACCATAAAGGCTATCCCTCTGAGAGGGGTGTCTAGAATTTTTATTGGAATATACATGGTCATCCCATTCCTAGGGGACGTCTAAAACATGTTTTTATTGACTATACAATCAAGGGAATGATTCTGACTTGGTTGGTTGATGTTATTTTAGGCATAGTGCTGAAGCAAGTAGATTCAGTGTCTAAATACCCAACAAGCATTTTATTATAGTATAATATTCTTCTAGTTTCGATGTGTTATATTTACTTTCTTGACATGAACATGTATATCTATTCACTTATGTTATGGGTCATTGGTGGTGTCATGCTGAGTTTCATACTCACACAATACTCATTCATTTGAGTGATTTATAAATGTCATAAATAGGGATCCATTGATTGGGAAATGACCAATGGTATATGACGGAATAGATTTTTCCAGAGTATGCACACATTGTTGGATGGAATTTTGGACGGTTTCATGCAGCTATTTTTTAGTTACATTACTTTTTTTATTAATCTGAAGTAGTTGGGGATCCTTTATTTTGATTATTTGATGCGACTGACATTCCATAATGTTACTTCATGGTTTGGTATTAATCATGTAATACACTACTCTAATCATTTATTAGTATTATTATTATTTATATCTATTGATATTTCATTAATTATGTATTCTGATGATACCTAGTACAGATGGAATAGTCTCTCCATGATTTCTCTCTTGGACCTCACCACTTGTTGGATATAAACTATTTATAGGGCGAATTCATGAAGTTGTTTGGAACTCCAACATTCACTTGCTTCTTTGGTTCATAGTTTTATGTGGATACTATAAATTGGATTTGGTTGTCGAAAATTCTTCACATATGGGTAATCTCTTTAAAAAGTGATGATTTTCCATTAACTCAATCATCACTATGATATATAATGATTGGGCCTAAGAATTTACATGTGTATAAGGGATTATGTTAGGATGTATGAGATAAAACATCTTAAAGTAACCTAGTTTGAACCTATAGAGTAATTTGATGAACCAAGTGACAGAGAGACGGAATGAATGTATCATATGTTAAAATTAAGGTATCATTATAGAAGTAATATTAACAATGATATTTAATATTCATTTGTCCATTTACTCTAATTTTTCTGGAAATTATCATAATCATTTGGGTTGAATAATTAGTTAGAAATAAGTACATGAAAATTAAAACATGGATGGTATATTCTTCGAAACTCAAACGGCTTAGCTATAGATGCATATTGTCAATAAATGGAGGATAATATTAACATATTATAATTATAATTGAAAATATATATTACATAGTATTCCTAAGACAATATTTTTTTATCTTATAAAGCATATATCTTGTGTAATGATTTTTTGTAAATACCATTAAGTATTGTTATTAGTATGTGAAAATTAAATTTGTGGGGGTGAAATATATTTAGATGGTATATAACACCTAGGGGTTTTATTTCCATTATTATTATTATTATTATTTAATATAATTAATTCTAATGAATGCTTCTTATTTATTAAAAAGGATTTATAAATATTTAAAAATTATTCCATGCAATATATAAACAAAACTAAGGAAACAATATTCATTTATATGTGTTATAATATAAAAAATTGAATAAAAATTAGTATTTCACACCATGTATACTCATTATGGTTGAATAAATCTATTAAAGGTGATTAAATTAATATGGTAGAATAGAAAGAAAATAATAAAATCATAACAATTAGAAAATATATTATAATATCTTCAAAATTGAGGATCACTTATATAAAAATAGAAACAATAATGAGTAAAATCACCATTAAAGGGGGAAGAATTATACAAAAACTATAATATTAATTAAGAACTATTCAATGAAATGTGAGAGTGGATTAAATTAATAAATTAATAAATCTATATATTGTAATGAAATATGGTCATTTAAAATATGATCATTGGAAATATAGTCATTATGTATATGTATATTCTATATACAAATATATAATATGTGTACATAGGTCATATTGTTTTATTATAAAATTTAAAATAAATAACTCAAAATGAAATAAAAATATGAAATTAAAAAATATATATATATATATTTATACTTTACATAAAAATGTTAATATTTTAATTTAAATTTGACACAAAAAATCAAATAATGGATTTAATATTAATAGACTAGTATGAATAAATTTTAGAATATTTATAAATAATTTTAATGGAATTCCTGAAGAAGTATTTTGTATAAATGTAATATTTTATTTTCAAAGAACTATTTTGTTATGTATTTTAAGTTATTTCTTACTAGATTAAATTTAAATGTTTTAAAGTATTATTATATATGACCTTATTTATTAAAATATTTTAAATTATAAATTGAAATGATATAATGCTAATAACCCTTACTATTTAAGGAAAATCATTTGTCAATAAAATAAGTTTATATTTTTTGTATTTTCAATAAAAAAAATAAATCTATAATTTATATAATCTAAAATATATAAAAATCTAATTTCTAAATTAGGATTTAGACATTTTCTTAGAATAAATTTTTTATTTTTTCTGAGAATGCATATTTTTAAATGAAAAATATGGTTTTCATAAAAACTGTAATTATTATGATTTTATGATTATGTAAGAATATACTAGATGATTATAAAACCTTTTAAAAAATAAAATGTGTATTTAAGGAAACAAATAAAAAAAATTCAAATATAGTATTAATCATTTCATCCCATTTCAAAAAAATTTAGAAATAAATTAAAATATTACTTTAATAAAAAAATGTTTATGATGTTTTCTACTAATTAATTATATTGATTGTAAAATTATGTTTTCGAATGATTTTAAATCCAAATACCTTTTTTTTAAGTAAAAAAAATTAACTTCATAAAAATCAGTAATTATGATTATCTTATCATATACAAAAATCTTTAATGTAAATAACTCACTAGTCCTAATAACTATTTTTATGTGATATAAATATTGATTTTTAAAAAAATATTTTAAACCCTTATAAATGTTACTTTGTTAAATTCTTTTAAAATTTTATATTAGAAGGTTTAAATTTTTTATAAAGTCAAATATTAATTTTTTTATCAAAATTAATTAGTAAGTTTATAAATTAATTAACATAATAAAATTAAAATTTGGGAAAATTGAAAATGATAAATGAAAATTCATAAAAACTCAAGGTTGTCTCCCCAATTAGTAGTTGTGGGTAATATTTTCCCAAAAAGACTTCCCATACAAATTATACCCTCTTTCATACAATTTACATTGAATAGTAAAATTATATTACGAAAAATGTATGGTTACTTCGAAAATTACCATTTCCCATTACATATAATATAGTACTAATTTAACCAATTCTTGAGTCACATATCATTTGAATATTTTCCTTACACTCTAAAAACATATTCCTATTCCAAATCAATCCCATTTTCAATTGATTCTTCTCACCATTACATATCATAAGGCCTTAATTTGTCAAGATATTTCCAATTAAAAATAAAGTCTTCTATGTGAGTATTAACAACTATCCAAATTTTTCATCCTAATTATCATAATTTTAATTTTTTAATTTAAAACTAATGTAATGATATTATTATAATTTATATTCTCTAATATAATTATATAAATAGTTTTATTATTATCTATTCACATATCCCATCCATTAATAAAAAATAAATCAGCATTCATGCAAAAGAACAAACAATGACCTCTACAAAAAAATGAAATTCATTTTGAAACACCACCCATCATTATTTTCCCAAGAATTAATTTAATTAGGATATATAAATTTTTATTAAATATTTATGCTTCATTATTTTTCATGTTATCATTTTATAAATGCACCCCCTTACTCATTAAATCATTATAATGTACTACCATTTCAGCCGATTTAACCACCTATGTAAATGATAATATAAATATTTTTTCATAAATTATTTTGGTATTTAAAATAATTTTAATATCATGTTACAATGATATATTTATAATTTTTACTAATTCTAGACATGTATTTTTAATATTTAAAATATTTATTTATATATCTATTTTTTATTCTTAATCACATTGAAAACTAATTTATCACAATTTCCATTTTGAAAGGACACATTCACGTCTTTTACATAGTGAAATTGGGACATTAGTAAACATTATAAAATAAATATTATTCAATAATGATTTATTTTGGAATGATTAACATCAAATCCCATAGTGAGAAACAATTTCATATTCATGAAGTTTTTATCATGCAAACAACCAAAACCGATAACACTTGATGGTAAAAATACATGATTAATAATTAATATATTCATAAAAATGATAATAAATGAATTATATGAATGGATAGTGTATATTAATAAGGGTATCAAATATTATATTATGATAGTTATGTTTTTTTACTTGTGGTTATGGTGCATTCAAATAAGCTCGAATAAAGGTCTGGGCATTTCGTATCCAATTCCTTCCTTTGATATATGTTTTTTAGAATGTAGGTAATTTCATTTATAAGTTTGAAATAATGAATAATTGATATATAATATTAGTAATTATATTTTAATCATGAAATTTTATTTTCAATTATAAGAAAACTATTTCATGGGTTTTGATTAAAATGTCACTCACGCTGTAAGGGGTTATCATGATGAAAATACATTCATTGGATCATTATCACTCATATTTTTTTAAAAGCACTCATTTTTTATATTTATTAACCCATGGTGATGTTGTTTTGTATTTATGCCTTATTTTATATATAAATCATGTTTCAAAACCTCATATTCTTCCAGGATGAATCAATTGTTTTGAAAAATATTAAATTTTATTAAGAATAATTACCATCTCATTTAATGGATTTTCCCCTAGTATTCATGTTTTTTACATCCTAATAATGTCCTCAATTACCTAGTGGTTGTAGAAATTTTTTTCTCTCTAATGATACCGATAAACCCCATTATTTTAAAAAAATGTTTCACTATTCTTTTAATAATGTCGGTTTTCTATAATGAAATTTTAAAATATATAAAACACATTTCCATATAGTAATATTATATCCTTCTATTCTACTAAAAATTTTGACTTATGTTTTATTCATTATTGTGTAATATTTAATGGGATTTTTTTGACTTATTTTTTTATGAATTATTTTCATCATCTTTAAAAATGGGTTTTGTAAAGGAACTTCAAAATCATGACTTTTTTATGATGATATTAAGAAATTGATTTTAATAAAAAAATAATTTTACTTTTTATCATTAATTTTTAAAAAATTATTCTCTAATGGAGTAATTTTTAAAAAAATCACTCTATATTTTATCAACATAAATGCTCTATTTTTTGAGATTTTATTTTTTTATCATGAGATCATTTTTTATTTAATATCATCTCGAAATTTCTAGAAACCCATTTTCTTCTCATGTGTTATTAATGAAAAATGAATTATTTTATATTAAGTGAAACTAATTTGTTTGTATGTGAATGGTTTGGGCCCTATAACACCCTTATATTCAATGGTTAAGGTTTTATATCTCATGATAAAACTATTGGAATCAAGTACGTATTTCTCACTCTTGTATAGGAACTGAGAATAGAATATTTGAACCAATATTGTAATAAAGTAGTGATTCTAACTCCATTATATGAATCAGGTAGTAGTTACTACTATACTATGGGAATCATTTATTGATTTCTACTCTACTATGGTAATTGAGCCACAGTTTTGGCTCCACGATGTCATGGGAATATGTTGGTGAATCCTGCTATAATATGTTTCTCAAATTTATGATCAATTTATGACACTTATTTTTTTGTGATTCATTTCGAAGATATGATAATGTTTTATGATATTCCTTGTTCTAATATGTTTTATTTTGTCATTTAATGATTTCTTATTTATTTTGGATTTTAAATGAATATATTGGTGTTCTTTATTTGGTTTTATGTTTTTATGTCTGGATCCTTAATTCGAAATCATTATTTTTAGTCATCACATATGATCCTTTTAACTTTTCATATGATATTTCACCCCTTTTTAGTTTTTATAATGCTTATGATCTCATGGTTATGAAAATTTGATTTTTTCTCCATCCCGAGAATTTGATATCACCTATTTCTTTTTTTTTAATTCTCCAAGCCATATATATGATTATAGACTTTGATATGTCTTGATGTAGGTCCAGAAAAAGATAAATTATGGAGAAATTTGAATATGTTTTGTAAAATTATATATTCATATAGATAGTTTCCAATACACTAAACCTTTAAGTCCTTATGTTTTTTCCCTATTGGAGAATTGTTTTAATTAAACCATGGTATCAATTTATAGATTTTTTATTTTATTTATCATTCACTCTACATAAAAATGGTTTTATTGAGATGATAAATCAGAGTTTGGTGGACTAGGGAAGAAAAATTCTATTAGAACATGAAAATTTATTTAATTTGAGAAAATAAATAAATATGGTTGTAAATATACTTAATTTTCATATATTGACTCTATTTTTTCCAAATACAATATGCGTAATTGTTTGGAATGAAGAAATTTTTAAATAAATTGAAAGTTTTATGAACCACATGCTTTAGTAAGATTAATGGTAATCAACTGAGAATTGTTGTTCATATATAGAAAGAAGTTGTATCTCTTGGGTATACTCCCAGAGGAATATTTCACCTATACAAAAAAATATTAGTTTTAAAATTGTTCTCGGTATATTTGGTATAAGTTTTTTAAAATCACTGTCCATTATTTGCTATGTTTCCCATTGATGATGGTAATAGTGCTAAAAATTTAAAATATAACATATTATTCCATATAAAAACATTATTTTTCCATATATCTCTAGTCAATATTAATTATAATAAATGAGGAAGTCATAGATATATGAGGTTATAAGTTCCAAAGACATTGATAACATTTTAAGATAGAAATTATTGTCTGAGGCAAAATCAATGGGATATAATCTTGGATAATATTTGAAATTTTAATTCATGTGAGGTTTCATTCAAAAGTAAAACCAAATATCATTGATAAATCCTTAAAATAATATATTTTTAATATATGGAAAAAATAATAGTTAAACTGTATTTATAAAAATAGAACAAAAGACTTAGTTTCACATCCAAAAAAATTGTTATGTATTTTGAAACACTGCCATTGATAATGGTAAAGTGTCATAGAAAAATAATCATCATGTTTACATTAGATAATATAAAATAATGAGTATTAATTTGAAAATACATTTAATATAGTCAAAAGTCTTGAATTAATACAAATAGTTCTTGATATTGTTTATCAATGTAACTGAAAGGTTTTTTGGAAAAAATTTGATGTGAACATTTCATAATGGTGAAAATACAATGGTGATATAAATTTAACAACTTATATTACATACCCTTGATTGTGATGGTTCATGTGTGTTTAATATAAGAATTTTCAATACAAATTCAAATATTCTCATGTAGCATGGTATTGAAAGCTACATAATAGTTGAATGAGTAGCATATGAAGAAATAAAAAAATTGAATCATGTTTTTATGCTAATGTAGATGAAACCAACATGTTTATTGTAATTTGTATAAAAATTAAGAATTTTTTATCATAAAATAGAATAATGTTATGGGAAATTATATACCCAATTGAGGTATCTTTTCAGGATGTTACTATTTAGTGAGATGAAATTTCTCTTGGGTATTCAAGTAAATAATATAATATATTTTATCATTCCCTATAAATATAAGTATTCTCATGAGTTTTTATAATGTTTTAAATTGTAAAAAACATGTGAATTTTTTACTAATATTATTCATGGTACTATGATATTATTAGAAAAATAATTAATTATTTTTAATCAAAGGTAGTTTTGGTGGATCACTAGTTGCCTACCATATTTGAGGGCATCATGACTAGATAGTCTATTATATGTTATATGTTGTGAATGATTCCAAAGAAACCAGATTGATTAATATATTATAGATGAAAAATGATATTGAAATACATAATAAGAAACATTTGATAATATCCTATGGTAATTAACAAATAATATTTGTGAAATATATTGATTCTTCGATATCGGTTTGACATGCGATATTGGAGGTAGGGAGACATATTCTAGGGGTTATTTATTTGTTAATGGAAGATTTGTTTCATGGAACTCCATAAAGAAAAATATTATTATTATTATCCTAATGAATTATATTAATGTTATGTAATCACAATTCATAAGGCAAATTATATAGATAATGTCTCTTTATGTGGATAGGCATGTTGATGTTGAATACCTAATATTTAATAGCTGTTAAAATGAAAAACCATGATGCCAAATAATCTAAGGAAACATTCATCATTGATGAATATTTAACTTAAGTACTACCTTATTAAGGAGAATGTTTAATTTGGTGATATTTAAATGGAATGTGTATTAATCAATGATCATGTGATAGAAATTTTAAAAAAACTATTAAAGGATACCATCTAGTATGTAAGAGTGTTATTGGTAGTTAATTATTACCAAAACTCCATTAGTTTATCATGGTTTTTTCCCCTATTTTATTACATTAAAATTGAAAAAAATAGGAGTAATTAAAATTTATATCATATTGTAATGTGTTATAAAATCTATTTTATTATGTAGTTGATCATCATGGCAGGTTAGTGGGGAATTGTTCCAAATATGATAGAGTCTATGGTGATAAAAAATTATTTTTAGACTATATTTCATGTTCCAATTTTCATTTTTCCATAAATATAATATGTGAGATTTAATATCCCTTTGGTATGCTTTATGATTGAACTATACTTATGAATTATATTATCAAAGTATGATTTGAGTTAATCTCAATTAATTAATGGTTTGAATTAAATCAATATTACAATGAGTTGTTAAGTCCACTAAAAATAATCGTTGTGTTATTTGGTGATGTGGTTAGATGATATTCATATTAGAGGCATAATTTGACCTATTTCATGAGGAAACCAATTCATGTATTTTAAATGATTTCATGTTTTATTCACTAAAAAATGAATATATATATATATATATAAGAGTTTCACGGTCATTGGAGTTGAGTGGAGTTCATCCTGAATGAAAAGAGTGTTGTACTTTTGTAGATGAAACAATCATTGTGTGAAGGATTGTTATCACATGACAACATTATAGAGTATATCACACATTTAAAATAAATTATCTGACACAGAATTATAGTATCAATGACTTATTTATATATATTAATGAATTAATCTCACTTTATATCGATCACATAGTGGATTTTTTGGTCATGTTATGGGTAATTGAATGGATTAATTTGTTAATATGAACTGAGAGGTTTATGTTAAGGAGTTAGTTTGATATTTGGAGAAGTTAATCTGTCATGATTTGGATCATGTCACAACCAAAAAGGTTGTTCCACAATGGTTTGATTAAAATTAAAATGGAATACTATTATGGAATACATAATCCGTGGGAAAATTAAGTGCATATCTTTTTTAGGAAGTCATGAGGACTTGTGTTATGGTAGAAAAATAAATATAATAAATCAATTGATCCCACCATGATAGTTTTGGTTATGCATCAGGGTCTATAGAAGGGGAGAGTACTGAATTTTAGTATTATAAAAAATTCCATTACAATCTCATTGAGAATCATATAATGATTTTCTAGTCTTTCAAACATGAATCATGTTATAATGTAGTCAAATATCCACACCCTTGCTAGTTTTAAGGGAGGATTTTTTGGATTTTTTATTTTAGAAAATTAAAATATATCCAGATGTAATCTACTGATTATGAAATAATTATAGTCAATGTTATAATAATATACTCAAAAATATTTGGGATTTTATCTTCTATGTATTGTTGATTTGAGGGTTAAAAAACAATAGAGGATTCATTCTACAATAATGTTTATTAATATATATATATAAATAGTGACTCTCTCGATGAAAGTGTGTTTGATTAAAAGATGAGTATTCAAGGGATATAAAATAATATTATTTACATCGTTATTTACTTTTAATGATCGCAAACACTCTGAATATGTTTAGTACTTTCCCTTAGTGTTGAACAGATAGTTTGATGGGACCATGATATAGGTATTTGAATAGTCCTTATTGCACTCTTTTTATACCCTTGAATAAGATTTATAGCATAGCATAAAGGATCATTCCACATAGGGTATGGAAATATAAAATTATTGGAAGAACCTTAAAATAATCCACCCTTTTAAAAGTAAACATACAAAGTATTTATTGTTTCAAGGATAACATTAAATAGAACATTATATTTTCTTGTTACCCTTACACAGAATAGAGATTACAATGCATCCCTCATCACTACACTGTAACCTAGCTTGATTAAAATTTGAAGTGAAAATTTTAGATATTTTTTTGAGGCAACACTATAGTAAAATTTAATTTCATATAAACTAATCAATATCCACGCAACAAAGTATGTCATAACCAACAATTTTTTCATTTCAAAAGTTTTCCCCAAAATCAACCAGAGGATACCCAGCATCGACATCATATTTGGAAGAACCAAAAAAATTCCTATCAAACTCAATTTCATAACATCATTTCTTATACTACGGATCCCTTGTCAACATCAAGTAGTATTCTACCATATAGTAAAATTCCCCTCCTATAAACTCCCTTAATAATCATAAAAATGCACAAAACTTGGACAAAGTCAACTTTAAAACCCCAAATGGATTATATAAAATTACATATGGTTTTATAGAGGTTAAATAGAAACTATGGCTTGGAAATTAAGATCCACTCAAATTCTCATTATCCAAGGTGATCAACTTCCATTGAAGTTACATTTAATTATAAACTTCATATCATATTCTAGATTGAAAAAATATTAAATATCTAGTCCCTCTCTTAAATAATACCCATATTCTAGAGTAGTCATTATATTCTCTGGGATAATTTAGGTAGACATAAAATGAAGTTACATCCCAAAAATAAAAAATCTTATCACTGCATGTGGATTTTTTTCATTATACAATTGAAGTAATGGACCATGGTTTCACTTCCATTTCCATTTAATTGCATTGGACTCTTTATTCTATGGTTTCATTCGTCCCTATTAATGTGTTAGTTTCAATTGCATATTGTTTCATTCTATGACCTATGAATAAATAGATAGTTCTGGTATCTTCGATACTAATAAATACAATGTAATAATATATTAAATCATAAATAAATTTTGGTGGTTAACATAGGGGATCCCTGGGTAATATTTCCAAAATTCCTTACTAAATAGCATGTTGCATTTGTATATGATATTTTATTTATTTATCAAATCTTATCATTCATCTCATAATTATTTAATACTTATAAGAAACTTATTTTAATTATTATAAGATACCTCTATTATTTATTATTCTACTAATTTTATAGTATTTAATTTTATTTATGTTCCATGAAAATTTGGATTTTTTATTTTAATATTCAAAAAAGTTTAAATTATTCATTATTTTATATAGGGGTTTTTAAAATAGGATTATTTTACAAAAAAAATTAAAGAGACACTAACCCCCACCCCCAATTTAATCTTATTAATCCAAACCACATTTTGTATCACATATGTTTTGATTTTATTTAATATCTTTCTGTAAAATTTATTTCACTATTTTTATTTTTCAAAAACATTAGCTTGTTTTTAAAAAAATATATATGTTTTTAAATATAATTTTCCTACACATAATGATATTGAAGTATAGTCATGAGTTCATGTTCCATATTTTGAAAATACTAATTGTACTTATTAGAAATCTATATTTTATACGTTTATTATATTTATATGATATTGTATTTATAAAATCATTATGAAATTTTATACTCTTTCATATGGTAAAGAATAAAAATGGAATCCTAGTGATTTTTCTCCCATTGAATTAGATGGTTGAGTTATATATATAGTAAATAGTTTTTAGATTTAAACGAGTTTTATATAATTTCTTCATGTAAAACTACACATAAAATCTAGAAATTATTATATATTATGCATGAAGGTATAAATAAAGTAAAAGATACACAATTTAGAAAATATATGAATGATGTTGAGTGTTTCTATATTCATCTTAATAAGTATATCACTAATATGTTTTAAATATTTATTTACATTGTTAATTAAAAATAATATTTTGGTAACCCTAATTTTATTGAAACAATGGTAATGAAAATCTATTAGGTTTTAAGATGTTGTTGGGATTAAAGGCCACTATGATCCAACAATATAATTTTGTTAAAATTATTCATGTTGGAGAAATTATAGGATATATCATGACATATGGTATAACCATGAATAGATAAGATGAAATTGAATCTACAAGTCCAAGAAAACAAAATGAAAAATTCCATTCAAGAAATATAATGATGACTCATATAGAAGTAACTTTTAAATTTTTATATATACTAAGATTATGAAAATTTATAATAAAAATAAGATAACCACCTGAAAATTCAAAATAAAATTCAATAATTTGATGTTACTTGTTTTCGTTAGAAAAATAAGGTCCACATCGCACTAGATTGTAACTTGAATAAGTAAAATAAAAAATACTAGATGAAAGGTAATAAATGTATTAATGTATCAACATATAATACTTTAATAGACTGTATATAAACATAAAAATATTGTGATTAAATTAAAAATTTTATCATGACACAAGTAGATGATTGAATTGATGTTAGTTTTAAAATGAATTTTCCCCCTCTCATTATTATTCCCACTCATATACTTCATATAACTGTTCTTTAACTTATGAATGTATTATGAATCCCCTAAATGTTCATCAAAATATATTTTGTAATCTTATTTAAAAATTAATAGATTAAAAAGGAATTAAAATATTTTATTTTAGGTGAATAACAACATTTAATAAAAAAATGTGATTATTTATTTAAATTTAAAGAACAAAAAAATATTGAATATTTGGAATTTTAAATTATTGATCATAAAAGTAATATTTATAATTTTACCTAAGGGGATGAATTTTTTTAGGTTATTAGTTCTCAAAAAAAAATTATAAATCACTATGGTTTTGGTATATCAAAGCAGTCTGGTTATCCAAGTATTTCAAAAAAATAATAAAATTGTATATGGAATTTCTCAAAACCTATTTCTTAATTATTTTTTGAAATTTGGATTTCTATTTTATGAATATATTTTTAAAAATACTAGATATTTTTTACCTAAATGAATTATTGTTTCATATTAATTATAAATGGAAAAAAAATGTTCCAAACAAGATTTTATTTCAAAATCATTATTACCCAACTTATGTGTACCAAAGATACGGGTACCAAAATCTATAGTTTCTTAATAATTTGTAGAAAAAGAGAAAAACCCACAAATATGCATAGTATATGAATAAGTAGTGATCGATTCACATGATTATTGATCCTTCCAAATTCAATTGTCAAAAATATTTGGATGGACATCTTGTCACCTTTTTATATGATTTGATATCCATGATTACTCATATAGGTACAGTTGGTTTATCCAACACTACATTAATAAATTATTTTTTATTTTTTTATAGACTAAAGAATAATTTACTAAGTATTAGTAAATTATGTTTTAGATATTTTAAAAATACCTTTAAAAAATATTTTTGTAATATTTTTTGTTCTATATGAAAACCTTTAATTACAACATTTAATTTTTATAATTTCATATTATTGTTTTAAAAAGCATAGAAAGTCAAAATTATAAGCATTTAAGTGAACAAGAAAATAATTCTTTTCTTTTTCATTAACACATAGGTCTATATAATATTTATTAGTATTTTAGAATCATCTTTAATCAATTATAATTTGATTTACTAAAATTTTATTTTAATGATATCAAATAATATGAACCATTCCAAATTTCAAAGAAAAAATGTATTCCATAAAATTAGAAAAACCATTTTCTACTTAAAAATATATATAACTATTCTGACATGATCAGACTGGACTAACCCATGTTTATAGTATCATAAGTAGTAATTAAACCTTTTTAATTATCACAAAATTTTCACGATTTACATGGGGTTTTTTCATAGTTTATAAGAAAGTGGCTTGTAGTTTCTTTATCAAATTTTTTATGGAATTTCAAAAATGAAGAAGTCTACAAACTCATTTTCATTAAAAGTGAAAAATTTTATAATTATATGGTGAACAATATCAGGTGTTCTGTGCTTATCAAGGATAAATTTAGTCATTCTTCTCTCCATTACACATGTTTTTGGAATAATCTGAATTAAATACTATTCATAATGTTTTTAGAGAGTTAAAATCCCAAACATGTACTTGATGGATGATTTAAAATTATGTTGAACATCATCATTTTCTCTTTCATATTAAATCATATTACCTTTATAATATTACTAATGATAAGAATTAGATTCGTTCCATGATATATTATTTTGACTAATTTCATAGGGACAATATTTCAAATTAAATGGAATGTATCAATAACCACTATAATATTAAAAATAAATGTGTTTTTTGATGTAAACATGAAAAAAAATTAAATTTCAACTGTTATAGGGATAAAATTATTTATAATATCTATATTCAAATGTATGAATTGATTATGGAGATTCTGTTTCACTCAATACTGGACTTGAATCCATTAGATTCTTTTCAACATTCACTTAACATTTAAATTTTAGACATTTTAAAATGGATATAAAAACCTGTTATAAATACCATTATTTCTATAAAAAAATTATGAACCAACAACTCAATTTTTAAATTCCTAAATTTTAAAATTCTATTTTCATTTTATCAAAATCTCTCTATATTTTAAAAGAATCCACTCAATCTTGGTATGAGAGTTTAACAAAATTTATTTTGGTCAAATGATTTCATAATGGGGAAATATTACTCTAAAAAAATACTCTAAACCATTTCATATGATTTACTAATCATTGTAATTTATATAAATTAGGTTGATTTTTTATCAACAAAAGAAATTTTTTAAAATGATTTTTATTATTTAGAGAATAATGATTCTCAAATGAGGTTTATGTGAGAACAATAATTCTTCCTTTGATTTCAAATTTTCAAAAAATGAAGGAAACTATAGAATATAATATAATTATCATAAGGATATACTCAATAGGTTTGGTATGGATCATGGAATGGAATTTTGGTCACCCAAGACAACAACATACAATAATTATCAATATAAGGTTAGAAGTAAACTTTACATTACTATGACCCCTCTAGAAATTGTGTTTAGTTCTTAGAATTGTGATTATTTTCAATAGAATCCAATGGAATAAAATTAAAAATACCTGAAAAATAATTTTCTCTTATTTAAAAAGAACAAAAAATAATGATTATTTTTTCTTAAGGAAAAATAATTGGAAAATTCCTTTTTAGAAAATGATTTTTGCGGATTCAAACTAGTTTAGAAAATTACTATTATAACATTCCATATACATATAAAATACCTCATCTTATGGATTAGTGAGATGGAAAAAACTATTACAAATTTCATAGTCAATGTATAATACATAACCTTTGG
Source organism: Viscum album (assembly GCA_963277665.1). Taxonomy (NCBI): domain Eukaryota; kingdom Viridiplantae; phylum Streptophyta; class Magnoliopsida; order Santalales; family Viscaceae; genus Viscum; species Viscum album. Next base: position 1,248,525,341 of record OY728128.1, on the reverse strand, counting down.
AAGTATTTGTTTCCTATATTTATGGATGAGGAATACTCTCTCAAACATAGGGATAACATTTTACACTTTCTCTATCATGTTTAATAGTACTAAAGAACCAGTATTTATTGAAATAATATGTAACAATATCACAGTAACCATATTGAATTAAGAATACATTTTCTAAGAAATCACCTTCAAATTGGTTATATTATTCTGGAAATTGGTAAACTATTATTTTCAAATGAAGATATTGAAGTATATATATTGTTTATATTGTGTTACATATATCATCATTAAGGAAATACATGCTAGACCCAACTCATGTGCCCACCATTGAGAAAATAGAATTAGAAACCAATTTGTCTTACTATGATGATCCCATAAAGAATAATGAATCTAGAGAGAATGTATAGAGGAATCAGCTGAACCCATTAGTTAATCTATATTGTATAAACAATAAAATTAAGGACGCAATTTGGGAACCATGGGATCATATTAAGAATAACCACAATCATTTTTTAGAAATTCATATCCTTATAAATTTCAATGACGAAATTATTATAGGATGGAATAATGTAACACATAAGATTTAATTATATTAAGTGAAAGTAATAATTTAATAAACTATAATATAATTAAAATTTAAATATTTTAAGGCACAAAATGACAATTTTAATTGGACAAATATCATTTTTGTACTTAGTTGAAATAATCCAAGAATGAGTTTTTCACCATTTATCATAAAAAATATGATTTTTGAATGATTTAAAGTCTATTATTTAAATATTGATACATTTATTTATAATTATTACTTATAATTAACATTTTGTAATATCAATTTTATATAAATAAAAAAAACATCATTTGGAGATAAGAGAGAAATTTTTAAAAAAATATTTTTAAATAAATAATGTCTATCCATTTTAATTAATTAAATTATTAATGATAAATTAATAAAATAAAATAAATATTGTGTGTGTGTGTTAATTTGAATCCCTATCATCATTATCACATGTCATGTAGTTAATATAATATCATCTTATTCTGGAAACAGTCATTTAATGAAAAACCATTATTCGAACATTTTACGGGTTTATTTTCAAATTAAATTATGAAACTTATGTGAATTCAATTTGATAATATTTTTAGAACATTTGGAATAAAAATAATTAATATTAGGTAATAATTTAAATCAATTATTGGAAATAATGAATTGTGAAAACAATAAGAATTTATCCTATAATTATTGTTCAAAAGGGCTTATCGGGGGTTAATCTATAATATTGGAGTTAAAATTACCTAAAACAATAAAAAACCACATTGGATTGTAATATTTGAATCCTAAACTTATAAAATTATACTTTTATCTATCCATGACCAATTTTTCAATGAATGTGAGTTTTCATTGTTGTTGAACATTGAAAAAATATAGGTGTGCCACTCACCCCGATTATAAAAGGGAACTCCATATTCTCAGTCATTAAAACCTTTTAAGACATTTATCTTGAAAAAAACCTATAAAACTATCACCAAATAATCATTATACATGTTATAGATATTTTTGAATTCTTATTATAAAATCCCAAGGGTTTTTATAATATATCTAAAAGAGGGTTTTCAAAGGGTAGTTAATTGTCTTCACAAATCTATTTCTTTTGTACTTTTACTTATATCACATTAAATTATATCTCAATTGTTACAAAATAAAAAAACCATTATCTAAAATTGGATTATATTTTTTTATGTAATAATATTTATTCCTTTCATTCTACATAAAATGGGAAAAATCAATCTCTTGTGTGTATGAAGGAATACTGCCTCACGCGATCAATGACTCACATAGATAGATATATTGATAGAAAAAATAAAATTTTTGATACATTATACATTATATTTATTAGTTAAATTTAATAAATCATCTAATTATTTACCCTTTCACCCCTTAATGAAATGATAATTTCAGTTGTGCGTGTGTATGATCGACAGTCTCCAGCAAGCACTGTGATTCATTTTCCCTCTCCACATTTCTGGAATGACACAAAAAAGGTATATAATTTAAGAATATGATATTTATAACTATAATATTAATATTTTGTTAATTTAACTCTATGATATTTAAAAGTAAAATAACTTCCATGAAAAATGTAGCATGAGAAAATGAAGTAGTTAACACCAGAAAAAATCATAATAATGAAATATTATTAACAAATGGTTTATAATAAATTTTAAGAGGATCATATATGATATTATAAATATAAATATGGTTCAGGTATAAATTATTAAAAAAATAAAACCCATTATACATAATATAAAATCATATCTAACAAAAAGGGAAGAGTGAGGTAAGGGAATGTCATTTCAATTTCCACTCTATTGAGACATATTTCAAATTATGCACCTATTTACATTTATGTGAGTTATATAAATATATTTGATATATTTAACATGAATAACTATTTATTTAATTTATTTAATTCTTCAATTCAGTATTATTTTTTCCAGGGATTACAATTTAAAAGTTTCCAAAGAGGTAAGAATTCATTTTAAAATCTAAATTTTTTGGATTGCTATAATTTTCATTAAAGGAACCTTATAATACATCCCTTATAAAATTATAACTATTTTATTATCTTATAGATATTTAAAGAGTTTTCATATTTTATTTTACAATTTACTCTTTTTGGAAAATTAATCATGAAATAAAACTAAAAAAAGTAAAACTTATTTTATTTCTTTGTTAATATGTTATATTTTTCATACATGTCATTATTTATCAAAATTGTGTTACAAAATCCCTTAATATTAATCAAATGACCTATTATAGAAATTTTTTATTTCCTTGATTTTTTATATGGTAGTAAAATAATATTTAAAATTTTTTCCAAGAGCTTAATTTTATTATTTCTTTATAAAAATTCCATTAGAATGTTTTTAACATATACACAGTTAACATACATTCCTTCTAGTATAAATTTTTTTTGATATTTAACTTCTTGTAAAAAAATTCTGTGGTTTTTCAAATAAATCCATAAAATAAAATCCTATTTTTAATATTTCCATTCCATTTTATTTACTTTTCTAAAATAAAATATTTTATTTCAAAATGTATAATTATAATGATTTTATTTTCATAAACTACCTCTTAATAATTTTATAGAATTTAAAATTATATTAAAACATTCACTTTCTTTTATTAATTGGATATTATATTTGTTATAAATAAACATTTAATTTATATCAGGGATATGATTATTTCATAAATCCTATATCATTTCTAAACACCCTATTTTACTTCGAGAGTTATTTGATCGAATGTCGTAGTACTGACATTTACTATTCTAGAATCTATAAAAAACTTATAGATAAAGAATATTGTTAAAAAAATTAATTTATAAACCAATATATGAGTAATGTGGTGAAAATGAATTTATGGGTGGGTCCCATATATAGATAACCCATGATGGATTGAAAATACTCAGGAGAAAAATCAGTTGGAATAATTAAATAGGTTTTTAGTGTATACATACTCATTGGTTAAACTATCTTGGAATACGGTCATAATTTTACAGGAGTCATGACATATGATATCATGGTTTATAAAATAAGTTATATCTTTCATTGAAAATAAATTTTTATTATCAATGACATTATTTCCTTGATATTATCCATGGGATCATTTCTTTCTCATGTTATTGATAAAATGACATATTGTTTTCACTTATTTACCTTTCCATAATTAATATTCCTCATTTACTAATAATAGATTCTTTTGTACATTACCCTTACTATGAGGTTGATATTAACCTTTTTTCTCCCTCTCACCATTAAATGAAGAATAAATATTTGATAGGGTTTAATGATTCCAAATTTCTTCAATTACTGTGATTTATATTTTATGACAATTTTAAAATGGTTACTTGTATGTATTTGTTCCTCCAATTCTACTAAATAGATATATCCTTTTTGATCATAATAGTTGAATGTATTCCAAATTAATAATATTCACTCTCAATCTAGGTTATTGGAGTCTATTTTTTTACAAAATAAATTGCATAAACATTTAAACTCCTAATATCTTCAAAGATTCTACTTCATATGATTTTATTGACTCCTTAAAAGGTGAATGGTAAATGATTATATAGTGATTATTTTCATAAAAAAACATGTAAATCTTGAGAATTATTTTTTAAAATATATAACTTCTCTTTTTTTAGTAATGTATTTCATATTTAAATAAATAACAATAATATTTTTCAAAATTCCTCGTCATCTTGGATAATAATGTGATGATGATAATCCCAGAAATAATATCTATCTTGATTCATATAAGCGGACTAGGTTCTATCCCTGATGTTACTACTTACTTACCATAAAAAGTTTTCATTGAGGTTTTAATAATTTATCCATCTTGGGCATGATGAATGGGCATTACTATACACCTATTTTGACACTCTTGGGAAATTTTATGTGATTTATTAAACCAATATTTTACATAACCATGATAATGGGATTTTTGTTTGAAATATTTATTTTTAGGGGACTTTTGTTACTTTAGTTTTTTTAATTTATCCTTCAAACTCTCTTTGTGAATTAATTTATTGGGTGATAGAATTTTTAATATTTTAATGGTTTTAAAAGACATAATATATTCTAAAAAATTAATTTCCAAATTTAAATATTTTTATATATTCTTATAAAAATATTTTCATGTTTTTAAAAACCTATTAAAATGTTTTATTTTAAATTTTAAAATCTATTTTAAAAGAAAAGTTTTTCTAAATTCTATTATGGTTTTTAAATTTAATATTTTAAAACTATATTTTCATATCTTTTATAAGATTATTAGTGAGGATAAACATTTTTTTCCTCTTAATTATTTTAACCCAAGTATAATTACTTTCTGATATTCTCTAGGGGAGAAATATCTATTTTTATGATTAATATAATACATTCAATCAGAGAGGATGTTTAATTTTTTGGAGTTAAAAAAAATATTGGGAGTATATGTTTTTCTTCAATGGATATGAAAATCATGGATTTATAGTAATTTTATATGTTTATAGTCTTTTTTAATTTGACTTTTATTCAAGATTTTGTTATCATAAATAGGGGATATTTTTTTCCAACTAATCATTATTTGATTTAATGATCACAACACTATTAAGTTGTTTAGTATTTTCTCTTAAATTTAATACATGTATCATGATGTCATTGTGATAGAAGTGTTTAAAGATTCTATCTTGAATTAATTTTAGACTTCTTTAATAAGATCTATATTGTAGAACATAGGTTCATTCTACATAGGGGAATGAAATTTTCAATTATTGGATGACCATTACTCAAATATGCCCTCATATAAATACCATTACACAAACAGAGGGATTTCAATGGTACCTTTATGAAAGAAAAGACATTTCCTAGTTATCCTTATAAAAAACTAAGATTATGGCTTTATACATGGGACCATGTCATAGCATATCATGGTCAGATCCCATTTTATGGATTATAGTGAATTTTATAGGGGCTGCATCTAAATGAATGTTTAGCTGATATAAAACTAGATAGTTCCATGTTTCTCGGTAACACCTGCATATAAAAGTTTTCATTGAATGATTTTTCCATGCGAGAACATAGAGTCATCATCACACATTCCTCATTTTTAGAAGAACCATAAAAATGGTATTATGATTCTGTATAATGAAACATTTTTTTAAACCATAAATCAATGCTCTATGACATAGAATATTCTAACACACCACAAATTTATCCTTTGATCCCCTCACTCAATGGTGTCCAATATATAATTAACATGGACATATTTGACAATGAAAACCCATGATGATTTATGAACAATACTAAAGTATATATGGAAAATAAAAAAAGGAATTTTGGTGGATTATAAATTTACATCAGATCAATTTCTCATTCACCAATGTTGTTAATTAATCCCTATGTGGTATTTCATTAAAAATAAGTTTTATCCTTATATTTTTTAACAAATTTTATTATCCAATAACTCTCTCATATAATTCGCATTCATCCTTTGTTATTGAAATATTGAATATGTGAATTGACATAAATAATTAAATTGATTACCAATTTGAAATAGTATAACTTCATATTTATTCTCTTTTTTTTGATTTTAATACCTTTAAAGTAAGTGGCCATGGATTTTATTCCATTTACTTTAAAATGGATATGGAAAATTCTTTTTTTTTCCTAGATGCTATAATAATTTGATAGTGTCTATTTATTGAGATTTATTTATATGACCTAAAAATGAAAGGATATTTACTTGGATACCCATAAAGTAAAGGGAGTAATACATTAAATCATAAAGTGATTAATGTCAGAGATGTAACATCCCAGGTAATTAAAGAATAAATAATTTTCATATTTATTAATATTTGAGAATTAAATATGAATTTTAATTAAAAGGGGTTGCTATGTTCGATAGCGTACCCGATACACAACGATGAGTTTCTTTGAAACTTACGTAGCACACTAGTAATATAATAATATTATTTTAAATGTTAGTTAACAAGTAGCCGTTGTACTGGCGGGAATGAATAGAAATAACTAAAATATGAATAGATATGTTTTTAGATGTTTTTACATTTACCCAATAAAAGACAAAGGCTTAAAATACGGAAAGAGTTCAATTTTAGGCTTTTATACTCTAATTTTCACTAAAGGTTCACTTATCACCTTTTAATGGTGAACCGTCATTAAATATAGTTTTGATCACTCTTATACATTCTTTTGGACCAAATAAAACTTTTATTAAGAATCGGGATATCAAATTTTACTTTGTGTAATTTTTGGTACCTTTCTGATAAAGTTCATTTTTTTTATGAATAGTGTAAAATGTTGCATTTTAATTCAAAACCTCTTTTTGATCTAATTTATTTATATGATTAGATTATCTTTTGAATTGGTTTTAAAGTGAAATTAGAATATATTTTTACAATTTTATCCAATGGTGGTCATTGGAATCAATTTCGATTTGAAATTAGACTTAAACTGGTGTCAATCTTTTGATACTTATTGTTTTGTAAAAACACGCTATTTGCTCTGGCAGCGGGAATTAATTATTAAATTAATTAATGTGACTTATATGATTTGAATTTTGTAAAATAGACTTCATTTTTGAATTCGGAATATCAAATATAGCTTAGGGTGAATTTTTGGTAATTTTCTGAAAAACTTCAATTTTTGATGAATAGTGAAACCACTAAGTGGTAATCAAGCAAACTGATTTTTCAGTTAAATGAAAGTTTACCACTAATGTGTATTGAATTTTGAAAATCCGACATACATGGTTGTCATTAAGAAGTAAAATGTGGTTCAATGAGATTATAATAATTTTTTGGTGAATAGTAACTTATTAAGTTTTTAATCGCGATTAGTGGTAATTAGTGTAGTTTATGGTATAAATAATACTTTAATAATATAAAATGACCTAGACACATGTCCCAACCTCATTGGTTGTGTCATGGCCGACCAAGACAAGCCATGGCCTAACTTGGGGACCCCATGTATCCACTTTAGTTGGAAAATGACAATAATATATTTTTATTTAATGTTAAAGTGAAAGTGACACAAACATAATATGTTTTGCGAAAACAATTTTTAAGTGGGGTTATACAAGCCCAAATTTTGATTATAAATAGTCATTGGAAAGCTAAAAAGATTTCCTATATCATAGTATTTTTTTTATAATTTTTAGACATTAAATAAATTAAATTATTTACGACATAATAATGATGCAGTGATGACATCATTATTTAACGATTAAAATAAAATTGAAAGATAATGTAAAATCTAAAACCTACACATGGCCAAAACCAATTGGATGAGTGGATTTCGAATCCTTATCACCTTATCCACGAATTCTATCAATGTGGGACCTTTTAAAACCGAAACACATTTTCAAACAAAGTTATATTTCTTTACTTTCCAAAAGTGCCCCTCCTCTCCTCTTATAAAAGGCCCCCACCTCTACCCCATTTCACACACTCTTCAAGCCTTTGGCTCGGCCAACCCCTGCCCATTTGCTCTCTCCACATTCCTCTCCTCATCCTAGAGGATTCCCTTTGGGCAGAATCCTTTCAAAAGAAGCCTTTAGGCTCAACTCAAAAGGAGTTACACTTTTTAAGGTAATTCATTCTCTCATGTTCATTTGTTTTATTTTGCTTCTCCAACCCCCTAAACTCTTTTTATTTACTTCTTTTGTAACAACACCAGTATCTTCAATATACTAGGATGTTGTTATAAGATTTATTTGAGCTACACTCTCACACAACTACATCAAATGGTTAAAGAACATACGGTTTCCGTGGATGGCGAAATTCTGCCTCCCGAAACGATGATTGTTCAATACTCATTTAACACCTTCAAAGGTGGCCATTATGATGTCACTATTTTTATATATGATATGTAATATGTTTATGTTTTACTTATGCTTCTGTATTTTTCATTTGTGTCTTACCTTTATGGCTTCCATTATGGGTATACGCGATATCTTCACTTAAGGAAGTGCGGACTACCGCCCCCTCAAAGTGATGTGATTCGTTAATGCCATATGTGGGACGTGTAAAGGATGGATTTAAAGTTATTATATATGATGTTATACTGGAATTATAATATACCTATATATATCATTATCATTTATTTCCATTAAAGTATGAGATAGAAATGAAAGTAGCGTTCATGCGTACGTACGGACTACCGTCTCCATGAACGGTGCATTTCATTTCTTATCCCCAAATGTAATGTACTATTAAAAGTACATGTATATAATGGATATATAAAATTAATGATATATCTAAATGATGAATATAATTCTGGAATTAAAATATACATAAGTCTCATTTAGTTTTAATTCCGTTAATATGACAAAGAAATGAAAGTAGCGTTCATGCGTACGTACGGCTTACCGTCTCCATGAACGGTGCATTTCATTTCTTACCTCTAAATGATTATGTAATATTTTAAATACATGTATGTACTGGATATATATGAAATATATGATATCTACATCATGAATACCATTCTGGATATAATGAAACATTGACCAAATTAACAACATGTAAGTGTAAGAAGTCTATTTTTGACTTAAGAACCAAATACCGACAAAATGAACATTATTAACTTAAATGATTTCATGATGTTCATAACATGGTATAAAAGAAATAATGAACTTGGAAAAGATTCATAATCAAGTAGAGATTAACTAAAGTTTATTATTCAGGAGTTTAAAGAACGGTCGGGTCAAGTCAGATACGAGGTATGGGAACTTCTTAACCCAATTTCCATTCTTTGGGTTAATCTCCTACTTTCAAATTATGTCATTATGTTATTATGTCGTATCTTGTATTGGTACTTTATTTATGTGTACTTATAGTAAATACACATAATGTATCTATTTTATTTTAAAAATTATCTTTGTATGGGATTTCGTCTCAATCTCCTTTCGTTGAGGCATATTTTGTTTTATACACAACCTTCTTTTATACGGTGTATAAACCCCTTTGACTTTTACGTTTATTCAAAAGGAATCTTTTTATAAGAAGCGTTTACCAAACGACAAAAGGGAATGTTTTTGTCGTACGTATGCGGCGACAACGACTTCTCCGCCGTCGTAACCGTTATTTGAGTTTCGGCTTCTTCTACAAGCCATTCCTTCTTTTTAAAAGAAAAATAAATACCATGTTTTACTTTTCTTTTATTTTGGTATTGAAAATGGTTTTCATAATATTTTTTATATCAATGTGTGGTATTGATATCTTGTGATTGAATGGTGGAAATTTTATGTTTCCTTTATGTATGTTTTATGTGATATGATTATGTTATGGTTCTTGGGCATTATTATGAAGACGGGTGGTTCCGTGATAAACTAAGGGCGGGTGAGCCCGTTATAGCTCTCCAATGCATTGGGTAACGCGAAGGAGTGAAACGTTAAGGTTTCTCCGGAGAGATTTTAGGGAATATACTGTGATGGGTATTCCAAACGTAACCAAGAGGGTTACTCCCTATGTAAGAATGTTATGAATGCCTCAAGTTACCTTTATGTCTTATGGTTTCTATGATTTATTCATGATTTTATGAGGCATGTTAAAGTGCCTATGTTTTATGGGTAAAGTATGATTTCATTCTTATGTATATATGAACTCATGTTTCCTTTCCATGTTTTTTTTTATAACCCATACTGAGTTTTTATGCTCATCCCAAGTTTTTGAAATGTTTTTCACAGGTCAAGGGAAAGGTACATGATAAGATGATAGAGTCAAGGATGTGTCAAGAATTAATCCATGTTTTATTTTAAATGTGTGTTCCATTGATGGGAATGAAGAATACTATCTTTATGTAACCACTTTGTTTATATGTGGAATGTAATGCAAGTCTTATGATCTAATTCTCTAAAACTCTAAACCCGAAAAGATCCTCAACGTGTAATCTTGTAATAACTCAAGATTAAGTAAGGTTTAAGGCTGGGGCCTTATAGTTGGTATCAAAGGTCGGTTTAGACAACTTTAGGAGTTAGAAAAGTGTTAAATTATAATATGATTGAAATGATATAGCATTTACGGATTACCATGTTGCTTCGCCTAAGATATTTCCATGTTCAGAATGGTTTTCCGTAGGGGAAACAAAGCAGCTATGTTGGGACGACATCAGGAGGAAGACAACCTTCCAAATCAGCAACCTGAGATGGTTGGAATCGGAACTGAACAGTTTGTTGCAGTGATGGCACAGTTGACTCAGGCTATAAATGGTGGTGGTATCCATGCACGAGATCAGCCAGATCAACCGCATAGGAACATGTCAATGGTGGAACATTTCATGAGGCAACATCCCCCATCATTCAGAGGATCATCTGACCCTGTGCAAGCTGAAGGGTGGATTAAAGCACTGGAGAAGATTTTTGATGTCATGGGGTGTTCAGACAATCAAAAGGTTAGTCTTTCTATTTATCGTCTGGAGGGTGAAGCAGATCAGTGGTGGTCTATGGTTAAAAATATCAGGGATGCCGATGAGATTGATGCTCTTGACTGGGATGAATTCAAAGGTATGTTTCTTGAGAAGTATTTTCCTAAGGCTGTTCGACTTAGGATGGAAAAGCAATTCTTGGAATTGAGGCAAGAGGAAGACTCAGTGGCTGCCTATGAAGAAAGGTTCACTCGATTGGCAAGGTATGCTCCAAATTTTATCCGGGACCTTGATAGTAAAATCAATCGTTTTTACTCAGGATTAAAGCCAAAGTATCGAAGGGCATTGGCTTCTCGTGAGTTTAAAAGTTATGAAAAGCTTGTTCGATGTGCTGAGAAGGTGGAAATGGAGTTTGCCGATGACCAAGTGTCCTATAACAACCAGCAGAAGAAGAGACCGAGGTTGCAGGAGAATGGTAAGAATTCTTCAAAAAGGTCTGATGGTAAGATAACTAAGTTTCCAATTTGTGATAAATGTGGCAAAAGGCATGCTGGGGAATGTCTTTTGAATTCTGGGAAGTGCTACCGATGTGGTAAGATGGGACATAAGGCTCGTGATTGCACTGAAAAGGATCAAGGTGAAGGTAAGAATAAATTTGATTTACAGTTAGTGAAATGTTATAAGTGCAATGAGATGGGTCACTATGCAAACGAGTGTCCGACAAGGAGCTTGAGTGATGGGAAGCAGCTAGACTACAAGCAGAAAGGGGTGGTAAAATCATTTGCAACAACTTCAGCAGATGTTGGGCCATCGAATGAAGTGGTGTCAGCTCCAGGGAGCTCAGTATTTTTCGAAGATTGACTTGAGGTCGGGGTACCATCAGTTGAAAGTAAAAGAAGCAGATGTTCCGAAGACCGCATTCCGTACGAGATATGGCCATTATGAATTTGTAGTTATGCCTTTGGGGTTAACAAATGCACCTACTGTATTCATGGACCTTATGAATAAAATTTTCCATGAGTTCTTGGATAAGTTTGTGTTTGTGTTTTGAGGTTTGTGAAGAGGTTATGTGTGCCTTGTGATTCACAGTTGAAGAGAGAGTTGTTATGTGAAGCTCATAGTTCTCCGTTTTCAGTTCATCCGGGCAGTACTAAGATGTATAGAGATCTGCGGGAGTATTACTGGTGGGATGGAATGAAAAGAGATATTGCTGATTTTACTGTGAAGTGTTTGACTTGTCAGCGGGTTAAAGCAGAGCGGCAGTTACCGAAAGGGATGCTTCAGCCTTTACCAGTGCCAGAGTGGTAATGGGAGAATATATCCATGGACTTTGTTGTTGGATTACCAAAGACATCTCGAGGTAATAATGCAATTTGGGTTATTGTTGATCGCTTGACTAAATCTGCTCATTTCCTTTCTATACGAGATACTTTCTATCTAGATCAAATTTCCCGTTTGTATCTTAAGGAGATAGTCAGGTTACATGGAGTTCCTCTCTCCATTGTATCAGATCGTGATCCCAGGTTTACCTCTAACTTTTGGAAAGGCCTTCAGAAGTCGTTGGGTACTGAATTAAATTTTAGTACAGCTTTTCATCCTCAATCAGATGGGCAGTCAGAACGAACAATTCAGACATTGGAGGATATGCTACGAGCTTGTTCTATGGATTATCAGGGAAGTTGGGACCAACATCTTTCTTTGGTTGAGTTTTCATATAATAATAGTTTCCATTCGAGTATACAGATGGCACCATTTCAGGCATTATATGGGAAGCGGTGTCGAACTCCAGCTTTCTGGGATGAAGTGGGTGAAAGAAAGTTGATGGGACCAGAATTGGTAGAAGAGATGGCAGAAAAAGTTCAGTTGATTCAGAAACACATGAGAATAGCTCAGAGTAGGCAGAAGAGTTATGCAGATAACCAGAGGAAGGATCTATCTTTCGAGGTACACAATGTTTTTCACGTTTCGATGTTGAGAAAGAATATGCCAGATCCATCTCATGTTTTGAGTCCAGAGGTAGTTCAGCTGGAAGAGAACCTATCTTATGAGGAACAACCGGTCCAGATTCTTGACCACAGGGAGCAAGTGTTACGGAATAAGGTGATTCACCAGGTAAAGGTTTTGTGGAAAAACCACATGATTGAAGAGGCAACATGGGAATCTGAAAATGCTATGAGGGATAAATACCCCCACTTATTTTGATAAGTGAATAAAATTGCGAGGACGCAATTCCCAAAAGGGGGGAAGGATGTAACATCCCAGGTAATTAAAGAATAAATAATTTTCATATTTATTAATATTTGAGAATTAAATATGAATTTTAATTAAAAGGGGTTGCTATGTTCGATAGCGTACCCGATACACAACGATGAGTTTCTTTGAAACTTACGTAGCACACTAGTAATATAATAATATTATTTTAAATGTTAGTTAACAAGTAGCCGTTGTACTGGCGGGAATGAATAGAAATAACTAAAATATGAATAGATATGTTTTTAGATGTTTTTACATTTACCCAATAAAAGACAAAGGCTTAAAATACGGAAAGAGTTCAATTTTAGGCTTTTATACTCTAATTTTCACTAAAGGTTCACTTATCACCTTTTAATGGTGAACCGTCATTAAATATAGTTTTGATCACTCTTATACATTCTTTTGGACCAAATAAAACTTTTATTAAGAATCGGGATATCAAATTTTACTTTGTGTAATTTTTGGTACCTTTCTGATAAAGTTCATTTTTTTTTATGAATAGTGTAAAATGTTGCATTTTAATTCAAAACCTCTTTTTGATCTAATTTATTTATATGATTAGATTATCTTTTGAATTGGTTTTAAAGTGAAATTAGAATATATTTTTACAATTTTATCCAATGGTGGTCATTGGAATCAATTTCGATTTGAAATTAGACTTAAATTGGTGTCAATCTTTTGATACTTATTGTTTTGTAAAAACACGCTATTTGCTCTGGCAGCGGGAATTAATTATTAAATTAATTAATGTGACTTATATGATTTGAATTTTGTAAAATAGACTTCATTTTTGAATTCGGAATATCAAATATAGCTTAGGGTGAATTTTTGGTAATTTTCTGAAAAACTTCAATTTTTGATGAATAGTGAAACCACTAAGTGGTAATCAAGCAAACTGATTTTTCAGTTAAATGAAAGTTTACCACTAATGTGTATTGAATTTTGAAAATCCGACATACATGGTTGTCATTAAGAAGTAAAATGTGGTTCAATGAGATTATAATAATTTTTTGGTGAATAGTAACTTATTAAGTTTTTAATCGCGATTAGTGGTAATTAGTGTAGTTTATGGTATAAATAATACTTTAATAATATAAAATGACCTAGACACATGTCCCAACCTCATTGGTTGTGTCATGGCCGACCAAGACAAGCCATGGCCTAACTTGGGGACCCCATGTATCCACTTTAGTTGGAAAATGACAATAATATATTTTTATTTAATGTTAAAGTGAAAGTGACACAAACATAATATGTTTTGCGAAAACAATTTTTAAGTGGGGTTATACAAGCCCAAATTTTGATTATAAATAGTCATTGGAAAGCTAAAAAGATTTCCTATATCATAGTATTTTTTTTATAATTTTTAGACATTAAATAAATTAAATTATTTACGACATAATAATGATGCAGTGATGACATCATTATTTAACGATTAAAATAAAATGGAAAGATAATGTAAAATCTAAAACCTACACATGGCCAAAACCAATTGGATGAGTGGATTTCGAATCCTTATCACCTTATCCACGAATTCTATCAATGTGGGACCTTTTAAAACCGAAACACATTTTCAAACAAAGTTATATTTCTTTACTTTCCAAAAGTGCCCCTCCTCTCCTCTTATAAAAGGCCCCCACCTCTACCCCATTTCACACACTCTTCAAGCCTTTGGCTCGGCCAACCCCTGCCCATTTGCTCTCTCCACATTCCTCTCCTCATCCTAGAGGATTCCCTTTGGGCAGAATCCTTTCAAAAGAAGCCTTTAGGCTCAACTCAAAAGGAGTTACACTTTTTAAGGTAATTCATTCTCTCATGTTCATTTGTTTTATTTTGCTTCTCCAACCCCCTAAACTCTTTTTATTTACTTCTTTTGTAACAACACCAGTATCTTCAATATACTAGGATGTTGTTATAAGATTTATTTGAGCTACACTCTCACACAACTACATCAAATGGTTAAAGAACATACGGTTTCCGTGGATGGCGAAATTCTGCCTCCCGAAACGATGATTGTTCAATACTCATTTAACACCTTCAAAGGTGGCCATTATGATGTCACTATTTTTATATATGATATGTAATATGTTTATGTTTTACTTATGCTTCTGTATTTTTCATTTGTGTCTTACCTTTATGGCTTCCATTATGGGTATACGCGATATCTTCACTTAAGGAAGTGCGGACTACCGCCCCCTCAAAGTGATGTGATTCGTTAATGCCATATGTGGGACGTGTAAAGGATGGATTTAAAGTTATTATATATGATGTTATACTGGAATTATAATATACCTATATATATCATTATCATTTATTTCCATTAAAGTATGAGATAGAAATGAAAGTAGCGTTCATGCGTACGTACGGACTACCGTCTCCATGAACGGTGCATTTCATTTCTTATCCCCAAATGTAATGTACTATTAAAAGTACATGTATATAATGGATATATAAAATTAATGATATATCTAAATGATGAATATAATTCTGGAATTAAAATATACATAAGTCTCATTTAGTTTTAATTCCGTTAATATGACAAAGAAATGAAAGTAGCGTTCATGCGTACGTACGGCTTACCGTCTCCATGAACGGTGCATTTCATTTCTTACCTCTAAATGATTATGTAATATTTTAAATACATGTATGTACTGGATATATATGAAATATATGATATCTACATCATGAATACCATTCTGGATATAATGAAACATTGACCAAATTAACAACATGTAAGTGTAAGAAGTCTATTTTTGACTTAAGAACCAAATACCGACAAAATGAACATTATTAACTTAAATGATTTCATGATGTTCATAACATGGTATAAAAGAAATAATGAACTTGGAAAAGATTCATAATCAAGTAGAGATTAACTAAAGTTTATTATTCAGGAGTTTAAAGAACGGTCGGGTCAAGTCAGATACGAGGTATGGGAACTTCTTAACCCAATTTCCATTCTTTGGGTTAATCTCCTACTTTCAAATTATGTCATTATGTTATTATGTCGTATCTTGTATTGGTACTTTATTTATGTGTACTTATAGTAAATACACATAATGTATCTATTTTATTTTAAAAATTATCTTTGTATGGGATTTCGTCTCAATCTCCTTTCGTTGAGGCATATTTTGTTTTATACACAACCTTCTTTTATACGGTGTATAAACCCCTTTGACTTTTACGTTTATTCAAAAGGAATCTTTTTATACGAAGCGTTTACCAAACGACAAAAGGGAATGTTTTTGTCGTACGTATGCGGCGACAACGACTTCTCCTCCGTCGTAACCGTTATTTGAGTTTTGGCTTCTTCTACAAGCCATTCCTTCTTTTTAAAAGAAAAATAAATACCATGTTTTACTTTTCTTTTATTTTGGTATTGAAAATGGTTTTCATAATATTTTTTATATCAATGTGTGGTATTGATATCTTGTGATTGAATGGTGGAAATTTTATGTTTCCTTTATGTATGTTTTATGTGATATGATTATGTTATGGTTCTTGGGCATTATTATGAAGACGGGTGGTTCCGTGATAAACTAAGGGCGGGTGAGCCCGTTATAGCTCTCCAATGCATTGGGTAACGCGAAGGAGTGAAACGTTAAGGTTTCTCCGAAGAGATTTTAGGGAATATACTGTGATGGGTATTCCAAACGTAACCAAGAGGGTTACTCCCTATGTAAGAATGTTATGAATGCCTCAAGTTACCTTTATGTCTTATGGTTTCTATGATTTATTCATGATTTTATGAGGCATGTTAAAGTGCCTATGTTTTATGGGTAAAGTATGATTTCATTCTTATGTATATATGAACTCATGTTTCCTTTCCATGTTTTTTTTTATAACCCATACTGAGTTTTTATGCTCATCCCAAGTTTTTGAAATGTTTTTCACAGGTCAAGGGAAAGGTACATGATAAGATGATAGAGTCAAGGATGTGTCAAGAATTAATCCATGTTTTATTTTAAATGTGTGTTCCATTGATGGGAATGAAGAATACTATCTTTATGTAACCACTTTGTTTATATGTGGAATGTAATGCAAGTCTTATGATCTAATTCTCTAAAACTCTAAACCCGAAAAGATCCTCAACGTGTAATCTTGTAATAACTCAAGATTAAGTAAGGTTTAAGGCTGGGGCCTTATAAGAGATGTTGGGTTTTTTCTAGGTACTCTTACAAAATTTCTTTATAATGAACTAGCTCCCATTTAATTTGCACAATTTTATTTATTTATCACATTAAAGCAGTCATTTCATAATTTATTTGACCCTTCAAATATACTTAGTATAATTAATCTCAAACAACTCATAATTTTATTCTTATTATTATTTTATCTTATTGAATTATATATTATGATTTAAAATATTAATTTAGTAATTTTTATATTTAAAATATTTATATTTATTATTTAATTGATAATTTTTTTCTAATTATATTTCATTCATTTATTTATTAAGGGGAATTTGAACCCCACTATCTACCTTACCATCTTACTCCAACATACACAACCATAATTTAATGGTTGAATTGATATGAATTTGAGGAGTATAATAATGGTTTATAAAAATTTAAAATTTTAAGGATACTTGAGGCATGGTAATGAATTATTGTTCAACTTCAGGAAAAACACATTTCACCTAGTAATTAAGGGTTCAATGGAAACCTATTGATTCCTTCCTTTTCCCTTTATTAATAACTTGTAATGTGGGTAGTAGGATTACAATAGATACACACAATGAGTATCAACCAAATAAAAGGGGGAGTGAACCATGTAAAAAACCCAGTCTCCATGTCTGTTCTCTCTCCCACTCAATCACTCATGATCACATCATCACGGTCATGATAAATTAATGAGATCTAGTGACAATAGTCAATTAGTGTATAATAAATTGTTTTTTTAAATTCAATTATTCCCCCTTATCAGTAGTAGTTTACCATATCTTTGGAAACAAAAATATGAGTTTCATTTGAATGGATAAAGTATTTAACATAAAAAATTCTTTACCCAAACATTATTTTTATAAAAAATAGTGGTATTTTCATTGAAATGTTTTTAATAATGCCTTGGGTCTAAAACTAAACTTTAAAATTATATATTTTTCTTATTAATAAAAGTAACATGAATTTGTTATTATATCCTATGAATTTAAAAACTTATTTTATAAAATAACCACCCCTTATTTTGAAAATTTTTTATTAATAAGACTATCTTTCTTTTGGTATAGAAAAATAGCTATAATATAGGTAATGATAAGTGGGTTAAGGTTTTATCCTATTAGGAATATTTTTATACTATATTGGGTGTGTAATATTTAGTATTTTATAATTTTAGATTACATTTGAACACTTCATTAGGTTATTTACTTATAATATTTGATCTATAATTATTAAGGAATTTTAATGTTATTTTTCATTACTCTTGGGTTGAATACATTATGTTATTAATAAATTTATACATTGTATTTCTAGGAGGTTATTTTATGGTGTCATTTTCTCTTGGTTTGTATCGTTAATGGTATTTTTTATGGGATATACATATAAATAATAAAAACCTTTTAAATTGTTAATCATATTAATTGGGGTAGTGTGCGGGATTTCATCAACTTCTTCTTCCAAAGAAAAATTTCATTAATATATTTTCAAACAATTGATTAAATAAATGAAATTTGTTTCATATAATATATAATTTTATATATTCAAATAAAAATATATTAGGCTTGTTAATAATGAAGAAAAGGATAAGTCAAGATCCTTAAACCAATGTAGTCCATATTCTTGTTTTGACATGGTTTGATTTTGAAAAAATAATTGGTGAATAAATATGTGATTATGATTTTTATCCCGCGTTCCATTGGTTATACCTTATTTTCTTTATTAAATATATACTATCATTTAGTATTTATTAGAATTAATAACAGTAGTTATCATTATTCATATCATATATAAGACATCAAATTATATTCTAATTGGTGTTTTCTTGAAAATATAACAGAAATTAGTCTAATGTTGGTTCATTAAAAAATAATTTGAAACCTATATAATTTTGTTATATAAATATGTTTTATATATGTGGATTGATTGTTAATGTGGTATGTAGTACATATATATTTTACCATATTTTATTTTTGTCTATTAATGTTTATAAAATAGTTGGGGCTCATGTACCCCAACTACTCATTAGAATGGGTATGTGAACTAACCATTGAATATATATACTTATATTAATATTAGTATTACAATAACATTAATTTAATTTAATATGGGATACTGAATTCATATAATTTTCTTAGGATACATTTTTTGATCAAATAAGGTTTATAGAATTCCCCATATTTTATTTGTAAAAGGTTATTCACTACAGATATTCTTTAAGAACTAATTTATTACCTATTGAAGGAAAATTATCCTTTTATAGACTTTTTTATTTAGTTATTGGTTATTATATTATGGATTCCTAGCATTTCTTGAGGATTTATTAGATCCTCTAGGTGGTGTGAGAGTTAGCTACTATGTTAAATATTATGTGATGTGTTCTTTTTGATTCTTGGAATCATTCATTGATGTCAATGAAATGGATAAATTAGTTTATGTATAATTTTTTTACAAATTTTTGTTTTAAACATATGATTATAATATGGGAGAGTTGAGATCTTTGGTGGTACTTTTTAGCTTATGGTACTCACACCATGTATGGAGCCCTTAGTGTAAATAAACAAATCATTGTTAAATTAGGTATGAACAAGTATGTGAATGAAAATGTATGATATCTATGGTGTTTTATATATTAATTTCATATTTTTATATTCAATAATCACATTGAGTTGGCATATGATAATCTAGTAATGAAACATGTTTTTTTTCACATCACCAATCATGTAATTCATGTATTTAAATAAGTTATATGTATTTATTTTTAATTTCAGTATTGTATAGTTTTTAGTATTTTCTTTTATATTTTAGGTTCTTTATAGGTAAATATTAGTTTATATCTCTGTACAAGTATAGTAGGTACCATGTGGAATATAATTCTAAATTATAGAATGGTTTAATGTTTGGATTGATCATGATTAATTTTATTTAGAATTTGATATTGAACTACTTAACTGTATAAAGTTTTAAAATTATTCAAAAACATAAAAATGAGACCCTGACTGATAGTCACTAGCTCTTGGAGATTCAGTATCACACTTGGTTTTAATTATGGGTCCATTTTCATCAATGGAAGATATGAGTTGTATTATTATAAAAATATAAAATTCTAAATTTTTAAAGGATTTTAAAATTCGATTGTTAAAATTTCTATGATGTGGTATTTAAAGTTGTTCAATGAGAACATGTTTTTATTTAAAATGTGTTGTCTATGAAAAATGTGATGAAAATTGTTTGGTTTTTATCTTTATGGATGGATGATTTGTTCTTTTCTTTTATTTATTTCATTCATGAATGTATTAAAAATATTTTTTAATCTAGACACCGAATTTTTCTAGAGGTAAACCATATAATTATAATTATATAATCAACCATGATTTATATATAATTTTTTTATTTGTATTGTTGTTTTAGAATTAACTATGTTGTTTAGAAACTGTTGATCTAGTCATTATAAACTTCTTGGTGGGGGTGGATTATATTATATCTCACCAATGGTTTAAAGGATATGATATACATTGTAGTCACTTCCTCACTTGTTTCTTTGTTTTATATTATATGACATGCATATGATATATATTATCCTTTAATTATGATTTTTAAAGTAATTTATATTGTTTATATTGTATTTTATATTACATTTAAAAATTTTAATCCATTCCATATATATGTGATATAATATCATTGGTTCTAGTTTCCAACTGAATTTGTATTAAAGGAAGTATTCTTAGACCACATCTAAACACATTTTCAACTATTTTAGAATCTAATGAAGAGGGGGAAATGAAATTATTAACAAAGATAATGATTTTTATTAGTGTCTTGAGATTTATCATGGATTCATTTTATTAGTTGAAGTTCTGGTTATGAGACAATACACTGTTTGTTTTATTAATTGATTAATTTTGTTAATATATCATTATCTTTACAAGAGCTATGAAGAATATAATATTGGATGAAAATAAATATCTAGGTAGTATGTAGGATATGGGAAAACCAACTGAGTATGGATAACATAATCTTATATAAATAGATTCAAGTTATTGATAATATGTTTGTTATTGGTAATAACAATCAACTAGGAAAATATAGTATTTTTGTTAGGGTATATTCATTCTGTTATTGTAAATGATTATTATTTTTATTATATATATTTCTATTTATCATATTTTTTTCAATGTGTTTATGGTTATATATATGTTTCTCCAGGATTTTTATGTTTCACCCTGAAATTGTATTAACATCTTAATTTTGTATCTTTTACTTCATTTACAACATTAACAATCTTATCTCACATTATCCATATTGAGAAACCTCTAGGAATGACTCTAAAAAGTTATATATATTCACCCACCAATAAATAAAATCTCATATCATTGTTATGCTCTCCCATAAGACATTTGAAGGAGGATATGGTGTTGTTTTCCTGATGGTGATTAGGTGTTGTTACAGAAGAGGCTATACTGGTGATATTTGAGATGTGAATTGAAATTTATAATCTGATATTGTGGTTGATATTTAAATTGTTTATTTTTTGACATCTTGAAATTCATGAATTTATTTATTTTATAACATTTATAACCTGTGGTGTTGTTTATAGGACAGATTACTTATGTTTTTACACAAAAGACATATTTATTTCATGTTTATAATTTTGTTAGTCTTGTATATGTGAACATTACCCTTGATACATGTCACCAAGTCTTTACTTATTTGGGGTAATCATAAGGATTCATTCATAGTATCATCTCAGAAACAGTTGGGGTTATAGTGTAAAAGGTTATATAAGTGTCACCATTTTCGTTGTTATATAATTCCAAGGTGCTAGGGTATTGGATAAAAAAGAATATTGATCTCAATTACATATCTCTATGTCATTAATAATTTTTAGATGTTTATAATGATTTTGTAGAGGTACAAATTCATCAATAAGAGGTGGTTGGGGTGATTGAATCAACAAATACATTTTTAATTAAAATTATAGGTATTTAAATAAAAATAAACAAATTATACTCATTAATGACTATGTTATATATTATATTTGTTACATGTTCAATCACCCATGGGAGTAAAGAAGTATAATGGAAAAATTTAAAATAGACAAAAACTTAGTGAGCACGTCAATATTTACCAGTCTATGACCCATTTATGTGGTTGCATCCTTTTCGTGACAAAGATCTTATATGGCCACACATTTCACTATAATCATAACAATGTTACAATAAATTAGGGTTTTCTAGAAAATGAGTACAATAATTTAATAATATTGAGTTATGTTTTTATGTAAAAAAAATTAAAGTAATGTCGTTATAATATAGGAACATTTACCGCCATAATCTTTTAATGATGAAAGAAATTACTGAGTCAATAATAAATTCAATAAAAGACACTACTATGGACCATTATGCCACTATTATAAATTTTAATCGTGGTATTAATTCTGGGGAGATGTCCACCTTGAGAGGATGGTTTGGATTCATCAAGTTTTCATTTATTTTTATTGTTTGTGGAATTATTTTAATCATTATTAGTAGGAATCATTCAATCTAGAGCTTCAATAAGATTATTGATCAGTATAGAAGGTGAAGTGCCCAATATATCAAACTTGATTACAGTACCTTTTAAATAAATAATAATTGTAAAATAATGTGAATAATATATATTTTTAAATATCTAAAAATATATTTCGAGGATATCCTTAAGGAATATATTAGATACCCATTGTTTATAATGAGAAATTATTTTCCTAATTTTCATGGTCTTAATAGTAGGATTACCACAATATTATATCTAGAAAAACATATTTTTATCCATTATAGTTATAATCACCCTTGACATAATTGATCTCTCTTCTATTCAAACTCATATGTGATCTATTCATATATTTCCAAATAAAATCATATGGGGTAATGAAAATTCACTGAATTGTTTTATTTATGAACCACATGAAGACTGTAAATCTTAATATACTAGTTGAAAATGATTTACTAAACCTATTGGTGAGGGTGGAATTATCATTATAAGTATAGAATATATTACGTACAGTGTATAAAAGAATTAGTGGGAATCTCATAAAGGGAAATCACTATGGGGAAGGTTAATCAAATTAATTAATGATAGAAACCACTATAGATTTAAAGACCTGGTGTTTTCCTGGTAAAACATTGGAATATTTATACATATAATTTTAGAGATTGGTGTAGAGATGGCATGCAATTCTGAGGCTCGGTGTGCCCAGAATCAATTACAAAAAATTCTAAGTAAATTTTATACTATGCATATGATGGAATTGGGATTTTTATTAAATGATTACATGGATCAGAAATAAGAGGACATAATTAACTCCAGAACATGGAATATAACATATGCAGTTTATTAATTTCGTCGGTGCATGGCTTCAATGAGAAAAGTCACTCAGGGTAAAAATCATAAATAAAATAATTTAATTTAATTATTTTATCTAAAATACTGAATCAAATAACATTCGAATAGGGACATGGATTGGAAATATGTGACCATGGTTGAGTTTGAAATGGGGTTTTTTTATTAATCAAGACATATAATGAGAGGCTGCATAGGTTTTTGATTCTATGAAGAGTGAGGTTTCTAAAAATATATTTTTAGGAAATTAGAATTATGGTTATCACTAATTATCTCTTTGTCTCTCTCTATAATGCCTCTATCCCTCTCTCCAATACATTCTGTATCCATTATTCATTGAATCAAGGATATTTATTTAAATGAAGTTTGACTGATAAATTATGAGGCGTTGGTGGGTATGTTCATCGACTGGCGAACGAGTCGAGGTACGATTTATTCTACTTTTGATTTCTGATTCACGTTTTAAATTGAAAAACCTTTTTTTCCTCATTGTTTCTTTATTTTGAATATTATCCATCAATTTCCACAAAAACATAGCCACTGAACTATGTTTGAAGCCTTAATTTTATCCATTATTCTTCATCCATTCATTGTGGTTATTGTCGCTTACTTTTTGGCACATCATCTCACTGATCAAATGACGAGCAGAGCCCAATTCTCTGAAGCATTATTCACAATTTTTGTACATCTACTCACAGTTTCAAAATAAGAATAGCGGCGGAATCATGTAGATCCGTGGAAGGGACCGCCAGAGCAAGGTTGGATGGTAGCTGTGATGTAAAGTGGCCATAGAGGGCGGAACGACTGAGTGGTCGTGGATGGTGAGTTGGCAAGAGTCGGGTCACATCAGGTGACCAAAGCCATGTGGGGAGGCAGCTGGCATGTGATGTGGTTGGAGGCATACCATGGTTCTAGGGTCATCCAATGGCATCAACACAGTGGTGGGGCACTATGGAATAGATGAAGGAGAGCCAACTGGAAAGCTACATGCACTGTCGTGGTTAGGCCAACTAGAGAACAATGATGAAAGGCTGGGTACTAGGGGTGACAGGAACCCTAGTCGCTGGGGTCACATGTTGAAGCAGAGCAGATGGGGAGTTCCATCGACGTGGTGTGCTAGTCAGGTGAGGTCGATTCGGGCAGAGCATCTGGTCCATGGGCTGGCCATGGCGAGGCAACCTAAGTGGTGGTGTCTGACTAATTTGAGGAAGATCGACCCAAATTGGTCTGAAACACCTTCAATTGCCCTTATCTACTAAACCATGAGTCCTAATGATGTGATGTATTTGGCCACACATATCTCTCATCGAGAAGGATATTTCTATATCAGTTATAGAATTTTAATACTTGGTTTCATTTCCTGATTTCATGAAAATCCTACTTTTAATAATAGTAAAACATTTATTATTAATTAGTGTTCTTATATAAAATCTATCTTATAAATGATATTTCTAACTAACACATTTTCAGCAGCATTGTTACCATGGATCTTTTGTGGAAATTTCATCATTAATTTAGGGTGTCTAAACTAAAGACATATTTCATTCCTCATAAGGCTCGGTTCACACATGTGGCGGTGTAATGAAATTTTCATCCGAGTATCCATTCTGGGATAACATGTATTCAATATCATGTGTTATTATATAAGGATCACAATGGAGTGATATGTATAATTGTTTCAGGGTCAAGGCAATGGCCCCATAGGACTTTATTTAAGTGAATTTCAGTGAATTTCTACTTTTCAATCAAATCTTCATTTAGTGTGAATGAATAGTGTACCTTGTGTGTTTCTACACAAGGATCACAAAAGAGCGATCCATTTATACATGAAAAGTCATATTCATGATCCCATTAATTTTGAAAACCGGAAAAGAATATCAGTGGAAGATCCTTCTTCTATTTTTGAAAAGAACTCCTGGCATGGGTCATCTTCCACTAATACAATAGTGTAGAGGATGTATGAAGAGATGTGGCCATATGTTTTGGAACCATTTGAGGTGGTGTATTAGTGAATTACATTATCATTCATCAAATCCAAATCGATCATGGTACAGCCGATAGAATTTTTGGATAGATATGTTATGTACTCTTTGAGAACACTGGAATTCCTAGGGGAACTTAATAATTGTTTATTTCTTGGGAATGGCTATGTACACGACAATACAATGAGGAAAGGTCACATGTTGTGTGGGCCCTATACACATCATTTACACTTTATGAATCTTCCATATCTCATATATCCTTCTTTTGGAATTGGATATTGGAATGTGATTAGCCTATCATGGGTGTTTTTTCCTTATAAAAGGTGATGGTGACCTACGTAGTGGCTTCTAAGGTATGATGAAACATGTTTAAAATGTGATGCATACCTAGGGAAGTACCTGATTACTAAAATGATATGCTTATCTAGAGGTATCATTCAAAAGGGATGACCATTGTTCTTTAATGCTTCTTCAGCAGTACCATCCAGTAGGGATGACCAATGTGGTTCTTTGATGCTTTCTGATAGGTACCATCCAGTAGGGATGGCCAGTGTTCATCGGTGCTTCCTGAGATGCACCATCTTGCAAGGAATGCTCGTTTAGTTCCTCATTCATTTCTAAGAGGTATCATCCAACAGGGATTTTTCATGTTCCTTAGTGCTTCCTAAGAGGTACCTTCCAGAAAGGATGGTCATTGTAGATCCTCATTGCTTTCCAATAGGCTTCATCCAGTATGGATGGTAAGACTACTTCCGAGATTACCCTCCAGCTAGGCTACAAAGTGGGTCCCTATTGGTAGTTTCAAGTGGAGTAACTTTAATGTGATAGAGAGTTGGACCTTGAAGAACTAGTTTGGAATCCCCCTGGCACATGTGGGTGTGGTTCCTTTACGATGACTAAAAGAGAGGAATCCCCTGGAAATAATTGGTTGTTAGTCATATACCATAAGTTTTCTAACCCTTGACTATGCAGAATAGTGAAGATACATGTTTTGACGTGAAAATGGACACTTTATAAAGAGTGAATCCTTTCCCCGAATAAAACATACTTATAATGCGACCTAAACCTCTGCAGGAGAGACAGTGTCGCACAATACATATAGTATCAAGGTGCAATGATTAAGTCTCTTGGACTTCCAGTTCAGATCAGATGTGTGGGATGGTGTGAGTTGATGGTGGTCACTTATATAACTATTTGATACTCACTTTATTGGGTTAAGATGTGAGATAGAGTTTCTCTTACTCTCTCATTTGGGTTTCATAACTGAGCATATATATATGTGTTATTTTTTAGTACACACTCCTTTGTTTTTGGTTACTCTCCTTCCATGAGAGGATAAGACACCCAGAGAGTTCCATTTGTGTTCCATTTCTAGATTCTCGTTGTTAGATGAGTCTAATCACCTACAATAGGTAGCCAAGACTTGATGATAAGTTCATCTTCTCACCATTTCTATCTACTTTCATTTTGGATGATATTACTTCACAATATTGTTGGGTTGAGTTGTATTCATTTATTGTACCTTGTTCTATCTACTAATCCTATCTTTAGTACATCTTTTACTACTCCCATGTGCCTTTAGGGTATCCTACTAATTATATTTACACTCACCCCTTCTTGTGATTTTCCTACACATGGTGTGACCTTGCAGAGGATGGATAGGTTGATCATGAAATCATAGGATATTAGGGATATGAGGTGCTTGGACTACATGTGTTGGTCAATGATTGGGATCCAAGAGTTGGTATCTCTCATTTTTTTTACATTTCACCTTATTGTCGGGTTGTGGAACATTTTTGTTTGGTAGTGTATTTTTTCCTTCTCCCAATCAGTTTAATTTTCATTACATATACTTTTTGAAGGTTAATGCATGTTTAGTTTTTTTTATAGTAGTTTTGTATATTTTTCTCCTTTTCCCCTCACACTGTTTCATTGAGTGGGATGTGTGTGTGTGTACAGGTTCTTAGTAAAAGTTCTCCCTAATTTCTTTATGCCTTCTACACTTGTTTGCACCCCGATCCTATGGAGGATGTCTTGGGGAAGTGGCAGCTTGAGCCCTGACATGGGTTAGGTCATGATAATGTGGTATTATATCTAGTTTTACCCTTGTGATTTTGTTCATATTTTTCCCTAATAAGGTCTCAGTTGGGATTAGGGAAACATTGTCGAAGTGTCTCGAGTGTGGCACTTAGGCCAGGGATTCTAGTGACGGTACCTGTGGCCGACATATTCATTCACCATGATCTTGATTACCCACTTGTCCACTCAGCATCTTGAGACACTTGTTGTAAGGAACAATGGTACATGCATCATATATGATTGAGTTTTTTACATTCCTTCTTGAGTCATCTCCCCATCATTATTGATATATATATATATTAATCTAATTGTGGTACTCCTTGATAACATTTGGGATTCCTCTGCGATGATTTGCATCCAAGATATTAGCTTTGGTTCATGATGACGATTTTGTGAGTGATGAGGCCTCAGTTCAGGATTCATCATGCGATCCACTTCCTCTAGGTGGGAAGGTAGAATCACCTCAACCTCTTGATTTGTTGATAGACCTAGTATAGAAAGTTGAGGATGTGTGTAGGATGAGTGCACTTTGCAAGTTCGATCACCATAGACCAATGTGGTTCCATTGTGATTCAGACCCTTAGACAACATATATTTGGCTAGAGATGGTGTTCTACCTCTTCAAGCATGTACAGACACCAATAGATCAAATGGTGGCTTTGGCATCCATCCTTCTCAATAGATTAGTGAGGCGTTGGTGGAGCTTGGTTACTCAGATACACAATGTGTCGGCACTCTCGTGGGATGACTTCCAGCAATTGTTTCATGAAGAGTATTACCCCACCTTATACTCCATTAGACATTAGGAGAACTTTTAGCTTCAGTAGGGAAGGATGAAAGTGGATGATTACCTAACTAGGTCTTAATATCTTGCACGCTACTCTCTAGACATAATCCATGCTGGCTACTTTTGAGTAGAAAAGTTTGAGAAGGGACTCCATAGAGGGATTCATGCTATAGTTGTACCCTTGTGCCTCCCCACCTATGTCGGGGTTCTAGAATAGGAACTAGTGATAGAGATATCTATATCAAAGGGACTACATACAACTGTTTGTGGTAGTGGGAACAATATAGTAGAGACATTTGTCACAGCTAGTAGATGTCAGTTAACACGACATCGATGGAGGAGGCCTTCACATAATCTGTCTTAGGCACGTAGTTGTGTGGGGTCAGGGCAGTGTAGAATGTAGAAACATCCTGAAGGTGATTTTATTCTTGTGAAGGGTGAGGTCACATGGAACAAGGCTACCAAAACAAATGTGCTGAGAACACCAGACAAGCAGTAGGTGGACCACCACAGCAGAGACAGTGTCGTGATCAAGGTGTTCCCTAGGGAGTTGGTTCTTTCAAAGGAGTAGGAGAAGATGGCGGAAGGGTAAAACATTATGTTTTCTTTTCCCCACCACCATGCATCCCTCGTTAGGCTCATAAAACTAGAATCTTGGGGCACAGACAACCAAAATTATTGGATGTATAAAATCCCACAAAGCATGAGATGATAAGAGGTAAGCCCTTTTACTTTTATACTTTTTTGTAGTATAACTTCTTATAAACTGTGTGAATTACTCTTTTCTCCCTAATCCTTGTGTGAAATTTTACCAGGGTGACCTAGGGAGTCAGTGTAAGCCTTTTTCAGTGGTTTTCATCATAACTTTGAATTCTCAAAGAAGAGGGGTCCTTCCGCCACTGAGACATGTTTTTGTAACATTGGAAAAACTACATGGTAGAGTTATTGCTTCTAAAATAGGATCCTATTGAGGTGTGTTGGAATAGTACCTCTGACTTGAGTATTAATGGGGATGTTGTGTGGTTGAGTGTCGAAGTTGGTTTGGGCATTGCCGATGGAGTTTTCTATGATTTAAACATTTTGCTCAGAATGCCACTATTGAGTATAGTGGAGTGTCTGGATTAGGGTCTCTCTCCTCCTAAGAGGGTCCTAGATAGGGAATGTTTTCCATGTTTTTTTCATGTGTAGACTCTTATGTTTGGATGAGTTTACTCACCTACCCTGTTCATTGGTACCTTGCATGATCAACTTCAACCATGATTCACCAATTATCAAGTACAGGTCAAGGTGAGGGAGACCCCATGAATAGAACTACGCATCTCACTATATTTGGTTGATAGTGGTTGTCTTCACTCAAAAAATGTGGAGACACTACCTTCTAGGAAATCACTTTTTGTTTTGTTTATGCCACTAGAGTCTCATGTACGTCTTCGCCCTGAGAGACTTGAACTTGATGTGGAGGTGTTGGTTGAAATTCTTGCAGTAATATTACTTCAAGACAGTTGATACACTAGGAAAGGTAAAGTTTGTAGAGGATTCCATTAATATATAGTCCTTGTCCCACCTATTGAGGGATGTTTTGGATAAATTAACTTCCCTGCAGCTGACCTTATAGGAATATAAGGGTAAAAAAATTCTTTAGTCAACGGTGGTGACTCCTTCGCATCTTGAGAATTTAAGAGAGTCTTGGTTGTGAGACATAGAGTGTGAAATCTTGTGTGACCATATATCCTTTAGTGTTTCACCAAATGGATCATCTAATGTAGGGAATCAACGGATCCTTTTCTAGGTACAAATGGTGATTTTGACCATGATGATGGAAATAGAGGTTCTGTTGGGAAGGGAAACTATATCCAAAGTTTCCACAAGCTATTATGAACTAATAAAAGAGATGGAGAGGTTTTCAAACACCATTCAATACTTCTAATAGCTATAGTGGGTGCATGTTGTCTCCCACATATCATAGTTGAAAAGATATGTATATTTTATTAGGCACGTCATTGATAGGAACAGACCATATGAGGATGGACCATCCCTTTGTTTTTTGTGTTGGTTCAGCATAGAAATGTGTAGGTTTTCCTGGGAATGGGAGAGATAGGTATTAGCTCAGTATCCCATGTTGTTTACCTATTTTTTCTCTTTAGGGACGAAAATATTAAAGAAGGGAATGATGTAGAGACCCATTTTTCTGGTAAAACTTTGGAATATTTATACATATATTTCCAAAGATAGGTGTTGAGATGGTATGTGATTCCACATTCTGATTTTCCACGAATAAATAAAACAAAATTTTTATTATTTTTTATACTTTGAACATTATGGAAATGGGATATTTCCTAAATGAAAGTTCAAATCAGAAATCTGAGGCCACGGTTGAGTCTAGAACATGGATTTTACCCAAGGTGGGGTATAATTTTTTGTTGGCATGGGACTTTAGTTAGAAAATACATCAAGGGGGAAAATCATAAATAGACTAATTAAATTTAATTATTTTACCTCAAATGCCGAAACAAATAAAATTAAAATGAGGACATGAATTGGAAACTTGAGGCCACCGTTGAGTTCGGAATGGGGTTTTTTGCCTAAGCATGACATAAAATGAGAGGGATCCAGGGTTTTGGATTTCATACCAAGTGAGGCTCCTCTAAATAGAAAATTAAGAAATTAGAATTAGGGTTATCCCAAATTCATCTCTCTATCTCTCTCTCTCTTCCTCTCTAAAAATCCTCTATCCCTACCTCTTTGTTGTTCATCATCCGTTCTTCATTGAATCGATGTGATTTCATCAACAGAACTTTTCGGGATCGAAGAAGAAGCGATGGTGGGTGCATTCATCGATCGATGAATGAATCGAGATAGGTTTTATTCTACTTTTTATTTATAATTCTTGTTTAGAATTGAAAATACTTTGTTGCCTCTTTGTTTCTTCATTTTGAATATCATTCATCAATGGCCACACAAACACGTCCATTGAACCGTGTTTGACCCCTTAATTTTATCCATTTTTCATCAAAAAAATTCGGATTTCATGCCTCGTACTTTTCGGCACATCATCACACAGACAAAATGACCAGTGGAGCCCAAATCTGTGATTCCCTCTTCGAAAAGATCAGAGATCATCTCACGGATTTGAAATCGGATGAGCGGTGGAGTCTCAGTGGTATCCATAAGCACCACCAGACCAAGGCCAGATAGTGGCGGCACATGATGGAGGTGCAGGGTGGCACGACAGAGTGAAACTGGCTATCAAGATGGATAGAGTAAGTTTGCGACAGGCGGCCAGTGTCCAGCGGGGAGGCGGCTGGCGTGCAAGGCAGTAGCAGGTGTACCATGGTGTTGGGGAATCTGGCAGCATCAACATGGTGGAGGGGCTCCATGATGTGGCTGGAGGCGAGTGGAAGGGAAAACTGGAGGTTCCATCATTATCAAGTGGGTTGGATCATGAAGAGGACAGGCATGGGACTGGGGGAGATAGGGGGCCACATTGCATGGGTTGTGCATTGAACTAGAAGAGAGGAGGAGAGTCACCAAGTTGGTGCACCAAGGGGTTGAGGATAGATTAGTCCAGTGTCTATACGGGGTAGTTGTACAACTTGTCGGCAGGCCTGAGGAGAAGACGGGGCCAGTTAGGGGTGGGTTAACCCAGTTATATGGGTCCGGCCAGTTTGGGCCAGACCAACCCAAATTGGACTGAAACACCTTCAAACACCCTTATCTCATAAACTAATCATTTTATTAACTCACCGTCTATGTCCAAGAATCCCTATCTTTTAGAAGAGTCTTTTTATAATACATGAGGAAATTTAATACTTGGTTTCATTTCTTGGTTGCACAAAATTCTTATGTTTAATAACTGTAAAATATTAATTATTATTCAGGGTTATGGTATCAGACCAATCTTCAAAATGAGCCGTTAGTGGTGGAATGACCCTGGATCCTGTGCAGAACATTCAAGGGTACTTTTAGGTTTTCAAATTAAGGACAAGGTGTAGTTCTCATAAGGCCTGGTTCATGCGTGTGGTGGGGGAATTCAAATTTTTTACCAGGTATCTGTTCTGGGTGAACGTGAAGTCAATACCATTTTTTCATGAGGATCAAAATGGAGGAATCCATATAATTATGTTCAAATCAAGGAGTGGGACCCATGGGACTCCATTCAAGAGAAATGTGGTGACTTACTAATTTTTCATCAGATATTCATTTTGGACGAATGAATAGTCCACCTTTCTTGTTTTTTCAGAATGATAACAACAGATTGATCTGTTTAGACATGTGGAGCCTTATTTATGATCTCAATAATAGTGGAAACATGAAATAAATATAGCTGGAATATCGTTCTGCTGTTTTTGAACAGAACCCATGACATGGGTCCACATCCACTCCTGTAAGAGTGGATAAGATGTTTGAAGAGATGTGGTCCAATGTTCTGGGACTATATAAGGTGGCGTATTAGTGAATTAATTTTTCTCCCTTCGAATAAACATTGAGAATCTTACACTAGATTTCCTTTTGTATAGATATGCTCTATACTCTAGGAGTACACTAGAATTCCTAGGGTTACATCATCATGGTTTAGTACCTGATAATGGATAGGTACACGATATAGAAATGAGGTAGGGTCACACATTATGTGGGCCCTAGACATGCCATGTACCACATTATGAATCTTCAATATCTCTTATATCCTTCGTTTGGACTCATATTCTGGCATAGTAGTTGCCTATCTATATTTTTTTACATAGAACCCAATGGTGCCCTTCATAGTGGGTTTCGAGTTATGATGAGAGATGTTCCGGATGTGACGCCTACCTGGGGCAGGACCTGATGACTATAGTGACGTGATTCCCAAGAGGTACCATCCAGAAGGGATGGATAGTGTTCCTTGGTACTTCTTGAGAGGTATCATCCATCAATGACTACTAGTATAGTTCCTCGATGCTTTCTGAGAGGTACCATTTAGTAGGGATAGCCACTGTTCCTCGGCGCTACCTAAAAGGTACCACCCAGCAGGGTTGACCAATGTAGTTCCTCAATGCTTTCTGATAGGTACCATCTAGTAGGTATTGTAGTGTTCCACTATGATTCCTAGGAGGTTCCCTCTAGTAGGGATGGCCAGTTTAGTTCCTGAGTTCATTCTGAGAGGCACCATCCATAAGGGGTGGCCATACCAATTCTGGGCTTACCCTCCAACTAGGCTAGGTTATGGGTCCTTAATGGTATTTCTTAGTGAAATCCTCCAGATGTGATATGGATTGGTTCCTCAATGAGCTAGTGTAGAATCCCCCTAGTGCATTAGGGTGTGGATCTTCAGCAATGACTAACCGAGTGGAATCCCCCTAACACACTAGGGTGTGGGTCCTCTACTATTGGTTTTTAAAACCTCAGCTATGAAGAACAGTGATGATACATGGTTTTACATGACTTTGGACTCTTGAGAAAGTGGGATGATTTTCCCTCCAAGTCACTTTTTTTATGCAACCTAAAACCGTACAGGCGAGATAGTTCCACCCAAAGATGATAGGATCAAGTTGTGGTGATTGAGTACCTTTAGCTTAAAGTTTAGAGAAGATGTGTGGGATACTGGGCATCAATGTTGGTGATAAAGATAATATTTTCATCATTTTTTATATAATTAAATTATTTAATCAATAAAAATTTATCATTTTGTTTTATTTACATCAATTTTGGATTTATAGGGTGTTTTTGAGCTAAAATTAGAAAAGTGCTTAATTGGGAAATATAAACATATTTTAATATCATTGTTAATTTGTGCATATCTTATAAAATATGAATCCAATTTATGTGATTACTTTTTTATTAGATTTCCATATTTATTTTATTTATATTTGGTTTCAGGACCATTATTTAATTCGACCATCCATGTGTCTTAAATATTCAGAAAAGTTTGAAAATTATTTTGGACGATCCGGTGGACCCCACCTCAATGAATTAATCATAAATCATTTTAAATACATCTAATTTATTTGATTTTAATTTTAAGTGAAGTAATGTTTAATGGGTCATTTTTTCGTTTAATATCATGGAAATATTCGTTCATTAAAGCGACCCATGGATGCTCAGCTTTTGGGGAAAGAAAAATGAAACAATCAGCCATAATAAAATCTCAAATTTAATTGGAAATATACCTTACTACAGAGTGCTGATAAAGATGAATTTTTTTTGAGAATCTTAGAATATATTTTTGAACATATTTCATGAAGATACCATGCCAATATTTGGATATTTATTTGGCCTACCATGGACAAAAATTCAGTGGATAGAATCTGTAGGAAATCATAAACCAAGATTTTGGAGATCTGAAATTAGAATACAGATGGATAGAAAAAAATTACTTATATATAGAAGATTTAAACCATGATGAAGAAGGATTTAAACACCACCATTTTAGAGGAATATTAGAGACATGCTTCTGACTTAGTAATTTTCTTTTCTTTTCTTTTTATTTTAATTTTATTTTCCCATGTAACGCATATGCATCTTTTTAATTCAAGTGTTTCCATATTATTCCATCTATCTTTATATTCCAATCCTAATATAATTCTTATCTTTTCTTCTTCTTCTATCCACCATGACCTATTATCTCTAAATATTAGGGGTTAACCTGAGGCTTGGCCCTGGGATATGTTTCACGGTGTTCTTCATTATTGAACTTCAAGTTAAAAATGTTTTAAATCTATTTGTGATGGAGGCGGGAATATTGCCTGGGTGTGGCGGTCGTCCACCATGAATCTATTTCCAAATCTAATTATTTTCCTTCATTAATTCCTTTTCCCATCCTTCTCTTAGGAAAACCATTCATACGGTGGAGTTGGGGTTTTCATAAGGGATAAAATGGCATACGGTGGAGCTGGGTCTTTTGAGATAGCATTCTTGGTTGAGGTGTTAACCTATTTGACTATGGGAGGAGGTGTGGTTTGGTGTGCCAAATGCATAATAAAATCAAACACTAAATAAATCAAGGAAAACTAATTCATAAATAAGTTTTCAATAAATGAATTATCAAATTTAATTTAAAATGATAAATAAATAGTTAATGAACTCGTGTTATTCAACGATGGGACCAAGTTCTTTCTTCTCTAATTGCATTCTATAATTTCCTGCTAGTATATATTTTAACATTTAATTAGACATTTAAATTTCATTGTATTCTTAGGTTAATTCAAAACAATAGAAAATAATTAGTTTTGTTGATATAAATTAAGTGGGTAATGAACTGAGAAATCTCCTCAAGTGAGACGACTCTGGTCAGCCACTGTGCTGCATTAGAAGAATAAATTTTCTTTTGACATGCCCTACGACAGGCGTGTGTCAGGTGGTTACTTCTAGAACTATTGTATACTCACTGTCTTGGGATGAACTATTAGATAGAGATCTCCTTTCTCTCTCATTTGGGTTTCTTGACAGAGCATATATATATATATATATATATTCTATTTTTTAGTACCCACTCCATCTATTCTGGTTACTCTCCTTCTAGGAGAGGCGATAATGTGTAGGGTATTCCATGTTCTTTCCATGTCTACCTTTTCATGGATGGATGAGTCTACTCTCATACTATATGTAGTGAAGACTCAACGATAATTTCATCATCTCACTGTTTCTAGATCCTTTTGTTTTGGATGAGTTTACTTCACTCTCTTGATGTGTTGAGCTGTACTATTTTATTATACCTTGTTTTATCTACTGCTCCTCTATTCTATATGTATTTTTCAACTCCCTTGGGTCTTCAGGGCATCCTACTTCATATTTTTATACACACCCCTAGTTGGGCTTTTCCCAATCTTGGTGTTCACTTACAGATGATGGAGAGGTCGATTGTGACATAAAAGGAGATTTGTGATAGGGGGTTCATAGACTACATGAAATGGTACTAGCATGGGATCATGGAGTAGGGTTCTCTCAATTGTATTACTTTTCCACTTGTTTATGGGTTTTGTCCCTTTTTTGGTTGGGTGTGTATATTTTTTATCTCCCTTTTAGTATACATTTATATACCTATACTATTTAGAGGATCATGCATGTTTGGTTTTATTTTTATAGTAGTTTTGTATCTTATTTTCCTTTCCATCACCTATTTTTAATTTAGAGGGATTCATGTGTTTGTACAAGTTCTTAATAAATGTCCACCTCGATCTCTTTTTTCCTTCGGTGCTTGTTGCCACCCCTGGCCTATAAAGGTGGGATTTGGGTAGTTGCAGCACAAGTCCCAGCATCTGTAGGGAAGTGATAATATATAAATTGTTTAGAGAGGAAAATATTCTCTATTTTTAAATATCATTAAAGTAATCCCTCAAAATATTGTTTATCACTTACATTTGATAGTATTACAAATCAATATTATCTTCTAGAATTACTATTATTGAGACCCCCTATAATTCCAATGATTCCCAATTTGATAAATATACATTTGGATATCCATTAATCATCGTTGGATCATCCACACAATTTTTTATAGAAGGAATAATTATTTATCTTCCAATATAAAATTAAAGAGGAAAACAAGTACATGTACTTTTACTCATATGTTTTTAGAATCCTTAAATGCAGATTATTTTTTTGGTATTATTCCCATACCCTAGGATACCAATTCATGGGTGGACATTATTTAGTGTATAATTGTTCCATCTGAATATTTATTCTCAATTTGGAATATTTTTAAATCTTATATTTCAATTGATCTCAAACTTCAATATAATGGTATTCGGTTAACCACTAAATATTTTGGATGTTATAATTATAATGTGGTAGATGTATATCAACAATTACATGAAGGGGTGGGCTTATTCTCTTTATAACAACCTTAGGGGATACAAATTGGTTGAAACAAATAATTACTCCATGTATAATTAAATGGATTCATAATTTCATGATAATAATTTAATCTATGGATGAGAAATCTTGAGTAATGGTCCTTGTATAAGAATACAATATTATATGAGAGGCTTGTAAAAAAGGCTAGTTATAATGGTATCTAGTTAACATTCCCCTAATTGAATTTGAATACATTCCCCATTATCTATGATCTTGGTTCCTTGATTAAATGGATGGATTTAAGAGGTGATATCATAAACTCACTCCTCCAGACTCACATAGGAGGGCCAGTAGGGGAAATATTTCATAGGGCCAACAGCTTTGTGGGAACACTTCAAATATGTATTTCAAACTAAATACTGATGGAGCATGAGATTAATGAATTATTAAGGAAGAAGTTTCTATTTATGAGATGAGGGTAGCTATGGTTAATCACATTAGAGATTTTTATAATCAAGGGAACTCCAAGATAGTGGAATCATGATCGTGTCTCCACAAATATTAGTTATCAAAAAATAATAACAATTTTTTGATTTCTAAAGAAATAGACACAAGTTTGGTGTTTATGTTATTTCCACAACACCTCCCCAATCACTATTCTATCACATACTATATCATATCATACATATATTTACTTTATCCACACATGGAGGTTTTACAAAATTTGTTTAAGGGAAACATGGAGACCTATATTCTAGCACTAATCGTAGAAGAAATGATGATTTCATATTATATTCTTATACTAGATCTCTCCCACAAAGATTTACTTATATAATAATATCGGACTCTGTGAGGTTCCATTATTTTAGTCCCCCATGAACCATGTATTTTGGTATCTTATAACCCTTTACATTAGAAAAATACATAATTTTTAGTGTGTTTATAATAACATGTAATTTTATACTTCTAATGTAATGAAAATTATAATTTCAACCCAATAAAAACTATTTTTATAAACATATGATCACCCAATATATCATGTGTTTCTAGTCACATGAGATTTTTAATATCCAGGTTTTTCAATCCCTTTTACTTTCACATAAATCTATTCACTCTATCATATTCTCTATTTCTATGTTTCTCTCTATATTTAACTCCCAAACTAAATTACTAAATATGGTCTGAGTGTGACAAGGCATCATTCATGTCTCCCTATATGCAAGAGGATTCTCAATCATAGTGAGGGTCTAAATTCCATAAATGGGGATACTATACCCTTATTATCATTAATCACAATAATAACATAATATAACAATGTAGAAAAATGAGTAGTGATATAACAATAGAATTTCAAATATCATATGTCCATAAAAATATCTTACAAAGGACCCCTAAAGTTATAGGTCAAACCAGTGTATGAGTAAAATTGATAAGTAAATAAAATTATGTGAAATCATTCCAGAATCCATCCCATCGTGACATCTAAACACTTATAATCATCTCCTAGATCCATGTCACTAGGGCATTTCCCTTCATGTATCCCAGACGATGAAGTGTTCATAGGAATTGGGATTCCTATACATGGCATGAGTATTACCAATTAGGACACCACCAATGTATCCTTATTAAAAGTTCACAAGAATAAAAGTTCTTATAATGGTAATATTAATAATAATCACATAAGTAAAAAACATACAATCATCCACTAAGCATTCTTGTAATAACCAATCCACCCAAAATCCCATAGTTTACCTTCTTTGAATCCATTTTGGAAACATTTTCCTAAAAGATATCATGAACTATAGTTAACCAAATTTTCACCACATGTATTTTATAGCCACCATATTGCTAATTAATAATGGTTATATCCACAAGGGTATAATCCTTATCTCTCTCGCGATCAGGTCACAAGGCTTCCATACTCTAAAACCACCTCTCGTCAGGCCGCATGGCTATCATATCTTTACATTAAGTAATTGTTCAAGAGTTAAGTCTTTAATACCCATTTATATATCTCTATAAACCATTTTCATCATCACATATCAACTTTCTCTCCTTATAAGGGCTAACTAAACCTCAACAGTCCACCTTTCATTCACTTTCATAAGAGAGATATCCAAAGTCCATGTATCATAAAAATTTCGCATATTAGAAATAGGAAGAACAATAATAGCGAACATGATAATCAATATCCATCCCCATACATGTGACCATCCTCAAACAGGGGTCTCATGGGCTATGCGCACACACATAAATGTGACCAAACATAAAATATGGTCTAACATGTCACACATGGACCCACATACAACAAAACACAAGAATGGAATAAATAATAAATTCACACAATTTAATATCATGAAAACAATCAATAAAATAAAATTTTACATGGTAAGTAACATCATACCTTACGGTTGTTGATGTCAACATCATGGTTTTCCAAGATAATTGTTACCCACACCTTGTTTTCACTATAACCAAAAAATGATTACATGATAAGAAATCCAAGAATAGTTACCAACAAGAAACAATAATGTTTATAGAGAAATATTTATATAGTACTCAAGCCTAGGGGTATATCTAACACTTACACAATTTCAACAAATAACAATTGAATGATTAGATTCTGGGTGGGTAAGGAGAAATCCATCTCTCAAGGAAGGTAAAAAAAAGGATATTAAGAGAGTTTCACATGGTATAGATTCAACAAGAACAACCTATATCTTCTAATGTTTGATTATTCCAACATGATTGAGAAATGAGAGATGAGAGGATTAAGGTTCCCCATGGATAAAACCTCAACAAATTAAGTATCCACCAACTCAACAATGGTTCTTCAGGAAATTGTTTAGAAAATAACATTATTGAATAAAACAACAAAAAGAAGTTCCAAATTCATTAAGAGGGGAAATTAATTGATTAAAACCACCTTAAATACCCCTATTAATTATTATAAACGTTTTAAAATTTATAAAATTAAAATATGGGGATGAATTAGAAAATTTTGTTGTAATAATTCCCCTTAAACCACTACTTGACCTACAATATGGACTATAACATGGTCATGGTGTTGTTTAACACTTGAGCCAAAAATTACTGGTATTATGGTCTGTTCCCACGGAGAATTATATTTTCACTAACCATGGAGTCCTAAATGGGTGTGGTTTGGTTTCCAAATCCATGCCCCTCATGTATCTTCAATGATCACCATGGAATTTCCATCTATTCCCCACTTTACCATTTTACACATCAAAAATATAGGGACCACTACATCCTCCCCCATGTCTATGGTCTTAAAAATTTGGAAAAAATATAAATAACTTTTATTAATATTCCAACTACCTCTGTCACATTTCATAACCATGTTACGGCCACCATAATTCTCAAAAATAGAATATAATTGATATTTGAACACACAATAAAAAACCCATATAAAATGTGGGTGTAATATTATCTATTATATAGACTCAAGACCATATACTTGAATGTCCAAAAAGCATTATTTTTATTAATTTTTTATAATACACATTTCAAGGGATGATGGGGAACTCTTATAGGGCTCTTAGGCTTTGATATTACATGAATTGTATGTATTAAATGAAATTATAGACTATAACTACATGGAAATACTCATCTCCATATTCTACATCGTGATGTCAGCTCTACACCTTAGCAAGGTGGTTCAACTAGGCATCTCGTGCATGCATAGACTGGTCCTGATGGTAAGGTCATACCCTCTCTTTCTTGCAAATACAATAGCTTCTGCTCTGGGGAATGTGCATGCTCTAAATCCTCATATGGATTCTTATCCTTATAGAGTCTACCAGGTCATTAAGCAAAATTTATGGTGTCTTAAAATCCTTTAGGTGGCCCGAAGGCCTTGAGGTGGCCTGAAAGCCTCACTGGACCATAGTCCTCGGGTGGCTTAAAGGTCTTGATGGACCTGTGGACCAAACCGGTGGCCCAAAAGCCCAAATGGATGAATTTCTCTCGATTCTACAGTAATAAATACTGCATGTTATAGTTCTTTATATATTACATCTACAGTTACCAATAAATTTTTTCTCCTCTTGGATTTGAACTTGTGTCTCTTGGAAGAACTTGTCGAGTCCTCGCCAACCGGACTAAGGCACTTGTAATAATCAAGATCATATAGTTTTAATAAAATCTTACACATTTATCATTATATTTATTACTCAATATTATCATATATATATATATATTATTGCATAATAATATAAAAAATAACTAAATCACCTTATTAAATAGTGTGAAGGACACATGAGATCATTCATCACATCATATATCTATTATATATTGAAGTGTGATTGGAAGGATACATTAAAAAGTAGTGACCCGTTAATAAATCAGGTTTATTGTATATTTTTGTGTACATCTTATATCCAATCCTAAGGAATCATATTTAAACTCCCTTAAAAAAATTATTTATTTGAAAAAAAAAACTATAAACTGTAGATTATTTAATCTTAAGGAAAAATAATTTGAGAATTCTAGTTTTTTAAATGTTTATTGTAGATGATTTGAACTAGATTAGAATAGAAATAATGTAACTGTCCAAATACTAGTAAAATACATCATATTTTCAAGTAGTTAGAGGGAAAACTATATTTCTATTTCTGTTTCCATAGTATAATAGAGAATTATTGGGAGGTATTATACCCACGTTATATTAAAGGAACATACTCTCTAAGAATTTTTGAAAACATATTCTACCATACCAATCCTGTGTGATAATACGATTATATCTAAATATCCTATCCAACACTCTCACAACAAGAATATTGACTTGAAACACCATTTTCTATAAGATAACTTTAAAATAGTTTATACCATTCTTTAAATTTGTAGCACTAGATATTTAATTTTATATATAGAATTATACATATATTTTTTATGAATATTTTCAATATATATTTGTAAAATAAGTACATTCCAGACCCAATTCATGTACTCAATGATGAAAAAATAAATTTTGAACCATTCTGATCTTACTGCTAAGAGGCCATCATGATTATGGAAACTAAAAATAATGCATTTAATAATTATAAGAATCAATTAAAAAAATTATTTTCATGAAATTATAAAAAGGGGTATGAAACATGGGTATCAGAGGATGTTATGAAAAAAAATCAGCCTCATTTGTTTAGAAATTAATATCCATGATATGTGTAAGGAATAAATTTTTTAGGAATAAAGACTCTATAAAATGGGATTCAATTATATTAAGTAAACATTATATTTTAATAAAACTACAACACAAATGAAATTTAGTTATTTGAAGGGAAAAATTATAATTTGAGAGGATGAATATCGACTTAGAACTTATTTGGTCAAAATAATCCATGATTGTATTTTTTAATTATACCTTATAAATAATCATTTTGAATTATTTAAAATGTAATAGTTAAATATTACCCCTTTTATTTATTATAATGTG
Organism: Viscum album; assembly: GCA_963277665.1. NCBI lineage: Eukaryota > Viridiplantae > Streptophyta > Magnoliopsida > Santalales > Viscaceae > Viscum > Viscum album. The sequence continues at coordinate 1,248,482,567 of OY728128.1, read as the reverse complement.
TTAAAATATGTATAATTAAAATTTAATTGACTATAAATTTGTTATAAATAAATGTATCATAAGAGAAACATGACCTAAAGGTAATGATATAACATGATTATCATAACATTTTAATGTGGAAACAACATTAAACATGATATTATCATGATCCAAGGCTAATTGCACATGAAGCATGACTAAACCCTCATTATTCTTGAATTAGAATGATTAACCCTAATTTAAAATGAATTAGACTGAGAAAACCCTCATTTCACATGGTGTATCATTATACTTTTCTTTACCCAAAGCATTAGAGCTTTATCTGTGCGCACCCTTTGAAATCATTTTATTTCATGTGTGACTATGCCACATAGATCATACAACATGGATTTAGTAAACATTCTAATTTAATCCATGAATAAGATATGTGGAATACATAAATGTAAGTCCTCAATAAAAAAGTACATGTGTATAAATTTGATTACCCTTGATATATAAATGGGTATGGTATCCACATACACGATGATTTTGGCATGGACATTTTGGTGTAACTTTGGTAGCATAACGACGTCAAATAAAAATCATAAAATTGGTTATTTATAGATAAATTGGTCTTTAATCAATTATACATGAAATTTAAAATAAGGGGGTAATTTAATATAATATCCCAACATATGTAATGGAAATTAGATGCATGTTATAAAATAATTTCTTGAATGTAAATGTGGAGAGAGAATTCCCTTACGGAATTTTGGCATGGTAATGGGTGTACATGGGAGTTATTAATGAGATAGAAAGGAATATATCATCATCAAAACATAAGTATGGAAGTATAGGAGAGGTGAAAACCCATACTCCAACATTTTTATTTAAAAATAAAAGGGCATAACAATATAAGGAAACATGGAAATAAATAAGGAAGGAAATAATGTGAGGATCCCTTAGTTGGAAGTGTGGTAAAAAAGGCTTGAGAGAGGCTTGATAGAGGATTATTGGAGGATTGGGGAGCCGTGGGAGGATTCAATATAGATTAGGGTATAGGTTGGTCGAGCTCAAAAAAAATTTAGTGAAGAGGAATGTGAGATTTAGTGGGTTCCTATTGGAAAGGAATGGGAATTCTTTATTATTTAGGTTTTGGACACTACACATTGAACTAATAAAACCCCAAAACCATAAAATGGGTTTTTCCCATGGTTTATGCCAAAGTGGAGTGGAAAAAAATATTTTATAAGGCCAATGGCACAAATTATTAAAATATTAGTCTTTCTTATATGGAGGTGATCACACTCTCAAGGAAATCATTTTAAAAAGTTAAATATTTTATAAGTCTTAGAGGGTCCACTAAGGTGCCATAAAATTAATAAAACTAATCTAAAATCACATTATTTTAAAGGTAAAAAAATATATTGGCCGAATATCTCGTTAATAGTATATTATTACATAACTACTGGGTCATTATGATGTCATAAAATACATTAAATATTTAAATGGAATTTAATTTTTACCCAAAAATTCGACTGTCTTAGAAATTTATGATAAAATAACTATTAGATAATTTAAAATTCATAAATCCAAAAATTATATTAATTTAATATAAATAATTTTCTAAATATGTGAATTTATAATTTTAAAATAAAAACATAAATTTATCGAAAATTCATGGTTTTTGATAATAACAGCATTCAAACATTACTAAAAATTATAATTTTATTCATAAAAAATTATAAGATCATTAATATTTAATAAAAAGTAATTTATTAATAATATTTTATTAATATATTATATAATTAAAAAATATATTATTTCATCAAAATATATTTCTTAATTTAATATTAACAAAAAATAGTATTTGTTCTCTAAAAACCATTTACAATGTAACTATATTAAAAGGATTGTATATTATCTATTCTATGAAAAAAATAATAAACATAATAATTGTGCAAGGGACTTGATACATAACACCTTCTAACACCCGTATAAGACCTAATGATAAGGTGTGTGATGGTGAAATACTCTTGGGGTGGCACGGATAACATCGCTCAGGTGGTAATCACTATTAACTTCCACTTCTCCCATAATCGATTCCGTTAATGATTAACTTATTGAAGAACGGCTTGGGTTTGGTCAAGAGCGAATCCTAGTGACACTACCTCCTTTCTGTGTTCCTACAAATGGGATTCATTTGGAGAAATTATACTAGATGAGGCCTTCACTTCATTTTTTTTCAGTAAATTGGATTTTCTAAAGCACTATATTTATACTAATCATGTGATCACTGTTCAACGACTATATTAACAATGGTAACAATTTATAATGGTAATTTAAAATGCAAAAACATAAAACCATGTAACAGAATATGTTTTATATATCCATTTTATATAATAAGAGATTTAATTAGATCAAGAAGGATTTTCATTAATAAAATAATCAGTCCTTAAAATATCTATAATGTATTACATAGTTTCACACCACAAAGTGGAATAAAATTTTAAAATCTCATATAACTCTTACCCAACTCCAACCTCATGTGAATACCCTTAAATAGCCTTATCAATTTCAATGGGGTCATTACCCAGCACATAATATTTTTAGGCTACCCTTATATTGAACTATGATTATGGGGAACCAATTAGGGACACACCGTATCCTAGCAGGGTCAAATAATGTTTTGATAACTATAATGACATTTCAAGATGCAACACTATAATCAATGTTCACTTCCATTAAAATCATCCACATCCATTTTGAAAGGTAATACACACACCACAATTTTTTATTTGAAGGAAGTTTACATTAATAAACATTGAGGCTAATCCAAAGTGAATTTTTTGGGCTAATCCATAAAAAATTTCAAATAAGACTCTATACTATGGTATATATTTATAAGTCGCAAATCCATTCTCAATGGTGTAGATTGTTCGACCATGCAAAAAAATAATCCTTTGACCCGCTCTATTAATGATGGTAAACATCAACTAAGCTTAAAATCATTGAATATAACACCCCTAATAGATTATAGTACTTTATTGAATGATTTTAGGCCTTTAAATAGAGACCTTGGGTGTCTTGGAAATTAACATAGACTCTTATTGTCATGATCCAAACTACATAATTACTCTTCAAGTTCCCCTTTTCATAAAATATATTCCCTCCTCCTAGAGTTTGAAAAAATATTAATTTACAATCACTAACTTCTATAATTATCATTCTTTAATAGATCATGATATATTATTTAGGGAAATCAATACATGGAATTAAATTTATTTCTTACTAGAAATCTTTTATATCTCAATTTCTTATATATATTTTTATTACTAACATTAATGTAGGTGACCATGGTTTTGTTCCATTCCTAAAAAAAGAAAGGAAATTTGTTTTTTGTATTTATAGATTTATCATTAATGGGATAGTGTATATTGTATCTGATATTTCACTATAACCTCACATGAAATGGAATTTTTTTGGATAAAAATAAATATTGGTTACTAATACCATAAATACACATGTGACTGATGTGGGATATAGTGTACCTTAATTACTATTACTAACCTTCCTTACTGAGTTACTTATCTCATTAAATTTCCATAATTTGTTTTATTTATCACAACCAATTTTTCTTTTAATAAATTTTTTATCCTTAGGATACATATTGTTGTCTAATTCTCATATCACTCTTCATTTTATTCTTTCACATATTTTATTTAATTTATTTATATTATTTTACTTTAAAAGGTATATCCTTTTTTATATTCATTTTTTTAAAATTTATTTATTCTATAATAAATATTTTTTAAAAAAATTGGATTGTATTCCTTTACTTTTTCAAATGTAAATTCTTCCATCATTCCATTTTACCATATTACTCTGAATTACACAACCATAATTTAATGATGGATTTTATAGGAATTTGAGGAGGATAAAATTCAATTATAATAGGTAAAAAATTTATAGATATTGGGGGTACAAGAAGAAAATTTTATTCATTTTATTGATACACATTGTCCATATTGTAATTGAGATTTAAATGGAATCTTATTTATTATTTACATTTACTTTTAATAGTAAATTAGAATCTTGGTAGCAGTAATTTAAAAGATAAACAAGTATTATTGTACACAAAATAATTGGGGTGAGTTAATATTGTAAAAAAGACTATATGTCCATGTGTGTTTTCTCACTCAATCAAGCTATAATCATAACATCATCAACATCTATATCTATTCACAATAAGTACTTAAAAGAGAGAATTATTTTATGATAGTTTTTTGTTTCAAATACTACTAATTCAACCCCATGGTTTTTTTACTCCCTATTTGGTATAAAAAAATTACATTCATAAGAATATAGTGTTGATATTTAATTTGTTTCTAAATAATAAATTAATTATATAATCAATAGTTGATTTACGTTGAAAAAATTTGAAGCATGAATTGGTTCTTAAAATAAATCAATATCCTTGTATATTATTCTTATAAATAGAAATACATTGAGTTAATTATTATAACCCATCGAGAGAACCATTTATTTTATAAATAAACTACCTCTTATGTTGAAAATTTTCAGTGTGTTGGACCATCATACATGGGTATTGGAAAAATATTTGAAGTCTCAGTAATGATCATTAGGTTAGGGTATTGTCCTATCTTGATTTTTTAATATATTTTGTATGGGGTATTAAATATTTTTTCATTGTATATCAAATAGGAACACTTTATTTTAATATTTATTCATTATTTTTTTCTCATATAATTAGGATTTTACACTGTTATTTTGGGTTACTCATCCACTAAATACATTTTTTTATTTGAGATATTCTTATTTTTATTTACATGGGGTTATATATTGATGTAATTTTTATCCTGGATGTATCTTTAGTGGGATTATTTATGGAATATATGTATAATAAAAAATATATTAAGTGTTTATATTAGGACAAGTGATAACATTGGTGATTTCTTAAACTTCTTCTTCACTAGAGAAATTTTATTAAACAATATTGACAATTTTAATAAATGAATTATTATTATTCTTTACAATAATTTATATTTTGGTATTTTTAATTAAAAAATATTGAGGTATTGTGGGAATATTGTTTAAGATAATATAGGATCCTCAAATAAATAAAATATGTGTCCTTTTGTTGACATGGTTTGATTCTAAATAAATTATAGGTGAATTAATATGTGATTTGGTTTTGTATCCCCCATTATAGTGTTTATGAATTTTTTCATTATGAGACATATATTTTATTTAATGATTTATCATAATAGTTCATGATAGTTATCATAATTATTATCATATACATGTTTCCCAATTATATTCCAATTATCCTTATCTTGAAAATATATCAGAAAAAAATTAATGTTATTTACTTAAAAAAAATTAAATGATTCGTAAATAATTTTATTATATACCTATTATTTATACATTTTTTTAATGTGTTAATGTGTGGAATATTTCACATATATTGTTATAGATTTTTTTTCATGAATATTAGATAACAGTTGGGGCATATATATCCCAGTTACTAATGAGAATTGGTACAAGAATTACCCATTATATTTATTCATATATGTTATTATATATAATAGAATACCTTGAATTTAATTTGAGATGAGAAATGGAATTCATATACTTTTTTTATGATATGTTTCTTGGTCAAGGATGGTTAGTAGAATTACCTAAATTTTATTTATAATAAATGTTAGTTAATATGGATATTCATTAGGAACTTGTTTATAAATATTTGATGGAATTGTTTTCCCTTGATATCATTTTAATTCCTAGATGTATAGTTTATCCTATTATGTATTCTGATAATGTCTTGAGGTAGGTTTCGATCCTCAAGGTGGCATAGAGAGTTATCCATTATGTTTGTTGTTCTGTGATGTGTTTTTATTGATTCGTTAGATGATTTTTATTGAAATGGATAAAATAGTGTACATATTAATATTATAGTTACTTTTTAATTGAAACAAATGATTATTAAATTAGAGAGTTGAGTTCATTGGTGGTGCCGACTATTTTATAGTACTCACAATTTTCATGTTCACCTTAGTAATCATACAACTAAATTTTATTCATTTTTGTTTGAAAATGTATGTGAATAAAAATTTATATTATTTGTGGAATTTATGGATATTAATGTCATATTTTTAAATAAAATATTCATATAAAATTGGTTCATGATAATATATTATTGAATAGTGGATTGGGTTTTAACATCATAGTTACTATTTTGTTTTTATATAAATTTATTAGTTGTATTTATTACTATGGTCAGTATTGTATATGTTTGGACTATTTTTTAATATATTTTTCTGCATACATATAACAAGTAATTTATATTTTCATATGAGTACAATAGTTACCCCAAGGTTTATATGTTTAAATACTGAAAATTTTCAATGTATAGATGAGTAAGGTTGAATTTTATATAAAACCATATATTGAAAATTTTCAATATCTCAAGATGGTAAATTAGTCTTTGATAAGAAATAGATACCCTTAGTTATAGTCATGGGATTTAGATATTGGAGAAAACATGGTATTGGTGACACATCAATTTTTTCAATTGAATATTTGAGTTTGGTTATTAGAAAAAATATAAAAAATTTCATTTGAAATGGGAGGTGAAATTTGGATGGTCATATTTGTTTGATGGAGTATGTGATTTAGTTCAATGAGAAGATGTTGTTATTTTAAAAGTATTGTCTACGAGGTATGAGATGGAAGGTTTTTGGTTTCTAACATTAGGTTTGGATAATTGAGTATTTTATTTTATTAATTTGAATGATGTATTCATTAACATTCATTATTCACTAGAACACATGAGTGTTCCTGGGAGAAACATTATGAGTATATCTATATGTTCAAAATATATTTGTATATAATATTATTCATCATGTTATTTAGATATAATTAATTGTGGTTTTTGAAAACCATAGATATAGAAATAATGACCGTGTTTGTGGGGGTGGATTGTATTATGTATCACTGATGCTTTGAAGGGAATGATATACATTTTAGGAATTTAATCACTTGTATCTTGATTTTTGTATGTGATATTCCATAAATTTGATATATACTATCCATATATTATGGGTTTTCATTCCATTTATATTATTCATATTTATATGTTTTCTTTATTTACAAAGAATAATTAATTCCAAATATGTGTGATTGTATACCAATGGGGATATTTTCCAACTCAAGTAATTTTAAAGGTATACTTCATTAGCCACACTCAAACTCATTTTTAGCTCTCATAGAATACATTCATGGGATGGTTATAAAATTTTCAATAAAGATAATCACATTAAATAGAGACTTGAGGTTTATCATTAATTTAGATCATTAATTTATGGTAGGGTTATGAGACTATACATTGTGTGGATTATTATTCGATTGATTTTGGTAATCTGTCATTCTATATGCTATAACATATTAGGATATAATGTTGGGTGAAACTCAATATATTATTGGAATTTCAGTTATGGGATAACCAATAGAGAACGACTAAGTAAATAATAGATAATTATATTTAATATTTTTTTACGATTTTGGGCATTGGGAATGATAATCAATAAGGTAAATGGAGTATGTTTGTATGGTAGTATTTTTTTAGTTTTATTTTTTTATTAGATTATTATATATATTTCTATTTATCATGTTTTGGTCACTATTTTTATAGTTACATATGAGTGCTTTATTAGTTGTGTGTTACCTTAATATGGGTTAGACATAATTATTTTGTATATTATAATTTATGTAAAATGTTATCATTATTATATCATATTATTCCCCTATATGAACCTCAAGTGATGATTTTACTAGGTTCTTTGTATAAACAAACAAAAACACTTTCATTTCATTGTTATGATCTCCCGATTTTTATTTAATAGAGGAGATTGTCATTATTCCCATGTGTTGATTAATTGTTTTTATTGGAGTGGCTATAATTTTGATAGTTATGATATGTATTTTAGGTTATATTCGTACATTCTTATTGATATATACATTTTATATTTTTCTTTTTCTTTTTTTGACATTCATGAATTTCTATTTTTTTATTATGATTCCCCATGGATATGTTCATTATAATGAGTAAAAATGTTTTTTATATAGAATAAATGGTTAATTAATGTTTTAAATATATATCTTCATGTTTAGGTGAATTATACAATTGATAAATTCAGAAAACCATGAAAAATAGACATAATCATTGGGATACACTCATGATATATTCTCGAAATCATTATGTGTATCAGTGGGGTAGGTCATATAAGTGGTATACTTTTCTTTTTATATAATTATTATGGTATATAATTTTGAATATTTGAAATTTATGGATATTATTTCATATGTGTGTCCTATTAATCATTTAATATATTTATAATATTTTTACAGGTGCATAAATGGTTAACTGAGAAGTGGTTGGGGGTAAGTTAATCATTAAACAACATTACAGTTTCGATTCTAAGTAATTTAGAAAAAATTAACCAATTGAACCATGAAAATATTTTGGTTTATGTCATATTTATTACCTCTTAAATCATCCACATGTGTAATAAAATATAAAGGAAAAAATTAAAATGAATACAAACATTGTTAGAAAATAAATAATTACAAGTCTACCCACCAATTAAAGTGACTCCATATATTTCAAGACCAATATCATCCATAGACATAAATTTGATATTCATCATAATAATGTTACAATAATGACAGTATTGTCTTGAAAATGACTATAATAGTTTTATAATAATGAGTTTAGTGTTTTAAACATATAACATTAAAGTGTTGTTGTTTTATAATAGTAACAACTTCCCCCACAATCAATTAATAAGATAAGAAATCTTTGAGTATTAAATACATTAAATAATTACACACTATTGTGGCCCAAAATTTCATTATTAGAAATCTAATTAATTGTATTATTTTTGGGTAGATCTTCAAATGTTTAGGTAGATATAATGTCATCAATGTTTCCTTCATTTCATTGTTGACAATATTATTTCATTCATTAATATTAAATATAATTCTATTAGTATCATTAATAATATTATTTATGAGTTTATAGGATAAAGTGGGAACATGTAAATCTACTTAAGTGTATAATTTATATATCTATTAAGTGTAATACATAGTTTTAATGGTATATTGAGAATTATCTTATAATTTTTAGTATTTAAATCCTTATAGAATACCTAGGATTCCATTTTTTCATAAATATAATTATTGTACACAATTTTTATGTTATCTTTGGTAGGATTACTAACCTCATTAATAAATATAAGTGCATATTTTTATCTATCAGAGTTAGGATCACCCTTGTCATAAACATGATCTCTTACATTCAAATTTATAAGTTATTCATTCACTGAGTTCCAAAAGAAGTCTTCTGAAGGAACAAAAACACACTCAATTTTTTAATTTTGGAATCATACCAAGAAGGGAAAAACTATAATTGTTGAAAATTATTTTATAATACAATTGGATGGGGTGAAATTAAATTTTTAATTATATAAGAGACTATGTGATTCCTATAGGAAAAGTTGGAATGGGAATCAGTTGAAGGAAATTCACTATACGGCAGGATTATTAATAGAATGCAGGGGAGGAATCACTATTCCATAAGGAATGAGAATTCTATATCTTCACTATATTGGAAAAAATATCATTGAATTCTTCAAAAAAATATTTTTTCACTTGCATCAGATAGTTGGACATGTTCATATTATCTTCATTTATGATAGCTAGTATGGAAATCAATTCTACTTCATATGGTTACCAATACCTAAAATCAATATTTGGATATTTGGTAATCATTTAATTCTCATAAACACTATTTTCAATACTTTTATTAAGTCTCTATTTTCAAATGTTCAAATAAAGGAGTGAAAAATGCTATTTCTATCTAATCATTCTTGTTTAAAATCCTTCAGTTTGGATGAATTTTCAGTTATTATTCATGTATAGTAGGATATCGATTCATGTGTGGAAATACATTCATGAAAATTTATTCCCAGTAAATATTTATTATAGGATTAGAAAATTCATAATTTTTCAATTTTAATTTATATCTATGTGAAATATAAAGGCATTCCACTATCCTATAAATGATATTACTACTAAAATTCTAAATAGGGAGACTTATATCACCAGTACCTTTAAGGGGATTGGGATAATTTTATGTACAATATAATTATGGACTAGAATGTTTTGAAACCCATAAATATTCCACATAAAATTTCATGTATTCATAATTTCAAGATAATAGTGTTATATAAATGGGGGGAAGAATCAGGGAATGGTCTTTGTATTCAAATGATGGACATTATGTGTGACTTGGAAAAAGTGTAGTTCTAAAGGTATCAGGTGCACATTCACTTACATGAAATTTTTTTTCTCACATATCTATGATCATGGTTCATTAATTAATTAGAGGGATCTATTATGGACTATTAGTAAACTTGTTCCTCATAAATCACATAACATGGTCAGTAGATGCCATATTTTTCCTGGCTAATGGGTGTGTTTGAACACTGTGAAGTATTATATTAAACGAAATTTTGATGGAGATGTAGATCATGGTATTATAGGAAAGGTGTTATTATTAAGGAGATGCGGTAATCTATGGTCAAGGATTCCAGTATTTGTATAGGAAAGATAAACTACTGATAGTGGATTCTAGAGTTATGGTCAATGACCTTTAGTTATGAAAAAAGTACATCATTTAATTATTTTTAAAGGAAATGGTATTATCCTTGGTGTCAACTTTCTATACCATAAACCTTCGTAATAAATTTTATATTGCACACTACATCAGATAATATATAATTTTACTCAATCTAAACAGTGAGGTTTTGAGAACTTGGTGTATTATATATTAGGAAACCAATATCTTAGAATTCATAGGTATATACAATGATTATTTCATCTTATATTATTGTTTAATATCTCTCCCAAAAATATGCATGTCTCTAATAAGAGGGTATTCTCTCAGACTTCATTACTTTATTCCCCCATGAACCTTTCAGTTTGGTATATTATCACAATTTCCTTTACTAGAAATATTTTATTTTTATTGCTTTTATAACAACATATGATTTTTTCTTCAAATTTAGTTACTATTTTAAATTCAACCTAAGGGAAACTCATCTTATAAAAAAACTTCATCTATGAGACCATGTTTTTCTCTTTACCTAAGATCTTGAATATCATGTTTTCCCTATATCTTTTCTATTTAAATAAATATCTCTACCCTCATGTAGTCTCTTCTTGGATGTTTCTCTCTATCTTTGACAATCTGACCCAAATAACCAAATCCTTTAAAAGTGTGACATTGCCTTATGCACATATCTATATATATACGAGGATGAAAACTATTAGTGTGGGACAAAATTCAATCAGTGGGTGAAATATACCCTCTGGATTATTAAATTTGGAAATAACATAAGATAAAATAGTTGAAAAAATAAGAAATGTTAAAACAATGTAAAGTCATGTTTTTAATGTCCAAAAAAATAATAAATCGATGACCTGTAATATAGTAAGTCAAAAAAGTGTGTGAGTATGATTGTCAAGTATATAAAACACATCAAAAATAGATCTATAATCTATCTAAATATCACATCCTAACACCAAGAGCAATCTCCTAGATCCCTATCAATGTGGCCTTACACATCATATATTATTAATCATGAATTATATATGTGCATTTTAATTGTTATTCATGGAATGAGTATATCCTAGAAGGACATAACCAATGTTCCCTTAACCTCAGTTCATAATAATAAGATTGTAAATCAGTAAAAATCATAAATTTGTATGAAAACAATTTATAATCATGTACCGACCAGTCTTGTTCTAACCAAGACACCAAAAACCCCTTTTCATACTTACTTCGACCCCATATTGGAAACATAATCATAAAATATGTATTGAAATATAGTTGAACCCAATTACTCTATATGTATTCCATATCCACTATAAGTACAATGAGTCTATGGTTATTTTAGAAGGAAATTGGGCCATGTCTCTCTCAAGGTCATGCCACATGGCTATCGTACTATGAGACCACCTTGGGTTATTCCATAATAATATCTTATCCTAATGATATGTCTCAATTAAATCCTAATGGATTTCATACCCCTTATCATGTCTCGTTCAACCACCACCAACATCTCTTGTCAACACACACACCCTCTATGTGCTAAAAATACCAAATGGTTCATCAACCATTAACTTCTAAAATCATGACCTCCAAAGGAAATATATCATACAAAATAGGCACATTGCATATAGGCACAAAAACATAATGAACATAACAAACATAAGAATAAATATACCCCCACCACACACATGTGATCAGAATCAATCATGGGTCTCATGGGATGTACATTAACACACACATGTGACCACACATTAAATATAGACTCATATACTACACAAGAAAACGCATGTGATCAAAATTATGCATATTCGAGAAAATATATTCACACAATGTCAAATTTTCCAAAAATAAAATATGTGTGCATAGAAATGGTATAGAAATTCCTAACTCAAGGTTTTTAATTTCATTGTCATAGGTTTTCAAGATTTATATCACCCACACAACATTTTCAATCCAACCAGAACAAGATTACACACTAATATATCCTATAATTATTACCAATGATATATCATAGAGGTTTTGAATGAGATTCAATAAGTATTAAATGAAATTGGTATATAAAACACTTACCAAACAACACAAAATAATATTGGAATATTTTTGAGTTTGGTTGATGAAGGAGCAATTTATCTCTAAAGTAACAACAAACAAAAGTAAATAAGTGAGGCTTCCAGTGTTTCGATTCAACTTGAATTTTTTCTATTGTCCAATTAAAGATTCATCCAACAAGTTTGAGAAAAGAGAGTTAAGAGTATTGAGGTTCCTGAAGGCAACAACCTCAACACGTTAAGGATCCACCAACTCTCCGTAGGATTTTTAGGAATTTGTCTAAAAATGTTTTAATTAATGGAGACAATAAGAAGAAGTTCAGTGTTGATGAAAAGGATAAATCATTGGAATAAAATAAATAAATTATAATTATAATTATTAAAAACTCTTTAAATAAAAAAATCATGACCAACGGTTTTAGATGGGGATTTTTCCATTATAATTTCCATGAAACTGACACCCCAACATCCACCATGGCCTATAACATGGTGGTTGTGTTATTAAATAATCAAGGGAAAATAGACTTATGCTTCAGTGTATTCTAAGGGACCATGATGCTTTCCTTCACTATGAGATCAAAAATAGGCATGGTGAGGTCTCCCAATCCATTTCCCAAAGGAGGATTCCTGGGTCATGATGACATGGATAAAAATCTCACCCTTTTCCATTTTATACACTGTAAAATATAGGAGTATAGTGGCCTACACCATGGCTATGGTGTTTCCCATTTTTTAAAAATAACTAAAAATATTATAGATATTCCAAATCCTCTATCACATTACAAAGCCATGTTCTGACCATTGTAAGTCTTCAAGTCACCACATATGAAATAATTGACCATACATTTACATATCCACTAAAAATGTGGGTGTTACATTATATGTAATATATATTCAAGATCATATCAAATATTACCACACCTATAATTATAATAATTCTAAAATATGAAAATATACATATCAATAAGTTTTAATAACAAAAAATAATTATCCCATATTATTCAACCATGTGAGGAAGTAACTAGATCATCTATCACATCATATCTCTTATATTTTACGGATTTAAGAGATATAATTTCCATATGGGGTGATTCTCCTAGGACACCATATTCATTTGAAAAGATCTCATAATTACATAACTATAAGAAAATATAAGAAGGGTATATTCAAACCTGGTAAAGAATGTCATTATTCCTTGAGGACCTAATTAAAAATGAATCAAATATAAGGTCATTTCCCATTGATTATATTTTACACTTGGTGTACAATAATATTGTGTTAAAAATTCATATAATGGTTCGGTGGTGTTATATGTGAGAAAATTAATATGAACTGATTTTTTCCATTTTCATACTCAACTAGGTATTTCATGAAAATAATAAAATATTTCAGATAGAATAACTCTTCTCATTCATCCAAATTTTAAACCACTATTGTGATGTTAACTAGATATAGATAAACCAAACATTTCCATAAATTACTATAATAATAGAATTTCTATGTAGATAAATTAACAAAATATATCATTGTATAATTACCATAATAAAATAAAAATCATAATAAATAAAAAATAACCTCAAAATTAGTCTACCATTCATTCTAAATTTATATCTTTTTGACCAATTTTGAAAAGAATAATTATTTAAATATCATGAAAAATAAATCAATACACTATAAAAACATATATTCAATTGATGAAAATTTAATTCACTATATATATTTTAATAAGTAGAACCATTGATGTTTTTTAACATAAATTTATATGAATTCAAATAACTTCTAATATTATAATATTATATAATTGTACTTTAGAGAAATTTATACCGAATATATTATAATTTAAACCTATTAAACACAATACAACAATATATTATATGAAAAACTATTCTATAAAGTTAAATTTTCTTCTTAGGTCAATACATATCATTTTGTATGTAAAACCATTCCCATTGTTTATCATAATATATTTTCAGATTATACCTATATCATATGAAACTATGATGAATAATTTTATTTTATTTTCGTATTAAAAAATATTCTTCATATATCATTTAATTTTTTTTCAATGAATCTTAAAACATCTACTGAACCCTAACTACTTGAAATATATTTAGTGAACACGATGGCTACATATACAAGACTATAAATTTTTTTCAAAATTTAGTGAACAAATTTAGTATTTATAAACATTGACCATTTCCTTTTATTATCTATACATAAAATAATTTTCCCGACAACACATTTACACATTTTAAAAAAAAGATGTAATATTTTACATGATTTTATTAGAAAAAATAATCCCTTATGAAAATTGAAACCTCTATAGTAGTAGTATATTCCTCATATGATTTGATTGAATATCCTCAACGGTATAAAATATTAAACTTTGTATAAACAGAAAATATTTTCCATTCGATATATAAATTTTACTTCTTCTATAATATAATTTTTATAAAAAAACAATCCTTAATAAATTCATTAAATGACTTTATCCAAAGATAAATATTTATAGAAAATTTCAATAATATAAAATATGATGAACAAAGGGCATTTTTTTAGAAACTTGATTTTTTTTCTTCTCATGGATTATAAAAAAATTATTTCAAAGAATATATAGATCATAAAATATATTCTCTACCTTTTTACATATGAAATATGGTTTTTATAATATAATCTCTAATCAATGAAGATGATATTTTTTATAAAAATAAATTGAAGTACCATATAACATGATTTTTATATAAAATTTATCATTATAAAACCAAATAAAATTTCCCTTAAAAATACATTCCCCTAACAACCAGAAAATATATTTATCCAATGAAAATTTAGAGTAGTTTATATATTTTTTTTACCTAACACGTACCATTTTTTATCATATAAGAAAAAACATCAGCAATCATATATATTTTATATTAGAACACGGTTCTTATCTTTGAGGTATGGGTTTCCTCTTTTCTCTTTTCCTTAAGTGTTTTTGAGACAATAAAGAAAATGGGAAAAATCCAACATTTTGTGGGTACACACCATGTAATTTTCCAAACTCTGTGTAATTTGGCCTTTTGGGATGAGTACACAGGGCGTGTAGGCATGTCGGCAATAAAGGGTGAAAAAAATGACTACACGCCTTGTAGTTTTTATTTACACGCCATGTAATCATTCAGTAGGTGAATAGTAAGGTGGTGGAGGCAGCCTCCAGCGGAGCGACAGTACACGCCGTGTAATCAGGAATACATGTCGTGTACTCTTGTCGACAGATGAACTGTGTCATGGTGGAAAGAAGCTTCCAGAGGAATAGTTTAAAAAAATGAAAAGTACAGACCATGTACGTGAGAGTACACGCCATGTAGTTTGTTTTTTTTTCTATTGAAATTGGTAGTAGCCTCCTCATTCGGCAGAGGAGTCTTTGAGTTCGTTTTGGAGCCGGGAGAGGAGGTCGGAGATTCCGAGATCTCCCGACCGCACACCGAGAATCTAAATCCTTCTCTGACAGTCTCTATTGAACCATGCGGGTGAGTTCTTACCTCTTTTTGGGTGTTTCATACCAATTATTTTCTGAGGGAAAGTTATTTTAGTTTGAATGAGTGAATTTTTATCCTAGATCGATGTCATTCTTGGACGATTTAGGAGGCGACATTCACGTATACCGATCAGAGATGATCGAGGTTGGTGTTCTGGTGTTTATTTCCAACTTTTGAGTTGAATTTGGTTACAGTTGTGCTACAAACCCATGTTTGAGGTGTCTTATAGCTATGGACTTTGCTGAAGGTTATCTATAATTGCAGAGATAAACTTTTGATAAGTTAAAATTGCTATTTGAGATCACTACTTGGATCTAGGACCACCCTAGGGGTGTGTTCCTCTGTTTAGCCGTTTGGACAGAATACCTATGGGTATACAGTGAATTTTAGCATGCTTTGAATTTCCTTGAGAGGAATTGTATATAATTTCTTGCTTATATGTTGGGCTTGGCCTGGTTACTTGTATAGCTAGAGGGCGGTGTTTCATTTAGCCTGCGGGAAACCTTTCTCATGCCTGTGGGAAGTAGTTTCTATGCTTTTGGGTAGTGGTTTCTATGTCTATGGGTGACACCTTAAATGCTTGTGGGAAATATTCATTATTCTTGTGGGTAGACACCAGTGGGGTTTAATTCTAATTACCTAAGGGTAAGTATTTTATGTATGAGGACAGTGTTATCATGAATATTCACCATGGTGATCTTCATATGTTATACCTTCCAAGTTAAAGCATAGGTTTGGCATGGTTAAATGAATATTAAAATGGAAATATAACTAGTATAGTTAGTTACTTTTGATAACTTCTTAGTTTATTGCATTTACTACGGCACACTACAGATGCACATTTTCAATGACAGTTGGCCCTGGGCATTTGGTGGTTTCCTACTGGGATTTATTTCTCACAACATGTTTGGGTCATGTATTCGGCCCGAACAGATCACATTTATGAATTTTTAGATAGGTCCAAGGGTCCCTATACAGGTACATGATTATAGTAGAGGAGTAGGAGAGCATGGGACTGAGCATAGGCTTGCGATGTTGTAGCGTTCTTTTTACTCTTCTTTGTTTTCTTTGGTTGTACCTTGTACTTTGAGATGTATTGTATTGTATTGAAATGTATCCTGTTTTTGCTGCTTTCATAGAATTAGTGACTTGTTGCATCTTTGTATATATGACTTCTGGTTCTCTTTTACTTCATTTGTCCATTTTAGTTGTATATTGTTTACTGCTACCATTGTTGTATGTTATTTATCTTTTCTATTGTGCTACACATTGAAAAATGAGGGCATAGTTTCCCCACTATCAGACATGGGCCCTCACTGCTAGTCGGCAGCCTCTGGAATTTGGGGAAATGTGATTGAGGTCATGTGACCAACTAGGTTCGGGGCACCCATTGAGTGGCTTCCGGATCTGGGACATTACAAAGTGGTATTAAAGGGGGTTATTTTCATTGACTTACTATTTGGATCCTATAGTCAGGGATAGAACGAAATATAGTAGTTGGTAGTAAGAGGTGCCCGGGAGAAGCTAACCCGTGTACAGGGAAAATCCAGTCTACCTCGTTTATTGCAATTTTTCTGATTTTTCAAATTTGACAGTTGACTTGATTTTCACCATTGGGTGACGCACTTGTCGTGTGCTGTTTATATTTTATACATGGGTTCTATTTATTTAAAACCCAATGAGATGAGGGTATTCCATCTCATTCATTGTTTAGGGACATGCTATAAATCACATTTCATGCATAGTTTCCATGCCATGTAGGTGCATTAGAAAAAATACATGTAGTTGTGATAGTTTTTGTGCTAGAAAAACATGTTTTTGTGAAAGATTCTCTAATAAATACCTGATATTTGATAGGGTATAGTTGTGTGATATTTTGATAGAATGAATTCTAAACATTGGTTTTTGGGGATTATAGGCCCTCAATAACCAAAATTTGGTGAATCATTGATGATTTTACATTGTTATAACATATATAAGATGTAAATCATTGATTTTTGGGGAGTATGGTCCCTCACGGATTGGAATTTGGCACTTCGGGGTTGGTTTTAGTGATTTTCTGGGCTCCAGAGTTGTTTCTGAGGATTACTGTTTGGAAAAACCTAGAATAAAAGTCGTGTAGTTTTGATTACATGTTGTTTAATCTTCTGTTCAAAATGAAATGGAAAAAAATTAAGTACATGTTGTGTATTCAAGTACACGTCGTGTAGTTTCAACTTGTGTCATAGGCCGTGTAGGTGGGAACATGGGATAGTAAAACTTTGCAAGCACACGACGTGTAGTGATTATACATGCAGTGTTGTGTTGAACCTGGGGATCTGGTCATGTAACTGAAAAACATGGGTCGGTGTTGCCTCTTGTTAATCATGGCGTATACATGAGGGACAAATCGTGTAGTCTTGACCGGGGAGAGACCGTGTGGACTTGTCCATGTGGCTGGGAAGATGGAGTGGTGTACACACCGTGTGCGGGTGTAACATGCCATGTAGTTTCAGCCACATAGTCAACTGTGCCACTAAAAACACGGGTAGTTGGAATTTAAACAGTACACGCTGTGTCTCT
Source organism: Viscum album (assembly GCA_963277665.1). NCBI lineage: Eukaryota > Viridiplantae > Streptophyta > Magnoliopsida > Santalales > Viscaceae > Viscum > Viscum album. The sequence goes on along the minus strand of OY728128.1, from coordinate 1,248,463,779 downwards.
TTGGAACATGCTGTGTAATCTAAGTTTTTTACCCGTCCGTGTTGTGGATAACACGGATCGATGATGCTTGTCAAGTAAAAGCCATGTAGAATTTATACACTCTGTGTAGTCTCATTCAAAAGAGAGTCGTCTGGCTAAGCCGTGTAGAGGGACTCGGGCAGGGGAGAAAAATCAAGTACACATTGTGTGTGTGGACAACACGCCGTGTGTTTTTGGCTGTTACATGATCAGTGCTGGCAGAGTGCACACCCATGTGAAAGACTAAATGGAACACACCGTGTAGTTCTTATACACGCCGTGTAGTCTTGTTTTTAAAATCTTGAATTTTCTCTTCCTCTTGTTCCTTTCTTACACTCCTTGTTCAATCCTCGATGATCATAATATAAGGTGTGTGTTTGAACGTGTAGAGTCAGGCCGCCCAGACAACCACGATTTGTTCTACAAGAGAGTGTCAACGATTATACTCCATAGATAGTAGGCCACAGGCTACTAGTAGAACCTCCAGAAGTTCCAGATGTGGCGCTAGCCGTTATACCAAACACAGGCGCGGATGCGCACTTCTGTGAAGGCTTCATGCGGTTCATGTAGACCTTCCAAGGAGCACTGCCGGTTTCCACATCTATGGAAGAGCTCACATGTATCTTCTAGCAGCAGCATCTACCTACGTTTTCAGGGGATGGTAGACCACAGGCTGCAGAGTCATGGCTGGACTCATTACAGACTATCATCGATCATCTAGAGACGCCTCTAGGGAGAAGGGTCAAGATCAAAACATACATGCTTCATGATTCCACCAAGAGTTTTGGGATGTTACCACCCAATATGAGCATCACCAAGACATGGCGTGGGAATATTTTCAGGCATCCTTCTTTGACTTCTTCTTCCCGAAGACACTACGGGCAGATCGAGCTCAGTATTTCATGAATATGTAGTAGGGCTCCATGTCAGAGATGGATTATTCTGCCTGCTTCACCGAGCATCAGCGTTTTGCACCTGTTCTGGTGGGTGATGAGATGTTGAGGGCTATACACTTTGAGGATGGTATTCAATATGACATCCGAGCACTAGTGAATGTTTTTAAGTTGCCTATAGTGCATGCTATTGTTAACAAGGCATAGATTACTGAGTGGAGCCTATAGGAAGCTAGCGGTGTGGGCCAGGGCAGTTCGACACCAGTTTCTAGTACTATTTCTACCTGTAAGAGGAAGAGGCATATGGACTTCTCTCACGGTGGTTGTACTACCCATAAGAATACTTTAGGTGGCCAGGTCATGTGCTACCAATCTGGTAAAGAGAGGCACAAGAGAGCGCAGTGTCCACGTGACCCAGTGGAGTGCCGATCTTGTGGCAGGATGGGTCATCTCCAGTGTTTTTTAGGGCATTTCCACTAGTGGCTATTGAGAGGGGTTCTGTGCAGACTCCATGTGTGGGAGCAGGACCAACATCTTCTTACCAGTCAGGCAATTGGAATGTGTTAGGTCATGTAGGCCGAGAAGGTGGTCGTGGTCGTGGTAGCCAGACACCAGGATCTCATAGGAAGCATGGTTGGACAGCTCAGGGTAGCCAGGTTGTGTCATAGGGTCGTTGCACTAGGTAGTCATATGCAATGAAACAGACCCAACAAGGACAGGATCCCGAACCTTCTAATGTCAAAGGTACTATTTCAGTTGCTTCTATTTTATCTTCCAAACTTTTCAATACGGGTGCTACACATAGCTTTATATCTGTGCCCATTGTGGAGATCCTTGGGCTCTGTGTTTCTTCTTCTTCTGATGTTATGACTCTAGACACTCCGTTAGGAAATAGAAAAAATGGTGTGCATTAGTACAGGGAGTGCCTCCTAGATATTGGTGGGTGTCACTTTCTAAGGTACCTCTATGTCTTGGAGATGACGAGCTATGATTTCATTCTTGAGATGGACTGGTTGGTACCCTTCTCTGCCTTTGTGGATTTTTATTATCACTGGATGAGTTTCATGTCACCAGATGGTGGATAGTTTCTATATAAGGGTGAATGGGATGTCTAGGCGAGCCAATATGGACTCGTGCATCTTGGGTGAGGTGGAGTGACAACCCAGATTGTTAGTTTATATCTGGATGATCGGGGGACTTGTCAGAAGGATTTCTCTCCAGTAGTTTATCATTTCAAGGATGTCTTCTCGAATGACTTTTTAGGTCTTCCTTCAGAGCGATAGGTGGATTTCTCTATTAATATTTCTCTAGTACTGACATCGGTGTCCATTCCTCCTTATAGGATGGATACACCTGAGTTGCAAGAGCTCAAGAGGCAGTTAGAGGAGTTACAAGAAAAGGGTTTCATCCAACCCAGTACTTCTCTATGGGGTTCGTCGGTTCTATTTGCGAATAAGGCTGACTATAACCTTAGACTTTGTGTGGATTATCGGAAGATGAACCATCTGACAGTCAAGAACTGATATCCCTTACCAAGGATTGATGATATTTTTGATCAACTTCGAGGAGCACAATTATTCCTGAATATTGAATTGAGATCCAGATATCATTAGTTATGTGTTAGACCATCAGACATACCGCTTACAGCTTTTCGGAGCAGATATGGTCTATACGAGTACTTGGTTATGTTGTTCGGACTCCCAAACGCACCAGAAGTTTTCATGGATTCGATGAATCGTGTGTTCCACCCTTATCTGGATTCTTTTGTGGTAGTCTTCGTGGACGACATCTTGGTTTACTCTCACACTCGACATGACCATGACACCAATATTGAGATCATTTTGGGTACACTGAGAGAGCATCAGTTGTATGCTAAGATCTCAACGTGCCACTTTTGGATGGACCAGATTCACTTCGTGGGTCATATTAACTTAAAGGCAGGATTTGAAGTAAACCCAGAGAAGGTGAGAGAAGTAGTTTCCTGGGAGCAGCATAAGAACGTGTTTGAAATACAAATTTTCTTGGGGATGGCTTGTTAATACAGTTGCTTTATACAGGACTTCTCCTTCTTATCAGTGTCGTTGATTGGATTGACTAAGAAGGGTGTGAAGTTCATTTGGTTAGAAGCTTGTGAGAAAGCCTTTCAGGAGATAAAGGGTATATTGACATCAGCACCAATCCTGATACTTCCAATTTAAGGGAAGAGCTATATATTCTACTATGATGCATCAGGTAGTGGGTTGGGTGAAGTGTTGATGCAGGGTGATCTAGTTGTTGTGAACGGGTCTTGGCAGTTGATTCCACATGAGAGGAATTACCCGACGCATAACCTCGAGTTGGCTACAGTTGTTCATGCATTGCGCTGTTGGAGACATTATCTCTTGGGAGAGAATTTTTTGGTTTTCACTGACCACAAAAGTCTCAAATACATCTTTACTCAGCATGACATGAACCTGAGATAGTGAAGGTGGGTCGAATACCTTCTGTCCTTTGACTTTGGGCTTGCATATACACCTAGTAACGGTAATGTAGTAGTTGATGCATTGAGTAGGAAGACTCAGACACAGGTAGTCCATGAGGATAGTGGTGAGTGTCAGCTTATGGATTTGTTCACTAAGATGCATTTGGAGGTGCACGATAGTCAAGGGAAAACATATATTTCATCCTTAGCTATGACTTCTACCCTCCTAGAAAGAGTGAGGATGAGACAACTATCAGATTCAGAAGGCCTAGTTCTACTAGAGTCGGTGTCAAGTGAGGAACCTCCTCCTAGATTGACGATAGGCGATGATGAGGTACTGTGTGTCCATGGATGATTGTGGGTTCTTAGGGATATACGCACAGAGATGATGCAGGAGTTTCATGCTTCAGCATGGGCAGTGCATCCTGGAGTTACCAAAATGTACCGTGACATGAGATGTTAGTATTGGTGGACGGGTATGAAATGGGAAGTAGCTTGTTTTGTTGCAAGATGTTCTACTTGTCAACAGGTGAAGGCGGAGCATCAAAGGCCAGTTGTACTGTTACAGTAGTTACCCATTCCAGAGTTCAAATGGGATAATGTCACGATGCACTTCTTGACTGGGTTGCTGAGGTCACTTCAAGGCAATGATGTTGTGTGGGTTGTTGTGGATAGACTTACAAAGGTATCTCACTTTTTGCTGATCAAGGAGACCTACGGTGTTGATGAGATTGTAAAGTTGTATATCAGAGAGTTAGTATGCCTTCATAGGGTCCCTCATTCTATCGTTTCAGATAGGGACACCCTCTTTACGTCTCATTCATAGAAATGTTTTCAGAGGGAACTGGATACACAGGTGCTTCTGATCACAAATTACCACGCTCAAACCGATGGTTAGTCAGAGCGTATGATACAGGTGCTTGAGGACAGGATACGTGCATTCATCCTGGACTTTGGGGGATATTGGGAGAGGCACATACCCCTTGTAGAGATTGCCTACAATAATATTTTTTAGGAAACTGTTGAGATGGCACCTTATGGGGTATTATATGGTAGGACATTATGATCACCTTTGTGCTGAATGGAGGTAGGTGAGGCAGCTTTACTGGTACCACATCTTGTTCAGGTGACTTCTGAGCAGGTCCAGTTGATTCTGAAGCGGATGGCTACTGCACAGTCTCGTCATAAATCATATACTGATCACCTCAGACGACCCTTGGATTTCATGGTCGGGGATCAGGTTTTCTTGTGTGTTTCACCGAGGTTGGGATATAAGAGGATTAGGAGACAGGGTAAACTTTCACCGAGGTATGTGGGGATGCTTGAGATTCTGGAGAGAGTCAAGTCGTTTTCCTACCGGTTGCAGTTACCACAGCAATACCAGGCCATGCACGACATCTTCCATGTTTCTCAACTATTCCACTATCATTCTGACACATCTCATGTTTTTCAGCTCGAGGAGGTTGAGCTTCTGGTCGATGCATCCTTTTAGGAGCATCTGATTCATATTGTCAATAGGATCACGAAGGCTCTCTGAGGCCAGTCAGTTCCTCTCGTTCTGGTGCTATGGCAGCATGGCCAAGTACAAGACAAAACCTGGGAGCGGGAGACTGACGTATGTGCTTAGTGGCCATAGTTGTTCATAGCTGTATCTTTACCACCCTTGGGAGGGTAATTCAGGGAAGAATTTTTTTAAGGGGGGAAGTTTGTAAGAACCTGGTTCTTATTTTTGAGGTATGAGTTTCTTCTTTTCCCTTTTCCTTAAGTGTTTTTGAGAAAATAAGAAAAATGGGGAAAATCCCACATTTTGTGGGTATACGCTGTGTACTTTTCAACATGTCGTGTACTTTTTCCGTTTGGGATGAGTATAGAGGGCGTGTAGGCCTGTCGGCAATGAAGGGTGTAAAAACTGACTATATGTTGTGTACATGGTATTTACACGCCGTGTAATCAGTCAACATGTGAATAGTAAGGTGGTGGAGGCAGCCACCATCAGAGCGATATTACATGCCGTGTAATTAGGAATACATGTTTTGTACTCATGTCAAGATATAAATAGTGCCATGGTGGAAAGAAGCTGCTTGATGAATAGTTTAAAAAAATGAAAAGTACACGCCATGTACGTGATAGTACATGCCTTGTAGTTTATTATTTTTTCTTAAAATAGAAGTATCCTCCTCAGTCATCATAGGAGGATTTGGGTTCGTTTTGGAGCCGGGAGAGGAGACCGAAGCTTTGGATATCTCCTGACCGTGCACCCGGAATACGAATCCTTCTCTAACAGTCTCGATTGAACTGTGCAGATGAGTTCTTACCTCTCCTTATGTGTTTCTTTCCAATTATTTCCTGAGGGAAACTTATTTGATTTTGAATGAGTGAACGTTTATCCCAGATCTATTTCATTCTTGGATTATTCGGGATGCGTCGTTCATGTATACCGATTAGAGACGATCGAGGTAGGTGGTCTGATGTTTATTTCCAACTTTTGAGTTGAATTTGTGTACCGTTGTGCTACGAACCCATGTTTGGGGTTTCATATGGATATGGAATTTTATGAAGGTTATCTATAATTGCAGAGATAAACTTTTTATAAGTTAAAACTATTGTTTGGGATCACTTCTTGGATCTAGGACCACCCCGGGGGTGCGTTTTTTTGTTTAGCCGTTTGGCTAGAATACCTGTGGGTATACCGTGATTTTTAGAATTATTTGAATTTCATTGAGAGGAATTGAATATAATTTCTTTCTTATGTGTTGGGCTCATCCCGGTTACTTTTATATCCATAGGGAAGTGTTTCGTTTAGCTTTCGGGCAACCTTTCTCATGCATGTGGGTAGTAGTTTCTGTGCCCATGAGCAGTAGTTTCTGTGCCTGTGGGCGACACCTCATACGCCTGTGGGAAATATTCTTTATGCCTATGGGCATACACCTGTGGGTTTCGATTCTGATTACCTGAGGGTAATTATTGTATGTCTGAGGATAGTGTTATCATGAATATTCGTCGTGGTGATTTTCATATGTTATACCTGCCAAGTCAAAGCACAGGTTTGGTATAGTTAAATGAATATTAAAATTGAAATATAACTGGTAGAGTTAGTTACTTTTTAGTATTACTTAGTTTATTGAATTTACTACTGCACACTGTTGATGCACATTTTCAATGACAGTTGGGCACGGGCCTTTAGTGGTTTCCTACTGGGATTTATTTCTCACACCCTGTTTGGGTCATGTCTTCAACCCAAACAGATCACATTTCTGCAGGTGTTGATAGGGGAAAGGGTCCCTATACAGGTACATGATTTTATCAGAGGAGTATGAGAACATGGGACCATGCTTAGGCTTGTGATGTTGTTGAGTTTTGTTTACTTTACTTTGTTTTGTTTCGTTTTACCTTGTACTTTGAGTTGTATTGTATTGTATTGTAGTATATCCTATTATGGCGGCTTTCATAGAATTAGTGACATGCTTCATCTTTGTATATATGACTACTAGTTCACTTTTACTTTAGTTGTCCATTTCAGTTGTATATTGTTTATTGCTTCTGTTGTTGTATGTTATTTATCTTTTCCGCTCCGCTACACTTTGAAAAATGAGGTCATAGTTTCCCCACTATCAGACTTGGGTCCTCACTGTTATTCGGTAGCCTCTGGCGTTTGGGGAAATGCTCTTGAGGTCATGTGACCAACCGGATTCGGGGTACCCATTGTGTGGCTTCCGGATCCGGGATGTTACATTTTAAAACATTTAACAAAAAACATTAAACCTCAAAAATAATTTATCTCACTATAGTTAAAAAATATTTTTACTTGAACACATAAAATTTAAATCATGTATTTAAATATATACCATATTTTATGAAATCTTAATTTTTTAAAATTAGGGAATAAATACACAGAAAACACATGTGGGCATTTTAATTTCACCAATTCACTTTTTTTCAGTATTACATCAATTCAAAATATTGTAAAATTAATTTGAATAATGTTATATCTTTATAAATCAATAACCAACCTCAATATGGTCGATATTCCCTTTTATTATATGTCATTTAATAACATGATCCATCTTTAAAAGATAATCATGATAAACTCACAAAAGTTCCCACTAAATTTTCAAAGAAAATTTTTATTATATTTAATGATAATTGATTGAAATGTGTTATTTCTTCTACTTTTAGAAAATAATATAAAAAATTATATTGATTATCATCCTAAAATAACTTTTATTTTTCCCAAATAAATTTCTATATGTTTTCGACTCCTTTGAGTTTATACATAGACATTTTAATTTTAAATTTTTAACAAATATCATAATCTCATGAAACTTTAATTCAATAAAAAAGTAAATATTCTACAAAATAATTTTTATTGACCTTGAGGAATAATATTTCCTCCATATACATATCATATTTAATGATATTTGGTGAAAATCCTTTTCTAATAGTAAAATTCTATATTCACCCATAAAAAATAATGTATGGATAATTTTTGTTTGATAAATAGATCACGAACACACATGGATATATCATGATATATAATAAAATTCTATTGGTTAATCCATACTATCCTTGATTTATAATCCCCATAGCTTAGTTTTTTGAATAATTTCATGAAAATTATGTTTTAAAATTACATATATGCTTCTCTGAGTATAGATTCCAAAATATCCGCAATGATTTTAGTGATATAAATGCTCCCAGTAGACATTGGTAAGTTGTATATATTGATATATTTAATAAAAATATTAAGATATTAAGATACTAAGAGACAATATTGAGTTTAAATTATGATGATAATATGTTTAAATATACTAAATTCACAATTTTATTCAAATCTATGTATAAATCAAGAATGAAAAAAAACATTATCATGATTTTAAGAGTAAATTATAAGTGATAGATATCTTTTATCTTATTAGATCAATTATTATAATCATAAAATGTTCTTAAATTAATTATCAAAAAAGTGAATAGATATTAGTAGTATTAGAACATCCTAAAACACATAAATGTTTCACTATTTGATCCAAACTTCATTACCTAATGATAATGTATTATCTAGAATAACACAGATAGATCATCATGTGGTAGAAAATAAAATACTATTACATGTGTAAAATATTAGAGAACCTATAAGAGAAAATAAAATTATACTATAGAAGCAGAATGATATATCTAATAAATTACTATTACAAATCAATAAATGGATCATACAATGTTCTTTTGATGGTATAAACTATGGATTATTGATTTGTTAATGATGTATTTCCATTTTATTGAAGAGAAACATAGTTTAACTGAAATAAATATTTTTTTAACCCATAATAATTTCAAAAACATAAATTTATAAATTATGAGATGATAAAGAATAATTAAATACTATGGGATAAAAAAATTCAATTTGACCGATGGAAGACATGAATGAATTCCAAGTCAGATCCTAAACCTATATTTACATGTGGTGAGGTTTCATAAAATAAATTCATAGATATAAATTTATATTTAAAATGACAATATATAGGAAATTTGGGTGATCATTTGGAATAAACATGAAATTTGTGAAATAATTTTACTATTGATATAATTTTTTATTCATTCTTCCCATATCATTATGTTCTTCCTATTTTTATTGTGTACTTGAAAATACACACTTATAAAACATTTCAACACACATTTTTGGCCTTTTTAATTTATTTATATAATTACCCCTATTTAATCTATCAATTATTTAATAAAAAAGATTATATATTTACATGGTCAGGTTTATCCAATTTCTAAGAAGTGGATATTACATGTAGTCAAATATTTTAAACCACTTTAGGGCATAATAATATCCAATAAACATGGATTAAAAGTAAAAAAATTGTGGAAATAAACACGATTACATATATATATATGCGTATTTATAAATAGAAGATCAGACATTTATTATCATGAATTTTTTTTATTCCTCATTTTATTTAATTTTTTTATATCAATGTATTATATTTTTCTATCCATTTCCTTCATTATTCCATTTTTGTGTGGTTCTAAATTCAATTTATTCCATTATGATTACTATATAGTAGTCTCTTGTAAATAAAAATCATTAAATATTATAATATATATACCATATTTTATTACTCTCTAAATATCTATGAGTTAATAAATCAATCATTATATATAAATATTATTTTCATATGAAATTCATAATAATTATTATTCATATTTATAATTTTATCTTTGGAATCCATTTCTCAACTACAATTTATTGACTTTTTGTCCCCTATAATTTTTTGTTTCCATAAAATTGGTTTTCTATTGTCATATGTATATTCTATAGTTTATTTTTTTATTTTGAAACTTCTATAGAATGGTTTTTATGTTATATACTTTAATATTTATGAAAAAATATTCTTAATGTTTCAATACTAGAATATAAATTTAAATAAAGAACAATATCTAACCATACAATGAATCTAAAAAGTTAAGGTAAGTGATCCAATTTTATCTTTTAATCTTATTGAAATTGATGTTCATTTAATTTTAATGGATTTTATTTTTGTAATAAAATGGAACACATGCCTAACTGCCTAAAAATTAATTTTTTATTAAAATAAGTACAAAATATGAGGATTTTTTATTCATGTTTGTCTAAAATGGTCCAGTCCAAGGGGTTCTTTATAACTACGGTATTACAATAATAGGGTAGGGTATAAAGAGTTCAAAAAATATTGAGAATATGGGAGTTATCTCAACTCAATGAAAAATATTTTTCCACTATATTCCCCTCATTCAAAGTATGAGGGACCCCAATCACCAAATTAATCACTTCATTTAATTCTATGGTCAATTAAATGATAAACCAATGTGTTAGGTAACATTCACCCATGTACCAAATAATAGTAGTGTAAATCCTCCTTATACCAACCCTCATATCCTAATAGTTTATGTCAACAATTAGGAAATGGAACTTATGCCAACGGTTTTCTATAAATCGTTGGAATTTTTTTTATAAGGAAGAGTTTTCCCAACAGTTTTCAAACTATTGGGATAGGACTTGTTGGAGGCATTTTTTCCAATAGTTTCATATAACTGTTGGGATACCACATTATTCCCAATAGTTTTAATTAACCATAGTGATATAATTCTGCATATATAGATCCCTTGATCCCCCTCCATTATGACATAAACAAGAGATCATGTTCTTCCATCTCATGCGAACCCTTCTTCCCAATTCTTCCCGTGCGAACCCTCTTCCCACCAGTTGATTTTTTATTCTTCCACTTCCAATATGTATTTAATAACATAATTTTATTTTCTGCCTCTATTTTTCTTTTATACTTATTTAAAGACAATGTTTTTTTTTGTTGTTTTTTTACAGTTCTATATTCTTTACAATCCATCCTTGATTCAACATCCTTTTTAAATGGGTAAGTTCTTACTAAGTTTTATGTTCTGCCTAGATTTTTTTAGCTTTTTTCATATGGATTGATTTAAATCTAGGGGTTGTTTTTTGTTTATTATTTTGATCAACAATTTTGGTTCTTGAGGATTTTTTTGGAGGTTTGTTTATGATTAGGTGTGTTTTTTTATAATTCATGTATGATATTTAGAGTGAAAGATAAAATCAGATCCACGTATGATATTAGGAGGTTTGTTTTCAATTAGGTGTGTTTTGATTTATATATATAATATTCATGTTTTACACCAACAGTCTTATGGGTCATCTATAATAATCTTGAATTCATTCTATAATTGGATAAGGATTGGATAATACATCCCTAGTATAGGAAGTTCTCAGATGATGTAAATAAATTCAATTGGTGCAATTGATTTATTTTAAAACATGGGTATTCATTATTTAATTTTATGGATTTGTAATTGTTTAAAGTATTAATGTTTATCATAAAAAGATGGTTCATGATGGTAATGATTCCCATAGATTTTTTTGATAGAATTGTGATGGTAAATGTGAAGAAATGTATAATTATTTATACCCTTTTAATTTAAATTACATGAACTAATTTAGAAATCATGATTATATGAAGAGGGGGTGGGCTATCCAGGGAGAGGTGGGGGTGTGGGTTGTATAGGTAGAGAGGGTGGGCTATCAAGGGTGGGTATGGGTGGGCTGTCTAGGTGGGGTGGGGGAAAGGGTTGTGTAGGTGGGGAGGTGTGTGTGTAGGTTGGGAGGGGGTGTGTGTTGTATAGGGAGAGCGGGTTGTCCAGGTGGTGGGGGGATGTCCAAGTGTTAGGGTGTCTAGGTGGGTGGGGGTGGGGTGGTGGGATATCTAGGTGGGGTTTGTCCAAGGAGGGGTGGTATATTGAGTTGGGGTGGGGATGGGGTGGGATGTCCAAGGATGGTGGGGGTGGGGTGTCCGGGTGGGTTGGGGCGGGGGTGGGTTGTCCACGTTGGGTGGGGTGTGCATGTGGGGAGGGGGTTTGCTGGTTGCAGGTTGGGAGGGGGTTGTGGGTGGTCCAGAGAGGGGGTTGGGTTGTCCTAGTGGGGTAGGGGTGGGCTGTGTAGATGGAGAGGGGGTGTGTAGGTTCAGAGGGTGGAGGGGTGTAAGCTATCTAGGGAGGGGTGGGTTGTCCAGGTGAGGTGGGGTTGGCTGTATGGGATGGAAGGGGTGTGGGTTGTCCATGGAGGGGGTGGGCTTTACAAAGAGTGGGGTGGTCTATCTTGGTGGGGTAGTGTGGGGGTGTTCTATTCATTGAGTTTTATATACGAGTCAATGAACATAAAATATTAGTTGTAATACCTGATATGTTCAAGGATTTGCATGAGATTCCATGCATGTCACATGGAACATGATTTCATGATGAAACATTGAGAATCAGACTCTAAAATTTAATATCTCATTTTTATTGAATTGATTTAGGTGAAATGAATTATAATAAATTTTTTACAAAATATATAGAAGATAGATGTATTAAACCGATTAGATCTCAAGATATTTTCAAAACAAATTGGAGATATTTTTAGATTTTTTATTTCACAATGCTTCAGATAGTGGTTCTATACACTTCCCATGTTACAATTTTGTTGGAAGACCATGGTTGAGCCGTGAATAAGTTATCTACCACATGACCAAATATGGTTTTCAAGCAATCTAATATGTGTGGTATCATAATGGGGATAATATGAAATCTAAAAATGCTGATGATCCAAATGAGAGGACTGGATTTGAGATTTTGTTATATGAATGGTTTCTGTTTATTCATCATCATGAAAAAGAATGTATTCCAAACCAATAATACTAGATATAAGAACATGTGATGTATATAATGAAAATGATGATGATTTCAGTGTGAAAAAATTTAATGATGATGTCATTACTCCAGCATATCGACAATGCGGTAAAATGAAATAGTCGTTATTTGTAATCTGATTTGTTCATGGAAAAACTATGTATGGGATTTCTAATACTGGAATTGATTATATTATTATGTTCCTAAAGGATATAATTTCATGTGATCTAGATATTACCTCAAACCACTATATGTCATGGATGTTAGTTGAGGAACTTGGATTTTCAAGAAAAAAATTCATGCTTGCTCGAATGATTGTAGTTTATTCTGGGAGAAAACCACTGAGTGTAATGATTTTATAAAATGTGGCATATCCCAATAGAAGCCAATAGCTGATGGAACACCATCCCTATTCAACAAAATGTAATGTGGCACTTTCCATTGATACTTAGACTCCATAATATTTTTTATGTCTAATGAAATATCAATAAAAATGTGATGGCATGATACTGAGAGAAAGAAGACTAATGATGAGTTATTTCACCCTGTAGATGGATTTTCATGGTAGAGATTTAATTATTGATATCCTTGTTTTTCAGATGACATGTCTAATGTGAGGATAGATATTTTATGTGAAGGTTTTAATCAGTTAGGGAAGATGATTACTTCACACATCCCATGGCCGGTTTTAATAAACATTTATAACCTTACCCCATGCTTATGTATGAAAAAACTTTTCACTTTAATGAGTATAATCATATCTGGACCTTCTGATCCCTGCAATGATATAGACATACGCATGAAAACGTTAATAAAAGAGTTGAAACTTATTTGGTAAGTGGTTGTGCGCACATACGATGCATGTTTGAATGATATATTTCATGTGCATGGTATGCTTATGTGGATGATCAGTGATTTTCTTGCTTATTCAATGATTTCTAGATTGATCACGAAGGGAAAAATATCATGTCTTATTTGTATGAAGAATATACGATCCAAAAGATAGAAACATCATTGTAGTTTTAGTTTTATGGTACGTCAACGATTCTTTCCAATGGACCATCCATATAGAAATAATCATCAAATATTTTACAATACCCTATAGACCAATGATCCACCTCAACTTATGTCTAGAACTGATGTGCTTAATGAATTGAAAGATTTTAGTTTATCATTTGGGAAGGGTCAAATGAAACCTATAAAGAGAATGAATGTTTCCATTGAAACCTATTATAATTGGAAGAAGAGGAGAATTTTCATTGATTTTCCTTATAGGTCAACCAATTTTCCACATCATTGATTAGATGTAATTCACATTGAAAAGAATATGTGTGAAATATTTATTTCGATTATTCTAAATGTTAAGGTAAAGAAAAAAGATTATTTATGATCTTGGTTTGACATGGTGGATTGGGGAATCACACTAGAATTGCATCTTATGCATATTAGTGAAAATAAATGGCAAGTTCCATGGGATTGTTATGTGATGACACCTACAAAAAAACCAATTTTTGAAATTACTAGAGACTATTAAAGTTGTAAATGAAAATTCATGAAACATACCTAAATGTTTCAATAGAAGTGAGTTGGAGCTAAAATCTATGAAGAATTATGAACACAAATCCTTCTTCATGAGTTGATTCTGATATAAATTTGTCATATTTTGTCTAATAATATTTTTGTGGCTATTATTCAGTTGTTCCATTTGTTTAGAGATATTTTCTATAAGAAGTTGTCCAAGTAATTATTGAAAAAAAATGGCAGATACCCCATTAATTTTGTGTGAGTTATAAAAAGTATTTCCTCCATCATTTTTCACATGAATGGTGTATCTGACTATTCATATTCTGATGGAAATGATTCTTTGAGGAAATATTTATTTTTGTTAGATTTATCCAACTGAAAGAAATATGTACACATTAAAGTCTTATGTCTGAAATTAGAATCATCCCAAAGGTTCTATTTTGAACATTTACTTGGCTCGAGAATGTATGGATTTATGTTCTATGTATTTTTCTGATCTTACTACAAGAATAAATATACCAATGTGAAATGAAGAAGAATAGTATGAGAAAATTGAACCCAGTTTTCCATAACTTCTTCTAATAAGAGGATTTCAGGTATCATATACATTAACTACATGAAGCCTTGAAGAGTGCGAGATGGCACATCGCACAGTTTTGTTCAACTATGATTTGTTTGATGACTACATCTGGTAAATAATTGAATATTTATATATTATGTATCTATTAATCTATTCCTATTTATATCTATTGGGAACATGAATAAATGATAAACAGAAATCATAATTCATTATCATTGAGGAGGATATTGACTTTTCATAGAAAATATTTTTCTTCTTAGATAAAATTGATGAAAAAAATATTACTATTTAAAATAATTAAATCAATATTTAATTATGTTTAATGTTTATTTATATTTTAGGAGTTGATTTTTCCTACTGACTCTGTCTGTGAGGAAATAAGAGGTTTGGATTTTGTTCCTAATACTGTGGTTCGTGATTGTAAATAAATTGTTCTAAATGGGTACAGATTCTTTATCACTGAATGAGAAAATAACATGAGAACCCAACATGATGGTGTTATGTTTAATACCACAACAGAATGTTTTTCTAGTTCATTAGATAATAAACCATGATTTGAAAATGTTCGCTATTATGGAGTTGTTGAAAAAATAATAATATTGTATTATTACTCTCATGGATGAGTCACGATGATGATATTCTAGTTGTTATATTCGATGATGAGGCATGGCACAGTTATTGATGATTGTGGATTTTGAGTAGTTGATATGACTTGCACTCTTACTACCGTTGTACCATATGTAATTTCATTAATGGAGAAACAAGTTTTTTATGTCAAAGACCATCTTCAACCTAAATTTGGTGTTTTTATTGAAGTATTTCCTTGACATATATTTGATGGTGGTGATGAAAGAATTGACATTGTCCCTACTACAATTCGAACAAATCCATTTATAGCATTTGGTGACTCCAATAGTTCAATTTTCAGAGTTGACTGTGTACCTGAATTTGTCATGGGAAATATATACAATCAACCATCCATGTTCATAATTATTTTGGTTTAACTCGACTTGGTTTATTAATGTTCATACTACTAAATTTTATGTAAGATTGATTACAACTATGTTGTATCTGAATTGGCCTTAATGTAAATTTTCAATGTTTATTGGTTTTAATTTTATTTGAATTGTATTTTCTAATTTTGAAGAGAGCTGTATTCAAACCTATGAAATAAACATTTCTAACATGGTGAATATTTCAATCCTTTATTGACCATTTATTAAATTAGTATAAATCTATGACCTCGCTTTAACATTTCACCAGATAATGAACGTGATGGTTTTTCTTCTTCTACAAAACATGTATAGAAACCTGCATTATCTACCTGGGCTAAAGAAATTAAATTTTTTCTTAATTTCGAAAGTTCGTTACCCCTTTTGAATCTAGTAGATATCTTATCCTTTTTCATATGTTTATGTCATCATTTCCAAATATCTTAAGGGTTTAATAATTCATAATATATACCTTACTGAATTTTCTAGAGGCGTAATTCAGTATGCTCTCTCTCTTGGTTTTTGAGTGAAATAAAGCCTTATAATCAATGTTCCATGATTTTAATAGACTAGGGACACATAGTAAATAACAATCCAAAGAAAAATTAAATTTCTTTATTACATCTTATATTATTTTTTGAATTCATTATATATCCATTCAATATCACCTAAAACAATGGATAGTAATGTTATCCATGAATCCCCCTATTCCCTATCGTATATTTTTTTGGGTCAAACATTAGTTATCCATTTGTAATTATTTCTATATTTTTTTAAATGCAGTAAATGAAACCAAATGAAGAGTGGTGATGAAAATAGATGATAGAAAACAATCATGGAATGGCTGATGTGGGTGTTCCACCACT